>CAVLGL010000083.1:15577500-18310000 GCA_963668995.1 Parnassius mnemosyne
CGAGCGCGGAGCGAGCGCAGGGCGAGCGCAGGGCGAGCGCAGGGCGAGCGCAGGGCGAGCGCGGGGTGAGCGCAGGGCTGGCGCTAATAGGGAACGAGGCAGGCGCGTGGCGTGTGCGAGGCGAGTGCGGTTGAATGTCGATAAATGCAATTTTAGATTTATTGATTTGTCAAAAGATTCAAATTATATGCAACAAATTTCAAAGCGAGTTAGATGCGGGTGCTGAGAAGCGTGACGTACGCGTGGCGTGCGCGTAGCGGGTGCTTGTCGACGGAACGCGCCCTTACGAATGTGTGCGTGCGTAGTTACAATAGTAGGTAGTATATATTTATGAATGACTAGCTGTTCCCCGCGACTTCGCTCGCGTGTTAGGGTTTTTATGTTTTTGCGCGGAACCCTAATTCTTTTTCTAAAATAAAAGTAGCCTAAGTTACTCCTCATGAAATCCGCTATCTGTTAGTGAAAACCCCGTCAAAATCGGTCCAGCCTTTTCGGAGATTACCTGGAATAAACAGACAGACAGAGAGACAGAATGACAGACAAAAATTTTAAAAATTGTATTTTAGTTTAGTTTATTTTATACGTGGTAGAGCCATGCTGCATCTATATTATGGTTGTAGCACGAATGGGTCGGCTCGATCGGGGAAGGACCACGCTCTCACAGAATACCAGCGTAAAATAGCAGCTTAACGCTGCTGTGTTTCGTATGGTGAGTGTAGAGAACCGGAGACCCTTTTTACTGGAAACGAGGCATTCCATCTTAGTCCTCACGGGTGACAACGCATCTGCATTTTGACTCTTAATCGAAGATAGATGTAGATGTCTATGGGCCACAGCGACCACTTACCAGCAGGTGGACTGTGTGCTCGTTTGTCACCCTTATCCTATAAAAAAAAAAGAAAAAAAAAGTTATAAGTATCGTATTTACTTTCATATGCATTTAGTAAAAAACTGTAATTTTGACATTACAAACAGACACTTCAATTTTATTTATTTGTATGTATAGATAATGAGTTGAAATAAAGCGTTACCACACATTTTGAATTTAAAAGATAAAAAAGACAGAATGTTTGATATTTTTTAAATAATTTTTTTTCGCCATTTCCCTATATTACTCACTCTAAACCTTCTCTTCAGATTTTTTATTGCAAAATAACCATGTACGATATAATAATTTTTATTCAATGCGTTTATTCGAGTAGTCAAGACAGTCAATTATTACAGTTTTATCTTTAAAATTTACTTGTTAGATTCATGCTGCAGAGCTATATTACTGGTATAGTTGTAGCACGAACATGTCGGCTCGACCGGGGAAGGACCACGCCCTCACAGAATACAAGCGTAAAATAGCAGCTTAACGCTGCTGTGTTTTTATGGTGAGTATAGAGAACCGGAGACACTTTTTACTGGAAACTAGGCGTCTGAGTCCTCACGGTACATGCACACAGTCCGCTATACTGCGCGTCGCTAGTCTGGCTTGTGCGTAAGCCAAACCTAGCGACGCGTAGTAGATATTATGTTCGTGACGTCATCAGCATGTCGAGGCAATCGGTGACGCGACCCCCTACCAAAAAATCGGTCAACGCGGCTAAAGAAATTTTCACTTCAAAAATTATACAACAGGCATCTAAATTAAAAAAAAAATTAAATTTAGTCAAATTATTAAAAAATTCTACATTTTTATCCATATAAATGACACATGTTCACAATAAATGTTGATTGAGTGCTAAAAAAGGACATCACAAAATCTGGGCCTAAATTTACTTTGTAAAAACTCCCAGGAAGGGCAGAACATGCATGCAGGCATCTGCCGATGCAGATATGATGTTATATGTATGACATAAAATTTATTTTAATAAAATCAATAATGTATGTGTTACAATGGACCATGGGACTAAAGCACTTAAAACTTCAGAAAATAAAGAAATTAGGATTAAATACAATAAAATCCTTAAATTCAGCCTGATGAATACATAAAAAACAATGTAATATACTTGATTTTATAGAAAACGACTTAAAAGTAAATAGTAGTGGACCAAAGAACAATGTAGCGGTGCATCAGGTGCGCCGTTGTTCGTTAACACCTATCGACTTGGATATATTATCGCCAGGCCTGCATCGGATTTCAATTCCAAGGCTTGATTGTATGTAATTTGCCTGTAATAGCATTTGTGAAAACTAAGCAATCACAATATGCAAATAACTTAACTACAAGTGTAAGTTACAAAATTGTAACTAACTGTAATATGAATATACGATGTAAAAAACAAAAACTCTTTCATAAAAGGATTTCTTCATAGAAAGGATATTTTAAATTAGATAACTAACTAACTTCTATTACGTGAGGGTAATATATGGTCATCTTAAGCTTTATTGCTATATAAAATGAAAACTAGCAGTAGGACAGAGACAAAAACACAATCTCGTATACTATAATTGTTGGCGAAGTGTTTAAAAACATTTTAATAATTTTCCATTTCATAAAAAAATAAGTAAACCTACACTTATAATTATTTATGATTAAAAGTTAAAACATATAATGATAAGAACATTCGATTGTCGAGCGAAAGTTCGAGGTTCGATTCCCCGGTCGAGAGTTTATTCCGCAAAAGTTTGTTTATAGATTAACTTAGAGTCATGTGTTACATAGTAATCGGTTATGTAATACGAATAAAAGTCTTATACTAAATATGATACTTATTTTAGTTAAATATATGCTTTGTTCTTGTGATAAGAGAGAAGTTACATAATGGCTAGATGAGAATAGCATAATATGTATATAAATAATGTTTTCTAATGAACAGATATTGCTGTTATTTAACTTTTAGCTGTATTTTGACAAAAAAATCACTAGCCTCTTTTTTGCGCCCAGAAGCAATGAAAAGCGCTACCCTCCGGGAAGCGGGGTAGTGAGGTGGTGAATGCTCTAAGCATACTATGACAGCCGGCTGCGTGGTTATGTAGGACTCACTGCAAAACCTAAACACCACCTGTGAGACTGGCATTGGCCTGTATCGGAAACCTGAATCGGAAGCCACCCCTGAGAACTTAGCCTAACTAAGGCAAATTAAGGACAGGGAGAAGATTTGGCCTGAGCCGCTAGAAGGCAGTTCAGGTCGGCCGAAAGCTTGTTTGGGGGGTCCGGGAGAGAGTTTCTCGGTCTTCGGACTCGATAGCGAGAGGGAAGTGGGGCTTCATAGGAATGATTGGGGTGAGACTCTGAGGCTTTGAAGAAGTTCTTAGAGAGTGATTTTAGGAACTGTTGGACTGTGGGGAGCTCTAAGTCTCGGTGGGATTCGGCGTTACGGACGTAACAGGGTGCGTTCGTAGCCCGACGACAAAAAGTGTTTTGAACTATTTGAAGTTCGTTAAGGATTTTGGGCTTAGCGTGAGCAAATATGTGGCCCGCGTATACAGAGTGGTCGTATACAGACCTTATACAGGGTTCGCTTGTTCGCTTTCACAGGGACAGTTTACTGTATCGGCCCAGCATACTGTTGAGCCTACTCAGATTAAGGCGCGCGTTCCGAGTTACGCTCTTGACATGGGGTCCGAAGGAGAGCCTCGTGTCAAGGGTGACACCTAAGTATTTGTTGGTCGTATGTCAGGTGACAGAGGTCCCTAGCACACGGATTGGCGGAATGGTAGTGGGGCAGCGTCGTTTATGATCGAAGTGAACGGCGGAGCTCTTCTCGGGGTTCACATCGATACGCCATTTTTGGAACCAAGCTCCTAAGTCATTAACTGACTTTTGGATCTTGTTCCGTATGAAAGGTAATGAGATACCTTTACAGTAGAGGGCAGTATCGTCTGCAAAGAGTGAGAGCTGAACACCATTTAATAACGTTATATCTGTGCAAACAGGGCTATGGTTTATGAGTTGTTAGAAAGTGAGAGATGACCATATTACCCTCACGTACTATATTAAATAGTTATCTAAATTAAAATAAGATTAGAACGTGTGGGCATAATGATAAGCTTTCTTATACTTTTTTACTTGTATATAATATATAATATAAAAATAAATTGTAACTGTTGGAAGAAAAATAGTCTACTTGTGTTTCTTGCCGCTTCTTTTCACAGGCTCTCCCGCAGTAGAGACTTGTTGAAGCAATGGCGTAACATTAAACTTTCAAAAAGTGTTTTGCAAAAGATATGTAATCATTTTGAATAGAAATAATTGACTTTGACTTTGACTACATGAACTGATTAGTTATTATAGTTAATAAAATATAGACTTCCGAAAATCTGACCAATTGCTGCAAATTCTAAACGGGATGTTATATAAAACCGGCCAAACGCAAGTCGGGATTCGTTCTATTAGGCTTTCGTACATATTATGAGCAACTTAGTCTACGTTTCCTCAGTTTTCAATACAAATATATCTCGTATATCTTATCGATCCCGAGCTGGACATGGCAACAACTGTGAAAGAAAAGAGTACTAAGCCTAATTCTGTTCGCTTAGATACGGTCGCATTTGTGTCGCGACATGCGGCGTACACCCGCAGGAGAATTTGGCATTTTAAAACAAAGCCCCGTAGTGAAAGGTTCTTTGCTACCTAACTTGTGTTTATTATTTATATTCGAATTTTATTACATTAACCATAAGAATAAAATAGTACTCTATTTAATTTTTACAAAAGAAAAACATTTTTTAACAAAAAGAGTATAAAATAAAAAATAAATAAAAGCGAAATAATAATTGCGCGTCCTGGTGTACCGACACTGTCTTAGCGAACAGAATATACTGATATGTATATTGTATATTGTATTTTATTATTTCACTTTTATATATTTCGCAAGCGCACACATTAAATGTAGGCCGTGCATCAGAGCACCAAATGTATGCATGTATTAGTATGTATAATGTATTAGTAAGTAGTTTTAATAATATAAATACTAGAATAAGTATTTTTTTTAAAGTAGATATTAAGATGATTATTTTTCAGTTATTTATTAAATGTTGTCTCTCTGTCAGTTTCAATAAATTATTTTAAAACTAAAACTCGTTGCTGTTCCTTTACTCACGCCCTAAAATTTCAAACAAAAGCTTACTGTATTTTAGTACTACATTTACTTTTACGCCAAAGAAATTGTTGGTTTCAATTTTAAATATTGATTTACCATGAGCATAAGTGGATGATAAAGTTCATCTGCAATCATATGACGTGATCGTTATCGTGATTTAATGACAATTATAATAAAACTGAAACTGTTTGATCTTAAACTAGAATGTGTATGCATATATCATACAAAACCTTCTATAACTTAAATGTAGGTAAGGTAAAGTAACATATTCAATTCCTAGAAGATTTTTCTTAAACTTCTTTTGTCGATTAAAATTTGCCAGTTCAATACATAAAATATAAATAGTAACGTTAAGAAAGATATATATATATATATGTACAACTTCATAGATTGTTAGGAAGTCGGTTAAGGACCTGACGGGGCATAATTCAAATCGCAGCGAGTTCAGTAGCACCCTCTCAACTCGACGGCACTGGAAGTGTCGTGCCTTTTAGAATATTCATCAGGTCGACTTGATTACACCGTACCGATGCGTCTTGATGGCTAATACTCTTATTAAGCTATCTATTAATAATAAGTGAAGGGTAAACTTTGTACCCCTTTTTAAACATATTGCACGCGTGGCGAAGAGAGATTTGACACAGTCAAAATTTAAGTGGAGAAGGAATGCAAAATGCTAAAATTGATATAAAAATATGTCCTACAAATACATATTTAATATCAAATACATAATTATTGTCTCTTGGACAAATAATATCGTTTGTTGACGTTCATACTGTCAATGTCTCAGAGCAAGTACCTACAAGCATATGTCTTTTATTACTCCAAAGCCAATGTCAAACACTTAATAGACTGTGGTCAGAGGTAGAGAAAGAGAGAGAGAGAGAGAGAAATAGAGTCGCACAGAGTAGAGATTGTTGCCAAAGACTTCTAAAATGTTGTCAATGAATAATTACTGACATATTGACCGAATAAGCTATTGTGATTTCTAAAAAAACTATGACATCGGGACGTCGAACACTTTAGTCCCCCCCCCCATTCCCCCCATAACAATGAGTGCTTTAAAGCGAAACCTCAGGAATATAAAAGTTAAAATTAAACGTGATAAAATCCGTAAAATTAGTTTCATTTAATTGAAAGGGGTTAATGAAATCTTATAGTGTATGCGTTATAAATTTATCTAATATTTTTATAACATACGACGTAACAAAAAGCGTGGGGAGCATGCAATAGATATCTGACGCACGAATTGTTTACCTAAGTTACAGTTCATTGCAATGCAAATGATATGAATTTCTGTGTGTGTTTGCTCTATTTTTTTTTTTTTATAGAATAGGGGGCAAACGAGCATGCGGCTCACCTGATGTTAAGTGACTACCGCCGCCCATGAACAACCGCAACACCAGGGGAATTGCAGATGCGTTGCCGGCCTTTTAGAAAGGTGTAAGCTCTTTTCTTGAAGGTTCCTAAGTCGTATCGGTTCGGAAAATTCGCTGGTGGTAATTGATTCCACAAAGAAGTTGTGCGAGGGAGAAAACTTCTTCTAAATCGCACAGTGGTGGACCGCCAATCATCCAGATGGTATGGATGGTAACGCGAGTTTTGTCGCGACGTGCGATAGTGAAATTGAGCGGCTGGAATTAGTCCGAACAATTCCTCAGAGCACTCCCCGTGATAGATGCGATAAAATACGCAAAGAGATGCAACATCTCTACGCAGTGCCAGTGTATCGAGCCGATCGGAAAGAACTCGGTCGTCGACGATTCGAATCGCTCTGCGCTGGATGCGGTCAAGTGGAAGGAGCTGGCACTGGGGTGCCCCGGCCCAGAGATGAGAACAGTATTCCATGTGGGGCCGAACTTGCGCTTTGTAAAGTTGCAAGCGATGTGCCGGTATGAAATACTGTCTCGCTCTGCTGAGCACGCCAAGCTTTTTAGAGGCCAATTTGGCCTTCCCTTCCAAGTGACCACGAAACTGCACGCTATTCGATATGTCGACGCCAAGGATTCCGATACTGGCTGAGGCAGCATGGGGAGTGCCTTGAAACTGAGGAGATACGACAAAGGGGTTCTTTTTAGCGGTAAACGCGCAAACTTGTGTCTTCTGGGGATTGAACTGGACTAGATTTAGTCGGCCCCAATCCGAGACTTTGTTAAGCAAAGACTCGACTTCAGACACAAGTTTGTCCCGGTACTCGGCGACGTTTTCCCGAGAAATATTGGCACGGCCGGTATATAAGGCATCCCCAGTGCTGTCGTCTGCATAGCAATGAATGCTACCAGTTAGCAGCATATCATTGATATGCAGGAGAAACAGCGTTGGTGATAGCACGCAGCCTTGTGGAACACCAGCGTTGATAGGCTTGTAATCAGAGCATGCACCGTCTACTACGACCTTGATGCTCCGATCAGCAAGGAAACTGGTGATCCATTTGCACAATTTCTCGGGAAGCCCATAGGAAGGAAGCTTCGAAAGAAGCGCCTTGTGCCAGACCCGATCGAAGGCCTTCGCTATGTCCAAACTAACGGCCAATGCCTCCCCCTTGGACTCTACTGCCTCCGCCCATCTATGAGTTAAGTAAACTAAAAGATCACCTGCTGATCGACCCCGACGAAAACCGTACTGACGGTCACTGATCAGCTGGTGATCCTCAAGGTACCTCATGAGCTGGCAGTTTATAATGGATTCCATTATTTTGGAGAACAAGGAGGTGATGGCGATAGGCCTGTAGTTGGACGGGTCTGAGCGGTCGCCTTTTTTAGGGATCGGGTGGCCAAAGCTGTCTTCCATGAATTCGGGACTACGCCTTGGGAGTAGGAGTACCGGAAAAGACGCGTTAAAACCGGTGCCAACTCCGGAGCACACGTCTTCAGCACAATGGGAGGGACTCCATCGGGCCCACTCGACTTGCTGACGTCCAGGGAGAAGAGTGCTTTGCGAACCGAGCGCTGTGTAAATCGCACATCCGGCATGGAGCACTCACATCGCGGGATGGTCGGCGGTGTGTTCCCCCCGTCATCTAGAGTCGAGTTGGACGCAAAAAGAGAGCACAACAGATCGGCTTTCTCTTTTGCGGCATGGGCCAGTGAGTCGTCCTCTCTGTGCAGAGATGGGAGGGATGGCTGACAGAAGTTCCCTTGGACAGCCTTGGCGAGAGACCAGAATGCACGGGTTCCCGAAGGAAGGCGAACTAGCTTCTCGCCAATTCTGCCGATGTGCTCAGACCTTGCCTTGGCAATGACGCTTTTGAAGGACCTGGAGGCGGAATTATACTTCTTTTTAAGTGCGCTGGTGTTTAAATCCCGAGACGTTGATGCGTCAGCCCAGGCCCGGTAGCACTCCTGCTTATAGCGTGATGCTATTTTACAGGAGCGACCAAACCATGGCTGGGATCTGCCTCCGATGGGCACCACAGAGGATGGAATAAAAAGTTCCATACCCTGAAGTACCACATCAGCAACAGAATCGGCAACAACGCTGGGATCTTCCGGCGAGAAGCAAACCCGCCCCCAAGGGTAGGATGCAAAAAAAGACCGCATCCCGTCCCAATCAGCTGACCTATAGTGCCAAACACGGCGGCAAGCTGTAGATCGCAACTGCGATTGGAGCGTGAGTGGCACTGTGCTCCGGATCAGACAATGGTCCGAAGAGCCCAGAGGGGCATCGACGGAGACCTGATATCCGTCCGGATGAGAGGTCAGCAGAAGGTCCAACAGGGAAGGTACATGGTCTTCCACATCTGGGATCCGCGTAGGCGAAGTAACCAGTTGTGTTAGACCATATGCCAAAGCAAAGTCGTAGACAGATCTACCCGCATGATCGGTTGAACGAGAACCAAGCCATTCAGCGTGGTGGGCGTTGAAATCACCGAGTATCACGATCTCTGCGGATGGGACCTGTTGTAGCACGGAGTCTGCAGCCATTTGGACGTGGTCGATGAGTCGGTCTGTGTCGGCATTACCGCTATGGGACCTATAGAGGCACCCGTAGACGCGGGGATGGTCGTCGCTGTCTACGCGCAGCCATAGGATGGACAGGTCCGTACCTTCAAGGCTGCCGAGGCGTCGAAAACAGATGTCCTCTCTGACGTATACACAAACTCCAGCCCGGGGCACAAAGGAGTGTTCCAATTTGTACCCCGGGTAGGAGAGATATGAAGTATCAGCCGGAGAGGACACCTGAGTCTCGGTTAAAAAGAGCAAGGCCGGCTTCGCCGTCTCTAGATGGTAATGGACAGCGTTAAGGTTGGAATGAAGTCCCCTGATGTTGCAAAAATTCACGGATAGCGTGACAGGGGTCGCCTTGGTTGTATTGCTCCGCTTGCCCCGAGCAGCATTAGTCACGAGCGGAATTTTGCCCCCCCCCCAGAATACGCGGGGCAGCCTGAGCACCCACGCTCAGGAGTGAAGTAGTTTGTTCGTGGATGCTCAGCGAGGGATTCTCCAGGGTTGCTGGTACCCTCCTGGGGTAGTCTTGTATTTAATTCCACTACCATGTTGATGGGGGGGGGGGGGGGAATTGGGCCTCCGGCCACCTGCACTCACCAAACGCAACGCAGAGGTAAACCTCTACTTCACGCTGGTATTCTGTGAGGTCGTGGTACCACCCCGGTTCGAGCTGGCCCATCCGTGCGACAGCAAAAGCTACCGCTTGGCTCTACCACTGTTAAAAGATAACTATATGCTCTAAGATAACTATTCCCTACACTTCTTACTATTACTTCTTCTCCCCTAAGGTTCTCCCTGGTTTTTGTTGCTCGATTCCAAATTTCACTACCTTCAGCTCATCGTTCTATCTTGAGTCTAGATTTCCTTGATATCTCTCAACAACACCGTATAGTAGCTTTTGGAGGTAAACATAGCTCTATAGACATCCACATACATCTTCTCCACCTTCTTACGATGTGGCGAGCTTAGTGCGTAAACCTTTATGACTTTCAAAAACCTCCGTTCGGGTGTTGTGAGTATAAGGCACGCAACCCCTTTTGATACACTGCCAATCTTCATAACATTGTTAACTAGAGACTTGTTGCTTATAAATCCGACACCTTTTTGGGATAGATGGTCGCCCACCCTGTGATAGAATAATTTGCCGGATTCGAGGATTACCGTGTCCTGCCTCCCTCTTCGGACTTCAGCACTCCTAAATTATCCCAGCGCGACTCGTCTATTTTTTTTAGTTCCAGAATCTTCTCCTCAGTCCTCAGATAACGCAAGCATTAAATGTCG
Organism: Parnassius mnemosyne; assembly: GCA_963668995.1. Classification (NCBI taxonomy): domain Eukaryota; kingdom Metazoa; phylum Arthropoda; class Insecta; order Lepidoptera; family Papilionidae; genus Parnassius; species Parnassius mnemosyne. The sequence goes on from CAVLGL010000083.1 coordinate 15,587,759, forward strand.
CCAGGTCTTGTCGTTGAAGGTGGCAAACCAACCTCTATTACCATAGTCGCCACCGCAGCCAGAAATAGTAACGCAGCTGGGTACTGGGGGCCTTTGCTTTATGTCTTGTTTTTTTTCACGAATAACGATCTATGCTGCTCAATAGTAGTTTTATTTGAGTTTCGACTATGTTCAACAGCAAATTGCGAGGGTAGCCTTTTTAAATCAAATATTGGGTTTCGTATAATTTTCCCACACTCACTATGTTAGTCGGGCCAGGTTATATTTCTCTTCTTTAAGGGGCTTATATCCCAAATGTATAAGATAGCCACAGAATGAACCAGAGTTAGTGAGCAAAAGGCTGACACACCCGCACTGGGAAGGTTTATCACAACTATCAGTTAGTTTGGGTTAATTTTGTTTGCATGGAGTTTTTGGTACTAATCGGGCATCAGGACCTTGTTCCTTTTTTTACTTATTACAAGCTAGTGCTTGACCACAATAACACCTGGTGGTAAGTGGTGATAAAACCCCTAAATGGTAAATCGCACTGTCTTAGCTGCTCTTGCCTCGAAGACGCACAGGATGTATTCGGGCGGACAGTTAGACGCCGGCAAATTATTCCACTCTATTTCCTTAAGCATTACAAAAGACGAAACAAACCATTTGGTTCTAATGCGTGGAATATCGACTATAGAAGTTACCCGATGATGGAAAGGAGAGGAAGGAATTAAAGCATGTAACTCCTGCGTACAATCTCCGAAATTGATCCTATAGAATACCGAGAGGCTGGCTACTTTGCACCAGTCTTTGAGGATGGCAAGATTGGTTTCAATTAAATCGAGGTTGCCAATGAGTCTCTTAGCACGTCCTTCCACTGAGCCTAACGCTGCTAGGTGCTAGATGTTCGTAAATAAATAGATGCACCTACTGTAACTGATGTAAAAAATTGGGGAAAAACGTGACATAATTCCTTCTTACTCGTGGTCTAATATTGTGAATTAATAAACGACTTAACAATACTCGTGCGAACTACGTCAATTGACAAAGTAATTATTTAAATTATTTTTTAAGAAGCTTGATTTAATTTCAGATATAAGATTATATTCACGTACATTTAATTAAAATATGTTAATGTTTATTGCTTCAATAAAAAAGAGAAGCGATGAGAAGCAGAGAGGACACAATGTACATAAACATACTTGAATTTTTGCCAAAACTGAGTACTAAATTTCGTGCAGGAGAACGTAAGGCGACTCAAGTGGATCCCGCCCAACTGGTTAGCATATCGCCGAGTTCGTTGCCTGCTCGCATATTCAACAGCTCTTTGTTTCTGACCCTACTTATTCGCTCCTTCACTATGCAAATCAATGACGTCACTTGTTTATTGACGGCCGATTTCGACAGAAACGCAATTTCCATTTCAAACTATTATTATCGACTTATTTGACTATTCGTCAAAAATTTACTTATAAAAAACGAAGGTTTGGCGATTAGCTGATGGCGGGAAATCCATTCAAATATGTCAGACCCAAATCTTAAAATTATGCATAAATAATTTCCAGTTCGAGGCCAGAAACTCAGCACTTACGAACCTACATGTGTAGCGGGGTGAATGGCAACTTAAAACATTTGCCGAGAGCTCTATTACTGAACGTGAATCCAAAAGGGTGATACAGAGAAGAAAACAATATTTAAGTTTTCGAAGTAACAATGTCCCGATAGTAAAATAAATAACAATCCACCATGTAATGTAAGTTACTTCAAGTAATGAAAATAACTGAAACATTTTAATGTGGTTGAGACACGTTACAGATGTTGCAGGATGAAATAGTCGGTTGCGATACCGGGGAAAGACTAAACAATTCCAGAATATCAGCTTAAGCTAGCAGTACACTACTCTTTTTACTGGTGACAAGGCCTTATAACTTAGTGTTGGCGACGCGGTTCTGCATTTTGATTTTTAATTAGGTTTAAATGTAAATTCCTATGGACCACGTTATCCAGTTAACATTTGGTGCACAGTGCATCATTTTCACCCTTCTTCTTCTCTATCAGCCTTAAAGGCTAGTGCTAGACAAGAGCCCCTCCGTTTTCAGGAAGATTTTTCTAAACCGTCACGCTTACGCACGTAGGCGGATTCAAGTTCCCAATATCAGATGTACAATTGATGCTGCGGCCCGTCGCGTCGCCGGTGTGGGTTTCATCTGGCGTAAACAAGATCATTAATAGAATCAGGCGTTACTTTGCGGAAATCCATGATAATAAAGACCTTAAAAAATAATTTGCTAAGATTGTGTCTTTCCTAGTGTAGTGTAGGTGTTGGGAGTAGTAGCGCTGGGATTAGGTGGTGACGGGAATAATACGCGCAATAGCGGTAGGCTGAATCTGAATGACAGAGTGAGAAATAGTGTGATAAGAGAAAAGTGTGGTTTGCAAGATGACGTTGTGACAAGGATTAAGAAAGGAATGCTTCGGTGGTTTGGTCATGTAGAAAGAATGAATGAGGAAAGAGTGACAAAGCAAATTTATGTTACAGAAGTGAACGGCAGGGTCGGGAAGGGACGCCCTAAGCGAAGGTTTATCGACCAAATTGGCGATACATTAAAAATGGGCCAGATTAGGAGTACCCTTAACCGACGAGCGTGTATGCGTAGATATATGGATGTAAAGGAGGCGAGAGAGGTGTGTCAGGATCGCGCCAAATGGAAGTCCGTATTCTCTGCCTACTCCTGTGGGTGAGAGGCACGCACGCGCGCGTGCGTGCGCGCGCGTGCTTGCGTGCGTGTGTGTGTGTGTGTGTGTATGCGGATCTTAGCAAATATATTTTTAAGAATTTTTTTGTAAAAGAGGTCGTTATACCGCAATGTATCGGAAACCCCACAATTTTTTCTTATATTTCCTTTAGTCGCAATTACGACATCTACAGAACGAAATGGAAGATGGAATCTCTTATGCTACCTCCACTAAAACACGTCGCGTTTCATTCTTACTTATAAAAATACTACAAAAAATAACAATCGTTCTGATTATTAACTCAAAAAAATATCTTTCTTCATTCATAAAAGAAATTCAAATGTCAAGACCTCGACAATACGTAACCTTTCTAGACAAAGAAGGGGTAAAAATATAATAAAAGACAATAGCTGGGCTTAGACAGGCCTATTTATTATAAATTAAGGACATTTTATTTTTGGTTGGGTATTACAACTTGTCTATTATTCGAGTGAAGCATATTGTAATATGATATGATATCAGATTCATTCAAAGTTATTTGCGCAACCTCTGATGGATCAGGATCAAACTTACATTTCTCAATCAGAGATCCAGAATACCACCATGTATGAAAATTTTTGTGGGCAGATTTCGTATTAAACATTATTTCATCATTTAGATTTTTACACAGCTCGCATATACCTTCGAATTGTCTACTTCTTCGAATTCTATAATGTTTTCGCCATGAGTGGAAATTGCTATATATAGAAGGATTGTCTGTGATAAACTCAATCATCTCAGCTAATTTCTCCACGGATTTGTTTCGTGCGTTAATGTACGATCCACTGGGTAGAAATCTGTAACAAAAAATATTAAGTATAACATTAAAATATATAATTCACCATCATTGTCGTTATCAATAACTTTGTATATCTTACTACTGGACATGAGCATTTCTCATAAAAAGAAGAATTTTGAGAAGAAGAATAATTTGAAAGATTTTGTCACTATAAGCAGATTTTAATAACAATTACATTCAAATTTGAAACAAATATTGGCTCTAAATGGACAAATTAAGTTACACAAAACTTTAACTTACTTATCATAATCTGCTCCTCCTACTACAATCGGGATAGCTCCAATATCATAAGCATTTATTACTTCAGCTGTTACATAATCTACCGCAAAATTTTCTTCATATGCTAAGTAGAAATTATACTTATTTTTTAATTCCCTAATACAACCACCATTTGGACATTTAAGAAATGTGCAACCATATATATCAAAAATCATAAATTTTTCTTTTAAAATTTGTTGCATATTCAGTCCTATTATGAAGTGTTTCACATTTATTTAGTATGCATGCTAATGTTTTCTTGGTGTGCTTCACATAAGTTTTTTTGCTGTTCGGTTTGCCAATAATTTCTCTTAAGTTTGTCTCACTTGTCAGCCAATTTACGTGTTCTTTTGGTGCCACAATAATATTATTTGTGTCACGTACTTCAATGAACGGACAAATGATATCAGAATTTAATTTATAAGTCCAAGTCCAATTAAAGTAATTATCAGCATGGAGATAATAAACAGGATTAGAATCGGGTGATTCTGCGCTATAGAAGATAAATTTCTGTCTCATCGATCGTTTTTGTGGCAAATGTTCTTCCTCCCACGTTCTGATGATACTTGTGTTGAAGATTATAGCTTCGAAATTTCTATAGTCTCCATATAGAAGATATTTGTTAGATGTTAAATAGCAATTGACATACGAGCAATTGTAATCAATAAAAATTGTTTGACCACCGATAACATAACTTTCAGACTCATTTGGTGCTAGCCATAACAAAATATATTTAAAATCATTTCTAAATCTTTCTTGTTTGTAAGTAGTATCTACACTTGGAAAATTTTGCATACTGTCACGGAACTTTTGCACTTGAGAAATAGCTGTATACGCAGTATGAAAAGTGTAAAACGCTAGGACAACATACATAATAAGTCCTGTACAACTTACGAAAAAAAATAACTTAGCAAATGTTTCCGTCTTTATCATTTTTTCTGTCTCACAGAACGACACACCTTGATATTGTGTTGTACAATGGAGAATGTGACAGTCAATATCCAGATGAATATTAACAAATGCCTCTGAGATGTATTGAATACTAACAGTAAACAATGAACAAGACTGTTAAAATCAACAAACAATATCTTTACGCGTAAAATGTATACATAATCTTCTCCTGTTTGAAATTTCGAAGAATTGCGTTCAATTTAACAACGACTCGAAATAAATCCTAACATCACAACTTCTTAGTTAAGTCATTAGTTAGTAGATATTTATGATTTTCCGTATCACGTTTCTGGATACGTTTTAATAGATAAAAATAAGGTTTACAATTTTTACTTTTGTTGTATTCTGGCAACTAAATATTTTTTATTCTCTGTAATAATTGTAAAATAATTTTAGGTAGGTATTGCATATTAAAACATTAAATAAATAAATATTTAATAAATATTTTATGCGTACTTGGTCTCATTATATTTTGACTTTTGAACCCTTAAAAAGCTAGCGACAATTTGGCAGTAATATTCGGATTTCGCATGAAGCATTTAATTTTGTCGTCTTTTAACAGATATTTCCCTATTTGAAATCAACGGCTATTGAAATTTAAAAGCATTATACAGTAATCTAGTATAGTATCATATAATTTTGATTAATTTCACTAAATCACAAAGTATGGTGCCTGTGTAAGACACATCCAATCTCCAATCTCTTTATTAATGACCGCCTTACGAACAGCTGAGCGGCCACGATGTCGCGCTTCATAAGTTCTTATTGACGAGATTAAAATTCCTTTGTTAATTTGACCATAATGACATTTATAACAAGTTTTACTTGAGGATAAATCAACTTTCAAAAGCGCAAACGTACAACGTCGAGATCGTTTTTTTTAGGTCTATATTTCGTTTTTGTCTAGAAGTTACCAATGGTCAAGTATGGTGGGCCTCTTGTCTGGGACAGCTTTCATCTGCTGTGCAATTTGTGCTGGCGGACGGGGGATGTCCCGGATGATTGGCGATCCGCAGTCATTGTGCCTTTATATAAAGGTAAAGGTTCACATTTTGACTGCGGGTGCTATCGGACGATCAGCTTGACCAGTTTAGCAAGTAAAGTTTACTCGAAGGTTTTGACACGTAGGATGCAAGAGAAATCGGAAAGATTTCTATGGGAGGCACAATGCGGATTTAGACCTGGAAGAGGATGCACGGATCAAATGTTTTCTCTCCGTTTGATCACGGAAAAGCTTCTGGCTGTTAACCAGAAGAATTTCTGTGGCCCTATCACTTTGTTTCGTTCTGTGGATGTCGTACGAAGAATAATGGAAAATATCAGAAAGATCTTTATCGTTTCTGATATATAACGGTATAAACAGAAACAGAATTTTTTTCATTCAATATTGATTATAAATAATAGTTATTGTAAGTCACTCTTCTGTTTAATTACCACTGGTTCGAAAAAACCTCTGCCCTGGGAAAAACCAGCAAGAAACCCAGCGGGACTTTTTTTTTAATAACAGCTTATAATAATGTATGTTACACTGTATATTGTATATATGTAATATTAACTACAAAACAAAATAGAAATAGCTTGGTAGCGATCACCTCATTTCCAAGGGTATAACTATTTCGTTTACGTTAAGCGTAAATGGGTCACACCAACATGTTCTAATTTGACAATAAAACCTATATCGCTTTATAGCTATGTTTATGAAAATAACAATAGTTTTTGTATCATCCAAATTGGTGCAAAAATACGAAAGTTATAACGCTTTGAAGTTTCGCGATTTTCTTAAATTTTTACCCGCTCGTTCTTCTGTAACGTGACGTCACAATCCGACAAAGCGAACGCGCAGTGGGTACTTGCTAAGTTCAGTAATAACCGCGCCTCGGAAGTATACGGTCGTTTACCTACATATTATATCGAATGTCAGAGTTAATGTCTAGTTGACTGTATTAGATGACATAATACTTATAATAAACCCAACGACTTTATAATAATTTTGAACTAATAATTTGTGAATTATCTAATCTAAACCAATGTAATCAATATTATTTATGATGTATCATCATCATCATCATCATCATTACAGCCCTTCACAAGTCCACTGCTGAACATAGGCCTCCCCCAAAGAATGCCACAAAGCACGGTCCTGAGCCACCTGCATCCATCGACTTCCTGCATATCTTACCAGGTCGTCACTCCATCTAGTGGGGGGACGCCCTACACTTCGCCTGCCGGTACGAGGCTGCCACTCGAGAACCTTTCTTCCCCATCGGTTGTCGGTTCTTCGAGCTATATGGCCGGCCCATTGCCACTTCAGCTTACTAATCCGTTGGGCTATGTCGGTCACTCGAGTTCTACTGCGGATATCCTCATTTCTGAGTTTATCACGCAGAGAAACTCCGAGCATAGCCCTCTCCATAGCTCGCTGAGCGACCTTGAGCTTCCTCATCCGGCCAGCAGTGAAGGACCACGTCTCAGTTCCGTATGTCATCACTGGCAACACGCACTGGGTGTACAGTCTCGTTTTCAAGTTTTGAGGTATACCTGACGAGAAGATGTGCCGTAATTTCCCGAACGCTGCCCAACCGAGTTGAATCCGTCGATTGACCTCTCGGTCGAAGTTGGACTTACCTAGTCGGACTATTTGTCCCAGGTAAACATACTCGTCAACAACTTCGAGCTTAGTGTTCCCAACAACTACCGGCATAGGTGTGATGTATTTATGATTTATAATTTAATCTAATAATCTAATATATTATTATGAATAATGTAATCAATGAACTATTAATAATATTTGACATTTGTATGCCCATGAGGCTGATTACAAACTGAACTTTATTTGTGTTTAAATAAAACCTTTTTGTAAACTGTGAATCACAAATAAACTATTTGATTTGATATATAAACTAAAGTACTGAACATTTAGCTTTTATATGATAATATGTATAGTCACGGTGTGTAGTGCTGTAAAAAAAAAAGAAAATGCAGGCGGGCTTTGAAAAAAGACAGTCAGACAATCTGTCAAAAGTGGATATTTTTATGGTTGCGCAGTATTTTTGAGAAAATTATGATTTTTTTATCATTAGAAATGCATGAAATAAAGCTCTAAAAGTAAGTTACTAATAAGAGATTACGAAAAGTATACAGCTTTACCATTGATTAGTAATTAGGTAGTAATACATAGGTTGGTATTAATTGACCGAACCACGAAGATGCACATGATTTACAACGAAATAAAATGAAAAAACTTACTTAAACTTACTAATGCAGTGAGTATTAATAAACTCGTACTGTTATTTAGTACCTATTGACACGTGAAGAAATTTTGTTGGTTACGTAGTTTGTCAGTGGTTGCAAACATATGGTCCTAGTTTTACTTTGACTTACTTTTGAATAAACTAATTGCGGTATTACGTTGGTAGTTGGTACCTATTCTGTTTTGAAAATGCAATGGTCGCAAACATTCAATGCTACACGCATACTAAACTGATTTTGATGAAATTTTGCATTAAGATATAACTTGATCCACAGGATTTTATCTTCTCGTATCGGACTTTTATTCCCAAGAAGCGTGATATAACAGAAATTAAAAAAAAATACAAAAAATAAAGGTTACTGATAAATAAATAACATGACAAGAAAAAAATGGAGATAAATATGGAGAGAATAAGAAAAATATAACAATAAAGACTACTGGTGGTTTCGACGTGTCGATTTATGACGTCACATCGCGATGCGGAACTAAGCGGTTGCCCTTACCGTAAAACACCACTTTACTCATCAATATTTCAGTCATTTTTAAAGGTAGAAAAAAATAAGAATACCGTTGAATTCATAATGTTTTATACAATTTTTTGATACCCTTAACAAAATTGGTTGGCCAGACCCATTATTATAGCGACGGGGAATAGCGTGAAAGGTGCGAGTTGGTCGGCACTGCGATAGCTTATCAAGAGTGGCGATTATGACAAACACTTCCTACAACAAGGGAAGCCCTTGTTCAGTCGCGGACTTTTACGGGTTAAAGTGGAGAAGATGAAGATATACAACATAAATGGCACATCGAGTACAGTTCCTGTAATGGAAAAAGGGCCACAACCTTATTTAAGACTGAAGTCTGCCAAAGTAACTTAGAGTGTTAATTTTCTAATCTTTATTATTTTGCTAAAAAAATTAAGGATTCTTTTATAGGATAGGGTGACAAACGAGCACACAGTCCACCTGATGGTAAGTGGTTGCTGTGGCCCATAGACATCTACATCTATCCTCGTTTGCGAATCAATATGCAGATTCGTTGTCACCCGTGAAGACTAAGATGGAATGCCTCGTTTCCAGTAAAAAGGGTCTCCGGTTCTCTACACTCACCAGACGAAAACCAGCAGTGTTAAGCTGCTATTTTACGCTGGTATTCTGTGAGAGCGTGATCCTTCCCCGGTCGAGCCGACCCATTCGTGCTACAACTATACTACTAATATAGCTGCAGCATGGCTCTACCACGTAAAATTTACGTGATTTAACTTTAATGATTTAATTAACGTGCAAACACTGTTATTTATACAGACAAGACAGACATAACAATCGACTGCGTTGAATTATAAAAGGAGCGACAAAGTAACTTGGAGAGTTAGTTTTCTAATCTTTATTATTTTTCTAAAAAAATTAAGGATTTAAATTTAAGAATTTGTTTAACGTACAAATACGGATATTTATACAGACACTACTAGCCATACATAACACTCGCCTGCGTTGAAGTATAAAAGGAGAGACAAAGTAACTTTGAGTGGATTCCGCCTGTGGCACCGCTCTCGAGCGGTCGCGTCTAGGTAGTCCGCACATCCGTCCCCGTACGGTAGTGCTCTCTCGCTCTCGCGCCTCCGCTGTCCTGCTCGCACTGTACAGTGCGACGCCTGGTGAGTCCTTTTTCGCTAACTCCAGTTATTACCTCCCTGTCTCCGGGCGGGGCGGTTTGACTGTTGGTCTTGCTTTTTAATTGTCATTTTTGTTTTTGTAATTATTTTATTGTTATTTATTGTAACGTGTATATTGTTTCAAGGAAGTTACTTGCTCTTTTCAGAGCAAGGCCCTGTTCTTTTGAGAACCAGGGCACAACTCCTAGAATAAAACCGTCCCGTTCTTCTCAGAACGGTGATCCCGCCCTTACTGTTTCTTAAGAATACGATCTGTTCTTTTCAGAACAGTGCCCCCCTAACTTACTTACCAAATTACTTTAATTTACACCCGTCCAAACATGTCCGCTCAGGAACTAAAATCTTCGCTTCGCGAGGCCATCAATAGTGTGACCGACCCGCAGGCGCTTACCGCCGTTCTAGCCCTTCTGACTCGTAAGAGAATTATCCCGCCGCCCGTAATAGCGGCCCACATTGAGTCCCAGAACTCATTCGCGCCTCTCGAAGTAGACATGGAGTGCTCCAACTCCAACTCCGACTCAGAATCTACACTCCGGGGCTCTGGTTCTACGGAGTCGTCTGACTCAGACGGATCCGAAGAATCAGAGTACACGACAGTGTCTTCCAAGCGTCGTAAACGCACCGCGAAAAACCTCACCGCTTCGGCGGCCTCTGCCGCCCACGCAAACCCCGCAGCCCCCGTAGCTGCCTCAGTCCCCGCAGCTCCCGCTGCCGTTTCCGTGACACCACTGCCCAAGCCGGCCTCCCGCTGTGCTTCTAACCCGACTAAGAAGCAAGTCCCGCCCCCTGTCTTCTTACGAGACAAGGCTCAATTCACCCGCCTCTCCAAAACCTGCTACGACGCAGGAATAAAATATGACCAAGCCACCAACCTCGGGGAGGCTATTAAAATCATCCCCAAATCTGTCGACGACTTTCGTCGTCTCACCAGGCTCTTCACAGCCGAGAAAGTCTCTTATCACACGTACGCTCTTCCGGAAGAGCGCAAAATCAGGGCCGTCATCCGAGGCGTCCCTTTTGAAATTTCCAACGAGGAAATCCTTGAGGACCTTAAGTCCCAAGGATTCCCGGTTGAGGCTGTGCATAAAATGCACAGCAGAACGGGCTTGAGGTTCCCCCTCGCTCTCGTTATTCTTGCAAACGCTCCGGAGGCACAGACTATCTTCCGGCAGTTACGCACAGTGTGTGGGCTGTCGGGAGTTAGGGCTGAGCTCCCACATAGGCGCGGCTACCCGGCGCAGTGCCACCGCTGCCAGTTATATGGTCATGCGGCGGCCAACTGCTCCGCCCCACCCAGGTGCGTTAAGTGCCTCGACCCCCACAACACGAAAGAGTGTCCCCGGCCCAAAAATGCCGAATCCCCAACCGCGTGCGTCCTGTGCAAACAAACAGGCCACCCGGCTAACTACAGAGGCTGCCCTTGCGCACCTCACCCCCGCCCCATTAGGCACGCTCCACCGCCGGTTAATGCTAAGTCATTCCCGGCCCTCCCGTCAAGATTGCCACCTAAGAGATATTTTCGCCCATCTCAGGTAGACCCAAGGCCCTCCCGGGTCCCTCCCCCTCTTCTTCGCCCACCTCCGGGCTTCTCGCAACCATTACAGCCTCCAGTCTTTCCCTGGGGACCCAAAAAGGCCGACCCTCCGCGGTCGTCCCCCGCTGCACAGCATGAACAACCCTCAGTGGCTGATGATCTAAATACGGTGCACGCCGCTATTAAGAACATCAACATTGGGGAGATCACAGTCTTAGCACGCAAATTGCGCGCTGCCAAGTCCCCTCAGGACAGACTCCTTGCTCTTACAGAGCATCATAATCTTTTAAGTACGTTGTAAAATTAATTTAATCATTTCATCGTAAGGTAAATACGTCGGGTTAAAACTGCCTCCGTAGGCACTCACTAATTAAAACTCTCTGAAACTTCTTTAAAGTCTCAGAGTTTCATTAACATACTCGTTCGTGAGGTAGCTAAGTGTGCAACCCCACTCCCTCTCGCTATCGCATCCGCAGGCCGAGGAACTCCCACTCGAACCCGCCTATTCTCTGTCAAACGATTTGAACTACCTCCTGGTGGCTCAGTCAATTTCATAATTAAACTTTCATAAATAATTAACATTTTACAATCAAATTGCCTTCCCAGGCACTCCCTCAGCGGCTTATAGCCGCCTGCGCCCTCTTTTTCCCAAAAGAGGGTCGCTTTACGATACGGCATATGCAGCTTTAATAGAGCTAGTTGCCAGTCCCCAAAGGCGGTTTTTAGTGGGTATCACTTAGGTCCCCCGGTAGGCAGTGAGTCCCACATAACCACGATGGATAGCCATCGTGGTATGCGTAATGCATTTTCCGCCTCCCGTAAAGGGTAGCCCTTTCCAAATTGCTTCGGGCGCAAAAAAAAAAAAACTTTGAGTGTAAGTTTTCTGATCTTTATTATTTTCCTAAAAAATTAAATTTAGATGCTTCAAATTCTAACATCGGAAACAGATTCAGACACTTTTATGTTTTAAGCAACTCGTACTCTTCATTATTGAGACAGTTCAAAGAAGTTGTCTGTGTTTTTCCACCGTTAAAAAAGTTCACAAGAAATTTTTTCTATAAGTCGATGTCTCCCTCTATTTGCTAAGACCTGTTTCGTTAGAGGGTACTGCACATTTCCATTGTAGCATGAGCTATTGCGTACGAGGTGAAGAAAAACAAGTTTACGAAGTGAAGTTTTGTTTCATTTTTAGGTTGGAGGAGGGAGTATTATAATTCCGTTATTATATCTACTTTAATGAATTGTCAGTTTTGATGGTTATGATGTCACTTGTAATGTACGTCGTTTTCTGTCTATCTTTCTGTGATGGTCTGAGAAGTCAACATAATATACCAACATATATATCACCGTGTAGGGAAAGGGTAAAAGAATGCACTGCCTCATATTTGACAGAGGGAAACTGAGACAGGAAATCATCATCCTGATAACAGGTCAAAATAATAAAAAAACTCCGGTTGCCAATTAACTCTCTAAGTGTGGTGACTATAGCAAATTCAGTAGTGGACATTTGATAGTCTGCAATCAATGAATGATGAAATTATGTGTGGCTTATTTCTAGTATACTCATCCGTACAATAAAAAAGCTGATATTTGAATTAATTAATATCGTGACTTTGCATGTACTCCATGAATTTCAAAAGAATTTATAATCTATTACTACTTTAAACCTTTATAAGTGTACAAATAACCGTCTCGTAGAAGTTTTTGGAGACATACATCGCTCTTTGCATGTACGACGTGAAGACTTCGGCAAATATGGACATCGCGTATGAAGTCAAACAGAATTACGTATTCCATAAAAATATACCCCTTTTGCTGCACGTGACAAGAGGAACGTGTTGCCTGCCAGGGCGGAGTATTTACAATATAGTTATTTTTGCTTTTTAACGATTTCTAGTCAAAAGTCACTTCTTTCTAAGGCCACTTTTTGTTTTATTTTTTACAACCGACCTCAATATAAACTATTAAGGATAACTCAAAAACTACTGGTCAGACTTTTATCAATTTAATATGGGACCACATGAGAAGCACCAGATTTCAAATGAAAAAAAAATCATCAAAATCACTTCAATTGAGTGTTACTCAATCAGTACAGTCGTATTAGTACCTGCTCCTTTTTTAAAGAATATATTATTAAGTAATTTTTTGTATATAAGATAGGGTTCACAATTCTTATCCAAATCCAAGTTGAATATTATGTTTCGATTTCTATCCAAAAATTATCAAGTTCACTCAACAAGTTCACTGCTGTACATAGGCCTCCCACAAGGAACGTCACAATGAAGCCCTAAGCCGCCTTTATTCATCGGTTTTCTTTTTTTATAGAATAAGGGTGACAAACGAGCACACAGTCCACCTGATGGTAAGTAAATGCTGTGGCCCATAGACATCTACATTTATCCTCGATTAAGAATCAAAATGCGTTGTCACCCCTTAGGACTAAGATGAAATACCTCGTTTCCATTAAAAAGGGTATCCGGTTCTTTACACTCACCATACGAAACACAGCAGCAATAAGCTACTATTTTACGCTGGTATTCTGTGAGAGCGTGGTCCTACCCCGATCGAGCCGACCCATTCGTGCTACAACTATAATATAACTGCAGCGTGGCTCTACTACATTGGCATCTCTTATCAGGCCTTCACTTAATCTAGTGGCGGCCGACTCACACTCAGCTTACCAATACGAGACTGTCACTGTATTGAAACTATACTTTACTGTTATTAGAATTAGCTTTAACATTATCCCGTCCAATTTATTATTCCTAAATGGTTTCAATTTTTATAAAGAACTAGCGATCTGCCCCGGATTCGCAGTAATAGTAAGTATCTCCGGCTAGATGACCTGTGGGGACCTGGGGAGCGTAGTGGTAGATTTATCCAGCCGCCTGCTGCGTAATGCTCTTAGACGCGATTCACATTGTAATGTTTGTGACATTTATTCTTTAGATAGGATTAAAATAACGAGATGTCAACTCCAAATTATAACACTCGTAGTTTACTACGTTATGTAGTGATTTTAACATTAACCTTTTGAATCACTAAGCCTTCAACTTTTAACCTAACTTCAAGCTCTCACAGAATACCAGCATAAAATCGTTTACTAGCAGCTTATTGATGCTGTGTTTTTTTTGAAATTTCATTATCTTAGTATTATGACAAGTAGTTTGACAAGTGGTAGGCGACCTATGCTCTTTAGGAATCTGTCTCGCTCGGAACCACCCTTTCAACTATTTCTGCCGCATAATATCAGAAATCAGAAATGTTTATTTGTTTTGTTATTAGCAGTGTGTGCACTGCTAAGTTCCAGTCTAAAGAGTATAGAGAGTCAGAATGTGAGACATTCATCTTAGACCACAGAGTGTACAATGCTTGTAGATTTTTTTGTTTAATGTTAGTTACAGGTGTTCATGGGCTGCATTAGTCAATTCCTATTAAGTGGACAGTAAACTCGTTTGTTACCTTTGTGTTATTACAAAAAATACCTATAATATACTTTTATTTCATGTGCTAACGCAGGCACTGACTTCTCCCTATCTACCTGCTTATTTAGGGTGGGTCATTATTAAATATTTTTAGAATTTTTCAAAATTCTCTCGGGATAGGAAATAAAGAGGATTTTTATCTTTTCGCTTTATAGTTGCCTTATTTCCTTATAACTATAATTACTAGAGACTTCAAATTTGGCATATAAGTAGATAACGATAATCATTAATAATACACATTGAATCAAAATACTTTTAAGGATATTATTGTGTTTAATTTACTTACTTTAATTAGTTTAGTTAATTAAACGCGATAAAATCCGTAAAAGTAGTTTTTCTCAACACTAATAATACGTTTTAATGGTTTTTTGAAATTCCCACAAAATGGGGAAGAATAAAGAGGATTTAATTAATAGAATCAGGCGTTACTTTGCGGAAGTCCATTATATTAAAGATAACCGCTGACCGCTAAGACTTTAGCGGTCAGCCACCGCAGAGTCTAGATTACCTGAAGATGCCTCGTGTAGAGGTGAAACAAGTGTCGTATTGTCGTCATTGGTGTGTCTTTCCTAGTGTAGTGGTGTTGAGAGTAGTGGTGCTGGGATTTGTGGTGACGGTGATAGTGCACGCAATTGAGGGAGGGCGGGAGGTGCTCTTCAAACTAGGTAAGACACATCATTTTATTTTATCGAGAACGCGAAGTAATTTTTTACCAACTTTAATAGAAAGAGGATTTATCAAAATTGTCGTGGTTTACAATTCATACGAGTGAAGCCGTGGATAGTTGCTAGTATATACAAATAAATATAAAATAGAAGTGTCTATCTGTAACGAAGAAACTGCTTTTCATCGAGCCGAGGGGTTTTTTTGTATGCCATTAAGATATGTATAAAGACATGCATGCATGTATTTATACATTTTTTGTGTGTCTGTCTGTCTATCTGTCCGATACGTATAGGATACGATGGCGAAGTGCAAGAGCGTATACAAGCTCTGATGTCATTGATTTTTGATTACGGGATTGACACATGTCGTTCTATCTAATAACAATCTCTATCTAATAAATAATTGAAATTATATAATAGTTAGATTTACCATTTAGGGATTAAAAAATTAGGGCATAAAAACCAATCAATGCTTGACTTGAATTCAAAATCTATGGCCTCACAGTACATAATTATGCAAGTTTTTTAAAATGTATATTAATGATATAATCTTGCATTATAATTATTTTCCTTGTAAATAACATTTATTTACAGGATAACAAGAGGTACATTTATCAAGCGAGATAATTAGCGACATAGATACCACCTGCCACCGTCTTAATCTGTCCGAGGTAAGATTTGTGCTGATCCGGTTAATGCTTGCCTATGTTTGTTAATATACTTACATGTACGTATATGCGGTATATGTTTGATTACACACATACACATACTAGTGCAGCAGTGTAATCTTTTATATTTTTTCAAATATCTGACCGTGAGACAACCGGATGACTCGTGTTTTCACTACATAACTCCCGCGTCAAGGGCTCCGTGTTCGCTTCCTTAATTTTGGCGACAACTTTTGAATACGATAGGACGTTGTCAAGGAATAAGAATATCCTTCACCCAATATCATCCCGTGTGCTTGTGTTAAAAGGTGACAGAAATAAAAACAGAATATGAGCAGCAGCGTCTACCTAATAAAAACTAAAAATAAAAAAACTGCGGTTGCCAGTGGCAACTATAAAAAATATACCCTATGCGGCAATCTATAAGGGAGGCTTTTGTTCAGCACTGGAATCTTGAAAAAGCTGTGAAGGCAATAAAAAAAAAATTGTCGCAAAATCTATATGCTTGGGAACCACTCAAATACATTCATAACATCAATATTCGTAATTTACTTGATCATTATTTTGATTACTAAGATCAATAATTTTTTTTAAATATTTCAAGATTCTAGTCTGAATCGTCGCGGGCGCTACGCAATTTTAAACCTTAAGACGGCTTTTTTGAAGTTTTTATAGAAATTATGTTTCACTCGGGCCAGTCCGGCGATAGCACGCTTCAACGGTTTTCAATGTGTCGCCTTAATGCAAATTATTCATAAATTGTAAATATAGCGGCTTTATATACCTATCTCTGTTAGAAGCTACAAGACTTGTTGATATAATAGTTTAATGTAGAAATAAGGTTCTGTATTCGACGTGTATATTTTGTATGTGTAATCGCCGATTTCTGGTACAGCTGTCCGCGTTACCGGTTTTTATTTTACGTCTGGCTGAAACAAAATGATAGAACCACTATTGACGGCTCCGTGGCGCAGTGGCTTAGCAATGAGTTGCTGCGCTGGGGGGCGCAGGTTTGAATCCCGCACGGAACAAGTATTTGTATGGCCTACAAATAATTAATCCGCGTCTGGATGTTTGTCCTTGTGCAATTTGTCTTAGTAAACTGCCTCCACGATACAGGAGAAAATCCTAGTGTGGGAGTAACGTTTTAAAAAAAATAAACTAAAAACTATTTTTTGGGGGCCATAGCAGGAGATATTTGACATTTTCTATAATCGCTTTTTACGATAAGTCATAAAAGGGGGTGATGTCCATCATCATCATCGTCATCATTATCATCATAACCGCTTTTCGCCAATCCACTGTTGAACAGAGGCATAGATTTATATGCCTCTGTTCATATCTATCAATCATTATCATATAAATCTATTTCTTTTGAATAACATACGAGTGAAAACATCAAAGCGCATGTAGGCGTAATTGGCTGTAATATAAGGAGGTGGGTATATATTCCACCTGCGTCTGGAAAATAACTACGAAGTTGGGTGAAATGAGGTAAAATCGAAGTTCTTGGGTAAGTTTAAAAAGTCTAATTTTCCCTCATGCACGACTTGAGTTGGAGCCAAAGGCTCGAAACTAGCAGACGTTATAAAGTTAGGGACATGACTTTTTTTAATAATTTTGCTAATATTGAATATAAAATTGTATTTGTCACTCTTTGCTCATTCATTCTTAATAAATGACCATATGATCATTTTAACTGCCTCGTTAGTCTAGTGGTCACAAACGCGGTTGTTGATCATGATGTCGGGTCAAAGTCAATTATTAGGTTTTCTGTCAAGAAATTCTCAGTAGCAGCCCAGTAATATTGAATGCAAAATTGTATTTGTTACTATTTCCTCATTCATTTTTTATAAATGACCATATGACCATTTTAACTACCTCGTTGGCCTAGTGGTCGCAAACGCGGTTGTTGATCATTATGTTGGGTCAAAATCAGTTATTGGGTTTTTCTGTCAAGAAATTCTCAGTAGCAGCCCAGTAATATTGAATATAAAATTGTATTCATGACTCTTTCCTCATTCATTTTTAATAAATGATCATATGACCATTTTAACTGCCTCGTTGGTCTAGTGGTCGCAAACGCGGTTGTTGATGATTCGGGTCAAAATCAGTATTAGGT
Organism: Parnassius mnemosyne; assembly: GCA_963668995.1. Lineage (NCBI taxonomy): Eukaryota > Metazoa > Arthropoda > Insecta > Lepidoptera > Papilionidae > Parnassius > Parnassius mnemosyne. Next base: position 15,605,917 of record CAVLGL010000083.1, read on the forward strand.
TTTTCAGTCAAAAAATTCTCAGTAGAAGCCCAGTAATATTGAATATAAAATTGTATTCTTGAATCTTTCCTCATTCACTTTTTATAAATGACCATATGACCATTTTGACTGCCTCGTTGGTCTAGTGGTCGCAAACGCGGTTTTTGATGATTATGTCGGGTGAAAATCAGTTATTGAGTTTTTCTGTCAAAAAATTCTCAGTAGCAGACCGAAGACAGGAACTTGGCGGTATTTCATTCACTCCAGCGCCTCGAAAAGTACGTTAAGTCGTAGGTCCTGCGCCTGATCTCTCTCCGGTCGTATCGGATTACCGTCCCATCGGACTATAAGAGTGAGGGAATAGAGTGCACTTGTGCTTGCGCATATACTTGGGTACTATAATCCTGTCCTACGCAGATGGCTAGTCTCCGTTGAGACTGGCTGCCGTGATTGAAATTCGGTCTGGAGGACATTATTATTATTATACTGACCAAATTGCCGAAGTATTTTTTTATTCTGGTCACAGCATCATCTTGCAAACCACACTTTTCTCTTATCACATAATTTTTCACCTTGTCTGAGTCACCCGTAATATAACCTTTATTGACCTCATTTCGTGCTTCTTTTGCCATAGTGACAAAGCAAACTTATGTTGTAGAAGTAAATGGCAGAATTATCAAAGGGCACTCTAAACGGAAATTTATCGACCCAATTGGTGATATAATGAAAATTATTCGTACCCTTAACGTGCGTGTATACGTACGGACGATAATGAGGTGAAAAAGTGAGTTAACATACCAAATGGAAGTTTGTAGTCTCCACCTATCACTCTGGGTGACAGGCGTGAGTATTTAAGTATGTATGTATGTATGTATGTATGTATGTATGTATGCAGTTTTTGTGCTGTGTATCTGCAACATAAAATAATACATCACCTTATTTCGCCTTATGGGTATCGTAAAAGTAATGGAACTATGAAAAGTGTCAGAAAATTTTGTGGCTTCCCAATCCTGGTATAACCAACTAGCTTACTCCGGACTTAAAATACCCATATTAGCGACGGGAGTAGTAAGACAAATTGTCGCGACAACCAGTAAACATATACAGGCTGATGAAAAATATAAAGTAAAGAAGATAATATATTATGTTTCTATTCATATAGTTTAATTATGAGTGCAGCCACCCGTTATAAGAAGTACAGTTTCTAAGTGCAATCTCATCAGAATTCAGTATAGCAAAACAATTTTGTGTATTGCTTCGCCGCGGCCGCAGGTTCTATTCCCGCAAGTAACAAGTATTTAAATGGCCTACAAAAAAATTTCCCGTCTGGATATTTGTCCTTATGCAATTTATGTTTGTAAAATGCCTCTCCGATACAGGAGAAGGCCCTGTTGTGTAGTAACTATTTATTGATTGATAAAAAATAAAATAAAATCTACATTATGATAGCGTTCCTAATATCATAACATTAAATTAATATATGGTACGGATAACTTGTTCATAGCGTTAGTTTGAATTGGAACGCATTATAGTTTAGTATAAAATTTAAAATATCATTTTCAAGATTTTTGCCTATTATTGACAATGACCGACGACAACAGAGACACCTGTATTATGGCTGCGGCAGGAATAGGTTTATTTTACCAATCAATGACCACGCTATTACAGAATACAAGCGTAAATTAACAGTTTGTAGCTTTGATTAAGTTAATAAGTATATAGAACCGCATGTTGGCAACTGGACCTAAGCAAATAATATGTATAATGTCAGAAGATTCAAATGACCCTAGATTTCACTAGATTTTTTTTTACTTATTATAAGCCAGCAATTGACCACAACCCCACCGGGTGGTAACTGGTGGTGCAGCCCTAGATGGTAAATCGCACTGTTTTAGCGTAACAAAAGCCTATTCACTCTTGCCTTGAAGTCGCCCAGATTGTATCTTTCCGTCCGAATACAATCTGGGCGACGCCGGCAAATTATTCCACTCCTTTGCTGTAAGTATTAAAAAAGACGATGATTAAACTTTATTTGAAAAAATATTTAAGCACCATAAGGTTAAGATATAATTATTTATTTGAGTATACCCCGAAATGTCGATAGATACAAGAACATTATTCAACGTCACTGAATGTTTATTTGAATTATATCCATTCATCATCATCATTACAGCCCGTCACAAGTCCTCTGTAGTCCTAAGCCACCTGCGTCCATTAACTACTTGTATTTCTTACCAGATCGTTACTATTACATTTGCAAATGGTCGTCCAACACTGCATTTGCAAATACGAGGCGGCCACTCAAGAAACTTTCTTCCTATCGGTTGTCGATTCTTAGAGCTATATCGCGGGCCATATATTTTGATTTGTTAGGCCTTGTCAGTTACGCTGAAGTGGCACATCCACTTCTTAAAGTGGACTGAATACTCGTTTTCACTCCTACGATACCTACGATATTGTATAAAATATATAGTGTATAAAAAACAACACAGGTTTTTTTAATCTATATATTCTTTTTTACGATATTATTATATCCTTTCATTACTAGAATTTCTAAAAGCAATTTTGGAAATGAAATTGTTATTTAATACACGTTTATTTTACATTAACAAAATATATACATAAATTACCATTTTACATTTTTGCTTAGGCTTTGGTACATTGATGAAAGGTATAGACAATAAATTTTGTCCCATCAAATAGCAACGGCTAACCATAGGCATGCAAATACTCGATGCCAAATACCGCTTTGAGATATTCAAGATATTTCGGATACCAACAGCGACTGCTCTCAGGTATTAAGACATCTAGTTGATCGATCGTGATATTTTTAGCCTACTTAGAAAAGAGTTAACAATACGACTGTGAATTTTTGTGTGTAGGTATTTCACGCGATATGTTCGTCATTTCTTAACCGATTTCGATGATTCCTTTTAATTAATAACATTATACTTCAGGGATGGTCACGTATAAATTCGGAGAAAAAATAGAGGATAAAGTTTTTGTGTAGTTTGGAACAATTTTGACATCATTTAGGTTACTGTTACAGTGTATCAATATAATAATTTATGGATGATAATAACCCCTGAAAATCAGGTGATCGCTACCAATCTATTTATATTTTTTGTATTGTTAATTGTGTAACATACAGGTTTGTAAGCTATTAATTTAAAAAAAAATCCAGCTGGGTTTCTTGCTGATTCTTCCCAGGACAGAGGTTTTTTTTCGAACCAGTGGTAATTAAACAAAGGAGTGACTTTCAATAAGTATTATTTATAATCCATTTTGAATTAAAAAAAAATCTGTTTCTATTTCTATCAAAATTCCACTGCCTCCTCCATAAATTGCCTCATAAGAGGGATATTTTCATAGTTGCCACGCTTGGCAGGCGTTATGCCAAAAGCTATTTTCATTATTTGTTGTTATAATAAAGACGCTGCTGCCATTATTCAAGTTTGTTTTCCTTTGTCACCTCTTATAATACCAACGGTTCGATATGGGGTAGTGGATATTCTTACACCGCCACTATATTAGCACCACTGAAATTGTGATAATCTTTTTTTTTTAATTTTCATAGAAACAGAAACAGAAACTTTTTTATTCAATATAGATTATAAATGATATTTCACTTTACTTTTATATACTTTAACTTTGACCTTAAGTTTTGCAAGACCCGCCGCAGAAGAACACAAAAACTCTCCGATCACACTCTTAATCTCATGGATGTTAGACGGGAAATAAAGCTGCAGTCGTCAGTAGATTTGACAGGGTACAAGCAACTGAACAGACAGATTACCAAATGTATGCGGCGGGACTTACGCAAGTATAACCCTGCTCGTATTGAAGAAGCGATGAGTGCAACAAAGGTTCCAAAGTCTTTGTTAGAAATCTCTCTGCCAGAAAGAGCCAACTTTCGAAGCTGAAGACCGAGTATGGCAGCGCCGTTTCCGGGACACCTGAGATTTTGAGTGAGATTGAGAGGTTCTATGGACAGCTGTATGGATCGTTGGAGCCACACGCAAGTGTGAGTAACGGTCCAAGAGCAATTCTTATCCGACACTATTCCGATGATGAGATTAAAATGGCTCTCCAGCACCTTAAAAACGGCAAGGTCCCAGGCGAGGATGGAATTACAGCGGAGCTTCTGAAAACGGGTGGAAAACCGGTACTTAAAGTCCTTCAGCAGCTTTTTAATTCCGTCCTCCATGGTGACACTACACCAGAGGCGTGGAGTAGAAGTGCGGTGGTCTTGTTCTTTAAGAAAGGCGACCACGCTCTCTTGAAGAACTACAGAGTGATTTCCATTCTGAGCCGCGTCTATGTGCTCTTTTCGAGAAACATTACGAATTGTCTCGCATGCAGACTCGACGACTTCCAGCCTCCCGAACAAGCTGGTTTCCGAAAAGGCTTTAGAACCATAGACCACATACATACCCTTTGGCAAATTGTACAGAAGTCCAAGGAGTAAAATTTGCCACTATGTGTGGCGTATGAGGATTATGAGAAAGCCTTTGATTCCGTCGAAATTTGGGCGGTGCTGCAATCCCTTCAGCGGTGCCAAGTTGACTGTCGGTATATCGAAGTGCTGAAGCGTTTGTCCAGTAGGGCTACAATGGCTATCCTAGCACAGAAACAGAGTACGAAACCTATCCAACTGCAGAGAGTTGTTAGACAGGGTGACGTTATATCCCCGAACCCCGAAAAATCTCCGTGACAGATACGGAGGTGATTTAAATGTGTTCAGTTTGCTTAACATAGCATGGTAGAAGTGTAATAATGCCTCAAATTTTAACATAAGCACGTTCAATATCAAGTCTGAAAAATCGGCTGCTCTAGGCCTATTCCATTTTGTAGAGGATTTACCTTAACCGTCATAAACGTTAGCTATCCACCTAATAATGATCAAAATGGGTTTAAGTTTATTGGGTATTATCGTGCTTTTTCCCGAACACATCTATTCTTCTTCGACATCTTCGTAATATTCCACAGCTGGGCATGGCCCTTTTGCGTCACAGGGAGGATTTGCCTTAAACTTCATGCTTTGCAGGAGGATTGACGTCTCGCACCTTTGACGCTGCTATCTGCCGCCGATCTCGTTATTTACTTCTGGTTTTAATGAGATAATTGTACCGATATCTATGGAAAGGCATTAAATTGCACTGGTGTTTCCTATAGTCGCCTCTTACTACACCCACAGAATGATATGGGATAGAGGATTTAAATTAGGTTTAAATTATTTATTAAGCAAAAATTGTCTAGTAAAGGTTATTATATTACTAAAGAGTACATGACCGATAATAACCCCTGGTAATGTTGTGGTCACTACCATGCTGTTTCAATATTATTATATTGTAAATTGTGCTTTTTAAAAAAAACAGTTCCGCTGGGTTTCTTGCTGGTTCTTCTCAGGACAAAGATGTTTTTTTGCGAACCAGTAGTAAAAGTAAAAAATTACTTTCAATAATTATTATGTACTATAATCTATATTGAATAAAAATGATTTTATTCTATTCTATTGTCGTAAGCCGCTACCCACGGTATAGGTCAGTAAAGTTATAATTTTCAAAATGATTGCACTTTTTGTTCACATTTTGCCCATTGTAAGCCTTAGTTCGAGGGTTATAAATAAGGAATAAATAAATAAAAGTATAACAACACATAATACTCCTACATGTTTCGTAGTTCGTTTTTCATACCAATCATTGTTTCCGAAACAAACAAAGGCGGGTTATAAATGACATTTCGATTGTTTCCGTACAATTCGTTTGTGTTTTTCATTTATTTATTATTTTGATAGCGCCCACAATAAATTTCGATTTGAATTTTACACGAAAATTTGTAGTTTTAATATTGTAATATTTAGTTTTATTGATTATTATAATCAATTTTGTTTCATGTAAAATAATGAAACTAAATATTACAATTTCAAGTGGTATACATTTTTGATTTTCAATAATGTAATATTGAAAATCAAAAATGTATACTCTAAATTTAAAACAATTTATATGTAAATGTTATTTCACATTTTCTTTAATTTTTCAAAGGTTTCCTATTTAATTCAATGTTTTCTTTTCTTGGCAATGCGATGGTATCTATAGTATAACGATATGGTATAATATATACAGGTCTATTTTTCAAAGAGGTTAAGTTTCATTACGTTTTAATAGAGAATCGCAAATGAGTACACAATTTATCAGGTTTCTTTCAGTAAGCTCGTGTGGTACTCAAATATCGAGCTTGTAAAAGTATGACTAATAAGCCATACTTTTTCAAATGGGTCAAAACTGTTTTGTGGTCAATCCTCAATTCCTCGGCTATACTGTTACTACTAACATGCCGATCTTTATATGATGAGATACAAACAGTATAACCATAGAGAATTATTTTCAGTTTTATACAAACAAAATACGAAGAAATTTTTTCCGCGAACTTTTAGATAGAGAGTTTAATTTTTGATTACAAAAGTACATTAATCAATTATGATTAATAATTAACTTATCATTTAATTGAAATACAGTCATCTATCTAAAGCATAGAGCAATGAAACTGGCGCAATAAATCTAAAACTGGCCACCGGCGCACCGGAGAGGAGTAGCCATACGGAGGCGTTCCCCTCTGTCCACGTCCACACGATCCTGTGCGTACACTAGACTAAATGTAGTTGCGCGGCTGAATTGACGTCCTACGAAAATACCAAATTTATCAGATTTTTGCTGCAAATAGACATCTGTCACGTTAAATTTACATGCGTTATCTTTCACATACAAATAATTTTATCACATTATTGCTATTTACATTTTTTTTAAATTACAATAATAACGGTCGTATTGAGTCGGTTGTGTTAACGAACACAAGCCGCTGGCCTTCATACAATATGCAGATCCGAGTCTGGATCCGATTTGTCACTATTAAGCCGCGTATCCACCAAAAATGTTGACAACAGTTATGTTTCCAACTGTTTCCAACAAGCGTCTCCACCAAGGGAACAAATGTTTGCAACAAGCGTATTCCTTTGATGTTGCCGCCGAAAATGGAAACATGGTTCCCGATATTGTTTCAAGTGTTGTTACCAACTGTTTTGTTGGCAACAAAACTTTGGTGGTGACGCGGCTTTAGCGAGCGATACTGTTATAATGTATCTATGTGTGTGTGAAATTGTTAGTTAATTGTTTTAAAATTGTTATGTGAGTGTTTCGTGGTGATAGATGATTGCTTTTGAGTGTGCAGATTTCCCCGCGCAAAAAATAACGCACAGTTCTGTATCGAAAAAAAATACTCTATTCCTACTCCTATCCAGACCGCCAGTGGCCCATGTTGCTCATGTTCTAAAACTTTCAACCATTTGGAGGCAATTATTACTTTATTATACTGTTTTAGCAAAGAAAGACGAGGTTGGTTTTTACCCCATTTCAGACCTTGGAATTAGTTGATATATTACTTGCTACCATCAGAACGGCTGCATGCTCTTTTGTCCCACTCTTAAATAAAAAATTAAAATTAAAGTATATATAAATAAAAAATTAAAATATATTAAAATATATATAACATAATTAAATAAAATGGCAATTCCTTTGAATGATATCATGCATCATGAATAATAAACACTAGAAAATTTTTAAGTGTTAACAATTTTAGTTAACCACTAAAGCCAGTTAAATTACATAATTAAAAGTTTCTTGCTTAATATTGTTAACTATTAATATATAAATGCATTTAATAAAATATTTGAGAAAATAATTACTGGTTAACGCTGCAAAAATCACTGAACGCTCAATGTGTAAGGTGTAGGTGCTGAGGCGTGCCATAAATCGTCTGAGCATCTTCGCGCCGTGGACCAATTAGTACAAGATGTTGCCGCGTAGACCTGTTAGGACAATGTTATGCAAGAGTATATTCATCTATTATTATTTCTCATTTAATACTAAACTTTGAAATAAATACCTGAAGTTTGTTAATCAGTATGATAAATATCTGAATATCTAAAACAAGGTTAGGGGAAGTCTGCAAATATAGACAGGATCAAATTGACGTATTCTCATAATCTATTGAATAAACATGAGTTTGACTGCCTCGTTGGTCTAGTGCCATACGCGGTTGGTGATCATGAGGTTCCAGGTCGAGCCGAAAACATTTATTGAGTTTATTTGTCAATAGTTTTTTTAGTATCAACCCGGAGTCAGGAAATTGGCAGTTTTTTTTTTCCAGGCACGGTATTCACTCCATCTATTTTTCCAAAGCGCGTAAAGGCGTTAGTCCTGCGCCTTATTTCTCTCCGGTATGAATTAGATGTTGTTTGATTAGAAATTGAACGAATGGATTGGCATTTAAAAGAATGCTTCGGTTCCATTGTCACTCAGAAGATTTACTAGGTGTTTTTCTGTCGCCAAATAATCCTTGCACACTTATAAGTCAGTATAATTACAAACTAAGGCATTCCATTTCAATTTTTTAGAGGTCACAACGGATCTGTAGCGTTTTTTGTTTGTATTTAGTTGCAGTCTAGTACCCACTATCAGGTAGATTTTAAGTTCATCTCTCACCTCAATTTCATAAGAAAATATAAGATGAAATGCCATAACATGAAACTATACATTCTGTCTTATCTTTTAAAGCAAAACGCCAGTTTGTTTGCCGGTTTTTATAGGCAGAAATAAAATAAAATAAGAGAATGATTTCTAACCGTGCAGTATTCTAAATAAAAGGAGAATTAACTACTATCCTAAATAACATTTCAAACGGCATATTATTTCAATTCACTATTCTGCATAAAACCATCCCAAATGCTAGCACCGCGGCAAGGCGAGTGTAGTTTTTAACGAATGCCGTGAAAGCGTTAATTACTTTTACAGTAATTAATATGATTTAAGCATCTGTAAAAATAATCATCTTGTTATCAAATGTGGATAATATTGAATGATAAAAGTACTTTTTTAATGCCGCTGCATTGGAAGACGTTTTCAAGCTATTGGATTGGAAAGGATACTGAATTAGCGCCAATGGCGAGACATTACTCACCTTCGATTTGCTAAAGATATAGCCCTTATATCAAAATAGCTGGAGAACCTTAGCACTATACTCAATGACCTCAATAATTACTTTAGGGATAGGTTTTGAAATAAACGTCGACAAAACAAAGAACATGTGTAACAGAAACAGAACAGAAACTTTTTTAATTCTATATAGATTATAAATAATACTTATTGAAAGTCACTCTTTTGTTTAATTACCACTGGTTCGAAAAAAACAATCATTAATAATGTGCTATTCCTGATGAACCTGGTGTGGAGCGCTGATACTCACTCTGATGTTTTATTAAGGAGTCAAAGCGCTCCTCATAATATTTGCATGAGTTTACTAAATCATTCATGGCCAATATGTGTTCTTTTATCTCATTCTGAGCCGATGCATATTTATTTTATATAATTTGTGGGGAGTTTTTTAGTGATAAAATTGTTGAATATATACACTCTATCAGTCTCATAATAGTTATTCATATTTTCCAACTTAATTGAATATAATTTAAATTTATTACTTAATTCTTGCTTTTCCTTACATACATTTATATAATTATTAACATTAATTTGAATTTTAATTAGCTTTTACGCTATCCTAATATATTTATTAATTTTTATGTATACCGTTTACCGTTTTAGGTAACACCAATACCATTGGTCGTTATGAGCGCTATGCTCGATATTGTCAACGAGTATGTTTAGGACAAATAATCTGGGGAAAATTGTCCGACTAGGTTAGTCCAACTTCGATCGAGAGGTCAATCGATGTATTGAACTCGTCTGGTCAGTGTTTGAGAGTTTCCGGCACATCTTCTCGTCACGTCTACTTAGAAACATGTAAAGAAGGGACAACCAGTGCGTGTTGCCACTGATGATATATACACATCTGAGTGGTCCTTTACAACTGGCCGCATGAGGAAGCACAACATAACACAGCGAGCTACGGAAAGGCTATTCCTCTCCATACCTTACGCGGGACCTTACGCAACAAAACTCTCGTCAAAAAAGGAAGGAAATCTTCTCTCTGTGATAAACTTCGAAATGAAGATATTGGTAATTGAACCAGAGTAAGGACATAGCGACAAAGTCAATTTTAAGTTTGTTGATTACTTAAAAAGTCAGCACTTAAAATTAATATTGTCGACGAAATATACACGCGGCGCAGGAAGAGATCGATGCGACGTTGAAAACTTAACTTTATAAGATGAATTAATTAAACTTTCAATAAGAAATACATACTGACTTCAAAACTAAAAACGTAAAATTACGAGTATGACCACATAGCAAAGAAACAAAACTGACTTTAGGAGCTATTGTGTAGATTTTTTTAGGATATGTAGTCGGTTTGTTTTTTTTTTTATTTTAAATTTAATTATTTTACTATATATTTATAATATCACTAGTTCAAGGTAACCTTGAACTCCATTTTACGTCAAATATTTTCTACCCCTATTTTTGTATTATTTTTTTATAGAAGAGGGGGCAAACTAGCATGTGGCTCACTTGATGGTAAGTGACTACCGCCGCCCATGAACAACTGAAACACCTGGTGCTTTGCAGGATTTTTAGAAAGCAGTAAGCTTTTTTCTTGAAGGTCCCTAAGTCGTATCGGCCCGAAAAAATCACCGGTAATAAACGATTCCACAAAGAGGTTGTACGAGGAAGAAATCTCCCAGTAAAAGACACAGTGGTGCCTAATACTTACTTAATACTTATAAATGTTACTTTTTTGTAAATGTAACGATTTTATACTTTTTAATTTTAATATTCCATATTTACACATTTTTTACCTTTAAGTAGAAATAGTTTTCGCTAAAATTAAGTATGCTTTATGGTTGTTTGATTGCGTTTCAAGGCACCAGACCATTATCTAGCACTGTGTAATTTACCTAAACATCCACGGTTTATACTACAAGCTATCGTCGTGATGCATTGCCTCCATTGTACGCCATGAATCGACGTAACGCGGTCTCCAAACAAAGGTGTCTTGACGTAGATTACCTGGAACTAACTAAACGTATTGCATGGCCGTTCATTGTTCTAGACTATCCAGCTATGTTGACACGATTGTATTGGTTTCCATCTTGTTCAGATTTTGGCACAGTATCAAAATAAAACGGCGATAAAATAATATACTATTAAAAGCAACTAATGACAAAAAGAAAATATTAGTTAATTAAAATTATTATTCAGCAGAATTAACGTCAAATTATAGTAACATGTGCGCATGGAATCCTCCTGGATGACATAAAGTAATCAACGCCTGACGTATTCTGGGTAGTTCGAGATTTTTTCTATTCTAAATACGTTTTCAATGTTTTGTAGCAACCATGGACATGAGTACACAGCTTTGGAAATATAAAATTAGAAAATTAAACGCGATAAAATACATATAAACAGTTTTATGTTATTTAATGAGTACTTAGTTTACCTGATTATAAATGAATACCGTACTCCATAGACATATATTTATTTATTCTCATACACTATTATTAATATAATGCAACAGTGTAGTAAACAATTAAAAAGTTAACACTTTCAGTTCATAATAAAAATTATACACAATGCTTTTCTTGTGAATTTACTCAGAATAAAACAAAATAACTTAAACCATGTAGTAGCAAGAATATCCACTACCCCATACCGTACCGTGGGTGTGACAGAAGGAAACTGAATTAGGAGATGGGCAGTAGAATCATTTTTAAAGAATACGGGTCTCAAATGAGAACACAGTCCACCTTTTTTTACGTGGTAGAGTAATGCTGCAGCTATATTGATAGTATAGTTGTAGCACGACTGGGTCGGCTCGACGGAGAAGGACCACGCTCTCACAGGATACCAGCGAAAAATAGCAGCTTAACACTGCTGTGTTTCGTCTGGTGAGTGTAGAGAACCGGAGACCCATTTTACTGGAAACGAGGCATTCCATCTTAGTCCACATGAGTAATAACGCATCTGCATTTTGATTCGCAAACGAGGATATATGTAGATGTCTATGGGCCACAGCAACCACTTACCATCAGGCGGACTGCGTGTTTTTTTGTCACCCTTATTCTATAAAAAAAACCTGAGACAGGATTGTAGTGTGATAGGACGCCAATCCGTGACGAGAGAGGGAGCGAGTACCGGCTTTTCGTGCTTTTCGTGCCTTCCGAGATAAGGGGGTAAAACATCGTCGAAGTAATGACTTCGGACTATTACTGGGAATTTATTGTTAGGCAAACCAATAACTGATTTTGGCCCGACCCGAGACTTGTACCCGTAATCTTATGACCAGCAGTCGCGCTTACACCCACTAGGCTCACGAGGTAGACACAGCAATATTTATATCGGCCGGTTAATAACGTTTTATAACCTCTTCTGTATCTCTATACTCACCTGCAACTCTCTCGGAATAAAATAGAGTGTGATGGCATTAAGTCTCTATTATGATCAGCCTCTTCTGATGCAGGGAGGTTTTGCTACAATCGTCACGCTTGGCTTAAAAATCGTACTACCCGTCGTTTCACATCCCTAATGACGACCCCCGTCGCCATTGGATATTTAATAGTTATAAAGCCATAACATCCCTATGGTTACGAGAGTCGTGAAGGTTCTCTTTTTTATTTGTTTATTTGTTTTAATTAGAATATAATCTTTTTACATAAATTCATTGATTCCCTAGACCCCGAGATAATATAATGGTTTTAGGTACCAGTTCCTCCCCTTAAGTAACTCTGGTCAAAATTACATTTTTGATAATTTCAATACCCTACAAAGTTTCATTTAAGACTAAGTTTGCTTCAAGACAGTATACTAGACGTTTAATTTACTTACATAATAAAATAAATCAAAAAAATTCATATTATTTACACTATGAATTAACAAAACCGTAACAGAGTGGTTAAGAAACTTACCTATGAAGAAACTGAATCCCTTATAAATTTGCACACTCTTACAGACTTCTCACACTCATCCATACACAAACACATACATACATTCTTGCACACAATCACGCAAATATCGTTAATTATACCCTACTGCAAGTTTGAAATTTTTTAGCTTTTTTATTTATTTATGATTTTTTTTATTTAATTCTAATTTAAAATAGTAATATAATTATACTACGGAAGACCCTCTGCTACAGGTATATATTTACTTAAAAAAGAGTACCCAACAATAATGTAACAACTTACTGCTTGTATTAAAACAATAAAGTATGAAGTATTTAAAATTATTCTCATCTGGTTGGGCTGAATTGGCAGGGTAGACCAAACGGCCGAGGGTTAGGGGGAAAGGGAAAGTAACCGGCGGACGATGCGGGCGGTATCAAGGAGCACCGCCTTCTGCATTTGAGCCTGGAGTGGTCAGTCACGGGCTACCAGTCGCATCAGATGACCCGAGAGGCTGACTGGGATTAACCTGTTCGCAGAAACGACCACAGGAATAATTTCGGTCAGCAGACCACCCCACATGTCGTTCACCTCGTGAGCCAGGTCCTGATATTTTGTTTTTATATTATCATTATTATTATACAATAATTTAATGTTACTAAGTTAGTTAATTAGTTCGATTAACCAATAAATTTAATACGTAAATAACTGTAATATCTAGTTTAATACAGATACATTATAAAATATATCAAAATTTGTAAGGAAAAATTCCTTTAGGAAAAAACGACAAAGCAAAAACATTTTCAAAGTGCTATACTAATTTTAGCGCAAATAAATACATTGAAATCTCTCGCTTTTCACATGCCTCCCTTATCAAATTTGTTATGCCAGGCCTCCACGAAAAAAAGCGTCAAGTGTATTCAATTGAAATTTCACGAACGTAGCGTATCTCGCTACCTCGAGGGAGTCGCTATTGAGTCAGGAATAGTGAGTGTACGTCTGTAGTCATAGAAAGATATATAAAATTTATTACCTTCATATTTTTAGTTTAATCTATTTTCTACGTTTATGTTTATATAGTAATAATTACTGAAGTATGTCTTACAATAAGCAAGGCTGATCTCTTACAAAAAGCTGATAAATAAAGAAGAATTCACATCCACATTCATTCACCTTCAAAAGAAAAGAGATGAATATGAAAATTTATATTCACGTTAATTCTTCTGCTTCGTCATCATCAGCACGTGTATATTTACTGCAGAACGAATGGGTCCCCTCCTCCTAGAGGATTATCCATAGTCGCTACGCTGACAGGCAGATTGGTGACCGCAGTACTAGCTAGACGTCTCGAACGCTATTACCTGTCACTAGTGTAGTACTAGCGGTGCTATCGTAAATTATAAGATCTTTGTGGCATTTTCCATAGCCGTATCTTCGAGGACAAACGTCTCGAACCCTTGACGCTATTACCTGTCACTAGTGTAGTATTAGCGGTGCTATCGTAAATTATAAGATCTTTGTGGCATTTTCCATAGCCGTATCTTACAGGACAAACGTCTCGAACCCTTGACGCTATTACCTGTCACTAGTGTAGTACTTGCCGTGTAGTGGCGGTCAAGAATATCCACTACCCCATATCCTCCCGTGGGTGTCGTAAAAGGCGACAAAGGGAAACAGGCAGGAGATGGGCAGCAGCATCTTCCTGATAATAGCCAAAATTATAATAAAAAAAACTGCGGTTGCCAACCCGCTCGCCAAGCGTGGCAACTATGGCAATTACCCCCTCTATGAGTGTAACAAAGAGACGGCCCCCAGTCCCCGGCGGCCCCGCTATTCCTGGCTACGGTGGCGACCATGGTAACGGCGGGGCAGGGGGTGCTAAGAATCTCCGGTGGAGGTTCGGTTGCCACCTTAGACGACTTGACCTGGCAACGTACAACGCACGCACCCTGAGGACTGACGAGAAGATCGTGGAGCTGGAAGAAGAGATAGACAAGTTGCGCTGGCATATTATAGGATTATCCGAAGTCCGAAGAGAGGGGGAGGACACGGTAATCCTCGAATCCGGCAACTTGTTCTATCACCGGGAGGGCGACCATCTGTCCCAAGGAGGTGTCGGATTTATCGTCCACAAGTCTCTCGTTAACAACGTTGTAAAGATCGGGAGTGTGTCGACGAGGGTTGCGTACCTTATACTCAGAATCACCAAACGGTGTTCGCTGAAGGTCATACAGGTTTACGCACCAACCTCGGCACACCCCGATGAGGAGGTGGAGGAAATGTATGAGGATATCTCTAGAGCCATGCATTCCTCCAAAACCCAATATACGGTGTTAATGGGAGACTTCAATGCAAAACTAGGCACAAGAGAGAACGGTGAGCTGAAAGTAGGGAAATTTGGAATAGGGCAACGGAACCTAAGGGGCCAACAGTTGGCTGACTTCATGGAGAAAGAGGGACTCTTTATGATGAACTCTTTCTTCCAGAAGCGGCCCCACAGGAAGTGGACCTGGTCGAGCCCCGACGGTTCGACAAAAAATGAGATTGACTTCATTATGACGACCAGACGACAACTGTTCAGTGATGTCTCCGTGATCGCGAGGGTGAAAACTGGTAGCGATCACCGAATGGTTAGAGGCACACTGAACCTAAACGTTAAGTTGGAGAGGTCTCGTCTAATGAAGTCAACGCTCCGTCCCCCTCGTGCTCTGTTCCAAAGTCCCGAAACCTTTCAGCTCGAGTTACAAAACCGTTTTCAGTGCCTAGAAGACTGCAATGAAGTGGACGATATGAATGACAAGCTCGTGGAAACTGTCCATGCGGTCGGAGCTAAGTTCTGCAAGACCCGCCGCAGAAGAACACAAAAACTCTCCGATCACACTCTTAATCTCATGGCTGTTAGACGGGAGATGAGGCTACATTCTTCAACAGACTTGACAGCATACAGGCATCTGAACAGACAGATCTCCAAATGCATGCGGCGGGACTTACGCAACTTCAATACAGCTCGTATTGAAGAAGCGATCGAGCGGAACCAAGGCTCCAAAGTCTTTGCCAGAGATCTGTCTGCCAGAAAGAGCCAACTGTCAAAGCTGAAGACAGGATGCGGCAGCATCGTTTCCGGGACACCTGAGATTTTGAGTGAGATTGAGAGGTTCTATGGGCAGCTGTACACGTCATCGTTGGAGCCACACGCAAGTGTGAGTAACGATCCAAGAGCGAGTCTCATCCGACACTATTCCGAAGATATCCCGGACGTCAGTCTGAGCGAGATTAGAATGGCTCTCCAGCACCTTAAAAACGGTAAGGCCCCAGGCGAGGATGGAATTACAGCGGAGCTTCTGAAAGCGGGTGGAAGACCGGTACTTGAAGTCCTTCAGAAGCTCTTTAATTCCGTCCTCCATGGTGGCATTACACCGGAGGCGTGGAGCAGAAGTGCGGTGGTCTTGTTCTTCAAGAAAGGTGACAACGCTCTCTTGAAGAACTACAGACCGATTTCCCTTCTGAGCCGCGTCTACGTGCTGTTTTCGAGAGTCATTACGAATCGTCTCGCGCGCAGACTTGACGACTTCCAGCCTCCCGAACAAGCCGGTTTCCGAAAGGGCTTTAGCACCATAGACCACATACATACCCTTCGGCAAATTGTACAGAAGTCCGAAGAGTACAATTTGCCACTATGTCTGGCGTATATGGACTATGAGAAAGCCTTTGATTCCGTCGAAATTTGGGCGGTGCTGCAGTCCCTTCAGCGGTGCCAAGTTGACTGTCGGTATATCGAAGTGTTGAAGTGCTTGTACAGTAGGGCTACGATGGCTATCCGAGTACAGAATCAGAGTACGAAACCTATCCAATTGCAGAGAGGTGTAAGACAGGGTGACGTCATATCCCCGAAACTCTTCACCGCTGCATTGGAAGACGTTTTCAAGCTTCTGGACTGGAAAGGATTTTTTTTTTTGACATTCCTTTAAATGAATGATCAATTACGGAATATTATACGTGCGGTGGCAGCATAAGAGAAAGTTTCACCTACCTTCGTCCTGTAAGATACGGCTATGGAAAATGCCATAAAGATCTTATAATTTACAATAGCACCGCTAGTACTTCACTAGTGACAGGTAATAGCGTCAAGGGTTCGAGACGTTTGTCCTGTAAGATACGGCTGTTGAAAATGCCACAAAGATCTTATAATTTACGATAGCACCGCTAGTACTACACTAGTGACAGGTAATAGCGTCAAGGGTTCGGGACGTTTGTCCTGTAAGATACGGCTATGAAAAATGCCACAAAGATCTTATAATTTACGATAGCACCGCTAGTACTACACTCATCATCATCATTACAGCCCTTCACAAGTCCACTGCTGAACATAGGCCTCCCCCAAGGAATGCCACAAAGCACGGTCCTGAGCCACCTGCATCCATCGACTTCCTTATATAGCATATCTTACCAGGTCGTCACTCCATCTAGAGGGGGGACGCCCAACACTTCGCCTGCCGGTACGAGGCTGCCACTCGAGAACCTTTCTTCCCCATCGGTTGTCGGTTCTTCGAGCTATATGGCCAGCCCATTGCCACTTGAGCTTACTAATCCGTTGGGCTATGTCGGTCACTCTGGTTCTACTGCGGATATCCTCATTTCTGAGTTTATCACGCAGAGAAACTCCAAGCATAGCCCTCTCCATAGCTCGCTGAGCGACCTTGAACTTCCTCATCCGGCCAGCAGTGAAGGACCACGTCTCAGTTCCATATGTCATCACTGGCAACACGCACTGGTTGTACAGTCTCGTTTTCAAGTTTTGAGGTATACCTGACGAGAAGATGTGCCGTAATTTCCCGAACGCTGCCGAACCGAGTTGAATCCGTCGATTGACCTCTCGGTCGAAATTGGACTTACCTAGTCGGACTATTTGTCCCAGGTAAACATACTCGTCAACAACTTCGAGCTTAGTGCTCCCAACAACTACCGGCATAGGTGTGACATGGACATTAAACATGATCTTTGTTTTGTCCATGTTCATCTTAAGACCTATCCGTTGGGAAGCACTATTGAGGTCATTGAGCATAGTGCTTAGGTCCTCCAGCGATTCTGCCATAAGAACTATATCGTCGGCAAATCGAAGGTGAGTGATGTACTCGCCATTGAGGTTTATACCGTATCCTTTCCAGTCCAGAAGCTTGAAAACGTCTTCCAATGCAGCAGTGAATGACGTCACCCCGTCTTACACCTCTCTGCAATTGGATAGGTTTCGTGGTTCTGTACTCGGATAGCCATCGTAGCCCTACTATACAAGTACTTCAGCACTTCGATATACCGACAGTCTACTTGGCACCGCTGAAGGGACTGCAGCACCGCCCAAATTTCGACGGAATCAAAGGCTTTCTCATAGTCCACATACGCCAGACATAGTAGCAAATTGTACTCCTCTGACTTTTGTACAATTTGCCAAAGGGTATGTATGTGATCTATGGTGCTAAAGCCTTTTCGGAAACCGGCTTGTTCGGGAGGCTGGAAGTCGTAAAGTCTGCGCGCGAGACGATTCGTAATGACTCTCAAAAACAGCACGTAGACGCGGCTCAGAAGGGAAATCGGTCTCTAGTTCCTCAAGAGAGCGTTGTCGCCTTTCTTGAAGAACAAGACCACCGTACTTCTGCTCCACGCCTCCGGTGTAATGCCACCATAGAGGACGGAATTAAAGAGCTTCTGAAGGACTTCAAGTACCGGTTTTCCACCCGCTTTCAGAAGCTCTGCTGTAATTCCATCCTCGCCTGGGGACCTGCCGTTTTTAAGGTGCTGGAGAGCCATTCTAATCTCGCTCAGACTGACGTCCGAGATATCATCGGAATAATGTCCGATAAGACTCGCTCTTGGATCGTTACTCACACTTGCGTGTGGCTCCAACGATGACGTGTACAGCTGCCCATAGAACCTCTCAATCTCACTTAAAATCTCAGGTGCCCTGGAAACGATGCTGCCACATTATGTCTTCAGCTTTGACAGTTGGCTCTTTCTGGCAGACAAATCTCTGACAAAGACTTTGGAGCCTTGGTTCCGCTCGATCGCTTCTTCAATACGAGCTGTATTGAAGTTGCGTAAGTCCCGCCGCATGCATTTGGAGATCTGTCTGTTCAGTTGCCTGTATGCTGTCAAATCTGTTGAAGAATGTAGCTTCATCTCCCGTCTAACAGCCATGAGATTAAGAGTGTGATTGAAGAGTTTTTGTGTTCTTCTGCGGCGAGTCTTGCAGAACTTAGCTCCGACCGCATGGACAGTTTCCACGAGCTTGTCATTCATATCGTCCACTTCATTGCAGTCTTCTAGGCACTGAAAACGGTTTTGTAACTTGAGGTTTCGGGACTTTGGATTAGAGCACGAGGGGGACGGAGCGTTGACTTCATTAGACGAGACCTCTCCAACTTAACGCTTAGGTTCATTGTGCCTCTAACCATTCGGTGATCGCTGCCGGTTTTCACCCTCGCGATCACTGAGACATCACTGAACAGTTGTCGTCTGGTCGTCATAATGAAGTCAATCTCATTTTTTGTCGAACCGTCGGGGCTCCACTTCCTGTGGGGCCGCTTCTGGAAGAAAGAGTTCATCATAAAGAGTCCCTCTTTCTCCATGAAGTCAGCCAACTGTAGGCCCCTTGGGTTCCGTTGCCCTATTCCAAATTTCCCTACTTTCAGCTCACCGTTCTCTCTTGTGCCTAGTTTTGCATTGAAGTCTCCCATTAACACCGTATATTGGGTTTTGGTGGAATGCATGGCTCTAGAGATATCCTCATAAATTTCCTCCACCTCCTTATCGGGGTGTGCCGAGGTTGGTGCGTAAACCTGTATAACCTTCAGCGAATACCGTTTGGTGATTCCGAGTATAAGGTACGCAACCCTCGTCGACACACTCTCAATCTTTACAACGTTGTTAACGAGAGACTTGTGGACGATAAATCCGACTCCTCCTTGGGACAGATTTTGAGACAGGGGCTATTATATTCCTATAAATTATAAGCGACAGCCGTAAGAGGAAACTACGGTTAAGACATATGCAAGAAAGGTTTTATGGCTACCGATAGCACCCAGACCGGCGTCAGGCAGGGTCCTCTAAACTGTGAAATATCTGATACTGCGAACGGCAATCCGCTTACCTCACAGTTTTCTCTATAATGAAAGGTTTTTTTTCCAGCAGTGGACTTGATGAAAACTACAGTAGCCTAATAACTAAAGTGAAGTAGTTAACACGAAGGCAATTTTGATATGTTGCTAGCGTTCAAAAGTATACAACTATATACACGATACAAAAGACACGCTGAAAACCTTTCCAGCAACTTTAGCACCTCCTAGGAAGCACACGAAATAAGGTGAAAGGCGGTACTTGAAAACATGCTTTTTCCACGTAATACCTTTGAGGAAATTAAATAAACTGCAACACCGCATCATAAGCATCCTTATGGAGCGCACCGGGGGTGGGCGCGATACCAGTATCTAATCCGTTACGTCACTAACTTCATATTTTTAATTAAATTTTATATATAATAAAAAAAGTAAAGTTAAAAGAAAGTAAAAGAATAGTAAAAGGAAAATAATATGGTAGTTTTATATGACTTGAATGCCTTGATGCTTGCGCAGCACATTCGCGTCACGACTGTGTTGCGACAGCAATTGAAATAGGTGAACAGCAGTAAATCCTAGAGGATCGCAGGTGGGGCCTATAACCTATTCCATTAAATTCAGCTATACTACAAAATATGTGCTTGTAGTATACAAGTACAAAGTATAACTCACACAGAAGACGTTGTATACAGACATTATGATGAGCATAACAAGAGTCTATTGGGACGAAATTCCTTAACGGATGGTACGAATTTGGCTAGACGAGAAAAATGGTAAGATTTTTCCGTCACCACCCTTTCTGATGTAGTGTAGACGGCCTTGCCGACTATATGGAAGCGAGATGGAATAATATCCATCTCCCTCGCAATTTTTCTCATCTTGCAATAAAAGAAATATTATTTTAAATGACGCTAGTTATTCATTTATTTGTATTTGTTAATCAATAATATAATATGTTTATCAATAATAATATACTACGAAAAGAACTTCGTTGCAACCGAGTGTTCCACGACACTCTCGCATGTTATATATGTTCCATACTACATCGAAGTGGTATATTATACGTTTCGATTTCTATCCAACAATTATCACATTTATAACCTTAATCATTATCATCATCATTACAGCCCCTCACATGTTCACTGCTGTACACCTTTATCCATCCTTTCTACATTTATCTTTCTTTTTTTTATAGAATAAGGGTGACAAACTAGCACAAATTGAAAAAATAAGTGAATACTGTGGCCCATAGAGATCTACATCTATCCTCAATTAAGAATCAAAATGCAGATGCGTTGTCACCCGTGAGGACTATGATAGAATGCCTCTTTTCCAGTAAAAAGGGTCTCCGGTTCTCTATACTCACCATACTAAACACAGCAGCATTAAGCTGCTATTTTACGCTGGTGTTCTGTGAGAGCGTGGCCGTCCCCCATTCGAGCCAACCCTTTTTTCGGTCTTTTTGGTCTTTTTCCAATTGACCCGACCCTTTGGGTCGCTACTATCTAACCATAATATGCTTAGCTACAACCATAACATGTATAGATGCAGCATAGCTCGACACACATATAAGCACGGTTTTATCACGTAAGCCCATCACTGCGTTCGCCACTGCGCTTGCCAAACTTGGTAATAACGCAAAATCTCCTCTATAGTAGTGCTACTCGTAAAAATCCTGCACTGTTTAAGGGCTGATGCTAATTTATAACAATTTTTTTAATATAAAACCAATGGAAACGCGTGCATCATATCACTACGTACGAACGCTCTTCGCGGTTGTCTCGACTTCCTTTTATAGGAGGCAAATGCGATTTAGCTTACCTCCTGCAGTCTACCGAAGCGTAGCTGTTTTAAGTATACATTACGCGTACAATTTGTTGAAAGCACGTATGACCCACAAAATACGAGATTTCGTGTTTATCAAAAGACTTTTTTGTGCAGACGTGACTTACTTAATATTTATTTTCTTTTTTATTTATTTTTATTTAGAGCAATACGATGCTATAACTAACCTAAGGATGAGAATACTGTAAGAATAACATTCAACTTGAATTTATACACATCTAATAAAATTGAAGTGTATGTGTGTAATATTGAAATAACTGGCTTCTATTAAGCTCAGAGTTCATTTGCATTCTATTAAGACAAACAACAATATTTTTACATATTTGTTTGTCTGTCTGTGAGGGTTAATCTTCAAAATAACTGAACCGATTGTGATTAAACTTTACGGACAGTTAGAGAGCAATGCCAGGAGCAATCTAGATCTATATATTTTATCCGACAAATACTTGACGTTTTTTTTTTTTGAAAAACGAAAAATAGTTAAATAGATCGTCTTTGACTATCTTAAATTCTTAAATCTAAATAACGCCACATGAATCTAGTAGAATAGATCCTATCTAGGCAAAACCAGGGCGGTTCGCTAGTATAAAATAAGTTACTAAGTTACATTAGTAATTGAAAACTTATTTTATAATTTCAATAATTACAGTTTTCAACGCATATCTGTGCTGTCTGCTGTGTTTTGTCTGTGCTGTGTAAGTGACTACCGCCATCCATTTACAACTGCAACACCAGTCCACGCCGCACAAAATCCCACTGTCTATTGATTGACTCTTGATCGAGGTAGATATGTATCTATTGGCCTCAGCATATACTTACTATCAGGTGACAAGTGAGCACACAGTGCGAGTAAAAATATTTGTGTGCGAGCACACAGTGCTTATGCTCGCTTGTCACCCTTCTAATAAAATGTTTTTAATATTCAAATCGGTTTTAATTACCACAATAATAAACTAAAACTTATAACTACCACCAAGAGCGCTGGCGTGTTTCCTCGCTGAATGAAAGGACCAGCCCACTTATCATCGGCTGTCGAGTGAAAGTCGCTGATACATTTTTTGGACATAAATATTCTATGTTTGAAAGTTTTATATAAATAAATAATTCGATATTTTGAAAAAAGTTTTAATTAAAAATGTATTACATTTTACTAAGCACGAAAATATTTTTAACTTAAATATGCTTTTAAAGCTTCGAACTAACACAAGTAAAACTCTTTTCGCACTGGTCATCGGTGTTTTGTTTGTAAATAGAAGTATTTTGAATAGGATTTTAACGACATTCGGAACTCGATCACAGTGGCCATGCCATTTTTAACACATTTTCATACGTGCAATGCATGACATAGCTATCAATGCACTTTCCGTTTGAGTATTACATTATAGGTTTGTGAGGATTAGAACTTCAAACGTCCTTATTTTTTTACTTTAGATATATGCTTATATGTTTCAGTATTGTGCTCAGATAACGTAAACAAATATTTTACAACGTATCTACCGTGTAGTGGCAGTGTAAGCATATCCACTATACGAGTACCACATCGTCCCGTGAGTGTCGTAACGTAGGTGATAGAGGCAGCAGCATCTTCATAAAAATGACTTAAACAGGAAACAATGCGTCCAAGTACTAAATTTCAGAAGTGAAGATCTTCCTGTTCTGTATGGCGTCCCACAGGGAAGTATTTTTGGACCGAGCCTGTTCGCTGTCTACATGGATGATATCCTAAATTTAAATGCGGAACTGATTTGCTACGCAGATGACACAGTAGTATAGCAGTAGCAAGCATGAGGTAAAATTATCGCATATTCGCCATAATTGCCTGACTTGCTTGCCATTAGTTTCATATATTGGGAAGCTATCATATATCATATATTATATATCATATATTATATTCATATATTTGGAACCTATGTTCAGCAGTGGACCTTTGTTAGACTGTAACGGTAAGGCATATTTTTACATTGGTCAGCTATACTTAGCTTGCTCACATGTGTCTGGGGCCCAAAATCTGCATGTTTTTGATAAACTTAACAAGTCTTTTAATGTAGAATACATTAAAGCAGTGTATGGCAGTAGAGATTTCTGTAAATTTTAGTAAAAAAATTCGCCGGCAAAAATATAAAATATTTCTTAACATTGTATTTAATAGAACATAGTCGATATTATGAGGATATCTGCAGAAGAACTAGAGTAACCGACATAGCCCAACGGATTAGTAAGCTGATGTGGTAATTGGCCGGCCATATACCTCGAAGAAACGACAACTGACGTGGAAGAAATGTTCTCGAACGGCAGCCTCGTACTGGTAGGCTAAGTATGGGGCGACCCGCCAGAAGATGGAGTTACGACCTGGAAAAACATGCAGTGATGGATGCCGGTGGCTCAGGACCGTACTTTGTGGCATTACTTGGGGGAGACCTATGTTCAGCAGTGGACTTCTAAAATGCTGTAAAATGATGATGACTAGTCGATATTAATCGAATGAGCTTTATTCTTAAACTCACCTCGACACTCGACCCACCTCGGCTTTGCCTGGATAGTATCTATTAATGTGGCGTCATTTTTATTTAAGGTCAAAATAATGCAAATTCAAACCGCATGCTCGTTTGCCCCCTCCTATAAAAAAACTTTAATCAAAGCCTATTCTTATTTTATCATTTTTTTTCGTTATTATTTTCAAACAACAGCTTCAAATTTTCTAGATCAAATATAACCTAGATCCCTCCTGGGAGTACTTTCTATCTGTTTGTAGAGTTTCATCATATTCGGTTTAGTCATTCCGAAGAATAGCCCGGACAAACAGACAGAAACACAGACAATTTTTTTAATATTCTTTTATGTCTTAATAGCATGCAAATAACCTCATGACCTTAATAGTAGTACAAGTTATTTTAATATTACAGACAGACAATTAAATTTTATTAATATGTATAGATAAAGCCGTGTAGTGGCGGTGATAGAATATCTACTACCCCATATTATCCTGTGGGTATCGTCAGAGCCGACACAGGGAAACTGAAACAACAGATGGACAGAAGCAACTTCCTCTGATAACTCAACATAATAAAAAACAACGGTTGCCAACTCCCCTGCCAAGCGTGGCAACTATTGAAAATTCTCCCAATGAGGCAATCTATAGGGGAGGCCTGTGTTCAGCAGTAGACGTTAAAAGACTGTAATGGATAGATTGATGGATGGTATAGATAATCCACAAAGAGACTATTGTTTTCGTACCTACATCATTCATTGAATATCATAACGAATTTAATAACAGTTTATTTAATTAACATCATACAAAACAGACGACTAGTTTTAAGTTACAAAACATGAATAAAGGATCTGCGATCCTGTCAGACACCATTCTAAATCGTGAATAGAACTTTATTGAGACAATACATAACAATAAAATACCTGAAACTATGCCTTTATACTTTTCGTTTTAAATATATGTATTAATTTAGTCATTTTTTATGAACCATGGTAGCTAATAGTTACGCACTGTAAAATTTCTTAGTATTCAAGCAACCTGGGTTCGATCTCCACCAACACCAATGTAATCATTACGCATGAACTTTAGATATCATTTTCACGCAATTGTCACGCTTGACAAGCAGTTTATTTTATACAGATGTTATCAGGAAGATGCTACTGTTCGTATCCTGGTTCAGTTTCGCACTGACGCCTCTTTCAACACCAATAGAATTATATGGGTTATTGGATATTCTTACACCGCCACTACACGGTTCACAATAACTAATTTATATTTACCTAGTCCGATCATAAGTATTGTCACACAGTAAAATCTTTTCTTTTAGAATGCTGGCCACAAAAAAGTTTATTGAATTCGAATTTCGAATTGTTCATGAAAATAAAACTGTATACTTTTTAGAATTTTACTCATTTTTAAATATGGAGTGGACGCTTAAAGAAGACTGTGTTGCAGTTATTGCGTTGCATCGTTGCGGTTACGCGCCAATTCAAATTTTTGTCATACTGAAAAATTTGAATATAACCAAAAGATTCGTTTATCGTACCATCAAACGATACAATGAAGACTCTAGTGTAGATGACAGGTCAAGAAGTGGTCGCCCTCGGTCTGTTAGGACTCCAGCAGTGATAAAAGCTGTGAAGGCGCGAATTCAAAGAAATCCCAAACGTAAGCAGAAACTGTTGGCCCTTCAGATCGGGTTAAGCAGAACCACGGTGAAAAGGGTGTTAAATGAAGACTTAGGGCTTCGGGCATATCGAAGAAAAACAGGACATCGTTTGAATGCTCGTCTAATGGACCTGAGACTGAAGAGATGCCGCGCTTTGTTGAAGCGGTACGCGGGAAAAATAATATCGGGAAATTCTTTGTTCGGATGAAAAAATTTTTACCGTAGAAGAGAGCTACAACAAACAAAATGATAAGGTGTACGCACACAGTAGTGAAGAAGCGAGCAATCGTATTCCGCGTGTCCGACGAGGTCATTTTCCATCCTCGCTCTTGGTATGGTTGGGAGTTTCTTATTGGGACTTAACAGAGGTACATTTTTGTGAGAAAGGTGTAAAAACGAATGCAGTTGTGTATCAAAATACAGTCCTGACGAACCTTGTGGAACCTGTTTCTCATACCATGTTCAATAACAGGCATTGGGTATTCCAACAAGATTCGGCGCCAGCTCATAGAGCGAAGAGCACACAAGACTGGCTGGCGGCGCGTGAAATCGACTTCATCCGGTACGAAGACTGGCCCTCCTCCGGTCCAGATTTGAATCCGTTAGATTACAAGATATGGCAACACTTGGAGGAAAAGACGTGCTCAAAGCCTCATCCCAATTTGGAGTCACTCAAGACATCCTTGATTAAGGCAGCCGCCGATATTGACATAGACCTCGTTCGTGCTGCGATAGACGACTGGCCGCGCAGATTGAAGGCCTGTATTCAAAATCACGGAGGTCATTTTGAATAAACTTTAGTGTCATAAGAATATATGTTTTGTTAAGTTTATTTTGGTATATAAATGGTTACATAATGAATAAACTTGTTTCAATTATTTTATATTAAACATGTGACAGAATTTATGACCTGACTAGGTAAATAAAATCGTAATAAATAGATTGACCGTGCTTACTGTGCGCTTCTTTAAATTATCAACAGATTTTTAATATTTAATAAATGCTAAAGTGTCATTCATTTAAATGATTTAGAAAACCCAGATTGTAATCAACTTAAAATTTGCCGACTCAATCACTTCGTCACAAAAACATCAATCCAAATGATCTTGCAATTATGCGTTTGTAAAAAAAAGCGCCAGTCGGGGTCTTCGGCGAATTGAACGTAATTTTTCCCCTCTCGTTCATTTTATTAAAATGAAGTTAAATCCGCTGACTCAGGGACAGGAGGTGACAATTTTATTTTTG
This sequence comes from Parnassius mnemosyne, assembly GCA_963668995.1. Classification (NCBI taxonomy): domain Eukaryota; kingdom Metazoa; phylum Arthropoda; class Insecta; order Lepidoptera; family Papilionidae; genus Parnassius; species Parnassius mnemosyne. Next base: position 15,633,135 of record CAVLGL010000083.1, read on the forward strand.
CGAATATCTAGAGGTAGCCGAGCTTTTAATGCTAACGATTTATTAGTATAACGGTTGAATTTGTTAATGAATGAATGGATTTAAAAATTAGAATTGTCTTTGATTTCAAACTCGAATTTTTAATTATATACTGTTGTGTGTAGTAATTTAAGAAATCTCAAAGGTAAAAGTAAGTCAGCTTAGCAATTAGTGTAAAATATGGAATTATTGTGTCGCAAAAGGCGACTAAGAAAAACATAAAAAATACCTTATGGCTTTAAATAGATGACGGTTTAATACTAATAACGGTTTAATATAAATAAAATCGAAGTGTCTGTTTGTAATGTCAAAATAACAGATTTTTATTAAAAGTGTTCCAAAGTATATACTGTACTTATAACAAAAAAATAATTTTTAAATTTTTTCTTTATTTGTTTGTCTGTCTGTCTAATCTCTGAAATGGCTGGGCGGATTTTAACGGGACTTCCACTGGCAGATAACTGAACATCAGTTATCCTACTAATATTACAAACGTGAAAGTTTGTGAGGATATATGGATGTTTGTTACTCTTTCACGCAAAAACTACTAAATAGTTTTTAATGAAACTATACATCAGAATAACACATAAACTAGATATATATATATAGCATAGATATTGTGTAAATTGGCCAACACTTAACGATAAATTTTTAAGTAAGTCGGAAAAATCTGTAATTTGCGAGCTATTTTGGCGTGCGGTGCAAAATCTGTAAGAGTTACACGAATATAATGTGTGGTGGAATTGTTTCCCCTAAATAGTTCTATAAGCCAAGGAGTAACTTAGGCTACGTTTATATTTTTCTGCCTGACTTTTTCTGCCGACTTCCAAAAAGGAGACGGTACTCAATTCGACTGTATGTTTTTTTTAATGTGTGTTACCTTATAACTTTTTACTGGTTGAATCGATTTCGATGATTCTTACTTTATATAAAAGCTGATACCTCCCTTGTGGTCCCACATAAATTTGATCAAGGTCACACCAATAGTTTTTGAGTTATTCTTAATATCTCGTATTGAAGTTGGCTGTACAAATTTTTAATTTTTAATTATTATTTGTTGAAGTATTTGTTACAGTAATTTACTATTACCTCATTATTATTACGAAGTTACGTATTGAAACATTTCAAAAGGAAAGTTCATAAGCATGTTTAATAGAAAACTGTTTATTTTACATATTGCAGTGCAGTATGTTCAAGTTTTGATTGGGAGATTCAGCAGTTTTCAAGGTGTAACATTATAATTGTATGGACCTTCGTACGATTCTAAATTAAGATTTTGTTAAAGGAGAATATTTACTTCTAATACATTAAATAAAACGAATTTTACGGATTTTATCGCGTTTGATTTAAACTTTTTTAATTTCCGACGTTTCGGGTACTTTACAGCATCCATGGTCACGGCGGGGACTGAGTTGTTTGACGTCCGGATGTCATAGTTAACAAAGGCTACCTTTAACTTTTAAATATAAATTCTTAGTCAAATCTACGCAGAGCGAACTTACAGTATCATGAACTCTTTCAGTAGTATGCAAGGATTTAAATTTAATTTTATTAACTGTAGAATCACAAGCAGATGATAGCACCCAGTCAGATTATCTATTGAATTTTGGATGTGTTTTTTTTTTATTTTAATAACCTCATCAATCATCCTTGGTACAGTGTTCTGTATAATTAGTTTTCTTTAACGTGCAATTAGTATTCACTTAAATATAAGAGTAAAAAATTGCTGCTGGCTTTGCGAAATATTTTACTGATAACCCTTTTCTAAAAACAGTTTCTATGGATCATTTGCTTAATAATGATTCGCTAGGTCAGCAGTGTGCATAGCAAATTCGTATGCTATGTACATACTATTTAGATTATTTTGTCTCTGCGATGATATGGATGAAATTTTAATATAATGATATATCATCTTAATTTAGCACTAAATCATCACGTTCATATTTTAAAATTTAGCTGAATATGAAGAGATGAACAGATAAAGTTTTAAATTAAGGTTGAAGTAAAGGTTATAGAGCTTGTATGTGAGTCTGTTTGAGTAGGTACCACCCTTTTCCTTATTTCTGCCGTCAAAATACTGTGCACACTTTAAATATGATTGATTGATATAAAATTAAATTTGATGTCTCCTTGGCGCAGTGGCTTAGCAATAAGTTGCTGCGCTGGGGGCCGCGGGTCGAATCTCGCACGGAACAAGTATTTGTATGGCCTACAAATAATTGTTCCGAGTTTGGATGTTTGTCCTTGTGCAATTTGTGTTTGTAAACTGCTTCCACGATACAGGAGAAAATCCCAGTGTGGGGGTAACGTTTTTCTTAAAAAAAAAAGATAAACCTATGTATTGAAATTAAAAAAAAACAGTTGCATTCAAAATTGTATCTATCACATATCTATATAAATGGCATTGTAACCACTTTCCCTCTAACAAATCCAAACTTCCACCACTTTTTTTTTCTTGCATCCTCTAACACTTAAAAATTCTATTCAAATGCTGGGTGTTGGTGTTGTATCCAAGTACTGGTGTGTTGTGGTATTAACGGATAAAGTGAGGAGTTTCATTTTAATCCTCGGAGGTAACAAGGCATTTTCTATGTTTGGTATCGGTTGTTGACTGCCTCTTGGTCTAGTGATCGTGAACACAGTTGCTGATCATGAGGTGCCGGGTTCGAACCCTGGGTCAAGCCAAAATCAGTTCTTCTGTCAAAAAATTCTCAGTTACAGTCCGGAGTCAGCAAGCTGGGCGGTGTTTCACCCTCATGCCTTGGAAGGCAGGTAAAGTCGTTGGTCCTGCGCCTGATCTCCCTCCGGTCGTGTTGAATTACCGTCTCATCGGACTATGAGAGTGAGGGAATAGACTATGCTTGTATATACACTCGGGGACTATAATCCTGTCCTGCGCAGATGGCTAGTCTCCGTTACGACTGGCCGCGGTGACCGAAATTTGGTCTGGAGGACAATATTATCGGTTGTAGATGTCCATAGGTTGCAGTAGCCAATTACCATCACGTAAACTGTAAATTAATTTATCACTGCAATTTAAAAAAATATTGGAACATCTATACAAATTCAACCTACGTCCAGACTGTATTGCAAGTTAAGTTATGTAAAGTTAAATGAAGTTTTCTGTTCACAAACGCATGTGTTTGCAAGTAATGATGTATGCTCCTAGAGAAGTCGAATGTTTTCTCTTAAATTTAAACTTAAATATGTCTCGCGAATGGAGAACTAAAAACTAAGTTTACCAGTTTGTGCCATTAATTTTCTTTCATTGCAGCAGGTTGAATAGGTTTGTATTTAAATGATCTTGTTAGTTATTCATGTTCGAAGGTATAATTATGCAGATTTTCGTGAATAAATACTGGGATTCCTGATAATAAAATAACGGAAACTTTTTTAAATATAATACAATCCATTTATAAAACACATAAAATATAAAATGTATTAATCAGCGTAAAAAGTCGATGTTTTCTTCATTTGTCAGTTAAACATTGCAACCACTGTTAAACATAAGCTAAATTATGCCAAAAACCCCATTTCTGACTCATCTACTCTCTGCCTTATCAGGTTAGATTATATATAAAAAAGAAAAAGAACAGAACTTGTACTCACATAGAAACTTAATAATTTTAACTGAAGAAAATTAAGAATGTTTAAGGGGAGAAAATGAATTTTATTTTTAGAAAATGTATTAGCGAAGATATGCATCAAAATATAAAGTATAACCTAGATTCCCTCTTCTTATTACAATGCATGTTATACTACTGCCACTGTAGTGGCGGTGTAAGAATATCCACTGCCTCATTTCGTCCCGTGGGTGTCGTAAGAGGTAACAGAGGGAAACTAAAACAGGAGATGGTCAGCAGCATCTTCTGATAACAATTCAAAATTATAAAAAAACAACCAAAAAGCAACCAAGCGAGGAAACTATGGCAAAATCCCCTAATGAAGAAATCTTTCGGGGAGGCCTATGTTCAACAGTGGTCTTTTATAGACTACATAGATGTAAACTTACTTAAAACATTAGTGAACGTACTCTTAACGAAGTCCTTAGTTGAGGTTAATTAGAGCGCCGTTATAAATAGCTTGGCTTAGGATTCGTAACCGTCCTTTTAGTAAGGGTCGAGTGTAAATAATTCCTTTATAGGGAGTAATATCTTACAAAATGAGTACTCATTTTGGCGGTAAAACGAAACGAAAACAAACAAAGACGTACCTAATACAGGTTTTTATGTTTTTTTCATAGAATAAGGGTGACAAACGGGCACACATTCCACCTGATGATAAGTGGATGCTGTGGCCCATAGACATCTACATTTATCCTCAATGAAGAATCAAAATGAAATCTCTACGTGGTAGAGCCATGTTGTAGCTATATTAGTAGTATAATTGTAGCACGAATGGGTCGACTCGACCGGGGAAGGAACCTCTCACAGAATACCAGCGTAAAATGGCAGATTGACTCTGCTGTGTTTCGTATGGTGAGTGTAGAGAACCGGAGATCCATTTTACTGGAAAAGAGGTATTCCAGCTCAGTCTTCACGGGTGACGACACATCTGCATTTGATTCTTTATAGAGGACAAATGTAGATGTCTATGGGTCATAGCAACCACTTACCATCAGGTGGACTGTGTGCTCGTTTGTCATCCTATCCTATAAAAAAGATGCGTTGTTACCCCTGAGGACTAAGAATGTCTCGTTTCCAGTAAAATAGTCTCCGATTTTCTTAATCCAAATCAATACCAAAATTACAATTAGATGTTTATTTGTAAAATATTTTCCTTTTCCACACAGAAATATAAATTATTTTTACAAATAAAAGTAAAGAGTTGAGGCATTTTTTATATTATAATTTTCTCATAACAGTTTTAGCAACTAAGCTCTGCTTTCGAACTATCGAGCTCCTAAGTAGACTAAAATGTGTTTTATTTTATTTCACGTACAGCGAAGTGATTTGTTTTTAAAATTCCTGATGATTTTTATTTAACTTTCAAACAGACTGCGGCGGAGCTTACGTTACAATAGCATAAACAAACCGATAACTAAATCACACTATCAAAGTTTTCGAACGACTCGGAATATGCAGAACAAGTTCCTTATAACTACCGTGCTGAATACCTTGCTCGGTGGTAGATATTATTTTTCCTTCCTCGGCTAAAATACCTTCAATATAATATGATCTCTTAAAACTTTTATACGTAGTAGAGCCATGCTATATATTAGTAGTATAGTTGTAGCCCGAATGGGTCGGCTCGACCGGGGAAGGACCACGCTCTGACAGAATACCAGCGTAAAATAGCACCTTAACACTGCTGTATTTCGTATTGTGAGTGTAGAGAACTGGAGACCCTTTTACTGGAAAAGAGGCATTCCATCTTAGTCCTCTAGGGTGACAACGCATCTGCATTTTGATTCGCAGACGAGGATAAATGTAGATGTCTATGGGCCACGGCATCCACTTACCATCATGTGGGCTGTGTGCTCGCTTATCACCCTTATTCTATTAAAAAATAACCCTGAAACGAAGACTATGTGTGCGTAGATATATGGACGTAAAGGAAGCGAGAAAGGTGTGTCAGTATCGTGCTATGTGTGTATATATCGTATATGAAAGTCCGTAGTCTCAGCCTACTTCTCTGTGTAACAGGTGTGTGTTAATGTATTTTTTAATTATTTTATAAACAACTACTTTCGCTTTCAGTTATCATAATAATATTTTTAATAAATATATTATGTTCCATATATCTATGTTAGAACATCTGAACTCACAACAAGATAAATATGCCGATGCTAGAGATAATTTCAAATTTTATCGTTGGCCACTTGGAACGCGTGCTACCGTTAAATAAATGAACTTTTATGAGTTAGGGGTCGGACAAACTTGGAGCTTTAATATGGGCTTTGAACTTTCTTCGCTTTGATAAACCATGTCGTTACTTTAAATTACTTTTGGATTTATTTAAACTTCACCTTTTTATGAAAAATTTTTGATGTTTAGTTATTCATTTTATACTTTAAGACGTTTTACTCGGCGCATCGCTTCTACAACAGGTAAAGGTAACGGAAGATAAATTTTAATAAAAGAACTGTTATTAGATATGTTGACAATGTTTTTGAGATTAATTTCAAATCACCTTCCTTTTTTCATCGGCCCGTAAAAGGTCACTATTTGGTATTAAAGGTTTTTATAGTATAAGGGTAACAAACGAGCACACAGTCACAGATGGTAAATGTTTGGTGTGGCCCATAGACATCTAGGTCTGTCCTCGATTACGAATCAAAATGCAATATAATATAAAGTATATATTTAATGTATTTAAGTAGATTTATGTATGTGTACGTCTGTATCAATATATTTAGATATTATGATATAAGTATATATATTCTGGTTCATTCGAACTGCGTTACCTTTTTCTTTCATTACTAGTTTACTTTTGCTCCCATATTTTTATCTCTGCTTAGCCTAATGGTTGACTGGGATAGATTGCCTTAAGGCATTAAGTCCGCCATATGTACGATGTTTCTTTTGTGCATAAAAGTTTTATAAATAAATAAAAATAAAAATGCAGGTGCGTTGTCTCCCTTCCCCTGTCGAGCCGACTCATTCGTGCTACAATTATACCACTAATATGCAGCATGGCTCTACTGCGTAAGGTCACTTTTAGACATGTGCCTCTTCCTTTGTAGGAAAGATATGCATGCCTATATCGTCACACGTAGTGGGTAAATTGTCCGCTGCTGCCCGTCACCGGACTGGGTATTTTTAGCAGACTTCTTAAAAAGGTGGAGTTTCACTATTCGACCGTATGTTTTTTTTTTTTGTATAATTTATACTCCATCTTAATTTATTTTTTCTTGTACTAGTTTCACAGTATGTATTTATTTTAATGTATTATTATACTTATAATAAAACACACCAAAATTTTTGTACGTATATATCGCAATATCTTCGTCAATTGTGAACTGATTTTGATTATTCCTTTTTTATTACATTGTTCATATACTTCAGTAGTGGTCCCTTACAAATTTGGTGAGACTAAGATCCCTAAGAATGGCAAATAGTGTATAAAGTTTTTAATGGGATATCTCATTGAGATAATCCTTAGTCTTCTCAAAAAGCAAAATATAAAATAATTAAAAATTTTAACAAAAAGTAAAATCCGACTTCAAATTGTTGAAAAACAAGTTATTTATTTGCTACCCTTACGGATGAAATTTTCTCTCCAAATTGATATGGAACCACCCTTGAAGTATAAACTCATTAATAAAAAAAGAATCATCAAAATTGGTTCACAGTCTGTGAAGATGTCACGTAACATACATACAAAAATAAGATACACTCGAATTGAGAACCTTCCCCTTTTTAAGTCAGTTAATAATTCCACATTTTGAAGTCAGAATCTTCTATGCAATATGCCCTAGTAGGCCTATTTCTAAATGTAAAATTATTTTATATTTTTTTTTTGTTGTAGGAAGTTGGGTTTTACTTTTTATTAAAAGTTAATTTTATGTCAGGTTTTTTTTATAGGAGAGGGGGCAAACGAGCATGAGGCTCACCTGATGGTAAGTGACTACCGCCGTCCATGAACAACCGCAACGGGAATGGCAGATGCGTTGCCGGCCTTTTAAAAGAGAATAGGCTCTTTTCTTGAAGGTCCCTAAGTCGTATCGGTCCGGAAAAATCACTGGTGGTAAACTATTCTACAAGGAAGTTGTGCGAGGAAGAAAACATCTTCTAAATCGCACAGTGGTGGACCGCCAATCATCCAGATGGTGTGGAAGGTATCGGGAGTTCTGCCGCGATGTGCGTTCGTGAAATTTGGCGGCTGGGGTTAATCCGAACAATTCCTCAGAGCACTCCCCGTGGTAAATGCGAAAGAAAATGCAAAGAGATGCAACATCTCTTCGCAGTGCCAATGAGTAGAGCCGATCTGAAAGGACTCGGTCGTCGACGATTCGAGCCGCTCTGCGCTGGATGCGATCAAGTGGAAGGAGCTGGCACTGGGGAGCCCCAACCCAGAGATGGGAACAGTATTCCATGTGAGGCCAAACCTGCGCCTTGTAAAGTTGCAGGCATTGTGCCGGCATGAAATACTGTCCCGCTCTGCTGAGCACGCCAAGCTTTTTAGAATCCAATTTGGCCTTCTCTTTCAAGTGACCACGAAACTGTACGTCACTCGATATGTCGACGCCGAGGATTCCAATACTGGCTGAGGCAACAAAGGGAGTACCTTGAAACTGAGGAGATACGACAAAGGGGTTCTTTTTAGCGGTAAACGCGCAAACTTGTGTCTTCTGAGGAATAAACTGGACTAGATTTAGTCGCCCCCAATCCGAGACTTTGTTCAGCAAAGACTCGACTTCAGACACAAGTTTGTTCCGGTACTCGGCGAGGTTGAGTATTAATTAATCAATTAGTAAACAAGATTCTAATCAAATATATAGTGGCTGCGTAAGAAAAACCATTACCCCATATCATTTCGTGGTTATCGTGAGAGGCGACAGAGGTAAAAACAAAGGGCAGAAGCCTGAAGGAAGATCCTGCTAACAACTCAAAATTATACATAAATTACGGTTATAAGCCCACCTGCAAGTGTGATGGCAAATTTCCCTTCTATGAGGCAATCTGTGGCTGTAATGAATGAAATTAATGAATTGAACAAGTATATATTGCTATCTATCGGAAGGCATAAGAATTTTCTCGCATTTCCCATATTTGCCCCTTAAGTGCCCGCGGAAAGAAATGGAGCGATAAAAAATCAATCCAATAAATACACAAATCCTAAAAAAAATATTGCCAATTTACCACCTGATATGTGGCAAAGGAAAACATCGAAAGAAAATCTGCATATATATGTGAAAAATAAAATATTTCAAAGACACGTAAACTCCACCAACACATACAGGGGCAGTGCGCTGGACTAATTGCTCCAAAATCCTTTCAGAAATGAAAAGAGGCATATACAGTATCTAACAAAAACCCGTTGGTCGTTTGAGGGACGTATAGGTGTACACATAGGCATGGCAATTAAGATAATGAAAATTTTTTGGTTGCTTTAAATGGGGTTTTAGTGTTTCTAATCAAATAACTTCCCCTGGTGTTGCGGTTGTTCATGGGCGGCGGTAGTCACTTACCATCAGGTGAGCCGCATGCTCGTTTGCCCCCTCTCCTATAAAAAAATGTCGACGCCGAGGATTCCGATACTGGCTGAGGCAACAAGGGGAGTACCTTGAAACTGAGGAGATACGACATAGGGGTTCTTTTTAGCAGTAAACGCACAAACTTGTGTCTTCTGAGGAAAGTTATTTGATTCCTGAAGCAAGGCGTTTGTACATAGATATCTCATCAAGCCTTGTCGATGTCTCTGGTGACCCAAAAGCTGGCAGATATTTTGGTCAGCGGATCAGCCTCGCAATACAGCGAGGCAACTCAGCTAGTCTTTTGGGCACACTACCAACAGACGGCAGCGATTTAGCTAGTATTTTTTACTTAAATTAAACTTTACATACCGTATAATTTTGTATAACATTTTTTTTTTCCTTTAATTTATTTATTATGTAAATTTGAAATATTATCTTCATGTTCAGAAAGTCTTAAGCTTAAACATTTACGTTTACTAGAAAATAATATAAAACGTGCTACCTATGCTTCAAATAACTTATTAAATTTAATATTTCTAAAAATGTTATTTGCTTCTGAACTTACCGATACGTGCCGACATATTGCTTACGCCACAGTTACGGCCGCTGTGAGGTCACTGACACCGCCGCCACAAAGCAAGCCGCTGCGCGGCGCGAGCATCTCCAATGTTTTTGTGTAAATCGTTATACCTATCTAGACACAGTTATTCTCCGAATATAATATAATAATATTTAAAAACATGAGAAGTTTTATAAACATAAAGTTTTGTTACAATTCAGTAGTCAAGAATAGAAATAAAAATAACTATTTTTTATCGACAGTCGATAAAAAATGCTAATTAGTAGATTTTGAAAAAAAAACAGCAGTATAACAGTTTAAGTATGTTATTGTATGGATTTATCCCACAATTCTTTCTATTTTTCTTGTTATTGTAGACTTTTAATGTATTTTACTAATTCTAGCTATAATTTAATTTATTAATAACACTTACGGGCTCTGCCTGAAGTAAATAAATAAATAAAAACTAATATTAACAAATTGCATCAAAAATCACAACAAATTTCCTAGATCAAGAAAATATCAAAATTATGTTGTAGAGTACAGTCGCGTTACCACGTCTACGTATAACAAACAAAAGCACCAGTAGCGCGCTAGCGCTGATATTGATAGCTGTTATCACCCACATAAATTACTTCCGGAAGGATCTGTTTTTATATTGCGAAATTAAGTATCCGCCGTGACCCGTGAGTGAATTGTGTCTTTATGTCTTACTCAAACGAGGAATACTTTAATATGTTGATGTGTCTCGGGAAATGTGACTGCAATTATGCAGAAGCACGAAGACTTTAGGAGGAGCGCTTTGGCACTCCATGAAATGTACAATTTTCCGTCGGCGATGACGTTCCAATGACTAATATTGGCAGTGTGTATGGCCGTGATCAACAACGTACAGATTCAAGAAGACCGATAATGTACGACGACGATATCGAGCAGCACATTCTCGATGTTTGGGGAAGATCCGAGGCGGAGCACGCGCTCGGTTGCACGTGAACTAGGTGTGAAACATATGCGCGTTTGGAGAGCCCTCAAAGATGACCAGCACCCGTATCATTATCGTCGAGTTCAGTGTCTTCTTCCCAACGACTACGAACCGATAATGGATTACTGTAGATGGTTACCCGATAAGGTTGAGGGAGATCCTGAATTTTTTAAGCGCGTACTTTTCACGGATTAACGCTCATTTGTTAGAACAGGTGTATTTAACGCTCATAATACACACGTATGGTCAACGACGAATCCGCATTCTTATAAACCAAGTCACTTTCGACACCGATAGTGAACAAAATATTCGTGGTCGCCAAGTAGACATAGTAACGCACACAAAAAAAAAAACAGTTGAATAGGAATCCTACTACTTTTTTTGAAGTCGGCTAAAAAGAGAGTATTAGTTATTTAAAGCTATTTTCATTTTGTTGTTTTATTTTAAAATTAGCAGCCCGTCCCAGATCCGCCTAGCTTAGATCTATTTCGTGTTATAGTGGTGTCATTTAAGTTTAATAAAATCGTCAAGGGCCATTTATATTATCATTTTTCGATTTCACACAAGAAAATCCAAGTTTTATTGATAAAATAAAGCCTGTTTCAATACAGGTTAAATAATTCGGTTCTGCTATTTCGAAGTTTAGCCCGGAAAGACAGACGAAATACAGACAATAATAATAATTTAAAATTAAAACTTTTGTACATTCGACTTCAATATAATTTATTAAGAATAACTCAAAACTATTGGTCTGACCTTGATCAAATTCATATGGGACCACACGAGAGGTACCAGCTTTCAAATACAAAAAGAATCATCGAAATCGGTTCACCCAGTAAAAAGTTATGATGTAACACACATAAAAAACATGCAGTCGAATTGAGTACCGTCTCCTTTTTGGAAGTTGGCAGAAAAAATGGTAATTCATGTCTTAGTGGAAAGCAAATAACCCCCTGAGCTCAACAAAAGCAGTTATTTAGATATTACCGCTACCGTTACCGTTACAGCCTATTAAAGTTCAGGGGGATATTTGCTGTAGTTGCCACACTTAGCAAGCAGGTCGATCGCAGTTTTTTTATTTATAGTCGTTATTAGTAAGACCCTGCTGCCCATCTCTTGGTTTGTTTACCTCTGTCGCTTCTTACGACACCCAAACACTCGTGGATGATATGAGGTAGTTAATATTCTTACACAAGATTAGTGGTTATTCTTGCCACTACACGGTATTTCGATATTACAGATAGACATTTCAATTTTATTTATGTGTGTAGATAGGTATGTAGGCTACTGCACATTGTCATTTAAGAACAATATTTATTTCGAAATCCTTCAAAATGCTAAGTTATTCAAATTCCTGTCACTGTCCGCTCCGAGCGCGTGCGACCGTTAAATTAATGAACTTTTATAACTTTAAGTCCGTCTCAGTCCGCGCTTTCAAAGAAACTTTCTAGGTTTCGGCTTTAATTTGAATGTAAATGTAACGTTTCACTTAAATATCTAATGAGAGACTGGACTGTGTCATATTTTTTTAATTGAATTTTAATCATATACTTTATATATCTTTTTTTTATAGGATAAGGGTGACAAACGAGCACACAGTCCACCTGATGGTAAGTGGTTGCTGCGGCCCATAGACATCTACATCTATCCTCTGTTACAAATCAAAATGTAGATGCGTTGTCACCCGTGAGGACTAAGATGGGATGCCTCATTTCCAGTAAAAAGGGCCTCCGGCCACTTGCACTCACCAAGCGAAACGCAGAGGTAAACCTCTACTTCACGCTGGTTTTTTGTGAGGTCGTGGTACTACCCCGGTTCGAGCCGGCCCAGCCGTGCGACAGCAAAAGCTGCCGAGTGGCTCTACCACTGTTATATATTTAACTAGCTGTTCCCCGCGACTTCGTCCGCGTGGAATATATTACGATTGAATTTCATGGGTCATAGATTAATGATAAGTCATCACGCGCTCTGACTAGATACCGCCGGCGCTCATGTAAAATGCAGCAACAATTACTACGCCGAAATCGGCGTACCCGAGCCAATCGCGTCGAAGTAAAATACCAGTTTACGTATTGAAACTGTGTAAAAATAATACTACAAGAAATAAGAAAGACACTAGAATCACATACTATCATTAAGTATTACACAATTTCGAAATTTTAACATAAAATAACACGAGCCATGAATAAGTCACAAAATATCAATGACCCTATTCAGTGTTGCCGCGAATGCAATAATAATGTTCCCCGTGGCTGAGATTTTTATATGTAAATTTATTGTTACTATATTTTATAATATAATATATTTAACTTATTATAATATAACCTTACTCTATATTATTTAATGTTTATTTCTGTAGTATTGCTCAAATGACATAATTGCCGTTTATTAGGGTTCCATACCCAAAGAGTATCAACGGGACTCAAGTCTCCACTATCGTTCCGTCTGTCTGTCAGTAGGCTATATCTTATGAACCGTAATATGTAGAATTTTTACAGAATGTGTATTTATATTGCTGCTATAACAACACAAAATAAAAAAGAAAACAAGTAAAATATTAAAGGACCCAAAAAAATCACGTTTCTTGTATGAAGACCATACCAGAAACGTGATTTTTTTCTGTATTGATATAGTCATTATTTTCTTTTGTTGCTTGTGTTCTTTAAAAGAAAGCTTTCTGGAGGTTTTAATATTTAAGTTTATAATTTTTTTTTTCCATTATAATTGGGATTACTAAATCCATATTCCTTCAAATCTCTATTATTGAATATATCAAGTAAAACTACTTGTCGCATTTTTTTTATCAAAATCCCAAGATTTCTACATTAACGTTTATTTTTTATTATGTCACTACCTACAAGATGGTAACAAATTATCGAACAGAATGGACCCATATATATTATAATTAAATGTAATAAAACTTTAAAAATAAAAATGTCTTGAATTTGTATACAATATACGAAGAAACTTTTTCCCCGGTCTTATATACTAACTAAAGGTGTTACACCTTTAGTTAGTATATAAGACCGAATACCGGAACCGGAACGATTCTGCCCGTCAACATGAATATTTTTTATTATGGGATCATCTTCAAAATTTTCAATTTATACGTGATAGACCCATACTGCAGCTATATTACTGGTATAGTTGTAGCACGAATGGGTCAGCTCGACCGGGGAAGGGCCACGCTCTCACAGAATACCAGTGTAAAATAGGAGCTTAACGCTGCTGTGTTTCTTATGGTGAGTGTAGAGAACCGGAGACCCTTTTTACTGGAAACGAGGCATTTCATCTTAGTCCTCAGGGGTTCCCACGCATCTGCATTTTGATTCTTAACCGAGGATAGATGTATATGTCTATGGGCCACAGCAACCACTTACCATCAGGTGGACTGAGTGCTCGTTTGTCACCCTGATCCTATAAAAAATATCTCAGTCAGTTATTCCATACAAAATTTCGTACAAACTTGCTCAAAATGTATGGAAGACCTGATTTTTCTTGCGATTTGGAAGATAGATCTATAGTAGGAGTTGTTCATATTGACGCGTAGAATAGAAAGCACTATTTTGATTACACCATACATATAACTATTTTTTTTAAATAATTTGTGAATATTAGTTAGACATGTAAATAAAAAAATTAAACTGATAAAAAGGAGGCCTTATCATTTATACGTCATTTATTCACAAGAAAAACCTATATTTACATAATATACACAAATATATTGATACATTCGTTATTAATAAACTATTCATTTTTAAGTATTTCCGGAATACATTCATAACTTTGAACTTAACTTTTAAGCCATAGCATAAAATAAATTTTCCCGTTAATCGGGTAATAGTTAAGCTGCTGGCATATACAATTTTTCACGCACACTAGCATCATGCAAATTGTCTTATACACACTGCAATATTAAGATGCCGCAGTCGTGGAGCTGTTATTTGCAGGGGATGACTTATCATTAATCTATGTTCATGGGTATTTATTATTTTGCGTGAAACCCTAATTCTTTTTCTAAAATAAGAGCCAGTAAAAGTCCCGTCAAAAGCAGCCATTTCGAAGATTAGCCGGAACAAACAACCAGACAACAAATTTAAAATTTGTTTTTTTTTTTATTATAGGTACCGTACCTATATACTTTTGTATTCATTAAGTAAAAACGTCTTATTTTGAAGTTACAAACAGGCACTTCAATTTTATTTATTTGTATATATGACAATGCTGTGTAGTGGAGAGAGAATCTACGTAAGAGAATCCACTGCGTATCATCATGTGGGTGTCGCAAGGAACGACAATGGAAATAAAGCAGAAAACAAAAATAATAAGAAATGCTTGATGATTACGACAAATTCTTCTTTCAACGGTTAAAATTCACTTCTGCCAATGACTTGTTTCTGGGCTTCTAAAGGGGAATAAGAACTTATATTTAAATAAAACTAATTTTACGGATTTTATCGCGTATATTAACTTATTTTACATTCCCGACGTTTCAAGCACTTTACAGCACCCATGGTTACGGGGGGGACTGAGGTGTATGACGTCCCAATGTCATAGTTAACCACGGCTACCTCCAGATTAAAAATTATTAATTTTTGTTCCGATCTACGCAGTATGAACTTACAGTATCATGAAGTCTTGCAGTTGTATGCTTGGATTGGGATTTAATTTTATTAATTATGGGATCCCAAGCAGATGGTAGCACCCAGCCATCTTCTCTATTGAAATTAGGATGTTTTTTGATTTCAATAGCCTCGCGAATCATCCTTGGAAGAAATCAGTGTTCTTTAGCGAGGATTTGTGGTCTATCAAATCTAATGTAGTGACAGGGGCGATTCTGTACATGTTCACAGACTGCAGACTTCCCGGAGCGTCTATTCTTCACATCAGCTATATATTCTTTAACGCGGGTTTTTATGGATCTTTTAGTTTGTCCTATATAACAGAGACCACATTCACAATCCAGCTTGTACGCTCCTGCATCTTGCAGAGGAATATTACACTTGACTGATGGTAAAAACTGACTAATCTTCTTCGGCGGCTTGAAATACGTTTTAATGGAAGAACGCTTCAAGATGTGGCCAATCTTGTCAGTGACACCTCAGCCATATGGCAGTACAGCAGGCACTCGCTCGACTGTGACCGGCTTCACTCGTTCACTGTGACGTAGGCGCGGGACCCGAAGCTTATTGTCGTGCAAAACTTGCTTGACGTGTTGGAGCTCGGCGGTCAGGTGTTTACTGTCACAGATCCCTCGTGCTCTCTGAAACAAAGATTTACGCACGGTAGCTAACTGTGAAGGATGGTGGTGAGAATCACCGTTTAAATATCTATCTGTATGGGTCTTTTTTCTATATACAGTGTGGCTCAAGGTGTTATCAGGATTCCGAATTACTAACACATCTAGAAAAGCTAAAGAATTGTTTGTCTCTAACTCCATTGTGAACTGAATTTTAGAATTTAAGGAGTTAAGATGGTCTAAAAATGCAGTTACTTTATCTAAAGGTAGAATTGTGAAAGTGTCGTCTACGTACCGACTTAAAAACTGACTAATCTTCTTCGGCGGCTTGAAATATGTTTTAATGGAAGCACGCTTCAAGTTGTAGCCAATCTTGTCAGTGACACCTCTGACATATGGCAGTACAGCAGGCACTCGCTCGACTGTGGCCGGCTTCACTCGTTCACTGTGACGTAGGCGCGGGACCCGAAGCTTACTGTCGTGCAAAACTTGCTTGACGTGTTGGAGCTCGGCGGCCAGGTGTTTACTGTCACAGATCCCTCGTGCTCTCTGAAACAAAGATTTACCCACGGTAGCTAACTGTGAAGGATAATGGTGAGAATCACAGTTTGCTATAACACCTAAAAAATTACCGTACGAACAAATTATCTGTAGTGTTGAAGACTGTTTATTTAAAAACAATATGCAAAAGGAGGATTTGGAAGCGATACGTCAAGACATTTCGTCTATGTTACGTCGAAGTTCAGCGCCAAAACTGAATCTACCTAAAGAGGAATTCAAAGCGTTGACTAACTTACGCAATAAACCAGTACTCACGATTCTCCGCGCAGATAAGGGAAATGCCACAGTAGTCATGGATACGTTAGATTATAATTCTAAAATACAAGAACTTTTGTCGGATGCAAGTACGTATAAAAAGGTTAAAAATGACCCAACAAATAACACACTTAAAACAAATAGTGATCTCATAAAGAAACACTCCGAAAAATTAAATCTAGACGTAAAATCGATAATACCTACGTGTGCTAAACCACCGAAGTTTTATGGGTTACCAAAAATACACAAGCCCAATGCTCCACTACGTCCTATAGTGAGCCAAATCGATTCACCAACTTACAGATTGGCTCAACACTTAGCGAATATACTGTCACCGCTCAAGGGACATACAAGAGCACACACAAAGGATTCCTACCATTTTGTCATCGAGATTAAAGAGCTACATCTGGCAGACAATGAAACTATGGTGAGTTTTGATGTGCAGTCTCTGTTCACATGCCTACCTGTTGAAGACTGCATCTCGATTGTTACTAGAAGCCTAGAGGAAAACAACATGCCCGTAGAATATGCAGTATTACTCAGACACTGCCTTACATCTGGCGACCTATTGTGGAAGGAGGAGTTCTACAAGCAAGTAGATGGAGTGGCGATGGGCTCACCTGTATCTCCCATTGTTTCCGATATATTCATGGTGGACTTTGAGGAGAAAGCCCTGCTTACTTCTCCCGTAAACCCAAGATTCTACAACCGGTACGTAGACGACACTTTCACAATTCTACCTTTAGATAAAGTAACTGCATTTTTAGACCATCTTAACTCCTTAAATTCTAAAATTCAGTTCACAATGGAGTTGGAGAGGCAAACAATTCTTTAGCTTTTCTAGATGTGTTAGTAATTCGGAATCCTGATAACACGTTGAGCCACACTGTATATAGAAAAAAGACCCATACAGATAGACATTTAAACGATGATTCTCACCACCATCCTTCACAGTTAGCTACCGTGGGTAAATCTTTATTTCAGAGAGCACGAGAGATCTGTGACAGTAAACACCTGACCGCCGAGCTCCAACACGTCAAGCAAGTTTTGCACGACAATAAGCTTCGGGTCCCGCGCCTACGTCACAGTGAACGAGTGAAGCTGGTCACAGTCGAGCGAGTGCCTGCTATACTGCCATATGTCAGAGGTGTCACTGACAAGATTGGCCACATCTTGAAGCGTTCTTCCATTAAAACATATTTCAAACCGCCGAAGAAGATTAGTCAGTTTTTACCATCAGTCAAGTGTAATATTCCTCTGCAAGATGCAGGAGCGTACAAGCTGGATTGTGAATGTGGTCTCTCTTATATAGGAAAAACTAAAAGATCCATAAAAACCCGCGTTAAAGAACATATAGCTGATGTGAGGAATAGACGCTCCGGGAAGTCTGCAGTCTGTGAACATGTACAGAATCGCCCCTGTCACTACATTAGATTTGATAGACCACAAATCCTCGCTAAAGAACACCGATTCCTTCCAAGGATGATTCGCGAGGCTATTGAAATCAAAAAATATCCTAATTTCAATAGAGAAGACGGCTGGGTGGTACCATCTGCTTGGGATCCCATAATTAATAAAATTAAATCCCAACCCAAGCATACAACTGCAAGACTTCGTGATACTGTAAGTTCATACTGCGTAGATCGGAACAAAAATTAATAATTTTTAATCTGGAGGTAGCCGTGGTTAACTATGACATTGGGACGTCATACACCTCAGTCCCCCCCGTAACCATGGGTGCTGTAAAGTGCTTGAAACGTCGGGAATGTAAAATAAGTTAATATACGCGATAAAATCCGTAAAATTAGTTTTATTTAAATGTGTAGTGTTCGCGTAAATATAAGAAAAGAACTTATATGACAATCTTCGTTGTAAATATCGATATTTTTCTGAAGTCAAAGTATTGAACCAATTAAACAAATCTATACAAATAAATAAAATTTAAGTATCGGTATGTAATGTCAAAATAACAGCTTTTTACTCAATGAATATGAAAGTATATACGATACATATAACAAAACACAATTTTTTAAAATTGTGTCTGTCTGTCTTTCTGTCTGTTTGTCTGTGTGCAGACCTTGATACCAATTTATATGGTACCACATGACAAGCACCAGCTTTCAAATAAAAAAATAATCATCGTAATCGGTTCACGTAGAACAAAGTTATGAGGTAACTAACACACATTAAAAAAATTCAAAAAAAACACAGTCGAATTTAATACTTTCTCCTTTTTGAAGTCTGTAGAAAAACAGAAAGTATCAGCGTAATACTTTTTATACCCGTTTGCCTTGAATTTTTATCCTGGAGGTTAAATAAGGATATACATGTTATATTGATGATTTTTTTGAATACTTTTTGCTTCAAAAAACTTTAAAAGTCGATGCTTAAACATTAAAACAAACACCATAAACAACACAGAAGAGTTACATCCCTGACTTCAGAGACTTGTGTAGATTATTTTTAGTTCTTTGAATTTACCGTTACCGTTACAGTCTATTAAAGTCCACTGTTGAATAGGGATGGGCAAAGGGAAAAAATATATCGATATATATCGAATCTATATTTTTAAACAGTATCGATATATATCGCGTGATAAATATCGATATATCGTCATCATTTGAATGATGTAAAGATAAGGTCCAAAATTTTATCTACTGACGGTTGGACAACGAAAAAAACAATTAATATCATTATATCGATATATCGCGATTTAAAATATCGACGATATATATATATATATATATATATATATATATATATATCGATATATTTATTAAAAACATCGATATTTCGATATATCGATATTTTTTACCCATGCTTACTGTTGAACATAAGCCTCCACCATAGATTGCCCCATATGGGGGATTGGGCTTGGCAAGCGAGTTGGACACCGCTGATTTTCAATTTTTGTCATTAATAGAAATAGAAACGTTACTGCCCATCTCCTGATTTGTTTCTCTATGTCGCCTCTTACGATACCCACGGCACGATATGGAGTGATGGATATTCTTACACCCGCTACACAGTAAGTCGGTAGTCTTTGAAGTTAGCAATTACTTTTTATTAAGACCCTTTTGAGTGGACTAAGTAATATCACCAGCATCAGGTAACAACTAAAAAAAGCCGTTTAAATAGATACATTCCAAATTTCATCGCCTATTTTACCACCCTTACGGGTGAGATTTCTTCTCCAAATTAATATGAGACAAACAATGAAGTATGAATAATTTCATCAAAAACGATAATTGAAATCGGTTCAAAATGGGCAAAAATATCGCGTATTATTTTTCGAATTTATATTTCGATAACTACTCAGTCGAATTCAGTCTCCTACTCCTTTTCTGAAGTTTGTTTAATTTAAAACAATATGATATAATATAATACATGTTTAATATATTAACAAGAAACTGAAAAACTAACTATAACACGATGAAAAATTACTTTGCCGTTCAGGAAATCTAAAAAAAAACAAGAATATATGGAGATACATGAAGATAATTCCACAATTAATGGTTTTAATTTATTCAAAGAAGAAAGTTATAAATTAGATTTTTAAGCCAATTGGAAATATCAAGACATTATTAAAGCATCAGTAAGTCAAATTGTAAGTCGATAATAATTTTAAAGATATTTCGCTGCAACGTCCCTTAAATGTGCAAAATGAATAGTTGATTGAATGGTACAATCTCTTCCGCAAAATGCTCGCATCATTTTATGTTTACTCAAATAAGCGGAAACTGCGGTTTGTTTATAGCGATATATCTCGATTTGAATTAATTGATTACTTACAATAAACAAATATAATTTATAACTATACTAGTTGGTACCCAATGTGTTGCTGCCGTAGAAAAAATATTTGTGAAAATATCTTTTTAAATTTGGAATGGTTATGATGGTCATCCATTCAAAACGTAAGTATATTTATATGAACATTGAACGGCACCTCAGCGATTAATAAACAACCTGTATATTATTATTCGAATCTAAGACAGATTCGTATTCACTTCATCTTCTTCTTTTTCATCAACTCGTCCACGTTTACTGCTAGATATTAACTTCACCCGCTAGGAATGATCTGCTCAAATCGCCACGTTTAACAGGCGCATTAGTTTTAGCCAGGGTATTTTATGTCTGGCATAAACAATATGACAATACCGCCATGTGTCGGTAGCAACGAGATTTCTCTGGCACTTCCTTATTCACCAGTTGCAATACCCAGGAGAAGAAATGGGGTGGTAGATATTTCATATTCACATCATCATCATTATCATCATGATCATCGTTATCATTATCATCATCATCAATGCAGCCCTTCACAAGTCCACTTCGGAATATGTTACGAGTAATTTTCATGGAAATAGAACAAGAAAATACATAACCCCGAAAATCTAAATATAGGGACAAAATACAATTAAAAAAAACTACGTGGCAGAGCCATGCAGCAGCTATATTATGGTTGTAGCACGAATGGGTCGGCTCGACCGGGGAAGGACCACGCTCTCACAGGAAACCAGCGTAAAATAGCAGCTTAACGCTGCTGTGTTTCGTATGGTGAGTGTAGAGAACCGGAGACCCTTTTTACTGGCAAAGAGGCATTCCATCTTAGTCCTCACGGGTGACAATGTAGATGTCTATGGGCCACAGCAACAACTTACCATCAGGTGGACTGTGTGCTCGTTTGTCACTCGAACCTATAAAAAAAAGCTGCAGCCACTTACCACCATGTGTATTGATAACTCGTTTGACAACCTAATGTCTGAAAAGGACAAAATTCTCATAGAATTTTGTATACAGAATTCTTTTTTTTTTTTAAAAAAAACCTTACCTTTACACTACGATTTTCTTTATTATCTTGGGGGCAGTTTACAAACGTAAATTTCATAAAGACAAACATCCAGACCCGGAACAATTACTTGTAGGCCATACCAATACTTGTTTCGTGCGGGATTCGAACCCACGGTCCTTAACACTCACTCATTGCTAAGCCACTACGCCACGTAGTCGTCAAAACAAGTCATCATTTATTTTATTTTATACTTGAGTAGAGTTCACTAAAATTTCTTGGAAAAATCAAAAATTTAAACCTAGTTTTCGATGCTAACAACTCCACTATGAATAGTCAGCTGGACGGATAGCGTTTCCGCGATATGCATGAATACTCGTATCAATTCATTGTTTCATTTACAATTCGTTAGGCAGCCACAAACCCATACCGTTTGTGTTGCAATTTTTTGTAAACCTATTTAGTAATTAATATAATAAATTCTGAATCTATGTACTAGGACAGAAGACATCAAAAGGAGTGTAATGTTTTAACGACTG
The DNA here is from genome assembly GCA_963668995.1 of Parnassius mnemosyne. Lineage (NCBI taxonomy): Eukaryota > Metazoa > Arthropoda > Insecta > Lepidoptera > Papilionidae > Parnassius > Parnassius mnemosyne. The sequence goes on from CAVLGL010000083.1 coordinate 15,655,213, forward strand.
CCAATCTCATTGAACATGGCGTCTGATAATAATCAATTGGTGGAAATTTAAGGGAATCTTCGTTCAAACTGAGATTTTGTGATTGATATTCAAAGCTACGTAACAAACGTTTTTAGCGGATTTATTATGGACTAGTATTCAATTGAATATCCATTAATTTAAAATATTATAATTTTACAAAAACTTTACTTTTTAATGTCTCGCATAAATCAGAAGTTGTATTACTAATCTTAATTATTATCATAACAGCATTGTTGTTAGTTTGTATTAAAAGAATTATTACGATGTAATGATTTCTTATTTTACGGAAATACTACACATTAAATGAAACTCATTTTACGGATTTTATTTTATATACTTTTAAAATAAAACGGGATAAGATCCCTAAAATAAGTTTCATCTAATTATTATGATGCTTCTAACCACCATAAGTTCTAGCAACAACTATTAAGAATTGTCGGACGTTGTTAACAACTCGACACCAAATCAAATAATAAGTAAGGCATTGAAATATGAGGTTTATATTGCGACCTTTTAAAGGTCAATTTCTAATTTTTTATAAAGAGATCCACACGTCGTTAATAATCGTTACTGAGCTTATTATAAATTTGGAAAATATTCAGTAAATGATAAGAAATACTTTTCACATTTCAATGCCTTACTTTGAGCCGAGTTGTTACATTATGTGACGGTCATGAAAAAGGCTATAAGTCTCTTAGAATGACAGATACTTTTTAATTCATTTTATTTTGATTTTTTTACTGAAGAGTGTTAATGTTTATAACTCATTTCAAGATGGCGAACACCAGAACTACTGCTTTATTGTTATAAACTATAATAACCCAAATTCCCACTGTTACTTGAATTTTTTGTATTGTAGAATATATTGTAATAAAGTTGAAAATTCTATAGAAAAGTTATCCAATATTGATTAGCTAATAACGTTAAGCTGTTTCCTAATAATTTATAGGCTAGTTACTTATGAAAGAAACTTTAATCTGTAAATAGGTCATTCCAAAATATTTTAATTAATTTGGAACATACCTCCTACACATCTACATAGCCTATATTTACCACCCGTTGAAGCAAATTTATTGAAAAAAATATATAATTAACCTTAAAAATAGAATTAGTTGCTGCTACGGCAATATATCGATCCAAATTATTAAAAAATCCATAGAGTATATTAGTGAGCCCCTTGTTTATTTACTTAACTTAATGATAGAAATGGGTACATTTCCAGATGCATTAAAAACAGCAAAAATCAAACAATTGTTCAAAAAAGGTTCTAATGTAATATCAAAGACTATAAGCCTTAACTGTTTGTCTAACTTCTCAAAAATATTTGAAAGAATCATCTTTTTTTTATTTATTACCCATATTAGTAATACACGTTAAACACAGCGCAAATCAATGGGGTATAGTTGCTGTGCTTGAGTTCGCTATGCTTAAAAAAAGAAAAAACAAAGTACCTTTACCTATTCATATAACTATTCGAACTTTGCTATCCAAAGAACTCACTAGAAACATCTATAGTTTGTTTGTTATATTTTTTTCATTAATACAGTTCCTAAACTTAGGATCTAATTTATTTATGATTCTATTATATGATACGGCTTACTTAGGCATTGATCTATTTTTAATCTATAGGTTCTATCTTTCAGATAATCTTGGCATCAGTTTAGTATTAAACCTTGGATTCCAGTACTTTCTAACTTAGTTGTTAGTTTTTTATGATCAAGCGTATCAAAAGCGCGGGAAAAATCAATAAATACATCTAGAACGTGAACTTTTTCGTTTAAATAACTCTTGATCTCATCCGTTAATGTTCGCAGCAACGTTGTGGTGCTATTACCGGATTGGAACCCATATTGGTTCGTACTAAGTATATTATTACTCTGGGCAGCGGCTTCCCAGTGCCAGCAACTTCCACTTGACGGCATCCAGCGCAGAGCAGCTCGAATCGTCAACGACCGAGTTCTTTCCGATTGGCTTGACTCACTGGCACTGCGAAGAGATGTTGGGTCTCTTTGCGTAATTTATCGCATCTACTACGGGGAGTGCTCTGAGGAATTGTTCGCACTTATTTCAGCCGCTCAGTTTCATCATCGCATATCGCGTCAAAACTCGCGATGTGCGATGATGAAATATAACTCGCGATGTGCGATGGTATACTATCCATACCATCAGAATGATTGGCGGTCCAACACTGTGCGATTTAAAAGAAAATCAACTACCACCAGAGATTTTTACAGACCGATACGACTTAGGGACCTTCAAGAAAATAGCCTATTGTTTATTAAAAGGCCGGCAACGCTTCTGCAATTCCCCTGGTGTAGCAGTTGTTTATGGGCAGCGGTAGTCACTTAGCATCAGGTGAGCCGCATGCTTGTTTGCCCGCTGTGCTACAAAAAAAATATATCAGCAGAAACAACTTCCGTTGATGTATCAAGGACTGCATATTTCAGCCAAGTATAACCTCTATTAGTTTAGGGCATTATTTTCTGGTGTAATTCTATATACTACGTGCAGTCATCATTTATTCTACAAAAGCAATATCTGCAGAACATTTATAATATTTACTCAGATGAAAATTTGGTAAAATTTAAAATTCACCTCAATAAATGGTTAATATATAATGATTTTTTTTAATAATTTAAATGAACATTTTAACACCAAACATAATTTATATAAAGTAGTAATTATATTAATATAGTTTCTTAATTATTGCACACCCGATATAGGTAAACTGTAACATTTACCCTGTCACCCGCAAATTGTACATACACAGTTTATTGGCAATAAATATTCTGATTTGTATAAATAATTTTGCTTTATGGATTTGCCGATGACTGACAGAAACTTCAAAAAAATTAAGAAGAGAGTTTCAGCCACAACAAAATTACACCTTAACTGAAGATATCGTAAAAATCATCAAGTAATTGCATTTATAAAAATTGTGAATACTTTGTCCTTGTCATTTGTACCTGTCCTGCTCAGATGGATATAATACATGATATTTACGTTTTCAACGTAGACATTAAAAAAAAACTACATAAAAGAACTAAAGGAATTGCTTTTATCGCCAGCGATCAGTGTCAATCAGACCGACTCATCGGTCTTTTAGTAACGCCCTTTTCATGTATCACTCCAAATAACATCTAACTTTTCTGTGATACGTTTCATATATACATATTATACGGATTAAACTGCAGTATTTCAAGCTGTATGAAATTGTTTTATAATGATTTAAGATATCAGACAGTGTTCCACTTTATGCTCACTGTGCTTTGTTAAAACTATTAATTCAATTTGTACGAATCATTTGACGACAGAAAAAAATAAATTTATTTCAGAAGAAAAGCGGAAAAGCTAGCAGTGTTGCAGATAAACTAGTAATTTTAAAGCTAATTTAACTGTTGTTTTTATCCACAATTCTTCCAATGTACGTTTCATTACATGAAATGATAAGCTAGGAGATTGTCTGGTTGACGAAATTTCAACAGTCAGCAACCAACCCAGGTTGCATTCGACACATGGCGCCTGAATCATATCCTAGGGAAGACACTATCTTGGCTATGAATCCAGTGTAAATTACACTGGCTAGCAATGTGTAAAAGTAGCTCTGGTGGAGATAATTGTCAGCTTTATTCCGCATTTATTTTATATTTTTTCAATATATTATCACTTTTTAATCTAAAATAGAAAATTAGTGTAATAATGTATTTGAATAGAGGGATGTGATAGCGCAGCGAAAGACATAGTATTTGTACACGTAGGAAAATAAAAAAGATATGTCAAAAAAATGAGACTTCCTTGCCTTAAAACTCTCTCAGGAGTAAACGGCGGCCTAGGCCCAGGCCTGAATGGAACGTATATTGTCTATTAATTTACGTTTACTTCTCTCTATGTTTGAATACAAATCGCGTTGTTAATAATAAAAAAAAACGTTGTCCACTTGAAATCGATAGTGAAACGTTGAATAAAACTATTTTTACAGATTTTATCGCGTTTAATTAACTTATTTTATATTCCCGACGTTTTGGTTGCTTTCCTGCAACCGTGGTCACGGGGGACTGAGGTGATTGACGTCCCGATGTCAGTGTTAAACCGGAGTATCTTCAGCTTTTTTAATTAATATTTTTGGTCCGATCTACGCAGAACGAACTAACTGTGTCTTGAAGTCTTGCAGTAGTATGCTTGGGTTTAGTTTTAATTTTATGAATTACAGGATCCCAAGCAGGTGGTAGTACCCAGCCTCCCTCTCTATTGAAATTAGGATGTTTTTTAATTTCAATAGCCTCACGTATCATCCTTGGCAGGAATCGATGTTCTTTCGCGAGAATTTGTGGTTTATCAAATCGAATGTAATGGCGGGGGCCGTCTAGGATATGATCACAAACTGCAGACTTCCCGGAACGTTGGTGCTTCACGTCAGCTATGTGTTCTTTTACGCGGGTTTTTATAGATCGTTTTGTTTGCCCTATATATGAGAGACCACACTCACAATCAAGCTTATACACTCCTGCATCTTGTAGAGGAATATTGCACTTGACGGATGGTAAGAACTGACTAATCTTCTTCGGTGGCTTGAAGAATGTTCTAATAGAAGCTCGCTTCAAGATGTAGCCAATCTTGTCTGTGACACCTCTGACATACGGTAGTACAGCAGGCACACGCTCGACTGTGGCCGGCTTCACTCGGTCACTGTGACGTAGGCGCGGAACCCGAAGCTTGTTGTCGTGCAGAACCTGCTTGACGTGCTGAAGCTTGGCGGCCAGGTGTTTGCTGTCACAGATCTCCCATTGTTGCCGATATTTTCATGGAGGACTTTGAGGAGAAAGCCCTGCTTACTGCACCAGTAACTCCATATTTCTACAAGCGGTACGTAGACGATACTTTCACAATTTTACCATCAGACAAAGTAACTGCATTTTTAGAACATCTTAATTCCATAAACTCTAAAATTCTATTTACTATGGAGTTAGAGGCAAATAATTCTTTAGCTTTCCTAGATGTATTAGTCATTAGAAATCCTGATAATACCATAGGTCACACTGTGTTAGAAAAAAGACCCATACAAACCGATATTTAAACGGTGAATCCCACCATCACCCTTCACAGTTAGCTACCGTGGGCAAATCTTTGTTACAGAGAGCACGAGGCATCTGTGACAGCAAACACCTGGCCGCCGAGCTTCAGCACGTCAAGCAGGTTCTGCACGACAACAAGCTTCGGGTTCCGCGCCTACGTCACAGTGACCGAGTGAAGCCGGCCACAGTCGAGCGTGTGCCTGCTGTACTACCGTATGTCAGAGGTGTCACAGACAAGATTGGCTACATCTTGTAGCGAGCTTCTATTAGAACATTCTTCAAGCCGCCGAAGAAGATTAGTCAGTTCTTACCATCCGTCAAGTGCAATAATCCTCTACAAGATGCAGGAGTGTACAAGCTTGATTGTGAGTGTGGTCTCTCATATATAGGGCAAACAAAACGATCTATAAAAACCCGCGTAAAAGAACACATAGCTGACGTGAAGCACCAACGTTCCGGGAAGTCTGCAGTTTGTGATCATATCCTAGACGGCCCCCGCCATTACATTCGATTTGATAAACCACAAATTCTCGCGAAAGAACATCGATTCATGCCAAGGATGATACGTGAGGCTATTGAAATTAAAAAAACATCCTAATTTCAATAGAGAGGGAGGCTGGGTACTACCACCTGCTTGAGATCCTGTAATTCATAAAATTAAAACTAAACCCAAGCATACCACTGCAAGACTTCAAGACATAGTTAGTTCGTTCTGCGTAGATCGGACCAAAAATATTAATTAAAAAAGCTGAAGGTACTCCGGTTTAACACTGACATCGGGACGTCAATCACCTCAGTCCCCCGTGACCACGGTTGCAGGAAAGCAACCAAAACGTCGGGAATATAAAATAAGTTAATTAAACGCGATAAAATCTGTAAAAATAGTTTTATTCAATGTGTAGTGTTCGCGTAAATATAATAAATCGATAGTGAAACATTCACACGATACACCGAAACATATCAGTTCGCTTCAAACATCAAAATGAAGCCTACCGGAATTCCTTAAAATGGGATAATTGCTTTAGATGTCAGTGCAAAGACTTCCTCTTAAAATCAAAGGGTAAGACTTATTTTTTCCGTTTTCGAGCGTCATTACGAATTGTCACGCACGCAGATTTGATGACTTCCAGCCTCCTGAACAAGCCAGATTCCGAAATGGTTTTAATACTATAGATTAGGTGCACACTTTTCGGCAAATTGTACAGAAGACCTTAGAGTAGGAACTACCATTATGCGGCATCAAAATTGTTGTCACAGTATCAAATCAATGGCGAGTACATAACTCACCTTCGATTAACCGACGATAATTATAATAGATATGGCATAATCGCTAGAGAACCTCATTACCATTTTTAATGACCTCAATAGTATTTCCCAACGGATAAGACTTAAAATGAATATTGACAAAACAAAGGTCATGTATAACGTCCATGTCACACCTATGCAGGTAGTTGTTGAAAGTACGACACTGGAAGTTATCGACGAGTTTACCTGGGACAAATCGTTCAACTAGGTAAGTCCAACTTCGAACGAGAGGACAATCGACGGATTTAACTCGGCTCAAAACTTGAAAACAAGATTGTACAACCAGTGCGTGTTGCACTGATGACATTATAAAAAAGTACTCTGTGGATGACATATGGATCTGAAATGTCATCATTGTTCTAAAGCTCAAGGTTCATGCGCTAATTATATATGTATATAAATATGTATATGCATGTTTTTATATATTTGTATATATGTATGTACAATTGTTGTAGTTAGTATAGTTTCTTTATTAGTAAAATGTATATATAATGTAGTTAAATACCTTTTTTATCTTGTATTATTCTATTCTATATTGGTAGAGAATGCCCTAAGGCATTAAGTCCGTCTTTGTATTCTTTGTTTCATCCCTCTCAACCGGCAGCGTCGTGGTCGCAAGTGAAGTGTAGAGCTGCGGCCTCCCACTAGATGGAGTGAAGACCCAGTAAGAGACGCAGAAAGTCGATGAATGCAGGAGGCTCAGGACTGTGCTTGGTATTATTCTTCGGAAGAGGCCTAAATGAACTTGTGAAAGGCTGTAATAATGATAATAAAGGCGAGGATAAAAGAAAATATGAATCTAAGTAACAAAGCGGGAATGGTCCACCGCACTGCTCTAGTAAATGATTCATCATCATCATTATCGTCATCATTATAGCCATTTTATTTTATTGCATAGGCTTCCCCCCAAACTGTATAATTATGGACTTCAAAATCACCACTTATCACTAGGTGGGCTTGGGGTCAAGCACTGGCGTATAGTAAGTAAAAAATAAATAAAACATAATAAACAAAAAAACTTGCTCTAGAACTTGACTTTTATTTTTGTTCCAAATTTATACTGCAAAAGCTATTACTCGTACGAGTATACTATACTAAACGAACACGTTACTAAATCAAAGCACCGTCACAGTTGTCTAACCAAGTGTAAATTGAATAATGAATAGATAAGCGTGGGATTATGCTGCCTGGAAATCGAAATGCTACTGTTTATATTTCTATAAAAACATTTCAATATTGTATATGTATTGTATATTATAACACAATGTCTATAAACATGAAATCTCCTATAACAATAAATCAAACATGTATAGGGTACGTAGAGAATTATATTTACTTTGGGAAATAAACGAATTTGATAGGATAACATAAAAGGATGAAGAAAATTTAAAGAAAATTTTAAAGAAATATTCAAAACGAAATTTCGAGTCGTGTCTGATGCTTTCTTAACACACAGAATAAACCTACATCTTACATTATTTCACTTATTTATTACAACGTATCAAAGTCCACTGCTGATCCATAGAATGCCTCATAGGGATATTTGCCTCATAGGATTATTTGCCACAGTTGCCACGCTTGGCATGCAGGTCGACAACCATAGTTTTTTTTATTATTTTGAGCTATTATCAGAAAGACGCTGCTGCTGGTTTACAGTTTCATTTCCCTCTGTTGCCTCTTAAGACATTCACGTGATGATATGGGGTAGTAGATTCTTCTTTTGTTACCACTAAAACAGCGATTTGGATTTTTAACAAGACCAAAAATGACATCATCATGCCAGTGCTGTATAAAGACAAGTATCTAAGGCATTATTAAGCTTAAGGACAAACTAATAAGCTACCTAACAAAAGATATACGATAAATGAGTTTACTTATAGACGCAGGAAAACATAAAAAGCATATCGCTTGAAGAAGATGTGGGCAATTCACATAGCCCGTATGTCAGTAGGAACATGGACAGATCAAAATGTGAAAAGATTAAGAAGGTAAATGAACAAGAGTCATAAACAAAGATCTTTGGATTGATCATATACAAAAAAGGCCAAGAGCTACCACTTTTTTTTAAACACAGATAAGTGAGGACTGTCGAAAGAGGTAGGCCTCTTCCGACTGTTACCTATACCCAAGATGGAGCCATTACTTAATGTCAAACAAGTCCGTACCTTTTTTATATAATAAGGGTGGCAAACAAGCACACAGTCCACCTGAGAGTAAGTAGATGTCGTTGCCCTTAGACATCTACATTTATCCTCGATTAAGAATCAAAATGCATATGACCTCTACTTTCATCACACGGACCACAGCAGCATTAAACGGCTATTTGACGCTAGTACTCTGCGGGAGCGTGGACCTTCACCGGTCGAGCCAGCCCAATCGTTCTACATGTATAATATAGCTGCAGCATGCCAGCTCTGCCATATATTTTATTGGAATTTAGTTTTTCACACATGCCTATCAAATCACCATAATTAATAATTCTTCTTCGCCATTAACATACTCGTATAAAAATAAGCTCTACCTACTAAACCACGTACTAAAAACTATGTCTATAGTGATCGACCTCTTACCTAGTTTTGATACCAATGGTTATTACATCTGAACCAGGTTCCGATATAACCACTTCCGTTACAACCCTACTGCAAAGCTAGCAAAGTAGGAAACCCAGATTACATTACCGGCCGGAGATTACATTGGTATGTATGTGTGTGGATTCATTCCCAATCGCTGGTCTGGTTATTTTACATCTGCACCATATCCTATAGACATCTCCATTTACTCAATAATATTCATACCTATAGTATAGACTACATGCCGTAAATTTCACAATACGAGAGCGAATTCGATCTCCGGTCCGCTGACACTTTGCAGCCCCCGTTAGCTTTACAGTACATCAGTGCACTCTAAATCTAAGGAATTAAAAAAAATTAAACGACAGAAAACACGTAAAATTATATATATAAATTTTCAGTTGTTATTAACTAATTTAAATACAGGAGTATTAATGAATTAGGAAAGAGTGACAAAGCAAATTTATGTTGCAGAGGTGAACGGCTTAGTCAGGAAGGGTTTAAAGTTTATCGACCAAATTGGCGATATATTAAAACTGGGCCAAATTCCTGTATAGGACAGTTATTATACTCTTTGGGGCCAAATCAAGAGTACCTTTAACCGACGAGCGTGTATGCGTAGGTATATGGATGTGGAGGAAGCGAGAGAGGTGTGTCAGGTATGTGCCAAATGGAAGTCCATAATCGCTGCCTACCCCTCTGGGTGACAGGCGTGACTGTTTATGTTTTTATGTTTTTTTATGAGTATTAAACTTCCAATATAATGTACTTCTTTTTTCCGAAACGTTTACATAAATATGACTCACCGCATGTGAAGTGATAAATAAATTAACAAACACGCGAGTGCAACTCGTAGAAATGATGTGATAGTAGTCGGCGTGCCATTTATTTGGTTTATTCATTATATCTTTTGGTTTTGAGATTTGTTAATCGAGTACCGAAAACGAGGAGTTAATATATTCTATGCGTCTGTTTCTTTTAAAGCTTGTTCGCCGATTTCTTTTGAAAGCAGCTGAACCGAATTTAATAATTCGTCTTTTATAATTACGTTATACATGAGGGATAGTCCCACATAAATTTTAAGGAAAATAACCCTATAGATAATATATTAAGAATTTTTCAATGCAGAAATTTTTGAGGCCTAATCGATCTGGATGATGCCGAGGATGATGTTGCCTCGACCGATTTTAACCACGATAACTTTTTTCAGATTACCAGCGCAGAAGATATCGTAGTATTTATTACTAGTGTTAACGCAAACGGGATCACTTACCCGACCTAGCCTGCACACGTACGATTCAACGCGGATGTAGCAACATAGATTCAGGGGACTATTAAAATAATATAGTCAATTTTTTTAAGTAGTAGAGTCATGCTGTAGCTATATTATTGTTGTACAATGAATGGCTTCAATTGATCGGTGAAGGTCCACACTCTCACAGAATACGAGCGTAAAATAGCAAGTTAATGCTGCTGTTTTTCGTAATTTGAGCGTAGAGAACCGGAGACCCTTTTTACGAAAACGAAGCAATCCATAGTTTTTACTGGAAAGTAGGCGTAACATAGTTCTCAGATGTGACAACACATCTGCATTTTGATCCTTAATCAAGGATATACGTAGATAAGCACCCACTTTCCATTAGGTGGACTGTGAGCGCGTTTATCACTCTCACTCTATAAAAAAATTTATATATTGTTATAATGTTAAATGTTATAGTTAGACCTTTTATGACACATTATGACACAAAATGGTGAAAATATGTTCTGTTACGCCCATCACTATTTGGTAGAACTTTAGAAGAATATAAAGTAACTATTAAACACGAAAAAGAGGTAGAATGTGTATGTGCGTAAAATACCCCCTTTGTACAGAGAGTAATTAACTGGCGTTCGTAGTACCAGATATCTTGCAATTTTGTCACGGTGACGGGGCACCGGTTTTCACAGATCTTTCTGGAATTTCGTTACTGACCACACGCACGGCGTGATGGATTAACCATTTTTTTATTTTATAAACTGGACCTTGACCCTTACAAGAGCTCATAAAACTTCTTTTACAGAACAATACATAGTCGATTCTTATACGTATTTTAAGAGTGTAAATGTTTGGTTTTTAGTTTCAAAAAAGGAGTAGGTTATATATGCGATTGTTGCTGACTAATTGACCTTCGTCAATTAGACAGCAACCAATTTTAGTCGAACCGACATCTGGTGATTTTTATATATATATATATATTATATAGATAAAAAAATAAAGTATATCATAAGGGTGGTTCCATATAAATTTGGAGAAAAATTCTGCATCTGTGGGGGGTAAAATGTTGGATGAAGTTTTTAATGTAACTATTTAGACGTTGAGATTGTAAAATTTCTTAATCCACTCAAAAAAGGAAAAAAATTCATTTAAAGGAGGAGTTAATATATTCTATGCGTCTGTTTCTTTTAAAGCTTGTTCGCCGATTTCTTTTGAAAGCAGCTGAACCGAATTTAATAATTCGTCTTTTATAATTACGTTATACATGAGGGATAGTCCCACATAAATTTTAAGGAAAATAACCCTATAGATAATATATTAAGAATTTTTCAATGCAGAAATTTTTGAGGCCTAATCGATCTGGATGATGCCGAGGATGATGTTGCCTCGACCGATTTTAACCACGATAACTTTTTTCAGATTACCAGCGCAGAAGATATCGTAGTATTTATTACTAGTGTTAACGCAAACGGGATCACTTACCCGACCTAGCCTGCACACGTACGATTCAACGCGGATGTAGCAACATAGATTCAGGGGACTATTAAAATAATATAGTCAATTTTTTTAAGTAGTAGAGTCATGCTGTAGCTATATTATTGTTGTACAATGAATGGCTTCAATTGATCGGTGAAGGTCCACACTCTCACAGAATACGAGCGTAAAATAGCAAGTTAATGCTGCTGTTTTTCGTAATTTGAGCGTAGAGAACCGGAGACCCTTTTTACGAAAACGAAGCAATCCATAGTTTTTACTGGAAAGTAGGTGTAACATAGTTCTCAGATGTGACAACACATCTGCATTTTGATCCTTAATCAAGGATATACGTAGATAAGCACCCACTTTCCATTAGGTGGACTGTGAGCGCGTTTATCACTCTCACTCTATAAAAAAATTTATATATTGTTATAATGTTAAATGTTATAGTTAGACCTTTTATGACACATTATGACACAAAATGGTGAAAATATGTTCTGTTACGCCCATCACTATTTGGTAGAACTTTAGGAGAATATAAAGTAACTATTAAACACGAAAAAGAGGTAGAATGTGTATGTGCGTAAAATACCCCCTTTGTACAGAGAGTAATTAACTGGCGTTCGTAGTACCAGATATCTTGCAATTTTGTCACGGTGACGGGGCACCGGTTTTCACAGATCTTTCTGGAATTTCGTTACTGACCACACGCACGGCGTGATGGATTAACCATTTTTTTATTTTATAAACTGGACCTTGACCCTTACAAGAGCTCATAAAACTTCTTTTACAGAACAATACATAGTCGATTCTTATACGTATTTTAAGAGTGTAAATGTTTGGTTTTTAGTTTCAAAAAAGGAGTAGGTTATATATGCGATTGTTGCTGACTAATTGACCTTCGTCAATTAGACAGCAACCAATTTTAGTCGAACCGACATCTGGTGATTTTTATATATATATATATATTATATAGATAAAAAAATAAAGTATATCATAAGGGTGGTTCCATATAAATTTGGAGAAAAATTCTGCATCTGTGGGGGGTAAAATGTTGGATGAAGTTTTTAATGTAACTATTTAGACGTTGAGATTGTAAAATTTCTTAATCCACTCAAAAAAGGAAAAAAATTCATTTAAAGGAGGAGTTAATATATTCTATGCGTCTGTTTCTTTTAAAGCTTGTTCGCCGATTTCTTTTGAAAGCAGCTGAACCGAATTTAATAATTCGTCTTTTATAATTACGTTATACATGAGGGATAGTCCCACATAAATTTTAAGGAAAATAACCCTATAGATAATATATTAAGAATTTTTCAATGCAGAAATTTTTGAGGCCTAATCGATCTGGATGATGCCGAGGATGATGTTGCCTCGACCGATTTTAACCACGATAACTTTTTTCAGATTACCAGCGCAGAAGATATCGTAGTATTTATTACTAGTGTTAACGCAAACGGGATCACTTACCCGACCTAGCCTGCACACGTACGATTCAACGCGGATGTAGCAACATAGATTCAGGGGACTATTAAAATAATATAGTCAATTTTTTTAAGTAGTAGAGTCATGCTGTAGCTATATTATTGTTGTACAATGAATGGCTTCAATTGATCGGTGAAGGTCCACACTCTCACAGAATACGAGCGTAAAATAGCAAGTTAATGCTGCTGTTTTTCGTAATTTGAGCGTAGAGAACCGGAGACCCTTTTTACGAAAACGAAGCAATCCATAGTTTTTACTGGAAAGTAGGCGTAACATAGTTCTCAGATGTGACAACACATCTGCATTTTGATCCTTAATCAAGGATATACGTAGATAAGCACCCACTTTCCATTAGGTGGACTGTGAGCGCGTTTATCACTCTCACTCTATAAAAAAATTTATATATTGTTATAATGTTAAATGTTATAGTTAGACCTTTTATGACACATTATGACACAAAATGGTGAAAATATGTTCTGTTACGCCCATCACTATTTGGTAGAACTTTAGGAGAATATAAAGTAACTATTAAACACGAAAAAGAGGTAGAATGTGTATGTGCGTAAAATACCCCCTTTGTACAGAGAGTAATTAACTGGCGTTCGTAGTACCAGATATCTTGCAATTTTGTCACGGTGACGGGGCACCGGTTTTCACACATCTTTCTGGAATTTCGTTACTGACCACACGCACGGCGTGATGGATTAACCATTTTTTTATTTTATAAACTGGACCTTGACCCTTACAAGAGCTCATAAAACTTCTTTTACAGAACAATACATAGTCGATTCTTATACGTATTTTAAGAGTGTAAATGTTTGGTTTTTAGTTTCAAAAAAGGAGTAGGTTATATATGCGATTGTTGCTGACTAATTGACCTTCGTCAATTAGACAGCAACCAATTTTAGTCGAACCGACATCTGGTGATTTTTATATATATATATATATATATTATATAGATAAAAAAATAAAGTATATCATAAGGGTGGTTCCATATAAATTTGGAGAAAAATTCTGCATCTGTGGGGGGTAAAATGTTGGATGAAGTTTTTAATGTAACTATTTAGACGTTGAGATTGTAAAATTTCTTAATCCACTCAAAAAAGGAAAAAAATTCATTTAAAGTAAAAATTTACTTCAAATAACTAAAACTAATCAGATAATTGCACTTTAATTTTAAATCTTTGACTTTTATTAGAACTTTGGCTTTTACTTTTATTAAACTTTTTTAGCTACTCTTATTAATTCGAATTTTATAAACCGTTCTAACACAAACAACCAGCTTATATAGTATAACGGCCCAAATCAAGTCAGGTAGTAACGTTATTTTATCTACATTACGTAATTGTGTAAGTGCGAAACCGCTTCCACAAAATGCACCAGAGCGTGTATCAATTCGGTGTCCAATTTAAATTCGTGCCTGTGCCTGCGGCTGGAAGCTACGGATTGTTTTTAAGGATTCCTATAACAGTTTTTTTTTAAATAAAAGATATATTGAAGGAATGTCAGGATATTATTTTAAAAACTAAAACAATGGCACATGTGTACTCTTAAACCAGCGATAGTATGTATATAATCTAATGCTTCTGCGTTTCGCATGAAAATAACTTTAAAAAAAATAACAGAGACACATCTACATTGTGATTTTTAATCGAGGATAAATGTAAGTTTACATGGGCTACATCATCCACTATTAGGTGAACCGTATGCTCGTTTTTCATACTTAATTTGTATGTATTTTTAGAGAAGGGAAGTTAAACGAGCATGGGACATGCCTGATAGGAAGTAACAATACAAGTAACTTCACTTTCAACTGTGAAAAATGTAGAGAGCTAAATAAAATATCGAACATTAATTCCCGGCTGGACGGTTTTTGTAACATATCCACAGGATGCACGAATATCAATTTATCGTTTAATTTACATTTGGACGGGTGGTAGGAAGCTTCGTTTTGTTTCCAGAACGCACCATATACAGACTGTTGTTTAAAAAGGTACTAAAAATAGAACAGTAACGTTTTTGTTAGTGATTTTGAAATACTAGAAGAATAAAAGCAAGTAATTGTTCGGAATAATTCCAGCCGCTCAATGTCATCATCGCACATCGCGACAAAACTTGCAATACCATCCATACCACCTGGATGATTGGCGGTTTACCACTGTGCGATTTAGAAGATGTTTTCTTCCTCGCACAACTTCCTTGTGGAATCGATTACCACCAGCGATTTTTCCGGACCGATACGACTTAAGGACCTTCAAGAAAAGAGCCTACTCCTTTTTAAAAGGCCGGCAACGCATCTGCAATTCTCCTGGTCTTGCAGTTGTTCATGGGCAGCTGTAGTCACTTACCATCAAGTAAGCCGCATGCTCGTTTGCCCCCACTCCTATTTAGTACTTATACTTATCTTCACGCACAATCCCTGACGGGTTAGCCAGAGAGAAGAGATCGCCAAGTTTCGCGATCCTTACAAACCTCTTTCGCTTCTTTCAGATTCATTATCTTCTTCATGCATGCACGTCTAGGTATCCGAGTACTCTTGACCCTACCCTCTTCGAGTAATTTGCTCACATGGTCTTCGAAAGTTAGTCTCGGTCTACCTCGACACCTTTTAATATTAACTTTCGCGCTATATATTTTCTTCACCATTCGGTCTTCACTCATTCGCTCAACGTGCCCAAACCACCGAAGCACGCCCTTATCAATTTTTGTGATAAGGTCATCTTTCAAACCTGCCATATTGCGAATCTCTTCGTTTCGCATTCGGTCGGCCAAGGTAACGCCGCACATTTTACGAAGAGATCGCATCTCCACTGCATTCAACTTACTTTTATGCTTCTTCTGGCATACCCAGGTTTCGCTGACATATAACAAAGTCGGTACCAACACTGCGTTATGTATTGCAAGGCGTGCACTCTTCGCTACGCCTTGCCTTTTGACTAGTCAGGGCACCATTGACTTTGTTCCCGGCAGCGACACGCCTGTCCACATCTAAATCACATCTTCCATCCCGGCTAAAAGCACTCCCCAAGTATACAAATCGGTCTTGGTCTTGTTCTTGCATTTTTGCAAGACCAAGACCAAGAACAAGACCGCCTCTTTTTAGCAATACCAAGACCAAGACTGACCGTGCAAGATTAGCGCAAGAACAAGACTAAGCTTGCGAGACTCTTGCGTCTTGCAGTTAGGACTAAGTGTCGTTTCAGGGAGTATAGGAGGTCGGGTATACGCTTAGGGACTCTATGAGACGCAAAAAAATATAATGAAAGAAAAATTGGACAATTGGACTTATGCGCATTGTCAACAATACCATAAACATACATAGCGAATGAAAATATCCATTAAAAGAAAAAAGAGTGCATCCCTAGTTTTGACCATCGGCACTTTGATAGTGCGCGGCGTCTTGTTGTCGGCGTCATCAAAGGTCGGATACTGACCTGTCAAAGAAATTGTGCAGCTATTCGAAAGTACAAGGTCAAGATACACGTGCCGGCGGCTACTATTGATATCGCATAATCGTCGCCGCCGCACCACACGCACTACATTTGACACTGTTTGATTGCCGCCACAGAGTACATGTTTCAAAGAATAAAATAAGTTTCCGGGTGCTCAGAATGGACACGAATACATTATCCTGATCTCGCAAGAAATATTGTAATTAGATAATAGGTTGGTATCATAATAATTTATTCTAGTAAGTAATTATTATAAAATTAACTATATGAATTTATAATAATTACTTACTATTATTAAGTGGCGAAGCTTGCGAAGTCACTTATTGATTTCACGATGTCTGTCCGTCTGTCCGTCTGTCCCACGATTATCTCGAGAACGGTTACGAATTTTCAAATTCTGTTTTCAGCAATCGATTACTGATCACCCAGGCATCTGAACCTCCTATTTTGAAACTGATTGCTCAACGGCAACCGTTATAAACCGCTACAATTTCAAATTCTCAACAGACTGACACAGGGCATGTAGCATATCAATCGACAGGTCTTTAGAAAGATAAATGATTGTTGAACTTATTAATAATTTTTTTAAATCGATTAATTGCTATTTTTAAATAAAAAAAGGGTTTAGTGGCTTATGGTGTGGATTTATCATGTCCCTGTGGCTTGTAAACACGATAACTTTTGTAAATATCAATTGTTTAACTCAATCTATTTTTTAATCTCTTCATCTATCATGTGGGAAGCCACTGAATGTAAATGGCAGTGTAATTTTGTTTTATTTAGCTATAATTAATTTTTTTCGGCTCCAAAATGGCGAAATTTTCGTTGATTTGGTAGCCTCGTATATAAATAATTTCTGTAAATGGGGAGCTACACTTTTACACAGACTTCGAACGCAAACAGTCATCCGATCCGTTTGTCTCAGTGCGATTACGTAAACTTTAAACTTGAAATCTGAAATTTGAAAATTTTTAACTTTAAATTTTAAACTTTAATCTTTGAACTTAAAATTAAAAATTCATTTTTTTTAAATAAAGGTTACGTTCTGACGTCCGTTTCGTATTAGTAACATCCATTTAGTTAACCCGGTATTCGAAACTGTTAATTCAGTGGACAATTTCGTTAATTCATCGCGTCGCGTTAATCAAAAAATAGGCTCGGGTTTTTAATAATTTTAATTCCTCTTTGCGTCCTAGGTGATTATAGACCAAATCTCGCTCCACCTAGAGTAGCTTTAGGACGGCTGCCGTCGAGTCAGACGACCGTTAGGCTAGCCCTTCGGGGCCTCGCGCTTACATTCTTTCACAAGGTCGTGCGCCTTTTATAACAGTTTTAATTTCATTTAATTCTTTAGGCGATTTTAAGCGGGAAGTGATTAAAGGTGAAAATAGTAATTTCTACGCGGTTTTCTCGGGTAAGTTTATACACAATCACCTTAGGGAGAATACAAACGGCGAGCACTTAGTAAAACTAAGTGACCGCCTAAATTTCGATATAATAGCCCCTCAGGAGGACACTAGCTATTCAACAAACCAATATCGTAGTTTGTCCAAAATCGACTTAGCACTCTTCAGGAACGTAACCTTAACGTTACGCTCCATAGAAGTGGTGCATGAGTTGACATCGGATCACCGCCCGGTCATAATGTCGTTAGGACAGTCCAGCAGCGAGGTTCCTCTAACCAAAACTGTTACGGACTGGCATAGGTTCGAGGCTAACCTCGAAACTATGAACTCAGAATACTTAGACCAAGTGCCAGATGTAATTGACACCAAAGAGGTGGCCTTAGAAGCCATCTCTCACATCACCTCTCATATGAACGATTTGAAAAATTCAAGAAAATCAAAAACATGTGACTAAGCTGATTGCTTCGCCACTTTGCTATGCTGTTAGCTTGCTAGGTTTATTGTTATTATTATTACCTAAAAGATAAACATGTTCAGTAAGTTCGCTGCAAATCTCGACTTTTGCAAGTGTGTGTGTTTTTAAAACACAAAGTGCTCGAATATGTCGTCACACATTTGATAAATATGGTTGACACCATAGCACTTTTAAAGCACTTGAAATGTGTAAAAATGGATCTGGATCTTGTCTTCAAGGCTTAGTTATTAAGGAGTTGGAGGGGTACCTAGGTAAACCCAGAGCCGTCATCTCGGAAGACATTTTAGACTGTTGGAGGACGCATGAGACAAAATATCCGATTCAGTACCTGCTGAGAGATTATTTTCTAAAGCATCATTAGTAATTAGAAAACATAGAAATAGGTTAAGTGATGAGTCAGCCAGATGGTTACTTTGTATTAATGCTTTGTCAAAAGAATAAATATAAAGTAACAGTAATGTCAAAGCTGTTGTGTACATACTGTGAAGTAATTTAATTTGCATCGTATTTTATTTTTTATTTATATAAATTGTATATTGTATAACTCTTTTATTCCATTTCATATATGGTGAGGGTCCATCAATATCTTTCTAGAGAGATAATGTTATTTAAAATACAGTGTAGTTATTGCCATTAATTTGTTTTTATATGTATGTTTAACCATGGTTTAGGACATGTAAGCTTATTAAATGTAAACGTTTATTAATAAACTGACGCCCGTGGCCGTGGGACACGGTAGATAGCTCAGTTGGTTAGAGCATCGGCACGGATCGCTTAGGTCGTAGGTTCAAACCCCACCCGGTGTCGGTTGATTTTTCGAATTTCTCATTAAATGTTTAGACATTTATTAATATGGTTGGTCTTTACTATGGCTATGTTAATTCAAGCTCAATATGTACCTACTCTGTTAAGTTGTTCTAAGATCTAAAGTAACGTTTAATAAATAGTAATAGGCTAATAGATCATTGCGAGACTTGCGAGACTCTTGCTGCAAGACCAAGACTGGGAGCGCAATACCAAGACCAAGACCAAGACCAAGACCAGGTGTATTGGCGCAAGACCAAGACCAAGACTTGCTAAGTCTCGTCTTGTTCTTGCATTTGGGCAACACTACTCCTATTAAAAAAATGTAAAAGCAAAAGTAAATACCTATATCGTTACAGCATATCAAAATCCACAGCCGAACATAATATGACTCCCCTATACATTTTCTCATAATGGGGATATTTGCCATAGCTGCCACGTTTGGCAAGCGAGTTGGCAACCGTAGTGTTTTTTTTAGTTATAATTGGGAAAACGCTGCTGTCCATCTCCCGATTACTTTCCCTCTGACGCCTCCTACGACACCCACGGGACGTTATGAGGTAACGGATATTCTTATACCGCCAATACACGGTTAGTGAAAACATAATTACTGATATTAAATTTCTTGATATTTTTTATTTTTTTTTACTTAAAAAATAAGCCCCCCTTTATTTTTAACAATTGTAAGAAATCACTTTCAGAGTAATAAGACCGCCTATTGTACATTTTCTAATTTAGATTTAACTGTATTCGTTTTGTTTTGTTTTTTGGCGTACACTAAATAATAATAATAATAATAAAAAGTTGGACCACCTCGACCTATTTAGCGTCAGAATAAATTAAATAAAAGTTAGTATATATCTTGCAACATGGGACAGACGACTGGAAAAAAAGTGTGTATCAAACAGGCTTAAAATAGAATCGCCCGCTACCCATGTGCGATAATAATGAAATTTTTCCCATTTGTAATAAAACTCATGGTCCAGTATAATAGCCACAGGTTGATAATGAAGGACTGCCTCCTTTACAGTAGAAGGGGTATTCAGTTCTCTACATTCACAATACGAAGAACAGCAACGTGAAGCTGCTAGTTTACGCTAGTATTCTGTGAGATAGTAGTCATTCCCTGATCGAGCCGACCCTTTTGTAATACAAGTGTAATATACCTGCAGCATGGCTATACCACGTACCAGTTGGAAGGATTAAGCTGTTAATACTACACATTGTAAATCATTATCATGATAGACCTTCGTTAGTCCAATGCTGAACATAGGTATTCCAAAAGGAATGCCAAAAAGCACGGTTTTAAGCTAATCTACACCCATCGACCTTCCATATACTTTACGATGCCCCCACTAAATTTAGTGTATCAACCAGTCTACCTATAGCTAACTTGGGAACCTATTTTCCAATAGTTCCAAGTATTTTTAATTCTGGTATATTTTGTGATAATTATTTTGCCACCGGTTAAAAAGCTTCACTACCGCCGCGGTATCGATGAGACCCCGCTATCTTGCATTCGGTATGAGTGATCAAACCTCAAACAATAATTATTTTAAAAGCTTTTATATTAAAAAAATGTATTTATTTGAGGAAGGTGGCTAAACCTCGCACCATAATAAATATTATTAATTATTATATACAAAGAATTTTTATTTGTGATAAAAGCCATCCATCATCCATTTAACATCAGGTGAACTGTTTGTTAATTTGTTACCCTTATACTAAAAAAATCCAATATATAACAACTGTTTTAGGTTGAGAGAAATAGTGTTGAAAGAAACAACGACATTCTTTACTATTTATATAAAAAGCTTTTCAATGCGTTGTCACTTGATTACATTGTTTTTTGTTATAATAGATGCTTGACTCGGAGCTGTAATGATGCACTCTACTGGCGAGCTCTTGACTAAATCGTGTTTCTCGCTGATTGCTCTAATTGTACTTGACATGGCGGCCGATCGCATAAGCTTTGTAGAGAGCTTGTGTGGACAGTAATAGAATTTTTTTTTCATACACATCTATACAAATCACTTCTATTCGTGATATTATTGATATGATATCGTAAGAGAATCGGCTTATTACGTGCCGTGAGTGACGTAAGAAGCAATAAAATGCCAGAAAAATCTTATTGCTTCCGATAGATGTCATTCACATCTTGTTTGCGTCATACGTGAAACACCTAAGCCGGCGACGGCCGACGGCGACTTTTATAGGCCAATTAAGAAGTAAAATTGGATAAAAATACGATTTGTTGTTATTACAAATTATTTAAACGTTTAAGAATGGAGCCTTTTGGATTGGACGTGGTAGAGTCACGCTGCAGTTTTATTATGGTTGTAGCACGAATAGGATAGCTCGACCGCGGTAGGACCACGCTCTCACAGAATATTCGCGTAAAATATTAGCTGTTGTTTTGCTGTTATTTTACTAGAAATGGTGCCTTCCATCTTAGTCCTCAGGGGTGACAACCTTCAAATAACGTAATAAAATGTTTGATGCAAACCATGTAGAGGTAATGTAAGAATATACACTACCACATATGGTTCCGTGGGTGTTGTAAGAGGCCACATAGGGAAAGAAACCATTTTATGGGCAGCAGTGTCTTTCTAATAACAAGATTTTTTATACGTGATAGTGCTACGCTGCAACTATATTATGTTTGGAGAGCGAATCAACCGGGTTCGCGGTTCAACCGGGGTTGGACCACGCTCTCACAGATCACTAGCGTAAAATAGCAGCTTAATGTTTATGGACCACAGTATCCACTTACCATCAGGTGGACTGTGTGCTCGTTTGTCACTCTTATTCTATTAAAAAAAAGTATCCTACTTATGAGGCAAACTATGGGGAGGTCTTTGTTCAGCCGTAGACTTTGCTAGGCTAATTTTGTGCTTGAATAAATGAATAAAACCATTAAAACAATCGAACTCAAACACTTACATACATAACCGCAGTAACCTATCGCATACTACCCCATTATATAAAATGGTTTCTCATCTACTAAAACTACTTAAATATTTAAACAACTAGATATATTTTTTTACAATAAAAGAGAGGCATTTCCCATCCGTCGGAATATAAATAAAAGTATGATTTAAAAATGCACTAGTCATTGTATAGAAACCATACAAATACGTTAAATCAACCAAATATTTGCTGCGGTCTTTCATAGTGGCTTTTATTTTACTAAAATTTATGTCAACAATAGCAAAATACGTTTTTATACACAGAAACTTTGTTGGTAAACCTTTTTTTATTGTTTTAAAATGATGTTCTTATTATTCGCTTTTATAATAGTTATTAGAGTCAATCTAAAACTATAGTAATATTTATAGAAATAATTTAACTACTGGTCAATTTAGCATCGATATCTTACTATTGGAAATATTTTGAAAATAAGTTAAATAATAAATCATGGTACGACTTTCTATTCCTGAAATCGATTTTATCATTTGTTTTTGACGTCTTCTAATATAAGTGGAGAAATTTAAAATACCTGCTATTTATTGGTTGATCATGGCACAACGCAAGTCGACTTTTCGCAATCAATATATAATAATCGCTCCATTCGTTCTTGATTTGTACGCTTCCGTTCTAAAATGTTATAAATAAGCCCTACTATTAAGGTTACTTGGTACTAATTCCGGATAAAAAAAAATAGAGGTACAGTAAGTACAGGGAAATAATGGCAGAGTTTAATATTAACGATTAAAAAATGTAAGTTTAACTGCGTCAAATCGGCAAAATACAAAAGCTAGAAAATTGTATAATTATGATATGAACTGAAGTAACTTTCGTCGTCTAGTGACGTCATAAGATAAATTGCACTCTATATTATCGCCTGGGTGTAGTAATAATATGGGTAACAGCATCTACATAATAACAATTCAAAATTAATAAATAAAAACTACGCGCACCTACTTGCCAAGCGCATCTCCTATGGTAAATATCTCTCTTATGAAGCGAACTATGGGGAAGGCGCATGGACTTTTCATAGGCTGTGATGAATAAATGATGAATGATGAAGTAAAAAGAAAAACATCACAAAGTGCACTGTTACTAAAACATCACTAAATAAATTAATTTAGAATCGCTCTTAATGATCATTGGATATTGCCCAATTAGTTTCACAATTCTCTAATATTAATACTGAATTAGAAAAAATAAGTCTTCGTAAATCTATACTAATACAATAAAGCGCAAGAGTTTTTTTTTTTGTTTGTTTAAACGCGCTAATCTCTGGAACTGCCAGTCCGATTTAAAAAATTCTTTTTGTACATTATAGCCAGATTTATGTGGAATTTATGTGGTATAGGCAGTATCTAGCATTAAGCTATATTACTCAACTAGCCTTAAATATGGATATTTGTTAAGCAAGTCAGATGAAAAAGCACTCCCGAAATGATTTATCCGCGTACGCTGGTGTTATCGTTCGGGATACGTAAATACAATGTTCTAGAAATATATAGACCTTTATTCTGTCTAAAAAAAAGTTCGCGTACCATATGTCTATTTCTTATACATAAGTCATAATTTGGTATTTTGTGACAAAAAAAATATTGAAAATTTAAAAGTGATTTATGAGCGTTATTATTAGGCATGGCCTATTTATCCTTACGAACGAAAGTTACTTCATCATCAAGACAATTTTATGAAGATAAACTTTGTTCCTTATACCATGTTATTTGGACGCATAGTTTAAGAGATAATGTAAAATTAAAATAATTCAATACTTGGCTGGGCGCGCGAACGACGTTTAAACCCTAGCTGTTATAAAATTCTTGAACTAGGTCATGTCGCGCACCTCGGACACGTGATGACGCGGGTGAAACCGCGGGGCACAGCTAGTAAACTAATATTCTTAATTAATATTTTAAAGATAAGAGCTGTGGTAGCCCAAGGGCTAAGCGCTCGCTGTAAATTTCACAGTACGTGAGCAACCCCGGTTCGTTCCTGATTACCATGTGCTCGGTGGTGAACGAAATCATGGTGAGGAAATCTGCATGTCTGATGTCTGCAAAAAGAAAAAAAATATTTCCTTTAAGACTCTATGGGCCTCTAAACGTGGAGACATGTTGAAATTTTAACGAAACTGTTACAAGAACCTCCAAAGTGGAATTTGAAAAAGGTTTCGAAAATCGCCGCTTATTTTAATTGTTTTCGAAAACTGCTACTTTCTCCTTGCTTTAAAATACAATCGTTATTAAGCAGTTATATAAGGAAACAGTTATTATTCAGGTGCATTTTTCTGAAAACTCACAACATCATATATCACCGGTGAACAATGGAGACGTGCGTCATACGTGACGATGAGAGATGAAAACAGATCGGGCACGATCTATGCGTGCGTTCCGTTCATGATGTTTGAATATATCATATCCGAAAAAGAAAAAAACATTGCATCGTTAAAAGCAAAACAGATGCAGTTTGAATAATTACATAGAACAATTTCGACCGAAGTCTATAAAGAATAAAACAAAACTTTTACGTAACTCTATAATTAATAAGTATATTGTAATGCGTTGATAAATTACTACTTCACCACCCATTTCATTCATTCATTTATTACCTATCAAAGTTCACTGCTGAACAAAGGTCTCCCGATAAATTGCCTCAATATGGGGAATATTTGTCACAATCGCCACGCTGGGCAGGCGGGTCAGCAACCGCAGTTATTCATTTTCTAGTTGTTATTAGGACTAGGTTAGGTTAGATAGCTTAGATTCCCCCCCCTCCCCCCCCCCGAACGGTTTCCCGCCTTCTCTTGGCGGGGGGGCTTAGTAGCCGTGGTTTGGTCACCCGCAGTGAACAAAGAGGAATCCCTTGACTGGCCCGTGGTGTAGGGCCGGCCCGAGGTGGCCACTCCGAATGGGCTTGGCGAGCCCACTTCGGATGTGTGTCGGTGGGCTGCAGTGGGAGGGCTGTCCTCTCCCCCAGCCGTTGCAGCCAAGGTGGAGTCGCGGAAGAAGAGGAGTGTTGGTATGGCGTAAACCCTTTCATTTGATACCCATACCATGGGAGTCTATAGAAAATAACTAGAGCCGTCCGCCATATTAGATTAAGTAAAAGGTGGTAGGTAACCATGCATTGTCATCCAAACTAAACATGTCATGCAAAATTTCAGCTCAATCGAAAAAGGATAACAGCTTTAAAATTCAGTTGCAAGATAAACTGATCAGTGCTCATAAACACTGCAAGTTAAATAGACGTGTTTTAAGGGAAATTATATAATAATCCCCGTGTAGTGGCGGGTAAAAATACCCATTACCCCATATCTTCGTGTCGTAAGAGGCGACAGAGGGAAACTGAGGCAGAAGATGGGCAGCAGCATCTTTCCGATAACAGCAAAACAACATTAAAAAAACTGCGGTTGCCAACCCGCTCGCCAAGCGTGGTAGCTATGGCAATATACCCCCATGAAAGTTACAAAGAAACGGCCTTCAGTCCGTCTGGTATATCTAAGTGCTGAAGTGTTTGTACATTAGGGATAAGAGGGCTATCTGAGTACAAAACCAGAGTACGAAACATATCCAACTGCAGAGAGATGTAAGACAGGGTGACATTATATCCCCGAAACTCTTCACTGCTGCATTGGAAGACGTTGGACTGGAAAGGATACGGTATTAACATCAACGGCGAGTACATCACACCTTCGGTTTGCCGACGATATAGTCCCTATGTCAGAATTGCTGGAGCACCTAAGCACTATGCTCAATGATCTCAATAATGCCTCCCAACGGAGAGGTCTTAAGATGAACACGGACAAAACAAAAATCATGTTTAACGCCCATGTCACACCTATGCCGGTAGTTATTGGGTGCACTAAGCTCGAAGTTGTTGACGAATATGTTTACCTGGGATAAATAGTCCAACTAGGTAAGTCCAACTTCGACCGAGAGTTTAATCGACGGATTCAACTCGGCTGGGCAACGTTCCGGAGATTATGACACATCTTCTCATTAGACATACCTCAAAACTAGATTGTTCAACCAGTGCGTGTTGCCAGTGATAACCTATGGAACTGGAACGTGGTCCTTCAATGCTGCCCAGATGAGGAAGCTCAAGGTCGCTCAGCGAGCTATGGAGAGGGCTATGCTCGTTGTTTCTCCGCGTGATAAACTTAGAAATGAGGATATCCGCAGTAGACCCAAAGTAACCGACATAGCTCAACGGATTAGTAAGCTGAAGTGGCAGTGGGCCGGCCATATAGCTCGAAGAACCGACAACCGATGGAAAAAAAAGGTTCTCGAGTGGCGTCCTCGTACTGACGGACGAAGTGCAGTGCGTCCCCCCACTAGATGGAGTGACGACCTGGTAAGACATGTAGGAAGTCGATGGATACCGGTGGCTCAGGATCGTGCTTTGTGGCATTACTTGGGGAAGGCCTTTGTTCAACAGTGGACTTGTGAAGGGCTGTAATGATGATGAAAGGCAAATTCTGTTACTTACTTTTGCTACCTTTCTTATATACCCGTTGACCTATACAAGATAGCTGGTGTTGAGAATGATCCACGAGCGTATTCAAATGACGGATTCACAGTTACAACTTTTTAAACTCTTAAGTTATTTTATTAAAAATTGTAAAGTAGTATCTTTTAGTGATCAATTAAATAATGTAAGACATGAAAATGCTACTCAAAAGAAATATTTGGTAGATTCACCCTGCAGAAGTATTATGGCTGCAAAACCAATAGCTTAACTCGACCAGGGAAGGATTAGACTATTACATAATACGAGCATTATATAGCAGCAGCTATTGATGGGTTTGATTTTATTTTTTGAAGTTTATTTTCTTCCTTTTAGATCATTTCAATAAAAAACTTGTTTTTAAAAATGTATTTTAATATTAATTTATTATAACAATCGAATCAATACATAATGAAGCTCGGGTAATTGTTTTGTGATCATAATACGTGTACATTACATTTTTTTCTTTTTTGTAAAAACAACTCTATTTCACTCTGGTTTTATCTACAAGCGTAAGATGCGCCGAGAAAAATAGACGATTATTAAAATTTATTTTTTGTAATTCGTAAAATCTTATAAAGCAGTAATAAAATATATAAATACAACTAATATTTTCCAGATTATTTTAGATATTGCAGATAAATTATTAACAATTTATTTGCTTTGTTTCTTCCTCTTACCATCGGGTGGATGTATCTATGTGCTAGTTTGTCACCCTTATTATACAAAGAAATAGACAGTCATTGGGGACCACACACAAAAGTGAAAACTTTACACAATGATATTACTATACCTAATAATGATAATTATAGTGTATTTTTTTGGTATTTCTAATTAGTTGTAGTATTAAGAAAATTAAAACTTTTAATTTTTTTAATCATTTAAATTAGTCTGGTATACACATTTATCTGCACTCTGAGCAATAATTATTTAATTTTTTTATAGTTTATTTATTAAACTAAACATTATTGACCTATTTTTAAATAAAACAAATTTTTCGATTTACGCAGAATGAGCTTACAGTCAAGATACTGTAAGCTCATTCTGCGTAAATCGAACCAAAAATTAATATTAAAAAACTGAAGGTAGCCGGGCTAACTATGACAGCAGGACGTCAAACAACTCAGTCCCCCGTGACCACGGGTGCTGGAAAGCACCCGAAACGTCGGGAATATAAAAATAAGTTAATATACGCGATAAAATCCGTAAAATTAGTTTTATTTAAAAATGTGTAGTGTTCGCGTAAATATAAGAAATCATTATTATTGACCTAATAATTTATATACATTTATTTAATTTACACAAAATATTTGTATTTACATGAATATCAATGATAACTTCTGATTGAAATGCATATAAATATATCGTTATTATTAATTTTCATGGTTTGTATAATTATTAGAATGGTACCATTGATTTCATTAATACCTAAGTTATTCGTTGCACTACTGTCCAAACACAGCACGTCATACTGTAACATTGGCATGTCGGTGACGCGAACTCATTAGATTTTACCGATCCGAAAATCTTCTAACGCGCCTAAAGACGTTTTTACAGTAAAGCAAAGTTTCGACGTTTCCAATTATGTAATCGAAGGCCAAATTGATGTATGAGTGCTATGTAGAGCAAAGATAGAGTGATCACTCTTCGCACGACATCCTAGTTTACTCTTAAAGCTGATTGATGGTCTAAATAAGGTTTTAATCGTTTGTTTATCGATGTCATATAGTAGTCGTATGATATTTTGTTATGGGGACACGCGGAAGACTCTGAAGTTATATTTGTTTTACAGAAGAGGACCAAAAGAGCAATTTATGATTTAAAGCCTAAAGAGTCGCTGCGACAAAAAATTAAGGAAATTAATATTTTAACTTTTGTCTCTCAATACATTTATGAAAATGTAATGTACGTGCACAAAAAATAATAAGTAGTTTTACAAAATAAGTGATATTCATTCTGTAAATACAAGGAACTACTAGGAACAGACACAAGCTACTCGTAGTAGTACCAGTTATTCGACTCCACTGAGTCAGTAATTCATTCTTGGGGCGATACGCTTTTACAACACAATCCCAGAAAATATGAAAAATATGACCTGCTCAAAGTTTAAAAACTTTATGAAACTAAGTTTGTATAAAAGGGTTATTATAATAATAAGGAATTTATGGATGATAATTACACCTGGGAATAAGGTGATCATTACCAAGCTATTTCTAATTTGTTTTGTGTTGTTAATTGTGTAACATACATAATTGTAAGCTGTTATTTAAAAAAAACGTCCCGCTGGGTTTTTTGCTGTTTCTTCCCAGGATAGAGGTTTTTTTTCAAACCAGTGGTATTTATGCAAAAGAGTGACTTTCAATAAGTATTATTTATAATCTACATTAAATAAAAAAGTTTGTGTTTCTGTAGCCATACGCAAGATTTCCCCTATGTTAAAGTACAAGTCACGCCATCCTGTGCGTACAATATAATTTAAAATTTTGTACAACCAACTTCAATATAAATTATTAAAAATAACTCAAAAACTATTTGGTCAGACCTTGTTCAAAATTAAACTTTTATTTCAAATAAAAAAATCGGTTCACCCAGTAAAAAGTTATAAGGTAACACACATAAAAAAACATACAGTCGAATCTCAATTCGACTGTATGTTTTTTAGTTTTCTACCGACTTCAAAAAGGAGATCAGAGAGAGAGAGAAGTCAGAAGGCAATCGCACTGCTGACTAAACTAAATCTAGTTGCGCGTCTGCATTAACGTCCTACAAAAATGCCGAACTGTTCTATTTTTTGCTGCAAAAAGAGATCTGCCACGTCAAATTTACAAAAATCTTGCATTACCTTTGATATATTAGTAATTTCTTATCACATAATTGCTATTTACTTCTTCTAAACTTAAAATTTACAATAGTAACTGTCGTGTTGTTTCGGATTTGTTTACCAACACCGGCCGCTCGCCTTCATACAATATGCGGTTCGGTTGAGCGATTGATCCGAGTTGTCGATGTCACCGAGCGGATAGTGTTTTAATGTATCTATGCTTTTTTTTTTTTTTTTTTTTTAAAAACAAAAAAAAATGTATCTATGCGTGTGAAATTGTTGGTATATTATTTTATTTCTTATGTATGAGTTTCATGGTGTGTCCATTTTTGTGTGCGTATATTTCCCCTCGCAAAAAAATGATAAACAGTTCTATATCGGAAAAAAACGCTATGGCTACTCTGGCGTAAGAAAACAAGTGGTAAAATAAATAAAATTGTACAACCGACTTCAATATAAATTATTAAGGATAACTCAAGTAATACTGGTCCGAATTTGACCAAATTAATTAAAATAAATAACTAAAAGAAAGCACCAGCTTTCAAATAAAAAAAGAATCATCAAAATCGGTTCACCTAGAAAATGTTATGAGGTATCACATAAAAAAATACAGTCAAATTGAGTGCCTCTTCAGCCTTTTTGAAGTCAATAAAGCGATCAGCAAACTAAAGCGACAAGAAACATTTGTAGCAGAAGACAGATCGCACGACGATCATCGCTAGGTGTTTAGTAGCAACTGCGTGGTCGGTTTCCTCATGATGTATTCCGAAACCACCGAGCATTTGATAAATCACACTTTAATATTGTGATTAACATCGAACTCGACTTGCTCGCGTATCATGAAATTTAAGGCTGGCGCCGTGCCGCTAAACTCCCGCAGCTCTAGACAATTAATGTAAAAAAATACTAGTAACGCTATTAACATTACTGAGACGCGTAAACCGTTCAAATTTAACTCAATCTATTTGTTTTAGAAGTTTACAACTGTAGTCCAATAGTGGATTTGTAACTACAACTTTTCGAGCTTGCAGTCTGCTCCCTTGAACATTAAACTACTGTTTAAAGTAGAATAAAATAGTTTTTATTCAATACAAATTATTACATAATACTTATTGAAAGTCTTTTTTTATTTAACAGTTGCTTAGTTATGCATTTACTACATTTTATGACTGGTCACTTAAAAAAAAATTTACATTTTATTCATTTAGAAAACGATTAATCATGGATCACATTAAAGTCGTTCGACAGTGTGCGAACAGAGTGACCGTTCACGAGGCATCTGTATTTGTCTTCATCTCGTGTCAGGTTAAGCGAGGCGTTTCCATTGTCACGCTGCAATAAAATCTATAAAATTGAATGACTTTCAATACAGCAAAAATCATCGGCAAATACAAAAGACAAAGGAAAATAACAGCACCTTTAAAATATATTGCTTTTATCTATTTCGTAGATATAATTAAAAAATTCTTTAAAATTTAAGAAATAAAGATATTAATTTTAACCTGTTAATATGTAATGAATATTTGATGTTGGTACATAAATACAAAAGTTGTTTTAATAAAAAATAGTAAATATTCATTCTGTAAATACGAGTACTAACAACAAAATTTGACTCCAGAAGAGGCAAAAAACTTTTACAACAAACTCCAAGACAATAGATAAAGTATATTACCAATTTTGAAATGCTTACTTCACAAACAGTTATAAAAATGGTCCCATCCATCCATTACGGCCTACGAAAATCCACTACTGAACATTAGCCTACCCCATAGATTGAGGGGTTGGCAACCGCGGTTTTTTATTATCTTAATTTGTTATCAGGAAAATGCTGCTGCACATGTTCTCTTTCAGTTTCCCTCTGTCACCTCTTACGACACCCACGGGACGATATGGTGTAGTGGACATTCTAACACGTTTATAGCGATAAAACTATTTGTAGCGATCACCTCATTACGTGCATATACATTATTTACTAATTTAAAATTTAATATAATTAATAATTTATTATTTTTAATTTAATAATACATTATTTAGGAAAAACATTAGTAATAAGGTGATCGCTACAAAAAGTTTTCAAAATACTTCCGATGATTAATTGTACCTACAGTGTAAATTCAACACCTGGAAAAGTCCACTGCTATATTCAGACGTTATCCGCAAGGTTACTTCT
Organism: Parnassius mnemosyne; assembly: GCA_963668995.1. Lineage (NCBI taxonomy): Eukaryota > Metazoa > Arthropoda > Insecta > Lepidoptera > Papilionidae > Parnassius > Parnassius mnemosyne. Next base: position 15,686,995 of record CAVLGL010000083.1, read on the forward strand.
TTGTTCTTTCGGGACAGAAATTTATTTTCCAAAAAGAGTTTTTTTTTTAAGTTTAACTCCCAATTTATTTTGAATATAAAATATTTTATTCTGATTTTATTAAAAGAAACCAAAAAAAATTATTTTAGTATTACTTGTAATTTCTGTTATTAAAAACATTAAATAACAGAAAAAATTATATAACATAGAATTTTTTTCTGTTCTTTCCTTTCGCTATAGCATTAATCAGCAAATGAATTCACGATCGCAGAAACAGACGTTTCGCACCTTTGACACTGCTTCCCTGTACATGTCTACAAAAATATTTTATGTATGTCGTATACGGAATGGTTATATGGCCATTTGTCGAAAGCTATTATAAAAAAATCTGGACTTTTTATAATGAGGCGACCTATGTCGCCTCTTATACAATCCATACATCATATAAAATACCACGCATCATCAAACCAATACATCCATCATTATTGATCTATCCATATAATATGAACGTACTAAGTGCCTTTCATAGATCGTACTCAGACTTTACTTACAATAAAATAAATTCACTTAATATCTAAATTATTTTTCTTAATTTCTTAGTTAATTTTTTTCTTAAAACACGTTACCCCCACACTAGGATCTTATCTTGTGTCGTGGAGGCAGTTTACAAACATAAATTGCACGAGGACTAACATCAAGACCCAGAACAATTATTTGTAGGCCATACAAATACCTGTTCCGTGCAGGATTCGAACCCGCAGCCCCCAGCGCAACAACTCATTGCTAAGCCACTGTGCCACGGAGCCGTCGAAAGAGTATATCAATGTTTTTTTTTAAATTAATTATAAAAAATATAAACAATGCTATTAGCATTGTTAACATTACCACTAACTACTCCAGTTAAAGTTTAAATGCTTGGTGGCACACGACAGTTTGGCGATATAGAATCCACAACTTTGAGTTCGGGGTCCGCACCCTACCATTAGGCTGCTATCGTTTCATGTCCTACTTCACAAAACCGAACGTGGCAATGTAAAGTCGAACTACAATAGCTCATATTGATTGATTACTTTGGTTACAAAGTAAACTTCAGCCAAATGTGTTCAGTAATTTTAATATGAACGTATTATAGTGCTAAACTGGGTTTGACAATCAACTGCCTATGTTATATTGTGCAACGGGCAGAGCGTTCAGCGTGCATGACAAACATGCTGTTATATCACACAAGCTGAACGCCCTATTTAGCGGTTGAATTTTCCAATATTATTTCTTACTGGGTGAAAGATGCTACGTTTCAAGTAAATCGGGCGTATAGTTTTAGAGATCTCGTGATGAGTGAGTAAGTCAGTGGTTTTCCGCTATATATACATATATATACCATTCATCAGATTGTGCTAAAACTTTTCAATTTATGTATTTTATGTCTGGCATAAACAATATGATAATACCGCCATGTGCCGGTAGCAACGAGATTCTCTGGCACTTCCTTATTCACCAGTTGCAAATACCCAGGAGAAGAAATGGGGTGGTAGATATTTCATATTCACATCATCATCATTATCATCATGATCATCGTTATCATTATCATCATTATCAATGCAGCCCTTCACAAGTCCACTTCGGAATATGTTACGAGTAATTTTCATGGAAATAGAACAAGAAAATACATAACCCCAAAAATCAAAATATAGGTACAAAATACAAAAAAAAAACTACGTGGTAGAGCCGTGCTGCAGCTATATTATGGTTGTAGCACGAATGGGTCGGCTCGACCGGGGAAGGACCACGCTCTCACAGAAAACCAGCGTAAAATAGCAGCTTAACGCTGCTGTATTCCGTATAGTGAGTGTAGAGAACCGGAGACCCTTTTTACTGGCAAAGAGGCATTCCATCTTAGTCCTCACGGGTGACAACGCATCTGCATCTTGAGCCTTTGTTGAGGATAGATGTAGATGTCTATGGATCACAGTAACCACTTTCCATCAGGTGGACTGTGTGTTCGTTTGTCACCCGATCCTATAAAAAAAAACAATTGACGATTCACTTACTCACTCACTGACTCACTCATCAACGACCAACCCATAGGAGAAAATCCATATTGACCAAGAGGGCTGAAATTTTGCACAGAGCTTCTCTTTATAACATAGACAAAGACTAAGGAAGGATTTCGAAATTCCCACAGGATCGCAAATAAAGAGGATTTATCTTTTTGCTTTAATGTTGCCATATTTTCGTAACTATAATTATTTGAGACTTACAATTTTGCGTGTAACCAGTTAAGATTTTTTTGAAATTCCCACGGGATAGGGAACAAAAAGGATTTATCTTTTCTTTTGTAAGAGAGCCATAGTTAATACATACTATGAGGTATTTCATGTTCTCTTCTTCGTGTGCTCATGGGTGACAACTTGTGTGCCCTTCATTGTTTAAATTCGTTTATATCTTTTTACGTGGTAGAGCCACGCTGCAACTATATTAGTAGTATAGTTGTAGCACGAATGGGTCGGCTCGACCGGGGAAGGACCACGCTCTCACAGAATACCAGCGTCAAATAGCAGTTTAACACTGCTGTGTTTCGTATGGTGAGTGTAGAGAACCGAAGACCCTTTTTACTGGAAAAGAGGCATTCCATCTTAGTCCTCACGGGTGACAACGCATCTGCGTTTTGATTCCAAACGAAGATAAATGTAGATGTCTATGGGCCACATCAACAACTTACCATCAGGTGGACTGTGCTTGTTTGTCACTCGAACCTATAAAAAAAAAGCTGCAGCCACTTACCACCATGTGTATTGATAACTCGTTTGACAACCTAATGTCTGAAAAGGACAAAAATCTGATAGAAGTTTGTATACAGAATTCTTTTTTTTTTAAAAAAGCCTTACCTTCACACTAAGATTTTCTTTATTATCTTGGGGGCAGTTTACAAACGTAAATTTCATAAAGACAAACATCCAGACCCGGAACAATTACTTGTAGGCCATATCAATACTTGTTTCGTGCGAGATTCGAACCGACGGTCCTTAACACTCACTCATTGCTAAGCCACTACGCCACGTAGTCGTCAAAACAAGTCATCATTTATTCTATTTTATACTTGAGTAGAGTTCACTAAAATTTCTTGGAAAAATCAAAAATTTAAACCTAGTTTTCGATGCTAACAACTCCACTATGAATAGTCAGCTGGACGGATAGCGTTTCCGCGATATGCATGAATACTCGTATCAATTCATTGTTTAATTTACAATTCGTTAGGCAGCCACAAACCCATACCGTTTGTGTTGCAATTTTTTGTAAACCTATTTAGTAATTAATATAATAAATTCTGAATCAATGTAATAGGACAGAAGACATCAAAAGGAGTGTAATGTTTTAACGACTGCCAATCTCATTGAACATGGCGTCTGATAATAATCAATTGGTGGAAATTTAAGGGAATCTTCGTTCAAACTGAGATATTGTGATTGATATTCAAAGCTACGTAACAAACGTTTTTAGCGGATTTATTATGGACTAGTATTCAATTAAATATCCATTAATTTAAAATATTATAATTTTACAAAAACTTTACTTTTTAATTTCTCGCATAAATCAGAAGTTGTATTACTAATTTTAATTATTATCATAACAGCATTGTTGTTAGTTTGTATTAAAAGAATTATTACGATGTAATAATTTCTTATTTTACGGAAATACTACACATTAAATGAAACTCATTTTACGGATTTTATTTTGTTAACTTTTAAAATAAAACGGGATAAGATCCCCAAAATAAGTTTCATTTAATTATTATGATGCTTCTAACCACCATAAGTTATAGCAACAACTATTAAGAATTGTCGCACGTTGTAAACAACTCGACACCAAATCAAATAATAAGTAAGGCATTGAAATATGAGGTTTATATTACGACCTTTTAAAGGTCAATTTCTAATTTTTTATAAAGAGTTCCACACGTCGTTAATAATCGTTACTGAGCTTATTATAAATTTGGAAAATATTCAGTAAATGATAGGAAATACTTTTCACATTTCAATGCCTTACTTTGAGCAGAGTTGTTACATTATGTGACGGTCATGAAAAAGGCCATAAGTCTCTTAGAATGACCGATATTTTTTATTTCATTTTATTTTGATTTTTTTACTGAAGAGTGTTAATGTTTATAACTCATTTCAAGATGTCGAACACCAGAACTACTGCTTTATTGTTATAAACTATAATAACCCAAATTTCCACTGTTACTTGAACTTTTTGTATTGTAGAATATATTGTAATAAAGTTGAAAATTCTATAGAAAAGTTATCCAATATTGATTAGCTAATAACGTTAAGCTGTTTCCTAATAATTCATAGGCTAGTTACTATGTGATTTCTTAAGAAAATAATATACAATATTATGAAAGAAACTTTAATCTGTAAATAGGTAACTCCAAAATATTTTAATTAATTTGGAACATACCTCCTACACATCTACATAGCCTATATTTACCACCCGTTGAAGCAAATTTATTGAAAAGAATATATATAATTAACCTTAAAAATAGAAATAGTTGCGGCTACGGCAATATATCGATCCAAATTATTAAAAAGTCCATAGAGTATATTAGTGAGCCTCTTGTTTATTTACTTAACTTAATGATAAAAATGGGTACATTTCCAGATGCATTAAAAACAGCAAAAATCAAACAATTGTTCAAAAAAGGTTCTAATGTAATATCAAAGACTATAAGCCTTAACTCTTTGTCTAAATTCTCAAAAATATTTGAAAGAAGAATCTTTTTTTTTAATTTATTACCCATATTAGTAATACACATTAAACACAGCGCAAACCAATGAGGTATAGTTGCTGTGCTTGAGTTCGCTATGCTTAAAAAAAGAAAAAACAAATTACCTTTACCTATTCATATAACTATTCGAACTTTGCTATCCAAAGAACTCACTAGAAACATCTTTAGTTTGTTTGTTATATTTTTTTCATTAATAGAGTTCCTAAACTTAGGATCCAATTTATTTATGATTCTAGAAATCAATTATACAACAGTGCGTCAGGCGTAAGTGTTCCGCGCTGATGTCGTTACCAACTTGCCGCGAGTGATCGCCCGAATACCCTTCTTATGTTCCACTTTTATTTTAATAGAATTATTAGAAAATTCTTCCTTAAGAAGTTGGAGTATGAACTGGTCGTGCATGGGTAGTACGTTGCAATATTTAAATAATTGTATTTCATATGACGAAAATTGTTGTTTTATGTTAGGTAAGACCACTTGTTTTAATATTTTTATTTGAAGATTATATATCCTATCTAGATATGTCTTGAAAGTTTGGCCATAACTGGAGAGGCCATGACTATAGAATTAACAAACGGGTTATATAATAATAATCGAGTCCTAAAAGTCATTTGTTTTTTGATGATTCTTAAGTTTGCGAGGAACGCTCGTAATTTGTCACATACTCGCTCAACATCGGATCCTCAGTTAAATGTACTGTCAATTACTAATCCAAGGTACACAAGAGAATCTACTGTTTAAATTGATAGACACCAACAGGAAGGTAAACTTGAATTATGAAGGCAACTGTGATCATGAGCTATACGATTGTTCGATTAACTTTTCTCTCTTATATAAGGAGATATAATGTGTACCATCTTAGTTTTAGCTGCATCCACCACTAGGCCTCAGCCATGACACCATTTATTTAAGTTGTTGAAATTGTATTGAAAATTATTTAGTGCTACTTGTGGATGTTTTACAGCAGATATGATACACGTGTCTTGTCGTTAACATAAGCCAGAAAGTAGAGTGAACCGATCACTGAACTCTGAGCCGTACCTGTCGAGACCGATACGGCTTACTTAGGCATTGATCTATTTTTACTCTATATGTTTTATCTTTCAGATAATCTTGGCATCAGTTTAGTATTAAACCTTGGGTTCCAGTACTTTCTAACTTAGTTCTTAGTTTTTTATGATCAAGCGTATCAAAAGCGCGGGAAAAATCAATAAATACATCTAGGACGTGAACTTTTTCGTTTAAATAACTCTTGATCTCATCCGTTAATGTTCGCAGCAACGTTGTGGTGCTATTACCGGATTGGAACCCATATTGGTTCGTACTAAGTATATTATTACTCTGGGCAGCGGCTTCCCAGTGCCAGCAACTTCCACTTGACGGCATCCAGCGCAGAGCAGCTCGAATCGTCGACGACCGAGTTCTTTCCGATTGGCTTGACTCACTGGCACTGCGAAGAGATGTTGCATCTCTTTGCGTAATTTATCGCATCTACTACGGGGAGTGCTCTGAGGAATTGTTCGGATTTATTTCAGCCGCTCAATTTCATCATCGCACATCGCGTCAAAACTCCCGATACTATCCATACCATCTGAATGTTTGGCGGTTCAACACTGTGCGATTTAAAAGAAAATCAACTACCACCAGAGATTTTTCCAGACCGATACGACTTAGGGACTTTCAAGAAAATAGCCTATTGTTTATTAAAAGGCCGGCAACGCTTCTGCAATTCCCCTGGTGTAGCAGTTATTTATGGGCAGCGGTAGTCACTTAGCATCAGGTGAGCCGCATGCTTGTTTGCCCCCTGTGCTACAAAAAAAATATATTAGCAGAAACAACTTCCGTTGATGTATCAAGGACTGCATATTTCAGCCAAGTATAACCTCTATTAGTTTAGGGCATTATTTTCGGGTGTAATTCTATATACTACGTGCAGTCACCATTTATTCTACAAAAGCAATATCTGCGGAACATTTATAATATGTACTCAGATGAAAATTTGGTATTTTTTTTTTTTTATAGGAGAGGGGGCAAACGAGCATGCGGCTCACCTGATGGTAAGTGACTACCGCCGCCCATGAACAACCGCAACACCAGGGGAATTGCAGATGCGTTGCCGGCCTTTTAAAAAGGAGTAGGCTCTTTTCTTGCAGGTCCCTAAGTCGTATCGGTCCGGAAAAATCGCTGGTGGTAAGCTATTCCACAAGGAAGTTGTGCGAGGAAGAAAACATCTTCTAAATCGCACAGTGGTGGACCGCCAATCATCCAGATGTTGTGGATGGTATCGGGAGTTCTGTCGCGATGTGCGTTAGTGAAATTTGGCGGCTGGGATTAATTAATTTATTAATTAATTAATTAATTTTAAAATTCACCTCAAGAAATGTTTAATATATAATGATATTTTTTTTTATAATTTAAATGATAATTTTAACACCAAACATAATGTATATAAAGTAGTAAAGTTTCTTAATTATTGCATACCCGATATGGGTAAACTGTAACATTTACCCTGTCACCCGCAAATTCAGTTTATTGGCAATAAATATTCTGATTTGTATAAATAAGTTTTCTTTATGGATTTGCAGATGACTGACAGAAACTTTAAAAAAAATTGAGAAGAGAGTTTCAGCCACAACAAAATTACACCTTAACTATATTGTAAAGATCATCAAGTAGATGCATTTATAAAAATTGTGAATACTTTGTCCTTGTCATTTGTACCTGTCCTGCTCAGATGGATATAATACCTGATATTTACGTTTTCAACGTAGACATTTAAAAAAAAACTACATAAAAGAACTAAAGGAATTGCTTTTATCGCCAGCGATCAGTGTCAATCAGACCGAGTCATCGGTCTTTTAGTAACGCCCTTTTCATGTATCACTCCAAATAACATCTAACTTTTCTGTGATACGTTTCATATATACATATTATACGGATTAAACAGCAGTATTTCAAGCTGTATGAAATTGTTTTATAGTGATTTAAGATATCAGACAGTGTTTCACTTTATGCTCACTATACTTTGTTTAAAATATTAATTCAAATTGTACGAATCATTTGACGGCAGAAAAAAATAAATTTATTTCAGAAGAAAAGCGGATAAGCTAGCAGTGTCGCAGATAAACTAAAAATAAGCTAATTTAACTGTTGTTTATATCCACAATTCTTCCAATGTACGTTTCATTACATGAAATGATAAGCTAGGAGATTGTTTGGTTGACGATTGAAATTTCAACAGTCAGCAACCAACCCAGGTTGCATTCGACACATGGCGCCTGAATCATATCCTAGGGGAGACACTATCTTGGCTATGAATCCAGTGTAAATGACACTGGCTAGCATTGTGTAAGAGTAGCTCAGGTGGAAATAATTGTCAGCTTTATTCCGCATTTATTTTATATTTTTTCAATATATTATCACTTTTTAATCTAAAATAGAAAATTAATGTAATAATGTATTTGAATAGAGGGATGTGATAGCGCAGCGAAAGACATAGTATTTGTACGCGTGGGAAAATAAAAAAGATATGTCAAAGAAATGACATTTCCTTACCTTAAAACTCTCCCAGGAGTAAAAGGTGGCCTAGGCCCAGGCCTGAGTGGAACGTATATTGTCTATTACTTTACGTTTACTTCTCTCTACGTTTGAATACAAATCGCGTTGTTAATAATATAAAAAAACGTTGTCCACTTGAAATCGATAGTGAAACATTCACACGATACACGGAAACATATCAATTTGCTTCAAACATCAAAATGAAGCCTACCGGAATTCCGTAAAATGGAATAATTGCTTTAGATGTCAGTGCAAATACCTCCTCTTAAAATCAAAGGGTAAGACTTATTTTTTCCGTTTTCGAGCGTCATTACGAATTGTAACGCACGCAGATTTGATGACTTCTAGCCTCCTGAACAAGCCAGATTCCGAAAGGGTTTTAATACTATAGATTAGGTACACACCTTTCGGCAAATTGTACAGAAGACCTTAGAGTAGAAACTACCACTATGCGGCATCAAAATTGTTGTCACAGTATCAAATCAATGGCGAGTGCATAACTCACCTTCGATTAACCGACGATAATTATAATCGATATGGCAGAATCGCTAGAGAACCTCAGCACTATTTTCAATGACCTCAATAGTATTTCCCAACGGATAAGACTTAAAATGAATAAACGCCCATGTCACACCTATGCCGGTACTTAGTTGTTGAAAGTACGACACTGAAAGTTATCGACGAGTTTACCTGGGACAAATCGTTCAACTAGGTAAGTCCAACTTCGAACGAGAGGACAATCGACGGATTTAACTCGGCTCAAAACTTGAAAACAAGATTGTACAACCAGTGCGTGTTGCACTGATGACATTATAAAAAAGTACTCTGTGGATGACATATGGATCTGAAATGTCATCCTTGTTCTAAAGCTCAAGGTTCATGTACTAATTATATATGTATATAAATATGTATATGCATGTTTTTATATATTTGTATATATGTATGTACAATTGTTGTAGTTAGTATAGTTTCTTTATTAGTAAAATGTATATATAATGTAGTTAAATACCTTTTTTATCTTGTATTATTCTATTCTATATTAGTAGATAATGCCCTAAGGCATTAAGTCCGTCTTTGTATTCTTTGTTTCATCCCTCTCAACCGGCAGCGTCGTGGTCGTAAGTGAAGCGTAGAGCTGCGGCCTCCCACTAGATGGCGTGAAGACCCAGTAAGAGACGCAGAAAGTCGATGAATGCAGGAGGCTCAGGACTGTGCTTGGTATTATTCTTCGGAAGAGGCCTAAATGAACTTGTGAAAGGCTGTAATAATGATAATAAAGGCGAGGATAAAATAAAATATGAATGTAAGTAACAAAGCGGGAATGGTCCACCGCACTGCTCTAGTAAATGATTCATCATCATCATTATCGTCATCATTACAGCCATTTTATTTTATTACATAGGCTTCCCCCCAAACTGTATAATTATGGACTTCAAAATCACCACTTATCACTAGGTGGGCTTGCACAGGCGTATAGTAAGTAAAAAAAAAAATAAAACATAATAAACAAAAAAACTTGCTCTAGAACTTGACTTCTATTTTTGTCCCAAATTTATACTGCAAAACTCGTATACTATACTAAACGAACACGTTACTAAATCAAAGCACCATCACAGTTGTCTAACCAAGTGTAAATTGAATAATGAATAGATAAGCGTGGGATTATGCTGCCTGGAAATCGAAATGCTACTGTTTATATTTCTATAAAAACATTTCAATATTGTATATGTATTGTATATTATAACACAATATCTATAAACATGAAAACTCCTATAACAATAAATCAGACATATTTAGGGTACATAGAGAATTATATTTACTTTGGGAAACAAACGAATTTGATAGGATAACATAAAAGGATGAAGAAAATTTAAAGAAAATTTTAAAGAAATATTCAAAACGAAATTTCGAGTCGTGTCTGATGCTTTCTTAACACACAGAATAAACATACATCTTACATTATTTCAGTTATTTATTACAAAGTATCAAAGTCCACTGCTGATCCATAGAATGCCTCATAGGGATATTTGCCTCATAGGATTATTTGCCACAGTTTGCACACGCTTGGCATGCAGATCGACAACCATAGTTTTTTTTATTTTATTATTTTGAGCTATTATCAGAAAGACGCTGCTGCTGGTTTACAGTTTCATTTCCCTCTGTTGCCTCTTAAGACATTCACGTGATGATATGGGGTAGTAGATTCTTCTTTTGTTACCACTAAAACAGCGATTTGGATTTTTAACAAGACCAAAAATGACATCATCATGCCAGCGCTGTATAAAGACAAGTATCTAAGGCATCATTAAGCTTAAGGACAAACTATTATATATATTAGCTACCTAACAAAAGATATACGATAAACGAGTTTACTTATAGAGGCAGGAAAACATAAAATGCATAGCGCTTGAAGATGTGGGCAATTCATATAGCCCGTATGTCAGTAGGAACATGGACAGATCAAAATGTGAAAAGATTAAGAAGGTAAATGAACAAGAGTTATAAACAAAGATCTTTAGATTGATCATATACAAAAAGGCCAAGAGCTAGCACTTTTTTTTAAAACACTGATAAATGAGGACTGTCGGAAGAGGTAGGCCTCTTCCGACTGTTACCTGTACCCAAGATGGAACCATTACTTAATGTCAAACAAGTCCGTACCTTTTTTTATATAATAAGGGTGACAAACGAGCACACAGTCCACCTGAGAGTAATTAGATGCCGTTTCTCTTAGACATCTAAATTTATCCTCGATTAAGGATCAAAATGCGTATGATCTCTACTTTCATCACACGGACCACAGCAGCATTAAACGGCTATTTGACGCTAGTACTCTGCGGGAGCGTGGATCTTCACCGGTCGAGCCAGCCCAATCGTTCTACATGCATAATATAGCTGCAGCATGCCAACTCTGCTATATATTTTATTGGAATTTAGTTTATCACACATGCCTATCAAATCACCATAATTAATAATTCTTCTTCGCCATCAACATACTCGTATATAAATAAGCTCTACCTACTAAACCACGTACTAAAACCTATGTCTATAGTGATAGAGCTCATTTATTGCCTAGAAGTCTGGGTTCCCGACCTCTTACCTATTTTGATACCAATGGTTATTACATCTGAACCAGGTTCCGATATAACCACTTCCGTTACAACCCTACTGCAAAGCTAACGGGCGCTGCAAAGTAGGAAACCCAGATTACATTACCGGCCGGAGATTACATTGGTATGTATGTGTGTGGATTCATTCCCAATCGCTGGTCTGGTTATTTTACATCTGCACCATATCCTATAGACATCTCCATTTACTCAATAATATTCATACCTATAGACTACATGTCGTAAATTTCACAATACGAGAGCGAATTCGATCTCCGGTCCGCTGACACTTTGCAGCCCCCGTTATCTTTACAGTATCCCAGTGCACTCTAAATCTAAGTAATTAAAAAAAATTAAACGACAGAAAACACGTAAAATTATTTTTATTACTTTTATATAAATATTCAGTTATTATTAACTAATTTAAATACAGGAGTATTAAACTTCCAATATAATGTAGTTCTTTTTTCCGAAACGTTTACATAAATATGACTCACCGCTGACTGCATGTGAAGTGATAAATAAATTAACAAACACGCGAGTGCAACTCGTGGAAATGATGTGATAGTAGTCGGCGAGCTATTTATTTGGTTTATTTACTATATCTTTTGGTTTTGAGATTTGTTAATTGAGTACCGAAAACGAGGAGTTAATATATTCTATGCGTCTGTTTCTTTTAAAGCTTGTTCGCCGATATCTTTTGAAAGCAGCTGAACCGATTTTAATAATTCGTCTTTTATAATTAGGTTATACTTGAGGGATAGTCCCACATAAATTTTAAAGGAAAAAAACCCTATAGATAGTTTATTAAGAATTTTTCAATGCAGAAATTTTTGAGGCCTAATCGAGCTGGATGATGCCGAGGATGATGTTGCCTCGACCGATTTTAACCACGATAATTATTTTCAGGTTACTAGCGCAGAAGACATCTTAGTATTTATTACGAGTACTAGTGTTAACGCAAACGGGATCACTTACCCGACCTAGCCTGCACACGTACGATTGAACGCGGATGTAGTAACATAGATTCAGGGGACTATTAAAATAATATAGTCAATTTTTTTTACGTGGTAGAGCCATGCTGTAGCTATATTATTGTTGTACAACGAATGGCTTCGATTGATCGGTGAACACTCCACGGTCCACACCTCACAGAATACGAGCGTAAAATAGCAAGTTAATGCTGCTGTTTTTTGTATTTTGAGCGTAGAGAACCGGAGACCCTTTTTACAAAAACGAAGCAATCCATAGTTTTTACTGGAAATGAGGCGTAACATAGTCCTCAGATGTGACAACACATTTGCATTTTGATACTTAATCAAGGATAAATGTAGATAAGCATCCACTTTCCATTAGGTGGACTGTGAGCGCGTATATCACCCTCACTCTATAAAAAAAAATATATTGTTTTAATGTTAAATGTTATAGTTAGGCCTTTTATGACACGAAACAAAATGGTGAAAATGTGTTCTGTTACGCCCATCACTATTTGGTAGAACTTTAGGCGAATATATGTATGTGCGTAAAAGACCCTCTTTGTACAGAGAGTAATTAACTGCCGTTCGTAGTATATATATTATATATATATATATATATATATATATATATATATATATATATATATATATATATATATATATATATATATTATATAGATAAAAAAATAAAGTATATCTTAAGGGTGGTTCCATAGAAATTTGGAGAAAAATTCTGCATCTGTGGGGGGTAAAATGTTGGATGAAGTTTTTAATGTAACTATTTAGACGTTGAGATTGTAAAATTTCTTAATCCACTCAAAAAACAAAAAAAAATCATTTAAAGTAAAAATTTACTTCAAAGAACTAAAAATAATCAGATAATTGGACTTTAATTTTAGATCTTTGACTTTTATTAGAACTTTGGCTTTTACTTTTATTAAACTTTTTTAGCTACTCTTATTAATTCGAATTTTATAAACCGTTCTAACACAAACAACCAGCTTATATAGTAAAACGGCCCATATCAAGTCAGGTAATAATGTTATTTTATCTACATTACGTAATTGTGTAAGTGCGAAACCGCTTCCACAAAATGCACCAGAGCGTGTATCAATTCGGTGTCCAATTTAAATTCGTGCCTGTGCCTGCGGCTGGAAGCTACGGATTGTTTTTAAGGATTCCTATAACAGTTTTTTTAAATAATAGATATATTGAAGGAATGTCAGGGTATTATTTTAAGAACTAAAAAATTGGCACATGTGCACTCTTAAACCAGCGATAGTATTGTTACGAACTTGGGGTTCGAGACAATTAAAAACTGCCGATTAAATTACCAAAATTGACACTTTAATTACGGATACTAATTACAATCTAAAAACACACTAATAATAAAACACAGTTCGCCGTTATTTCGCTTCGAAGTATTCTCTTGTATCGCCAATTCAATACTTCGAAGCGACATAACGGCGAACTGTGTTTTATTATTAGTGTGTTTTTAGATTGTAATTAGTATCCGTAATTAAAGTGTCAATTTTGGTAATTTAATCGGCAGTTTTTAATTGTCTCGAACCCCAAGTTCGTAACAATTATCCCACTTCTGACACCAATTGTTACGAACTTGGGGTTCGAGACAATTAAAAACTGCCGATTAAATTACCAAAATTGACACTTTAATTACGGATACTAATTACAATCTAAAAACACACTAATAATAAAACACAGTTCGCCGTTATTTCGCTTCATATTTGATCCCACTTCTGACACCAATTGTCTCGAACCCCAAGTTCGTAACAGTATGTATATAACTAATGCTTCTGCGTTTCGGATGAAAATAACTTTAAAAAAAATAACAGAGACACATCTACATTGTGATTTTTAATCGACGATAAATGTAAGTTTACATGGGCAACATCATCCACTATTAGGTGAACCGTGTGCTCGTTTTTCATACTTAATTTGTATGTATTTTTAGAGAAGGGAAGTTAAACGAGCATGGGACATGCCTGATAGGAAGTAACAATACAAGTAACTTCACTTTCAAATGTGAAAAATGTAGAGAGCTAAATAAAATATCGAACATTAATTCCCGGCTGGACGGTTTTTGTAACATATCCACAGGATGCACGAATATCAATTTATCGTTTAATTTACATTTGGACGGGTGGTAGGAAGCTTCGTTTTGTTTCCAAAACGCACCATATACAGACTGTTGTTTAAAATGGTACTAAAAATAGAACAGTAACGTTTTTGTTAGTGATTTTGAAATGCTAGAAGAATAAAAGCAAGTAATTGTTCGGAAAAATTCCAGCCGCTCAATGTCATCATCGCACATCGCGACAAAACTTGCGATACCATCCATACCACCTGGATGATTGGCGGTCTACCACTGTGCGATTTAGAAGATGTTTTCTTCCTCGCACAACTTCCTTGTGGAATCGATTACCACCAGCGATATTTCCGGACCGATACGACTTAAGGACCTTCAAGAAAAGAGCCTACTCCTTTTTAAAAGGCCGGCAACGCATCTGTAATTCTCCTGGTCTTGCAGTTGTTCATGGGCGGCTGTAGTCACTTACCATCAAGTAAGCCGCATGCTCGTTTGCCCTAGTGTTGCCCAAATGCAAGAACAAGACGAGACTTAGCAAGTCTTGGTCTTGGTCTTGCGCCAATACACCTGGTCTTGGTCTTGGTCTTGGTATTGCGCTCCCAGTCTTGGTCTTGGTCTTGGTCTTGCAGCAAGAGTCTCGCAAGTCTCGCAATGACCTATTAGCCTATTACTATTTATTAAACGTTACTTTAGATCTTAGAACAACTTAACAGAGTAGGTACATATTGAGCTTGAATTAACACAGCAAAAGACCAACCATATTAATAAATGTCTAAACATTTAATGAGAAATTCGAAAAATCAACTGACACCGGGTGGGGTTTGAACCCACGACCTAAGCGATCCGTGCCGATGCTCTAACCAACTGAGCTATCTACCGTGTCCCACGGCCACGGGCGTCAGTTTCTTAATAAACGTTTACATATAAGCTTACATGTGCTAAAACATGGTTAAACATACATATAAAAACAAATTAATGGCAATAACTACACTGTATTTTAAATAACATTATCTCTCTAGAAAGAGATTGATGGACCCTCACCATATATGAAATGGAACAAAAGAGTTATACAATATACAATTTATTTAAATAAAAAATAAAATACGATGCAAATTAAATTACCTCTTAAATTAATTAGCTTTGACATTACTGTTACTTTATATTTATTCTTTTGACAAAGCATTAATACAAAGTAACCATCTGGCTGACTCATCACTTAACCTATTTCTATGTTTTCTAATTACTAATGATGGTTTAGAAAATAATCTCTCAGCAGGTACTGAAGTTGCAGGTATTACAAGAAAATCACGGGCCATCTTCGATAAAATCGGATATTTTGTCTCATGCGTCCTCCAACAGTCTAAAATGTCTTCCGAGATGACGGCTCTGGGTTTACCTAGGTACCCCTCCAACTCCTTAATAATGCCTTGAAGACAAGATCCAGATCCATTTTTACACATTTCAAGTGTTTTAAAAGTGCTATGGTGTCAACCATATTTATCAAATGTGTGACGACATATTCGAGCACTTTGTGTTTTAAAAGCACACACTTGCAAAAGTCGAGATTTGCAGTGAACTTACTGAACATGTTTATCCTTTAGGTAATAATAATAACAATAATAGTAAGTAATTATTATAAATCCATATAGTTAATTTTATAATAATTACTTACTAGAATAAATTATTATGATACCTACCTATTATCTAATTATAAGATTTCTTGCGAGATCAGGATAAGGTATTCGTGTCCATTCTGAGCACCCGGAAACTTATTTTATTCTTTGAAACATGTACTCTGTGGCGGCAATCAAACAGTGTCAAATGTAGTGCGTGTGGCGCAGCGGCGACGATTGTATGCGATATCAATAGTAGCCGCCGGCACATGTATCTTGACCTTGTACTTTCGAATAGCTGCACAATTTCTTTGACAGGTCAGTATCCGACTTTTGATGACGCCGCGCACCATCAAAGTGCCGATCTAAACTAGGGAAGCACTCTTTTTTCTTTTAATGGATATTTTCATTCGCTATGTATATTTATGGTAATGCGCATAAGTCCAATTTTCCAATTTCTCTCATAGCATCCCTAAGCGTATACCCGAACTCCTATACTCCCCGAAACGACACTAAGTCCTAACTGCAGACGCAAGAGTCTCGCAAGCTAAGTCTTGTTCTTGCGCAAATCTTGCACGGTCAGTTTTGGTCTTGGTCTTGCTAAAAAGAGGCGATCTTGTTCTTGGTCTTGGTCTTGCAAAAATGCAAGAACAAGACCATACACAAAACAAAAGTAAATACCTATATCGTTACAGCATATCAAAATCCATAGCCGAACATAATATGACTCCCCTATACATTTTCTCATAATAGGGATATTTGCCATAGCTGCCACGTTTGGCAGGCGAGTTGGCAACCGTAGTGTTTTTTTAGTTATAATTGGGAAAACGCTGCTGTCCATCTCCCGATTTCTTTCCCTCTGACGCCTCCTACGACACCCACGGGACGTTAAGAGGTAACGGATATTCTTATACCGCCAATACACGGTTAGTGAAAAGATAATTACTGATATTAAATTTCTTGATATATTTTATTTTTTTATTTAAAAAATAAGCCCCCCTCTATTTTTAACTATTGTTTGCATCAGTTCTCTACACTAAGGTTGTCTGGAAGAAATCACTTTCAGAGTGATAAGACCGCCTGTTGTACATTTTCTAATTTAGATTTAACTGTATTCGTTTTGTTTTGTTTTTTGGTGTACAATAAATAATAATAATAAAAAGTTGGACACCTCGCCCTATTTAGCGTCAGAATAAATTAAATAAAAGTTAGTATATATCTTGTAACATGGGATAGACGGCTGGAAAAAAGTGTGTATCAAACAAGCTTAAAATAGAATCGTCCGCTACCCATGTGCGATAATAATGAAATTTTTGCCATTTGTAATAAAACCCATGGTCCAGTATAATAGCCACAGGTTGATAATGAAGGACTGCCTCCTTTACAGTAGAAGGGGAATTCAGTTCTCTACATTCACCATACGAAGAACAGCAACGTGAAGCTGCTATTTTACGCTAGTATTCTGTGAGATAGTGGTCATTCCCTGATCGGGCCGACTCTTTTGTAATACAAGTGTAATATACCTGCAGCACGGCTATACCACGTACCAGTTGGAAGGATTAAGCTGTTACTACTACACATTGTATATAATTATCATGATAGCCCTTCGGTAGTCCAATGCTGAACATAGGTATTCCAAAAGGAATGCCAAAAAGCACGGTTTTAAGCTAATGTACACCCATCGACCTTCCTTATACTTTACGATGGCCCCACTAAATTTAGTGTATCAACCAGTCTACCTATAGCTAACTCGGGAACCTATTTTCCAATCGTTCCAAGTGATTATTTTGCCGCCGGTTAAAAAGCTTCACTACCGCCGCGGTATCGATGAGACCCCGCTATCTTGCATTCGGTATAAGTGATCAAACCTCAAACTATAATTATTTTAAAAGCTTTTATATTAAAAAATTTACTTATTTGAGGAAGGTGGCTAAACCTCGCACCATAATAAATATTATTAGTTATTATATACAAAGAATTTTTATATGTGGTAAAAGCCATCCATCATTCATTTAACATCAGGTGAACTGTTGGTTCATTTGTTACCCTTATACTTAAAAAAATCCAATATATAACAACTGTTTTAGGTTGAGAGAAATAGTGTTGAAAAAAAGAACGACATTCTTTACTATTTATATAAAAAGCTTTTCAATGCGTTGTCACTTGATTACATTGCTTTTTGTTATAATAGATGCTTGACTCGGAGCTGTAATGATGCACTCTACTGGCGAGCTCTTGACTAAATCGTGTTTCTCGCTGATTGCTCTAATTGTACTTGACATGGCGGCCGATCGTATAAGCTTTCTAGAGAGCTTGTGTGGACAGTAATAGAATTTTTTTCATACACATCTATTACAAATACAAATCACTTCTATTCGTAATATTATTGATATGATGTCGTAAGAGAATCGGCTTAGTACGTGCCGTGAGTGACGTAAGAAGCAATAAAATGCCAGAAAAATCTTATTGCTTCCGATAGATGTCGGTCACCATCTTGTTTGTGTCATACGTGAAACACCTAAGCCGGCGACGGCGGACGGCGACTTTTATAGGCCAATTAAGAAGTAAAATTGGATGAAAATACGATCTGTTGTCATTATAAATTATTTAAACGTTTAAGAATGGAGCCTTTTGGATTGGACGTGGT
Source organism: Parnassius mnemosyne (assembly GCA_963668995.1). NCBI lineage: Eukaryota > Metazoa > Arthropoda > Insecta > Lepidoptera > Papilionidae > Parnassius > Parnassius mnemosyne. The sequence continues at coordinate 15,705,769 of CAVLGL010000083.1, forward strand.
AGAGTCACGCTGCAGTTTTATTATGGTTGTAGCACGAATAGCTTAGCTCGACCGCGGTAGGACCACACTCTCACAGAATATTCGCGTAAAATATTAGCTGTTGTTTTGCTGTTATTTTACTGGAAATGGTGCCTTCCATCTTAGTCCTCAGGGGTGACAACCTTCAAATAACGTAATAAAATGTTTCATTCAAATTAACCATGTAGAGGCAATGTAAGAATATACACTACCGCATATGGTTACGTGGGTGTTGTAAGAGACCACATAGGGAAAAAAACTATTTTATGGGCAGCAGTGTCTTTCTAATAACAAGATTTTTTATACGTGATAGTGCTACGCTGCAACTATATTATGTTTGGAACGTGAGTAGGTCGGTTCAACCGGGGTTGGACCACGCTCTCACAGAACACTTAAGCTTAATGTTTATGGACCACAGCATCCACTTACCATCAGGTGGACTGTATGCTCGTTTGTCACTCTTATTCTATTTTAAAAAAAGTATCCTACTTATGAGGCAAACTATGGGGAGGTATTTGTACTGCCGTAGACTTTGCTAGGCTAATTTTGTGCTTGAATAAATGAATAAAACCATTAAAACGATTGAACTCCTCAAACACCTACATACATAACCGCAGTAACTTATCGCATACTACCCCATTATATAAAATGGTTTCTCATCTACTAAAACTACTTAAATATTTATACAACTAAATATATTTTTACAATAAAAGAGAGGCATTTCCCATTCGTCGGAATAAAAATCAAAGTATGATTTAAAAATGCACTAGTCATTGTATAGAAACCATACAAATACGTTAAATCAACCAAATATTTGCTGCGGTCTTTCATAGTGGCTTTTATTTTACTAAAATTTATGTCAACAATAGCAAAATACATTTTTATACACAGAAACTTTGTTGGTAAACCTTTTTTATTGTTTTAAAATGATGTTCTTATTATTCGCTTTTATAATAGTTATTAGAGTCAATCTAAAACTATAGTAATACTAGCTGTTCTCCGCGACTTCGCTCGCGATTTAGGGTTTTTATGTTTTTGCGCGGAACCCTTATTCTTTTTCTAAAATAAAAGTAGCCTAAGTTACTCCTTATGATATCAGTTACCTGCCAGTGAATGTCCCGTCAAAATCGGTCCAGCCGTTTCGGAGATTAGCTGGAACAAACAGACAGACAGACAGACAGACCGACAGACAGACAAAAAATTTAAAAATTGTGTTTTTGTTATAAGTATCGTATATACTTTCATATGCAATTAGTAAAAAGCTGTAATTTTGACATTACAAACAGACACTTCAATATTTATTTGTATAGATTTAACTACTGGTCAATTTAGCATCGATATCTTACTATTGGAAATATTTTGAAAATAAATTAAATGATAAATCATGGTACGACTTTCTATTCCTGAAATAGGTTTTATGCATTTGTTTTTGACGTCTTCTAATATAAGTGGAGAAATTTAAAATACCTGCTATTTATTGGTTGATCATGGCACAACGCAAGTCGACTTTTCGCAATAAATATATAATAATCGTTCTATTCGTTCTTGATTTGTACGCTTCCGTTCTAAAATGTTATAAATATGTCCTACTATTAAGGTTACTTGGTGCTAACTCCGGATTAAAAAAAATGAAGTACAGTAAGTACAGTGAAATAATGGCAGAGTTTAATATTAGCGATTAAAAAATGTAAGTTTAACTGCGTCAAATCGACAAAATACAAAGGCTAGAAAATTGTATAATTATGATATGAACTGAAGTAACTTTCGTCGTCTAGTGACGTCATAAGATAAACTGCACTCTATATTACCGCCTGGGTGTAGTAATAATATGGGTAACAGCATCTACATAATAACAACTCAAAATTAATAAAAAACATACGCTTACGCACCTACTTGCCAAGCGCGGCTCCTATGGTAAATATCTCTCCTATGAAGCGAACTATGGGGAAGGCGCATGGACTTTTAATAGGCTGTGATGAATAAATGATGAATGATGAAGTAAGAAGAAAAACATCACAAAGTGCATTGTTACTAAAACATCACTAAATAAATTAATTTAGAATCGCTCTTAATGATCATTGGATATTGCCCAATTAGTTTCACAATTCTCTAATATTAATACTGAATTAGAAAAAAAAAGTCTTCGTAAATCTATACTTAATATAATAAATCGGAAGACTTTTTTGTTTTTTTGTTTGTTTAAACGCGCTAATCTCTGGAACTACCAGTCCGATTTAAAAAATTATTTTTGTACATTATAGCCAGATTCATGTGAAATAGTATAGGCTATCTAGCATTAAGCTATATTACTCAGCTAGCCTTAAATATGGATATTTGTTAAGCAAGTCAGATTCAAAGAAAAAGCACTCCCGAAATTATTTATCCGCGTACGCTGGTGTTATCGTTCGGGATACGTAAATACAATGTTCTAGAAAAATATAGACCTTTACTCTGTCTAAAAATAGTCCGCGATACCATTTCTCTATTTCTTATACATAAGCCATAATTTGATATTATGTGACAAAAAATACTGAAAATTTAAAAGTGATTTATGAGCGTTATTATTAGGCATGGCCTATTTATCCTTACGAACGAAAGTTACTTCATCATCAAGACAATTTTATGAAGATAAACTTTGTTCTATAACCATGTTATTTGGACGCATAGTTTAAGAGATAATGTAAAATTAAAATAATTCAATACTTGGCTGGGCGCGCGAACGACGTTTAAACCCTAGCTGTTATAATAATAATAATATAATAATAATAATAATTTATTTCAGATAACCAAGTGATCCATAAAATTTGTTAGTAAATATGAAACTTATAACCTATGTTAGTACCTAAATCTAATTCTTAAATACAAGTGCCTTATTAACTAAACATATGGTTATAAAATGCTTGAAGTAGGTCATGTCGCGCACCTCGGACAAATGAAGACGTGGGTGAAACCGCGGGGTACAGCTAGTAAGCTAATATTCTTAATTAATATTTTAAAGATAAGAGCTGTGGTAGCCCAAGGGCTAAGCGCTCGCTATAAATTTCACAGTAAGTGAGCAACCCCGGTTCGTTCCTGATTACCATGTGCTCGGTGGTGAACGAAAACATGGTGAGGAAATCTGCATGTCTGATAAAAAAGAAAAATATTTCCTTTAAAACTCTATGGCTCTCAAACGTGGAGACATGTTGAAATTTTAACGAAACTGTTACAAGAACCTCCAAAGTGGAATTTGACAAAGGTTTCGAAAATCGCCGCTTATTTTAATTGTTTTCGAAAACTGCTACTTTCTCCTTGCTTTAAAATACAATCGCTATTAAGCAGTTATATAAGGAAACAGTTATTATTCAGGTGCATTTTTCTGAAAACTCACAACATCATATATCACCGGTGAACAATGGAGACGTGCGTCATACGTGACGATGAGAGATGAAAACAGATCAGGCACGATCTATGCGTGCGTTCCGTTCATGATGTTTGAATATATCATATCCGAAAAAGAAAAAAACATTGCATCGTTAAAAGCAAAACAGATGCAGTTTGAATAATTACATAGAACAATTTCGACCGAAGTCTATAAAGAATAAAACAAAACTTTTACGTAACTCAATAATTAATAAGTATATTGTAATGCGTTGATAAATTACTACTTCACCACCCATTTCATTCATTCATTTATTACCTATCAAAGTTCACTGCTGAACAAAGGTCTCCCCATAAATTGCCTCAATATGGGGAATATTTGTCACAATCGCCACGCTGGGCAGGCGGGTTGGCAACCGCAGTTATTCATTTTCTAGTTGTTATTAGGACTAGGTTAGGTTAGATAGCTTAGATTACCCCCCCCCCCCCGAACGGGTTCCCACCTTCTCGTGGCGGGGGGGCTTAGTAGCCGTGGTTTGGTCACCCGCAGTGAACAAAGAGGAATCCCTTGCCTGGCCCGTGGTGTAGGGCCGGCCCGAGGTGGCCACTCCGAGTGGGCTTGGCGAGCCCACTTCGGATGTGTGTCGGTGGGCTGCGGTGGGAGGGCTGTCCTCTCCCCCAGCCGCTGCAGCCGAGGTGGAGTCGCGGAAGAAGAGGAGTGTTGGTATGGCGAAGCGCCACTCACCCTATCCTCCGCGACTCAGATGGGTTCGCACCGTTGATGCGGTGGTGGTGGGGCCGCTGAGGGAGAAGAGTGTCGGTATTGCGAGGCGCCGCTCTCCCACCCTCCGCGGCCGAAACTTGGATGACGGCGGAGCCGCCCAAATCCGCCGCTGGGGTCAGGAAAGCGGGTGCTACTAAGCATTTGCTTTTCCTGGCTCCATGGCCTCCGCGTATCGGACTCGGGAGGGTTCAATACGCAGTTGGAGTTGGAGGCCGTGGAAGGGGGCGTGCCTTGTGTTCCTGGTGCGCCTTGCCTGCGTAGGAGAATGGGGAGGAGAGGTGCTCCCCCGAGAAGAGGCCGGCGCTGGTGGGGCCGCGGATGTGTGCGAAAGCGTTCCCGTGGCCCTGCCAATAAGCGGCGAAGGTGGAACACCATGAGGTTTTAGTCGGTGCGAGTCCGACATAACCCGTCCTTGCCCCCGCGAGGCAGGTATGCGTAGGCATTTCTCCATGTTGAAAAAAAGGTAGCTTAGATTGCTGCTGTTTTTTCGTCCAGAAAGATGCCGGAATATGTTTTTTTATTCACCCCCATGATATGAATTTCAAATAAACATAAACAAATAAATGTTAAAAAATTTCATAGAAGATACTACTATCTTTGGGTATCCATCGTATTTGATTTAGAGTTATCTCATTTTATTTTCGTATAGTAAGCCCTTTCATTTGATACCCATACCATGGGAGTCTATAGAAAATAACTAGGGCCATCCGCCATATCAGATTAAGTAAAAGTAAGTGACGTACTTAGGTAACCATGCATTGTCATCCAAACTAAACATGTCATGCAAAATTTCAGCTCAATCGAAAAAGGATAATAGCTTTAAAATTCAGTTGCAAGATAAAGTGCTCAGTGCTCATAAACACTGCAAGTTAAATAGACGCGTTTTAAGGCAAATTATATAATAATCCCCGTGTAGTGGCGGGTAAAAATACCCATTACCCCATATCTTCGTGTCGTGAGAGGCGACAGAGGGAAACTGAGGCAGAAGATGGGCAGTAGCATCTTTCCGATAACAGCAAAACAACATTAAAAAAAGTGCGGTTGCCAACCCGCTCGCCAAGCGTGGTAATTATGGCAATATACCCCCATGAAAGTTACAAAGAGACGGCATCCAGTCCGTCTGGTATATCTAAGTGCTGAAGTGTTTGTACATTAGGGCTACGATGGCTATCTGAGTACAAAACCAGAGTACGAAACATATCCAACTGCAGAGAGATGTAAGACAGGGTGACATTATATCCCCGAAACTCTTCACTGCTGCATTGGAAGACGTTGGACTGGAAAGGATACGGTATTAACATCAACGGCGAGTACATCACACCTTCGGTTTGCCGACGATATAGTCCCTATGTCAGAATTGCTGGAGCACCTAAGCACTATGCTCAATGATCTCAATAGTGCCTCCTAACGGATAGGTCTTAAGATGAACATGGACAAAACAAAAATCATGTTTAACGCCCATGTCACACCTATGCCGGTAGTTATTGGGTGCACTAAGTTCGAAGTTGTTGACGAATATGTTTACCTGGGATAAATAGTCCAACTAGGTAAGTCCAACTTCGACCGAGAGTTTAATCGACGGATTCAACTCGGCTGGACAACGTTCCGGAGATTATGACACATCTTCTCATTAGACATACCTCAAAACAAGATTGTTCAACCAGTGCGTGTTGCCAGTGATAATCTATGGAACTGAGACGTGGTCCTTCAATGCTGGCCAGATGAGGAAGCTCAAGGTCGCTCAGCGAGCTATGTAGAGGGCTATGCTCGGATTTTCACTACGTAATAAACTTAAAAATGAGAATATCCACAGTAGAACCAGAGTGACCTGCATACCCAACGAATTAGTAAACAGAAGTGGCAATGAGCCGGCCATTTAGCTCAAAGAACCGACAACCGGTGGAAAAAAAAGGTTCTCGAGTGGCGGCCTCGTACTGACGGACGAAGTGTAGTGCGTCCCCCCACTATATGAAGTGACGACCTGGTAAGACACGCAGGAAGTCGATGGATTCCGGTGGCTCAGGACCTTGCTTTGTGGCATTCCTTGGGGGAGGCCTATGTTCCACAGTGGACTTTTGAAGGGCTGTAATGATGATGAAAGGCAAATTCTGTTACTTACTTTTGCTACCTTTCTTATATACCCGTTGACCTATACAAGATGGCTGGTGTTGAGAATGATCCATGAGCGTATTCAAATGACGTATTCACAGTTACAACTTTTTAAACTCCTAAGTTATTTTATTAAAAATTGTATAGTAGTGTCTTTTAGTGATCAATTAAATAATGTAAGACATGAAAATGCTACTCAAAGTAGAGTTTTTGGTAGAGTCACCCTGCAGAAGTATTATGACTGCAACACCAATAGCTTAACTCGACCAGGGAAGGATTAGACTATTACATAATACGAGCATTATACAGCAGCAGCTATTGATGGGTTTGATTTTATTTTTTTGAAGTTTATTTTCTTCCTGTTAGATCATTTCAATAAAAAACTTATTTTTAAAAATGTATTTTAATATTAATTTATTATAACAATCGAATCAATACATAATGAAGCTCGGGTAATCGTTTTATGATCATAAAGCGTCTCCCACACACAAGCGGCTTGCGGTGGCGGCTAACCGCGAGCCGCGGCTCCAGCCGCGGCAACAACACACCACCGCGGCCGCAGCGGCGGCCAGAAGCGCCATTCGCTGAGGTGTCTGTGTTACGATTGGACGTCAGTAACATGACTAACCATGACGAAGTCTTATAATATTCAGAAATATTATCATATATTTTGTTTTTATTTCAAATGCATTTGTAATCACGATGCGAATTATCATAAAGTACTGGATAATTTTGCACTGTTTTTATTAAAATCTCTCAATTTAGCACCATTTTTCACGCGGTACACGCGGCCTGACTGCGCTCCGGCCACTGGCTACAGTTAGAGGCCACACATTCGCTAACAGGTGGAGGGGCGGGGCATGCGGCCGCGGCCAGCCGCTGCCATACCGCGACAAGGCCGCACGGGCTTGCAGACTCACTTACATTGCAAGCGAATACAACTGGCCGCCACCGCGGCCGCCACCGCAAGCCGCTTCTGTGTGGGAGACGCTTAAAGCTTCTCCCACACACAAGCGGCTTGCGGTGGCGGCTAACCACGGGCCGCGGCTCCAACCGCTGCAATAACATACCACCGCGGCCGGAATGGCGGCATGAAGCGCCATTCGCTGTGGTGTCTGTGCTGTAAAGCTTACCTTAGACGCTTACCTTATGGCTTTAAATAGATGACGGTTTAAGCGTCTCCCACACAGGCGCGGCCTGCCAGCGGCTGGCCGCGGCCGCATGCTCCAACCCATTTGCCAACGCGTGTGTGTTAGCGAGTACGCGATCAGTCAATGGCCGCAGCGCGGTCAATTGTAAATTTTTACAACTGGCCGCGTGTACCGTGTCAAAAATGGTGATAGATTCAGAGATTTTAATAGAAACAGTGCAAAATTATCCAGTACTTTATGATAATTCGCATCGTGATCACAAAATCATTAGTATTAAAAACAAAATACATGATAATATTGCTGAATATAATAAGACTTTGTCACGGTTTGTCATGTTTACTGACGTTCGATCGTAGCACAGACACCACAGCGAATGGCGCTTCAGGCCGCCACTTGGGCCGCGGTGGTGTGTTGTTACAGCGGCTGCAGCCGCGCCTCGCTGTAAGCCGCCACCGCAAGCCGCTTGTGTGTGGGAGACGCTTAATACGTGCACATTATATTGTTTTTTTCTTTTTTGTAAAAACAACTCTATTTCACTCTGGCTTTATCTACAAGCGTAAGATGCGCCGAGAAAAATAGACGATTATTAAAATTTATTTTTTGTAATTCGTAAAATCTTATAGTAATAAAACATATCAATACAACTAATATTTTCCAGATTATTTTACATATTGCAGATAAATTATTAACACTTTATTTCCTTTGTTTCTTCCTCTTACCATCAGGTGGATGTATCTATGTGCTAATTTGTCACCCTTATTATACAAAAAAATAGACAGTCATTGGGGACCACACACAAAAGTGAAAACTTTACACAATGATATTACTATACCTAATAATGATAATTATAGTGTATTTTTTTTTGGTATTTCTAATTAGTTGTAGTATTAAGAAAATTAAAACTTAAAATTTTTTTAATCATTAAAATTAGTCTGGTATTCACATTTATCTGCACTCTGAGCAATAATTATTTAATTTTTTTATAGTTTATTTATTAAACTAAACATTATTGACCTAATAATTTATATACATTTATATAATTTACACAAAGTATTTGTATTTACATGAATATCAATGATAACTTCTGATTGAAATGCGTATAAATATATCGTTATTATTAATTTTCATAGTTTGTATCATTATTAGAATGGTACCATTAATTTCATTAATATCTAAGTTATTCGTTGCAGTACTGTCCAAACACAGCACGTCATACTGTAACATTGGCATTTCGGTGACGCGAACTCATTAGATTTTACCGATCCGAAAATCTCCTAACGCGCCTAAAGACGTTTTTACATTAAAGCAAAGTTTCGACGTTTCCAATTATGTAATCGAAGGCCAAATTGATGTATGAGTGCCATGTAGAGTAAAGATAGAGTGATCACTCTTCGTACGACATCCCAGTTTACCCTTAAAGCTGATTGATGGTCTAAATAAGGTTTTAGTCGTTTGTTTATCGATATGCCATATATTAGTCGTATGGTATTTTGTTATGGACGCGGATGACACTGAAATTATATTTGTTTTACAGAAGAGGGCCATAAGAGCAATTTATGATTTAAAGCCGAAAGAGTCGCTGCGACAAAAATTTGAGGAAATTAATATATATTAACTTTGGTCTCTCAATACATTTATGTAAATGTAATGTCCGTACACAAAAAATAAAAGTAGTTTTACAAAAATAAGTGATATTCATTCTGTAAATACTAGGAACAGACACAACTAGTAGTTATTCGACACAACCGAGTCAGTAATTCATTCTTGGGGCGATGTATAAGCTTTTACAACAAAATCCCAGAAAATATAAAAAATTTGACCTGCTCAAAGATCAAAAACTTTTTTAAACTAAGTTTGTATAAAAAGGGTTATTACATTAATAACGAATTTATGGATGATAATAACCCTTGGGGATGAGGTGATCGCTACCAAGCTATTTCTAAATTGTTTTGTGTTGTTAATTGTGTAACATACATGATTGTAAGCTGTTATTTTTTAAAAAAAACTCCCTCTGGGTTTCGTGCTGGTTCTTCCCAGGACAGTTTTTTTTTTCGAAACAGTGGTAATTAAACAAAAGAGTAACTTTCAATGAGTATTATTTATAATCTATAAGCACTCATCCCCTGTAGTTTGATAGAGGGGAACTCATCCCCTCTATCAAACTACAAGTCCGCGCGGTCCTGCGCATACTATAGAACTAATGTCAATCGCAACGCTCACTAAATGAAATCTAGTTGCGTGTCTGCATCAAAGTCAAACAATGCCGAACTGTTCTATTTTTTGCTACAAAAAGAGGTCTGCCACGTCTAATTTACAAAAAGCTTGCGTTACCTTTCATATATATTAGTAATTTCTAATGACATAATTGTTATTTACTTCTTCTAAACTTAAAAATTACAATAGTAACTGTCGCAATGTTTCGGATTTGTTTACCAACATCGGCCGCTCGCCTTCATACAGTATGCGGTTCGGTTGAGCGATTGATCCGAGTTGTCGATGTCACCGTGCGGATAGTGTTATAATGTATATATGCGTGTGAAATTGTTGGTATATTATTTTAATTCTTATGTATGAGTTTCATGGTGTGTTCATTTTTGTGTGCGCATATTTCCCCTCGCAAAAAATGACAGACAGTTCTATATCGGAAAAAAACGCTATGGCTACTCTGGCGTAAGAAAACAAGTGGTAAAATAAATAAAATTGTACAACCGACTTCAATATAAATTATTAAGGATAACTCAAGAACTACTGATCCGAATTTGACTAAATCAATTAAAATAAATAACTAAAATAAAGCACCAGCTTTCAAATAAAAAAATAATCATCAAAATCGGTTCACCTAGAAAAAATTTATGAGGTAACACATAAAAAAATACAGTCAAATTGAGTACCTCTTCCTTTTTGAAGTCAATAAAGCGATCAGCAAACTAAACAAGAAACATTTGTAGCAGAAGACAGATCGCGCGACGATCATCGCTAGGTGTTTAGTAGCAACTGCGTGTTCGGTTTCCTCATGATGTATTCCGAAACCACCGAGCATTTGATAAATCACAGTTTAATATTGTGATTAACATCGAACTCGGCTTGCTCGCGTATCATGAAATTTAAGACTGGCGCCGTGCCGCTAAACTACCGCAGCTCTAGACAATTAATGTAAAAAAATACTAGTAACGCTATTAACATTACTGAGACGCGTAAACCGTTCAAATTTAACTCAATCTATTTGTTTTAGAAGTTTACAACTGTAGCCCAATAGTGGATTTGTAACTACAACTTTTCGAGCGTGCAGTCTGCTCCCTTAAACATTAGACTGTTGTGAGAATAGAATAGAATAATTTTTATTCAATACAGATTATTACATAATACTTATTGAAAGTATTTTTTTATTTAACAGTTGCTTAGTTATGCATTTACTACATTTTATGACTGGTCACTTAAAAAAAAATTAACACTTTATTCATTTAGAAAACCATTAATCACGGATCACATTAAAGTCGTTCGACAGTGTGCGAACAGAGTGACCGTTCACGAGGCATCTGTATTTGTCTTCATCTCGTGTCAGGTTAAGCGAGGCGTTTCCATTGTCACGCTGCAATTAAATCTATAAAATTGAATGACTTTCAATACAGCAAAAATCATCGGCAAATACAAAAGACAAAGGAAAATAACAGCACCTTTAAAATATATTGCTTTCATCTATTTCGTAGATTTTAAAATTTAAGAAATAAAGATATTAATTTTAACCTATTAATATGTAATGAATATTTGATGTTGGTACATAAATACAAAAGTTGTTTTGATAAAAAATAGTAAATATTCATTCTGTACTAACAACAAAATTTGACTCCAGAAGAGGCAAAAAACTTTTACAACAAACTCCAAGACAATATATAAAGTATATCACCAGTTTTGAAATGCTTACTTCACAAACATAGTTATAAAAATGGTTCCATACATCCATTACAGCCTACGAAAATCCACTGCTGAACATAAACCTACCCCATAGATTGACGGGTCGGCAACCGCGGTCTTTTTATTATCTTAATTTGTTATCAGGAAAATGCTGCTGCACATGTATATATTCAGACGTTATCCGCAAGGTTACTTCTTGGTTCTTTCGGGACAGAAATTTATTTTCCAAAAAGAGTTTTTTTTAAGTTTAACTCCCAATTTATGTTGAATATAAAATATTTTATGCTGATTTTATTAAAAGAAACCCAAAAAAATTATTTTAGTATTACTTGTAATTTCTGTTATTAAAAACATTAAATAACAGAAAAAATTATATAACATAGAATATTTTCTGCTCTTTCCTTTCGCTATAGTATTAATCAGCAAATGAATTCACGATCGCAGAAACAGACGTTTCGTACCTTTGACACTGCTTCCCTTTACATGTCTACAAAAATATTTTATGCATGTCGTATACGGAATAGTTATACGGCCATTTGTCGAAAGCTATTATAAAAAAATCTGGACTTTTTATAATGAGGCGACCTATGTCGCCTCTTATACAATCCATACATCATATAAAATACCACGCATCATCAAACCAATACATCCATCATTATTGATCTATCCATATAATATGAAGGTACTAAGTGCCTTTCATAGATCGTACTCAGACTTTACTTACAATAAAATAAATTAACTTCATATCTAAATTATTTTTCTTAACTTCTTAGTAAAAATTTTTCTTAAAAAACGTTACCCCCACACTAGGATCCTATCTTGTGTCGTGGAGGCAGTTTACAAACATAAATTGCATGAGGACTAACATCAAGACCCAGAACAATTATTTGTAGGCCATACAAATACTTGTTCCGTGCAGGATTCGAACCCGCAGCCCCCAGTGCAACAACTCATTGCTAAGCCACTGTGCCACGGAGCCGTCGAAAGAGTATATCAATGTTTTTTTTTAATTAATTATAAAAAATATAAACAATGCTATTAGCATTGTTAACATTACCGCTAACTACTCCAGTTTAAGTTTAAATGCTTGGTGGCACACGACAGTTTGGCGGTATAGAACCCACGACTTTGAGTTCGGGGTCCGCACCCTACCATTAGGCTGCTGTCGTTTCATGTCCTACTTCACAAAACCGAACGTGGCAATGTAAAGTCGAACTACAATAGCTCATATTGATTGATTACTTTGGTTACAAAGTAAACTTCAGCCAAATGTGTTCAGTAATTTTAATACGAACGTATTATAGTGCTAAACTGGGTTTGACAATCAACTGCCTATATTATATTGTGCAACGGGCAGAGTGTTCAGCGTACATGACAAACATGCTGTTATATCACACAAGCTGAACGCCCTATTTGGCGGTTGAATTTTCTAATATTATTTCTTACTGGGTGAAGGATGCTAAGTTTCAAGTCAATCGGGCGTAAAGTTTTAGAGATCTCGTGATGAGTGAGTGAGTCAGTGGTTTGAGCCTACAGTCTATCAGGTGGAGTTGTAAGTAACTACTGCAGTCCATGGAAACCTGCAGCGATCTTCAAGCAAATAAGGCTGCAGATGCATTCTAACCTCTGAGCACTAAGATGGAATGCCTCACAACCTGTATTTATACTGGCTCTATTTACTCTACAGATCGGAACACAGTACAGTACAGTACAGTGTTATTTACTTTACCCTACAGATCGGAACACAGTACAGTATTATTTACTTTACCCTACAGATCGGAACACAGTACAGTACAGTGTTATTTACTTTACCCTACAGATCGGTACACAGTACAGTACAGTGTTATTTACTATACGAGTACAAAGTACAGTACAGTGTTATTTACTTTACCCTACATATCGGAACACAGTACAGTACAGTGTTATTTACTTTACCCTACAGATCGGTACACAGTACAGTACAGTGTTATTTACTATACGAGTACAAAGTACAGTACAGTGTTATTTACTTTACCCTACATATCGGAACACAGTACAGTACAGTGTTATTTACTTTACCCTACAGATCGGTACACAGTACAGTACAGTGTTATTTACTTTACCCTACAGATCGGTACACAGTACAGTACAGTGTTATTTACTATATCCTACATATCGGTACAAAGTACAGTACGGTACTATTTACTTTACCCTACATATCGGAACAAAGTACAGTATAGTGTTATTTAATTTACCCTACAGAGCGGTACATGGTACAGTACAGTGTTATTTACTTTACCCTACAGATCGGTACACAGTACAGTACAGTGTTATTTACTTTACCCTACAGATCGGTACACAGTACAGTACAGTGTTATTTACTTTACCCTACAGATCGGAACAAGGTACAGTACAGTGTTATTTACTTTACCCTACAGATCGGTACACAGTACAGTACAGTGTTATTTACTTTACCCTACAGATCGGTAAACAGTACAGTACAGTGTTATTTACTTTACCCTACAGATCGTTACACAGTACAGTACAGTGTTATTTACTTTACCCTACAGATCGGTACAAAGTACAGTACAGTGTTATTTACTTTACCCTACAGATCGGTACTTAATACAGTACAGTGTTATTTACTTTACCCTACAGATCGGAACAAAGTACAGTACAGTGTTATTTACTTTACCCTACAGATCGGTACACAGTACAGTACAGTGTTATTTACTTTACCCTACAGATCGGTAAACAGTACAGTACAGTGTTATTTACTTTACCCTACAGATCGTTACACAGTACAGTACAGTGTTATTTACTATATCCTATAGATCGGTACAAAGTACAGTACAGTGTTATTTACTTTACCCTACAGAGCGGTACTTAGTACAGTACAGTGTTATTTACTTTACCCTACAGATCGTAACAAAGTACAGTACAGTGTTATTTACTTTACCGTACAGATCGGTACACAGTACAGTGTTATTTACTTTACCCTACAGATCGGTAAACAGTACAGTACAGTGTTATTTACTTTACCCTACAGATCGTTACACAGTACAGTACAGTGCTATTTACTTTACCCTACAGATCGGTAAACAGTACAGTACAGTGTTATTTACTTTACCCTACAGATCGGTACACAGTACAGTACAGTGTTATTTACTTTACCCTACAGATCGGTAAACAGTACAGTACAGTGTTATTTACTTTACCCTACAGATCGTTACACAGTACAGTACAGTATTATTTACTATATCCTATAGATCGGTACAAAGTACAGTACAGTGTTATTTACTTTACCCTACAGATCGGTACTTAGTACAGTACAGTGTTATTTACTTTACCCTACAGATCGGAACAAAGTACAGTACAGTGTTATTTACTATATCCTATAGATCGGTACAAAGTACAGTACAGTGTTATTTACTTTACCCTACAGATCGGTACTTAGTACAGTACAGTGTTATTTACTTTACCCTACAGATCGTTACACAGTACAGTACAGTGTTATTTACTATATCCTATAGATCGGTACAAAGTACAGTACAGTGTTATTTACTTTACCCTACAGATCGGTACTTAGTACAGTACAGTGTTATTTACTTTACCCTACAGATCGGTACACAGTACAGTACAGTGTTATTTACTTTACCCTACAGATCGGTAAACAGTACATTACAGTGTTATTTACTTTACCCTACAGATCGTTACACAGTACAGTACAGTGTTATTTACTTTACCCTACAGATCGGTAAACAGTACAGTACAGTGTTATTTACTTTACCCTACAGATCGTTACACAGTACAGTACAGTGTTATTTACTATATCCTATAGATCGTTACAAAGTACAGTACAGTGTTATTTACTTTACCCTACAGATCGGAACACAGTACAGTACAGTGTTATTTACTTTACCCTACAGATCGGTACTTAGTACAGTACAGTGTTATTTACTATATCCTACATATCGGTACACAGTACAGTACAGTGTTATTTACTATATCCTACAGATCGGTACAAAGTACAGTACAGTGTTATTTACTTTACCCTACAGATCGGAACACAGTACAGTATAGTGTTATTTACTTTACCCTACAGATCGGAACACAGTAGTGTTATTTGGCGGCTGATAAAACTTCAAACTCGACGAATTCTTAATTCGTCTACTATCGTAAACCCCTCCTAAGAAATCATGTTAAGCTTTCTTGTATTACATAACCAAAATATAAGATGGATGGACTTGTTTTACAAGTATTTTTTTATTTTAAAAAAGATATGGAAGCGAGATACCGGAATCTGTGTGACCGGAAATTTTAAGTAATTGGTGAGACATTTTAAGAAGAAAAAGCTCAGCATTGAGGTTACTATACTTTATCTTAAATATAAAAGAATTAAAAAAAGAATTAGCTCATATGACACTTTTTTGTCAAATTGTCGAATTAAAACTCTGATATATTCTTAGAATAATTACATACATACGTTACGAGATATATTTAAAAAAGTCAGTCAGTCCGCGATGACTTAACACGTTCTAGAAATATTTTATTTTTCGGACATGATGCTTGCATGCTGTCCACACGACATATTCCTTCCACGCTGAGGTTCTTTGTTGCCTGTGTGGAGAGAAGCCGGATTGCTCGCGTACTGTGAACTAAATCATCATTACCTATTCCATCATAAAACTCGATGAGTGTTTACTGACAATAAAAATTCAAGAAAAGCAATCTAATAGATCTAATCTACTTCTCAGTTTAGAGAGGATAATAGATCAGAAAGCTGTTATGTGTAGATGGCTTTATGTCACGAAATATTTGAGGACACGCAACTTTGCTTTGTAGTAAATCAAAAGTCTTGATAGCATCACGCCTGATAATTCTTACACACTTTTAAAAAAAAGAAACTAAACAAATAGAAGAAAATGTTATTTTTATTGAACATTATTGAAATTAAGTTTATTAATATATTATTATTATGGAAATATTTATTGATGATTTTATAAAGAAATAACTGAAAATAAACACAGAATCCGCAGTATATAATAAAAAAAAAGCTTTTAAAAGTAGAACTAACTTGTCTGGTTGAAGAGCGATCGCTCAATCTGTGCCCACGTGCGGTCCATCCATCAATTAGTCCCTCTTTTAGCATTGACGCGCACGGCACGAGATTTTCGCTTTTCCTTTATTCAATTATTTATCCTATATCTTGTTTATTATAAGACTGCAAAGTTTATGCTTTCTTTTTTACATCCACCTTTACGTCTTAAAAGTAATGTAATGCTGAAATAATCCTAAATGCCTCTCTCTATTCTCATAAGTGTAAGGATGCGTACAGATTAAGTAACATGTTGTGTAACTTTTGTTTTATAACACGTCCACGTTATGTAACAATGTTTTTCAACATTGCAACATATAACAATACTGTACACATTAGAATAACAATGCAATATAACAATGTTATATGACATTGTCGTTTGTCGTCCTGCCGTTCTAGTTATATAACATATGCGTCAATTTATGTAACACGTTTTATAACATTCAGCCTCCACATTACTGAAACATGTTATATCACAACGTTTTATAACATGTTATGTTATATAATGTGTACGCACCGTAAAAACAATTTAAGCAAATCGAATACAAAAATTACCAAAAGAACTAAGCAAGCCATAATCACTAAACGCTAATCTAAACTTCAAACGTAAGTATTTCAAAAAAAAAACTTTGTTATAGATTGTATCATTTTTGCGACACCCTTTGCCCATCGGTACCATCCATACCGTATCTGATACATCACGTTCCGCACAAAACCTCGTATCGTGATCGTGATCGGTAGTATGGACATATTTTGAAATTGTATCACGATATGACGATGCGATGTGATACCTGATTCGCTGCGACCAATTTCTAATCGGTTTTTCCCGATCATAAAAGATGATAATACAAAACATGCCGCAGAATTGGAAGAAAATTTGTAGTGCCATGTGGGCGCTAAACGAACAATGAAGGAAGTTATACCAAAACGATGACATGATACGATATGATTAAGTGTGGATGTGTTTTCGACACTGGTTGAAATTAGGGTTCATACTTCAGATACAAGTACTGGATACGATACATCAAGTGGTAGATGGTAGAGCCATGCTGCAGCTATATTATGGTTGTAGCACGAATGGGTTGGCTCGACCGGGGAAGGACCACGCTCTCAGAGAATACCAGCGTAAAATAGTAGCTTAACGCTGCTGTGTTTCATATGGTGAGTGTAGAGAACCGGAGACCCTTTTTACTGGAAACGAGGCATTCCATCTTAGTCCTCACGGGGGACAACGCATCTGCATTTCGATTCTTAATCGAAGATAGATGTAGATGTCTATGGGCCACAGCAACCACTTACCATCAGGTGGACTGTGTGCTGGTTTGTCACCCTTATCCTATAAAAAGAAAAATGGATCCGGCCTTAGGGTGACCAACGAGCTCACTGTCTACCTTATATATGTACCTACTACAGCTAATGAGCGCCTCCAATTTATTTCAAACAAAGAAAGTCACATGCTGCGTTGTCTTCCCTGAGAACTAAAAAATCTCACAACTTGTAATTATAATTGAAATCTTACTCTTCAAACAGGAAGTCAGGGGAAATTGCACTGCTGATTGCGTCACAAATAAATAAAAAATGGTACTTATCCAGAAGACTCCTCAAAAAATATAAGCCCTACCTAGTAAGAATATATTTATAACAAACCCCGTGTCGTCGACCGTGCGTGCATAAGTGACAAATACCTATCAAATCAAATTTAAAAAATCAAAAATCTTTATTTTCGCTCCAGTAATACTTAAAATTAAATGCATTGTTGGAACACTCCTTTTAAGTTAGGAAACTTGTGTTAGGAGGCTCCGCTTTTCCCGTCTTTCATTTACAGAAATTAGTGTTTAGAACTTGGGTAACAGATTTTTTACTTATAGTAAAACCTATATTATATAGTATTTTTACAATAAAATATCTGTAGGTGGTAGTTGTGTGATTGTGCAGTTTATGTGTATGTGGTGTGTGCATGTGAGGTATGGTATATTTAGTAAATTATTCATTATGAATAACAAGTTAAGTAATTATTTATAAAAGAGTTTCGGTTTCATTGTAATTAAATTTTTCAACCATTCTATTGTGTTAATGCTTAAGATTTTATTTATTTTATTATACAAGTATACTGCCCTTTTTTATATTGTACTGAAGCAAATGTTGTTTTACAACTATCGGTATATAGAACTATGTCGTTTCTTCTTTTGTTTGTCTTGTCATTTTCATACCTGGTAGATTTACGAATTTTAAGCAATAAGAACAAAAATGTATAACTTTTGAACTGACAAAACACCAGACAAATTATAAAGGTCAGTAGTGGGTTATCATTATGATCTGATATCGCAGACCTTAAGCAGGGCTCTTTGAGCTCGCTCCACCTCGAGGAATCTTGTTTTTAAAGCTCCTCCCCATACTGAGGTACAATAAGTGATAGAACAAATCAAGCGAGTGCTGTATATACTTTGTTTAGTAATTCGGGGGTTGTTACATGTCTTAACTTTTTTTAAATCCACGTTAATATTTTTATGCGACCAGTTAGTTATTAATTCAATATGGCTATACCAAGTTGTTCAATAATAACACCTAAATATTTTGTTTTGTTTACTTTATTAATAACAGATCATTCACAGCTAGAAAGTAGGTAGTCTTGGCAAGTGTGTATTTTAATGCTGAAGTTGGCTGGTGTTTGAGTGAAATTATACATAGCGTAGCAAATGTAATTTGTTTTATGAGTATTTAATGAGAGTAGGTTGTTAACCAGGCTACAGTTTTAAGTCCCGATTCTGCACGTGTTTTCACTTCCTCCCAATTATCTTCTGAAAAAGTAACATCTGTGTCGTCAGCATAGGAGAAGATGTGACCGTGAGGAATAGAAAGTTACCCTATTAACCTATTAACTAATAAGGTAATCTATTAACAGTGACAATAACTGTGATTGCAAACACACTTACAGGACTATCGTCGTTTACGGTTATTTTTGGGTTATAAACCAAGAAACCTGAATCCCATGAAGTTTACAGTAGGTACGGTTTTCTTAGAGCAATGCTGCAGCTATATTACTGGTACAGTTGTTGCACGAATGGGTCAGCTCGATCGGGGAAGGACCACGCTCCCACAGAATACCAACGTAAAATAGCAGCTTAATGCTGCTGTGTTTCGTATGGTGAGTGTAGAGATCGAAGACACTTTTTACTTGAAACGAGGCATTCCATCTTAGTCCTCACGAATGACAACGCATCTGCTTTTTTATTTGTAATCGATGTTTGTGTAGATGTCTATGGGTTACAACAACCACTTACTATCAGGTGGAATGTGTGCTCGTTTGTCACCCTATCCTATAAAAAGGTACTGTATTGTACATAAATACTATCGAGTGTAATAAATATCATCCAGTAAGTTTTAAGTTTATATTCAATATCGTTGTGAGAATCACAAAACTCACAAAAATCTCTTGGAATTTGCTCAGCGCTCCGTCTAACTGTTTTTGTTTATCTGACATACACAATAGACAAAATTGCACTCTTCTTGTTGTTGTTTATGAAATAAAAAAAAATTGATTCAAAATTTATGGGGACTTAATATTGTTACCTTACTTAATTTACACTGTAAAAATTAACACTGTTACCTTAAGGTAACCATGTATGCTTTTAAACTTTTGAATATAAAAGACCACAATATGTGTCTGCAATTTAGCATATAGTAAATAAAACGAGAATTTGATCGAACATGATTTTCTCAAATTGATTTAATTATACTCGGCGCTCCAACGCGCTGCAAGCACTTAAAAGCTTGTTAGAGAACAGTACTTGCAGCTCTTCTCCTCCATGTTGGACATGAGCCAAACGTTAACAATGTATGTATGTTAACTATAATTTCACTAACAGACATGGTTGACAATTTTAAAATGTTTATAAAATTATATATACTTCATAAATAAATCTAAAATGCGTTGTAGCGAAATCTTTATCTTTATATATAAAAATTACGTGTCACATTGTTTGTCCGCGATGAACTCTTAAACTACTGAACTGATTTCAATGAAATTTTGTACACTGTGTGCAGTTTGTTCCAACTTGAGAGATAGGATACTTTTTATCCCGCTAAATGACCCTCACAATTATTTATTGCGAATTTAATGTTTTATTTCATAGGAAGGAGTGTCGGAAAGGGGAGAACAAAGTCTGCCTGGCGAGCTATTATATATATATATATATATATATATATATATATAATTCTTCTGTCCGTCTGTATGTGACTGAACCCCTCCTAAACGGCTGGGCCAATTTTGATGAAATTTTGTGTGTATAGTTAAATTGATTCGAGAATAGTTTAGATTCACAATCGGACTCGGTAGGTGGCGCTGTTGTCGAGATCCATAAATCACACTTGCAAAGCCGGGGTGGATCGTTAGTACTTTTATAAAATAATTTTACACTGACAAATGAGGCAACACTTCAATGTAATATTATAGCATATGAGATACTGTGGTAACTAAGCTTTTAATATTACTTTTTACTGTCAACAATAAAAATAGATACCGCATAATTAAATTTTTATTTTTAGTTTTTATAAGTCGAACATTATGAGGATTACGTTTGTGAAAGACTAATGCATTTCAGGTGGGTTAGCTGTCCTATTTACGAAGTTAACGTATCATTAAAGTGTATACTAAAAAATTTAATGTGAAATGCGGAATATTGTCAATTGTTAAAAACATTTAGTTGCACATTTATTTACATATATCTAGCTCAACTATTAGAAAAAAAAATGTATTTTATTAAAATATATGATAATTTCAGAATTAGCATAGCCTTTTTGTTTATAGGATAGGGTGACAAACGAGCATACAGTCCAATTGGTGAGTGGTTGCTGTGACCCATAGACATCTAAATCTATCCTCGATAAAACATCAAAATGCAGATGCTAAGATGGAATACCTCTTTTCCAGTAAAAAGGGTCGCCGGTTCTCTACACTCATCATACGAAACACAGCGGTGTTAAGCTGCTATTTTACGCTGGTATTCTGTGAGAGCGTGGTCCTTCCCCGGTAGAGCCGACCCATTCGTGCTACAACTATACTACTAATATAGCTGCACCATGGCTCTACCACGTATAGAATTTCAATTTCATTTTTCATTGAGGATAAATGTAGATGTCTATGGACCACAACATCTACTTATCACCAGGTGGAATGTGTGCCCGTTTGTCACCCTTATTATATAAAAAAAACTGTGTTAGGTACGTCTTCGTTTGTTTTCGTTTCGTTTTACCGCCAAAATGAGTACTCATTTTGTAAGATATTACTCCCTACAAAGGAATTATTTACACTCGACCCTTACTAAAAGGACGGTTACGAATCCTAAGCCAAGCTATTTATAACGGCGCTCTAATTAACCTCAACTAAGGACTTCGTTAAGAGTACGTTCACTAATGTTTTAAGTAAGTTTACATCTATGTAGTCTATAAAAGACCACTGTTGAACATAGGCCTCCCCGAAAGATTTCTTCATAAGAGGATTTTGCCATAGTTGCCTCGCTTGGTTGCTTTTTGGTTTTTTATAATTTTCAATTGTTACCAGCTTCTGAAATATATTCACTTCTTCAAAATACTAAATAAATAAAATAATTTCACATTGTGAAGTCGGTTCTAAGGGGCAGTGCAGTGTAGTGTTTTAAAGAATTAAAGCATTGACTCAGAATGTGATCTTATTTTATTCTATTTAGTTCTTTGAAGTGGGCTTTTACTTTTTCCCAAAAGTATTTTTTAACCTTGCTCTGATGAATTGTTCGGACTAATCCCAGCCGCTCAATTTCACCATCGCACATCGCGACAAAACTTGCGATACCATACATACCACCTGGATGATTGGCGGTCCACCACTATGCGTTTTAGAAGATGTTTTCTTCCTCACATAGCTTCCTTGTGGAATTGATTACCACCAGCGATTTTTCCGGACCGATACGACTTAGGGACCTTCAAGAAAAGAGCCCATGCCTTTTTAAAAGGCCGGCAACGCATCTGCAATTCCCCTGGTGTTGCGGTTGTTCATGGGCGGCGGTAGTCACTTACCATCAGGTGAGCCGCATGCTCGTTTGCCCCCTCTCCTATAAAAAAAAACCTTTTCAGTGAACTAAGGACTATTCACAATCTCATTGATAACAAAATATTTACATTAAAACCTTTGTCCCTTTGTGCTGGATTTTATTCTTCAAATTTATATGGAGCCACCCCTGTATTGTAGCATATTTAATTAAATATCATCAAAATTGATTTACAGTTGGAGAAAATATTGCATAACACACATACAAAAAACTTACAGTCGACTTTGAACTGTCGATTAGAAACGAGTCAAGTTTGAAATCGTTAGAAGTTTGTGTGATATCTTGATAACGTAGTGGCTGGGCATTATGTTGTGGCGTTGCCGGCCGCTGGTTTCGGATTGGCTGTATGTCCTTGTGATTTATAAAATTTATAGTGTGGGCTAATATTTTTTAAAACTTAAGAAAGAAGAACCTAATCGGTAATCGATGATCACACAATATTTCCAGAATGTGGGATTGAAATTTTCATGAGTTGTCGTCCTTGAATACAAAAATGGAATGCTTCGTTGCCAATTTAGTATCCGACTCTAGTGAAACGCATCAGTGCGCTGATATTTTCTACCGACTTCAAATTGGAGGAGATACTCAATTCGACTGTAGGTTTTTTTTATGTGTGTTACGTCATAACTTCTTTCTGGGCGATTTAGATGATTCTTTTTTTTATTTGAAAGCTGGTGCTTCATATGTTGTCGTATATAAATTTGATCAAGGTCTGACCAATAGTTTTTGAGTTATTCTTAATAATTTATATTGAAATCAGTTTAACAAAATTTTTAATTTTAAATTATGTGAGATTCTGAAAGGATCGTGTAATTGACACATTTAATATTTATGTAGAAATTTATTAGTAAAAACCACAGATAAGTTATGTTACTGCTAATATTTTGTTCAATGTAGACATTTTAAAGATATGATTTTATATCCTATAGTTAACTCAGTGTGGCTCAACACTGATGGTGAGTAACGGACTAAAGAAAAGAGCAAACAAAAACTAGAGCAGAAAAAAACAGAATATAACATTGTAAAACAGCTTAAAATATAATAGAATATTACCTGTTACCGTTATCGTTATAGCCTATTAAAGTCCACTGCTGAACATAGGCCTCCCTCATAGATTGCCTCATAGGGGGGATATTTGTCATAGTAGCCACGCTTAGCAAGCGGGTTGGCAACCGCAGTTTTCTATTTTTAGTGATTATTAGGTTGCTAAAGACGCTGACGCTGTATGGACATTATCTCCAGACTAGTTTTCCTCGGTCGCCTCTCACGACACCCACGGGATATGTGGTAGTGGATATTCTTACACCGCCACTACTTATTTAATATAGAAAAGAACTTGACAAAATGTAATAAAGCGGAATAAGATGGAACGAGCAGAATGAAATAGCACAAAATAAAACGGTACCAAATAGGCAGAAAAGAAGATGAGCAGGACAGTACGAGAAATAATATTATGGGGCCGAATTGAACGGGTTAAATAAAAAATAATATCTAGAATGATAGGATTCTCAATAGCTGATTCTCACAAAGATGATGATCTCCAAAACTTACTGGATAATATTTATTATACTCGATAGTATATATGTACAATACACCACCTTTTTATAGGATAAGGGTGACAAACGTGCACACAGTCCACCTGATAGTAAGTGGTTGCTGTGACCCATAGACATCTACGTCTATCCTCGATTACGAATTAAAATGCAGATGTGTTGTCACTCGTGAGGACTACGATGGAATGCTTCGTTTCAAGTAAAAAGGCTCTGCGATTCTCTGCACTCACCATACGAAACAGCAGTATTAAACTGCTCTTTTACGCTAGTATTCTGTGGGAGCGTGGTCCTTCCCCGGTCGAGCCGACCCATTCGTGCTACAACTATACCAGTAATATAGCTGCAGCATTGCTCTAAAAAAACGATATAATTGATAGGGTTCTCAATAGCTGATTCTCACAACGATTTTATTATACTCGAAAGTATATATGTACAATATAGTACCTTTTTTATTTATTCGTTTCTTTGAAGTGGGCTTTTACTTTTGCCCAAAAGTATTTTTTTCACCTTTTAAGTGAACTAAGGACAATATATAATATTCACAATCTCAATGTTGACAAAATTGTTACATTAAAACTTTATCCCCTATATTGCCACTCTTAGGGCTGGATTTTTTTCTTATCACACAATATTGTGCTTGCGTTATACACTTGGTCACTATAATCCTGTCATGTGCCGATGTCTAATCTCCGTTGAGGCTGGCCGTCGTGACCGAAATTCGTTCTGGAGGACATTAATGTTAAGCGGGCTGTTCTAATTCGATCCTCACCGCTACCAATGCAATTGTTAAATTTAGTGATTGTTAGTGTTTAGCGATGCATAGCTCAGAAATCACAAATATTTCTACCACAGCCCATATACAGTTGTGAACACAGGCTGTTAATATGGACCAGGACCATAATGATAAAAATATATATTAGATAATATACTTACGCATAGTTTGTATGAATAGTGACGTTTGCAAATTTGCTGAGATGGAGTTCGTGCCACAGCATACAGTCAATTAATTCATGGACGCAGTTATTTTGACAGCTGAAATCACTTCGTAGATATAATATATTATCTAGTCTTGAATGATGTTTGTTTAATTAGGACGGTCCGTTGCTTTATTCGAAATGTTATTTATATATATTTCGTGCTTTAAATCTGTTCGAAAATTATATCTTTGTTATTATCATATTACAAATTGACGTATTATGGTTCCGTCTTATTTATGTGGTATTACAACGAACCCTTTTAACCAACTTAAAAAATAAGGAGGTTCTGAATTTGTCGGAATCTTTTTTTTATGTACGTTCACTGATACTCACTGACACTCGAAGACGCCTGAACCGATTTGGACAGTTCTTTTTTGTTTTCTTCCCAGGTATATTATTAATTATATTTAAATTTTATCGTTTTTTTTTTTAAATCAACAATAAATTATTTCATTTATATTGAAGACGGTTGTACAACATTTTTAATTTAACCACTAGTCTGCTTAAGTGTTTGTGTTATTACTACTCTCTTACTTAGACTAAGACTTAACATTTATGTTTGACAACATACAGATGGCGTTATTTGTTTGAAGTTGGTTTTGGATTTGTACGGGGCGTACTACCGTTATAAAAAGCACATCTGCATTAAAAATCAACTCATACATATATTTTTCATATTTAATTAAAAAGTGTAAATGCTAAAATAATTTGAGGACGAACTTTTTAACATTCTTTAAAAGATTGACCAGTATGTATGGATGTATGCATGAATTATTTAATATAATGGAATTTTATAATAATTTATAAGTGGTAGAGCTATACTGTAATTATATTAGTAGTATAGTTGTAGCACGAGTGGGTCGGCTCGACCGGGGAAGGACCACGCTCTCACAGAATACCAGCGTAAAATAGCAGCTTAACACTGCTGTGTTTCGTGTGGTTAGTGAAGAGAACCGGAGACCCATTTTACTGGCATTCCATCTTAGTCCTCACGGGTGACAACGCATCTGCATTTTGATTCGCAAACGAGGATAGATGTAGATGTCAATGGGCCGCAGTAACCACTTACCATCAGGTGGACTGTGTGCTCGTTTGTCACCCTATCCTATAAAAAACATCCATTTTTCAACCTCTTTAATATTATGATATTATATTTGATTTAATAATGATTATTTTGAATTCTCGTAATATTATTAATCGATGAAAATACAATTATGATACGTAGGTACTATGTACATACCGCTCACCGCACTCACCGCGCTCACTACCGCATAAAAATACGTTTCTCAGATATAATAAAAAATATAAAATGTAGTTCATAAAGTGCCAGCATTTATTATTTGAAGCATTTTTATTAAAATATGTATATGGACGAATGGCACGAAAAATTTATTCAATACACGTCATTTATATACTATAACAAAATACACGCATTTTCCGTCAACAATCAGCTGGTTTACCAGTGAAATTCCGCAGCACGCTGAGCGAAAATATGTAATATTGCAAGCGCGGGCATTCGCGTTATTTCAGAGTTATACTCGCATGTAGCCATGTTATAATTTTCTCGCATAGTTCTATCGTAATATTGCCAACTATTTAGTCATGCCTTGCGTAACTGATTTATATACAATCCTTGGATGATTACGTAGTGAATGATTTACATTTTACATACCTACACGATTCGGAATAAATAGAAATAATTATTTTGAATGGTATTAATAAAAATTCAATTATTTGGTTTATTTATGATATAAATAAATAAAATATTTGACCTATTTATAACGATATTAAAGCGTGAGAGAAGTAAAGTCTCGGTTTCGATGAAAGATTCTCCAGGAAGATCTTAAAAAATGAGAGTAAGATACCCATATTTGCGGCGAGATGAAAACGTGCAAGGTGTGAACGGTCCGTTATTGGTAGGATCTACGATGCGGCTGTATTATGTTTGCAGGCATAATAGAGCGAATGGGTCGGCTTGAGCCGATCGACGGGGTAGGTCCACGCTCTCATAAAATACCAGCGAAAATTAGTGAAAATGAGTGACTTAGGAGACATTCCATCCCTTAGGGAACAATCCTTTATGACTTTTAACCGATGATAGAGAGTGAAGGGTAATAATGCCTTTATTTTTATTAGTTGCTTGACAAGAGCCTTTTCTTTCAGGCATTCAAACACCAATAAGCTAAATTGACACATTTAGATTGAAGTTCATAGTCAACTTAGGGGCTATCCTAAGGGACGATTCAGGCGTGATATGTCGAATTTCAACTTTAAGTATTTTATAAACAGAAGAGACTCCTATGTCGACAGATGTCAGATGTTGGTTACTGACCGTATGAATTTCGTAAACCAAACAATACCCTAGCTTATATTTTGACAATGTGCTTTCCGAGGCACGGGGGTGAGACACCGCCAACTTCCTGACTCCTGGCAGCTACTGAGAATTTCTTGACGTAAAAACATAAATATTATTTTTTGGCCTGAACCGGGATTCAAACCCGGGACCTCATGATCAGCAGTCGTCTACAACCATTAGATCAACGAAACAACTAATTTTTTTTATAGAATAAGGGGCAAACGATCATGCGGCTCACCTGATGGTAAGTGACTACCGCCGCCCATTAACAACCGCAACACCAGGGGAATTTCAGATGCATTGCCGGCCTTTTAGAAAGGTGTAAGCTCTTTTCTTGAAGGTCCCTAAAGGTCCTTGTAGGTCGTATCGTCCATGTGAGGCCGAACTTGCGCTTTGTAAAGTTGTAAGTGATGTGTCGGCATTAAATACTGTCTCGCTCTGCTGAGCACTCGAAGTTTTTTAGAGGCTAATTTGGCCTTCCCTTCCAAGTGACCATGAAACTGCACACTATTCGATTGTCGATGCCAAGGATTCCGATGCTAGATGAGGTAGTAAGGGGAGTGCCTTGAAACTGAGAAGACAAGGACAAGGGACAAAAGGGTTCTTTTTAGCGGTAAACGCGCAAACTTGTGATTTCTGGGGATTGAACTGGACTAGATTTAGTCGCCCCCAATCCGAGACATTGTTAAGCAAAGACTCGACTTCAGACACAAGTTTTTCCCGGTACTCGCCGACGTTTTCCCGAGAAATATTGGCACGGCCAATATATAAGGCATCACCAGTGCTGTCGTCTGCATATCAATGAATGCTACCAGTTTGCAACATATCATTGATATGCAGAAGAAACAGCGTTGGTGATAGCACGCAGCCTTGTGGAACACCAGCATTGATAGGCTTGAGATCAGAGCATGCACCGTCTACTACGACCTTGATGCTCCGATCAGCAGGGAAACTGGTGATCCATTTGCACAATTTCTCGGGAAGCCCATAGGAAGGAAGCTTCGAAAGAAGCTTTTTGTGCCAGACCCGATCGAAGGCCTTCGCTATGTCCAAACTAAAGGCCGATGCCTCCCCCTAGGACTCGACTGCCTCCGCCCATCTATGAGTCAGATAGACCAGAAGATCACCAGCTGATCGGCCTCGACAAAAACCGTATTGGCGGTCACTAATCAGCTGGTGATCCTCAAGGTACCTCATAAGCTTGCAGTTTATAATGGATTCCATTATTTTGCAGAACAAGGAGGTGATGGCGATAGGCCTGTACTTGGACGGGTCTGAGCGGTCGCCTTTTTTAGGGATCGGGTGGACCGGGGCTGTCTTCCATGAATTCGGGACTACGCCTTGGAAGTAGGAGTACCGGAAAAGACGCGTTAAAACCGGTGCCAACTCCGGAGCACACGTCTTCAACACAATGGGAGGGACTCCATCAGGCTCACTTGACTTGCTGACGTCCAGGGAGAAGATGGCTTTACGATCCGAGCGCTATGTAATTCGCACATCCGGCATGGAGCACTCACACCGCCGGCTGGTCGGCGGTGTGTTCCCCCCGTCATCTAGAGTCGAGTTGGACGCAAAGAGAGAGCTCAACAGATCGGCTTTCTCCTTTGCGGCATGGGCCAGTGAGTCGTCCTCTCTGTGCAGAGATGGAAGAGATGGCTTACAGAAGTTCCCTTGGATAGCCTTGGCGAAAGACCAGAATGCACGGGTTCCCGAAGGAAGGGGAACTAGCTTCTCGCCAATTCTGCCGATGTGCTCAGACCTTGCCTTGGTAATGACGCTTTTGAGGAACCTGGAGGCGGAATTGTACTTCTTTTTAAGTATTAGACCGCTTAACATTATCTATATACAGCGTGTCCCGTAAGTAGTGGAGCAACGGGGTATGGGAAATAGAGGGAATTAATATCTAAGGAAAACACTTAAATTTATTATCCTAGGCCTGGTAGTTTTGAAGTTATGGTTTTTTTTTAATATTAAGATGAAATCGTCGTACAATACACTTAAAATTTAAAATTTTTCAAAGTCTATTACTATGTTTTTTGTTATTTTTTGTTTTAGATAGTTAAGCATACATTGGGCTTCCTAACTAAAATGATATTCAAGAGTAATTATCAGCAACATGAAAATTAAACAATAAAACTTGTGCTATATTTACATTTGAAAATGTTCAAAGTGATATTTAAACGAAGCTGGTATAAAAAAGGGTTTTATAGCCGTGTGGAACATTATTTTAAAAACGTGTACATCTCATACCAATTTTGAAAAAGGTATAACACTGTGGTTGGAATTGTTTAAAAAATGTTAAATTCGCGTACAGTTTTAAACCTTACAAGGTATTTTCAGGTAGTCAACCTATTATGTGATTTGGAGGATTAGTTTGCACGTGCACGCAGGAATTATTTTGTATTGTTTCCAACTAATCATAGACGATACTCGAACCTACTCTCTCTTTATTTAACGTAGGGCTCCTTCAGTGACTGCTTAGCTTACAGCTCGGAACTATACACGTGTTTCTCTCTATCCCATTACGAATATTACTTACTCTTTGTGCGCTTGAATGGGGCCTCGTTTTTGCTTGTGATTTGGATATTGTTGGTCTTGGCTTATAAAGCAAAATGCCTTATACCTACACTCCCCATGAAAATTCAGAAGATTTTTTATTTACGAACTCTGTACACATACTCACGATAGCGCACACATATCGTGAGCGCTATCCTAATAGGAATCGCTATCCCGATCACTGAATTTTTCTTTGGGTCAATAACGCCTACTTAGAAGGTCGTGTTTATGGAGTTGAAAATTCTGAATAGAATAGAATAGAATGATTTTTTAATTCAATATAGATCACACGTGTGATTCTTATTGAAAGTTATTTTTTATTTTACCCCTGGTCTGATTAAAACACTTTATCCTGAGAAGAACCAGCAAGAAACCCAGTGAGACTTTTTAAAATGAATTTTACCTTAATGGTTGATCAAAATATTTACAAAATTTATTTTAGAAACTGCTTGAAAGGACCACCTCATTCCCAGAGGTTATTATCAACGATACATTCATTTATATTATAATAACCCTTTTTATACAGTTTCAGTTTAACAAAACATTTAAACTTGGTAATAAAGAGAGCCTGTACACTTTCCTGGACCTTGTTGTAATAGCGTATACATTGCACCAAGAATTAACTACTGACTCTGTGGAGTCGAGAAACTAGTATCATTAGCTTGTATTTGTTCTTAGTATTTACAGAGTGTATATTACTTTTTTTACTAAAACTACCTTTGATTTACATTAAATTTTCGTAAATATACTGAGAGGCCAAAGTTAATATATTTATTTCTTTAAATTTATCTCTAAAAGTCTCTCTCGGTTTTAGGTTGTAAGTAAATAGCTTTAATGGCCCTCTTCTGTAAAACAACAATAGTTGATAAATCAGCCGCATTTCCCCATAGCAAAATCCCATAAGACATTGTGCTGTGTAAATTACTGAAATAAACTAATCTAGCTGTCTTGACACTAGCGAGACCTTTAATCTTTTTCACAGCATAGGCTGCAGAACTTAGTCTGCTTGCTAGTTTGGATATATGGGGGACCCACTGAATCTTTGCGTCGGGAGTGATGCCAAAAAAAACAGTGGATTCAATAGGGCTCAGTTCTTACCCATTTAAAAACACATTGGTATTGAGTTTTTAACATTCGATGTTGTAAATTTAATACATTTAGTTTTATTTCTGTTTAAATATAGATTATTAACGTTAAGGCAATGCACTAATTTTGATATAGCAATATTCACTTCGTCACATTCAAATGATTTATGTTTGAGTTTAAAAATGAAGGAAGTATCATCAGCAAATAATACTATATCATGATTATTCACTACGAGGGAAGGTAAGTCATTAATATACACTAGAAATAGGAATTGACCGAGAATCGAGCCCTGAGGGACACCCATTAGTACAGGTAACCGGGAAAAACTTTTACCATCGATAATAAATTTCTACATTATATTACTTAAATATGAAATAATAAGTTTAAAAGCTGTGTTCTTTACACCATAGTACTGTAGCTTCCTGATTAATGTCTCATGGTGAATACGGTCGAATGCCTTCGAAACGTCACAAAATATACCCAAAGCATCCTCTGAATTCTCTCATGCACAAAAAATATGTTTAATAAGCTCAATTCTAGTGTCAGTTGTCGAGCGACCCCTTGTAAAACCCAATTAATTTTTATAAAGCAATTTATTAATATTAAAGAAATTTAACATCTGATCTAAAATTATTTTTTTTAATTTTACTAAATGTTAATAGTAGACAAATTGGTCTAAATTTGTCGGAGTCTAATGTGCTGCTAGATTTAAATAAAGGTATGACTTTACTATGTTTTATTAAATCAGGAAACACGCAAGATTTGTCGCTTGTATTAAATATAGTGGCTAGATAAGGTGCTATTTTATCTATTATAGATAAAGTAACTTTAACGGAAATCCCCCATAAGTCTGCCGTTTTCTTAACATCAATAGTTTTCATAATGATTTCTTATATTTACGCGAACACTACACATTGAATAAAACTATTTTTACGGATTTTATCGCGTTTAATTAACTTAAGTTATATTCCCGACGTTTCGGTTGCTTTCCAGCATATAGATAAATACCAAAAACTAACAACCAAATCAAATGTCCAACGCCAATGTCAACTTAATAACGGAACCAAACGGAACGCAATCATTGACAATAGACGCGAGTAATAAACAACCTGTCAAAACAATCTCTGGACGACGCGACAATAAAAATTTTGGCCAAAGGTATGAATTTCGCTATAACACCGCAAAAAAATTCGTATGAAAACATTATCTGTAGTGTTGAAGACTGTCTGTATAAAAATAATATTAGTAATGAAGATTTAGAGGCTATACGTCAAGACATTTCGTCCTTGTTACGTCGAAGCTCAGCGCCGAAATTAAATCTTCCCAAAGATGAATTTACTGCATTGAAAAACTTACGCAACAGACCAGATCTTACGATTCTCCGCGCAGATAAAGGTAATGCTACGGTTATAATGGATACGTCGGATTCATCATTATCATTATCATTACAGCCCTTCACAAGTCCACTGCTGAACATAGGCCTCCCCCAAAGAATGCCACAAAACACGGTCCTGAGCCACCTGCATCCATCGACATCCTGCATGTCTTACCAGGTCGTCACTCCATCTCGTGGGGGGACGCCCTACACTTCGCCTACCGGTACGAGGCTGCCACTCGAGAACCTTTCTTCCCCATCGGTTGTCGGTTCTTCGAGCTATATGGCCGGCCCACTGCCACTTCAGCTTACTAATCCGTTGGGCTATGTCGGTCACTCTGGTTCTACTGCGGATATCCTCATTCCTAAGTTTATCACGCAGAGAAACTCCGAGCATAGCCCTCTCCATAGCTCGCTGAGCGACCTTGAGCTTCCTCATACGGCCAGCAGTGAAGGACCACGTCTCAGTTCCGTAAGTCATCACTGGCAACACGCACTGGTTGTACAATTTCGTTTTAAGGTTTTGAGGTATGTCTGACGAGAAGATGTGTCGTAGCTTCCCGAACGCTGCCCAGCCGAGTTGAATCCGTCGATTGACCTCTCGGTCGAAGTTGGACTTACCCAGTCGGACTATTTGTCCCAGGTAAACATACTCGTCAACAACTTCGAGCTTAGTGTTCCCAACAACTATCGGCATAGGTGTGACATGGACATTAAACATGATCTTAGTTTTGTCCATGTTCATCTTAAGACCTATCCGTTGGGAAACACTATTGAGGTCATTGAGCATAGTGCTTAGGTCCTCCAGCGATTCTGCCATAAGGACTATATCGTCGGCAAATCGAAGGTGAGTGATGTACTCGCCATTGATGTTGATACCGTATCCTTTCCAGTCCAGAAGCTTGAAAACGTCTTCCAATGCAGCGGTGAAGAGTTTCGGGGATATGACGTCACCCTGTCTTACACCTCTCTGCAATTGGATAGGTTTCGTACTCTGGTTCTGTACTCGGATAGCCATCGTAGCCCTACTGTACAAGCACTTCAACACTTCGATATACCGACAGTCAACTTGGCACCGCTGAAGGGACTGCAGCACCGCCCAAATTTCGACGGAATCAAAGGCTTTCTCATAGTCCACATACGCCAGACATAGTGGCAAATTGTACTCTTCGGACTTCTGTACAACTTGCCGAAGGGTATGTATGTGGTCTATGGTGCTAAAGCCTTTTCGGAAACCGGCTTGTTCGGGAGGCTGGAAGTCGTCAAGTCTGCGCGCGAGACGATTCGTAATGACTCTCGAAAACAGCACGTAGACGCGGCTCAGAAGGGAAATCGGTCTGTAGTTCTTCAAGAGAGCGTTGTCACCTTTCTTGAAGAACAAGACCACCGCACTTCTGCTCCACGCCTCCGGTGTAATGCCACCATGGAGGACGGAATTAAAGAGCTTCTGAAGGACTTCAAGTACCGGTCTTCCACCCGCTTTCAGAAGCTCCGCTGTAATTCCATCCTCGCCTGGGGCCTTACCGTTTTTAAGGTGCTGGAGAGCCATCCTAATCTCGCTCAGACTGACATCCGGGATATCTTCGGAATAGTGTCGGATGAGACTCGCTCTTGGATCGTTACTCACACTTGCGTGTGGCTCCAACGATGATGTGTACAGCTGCCCATAGAACCTCTCAATCTCACTCAAAATCTCAGGTGTCCCGGAAACGATGCTGCCACATTCTGTCTTCAGCTTTGACAGTTGGCTCTTTCTGGCAGACAGATCTCTGGCAAAGACTTTGGAGCCTTGGTTCCGCTCGATCGCTTCTTCAATACGAGCTGTATTGAAGTTGCGTAAGTCCCGCCGCATGCATTTGGAGATCTGTCTGTTCAGATGCCTGTATGCTGTCAAGTCTGTTGAAGAATGTAGCTTCATCTCCCGTCTAACAGCCATGAGATTAAGAGTGTGATCGGAGAGTTTTTGTGTTCTTCTGCGGCGGGTTTTGCAGAACTTAGCTCCAACCGCATGGACAGTTTCCACGAGCTTGTCATTCATATCGTCCACTTCATTGCAGTCTTCTAGGCACTGAAAACGGTTTTGTAACTCGAGCTGAAAGGTTTCGGGACTTTGAAACAGAGCACGAGGGGGACGGAGCGTTGACTTCATTAGACGAGACCTCTCCAACTTAACGTTTAGGTTCAGTGTGCCTCTAACCATTCGGTGATCGCTACCAGTTTTCACCCTCGCGATCACGGAGACATCACTGAACAGTTGTCGTCTGGTCGTCATAATGAAGTCAATCTCATTTTTTGTGGAACCGTCGGGGCTCGACCAGGTCCACTTCCTGTGGGGCCGCTTCTGGAAGAAAGAGTTCATCATAAAGAGTCCCTCTTTCTCCATGAAGTCGGCCAGCTGCTGGCCCCTTGGGTTCCGTTGCCCTATTCCAAATTTCCCTACTTTCAGCTCACCGTTCTCTCTTGTGCCTAGTTTTGCATTGAAGTCTCCCATTAACACCGTATATTGGGTTTTGGAGGAATGCATGGCTCTAGAGATATCCTCATACATTTCCTCCACCTCCTCATCGGGGTGTGCCGAGGTTGGTGCGTAAACCTGTATAACCTTCAGCGAATACCGTTTGGTGGTTCTGAGTATAAGGTACGCAACCCTCGTCGACACACTCCCGATTTTTACAACGTTGTTAACGAGAGACTTGTGGACGATAAATCCGACACCTCCTTGGGACAGATGGTCGCCCTCCCGGTGATAGAGCAAGTTGCCGGATTCGAGGATTACCGTGTCCTCCCCCTCTCTTCGGACTTCAGATAATCCTATAATATGCCAGCGCAACTTGTCTATCTCTTCTTCCAGCTCCACGATCTTCTCGTCAGTCCTCAGGGTGCGTGCGTTGTACGTTGCCAGGTCGAGTCGTCTAAGGTGGCAACCGAACCTCCACCGGAGATTCTTAGCACCCCCTGTCCCGCCGTTACCATGGTCGCCACCGTAGCCAGGAATAGCGGGGCCGCCGGGGACTGGGGGCCGTCTCTTTGTTACTCTCTTCATAGGGGGGTATTTGCCATAGTTGCCACGCTTGGCGAGCGGGTTGGCAACCGCAGTTTTTTTATTGTCATTTGGCTATTATCAGGAAGATGCTGCTGCCCATCTCCTGGCTGTTTCCCTTTGTCGCCTTTTACGACACCCACGGGAGGATATGGGGTAGTGGATATTCTTGACCGCCACTACACGGCAATTACGTCGTGATAATACGTCGGATTACAATTTTAAAATACAACAACTTTTATCGGATGAAAGTACGTACGTAAAGGTCAAAACAGACCCTACAACTAATACGCTTAAAACAACTAGCGATCTAATAAAGAAATACTCCGAGAAACTGAATCTAGACGTAAATTCGATAATACCTACGTGTGCCAAACCGCCGAAGTTGTATGGGTTACCAAAAATACACAAACCGAACGCTCCATTACGTCCAATAGTGAGTCAGATCGATTCGCCAACTTACAGATTGGCTCAACACTTAGCAAAAGTACTATCACCACTCAGAGGACATACAAGAGCACACACTAAGGATTCATACCATTTTGTCAGTGAGATAAAAGACCTATGTCTTACTGACAATGAAACTATGGTCAGTTTTGATGTTCAGTCTCTATTTACATGCCTACCTGTTGAAGACTGCATCTCAATTATAACTAGGAAACTAGAGGAAAACAACATGCCAGCAGAATATGCAGTATTACTCAGACATTGCCTTACATCTGGCTACCTATTGTGGAAGGAACAGTTTTACAAGCAAGTAGATGGTGTTGCGATGGGATCACCGGTATCTCCCATTGTCGCCGATATTTTCATTGAGGACTTTGAGGAGAAAGCCCTGCTTACTGCACAAGTAACTCCAAGTTTCTACAAGCGGATACTTTCACAATTTTACCATCAGACAAAGTAACTGCATTTTTAGAACATCATAATTCCATAAACTTTAAAATTCAATTTACTATGGGGTTAGAGGCAAATAATTCTTTAGCTTTCCTAGATGTGTTAGTCATTCGAAATCCTAATAACACCGTAGGTCACACTGTGTATAGAAAAAAGACCCATACAAACCGATACTTAAACGGTGAATCCCACTATCACCCTTCACAGTTAGCTACCGTGGGCAAATCTTTGTTGCAGAGAGCACGAGGGATCTGTGACAGCAAACACCTGGCCGCCGAGCTTCAGCACGTCAAGCAGTTTCTGCACGACAACAAGCTTCGGGTTCCGCGCTTACGTCACAGTGACCGAGTGAAGCCGGCCACAGTCGAGCGTGTGCCTGCTGTACTACCATATGTCAGAGGTGTCACAGACAAGATTGGCTACATCTTGAAGCGAGCTTCTATTAGAACATTCTTCAAGCCGCCGAAGAAGATTAGTCAGTTCTTACCATCCGTCAAGTGCAACATTCCTCTACAAGATGCAGGAGTATACAAGCTTGATTGTGAGTGTGGTCTCTCATATATAGGGCAAACAAAACGATCAATAAAAACCCGCGTAAAAGAACACATAGCTGACGTGAAGCACCAACGTTCCGGGAAGTCTGCAGTTTGTGATCATATCCTAGACGGCCCCCGCCATTACATTAGATTTGATAAACCACAAGTCCTCGCGAAAGAACATCGATTCAAAACATCCTAATTTCAATAGAGAGGGAGGCTGGGTACTACCACCTGCTTGGGATCCTGTAATTCATAAAATTAAAACTAAACCCAAGCATACCACTGCAAGACTTCAAGACACAGTTAGTTCATTCTGCGTAGATCGGACCAAAATTAATAATTAAAAAGCTGAAGGTACTCCGGGTTAACTTTGACATCGGGACGTCAATCACCTCAGTCCCCCAT
The DNA here is from genome assembly GCA_963668995.1 of Parnassius mnemosyne. Lineage (NCBI taxonomy): Eukaryota > Metazoa > Arthropoda > Insecta > Lepidoptera > Papilionidae > Parnassius > Parnassius mnemosyne. Next base: position 15,743,047 of record CAVLGL010000083.1, read on the forward strand.
GACCACGGTTGCTGGAAAGCAACCGAAACGTCGGGAATATAAAATAAGTTAATTAAACGCGATAAAATCCGTAAAAATAGTTTTATTCAATCAATAGTTTTAAAAAAAAATGTAACGATATCTTTTGGCAATACTCTACGGAATTTAAAAGTATTTGAACAAGCTTTTACATTTTGTTTAGGCAATGATTCAGCGACAGTAGGAGAAGAATTTAATGATTTTGTTGTTAAAAAAGGAACATCAGTAAAATGTTTCTCAAAAGCCATAGCAACTTCTTGATCAGATCAAGATAAATTATTGTTAATACCTTGCCTGTTTCATTATTTATTTCTCCAGGTCATTTTAATTTTGTTGGATGCAGTTTTAATTTTGTTGCTTAAATGTAAAGCCTTGGTTGTGGAGCACACTTTATTAAATATTTAAGAATATGTTTTTAAATAATCTCTATATATAACACTACCATTTATATGATCTTTCATTATAAAGCTCGTATAAACTTAATATATATTATATACCATATTATATAATTATAGTAATTAGTAAAGTTGATTACACATAATCAATTTTACTATTTACCATAAAATCGTTTTAATTTCTTTAAGGAACTAAGATGTTCCTTATTCCTAATAACGTATTAAAAAATCAGTATGTAAAAAAATTTCGCGCTAGTTGCTATTTTAAGTTTCTAGTAGGAACTAAATAATACCTTACTTGCCAATATGGCGACAAAAAGCTCACATATCAAGTCGTATGAGCAAATATATTCAAGGGTCCCATTTCGGATTCCGTCCCGAGCATATGTCACTGAAAGTGGCCCTCTTGGGACAAGATAGACAAGCAAAAAGTGAATATTACAGATATATTCACATTATTGCGGTGCGTTTTCACTACACCGTCGACATTAACATTATGGCTATGTTATAATTTAATTAAACAGTGCATTCGTATTCGGTTTGAAGGGTATAGAAAGCCAACATAATTGGATAGTTAACACTATTATTATTAATAATTACTTAAATAATTTCAATTTGTTGCTTTTATTACTGGTTTAAAAATTGGTCGATTTTCCATTATAAGCGAAATTAGATTTTTCATATTTAATATAAAAATAAGAGCTGTAATAAACTTAGTAAGAATACTATTTCATAGTCATGAAACTATTGCATTGTCATTGGTACTTAATACGTCTGCAACATGGCAGAACATTCAGATATTCGAAAGTGAATGTTAATTGAACATAAATACATCGGCATCGTAGTTGTGGCGTGTTAAGATGAAGATATTATTTTAAATAGCAACTTGTTTTAAATAGCACGTACATAAGTGCGAGTGCATCACGCTACTTTCTACCTCCCCATCTCCACACTGCACTACGGAGTATTGCAATCACTATAATAAGTGTGGCTTCCTATACGGACGGTTCGCCGTAATTTTTTTTTGAGGACTCAGAAGCATTCTTGTTGCTATTTCCGACCAGCCACAAAATTTATGAGTGCACATTGTATATAAAAATTGAGTGTTTCAAACATTAAATTTGTGATGGGCCGCAATAATGATGATATAAATATTAACATAAAACGAGCCGTGGTAGCTCAGAAGATTAGCGCTCGTGGTAAATTTCACAGTACGCGAGCAACCCGGGTTCGATCCCCGCCAGCACCAATAAAATTGTTAATTGCAAATTTGAGTGCTGATTTACCACGTGCTCGGCGGTGAAGGAAAACATCGTGAGGAAACCTGCATGACTGAGAAATAAGAAAATAAAATATTTCGAAGACATGTGAAGTTCCCCAACCCTTTTAGAAATGGGAGGAAGCCCAACAGTGGGACGTACATAGGCTGTAACTTTAAATTTTTAACTGTAATCTGAAATTTTAAAAATGATTTCTAGAGAACCATTCAAATTTAATTTTTACAATATTAGAAATACTTACAATAATTGGAAATTTCAAATAAATTTAATTATTTTAATTTGTTTTGCTACTTTCGCACCACTATTAAATATTATTTCGATTTAAAATATATATTATATTAGAAATAAGCATTCAACAAAAACAATAATGACGGAATAAAATGGAAACTAACTCCCTTGGGCCTCATACATAAGTTATATGGGCCGGTAAAAAAATGATTTTACATACTTCTTACAAATTTTCGGTGACGTTACAATATTTTTACAACAGGTCAGTTTTACCAAATTCCTTCCGTATAAAAGGTTCTATAAAAAATTAAAAATATGCGATGTTTTGTAAGAATTTTCGGGAAAACTTTATAGCTTAGAACATATGAGGTATCGCCAGCTTTTGTAAGAGAGATGTAAAAACCAAAGCCGTTGATGAGGGACAGCCTCAAAGGTGCGAGACAAGAACTGCGGTCGACTATCCGCCTGCCAAGAGTGTCGAATTTCGCAAACGATTTCTACAATGTTAATGAAGAAGAAGAATAGATAGTTAATAGAAAATACTTTATTAGTGAGAATTTTGCGGGAATTGTAATGGACGCAGTCCACGTGATTTTCTAAAAAAATGTTTAAATCCCAAATAATGTATTGAATTCTTGTATGTAGTACAGGTGGTTGGTGAGTCAAGTTACAACAAAAGAAACAACAATAGTTTGAAATTAGTTTTCTGAATGCAAGAAAGGATGCTTTAAATAAGAAAACATTTGAGCAGTTGCTATACGTGGTAGAGCCATGCTATATTAGTAGTATAGTTGTAGCACGAATGGGTCGGCTCGACCGGGGACGGACCACGCTCTCACAGAACACCAGCGTTAAATAGCAGCTTAACACTGCTGTGTTTCGTATGGTGAGTGTAGAGAACCGGAGACCCTTTTTACTGGAAATGAGGCATTCCATATTTATATATATTCCTCACTGGTAACAACGCATCTGCATTTCGATTCGCAAACGAGGATAGATATAGATATCTATGGGCCACAACAATCACTTACCATCAGGTGTAGTGTGTGCGCGTTTGTCACCCTATCTTATATAAAAAAAATTATTTCAGTAAACCAACGGAAATACCGAAAAGATTGAGTAAGAACTAAGTGTTTGATCAGCACCAATGCAAAACATTATTCACGAAACGATTTCTGAAAAAAACCCACACACATTACTATAAGTAAAAAATATAAGTATAAATATTAATATATTCAAATGTCTTTCTTTCGTGTATAATTTATACAATAATACAATACCAACACCCAGAGGGGTAGGCAGAGACTACGGACTTCCATTTGGCGCGATCCTGACACACTTCTCTCGCCTCCTTTACATCCATATATCTACGCATACACGCTCGTCGGTTAAGGGTACTCCTAATCTGGCCCATTTCCAATGTATCGCCGATTTGGTCGATAAATCTTCGTCTAGGGCGTCCCTTCCCAACTTTACCGTTCACTTCTGAAACATAAATTTGCTTTGTCACTCTTTTCTCGTTCATTCTTTCTACGTGACCAAACCACCGAAGTATTCCTTTTTTAATCCTAATCACAACGTCATCTTGCAAACCACACTTTTCTCTTACCACACTACTTCTCACCCTGTCATTCAGATTCAGCCCTAGCATACTCATTAATGACCGCAATAACCGCATTTCTACAGCCCTTATTCTACTCTCATGCTTCTTCTGCCATACCCAACTTTCACTACCATACATTAAAGTAGGAACTAACACACCATTATGAATTGCCATACGTGCCTTCTTTGACACGTTCACTCTTCATAATAGCGTGTAGAGACCCATTAACTCTATTTCCTGCGTTCACTCGTCGTTCTATATCCTTGTCATATCTACCATCCCTGCTAAATAAACATCCCAAATATACAAACTCATCCACTTGCTCAATCAACTCCCCTTCTATTCTTATTTCACATAACGTTTTACTTTCTTCTCTTTCAAAAACCATCACTTATAATCATCACTGTATAATTTATATAGTTATTGTTTAGAAATATTAGCCTAATTTATAATATTTTTAAATGTTACAACACAAATAATAATAATATAGATTTTTAAACTTTTAAGAAGTAATTTCGTCATAAAACCGGTCAAGTGAGTGGATTACTGATACACAGTGAGTACCATATCCGTTCAATATTATATTTAATATATAAATATTAATATTTGTTTGTTTGGCATTTTATGGGCTGCCATACCGTTCACCATATTGAGCTAAAACTTTGCCAATTTATTTCTTGCATTTGCGCGTAGGTTATAGATAGGCATAGTACAATTAACTTCCAGTAGGTAGTGCACGTACCGTACCAACAAATTTATTTGATAGTTATATATCATTCAACTTCAATAAATATATTATCATTCGTAATTAAACAATATAACTCTTCCAAATTTAAAACGATATTTCCACATTTGATTATTTTGCAGCAGCAACGCGCCGGATACCAGCTAGTCTAAAATAAAAGTAACTTAGATATGCAATAAAATAAGAAACTAAGAAAGATTGTAACAATTACTGTAATTTATAAATACACACACTGCAAATTCAATCTCTTCACGCAAAATCAATAATTCAATGTTAAGGAGGGAACGATAATTCGTTTGCCGTGTATGTTGTAAGAGGCGACTATGAAATATGCTAGAAAAATCTAATTTTAATTATAATAAAATAAAATCTAATTCCGATATGTGGTCGTATAAACATAACGGTTATGTCAGAGCAGACATAAAACCAGAAACGGGCTGCAACGTAAAAGGTGCAAGAGGACTTGTTTAATGTCTGGGAAAAGGGAAAGGTGGGAAAAGTTTCTTCGTATTTTATACCTATACAAATTCAAGACTCTTTTTCTCAAAGTTTAATTACATTTAATTGTAATATTTTTTTTTATAGGATAAAGGTGACAAACGAGCACACAGTCCACCTGACGGTAAGTGGTTGCTGCGGCCCATAGACATCTACATCTATCCTCGTTTGCGAATCCAAATGCAGATACGTTGTCACCCGTGAGGACTAAGATGGAATGCCTCATTTCCAGTAAAAAGGGCCTCCGGCCACCTGCACTCACCAAGCGAAACGCAGAAGTAAACCTCTACTTCACGCTGGTATTCTGTGAGGTCGTGGTACTACCCCGGTTCGAGCCGGCCCATCCATGCGACAGCAAAAGCTGCCGTGTGGCTCTACCACTGTTAATATATATATGTGCCATTTTGTTCGATCTTATTACCATCTTGTAGGTAGTGACATAATCCAGTTGCTGTAGAAATCTTGGGATTTTTGATCAAATCAAGTCAATGCTGACTCGCTACTGGCATAATGTAAATTAATTTGGAGCCAGTACAGCACTGTCGCGCCAATGCTGACTTCAATATTCCTGCTTGAATATTTTGAAGTCAGTCCACTCCATCCCCCACCCACGCCAGCAGTATTGACCTTATCTAAACGACCGAACCCTAAATATCAGGGATGTGGTTTTTTGCGAATACATGGTGGATACATTAAAATTTTCCAACCAAGCTCTTTCAATTTTTGCTGAGTGGCCAATGCTGTGTGTTGTCTATCATTATCATGATGAAAGACCTTTTCTGTTGATCGTTTCCGACCGTTTTTTCTCAATCTCTTGCTTGAGTCTCATTAGTTGTTGGCAATAGAGATGTAAATTGATAGTTTTGCCCGGCAGTAAAAGCTCATAATGTATGATGCCCTTCCAATCCCACCATACACACAGAATCACCTTATTACGTGTTGATCCGGGTTTCACGACAGTCTGTGGAGCTTTACTACGATGTGACCATGATTTTTTTCGCACAGTCTTGTCATAGGTGATCCACTTTTCATCACCACTGATCAATCTTTTCAAAAATGGTTCGGTTTCATTACGTTTCATAAGAGATTCGCAAATGAGTACACGTTTCATTAGATTTCTTTCAGTGTTCTCGTTTGGTACCCAAATATCATGTTTTTTTTTTGGACAGCCAGACTTTTTCAAATGGGTCAAAACTGTTTTGTGGTCAATCTTCAATTCCGAAAATGTCGTAACTGCTAATATCTATCTACTAATATCATGCTCCACTTTTTCAAAAATCACATTTACTTTATCCGAGGGCGACCAGAGCGAATTGCATCTTTGACATCAAAATACCCGAACTGAAAACGCTTAAACTAACTTTGTGCTACTCATACGGAGTTATATTTTTCCCTTTTTGTAATATTACATCAGAATGTATCGCATTTCTTCGTTAGATTCACTCATTTTGGCGGACATCTGTATCGATATGTACCGATGTTAAAACGAGGCAGATATAAACAGTACAACCAAAGAGTTTTTTCTTCAATGTTATGTAATACAAAAAAATACGAAAAACTTTTTCCCAATCATGGCAAATCATGGCTACTGGAAAAGCCACATGCCTTGCAATTTTACGGGATGATGATATAGAAGAAAAACAGACCCAAATAAAAGTAGACCAAAAGTAGACCCAATAATGTCAAAATTCTTTGGACTTTATTGGGTAATATATTAGATCCTTGAAAAGTTATTAGTCCTTGCAAAGCTGTGGTTGTTTCCATCAATTACAACCTATTAAAATCCACTTTTGAATATAGTCATCCCTATAGGTTACATCATAGAAGGAATCTTGTTATAGTTGTCGCAGTTTTTTATAATTTTGAGTTGTTATTAGGAAGATTTGTGTCGTTGCTCATGGGGGATGTTTGCCATAGTTTGGCTATCGCAGTTTTTTTTGTACTATTGCTGTTACCACAAAGATGCTGATGTCCATCTCCTGCCTCTTTCCCTCTGTCGCCTCTCATGACACCCACGGGAAGATATAGGGTAGTGGTATGGGGTAGTCATGTATACCTCAAAACTTGAAAACGAGATTGTACAAATAGTGCGTGTTGCCAGTGATGACTTAGAGCTGTGAGACATGGTTCTTCACTTCTAGCCGTATCACTTGCTCAAGGTTACTCAGCGAGCTATGGAAAGGGTTATGCTCGGAGTTTCTCTGCGTGACGAACTTAGAAATGAATATATCTGCTGTAGAACTAGAGTGACCAACATAGCCCAACGGATTAATATACTGAAGTGGCAATGGTCCGGCCATATAGCTCGAAGAACCGACAACAGTGGTAGGTGCGATAAAATACACAAATAGATGCAACATCTCTTCGCAGTGCCAGTGAGTCAAACCGATCGAAGAGAACTTGGTCGTCGACGATTCGAGCTACTCTGCGCTGGATGCGGTCAAGTGGAAGGAAATGGCGCTGGGGAGCACCTTCTCAGAAATGGGAACAGTAATCATGTGGGGCTGAACCCACGCCTTGTAAAGTTGCAAGCGGTGTGCCGGCAGGAAATACTGTCCCGCTGTGCTGAGCACGCCAAGCTTTTTAGAGGCCAATTTGGCCTTCTCTTCCAAGTGACAAAAAAACTGCTCATCACTCAATATGTTTTTTTTTTTCTATTTTTAAAAAAATGTTTCCCCCACACTAGGATTTTCTCCTGTGTCGTACATCCAGACCCGGAACAATTATTTGTAGGCCCTACAAATATTTGTCCCGTGCGGGATTCGAACCCGCGGCCCCCAGCGCAACAACTGATTGCTAAGCCACTGCGCCACGGAGCCGTGTTGACACCGAGAATTCCAATACAGGCTGAGGCAACAAGGGGAGTGCCTTGATACTGGCGAGATACGACAAAGAGGTTCATTTTAACTAACTTGTGTCTTCTGGGGATTGAACTGGACTAGATTTAGTCGCCCCCAATCCGAAACTTTGTTTAACAAAGACTTGACTTCAGATACAAGTTTGTTCCGGTCCTTGGTGATATTTTCCCGAGAAGCATCACCAATGCTATCTGCATAGCAATGAATGTTATCCGTTTGCAACATATCATTGATTTGCAGAAGAAACAGCGTTGGTGATAACATGCAGCCTTGTAGAACACCAGCTTTAATAGGCTTGTAATCGGAGCATGCACCGTCTACAAGTTCAAGGTCTCACTTGTCCTCTGATTTGCAAGAAAACTGGTGATCCAATTGCAAAATTTCTCGGAAGGGCAAGGGGGCTTCGAAAGAAGCGCTTTGTGCCAAACCCGATCGAAGGCCATCGCATTGTCCAAACTAACGGCAAGGACCTTCCCCTTGGACTCTACTGCCTCCGTCCATCTATGAGTTAGGTAAGCCATCACCAGCTGAGCGACCCCGACGGAAACCGTACTGGCGGTCACTAATCAGCTGGTGATCCTCAAGTTATCTCATGATTTTCAACTTATAAAAGTTGAAAATCATTTTACGCGTACTAGGCTATTGATATGAAATAGGGAACCATTTGATGTAATTCTGAACATAATTTAAAAAAAATTGGTCTCGATACGTCATTTTTTTTCGGGAGTTATCGTAACCACGTACAAAATCAACTTCCGGACATCCACCCAAAAAATTTTTACAAACCGACTTTTTTTCAAAATAGCACTATGAAATGATTTTGTAGAAAATATAAGATGAATTAATTAAAATGTTTTCTTGATATACTGCTACTCATACTATCGTATTAGTGCAATATGGTTATGATAGACGCATTTTATGAACAAATTTAAGATCGTGATACAAAATATAACTTTATTTACTACACAAAAAGATACAAATTTTACTGAGCTAATTCAAAAATCTTCCGCAGACGCAGCGGTACTTCGTCGGTAGCCGTAGTGTGCAAGAGCTGTCCGCTGCCACCGACTTCACGATGCGATTCACGATGTCGCGATGCGTCTCGCGGCAGCGTTTTGCATGGTGCGAAACCACTGCCCTCTTCGAGCATCGTCGCATCGCGTCGCGTCTCTGTGTGGACTGACCTTAAACACTACCTAATAATGCTTCGCGTTATGAAGCGTGCAATAATTGACTAATAATATAATAGCATAGATTAAACTGGAACCAATTGTGAATAGAAAACATTTGTAACAATTCTTTGAAAACATGCGACTTTGTGTAACCAATTACTAATGACGGTTATAATAATAAATGAACGACGTGCGTGCGTGTTAGTTTACACTGAGACGTTGAGTCGATGTAAATAAATAAATATATAATAATAAAAAAGAAAATATGATTACTTTTAGACTTCTCCTTTTGGTAAGTCCTACAGACGGAATTTCGGTCACAGCGGCCAGTCTCAATGAAGATTAGCCATCTGCGCAGAGCAGGAGTATGGTTCCCAAGTGTACGAGTATACGTAAGCACAGGTGCAGTTTATTACATCATTCTCATAGTCCGATGTAACGGTAGTTCGACAGGACTGGGTAGAGATCAGACGCAGGACCAACGGCTTAACGTGACGTAATTTTCCAAGGCGCGGGAGTAAAACACCGCCAACTTCCTGACTCCAGAATGCTACTAAGAATTTCTTAACAGAAAAACTCAATAAATATTTGGACCAAACCGCGATTCGAACCCGGGACCGCATGATCAGCAATCGTATTTACGACTACTAGACCAAATAGGCAGTCAAATCCTTTCTTTCTAGTCTTTTTGGTAAGTACATCATTTATATTCAATGTGCAGTATTAATAAAAAATATTCACGTCTACAAAGTTATCAAGCTAAAATCGATATTAACTTAAATAATAACTTTATTACAAAAAGTAAAGTAATAACTTAATTGAATTAAGTGTAATTCTCAGATGTCTGGAAATAGTTCCTCTCACTTTTATAATTATATTTGTATAATATCTTCTCCTTCATCGGCCGGTACAAGTCCTTTGCTGAAAATGGTCTTTTCCCATTATAGTGATAATCATCACGATTGGCAGGTGGATTGAAGATCCGATTACCAGACATCTCATACCTTTGCCGCCGGTGCCCGTGACCAGCCTGGGTACCTTACGTCTAACATAAAAGAGATGGTATACCTGAATCTATCGGTTCTACATTTTTCTAACATTAAAAATAATCGCCTATCCTATCGCTAATCCGTCACTCATTTCATTTTTAGATGTCGCATCTAAAAATGAAATGAGTGACGGATTCTCTTACAAATAGATATAGTACCTAAACATAAGACTGGCGATGGAGTCATTAGGGCGAGACCAAAATCAAAATATACCAGTGTGCATGAAATGAGCATGTGTGGGAGATAAGTAGTACTGCACCATGCACTGCCTTTTTTATACGTAGGGAAATTCTCATGGATACCGGCCTGTCGCGGAGGTGACAAACAGGTTATGCCGGACTCCTACCGGCTAAAACCCCACGGAGTTCATTTCTTCGCCCTTGGTCGGGGCTACGGGAACGCTTTCGCACACTACCGCCGCCCCGACGGCGATATCCCTTACAGGGTCCATCTCGATGACGGAGTGAAGCTGGAGTTCTCCACTCCTTCTTCATTTAGGGGCGCATGGGAAACACACCGTGCACGCCACCTCGAGGCACTAAAAACGACGTACAGTCCCTGTGTCCGTCACCTAAGCCTCAATTATGGGTGTAGGAGAGCTTGATATGCTCTCCTCCAGTGCCCAACTCTTCGACTGCGGATTGGGATATCTGCCGTCCTATCTCTCTCCCTCTCCACAGCTTCCTTCCGCAACATCACTTGTTCGCAGAAGGTTACGCCGGCACTCCACGCCCTTTCTCATCTTTAATTAAAGCTGGGAGCGAGAGGTCATCGCCCACTACATCCACGAGGTCACGACGCAACTCAGCCCGCGCTAGGCAGACCTCAAGGCTATGCTGCGCCGTGTCCTCGTCGCTACCACAGTGATGACACTCAGCTGTCGGCTCACTTCTGGCTATACGGCACAGATACTTACCAAAGCACCCATGCCTGGAAAGCACCTGTACCAGCCGGAAGGTCAGTGACCCGTGCCGCCTGTTCAACCAGTCTGGCAAGACCGGACGAACAGCCTCGACAGTCCTGTTCGGGTGAGCTAGACGCTCTTTCCACTTTTCAAGCATAAGCTGCCGAGCGTGAAACCTCCGCGATTGCCACTCTCTGGGAGAAGGACAATACCCTCGATGTTGAAGTTCCGAGCGCCAATCGTACAGAGACAACACAAGGAACTCTGCCTCCATATCCCAGGGTGGGGACCGCGCCAAAACACATACCGCCTCATAGGAGATCGTCTGGTACCCTCGCACGACTCCGACGGCCATCGCCCTCTGGGGTTATCTCAGGAAGGTGAACGTTCTTTCCGTCAAAGTCCCTACCCATATGGGGGCCCCATACAAAGACATGGACCGAACCACACACAAGTAGAGGCGGTGGCAGTTAGCATCGTGATCTCCGACATTGGGTAGCAGTCGCTTTAAGGCAGCTGCCTTAAAATCCCACTAGCCGAGGGGCCAAGCGCTTGAAGTGCTCGCGGAAGCTCCAGCGGGTATCAATAATGAGTTCAAGATAACTCATGTAGGACCCAATCTGAATTCGGACACCATGCACTGCCTGCCTCAACTTAAATTATCGATACCGATTGCATTATCGATATATTCTGTATATTCGTGTTTTCTAATTTGTCGCAGATGATATAAGTGGTTACGATTGTTACTATGGTTACTTTTTTAGAAGGCTATGTATGTTCATCTGTTCCCTCAGATCTTCTAAACTACTCTACGTATTTTGACAAAATAGATATCTTTAGAAGCATTGTGATATTTCGCGGGATTTAAGCTGCATGAAGTCACATAAAATCCTTGTGCTCCTGAGTCATAATTGTTTTCGCCATTCTTTGGATTAATCTAAAGTTGCCAACGCCTACACATCTTACTGATTACATATCGAATTCTTCTGCTCTTACGGCTATTAGACTCTGGAACGAAATACCTCTTGACATTAAAAAAAGCTTCCAACAAGTTTCTTTGAAAAACAAAGCTCGTGAAAACTTTAATGCAGTAAAGCATTGCAATTGCAAGTTTAAGCTTTTCCCTAAAGAATGATTCTATTATCATATATATTATCATATATATATTCCTTATTTATCAAGGTCTCCGGTTCTCTACTTTCACCATAAGAAACTGTGAGAGCGTGGTCCTTCCCTGGTCGAGCCGACCCTATAATAACTATATCAGTAATATAGCTGCAGCATGGCTCTACCACGTATAGTATGTATTCATAACATTAATATTATAAAGTATGATAATTTTTCCCATCCACTTACGTACAAATATTTTTTCCTGCTCAAAACAAAGCATTTAGACAGCTAAACATATCAATTGTACCCACGGGCTAAATTTATAATAATGGCAGATTTCTGTGTGAGGTAAATAAATAAATAAATAAATAAATAAATTTTATTTCGTTTTTAAAAAGTAAATGCCTTAAAAACTAGTAGATTGGAACCTCCATTTAAGCAAATAATGCCTGTGTTTGGAGGGTCCGCCTTTCCATTACTATATCCATGTTACAAGGCAGTATGGATAAACATATTCTATATCCATATTAATGTTATATGTGTGTGTGTGTGTGTGTGTGTGTGTGTGTGTGTATGTGTGAGGTGAGTTATATTTAGCCACTACACACATAGTCGTCATTAATTACGTATATTAAATACTAATTTTCACTTTAAAACCTGAGATTATGCAAATACGAGTAGGATTGGTTTTGTTCATAAATGACGCCAGGCCTATACAGGCCGATAGCGTAGTGTGTACGTGAATGTTTTCGTTTATCTTTCTCCCTCTAATATACACGTTATGCTGTTCCTCTTTTGTATTTTCAATCTATTTAAACGTCAGTTTATATCAAACCTATGCTCTTACACCACTATAACATATATGCATATAAACTATACTAATAATATTATTTTCAAATTACTTTTAGGCTTTCAATTTATACATACAGTATACAACGGCTCAAAACGCACAAGAAGAAAAGTCATTAAATGTTTTACAATTAGAGAAGACTATAAGTAAGGAAGTAACAACTTTAAATGAATATAATAAAGAAGGTAACGTAGCTAATGAAGTGACAACTTTAAATGAAGATAATAAAGAAGGAAATATATCTAATGAAGTTACTATTTCAAATGAAGATAATAATGAAGGAAATGAAGATAAAACAAAAGGCACATCTAACGATATATGGCTAGCAATAAGTGATAACAACAACCTGTCACTTTCTTATAATGATTTACAAATTAACTCAAGTTTAGAAGAACTGTCGATGAGAAGGGCGGGCAATGCAATAAACTTATTGATTTCTCTTATTCGTACGTAAATATTTATTCTTCTTTTTGCTCATCAGTCCATAAAGTTTCACCTTTGTACCATTTCTATTCTAGGTTTTGATTAATTAGGATTTGCTTTGATCGCCACGTTTAATAGGCATAGTGGTGAACGCAGCACCAGACGTCTTACTCCTTTAACCAGTCCACCACAACGCCAATCTAGATATTTTAGGATTTTTACACTGCCACCACGTGACCAAATACATTATTTGAATATTAAATACAAAATTCGGCGCTAACGTTATCAGTAGATATAATTAATAAAAATAGAAATAATACAATAGTGTCAATCAGAAAAATGGTAGTAAATAAATAGTCCCCAACCCAGAGGGAGAAACAGAAGGAGACTCAATACCTCTTGTCATGTTTATCGTGTTTACTATGGGTAAAGAAAATAAGTCATAAAAATTTCGTATATTTACGCGAACACTACACATTGAATACAACTATATTTACGGATTTTATTATTGACGTTTCGGGTGCTTTTCAGTAACACATGGTCACGGGTGGGGAAGGGGGGGAGGGTGCTGAGATGTTTGACGTTTTTGAATATAAATTTTTGGTTCGATCTACCCAGAATGATTCTAAAGTAAAGTATCTTGCAGTGGTATGCATTATTGAATCCCAAGAAGATGGTAGCACCCATCAATCTTCTCTATTGAAAATAGGACTTTTTTTTAAATTCAATAGCCTCGCGTATCATTCTTGGTAGGAGACTTCCCAGACTTCCCAGAGCGTCGGTGCTTCACTTCAACTATATGTTCTTTCACGCGGGTCTTAATCGTTCTTTTTTTTGTACTATGTGAAAGTGACCACATTCGCAATCAAGCAGGACAAGCTATTGTAATTAAAAAACATCCTAACTTCTATAGAGTCGATGGAGAGTAGCTTCCATCTGCTTGGCATCCTATAATGTATACCACTATAAGATTTCAAGATCATTCTGCGTAGATCGAACCAATGACATCGGGTCATCAAATATCTCAGTACCCCCGTGACCATGGGTAGTTGTTAAGCACCCGAAGCGTCGGTAATTAAAAATAAGTAAATTAAACGCGATAAAATCCTTAAATATAGTTTCATTCAATGAATAAGTAATATTCATTGTGTTATAATATTTCATTTACCTGCTTTGATATATTTGCACCAAAGACGTAAATTTTAAAAAAGGGTCCAAGTTCTGTAGAGGCAACCTAGGTTTTGATGAGTAGAGTCGGTGCGTGATAAAATTGCATTTTAGACGTTAAAGACGACCTTTATTCATGAAATTGGAATTCTGGAAATAATAACACTCGAAATGGTTCGTGCAATACACTGCAGGTTCTTCACCCTTATCTTTTCCAAACTTGGCTGAAACACTCCCTACTAAGATCTAGATATGATTTACATTTATGTTTTGTTGTCTAAATCCCTTCGTTTGTTTTTTTTTTTAGATTTTGCGATTATATGTATCAACGTTTTAAGCTTCAACTGTTTTATTATTGTTGTAGAAGCAGGACAGAAATTAAAAGGTGGAATAAGTGATAGTTTTAAAGGCATTCAGAAGGTTGTAGATGGTATTCACGATTTAAAAGAAGTTGGTGGTGGTGTATTAGAAATTCTCAAAAAAGGAAAATAAATGGATTTATGTATTTTGAACGTGCAGCCTTGAGCTTTAAAATAAAATCAGGTATAAAAAGTACGGCTTATTACTACACTACTCACACTAGATTTTTTTTTATAGGATAAGGGTGACATACGAGCACACAGTCCACCTGATGGTAAGTGGTTGCTGCGGCCCATAGACATCTACATCTATCCTCTATTACAAATCAAAATACAGATGCGTTGTCACCCGTGAGGACTAAGATGGAATGCCTCATTTCCAGTAAAAAGGGCCTCCGGCCACCTGCACTCACCCAGCGAAACGCAGAGGTAAACCTCTACTTCACGCTGGTATTCTGTGAGGTCGTGATACCACCCCGGTTCAAGCCGGCCCATCCATGCGACAGCAAAAGCCGCCACGTGGCTCTACCACAGTTGATTTCCGGGGGGCTGGTAGAAAATGCCATATGGAAATATGTCCGCCATTTGTACCTTTGATACAATAAAGTGTTGATAAATTCAATTAGTATTTTTATAATAAAATTACTGTAACTCATAACCAACGCAGATCAAGAAGAATCAACAAAGAAAGATAAACAAAGAGCTATCTAATTATGTCCTGCTCTATTTCAAATGACGCCAAATCATATAAACGGAACCATGCTTAATTTCTTAATCGTCGTCATCATCACTCTGTAAAATTCCAAGATTACTCTGACTTAAAAAAAAATATTCCTCAGATTTGCATGTTTTCTCGCGATGTTTTCCTTCACAACATGCATGTGGTAAAACTAGCTAAATTTATTGTTGCCGCCAGGCTGAACTTATCGGGAGAACTCGTCGGCCGACTAGCAAGTCGAGTTAAATAACTCGACCTGCTCTAACAGCAAGTTTTTAGGAGGTGCCCTGCCTGAAGTGGTGCTTACGGATACGTTAGGCTAAATAGGTTTAGTTTATAATAGGGGTAATATTGCTATAAATAAATCAATGCAAACAAACAAAAAATATTATTGGATAAAGCTAATTTGCTGAATGTTTTCTTACGTAAGAATCGGACTGAGAGGTTTGTCGGACTACGCTTGACTTGATAAAATCTGTTTAATCTGCTTTAGTGACCTTTAAAGTACATATTAATTTACATTGTATACGAAACATAAAATTATTTAACAATGTTTTATGCACTTGAAACATTAGAAATAACGCTGAGTCTTGGAATTTCTTCATAAATCAAATTGCGCTCAAACACGTTAAAAGCATGTCATCGTGCAACTATTTGTCACCTACTACGAGTAAGTACACTTCGTCTTATATGAGTACCAAATAACACAGAAACATTGTATGTATTGTATTGTATGCTATACACTAATATTAAAAGCCTGAACATTAAAAAAAAACAAATAATTAAATTTTAATTTACCATTTTTACCAGAGGCAGCTGAGCTGAGTAAGTGGCGCAAATATGAGTCTCTGAGAGATGACTACATATTTGTGCCATTTGCTGTAGAGACTATCGGTCCGTGGGGTCCACGTGCGGTGAAGTTCCTAAAGGAACTCCATCCGCGGTTGGTTGTTGCTGCTGGTGATAAGAGGGCTGGTTCTTTCCATGCTCAAAGGCTAAGTATAGCCATTCAGCGGGGAAACGCAGCCAGCGTTCTTGGCACGATACCGCGGGGAGTAGGACTATATGATAATTAAGTTTCTAGTATTAGTTTTTTTTTTATTATCATAGTTTTTAATATTGTAGATAAAATTTACCATTGTCGAAAAATACTAAGCCAAACTTAATCAAATTGACTGATTTTAAGCCAAGGGTGATAAGAATTCAATATATCGTTTACAAAAGCATCTTTCTCGCCATTGAAGGTAACTTTTTAGATTAAACTTGAAACATTTATAAAAGTTTCTGACTGTTCATTAGTTTGACGAGATTTGACAATGACAATTTCTGTGCTGCATGAATTAAGAAATTTATAAAAATGACTAGTGGGATGCGGGAAGTAAAGACTGTGTAAGAGCCTCCGAAGGAGGCGGAGTTATAGCCGGAATACTGGCTCCTGAAACATAGTTTTACACTAGTTTGGGAACCTGTGGATTCGATGAAATATTTGCTGTAATATTTTTATGTCAAATAAATAAATTTTTATTATTTATACAGCCGAAATAAGATTTTTTTGGTTTTTGGTCATTTTGACCGTATAGGAGTGTAATGAGAACTTTTTGCCCGTATTTAACTATGATATCCTCTACATGATAGGTTATTCAAACTGACTAGGCTTAAAGTTCGAGTCACCCCCCCAACTCATTTCTAAAGTTCTCATTAATAAACTCTATTCTCCTCTAAAATAAACTCAACTCCACCGAGTCAGTAATTCATTAATGGTCCAATATGTAATGGCTCCAGTACACGTTGGCCGAGCGCGCTTGGCGAGCGCACTCGGCAGATTTTCGTGGTGCCGTTCACACGTTGGCGTGTTTCATTCTGCGTTGGTAGCTAGATGATGATGGACGTTAGGGCAATCGCGGCCGCTGTCATATACTTATACAGCGCTTCACTCTTCTCAGAGTGAACGAAAAAAAAAACTACACATACAACAATAATCCCAGTTTGTCCTTTTTAGGGTTCCGACCTCAAAAGGAAAAAAGAAAACTTTATAGGATCTGACTGGATAGGACTGACTGAGCTGACCCGTGCCCGCTTCGCTGGGGTTTTTTTCAAAATAAATGATAGCCCAAAAGAAGCCCCTAAGCTACATTATCCCTGAGCTATATAAACGCAGAGATAATTTATAATAATATTTATCATTAGGTAGGTACTCTGAAATCGCAACTAAACATGTATTATTTAATGCAGTTAGGCAAGTTACTTACTCTGGTTTTATTTTTATGTTGCTCATGTTTGGGGTTCCATATAACTGATTCATTGTGAGAATCAATCAATGAATAATGAATCAATATTTCACTCCATAATTATTAAATCGTAATGTGTTGGTATGCATACAAGTAACATTAAAAATATATTATATTGAATTATATATTTGTTCATAATATATAATATTTATTTATATATTTATTTATATACATGCGTATATGTGTGTGTGTGTGTATATATATATATATATATATATATGTATATATATATATTTGTATTGTATATTTATGTAAGTGCACACTTTGACTACCTCTATTTCCTTCAACTATCCTTCAATAGGCCTGCTGGAAGAAATTTCATCATGGAATAGGCAGTGCCTTTGTACATAATTATGTTTTTACTATTTTCCTATCGAATTATGTGTGTACATAAACTGTTATATAAATAAATAAATATTTCCTCATTAGTCCATGTCGCCATGTTCAAACAATTTTGTTAAGTCGACTACAGTCTACTCCGACGCGTAACTATGAACTGAACACTCGGTCAACGTGTGAACACTGTTTGCGGCTTGCGCCAAATTCCTTTGAGTTGTGCACGGAGAACCGACACTATACGGCTCGTCGGCGAGCGTTGGCCGCAAACGCCAAATATATACAAAACGGCCCAGTACACGTTGGCCGAGCGCACTCTGCAAGCGCGCTCGGCCAACGTGTACTGGAGCCATAAGATATATATATAGCCGTGGTAGCTCATATGGTTAGCGCTCGCTGTAAGCTTCACTATACTCGAGCAACCCGGGTTCGATCCCCGCTGGCGCCAATGAAATTGTTAATAGCAATTTTAAGTGCTGATTTACCACGTGCTCGTCGGTGAAGGAAAACATCGTGAGGAAACCTGCATGTCTGAGTAATAAAAAAAGGACATTTCGAAGACATGTGAATTTCGCCAACACGCATTGGAGCAGCGCGGCGGATATTTCCTTCCCTAATAAAAACCCTCTCAGAAATGAGAAGAGGCCTGTACCCAGCACTGGGACGTAAATAGGCTGCAACTTTACAACTTTACTTCCAATAAACTCTATCCTCTTATTCTAAAATAAACTCAACTCCATAGAGTCAGTAATTCATTAATGGACGATATTACAACAAAGTCCCAGAAAATATACAAGGTCTCTCTATTACCAAGTTAAAATAGTATACTAAACAAAAACTGTATAAAAAGGGTTATTATAATATAAATTAATACACATAGTTGATACTAACCCCTGGGAATAAAGTGGTCGCTTCCAAGCTGTTTCTTAAATAAGTTTTTTATGTAATTTGCAAAACATGTGTTTTATTGTAAAATTTTTCTTTGAAAAAAAAGTTCCGCTGGGTTTCTCGGTTGTTCTAGCTAGGACACAGATTTTTTTCGATACAGTGGTAACAGTAAAAAAATGAAAGAAGTTGCTGCCAATCACTTGTGCCCTGTATCACTTTCCCCCTGTGTCGCCTCTTTCGACACTTACAAGATAATAAGCTGTATTGTTTCCTCTTACGCCGTCATTACATGGCTTAAAATTAAACCAAAACATGTAAATTTCTCCTCCATTAAAATGCGGGCCGAAAGATCTTATTTCTTGTCTATTGTATAAACAGAGGTTTTGACATGGAAATAGGATTGTCGTTGCCGATGCAAATTACTGAATAATCTGCTTGTTGAAATGCCATGACAATGAGCCCGATCGTCATTGTCGTTTGCTTCGGTCTCTCCAGTTGTGCTGTATCGATTTTTACTTGTTTCCTGTACCATTTACACATTTTCAATGACAACATAAGCATACACAACCTTAATTCAATAACTACAAAAACATCGGAACTTTCAACTGTAAATAGGTCTTGGGATTGTTCGTTAAGACGTCTGTGGAAATGATAAATAAAAAAGTACTTCATTTATGTCTAAGTATGAATATTTGTAAACAAATCATCAGTTAGTCTTTTGCTGACCTGCGCGCAAAGCGAAGCAATTTTTTTATTACTGTATAAGGGTGAAAAACCAACATACAGTCCACCAAATGATAAGTAGTGGCTGTGCGCCATAAACCATCTACGTCTATCCTTTATTAAGAATCCAAAAGGCCAATACATGCCACGTTTCCAGCAATAAGGGTCTCTGGTTCTTTACACTCACCATACGAAACACAGCAGCATTAAGCCGCCATTTTACGCTGGTAGTCTGTATCGTGGTCCTGCCCCGGTTGAGCAAGATACTATACTATAACTGCAGTGTAGCTCTACCACGTCTTCCTTCTTCAAAATATATGATCGGCTGTGCTGCTTGTTACTTCAGCTTATTGAGCCGCTGAGGTATATCACTCACTCTTGTTCATCTGCTTATATCTTCCTCACTGAGGATTTTTTTCTCGCGTAGAGAATCTTCTATAATAGCCCACTCTATCGTTAGTTGAGTAAATTTAGCCTTCCTCATACGGCCAACAGTGAATGATTCTCGGTTCCGTAAGTCATAGCTACCGACAAGTACATGTTTCTAGTCAAATAAAATAGGCTGCAGTCATTAGTTAATTTTTTTTTAATATAGGAGCCAACTTCAAATATTTTATTGAAAATACATCTTATATTCCATATGAAGCAATTATTTACCAACCAAACATCCACCTCAATCTTGGTATTAATAAAGGTTACCCAATGATACATAATAAAGTAAGTAGTGTCATAGAGTCTTAGGAGTTTTCTTAATACTCTCACCAGGAGAAATTTCTCTCAACAATATTCCTTAAAAGCATGTCACTCTCGGCACTATTTGTCATGCGCTAAGTGATTTCCTTACTGTACTGCAACATGTTTCGTTGTGTTGATTCATCAAACGTCTGCAAGTATAATACTCTACATGGTTATAAAATCCATTTTTTCAAATACCATTAATTTTCTTTGCTATTTTATTAGCTGCGGTAAAATGAAAAAAAATATATAAAGAAAACAGGTACCTAAAAAGGTATAGGTAACACCTGTTAAACATATTATATATATATATTGTTATATAAAGGTGTCGTTTAATTAACTTAAAAAATATTACAACAAAAATTATTAGACGATTATTGAAAAGATTAAGTTTAATTTCAACCAAGTAACATTTTACATGATATTTTTAAGTATTTGTACGTGGTAGAGCCATGCTGCAGCTACATTACTGTTATAGTTGTAGCACAAATGGATCGTCTCGGCCGGGGAAGGACCACGCTCTCACATAATACCAGCATAAAATAGCAATTTAATGCTGCGTTGTTTCGTATGGTGAGTGTAGAGAATCGAAGACCCTTTTTGGAAACGAGGCATTCCATCTTAGTCCTCACGGGTGACAACACATCTTAATTCTTTATTGAGTATTAATAAAGCTGTCTATGGACCACAGCATCCGTTTACCATCAGGTGGACTGTGTGTTCTTTTCTCACCCTTATTCTATATAAAAAAATACTATACAGGACATGACAATATATGTTCGTGCACTATACTATAGATCACAAACATATACTGTCTAATATATGTTCGTGCACTATACTATAGTTCAGGAACATATTATATTGTCTAGGTGGGTTCGGATGTTGAGTCAGAGACAAAGAAACAAATACGCTCAAACCCAAAAATATACAATTTGTATGTTCGACAAATCTTCGTTTTGATTGGATTTACTCTAACCAATAGGTAACATAATTTAATATTAGATAACTTCCATTGTTCAGCTTAGTTAATAGGAGTGTAAGGACAAAACTGCCAACTTTTTAATCAAATGCAACCATCACCTGCAGGCAGTGCACAAATGATTGATGAACATAGGCTTGTCAACCAAATCGTGGCTGAAAATCTATTCAAAAATACTGAAACAAGATATAGCCTGGTGCATAGCAGCAGCCTTTCCAGTGCAAGAGTATCAGCTCTGCGTTCGCTGATCCACCAGCTGTGTGGGCAAATTCTAGTTACGCCTGCCAGCATCTACATTGTTTATCCTACGTATGTCTTAAAAAGATAGTTGTTGAATATGATATTAATATTAAAATGAAATAAGAATGCCTACATTAGATCTCGTAGCTGTGATACTCATTTAACATAATGTATTTATTCAGGATTTTTCACTTCATTCTGCTTAAACAATCGTAAAATTGTATGGTAACACTATCAAAAATCCTTTGCTAAGTACAGGACTCCCTCATAGATTACCTCATATTACTTTAATCGTGGCAACTACATATGTTAACTTGACAACCGCTGTTTTATTATTTTAAAATTTAGCTGCCCATCTGTTTCAATTTAGATTTCATTTTCAATAATTTATATAAATGGACCATAGAAAAAGACCAAAGTCAAATTTTGCCAAAATGAGTTTCATACGTCATCGTGAACTAGATTTTTTGTTCTACAGTTTGCTTAAGGCGACTAATTTTTCACTCTTCAACTTTTAGGAATAATATAATTATGTTAAAAACACCTACTAAGCATGTTACTCTTTGAAAGTGTCAAACGCAGCCAACCTATTCGATTTAGTCTAAATCACCCATTAAAATCATATTTATTTATTCACCAGAAAACTGACCAAGATACCCAAGCTTTAGTCAGGTTCTGGAAAATAAAGTATACTATACCATATTTTATTATTTCGCTGAAAAGGACCAGAGAGTTGGTGGTGTTAAACAATTAAATTTATTTTAATTACCCGTTTATTGGTGGTTTTAAACATAATTTTTAAACCGAACGTATGGTAGTTTCATTATTTTGCAGGAGGCAGTAGAAGTGCGCAGTGCAAAAATAAGTTACTTCACTTAAATAATTTATTACAATCATGCTGAAGATCAATCAAATAAAACATATTTTCTTTACTGTAAATCAACTTTACCAAGATTTACAGTCAAGTTAAACCAAAAATTGTTCATAAATGTAACATAAAGGAATTATCAACAAATAGCTTAATTAAATTTCAATCTTTCATAAAAAAAACATTTGCTTATGATAGATGTCTATTAATTTATTAAAATAATATTAAGCAATATTAAAACTTAATTAAGGTTAGATTAGGTTTTGTGTTATGTTAGATTTGGTTTTAGGTTAGGCTGGGTTTAGTAGCCGTCCCCCCCGAACGGGTTCCCGCCTTATCGTGGCGGGGGGGCTTAGTAGCCGTGGCGTGGTCAACCACGGTGAACGAAGAGGAACCCCTTGGCTGGCCCGAGGTGTAGGGCCGGCCCGAGGTGGCCACTCCGAGTGGGCTTGACGAGCCCACTTCGGATGTGTGTTGGTGGGCTGCGGTGAGAGGGGAGTCCGCACCCTCTACCGCTGAAGCCGAGGTGGAGTCGCGGAGGAAGAGGAGTGCTGGTATGACGATGCGCCACTCACCCTATCCTCCGCGACTCAGACGGGTCCGTACCGTTGATGCGGTGGTGGTGGGGCCGCGGGGGGAGTGGAGTGCGAGGCGCCGCTCTCCCTACCCTCCACGGCCGAAACTTGGTTGGCAGCGGAGCCAGAAACCAGATCCGCCGCTGGGGTCGGGAGAGCGGGTGCTACTAAGCACTCGATTTTCCTAGCCCCATGACCTCCACGTATCGAACTCGGGGGGGTTCAATGCACAGGTGGAGTTGGAGGCCGTGGAGGGGGGTAGTAGAAGACCTCACTACCCCGTGCAGGAGACGAGGCCTGGACAAACCGGGCCAGCACTAGTGTAGGGCTGCGGAAAAATTTGGATTCCCGCGGCCCCACGCGCACGTGCGACGAGGCACCGTGGGGTTTTAGCTGGTAGGAGTCCGGCATAACTATCCGGTTGCCCCCACAAGTGTGTTGTTCACAACACTATTACTCTCTACCGAGAGACCGAGACCGATAGTCTGTCAAAAATAAATCTCTTAAACTAATATCTACAATAAACCACGTATTCTTCCATTCCATTACAGCCTATAAAAGTCTACTAATAAACATAGGCCTCCCACATAGATTGCCAATGGTTGCCAGGCTTGGTTGGTAACCGCAGTTTTTTTATTATTTTGAGTTGTTATCAGGAATATGCCGCTGCCCATCTCCTGTTTCATTTTCCCTCTATCACCTCTTACTACACCCACGGTAGGATACGAGGTAGTGGACATTCTTACACCGCAACTACACGGTTAACGTTTTGTTATTAGACGGTAAATTTACACCACTTTCACATGGTAGAGCCATACTTATCTTCACGCACAATCCCTAACGGGGTAGCCAGAGAGAACAGATCGCCAAGTGTCACGATCCTTACAAACCTCTTTCGCTTCTTTCAGATTCATTATCTTCTTCATGCATGCACGTCTAGGTATCCGAGTACTCTTGACCCTACCCTCTTCGAGCAATTTGCTCACATGGTCTTCGAAAGTTAGTCTCTGTCTACCTCGACACCTTTTAATATTAACTTTCGCGCTATATATTTTCTTCACCATTCGGTCTTCACTCATTCGCTCAATGTGCCCAAACCACCGAATCACGCCCTTATCAATTTTTGTGATAAGGTCATCTTTCAAACCTGCCATATTGCGAATCTCTTCGTTTCGCTTTCGGTCGGCCATAGTAACGCCGCACATTTTACGAAGAGATCGCATCTCCATTGCATTCAACTTACTTTTATGCTTCTTCTGGCATACCCAGGTTTCGCTGCCATATAACAAAGTCGGTACCAACACTGCGTTATGTATTGCAAGGCGTGCACTCTTCGCTACGCCTTGCCTTTTGACTAACGCAGTCAGGGCACCATTGACTTTGTTCCCGGCAGCGACACGCCTGTCCACATCTAAATCACATCTTCCATCCCGGCTGACGAAGTTATTCCTTTTGGCTGTTTATGCGCCGGTAGCTTCATCGTCCAGGGCTGAGCTGGAGGAGTTTTGGGAGAATGTAAGAGAAGTTCTAGATTTGGCTAGGGGAAACGAAAGAATTGTTGTATATGGGGATTTGAATGGATGGGTTGGTACCGCTCGACCAGGGTACGAGTCGGTACTTGGAAAGTTTGGCGATAAAAGGGTTAATGATGCTGGCAAGCTTATACTGGCGGTGTGCAAGGAAAAGGGTCTTCTTGTGACAAACACTATGTTTAATCACAAGAAAATCCATATATATACTAGAGAACGAAAGAATGAGAGAAGTATGATCGATTTGTTCCTGGTGGATGACCGACTGCGAAAACAGGTGATGGATACGTGAGTGTTCAGGGGTACTGACCTGGGAACGGATCACTATCTAGTGATTACTAGATTTAGGGGTCTGTTCGCAGGTTGGCGCTACCGGACGGCAGTAACAGAACCACAGTCGGTCTGTCGCATCCAAAGCTTGAAGCTTCAGGAAGCGGATACTAGGGACAAATATCATGCGAGGGTAGCCGAAAAGCTTGACACCATCGATGGCAGAAAAGAATGTGTAGAAAGAACATAGCAGAACCTTAGGGATAGAATGGTAAGTGCAGCGGAAGAAGTGTGTGGAACCATAAAAAGAGGCAGTAGTAAAAGAAGAGATGCATGGTGGAATGATGAAGTGAAAGAAGCTGTAAAGAAGAAGAAGAAAGCATGGTTAGACTACTTGGCCTCTAGTAATGATAAGGATATGAGAGAGAAGATGAAAGAAAGATATAGGCTGCAGAAAGTTCACACGAAAGCACTGATTGAGGAAGTGCGTGAAAGATGTAGAATGGAAGCGGACGAAAGGTTGTCGCACAACTTTAAGGAGAACTCCAAACTCTTCTGGAAAGAAGTTGGAAGGACCCGAAGTGGTGCGACGGCCTTAATAATGAACAAAGTGCTTTCGAGAACTAATGACGTCCTCTCAGAAAAATCGGACGTCATGCAGCGATGGAGCGAATTTTATAGAGAAATGTATGCGTGTGATGATCTTAGTGCGGGATCCGGGGATGACGCCGTGACTGGTACGTCAGACCCGGACCTCGATGACACTGAGGTCATCAGTATGAAAGAGATTGAACGTGCGATTCGAAGTTTGAAATGTGGTAAGGCTGCGGGACTAGACAGAGTTACTGCTGAAATGGTCAAGTATGGTGGGCCTCGCGTCTGGGACAGCTTCCATCTGCTGTGCAATTTGTGCTGGCGGACGGGGGATGTCCCGGATGATTGGCGATCCACAGTCATTGTGCCTTTATATAAAGCTGAAGGTTCACATTTTGACTGCGGGTGCTATCGGGCGATCAGCTTGACCAGTTTAGCAAGTGGTGTGGATGTGGATATCTATGGATTACAGCAACCACTTACCATCAGGTGGATTGTGTGCTCGTTAGTCACCCTATCCTATAAAAACTATTCGCGTATTCTACTCTATATATTGAATGGGTACGAGTACATCACACATGTCCTTTATTGCGTATTCGTAGATCGAATGGATGGAACTGTCGGTCGGTTCAAAACGTAGCGAATCTCTTTGTTCGAAGCCTTCCCAAACGCAGTCTTTCATTTTTATTTAAAGCTTTACAGCAAAGTTGTTTCGCTATGCAGTATTGAAATGAAGTTTTTCGGTATCGTTGTGAACAGCACGTTTTGTCAACGTCGTTACTGTTGAAAGAAAGTGTTTATAATTTGGAGCAGGTAGATTCTATTATTGATATCTTTATAGAAACATTAAGGTGTGAGATACATTTGTATAGAGATGAGGGACATTTTTATTAGCGTTGTAAGAGAATCTATAACCCCATTACGAGTACCAAATTGCAATACCAAAGGTCTTGCACCTTTCACGCTGCTCCACGTCTTCGATATGAGTATTTTAAATCTGCTGTGAAAGGGGCGCTCATACCACCCCGCCTTTCATTGATTACCATAAGGTCTTTCTGGCATTTTAGCACGGGTGCCTCTAACAACACCCTAGAGATAAAATGGGTTAATAAATTATTTAACGCCGCCACTACAGGGCGGAATAGATACACACAAACATATACCAAAAAACATGACCCTCGTTCTAGGACAATCAACTAAAAAAAAGGCTGAATAGCTTATATATACATACTCAATATTTATTACGATCACAAATGACACTTGTCATACAGGTCAAACAATATAGTGCCTGTTACACTATCAATATTATCACGTGCTCCATGTAGTTGCGGTGTAAGAATATCCACTGCCCATATCGTCTCTTGGGTATCGTAAGAGATGACAGAAGAAAACAAACCCTCCTGCCTTTATTGCGGTTGCCAACCCGCTTGCAAAATATGGCAAATATGGAAAAATGGGGGGATAACTGTGAGGTAATTCATGGGAGGCCAATGTTCAGTAGTGGACATTTGATAGGACATAATCAATGAAATTATTAAGCGCGATATTGCGATGCAGTAACATTGATGCTATTGACAGTATCCCAATAATGTTGACGTGTATCCCGATGGTACTGTGACACACAATCCTGGAGGCGAGGCGTAGTTAAAAAATATTGACCGATGAACACAGTAAACGTAGTTATTTATATACTCTCTGCCCAACTACCGGTCGAAACATGCAGACCGATGATTTTTTGTGTCTCCAACTGCTTCCAAAGCCTCACAGATCCCAAACAATGATATGATTGTCTTTTTGGTTTGAATTTTAGTTTTGTGAGAAATGTTAGATGACACTAAGGTCAATAGTTCCCCAAAGGAATGCTGTAATCATCATCATTATCGTTATAGCTTTTCACAATTTCACTGCTGAACATAGGCCTCCCCCAAGGAACACCACAAAGCGCGGTACTGAGCCATTTGCATCCATCGACTTCCTGCATGTCTTTCGATTTCGCCATCTAGTGTGGGGCCGTCCTACACTTTGCTTACCAGTACGAGGCTGCCACTGAAGAACCTTACTTTCCCATCGGTTGTCGGTTCTTCGAGCTATATGGATGGCCTATTGCCACTTACTTTAATTTAATTGCCGTAATCAGCCAAGTTATCACCGAAGATGAAGACTAAGACTAATTCTTGCGTGAGAGTCAAATGTCTGTACTAGCTTAATTTTAAATTCCAATTATAATTAACTTACATTAGAATTAGAACCCAACGCCTTCGTCTTTTATTAGTTTAAAACACAATCGCGATTACAAGTATTAAAACAAAAGCTGCTTTTATTCTGATATCCATTTAAGTGTGACACAATTATCCCACTCAGTGCGAAACCCTACCTTCAATATTGTCCTTACAATATTATCACGATAGCAGGATCACGATACGGTTTTGATAGTGTAACATAATGTTTTTAGTAGATTTTCTGGTTTTGCACGCCTCATAACGCGTAGCGTTATTAGGTAGTGTATTACTCTTGACACGTGAAGGTCAAACAATTTAGTTGTCTTAAAACACCTGTATCATAACTATTTTGCACGTATACGATAATATGAGTAGCTATATATCAAGAAAACAGCCTAATTAATTCATCTTATATTTTCTAAAAAATCGTTTTGTATTGTTACTTTGATAAAAAAAGGTTTGAAAAAAAATTTACGTGGACGTCCGGATGTTGATTTTGTATGTGGTCATGAAAGCTCCCGAAAATTTTGACGTATCGAGACCAGTTTTTTCTTATAGAATTACATCAACTGGTTTTCTATCTCTTACCAATAACCGAGTACGCGTAGTTTGTTAATAAAATGATTTTCAAGTTTTATAAGTTTTATTGCAATCAAAAATTTAAAGTCGCTTTCATTTTTTTCTTTAGCCCTTGATAGACAGACGACAAATGTACCATACAGCCTAAATCGATTTTATACTTTGTGTAATCGATTTATTTTGGTAACTTATTTTTTTCATCAAAATTAAACGAAACCCTCATGAGGTGTGCATTTTATTGGTTTTCCCAAACTATTTTTAATTTACTGTAATATTTTGTATTGTATGCGGGATATCAGATTTCTAAAGCTTTCTTAGAAAAGCTTATGTCTAACAATGGTCATAGAAAGGCTGTTAAAAAGGATAGCTTGCACATATTAATTTTATTCTAATCAAATTTTCTCCTAAAAACTAAAAGTTTTTATTACGTGCCAGTCTTAAAGCACGTCCCCGCAATTTTTCTTAATAAAAATAAATTCCTCTAGCCCGTTCAAGTGATCTCCCTGGGTATGGTTATAACTTATTTTACGGCAAAAGTTCGGCCCCGGTTGTGTCCAAATTACACTATTCTCATCGGTGCATAAAAACGCGATTCTACCGTATTTTTAAAAAATGTACTCTCCTTGATTCAGATAAATGATTGTAAAAATATTAAAAAAGTTTTCTTATGCAATATGCTTTTTGAGTTATAACATATCTTTTACAGTTGGAGGAAGAGTTCCTAAAATTAATAAGCAATTATTCATTTTTTGACCTTCTATGATGGAATGCCGAATGAAGGAAGCCATGTGTAGTCGGCGTTGGATAATCCAAGCCAATTTGTGTATATTGGAAATGCCAGAAAAGTTTTATTACTTCCGATATATGGCGCCATAATCATCTTGCCACATGTGCAAGTGGTAAAATAAAAAAAATAAAAAAAAAGTTCTGAGGTAACACGCATAAAAAAAAATTTTAAAAATACAGTCGAATTGAGCACCTTCTTTAAAGTCGGTTGAAAATACTCAGACTCACCCACCGAACGTGACTATTCAAACAAATCCTCTATACAACGGAAGATGCCTATGTCTAACAGTGAACTTTTATTGGGTGATAGAAAAGAAAAAGAAGACATATAGAATTAATATTGCGACTTATTTATTTTTCTTTTTATGATAATAAGGTTATATGACATATTATCAAAAGAAGTAGTTTAGGAAATCTTTGATTAAACAAAAATTAATTTAGGAAACAGTTGATGACTAATAAACTATTTGAATTTTACTGACATACTAATATTTGTACGTAGTAGAGCCATGCTGCAGCTATATTATGGTTGTAGCACGAATGGGTCTTCTCAACTGGGGAAGGAACACGCTCTCACAGAATATCAGCGCAAAATAGCAGCTTAATGCTGCTGTGTTTCGTATGGTGAGTGTAGAGAACCGGAGACCCTTTATACTGGAAACGAGGGAGTCCTCAGGGGTGATAACGCATCTGCATCTTGATTCTTAATCGAAGATAAACGTAGATGTCTATGGGCCACAGTATCTACTTACTATCAAGTGCTCCTTTGTCACACTTATTCCATAAAAAATTACAAACATAGGGTAATTTTTAAAGACTAGCCTTTAATAATAAAGTTCAAAATATAAATACTGATATACACTTTTTGCAGTGTTTAAAAATACGCGTAAATTAGGTTTCTACAATTATTTGAAAATATCCGAAATTGAATGTAATTTATGGGCAACAACAGCGCGCGCTCGTGTGTATACGAGTCAATGCACGGAGCTTTTGCCTACTATTTACTTCTATGATTCCTATTATCTCTTCATAGGTTGAACGGGTTTAGGTACTTCATAATAAATAAAATATATTATTAAATAAAATATATATATTATATTTTTTACATTTTAACGGCGTCTAGAATGGATGCTATGCAAATAAAAATTCTACACTCAATGAATTAAATATATATTTTATACTCTCACACAAAAGACAGTTCGAAGTTAGTTAAAATAATGCATTACCGCGTATTTTCAATTTAAGAGATAATAATGACAGAATGTTTAAGATTTTTTATTTGGCCGGTAATTGCAAAATAACCCTATATAAACTTAATCAATCAATCAATCAATATATTCTTTACTGTACACCAATTCATATTAGAACGAGAGAAAATTAAATAAATATATACAAACTACAATAGGCGATTTCTTTCAGACAACCCTTATTTAGCAAAGAACTGTTGTTTACAGCGAATTGCAAATAGGGAAGGTGTACATAAATTTGGCAATCAAGTTAAAAAATATATAAGTATATAAATACACACAAGATGATGATGGTTGAGGATAGGTAGGATAGATACAATTAAGGACGGGAATTATGATGGGAAATAATATTAGAGTTCCAAGTAAGAACTTTTGAGTAGATTTCCGGAGGAAAAAAACATTGCACGTCGAATATATAAAGGCAAGGAGTTCCAGACGCGTACAGCTATAACCGAAAAAGGTTTATTGAAGAAGGAGGATGGATATCTATATATCTGAGTCCATCATCAGATCAGCCCCATGATGCACAGTATTGTCATCACATTTACATAAATGTGCCAAATCATAGCTCAATCGTATGTCAGCAATGGTTTTAAACATTTAAAATTTGATAAATCGGAATGACATACGAAGAAATCAAGTTATTATATAATTAGTAATAAATAACAACACCGTGTAGTGGCGGTGTAAGAATATCGACTACAAATATCATTTCGTGAGTGTCGTAGGAGGCGACATAGGGAAGCTGAAGAAAGAGATAGGCAGCAGTATCTTCCTAAAAACAGATGAATAAAAATAAAAACGGTTACCAACCCTCTTGCCAAACATGGCCAATATACCAAATATATCCCCTTTGAGGCAATCTATGAGGGAGGCCTATGTTTAGCAGTGGACTTTTGCTAGGCTGTAATAACAATGGATGGTTGAAATAAATACAAATATTGCTCCTTTTAAATATTATGATTCCAAAATATAATCCTACATAAAATAAACCTTTTACGTAAGCCATTATCGGCAATGGAATTAAATCCGTGTATTTATTAACCCTTTTATAATGTTACTGCATGTATTCAGAAAATGAAGTTATAAAGTTTTAAAAAAAGTGACAGCTTATATTCGTCCTGACTGTATTATATATATTCGTGTGACTGCTGGGCTCAGGGCTCATTTCTGAGAGGGTATTAGGGCAAGGAAATGTCAGTGTTG
The DNA here is from genome assembly GCA_963668995.1 of Parnassius mnemosyne. Taxonomy (NCBI): domain Eukaryota; kingdom Metazoa; phylum Arthropoda; class Insecta; order Lepidoptera; family Papilionidae; genus Parnassius; species Parnassius mnemosyne. Next base: position 15,774,486 of record CAVLGL010000083.1, read on the forward strand.
GCGAACTTCACATATCTTTGAACGAAATAGTTTCTCAGACATGCAGGTTTCCTCAAGATGTTTTCCTTCACCGCCGAACACGTGGTAAATCAGCACTTGAATTGCAGTTAACAATTTCTTTGGTGCCGGCGGAGATTGAACCGGGGTTACTCGCGTACTATGAATTTCCAGCAAGCACTTAGCACCTAATATACCATGGCTCTCGTATACGTCGTCTTGTAGTTTGTTATAAATACCTAGTCAGGTCATAAATTCTGTAACATGTTTAATATAAAATAATTGAAACAAGTTTATTCATTATGTAACCATTTATATACCAAAATGAACTTAACAAAACATAGATTCTTATGACACTAAAGTTTATTCAAAATGACCTACGTGATTTTGAATACAGGCCTTCAATCTGCGCGGCCAGTCGTCTATCGCAGCACGAACGAGGTCCATGTCAATATCGGCGGCTGCCTTAATCAAGGATGTCTGGAGTGACTCCAAATTAGGATGAGGCTTTGAGCACGCCTTTTCCTCCAAGTGTTGCCATATAACGGATTCAAATCTGGACTGAAGAAGGGCAGTCTTCGTGCCGGATGAATTCGATTTCACGCGCCGCCAGCCAGTCTTGTGTGCTCTTCGCTCTATGAGCTGGCGCCGAATCTTGTTGGAATACCCAGTGCCTGTTATTGAACATGGTATGAGAAACAGGTTCCACTAGGTTCGTCAGGACTATATTTTGATACACAACTGCATTCGTTTTTACACCTTTCTCACAAAAATGTACCTCTGTTAAGCCCCAATAAGAAACTCCCAACCATACCATGAGCGAGGATGGAAAATGACCTCGTTGGACACGCGGAATACGGTTGCTCGCTTCTTCACTACTGTGTGCGTACACCTTATCATTTTGTTTGTTGTAGCTCTCTTCTACGGTAAAAATTTTTTCATCCGAAAAAAGAATTTCCCCGATTTTTTTTCCCGCGTACCGCTTCAACAAAGCGCGGCATCTCTTCAGTCTCAGGTCCATTAGACGAGCATTCAAACGATGTCCTGTTTTTCTTCGATATGCCCGAAGCCCTAAGTCTTCATTTAACACCCTTTTCACCGTGGTTCTGCTTAACCCCATCTGAAGGGCCAACAGTTTCTGCTTACGTTTGGGATTTCTTTGAATTCGCGCCTTCACAGCTTTTATCACTGCTGGAGTCCTAACAGACCGAGGGCGACCACTTCTTGACCTGTCATCTACACTAGAGTCTTCATTGTATCGTTTGATGGTACGATAAACGAATCTTTTGGTTATATTCAAATTTTTCAGTATGTCAAAAATTTGAATTGGCGCGTAACCGCAACGATGCAACGCAATAACTGCAACACGGTCTTCTTTAAGCGTCCACTCCATATTTAAAAATGAGTAAAATTCTAAAAAGTATACAGTTTTATTTTCATGAACAATTCGAAATGCGAATTCAATAAACTTTTTTGTGGCCAAAAGAAAAGTTTTTACTGTGTGACAATACTTATGACCTGACTAGGTAAAATATTTCTGAGAACATTTTATAGCAAATCTTGTTTTTTTATTAACACACTTTAATTAGCTTCGCGTGTATCTATTTAGCTATGTATCAAAATCTTTTAATTTGGTTTTCACCAACTTGTAGACAGCCGATTGACTTGAAATTTTGCAGTCGTGTCAAGGATCAATGACAATATAATAATTAAATACCTTTATCCTAGTGTCCTGAACAGGATCACCAGGATAAAATAAAAATTGTCAGGATTATCACAGCTCTGATCAATGCGTGTTTTTTAGTTGTTTTAAACTCATAAATTATAGTGAATAAACTCTACTAACTAGAAAGTTTTGTCATGTCAATTGCTTCATGTGAATCATTTTCTACGTGGTAGAGCCATGCTGCAGCTATATTGTGGCTATATTATGGTCGGCTCGTCCGGGGTAGGACCACGCTCTCACAGAATACCAGCGTAAAATGGCAGCTAAACACTGTTGTATTTCGTATGGTGAGTGGAGAGAACTGGCGACTCATTTTACTGGATAAGAGGCATTACATTTTAGTCCTCACGGGTGACGATGCATCTGCATTTTAATTCTTTATTGAGGATAAATGTAGATGTCTATGGGTCACAGCAACCACTTACAATCAGGTGATCTGTGTGCTCGGTTATCACCCTATCCTATAAAAAAAATTATTATATTATAGACTAAACAACGGAAAAGAAATCATAGATATTCATCATCATCATGATATCATTATATGTATGTACAGTTCTATGCTTAATAACATACAAGATTTCGAACTTCTTCCTTTTTCTTCTACATCATCCTCAAATAAAAGTTATTTTAACCTGTACTATTTAAAAGTGAAAAAAAGCGAAAAAGTTAAGTAAAGAAAAGGAAAAAGTATGTGGACCACTGGACCACTGGACATAAGACAAAGATTTACAAATTTTTATAAAACACTTAATCTTAGAACGAAACATGCATACAAACATTATCTTATTATATCTTAATTTTAAGTTACCACGGTTAGGTAAAAATAACAAGAAATATACAACTTAAATACAAAAAAGCTTAAGGCCTTAACAGTGGTTGAAATGCCTAAATCTAGGATATTTAAGTAAAAAAATCTCAAAAACTGTTCATTTAATCCACAAATAAAAAATACAGGGTTACAGAAGAAGATTTGACAAATGTTTTTAATTTAACAAAATTGTATTTTTGTCAACCCCTTATTAGAAAAAAAATCCCCAAAGAGTACCTATCTTTGTCATATTTTGCAAAATTTCTCCAAAACGGCACAAGCTTTTTAAATAGTTCTTACACTAAAAAAAAGGTCTTAAAAATATTAATATTTTTAATTGAGAGTTTTATTTTTATTACCCGTTTTATAAGAGAATATATCATTTTTCCCTGAAATTGAATATATTTACGCGAGCGCGCATGCTCCGTCGCCATGTAAGCTCTGTCACAGTCCGTTTTCGGACATCGTCGAGGGTGGACTGCACGTCGGTGTTGGAGCGACTTCATTCAAATATATATTAGTTTTTTAAAAGTTTATACTCAATTATAAATATTTTTATGACTAGAAATACTTAATTTAGTTAATATCTGTACACTGGTAACTGTAAATATTATTTTCTAAATAAATGAATTTTTAAAGTGCCCAAAGAAGAAGAAATTTTTGCGGCGACTTTGATTAGTGAAATTGAAAAATGCATTTTTATATTTAGATGTGGAACGACGAACATGCTCTCGTTACTTAGATTTCGATAGTTTTTAATACCTATGTAATTTTATTGTTGCATATTTTTATTAATTAGTTAATACTGAATTTTATAATTATTTATTACAATAAAATGCTGTTTTTATGAGTATGACTTTATAAAATATTATTAGGGAGGGAAATAAAGATACAGATACTTACATTTAGGTACACTGTTATCAAATTAAATCAAACAATTTAAATAAATAAAAGAATGGTGCTTACCTAAGTATAAATGACTATATAAAGACATTCTTGGGTTTATGGTTTTTTCATGTTAGACAAACTATCATCTAAAAAAAGTAAAAATTTTAAATTGGAGAGGGGTTTCTCTACATGATAAAGTTAGAAATGAAGATATTTGCATTAGAACCAGAGTAACTGACATAGCCCAACGGAATATTACAATGAAATGGCAATGGGCTAGCTATATAACTTGGAAAACAGATAAAAAATAGGAAGAAAGGTCCTCGAGTGGCAACCTCGTACAGGTAAGCGAATTAGTACTCAACCTTTATTCCTCTTCACGTATTCTCATACGCTTTTCTTCACACGCACACACACACACACACACACACACACACACACACACACACAAGCACACACACACGCACACGCACGCACACACACACACACACACACACACACACACACACACACACACACACACACACACACAAACAAATAGGTAACGCAAATAATACTTACCTAGTACTATTAGGCAAGAGTGAATAGGTTTTTGTTAAGTCAGTGCAATTCACCATCTTAGACTACATAACCACTTACCGATGGGATTGTAGTATAAAGATATAAGAAGAACAGTAAAAAAAAAAATTACCCTGTGAAAGTTTGCATTTAGATATAATTTCTCTAATCAACCGTAAAAATATGATGAGAATATGTATATAAGTATAAAGGTTGCCTCACACAGGACAGTGATAATATAATATATCTTCCATTATCTACGCATGAAAACTTAAAATCTCTGAATCCCAGGGTATGTTCATATTAATAGAGCCACATTGAAATGCATGGGGATCGTTTTGTAATTTCACGTCATTATCGAAAAAAAATTGTACGTATTTCAGGTGGCGGTTTGCAAAACACGATTCCACAAAAATTAACTCAATAGAAAATAATTGCTAAGTTGCTTCTAAAAATACTTAAATTTTCAACGTCAATTTTTTTCTCACGTGGTAGAGCCATGCTGCAGCTATATTAGTAGTAGGTATAGTTGTAGCACGAATGGGTCGGCTCGACTGGGGAAGGGCCACGCTCTCACGGAATAACATGTAAAATAGCACTTTAACCCTGCTGTGTTTCGTATGGTGAGTGTAGAGAACCGGAGAACCTTTTTACTGGAAACGAGGCATTACATCTTAGTCCTCACGGGTGACAACGCATCTACATTTTGATACGTAATCGAGAATAGATGTAGATGTGTATGGGCCGTAGCAACCACCTGCCATCAGGTGGACTGTGTGCTCGTTTGTCACCCTTATTCTATTAAAATAAACTTTCTGAGATTTCAGTAAAATAATGTTAAGCACTCGTACAATTATGTCTCATGTCAATAAAGCTATTGGGCTATTTTGATTTGTAATAAAGTGATTTTACTTTATAGGTTAAATAATTTATTTACCTTTCTATATCAAGAACCGTTTTTCTGTCACTCCTATTAAATTTGACAGTGCTCGCTGAAATTTAGCATCTTTAGATGGATCAGAATCGGCCGCTGATCCGGCTGTTAGATATTGCAAAAATAATCGAAAATATTTATTTTTACTTTCATGCCGAAGACTACCTTGTTTTATTTTTTATTACGCTCAAATAATATTTATTAGGTTATAAAGCAAGTATTTTTGTAAATGTTTTGTATGTAAATGTAAATGTTTTCATTATTTTGTTATTCTATTGTTTACAGTTATTATCACGTCTTAGCTTTACACCAAGAATTACATTAGAAATTCTTGATGGGATGCGAAGTAATGCGCATACATTATTTTCATCAAGAACTATAATATATATATATATATATTTGTTTTTTTTTACCAGTAGAGTTTCAACAAAATCTTAAAAAAGTTCAATGAATTAAAAAATGCCAATAATTATATAATTTCAAGTCAGTGTTTTACATTTAAAGATCAGTTATAAAGAGCCAATGTTATTATTTTCATTTTGATTAATTTAATTCGAGACTAAAATAAACGTGAAAGGGCTTTTATCTGCAATAATAATTGTCATCAAAAATAACATAGACTTATAAAAGTCATATACACGGTCAATCATACTGAAGATTATTCATTGTACTACAAAATATTTAAAAGACTATTTCCAGTATAATGACCCGAATATCATCATTAATGTTTGACTGGCACACTTAAAAGTTTTATCACATGGCTAAATGATTGACTTTTATATTATGATAAGGTCATGCTTTTCTATAAAAAGTTGCAAGAAATTTTAAATCATGGCCCTATTGGTTTGTTTTACTTTTTACTTAATTAGTGAAAAACAAAATGGACTGAACTAAAAGTTTACTTTCTTGTGTAAAAAGTGCTATTTAGAATTTTATGCAAATGATAATTAAAGTTTCTATGTAAATAAGTGTAATAGCGGGTATTATATTCAATGGTAGCGGCCATCCATATTTGCAAAGTCAGCATCATTTTCTGTACAGAAACCGGCAAAGTGTTGCTCAAGGCACTATAAACAAAGCAGCTGATAAAATGTTACACTCATAACTGTTAACAAAAACTGTTTCCGCAAATGGTCTTATAGATAATAATAACTATTCCGCCATGTTAGGTGCAGGAGCTATTATTAGAAGGAGAAGAGGTAAAATTTTGTTTTAGAAATGCGCATTCAATATTGTTTTGTCTGCAATTGAGCATAAAATAAAAAATAACTTCAGCCAAAGAGTATTATACTCAGGCCCATCAATTGGTATGGAAAAAAATAATTTTACCAGGTTTCAAAAAATCAATCAAAATTAAATAAAAAACATAAATATTAAAATCAAAAAATGTATATATGTATGTCTATACATACATATAATGAATTATGGCCGCTTGCTAAATGACGGCGACTCACTAAAACATCCTACAGTCACGCCGAAACTAAGAGGAGAGAATTACTGTAGAAAAGGTAATAATTTATTGCGGAAATTTTGTGATAAAATTTAAAAAATTATAAACTTATCCAAGTTAATCTAACTTATCATTATGCGTTACAAAAAAACAAATAATAAAATAGTGAGATGGCGTCAGTTTTTAAGAAGATATAATAAAAAAAAAAATTCAAAAAAGTTCAGTATTTAATTGATTATATACCGCTGACACTTAATCACGCTTTTCGAAACCACGCCAGTTGTAAACAATACTTGTGTGAAAAGACAAAATCTTTTCAAATTTCCGCCGAGTTGTAAGTAGAAGGCCAAATAGGTGACGTGTCAATTTTAATTAAATATATTTTATATGAAGTGATCTTGACTACGTTTCATCAATTAACCGTTGGTAAAAATTAAAACAGGAATTTTACGATTGTGTTTACAAAAAACGTTATTAGTTGAACCTTGCAGCTTGTTCATTATTTTTATTATAAATACCTATAAATGTATATATTATTAATAAATAGTTCCCATAATATATTGGATTATTTTTTATTTTGCCCTATCTGCAATGTTCTACGCTCTATAGAAAATGTGGCGTATGACATGACTGACAATCTTTCGAACATTTTATCTAGGTACAAAGATGTTTTACGTTTTCGTCGCCTCCACATGATATTTTTGTCAGCATAAAGTACCCTTCTATATCTAAAACGAATATAAATATTGCTACAAAGTAAACTAATAGGCTATACAAGTCCCTCTACTGGGCACAGGACTCTTTTCTTATTTCTGAGAGGGTTTTAGGGCAAGGAAATGCCCGCCGTGCTTCCCCAATGCGTGTTGACGAAAATTGCAATTACAAATTTCATTCGTGCTGTCGGGGATCAAACCCGGGACAAATTTACAGCGAACGCTTTGACGACATATTTTTAATACGACACAAATAAATACGATTTAACATATATAATAAAAATTCTTACGTACTTGAAACTTGAACACTTGATAGGTCGTGATGCCTACCGGATAAAGCTACAGCACCACACCGTACAATGTAATTGAAGATGCGTAACCGCGATATAATTCTCAGTGATGCGCAAGCATAACAGGCAGTATGTCACTTATATAATTGTCATCTCTGCAGTCTATTAATCTTTGCACTTTTATAAGTAATACAGAACGTAGTTGCTAGACGGTGTTGACATCGGCTAAAATCTCTGCGATCGCCGTTTCGTCAAGGTCATTCAGGCTAGTTAAAGCCTTAAGAAAAAAAAAAAAAAAGAAGTTTTTTTAAGAAAGGATTGTCTTTGATAGTGAAAAATTATGATATTAAATATAAATATTATAATTTTTATTATTAATTATACATTTCTTTTCTATTTTTAGAAGTACAGATGTCAATCAAATCTGTAGGAATCGTTACAAATAATTAGTAAGCTCCGTTTCCAGTAAAAAGGGTTATTAAGCTGATATTCTGTGAGAGCGTGATCCTATACCCCGGTCGAGCAGACAGATTCGTGCTACAACCATAATATAGCAGCAAACTGGCTCTACCGCGTATAAAATCTCCCGTTGTAAGAAACATTTGCCTAAATTTTCACGCTGCTTCTTCGCTGATCTGGATATTTTACGTTTGGTGTAAATGAGATAGTTATACCCAGTTATAAATAGCGGCACGAAAGTCTAGCGGTGACCGTTACTGCGCATAAGTTGCGCTGACTGGCTTATTGCGCATAAGTCGCGCTGATTGGCTCGCGCGTATCGTTTGAACCCGCTGATTGGTTCTCCAATCGCATTCCTTTCAATTCTTCCAATTCAATTCATGCGCGTCCCCTCCACGTTTCGTTCAGCGCTAGACTTACGTGCGGCGACTTCTATACTGCTGTCTGTCGTAAAACTAAATGTTTTTTTTGTCTATCGAAAGACTAAATGCATATGCATGGTCTAAATGCATATGCATAGAGACTTCCCATAACAAAAAAAACATATGCATTTTTACGTGGTAGAGTCATGCTGCAGCTATATTAGTAGTATAGTTGTAGCACGAATGGGTCGGCTCAACCGGGGAAGGACCATGCTCTCACAGAATACCAGCGTAAAATAGCAACTTAACGCTGTTATGTTTCGTATGGTGAGTGTAGAGAACCGGAGACCGTTTTTACTGGAAATGAGGCATTCCATCTTATTTTTCGCTGGTGACAACGCATCTGCATTTTGATTTGTAATATAGGATAGATGTAGATGTCTATGGGCTGCAGCAACCACTTACCATCAGGTGAACTTTGTGCTCGTTTGCCACCCTGATCCTATAAAAAATATGGTAGGCATTTAAATACGCATTATGTATTTTAATTTCTTTTTTCTGCCGGCTTCCAAAAAGGAGACGGTACTCAATTCGACTGTATATTTTTTTTATGTATGTTACCTCAGAACTTTGTACTGGTTGAACCGATTTCGATGATTCTTTTTTTATATGAAAGCTGATAGTTCTCGTGTAGTCTCATATGAATTTGATCAAGGTCAGACCAATGGTTATTGAGTTATTCTTTGATAACTTATATTGTAGTCGCTTATATTGAAGTCGGCTGAACAAAATATCAGCACTAAAAAGGGGACTCTAAAGAGTGACAACGCATCTGCATTTTGATTCTTAATCGAGGACAAATGTAGATGTATATGGGCCACAGCATCCTATTACCATCAGGTGGACTGTGTACTCTTTTGTCACATATTCTATTAAAAAAAACACTCATGTCTAGCAGTGACTTTCACGAGCTAATGAATAAGCAGTATTAGAACTCGGATTGGCCGCATACTTTTAAATTAAACACAACGACAAATATATTGCCTTACAAAAAGTGATCAGTAACATTAATATCGAAATTCCTTAACTCTGAAATTATAATAAACACACAAAAATGAAAAAAAAAACTTTATGAGATAATTAGCACCTTTACAAATAATTTAGGGATACTATAATAACCTTTACACATAATGTAAGGGTTAAAAAGCTGATGAAGAAGTGTAGTTTAAACTAGGATTGCTCACGTAATGTTAGAATAGAATAGAATAGAAACTAAAGGCGAATGCTTATTCCCGGACCTACCACAAAAATAAAGCGCTCCAAAAAGAGATGTAATATCGAAATTTCCCAACTCTGAAATCATAACAAACACATAATGTAAGGATTAAAAGGGCTAATGAAGAAGTGGAGTTCGAACTGGGATTGCTATGCTATTAACTAAAAGACGAGGTCTAATCCTGTGGTCTTTCACGGCTCATAATATATACGTATCATTATTTTAACGAATGGCGTCTATTCTATAATTAAAAATTTTGTACTGCCGACTTCAATATAAGTTATTAAGAATAACTCAAAAACTATTGGTCTGACCTTGATCAAATTCATATGGAACGACACGAGAAGTACCAGCTTCCAAATAAATAAATAATCATCGAAATCGGTTCACCCAGTAAAAAATTATGAGGTAACACACATTAAAAAAAACATACAGTCGAATTGAGTACCATCTCCTTTTTGGAAGGCGTCAGAAAAACTAAAGGTGAGTGCTTATTCCCGGACATACTACAAAAATAAAGCGCTCCTAATGTAAGGATTAAAAGGGCTAATGAAGAAGTGGAGTTCAAACTCGGATTGCTATGCTATTAACTAAAAGGCGAGTTCTAATCCTCCGATCTTTCATGGCTCATAATATATTTGTATAATTTTAACGAATGGCGTCTATTCTAAAATCATTTCTAAGCGAAACCAAGAATCATCTCTACTGGACATGGCCCTCTCCTACAGGATTACTAAGAGTAATATCGAAAATTCCCAACTCTGAAATTACAACAAACACATAATGGAAGGATTAAAAGCTTTCCGGTTTCATTTCACCGTTTATCCGACTTTATGTTGTGTTAAGGTTTCGTAAATATAACATTAAAGACGAATTTTTCCCCTTTTTAAATATTTTAAATTAACTAACTTAGATACAAAAATTGGTACCTTCTTCAGCCGCCATCTTGGATTTACATTTCGACAGCACTATCGGCTTCAACACCCTAGAAACCTATGAAAATGAAACCCATGATGAAAAAATTGATATCTATTGCAGCCGCCATCTTGGATTTACATTTCGACAGCACTATCGGCTTCAAAACCCTCGAAAACCAAGAAAATGACACCCATCCATCCATTATAACCTATAAAGTCCACTGCTGAAGATAGGCCTTGGCCATAAACTGCCTCATAGGGAGGACGACGATTTGTTATTCTTGCCACCGCAAAAAAAAGTTTGCAACCGCAGGTTTTATTTTAAGCTGTTATCAAGAGTTTGCTGCTCTCCAGCTCCTTTTTTCAGATTCCCGTGTACCTTGAGTGTCATAAAAGGTTTGAGGGAAACTGAAATATAATACAAATAATAATAATATATTTACAATAATAAAAACCTGAAATCTGAATTAATTCTTGCCGTATGGTGGCAAGAGCGCTGGTTGAGTTTTCTCTCTTAATTGTTATTTTATCCCTTGGATGAGAAAAGAATGAGCCTTTTGTAATTAACGTGTCTAGTTGCCGATACATTTGCATGAAAAAAATATTAATTTATTTATTAAGCATTCTTTAATGCAATAAGCATTCTTTGAAACATAATTTAAAATTAAAAATTTACTACAATCGACTTCAATATCAATTATTAAGAATAACTCTAAAACTATTCTTCAGACCCTGGTCAAATTTATATGCTACAAGCTTTCAAATAAAAAAAAATCATCGAAATCGGTTCACCCAGAGAAAAGTTATGTAATACATAAAAAAAGAAAAAACATACAGTCGAATTGAGTACCGTCTCCTTTTTGAAGTCACTAGAAAAGAATACACACTGTGAAGAAAGCCATTTTGCAAATTTCACAATAGTCATCTTCCAAAAAGTAATATTTTTTGTGTAATTTACTTAGTTCATTCGCCTGGGATTTTGTCCTAATACTAAACTGCGTCTCAACTCTTGAGACAAGACCGCCAAAGAGTCTAGTCTAAGTCTGCGCTTTACCCTTCTCCCAGGGCCCCCGAAAGGGCTACAGGCGCCTGTGTGCAAAAAAAGAATTTTGGCGCCCCTTAAGGCATTTTGAATCATTTTTTTTGAAGGTAGGTAGGTGCTTGAAATAAAGCAAAAAACTGAACTTTAGAAGTCATATTTATTTGTCGACTAAAATATCAAAATGAAACAAACAGAATAAAATCATAACAAAATAAATTAAAATAAATTCTTGTTTACGCCCATTTTAAAGCATTAACTAATGGGGTACAGACACGTTGTTTATAAATACTAGAAAATAACCCAAAACTAAAAATCACATCTTTTTTTAAGAACAAATAACAGAAATATTGCCTAATGTCTACATATATATAAATACTACTTTCTACTAATACTTAGATATTTTAAAAAATATGCAATATGCTATGCAGATACTTCTGATAAAAAATACCTAGGTAACTTCGTTATAAAATGAAAAATGATAGCTAGGTAAAATTGAAAAATACAAAATAGCTATTGTAGCAGCGATATTTTCCGAGACCTTGCTACTGCAAATCAAGGGCGTAGCTACATGTCATATCATCATACAGTGATAACCTATGGATCTGAGACGTGGTCCTTCACTGCTAGCCATATGAGAAAGCTCAAAGTCACTCAGCGAGCTATGGAGAGGGCAATGCTCGGCGTGTCTCTGCGTGACAGACTTAAAAACTAGGATATCCCTAGTAGAACCACAGTAACCAACATATCCCTAAGAACTAGGATGCTGAAGTGGCAATGGGCCGGCCATATAGCTCGAAGAACCGACAACTGATGGTGAAGAAAGGTTCTCGAGTGGCAGTCTCGTACCGGCAGGCGAAGTGTAGGGCATCCCCCCACTGGATGGAGTGACGACCTGGTAAGACATACTCAATATATAATTATTTAAATAAATGCGAGCGTTTTTGTTCCTTTTGTGAAAAATCTTTACCCTTCATTTGGGCCCTCCAATAAATTTTCATATAGGCCCGGCTAAGGCACGCTACGCCATTGCTGCAAATTCATTAATTACATCGCTAAAATTTGTACCATCAAAAATTTCTTGTTCAATTGCTAATATCGCTAGCCCAGACAATCTTTCTTGAAGCATTGTCGATCTTAAATAATTTTTAATGATTTTTAACTTTGAAAAAGATCGCTCGCCAGAAGCTACAGATACAAATAATGTCAGAAGAATTCTTAGTGAAATGCTTACGTTTGGAAAGGTGGAGATTAAATTGTTTTCAAATATATATTGTAAAATAATTAAGGGGTCAGTATCATCAGGTAATGAAAACAACTCTAACGCTTTTTTTTAATTTCATTAAACAAATCATTGGAGTCTATATTCTTATTCTCCTGATCTGTCAGTCGTTCTTCAAGAACAGAACAATGTTTTAAAATATCGCTGTCACTTAATTTGAATATGTCGCTAAAAAATCCGAAAATATTATCATACTCATTTAATAAGTCAAATCTGTTGTTTAGAGAGCTTAATGTTTGATCTATAATTTTTAAGAAAAAACTAATTTTAAAGGCAAGTTTTGCATCATGAAAGGTCTCATCTCGGTGTTTGTGGTCAAACAGTTTTGGTTTAAATTTCCTCCTGACCATTGGTAACGGTGGAAAGTCTTCTTCAATTTCGAGAGAGAGTGCTACTTCTTTCGCTTGTACAAGAATTTCTTCAAACGATTGGTCAGATCTATACTGCTGAAAGTGGTCATCTAAATTTTTTAGGCAGGTTTAGCATACTTTAATATTAATTGTAGCACTTTGCATTTGTTTGCTGACAATATCGATGTGAAATAAAACGTCATGCCAAATAATAATTGCGCAAATAAATTGAAATTTTAATGTACAGACGTTATGAGGGAACTCGTTTTATGTCTTGCATCAATGTGAAAGGAATCATCTTCAGCTACTTCTAGAAGACTTTCGCAAACCCTAATTAAAGAAAGTTTAAGGGGCTTTATTGAATCAATTCTGCTGGACCATCTTGTCTCACTTAGAGGCTTTAAACTTAACCCAGGGATATTTTTTCTCAGAATATCCCACATTTTTGTGGATGACGAAAAAAAATTATATATTTCTTGCACAAGATTAAAAAAGTTTATTGTAGCATCTGACACTTTAGAAGCGTCATTTACTGTTAAGTTCAAATTATAAGCCGCACAAGGTACAAAAAGGGCTCTCAAATTCGCGTCAAGAATGCGTTTTTGAAGCCCAACATGCTGTCCCTTCATGTTTGCCACATTATCAAAATCTTGTCCCCTAATATTTTTTATATCTAAATTAAATTTTTTCAAAATTTCTGTCATATATATATATATATATATATATCCCTTTCCCTGTAGACTCCAGTATTGGATTAAACGCAATAAAACTTTCCTTATACCTCAGAACAAGTCTAATTTGCGCTCAGTATGACTAGTGTCTGGTGTACATGTAATATTATTGAAAAATATCTTGAACTGCGAACCATTTCTAAAATATTATTTCTTACTTTAGACGACAATAATTCAATTATTTCATTCTATATTTGCACACCTCATTTTAACACATTTTGTTTGGGAGTTACACACTCGGCTAACGTGCTGTCTCATCACTGAATCAAAAGAGGCAATCATCTCAACAGCTTTTAGAAATTCTCCATTATCATGTTTGAAAAGTAATTTAAGAACCTTGAAATGCCAAGCATTGTGTAGATAAATACTTAACAATCGCTATAATTCTTTCCAACACGTCGCGCCAATATTTTTTTTCCGTTTCTAAAATCCGCAGGTGATGAGCATTAACAGTCGTAGATGTCTCCAACATTTTTTTTTAAATTTACCCAAGTGTTAATATAACTATTGTGAAAAATTGACGTTTCGTGTATCTTCATTGGCAAAGACAAGTGTTGCCAATCAGATACTCAATTTGTATCACAAAAAGTGTTAGAAGTTTCACAAAACAACTTACAACAAAAACAAAATACAGTATCTTTAGAAATAGAGTAAATAAGACAAGTCGTTTCGTCTTTTTCTCAATTTGCTAGATTTCTTACAAAGTATTTGCATGAAATCTCATTGGTGATTATTTTGGGCCACAAACCGGGGTCGGATGGAATTATATCGACCCTAGTCTTATTAAACCCATCATCGAAAGTGTCACTTGCAGCAGGTATTTCGTTAGCTGACATTACCGAACTTCTTACACAAGATGAATTACCTGAAGTGGATTGTTCAAGTTCTGTAGACGAGGATGGTGTCATCGCTTCATCGGGTTCTGCATCAGTAGAAGCTGTTTTGCTGCTACAACCGCCGCCACTTGTTGCAGGACCTGATGTTACCGTAGTCGCCTCTGTTGAAATTTCAGATGGTCCACTCACGGTTACTGATATTACGGATTAAGAATCTTGAGATTCGGTCGCATCGATAGTCTCCATGGAATCTTCATTGTTTTATAAGAAGTGCTTTAAAGATCCAGCCATTTTTTCCCTTTCTTGTAGTCTCAGTTTCTTATGCTCGCGAAACTTCGCACCTGAAGGTCTCTTTCTTTTATCCTGACAAAACAAATAAATAATTAGTACTTATGGGAGTTAGGAACTATCTTCTAAAGTAATCACAATAATAAGCACCAAGTTTGTATATTGCATATTTAAGTTAAAAGCAATTTGTTCGAGCCCTTTCAGCTTAAACCTTTTCAAAAATAAGGGCAGAAAAAGTATTAAACTAATTTGATCTCATAGCCCTTAAAAACCTAAAATGGTTTTTTAAAAAGATCGAACTAAGCGAGTTATGGATAAAAAACCAATTACTTTTTTTAAACTCGTAAAGGGTCTTTGACTATATTTACGTGCTTCCTAGAGCCTTTATTATGTCAGATAGAAAAAAATGTTTTATGTAGAAGTTGTAGATTTTTCCTATATTATCTATTGAAGTTATCAGATAAAACAGGAAAGAGACAGGAATAGGAAACAGAAAGGATTCCTATAAATGGTTAATGTTGACAGTATAAAGTAAAGTAGGGAACACTTACCATTTTATGAAAAATCAAAATGTTGATTTTGGCGCCCCTAAAGGATGGCGCCCGTGTGCATTGCACACTTTGCACATATAGAAGCGGGGGCACTGCCTTCTCCCAATTTGATTACGTGCAATTCATTTGGTTTTTGTGTCGTTACGTGAAATTTACGCAACCATAAAAATACCGTCGTGTGTACTCATCACAGATAATTAAAATAAAATCATTACCAATTCCAACATATGAACATTACTTTTACTTTATTGAGGAGGCGTTTTACGTACAAAAATTGCACATAAATAAACACCCAGGTCCAGAGATATTACTTGTAGACATAAAGTAACACGGGCCGCCCTTGTAGATAATATTGCTTGTAATTTGCTTATTCCGTGATAAATTCGAACCCGCGACCAGGTAAGCAGCCCTAACGTAACCTTGCCACCAAGCAGTCTTTATTATGAATACCAATTATACCTTATTTATGATATTAAGGTCGATTTATACCTCTCCTTTACAAGCTATTCTGTTTTCCTTTTTAAGCTTTTTTTTGAACATCCATTTGACACCATCAGGTGTCAAAAGTAGTGCCTGATACCAAAAGTGGCTCTACCATGTTGTAAACTAATGCAAGGGTGACATGTTAGCATTCAGCCCATCTATTGACAAATTAATGCTGTGGCAAATAGAATTTTATCTATTCCGGATTAAAAATCAAAATGCAGACGCGTTGTCACCCTTGTCTAAGATACAATGCTTCCACATTCCCGTTCACCTTAAAAGCTTAGAAGTAGTGTGTGGTCGCGAATGTAGTCGAATATAGATTCGAGTACGTATCCTTAACCTAAATTAGGCTACTTTAGATACCTTGTTGAAGGTCTAACTTATACTGGGTTACATAACTATTTAAAAAAAAAACTTTAACGTAAACCCATAATATATGTAAAAATTACAGCATTTGTATATCATTAATATATAAAATAAATGGACGAACACTTAAGCTGTAAATAGACGTTGGTCGGTTTTAAGAATATGTATTCCATTCCATAACTTGTGCGATAAAGCGGCTTATCTCTGTGTCAACCTATTACTTACTCGCGAATGTAGCAGTATGTGACTGTTCATACTATGTACAACGCTGAACATGAACTAAAACTGGAATTTGATTAATAACTTACAACCTTTAATCAATTTTGTTTACATTTCATCATCATTGACTGTGTCGTTGTTAGTAAACGCGACTGCTGATCATGAGGTGCCGGGTTTGAATCCCGGGTCGGGTCAAGAAAAATCAGTTATTAAGTTTTTCCGGCACGAATTTGTCAGTAGGTGCTCGGAGTCAGGAAGTTGGCGGTGTCTCAGCCTCCTGCCTCGTGAAGCACGTAAAGCCGTTGGTCCTGCGCCTGATCTCTCTTCGGTCGTATGGGTATAACGTCCCATCGGAGTATGAGAGTACAGGAATAGAGTGCAAATGTGCTTGCGCATACACATGGCTGCGTTGAGTCTGGCCGCCGTGACCGAAATTCGGTCTGGAGGACATTATTCTTCATTATAATCATGACCATCTTCATCATAACAGCCTACCAGCAGTCTACTGCTGCTAATAAAAAGCTCGATTCTTTACATCCTGGTTTCACCTGTCCAGGTGTCACTTCACTTTCTCTAACAAGGGTTCGTCCTTCGTCTTCCTAGAAAAAAATACTTGTTCCGGTAGCGTAGTTGCTACACAAAAGCTATAATTAGGTTCGCTATAAGCTATTCTATCTATAGCTGTCGTTCCAGCTATTCTTACGACAACTATTACAATGTCGAGGATGCAAGAGGCTTAGGTTTTTACTCGTGCTCGAATCTGGTGGAGTTTACGAGTTTTGTTTATGATTAGCTGCGAATGACTATGTTGATATGAGAGCATAGGTGTATTATGTGTTTATTGTTTTAATTCCCGAAATAAAAATGCTTTAAAACTACTTTTAAAAACCAAGAGAAAAGTACTCGTATAATGTACGCACACAAAATAGTAGAAACGAAACTAATTAACAAGTTGAACGCGGCCGCGCTCAGCGCAGATTTAGTTTGCAGAACAGCTATTTTTGCCGAAAACTTCTCTTAATTATACACACTATGAACTAATTTAGGCGATTACGATATCGACGTTTAGTCCTGTATAACTATCAGTTTGTATAAAAGCATTTATTTATTTTTTATTAAAATACGTTTTTATAACATTAGTTACATTTACAATAAATAACTTTGAAAGAGTCAGAGGACTTGCTTGCGTATTATAAAAAATTGTGTACATATCTTACGCCGACTCCACACGACTCCAACTCCATATCCTGCCTAAAAGTTTTTGTTCCGAAGTACCTCTATACACAAGGAACATAGTTCTGTGCATAGCCAACCAAAATGACGATCTATAATCAAATAGTTAATTAATAAAAATTGGAAGAGCCATCCAGTAAGTGACTAGCAAAGAATTAAATTAACATTTTTGAACTTTCTACTTTAATTTCGTAAATATAAAAGAGCAAAATATTAAAATGGAACGCAAGTTTTTGCAAAAGGCAATAGAAAAAGCTTCTAAAATTCAGCGGGAAAGAAGTAAGAATAAGAACAGTAACTTATAACCGGATCGTCCCTGTGAGTAATGTAATGTGAAATATATGCCTTATCATAAAAAGTCCAGTCCAACCATCAATTTCTTTTTTATTTTCCGACTTTAAAAAAGAAAGAAGTTGTCAATACGACTGCTTTTCTTCTATAAAGAAAAAACTAGAAAGATACCGTTGCAAAAGTATCAAAAATAAACTTTTTATTCTTAATTAAAAGAATTAGTATGCTGAAGTGGCAATGGGTGGACCATATAGCTC
This sequence comes from Parnassius mnemosyne, assembly GCA_963668995.1. Classification (NCBI taxonomy): domain Eukaryota; kingdom Metazoa; phylum Arthropoda; class Insecta; order Lepidoptera; family Papilionidae; genus Parnassius; species Parnassius mnemosyne. Next base: position 15,792,793 of record CAVLGL010000083.1, read on the forward strand.
GAAGAACCGACCACCGATGGGAAAGAAAAGTTCTCGAGCGGCAGCCTTATACCGGCAGGCGAAGTATAGGGCGTCCCCCCACTAGATGGAGTGACAACCTAGTAAGACATGCAGGAAGTCGATGGATGTAGCTGGCTCAGGACTGTACTTTGTGGCATTCCTGGGGGGAGGCCTATGTTCAGCATTGGACTTGCGAGGGGTTGTAATGATGATGATGAATGATGAATAGGTAATAATAACAGTCGACTTCAAAAAACTAAAAAAATAATAAAATAGTTTTCACATAATAGCTCCTAAAGTCGGTACTAAGACATAGTGTATATAACAATGAAAACCATGACTTCAGAAGAACAACTGCAACAATTGCGGTCTGACAAATAAATCTAAGATTTTTTAGTCATTAATTTAGTATCTCCTTTAATATTATTATTAAAGCGTCCATTATAATATGTATTTTGTACTAGAAATCCATAGCAACGTAATCATTAGTTTCATGACACATTTATAAGTGAAAGCTCACAAACAGATACGCTACAAGGGCCACTCCCATCCAAAATTAGATAAATAACAAGTTCAACTTTGTTACATTAGTTTGTCCTGCGAACCCCTATTTCGGTAAAACTATCGCGTGTGCTTTAACAAGCTAACTTTTCGATAAACAAACTTCTGTTTGAACTCGCTTTCTGTTGACTCTCTTCTTCATTAATGGAAGTCGCCAATAATTCTCATTTGGACTTTTTTTATTCCAACTGTTGTACATTTTCTTTCAAACAATTCGGTATGAACAGAAACCGTTTCAAGATTGTTCATATCTAAACTATATTTTATTAGAGATCTTAATTTAATAATAAGGCATGAGATTATCAAAAATACATGTAATTAATTATCCTTTATTTCACCTACAAATAACATCATGAAGGAGACTGAATGAAGTGAGGCCAATATCTAGTGATACACGTGATAATATTAAAAATTTTGTACAACCGATTTCTATATAAATATTATAATGAGAACATCATTAATGTGTTAGAAGTCAATTAAATACGCATTATTAAAGATAAATCAAAAACTACTGGTCAGATCTTAATCAAATTTATTTGGGACCTCATGAAAATCACCAGCATAGAACTTATGCTACTTATCCAATGCTTTACAATAAAATAAATAAAATTCTACAAATTTACCCGCTTAACAAATATCAAAGTAAAAAACTACTATTATCTTGATTAAAAACTCTAAATACAAAAGAAACTGAAAATTTCTTGGTCACTTTAAAATAATATTACATCAAAATAATACATATCTACTATAACTACATTTATTATAATAACTAAAGATTATTTCACTTGTATAGCTACTAATATATTTAATTAAGTCAAAATATAATTTAAAACAAAAAAACGTTTGGAAAAGGTTTTTTTTTTATTTGAACCATCATCATCATCATTAGCATTATTACAGCCCTTCACAAGTCCACTGCTGAACATAGGCCTCCCTCGAGGAATGTAACAAAGCACGCCACCTGCATCCATATTTGAACCATACCATGAATTAAATAATTATATAATATGTCTATGTCTGTTCACTGTAAATTGCATAACTTTTGTTAAATACGTGTACAATTGCTAAAGTTATATATCTTGCCTCGTAATAAGAATAATCATTTATTGCATTTTAAATTAAGAAATTAATAAAATTCCTATAAATAGTAGTCTAACCTTTCATACGCATAATAAGTTAGTGTGACGGTAAACGCAAAAAAGTGATACTCGTATTTAATGTATTTGCGATTTTGTAACGTAATACATTAAGTGAATCATAACATTTGCTGTAGCCCATAGACATCTACATCTACTCGTATCTTCGATTACGAATCAAAATGCAAATGCGTTGTCACCCGTGAGGACTAAGATGGTATGCCTCGTTTCCAGTAAAAAGGGTCTCCGGTTCTCAACACTCACCATACGAAACATTTTACACCGGTACTATGTGAAAGCTTGGTCCTTCCCCGTTCGAGCCGACCCAATTGTGCTACAACTACACTATACTTTATGGAGTTAAAATTAATTCAGCCGTAAACATAATCAAATCGCTATTGCTGACACTCTCATTATCTATTGTCATGATAATGTCAGCTGTTTATTTCCATTTCGATTACCGTGTGGGGATATTATAAATAAATCCATCCCCCTATTTCACATTCCAAGATCGACATGAAATGAAACTTATTGAAAGACCCTTAAGTGTTCTGGCCTTCGGGAATGTAACCATCTCATTTTTATACCAGATATAAAATACCGAGACCGAAAAGTTGTGACAAAAGAGCGATACCAATATTTATTTATTTATTTTTTAATATTTCCTACTAACATCTACCATTACAGGAAAAAACCTAAATCGATAAATGTAGCATCTCAATTCAAAATAATATTAGTAATAATAATACAATTAAAATATGTTATTGGAATTCATCATAAATCATAAAGTAACAATTTAAATGGTAAAAGATAATATTACTAATTACAACACACAATAATTAATTTAAATAACAACACATTACAATCAATTGTATAAATCAATTTGAGAATAACATATTATAAATAATGTCACTTTTTATTAAATAGTACTGCTATCACCAATCTAGCTGATAAACATGGCGATTACGGAATATCCTCCCTGTTCTTTTTTTTATAGGATAGGGTGACAAACGAGCACACAGTCCACCTGATGGTAAGTGGTTACTGTGACCCATAGACATCTTCATCTATCCTCAATAAAGACTCAAGATGCAGATGCGTTGTCACCCGTGAGGACTAAGATGGAATGCTTCTTTGCCTTTAAAAAGTTTCTCCGGTTCTCTACACTCACCATACGAAACACAGTAGCATTAAGCTGCCATATATATATATATATATGTATATATAGTAGAGTTATGTGTTATATTCGATTTACAAATAATATAAGCTTGTTACATTTTAATAACACATAATTATAAATTATTTTCAAATTAATTAATTACAAAAAATACATAATTTAAAAATAACTAAAATTACAGTACATGTCGAAGTGTCATGTGACAAAATCAAGCAAAAAGTACCTTCAAAAAAAAGAAGTTAGGATACTTTGCATAGCATTTAAGACTTTTTTCGAATAAAGTTTATTAAATTATGGTAACAAGAATATAATGTTACCGTGTATGTAAATATGAATGTGACATCCCGTGGGTGCTGTAAGAGGCGACAGAGGGAAACAAATCAGGAGATTGGCAGCAGCGTCTTTCTAGTAAAGACTAAAAAATGAAAAACTGCAGCTGCCAACCCGTTTGCCAAGCGTGGTAACTATGGCAAATATCCCCTCTATTAGACAATCTATGGGGCAGGCCGCTGTTCAGTAGTGGACTTTAATAGGCTGTAACGGTAACGAAATGTAATCAAAAATATATTTTAAAAACATAAAATTTTCGGTACACACCAGGTGCGAGATGTTGGTCGGACTAATACGGCTTATTGAGGAAGTGGCATTTCACACTGACATGGGTAAAAGCTAAATAAATCGCACTTAGATTATGCATGAACTTTTGTGCTCTTAAATTGTATCGTATAATTAATGTATTTCAATTTTACAACATAAATATTTTTTTTTAATTAACATAAAATCTAATGAAACATGTTAACAATTACACCATGTAAAAGAAAAATCATAAAAAAATATATATATGATAGATTTTGTATAAAGTAAACGAGAAATATGCCGTGTAGTGGCGGTCAAGAATATCCACTACCCCATATCTTCCCGTGGGTGTCGTAAAAGGCGACAAAGGGAAACAGGCAGGAGATGGGCAGCAGCATCTTCCTGATAGTAGCCGAAATTACAATGAAAAAAAAAACTGCGGTTGCCAACCCGCTCGCCAAGCGTGGCAACTATGGCAAATACCCCCCTATGAAGAGAGTAACAAAGAGACGGCCCCCAGTCCCCGGCGGCCCCGCTATTCCTGGCTACGGTGGCGACCATGGTAACGGCGGGGCAGGGGGTGCTAAGAATCTCCGGTGGAGGTTCGGTTGCCACCTTAGACGATTCGACCTGGCAACGTACAACGCACGCACCCTGAGGACTGACGAGAAGATCGTGGAGCTGGAAGAAGAGATAGACAAGTTACGCTGGCATATTATAGGATTATCAGAAGTCCGAAGAGAGGGGGATGACACGGTAATCCTCGAATCCGGCAACTTGCTCTATCACCAGGAGGGCGACCATCTGTCCCAAGAATGTGTCGGATTTATCGTCCACAAGTTTCTCGTTAACAACGTTGTAAAGATCGAGAGTGTGTCGACGAGGGTTGCGTACCTTATACTCAGAATCACCAAACGGTATTCGCTGAAGGTCATACAGGTTTACGCACCAACCTCGGCACACCCCGATGAGGAGGTGGAGGAAATGTATGAGGATATCTCTAGAGCCATGCATTCCTCCAAAACCCAATATACGGTGTTAATGGGAGACTTTAATTCAAAACTAGGCACAAGAGAGAACGGTGAGCTGAAAGTAGGGAAATTTGGAATAGGACAACGGGACCCAAGGGGCCAGCAGCTGGCCGACTTCATGGAGAAAGAGGGACTCTTTATGATGAACTCTTTCTTCCAGAAGCGGCCCCACAGGAAGTGGACCTGGGAGCCCCGACGGTTCGACAAAAAATGAGATTGACTTCATTATGACGACCAGACGACAATCAAAACAAAGTGATCGCGAGGGTGAAAACTGATAGCGATCACCGAATGGTTAGAGGCACACTGAACCTAAATGTTAAGTTGGAGAGGTCTCGTCTAATGAAGTCAACGCTCTGTCTCCCTCGTGCTCTGTTCCAAAGTCCCGAAACCTTTCAGCTCGAGTTACAAAACCGTTTTCAGTGCCTAAAAGAATGCAATGAAGTGAACGATATGAATGACAAGCTCGTGGAAACTGTCCATGCGGTCGGAGCTAAGTTCTGCAAGACCCGCCGCAGAAGAACACAAAAACTCTCCGATCACACTCTTAATCTCATGGCTGTTAGACGGGAGATGAAGGTACATTCTTCAACAGATTTGACAGCATACAGGCAACTGAACAGACAAATCTCCAAATGCATGCGGCGGGACTTACGCAACTTCAATACAGCTTGTATTGAAGAAGCGATCGAGCGGAACCAAGGCTCCAAAGTCTTTGTCAGAGATCTGTCTGCCAGAAAGAGCCAACTGTCAAAGCTGAGGACCGAGTGTGGCAGCATCGTTTCCGGGGCACCTGAGATTTTGAGTAAGATTGAAAGGTTCTATGGGCAGCTATACACGTCATCGTTGGAGCCACACGCAAAAGTGAGTAACGATCCAAGAGCGAGTCTTATCCGACACTATTCCGAAGATATCCCGGACGTCAGTCTGAGCGAGATTAGAATGGCTCTCCAGCATCTTAAAAAGGCCCCAGGCGAGGATGGAATTACAGCGGAGCTTCTGAAAGCGGGTGGAAAACCGGTACTTGAAGTCCTTCAGAGGCTCTTTAATTCCGTCCTCCATGGTGGCATTACACCGGAGTCGTGGAGCAGAAGTGCGGTGGTCTTGTTCTTCAAGAAAGGTGACAACGCTCTCTTGAAGAACTACAGACCGGTTTCCCTTCTGAGCCGCGTCTACGTGCTGTTTTTGAGAGTCATTACGAATCGTCTCGCGCGCAGACTTGATGACTTCCAGGCTCCCAAACAAGCCGGTTTCTGAAAGGGCTTTAGCACCATAGACCACATACATACCCTTCGGCAAGTTGTACAAAAATTCGAGGAGTACAATTTGCCACTATGCCTGGCGTATGTGGACTATGAGAAAGCCTTTGATTCCGTCGAAATTTGGGCGGTACTGCAGTCCCTTCAGCGGTGCCAAGTTGACTGTCGGTATATCGAAGTGCTGAAGTGCTTGTACAGTAGGGCTACGATGGCTATCCGAGTACAGAACCAGAAGAGAGAGTACGAAACCTATCCAATTGCAGAGAGGTGTAAGACAGGGTGACGTTATATCCCCGAAACTCTTCACCGCTGCATTGGAAGACGTTTTCAAGCTTCTGGACTGGAAAGGATACGGTATTAACATCAATGGCGAGTACATCACTCACAATAGATTTGCCGACGATATAGTACTTATGGCAGAATCGCTGAAGGATCTAAGCACCATGCTCAATGACTTCAATAGTGTCTCCCAACGGATAGGTCTTAAGATGAACATGGACAAAACAAATATCATGTTTAATGTCCATGTCACACCTATGCCGGTAGTTGTTGGGAGCACTAAGCTCGAAGTTGTTGATGAGTATGTTTACCTGGGACAAATAGTCCGACAAGGTAAGTCCAACTTCGACCGAGAGGTCAATCGACGGATTCAACTCGGCTGGGCAGTGTTTTTTTTTTATTATTTATTTATTTAAGGACAGCCAGAGGTAATTACAATAATACATGTTCACAAAACATAATATATAAGCTTAATTATTTAATGTAAAACCTATTAAAGGCAGCCACAACATGCTTCACAAGAAGAGTAACACTTTAAAACATAAATTACAAAGTATTAGAAACATAACCTTAAAATAAATCAAAAACCAAGAAATACCAAAAATATAAAAAAATATAAACTAATAAACTGAGACACCTTAAAACAATACAGGGGAAAAAACACAATAATCAATTAATCCAAATAACAAAATATAAATAATACATATAGAAAGAACTCCTAAATATTATCTTTTAAGTTCTGTAGCACTGTTTTTTTAAAAGAGAACAAAGAATTGCTAAAAATGTCCACAGAATCCGACATCAAATTCAGCAAGCGTGACATTGTAACTAAATTATTGTTATGACCTAGATTAGATTTAGAAGGAAGTGGATAGAACAAAGGTACAGATTTACGTGGATAACGCCTTGGTACTTTAAGTTTAATTTTTCGCAATAGCTCAGCGCTGTCCGTAGTTCCGCGCACTATTTTATAAAACATTACCATGTCCAGATACTTTCAAGTTGACAAGCTGTCAACGCCGAAGAATTTTAACTTCTCATTATATCCGGCAAGTTTTTTGTCATTTATGTTACTACAATAAGCTAGATTCCTCATAAACCGTTTTTGTATCCTTTCTATACGTAGTTGATGGACTTTGTATTGTGGTGACCATATTACGCTCCCATATTCTATTATGCTGCGGACATAGGTATTAAATAATATTTTTTTAGTTGTGCTGTTCTTAAAGGTTTTACTGTTTCTTAATATGAAGCCTAAAGTTCTTGAAGCTTTCTCTATCATGTGGTGCATTTGTGGAATAAAAGTCAGTTTAAAATCCAAAAAAATGCCGAAATCCTTAACAAGATCCACAATCTGTAATTCTTCATTATTTATTTTATATTTAATTTTAAATGGAGATAATTTACGTGTGAAAGAGATTTGATAACATTTAGTTGGATTCAGCTGCACATTATTAATGCTACACCAATTTACTAGACCATCAATATCATCTTGTAAAAGTTGTGAATCATTGGAACATTTAATCACTCTAGCTATCTTTAAGTCATCTGCAAATAATAGGACCTTACAAATTCTTATTTATATCCAAATCATTAATGAACACGTTAAATAGCCACGGCCCCAGGTGAGAACCTTGTGGAACGCCAGAACTGGATATATAGTTATCAGACCTATAACCGTTTAGTACTACATAGTTAGTTCGACCACGTAGATACGACTCAAACCAACCAACCATAGACCCACAAAAACCGTAAATATATAATTTATGCAATAGAGTTCGATGGCACACTATGTCAAATGCTTTAGAAAAGTCTGTGTATATAGCATCTACTTAAAGTTGAATGTCGACTTTTTCTGTTAAGAAACCTACATGAGACATTAAATTTGTTATTTTTGAGCGATTTTTAACAAATCCATGTTGGTTCTCAGAGAGGTAGGGCTTAAAATAGCTAGATAAATAAGGATAGACTACGGCCTCAAATATCTTCGAAAAAGCTGACAATATAGATATTGGTCGATAATTAATAACATTTTTACTATCGCCGTTTTTCAATACTGGGACGACTTTTGTTATTTTCTATTTTTCTGGAAATACACACGATCGCAATGATTCGTTGAAAATTATGGTTAAGGGCTTGCAAAGAGAAAAAGCACAAATATTTATAAAAACTGGATGAATTCCATCCGGACCAGCTCCTTTATTTTTATCAAGTCTTTTTAAATACTTGTAAACTGTTTTTTGTGGGATGTATAAGGAGCTAAAACAATAAGATGAATTTGTGATGGAATTATTAATGCTATTGGATGGTATGGGGACTGTGGCATTGGTATAAACGGACGAAAAATGAGTTGCAAAGAGGTCACATATCTTCGACCCCTCCAAACATATCTTGTTATTAAGGTTCATAGTTAATTGATATTGATTTACAAAATTACGCTTATTTTTAATGTAAGACCAAAAATACTTAGGATCGTTGCAGCTACTTTCAATTTTAGAAATATATTCCTGATAACAAAGTTTTGTATAAATTTTGCAGCGTTTGCTTAATAATTGTAGCGATATTTCATCAAGCGGATTTTTATAAATTTTATATCTATGCAGGAAAGTTCTTTTCTCATTTATTATTCTTATTAAACCTTAATTGAACCAGTGTGAATATTTTTTTATAGGATGAGGATGATAAACGGGCACACAGTCCACCTGATGGTAAGTGGTTGCTGCGGCCCATAGACATCTACATCTATCCTCTATTACAAATCAAAATGTAGATGCGTTGTCACCCGTGAGGACTAAGATGGAATGCCTCATTTCCAGTAAAAAGGGCCTCCGGCCACCTGCACTCACCAAGCGAAACGCAGAGGTAAACCTCTACTTCACGCTGGTTTTCTGTGAGGTCGTGGTACCACCCCGGTTCGAGCCGGTCCATCCGTGCGACAGCAAAAGCTGCCGAGTGGCTCTACCACTGTTATATTTTTATTATTTTTAACTGCGTGGCTTTGATTTTGGAATATACTTTTCTATTGTCTTATTAAATATATCATAAAAAATATTAATCATGTCATTAACATCATTACAATCAGCAAATTCAAGAGACCAGTTTATATTGTTAAGTGATGCCCTAATATTGTTATAATCTGCTTTAAAAAGTTGTATTTAGTTTGCGATATATTTGATTGAAGTCCTGGTGTGAAGGTGGATGGTAATGGTCAGTTTGGACTAAGCTATGAACTGAATACAGAACTTTAATATCTTTTATATTGGATTATACGAGATCAAGGACTTTATCATTTTTATTCTTTATATTATTATTTTGTTTTAAGGCATTAAGGGATGAAAAATCTATTAACGTTTGGCCTAAGTTAGAGGCGCAACGGATTGGACTGATGTCCAGTCAATATTGCTTAAATTAAAATCACCTAAGAGACACATTTTCTAATCCTTCAGATACTCTATTAAAATTGTCTGTAAAATGTATTAAAATAGTATGATTCACGGGGGGAGGCAGGTATACCGCACAAATCGTCATTTTGAGTGTCGAGGATTCTATTTTTATGCATAAATCCTCACATTTACTCTCAAGCCCAACTAGCCTAGTAGATTTTAGCCTATTAGAGACAGCAATTAATACACCACCACCCTCCTTTGAACCATGACATCCAGAGCTTTCGCGATCACGTCTATAAATACTATAGGGATTGTCGAGGACCTCAGCATTATTGATAGATTGGTTCAACCAAGTTTCAGTCAATATTATAATCTCATAATCAGCGCAGAGAGCATTACAAAAGAGATCATGTGTTTTGCTTCGGATTCCGCGGACGTTCTGGTAATATACAGATATAACATTAGAAGTCTGAGAACATGCACAATTAGCAAAGATAACCTAGTCTAAATTCTCCAAACTACTCATATCTCTTATGTATATATATGGCGAAGTATCTGTCTTCCGCATGAAGATCTTGCCCTGCTTGACCCACACAAACTTGTAGCTTTTCCCTTTGGCTTTAAGGCGAGCAGCGGCATGGATTTTCTTGTTTAATGGAGAAAGATGTTCCGTTACGAACACGGGCGTCTTGCCAGCTATACCGATATGGCTCGTATTGATTTTGTCGTTAGAATTAGCCTTATTAAACTTTATTATCTTGGCTAAAAAGTTGTCCCTCAAACGAGGCGTAGCAAGTTTAACAATAATAGATCTTGGACGGCCGCTCTTTAAATTCATCTTTGCTACGCGTGTACATACATGGATGTCAGCTTCTTTGATTTCACAAGAAACGGTTTTGGCAAGTTGTAAGACTATGGTGAAAAGGTTTTCATTTTTGTGCTCTGGTACACATTGTATTTCAATATTTTTAGACCGACTATGCTGTTCTATAGTTTGCAGTCTAGTTGTGATGTCTCTGGTAGTACCAACCATGGATTGGTATTCCTTACGAATTTCAGATAAATTTTGCAGGTGCATGTCTAAGTTCTTCTTAATGGTATCATATTCGTCGTTTAAAAACCTTTTCGGTTGCTTCTATCGTGCTTTCGAATGAATGTATTTCTTCCTTAACCATATCTCTAACAATGTGTTTGAATTTATCTATCAACGAATTTTGAACAAGCTCCAGTTCTTCTCTTATTATGTTTGTTATATCGGTGGAAGTGAGAGATGATTGTGGTGACATTTTTCTGCGTCGCATTGTGACATTTTGAGCGCTGTCACTAATGGTGGGTGGGGAATATGCGGCAGTAGCACCGCGTAATGGTGTATTAGAGTTGTCACCTCCTCTCTTCCTAGCAACTTTACAATCACAGCTATTTATGGTGCTCCCAGTGCTTTTATCAGAAGAAGCAATACCGACACACTAATTGTGAAATTTTTAAAGCAGTATATGCATTTGAGGTATCCGTCATCTTCAAGAAATTTAGGACACGCCGCACAAGTTAATATATTTTTTTTAATTTCTCCTCAGTGTTCGGGAAACTACGACATATCTTCTCGTCAGACATACTTCAAAACCTTAAAACGAAATTGTACAACCAGTGCGTGTTGCCAGTGATGACTTACGGATCTGAGACGTGGTCCTTCACTGCTGGCTGTATGAGAAAGCTCAAGGTCGCTCAGCGGGCTATGGAGAGGGCTATGCTCGGAGTTTCTCTGCGTGATAAACTTATAAATGAGGATATCCACAGTAGAACCAGAGTGACAGACATAGATCAACGGATTAGTAAGCTGAAGTGGCAGTGGGCCGGCCATATAGCTCGAAGAACCGACAACCGATGGGGAAGAAAGGTTCTCGAGTGGCAGCCTCGTACCTGTAGGCGAAGTATAGGGCGACCCGCCACGAGATGGAGTGACGACCTGGTAAGACATGCAGGAAGTCGATGGATGCAGGTGGCTCAGGACCGTGCTTTGTGGCATTCCTTGGGGGAGGCCTATGTTCAGCAGTGGACTTATAAAAGGCTGTAATGATGAAACGAGAAATATTTTTTTTAAAACGTTACCCCCACACTAGGATTTTCTCCTGTGTCGTGGAGACAGTTTACAAACATAAATTGCACATGGACAAACATCCTGACCCGAAACAATTATTTGTAGGCCATACAAATACTTGTTCCGTGCGGGATTCAAACCAGCGGCCCCCAGCGCAACAACTGATTGCTAAGCCACTGCGCCACGTTACCACATTAGTAGGTAGGTATGCTACTTTTCAATACGTGACACGTAAAAATTAACAATAATCAAAAACACATCTACGAAACATCCTATTTATTTATTTATTCTTTATTGCACCAAATATTTGTACAAAAGGCGAGCTATCTATTTATTTACCTATAGTGAATAGGTATCTTTTAAACTCACAATTTTCAATGCTTCATTTTTAATATATAATTAATTATAAAATTTCATAATTAGATAATATATGAAAATACATAATTCTAATATAATGCAACTAATATACCGAATAAAAAAATTAAAATACTTTTATCGTTGTATGCTGTGTGTATTTCCATAAATTAGTTTATTGGTTTATTTATATGGTTTGCAAGATGATGTTGTGACCAGGATTAAGAAAGGAATGCTTCGGTGATTTGGCCATGTAGAAAGAATGAATGAGGAAAGAGTGACAAAGCAAATCTATGTTGCAGAGATGAACGGCATAGTCGGGAAGGGTCGCCCTAGGCGAAAGTTTATCGACTAAATTGGCGATATATTAAAAATGGGCCATATCAAGAGTACCTTTAACCGACGAGCGTGTATGCGTAGGTATATGGATGTGGAGGAAGCGAGAGAGGTGTGTCAGGATCGTGCCAAATGGAAGTCCATAATCTCTGCCTACCCCTCTGGGTGACAGGCGTGAGTGTTTATATATATATATATATATATATATATATATATATATATATATATATATATATATATATATATAATATAGTTTATTGATGTTGAAAAAATAATACTACGTTCTTTTACCTACAATAGGTGGCGTCTTACATGTTTCATATTAAGCAATATATTGAAGCCAGCGGCACGCCGCCGGCGAAATGCTCAAGGTCGTTCGCATGGAGTAGCCCCTTAAGAGAATTAGCTAATGTGCAATATTATTTCGAAATTTTTCAAGTTATCATTACGATTGTTGAGTTTTATTCCGAATTTTATTCTATTAATTCGAATTCGTTAAACAGAACCCATAATCTTATATTGTGTGTAATTTTCAATGTCATTTTCCAGCTAAAACATGCAATAATAGTCATAAAGGACATTTGAAATCAAAGCGACTTTATTACTTCGCTTTTAGCACTAATGTTATAGATATTATAATATGAGCTTAGGTGATAAAAACTTTTTGTTATATCTTTTTGTACAAACCATGCCATTATTCCCGAAGAAAACACGAATTAAGGGGCTACTCCATGCGAACGACCTTGAGCATTTGGTGTGCCGCGCCGACTCGCTACAATATAATATCACGAAATATGTAAGGCGCCACCTACTGTAAGAACGTAGTATTTTTTCAACATCAATAAACTATTTTATGGAAATACACACAGCGTACAACGATAAATGTATCTCAAATTTTTTATTCGGTATATTAGTTGCATTATATTAGAGTTATGTATTCTCATATAATATTATCTAATTATGAAATTTTATAATTAATTATATATTAAAAATGAGGCATTGAAAATTGTGAGTTTAAAAGATACCTACTCACTATAGGTAAATAGATAGATAGCTCGCCTTTTGTACAAATATTTGGTGCAATAAAGAATAAATAAATAAATAGGATGTTTCGCAGAGTGAGAGTAATATAGAATGAGAGTCGTGGAGGCAGTTTACAAACATAAATTGCACAAGGACAAACATCCAGACCCGGAACAATTATTTGTAGGCCATACAAATACTTGTTCCGTGCGGGATTCGAACCCGCGGCCCCCAGTGCAGCAACTGATTGCTAAGCCAGTGCGCCACGGAGCCGTCGCCGGTTTATAGCTAAAGTGACCATACGTCCCGTTTTGAACGGGACTGTCCCTTTTCTCAGTCACCTGTCCCATTGTCCCCAAACAAAGCTCCGGGACACAAAATTGTCCCGTAACTCGTTGGATGGAAGTATTCAACGTCAACAATCTTCAACATAATTTTTTTTAATCGAATACATTTTATGTCTCCCTGGTACAAATGCTGCAGTAGAAAGAATATTTTTTTTATTTTGAACAAATTGTGGACGTCTGAAAGAAACACTTACGGTTCCAGTTCTAAAGGCGATGTTGTTAACAAAGGTAACAATAAAAAAACTTAAGCAGAATTTTATTCTTATTTAAAATTATCACCAACTTTATTAAAGCAAATTTAATCCACTGACAAATGTAATTAATAATTAAAAAAATATGTTGCATTTAATAATTACCGTCTATACCGAATATAATTTTATATTGAACACTAATTGTGTAAAGTTATAGTTTTTAGAGTGTAAATAAACCCATGTCCTGTTTTGAGTTAAAAAATAAATGGTCACTTTAGTGTTTTTTAGTTAAATTTAGTTTAAAAAAATTTTAGTTTATAGTAAAAAGTAGGTATAATAATACCTACTTAGATACTTTTTACCGAATTAGGGTAGAAGCCCCTAATACCAGTCATGCCCCTAATTGCAGTCTTTTGGCCTTTTTACTCCATAAATAAGATTTCTAGTAGTCTTAACTACAAATATTTTCATCTAAAAAATTCTTTGTACCTAGAGGAAACTATATTTATTCAAATATTACCTCGCAGTTTTAAACCTAACAGTGTTAAAATCAAAACAGGTACGCAACGAAAAACGATCATTTTCCTAATTATTTGACAAGTTATGATCTCGGTAAAATTATGCTTACTTTACATTATCTCATATATAGGCTTTTTGATTTGTATGAATAAGATTATAGACATAGTAATGCAGTTATTTTTGTTTGAATTTACAACTTATTTATTTTCTTTTAGTGGAAATTAATGGGACTGTAATTAGATAATATAAGAAATGTATGGAGTGCATAATGTCAGCCGCCCGGCTGTTATTTGGTTTGACGTACCTAATAAGATGTACCTAATTTCAGCCACGTAATATAAATCAGAGCTGCCATAAACTGGAATAAATACCATTAATTAGATCATAACTTATTTTATAGCTAAGGGAGTTATGATCAATTCGTCTGGTTTAAAATTGGTTTTAGATTTTAAAGTTTAGCAAAAGATGTACTAGCTTTTCTCTCTGACATTCGGCGTATAGAACATCTTATGTACTCAATTATTTTTTTTTGAAAAAGAAGAAAAAACAAGCAATAAATAAAAACAAAAACGGGCCAAAAACTCATAACTGACTTTTTGACAAGACCCGGGATTCGAACCCGCGACCTCATGATCAGCACTCGCACTACTACAACCACTAGACCAACGAGGCGGTACTATACCTATTAAGATATTGTGGTTGGGTGATAATATTGAATTAGCCTTTTATAGTGTAAATTATAATATTTGTCGAAATTTTAATTATGGATTCGAACCTTACTTGCTAATGGTGCTTCATTTTTTTATTTGCATTTACTTCAAAGAAAATACACGCAAAAAGCTTCATCGCGCAGTAAAAAACACAACAAATATATGTATAACTAATACGAAAAATTATACCCAAAACAAACAAATAATACTACCTATAAATAACCTAATAAGTAATATTATTATCGACTAATATGACGTGAGTGTATGGTCGACGCTCTAACGACACGGGCTTCGCGTCGAAGAGCTCAGGGCTCACTGACTTCAGCAAGCCCGTGAGCAGTGAATATGCCCAGATTTTAAAATAAATTCTTAATAAAATCAAATTTTGGTCTTTTGAAAAAAAATTTACTATAGAAATGTTTATTAATAAATTGCCTATCCATTGGTGTAAATCGCAAAATAAAATAATACTTACTTTACGAGGAGATGCATGTTATCAATAATAATTTCACATTTATGTGGTTTCGTTGTAAGGAGATTATATTAATATTTATTTGTTTAAAAAAAATTGGATATAGCTTTTATGGAATCAAGATTATGTAGAAATATAATGTGTGTTTTATTTATTGATATATGTTTTAAATAAAAAGTAGATAGCTCCTAAAAACCACACAAATAACGACTAGCGCGACATTTTGCTCAACCTGCGCCTTAAGTGAAACACGAATTAACTGAAACACTGCACTGCACTTGCAATGTTTGTTTTGTATAAACGAAAGTTAAATATAAATCATACTTACATCAAAGTGAACTTCACAGAAGTATATTTTAGATTTTGTATACAATTCCTTGTACACAAAATCTATAATCTAATCCTACAATTGGCACTTGAATCCATAACTTCCCCGGCTTTCATGTGCTCGTATTTTTGCATTCAGGGACAACAAAACAATGATATAGATGGTAACTCATTATTAAACATCCAAAAGTATCTTATTCCCTTGCAAAATCGGCAAAATTCTAGGGCAGTGACGTCACGAGCACGTGACGTGACGGCACGAATAGCAAGGCGGTAAGCGTTTTTAAGCAAAAATTTAAAACGATAGATTAAAAGTAATTTTGATGGCACTATTCGGTTTTTAAAAAAAAATATATAAAAATTATAGCGGTTCATTATCACTATTATTCATTTAAAACACGTTTTGAAAATGGGTGTAATACCCTATGGCTGTACTATAATCTTTATCAGAACTGATAGTTAGCAATTTTTTTAGATTTTTAGTTACTTATTTAGAAAGCTAGCATATAATCTACTACACTACCAAGCGGCAGGACTCCTGTTTAGCTTTTAGTCAGTTCGGGTAGGTACCAGCCCGTTACCTATTTCTACCAGCAAAAAGCAGTGTTTACATTGTGGTGTCCCGCTTTTAAGGATATAGAGAGCCAGTATAATTAAAGGCTGTGAGGCATTCGATCTTAGTCCTTAGAGGTGACAGCGCATCTGTAACCTTCTTTGTTTAAAGTTGGCTGCAGGTGTCCATGGAATGCAGTGGTCACTTACCATCAATTGGTCTCTAAGTTCATTTGTTACTTCATTTATACATAAAATCTTCTGATCCGGGATGTCAGCAGTCAGAGACTGGGTGCCTAGTTTCAAGAGAGAAGATCGCGCCAAAAATGTATATTAAAAGCTGCTCAATCCCCCACTCCCCCACCCGTCCGTGACTAAGGCTGTTGTCACTGAATAGATACAAGTACAGCTGTAAAGCACCCGAAACGTCGGAATTAAAAATCTAAAATTAAACTCGATAAAATCCGTAAAATTAGTTTAATTTAATTACACTTTAATTTAATTACAATTTAAATAGGACCGCCCTCGAAGTATGTCAATTTTTATTTTTTTGTTGTTCTATACAAAAACTTTTGTACAGTCAGTTCGTAAAAAGGCACTAATTTCTTATGTTCTGTTATAGAAAAACATTTAAATAGTCAATTTGTAAAAAGGCACTAATTTCTTATGTTCTGTTATACAGAACTTTTGTACAATCAGTTCATAAAAAGGCAATAATTTCTTATATGCTGTTATAAAAAAATAATTGTACAGTCAATTCGAAAAAAAGCACTTATTTATTATGTTCTGTTATACAAAAACATTTATACCGTCATTTCGTAAAAAGGCACTAATTTCTTATATTCTGTTATAAAAAAGCATTTGTACAGTCAGTTCGTAAAAAGGCACAAATTTTTTATGTTCTGTTATACAAAAACATTTGTACAGTCAGTTCGTAAAAAGGCACTAATTTCTTATGTTCTATTATACAAAAATATTTGTACAGTCAGTTCGTAAAAGGACACACCGTATTGTTTATCACTTTCCATGGTATTAGTAGTTTTTAATACTAATCACGTTTCGTTTTTTTTTTATAGGATAAGGGTGACAAACGAGCACACAGTCCACCTGATGGTAAGTGGTTGTTGCGGCCCATAGACATCTACATCTATCCTCTATTACAAATCAAAATGTAGATGCGTTGTCACCCGTGAGGACTAAGATGGAATGCCTCATTTCCAGTAAAAAGGGCCTCCGGCCACCTGCACTCACCAAGCGAAACGCAGAGGCAAACCTCTACTTCACGCTGGTTTTCTGTGAGGTCGTGGTACCACCCCGGTTCGAGCCGGGCCAACCGTGGCTCTACCACTGTTAAAAATCGTAAATTGACACCTACTTCTAGACGTTAAGAACTTCTAATTACTGTAGATCTAGTAGTACAAATTTCACAGAAGTAAGATAAAGTAAGTTTTAATTGAAATAATAAGTTAAAACTAAAATTAATTTCAGCATTCCCTTGAGCTTAATAAGTTTGAAAGTTTTCGGCGAAATACAACATGACGCATATTCGGCAAATTTTCTTCGAGGATGGTAAAATTTCGTGCGGTTTTAGCTTGTTTCCTATTATAATGAAATATGTAAGTGTGTACAAATTAGTTTTTATATAGAATAAGGGAACACTCAATCAACTTGACAGTAAGAGGATACTGTGGCCCATAGACATCTACATCTATCCTCGGTTAAGAATAAAATCAATAAGAAAAAAAATCTAGCGTTGTGTTTCCAGTAACAAAGGGTATTCGGTTTTTACGCTCACCATACGCACCACACAGCAGCATCAAGCTGCTATTTTACGCTAGTATTCTGTGACAGCGTGGTCCTTTCCCGATCGAGCCGACCCATTCTTATTATAAGCATAATATAGCTCCTGCGTCGCTCCAGCACGTATAATAATTGTAAATAGCAAGCTGTAGACGTATTCTTGTTAATGGTTTTAACAAGAATTCATAATAATAGATATCATGATCATTGTAAGCCTCTTAGGTCCACTGTTGGACAATTTCATTCGAATTGCTTAAAATTACCAATCTGAAGGCAGTAAAATAGTATATGTTTAACATCTTCAAGATTTCTGTGTATTGTGTAAAGAAACTGCTTTATACACAAAACATCGCAATTTTATTTATTTATTTATTCTTTATTGCATTCCTTAATCTAAAAGAATACAAAGGACGAACTTAATGCCTTGAGGCATTCTCTACCAGTCAACCCATGCAGAGTTGAGAATTTGACGAAGGTGTAGCAATATAGAATATACAATAAATAAACTATAGAAATATTTCCTATTTATATATATATATATATATACAAATATTACACTACATAAACATACATGTATAAATATCAACACACATATATAAATAGTACATATAATTAACTATGAATATACGTCTAACAAATAAATGACCACTAAATTCGTTTCAGATACGGTAGACGATTTATTGTTGGAATAATCAGTTTGCTAAACAAGAATAGCGTAACCTTTCTTTTATAGTAAAAGTTATAATGAGAAAAACTAATGTATATCTAATGAAGATCACATTATGCCTCATAATAATCCGTGGATATATGGCGGTGAATGGAATAAGAAAAATAATTTAATTTATTGATTTTATTATAAAACTAGCGAATCGCCCTGGCTTCGCCTGGATAAGATCCATTAATGTGACGTTACGATTTAAAATTATCATCAAAGACCATTTATTTTATCAATTCTTGTCAAAAATATATCGCCAAGTTTTATTGGATAAAACATAACCTAGATCACTCCTGGTATCGCTCTCTTTCTGTTTGCCAAGTTTCATCATTAATAATCATTAATTCATTCATCAAATCATTTATAACAACGTTAACAGTAAAGGCAGACTAGTCCGTTCTAATAGTGGTGAATTTCCCTTATTGCACTCTATAAAACTGTTCGAATACGTTTCCCAGCTTAACCAAAAACCCGACGTAACCGGAAAATCAACGATGTTCGTAAAAGTAAAGAAAAGATACACGGAAAAGGCGTGACGATGAAACTGATGACGTAGTTCGATTGAAAGGCTACATTCCCTGTGTACTCAACTCAATCGAACGATTTTCCCTTCCACAAAATTTTCAAACAAAGGAATATCAGTAAATGTAACGAACTACATTTAGTTACTTATTATCACTAAACCAACGAGACAACAAACCACACACGATGGTTTGAGTCCGATCTATTCCCTATAAACAACTTCATACCTTATAATCCTGCAGTACAATCTGATATATAAAAAATTAATATTTGTTTGTTCGTATTTTATGCGCTGCCATACCATTAATCACATTGCGCTAAAACTTTGTCAACTTGCCTGCACTTGAGCGAAGGTTATAGGCATAGTTAATTAACATGCAGTAGGTGGCGGGTGTATCGTAAGACAAATTTCATTGTAAGTCATATCATTCAATTTTCATGAATGTTTTATCATTTTTAATTAAACGATATGACCCTTCCAAATTTAAAACGACATTTCTTGAAATATTTATTCTACGGCAGCAATGCGCCGGATACCAGCTAGTAAAAAATAAAACTGAGCTGGACGTATTTTTCTTCATACAAGCAAGGATGCCAAACGAGCACACAATCCAACTAACGATAGGTAAGTGGTGAATACGGCCAGCAGAAACCTACATCTATCATCGATTGAGATTTAAAATGCAGGCGTATTATCAAATCTGTGAACTAAGCTGTAATACTTCGTTACCATAAAAAGGGTCACTGGTTTTCGGCACTCATCATGAGCATCCTTCTGCGGTCAAGCCAATATACAACCATAATACGCCTGCAGCTTTTGGTACTCTAAGAATCAAAATATAGATGCGTTTTCACTTTTTGTCCCTGAGAACTAAGGGTGGTTACCACACCAATCAATCGATCATCGATCGATGGCATCGATCAATGGTGGAATGAATTAGTCGACGTTATCGAGCTGCTTGATTATTCGTTGTTCAATCATCGATCGACATCGATCAATGTCGATCAATGGCGTCCCTTGACGATCGATCGATTGGTTTGTTAATACCCTATAACATGTCTCCCAGTACCAAATAGTTTTACTAGTAAGACTACTGGAAATTTCTTCCCATTGGTCTAACTCATAAAACTTCTCAATACACCTGATATATTATTATTATAAGTAACTATTATTATTATATGCTGCTATTTTACATTGATATTTTGAGACTATTCCATTAGGGATGCTACCATAAAGCAAATACCGCATGGCGCTTTTTAATGCCACTAGTATAAACGCCTTAACAAATGAACACTATACCACTGACTATCCATACTCAAGCGAACACTTGTTCTATTTCTGAAGATCAGATGCAGAGTGGCATAGAGACAATGCATACACAACCACTGCACATAAATATCGGCCCCAGCTGGGGTTCCAACGTGTCGTAGTAACCACATGTTCTGACCACGATTACAACTTCCAATGCAGTCTCTATTATGAAATTTACTGGAAATAAGGCAATCCATCTTAGTCCTCATGGGTGACAATGCATCTGCATTTTGATTCGTAATCGAGGATAGATATAGATGTCTATGGGCCACGGCAAACACTTAATATCAGGTGGTCTGTGTGCTCGTTTGTCACCCTTATCGTAAAATAAAAATTGTAAAAATTATTTAAGCACACATAACAACATGTATGTTGTGTTTATTACAATTTATTAAGGCGTTTCAAATCACTATCCATACCTTTGAAATCGGGTTATTAGCAGAGTATAACAATGGCATTAATAATTATCAAATACAATGTATTATAGCGGCCGTTGTAAACGGAATAGATAACAAGGGATACCATTTCATATTGTTATTAGTAACGATAAGCTTAAATGTAAATTTAAAATATCAAATATTTATTTATTAGTAGTAAAATGGTAAACTAAAATCTAATTTTCATACTGAAGTAACCCAAATAAATATTAAAATAGGGGTCATTGCAGTAACACGTGAAAAAAAATTAAAACATATACAGTAAATTTTACTAAAAACGTATAAACGAGAACCATTTTTCATGCAGTAATTTTTGTTATCAAAAAAATCCTGGTTGTGTTTTTTACAAATTTTAATGGCGAAAATTTTATTATTTGACTTTAAAGTGGCTTTAAAAAACGATGTTAAATTATAAAAAGGTAAACCTTAATATAATATTAAAAATTTAGAATACAAGCTGAAAAACCAATGTGGTTTCTATTCGGAAGCACATTCAAGAAGCGTTCAACAAAACATTGAGATTAGAATTTTAATTAAATGTTCAGTGCTTTCACAAACCGAAAGGCTCCTGTATATTTAATAAATTACCTTATTTTAATACTTGCATTCGAATTTAATTATTAAACCTATATTTAAATTTGATTTCAAGTATTACATATCATAATTTTTTTGCCGGCATACCACTTGCATCTTTACAAGGTGCAAGTTCGACCTCACTTGGAATACTATTCTCACTTTTGGGCCGGGGTACCCCAGTGCCAGCTCCTTCTACTTGACTGCATCCAGCACTGAGGCTCGAATCGTTGACGGCCGAATTATTTCTCATCAGCTAGACTCACTGGCGCTGCAAAAAGACGTTACATTCTTTTGCATATTCTATCGCATCTATCACGGGGAATCCTCAGAAGAATTGTTCAGATTGAATGAGATTGATGATTGATAAGATTGAGCTGCTAAATTCACGATAATATCCATACCATCTGGAGGATTGGTGGTCCACCACTATGTGATTTACGGGAAGTTTCCTTCGAATTCGAGGAATCAAAAAGTTTTACGTGGTAAAGCCATGCTGCAGCTATATTAGTAGTATAGTTGTGGCACGAATGAGTCGGCTCGACCGGGGAAGGACCATGCTCTTACAGAAAACTAGCGTAAAATAGCAGCTTAACACTGCTGTGTTTCGTATTGTAAGTGTAGAGAACCGGAGACTCTTTTTACTGGAAAAGTGACATTCCATCTTAGTCCTCATGGGTGACGACGCATCAACATTTTGATTCTTTATTGAGGATAATTGTAGATGTCTATGGGTCACAGCAACCACTTACCATCAAGTGGACTATGTGCTCGTTTGTCACCCTATCCTATAAAAAAATGCTACAGCATTTTACTGCAGCCCAATGTATTTTTGCAAATGTTTTGTTTAGTTTCTTTTGTAGGTTGTGTTGTGGGTGACTGATAAATTAGTCATTCAAAATAACTTTATTTTCTGTGATATCAAAACAGAAGACAATAAGCACACTATTATCTTTCTTGCTGGCATAGATTTCAAGAACTAGCGGCCTCGTAAAACTCCGGCTTCGTATAAACGAGTTGTTATTTGCATCAGGTCACGTACTTCGATTTACATGTCAAAAAAACCAGTATTCGAGGACATTGAAAACGAATGTATCTAGTAGGTCAAGAGGCTCAAAATGTGAGGTATGCCAAAATAAATTCCGCTTTTAACTTCTCGAATCTGGGTCAAGGTCAAGCCTTCTTTCGAATTAAGAGGTTCATGTCCGGCAGAGGGTCGTATTTTTTTTTATAGGAAAGGGGGTAAACGAGCATATGGCTCACCTGATGGTAAGTGACTACCGCGGCCCATGAACAACTACAACACCAGGGGAATTGCAGGTGCGTTTTTTTAAAGAAACGTTACACTAGGATTTTCTCCTGTATCGTGGAATCAGTTCACAAACACAAATTGTACAAGGACAAACATCCAGACTCGGAACAATTATTTGTAGGCCATACAAATACTTGTTCCGTGCGGGATTCGAACCCGCGCCCCCTAGCGCAGCAACTCATTGCTTAGTCACTGCGCCACGAAGCCTTCAGGCGTTGCCGGCCTTTTAGAAAGGAATAAGCTCTTTTGAAGGTCGTAAATAATAATAACAACCATCATCATTACAGCATGTCAAAAATCCACTGTTGAACATTAGCCATTGAAAGTTGCTTCAAACGAGGGATATTTTTCATATACTTTTTACTTTTCATACGTGCGGTCCGGTTTTAGTATTCAATTTTTGAATATCGATATCTCGGAAACTAAGAAACTATCGAAAAATTTTATTCTTACTTTTCAGCGTATTTCGTCGAGATCTATGCGAATCCGCCTTCAAATCGTGACTAGTGTTGCCCAAATGCAAGAACAAGACGAGACTTAGCAAGTCTTGGTCTTGGTCTTGCGCCAATACACCTGGTCTTGGTCTTGGTCTTGGTATTGCGCTCCCAGTCTTGGTCTTGGTCTTGGTCTTGCAGCAAGAGTCTCGCAAGTCTCGCAATGACCTATTAGCCTATTACTATTTATTAAACGTTACTTTAGATCTTAGAACAACTTAACAGAGTAGGTACATATTGAGCTTGAATTAACATAGCCATAGTAAAGACCAACCATATTAATAAATGTCTAAACATATAATGAGAAAATCGAAAAATCAACTGACACCGGGTGGGGTTTGAACCCACGACCTAAGCGATCCGTGCCGATGCTCTAACCAACTGAGCTATCTACCGAGTCCCACGGCCACGGGCGTCAGTTTCTTAATAAACGTTTACATTTAATAAGCTTACATGTGCCAAAACATGGTTAAACATACATATAAAAACAAATTAATGGCAATTACTACACTGCATTTTGAATAACATTATCTGTCTAGAAAGAGATTGATGGACCCTCACCATATATGAAATGGAATAAAAAAGTTATACAATATACCATTTATTTAAATAAAAAATAAAATACGATGCAAATTAAATTACTTCACAGTATGTACACAACAGCTTTGACATTACTGTTACTTTATTTATTCTTTTGACAAAGCATTAATACAAAGTAACCATCTGACTGACTCATCACTTAACCTATTTCTATGTTTTCTAATTACTAATTAGTAAATTAAACGCGATAAAATCCGTAAAAATAGTTTTATTCAAAGTGTAGTGTTCGCGTAAATATAAGAAATCATTACTAATGATGCTTTAGAAAATAATCTCTCAGCAGGTACTGAAGTTGCAGGTATTAAAAGAAAATCACGGGCCATCTTCGATAAAATCGGATATTTCGTCTCATGCGTCCTCCAACAGTCTAAAATGTCTTCCGAGATGGTGGCTCTGGGTTTACCTAGGTACCCCTCCAACTCCTTAATAACTAAGCCTTGAAGACAAGATCCAGATCCATTTTTACACATTTCAAGTGTTTTAAAAGTGCTATGGTGTCAACCATATTTATCAAATGTGTGACGACATATTCGAGCACTTTGTGTTTTAAAAACACACACTTGCTAAAGTCGAGATTTGCAGTGAACTTACTGAACATGTTTGTCTTTTAGGTAATAATAATAAAAATAATAGTAAGTAATTATTATAAATCCATATAGTTAATTTTATAATAATTACTTACTAGAATAAATTATTATGATACCTAGCTATTATCTAATTACAAGATTTCCTGCGAGATCAGGATAATGTATTCGTGTCCATTCTGAGCACCCGGAAACTTATTTTATTCTTTGAAACGTACTCTGTGGCGGCAATCAAACAGTGTCAAATGTAGTGCGTGCGGCGCAGCGGCTACGATTGTATGCGATATCAATAGTAGCCGCCGGCACGTGTATCTTGACCTTGTACTTTCGAATAGCTGCACAATTTCTTTGACAGGTCAGTATCCGACCTTTGATGACGCCGACAACAAGACGCCGCGCACCATCAAAGTGCCGATGGTCAAAACTAGGGATGCACTCTTTTTTCTTTTAATGGATATTTTCATTCGCTATGTATATTTATGGTATTGTTCGTAATGCGCATAAGTCCAATTTTCCAATTTTTTTTTCATTATATTTTTTGCGTCTCATAAAGTCCCTAAGCGTATACCCGAACTCCTATACTCCCTGAAACGACACTTAGTCCTAACTGCAAGACGCAAGAGTCTCGCAAGCTAAGTCTTGTTCTTGCGCAAATCTTGCACGGTCAGTCTTGGTCTTGGTCTTGCTAAAAAGAGACAGTCTTGTTCTTGGTATTGGTCTTGCAAAAATGCAAGAACAAGACCAAGACTGCAAGACCAAGACCGATTTTGGGCAACACTAATCGTGACGCAGTAGAATCCGTAGAATACTTGCACTACCATAATAAATACGAGCAGTGTTTTGACATCTTTTCACAAACCAGCAGCAGGATAATTGTCACTTTACTTCAATTATGTCTTCTCAAGTCATATTAAAATTAAGATAAGAAACAAAATGCAAAAAAAGTTAAAGTTAATAACTGCCATAATTTACAGCTCGTCGCGACTGGCTTCGCAACCAGTTCACCGTAAAATTAATAAAGTTTTAGAAATAATTGTTTCACCTACGCGTTTTATATTTAATATACATATAGTCATATTATGGCCCTCTTCTATTTCTTAATCATAAAGTTTTGATTATACTTTTATCTTAATATAAATAATGTAATCTTATGCACATAATATAAAAAAATATTTTTATTCATTTATTCATTACAACCTATAAAAAGTCCATTCCTTCTTAAAGTGCCTATTTTTTTATAGGATAGGGTGACAAACGAGTACACAGTCCACCTGATAGTAAGTGGTTGCTGTGACCCATAGACACCCACATCTATCCTCAATAAAGAATCAAAATGCAGATGCGTTTTCACCCGTGAAGACTAAGACTCTACACTCTCTCTCTACACTCACCATAGGAAACACAGCAGTGTTAGGCTGGTATTCTGTGAAAGCATGGTCCTGCCCCGGTCAAGTCGACCCATTCGTGTTACAACTATAAAGCAGCATGACTCCACGTATTAAATCTTATCTGCTAACTAATATAAATAAACAAACGAATAGTGCTAGAAAGTCCAGCCATGAAAGGAAAAACACAAATATCAAGTTCAACTTTGTTTTATTAGTTTGTCTCACGGACCCCTATTTAGCGAAAACCACCGCAAGTACTTTAACTAGGTAACTTCAGCTCTAGTCGTAGTTTTATTACTTTTCTTTATATTGCTGTGAAAGTTGACAGCAAATAAATTTAATGATATTAATGCGAAAATTAGCTTAATATGCAACTTTTAATTTTTTTCTACTTATTTACATCGTGGACTTGTAAAAGGCTGTCACGAATGAATTAATTAATGTATTTAGGTCGTACAGTCCTCTGGTATGGTATATAAATTATCAGATGTTTCGCACATTTCATTGCACTTTATCCGGTGTCTAGTTATTTTACATACACTTTAGTAAAGTATCTTCATTATCATTGTCATCAACATTACAGCTCTTCACAAGTCCACTGCTGTGGGGGGTCGCCCTACATTACTACACTCACTAGTGTACCAGTACGAGGCTGCCACTCGAGAACCTTTCTTCCTTATTGGTTGACGGTTAAAAAAAAACAAATTAAAAAAAATCTATAAAAAGCAATCGTGTCGAAATTGATTATTAATATACTCCCGTCGGAGGTAGGTATAAACAAACGGTAAAAAAATATTTTACATCTACCATAATTACTTATACAATAATAATTGTAATTGGCATATGATTGGTATTATATATGTATATATATATATATATATATATATATATATATATATTATATAGCCTTATTCATATCCATCCGTAGCAGCCTATTAAAGTCCACTCCTGAAGGTAGACCTTCCCCGTAGTGTGTCTCATAAGGGGGATATTTGTAATATTTGCCAAACTTGGCAGCCGGGTTGGCAACCGCAGTTTTTTACTTATCAGGAAGAAGCTGCTACCCATCTCCTGCTTTAGTCTCTCTCTTTCGACTTCTTACGACACCCACGGGAAGACTTGGGGAAGTGGATATGCTTACACCACCACCACACAGTGTAGCCCTAAGCTAGCACTATTTCTACTACTCTGCCACTTCTAACTTTCTTCTTCAATTATTTTTATTTTTCTATTTTTTTTATTTTATATCTTTTTATTCTTCTATTCCTTTCCATGTATAGCAGAAATCTATGTGGATGAACTAAAAGACCAAAATATTAAATTTACTGTTTAAAACTATATATTATTATTTTTCCTCTTTTAATAACTTTTTTATTTATGGGATAAGGGTGACAAGCGAGCACACAGTCCACTTGATGGTAAGTGGTTGCTGTGGCCCATAGACATCTACATCTACGTTTGTCACACATGAGGACTAAGATGGAATGTCTCCTATCCGGTAAAAAGGGTATCCGGTTCTCTACACTCATCATACGAAACACAGCAACACTAAACTACTATTTTACGCTCTGTGAGAGCGTGGTCCTTTACCGCTTGAGTCGACTCATTCGTGCTACAACCATAATATAGCTGCAGCTAATTACTTGTGGTGACAAGAGGCCTGATTCTACTGAAAAAAAATTACGTTAAAGACGAAACCGCGCTATACCGTAAGGAATTTTGAACCTAAACAATGGGCGGTTATTCTCTCGGTATTCTATAGGATGCATTTCGGTGAGTGTGCGCAGGAATTACAGGCTTTAATTCCTCTCTCTCCTTTCCACCATCGGACAACCAAAATGCAGATGCATTGTCACCCGTGAGGACTAAGATGAATCGTTTTCAGTAAAAAAGGGAGTCTCCGGTTCTCCACACTTATCGTACGAAACACAGCAGCGTTAAGCTGCAGTGTTTCATACGATGTTCAAGTTTTGTGGACAACAGTGGGGTGAGGTTAAAATATACCTAGTCGGGTCATAAATTCTGTCACATGTTTAATATAAAATAATTGAAACAAGTTTATTCATTATGTAACCATTTATATACCAAAATGAACTTAACAAAACATACATTCGTATGACACTATAGTTTATTCAAAATGACCTCCGTGATTTTGAATACAGGCCTCCAATCTGCGCGGCCAGTCGTCTATCGCAGCACGAACGAGGTCCATGTCAATATCGGCGGCTGCCTTAATCAAGGATATCTTGAGTGACTCCAAATTGGGATGAGACTTTTCATGCACGCCTTTTCCTCCAAGTGTTGCCATATCTTGTAATCTAAGGGATTCAAATCTGGACTGGAGGAGGGCCAGTCTTCGTGCCGGATGAAGTCGATTTCACGCGCCGCTAGCCAGTCTTGTGTGCTCTTCGGTCTATGAGCTGGCGCCGAATCTTGTTGGAATACCCAGTGCCTGTTATTGAACATGGTTTGACAAACAGGTTCCACAAGGTTCGTCAGGACTGTATTTTGATACACAACTGCATTCGTTTTTACACCTTTCTCACAAAAATGTGTAAAAACGAACTGTTAACTGTTAAGCCCCAATAAGAAACTCCCAACCATACCATGAGCGAGGATGGAAAATGACCTCGTTGGACACGCGGAATACGGTTGCTCGCTTCTTCACTACTGTGTGCGTACACCTTATCATTTTGTTTGTTGTAGCTCTCTTCTACGGTAAATTTTTTTTTATCCGAATAAAGAATTTCCCGATATTTTTTTCCCGCGTACCGCTTCAACAAAGCGCGGCATCTCTTCAGTCTCAGGTCCATTAGACGAACATTCAAACGATGTCCTGTTTTTCTTTGATATGCCCGAAGCCCTAAGTCTTCATTTAACACCCTTTTCACCGTGGTTCTGCTTAACCCCATCTGAAGGGCCAACAGTTTCTGCTTACGTTTGGGATTTCTTTGAATTCGCGCCTTCACAGATTTTATCACTGCTGGAGTCCTAACAGACCGAGGGCGACCACTTCTTGACCTGTTATCTACACTAGAGTCTTCATTATATCGTTTGATGGTACGATAAACGAATCTTTTGGTTATATTCAAATTTTTCAGTATGTCAAAAATTTGAATTGGCGCGTAACCGCAACGATGCAACGCAATAACTGCAACACGGTCTTCTTTAAGCGTCCACTCCATATTTAAAAATAAGTAAAATTCTAAAAAGTATACAGTTTTATTTTCATGAACAATTCGAAATTCGAATTCAATAAACTTTTTTGTGGCCAGCATTCTAAAAGAAAAGTTTTTACTGTGTGACAATACTTATGACCTGACTAGGTATATTCTAACCTCACCCCTTTTGTCCACAACACGGACGTACCTAGTTAATACATAAATGTACGAATTTGCTGTGTTTTTTCTATATAGCATAGGATGACAATCTAGTACATAGTTCAGCTGAAGTAGATGACATCTGTCCTCAATAAAGACTCAAAATGCAGATGCGTTGTCACCCGTGAGGACTAGGATGAAATGCATATTTTCCAATAAAAAGGGTCTCCGGATCTCTACATTCACCATACGAAACACAGCATTGTTAAACTGCTATTTTACGCTGATATTCTGTGAAAGCGTGGTCCTTCCCCAGACCCATTCGTACTACAACTATACTACCAATATAGCAGCAGCGTGCCATTATTGTTATAAACACGCTTTTTTGTTTCATTTCGACTCGTTGACGTTGTAGTGTCGTTCATGGTATGCAATAGATGGCAGCATATTATCGTATTTAAACCAGGTGTAATGACCCTCCTTAGGAATACACGTATAATATTATTTATATTATGAATCCCTGTAGAATTTAATTACATTAGTAGGCTTTCAAAACTCTGTTTCCATAGCAACACCCTATCCCAACTTTTCCATACGATTATGTTTCTTAAACTCTTAAACCTTTTAATTGTTTTGTAAGTTAATGCCGTGGTAGCAATTTGTAAACAATGAACCTTAATTAACTGCAGATAAATATTATATATATAAGACGTAAGGTATATTGTTTTTAGGGTTGACTAAAATAAACTATATTGTGTTGCTCTGTAAACAAAGTTTTATATTTCATTAATTTTAAGTTCCATTACGAAACTACACTATTACAATAATAACTAGAAACAAACCTGTAAACAAAGAAACGACATTTAAAGTTTATTCCTTAATATGTCAATTCCCTTTGTAACAATTCTGTTATTAATAAACTTAAATTATAATTTTCTACAGGCAGCTTATCATTGTCAACAGTCAATACAGTCAATATGTTATTTCACAGATTCTATCTACACTACACAAATATAGATAAAACCACAGATAAAACACACAGACAAAATATTAAAGAAATACATTTTCTTTACATCTCCCCCCCTCGGGAAAGAACATTTACAACAAAATGTTCACGTAACGTTCTCATCTTCTGTTTCTTCTTCGTCAAATGAACGGACTGGAATAATTTTTGTGATGTGGAAAAGATTTGATTCAGTTTTTTTGTGACCAGTTTCAATTCTGTATATTGAGTTTGAAATTTTTTCAACTATCTCATAAGGTCCAATTCTCAGTTCATCTAATTTTTTTCTGTTTATTTTGTTTCCATTTTCCACATACACCATGTCTCCTACATTAAATTCATAGTATTTTCGATTTTTGTCGAATAGTGTTTTGTTGTAGTTATGTGATTTCATAGTATTTTCAAGTGCAGATTTTCTGTCTCTGATCCAGTCCTTATTTGATATTTCTTGTTTTAATTCATTTGGTAAAATTGTAACGTCCTTACCATACAAAAGATAACTCGGTGTAAAGCCAGTGACTGAGTGAATAGTATCATTATATTTATTTACACATTCTTGAGCTATTGTTGTCCAGGCTCTTTTTTTTCCTTCTCCATTTATTTTACATCTGATTTTGTTCACTAATGTTTGATTCAATCTCTCATTGAGGCCATTTGAGAATGGTGCATTTACTGCTGTGAAGACCAAAGGTATCCGTTTGTCATTTAAGAATTTCTTAAAATCTTTTGAATTGATTCCCGGGTATTGGTCGGTGAGAATTATACCAATGTCCTCCGTTTCTATTATGTTTGTAATTAGTTTTATAAAATCATTTGCACTCTGAGTTTTTGAGGTTGAAATAAATGCGTATCTTGTAAAATGGTCTACTAACAGATGTAAATATTTTTTTGTCGATCTTGAACCTCCAAAACCTCCAATTGTATCTATAGAGACTATTTCGAAAGGCTTTGTAGCTGGACCTAGATGAGACATCAAGCCAAATCGGTCATGTCCTCTTGATTTATTTTTAATACAAATTTCACAGCTTGTACAAATTTTTTTGATGTTTTTTATCAAATTTTTGGCTGTGTATAGCGGACTAACAGTCTTTTGCATTTGTCCGATTCCAATATGGCATAGGTTTTCATGTATATTTTTTAAGAGTTTTATACTTAACTCTTCTGATAGGATTATTTTTTCTTTTTTCCTTATCTTTTTGTAGAATATACTCTGTTTTTCAATCAATTTGTTTTTGTTATTTTGTATTTCTTCATTTTTATTTTGATCTTTAACAATATCTTCCAGTTTAATTAGGTTCACAATTTTTAATTGTTCATCTGTGTTGTCATTTGATTCTAATACTGGATTTCTGCTTAGACAGTCTGCTTCCAAATTTTCTTTTCCTGGATTATATTTTATTTTGAATTCATACTGTGAGAGATAATATATTAAATCACCCAGCTCTTCATCGGTTCTAGATTTCAGATTCATGTTTTCCAATGGTTTGTGGTCTGAATAAACTGTAAATGATTTACCTATCAACCAGTATTGCCAGTATCTCACTGCTTCTTTGATAGCTAAACATTCTAAGTATATAGCTTTTTTCTTCTTTTGTGCTTCATTTAACTTTTTTGAAAAGTAAGCCACTGGTTTTTCTTTTCCATTAGGTTGTGTCTGTTTTAAAATGGCTCCTATACCTTCCAAAGAAGCATCTGTATAAATGTTGATTGGTAAATCTTGATCAAAAATTTCAAGAACTGGTTGGGAGCATAGCAGGCTTTTTATCATTTCAAATGCTTTTTGACAATCATTAGACCAAATGAACTTTTGATTTTTTCTGAGTAAATTATGCAATGGGTCTAGTATTATTGAACTTCTCGGTATATACTCATGGTAAAAATTAATTTTTCCTAGAAATTGTCTTATATTTTTCTGCGTTTTTGGAACAGGAAAATTTTTTATTGAAATTAAATTGTCCTTTACTGGTCTGATAGAATTATTTTGTATTACATGACCCAAGTATTTTACTGAGTCTGATGCAAATGTGCATTTTTGAAATTTTAACCTGAAACCTTCTATTTTTATTGCTTCCAGCAACCGTGAAAGATGGTTAATGTGTTCAGTAAAAGATTTCGAAAATATAAGGATATCATCTATGTAATTAACCGTAAAATCAGTAAGTTTATACTTCCTCAAAATATTACTTAATATCCTCTGAAAAATTGCCGGCGAGGTCTTTAGTCCAAAAGGTAGGCATGTCCATTGGAAATGTCCTTCCTGTGTTACGAATCCTGTCTTTTTTCTATCTTCGATTCGAAGAGGAATAGACCAAAATGCAGAGTTAATATCTAGAGTTGAAAAAAATTTGCAGTTCCTAGTCTTTATCATTAGATCTTCAATTAATGGAAATGGTTGAGCTTGAGGTACCACTATTTTATTTAAATCTCTGAAGTCTATACACAGTCGGGATTTTTTGTTTTCTTCTTTTTTAAATGCTAAAGTAACAGGTGCAGCGAATGGACTGCATGATTCCTCTATCAGATTCTTATCTAGTAATTTTGCTATTTGTTCTTCGATTTCTTTTTTATCTTCAAAAGTGCATCTGTAAGGTCTCTTACTACAATATTTATCTACTAATAAGTCTATCCTCGCTTCATATCCTTTAACAGTACCCACATCGTATTTGTTTTTTGCAAATACTGATTTATATTGGCAAATCAGTTTATTTATTTCTAATTTTTGATAGTGATTTAAATGATTTATTTTTATTTCAAAGTCTTCTTCTCTTACATGTTCATTAAAATTTATTTTGTATTCTTTCGTTGTGTTATTTTTTTTACTTTTTAATTCAGTATTTGTTTGTTCATTTGTAGAAATTTCTTCTACTATATTTTCATTTTCATTATTCAGACTCTGTTTCTGAGTTATTTTTAAATCTTCATTTTGGATTAATTTGAACTTTTTTATCAAGTCTAATCCAATTAAAAAATCATATTTGAAATTTTCATCATCAATAATGTATACATCAACACTATATTCTAAATCAAATATTTTTATTTTCAAGGTTGTCAAACCACTTGTTTTTTTAACACCATTAATAGTTACTAAATCTGCTTCATTCAAACTGTTTCTCTTTCCTTTTAGTTTTAGTAACTTAGCATTTATCAGAGAAACATTCGAACCTGAATCGTAAACTCCATATATTTTTAATTTATCATTCAATTGTAGTTTGACATTTATTAATGGTGTTTCTATTCGTTTTTTGGATAAGTTTCATTTAATTCTGCTTCTATTACCGAATTGTTTACGTGTTTAATTATATTTTTCTTTACCTTATCATCTTGTTTTGATTTAAACCAACATGTAGCTTCAGAGTGATAACGGGTACCTTTATTTAATTTTTCACAAATCTTACACGGATTGTGATCTTCATTTTTATCATAAGTCCTTACATTTGCATATTTATTCTTACCTTGAAAACTTTTTTTATTTACCATGTGTTCATATCTGCTTACTTCATTAAACAAATCTACTGTATCTTTTAATGTTTCCCTATCAATTTTATTAAGTATGAATTCTGGTAAGCCAGCTGCAATAAGATCCACCAAGGTACCTGTGTCAATTGATCTCCTCATACCCAATAAAAGTTTTTCTTTTCTCATAGCATAATCCAACAATGAACCATCTTTATATTTAAATAATAATGCGTAAGTAACTGGGTTCCATCCTTTGTTTGCAAATGTTTCACAAAATTTGTTTTTCCATGTCAGCCATTCGGAGTTCATTGTTAATTTTATAATCATTGAGCTGTACCAATCTACGCAAGAACCATCCATAAACAATCTAAGCATTTCAATTTTCTTTTCATCTGTAGTCACATCAAAGCGTATGCATTCTTTTTCAAAGATATCAATCCACTGGTTTGCATTAGAATTCTTGCTTGTAAATTTTTCAATCACAAATTTTTCTGCAATATGTTTTAAGCTCTGCTGTCTATTTTCCTTTGTGGTTTCTACTAATTTCTCAAATAATCTTTCCAATGTACTTGTTTCTTTTTGACATATTTTGTCAACAAGTTTTTCTTGGTTTAATTCTTCTAGAAATTGATCCCCAAATTGTAAATTACCATCCTCATCTATGTACGTTCTTTTAAGATCTTCTGTCACAGTTATCCAGACTCTTCTAATCTGGTATCTTTTTTGTAAACTATTTTTAACTTTATTATAAGCAGCTGTTTTCATTATTTCTCTATGATGACTAGCTGATTGGAACTCTTTTGGTATTGCATACATTTTATTTTCACTCGTGGTTATTGAGGTAATAGAAAAAATGTTTGACTTTCCATCGCTTCCAGGTAATAGCGTAAATTCAAAACAAAGTTTCTCCATTTTTTTTGTTTGGATTTTATAACTAAAAATGTCGTTTTATAAGACGTAAGGTATATTGTTTTTAGGGTTGACTAAAATAAACTATATTGTGTTGCTCTGTAAACAAAGTTTTATATTTCATTAATTTTAAGTTCCATTACGAAACTACACTATTACAATAATAACTAGAAACAAACCTGTAAACAAAGAAACGACATTTAAAGTTTATTCCTTAATATGTCAATTCCCTTTGTAACAATTCTGTTATTAATAAACTTAAATTATAATTTTCTACAGGCAGCTTATCATTGTCAACAGTCAATACAGTCAATATGTTATTTCACAGATTCTATCTACACTACACAAATATAGATAAAACCACAGATAAAACACACAGACAAAATATTAAAGAAATACATTTTCTTTACATATAAATTGTATATAATTAACATATATATTTCTTCTTCGTATCATCATTGTTGTAGAGCGGTATGTGGTAGAGCGGAGCTGTGTTATGTATTCCAGAACAGTTCTGAAACTTCAATAGCTTGATTTAAGCTTCGATTCGTTTCACTTGTTTTTTTTTATAGAATAAGGGTAACAAAGAAATTACAGCCCGCTTGATGACGAGTAGATAATGTGGCCCATACACATCTACATGATCCTTGGTTCAGAAGCAAGGAGTCAAGAAAAAGGCAAGTATCTTTGAAAGTGCAGGAGCGAATGAAGGTTTCTTAAGGACGATTATAAAAGCTTAAAGCTTAAATTTCCGCAGGTTGCAGATTGTGTTTACATCACGTCGGGCTCACCACCTTGGCCATGGAAGGAAAACCTCCTGCTGGTCAAGATGTTCAGCTCGAGGAGCGGTTAACGTTCTATGTGGTAGTAGGGAGCTGTCCTATATACCGGAGAAGTAAGTAAACTTCGATATTGTTATTTAGACTTCGGTTCGTTGCGTTTTTGTTGAAAAGACGGTGTCGCCACAATCAGTAACAGTATTTCGAACTTTAAATACCTAATTACCAAGAAATAAGTGGAGGTATTCTAAGCCTATCATTTTTACAAGAAAAGAAAATACTTAAAAGTTTCACAATTATGGAGTAATCTATACAAATAAATAAAATTGGAGTGTCTGTTTGTAACGTCAAAATAACAGGTTTTCACTAAATACATATGGAAGTATATATGGTACTTATAACAAAACACAATTTTTAAAATTTTTGTCTGTCCGTCTGTCTGTTTGTTTATTTGTTCCGGCTAATCTCCGAAACTGCTGGACCGATTTTGATGGGACTGTCACTGGCAGACAGCTGATGTCATAAGGAGTAACTTAGGCTACTTTATTTAGAGAAAGAATTAGGGTTCCGCGCAAAAAAATTAAAAACCTAAATTACACGCGGGCGAAGTCGCGGGGAACAGCTAGTTAAAAATATAAATAACAAAATAGGCACAATAATATAAGAAACAGTTCACAATAAAATCCTATTTATTAATATAAAATCATAAGATGCTTACTTTATGAATATCTCTTTTATTAATATTGGTTTTATTGTAAATTTAAACTTTGTAGTTTCAGGCCGATTATAATCAACACACTACTAGTAATTGGATTCTTATAACATTTTTATCTACGAGGAAATGGTAGAAATCGGCCAATATTTTGCGCTCCGTTCTTCACTAGTCCAACTAGTCCTTCACCAACATCCTGCATTTGATCAAAAATTTTCGTCGCGCCTTGAGTCACGGGTGAAATAAAAGAGAGTCCTCTGACATCTGCAAAATAGAGATAACCAATATATTCTCATCATATTACATATTCATCAACATCTTTATTGGCCAAAAATGTTCATGCCTGGACCTCCCCTATAGTAAAGAGATTTACTATAAACACCAGAGTCAGCGCTGCAGTACCAAACATTTCGTACCTTCGACACAGCTTCTCGTCATAGATCTGGGTATTTTGTGTCTAGCATGAATGACATGAGTAATCCGCCATTAATTGCAAGCCAAGGGATCTTTATAGCATTTCCCCTATACTCCCACTTACGCCAACACTACTTTGCACGTTGACTTATCTCCTATATATAAAACCGTTTCCTCCTTTAGATTTCAGCTAAATTGGTTTCCCATTCGCCAACGGAGGCAAGTCAGGACACTTCTCACACTTTTTTCTATTTTATTCGACAATCGTTGTCCCGACTATTTGAAACGTAAGTTTCAATTTCTATCTGATACGCATAATAGACCTCTACGTTCTTCGGAGACTCTTACGCTCTCCATTCCACTTCACCATTCCGGTTTCTCTTCTTCCTCGTTTGCTGTACGAGCTGCGCGACTTTGGAATGCACTGCCTGAAACTTTGAGACAACGCTCCAACAAAGTAACATTTAAAAAGTATGTTAAAGAACATTTTCTGAAAGTCGTAAAGAACTCCTAAGTTGGCGTCATCATCTGAGTTAATCTGTGTTAATAGCTAATTTCATCATAATATGTTTTTTACGTATATATGTATATTTGTGTGTATATATGTATTTATATGTGAATTTGTGTATATATATATATATGTGTGTATGTGGTTTGTATATATACATATATATATATATATATATATATATATGTATATGTATGTATGGTATTTGTATTTTTTATTTTTATGTTTATATGCTATAATTCCTAAATTCATTATATTTCTTATTCTGTACTGTTATGTATTATAATAAACGCCTTCGATGTTTTTCCACTCCTCAAGGTTGACAGGCAGAGAATGCTTTAAGCATTATGTCCGCCTTTTGTACTTATATATTTTATAAGGTTCAAAAAAGTTAAATAAATAAAAACATAGAACAATACCTACATATATTTGACGGCTCCGTGGCGCAGTGGCTTAGCAATCAGTTGTTGCGCTGGGGGCCGCGGGTTCGAATCCCACACGGAACAAGTATTTGTATGGCCTACAAATAATTGTTCCGGGTCTGGATGTTTGTCCTTGTGCAATTTATGTTTGTGAACTGCCTCCACGACACAGGAGAAAATCCTAGTGTGGGGGTAACGTTTTTTAAAAAAAAGATAAATAAAAAAAGATATAAAAATCATATAAAAGTACATACATATTAACTACATATAAAAGTCCGTTAGTCTCGCTAAAACTCAAAAACGGTTCAACCGAGTTTGAAGAATTTTTTGTGTGTGTTTGAATGGTAGATTCCTAGATGGTATAGATTCACATTTGAACCCGGTAAGTGGCATTGTTGTCACCCGTGCGAAGCCGGGTTTAACTTTTGGTTAACTATGAAAAAAAAATATTTTAAACGACTTCAAAAATGAGGAGGTACTCAATTCGACTGTATTTTTTCTTTCATTACCTCATAACTTTTTTCTGGGTGTACCGATTTTTATGATTCTTTTTTATTTGAAAGCTGGTGCTTCTCATGTGGTCCCATATAAATTTGACTGACTAGTAGATGAAGGTCTGACTAGTACATTTGAGTTGTCCTTAATAATTTATATTGAAGTTGATGGTACAAATTTTTTTAATTTAACAACTTGTGTGTGTCTTTAGTATCAGTGGAAACCCGCGATCACTTATCTTTACCTTTTGCAAATTGATTGAGAGGAAATATTTTCTTACTTAAAACTATTTGAGGACTATTATTATTCAATTTTTTTTTTCAACTCAACATTAAAAGGTATCGAGGTAGACTGAGACTAACTTTCGAAGACCATGTGAGCAAATTGCTCGAAGAGGGGAGGGTCAAGAGTACTCGGATACCTAGACGTGCATGTATGAAGAAGATAATGAATCTGAAAGAAGCGAAAGAGGTATGTAAAGATCATGACATTTGGCGATCTGTTCTCTCTGGCTACCCCGTCAGGGATTGTGCGTGAAGATAAGTAAAGTAAAGTAAAGTATTATTATTCAACACTACAATTAATCTTCATTGCTTCATATCAGACGTTCTCAAAGTTTGTTAAGAAGAGTTTGTATAAAAAAGCAGTAACAAAAGATGTAACTAACAGTCACGAAGTAAAGTCCAACTTCGACGGAGAGGTCATTCGACTCAGCTGGCAACATTCATGATATTACGACACATCTTCTCGTCACGTATTTCTACTTCAAAACTTGAAAACAAAGATTGTACTCGTACAACCAGTGCGTGTTGTCAGTCACAATATATACGAGTAGATCTAAGACGTGGTTCTTCACTTTTGAACGTATAAGAAAGCTCAATGTTGCTCAGCGAGCTATGGAGAGGGCTAATTCTCGGCATGATAGAATTAAAAATTAGAATATTCGCAGTAGAACCGGAGTAACTGACATAGCCCAACGGAACAGTAAACTGAAGTAGCAATGGGCCGACGATATAGCTCGAAGAACTGACAAACGATGGTGAAGAAAGGTAGTAAGCGAAGTGCGGGCGGCTCTCATTTGATGGAGTGGCCACCTGGTAATAGATACAGGAAGTCAATGGAACCAGTTGGCTCAAGCCTATGTTCAGCAGTGAACTTGTGAAGGGATATAATGTACGTAACGTAACAGTCATGAAACAAATATAACGTCTTTTTTCGTAATGATACATGATTTAATGGCCGGGTATCATCACCACATCGAATTGCAACTCAACTGCATTCATTACGCATTCTTTCACTCTCTATAACAGATTTTAAATGTCTCCTTTTTACTCGTGTAAGCCTATCTTAATAAAATAAAAAAGAATAATTTAAATCGGTTCACCTAGAAAAAAGTTGTAAGGTAACACACATAAAAAAAAACATACAGCCGAATTGAGTACCTCCTCCTTTCTACCGACTTCAGAAAGGAGGAGGTACTCAATTCGACCACATGTTCTTCTTTTTAAGTGACCTGTACCTCATAACTTTTTTCTAGGTAAATCGATTTTGGTGATTCTTTTTTATTTGAAAGCTGGCGCTTCTCATGTGCTCCAATATAAGCTTAATCAGGGTCTGATAATGGTCAATAATTTCTGATTTCTTATATTTACGCGAACTCTACACATTGAATACAACTACTATTACAGATTTTACCGCGTTTAATAAACTTATTTTTCTTATTTTTATTAAGATTCAAGATACAATAAGTTCATTCTGCGTAGATCGGACCATAATTAATAATTAAAAAAGCTAAAGGTACTCCGCGTTAACTCTGACATCGGGACGTCAATCACCTCAGACCCCCGTGACCATGGGCGCTGGAAAGCACCCGAAACGTCGGGAATTAATAAAAATAAGAAAAATAAGTTTATTAAACGCGATAAAATCCGTAAAAGTAGTATTATTCAATAATTTTTGAGTTATTCTTAATAATTTATATTAAATTCGGTTGTACAACATTTTTAATTTTAACTTATTTTAAGTCCGTTAAAACCCTATTTTGCCACTTGCCTATGAGATACTAATTGTTCTACTCCTTTCCTGTACGCATTACGAAAGATGAAGCATAGGTTTGAATGTATCGAATATCAACAAAAAAGGGGAAGAGAATCGCTGGCCATCTGGTTGTTCGATGGTGGAAAGGGGTAAAAGAAATTAAATCGTGTAATTCCTGCGCACACTTTCCGGATTGTATGTATACTTTATCGAAAGGCTTGCTACTCTGTGCCTTTGCTTCAACGCTTATAAGACGTAGAACCAAAGTAGGAGAACTAAATCAAAATCACTATTTAGCCTCTTTGGTACGCCTCTCCACTAAGTCCATGCTTA
The DNA here is from genome assembly GCA_963668995.1 of Parnassius mnemosyne. Classification (NCBI taxonomy): domain Eukaryota; kingdom Metazoa; phylum Arthropoda; class Insecta; order Lepidoptera; family Papilionidae; genus Parnassius; species Parnassius mnemosyne. Next base: position 15,833,249 of record CAVLGL010000083.1, read on the forward strand.
TAGGTTGCATTTTTATAGCACCAGCCTATAATATATGATAGCAGTACTATACACTACCAGACTTGTGATTTATACAAAATAACTCAAAAACTACTGGTCGTACATTGGTCAAATTTATATGGGACGACGTGAGAAGAAATAGCTTTCAAATAAAAAATAATCCTCGAAATCGGTTCACATAGAAAAAAGTTATGAGGTAACACACCTAACTAAAAAACATACAGTTGAATTAAGCACCTCCTCTTTTTTGAAGTTGGTTAAAAATAATGACAAAAATCGTTTACGTACTAAGCAATCGTATTAAAACTTATAATTCATCTTCACCGTACTTTGGTGTAGATTTTTTTTGCATTAAGCATAATATCTTCATTACCTCAACTTAAATTTTTACTGAAGTCTGACCTGGATTGGGTTTACCTTTGCGACTCTTTGGTAGTCCATAAAAGTCTTTTGAATCAATTGACTAGCATCGTCATGTTATAGTATGAATAGAATTCTATATTAAGTATTATCCAAACTATGGACATTGGAATCAACATGTAAATACTAATACTTACTTGCTTTCGGAACATTTTCTGTTTCTTGGTTTGGTAATTCGTCTTGTAAAGCATTTTGAAAACAGTTATAGAGAACCTAAAAACCACATATTATTAGTATTTTATGAACCTCTACAGCATATTTACATTCTTATTTAAAATGCAACTATATAAACTTACTGCCGCATAAAACACAAATTTAATCATGACTCGAATTATAATTTATTGCACGAATAACCGATACTTTTTACGGTGCAATGGTTTGAACGACTTATATATCGATTTTCTACTTTTAAAATGGTCGGTCATGCGGGTAATGGATTATTATTTGGTATAATTTGATGTTAATGTTCATACTAACAATCACATTAACTTTTAATGTTTTGTGATATTGCTACATAATTATACTGGAAAAATAGTTTCTAATAACATGCAAATAAAATAAAAACATTTATTACTTATATAAACACGCATAACTAGATCAACTAGGCGGTATATATTATTGATAGAAACGACGGTAAATTAGTAAAGGAAAATAAGAAGAGTTGAGGGTAGAACTCTAATCTCCCTCTCTATCTAGCAATATAAAGAATTGCGCAGTCCACTAAGAGGGATCAGTCAGTAATTCTAGGAGTCTCACTGTCGTTACTATTCCCGTTGGGGTATTCTACTAGTGTAAGCAAGGAAGATCGTGTTTGTAGAGAGGCTGCCCTGCGTTACATTGAGATGTATGGTGTTCCAGTTGGTTTGCATGCTTTGGTGTTAATCATGTAATTATGTCTTCCACGTGGCACCACTGTGTGATTGTGACGTGAATATACGGTTGGTTCACCTGTGTTTACTCTTATGCTGAATGTGTAGCTGTCACATTCCTGATAATGATTAACTGCGTAAGCAAGAAAGCAAGTCGAACATCCGCTCTCATACTTTTATTATATTTAACAATTAACCTTCAGAGTAATTTCTGATATGAGTAATATTCTTTTATTTAAATAATTTTGACAATAGTTTCTAACACTATATAGCCTCGTTGGTCTTGTGAGCGTTAACGCGAATGCTGATTATATCATAGGTTCGAATTACGGGTGCAGAAAGCCTTTATTTGTTTCTGCCCCAATATATCTTGGGCTCAAAACCACAAATTTAATTTTTTTTCAACAGAAATGCAGTTTTCCTCACAATGACCGGTTCCGTAATGCAGTGGTTCAGCGATTGCTCGCGGCACTGCAGAGCCGCGGGTTCGAATCCCGCAAAGAATAAGTGTTTGTACAACCTACAAATACCTTTGTTCTGAGTCTAGGTGTTCCCTCCTCGTCGTGGCGGGGGAGCTCAGTAGCCGTGGCTTGGTCACCGCGGTAAACAAAGAGACACCCACATGACTGGACCGAGCCGTCACACTTCGCCAGCCTGCCAGTATTTCCAGCCGCTGGGAAGGCATCCCACCGCGGCGTTGGTCTCTCAGGCGGCTAGACCGAAACAAGCTCGAAGCCGACACAAGAAAAGGTTGAAGAGGTTCAGTCCGATCCGGAAGGGAAAGCAAACTGGTTTCGAGGTACGATGACGCAAATATGCGACTTGTCGATGCCCAGAACCAGTCGCCCCAAGCGCAGGGTGGTATACTGGTAGTCGGCAGAAATCGCACGGCTCCGTGCGATCTGTCTGTGGACTCGGCGCCAGTACACCAGAGCCCGAAGGAGGAGAAGGCGAGCTTCGCCTGAGGAGATAGCCAGACTCTACTGGCAATACCGCGCGGCTACAAAGGCGTTGCAATTTACTATTGCCAACACCAGGTCTCGGTCCTGGAATGAGCTCCTGGAGGGACTCAACGAAGATCCCTGGGGACGCCCATACAGAATGGTGCTGGGTAAACTCGGGCCCTGGTCGCCCCCCTTGATGGAGACTCTCGATCCGGACCTACTGGAAAAGGCGATCAGCACACTCTTCCCAGAGGACCGGTCAAGTCCCTCAAGCTACCCGCCATCATCATGGGAGTGGCAAGATGAGATGACCGTGGAGGAGCTGGACCGAGACGTTAGCCGCTTAAGAGCTCGGAACACTGCACCGGGACCCAACGGTATCCCTGTCTGCGAAGTGCTAAGTTCCCCACCGCATGGAAAAAGGCAAGGTTGGTCCTCTTGAACGAGGAAGACAGGGCCGCCAATTCTCCCTCTGCGTACCGTCCCATATGCCTCGTAGACGAGATTGGCAAATTGTTCGAAAGAATAGTTGCCACTTGGCTCAACGGGCATCTGTCGCGCGTTGGTCCCGATTTGGCTGATAGCCAGTTTGGATTCCGACTGGAGCGTTCTACAGTAGATGCCATCATGCGCGTCCGCTCCCTGTTGGAACAAGCAGTATCCTAGGGTGGTGTGGCGTTGGCAATAAGTCTCGATATCGTCAACGCCTTTAATTCTCTACCCTGGGGCGCAATCAGGTGCGCACTGGCACACTATTAGTTGCCCCCCTACCTGCAAGGTGTTATTGGGGACTACTTCCGCGACAGATACATCCTGTACATGGGACAAAATTGTAGAAAGACAGACGACACGTTAGTGGTTGCCAGCGAGGTCACCTTCGAGAAGGCTAAAGAGCTCGCCGAGCTTGGGGTGGAAGTCGTCGTCACCAAAATCTACGAGCTGGGATTAGAAATAGCGCCTCACAAGACCGAGGCCCTATGGTTCCATAAATTACGACGCGGCAGGGAATCACCCGACTCGTCCGTCCGCGTAGGTGAGTCTGAAGTACGAGTGAGGCGGTACATGAAGTACCTAGGCCTCCACTTGGACATTCGACGGGGCTTCGAAGAACACTTCGAGCACCTGTCCCCTGAATTGAAAGGGTAGCGGGTGCTATGCATAGACTGCTGCCCAATCTAAGGGGACCAAGGGAAGAAGTGCGTCGCCTCTATGCAGGAGTGATAGGGTCCGTAATTTTGTACAGGGCGTCTGTTTAGGCAAAAATGCTGGCCATCCAACGCTGTCAAGCTAAAATATACAGGCTGTAGCGGAGGATGACCATACGGATCGTGCGAGTATACCGCACGATATCCTTTGAGGCGGCGGCATTCCTGGCTCGCTTTCCACCTCTGGACATACTGGCGGACATGGATGCGAGGGTGTACGACCGGACGCGTGTCCTTCGCCAGAGCGTCGGGAGTGAGGCAGATGAGGTGTTCGAAGGAATCAAGCGACAGGAAAGACTTAACGCATTCGTAACGTGGCGCACTCACCTATCTGAAGAGCACTCACCTCGATGCATCGAAGAACAGAAAGACTCACCTACAGATTTACACAGATAATGACTGGGCACGGGTGCTTCGGTGATTATTTGTGTAAGATTGGATGCGAAGCGACGGCGAACTGTTTCCACTGCGGTGGGCTGGAACAGGACTCCGCATCTCATACGGTGGCAAAATGCCCAGCGTGGGAACAGGAGTGGACGATCCTGGTAAGCTGGATCGGTCAGAACCTCTCCCTGCCAGCAGTCGTGTCGGCGATGCTGAACAGGGACTCCGCGTGGAGGGTCGTAGCCGCCTTCTGTGAATCCGTCATGGTCCAGAAGGAGGCTGCTGAGCGGTGTCGGCAGAGTACAGATCCCGCTCTGAGACGACGCCACCAAGGCGTTCGTCATGGCCCTCCCCTTGACGATGGTATCCCCCTACCAGAAATGGGGCTTGGGGGTTACGGGTTCTTCGGGCGACCGCGGCCCCGAGCGTCTAGTGATGTAACACTTGAGGAGGATGGTGACTCGAAAGTGGTGTCGAGCACCGTGATAGCATTGCGAGGGCGTTGGGGTGGTAAGGACTACCCCCAGGACGTGCTTTAATAGAACAAAGCGAGAGAGGGGCCCCGGTTGCGTTCCGGACGGAGATCCCGGGACACTTCATATACGCTGATGGAGACCACAGTGCGTTTTGTCCGGTAGGAGTCCGGCATAACCTTTCTGTTGCCCCCGCAGCAGAAGGTATCCATGAGGATTTCCCCACGACAAAAATAAGGTGTTCCCTTCTCGTCGTGGCGGGGGAGCTCTGTAGCCGTGGCTTGGTCACCGCGGTAAACAAAGAGACACCCACATGGCTGGACCGAGACGTCCATTTCAAGCTCACTTCGGATGTGTGTTGGTGGGCTGCGGAGAGAACGGTGTCCTCACCCCCTACTGCTGCAGCTGAGGAGAAGCCGCGGAGGAAAGGAAGTGTTAGTATGACGTTGCACCACTCACCCTATCCTCCGCGACTATGACGGGGCCGCACCGTTGATGCGGTAGTTATGGGGCTGCGGGGGGAGAGAATACTGTCTATATTGCGAGGCACCGCTTTCTCTAACCTCCGCAGCCATATCTTGTTTGGTGTCGGACCCATTGACCAGATCCGGCGCTGTAGTCAGGATGGCTGGTGCTTCTGAGTGCTCTTTTTTTCTGACCCCATAGCCTTTGCGCATAGGACACGGGGGCGTCTGTTGCGCAAGTGAACTTGGAGGCTACGGAGGAGGGCTCCCCATATGTTCTAGTGCACTTTTAGTGCGAAGATAAGAGAGGAGTAGTCCTCTTCCGAGGAGGAGCCGCCATGGGTCGGCTAGCGCTGGTGTGGCCGCGTATGTGTGCGAAAGCGTTATCGTGATCCTGCCATTATGTGGCGAAGTAGGAACACCATGGTGTTTTAGTCGGTGCGAGTCTAACATAACCCGTCCTTGTCCTCGTGAGGCGTGTATGCGTAGGCATTTCCACTTGTAAAACAAAAAAAGGTGTGTGTTCCTAGATAATGGAGAAAATTCTACTGCAACCGACTTCAATATAAACAAGTGGTAAAACTAAAAATTTTGTACAACCGACTTTAATATAAATTAAAAAATTACTGGTCTGACCGTGATTAAATTTATATGGAACCACATGAGAATGAGAAGCACTAGCCTTCAAATAAAAAAGAATCATCGAAATCGGTTCACCAAGATAAAGTTATGAAGTAACAAATTAAAAAACATACAGTCGAATTGAATACCTCGAAGAAAAATATGTATATTGAATACCTAGTAGAAAAAAATGAGAACATCATCAAGGTAGTCGAAGTCAATTAAATACGCATTATTAAGGATAACTCAAAAACTGCTGGCCAGACCTTAATCAAAATTATATGGGACCACATGAGAAATAAAAATAGATTCATTAAAATCGGTTCACCTAGAAAAGTTCTGAGGTAACACAAATAAAAAATATAGTCGAATTGATCACTGCATTCTGTGACGAAGTGGTGAACTGTCCAAAGTCATACAGCCTTTGGTTTGCTGCCAAAGTTATACTCCGATTGGGTTCATCGTTACATATTCATGGACTTCATGCATGTCTTACCAGGTCGTCACTTCATCTAGTGAGGAGTAGCCTACCGGTACGCGGCTGCCACTCGAGAACCTTTTTTCCCCATCGATTGTCGGTTTGTCGAACTACATGGCAGGCCCATTGCCACTTCAGCTTACTAATCCGTTGGCTATGTCGATGACTCTGGTTCTACTGCGAATATCCTCATTTCTAAGTTTAGCACGCAAAGAAATTCCGATTATAGCCCTCTCCATAGCTCGCTGAGCGACCTTGATCATCCTCATTCGGCCAGCAGTGAAAGACCACGTCTTAGATCCATAAGTCATCACTGGCAACATGCACTGGTTGTACAATCTCGGTTTCAAGTATTGAGGTATACCTCGAGAAGATGTGTCGTAATTTCCCGAACGCTTCCCAGCCGAGTTGAATCTGTCATCCGAACATAGGCCTCCTCCAAAGAATGCCACAAAGCATGGTCCTGAGCCACCTGCATCCATCAACTTTCTGCATGTCTTACCAGGTTGTCACTCCATCTAATGGGGACTCGCCCTACACTTCGCCTACCAGTACGAGGCTGCCACTACCTACCTACTAGAACCTTTTTTCCCCATCGGTAGTCGGTTCTTCGATCTAACTGTTTCTACTGCGGATATCCTCATTTCGAAGTTTATCACACAGAGAAACCCTGAACATAGCCCTCTTCATAGCTCGCTGAGCGACCTTGAGTGTCTTCATGTGGCCAGCAGTGAAGGACCACTTCTCAGTCCATAAGTTATCACTGGCGATACGCACTGGTTGTACAAACTCGTTTTCAGGTTTTAAGGTTTACACGACGAGAAGATATGTCGGAATTTCCCGAACGCTGCACAGCCCAGTTGAATTCTTCGATTGACCTCTCAGTCGAAGTTGGACTTACCTAGTCGGACTATTTGTCCCAGGTAGACATACTTGTCAACAACTTCGAGCTTAGTGCTCCCATCAACGACCGGCATAGGTGTGATATGAACATGATCTTTGTTTTATCCATGTTCATCTTAAGACCTACCCGTTAGGAGACACTATTGAGGTCATTGAGCATAGTACTTACGACAGTGCCAACGGAGAGGGCGTTGGGAGACACTTTAGAGGTGAACATAATTCTTAGGTCCTCCAGCGATTCTGCCATAAGGATTATATCGTCGGCAAATCGAAGGTGGGTGACGTATTCGCAATTGGTACCATATCCTTTCCAGTCCAGTAGCTTGAAAACGTCGTCCAATGCAGCGGTGAAGAGTTTCGGGGTTATAATTTCACCCTGTCTTCCACCTCTCTGCAGTTGGATAGGTTTCGTACTCTGATTCTGTACTCGGATAGCCATCGTAGCCATCATACACTTCGATATACCGATAGTCAACTTGTCATCGCTGAAGGGACTGTAGCACCGCAAAAATTTCGACGGAATCGAAAGCTTTCTCATAGCCCACATACGCCATAGCCCACATACATAGGCAAAGTGGCAGATTGTACTCTTTGGTCTTCTGTACAATTTTCCGAAGGGTATGTTTGTGGTCTATGGTACTAAAGCCTTTTCGGAAACCGGTTTGTCCAGGAGGCTGAAAGTCGTCGAGTCTGCGTGCGAGATGATTCGTAATGACTCTCAAAAACAGTATATGTACGTAGACGCGGCTCAGAAGTAAAATCGGTCTGTAGTTTTTCAAGAGGGCGTTGTCACCTTTCTTGAATAACAAGACCACCGTTCTTCAGCTCCACACCTCCGGAGTAGTCCCACCATGAAGGAAGTAATTAAAGAGCTTCTGAAGGACTTCAAGTACCGGTTTGCCACCCGTTTTTAGAAGCTCCGCTGTAATTTCATCCTCGCTTGGGGCCTTACCGTTTTTAAGGTGCTGGAAAGCCATTCTAATCTCACTCAGACTGACGTCCGGGATCTTATGGGAATATTGCTGGATGAGACTTGCTCTTGGATCGTTACTCACACTTGCGTGTGGCTGCAATGATGACGTTTACAGCTGCCCATAGAACTTCTCAATCTCACTCAAAATCTCAGGTGTCCTGGATACGATGCTGCCACACTCAGTCTTCAGCTTTGACAGTTGGCTCTTTCTGACAGACAGATCTCTGGCAAAGACTTTGGAGCCTTAATTCATCTTGGTCGCTTCTTCATTACGAGCTGTATTGAAGTTGCGTAAGTCCCGCCGCATGCATTTGAAGATCTGTCTGTTTTGCCTGTATGCTGTCAAATCTGTTGAAGACTGCAGCTTCGTTTTCTGTCTAACAGCCAAGACATTAAGAGTGTGGTCGGAGAGTTTTTGTGTTCTTCTGCGGCGAGTCTTGCAGAACTTAGCTCTGACCGCACGAACAGTTTCCACGAGCTTGTCATTCATATCGTCCACTCCATTACAGTACTTCCAGGCACTGAAAACTGACTTGTAGGTCGATCTAAAATGTTTCGAGACTTTGAATTAGAGTACGAGGAGGACGGAGCATTGACTTCATTAGACGAGACCTCTCTAACATAATGTTTAAGTTCAGTGTGCTTCTGACTATTTGGTGATCGCTATCATTTTTCACGCTCATGATTATTGAGACGTTACTAAACAGTTGCCGTTTAGTTGTCATAATGAAGTCAACCTCATTTTTTGTCAAACCGTAGGGGCTCGGCCAGGTCCAAATTCTGTGGGGCCACTTCTGGAAGAAATAGTTCATCATAAAGACGGCTCCGTGGCGCAGTGGCTTAGCAATCAGTTGTTACGCTGGGGGCCGCGGGTTCGAATCCCGCATGGAACAAGTATTTGTAAGGCCTATAAATAATTGTTCCGGGTCTGGATGTTTGTCCTTGTGCAATTTATGTTTGTAAACTGGCTCCACGACAGCAAAAAATCCTAGTGTGGGGGTGACGTTTTTTAAGAAAAAAAAAGAAAAAATTAAAAAATAAAGAGTACTATTTTACCCATGAAATCGGCCAGCTGCTGGCCCCTTGGGTTCCGTTGCCCTATTCCGAATTTCCTTACCTTCAGCTCACCGTTCTCTCTTGTGTCTGGTTTTGCATTGAATTATTAACACCGTATAGTGGGTTTTGGATATCTTCATACGTTGCCTCCACCTCCTCATCGGGATGGGCCGAGGTTGGTGTGTAAACCTGTATGACCTTCAACGAATACCGTTAGGTGATTCTGAGTACCTTATCGCAACCCTTCTCGATACACTCACATTCTTTACAACGTTGTTAACGAGATACTTGTGGACGATAAATTTGAAAAATCCTTGGGACAGATTGGCGCCCTCCCGGTGATACAATAAGTTTGATGATTCGAGAATTACCGTATCCTCCCCCTCTCTTCGGACCTCAGATCATCTTATAATATCCCAGCGCAACTTGTCTATCTCTTCTTTGAGCTCCAGGATCTTCTCATCAGTCCTCAGGGTGCGTGCGTTGTATCTTGCCAGGTCGACTCGTCTTTGGCGGCAGCTGAACCTCCACCGGAGATTCTTAGCACCCCCTGCTCCGTCGTTACCATGGTCACAGCCGCAGCCAAGAATAGCAGAGCCGCCGGAGACTGGGGGCCGTCTCTTCGTAACTTTTATCATGGGGGAATGTTTGCCATGGTTGCCACGCTTAGCGAGCGAGTTGGCAACCGCAGTTTTTTTTATTGTATTATTGCAGTTGTCAGGAACAACTCCTGCTTAATGCCCCATGGTTTAGATTCAAATGGCTTAAATTTCAATTGGTAATTATTCAGTTAAGTTTATTATTGAAGTTGTTTATTTTAAAAGGTGAAGTCAAATTTAATATTTTCTAATTAATAGAAGTTAAAGATGTAAAAGCAGGATCAGTGTAAAACCACCAAAAAAAAGCTGTGATTAATAATGAAACGAAAAAGTGAAACGATTAACGAAAGGTAAAACAACAACTACTAAGTGAAGTGAATATTAGGGATATCGATCTGTGATCGATTACTTGCATTGTTGTTGTAACTGTTACTTGTTGGCATGTTGATATTTTGTATCTTTTATTATTGTTAACAAAGAAAAATAAAATCGAAAATAAATATTAAAACGGTCAATTTAATCGAGAATGGATTATATTGCGCTCGTTTCAAATCGAAACGAAAATCTGTCTTTTTCTTTTAAGCAAATAGTTTGAAGTTCGAACTGTCAAGTCTAGTTTCAAATAAGAAGTCCTTTATTGGAAAATAACGTTCAGAAACGAGGATTTCATTTGTGTATTCTTTATGGTATTCAATTTATTGCCATAAATAATACACTACAATCGATTTTCTAAATTATTTCTTATTTTATTGTTATTTCGAATTTTGGATTGTAAAAAGAGCTACTTTTTTGTATTTTACTTTATAAAAAATATGGCCAATTTTTTAAAGTATAAACCAATTAGTTAACTTCAGGCCCAAAACTCCCATTCTCCTTTGTTATATTAAATACTATCGACCTGCCCTCTTTTTTAAATGCCTAAGTTTTCGAATAAAATAAAGCTGAGATCACAAACAGATAGAGAGCAATGCCCAGCATTGCTCTCTATCTAGGTGTCATTACAATCGGTTTAGCAATTCTGAATATTAGCCCACAAATACATATTGACAAAAATTTAAAAACCAGTTACTCATGTCTTAATTGCATGCAAATAACTTCCTCGTCAATATGACGCAGTATTTTTTGATATTACAGACAGACACTTCAATTTTATATATTATATATATATATATATATATATATATATATATATATATATATATATATATATATATATATATATTTGAGAAAATTTATTTGCAACGATCAGTATGAAATTAAATTTTATGTAGTCTAGTTTGAAAACACCTCCATCTTAAAACGCGATCAAGTAACGGTTCGCCGAGGGCAAAAGTATGATTTCGCCCAACCGTTTCTCATATATCTACATTAACCTTTTATACGTTATGAATATTCTGTGTCGAGATTAAATGAACGTTCAATAAAGTTATATCAAAAAGTTTCGAGATAAAACTTTAATCCTTCGCTCAACCTTTGTATTCGACCGTTCGCGCGCCGTCGGTTGGTTTCACCACATCAGCGATAATTAAATCGTATTGCGGATTGTATTCAGCTTAAATTTCAGTTTGATGTTAACCTCTCGAAACTTTACAATGTATTAATCGAAGTCCATCAATATTGAAAGTATTATGTAAAACATTATTAATATCGTTCTTGAAAACTTTCGATTCGTTCTTGAAATTTCGATTTTTTCTTAAATTATTATTCTGCCTTTTCTATTGGTAAATTATAATCGGAAATAAAATAAAATTCTATTTAAATATTATAATTTGCATAACATAAACTCATAAACTGTTCCATGGGCATATTATATCACATTTACAATTTATTTTATGTTATACAGAAGTAAATTTAAAAAACCAAAGACTTTCTAATTATTTATATTTCACTACATAAAACCTTTATTCAGTATCAATATTAAGTATTTTATTAATAATTTCTAAAGAAACTAACTAACTAATATCCTCCAGACCGAATTTCGATCACTGCTGCTAGTCTCCGGTCTCAACGGAGACTAGCTATATACGCAGGTCGGGATTATATATATAGTGCACAGGTGCACTCTCTATTCCCTCACTCTCATAGTCCGATGGGACGGTAATCCCAAACAACGGAAGAGAGATCAGGCGCAGGATCAACGGTTTTACGTGCTTTCAGAGGCAAGTGTGAAATTCTTGAAAAGAAGGGTAAAGCGCACTAACTTTGCTTAACAAAAGCCTATTCACTTACATATTTAGTTCACGATAGTTACTTTAAACTGTTTTTAATGCAAATTCATAAATAAGCAAATGCAACAAATCGTGCCAACTTGGAAAAAGCCTATGATCAGTTAGTATTCATAATTATTGTGGTAAACATCAAATAAATACTAGTACTACTGTCTATATATCTGTCTGTTCGGTTATTGCAAAATAACTGGCCTTTGCAGAAAAGGTTCAGAATAAGCAATATAGGCAAATGAAATTTATTTATAATAATAATAATAATAACTAAATTAAATTAAAAAATTCAAACATACTGTCCTTTTTATCTTTTTAATTCAAAAGGCGTGGTAATACCACATGAGTAAAGAAACCGTACTGTACAGAGGCAAAGGTTCATACAATCGCGCTGTGATAGGTACACTACTACAAGCTTGAGGCGCGTGTGTGCGTGAGCATTGCCGGCTATCACTTACAGAGAGAAACTGCTTTAAACCGGCTCGGCCAGTGCTCAAACTCAGGGTTGTGTAAAAAATAATAAGTGTCAAATTTTGTTTTTTAAAGAATAATTCGTATCAAATGAAATATAAAAAAGTGTAAATATGGTTTTCTAATACCTACGTAGATTTAAATCTTATCGAGGTTGCCGCAAGAGATACCGCTGATTTTGTGAATAAAATTAATAATTTGTTTGATTTCTTACACTCAAATACACTGTGATCACATTCCATTTGGGATAATTTCAAATAAAAGTAGAAGCCTCATTTACTCATATTTTCAAAAACGGGTTTAAATACGGGTATATCATTATTTATATATTTAAACTTAAGTTTAAAATTTGGCTTCCTACTCTTTAAAAATAACCCTGTATAATTGTTATTACGAATATCAATAGCGTCGTTAGCGCAATTAGAAATCTCTAAGTATAAAATTTTAGGCAGGCACTCTGTTCCCGAGCTATGACTCCATGACATGTTTCAACTCTGTAACGATTACTGGTTTATCGTTCTCACCCTTTCACATAAACACTTATTCTACTTACACTAGGTGTTGAGCGAAGTTTCGAAACGCTTGGAAAGTTTGCCACTAAGCCTCTGAATAGACGCGGGGGTGCAACTGGAAATCCTTCGAGAAACTTTTTATAAATTCTAGGCGATTTACTTTTGAAATTCACTCTATTTAAAACTTAAAGCACTTTTCCAAGCCACGCCATTAGAATTTCAACAAAAAGTTTGAAAACGGTATGTATTTTTATAGATACTATAAAAGTTCATTCGTCGATATTTGCAATGATTTTAGACACTATAATAGGTTCTCCTAAAATATTTTTTAAAGAAAATTTAGGAAATAAGACATAATTATATAAAAAAACATATTCCTGCATTTAAAATATACTAATTTTTATATTTTTTACTCCGTTTACATACAAACTAGCAGCTTGATGATGGTGTGTTTCGTAAGATGAGTGTAGAAAACCGGAGACCCTATAGATCCTGAAATCGGGCAATCCATCTTAGTACGGGTGAAAATGAATTTACATTTACTAATTACTTACATAAAATACAAATTTATGATACATATGTCTGTCTGGGACACAGCATCCACTTACCATTACTGTTCTGTACCTACGCTTGTTTGTCATTCAGATACTATACACAGTTACACATTTCCTCAAGGTGTTTTTCTTCACCGCAGGGTATCTCAGCAGTTACAATTGTAATTAGCAATTTCAACGAAGATCAAATTCGGTTTGCATGCGCGCCACGAAATTTCAGACGAGCGCTTATAGACTTTTCAGCAGGACGATGCGGGCGGTATCGAGGAGCACCGCCTCCTACATTGCAGCCCGGAGCGATCAGTCATGGAAACCCAGTCGCCTTAGATAATCCGAGAGGCTAACCGGGCTTAGCCCGTTCGCAAAAACGACTACAAAACTACAGTCAGCAGACCACCCCACATGTCGGCCACCGTGTGAGCAAGGTCGAAATATTTTGTTTGCTTATCCGCTTCAGATTTTACGAGGTTCTCGTTATCATCATTATCATGATCATCATTACAGCCCTTCACAGTCCACTGCTGAACATAGGCCTCCCCCAAGGAATCCCACAAAGCATGGTCCTGAGCCACCTACATCCATCAAATTCCTGCATGTCTTACCAGGTCGTCACTCCATCTAGTGGGGGGTCGCCCTACACTTCGCCTACCGGTACGAGGCTGCCACTCTATAACCTTTTTTCCCCATCGGTAGTCGGTTCTTCGATCTATATGGCCGGCCTATTGCCACTTTAACTTACCGATCCGTTAGGCAATGTTGTTCACTCTGGTTCTACTGCGGATATCCTTATTTCTAAGTTTATCACGCAAAGAAACCCTGAGTATAGCCCTCTCCATAGCTCGCTGAGCAACCTTGAGTGTCTTCATGTGGCCAGCAGTGGAGAACCACGTCTCAGTTCCATAAGTTATCAATGGCAACACGCACTGGTTGGACAAACTCGTTTTCGGATTTTAAGGTTTATATGACGAGAAAATGTGTCGTAATTTCCCGAACGCTGCCCAGCCGAGTTGAATACGTCGATTTACCTCTCGGTCGAAATTGTACTTGCCTAGTCGGACTATTTGTCCCAGGTAAACTTACTCGTCAACAACTTCGAGCTTAGTGCTCCCAACAACTACCGGCATAGGTGTGACATGGACAATGGAAATGATCTTTGTTTTGTCCATGTTCATCTTAAGACCTACCCGTTGGTAGACACTATTGAGGTCATTGAGCATAGTGCTTAGTTCCTCCAGCGATTCTGTCATAAGAACTATTTCGTCGACAAATCGAAGGTGGGTGATGTACTTGCCATTGCTGTTAATAACGTATCCTTTCCAGTTCAGTAGCTTGAGAACGCCTTCCAATGCAGCGGTGAAGAGTTTTGGGGAATAACGTCACCCTGTCCTACACTTCTCTGCAGTTGGATAGGTTTCGTACTCTGATTCTGTACTCGGATAGCCATCGTAGCTCTACTGTACAAACACTTCAGCACTTCGATATACCGACAATCAACTTGTCACCGCTGAAGAGACTTTAGCACCGCCCAAATTTCGATGGAATCAAAGGCTTTCTCATTGTCCACATACGCATGGCAAAGTGGTTTTTTGTACAATTTGCCGAAGGGTATGTGATCTACAGTGCTAGAGCCTTTTCGGAAACCGAGTTGTTCGTGAGGCCGGAAGTCGTCGAGTCTGCGTGCGAGACGATTCGTAATGACTCTCGAAAACAGCGCGTTGACACGGCTCAGAAGGGAAATCGGTCTGTAGTTCTTCAAGAGAGCGTTGCTTTTTTTGAAAAACAAGACCACTGCACTTCTGCTCCACGCCTCCAGAGTAGTCCCACCAAAATTAAAGAGCTTCTGAAGGACTTCAAGTACCAGTTTTCCCCCGCTTTCAGAAGCTCCGCTGTTATTCCATTCTCGCCTGGGGACTTGCCGTTTTTAAGGTGCTAGAGAGCCATTCTAATCTCACTCAGACTGACGTCCGGAATATCATCGGAATTGTGTTTAATAAGATTTGCTTTTGGATCGTTACACACACTTGCGTGTGGCTCCAACGATAACACGTGCAGCTACCCATACTCGTAGAACCTCTCAATTTCACTAAAAAATCTCAGATGTCCCGGAAACGATGCTGCCACACTTGGCCTACAACTTTGACAGTTGGTTCTTTCTGGCAGACATATCTCTTGCAAAGACTTTAGAGCCTTGCTTCCGTTCGCTAAAACGGTTTTGTAACTCAAGCTGAAAGGTTTCGGAACTTTGATCCATAGCACGAAAGGGACAGAGCGTTGACTTCATTAGACGAGAACTCTCCATCTTAACGTTTAAGTTCAGTGTGTTTTTGACCATTCGGTGATCCCTACCAGTTTTCACCCTCACGATTACTGAGATATCACTGAACAGTTGTCGTTTGGTCGTCATAATGAAGTCAATCTAATTTTTTGTTGAAACGTCGGGGCTTGGCCAGGTCCACTTCCTGTGGTGCCGCTTCTGAAAGAAAGAGTTCATCATAAAGAGTCCCTCTTTCTCCATGAAGTCGGCTGCTGGCCTCTTGGGTTCCGTTGCCCTACACCAAATTTCCGAACCTTCAGCTCACCGTCCGTTCTTGTGCCTAGTTTTGCATTGAAGTCTCCCATTTACATCGTATAGCGGGTTTTGGAGGAATGCATGGCTTTAGAAACATCCTCACACATTTCCTCCACCTCCTCCTCATAGGGATGTGCCCAGGTTAGTGCGTAAACCTGTATGACCTTCAACGAATACCTATAATAGTTTGGTGATTCTGAATATAAAGTACGCAACCCCTCGTCGACACACTCACAATCTTTACGACGTTGTTAACCGGAAACTTGTGGACGAAAAATCCGATACCTCCTTGGGAGAGATGGCCCAAGTGACCTCCCGGTGATAGAATAAGTTGCCGGATTCGATAAATACCGTATCCGTACCGCCAGGGTAACTTTTCTACCTCTTCTTCCAGCTCCAGGATCTTCTCGTTAGTCCTCAGGGTGCGTGCGTTGTATGTTGCCAGGTCAAGTCGTCTTAGGTGGCAAACGAACCTCCACCGGAGATTCTTAGTATCCCCTGCACCGCCGTTACCATGGTCGCCACCGTAGCCAGGAATAGTGGGTCCGCCGAGGACTCTTGGCGAGTGGGTTAGCAACCGCAGTTTTTTTATTGTAATATTATTGTTATCAGGAAGATCCTGCGGCCCATCTCCTGCCTATTTCCCACTGTCACCTCTTACGATATCCACGGGAAGATATGGGGTAGTGGGTATTCTTAACAGCCACTATACGGCATCGTCATACGGAATGGTAATTTCCACCTAATCAGTACAATGTTATGCTTATTCGCCAGAAACGTCCTCTCTGTGATGATGGGCCGGTCCCGGTAGAGCCTGGTATGGTCATTTTTCAGCACGATTTTCGGTAAGCACTTATAATAAGGCCGATTCCGATCCACGAGACAGTAATTCGGAGCATGCTCCTGATATAGGATTCTGACTATAAGATTGTGTCTATGCAAATACTCAGAAACCTTACCTGCGAGTAGAAAATATTGAAAACGCAACTTAATAACAAATCGATCGCGACGAAGTTGACCAATTTCATCTATACATAAAACACTTCTAATTTAGAAGTTCTAAATTACATAGTTGTAAGTAATTGCAATAAGTGACTTGTGTAGTACAGTATTGCATTAATGTTTATCAGTACCTCCTTAATTTATTCGCACCCAACATTTTTTATTGTTTTCTCTATGTAGGTACCATGCAACATACAAATTGTTTACAAGCACATTGAAGCTTAAATTAAAAAAATTATATTTTACTTACATATGACAATTTTAAATCAAATAAAACAACTGTTCTATATTCAGTAGGTGACTTCAATTCCCTGATTTGCTTGTCGATATGCATACAAAATTACTCCGCCTTGACACTAGCCAAATATGAGTTCCACTTAAAGCTTTCCATTTATTTTTAAAAAAAAATGCTTAACCATTACTTGTGATTTTAAAATTTATAATTTACTCCAAGAATAATAATTTTATAATATGAATTAATCTTGCAGACCTCTTTTTATACGTGGTAGAGCCATGCTGCAACTATATTAGTAGTATAGTTGTAGCACGAATGGGTCGGCTCAACCGGGGAAGTACCACGCTCTCATAGAATACCAGCGTAAAATAGCAGCTGTGTTTCGTATGGTGAGTATAGAGAACCGGAGACCCTTTTTACTGGAAAAGAGGCATTCCATCTTAGTCCTCGCGGGTGCATTTTGATTCACAAACGAGGATAGATGAAAATGCTTAACCATTACTTGTGATTTTAAAATTTATAATTTACTCCAAGAATAATAATTTTATAATATGAATTAATCTTGCAGACCTCTTTTTATACGTGGTAGAGCCATGCTGCAACTATATTAGTAGTATAGTTGTAGCACGAATGGGTCGGCTCAACCGGGGAAGTACCACGCTCTCATAGAATACCAGCGTAAAATAGCAGCTGTGTTTCGTATGGTGAGTATAGAGAACCGGAGACCCTTTTTACTGGAAAAGAGGCATTCCATCTTAGTCCTCGCGGGTGCATTTTGATTCACAAACGATGTATGTATGTGTGTAGATGTAGATGTCTATGGGTCATAGCAACCACTTACCATCAGGTGGACTGTGTGATAGTTTGTCACCCCATCCTTTAAAAAAAGGCATTCTAACACTTAGGTTGTTGCAATTGAACCTCCGCTGAAGATACTTCGTAATTCCTGCCGCGCCGTTATCATAGTCGCTGCATAGGTGTTAAAGAATATCGCAACCACCTGAGACTTGGGGCTATTTATTTGTACACTTCCTCATGAGAAATCATATCAGCGTCAATCGAGATCAGCACCGCAGTCACGATTGCGTTCAGACATCTATACACATACAAACACGCAACCACATGTACAGCACATCTTAACAAGCAGCTCTGTAGCGCCGTCGCTTAACGTTTGGTTGCGACACTATAGCCGTAGTTTCGAATCCTGCACGGAACAAGTGTTTACAAAATTGCCCCGGAAGTGGATATTAGTCCATTTGCAATTTATATACGTAAACCTTTACCATGACACAGAAGTAAATACTACTGTAGGAGTAACGTTTATTTATAGAAAAACACACATATTAAGGTACAATCCTCAGAATGTACGATAATTTTGGTGAATCTGATAATATTGTTCTTTATACGTGGTAGAGCCATTCTGCATCTATATTAAGGTTGTAGCATGAATGGGTTAGCTTGACCGGGGAATAACCACGCTCTTACAAAATACCAGCATAAAATAGCAGCCTAATACTGCTGTGTTTCGTACGGTGAGTGTAGAGAACCGGAGACCCTTTTTACTGGAAACGATGCGATGCGAACGATGCATTCTATCTTAGTCTTCAGGGGTGACAACGAATCTGCATTTTGATTCTTAATCGTATGATGATTAATGTAAACAAACTCAAACTCAAAAGGTAATCAATTAATTATGACAATGTAAATAATTCTCCATCGTAATTAGTACATTGGTTTAACGCCAACAATTTGCTCTTAAACGGCAATAAGACATAATGTATTAAATTTACTTGTTAAACATTCGAATACGAAATCGATACCAATGTGTACTTAAATGGGGAGGAGTTGAATCTTGTGGTTTCCAATGTTTTTCTTGGTATTAATTACTATTGACGCGAAACTTCAATTAGGGCTCGCATATATATATAAACTAGCTGACCAGGCAGACATTGTTCTGCTCTTTCTGACGACCCTTCCAATAAAAAAATCTTTAAATTTGCAATAAAAAATATTGAGGGTCACTTATAGGGATAAAAGCTATCCTATCTCTAAAGTTGGACCAAACTGCACACAGTGTGCAAAATTTCATTGAAATCAGTTTAGGAGTCCATCGCGGACAAACAACGTGACACGTAATTTTTATATATAAAGATTAGGAATTAGGAATTATAACACATTCATTAAAATTGAATGATATATGTTTATAAATTTGTCGGTACAATATATGCGTCACCTAGTGTAAGTTAATTGTACTATGCCTACAACCTTCGCGCAAGTGCAAGCAGTAGGTTGACAAAGTTTTACCGCAATCTGATGAACGGTATGGCAGCGCATAAAATACGAACAAACAAATATTATTTTTTATATATTATATTACATTTATTTTTTATTTTTGCTGCATAAAAGAAAGGCAATAATTTCAATTGGCGCATATATTCATCTTAATTAATCTAAAATGTATGTTGTAAGTAATAACAACGAGAGTTAAAATCTCTAAAAATTAAATGATTCTGAGTTATAAATTTTTAGTTAGTAGCCTATGGATAGAGCATGTTAATGAGTATAAGTAAACGCATTAGATATTCCATTATCCCACGCAATGGTATTGTAAAAGATCATTAATAGAAATGTCCAGAAGATATAGCTTACGATAGATGGTCATCATCATTAAAGCCCTTCACAAGTCCACTGCTAAACGTAGGCCTTCCGCAAGGAATGCCACAAAGCAAGGTCCTGAGACACCTGCATCCATCGACTTCCTTACCTGGTCGTCACTACATCTAGGGGGGATGCCCTACATTCCGTCTACCGGTATGAGGCTGTCACTCGAGAACCTTCCTTCCCCATTGTTTGTCGGTTCTTCGAGC
This sequence comes from Parnassius mnemosyne, assembly GCA_963668995.1. Taxonomy (NCBI): domain Eukaryota; kingdom Metazoa; phylum Arthropoda; class Insecta; order Lepidoptera; family Papilionidae; genus Parnassius; species Parnassius mnemosyne. The sequence continues at coordinate 15,853,067 of CAVLGL010000083.1, forward strand.
TACTTGGCCGGCCTATTGCCACTTCAGCTTACCAATCCGTTAGGTTATGTCAGTTACTCTAGTTCTACTGCAAATATCCTCATTTTTAGCTCGCAACCTTGAGCTTCCTCCTACGGCCAGAATGAAGTACCACATCTCAGATCCATAAGTCATCACTATCAACACGCACTGGTTGTACAATCTTGTTTTGAAGCCTTGAGGTATATCTGACGAGAAGATGTATTATAATCTCCCTCGGTCGAAATTGGACTTACCTAGTCGGACTATATATCCCAGGTACAACTTCGAGCGTAGTGCCCCCAACAACTACTGGCATATGTGAGACATGAACGTTACATGACCTTTGTTTTGTACATGTTCATGACGCTCTTGACGTCATTGAGCAAAGTGCTTAGGTCCTCCAGCGATTCTACCATAAAGACTATATTGTTGGCAAATCGAAAGTGATGTACTCGCCAATGATGTTAATACCGTATCCTTTCCAATCCAGTAGCTAGTCGTCGAGTCTGCGTGCGACACGAATCGTAATAACTCTTGAAAACAGCAGGTGGACGCGGCTCAGAAGAGAAACCGTTCTTAAACAGAGCGTTGTCGTCTTTCTTGAAGAACAAAACCACCGCTATTCTGCTCTACGCCTCCGCAGTATTGCCACCATGGACGACGGAATGAAAAAGCTACTATAGGACTTCAAATACTGGTTTTCCACCCGCTTTCAGACGCTTCGCTGTAATTCCATCCTCGCCCGGGGCCTTGCTCTTTTAAGATGTTGGATAGCCATTCTGATCTCACTTAGACTGACGTCCGGGATATATCAGAATAATACGATAGATGGTAGCACTATCTAACTGCTAACTATCTCATATACCTACATTTGCACGGAAATATAAAGACAAGCGACGGGAGCAGTTTTGATAGTGCGAGATATTTGGTACATAACGCGATCACCATTTTGCCTGTCAAGTACAGCAATTATGACATTTCCTGCTTTGGGATAGGCCTATGACGAGGCCGCACGAAGTCCAAGGCGAAAGATCCACGACGAAGTTAAAGAAAATTTATAATAAAAAATTTAATCTTAGCGGTATTGCTTATATTTTTTTAATATTTAGAATATACAAAAATATAATATATATAATTAAAATTTACTTGCAGCTCACATTATGTTTTTATATTTATTTTATTGTTTTGTTAATGTTGTCTAAATGCCTAAAAAACTGAAACTTCTCCAGTCAGTCCCTCGATAACAGCAAGAAATTTCAATTGAAAATCCATGTAAAAAGTTGCGAAAGCGTAAGGGTTCGGATTTCAGAACTACGAGTACTGAGATTAAAACATAAGCCGCTTACTTCACTTCGGAATTAAATTTTTTTTACCTTCATTAGGGAACATTTTAAACTGAAATTAAAACTTGGATTATAATTATGACTTATGTATTCCAAGTTCTAATTTATTAATTTGCTTGTCACTACAAATCAACGTACACTACAAAAAATGTATTTGTATTGTCTACACTTTGTTGTTAGGTGGCAGGAACACAATGGCTTTCGACTCAGCATTATACTGTTGCGTAATGCGATAACCATAATAATTATTATGAAGTATATAAGCTATATTCTCTGACTTATATATTCCCAAAAAAATTTTTATAAATCCAAACAGACTAATAATAATTAGAAAACGCTTTAAAATACGTAAAAGCAGTTTCATTAAAAATCATTTTTATATCAGACTAAGTATCCATATTTTTAGTAATATTTCTGAAGACTTATAAGTTCGTGTGACGGAGAGCAGAAATTTGTAGAACGCATCAATAACAAGATAAGAAGTTCGTACTTTAAACTTAAAACTTTATACAAAATAGGACCGTATATTAAAGAGGACTACGCTTTCTCTTGTGTGACTCATTGGTGGATCACAATTGAGCTTCTGCAGCTCTGTCTTTGGCCCTAAATTGTCAGCTAATACCGAAAGAGCAATACAGAGAGTACAGTGATTATGATACAGAAACATACATGGCTATTCAATAAATAGTCGAGAACATTGCTAACTCTTCTGTTCTTTACTCCGTAAAATTTGGAGCAAGCTTGCGCTAGTTACATACGGAAAAATCACGTAGGTTACGTTAATTTTCCCCCTTACTAGTATTTTCTACTTCAAATATTTAACCAACATTAACAAATGTTGCAACATTTATGTTGTCGCTCTGCAAACAAAATATGGGTTTAAAAACATGATTTCAAAAATATCTCTTAAATCATAGTCAAATAATATGACTTCTAATTTTCCGTGAATACTATAATTTAGTTTCATTAAATGAGAGTACACACGCTTTTTCTAAGTCGATTTCTAAACTATTTTAAAATTAAGGAGTTTACAAAATCTATTCGTCCACTCAGCATGCCAAAGTATCATAAGGCTAAATAGGCTTTAGTAAAGCTAAGTCAGTGCGCTTTACCATCTTTAATCACCACTTACTTGCCATCAGGTGTCATACTGTCCGTATTCAAGCATAAAATGGTATATAAACGGATTATGATATATCTATAAATTTGTTAACATATTTATTACGTGGTAGAGCCATGCTGCAGCTATATTAGTAGTAGAGTTGTAGTACGCATGGGTCGGCTCGACCGGGGTAGGACCACGCTCTCACAGAATACCAGCGTAAAATATCAGCTTAAAACTGCTGTGTTTCGTAAGGTGAGTGTAGAGAACCGGAAATCCTTTTTACTGGAAAAGAGGCTTTCCATCTTAGTCCTCACTGGTCACAACGCATATGAATTTTGATTCGTAATTGAGGAAAGATGTAGATGTCTATGGGCCACAGTAACCACTTACCATCAAGTGGACTGTGTGCTCGTTTGTCACCTTATTCTATTAAAAAATATATTTTTAGGGTTTCGCTGTTTACGAGATTAGCTGATTTAGTTCTGTATGTCTATTTTATTGCAGCATTATAAATTCTAGAGTCTTAACCGGCTAGAATAAATATGTAGTATATTATTCTATATTAAGTTTCCCTGTCCGCATAATACACCTTAAGTTTACAATCGAAATGTTCATATATGACTCACAGAAATCTTTTAGAAAAATTCTTAATTTTTCTCAGAACTGCAGGTTTCCTCACGATGATTCTCATCACCGCCACTCACTTGTTTTATTAGTACTTACATCAACAATTTACATTGGGCCAACAAAAAGAGAATTTTTTGCACTAGACAGTAAATAATTTAAATATAAAAATGTTGTACAACCGACTTCAATGTAAATTATTAAGAATAACTCAAAAACTATTGGTCAGACCTTGATCAAATTTATGTGGAATCACATGAGAGACACTAGCATTCAAATAAAAGAAGAATCATCGAAATCAGTTCGTTCAGAAAAAAGTTATAAGGTAACACAGATAAAAAACATATAGTCGAATTAAGTACCTCCTCCTTATTAAAGTCGGTAGAAAAGTAGTATCCTAACCCCTAACAACATTTAAGTAGTTGGTTCATCTAAATTTTTAGATTAGAAAAATTATGAGATAATTTTTACGTCATCAAATAAGAGGAAAAACTCTGTCAGTACGTTGCTCTTAAAACTTCTAATACATGTTTCAGAGTGTTGCAGCCATTTATCAACCAGAAAAATACAACTCACTCTCAGCACTAATAGGAAACCAATAAATCCCTATATAACATACGACCTATCCATCAGTAACCCTTCACTGTGTTCACTGTTGGAAACGGCACGATATTTAATTTATTTCTTTTCTAACACTGCCCATTAATATCACGAACCATTAATATGTTGTTAAAATATACGGACTAAAATGTAAAGTAGTAAGTAAGAAGTAAGTCTTACGTGGTAGAGCCATGCTGCAGCTATATTATGGTTGCAGCACGAATGGGTCGGCTCGAACGGGGAAGCACCACGCTCTCACAGAAAACCAGCGTAAAATAGCAGCTTAACGCTGCTGTGTTTCGTATGGTGAGTGAGTAGAGAACCGGAGACCCTTTTTACTGGCAAAGAGGCATTCCATCTTAGTCCTCACGGGTGACAACGCATCTGCATCTTAAGTCTTTATTGAGGATAGATGTAGATGTCTATGGGTCACAGTAACCACTTACCATCAGGTGGACTGTGTGCTCGTTTGTCACCCGATCCTATAAAAAAAAAGTATGGAATTCAACAGCAAATGTCAAAATTCTCGAAGAGGGTTTTCCCGCAATTACATGACGAGCTGCCTCCGGACTTGCTTAGTTAAGTGTATATGTATGTATGTATAAAAAAATAGAATAATAAAATAGATGTTAGTATATTTATAACGAACTATACTGTAGATTTCATAAACATAAGCATGTAAGACGAGAACTACTGTCGACAAACTGTCTTGCAGTTTGGCAGAAGAAAATGTTAAAATTTTATTTGTATAATTGAGAGAAAATAAATTTAACAAAAAACATGCGTGAGTGTCGTGGAACACGCGGTTTGAACGAAGTTTCTTTCGTAGTATATTAATATTTATTAACAAATACAAATAAACGAATTACTGGCGTCTATTAAAATGAAGCGTCATTTAAAATAACATTTCTTTCATGGCAATATAAGAAAAAGTGCGCGGGAGATGTATATTATTCCATCTCTCTCGCACTACAGATTGGGGTTGTGACGGAAAAATCTTACACTTTCTCGCCTAGCCCCCATTAGTCAAATTCGTACCGTGCGATAAGTAACGTCGTTCCAAAAAAACTGTTGTGCCGCAGCTGGTGACTTATTTAAATAAAAGAACTTTCCTTAAATCATAGCTTAAGTCCGATACTATCAATAAAATACGTTTTATAATAAGATTGTAATACTTGTATTTATTTTTTATTTCATTACTTTTTATTTCACTTTTCTCACGAAAGTTTCATCGCAACGGATAAATGATATAGGAACGCCATAGATTAATGTTAAGTCATCGCGAGCGCGCGATGACTTATAATTAATCTATGAGGAACGCATGTGCGTTAAACAAATACGAACTTAAACGTTTTGAAAATTATTCGAAACATGCTATAATTTTTTTTTAACTATAACCAAATATCGAAATCAGATAGCATCGTTGAGTAATAAGGATAGTATGTATAATTAGAGTAGTTAGTATCTCGGAGTGGATGGTATAGCGGATACGAGCACTGACTAGGCGTTATAAGATGAAGATTGATCGAAAGACGAAGCACGTGGTCACTCTGTCCGCACGACTGGAAAGGCGATTCAGTCGTTGATAAATGCTTTAGTTGTTGCACTGTCAGCAATACAAACTTTATTTAGGGTTGCTTCGTAATAACATAAATTGAAGAAAACAACTCTATGCACTTTATTTATCAAAATGCAAATTAAAAAAAATCTAATTTTAAATATATAGTGCCACCAACTTATCTGTTCAGGTGGACAAAATTGGAACTAAAGCCGCCATTTTGTAAATGACATTTTGCTGTCAGTTATTAATTATTCTGAGCTATCAGGTGAGTGCTTTTAAAAAGTGTAAATAAAATGCCTAAAGGTCTTAAAAGTGATGCGCAATAGATTATCCTAAAAGTTTTATTTTTTATGAAACAAGAGAAACGTGTACAAGTCCCAAATATACCATTTGAAAAGCTGTATGAACGCGTAGCTGCCGCGACAGGTTAGTATTGCCAGATATGGAAAATTAAAGTCACCAAATAATGTACTTGTGAAACATAGTAAAAAAAATATCTCAATTTACTGCAATTCATCTAAGTACCTAGATTTGTAGTTTGTGTTGCTAATGTTCTAATGCCCCAATTAATTGAAGATTAATATCATAAAATTACACCGGTGCAGTGGAAAAACATTTGTAATCATGTAAAAAAAAATTGAAAATGAATACAGACTAAAAGACGCGTATTTAAATGAACCCTTTATTATAGAGTGTCAGCAATGGTGAAAGCTATTCTAGTGACTCAGAAGATGAATTATTGGAATTATTGAGTCGCGTTAGCTACGCGGGTACATTTTTCAAAAGAGAAATTCCTGGAATTCGGCCGATTGAACTCCGAGATCACGACCACAATTATTTTTATAAAATATAAATAATAACACTACTTCTCACTAATTTTAATATATTAACACGAAATTTGTTTTATTTTATATTATTTGTAATGAATATGTAGTTACCTCATTCCTCGGTGAATTTCTTAAATGGCAATAGTAAGCACTCCACTAGCGACGCTGTTAACTGAACAGATAAGTTGGTGGCACTATACTTACCTTAATTATTACTGCAATCTTTTTTTTTCATATCTTAGTACCTAAATAAAGTACAGATGAAATATTGGTTTACGATTTAAATTTCATTTTATATTTCAAGCGCCACTTCGAAGTAAATCTTTTTTCATATTGTTTGTCCGTTCCTTTAACACACCTGCCAGTTATAATTTTGACATTATCTGAATTGTTTCGAGCGCATCGAACGGAAAGGCATTTTTGCGAATTTGTACAGTTTCATTTTTAAAAAAAAACTTATAAAGCTTCGAATATCTCGTAGAGACAAATTAGATAAGTTAGTTAATTCAGATAGAATGACCATTTTATTCTGAAATAATATAAATAATTGTTTAGTTGATTATATTTACGATTTATCCGCGACTTAGTCTGCTTTTTTGTAATCAGTGATTCTTTTTTTTTTTATAGGATAAGGGTGACAAACGAGCACACAGTCCACCTGATGGTAAGTGGTTGCTGCGGCCCATAGACATCTACATCTATCCTCAATTACTAATCAAAATGTAGATACGTTGTCACCCGTGAGGACTAAGGTGGAATGCCTCATTTCCAGAAAAAAGGGCCTCCGGTCACCTGCACTCACCAAGCGAAACGCAGAGACAAACCTCTACTTCACGCTGGTTTTCTGTGAGGTTGTGGTACCACCCCGGTTCGAGCCGGCCCATCCGTGCGACAGCAAAAGCTGCCGCATGGCTCTACCACTGTTAGATTCGCCAAGATTCGCAGCATATCGGAAGGGTTTTCAATTATGCATGACTTTCATCATAAAAATTTCTACTAACTTAAGATTCACGCGATATTTTATATTTATTCTGTATGTTTATAATTTTTTTTTGGAATATTACCACCAATAAACCACCACCTCTTTGCTTTACAAGTGACAGTATTATAACGACATTTATTCTGGATTGCCGGAATACAATTTTGTTCACTAGAGATTGGTAGGGGGCTAGGACTTTCCTATTTGTGCTTGTTTTCCCTACCAAGATCGGAGCGCAACTGATTCGCAATAGCTTAACACAAAGTCACAAGTCATATATATGACTGTGGAAACTATTTTGGGCAGCAGTAGTCTCGACCTCCGTTTGTTGCTACAAACAAGTCCTTGGGTAGGGTACTGGTTCGTCTCGCGTTATTCTTTACTTCATACGCGTGGACCAACCACCCGGGTGGGACCAATTTCATGGACATGAATCTATACAAATAAATAGAATTGAAGTGTCTGTTTGTATTGTCAAAATTACAGTTTTTTACTAAATACATATGAAAGTATATACGGTACTTATAACCAAAATAAAATTTAAATTTTTTTTGTCTGTCTGTTGTGTGTCTGTCTGTCTGTTTGTTCAGGCTAATCTCCGAAACGGCTGGACCGATTTTGACGGGACTTCCACTGACCGATAGCTGATGTCATAAGGAGTAAATTAGGCTACTTTTATTTTAGAAAAATAATTAGGGTACCGCGCAAAAAAAATTAAAACCCCAAATAACACGCGAGCAAGTCGCGGGGAATTGGTCTTCAATATACAAAATTTCTCCCTGACAAGGTTCATTTACGTCGGTACTGTACTTTATCTGGAAAAAGGTAGCAAAAGGAATTATTTTTTTCTTAATTCATTGCAGTCCGTTAAAGTCCACTGCTGAACATAGGCCCCATAGGTTGTCTCGTCAGGAGGGTATTTGCTATAGTTGCCACGCTTGGCAGTCGGATTGGCATATTCATTATTCAAGTAAAAATGCCATACCGCCACTACACATTCATGCAAGAAACACCAAACAGTATATAACTTTCGTAATCATAACATTAAAAATAATCTAGAAGTAGATTTTAAAAGAACATAATATGTTCTACAAATGAAATTTTAATTTCTTACGTCGAAAAATACTTTTATTTGCATTTCATTTCGTGTAGATTTTCAGCTTAATGACAAATAAAATGTCTAATAGCTATTCGGTAGCTTCGTTTCTTCTTTAATGTGAACAACTCTTAAGCCGACTACGCTTCGTTAATGAGATTCTTTGGCTCACGGTTTGCATTTTATATCGGGTCCCGTCTTTGTATTCGCCTCCAAAATGGTGAACTGAACTGATTCTCTAATTAGAAGATTGCGTTTAGCTCGTAACGAGTTTGTTGTTTAACTTAATTTATTTTACTTTCTCAAACAGATCTTTACAAATCCTCTTCAGTGGTTAAGACGAGATACGACCGGATTAACGATTTGGCACCCTTCAAAATAAATTTACGTCAAGCAGGGGTCAAACAATTTTTATTTTTATAAAAACACATTAGTGTCATGAGCAAAGACGTTTTTCCCTAATTAACGATTGTATTTATCAATATATTATACTTATATAATATATTCAACCATCACCAGTGTGTAATGGCGGTGTAAGAATTTTCACAACTCTATACCGTCCCGTAGGTGTCATAAGAGGCAACAGAGGGAACAAGAACAAACCGATAAATGGGCAGTAGCGTTTTCCTAATAACCCGTCTGCCAAGCGGCAATTATTGCAAATATACCCTTCATGAGGCAAAGTATGAGGAGGGGAGGCCATGTGCAGGAATGTACTTTTAAAATGTCTCGGCCAGAGACATCGCGATAGAATTATCGCGATAAAACTTCGCCTTCAGCCTACCGCGAAGGTGCCTAGTCACACTGCGTGTTGAAAAGTTTATTGCGCTAAACACACGCTAAATACAAAATTAACGACACAGTCGCTCTGTATTATATAGCAGCAAATAATTATTTTTTATTATTGTATCAGTTTTTAAAAAATAAGAAAAATCTATACCTAAATAATATCGGCTCGAACTCGTCAATACTGATAAATTCTATTTTTTTTTTCATTACACCAATCCATGTTGGAAATACGTGGTAAACCCCAATTTACTTTAACATATCAGCTACGCACGATGTCTATGGGCAGACTGAAGTGTGGCCGCACAAGCGAAGTCTATCGCGATAAAATCATTTGAAGTGCGAGTATTTACCGACAATGAAGCGATACGCTTGCGACTACTCACGAAGTGACGAAGTATTCACGAAGGGACGGCCACATACATTGCGATAACGTGAATATTCGCGCTATCGCGATGTGTGTGGCCGCGACAATAGGCTGTATATTTGATAACGTCGTGACGTAGTGATCTGCAGCGCAATATTTTTTTAATTAATTATGTAGTCCTGATGGGAATCGTTTGCGCGTGGGATACACTCCGTAATAGCGTTAATGTTTGCTGGCCATAATGTTTTTTTTAAAGATGATAATACATGTAATAAATTTAAAAGACATCAGCTTATATCGATACTGATACTCGTATATTAACATAACACGATTCCACTAGAGTAACGCAATCGCAATACAGAGTATAGCTTTTCTACGTGGTAGAGCCACGCTGCAGTTATATTATGGTTGTAGCACGAATGGGTCGGCTCGACCGGGGTACGACCACGCTCTCACAGAATACCAGCATAAAATAGCAGCTGTGCTGCTGTGTTTCATATTGTGAGTGTAGTAAACCGAAGACCCTGTTAACTGGAAACGAGGCATTCCATCTCAGCCCTCAGGGGTGGCAACGCATATTTATTTTGATTCTTAATTGAGGATAAATGTAGATGTCTATGGGCAACAGCATCTATTTACCATCAGGTGGACTGTGTGCTCGTTTGTCACCCTTATTCTATAAAAAAAATAGCTAGGAACCACAGAAAGAGCCAAACAACAACAAATGGTTGTATGGTCTGCTTGGGTATGCGCTTAACTTTATGTCACTATAAAATATCCTGTTTGGTTGGATAACACCTCCATATATATATATATATATATATATATATATATATATATATATATATATATATATATATATATATAACCGTGATTGATATGGACCAGGAAAACATGACCATCATAGAGTATGTACCTACCTCTCTTTATAAGCACTTAAAAAGAAAATTGAAGGAGAATATATTTCTTTGCACTATACTAAAATAAAAATAAATGAGGCAATCCAATTCCACCACAGACATGATTACTTATTTACCTTTGGAAGCTTTCTGTCTCGCCAACGGCGATATGAATTAAGTTCTGTACTTACTTTGATTAATAACTATAAAAATATTTGAATTTGAATACTAAAATATTTGAATATTGTAGTATTCAAATTCATATAAAAATAATAATTTTACTAAAAAATCATTCTTTATCACATTTTAGTGGTCCTTCCACGAAACTGTAAAATACAGAAAACGAAATACTCACGGGATTACCTCAGCATCGGTCTGTCTGTCCTAAAACCGAAATACAGACGTAAGGTTAAAAGCTTTGAATTATTAACGATTGTATTTCTTTTTTCGGTTTTTGGATTAATTTCGGGGTAAAAAGAAAAGTTTTAAGCACTTTTTGAGACTTATTAATTTTAAAAATTTGTTACTTAGTACATACATAGGTATAGGGATGTAAAGAAGGCGAAAGAGGTGTGTCAGGATGGTGCCAAATGGAAGTCCGTAGTCTCCGCTTACCCCTCTGGGTGACGGGCGTGAGTGTTTATGTAATTTTTTTTTTTACTAGTTAAACAACCATTTTTATTAAATAAAACTACTTTTACGGATTATATTGCATGCAATTAACTTATTTTTCTTATTTTTATTAATTCCTTACGTTTCGGGTGTTTTCCAGCACTCATGGTCACGGGGGACTTAGGTGATTGACGTCCCGATGTCAGAGTTAACCCGGAGTATCTTCAGCTTTTTTAATTATTAATTTTGGTCCGAAATACGCAAAATGAACTTACTGTATCTTGAAGTCTCGCAGTGGTATGCTTGGGTTAAGTTTTACTTTTATTAATTACAGGATCCCAAGCAGGTGGTAGTATCCAGCTTACCTCTGTATTGAAATTAAGATGTTTTTTAATTTCAATAGCCTCACGTATCATCCTTGGCAGGAATCGATGTTTTTTCGCGAGAATTTGTGGTTTATCAAATCTAATGTAATGGGGGGGGGGCGTCTAGGGTATGATCACAAACTGCAGACTTCCCGGAACGTTGGTGCTTCACGTCAGCTATGTGTCCTTTTACGCGGATTTTTATTGATCGTTTTGTTTGCCCTATATATGAGAGACCACACTCACAATCATGCTTATATACTCCTGCATCTTGTAGAGGAATATTGCACTTGACGGATGGTAAGAACTGACTAATCTTCTTCGGCGGCTTGAAGAATGTTCTAATAGAAGCTCGCTTCAAGATGTAGCCAATCTTGTCTGTGACACCTCTGACATATGGTAGTACAGCAGGCACACGCTCGACTGTGGCCGGTTTCACTCGGTCACTGTGACGCAGGCGCGGAACCCTTACACCATAGGTCACACTGTGTATAGAAAAAAAAAACCCATACAAACCGATATTTAAACGGTGAATTCCACAATCATCCTTCACAGTTAGCTATCGTGGGCAAATCTTTGTTACAGAGAGCACGAGCAATCTGTGACAGCAAACACATGGCTGCCGAGCTTCAGCACGTCAAGCAGGTTCTGCAGGACAACAAGGTTCGTGTCCCGCGCCTACGTCACAGTGATCGAGTGAAGCCGGCCACAGTCGACAAGATTGGGTACATCTTGAAGCGAGCTTCTATTAGAATATTTTTCAAGCCGCTGAAGAAGATTAGTCAGTTCTTAACATCCGTCAAGTGCAATATTCCTCTACAAGATGCACAAGCTTGATTGTGAATGAGGTCTCTCATATAGGTATATAGGGCGAACAAAACGATCAATAAAAACCCGCGTAAAAGGAGACACAGCTGACGTGAAGCACCAACGTTTCGGGAAGTCTGCAGTTTGTGATCATATCCTAGACGCCCCCCCCCCATTACATTAGATTTGATAAACCACAAATTCTCGCGAAAAAACATCGATTCCTGCCAAGGATGTACGTGACAGTATTGAAATTAAAAAACCTCCTAATTTCAATACAGGGGGAGGCTAGGTACTACCACCTGCTTGAGATCCTGTATTTAATAAAATTAAAACTAAACCCAAGCATACCATTGCAAGACTTTCAAGATACAGTAAGTTCATTTTGCGTAGATCGGACCAAAATTAATATTTAAAAAAGCTGAAGGTACTCCGGATTAACTCTGACATCGGGACGTCAATCTCCTCAGTCCGCCGTGACCATGGGTGCTGAAAAGCACCCGAAACGTCGGGAATTAATAAAAATAAGAAAAATAAGTTAATTAAACGCGATAAAATCCGTAAAACTAGTTTTATTCAATGTTTAGTGTTCGCGTAAATATGAGAAATCATTATGCAATCGATTTTCAGTTTCTTTTAAAGCAGGTAGGTGTTTATATAAATGTTTAAATTACTGAACATTTTACCGTATCAATACTTTAATATTAATTTCAGGTTTCAACGAAGTTTTTGGAGCTTTATCAAGAAGGTTAATGGAAAGTTACGTATAAAAAGGTGAATTTTTTTAATTCACCTTTTTATACGTAACTTTCCATTAACCTTCTAAGAACCTGCTAAGAATGAGAATGTAAAGAAAGTTTAATAAAAGTCGTTTCAAAATTTGTCTTGGTCTCATTATTTCAAAATTAGTTCGATAATCTGTGAATACTAAAAGGAGACTGAATATAAAATGCAAGTCGTGAGACGAAGAATCTCATTAACGTGTCGGTGTCGCATTAGAGACTGTTCACACCGAACCAAGCTAAGCGAAGTTTTGTTTTTAACCAAACGATCCAAAATGTTATGTTTGAATCGTGTACATTTAAATTGCACAGGCTAATGCTTTCCATGTACGTTCCCTGCAAAGGAAATAAAACTCTTTTAAATAATGGACCTTCAAACAATAAGCTGTTTTAGTAGTTGATTAGAAGTTTAGGCTTATTATTAGATGCACTTACCTAATAAACTACAGTTTCAGACTTCATCGCCCAATTTAAGCCAATATAAGGAAACATAAAAAAGGCTTACTTATACTTTAAAGATAAATAATAACGCTATTATTGTTACATCCAAAAACCAAACATTATTATAGATTAAGGAACCAGATGGAAGTTAGCGTAGAACATTCTTTTTTTTAACTAAACTGTATGGCATTTAATTGCTCCATAAATGCTCCAGCAGAATCCGAAATTGCTCCACCTCTGTTGTTATTAGTTATTTTATAATTAATTTTAAAAAAAATTAAGTATCAAAAATTTTATTTTGCTATAAAGTATAAAATATCTACTTTTTTAAATTAAACTGTATGCCAATTAATTGCTCCTTAAATGCTCCAGCAGAATCCGAAATTGCTTCACCTCTATTGTAATTAGTTAATTTATAATTAATTTAAAAATAATTTAAGTATCGACAATTCAATTTTGCTATTAAACATAAAATATCTACGTTTTAAAATTAAACTGTATGCCAATTATTTGCTCCTTAAATGCTCCAGCAGAATCCGAATTTGCTCCACCTCTATTGCTATTAGTTAATTTATAAATAATTTTTAAAAAATTTAAGCATCGAAAATTTAATTTTGCTATAAAACAAAAAATATATAGTTTTTAAAAATAAACTGTTTGCCAATTATTTGCTCTTTAAATGCTCCAGCTGAATCCGAAATTGCTATACCTCTATTGCTATTAGTTAATTTATAATTAATTTTTAAAAAAATAACCAGAAGGAAGTTAGCGTAGAACATTATTTTTTTTAATTAAATTGTATACCAATTAATTGCTCCTTAAATGCTCCAGCAGAATCCGAATTTGCTCCACCTCTATTGTTATTAGTTAATTTATAATTAATTTTTAAAAAAATAACCAGAAGGAAGTTAGCGTAGAACATTATTTTTTTAAATTAAATTGTATACCAATTAATTTCTCCTTAAATGCTCCAGCAGAATCCGAAATTGCTCCACCTCTATTGTTATTAGTTATTTTATAATTAATTTTAAAAAAAATTAAGTATCAAAAATTTAATTTTGCTATAAAGTATAAAATATCTACTTTTTTAAATGAAACTGTATGCCAATTAATTGCTCCTTAAATGCTCCAGCAGAATCCGAAATTGCTTCACCTCTATTGTAATTAGTTAATTTATAATTAATTTAAAAATAATTTAAGTATCGACAATTCAATTTTGCTATAAAACATAAAATATCTACGTTTTAAAATTAAACTGTATGCCAATTATTTGCTCCTTAAATGCTCCAGCAGAATCCGAATTTGCTCCACCTCTATTGCTATTAGTTAATTTATAAATAATTTTAAAAAAATTTAAGTATCGAAAATTTAATTTTGCTATAAAACAAAAAATATATAGTTTTTAAAAATAAACTGTTTGCCAATTATTTGCTCTTTAAATGCTCCAGCTGAATCCGAAATTGCTATACCTCTATTGCTATTAGTTAATTTATAATTAATTTTTAAAAAAATAACCAGAAGGAAGTTAGCGTAGAACATTATTTTTTTTAATTAAATTGTATACCAATTAATTGCTCCTTAAATGCTCCAGCAGAATCCGAAATTGCTCTACCTCTATTGTTATTAGTTAATTTATAATTAATTTTTAAAAAAATAACCAGAAGGAAGTTAGCGTAGAACATTATTTTTTTAAATTAAATTGTATACCAATTAATTTCTCCTTAAATGCTCCAGCAGAATCCGAAATTGCTCCACCTCTATTGTTATTAGTTATTTTATAATTAATTTAAAAAAAATTAAGTATCAAAAATTTAATTTTGCTATAAAGTATAAAATATCTACTTTTTTAAATTAAACTGTATGCCAATTAATTGCTCCTTAAATGCTCCAGCAGAATCCGAAATTGCTCCACCTCTATTGTTATTAGTTATTTTATAATTAATTTTAAAAAAATTAAGTATCAAAAATTTAATTTTGCTATAAAGTAAAAAATATCTACTTTTTTAAATTAAACTGTATGCCAATTAATTGCTCCTTAAATGCTCCATCAGAATCCGAATTTGCTCCACCTCTATTGCTATTAGTTAATTTATAAATAATTTTTAAATAATTTAAGTATCGAAAATTTAATTTTGCTATAAAACAGAAAATATATACCTAGTTTTTAAAAATAAACTGTATGCCAATTAATTGCTCCTTAAATGCTCCAGCAGAATCCGAAATTGCTCCACCTCTATTGTAATTAGTTAATTTATAATTAATTTAAAAAAAAAATAAGTATCGACAATTCAATTTAGCTATAAAACATAAAATATCTACGTTTTAAAATTAAACTGTATGCCAATTATTTGCTCCTTAAATGCTCCAACAGAATCCGAATTTGCTCCACCTCTATTGCTATTAGTTAATTTATAAATAATTTTGAGAAAGAGTGATCCCATTTGAGTAATAGCGCCATCATCAATAGAATGTAGTAACATTCTATAGTAAAAGTCATTTTATCGAATAAAAATTGATTGACTCTCAAAAGTGGTACGTATAATAGATGCTAAATGGCATAAACCCAAAAAAATAATATTGATGGGTGAGTTTTGAAATTATGGATTCTTAGGAATGGATTAGAAAACCATCTTAATAATTTTTTTTGTGTTAGTGCCATCTAGCGTCTTTTCTACGTACCACCATGAGAGTTAACCAATTTTGATTTGATAAAATGACTACTTATAGAAAAAAAGAAATAGATGGTGCTATTAAAAAAATACGTATATGATAAATGGTAATTACCTAATTAACAAACCAAACAGATATGTCTCTTCTTAAGATCGAAGAAGATGATGCACTGTGACACATCTGTATATAATTTTATGTAAATAAATGAATGATACACACCATCTAGATACATATCAGTCGTGTATCTTCGCGATACACACTGTTTTTTGTAACGCTTTTGTAATATATTTATATAAGTAACTAGCTGTGCCCTGCGGTTTCACCCGCGTCTTCACATGTAGGAGGTGCGCGACATGACCTAGTTCAAGCATTTTATAATTGCAATTAAATATTTTATTGCAATTATAAAATGCTAAATATTATATATGATAGCAATGGATGGAAAATTTGGCATAATTAATGGAGTACTTTTATCTGTCTGTATGATGTAGAGCGAAGTTAAGTTTTATCCACTTTCCCTCCCCCTCCCGGTTGAGCAGTTCTCGCAGTTCTCACCGGGCGGCTAAGGTTTATGTGCCGTTCGCGCGCCCAGCCAAGTATTGAATTATTTTAATTTTACATTATCTCTTAAACTATGAGTCCAAATAGCATGGTATAAAGAACAAAGTTTATCTTCATAAAATTGTCTTGATGATGAATTAACTTTCGTTCGTAAGGATAAATAGGCCATGCCTAATAATAACGCTCATAAATTACTTTATTAATTTTCAATATTTTTGTCATAAAACACCTAATTATGGCTTATGTATAAGAAATAGACATATGGTATTGCGGACTTTTTTTTAGACGGAGTAAAGATCTATATTTTTCTAGAACATTTTATTTACGTATCCCTAACGATAGCACCAGCGTACGCGGATAAATCATTTCGACAGCGCGTTTTCTTCTGACTTGCTTAACAAATATCCATATTTTAGGCTAGCTGAGTGATATAGCTTAGTGTTAGATAGCCTATACTATTCCACATAAATCTGGCTATAATATACAAAAATAATTTTTCAAATCGGACTGGTAATTCCAGAGATTAGCGCGTTTAAACAAACAAAAAAACAAAAAAAACTCTTCCGCTTTATTATATTAAGTATAGATACATATAAATAACTTACATAATATATATAAGTATTAATATAATTTATACTTTTTTTTAAATTTAACACTGAGAAAATTAATAAAAATATATAAATATAAAGCTAAGGTGGAAATTCGAATAAACGAATAGGCAACATGACAGCTAAGTAAGTGTACGAGACTATTTCTTAAGGGGCTACTCCATGCGAACGACCTTGAGCATTTTGCCGGCGGCGTGCCGCTCGTTTCAATATATTGCCCTATTGTAGGTAAGAACGTAGTATTATTTTTTCAACATTAATAAACTAATTTATGGAAATACACACAGCGTACAACGATAGATGTATTTTAATTTTTTTATTCGGTATATTAGTTGCATTATATTAGAATTATGTATTTTCATATATTATCTAATTATGAAATTTTATAATTAATTATATATTAAAAATGAAGCATTGAAAATTGTGAGTTTAAAAGATACCTATTCACTATAGGTAAATAAATAGATAGCTTGCCTTTTGTACAAATATTTGGTGCAATAAAGAATAAATAAATAAATAGGATGTTTCGTAGATGTGTTTTTGATTATTGTTAATTTTTACGTGTCACGTATTGAAAAGTAATATACCTACCTACAAATTTTTGAACAGACCCGGAACAATTATTTGTAGGCCATACAAATAATTGTTCCGTACGGGATTCGAACCCGCGGCCCTTGGCGATGCAACTCATTGCTAAGCACGGAGCCACTCTTGACATAGCTAGAATCTTAGAAAGTTAAATAGTGCTCTAAATTATGATCATCTGATTTATTTAGATATTCGAATTGTTTTTCAATAGCGAATTACGATAAATCCATCTGGAATAAAAATATAATTATAGTTATAATCGTTATTACTATTTTGTTTATGATAATTCAAAAAATACACCAGTAATTGTACTAATAATATTATAATGTAAATTATTTTCAATTCATACATAACCAGAAACAGCTTTTGCATCGTCATAGCTACCAGCACCACTGCTACCATAGCGTTTCACTATTATAGCTTGTAAACAATACTGTTGCATGAGGACTCTAGAACAGGATGATTCTAGTTCAATTTAATTGCAATGAAATGAAAATGTTGGCATCCTGGTTAGCCACTGTTTCAATACATAGATATATGATCAACATATTAGTCCTCTCTACGAGTAATTAATACCCAACTTAAATATAACATACGTGTAATATTTTATGCGATCAGTTTGTGGTCGATGATTTCTTTAACTGATAGTAATGCAATTAATAAAAAGTATCATTTTATAGTATCATTCATAACAATACGGCTATATCTGGGGGCACGGCAGTGCCCCCGCCAAGTCGAGCAAAACAGCGGTATGGCCGTACCATCCTTTTCTCGAAGCAGTTCAAAACTATAAGCCTGAATTTTCAGTAACCAAGTAGGCATTGTATAAACTCGGTATATTTCAAATTTCATTAAATTTGAACCAGTAGTTTAAGAATTATAACCAGTCAGTTTCTTAATTTTGTCACTCACTCACTGACCGATTTTCAAAACTCTAAGGCGCTTTTAGCAGACATAGAAACTTCAGATTTGAAATACAATTATTGTTTAGTATATAGAACAAAGGAAAAACTAAAATATTTTGCAATTTCGGTCCAGTTTTCGAGATACACCAACTGCATAAATAACTTTGTAATCCCATATAAATATATAGGATGAATGAATCAGTGTACCTATATATGTATAATATAATGGAATAATAGGTGTAGATAGGTACCTAGATATAACTATCTACAAAAAGAAATGAGATGCCATCAAAAATATAACTTGTAAAAAACCCGAGTCTCGCAACTCAGTTCTTCTACCGTAGTAGAAGAACTGAGTTGCGAGACTCGGGTATAACAACATTTTATAGTGACCATATCAATATTAAATATCTTTTAATATTGATATGAAAAATGTTTTAAATAAATAAATTGACTTGGCAATCACACTAAACAATCTAATTTAATATAATATGTATTACTTGAGAGATACATTGTGTTTTCGTGCGATGGCCAAGTATCTATTTATTTAAAATATAAAAGATTTTTACTATTGATGTTGTTAGGTTAGCTAATTACGTAATAACTTAAGACAGAAGGACCCTTAAGTGAAGACTGAATAAATTAACCGACTTGGTATTAAATGGATCTCACAAATTTCACGGTAGAAGAACTGAGTTGCGAGCCTTGGTTTTATTTTACAAGTAATGTTTTTGATGTCATAACCTTAAAATTAAAGTAGGTATAAACATTAAGGCGAACATGAAATTATCGTACTGAGCTACTGAGGATTCTTGTGAACATAGCTTTTAGTGAATTCAACGATCACCGATGACGTCATAGAGCACAATTTTTTTTTCTTTTTAATAGGGTCGAGTGACAAACGAGCACACAGTTCACCTGATGGTAAGTGGTTGCTGTGGCCCATAGACATCTACATTTATCCTCAATGAAGAATCAAAATTCAGATGCTTTGTCACTCATGAGGACTAAGATGGAATGCCTCTTTTCCAGTAAAAAGGGTCTCCGGTTCTCTAAACTCACCATACGAAACACAGCAGCATTAAGCTGCTATTTTACGCTGGTATTCTGTGAGAGCGTGGTCCTTCCCCAGTCGAGCCAACCCATTCGTGCTGCAACTTATAGCTGCAGCATGGCTCTACCACGTAAAAAATTAGCAGTTTTTGAAGTAAAACTTTTTACTGGAATGGGGGTAAACAATACGAAGTTATCAAGTTAAACGTATTTATTTTAGCAAGAGTAATCGCATTAGACATATTATTAATTAATGCATAAATAAAAAAAACATGTGTGCAATTCACACGCAGCATAACCCAAGCAATAGCGCCATCTACTACATTCTTTAGGTAAAGTCAATTTATCGAACAAAAATTGATTGACTCTCAAGAAGGTACGTAAAGAAGATGCTAGATGGCATAAACCCAAAAAAAATATAATTGGTAAGTTTTGAAATCATGGATTGTAATGAATGGATGGGACAAGTACACAATCTATGCTATTCAAGTCATTGATGAATTATTGAAATATTTCCCTGTAATGCAAAAGTTACTGTCATTCATGGGCAGTTGTACACGTCATCGTTGGAGCCACACGCAAGTGTGAGTAACGATCCAAGAGCGAGTCTCATCCGACACTATTCCGAAGATATCCCGGACGTCAGTCTGAGCGAGATTAGAATGGCTCTCCAGCACCTTAAAAACGGTAAGGCCCCAGGCGAGGATGGAATTACAGCGGAGCTTTTGAAAGCGGGTGGAAAACCGGTATTTGAAGTCCTTCAGAAGCTCTTTAATTCCGTCCTCCATGGTGGTATTACACCGGAGGCGTGGAGCAGAAGTGCGGTGGTCTTGTTCTTCAAGAAAGGTAACAACGCTCTCTTGAAGAACTACAGACCGATTTCCCTTCTGAGCCGCGTCTACGTGCTGGTTTCGAAAGTCATTACGAATCGTTTCGCGCGCAGACTTGACGACTTCCAGCCTCCCGAACAAGCCGGTTTCCGAAAGGGCTTTAGCACCATAGACCACATACATACCCTTCGGCAAATCGTACAGAAGTCCGAAGAGTACAATTTGCCACTATGTCTGGCGTATGTGGACTATGAGAAAGCCTTTGATTCCGTCGAAATTTGGGCGGTGCTGCAGTCCCTTCAGCGGTGCCAAGTTGATTGTCGGTATATCGAAGTGTTGAAGTGCTTGTACAGTAGGGCTACGATGGCTATCCGAGTACAGAACCAGAGTACGAAACCTATCCAATTGCAGAGAGGTGTAAGACAGGGTGACGTCATATCCCCGAAACTCTTCACCGCTGCATTGGAAGACGTTTTCAAGCTTCTGGACTGGAAAGGATACGGTATCAACATCAATGGCGAGTACATCACTCACCTTCGATTTGCCGACGATATAGTCCTTATGGCAGAATCGCTGGAGGACCTAAGCACTATGCTCAATGACCTAAATAGTGTTTCCCAACGGATAGGTCTTAAGATGAACATGGACAAAACTAAGATCATGTTTAATGTCCATGTCACACCTATGCCGGTAGTTGTTGGGAACACTAAGCTCGAAGTTGTTGACGAGTATGTTTACCTGGGACAAATAGTCCGACTAGGTAAGTCCAACTTCGACCGAGAGGTCAATCGACGGATTCAACTCGGTTGGGCAGCGTTCGGGAAATTACGGCACATCTTCTCGTCAGGTATACCTAAAACCTTGAAAACGAGACTGTACACCCAGTGCGTGTTGCCAGTGATGACATACGGAACTAAGACGTGGTCCTTCACTGCTGGCCGGATGAGGAAGCTCAAGGTCGCTCAGCGAGCTATGGAGAGGGCTATGCTCGGAGTTTCTCTGCGTGATAAACTTAGGAATGAGGATATCCGCAGTAGAACCAGAGTAACCGACATAGACCAACGGATTAGTAAGCTGAAGTGGTAATGGGCCGGCCATATAGCTCGAAGAACCGACAACCGATGGGGAAGAAAGGTTCTCGAGTGGCAGCCTCGTACCGGTAGGCGAAGTGTAGGGCGTCCCCCCACGAGATGGAGTGACGACCTGGTAAGACATGCAGGAAGTCGATGGATGCAGGTGGCTCAGGACCGAGCTTTGTGGCATTCTTTGGGGGAGGCCTATGTTCAGTAGTGGACTTGTGAAGGGCTGTAATGATGATGATGATGATGAATGCGAAAGTTCAAGACACACATTGTTTTTATATTAATTATTATAAATATTGCAAAATTTTTTTTAATAAGTATCTGCTGCAGCTTTACTCGGTATGTTTTTTTGGAAATCGTATTTTTGGAAATTATATTTCAATTAAAAAAAAATAATAGTATTCATCACTATCTCAAAATTAATTTTAAATTAACTAATAGCCATAGAGGTGGAGCAATTTCAGATTCTGCTAGAGCATTTAAGGAGCAATTATTTGGCATACAGTTTATTTTTAAAAACTAGGTATATATTTTCTGTTTTATAGCAAAATTAAATTTTCGATACTTAAATTTTTTAAAAATTATTTACAAATTAACTAATAGCAATAGAGGTGGAGCAAATTCGGATTCTGCTGGAGCATTTAAGGAGCAATTAATTGGCATACAGTTTAATTTAAAAAAGTAGATATTTTATACTTTATAGCAAAATTAAATTTTTGATACTTAATTTTTTTAAAAATTAATTATAAAATAACTAATAACAATAGAGGTGGAGCAATTTCGGATTCTGCTGGACCATTTAAGGAGCAATTAATTGGTATATAATTTAATTAAAAAAAATAATGTTCTACGCTAACTTCCTTCTGGTTATTTTTTTAAAAATTAATTATAAATTAATTAATAACAATAGAGATGGAGTAATTTCGGATTCTGCTGGAGCATTTAAGGAGCAATTAATTGGTATACAATTTAATTTAAAAAAATAAAGTTCTACGCTAACTTCCTTATGGTTATTTTTTTAAAAAATAATTATAAATTAACTAATAGCAATAGAGGTATAGCAATTTCGGATTCAGCTGGAGCATTTAAAGAGCAAATTATTGGCATACAGTTTATTTTTAAAAACTATATATTTTCTGTTTTATAGCAAAATTAAATTTTCGATACTTAAATTATTAAAAATTATTTATAAATTAACTAATAGCAATAGAGGTGGAGCAAATTCGGATTCTACTGGAGCATTTAAGGAGCAAATAATTGGCATACAATTTAATTTTAAAACGTAGATATTTTATGTTTTATAGCAAAATTGAATTGTCGATACTTAAATTTTTTTAAATTAATTATAATTTAACTAATTACAATAGAGGTGGAGCAATTTCGGATTCTGCTGGAGCATTTAAGGAGCAATTAACTGGCATACAGTTTAATTTAAAAAAAGTAGATATTTTATACTTTATAGCAAAATAAAATTTTTGATACTTAATTTTTTTTTAAATTAATTATAAAATAACTAATAACAATAGAGGTGGAGCAATTTCGGATTCTGCTGGAGCATTTAAGGAGAAATTAATTGGTATACAATTTAATTTAAAAAAATAATGTTCTACGCTAACTTCCTTCTGGTGATTTAGGAACTAAAATTGCGTCACCACAACACTGAAGTAAGAATTTACTTTTGCATGCCGAGCGCAAAGCGCATAGGTATGTTCTAC
Source organism: Parnassius mnemosyne (assembly GCA_963668995.1). NCBI lineage: Eukaryota > Metazoa > Arthropoda > Insecta > Lepidoptera > Papilionidae > Parnassius > Parnassius mnemosyne. Next base: position 15,876,273 of record CAVLGL010000083.1, read on the forward strand.
TAGCGCCTAAAAATCAAGATTCCAACGTTTTGTCGCATGAAATCGTATCCAGCAATCATATTATACATATAAATGATATAAAAAGCACATTGTCATTAAGATAAATGATTGTTGAACTTATTAATATTTTTTTTTAATCGATTAATTGCTATTTTTACATAAAAAATTGGATTTAGTGGCTTATGGTGTGGATTTATTAAGTCCTCAAGGCTTGTAAATACGATAACTTTTGAAAATATCAACTGTTAAACTCAATCTATTTTTTAATCTCTTCATCTAGCATGTGGAAAGCCACTGAATGTAAATGGCAGTGTAATTTTGTTTTGTTTAGCTATAATTAATTTTTTCGGCTCCAAAATGGCGAAATTTTCGGTGTTTTCGCAGCCTTGTGTTAGAATTTATTTCTGTAAATAAATTCTAACACAAGGCTGCGAAAACACCGAAACAGAGACTGCCTGTGCCTCACTCGCTTAGTACGGCGCAGTTCGGTGTCAACCGCCGTTGAGAGTGGATACTATATTGGTTGTTTGCAGCGGCTCAAAAAGATCGCTGTACAAATAAATACAAAAAAATTCGAAAAACAAATTTCATACATACTTGATTATTATAATAATCAGATATTTTTATTACAATATTTTAAAAGCACAGAATAAATAATAGTAGTACGTACTAAAAGTAAGTAGGATGTAATATTTATACTTGAATACGTCTAGGACTTTTTGGAGTGACATGAATGATAATATGATGATCATATGAGCATTATGAGTCGTGCATTTTGGATTTTCCAAACTTTTTCAAATTGAAGTTTGACATAAAATTATCGGAAAATTGAAAGTATAATAAGGTTATTAGTGAAAACTTGTGTGTTTTTAAACTAGTTTAAAAAAATCCGTATAATCATGCTATACGTAATTTTTTTAATGCGAAGGCATGCTCAATTGGATTTACCAATAGTTTTTTACTATTTCTTATACCATTTTTTTCTCCAGGTACCATCCTCATTTGCTGATTGAAAGGGGCCAACCAAGTGATGGCGAAAAATCAATTCCAAAAAAACTGAACTTAAATAATTTTATACATTTAAAATAATTTGTGCCGAATGCTCGTTTGCTCCTTCTTCTAAAAAAAAAAACGTGGCCCTACACCGGTCGAGCCGACCCATTCGTGCTACAAACAAAAATAACTACAGCGTGGCTTTACCGCGTATTACAAAATGATTCAGGGAATAAAATTGAACGTAGTAGAGCCATGCTGCAGTGTGAATGACCACGCTCTAATAGAATACTAGCATGAAATAGCAGTTTAAATTCCGATAATTACAAAAATATGACCCTATTTGTATATTTGCACTACTAACATAATAATAATTCACAATATAATAAATGTAATAATTAAAATTGTAATGTCAAAATAATAATGTCAAAACGAGTATAAATTATTATGTCTCAAAATTAATAACATAGATAACGTTGTGTGTTTCATTCAATAAAGATAGTTAAAATTTAAAAATTGTCAAACAAATAATCGTCAATATTATAATACGCTTTTTTGGTTAAAATTATGTTTAGTTGTTTCTTAAAAATGTGATGGCTTTTAGACACTCTTATATATTTTGGTAAATGGTTATACAGACGAGGACCCATACAGAATCCGCTTTTTTGAAACAAAACAGTCTTACTATTGGGATGGCTCAATTTATCTTTATGACGCTGAATAACATCACATAAACAAAATAAAAAATATAGGACGTAATATTATATCTTAATTATATAAAATACATCTTTTCTCCTGGATTAAAAATCATTAAGAAGGGCGGGAAAGTTTGAATTGCAATAAAACTTTCTCGCAGACAGAACTAGCATCTAATTTTCTCACGCAAACGTAACTCTACAGCTACGGAGGAAATAACTTCATGAAAATACCTACTTCATTTACAGCGTACAGACTGGTACAGACTTATAAATATTCTATTTCATTGGAATCTTTTTTGATATTTAAAAAAATATTTTTTTTAAATACTTCGACACTTTGATGAGCAGAAGGGCGCAAAGCAACCAAAGAACAGCTTCTTCATTGTATCTACTAAGTAATTTAGTATTCCGAGTAATTAAGTAAGATGTACCGTTCGCTTGAACTAAAGATATTGCATTGATTTTATCAGTTCTAGTTAGCGTCTCTACAGAAACACTGTCAAAGACTGAAGCAACAAGCAACTAATGCTGTCATCGCTTTATCGACGGCTGCCATCTTAAATCTCTGACATCTTGAATCCAAACCCAAACATATTACAAATGTTTTCTTTAATTTTAGTGGTGTCTTGAGGTCTCTCAGCAAATTGAGGTGCCTAGGCATCTTCTCTATTAATATCACCATGAATTTAATAAGTTTTTTTTTAATTTAATATGTTTTTTCCACCAAGTATTAGTATGATATTAAATTTTTTTTCTAGTTTTAGTTTTTTATTATTATAAAATAATTAAAAACAAAAATAACATACTAATACTTGGTGGATTTTGATCAAAAACTATTTTTATAAATTTAGCAATAACGGACACGATCATAAACTGCCGACTTCCTGTGAAATCCTGACGGTATATATATATATATATATATATATATATATATATATACATATATATATATATATATATATATATATATATATATATACCGAGAGGTCAATAGACGGATTCAACTCGGCTGGGCAGCGTTCGGGAAGCTACGACACATCTTCTCGTCAGACATACCTCAAAACCTTAAAACGAAATTGTACAACCAGTGCGTGTTGCCAGTGATGACTTACGGAACTGAGACGTGGTCCTTCACTGCTGGCCGTATGAGGAAGCTCAAGGTCGCTCAGCGAGCTATGGAGAGGGCTATGCTCGGAGTTTCTCTGCGTGATAAACTTAGGAATGAGGATATCCGCAGTAGAACTAGAGTGACCGACATAGCTCAACGGATTAGTAAGCTGAAGTGGCAGTGGGCCGGCCATATAGCTCGAAGAACCGACAACCGATGGGGAAGAAAGGTTCTCGAGTGGCAGCCTCGTACCGGTAGGCGAAGTGTAGGGCGTCCCCCCACGAGATGGAGTGACGACCTGGTAAGACATGCAGGAAGTCGATGGATGCAGGTGGCTCAGGACCGTGCTTTGTGGCATTCTTTGGGGGAGGCCTATGTTCAGCAGTGGACTTGTGAAGGGCTGTAATGATGATGATGATGATGATGATGATGATATATATATACACACACACACACAACAAAACAACATATAGATATTACTACGTTTGACGAAATCTGTGAACCATCCTTAATTTTTTTCTGTGAAGAGTCACACCACTTGGGACGGGATTATATTGTCATTTTCCACAAGTTATACAATCTCATGATTTAAAATTTATACATTTATTTATTTAACAAAATATAAAATTTGAAGATGTCTGCGATTACTTAACTTAGTCTTTTCTATAAAATAATGGTGACAAACGAACACACAATCTATCTGATAGTAAGTGGATATTGTGGCCCATAGACATCTACATCTATCCTCAGTTAAGATTCAGATGTTTTGTCACGCCTGAGAATTAAGATGGAGTGCCTCGTTTCCAGTAAAAAGGGTCTCCGGTTCTCTACACTCACCATACGAAACACATCAGCATTAAACTGTTATTTTACGCTGGTATTCTATAGAGTGTGGTCCTATCCTGGTCTAACCGACCCATTCGTGCTGCATCTGATAACTGTAGCTCTACCACGTATAAATCTTATACGTAAAGTTTACTGATATTGATATTTAGTCTCATGGTACTATGATATATATGATGTTATAATTGTACTTAAAAATATACAAAAAACATAAAGGGAGAAAAATGAGAAAGATGTTTTTAAAATAAGGCTAATAAATAACAGCTTGTTTTCAAATGCTTTAAGCTATGCTCTAGGATGGACCTAGATACAAAGCTAGCAGCTTAATACTGTTGTGGTTAGTATGGTGAGTGTAGAGTAACGGTGACTCTTGTGACTGATATCATGACATTCTATCTTGGTCTTGAAAGGTAATAAATTATCTACATTATTTTGAAGATAATGGTAGGTGTCTATGGGCTACAGCATCTACTTACCATCGGGTGGACTGTGCACTCGTTTGTCAGCCTTATTCTATAAAAATAATTGTTACAAAGCCTGGTAACGTAAAGTAGTGTAAATTGTGTCAACCTCTTTGTTCACCCATGTCTGTTTACTTTGAGTAAAAAACTGTAATTTTGACATTACAAACAGACACTTCAATTTTATTTATTTGTATAGATTTGGAAAACGCTGTTGCCCATCTCTGGTTTGTTTCCCACTGTCACATCTTACAATACCCACGGTATGTTATGGGGAGAATGTTTTTACACCGCCCCTACACGGTAATTTGTATAACTTGTTTATACTAAATTGAAAGAGAAAAAGAGATATTTTCAATCAATAACGAAATTAAAATGTAGTCGAAATTACCTGCCCGTGTTTTAATTTCTGATAAAATCGAACAGTATTCATTAGCTGTCCATGTAACTGACGTAAAACAGACACAACGCAAACTTCCATTGAACATTCAACAGCTTTATACCGCAAACAAGGATTAAAAGTTTAAATTATTTCAGCAGGTACCTTGTTCCAACAGCTAACAGATTTTCGTCCGAAACTACCCGTATTGAGGACCAGATGCTACGTAATCCGCTTGTTAATTTTGAATACAACGACCTTTTATCCAGTTCTCTTTAATTATACTAAAATAAAAATTGTAATGATAAATACCGATGTAGAGCAACACAATATCTAGAATTTACTCGCAGCTCTTACTAAAAAGTTTCATACGAGTTATTACCTATGATAAACTATTCCGTCGTAGAGCCTTGGTATCCCTTGATCTAAGCGTCTAACGTACTTTTAAGACTACACAAGCATCGTATATAATCCTCGATTACCTCTGGTAATATGGAGCTGTTGATTGCAATTTTTAAATGCTTATTGAAGTACCACTTGCTCGACAGTACAGAAGAACATTGTGAGGAAACCTAAAAAATTAAATATCTTAAAGACATGTGAAATCCGACACCACACAATGGAGCAGCGTTGTGGACTAAATACTCCATAACCTCAATAATGAAAAGAAGCCACGCAGTAGACGTATATCAGCTGTATCTTTACTTTTTGATATATAGTATGAGAAAGATAGAATAAACTTTTTTTCAGAAGTGAATGTTTTATCTAAATCGAACAAGTACTATTGTTACAATAAAATTAACTGAAGATGATAATGATGAAAATGCTGTTGTCACTTTGGAAAAAACGAGTAAATTATATTTTTCAAAAAAAAACAAAGGAACCGACTTCAGAGATATATATTTAACTTAGAAAATAACACATCCATCAGAATTGGTTTTGAGCAAGCGCCTATTCTTTTTTGAGAACACGGTATATACAGCATGGTATAGTGTTCCTAAAAACAAATGATACGACTAACAACATTCAGTACTTTAGCCCCATGATTTTTTTTTATTTTATTTCTATAATTATTAAACACGATGTATATAAATCGAACAGAATTGTGTGTACCGCTGTGTTCCGATCAGAAGGTATAAAGAACAGAGAGCCTTCAGAGATTACCATCGATTGATGTTCACCCTTAACATCACTTGTGTACCGATACCAAACTTAATGTATGATACTAGGCATCCTGTGTTATTTAGGTTTACTATAATAGCAGCAGGTGGCGGTTTCTGTCCATAGTTGTTGGGTTCCCTGGACTCATCTCTTGCATTTATCACGTACAATTTCGTTGTTAGTTTGGTTAACATAACTAACATTGTCTCATTGAATGCGTTGACGAGTTATAAGTTGGGATATATACGAACAGTTTCCCTATCGACAAATTTTTTCTCTATAGGAACACGAATCCTCAACAGAAGTAGCTGATACTGTTCCTTGCTCAGTTATTCTACTCATAAATTGTTGAGTAGATAGAAACTTATACAAATATTTATTCAGTAATGCAGGGATTCTCTAAAAAGTCTAAAATAAAAGGCAAAATTAAAAATTTTGAAGAACCCCACGAGGGTTTAAAAAGTTCGAAAAAGGAATAAATAAAAGTTTTATAAACCCCCGAATAAGAGCAAGTAAGTCACGAAAGAAAAAATAAAAGCATTTTAAAAAGGGTTAATTTTGAGGTCTGTCATAATAAACAACTAATTATGACTTTCCTTAGTTCTTCCTACCTTTGTGTACCTATTTGTTTGTCGTAGCGATAAACACAGCAATAACATCAAATATATAGGTATGTACTACACGTATTCACCTACCTTTTAGGTAAGTAAATCCTTCGGGGCTGCCATTCCATGCCCTGAAATGAACTAAAATTTTGAATTTTTATAAGTTTGTGACTAAGTAATATTACGTTGGGTAATTAAATAAATATAATCTTTGATTGATATAAATTGCTACATCTCTCAGATTTTCTATATTGAAATTGGAAACATGGCAATGGCAACCCTATCTATAATACAATATTTTAACAGTAGTGTATTTTAACTTTTAATGCCCGATTTATATTATATAAGAACCTATATAACATATTTATCACCCAAAAACACAACCATCAAACAATCTTACACCCGCAAAACACCTTACCAAAACATAAACATCCTTTTGGAGAAATTGAAGGAAAAGACTGAAATTGCGGTGCAACTTCTTGTTTTTATTGATCTTACATATAGTACTCACAAATTAATTGGCTATAATTATTTTTATTATTAAAAGAAAATAATTTATTTCTTATTCAATTAATTAGACCCATTTTCCAAGGTCCCATTTGTAGAACATACGTAAAATCATTTTAAAAACATATTTCTGTATAGTCATTCATCAAAACCTTTACAGATTAACAGTTATAATCGAATCCTTTCAGAAAAACATACAATTTAGCCAGGGAAATGTCCGCCGTACCCACATCACGCGCACAATACGCGCGCGACATTTACAAAGTAATGCTGTAACTTGGAAAAAACCGTCTCGAACACGTTGACAAATTGGTTGTGATTTTATTTTTCATATTCAATATAATTTCATCTGCTTGTGTCCTTATTCTTTTTCTTTTTTTACTATGCGACTACGTATGGTGGTTATGTGGTCAAAGTACATGCCTGTACATAGAGTTGTGAACGGCCACAACAGCCAGGAAAATTATTCAGCGCGGGTGAAAATTCATACGTCCATGTGCAATACGTCATAGAGTAACTCTTTGCCTGTATAATATTAGCAGGAGGAATAGATTGGCCCGATTGAGGTAAAACAATGCTCTTAAAGAAAACAAGCGTAAATTATCATAATTAAGCGACAAATGCCTAATGGTTTAGGGACTACGAAACTAAAAGTTTGTGGGTTCGAACGCTTTATTTGACTACTGTCGTGAACCATTCCTAATACAAGCATTTTAAATAATACTGTGGTGATTAAATGGAATATTAGAAGTGTTAATAGCACTACTAATATTCTTTCTTTTAAAAAAATTATGCTGTGTTTTGTATGACGAGTAAGGAGAAAAGAAGACCCTTTTTACTGGTACCAAGAGGCGTTCAATATGTGATCTTAGCCTTTTCTGATCTAAGAATCTTAGTCCTCACGGGTGACGACGCATCTGCATTTTGATTCTTTATTGAGGATAAATGTAGATGTCTATGGATCACAGCAACCACTTACTGTGTGCTCGTTTGTCACCCTATTCCATAAAAAAAAGAAACGTAAAGTAAATTTTCTCAGTTTAAAAAGTAATATTTTAAAAAGTAATCCACTTCGTCGAGCAGAGTCACTACGTTTGCATAGGCAAATTAGCTAGTTACGTTCTGTCTCAACGGAAGTTAAATTGCCTCCGCGACTTTTGCGCTTCTTTCGTTTTCTTATAAAATATGCTTAACACGCGGCGTTTCTCGCGCAGAAATAATATTATTAATGAGTATTTTTATTTATATTCTCTGTTTTAACGTATATTTCCCAAAGCAATAATCCATAATCTGTCCATACCGCTATTTGTAAACGAGTTAGTGAGCGTAGAACTGATAACCTCGCTCTGGTAACTAGAACCCCATCAAAATCTGTGAGATTTATATTAGGCATCTTCTAAAAGATCGTGGAGCTGGAAGAAGAGATAGACAAGTTGTGCTGGCATATTATAGGATTATCCGAAGTCCGAAGAGAGGGGGAGGACACGGTAATCCTCGAATCCGGCAACTTGCTCTATCACCGGGAGGGCGACCAGCTGTCCCAAGGAGGTGTCGGATTTATCGTCCACAAGTCTCTCGTTAACAACGTTGTAAAGATCGGGAGTGTGTCGACGAGGGTTGCGTACCTTATACTCAGAATCACCAAACGGTATTCGCTGAAGGTCATACAGGTTTACGCACCAACCTCGGCACACCCCGATGAGGAGGTGGAGGAAATGTATGAGGATATCTCTAGAGCCATGCATTCCTCCAAAACCCAATATACGGTGTTAATTGGAGACTTCAATGCAAAACTAGGCACAAGAGAGAACGGTGAGCTGAAAGTAGGGAAATTTGGAATAGGGCAACGGAACCCAAGGGGCCAGCAGCTGGCCGACTTCGTGGAGAAAGAGGGACTCTTTATGATGAACTCTTTCTTCTAGAAGCGGCCCCACAGGAAGTGGACCTGGTCGAGCCCCGACGGTTCGACAAAAAATGAGATTGACTTCATTATGACGACCAGACAACAAATGTTCAGTGATGTCTCCGTGATCGCGAGGGTGAAAACTGGTAGCGATCACCGAATGGTTAGAGGCACACTGAACCTAAACGTTAAGTTGGAGAGGTCTCGTCTAATGAAGTCAACGCTCCGTCCCCCTCGTGCTCTGTTCCAAAGTCCCGAAACCTTTCAGCTCGAGTTACAAAACCATTTTCAGTGCCTAGAAGACTGCAATGAAGTGGACGATATGAATGACAAGCTCGTGGAAACTGTCCATGCGGTCGGAGCTAAGTTCTGCAAGACCCGCCGCAGAAGAACACAAAAACTCTCCGATCACACTCTTAATCTTATGGCTGTTAGACGGGAGATGAAGCTACATTCTTCAACAGACTTGACAGCATACAGGCATCTGAACAGACAGATCTCCAAATGCATGCGGCGGGACTTACGCAACTTCAATACAGCTCGTATTGAAGAAGCGATCGAGCGGCACCGAGGCTCCAAAGTCTTTGCCAGAGATCTGTCTGCCAGAAAGAGCCAACTGTCAAAGCTGAAGACAGAATGTGGCAGCATCGTTTCCGGGACACCTGAGATTTTGAGTGAGATTGAGAGGTTCTATGGGCAGCTGTACACGTCATCGTTGGAGCCACACGCAAGTGTGAGTAACGATACAAGAGCGAGTCTCATCCGACACTATTCCGAAGATATCCCAGACGTCAGTCTGAGCGAGATTAGAATGGCTCTCCAGCACCTTAAAAACGGTAAGGCCCCAGGCGAGGATGGAATTACAGTGGAGCTTCTGAAAGCGGGTGGAAGACCGGTACTTGAAGTCCTTCAGAAGCTCTTTAATTCCGTCCTCCATGGTGGCATTACACCGGAGGCGTGGAGCAGAAGTGCGGTGGTCTTGTTCTTCAAGAAAGGTGACAACGCTCTCTTGAAGAACTACAGACCGATTTCCCTTCTGAGCCGCGTCTACGTGCTATTTTCGAGAGTCATTACGAATCGTCTCGCGCGCAGACTTAACGACTTCCAGCCTCCCGAACAAGCCGGTTTCCGAAAGGGCTTTAGCACCATAGACCACATACATACCCTTCGACAAATTGTACAGAAGTCCAAAGAGAACAATTTGCCACTATGTCTGGCGTATGTGGACTATGAGAAAGCCTTTGATTCCGTCGAAATTTGGGCGGTGCTGCAGTCCCTTCAGCGGTGCCAAGTTGACTGTCGGTATATCGAAGTGTTGAAGTGCTTGTACAGTAGGGCTACGATGGCTATCCGAGTACAGAACCAGAGTACGAAACCTATCCAATTGCAGAGAGGTGTAAGACAGGGTGACGTCATATCCCCGAAACTCTTCACCGCTGCATTGGAAGACGTTTTCAAGCTTCTGGACTGGAAAGGATACGGTATCAACATCAATGGCGAGTACATCACTCACCTTCGATTTGCCGACGATATAGTCCTTATGGCAGAATCGCTGGAGGACCTAAGCACTATCCTCAATGATCTCAATAGTGTTTCCCAACGGATAGGTCTTAAGATGAACATGGACAAAACAAAGATCATGTTTAATGTCCATGTCACACCTATGCCGGTAGTTGTTGGGAACACTAAGCTCGAAGTTGTTGACGAGTATGTTTACCTGGGACAAATAGTCCGACTAGGTAAGTCCAACTTCGACCGAGAGGTCAATCGACGGATTCAACTCGGCTGGGCAGCGTTCTGGAAGCTACGACACATCTTCTCGTCAGACATACCTCAAAACCTTAAAACGAAATTGTACAACCAGTGCGTGTTGCCAGTGATGACATACGGAACTGAGACGTGGTCCTTCACTGCTGGCCGTATGAGGAAGCTCAAGGTCGCTCAGCGAGCTATGGAGAGGGCTATGCTCGGAGTTTCTCTGCGTGATAAACTTAGGAATGAAGATATCCGCAGTAGAACCAGAGTAACCGACATAGCCCAACGGATTAGTAAGCTGAAGTGGCAGTGGGCCGGCCATATAGCTCGAAGAACCGACAACCGATGGGGAAGAAAGGTTCTCGAGTGGCAGCCTCGTACCGGTAGGCGAAGTGTAGGGCGTCCCCCCACGAGACGGAGTGACAACCTGATGAGACATGCAGGAAGTCGATGGATGCAGGTGGCTCAGACCGTGCTTTGTGACATTCCTTGGGGGAGGCCTATGTTCAGCAGTGGACTTGTGAAGGGCTGTAATGATGATGATGATGATGATCTTCTAAAACCTTTCTCTTTAAGCAGGGTGCAGTATAAGAAGTGGAGATGTTGTTGACATCTGAAATAGAACTTTAAAAAAAATTATAGTTACCTTGTGATGGCGACGTGGAAGAATTCACACTTATCCCATGTCTTCGCGTCGTAATAGACGACATCCCAAAAAAGTGAAAGCCCAGAGAGATCTCATGATTTCTCATAGATGGCAATGGTAATCTCGTTTACGCTAGGCGTAAAATAATCCTGGTCACCGCTGTGCTATCAATAGGCACAAGCATAAAGGATTTTATCAATACCTATATGTACCATCACCCAGATTGTGAATGTCTTCAAGGTGACGGAGACGCTGGAAGTAGATGTCATTGTGGACGTATTACACACAAACTCCGGCACGTAGATGGAGTTTGTGCTCCAGGGAGAATCCAGGATAATCAAGACACGCCGCGTTCAATTGACATTCAATTTGGGTCTTCCTCAAGAACAGTAGGTGCCGGTTCTCAGTCTCGAAATGGTGATGTACTGCTCAGAGATTTGAGTGTTCTTTTCACAATGAGAGGACGTGCAACCGCTATTAACCGTACTTTTCTTTTTTAGAGACAAGAGTTGTATAAGGATTGAAGATTGAGTGAATAAGGATGGAGAATGTGAGTTGAACGAGACGTTGCAATCAAACGATAAGCACAGAGTAACCACGCCTGTGGGAACTTGATCTGGATAAACTCCCAGATAACGCCATCGGGTCCTGTCGCCCGGTCGCTAACCGGCACGATGGAGCCACCCTGGGATTTTTCGCTACTTGGCGGGGTAGCCTTTCATGAGTAGCTAATTCACTAAATTGGGCGCCCAACTGCCTGCGGTCGGTCAGCGGAGCACCGCGCTTAGTGATCACACACCCCTCCCTTACCGCTGCCCCCGTGAATAACATGCTTCGGATCCCGCTCCTTTCTCTCTTTGTAGCTAACTTTTGTAAAGATATATAGCAAATCATTAATTACCCACATATAGAGATGTAGCAGTACCTTTTTGTAATTGTACTCAATTTTTGATAACAATATATTAATATAGCAACATTACCGTGTAGTGGCGGCGAATAAAAGAGAGAGAAATTCACTACCCCAAGTCATCCCGTGGGTGTCATGGCAGGGGGAAATTGAAACAGAATATGGGCAGTTATATCTTCATGATAACAACTCAAAATAAACTACTACTGATGATGCTACTAATGATCATAGTGCCCAAAAAAAGGGAGTATTCTATGGGACAGGCCGTATGGGGGCAATCTATGGGGTGGGCCTCGTTCAGCAATGAAAACTTGTCCTAAACTCAAAGGTAAGAACCTTTTTTTATTTAATTTAGGTTTTTTATTTAATTTAGCTCTTACGAATGTCAAAATCTACTCCGGTTTGCAAAAACAATGATTTCTCAGAGAAATACTAGCAAAAAATCTCTCTTATTTTTTTAAAGAAATTCATTTAAAATTAAACTATAAAATAAAATAATGCAATGTCAAAGGTAAACTATTATTAAAATATCAGTTTTTACAAACTTTGTATATAGTATTAAGCTATCTAATATATACAAATTAATATTGTTTGTTCATATTTTATGCGCTGCCATACCGTTCATCAGATTGCGCTAAAACTGTGTCAACTTATTACTTGCACTTGCGCGAAGGTTATAGGCATAGTACAATTAACTTACAGTAGGTGGCACGCGTGTCGTACCGACAAATGTATTTGAAAGTTATATATCATTCAACTTCAATGAATTTATTATCAGTCCTAATTAAACAATATAACTCTTCCAAATTCAAAACGATATTTCCACTATTATTTCTTCTGTGGCCACAACGCGCCGGGTACAAGCTAGTTTATAATATAATAAAAAAAAATGAATAGCAAAAAGTAATCTTATTTATATGACTCGTGGAAAGGCAATACGTTTGCACAAGCAAATTAGTTGCTAGTTCTGTCAGTGAAGAAAGTTAAATTGCCTCTTTGACTTTTGCGCTTCTTTAATTTTTGTAACTAAGAGAGTTAAGGCCTTAACAGTGGTTGAAATGCCTAAATCTAGGATATTTAAGTAAAAAAATCTCAATAACTGTTCATTTAAAAAAAATAGAATTTTAGAAAAGTTAGAAAAAATACAGGGTAACAGAAGAAGATTTGGTAAATGTTTTTAATTTAACAAAATTAAATTTTTCTCAACCCCTTATTAAAAAAAAAAATCCCCAAAGAGTACCTATCTTTGTCATATTTTGCAAAATTTCTCCAAAACGGCACAAGCTTTTTAAATAGTTCTTACACTAAAAAAAAAGGTCTTAAAAATATTAATATTTTTAATTGAGAGTTTTATTTTTATTACCCGTTTTATAAGAGAATATATCATTTTTTCCAGAAATTGAATATATTTACACGAGCGCGCATGCTCCGTCGCCATGTAAGTCTAAGTTCTGTCACAGTCCGTTTTCGGACATCGTCGAGGGTGGACCGCACGTCGGTGTTGGAGCGACTTCGTTCAAATATATATTAGTTTTTTAAAGGTTTATACTCAATTATAAATATTTTTATGACTAGAAATGCTTAATTTAGTTAATATCTGTACACTAGTAACTGTAAATATTATTTTCTAAATAAATGAATTTTTAAAGTGCCCAAAGAAGAAGAAATTTTCGCGGCGACTTTGATTAGTGAAATTGAAAAATGCATTTTTATATAATTTAGATGTAGAACGACGAACATGCTCTCGTTACTTAGATTTCGATAATTTTTAATACCTATGTAATTTTATTGTTGCATATTTTTATTAATTACTTGATACTGAATTTTATAATTATGTATTAAAATAAAACGCTGTTTTTATGACTTTATAAAATATTATTGGGGAGGTAAATAAAGATACAGATACTTACATTTAGGTACACTGTTATCAAATTAAATCAAACAATTTAAATAAATAAAAGAATGGTGCTTACCTAAGTATAAATAACTATATAAAGACATTCTTGGGTTTATGGTTTTTTTTTATGTTAGACAAACTATCATCTAAAAATGTAAAAAATTTAAATTGGAGAGGGGTTTCTCCACGTAATAAAGTTAGAAATGAAGATATTTGCATTAGAACCAGAGAAACTGACATAGCCCAACGGAATATTACAGTGAAATGGCAATGGATTAGCTATATAACTTGGAAAACAGATAAAAAATAGGAAGAAAGGTCCTCGAGTAGCAACCTCGTACAGGTAAGCGAATTAGACACACATACACACACACACACGCGCGCACGAACGCACGCACGCACGCATACACACACACACACACACACACACACACACACACACACACACACACACACACACACACACACACACACACACTAGGTCGCAAATAATACTTACCTAATACTATTAGGCAAGAGCGAATAGGTTTTTGTTAAGTCAGTGCAATTCACCATCTTCGACTACATAACCACTTACCGATGGGATTGTAGTTGCTTTACTACTTGCTGGGTAAAAATAGTAAAAAAAAGTTACCCTGTGAAAGTTTGCATTTAGATATAATTTTTCTAACCAATCATAAAATATGATGAGAATATACAGGGTATTTTTGGAACGCTCCCGAAAACTAAGACAGGCGACAGCACCAAGTATACCTTTGATCATGGGTCATAAATAAATTTGATCCTGATGAAAAAAAAAACATATTTTTACAACGTTTTATTAGCTTTATTCACGCGCCATCATGTTAGTACAGCTAAATGAAACGATAATTTCATAAAAAAAATCATGAAAATACTGAAACATAAAACCAGTAGTGGAAACTGAATTGATATCACCTGACTAATGGAGGTTAATGTACGCGCGAACGGTGAAAAAAGAACGCTGGCCTTGAACTTGGGCACTGAGCGATTTATCACATATTGGCCAGTATTACTGTGCCTGCATGCTATTGGTTCCCGCGCTTTGTTCGCTCCAAAAATACAGTCGCATACACAGCTTACTTTGCGACTCGCGACGATGTTTTAAAAAGGAAGGAAAAAAAATTATTTATATCTATTGTTTTATGACTAAACTAGTGAACGAAAAGGTAAATATGATAGGAGAAGGTGAATGGGGAAAATTGTGCAGTAAAGTTAAAATTGTTGAGGAAGAATACCGAAAAAATTACCATGTGATCGACCTGATGACGGAAGCTCAAGCGAAGATGAAAGTGATGATGAAGTAGCATCCAGTAACACCAACACACCATCAACATCTGGCTTCCATGTGACCCAAGACGTCATAATGGACGGCGTGTCACCCTTAGCTTAAGTTTTTTTGTTACAAACTACTTTATATTTTACGATAGAAATAAAAAACAATGCTCAAGTAAACATTATCTATTTTTAATTCCCACCTCTTCCAAAGTTCTAAGTAGCTAGTAAAACACCTATTATGATTGTACAATAAAACAATTAATTACTATAATATTATAAAACAATAGCCCAATACCATGTAGTACTTTAGAACGCGACTGTACCCACACTCACTCCGCTGTCGACCTGTATCTAGCTCGGTATGAAACAATGCTGCGGTCATAAGAAAAAAAGGCGCATCACGGGGTCTGAAAGAAAAATTCATCAATTTATTTTTTATTTCCATTTTACGTTTTTGTTAGTTACTTCCTTTTTTATTATGACGGCAGAATGCCTAACCCTGTCGCCTCACGCTTGTGACGCAGTAGGTTTCAACCTTGACGGGGTTCGTTCGTTTTAGTTTTTGAGACAGTTCCGTGTTGATTTTGTACACGCGTGCGTGAGCGACAGTTCAATCGTTTTGTTTAATAAATTTACTTGTGATTACGTGTTGATATTAAAGTTTTTGTTACGTTTTTGGATTCTTTTTTGTTTTAATAATGCCTAACGCGTACGTTTATAGTGGTCAACATGTTAGGTATCCGAACCTAGGTACACGAAGTATCGCTAAATAAATTGTTAAGACGTCGGGATGGTACAAGTGTGTCATACTGTGCAGTGCACAAAGTGTTGAAGCGTAACCAATGCGCCCATACAAATTGCACAAAGTGCAAGCTTTAGTTCCCGGCGATCACGACCGCCGACGAGTTTTCTGCCGTTGGTTATTATACCAGCAACAACGTGTGCCTGGTTCCATTGAGCACATTATCTGGACGGATGAGTCGACATTTACCAGAAACGGCCTGTGGAACCGAAGAAATACACACGTGTATTCAGAGGTTAACCCGCACGCTGTTCGACAAACCGGGCACCAAACCCGATGGTCGGTTAACGTATGGGCAGGTTTATTTAAGGATCGCATACTGGGACCAGTGTTTCTGCCAGAGTGACTGAACGGACAGCGATACCTAAATGTATGTGAAAGAAAGGGTTTTTAATCGTGAATGTGATAGTGCTGAAGAAATGCGCCAAAGGATCGTGGATGCTTTCGAGAAACTACGTACGGACTGTGTCGAAGACCACACGAAGATGCCCCGCCTGCACCCAAATCTGCCTTGAAATGAATGGAGCACAATTTGAGCCGCATCTCATAAGACCACGGAGGATTTAGAGCAGTAAGCTGTTTCATAACTATTTTTTTTTTAAATAACTTAGTACTAGACTAATCTGAATAGGTACATAACTGAATACATGAGAATAATAAACATACCTACACGATGAATAAAAACGCATGACTCCAACCTTGGTTACATTTCATTTAAGTATTTCTTCATTAGCGGGGAATCGAACCAGTTATTTGGGTTATTTAACCTGTAAATTCGGATTAAAGTGGCTACGTGGAGATAAGCACAGTGGCAAAATAGTAGGTTAAGTAGATAAGTTAGGTATTTAGACACGTGTTGTATTATATTGTGGGATGGCCCGCTAGTTGCGGGCCGCGCGAATTTGTGTTCGCGCGTACATTGACCTTTATCTAGCTCAGGTCAGGTGATATCAATTCAGTCATTCCACTGCTGGTTTTATGTTTCAGTATTTTCATGATATTTTTTATGAAATTATCGTTTCATTTAGCTGTACTAACATGATGGCGCGTGAATAAAGCTAATAAAACGTTGTAAAAATATGTTTTTTTTTTCATCAGGATCAAATTTATTTATGACCCATGATCAAAGGTATACTTGGTGCTGTCGCCTGTCTTAGTTTTCGGGAGCGTTCCAAAAACACCCTGTATATATAACTATAAAGGTTACCTCACACGGGACAGTAATAATATAATATATCTTCCATTATCTACGCATGAAAACTTTTAAAAACTCTAAATCCCGAGGTATGTTCATATTAAGAGGCTGAATAGAGCCACATTGAAATGCATGGGGATCCTTTTGTAATTTCACGTCATTATCGAAAAAAATTGTACGTATTTCAGGTGGCGGTTTGCAAAATACGATTCCATAAAAATTCACTCAAAAGAAAATAATTGCAAAGTTGCTTCTAAAAATACTAAAATATTCAACGTCAATTTTTTCTTACATGGTAGAGCCATGCTGCAGCTATATTAGTAGTAGGTATAGTTGTAGCACGAATAGGTCGGCTCGAAAGAGGAAGGGCCACGCTCTCACGGAATAACATGTAAAATAGCAGTTTAACCCTGCTGTGTTTCGTATGGTGAGTGTAGAGAACCGGAGAACCTTTTTATTGGAAACGAGGCATTACATCTTAGTCCTCACGGGTGACAACGCATCTGCATTTTGATACGTAATCGAGAATAGATGTAGATGTGTATGGGCCGTAGCAACCACTTATCATCAGGTGGACTGTGTGCTCGTTTGTCACCCTTATTCTATTAAAAAAAAACTTTCTGAGATTTCAGTAAAATAATGTTAAGTATTGTAAGCACTCGTACAATTATGTCTCATGTTAATAAAGCTTTTGGGCTATTTTGATTTGTAATAAAGTGATTTTACTTTATAGGTTAAATAATAACCTGGGTATGCCAGAAGAAGCATAAAAGTAAGTTGAATGCAGTGGAGATGCGATCTCTTCGTAAAATGTGCGGCGTTACTATGGCCGACCGAAAGCGAAACGAAGAGATTTGCAATATGGCAGGTTTAAAAGATGACCTTATCACAAAAATTGATAAGGGCGTGATTCGGTGGTTTGGGCACATTGAGCGAATGAGTGAAGACCGAATGGTGAAGAAAATATATAGCGCGAAAGTTAATATTAAAAGGTGTCGAGGTAGACCGAGACTAACTTTCGAAGACCATGTGAGCAAATTGCTCGAAGAGGGTAGGGTCAAGAGTACTCGGATACCTAGACGTGCATGTATGAAGAAGATAATGAAACTGAAAGAAGCGAAAGAGATATGTAAGGATCGTGACACTTGGCGATCTGTTCTCTCTGGCTACCCCGTCAGGGATTGTGCGTGAAGATAAGTATAAGTAGGTTAAATAATTTATTTACCTTTCTATATCAAGAACCGTTTTTCTGTCACTCCTATTGAATTTGACAGTGCTTGCTGAAATTTAGCATCTTTAGATGGATCAGAATCGCGCGCTGATCCAGCTGTTAGATATTGCAAAAATAATCGAAAATATTTATTTTTACTTTCATGCCGAAGACTACCTTGTTTTATTTTATTACGGTCTAATAATATTTATTAGGTTATAAAGCAAGTATTTTTGTAAATGTTTTGTATGTAAATGTAAATGTTTTCATTATTTTGTTATTATATAGTTTACAGTTATTATCACGTCTTAGCTTTACACCAAGAATTACATTAGAAATTCTTGATGGGATGCGATGTAACGCGCATACATTATTTTCATCAAAAACTATAATATATATATTTGTTTTTTTTTATCAGTAGAGTTTCAACAAAATGTTAAAAAAGTTCAATGAATTAAAAAAATGCCAATAATTATATAATTTTAAGTCAGTGTTTTACATTCAAAGATCAGTTATAAAGAGCCAAAGTTTTTATTTTCATTTTGATTAATTTAATTCGAGACTAAAATAAATGTGAAAGGGCTTTTATCTGCAATAATAACTTTCATCAAAAATAACATAGAATTATAAAAGTCATACACACGGTCAATCATACTGAAGATTATCAATTGTACTACAAAATATTTAAAAGACTATTTCCAGTATAATGACCCGAATATCATCATTAATATTTGACTGGCACACTTGGAAGTTTTATGGCTAAATGATTGACTTTTATATTATGATAAGGTCATGCTTTTCTATAAAAAGTTGCAAAAAATTTTAAATCACGGCCCTATTACGTGCTTTCCCAATGCGTGTTGACGAAAATTGCAATTACAAATTTCATTCGTGCATTCGGGGATCAAACCCGGGAAAATTTACAGTGAACGCTTTGACCCAGATCTATTAATACGATACAAATAAATACGATTTAACATATATAATAAAAAACTCTTACGTACTTGAAACTTGAACACTTGATAGCTCGTGACCCCTACCGGACAAAGCTACAGCACAATGTAATTGAAGATGCGTAACCGCGACATAATTCTCAGTGATGCGCATGCATAACAGGCAGTATGTCACTTATATAATTGTCATGTCTGCAGTCTATTAATCTTTGCACTTTTATAAGTAATACAGAACGTAGTTGCTAGACGGTGTTGACATCGGCTACTAAACTCTCTGCGATCGCCGTTTCGTCAAGGTCATTCGGGTTAGTTAAAGCCTTATAGCAGACAAATTGTACTCTAACACTATGCTTTATACATAATAATATACACATTTCGGGAGGTTAATGCAGCAACCATTTTTAACGAAAAAAAATTGACGACCTATCTGGTATTCACCCGAACAGATATGTTAAAATCCATCAAGCTGTTTAAGCTACAGAGCTCGCAATAAAAATAGCATACCATTACCGTTACCATAACATCGTATCAAAGTCCTCTGCCAAACATAGACGGCTCCGCGGCGCAGTGGCTTAGCAATGAGTTGCAGCGCTTAGGGCCGCGGATTCGAATACCGCACGGAACAAGTATTTGTATGGCCTAGAAATAGTTGTTCTGGGTCTAGATGTTTGTCCTTGTGATATCTGTGATGTAAACTGCCCGCGATACAGCAGAAAATCCTAGTGTGGAGATAACGTTTTGGTTACACCTACATATATTGCCTCAGAGGGGCCATAGCTGCCATGCTTGGTAGGTGGGTTGGCAACCGCAGTTTTTTATTTTTAGTTGTCATTAGAAAGACGCTGCTGCGCATCTCCTAGTTTCTTTTCCTCGGTTGCCACTTACTACAGCCACGGGACGATATGAGGTAGTGGATATTTTATTTTATACTATACGATACATACATACACTTGAAAACATTCACCTCCTTCTGGGACAGTAGGGTAAACTAGCACTACTGCCACCACTAGAATGTTGTTTTTACGTATTGTTACGATCTTGGGATTCGAAACAATTAATAACTGCCGATTGAATTATCAAAATTTACACTTTAATTACAGAACACTAATTACAACTTAAAACCACACTAATAATAAAACACAATTGTATTACTGAACACTTTAGTTCGCAGTTATATCGCTTCGAAGTATTCGCTTATATCGCCAATTCAATACTCCTCGGTAACGGTCTATACCGGCCCTATATAGTGCCTCAGGTAGTTTCCAGAACCTTCTACTATAGAAACTTCTAGAATGTTCAAGTACATATCGGTCCCGATTGACTAGGTGTCGATAGTTCTGGAAAATTCTTCCATGGAAATTGCTAGAATGTTCTTGACTCTCCTAGTTCTGCTACTCGATAATAGAGGGCGCTAGACTGGCGCGCAACACTGCCCTCTCCTAAGACATGCTCAAAAAAACATTGGCGTACTTGAGTAACAACTTCTTCGCCTTGACCATTTCATTCGGGGAGAGTACGCTGCGACAGTCTTCTAAAAGTGTGGTCACTCTCGTTTGTCCATCCTTGCTGAGGGTCCCAGTCGATAGATATTGGCATCGACGTAACCAATCCACTTCCTCACTAGTACCAACCAATGTGCCTTTTTCTATATCTGTTCCTGATCACAAAGGTTCAGCACACGTACTCCTGAGATGTCGGCGGTTCTCACCAAGGTTCGAGCCACTATCCATGGAAGGTCGATGTCTACCCTTTCCACGAGTACACAACGAAGAGTTTGCCCAGGATTCCGAGGAAGACTAACCGGCACAATCGTTTCCGATCTCGGCGGAAGAACAATCTTCTTTAGGCTGTACACATTCCCTGGTAACTCCCCTTCCACGAAAAGTTCCTCTTGTTCACATTTCAAAACACCTTGCTTAACGTCGATCTCACAACAATTCTTCCTCATAAAGTCTAGGCCCAGGATGCAGTCTTCCATTATATCAGCCACGATGACATTATGCAGGTAGATCATGTTGCCTAGCTTCAACTCCATCTTCTTCTCTCCACGGACGGGTATGCGCTGACCGGTGGCTGTCACCAAATCAATGCGTTCTCGGTTGTATGCGGAGTCCCCAAGGAACCGACTTATAAGTTGGGAACTGACAACCGTGCGAGAGGCTACAGTGTCTATGGTCAGTTTACACGGCGTTCTGTTGACTTCGCCCTTGATGATTAGGCTGTTCCCATCATGGGTTTGTACAAATCCTTGGGGCTCTTTTAACATCAGCCAGCACCCGCCCTGCAGTCCTGGCTTTTACTCGTTTACTGCTGCTGCTGGGCGGTGCTATTAGCCGCACTACCCTCTCGAGATCGATCACCTTTACTTTCTACAGTTCGCTTAGGGCAGCTGGATCGAAGATGGCCCCTTTCCCCACAGCCGTAGCACCTAGGGCTGTAGCTTTTATTGCGTCCTGAACTGTAGCTGCTGCAACCTCCCTGACGCGGTGGGAACGATGATCCTGTCGCACGGCTTCCACCTCCAGTGCATTGGTCAAGGCGTCTTTAAGCGTTTCAGGGTGCCCGAGCCTCACAGCAGCTCTGACTTTAAGGTCGCGGATGCTGTCGATGAATGTCTGCACCAGGTTCCCTACAATGAGCGCAGGTACAGACTGGTATGCTTTTCGAACCAGCTTCTCCACCTCAAGGGCCCACTGCTGCAGGTTTTCGTTACTGCGTTGCACGCGATCTTTGAGCTGCGCACGAAAGACGTGTTCCAGATGAGCGTCGCCATATCTCGCCTCCAATGCCTCAAGGAGCTGCTCGTAAGTCACTTCCTTACCAAGACCTTCCAGAACAGTTAAGGCCTGGTCGCGTAGGCCTAGGGTGAGAGCAGTCATGGCCTGACTTTTATTCCAGCCGTTCGATTTCATGACAGCCTCGAACTGGATTTTGTAGACCGACCAGGAAGAAGTCCCGTCGAACGGTGGCACTTTGAATCCACGCAGCGAAGGTGTTGTAGCTACCACGGGAGCTGTAACTCCATCCCCAATTTTGAGGTCGTTCAGCGTTTTCTTCACGTCAACCATCACTTTGTCAACCCGATTGTTCACTTGATCGATTCGGGTTTCAGCTTCCGACAGGCGGTTGTCATGTTGAGCAACCCTATCCTTCACCTCCCTTATCTGTTTCCCGAAGGTAGCGTGAAGGTCCTTCATGAGAAGAAGCTGCTTTTCCAACCGACGGCCCTATTCCTCCTGTTGGCGGGCCTGTTCCTCCTGTCCGCGCTGCAGCTGCTCTTCCAATCGACGGCCCTGTTCCTCCTGTTGGTGGGCCTGTTCCTCGTGTCGGCGAGCCTGATCCTGCAACATCATCATCAGAGCAACTAAGTCAGGTGCTGCAGATGCAGGAGTTGCTGACGGGCCGGCCTCCGTGGTCAGCATCTGGCCCTCCGACGTTTGTGGCGTTGCATTACCAACTCGTCTCTGGTCCGCCTCCAGCTGGCGTTGACTTTGGGTACGCATACCCTCCATGTCGTCCTTTGGTAAAATCGGCATGATTTGATCCCACTTCTGACACCAATTGTTACGAGCTTGGGGTTCGAGACAATTAAAAACTGCCGATTTAATTACCAAAATTGACACTTTAATTACACAACACTAATTACAATCTAAAATCACACTAATAATAAAACACAGTTCGTCGTTATTTCGCTTCGAAATATTCTCTTGTATCGCCAATTCAATACTGCCTCGGTCGTGGTCTATACCGGCCTTATATAGGGCCTCAGATAGTTTCCAGAATCTTCTACTGTAGCGACATCTAGAATGTTCGAGTACATATCGGTCCCGAAATTTCTGGAAGGATCTTGACTCTCCTAGTTCTGCTACTCGACACTAGAGGGCACTAGTGTAACTAGCGTTGCCATTTACAAGACATTAATAGTGGCGCGCAACAGTACAATTAATAACAGGGGTTATGGACACAACGTACAATAACGTCCAACGTATATATTCGTTCTGTTATGTTGTATTACGTAGATGAATAGTAGTAATATCACAACGTCATTATACGTCGAACGTGATATTTCACTTTCGACGTATAATGACAAGTGCTGGTTTTTCTTTGCATTCCATACATCTGAAACCAGTTTCTTTACGAAGTTTAATCTTTGCACACATTTTGCATTTGAGGTAGTTCGTTTTCTTTTTGGAGCCAGGAGGAAGTGGAATCTTTTCAGGCCAATGTCCAATGATACCACGTTCTCTCAGTTTCGGTGTTAAGGTAAGATGTCATATGGTCACAACGTATAATACCGTCCAACGTGTTTAGACGTTTTGTCATATCATACAGTGTTGAAAAATAGTACCTGTATCACAACGTCGTTTCAGGTCCAACGTATCTATACGTTTTGTCTTATTCCATAGTGTAAAATAATGGCTGTAGCACAACCACGGAAGTATAGGTTTGTACGAAGTACATGTATTTCCATGAGCACAAAGCAACTGTACCACAGAATAAATAATAGACTGTACATCGAACATAAATTAATGTTTTGTCAGGAATCTTATTGTAGTAATAGTGTGTTCTTGACATAACATTTTAAAACACTCTTTATTTGTCCAGCATAAAGTAGTAGTCTATTTGACTACCCTGCGTTATTTAAATTTAAAGTCATAAAAAAATATAAATATATACAAATAGTTTAAGGTGAGCTTGTAACAGGAATTTGCATCCATAAAAGAAATCAAAATTCGTAAATCAACATTTTTATTAATTAAAACATTATTATTTATCAGTCTTAGGAATCGTAAACTTAAATTATTACCATAATCACAGTCATAAGCTTGGGCTTGCATACAATTATAACAAAAAAATGTATCTTGTGCATATAAAAAAATAATAAAACCTTCAAATTTATATAAAAAGTCTTAAGTTTAATAACTTGAAATCAAATTAGCAGTCTCATGCCATTCTTTAAAACACAGTGCTGGTTTTTCTTTGCATCCCATACATCTGAAACCAGTTTCTTTACGAAGTTTATTCTTTGCACACATTTTGCATTTGAGGTAGTTCGTTTTCTTTTTGGAGCCAAGAGGAAGTGGAATCTTTTCAGGCCAATGTCCAATGTTACTACTATCGAGATGTATCAAGGAAGGTCCCGGACCTACTACCCTATCTACTTTTCGATTGTCATATTTGGAATGATTGATCAAAAGATCAGGTTTTTGGTCAGGGCTAATACCAATCAAATCTCGTATCAATTCCTCTCGAAAATTTAAAAAATCATATTTTGTAGTATTATTTTTTTTCTGTATTTTCTATATAAAAAATAACTGTTCCACACGGCTAAATCCAGTAGGTGAAAAAATACATTTTTGTACCACCTCAAACATTTCCGGGAAGACGAGTAATATGATACCATCTGGTCAGCTCGATCTATACCAGACATGAATTCATTCTAAGATACCACATCCGCTGGTTTTCTTTTTAATTGTCCTCGTCTATTTGTAATGTTAATCATTTTTGGATGGTTCCTTGTAGTGATCATTGTTACGGTTCGCTTATCAAACCATTTTGAAACATAGATATTGTTTTTTCTTGCCCATACATCTTCACCTTTCTTTAACTTTTTTTTTTCATAACCGCCTTTCGGGTTTTCTTTACGGTTTGTTCTGAGTGTTCCGTTTGTATGTGTTCTAAGGTCAAGTAATTTCTGAGACAAGCCAAATGAATTATAATAATTAGCCATAAATAATTCATGACCTTTCAGAACATTATCGTACAAATAATCAATTTTTCTCAGTACCTTCACTATATCTTTACACAAAAACAGTCAAGTCTCTTAAGTCTAAATACCTTAGAACTGGATGCCCAGCTTTTTTTTCTGAATGTGTACGCTGTTGGCCCTGCGGCCTTGACAGCTTCATCTAATTAGGCTCGTAATAAGTGAGGACTTACGAACTATTGAGTGCAACGATTCTGCCGACTGACAGACTGCAGTCCCGAGGAACCCCGACCCCTGCTTTCGGAGTGAGGCTCCTCGAGCTAGGGTGGGGGAGGGGGGGGGGGGCTCGATGCGATTCAAGGATCCCTCAGAAGGAGGTACGAACCTCGGCTTGAATCACTATCACAAATTTTGATTACGGGTCGCAATGTTAGAAACGCCCCGTATCACGGGTGTTGAACCTCGTGTATGGGGTGTCGGTGACGACGCGTTCGCCGGCGAACGCGGTTGTGTAGTGTTCTGTACTAGAGTGGTGTCTGAGTGTGTGTGTGTGTGTGTGTTTATGTTAACTAAGTTGAATCCCACTCCTGTGGAGGTGGGGGGCGGGATCGAGCTATTTATCGAAGTGATCTCGTCGTCGTCGGATCAAGAAGAACGTTCTTGGGACGTCTCCTGTGGGGAGCAGCATCCCTCTCTGTGTGCCTCATTCACCAACGGATTTTTGTGTTCCTTAATCAAATCGAACTATCTTAAGGATAATTCCTTAAGATACGACTAGATAGTGGGCATGTCGAGATCGCGGTGAAGATTCGCGTTCCTCACATAATAAGGAGCTCCTGTGATCTGACGCAGGAATTTATTTTGAACGACTTGAAGTTTTTGTAAACTTCTTTTGGGAACATGAGCAAAGGACACACCCGCGTATGTCATGAATCATGATAGGACGTACGCAGGTTTTGTAGAGATGCAGTTTGCGTCTTAGGGACACCTTACTGCTTTTGTTGATTAAGGCGTAAAGTCAATACACTACGAATTTTGCCTTATTCCTAACTGTTCTAATGTGCTGAGAGAAGCTCATTGCACAATCTAAGGTCACCCCCAGGTATTTCACCTCTCGGACCCATGGGATTGCGCTTTCGTAGAGGGTGATCAACCGTTTTTATATTTTTTTATATTTTGCCATTAATATGTTATAAGCAAACCTTCTGTTAAAACAGATGGCTTTGCTCTTATCGGGGTTCAGCTTGATTTTCCATTTTCTGCACCAATCGCCTAATGCGTTTGCTGCAGCTTGGAGTCGACCGCAGATTCTAACTGGGTGGACATCCGCATATAGTGTGAGATGAGTACCTGGTATTAAGGGAGTATCACTTGCATAGAGGGAGTAAAGGGTCGGGGAGAAATGCCCAGCTTGCGTCGTGACGGCCATTTTTATCCTTCTTTTGTTAGGAGTCAAATCCAAAACTATTACAATAAAAATCTTATCGAAAATTCAAAGCCACAAAAGCGGAAATCCGATTTACATTTATTAAAGTTAGATGTATGTTTCAAGAGATAACTACATTAAAATTAGGGTCATTCAATATATTATGCTTAATTGTTCTTTATGCTTAATTGCTAACAATATGGTCTCATTAATCTTAGTACAATCTTTTCTGTTTTTTACCCTTTTCCACAGATTCATCTTTTCCAGTATACATTAATATATTTAAATCATAACCACTTGCCTCCGTCAATTCATGGAACTTTATTCCATATTTAGCTTTCTTTGATTTTAAATATTGTCTAAATGGTAGACGTCCCCTAAATAAAAGGAGCGATTCATCCAATGAAAGTTCTTTTTGGGTGAGTAACATGCGCGAAAATTCCTGGTAATAGCATCCATATTTTCTATTATTTTTCCTTTGCTTATAGCACTTAAAGATCCTGTATATAGACACCTTAAAAGTTGTTCAAATCTACGTCATGACATTGTAGATACAAAAATGGGGTGATAATATAAACTATCTGATAATGTAAAGAGCTTCCGCTTTTGGGGTACGTTGACTTGACCACCTAACATGCATAAACCTAAAAATTTCAGCATCTCACTTCGATGTGTGGGTTTGAATGAGTATGATCGACTGTGTCTAGTTTACGGTCTATTAGTTTGCCACATATTTTCGCCATATGCATTTGTGCAATCTATTAGATAATCAAGAATCATAGGTGGAAACGAGCGGTTGAATCAGTTACAGTTGTGTTTTCGTCTATAGAAAACGTTACTCCTACTGTATCGGCGTCAAAATTTAATTCTAGTATGGAAGTTGTAGTTTGCACCCATTCTTCCTCTGTAAATGTTACCTCAGCGGGACGTGATGAACCTCCTGGTCTATTTTGCAACGCGTTGGGTGAAGGTGGTAGTTCAGCCTTAGCAGAAGACCTTGGTTCAAAAAAAATGATTTATATAAAAATACCTATGCTGTGGCTATTAGAAAATATATTTTAGGCAACGATGAGTATACGCGATTACAACCGTAATAAACGTTGGGGATGAGACTGCTCGCGTCCGTAAGAAATACTTAAAATCTGACTCCCTACATGTGTCCCCCGGGTAGTGGTAAACAGATTCCGGTGGTAGGATACAAGCACTGGCATTTCGGTTACCACCCACCAATGTGCCGCCGAATGACGTTGTCGTGTTCCGGCATGATGCCTGGTGAAGCCATATGGAAAATGGCTTTGAACAGTAGCGTTGAGTGTGGGAACCGGGTGCGGAGCGTCAGTTGTTGCCGTTTCGGGTGTTTGATTGTGGAGGGTAGCGGGATCCGAAGCACTGTGTTTCGCTGGCCGACCACAGGTAGTTGGTGGCGCAATTAGTGAAAGGCTGCCCCCTCAACTAGCGAAAAATACCAGGGTGGCTCTATCGTATTGGTTAGCCTCGCCGGGTCGTGAGAGGACCCGATGGCGATCTCCTGGGGAGGGGGTGGGGGAGGGGTTCGGACGTTCCCGCAGTCTCCAGATTAAGTTTCCATGGGTGCATTAATTCTGGCAGTATCGTTTGGTTGCCAATACAACGCCTCGTTCAATTGTCACTCTCCATCCTTATTCACTCTTAACTCTTATGTATCTCAATAATAAAAGTATGTTTAAAATTAGGTTGCACTTTCTCTCATTAAAATTGCACCCCTTTAATAATCGAGGATTGCACTCCATCACCATCTTGAAACTGAGAAGCCGCACCTACTTTTCTTGACGAAGATAAAAATTAGATGTCCATTGAATGCGGCGTACCTTCACTATCCTGGATTCTCCCTGGAGCACAAATTCCATCTAAGTGCCGGAGTTCGGAGTACGTCTGCAATGTCATCTGCTACCAGCGTCTCTGTCACCTTGAAGACCTCACTTTTTCGACAATCTGGGTGATGGTAGATACAGGTATTGATAAAATCATTTACGCCTGTGTCTATTGATCGCAAAGCGGTGACCAGGAGACAACTCGATTGTTTGATCAGCTTAGTCAGGCTGTTGATGTGGCCCTAAATCGGTATCCTACTGCACAGCTAGTCTTTCTGGGGCACATTAACGCCTGTCACCAAAACTGGCTTTTCCCATACCAGAAGACTGACCATGCTGGAAGAGAAGTGTGGAATTTTGTCTTGTCTCTAGGTCTGTCCCAGCTGGTAAAGGAAGCTACTAGGGTACTCAATGTAGACGGTCACACAGCCAATTGCTTGGACCTTTTGCTGAATACCGAACCAGACACATTTGTGTACATCTGACTACCGTCTGGTGAAATCTGTATCGTCATATTCTCCACCTGATCACGAGTCCCAAGGTGTTCGATGAATCTGTCTGGTCAAAAGGTCTGTTTCTCTTCGGCGGATCCGTCGAGCTGCGCGGATGCGATAACCGATGTATTACGTCAAGCTATGGAGTATTTCATCCCATTTTTTGACGCTCTCACTGGTAGCAAAGCTAATAGCGGCGCTGACAGCCCATGTGATGGCTTCAGCCAGGAGGGCTACGTCAGTTTGACCTCCCGCCGGTGACTGATGTGTTTCTTCATGCTTTTCCGGCCTTGGTTCTTCTATGGGATGGTGAGGTTCGTTGGTGATTGCTAACACCGGACGATTCATTTGATTCTCCAACCAGTTGTCCACTCTTGCATTTACTTCTGATTTCGAGTAGAGGGAGGCGTCATCTTCTTCTTCCTCCTCTTCTGAGTCTTCCCTTTCCAAGGCAGCTGGGCGTGCTGCGGTCAATTTCACTTGAAGGCATAGCAAATCTTCCTTCACCTTTGCAAGCTTGAGTTGCTTCGTTCTACTGCGCGTAGATCCCCCTTCTCCTCCCTTCTTGCTGGGCGGGCGGTTTTCTTGTAGTCCGGTTTGCTTCGATGGATCGGTGGTGCTTCCTATGGCTCGCTTTGCTGTAGAGGTTTCCGTTTCTTGGCGAGTTGCTCTGGTGACAGTAGTGGGCGGCTTCATCAGTTGTTTGGCCTTCGCATCCGCAGTTAGCGTCGTTGCCGCGGATGATGTTACGGAAGGAGCGACGGCGCTGGCGGGGTGCGTGGCGAGGGGGGGCGGTTGTGGCTGAGGCGGAGGCGGAGGTGGCGGCGGACCAAGTAGTTTTTGCGGTGTTAGAAGTCACGGTGGATGGATCAATTGCCGCGGAGATGTCTGTATGTTCCGGAGTCTCCGTGGCGGTCGTCCCTGTAGCTGTCGATTCCGTACTGGCTTCCGCACTGGTGGTACCGGTCGCCGAGGTGGTAGTCTCGGACGACGACGGCTTGCTACTCCTTCCCTCGGAGCGCGTAACGGCCATGCTGTCAGCTGATTTTTCTTCGAATAACTTGAATCTTAAAAACGCTTTTCTATTTTTCGAGAAGTCATTCATTGTAGCACTATTTTCGAAGTGTTCAGGTAATTATTTCCCACAATATCCGGCTCGAAGGACCATTAAATGTGCCCTAGGCACATTTGTGTGCTAGGTTGTTGGGGAATAAACCCACTGAGATCTTCTTTCTTGTATATTTGCTGCCGACTGTGTCGAACGACGAAAATCGCACCTCTTTTATACGACCTCCGCTGGCTCAACAAATACAGTATAAGCAACGGGGGAATAGTACCGACCAATCAGAGCAAGGCGCGAGAGAGCAAGTCACGATGCTATGTAACCGCCTTACTGGGTCGCGTAACTACATTATAAATTATAAATTCTAATATCTAATACTAATTTAATAATCTAATACTACATTATAAATTCAGTACATAACTTAAAACTTATTCTATTATACATTTATAAAATAAAACTCTAAACTATAACGATTATTCCACTAAACCATAATATGAAACGCTTATGTCTTATTTATGTATTGGCCTATCAGTGTCTATATATCACTATTTTTCACTTGTCCCGCACTATTATTCATAGGATTAGTATGTAATATCGTAATAAATAAAATAAATAAAAAATAAAAATTCATTTATTTCTCAATAATACTATTTCACTGATTAGTTGTGAAACAACCCCAGAGAGCAATGTAGTTACTCATGTTGGGGTGTTTCACTCTTACCTTGGTGTTTAACTCTTATATTGTACTATGCCACTATACTACGCGAAAATACAATAATTTTATCTTCAGGTCGACCGAATTGTATTATTGGTGGTCCTTTTACTTTTTAATATTTACCCTCTAATATCGAGAATTTCTGAATGTTCGGCAACACCAAATCAGACAACGACAGGGTAGGCAGGATTTCTTCGTGTTATGTTTTACTACCCCGGTCGTACTGAAAGAGACGATATCATGCTCATAGCAGTATTTTTGAATTTGCTATTAACATGATATCGTAATGCATTTTTATTTCAATTCAAAACAAAAACGCAAAAATTTTAAACGTATAGATACTCTAGACGCGTGACGCAAAAACTCTGGCGCATGGGAAAAAACATGAAACGTCAAACGTGGTATAATTTTTGAAAAATAGTAAGTATAATTTTATTTTCGATATACAATATTTTTAAGAATCTAAATCCAACCTGGCGTAAATTAAAGTCGCATTGGCCCTAAACTGTTATATTTTAGAGCCAACGCAATTGTGCTATTTAGTTGCACGGTTGGCCCGGTCCTTAGGCTGGTAATATATAAGTGAATGGGTACCACAGTAAAGCAATTGAAGTGTTGCTGTTGCAACTCTCTAGATGCGAAATGCAAATAAAAAAAGAATCAAACAATTATTCCAATTTCTCCTTAGCCGTATGTGCCAGGGAGGTATCAGGTTTTACCAGCGCATGGAGTGTAGACCGGCAGAAGGCTGTCTTGACCGCCTTGGTGAGACACGAAAAAGTCTCCTGCCAGAGTGTCGATGTGATTACTGCAGTCGAAACTGGCTATTCGTAATCCATTTTTTACAGAATTTGACGGCTTAGCTCTCTTCCTTTGGCTAACATCCGGAGATTTGCGGTCTCGAGCATAAGGATAAGTACACCATTTCTGCTTTTCAGCATATACCCGTTTGGTATCGACCTATGAACGGGCTTTACTCGATCTATGGGTAGTTACGTCGGCAAAGGAGATGAAAACCTCAATCGCTTGAAGTATCACATTATTATGTTGTTTCACAACAATATTTTTTGAAACAACATAATAATTATGGTGTTGCACAAACTATTAACTATAATATAATAAGTTATTAACTAATTTTTTAACATGATAGCGCCTTAATACGGCTAAGTATAATGTTTCAGCATGAATGAATCTGCTTGTTAGGTAAAGAACAACGCTCAGAATCCCAGCGTAAAAAGTACCTAGCATAATGCTGCTGTGTTTTTTATAGTAAATGAGACCGTAGGAACTTATTTACTGGTAACAGGCACTCTTAGTCCTCAGAGATGACAACGTACCTACACTTTGATTTTCATCAAGGATATAATATATTAATGTGTATGTGGCACAGGATCCACTTACTGTTATTAGCTGGTCACCCTAACACTTTAAAAAAAGCAAAAAAAAAACTAAGCAATAAACAGCTGTCATATCTGTCAATTGTCAAATAAAAACAAAAAGGTTTTGACAAATTGACAATTACCAAATTGACAAGTAAATGAAAACAAGGTAAAACCCTATTTACCTAATTATAAGTCCCAATAAAACCGAAATTTTAATAAAAAAATAATAATATATCCAATGTTAATGTCAGACGTCTATTTTAAGAACAAAAATTTTATCAAACCTATATTTCTTTGTTACGAAAAAAAGGTTATAGTATTATGACTCAAGGTGGTTCCGCTTTGAGATGATATGAGGTTTTCAACTTCTTACCTTTGAGCTACCTGCCATATATGGGTTGAGAAAGGTTTTATATTGTATTTCGATCAGTTAATATTTGTATTCCAAGATGAGTGATCGCTACGGTCAAAGTGGCTCTGAATCCCAATTGGGAGACAAAGGGGATAAGAATACGAGGAATCCATCACAACCTTTGTCTACTGGATCTAGATCAAGGTTTGTCTAATATAGTTTATTTTTCGTAGTTAAGTAAAATATATGCTTTCTCTCAATAACAATATCTGTGTATTAATTTGTGTTTAGAAACAATAACCAATGCAAGCATATGATTCTACTAAGTATAAGTGTAACTTAAAAATATCATTTTGTTTATTTTGTAATAATTTAACAAATTTCAGTGGAAATAGTTATTATGCCAGTGAACCTATTCAGTTTCGGGTAAGGGGGTCCACAATAACTGGTGCATCACCTCCTAAGTTTGTAACGCTTGAGGATATAATGAAAGCAGCTCATGGCATGCAGAATATGGCATTAGCCCATGAGATAGCTGTTGATCAAGATTTTAAGTTGGAACCTTTTGAACCACCAGACAACAGGTATTTAAAAATAATACATTTCTAAAATAAAATTCAATACTTTTATATTTAGTTTTAAATATGTAAAAACAATATTTATATCTCTTATAAAATCTCTAGCATTAGTTCCATTAAAAAATTTAAATATATGTAAACTAATTTACCTAGTTGTAACAATACCGTGTAACATTCTTAATGGCAGTAAGCATTAATTATTATTAAACTGTGTTTAGGAAGAAACATAATACACAACTTTAAAAAAAATCAAATTAAAACATATCTTTTTGTAATAAACCCAGTTTTTGTGATAATGATTTACTTAAAATACTCAAATTAGAACTCCCTTTGTTTGGTACAAATTTTATTGAAAAACAAACTATCACAGGAATGCATCAATGATGGTAATGCTTATTTTATTTGCATACTAGTAAGTAGAATTGCTTAGGAGTTTGTCTGCTATACTGTACTATTGTATTCAGGTTTGTAGGATACAGGCCAATATAATGAAATATATAATACAAATGTATCAAGCTTTAAGTTGGAAGTAAATTATAGGTTTCCTTAGGTTAAAGATAGACAATTGTTAGTTTAGTAAGACTGTAATGCAAAAAATACTCTTAAAATTTAAGGTGAATGATATTGAGTTTATTATGAATTATGAGCAAGAAAGCCACTATGCATATTTCATCAATATATACATAGTTATTCTTATTTCCTTTCATTTTAGTTTGGTAAAATTCATCAACGACACAATAAATGAAAATTTAAACCTGGTATGATGCTATGATTCATATGTACACTTTTAGAATAAAACATGTTTCATTTTTTCTAGTTATCAAAAGTTAGTCAAAGAAACTATGCACAAAGCCTACTTCGATATACTAAGGGAACAGCTGAACTCTGATCCCCCTGAATACAAACAAGCTCTTATTTTACTAGAGGATGTGAAACAGGTATGAAATAAACTATGACTCACTGTAGCAAACAGCAAAAGGGTATAATCATGACATCAGCATGCTTTGTTAACTGTTAAGAGGTTTTACTTTATATGTATCAGTATTACATAGAATATTCTGCTACATACTCATCTTGAAATATTATTATAAGGAAACTAGCTGGCCAGGTTGACTTTATTCTGCACTTTCCAACGACCCTTTGTCCTTTAAAAAATCTTTAAATATTCAATAACAAATATTGAAAGGCATTTATCGGGATAAAAACTATCCTATCTCTTCAAGTTATTATTTAAGTCATTAAAATCAGTTGAGTGGTTACAGAATTCATCGCAGACAAGTGTGCAGTTTGGTCCAACTTGTGAGATAGGATACTTTTTATGCCAATAAGTGACCTTCAATATTTTTTATTGCGAATTTAAGGATTTTTTATAGGAAGGGTCGTCGGAAAGGGCAGAACAATGTCTGCCTGGCCAGCTAGTTTTTATATATAAAGATAATACTAATATTCAAAGAAGTTATCTTAGCTTAATTATAATATTGATTATACAAAAATTGAATACATTAAAACTTAACATGTGATTGATGCTTTTCTAACAGCGCAATGATGTTCACCTAGCATTTCTTTCAATTCTTTCAATGGGGAAATGTATTCACAGATCTGCCTAGAGGGTTATATCACCCTTGCCCGGATTAAACCCCTACCTCCACCACATAGAGACACACATCCAGAGCCCCCCAGTGCTCGAATCCTTTACCTCAACTGTAGCTGCAATCCTCCCCCTCATATTTCCTCAAAGAGGGGTTTTAGTATAGTTGGCACGCTTGGCAGGAGGGTTGGCAACCGCAGTTTCATTTATTATTTTCAGTTGTTATCAGGAAGATTCTTTTGCCCATCTCTGGTTTTAGTTCCCCCTCCGGTTTTCTCTTGATAAAGTGGAAATAGAAAATTCAAGGTGGATGGAATGACGTGACAGAAAGGATGTAGTCTATGGCTCCACTGCCGAAAACGTTTCGGCCGCAAAGGACAGAAAGAGAGAGAGCAGCGCACTCTCCTTCTATTACAGTCTGAAATGGGCTCAACAAGACCACTCAACGCAGCTTCCTCAGGCCAGCCCTTGGCTTCGCGCCATCCATGTGGATTTTCCTTTGTTCACCTTGAGTGACCAAGCCACGCCTACTGAAGCCCTCCGCCACAACAAATGGGAATTCCTTTGGGGGATGTTCTTCTTGCCTATTTTAACTTCATTTTTTAAATAACAAAGCTACAATATTGTTCATAATCATATTTTATACAACATTGTTCAAAAACTGCTCATGAGATAACAGTGCTTGATATACTAACACAAAGGAAGTTGTAGTAACCTACACATGTCTCATTAAGTTTTTAAGAACATGATGTAAACAACACAACAAACTAAAAATGTCTTCATTGATATTTAGCATTTCATATATTACCCAAATATTAATCACAGTGTTTCCCTTGACTTTGGATAACATGAGAAATCAAAGTTCAAAGTTGCAATTTAATTTTAATGAACACCTGAAATCAAAATCACATTATAATCTGTATGCTAAGATAGTGTCGTACACCCGGAGGTACACTTATTATTCCGCTTTTATGTTGATTTTGTACAATCCTTAATGCTAGTAGAAAACTAAAAATGATTGGGAATAACATATCTCGACACTATATTATGTGTCTTAACATTGATTTCATTCATTTTTATAGTTTTATATTTGTATGAGTAATTGTAAATAATGATTCTTAC
The DNA here is from genome assembly GCA_963668995.1 of Parnassius mnemosyne. Lineage (NCBI taxonomy): Eukaryota > Metazoa > Arthropoda > Insecta > Lepidoptera > Papilionidae > Parnassius > Parnassius mnemosyne. The sequence continues at coordinate 15,911,869 of CAVLGL010000083.1, forward strand.
ACCACCGACTATCTTCTACCCCATATTGTACCGTGGATGTCGTACAAGACGACAGAGGGAAACAAATCAGGAAATGGGCAGCAGTGTCTACCTAATAACATCTAGAAAATAAAAACTGCAGTTACCAACAAGCGCCTGTTAAGCATGGCACCTATGGCAAGTAACCCCCTTGTGAATCAAGCTATGGGGAAGTCTATGTTAAGCAGTGAACTTTGCAAAGGTTGTAATGATGATGATGATTGTAAAAAGTCATCTTGGACCCCACTGACCTGTGTGATTTGTGGTAGATTCTATAAAAATATATTTCAAAGAAATATATTAAAATATATTTCAGGGATTGTTTTCTATTCTTCTTCCACGACACACACGCATCAAAGAAATGATAGAAGAAGTTCTGGATGGTGACTTCATCAAACAACAAGCCGAAAACAATAGCCTCGATTTTGATAAATATGCCAAGTTTGTTATTGATTTAATGGCAAAGCTGGCAGCACCAGCTAGAGATGAAATGATACAAAATATCACAACGCTGACGGACACCGTAAGTTATTTATACTTAATTAATTTTGCAATTTTATATTTTATTATTATTAAGATAAGATCAAGCTTATTAATAAAAAAATTAAAAACTTGTCTTTGAAAGTCTTATGCATGCATGAACTAGATATTGCTTTTATAACTCACAGAATTCATATAGGAAACCGAAACAATAAAATCGATGATATACCTCTGGAAGAAGTTAAAGTACAGAAAGATTTAGGTGTGCATATAAGTAACGATCTAAAATGGGAACATCACATTACAGTGATAATTAAAAAAGCAAATAGTTTTATTTACCTTATTAGAAAAGCCTTCGAGCATCTAACACCAGAAATGATGCTAAAAATACATAAGACATACATTCGACCTATTTTGGAATATGCATTCCAAATCTAGAGCCCCTATTTCAAAAAGGATATTGAGTTACTGGAGAAGGTTCAACGCAGATTTACAAATGTTCCCAGAGCATTGAAAAACATACCATATGAGAAAAGGCTAAATAGACTTAAACTAACAACTCTGAAAGATCGACAGAGAACGAGGAGACTTGATCGAAACTTATAAAATTATACATGTCCATGTATAATTTTATAGGATCTAGAAAATTTTGACAAAGATTTATTCCAATACTCAAAAACACACATCTAAGAGGACATCACTTCAAATTAACCAAAGAAAATTGTACGTGGTAGAGCCATGCTGCAGCTATATTTCGGGTAAAGTTGTAGGACGAATGGGTCGGCTCGATCGGGGAAGGACCACGCTCTCATAGAATACCAGCGTAAAATAGCAGCTTAATGCTGCTGTGTTTCGTATGGTGAGTGTAGAGAACCGGAGACCCTTTTTAATGGAAAGGAGGCAATCCATCTTAGTCCTCATGGGTGACAACGCATCTGCATTTTGATTCGCAAACGAGGATAAATGTAGATGTCTATGGGCCACAGCAACCACTTACCATCAGGTGGACTGTGTGCTCGTTTCTCACCCGATCTTATAAAAAAAAAACCAAAGCCATGTCGAATAATAACCCACACAAGCACTTTTTTAGCCAAAGAGTGGTTGAAACATGGAATAAGCTGCCATCAGAAGTGATATCTGCACAAACTGTTAACCACTTCAAGAACAGATTAGATAAACAACTAAAATAGAATAATCACACATTCGAAAATAGGATACGGCCTTATATCAGTTGTTGCAACTGCTGGCCTGTTAAATAATAATAAGAAGAATCAAATTAGGTTTTTTTTTAAATTAATGTGGCATTATTCAGGGCATGTAATTATTGAACTCAAAAGGTTGTGGGTTCGAATCCGCCATTCAACTACTGTCATGAATCTAACAAGCATTTTAAGATTACCAGGAATGGTTAAAAAAAATTGTGTGAAAATACGTATGTGTCAATTGAAATTGGAATACGAATTGGAAATATATTTACTAGGTGATAGGACTCATTTTATGACCTTTTTTTATTATTTTAATTTAATAATAACTATTTATTAATGACATAATAGTTCAGTCTATTGTTTTTTTTATAGGATAGGGTGACAAACGAGCACACAGTTCACCTGATTGTAAGTGGTTGCTGTGGCCCATAGACATCTATGTACATCTATCCACATTTGCGAATTAAAATGCAGATGCGTCGTCACCCGTGAGGACTAAGATGGAACGCCTCGTGGCTAGTAAAAAGGGTCTCCGGTTCTCCACACTCACCATACGAAACACAGCAGCATTAAGTTGCTATTTCACGCTGGTATTCTGTGAGAGCGTGGTCCCTCCCCAGTCGCGCAGACCCATTCGAGCTACAACTATAATATTAATATAGCTGCAGCATGGCTCTACCACTATGAAATTTATGTAATAAATTCCGTCAAAACATATTCCAATTGTACTACCCCTTTCCGGATAATAATTCTCAATTCATTATCTGGAAAGGGGCCGTACAAGAAACCGAATGCTTCCTTTAACATGGGATAAGATTATTCATCCTGTCGAATTCGTAATTTTGAACAATTATTGATGTCGACCTTCGACGTATAAAACACCTCTGCACTTAAAAAGTCTTTCCTTTATAAAATTATAATGTCAGAGATGTTTACAATTCTCTTACAAAGTGACGAAACAAGACTAACACGCCCATCATATAAAGGCACTCCATACATTACAGCCTATAATAGCTGAACATAGCTGACAGCTCCGTGGCGTAGTGGCCTAGCAATGAGTTGCAGCGGTACGGGCGCGGGTTCGAATCCCACACGAAACAAGTATATTCGTATGAGGATATTTGATATAATTTTCACGCTTAGCAGGCAGCTGACAACCCCTGTTATTTCATTTTTATTTATTATTAACGACAGGAAAACACTGCTGTCCATATCCTGGTTTGTTTCGCTCTGTGATGATATGGTGTAGTTGATATTGTTTCACCGCGACTACACAGTCAGTGTCAAAGGACACTTTATTTTGCTACCAACAATATTTTGCTAACCAATTTAAGTTGTTTAAAAAAATAAATTTACAGGTGGATATTTTTCGAGCAATCCTAGAGACACTCGAAGTGTTAAAACTTGATTTGGCTAACACGTTAATAGCGATGATACGGCCCCACGTACAGAAGGAAAGTGTACAGTATGAGAAAGCAAAATTTGATGAGCTGCTTAAAGTGGCCGAAGGTAAAGAAAAATTTATTTTTTAAATAAAAATTTTCTCTAAAGTATAGAGTATCAGTTTCTATTTTTACGTGAAGGCGCTCCAGTGTGTAACGGCTGCAGAAGGAATTGGTCAGCTCCACTAGTGAAGGACACAGCTTGCACAGAACCAGAGCGTGAAAATGAATGCTGCTGCCATAAGATATTTACGGCGACACGGCCCGACTTAAATTTTTATTTATAATATTCTCAATTAAATTCATTAATTGTTTCTTCTTAAATAGTGGATCAATAATAACCTATCCATGCTCCCTAATATTATATGGAAATCTAAGATTTATGTTAGTGAATAAAAGAGATAATTGCATTTCAATTGTTTTCCTTTAACAGATGGTCTACAGTACACTAGAGAATGGTTACAGAGACACATAGACAAGACAGGTCTAAGCATACCGGTAACAGATCCTAATATTATTAGGAACGTAACAGCACAAACATTGGCCAAAGCCTATTTGGAGCTGTTAGAGTGGGACGGCACTAAGAATTATCCAGAGGTACGTATTTTTACGACTGCAGAAGTTAATATACATAGGTATTTTGGTAAAAAAACTAGAATCTTACTAGGTGGACTTCTTTTCTGCCTATGTAAGAAGTTAGCTGCAGGGACCCTAAACGGGTTCCCTCTTTGTCGTGGCGTGGGATCTTATTAGCCGTGGCTTGGTCATTTACGCTGAACAAAGTGACGTATCGCCATACCAACACTCCTATTCCTCCGCGACTTCACCTCGGCTGCAGCGGTAGGGGGAGAGGACACCCCTCTCACTGCAGATCACCGACACACATCCGAAGGGGGCTCGCCAAGCCCACTCCTCCTCCTCCTCTTTGTTAACCGCGGGTAACCAAGCCACGGCTACTAAGCCCCCCCCCCCCCCCCCGCCACGACATGGCGGGAACTCGTTCGGGGGGGGGGGATTATCTCTTTACCTACTGTCTACTCAAACTACTTAGTCATCCATTTTTATGGATTTTTGTTCATTCAAATTTTTTTATGGACAGCTATTTAAAAACTTAAAAGTCCTAGAATATTTATAAAAAAATAACTTTTTTATAGAATAAGGCTGACAAGTGAGCACACAGTCCACGATGGTAAGTGGTTGCTGTGGTCCATAGACATCTACATCTATCCTCGTTTTCAAATAGAATGCAGATGCGTTGTCACCTGTGAGGACTAAGATAGAATGCCTCGTTTCCAGTAAAAAAGAGTCTCCGGTTCTCTACACTCACCGTATAAAACACAGCAACATTAAGCTGCTGTTTTACGCTGGTATTCTGTGAGATATAACTTAAAAATAAAGTAATAGTGTTTGTTTGAATTCATCTTTTACTTTTAATTTGAAAGTTATTTTTTTTTACTCTTTAGAGTAAACTAAGGACTGAAACTAAAGAATATCACAATGTTTTTGCATTAAAAGTCTAATTTTTGTTTGATGATATTTCTTGTTACGAAATGTTTTAATTTTGTTTTAGCAATTTCGAAACAAAAAATCGGACACATGTAGCTAAGTGAACATTTGAACTTGATTGAGATTTTACTATGATTTTCTCTATTTCTAATCTAGAATATCTCTTCCACAGACAATTGCACTTGATGCGTCACGCTTCTCCGAACTGGGCACTCAGGTGTACAGACTTATATGCATCGCGTCCATTATACTGGTCAGTCCTTCGTGTGGGCATGATCCTTCAGCACCCTCACAGAAGCAGCAACTCAAAGACAAAATCGACATTATTCTTGGCAATACTTCCAATGACATGTAGGTACATATAAGATTTTCTTAGGTGTTTGTCTTGGCAGGTACCACTCTCTTGCCTGTATCTGCCGCTAAGCAGTAGTTAATCACTGTTAAGTTCCAGTTGGAAAGGTTAGAGAGTCATTACAGTTAAAGCATCAGTTCAGTGCATCTTTGGCCTTATTGGTTGAAGTTGACTGCAAGTGTCCATGGCCTACAATGGCCACTTACCATCAGGTTCGTCTTTTACGCTAACATAATATATTATAAATACCCTTACAAATAAAGCACTACTACAAGTTTAAATTAACATATTTACTGTGTATCATCTGTATGCCGATGACTTGCAATTGCACACACAAGTGAGTATTGACAATATTTCTACAGCGGTGGACATAATTAACAGGGACCTTGAGTACATTAAGACCTGGTCTGACAGGTTTGGTCTAATTGTCAACCCTTCGAAGTGTCAGGCCATAATAATTGGTAGCCGTCGAATGATCCAGAGAATTGAAAACAGTAGCTCTACCTCCTATCTTTTTTAATAGTACTGAGATCCAACTGTGTTCTACTGTGAAGGATCTAAGTTTATTAATTGATTTGACCTTGAGTTGGAAAGACCAAGCAACGACCGTTAGCCAGAAAGTCACCAGTACCCTGCATTCTCTATCGCCTAAAAAATTTTCTACCATCTGCAATTAAAACAATGCTTATGCAAAGTTTAATTTTTCCCCTAATCGACTATGGCGATGTGTGTTATTTCGACCTGAATGCAGATCTTCTCAACAAATATGACCGTCTTCTGAATAACTGCATTTAATTCATTTTCAATCTTTGAAAGTATGACCATGTATCCACGTATCGACCTCAATTAAAATGGTTACCTATTCGTCAACGCCGTAGTTTGCGTGCACTCACCACCCTTTATTCTATCCTGATGTCTCCAACTTCCCCTTCCTACTTATCTCTTTAGTTTCAGTTGCTTAGCACTAGTCATGAGAGAAACCTCCGCTCTACGAACAACCTTCTTCTCCTATGTCCCTCCCATAGCTCTGGACTTGTTCATTCTTCTTTCCACATTCAATCTATTCTCCTTTGGAACACACTACCTCTCGAAATCAGGACGGCTAGCAATCGTTTCAAGATGAAGGTTCGGGAACACTTACTTAATAAATTAGCAGAATCATCACAGTTACAGATACATCTGACATTATAATATGTACTTAACTATTATACATACATACATATATATATATATATATATATATATATATATATATATATATATATATATATATCCTTACCAAACTATGGCAAATATACTCCTTATGCGGCAATCTATGGCGAGGCCTATGTTCATGGATGGATGTATGAAAACCTAAGTTTAGCCGGCTAATCTAAAGTCTGTTATGTATGTACACTAATATTAACCATAACATCTATTAATTAATTTTTTAATTCTAAAACATTACAGAGAACTAAAATCGATCCTGCCATCAGTGGCCGAGGAAGTTATATTGTTTACGGAGCAACTGCTAGAAGGACTCAACCAAGACGGACTGAGTGCAGATACAAAAGAACTTATAAGGACCCAGATATTATCTGTCGGAGATCCAGAGCATAAAGTGAGGCAGATTGTCCGTAAGTACACCAAAATCCTAAAAAGGAAAAATAATATTTTTGACTTATGCTTTTGTATAGTGATTTCCTTATATTTATGCGACCACTACATGTATAATTTTTACGTTTCATTTAACGGTAGAACGCAACTGTAGGAATGATTAATTAATAAATTACTAAAAAGCACTCAGTTCACCTGATAGCACGTGAATACTGAGGTCCTACTACCTTATCATCCCTGAGGATGTAATAGAATGCCCCATTATTATTATTAATTAAATATCTTGGTAATAATCTGCCATTTCCATGGTGGTCTTTTCACTGCCTACTTTTTGAATACTTTTTTCCTTAATTCACAAAATATTAATATATCGATAAAAATTTATCGAGATTATCGATGATCGATATGTTTGGTGTTGATATATTATCGATATTTAAAATACCTCTTCCCAGAACCCATCAACGTGTGTTATTGCACAAATTACTTCGAAACTTAAAACTCGGCGACTTTTAAAACAGACAACCTTGTAATTTATCCGTTAAAAGTTGCTTATATCGTTTTCGTAACTTCCTTTCCAGGTCAAAGAATTCTCGAGTTTCTAAAAATGATCCTAGTTTGTGCGGGTGGTTCCCGTCAGATACCCGTAGGTTTGTCTGCCTTCACCCGGGAACTGACGATCGTGTCGGGAACACTGCTGCGCTACGTAATGCACAACAAAGCAGTCTTCACGGAGCATTACCTGAATATCATACAAGAGGAGCTGAGTAAGAATTAAGTTATAAATGTTTACAAATTTGAAAATTAATTTTAACATAGTTTAAATCGACATCACATTATGTGAACATTACAAAAATATACAAGTGCTAAACTAACTAACATTTAAACTATGGTTTTATATAATAATGTAATGCTAAGATTTATTTGAATTTAAGATGTTTTTAATATTATTACTCAAAATTATTAGATAATACTTAATTACTTATTAAATAATAAATTATTAGACATACTTGCAATTTTTCATGTCGAATGAGGCACCTTTGAACACTTAGAATCCTAAATTTCATGAATAATTCTATTATAGTTCCTGAGTTATTCAATTCAGAAAAGTGGCATTTTTATCACTCACTGATTAGATATTTTTGATTTCTCCTTAAACTTACTTGTTCTTGAACACTAAAACTAAATAGAAAAACTTAAGAGACAACGGGAACTATAATAATGCCTTACGAATTCCTAATTGTATTAAGCAACAGTGAAATGACACAAAAATCTAGAATTTCCTTTGGACTGGGGCAATCTTATATGTAATCTTATTTCATTTGGATAATAATTAGGAGATGGTAAAACAGTAGAATTTAAAATATTTTCAGTATTTTCTCGAATATAAATATACTAATACATTAGAAGTTTTTTGCTATAAGCCAAGAAACGAATTTCATATTTAATAAAAATGTATGGTAGGAATCAAAATAGAACAGACCTGTACGGGCAAGCCATTGTACATTCAACCTTTTTTTTTCCCTCACGTTGCGTCCTACTTTCCGGGCGCATGTTTAATTAGTAATAATTTTATTATATTAAACTTCAAGTCAGTACGTCAACAACCGTCCTACTAAACAGTAACTACTCAAGGAAAGATTTGCCACAACAACTTTGTAATTACTTTACTTTTTTAATAAACCCTTTTAACTTTGGTGGTCTGTTTCTTTTGACGTGCTCATCAACTAACTTCGATTCTACTTCTTGAAAGTGTATGGCCCTGTAAACCATACAAGACTAATAGGTATTTGTTAAAAATAATTAGTAAAAATATAATTTAAATTAGTTATTAAAAAAAATATAACTGAGAGTTTCGACCTTTATTAATATTTTATGTAAAATATAAACAAAGTTAAAATATAAAAGAAATTTGAAATTTAAAAACAAAAATATCGTGGGAAAAAAACTTACTTTTTACAATAAAATAAATTTAGCTTCGGTTTAGACAAATTTTTACCGGAATATCGATATTTTTAGACTACGAGTTTTGTCAAAAATAATACCAAAACAATGTCATGTGTTACTAAAATTACACAAAGTAACAAGAGTTTAATATAAACATCAAAATTTTGACTGGATTTAATATGTAGGTTATTGGAATATTGCATTTACAATTGCCTTAGGAGTTCCTCAGTAACTAATTTTTTATAGGATTACATTAATCAATGTTATACAAAACAATTTAAGACTAGCTGTCAAAATATATTTCAAATGTAATGTATTAAAAAGTACATTGGACAATATTTATGTGCAATAATAAATAAATTACTTTTTAAAAAAAACGTGTTTACTTATATACGCACGTAGGAAGTTATACTTCTTTAGCGTAACAAAACAAAAATATCTATGAATAACTACCTTAAATATAGTTATTAGTTCCCACGAAAACTTGAGTTACCCACTGAAGTTATCGCTTTTAGGTGTCAGTGTGCGCGCGCATCGTAACAACTTCACGGTGTTGTTTGTAGGTGACGTCGGTGTGCGCGCGCATTGTAAAAATTCACTCTCATTTTTCTCAAATGCCCCAAAAGTATAACTTCAAAATGCGAACATGAATTTTACTATCTACTGCAAATAGGGCCCATATTTATTTTTTATGCAATATTTTTAATGAACTAAGGCATGTCTTTGTATCTGAATGTAACTTTTATTTTCGAGGCACACTAATAAAATAATTGATCTAGCAATTTGTTTCATTTCCTTTTACAATGCTATGGTACCCGTAGTCGTACTCCACGGGGTACGAGTTGCGGGGGTATTTATATGAGATTATTAGTAACAATCCAGCTAACTGTCCCAGCTGGCTAGATAAATGGCTACTGCAGCGCGTGTAGTGGTTGACTCCAAAGAACTTGAAACACAGGTTAAATGTGTTATCCCCTTTGAGGACTAAAATGAATTGTCTCAAAACCGTATCACAGTCTAACTTAACTTCTGCTACTAACAATCGGTCATCGAAGGCGTCTAGGCGGGGCATAACGCGGGCTGAGCACTTCCCGAACGGCCCTTAGCCGCTCGGGAACTATCCGCTAGGGTTGTCCTGTCATGCAAATAAATTAAAATGGTTCACACTACATGTGCGGTAAAAAAAAATGTAGGTCGTCCTCATTTAAAGATAAGGAATTAGTTTCATCAGTGTCCACATACACATTAATTTGTTTAAACGTGAAATAAAATAAGATCAGTATTTTATTTTATTACTTTCCGTTCTGACAACCCTCCTGATATTTTTTATGTCAGCTTTTCCGACAATATCAAACGCGATAACTGACTGTATGTTTTTCTTAAGCTGTGACCATATTATACTCATATGAAAGGTACCGGAACTTACCACAGGGTGCGTGCTGCTTAGTAACGTAAACAGGTAAGAATATGTACTAATTTGTTTTTAATATTCCATGACTGAATTGGAATATTCCACATATTTCTTTTTCCCGCATTCTCTTCGCTAGAAAGAAAACTAAAAATGGTAGGTAGGGTCGCCAGTTGTGTGTACAAAACTATAAATATATTCATGTTTATTAGACTATCTGTATAAATAAAATGATAGAGGTTTGCAGTTGTGCGCGCATCACGGAAAAACTACTGGATAGATTTGTTTTCTAAGCTTTACTTTTTAGACTCTTATCTAAAAAAAAAATTGCGATATCTTCATTTGATATAAAGTTTTAAGAAACAACGATTTGTATAACCACTAAGTGTTCAGTTGTTTTCGTGATATATCAAGCGACGCGGACAAAGTCGCGGGTATCTGCTAGTTAGTAAAAACATGTGCTACTGCGCTCGGGAGACCTCATACCTTGAAGTAAAACCGTGTTTTGTCTTTAAAAGCCGACCTGCGCGGTTAAAGTGCATGTATGGATAATTCACATGTAGTTGATTTTTTTATATGTGAATAAGTTTTTAATTTTCTATTAATAATTTTAATACAAAGTTCAATGACAATAGTACGACAACCGATTTCAATATAAATAAAATGAGAACATCATCAATGTTTGACGGCTCCGTGGCGAAGTGGCTTAGCAATGGGTCGTTGCGCTGGGGGCCGCGGGTTCAAATCCCGCACGGTACAAGTAGTTGTATGGCCTACAAATAATTGTTCCGGGTCTGGATGATTATCCTCGTGCAATTCTTTTGTACTCATTTGTAAACTGTCTCCAGGATACAGGAGAAAATCCTAAACGTAAAGTTTTTAAAAAAAATGTAGTCGCAGTCAAATACGCATTATTAACCGGTTCATTGCGGATGGCACGCCATCGATTATTTTTGTGTGTGGCGTATGACACGCGAGTCGTGTCTTTTTAAAAATCGTTATAACTCGCTCAATTTGCGTTTTTTAAAGATTTATCCACAACAAAATATTCATTATTTTGTAAGTAGTTCATGCCTACAGCTTCGCGTCTGGATATTTTGAAAATTTGAAATTTTTAGGGGTTGATAACCTTTTTTTAACTTGTACATGGTACTCTTTTTACTTTGTGGGTTTAAATCATGTTGTGGAAAAATAGTCTAATAAGTAACAAATAATAGCACTCATTGCGATCGCTCACAAACTCAAGTTGTAAATAAATTTCTGGAAAACAAGTCTCCTGTAAAAAAAAAAAACAATGCGTTTTTTTTTTTTTTTTATAGGAGAGAGGGCAAACGAGCATGCGGCTCACCTGATGGTAAGTGACTACCGCCGCCCATGAACAACCGCAACACCAGGGGAATTGCAGATGCGTTGCCGGCCTTTTAAAAAGGAGTAGGCTCTTTTCTTGAAGGTCCCTAAGTCGTATCGGTCCGGAAAAAATCCCTGGTGGTAAACTATTCCACAAGGAAGTTGTGCGAGGAAGAAAACATCTTCTAAATCGCACAGTGGTGGACCGCCAATCATCCAGATGGTGTGGATGGTATCGGGAGTTCTGCCGCGATGTGCGTTCGTGAAATTTGGCGGCTGGGATTAATCCGAACAATTCCTCAGAGCACTCCCCATGGTAGATGCGAAAGAAAATGCAAAGAGATGCAACATCTCTTCGCAGTGCCAATGAATCGAGCCGATCGGAAAGGCCTCGGTCGTCGACGATTCGAGCCGCTCTGCGCTGGATGCGGTCAAGTGGAAGGAGCTGGCACTGGGGAGCCCCTGCCCAGAGATGGGAACAGTATTCCATGTGAGGCCGAACCTGCGCCTTGTAAAGTAGCAGGCGGTGTGCCGGCATGAAATACTGTCCCGCTCTGCTGAGCACGCCAAGCTTTTTAGAGGCCAATTTGGCCTTCTCTTCCAAGTGACCACGAAACTGCACGTCACTCGATATGTCGACTCCGAGGATACCGATACTGGCTGAGGCAAGAAGGGGAGTGCCTTGAAACTGAGGAGATACGACAAAGGGGTTCTTTTTAGCGGTAAACGCGCAAACTTGTGTCTTCTGAGGATTAAACTGGACAAGATTTAGTCGCCCCCAATCCGAGACTTTGTCCAGCAAAGACTCGACTTCAGACACAAGTTTGTTCCGGTACTCGGCGACGTTTTCCCGAGAAATATTGGCCCGGCCGGTGTATAGAGCATCACCAGTGCTGTCATCCGCATAGCAATGAATGTTACCAGTTAGCAACATATCATTGATATGCAGAAGAAACAGCGTTGGTGATAGCACACAGCCTTGTGGAACACCAGCGTTAATAGGCTTGTAGTCAGAACATGCACCGTCTACAACGACCTTGATGCTCCGATCTGCAAGAAAGCTGGTGATCCAATTGCACAATTTCTCGGGAAGCCCATAGGAAGGCAGCTTTGAAAGAAGCGCTTTGTGCCAAACCCGATCAAAGGCCTTCGCAATGTCCAGACTAACGGCCAACGCCTCCCCCTTGGACTCTACTGCCTCCGCCCATCTATGGGTCAGGTAGACCAGAAGATCACCAGCTGATCGACACCGACGAAAACCGTATTGGCGGTCACTAATCAGCTGGTGATCCTCAAGGTACCGGATGAGCTGGCAGTTAATAATGGATTCCATTATTTTGGAGAACAAGGAGGTGATCGCGATAGGCCTATAGTTGGACGGGTCTGAGCGGTCGCCTTTTTTAGGGATCGGGTGGACAAAAGCTGTCTTCCATGAATTCGGGACTACGCCTTGGGAGTAGGAGTACCGGAAAAGACGCGTTAGGACCGGTGCCAACTCCGGAGCACACGTCCTCAGCACAATTGGGGGGATTCCGTCAGGCCCACTCGACTTCTGGATGTCCAGGGAGAGAAGTGCTTTGCGAACTGAGCGCTGTGAGAATAGCACGTCCGGCATGGAGCACTCACACCGCGGGATGGTCGGCGGTATTTTCCCCCCGTCATCAAGAGTCGAGTTGGACGCAAAAAGGGAGCCTAAAAGGTCGGCTTTGTCTTTTGCGTCTTGGGCCAGTGAGTCGTCCTCCCTGTGCAGAGATGGTAGTGATGGCTTACAGAAATTCCCTTGGACAGCCTTGGCCAGAGACCAGAATGCACGGGTTCCCGAAGGAAGGCGAACTAGTTTCTCGCCAATTCTGCCTATGTGCTCTGACTTTGCCTTGGCAATAACTCTTTTGAAGGACCTGGAGGCGAAGTTATACTTCTTTTTAAGTGTGCTGGTGTTTACATCCCGAGTCACCGAAGCCGCAGCCCAGGCTTGATAACACTCCTGCTTACTGCGCAATGCAGTCTTACAGGAGCGACCAAACCAAGGCTGAGATCTGCCTCCGATGGGTACCACAGATGACGGAATAAATAGCTCCATTCCCTGTAGCACCACATCAGTGACAGAGTCAGCAACAGCACTGGGATCATCCGGCGAGAAGCAAACCCGCCCCCATGGGTAGGATGCAAAGAAAGACCGCATTCCGTCCCAATCCGCCGACCTGTAATGCCAAACACGGCGGCAACCTGCAGAACGCAACCGCGAAGGGAGCGTGAGTGGCACCACACTCCGGATCAGACAATGGTCCGAAGAGCCGAGAGGGGCATCGACGGAAACCTGATATCCGTCCGGATGAGAGGTCAGCAGAAGGTCCAACAGGGAAGGTGTATGATCCTCCACATCTGGAATCCGCGTAGGCGAAGTAACCAGTTGTGTCAGACCATATGCCAAGGCAAAGTCATAAACAGATCTCCCCGCATGATCGGTTAAACGTGAACCGAGCCATTCGGCATGGTGGGCGTTAAAATCGCCAAGGATCACGATCTCTGCGGATGGGACCTGTTGTAGCAAGGAATCTGTAGCCATTTGGACGTGGTCGATGAGTCGGTCTGTTTCGGCATTACCGCTATGGGACCTATAGAGGCACCCGTAGACGCGCGGATGGTCGTCGCTGTCTACGCGTAGCCAAAGGGTGGACAGGTCCGAACCTTCAAGACTGCCGAGGCGTCGAGAACAGATGTCCTCTCTAACATACACGCAAACTCCAGCCCGAGGCACGAAGGAGTGCTCCAATTTGTACCCCGGGTAGGAGAGATACGAAATATCAGTCGGAGAGGAAACCTGCGTCTCGGTCAAAAAGAGCAAGGCCGGCTTCGCCGTCTCAAGATGGTAGTGGACGGCGTTTAGGTTAGAGTGAAGTCCCCTGATGTTGCAGAAATCCACGGATAGCGTGGCAGGGGTCGCCTTGGTATTGTTGCTCAGCTTGCCCCGAGCAGTTTTGTTTTTGAGCGGAATTTTGCCCCCCCCCAGAATACGCGGGGCAGCCTGAGCACCCACGCTCAGGATTGGAATAACATGGTCGTGGATGCTCAGCGAGGGATTCTCCAGGGGTACTGGTACCCTCCTGGGGCAGTCTATTGTCTAATTCCGCTACCATGTTGATGGGGGGGGGGGGGGGGGGGGAATTGGGCCTCCGGCCACCTGCACTCACCAGACGAAACGCAGAAGCAGAGCCTCTACTTCACGCCGGTATTCTGTGAGGTCGTGGTACCAACCCGGCTCGAGCCGGCCCATACGTGCAACAGCAAAAAACTGCTGCAGGGCTCTACCACCGTTAATGTTTTATAGTTTAATTTAATTTGCTTAAAATGATTGAACTGCCGTCTTATTACTATCATATGGCCGACTAGACCAACGAAGTACCATGTGCTCTTGTGATATGGTATAAGGTTTATTTTTGCTTGAAACAGTTCGAAACCGTCCATGCATAAAAAAAATTAGCTAATAAATAGTCTTTTGTCAATCCGCCGCCGTATAGCGCCGGCATTTTTTCCTTTTGGAAACACTTGTTTTGCCCATCTTACTAATTATACGTTTTCAGATCGACTTTACTTTTAGATTTGCGTAACATTATATATTTTTGAACATTTGTAGATATCAAAACTAATAAACCTTTTTTTTTTTTAAATTAAGGTTCTTGATTGTTTGATATTTATAAATATTATTATTAGGTGAAAATTTAATTTAATAAAAACCAAGGTTTTCCAGAGTGATTTAGCTGTACCTACTTATATAAATGATTTTTTTATTAAATATAAAATAGTACAAAAGGTTTATAATCTCTGCATAAAAAAGTCACTCTCAATTTCAAAGAAAACAAGTAGAAAAACACGTAGTTACCCACTAAAACCAAGTATCCTTCCGTTTGTAACTAATGTTTGATGTCAACTAAACTTAATTAGGTCTAAACAAGTGAAAAAAGCATAAAAAAGAAAATTATTTTTACACATGGCTGATGGCACAATAGGCGTGTCATCAAATTCTGTGGCAATTTTCTGTGATTTCTGTGAAATATTTGTTCGCCGCCACAGCTAAAAGTTGTCGAAAATCGGTGCCACAACGAATCGTTTAAGGATAACTCTAAAAACTACAGGTCAGATCTTGATCAAATTTATATGGGACCACATGCAAAAGAACAGCTTTCAAATAAGAATAAAAAGAATCATCAAAATCGGTTCACCTAGAAAAAGGTCTAAGGTAACACATTAAAAAAACATATAGTCGAATCAAGTACCTCCTTTTTTAAGTCAGTTAAAAGTAAATAAAACACTCGGACGTAGGAAGGATGTTTTATTGAACTTATCCACATTACATACACCTAACCGCAGATTCACTTGATTCTCTCACTTTCTTTAATCAGAGCCACTGTGTTTCGAGGAAGCACTGGATGCAGACCCACTTCGAGAGCCCTAGAAAATAATACATGAATTTTAATGTATTTTTACAATTAAAGTTTTGTCAATTTTTGTTATTAGAATCGGACATTATTTTCAGAAAACCATTTTAGATAATAAAGTTAATTGGCTCCATCTGGCTAGAACTGGGTGAACTCACCCAGAACGGTTCAGCAAAGGAAGTGTGGAGGCGCTGTCGTCGCGCCACAGAAATTATGGGGAGTTTTACTATTATTTAAGTATATAAATATGAAATCGTACAAAGTTCTCAACAACAAGCTCTACCTACAAATACGAGGGCGGCACTAAAAGTTTTTAGAACTGGCCACTTGAAAACGATACAATAAAAAAATAAGTTCAAAGTTTGAAAATGGAACTCTGCCAATATTATTGTCATGTATTTTATTAATTTGTCATTTGTTTACGATTTGGCGGCAAATTGAAAATTACCTGTGTCACGTCAGCATGAATTTAACGCGAGAATATTATCGTACCATGCTTTCTTATGACTTTCGAAGTCATTAAGTCAACAAGAAAGTTATGATAGACTTCGATTGACCTTTCACAATGAAGCCTCATCTCGTGCCTCTGTTTACAACTGGTTTAATGAGTTTAAACGTGGTCCCACTAATCTCACCGATGATCTGCGTGAGGGACGGCCTTCTACGGCGACGACTGAAGATAACATCAGTGTTGTGCGGCGTATGAGATTGACAAAAGAGTGACTTATCAGCAGATTCGGATAAGCTTAGGCTTCGGTATGAGTCAAGTACACAAAATCCTCCATGAACATTTTGTAGCGGTCAGGAAGCTTTGTGCCCAGTGGATACCTCATAATTTGACAGAGGTCCAAAAACTCCGTCGTGTTGATTGGTGTAGAAATGGTTCAAAGATTTAACGGAGGTGACTCAAATGTTGTGTTCGACATACTTACGGGTGACGAAAGCTGAATTTATTGTTATGATCCTGAAACTAAGAGACAGTCTACTGTCTGAGTGTTTCCTTCCGAGGAATTGCCAACTAAAGTAAAGAGAGGTCGAAGCGTGGGAAAAAAGATGGTAGCCTCGTTCTTTCGGAAGGACAGATCATTACGCAATATTTGTTTTAGAGGACCGAAAAAACAGTTATTGCAGAGTGGTACACTAACAATTGTTTGCCACTTATCTTGGAAAAATTCCGGGAGAAACGAACTCGCAGTAGGATCCTCCTTCACCACAACAACGCCTCGTCGCAAACCGCTAAACAAACAATCGACTACTTGGCAACGTCAAACTTGGAATTACTAGGTCACTCACCCTATAGCCCCGACCTTGCGATTTTTATTTATTTCCGAAAATAAAAGAAAAACTTCGAGGAAAACGTTTTATGGACGCCGAGGAAGCAGTAGCTGCGTTTCAAAATGCCCCCTAAGGACAAGTGGGCAAAGTACCTTTCTCAGCGGTTCCATCAGATGCAGCGATGTATTGATGTAAATGAACACTATCTTGAAAATATATAACAAAACTAATAACTTGCTAGTTTGGTCAGTTTTTGATTTTCTAAGAACTTACAATGTCACCCTCGTAAACCCCAACATTTCCAAAAGGTTACTCAGAACAAGCCTCAGATTATACTGGTGTCCGCTGCCATAACAGGTCACATGTCATAACAGTTTCTTTAATAAGAAACACTACTTTAAGTGTAATGGACAGCCCTTTGTGCCATTCTACTTTATTGTTTAGGAATTACCAGCTACCGTTACCGCTCCGGTGATTGGTTATTGTAAAGGACTTATTTTTTTTTTATAGGATAAGGGTGACAAACGAGCACACAGTCCACCTACATTTATCCTCGATTACGAATCAAAATGCAGATGCGTTGTCACCCGCGAGGACTAAGATGGAATGCCTCGTTTCCAGTAAAAAGGGTCTCCGGTTCTCTACACTCACCATACGAAACACAGCAGCATTAAGCTGCTATTTTACGCTAGTATTCTGTGAGAGCGTGGTCCTTCCCCGGTTGAGCCGATCCATTCGTGTTACATCTATACCAGAAATATAGCTGCAGCATGGCTCTACCACGTATAATTTTTTTTAATTATTAACCTCAAGGAGCTTGGGGGGCAGAAATTAAATAACATTTAATTCCTGCCCACATGCAAAATACGCGCTTAAGGGTGGAGTAGCGGATACTAGCCTGGCTCAATCAATCAATGTTAATTGCCTATGATTAAAAATAATAATTTACTTCATTAAAAACCAAAGTTAAAGTTAGAAGGTACAGCCTATATACGTGACACTGTTGGGCACAGGCCTCCTCTTATTTCCGAGAGGGTTTTACGGCAAGGAAATGTCCGCTGCGCTGCCCCAATCGGTGTTAGTAAACTTCACATGACTTCCAAATATTTTATTCCATTTCTGGCCTTTACTTTTATTTATTAAAAACCGATTTTCTTTATATCAATTACCTGTCTAGATCCACTAGCCGAACCACTACGAGACCTTTCTGAACCACTTCCAGATCCAGAATTTTTCCTGGAGCTTGCTCTGGAGGAAGCTTTGGAACCAGAAGCCTTGGAAGATGCGCGTGATGATGCTCTAGAAGATCTGCGGCTGGCCCGCGAGGAGGCGCGAGAACTTGCTTTTGAGCCCTTAAACAACAATAATTATATCGTAAGTTGAAGGATCAGTAAGCTCGAGTGGAACAATTACAAAGTTTAAAACGATAATTAAAAAAAACTAACAGCGTAAAAAGTTTACTGAAAAGAAAAAAAAATTATATCCTATGTCACTTCTAAAACTAACACGATTCTAACGACACTCATCAAAGAAATAGACATACATACATACATACACTCGAAAAACATTACCCTCTTTTTGTTGCAGTCGGGTAAATACAAGTGTGCAGCCCCCTACCGACAAGTAAAGTGTAAGACGATCCCTACTGGATGGCTAGAAGCTTCTTGATGAATAAGATAACTGTACTTAGTGTCTAAAGCCGCGTCTCCACCAAAGATTTGTTACCAACTGTTGCGTTGCCAACAAATGTTGGTAACAAATGTTCCTGTAATTACCTAGTGTTGGCAACAAAATTTGAAACAATGTCGGGAACCGTGTTTCCATTTTCGGCGGCAACATCAAAGGAATACGCTTGTTGCAAACATTTGTTCCCTCGGTGGAGACGCTTGTTGGAAACATTTGTCGGCAACATCGGAAACAAATGTTGGTAAACTTTTGTTGAGTTGTAAACAGTTGGAAACATAAATGTTGTCAACATTTTTGGCGGATACGCGGCTTTAAACCGCTTTTGCATTTGTTGATAAGGTCACCCGACTGCGCAATCTCAATATCTACCTACATTATTAGCAGCCACACAGATAGCGAAACGATGACATCACGTGCGGCTGTTGGACAAAAATATAACTTTCCAAAAAATAATTATATTACAATAAGTTTAAAGCAAGGATTTCAGACGTTAAATGGCTTTCAGCACTCCCCTGCATGCATGTTTCATGTCCAGCACAAAGTAAGCGTGCGACATTCAGTGGACAAAATGTTACTTTATTTGAAATGTTTTTGCTTATTATTAGGAAATAAAATATTTAAATAAAAGTATAGCCGATGAAGAATATAATTCGATTACAAGCCTTTTATATTATTGAGAAATATTATATAGTTATTGATAAAAAAAAAACGTTAAAAAGTTAAAGTTACAGCCTATTACGTCCCACTGCTGGGCACAGGCCTCCTCTCATTTCTAAGAGGGTTTAAGAGTAAGGAAGTGTCCGCCTCGCTGCCCCAATGCGTGTTGGCGAATAAAACTATGTTTACGGATACTATCGCGTTTCATTTACTTATTTTTATTCCCGACGTTCCGGGTTTCAATACGTCGCGTAAACAAGAAATCGATATACCTATAGTCGAGAAGTAACCCCTCAGCGTGAATTACATTTATTAAATAATTTAACGACAATATTAGTGCCTAAAAGATTAAGTGGAAATTATGCATCTTTTTAAATCAAGATGTCTGTGCAATAAGCTTCATTAGATAGTAGTATTAATAAAAAAAAGTTTCTATTTATTATTCCTGTTTGTTCATTGTAATACCAAGTATAGAACACTTTCGTGGTAGAGCCACGCTGCAGCTATGTTATGGTTGTAGCACGAATGGGTCGGCTCTACAGGGGAAGGACTGCACTCTCACAGAATACCAGCGTGAAATAGCAGCTTAATGCTGCTATATTTTGTAAGGTGAGTGTACACAACCGGAGATCATTTTTACTGGAAAAGAGGCATTCGATCTTAATCCTTTGCGGTGACAATGCATCTGCATTATGATCCTTAATTAATATGGTAAGATGTCTGTGGGTCTGGGTCATGCCATCCACCTTATCATCATGTGAACTGTATGCTTGGTTGTCACCCTAATTCTATAAAATAAATAAATACTCTTCGTACCTAAATAGGTGCCTAAGAAAACTGTTAAAAAATCACCTTATCACTGCCTTTTGAACTGGCTCGAGAACCACGTCCACTGGCGGAACTGGCCCTCGATCCCTTTCCACTCTTGGAGCTTGCTCTGGACGAAGCTCTAGAAGATGCTCTAGATCCAGAGCGGGACCTGGCTGATCCTGACCTGTTAATATAATGTTTACTTTTAACTATTTAGAATGATAATTTCGCTTTACATTATGTATATATGTATGTTTAAAGCAAAAACGTATTCGTAAATTCCTAACCCACCTGGCAGATCCAGATTGTGCAGAACCAGATCTAGATCTAGATTTCCTTGAGCCGGATCCGGAACGCGATCTACTTCTAGATTTTGACTTGGATTTGGATCTAGATCTCGACTTCTCCCGGGACCCAGACCGAGACCTATTTGAGCCCTTCGATCTTTCTGAGCCTTGTGGAGATTTGGATCCTGATTTTGAACGAGAGCGGGACCTGAAAACAAAACAAGTAATAATGAAATTTTGTTGAAAAAAAATGCGAGAGTATCGTGGAACACTCGGTTGGAAAGAAGCTCCTTGCGTAGTGTATTATTATTGAGAAACGTAGGTACTCGTATTATATTATTGATACAGCGCAACAGTTTTTTAGAACGACGTGCCTTATCGCACGGTACGAATTTGACGAAAGGGGGCTAGGCGAGAAAAGTGTGAGATTTTTCCGTCACAACCCCCTATCTGTAGTGCGAGCGAGATGGAATAATATACATCTCACGCGCACTTTTTCTTATATTGCCATGAAAGAAATAAATATTATTATAAATGACGCTTCATTTTAATAGACGCTAGTAATTCATTTATTTGTATTTGTTAATATTTATATATTAGTAGTATTTGTTAATATAAATAAAAGAATTACTAGCGTCTATTAAAATGAAGCGTCATTTGAAATAAAATAATATTTCTTTGATGGCAAGATAAGAAAAAGTGCGAGGGAGATGGATATTGTTCCATCACACTTCCTTATTTCGCCGCCAAGGTCGTCTACACTATGACACAAGGGGTAGTGACGAAAAAATCTTAAACTTTTTGTCGCCTAGCTCCCATCCACAGAACCCGTACCGTCCGATAAGGGACTTCATTCCAAAAATATTGGAAAAATATTTTTCAACCTCTTCCCTATATTTTTTTATATTCCTTACTAACAGGGTTCACGTATGATCCTCCTAAACACGAGTCTATCGCATTAAGGCTTTTACATTAGGATTGGCGATAGCAGTACATAGCCAGTGCTTGACTATAGTTCCACTTGGTGGTGAGTGGTGATGAACTCTCAAACCAGGAGTGTTAAACTCGATTTTCTATAGGGTCATTTACAAAATTATAGAAATACTAGCGGCCAAGATTTAGAATAAATTTACGCAAAAAGAAATGATAAAAAGCATCTTTATTTAGGAACTAACGTCAGCCCGCGTGAGTGAAAAACAATTTAAAAAATGTTGTTAAAGCCAGTACAGTAATATATGTAAACTTGTCGTATATGTAGGCTATTAAAATCTTTACTTCTTGTAGCGCACCACGGAGCGTGTTTTTTTTTTTAAGACTACCCTAGACCTAGATGATAAATTGCACTATCTTGACAAAAGTGAACAGACCACGTGTGCATTTTTGACGCTACTCCAGTCACAGTACAATCTTTCTGGGTATACAAGATGCGAGATTACTTCTGGCGTAAACAAAATGGTTATACAGTCGTGAGATTTTGGGCATTTTCCATAATCACCAATTAGACCCCTGAACTAGAATGGGCTGATAGATTCTCTAACGTAACCACACACTAACATACACAACTAGTCTTCCATTTTTTTAACCCTTTTATTTTTCTAGTTTCAACAGATTGTATGGAAATAAGCAAAATTGTCAGGGCTGTGCCAATCATTATATGATGATTGGCACATTGGATAAAATGATCATTTGACGTGTTTATTATCTTTGATCTATCAAAATAAGTGTGTAAATAAGTAATGACGTGTAAAGCAAGGCTTACCTTTCTTTCTCTTCATTTTGCTCCTGCTTCTCCTCTTCTTCATCTTCTTCTTCTTCTTCCTCCTCCTCCTCTTCATCTTCATCCTTTAAAAAAATTGATGCTTATAAAAACCATCAGGCTAACTACAATAAAGTATATACACCCTATATAAAGGTTGTCTGGGAGAAATCTAATAAGACTCCCCATTGTAATACCTTTTAACATTTTGTATTTTATTCTTTTCTCTTATTTTGTGTTTTAGTGTGTGCCATAACGAAATATCTATCTATATGTAAGTGCCACTGAAGGCCCTTGTCTCATTTCTTTAGAACAGAGATAAGTCCACCATTTAGCAGATTTCACGTCTATATCACAGACAATAAAAATTCAACTTTCATCATATTTTCCTTCAATGCCGAGCACTTTATAAATAAGCATTAAAAAGGCTTAAAAATTTCAGTGGTGCCTGCACGGATCAATCGCTCTAAATGAGAATGAAATAAGGCGAGTGCTAATCCCCAAAGCTACCACGGCTCCAATATTTGGGACCAATGTCTATGAATCTTGTATTGAATACAATTAACAATATAAAAGTTATCATCAACGGCCTTTTTTTGCCCTTCGCTGGATATATGCCTGTCCAAGAATATGTAATATCATCATCATCATCATCATCATTACAGCCTTTCATAAGTCCACTGCTGAACATAGGCCTACCCCAAGGAATGCCACAAAGCACGGTCCTGAGCCACCTGCGTCCATCGACTTCCTGCATGTCTTAGCAGGTCGTCACTCCATCTCGTGGGGGGTCGCCCTACACTTCGCCTACCGGTACGAGGCTGCCACTCGAGAACCTTTCTTCCCCATCGGTTGTCGGTTCTTCGAGCTATATGACCGGCCCATTGCCACTTCAGTTTACTAATCCGTTGGGCTATGTCAGTTACTCTGGGTCTACTGCGGATATACTCATCTCTAAGTTTATCACGCAGAGAAACTCCGAGCCTAGTCCTCTCCATAGCTCGCTGAGCGACCTTGAGCTTCCTCATACGGGCAGCAGTGAAGGACCACGTCTCAGTTCCGTAAGTCATCACTGGCAACACGCACTGGTTGTACAATTTCGTTTTAAGGTTTTGAGGTATGTCTGACGAGAAGATGTGTCGTAGCTTCCCGAACGCTGCCCAGCCGAGTTGAATCCGTCGATTGACCTCTCGGTCGAAGTTGGACTTACCTAGTCGGACTATTTGTCCCAGGTAAACATACTCGTCAACAACTTCGAGCTTAGTGCTCCCAACAACTACCGGCATAGGTGTGACATGGACATTAAACATAATCTTTGTTTTGTCCATGTTCATCTTAAGACCTATCCGTTAGGATACACTATTGAGGTCATTGAGCATAGTGCCTAGGTCCTCCAGCGATTCTGCCATAAGGACTATATCGTCGGCAAATCGAAGGTGAGTGATGTACTCGCCATTGACGTCAATAAATGTGTAAAAAGTGTAATATAGCATGCATTAATTGCCTTCCATGCCATTTGTTCATACTCACCTCGCTAGGTAGACGGATTAGTGAGTGCAGATCCGAAGACAAAAATCTTTTGTTTCTTACAATTGGTTCAAGTATACAAAGGTGTATTACATAGAGGCAAACCATGACTATATGTGGCATGGATTATCTTAACTTATGGTACTACGTGACCAAAACAATTAGGCGCATGACGGCTAAAACGTCATTAGAACTAGGGAAGGAACACCGGAACGGTGATTGGTCACTAGGGGAAGCGCGGGGATAAAGTCGGGGTATGGGTGCCGAAACCGCATTCCTGTCATGCGCCTAATTGTTTTGGCCAAGTTGTATGTACATACATTGATGTAATTGTATGTATTAAGTGGAAAAATCATGTTACAGCATATTATGTCTGCAGCACATACAGATTGGCTCAACAGAGAAGACCCTAGCCTGTACAGAATAGCATATTGCTTAATTATTATTTCCCTTAAAATATGGGGGTTTATTTGTTTTTTGAACAAATAAAGAGATATAGTAAAAGAAACTAAACTTAGTTTAGTTTCTTTTACTCATAAAAATCGACGTCAATTCAAGAAATGCTTAAAGTTGCTCTCTCTCTCTTCACTAAATGACAATAAAAAAAGACAGGTATAGTTAATACTTTACGTAAGTGATAAATAACAAAATAAGACTGTACGTCTTTAATATAACTCAGTAATTCATTATATTTAAACACCTACCTACGAGG
The DNA here is from genome assembly GCA_963668995.1 of Parnassius mnemosyne. Lineage (NCBI taxonomy): Eukaryota > Metazoa > Arthropoda > Insecta > Lepidoptera > Papilionidae > Parnassius > Parnassius mnemosyne. Next base: position 15,936,313 of record CAVLGL010000083.1, read on the forward strand.
GTGGATTGAAAAGTACTCGGCCTAACACAGATCCATTCAATTCTAAAAATCAAATCTACACACATTATTTAGTTCAGTTCAGACTAGTTCATTGTGTGAAGTTCGAAACGTGTGCGATAATTAGTTGTGATTTTATAAATTTATTAACAAAGTAATCGGACATAATTTCCGCGAATGGAGCAAATCGAGCAGCGTGCCGTCATTAAGTACCTCCATAAGAAGGGGCTATCATCAAAAGCCATCCATGATGACATGGTCAGTACATTAGGCGATTGTGCTCTGTCATATTCTTTTTTTTTTTATATTATAGGGTGACAAACGAGCACACAGTCCACCTGATGGTAAGTGGTTGCTGTGGCCCATAGACATCTACATTTATCCTCGTTTGCGAATCAAAATGCAGATGCGTTGCCACCCGTGAGGACTAAGATGGAATGCCTCGTTTCCAGTAAAAAGGGTCTCCGGTTCTCTACACTCACCATACGAAACACAGCAGTGTTGAGCTGCTATTTGACGCTGGTATTCTGTGAGAGCGTGGTCCTTCTCCGGTCGAGCCGACCCATTCGTGCTACAAATATACTACTAATATAGCTGCAGCATGGCTCTACCACGTAAAGAACGTATTCATCCGTCAAAAAATGGATAGCAGAATTTAAGCGTGGTAGAGAGAGTGTGAAAGATGAACCCCGCTCTGGAAGGCCTTCGACGTCAACTACTGACGAAAATATTAAAAAAGTACTTGATTTAATAATGGGAGACCGCAGATTAAAAATTAGAGAGATAGCCGAGATTATAGGCATCTCTTATGAACGAACTCAAAACATCATTGTCAACGAGTTGGGTTTCCACAAGGTGTCTGCCAGGTGGGTTCCGCGACTGCTTTCAGTTGAACAAAAAAGGACGCGATTGACTATTTCACGCGACTGTTTGGAGTTATTTGAAGCCGATGCAGATGATTTTTGAATCGTTTTGTTACTATGGACGAAACATGGGTTCATTACTGTACACCGGAAACAAAACAACAATCAAAACAGTGGAGAAGACCTGGTTCACCACCCCCTAAAAAGGCTAAGTCGATTTTGTCGGCAAATAAGGTGATGGCTTCAGTATTCTGGGACTCGAAAGCTGTGATTATGATTGATTATCTTGAAAGGGGTCAGAATATAAACTCTGATTACTACTGCACCTTACTACGTCGTTTACGAGAGGAAATAAAAGAAAAACGTCGAGGAATGCTCAGAAGAAAAGTCCTGTTTCATCAAGATAACGCCTGTGTTCACACGTCAGTACAGTCAATGGCTGAAATTCACAACTGTGGCTTTGAACTGTTACCGCATCCGCCGTATTCACCTGATCTGGCACCATCAGACTTCTTTCTGTTCCCTAACCTAAAAAAGCACTTGGGAGGTCAAAGATTTTCGACAAACGACGAGGTCAAAGCAGCTGTAGACGCATATTTTGACTCTAAGGAAGAATCATTTTTTTTCAACGGTCTAAATGCTTGGAAGGGGAGGTGGCAAAAGTGTATTGAACTTGATGGTGATTATGTAGAAAAATAAAAATATAACTGATTAAGTATTTGTTTATTTTCTTGGTTAGGCCGAGTACTTTTCAATCCACCCTCGTATATATACAATAATATTTTGAACAAAAAAAAAGCTTTTACAAAAATTTAGTAAAAGCTTTTATATAATGGATTTCCGCAAAGTAACGCCTGATTCTATTAATTATAATATTTTGAACTGAAATAAAAAAAGGAGGAGGTACTCAATTCGACCATATGTTTTTTTTATTTGAAAGCTGGTGCCTTTCTTGTGGTCCCATATAAATTTGATTAAGATCTGACCAGTAGTTTTTGAATTATCCTTAATAATGTGTATTTAATTGACTTCAACTACATGGATGATGTTCTCAATTTATTTATATTGTAGTCGGTTGTACAAAATTTTTAATTTTACCACTTGTTTCCATGATTTGTTCTAATGTTTAAGAAATTTTTGGAATTCGTTGTTTGAAATTGTTTTTTTAAATTTCCTCATTTTTGTAGACAAGTACTTAAACAAATATATATATTCTAATTTCTGAGAGAGTTGTGGAGTCTATAGGGAAGTGCATTGAAGGGAAAATTAGGTCCTTGAAAATTTTAGTTTATTCACAATTCCTTCTCCTGCTCCTCCTCATAACCCGTAAATAATTTACAGCATTTTTATCCACTAAATCTCTCCATCTCAATCTCCATGCAATCCATTATTTGCCGTCATTGCCGGGCGTGGGTGTGAATTGGCGATAATAGCACCACATCTTACTTTGCATCAATCTGCACAACGCAGTTTTGGCGTTGATGCCCGTCGCCGATCAGGGTGGACATTTTACATCTAATCTAGTATACCATACTTTATGGCATTTCTTGGAGGAAGCCTATGTTCAGCAGCGTGCTTTTGACGAGCAGTAATGATAATGATGCTGGTAAATATGAGATGGGTCTATCAAATCCTAAGTTTCACAAAATGCAAATATGCTGTACCCTCCGCTGTAGGCAATATAAACTTTTTAAATATATATGTGATATGTTTACCTGTGGAGGCTCCAACTGCTTCTCCCTGAGCCTGAGCATGCGATGCTCCGCGGCGCTCAGTGGGCGATGAGTGACCACCAGCCTAGTAAGCGCCTGAGCGGCCGCACCAGCTCGAGCGCGACGTTTGGATAGACGTACACGCGTCTCCAATTCATTATAATATACACAGTGATTGCGAACCACCTGAAAAGACAAATTCATTGTTATAAGAAAAAAGAAAGTAATAAGCTTTATATAAGGGTGTACCAGAACTCATGCTATTTCAGTATCTAGCCACAAATGCTGTGGAACATCAACAATCAAATTCCAAAATTAAATGAAAATTAATTTGTTTTTAGAGCAGGTGTCGGTACCAGAGAAACGTTTAATAAAAAGCAAAAATTATCTTCAAACAATTAAAAATAATAAAGAATAGCTCTGAAGTTGGTGCTAAGACGTAATGTATTGAAATAATAAAGCTCCCAATCAGAAGCTATTATGAGAAAGGCCTGAATTTATTCAGGAACTTCTTTCGCTGCCTGGGTCCTGAAATTATCTGAATAGGAATAGAATAGAATCATTTTTATTTAATACAATCTATATTATATACTTATTAAAAGCTTACCACTGGTTCGGAAAAAAAAACCTCTGTCCTAGGAAAAATCAGCAAGAAACCTCTACAGGTTCCACTCTCTCAGCTATTTTGATAACACAGTGAACTGCTGTTCTGGTTTGAAGAATATAGAAGCAAAATTACAGACTATCTCTGTCCACAGAGGTGATGCCGCATCTGTCTTCATTGCAGGTCCATAGCATTTTAAATAAACACATTGATTAATGAAATCATTTAATATAAAAAAAAAACATACCAAAAAGTAATTTTCTTCATAGCCCTTAGAAGCCTTGCTTTTGACATTCCAGTTGTATTCCCTAGCCATTTTATATTCATAAGTGTCACCATCCATGTATGGTATGCCCTCTGTAACATCACGACGACGTTTCTGGATTGTTTCTTCAGTTGGAAGACAATATGCCACAAATTGTTCACCGCTTTCGTCCATCACACCCCTAAAATGCCATATGACAGTAAATTATACATAAATCAATACAAAAAATAATACATAGAGTTCCAGCGTATATTCCTTTGAAAGGAAAATTATTATCCATTTAGGAATTTCCCCTGTACTGTGTAGTTAACACACACGAAGTGCACATGAAAAGACACCCAGAGTCAAAAAAATTAATTATAATCCATACCAATAATGGTATGTATATACTAATAATTGTTCTGTATGGAATTTAGTAAGCTGAAGTGGCAATGGGCTGGCCATATAGCTCGAAGAACCGACAACCGATGGGGAAGAAAGGTTCTTGAGTGGCAGCCTCGTACCGGCAGGCGAAGTGTAGGGCGTCCCCCCACTAGATGGAGTGACGACCTGGTAAGATATGCAGGAAGTCGATGGATGCAGGTGGTTCAGGACCGTGACCGTGGACTTGTGAAGGGCTGTAATGATGATGATGATGATGATGGAATTTGAACCCTTGACCAAATCCTTAGCTAAATGTGCAGTAGCAGTCCTGAGTCAGCAATGCTTGTGTTATAATCAAGGTCAATAGTGTCTGGTTGCAAATCCACAAGAAACCCAGAATATATTTATCGTACTTAATTCTAAATAATCTTTAATTGCTAAAACAGACCATCTAAACTACAGTCAAGCATAGGTCTGCCTAATGAGGCTAGAAATATTATTGTAGTATTAGCAATATTATTATTGTTGTATTAACAGTAGCAGTAAAATTTTATCTTACAAACATAATACATATGGATGAAAAAAAAGTAAAGAAAATCTTACCGAATCATAGCCTGAGACATGGCTTCAATCTGCCCTGCAATATTCTTATCAGCTGGTGCAGGATCAGTATCAAATATAACTTGAGCACATGGGTACTTCCACATTTCGAAATCTGGAAATACTGGCATAATTTCAACTGGTGTTACACCAGGTTTACTATAATGCTTCTCTATAGGCTTCTTGTTATCTTCAAATGTCTTCTCGATAGCTTTAATTTGACTATCTCTATCCATGTAGAGTGTCTCCTCACTGAATATCTTTTTGACATTGTAACCTACTTTGGCTTCAACCTATTAAAATGAAAATAATTATTTACATTGTTAACGAAATAATAAATATGGTACTCATATAGCAAATATACGAGGGGAGGTTAAAAAGTTAGTGGAATGATAGGGAAGGATAATGAAATGTCTCTTAATCCTAATACATTTATTAGATTTGTCAATAACTTATTAATAACGTTCTTTTAACAAAAAATAATACCGTCTAAACAAAAGATTTGTCTTAGGCGTCAAAATAGGCCGAAATTCGAATTCCCTTCACCATTGTCAGCAAATTTTTTACCATGCAGTTCTTTCTTAATTTTTGGAAACAAATAATAGTCTCTCGGGGCCAGGTCTGCGCTGTAGGGTGGGTGGCGCAGTTGTTCAAAACCGCACCTGTGAATGGCAGCCATGTCATGCAAAAGGAGCACGCCTTTTGTAAGCTTTCCTCGCCTTTTTTCTTTAATAGCTTCTTTTAATTGATCAAGTAAAGTAGCGTAGTATTCTCCGGTTATGGAAACACCACATTCCTTATAATCAATCAAAAGGATACATTCTGTATCCCAAAAGATTGTCACTATGATCTTTCCGGCCGATTGTGACACCTTATACATATTAGGAGGGGGGGGTGCCTTTTTTATGCCACTGCATTGACTCTTGCTTTGACTCAGGTTTATAAAGGTGAACCCAAGTTTTATCGCTAGTTCCAATTCAGGCCATAACTTCCTTCCTTTTGCTCTCTACAGTGGTCCAAAAACTCACAACTTTCGAATCGCTCGTACTTTTGATTTGAGAAGGCATTCTCGGAACCCATCTTGCACAGACTTGTCATGGCAAGGTTTTGATGTAGGATGTTTAAAATGGTTGTTTCTGATACTCCAACTAATGCCGCAAGCTGTTTTTTCTTTCATCTTCTTTCGGGCATCTTCCAATACAAGTTTTTCAACTTTTTTGGTTATTTCTGACATGGTAGCCTCAATCGGCCGACCAGGGTCGTCTTCAATGGAGTCCCTCGCTTGTTTGAAAAGGGCGTGCCATTTATAAATCATGGTTTTCCCAGGAACGGAGTCCCCATAAACAGCTGACATCTGGGTATGGTTTGAGGTGTCTTTCCTTATTTGATGAGAAACTTAATGACGGTGTGATATTCAATTTTCTCCATAGTGGCTAGCTTTTTCCCGATTAACTTGTTTACTCGTTAATACTGAAAAGCTAATGACCTTTAGGCTGAAACTTGGTATATATACTAACAATGAGTCAATCAGCTAGCACCTACCTGGATGAGTAAACTCACCCTCGCCAACCCTGCCATTCCGCGAACTTTTTGACCTCTCCTCGTATTTAAAATAGTTACATATAATATTTTTAGTGGTAAAGCCACCCTACATCTATATTATGGCTGCAGCATGAATGGTTCGGCAACACCAAGAAACTGACATTCTCACAGTATACAAGCATAAAGTATAAAGAATTAGAGTTCCATTTTAGTGTATATGGAAAATCATTATTAGCAGTCATCGCAATTTTTTTTTTATAGGATAAGGGTGACAAAGGAGCACACAGTCCACCTGATGGTAAGTGGTTGCTGTGGCCCATAGACATCTACATCTATCCTCTATTACAAATCAAAATGCAGATGCGCTTTCACCCGTGAGGCCTAAGATGGAATGCCTCATTTCCAGTAAAAAGGGCCTCTGGCCACCTGCACTCACCAAGCGAAACGCAGAGATAAACCTCTACTTCACGCTGGTTTTCTGTGAGGTCGTGGTACCACCCCGGTTCGAGCCGGCCCATCCGTGCGACAGCAAAAGCTGCCGCGTGGCTCTACCACTGTTAATAAATTATTCTAACTTAGTCTTTATAACAATAGCAAACACAAGAACTGACATTTTTATACAGTAAAAAGGGGTTCAAAAGTTCACCTAAGAGATACACAATGCAACATCTTATTTATAAGCCTCGTTTTATTAAAATATTTAGTCTCATGTAACATTTTTTTTCTGTTTCCAAGTCAAAATTATTTGGTAGATGTCAATACAATTTTGCAAAAAATACAGAAAAATAAAGTTGGTACTGTATCGTCAAGATTGGGACTTTATGATTATATGTGGCATTATACAGTTGTGTTATTATAGTGTAAAAAAACATGCGTGAGTGTGGTGGAAGACTCAGTTGGAACGAAGTTCCTTATTATTGATTAACAAATACAAATAAATACATTACTAGCATAAATTAAAATGAAGCGTCATTTAAAATAAAATGACACAAGAGGTAGTGATGAATAAATCTTACACTCTTTGTCGCCTAGCTCCCATCCGCCAAACCCGTACCGTCCGATAAGAAACTTCGTACCAATAATAAAATGATGTACTCCCATTAATGAAAGTGTTATATTATTTAAAACAATTAGTCTGCCGTGTTGCTCAAGTATGTGGTATTCATAGTTCATAAGAAAATAATTCTAGTATTGTAATCAAATGGCAACAACCTACCTTTTCCATTGATTGAGGCTGGAATCGAGTCTGTTCAGTTGAAATATACTCGGAGCGACGCAACCATGACACATTTTTGGCATGATGACGAGATCTTTTAGAATCTTGGGGAGTAAGGACATCATCTTCCAGAAGCTTTTCGTCAGCAACATCTAATGTTGCATTACCATCTCCTTGGTATATATCACGATTAATTAAATCTATATGCACTCCAAGATCATGCTCAGTTAGCACCTCATATCTATAGTTCTTCTCCAACGAAGTAGGGTTATACTGAATGAATCTTGTAGATGGAAATGGGTATGTGATGAATTTTAAGTCGAAAGGTATATCCGGTAACGTATTGCAATATTTAACACGCGTCACTAATTCAGACCTAGAAAAATTTAATGTAAAAATTATAAATAAGATTAATTTTTCTCTAAAATATAAATTCAGATTTCAACTCACCTTCTTTCACCAGTCCTTTGCGGGCGCTTGTCCCGCTCTGGCTCATTCGTCTGCACAGTAGGTGGCATTTTTATTTATTACAGCAACTAAAACATATTGACTTATAGTACAATATTGTTCTACTCTTTGAACAAGTCTAAAATTTACAAGACCGCAAAATTAGAGTAAACACCACACACTTAGACAATCAAACAATCCACAAACTTTCAGTATATAAAAAGTTACTCTGTGCCACAAACTAAACAAAATTACCAAATACCAAACTAACTAAACTATACCTACTCAACCAAAAAAAAAAACTCTACACTCCAAAACGTTTTGACAGCTGTCAGACTTATTGGACTAGGTATGCCAACCAAAAAATCGGTACGGACAATGTTCGATTCTTTAGAAAAATCGATATCAATTCTTTAGAGTTGGTAATTATTTACAGTTTTGTTTCGATTAATACCAGAATAAATTAGAAACGGATAATTTAAAACACAAGAATTATTAGATTCTTCGTATTTATTATTACTGCTTATATCTAGAGGCAAAATTGTATAAATTTAAAATTTGAAATTATATTAAAAATAAATATATTCAGTCACTTTCACTACAACTAGTTGAACTGTCATTATTAAGATTAATTATTATTGGATTTTCAATAATGTATCAAAATAAATGTTCTTTCAAAGTCATCCATAATAATTTTCTTTGTTTTCTCCACCACTTTTGCCCAATTGTTCTTTGTGACATGAGTATATGCTTCATTCAGCAAACCTTCAGTTTTCTTTACAAAGCATAAGATATTTCCATTTCGTGTGTTTTTAAGTATAATTAGTAATATCTTTGCATTAAGAGCATTTCATATTAGAACTAGCCTTTGATTTGGGCCAAAATCACTTCAATAGCATTATAAAGGCAGTGGTATGGTTGTAATCTTGTGATATTCGCAGAAATATTTTGTAAAAGGGTTGTAAACCACTCTTTTCTACAGACTTCAAAAAAGAGATGGAACTCAATTCGACTGTATATTCTTTTTTCTTTTGGGACGAAGTTCCTTAACGGACGTAACGTATTTGGCAGATGGAGGCTAAGCGAGAAAAAGTGTAAGATTTTTCCGTCACGACCAAAATATCAATAATATAATACGTTTATAAATAATAAAATACTACGAAAACAACTTCGTTCCAACCGAGTGTTCCACGACACTCACACATGTTTTTTTATGACCATAACTTTTATCTGGGTGAACCGATTTCGATGATTCTTATGCTTTGTAAAGAAAACTGAAGGTTTGCTGAATGAAGCATATACTCATGTCACAAAGAACAATTGGGCAAAAGTGGTGGAGAAAACAAAGAAAATTATTATGGATGACTTTGAAAGAACATTAATTTTGATACATTATTGAAAATCCAATAATAATTAATCTAAATAATGACAGTTCAACTAGTTGTAGTGAAAGTGACTGAATATATTTATTTTTAATCTAATTTCAAATTTTAAATTTATACAATTTTGCCTCTAGATATAAGCAGTAATAATAAATACGAAGAATCTAATAAATCTTGTGTTTTAAATTATCCGTTTCTAATTTATTCTGGTATTAATCGAAACAAACCTGTAAATGATACCAACTCTAAAGAATTGATATCGATTTTTCGAAAGAATCGAACATTGTCCGTACCGATTTTTTGGTTGGCATGCCTAGTCCAATAAGTCTGACAGCTGTCAAAACGTATTTCTAAGTTTTGGTCGTAGATAGAGGATTGATTAAGATACTATGTCTATGGTTTTGGTTGAGTATTTTTTTTTAGAGTTTATGGCCTGGTATCTAAACCTTTAGGCCAATTGGTTGAGTATAGAAACAAACAATCCATAGATTGTTTAAAAATGTATAGCACAGACTCTGACTCAGTGTCTCCATTGGTTTCCATCACAGATTATAACTAGTAGATTCTACCCAAATCAGATGAACTAGACTTGGGCAAAAAATATAGATATTTCGAAATATCGATATTTTCAGAGAAAAATATGGATATATATATATATATATTCGATATATTAAATCGCGATATATCGATACATCGATATTTATTTTAGAGTATCGAATTCGTATCAATTTCGACATATTTTAAAATGTTGTATTAATGACAAAACATGTAACCACAAAAGAAGGTCCAAATTATTCATGTGTTTTTTTCGTCGTCCAACCGTCAGTACTATAAAATTTTGGACCTTATCTTTACATCATGCAAATGATGACGATATATCGATATTTATCATGCAATATATATCGATACTGTTTAAAATATTTTTTCCCTTGCTCATCCCTAAGACTAACATCTCACGAACTAAACTTACTCGACTTAGCTTCTGCATGCTGCATCCCGATAGGTTATAGCCCAAAGGCAGCCCGTACACACTCAATCTTGATTGCAGTCACACAGTTCTGATCGCGATCATGGATCACGGGATCGCAGCACAATATTTCACGTTCAATCTTGATTTCTTCAGTCCGTGTATCGTAACCGCCGCGTTAACAACGTTTGTTGTCATGTCATATTAAAAAGTACTCTGTGGTCATGAATTTACATGAGGTTAAAGCTGTAGTATTACTTGTTTTGGCCCTTACTTTGAAGAAAAGGATTCGAAAAAGGCATAACCCACTGCCTTTGTGGCAACAGTGGCCACTTAAGAGAGAAATGTACACTCGCTAAAATTTACTAAAATAAATTCAACTAACTGCTGAAACTGACGATTATAAAACTACTTCAGGAGGGGGGAAAAATGTTTCGATGAGTTACTACAAATGATAACTCCATATATTTTTATTATATTTATATTATTTGTATTATATTTATGCTGGGGAATCCATAGCTCTCTTGAAGTTTCCAAAAGTATAATGAAATCTTCTGGTTAAAAAATTGAGGTAACGAAGGTGAATTCACCCATTCGATCGGCGGCGACGGGGAGTGCGTGTCATCAACGCCCATTTTCATTGAAGTGCACAGCGAGACTGATGCGATCCTGCACTTACGTTACGTTACGTTCAATCTAGATCACGATCAGCGAATTGCAATCTTGATTTCAAAATATCTAGATATTTTGTGATCAGATGCATCAATCCATCAATCTAATTCGTACATTATCAATCTAGAACGCGATCATTGATTTTGATCACCGATCACGATCGAGATTAAGTGTGTACGGGCTGCCAACGAGTATAGTATCTGTCCTATACAGTTTTAGCCGTTGTAGCAAAATGATATATGACATTTCTTTTTCTTATTTGAAGCAGCTATATACCATTAATTATATTATATTGAAAATAAAACGTGGTAAATACAAATGAAACAATGTTGAAATTTAATTTTTGTTAATAATGACTTCTTACAATTACACGAAGACTACACATTAATTTTTTTTAGTTATTAATTTTTACTTATAATAATTTTGTTTACATATTTAATAATAAACTTATTAATATATACATTATTAAATAACTATAATAAAAAAATTAAAACAAGTAACTTAAATATCATACAGTCCTCATTTTAACTTTACACTAATTTTGTTTACAAATTTAGAATTAAAAAATAAGTATAAGATTCGCCAGTTTCACTACTTCCGTTACTCACTTCACTTTCATGTCCGTTAAACAGTTTCTTTATTTTTAATAATTGTGCACTAACATCATCTTCACAATTAAAAGACGAGCGGTAAAATCCTGTAATTAATAAAGATTTAATAGTATTTATGAAATAGTGGCAAGTCGGATTATAAGGTCTCTAAAATTGTATGATCTTATTTGACCGAAAAAGTTTTCGATTGCATCTGAATTTATATAGCGGGGTCTCATAATTTTTATGTTTTTTTGGACAAAAACTGCCACAATTTCATAAATTTTAAATTTTGTAGTTTCAACAAAGCTTGCTTCCAAAATGCCAAAATTCTTAAATCTTTCCCACTTCTTTTATTAATCACCGCACTTCCATTCACACTGTCAAATAGGTCATCCATGAAAGATACTATTTCTGCAGTATTTTTCTGTTTTGCGCACTGGCCGCCCATGCGAATAATGAGCTGTAATAAATATTTTATTAAATTAAATAGCATTAAGTACTCTGTACAGTATTTTTAAGTTACAGAAGAAGAATAGTGTTTTTTTTTTAGAATTAAACATGACAAGCAAGAACACATTTCACTTGATAGTAAGTGAATGCTGAGGTCCACAGACACCTACACTCACATCCAGAATTAAGTATCAAAATGCAAATGCAATATCACCCTTGATGACAAAAGAATGCCTTTTTACCGGGTAAAGGTCTCTGTAACCCCTAGCCATGTAAAACACTACATTTTTATGGTGCTATGTATCATCATCATCATCATTACAGCCCTTCACAAGTCCACTGCTGAACATAGGCCTCCCCCAAAGAATGCCACAAAGCACGGTCCTGAGCTACCTGCATCCATCGAAATGGTGCTATGTATAATTATATATAATTAAATAATTAATATAATAATTTACAAAATGCAGAGGTATAATTTAAGACTTCTTCCACAGTTTACTAAATACACGAACATAATTCTTAACCTGCAAATAATCCATAAGAATTTAATTATGAAAAAGTCAATATAAAAGACAATATATTTTTCGGAAATGGATTTATTTATTTTAGTTAACATGTCGTTAATCAACACAGTTTTTGCTATTACTTTTCATTGATTGAAGCGTCAGTAGCCTAATGGTAGGGCACGGACCGCGAACTCGAAAGGTCGTGAGTTTGAATCCTAATAGGTACTGTTAAAATAAAACAGATTTCAATAAGAGATCATTTATCATGGTATCTTTCTTGTTTTTCATAAAATGGGTTTATATTTACATTATAAATGCGAACATTAAAAAAATATAGATATTTTAGAAATCGATTTTTTTGTGAACCGATGCATCAGCTTACGATTTGAATCGATTTATAAAATCGACCTTTTTCGGAAAGAATCGACATCCCTATTGACGTCGACAATGACATTACAAAATGGCGCCAGTTTTACGGTAGAATTAGATATAAACATTGCAAGAATAATTGATTTTCAATAATTTTTTTCTCAAAAATTACGCGTTTCCGCATGTTGAAACTTTGTGTGTGTGCTTATATTAGTGTGACTTATTTATGTAAAAATACATATCAACACCCAACTCGACGGACGTCAATTGAAAGCTAAGCCAATAGCATTACTAGTATTTTAAAAAAAAATTATTGCGGGATGAAAAATATTTCCTTTTAGTGTTTTGGTTAAAATTGATTTTTTTCGTACAAAAATTAAATTACATGTAATTGAAATTAAATTGCAATTATTTTATATCTTAACTATTTTCAGGAATAACATGTTTGTCGTTAAGTTTGTGTAATAACCACGTTTCTGCATCTTCACAGTCTCTTTTATCTGTCCGTGTAGAAATCTTTTCTTCGTGGATCAAATATGAGAAACATAAAAACCACTTATATGTATCAGGTCATCTAAAATATAAAACATATTATTAATAACAAGGCAATTCTATTAAAAGTAAACATGTCAGTAAAGTTTTGATTAATTGTACCTGAGCTTTTATGATCTATTATTTAAACTGCTCTAGTTTCCCCTTGCGGTAGCAGTTCTGAACGCAGCCCCTTGATCTGAGACTGATCTTAGTTGAATAAGTCCTGTCTCACCAACAACCGCACTAATTTCTTTTAAAATATTTTTCACTTTAATAGATGTTGATCCTTCACTATAGTAAAAAACAAACGGAAATTTATCACTAAATCTATACAAATAAATAAATTGAAGTGTCTGTTTGTAATGTCAAAATTACAGCTTTTTACTAAATGCGTATGAAAGTATATACGGTACTAATAACAAAAATACAATTTTTAAGAGATTAGCCGAAACGGCTGGACTGATTTTGACGGGACTTTCATTGGCAGATAGTTAATGATATAAGGAGTAACTTAGGCTATTCTTATTTAAGAAAAACAATTAGGGGTCTGCGCAAAAAAAAATCTAAATTACACGCGGACGAAGTCGTGGGGAACAGCTAGTCAGTAATATTGCTCAGGGACACAATAAATGAATCAGTGAGAAAACAAAATAAAAACAAACAATATGGTTGCGACGGCGGACGGCTTGCATGAAGCCTAGAAGGGATGTCGAGAGGCGAGGGGGGATGCTAGCTGTCATATATCACTTTGCTATGTCGTTTCCCATGTCCAATATTTTCTCTATGAAGATTACTGCCCGTGATGTACTTCCATATTATAAATGTTCGATGATCATCGATGTTAAAAATTAAAACATTGATGTATCATGTAAAACATTAAAACATCGATGTTAATGAATCCATAATCGATTATTGGGAACTTGCGAACAATGAAACCCGCGAAATCGTTACCGTGTTGCAAGGGTTAAAAAAAACGGTGCTTCTAGTTAAATTACGGTAGATTAAATATAAGTGTAACGTGTAAATTACCGTGTAACTTTTCGCAGAAAAATACAACATGTGAACAAAATCAAGTCCAAATGTATTTGCTTTTAATTAATTACTAAGATTTTATTCTAAAAAATGCTAAAATAGAACATTTTTTTCTGACTCTGACTCTCCTAGCATGACAATATCTTTTTCGTAAATGGATTTATTTATTTTAGTTCACATGTCGTTAGTGGGCCTGAAATCAACACAGTTTTTGCTATTACTTTTCATTGATTGTTGGATGAAAATATTTCCTTTTAGTGTTTTGGTTAACATTTTATTTCTTTTTCGTTTTCATATCATTGACTTGGCTGAAAATGCGCTCACACTCGGCATAAGGCAATGCTGTGTATCTATGGTAATTACATTACCGTGTACATTGATACGCTGCACATAGCACATACTACTATAATAGCCCTTCAATACTACTCGCAAAATAGATCGAAATTGGGCTAGGAGAATAGTGTAGAGAAGAACTTCGGTCCACAGTACAGTTTCAGTTTCTTGCCGCGTCTCAACCAAAGAAAAGTTACCAACTTTTGTGTTGTCAACATGTGTTTGTGACAAATGTTTCTGTAATTACCTAGTGTTGGCGACAAAACTTGTAAACAATGTCGGGAACCGTGTTTCCATTTTCGGCGGTAATATCAAAGGAACACGCTTGTTATAAACATTTGTTCACTCTGTGGAGACGCTTGTTGGAAACATTAGTTGGCCACATGTCTGTCATGTGGATGAACGAGTTAATCGACACATTAATTAATTTATATTATTCACAAAATATATTATGGGATTAATTTAATGAAAATTATAAAGATAAAAATAAAACAAGAATGCATGGAAAAATATTAGTGACGCTATGGGGCTGAACGGACTAGAAATTCTTGTACTATTATTTGTTCTGTGGTCATACGAAGAAAGTTTCTGATATGTCCATCTTCAATGCGGCCTAATAACAAGTCATCTCTTCTCATAGTATTTAATAGGTCAATCCCTCTATATACATTTCTTCCTTTGAGGCTTGGTCGTACCCAATATTTATGCTTCCGTTTTTTGTTTTTACATAAAATTATAATTACTGCAATAACGCCTGCAACTTTAAAAGGCGCAGTTTCGACCTCACATGGAATACTGTTCCCATCTCTGGCCTGGGCCTCCCCAGTGCCAGCTCCTTCCACTTGACCGCATCCAGCGCAGAGCGGTTCGAATCGTCGACGACCGAGTCCTTTCCGATCGGCTCGACTCATTGGTGCTGCGAAGAGATGTTGCATCTCTTTGCATTTTCTTTCGCATTTACCAAGGGGAGTGCTCTGAGGAATTGTTCGGATTAATCCCACCTGCCAATTTTCACGAACGCACATCGCGGCAGAACTCCCGATACCATCCACACCATTTGGATGATTGGCGGTTTGCCATTTAGAAGATGTTGTCTTCCTCGCACAACTTCCTTGTGGAATAGTTTACCACCAGCGATTTTTCCGGACCAATATGACTTAGGGACCTTCAAGAAAAGAGCCTACTCATTTTTAAAAGGCCGGCAACGCTTCTGCAATTCCCCTGATGTTGCGGTTGTTCGTGGGCGGCGGTAGTCACTTACCATCAGGTGAGCCGCATGCTCGTTTGTGCCCTCTCCTATAAAAAAAAAAAACAAATAAAAAATAATGTAACTTTTCGGCTATAAGATTAATTACACACACACACACACACACACACGCGCGCACACACCTATACATGTGTGTGTATAATATTCCTCTATACATATAGACCTCTATACATAGTGACCTCTATACATATAGAATGGCTACGGGCTATAATCATGACATAATGAGGCGATTTGATTTTCGCCATTTTGGCGCTGAAAGCAGAAGTGAACGTCCACGGAACTAATAATAGAGATAAGACAGTACTAAAAATATATCGATAAGAATTCCATACCCAGGCCTACTCGTAACATCCATTCTATCCATGTATCATATTAATATAATGCCATACAATAAATAAATGTATCAATTAATACTTAGACCTTAGACACAACCTTTATACTTCATATAAAACAAGAATCGACGCTGCGTTGATCTATCGACGTTTTTATTTGTAACTACAGAACGGATTTTGTTTCGGGTTTCAAATGAGAACATTTGAAACCCGGAACCTACGCATACCTGCATTGCGGGGGCAAGAACGGTTTATATCGGACGTGTAGCTACTAAAACTCCATGATGTTCCACCTTCACCACACATTGACAAGGCAACGGAAAACCTTTCAAGCACATCCGCGGCCTCAACGAGGACTCCTCCTTAGTTGAGGACTTCCCTCTCCGATTTCCCAAGCCCGATATGTGGAGGCCATAGAGCAAAAACAAGACGAGCACTCGGACGCACCAAGTGGTACAGTCCCGCCAAAGTCGCGGAGGATAGTCGAGTGGCGAATTACTATTACTATTATTAATAAGAGGATTGTTGGTAATCCTGTTCCCTTGCGACACCACTTCGGCTGCAGCGATATTTCGTGCGTTCCTCGTATCTAATAAAACAGTCGTCTGTGAAGTGTTTAGGTCAAAGATAATCATTTTGTTTCGGACGCCAATTTTTAGCCATAATTTTAGTCTAGGTTCTAGTTCTAGGTAGATTGGTTGTTAACAGATATGGGTAGAAAAGAACATCGACAAGTATTATAGACAAGGAACTCAACAAACCTATTGAAATTTATTTTTTTATCAAAACTCAGTAATATAAAGACAAACATGTTGGTAATTACGGTATTAAGATTAGAAACAAATTTTTAAGTACATACCTATATTATCAAATAGTTTTAATTTGCTCAATATTAGCTGCAAACTCACTTGTGGAATGTTATCCTACTTTCCTTTTGGTAACGAGTTTTACATATGTCACACACTCTCATTTTTACTAAAAACAATTCTTATTTTGTAACTAAAATCAAACATAATCATACCACATAACATACTTTCATTGTGTAGTTTAAAATTCAAAATACTGATATATGTATTAAATAATACAACCAAAGACATTTAAGTAGTAGCATACCTATACAGGGTATTTTTGGAACGCTCCCGAAAACTAAGACAGGCGGCAGCACCAAGTATACCTTTGATCATGGGTCATAAATAAATTTGATCCTGATGAAAAAAAAAACATATTTTTACAACGTTTTATTAGCTTTATTCACGCGCCATCATGTTAGTACAGCTAAATGAAACGATAATTTCATAAAAAAAATCATGAAAATACTGAAACATAAAACCAGCAGTGGAAACTGAATTGATATCACCTGACTAATGGAGGTTAATGTACGCGCGAACGGTGAAAAAAGAACGCTGGCCTTGAACTTGGACACTGAGCGACTTATCACATATTGGCCAGTATTACTGTGCCTGCATGCTATTGGTTCCCGCGCTTTGTTCGCTCCAAAAATACAGTCGCATACACAGCTTACTTTGCGACTCGCGACGATGTTTTAAAAAGGAAGGAAAAAAAATTATTTATATCTATTGTTTTATGACTAAACTAGTGAACGAAAAGGTAAATATGATAGGAGAAGGTGAATGGGGAAAATTGTGCAGTAAAGTTAAAATTGTTGAGGAAGAATACCGAAAAAATTACCATGTGATCGACCTGATGACGGAAGCTCAAGCGAAGATGAAAGTGATGATGAAGTAGCATCCAGTAACACCAACACACCATCAACATCTGGCTTCCATGTGACCCAAGACGTCATAATGGACGGCGTGTCACCCTTAGCTTAAGTTTTTTTGTTACAAACTACTTTATATTTTACGATAGAAATAACAAAAAATGCTCAAGTAAACATTATCTATTTTTAATTCCCACCTCTTCCAAAGTTCTAAGTAGCTAGTAAAACACCTATTATGATTCTACAATAAAACAATTAATTACTATAATATTATAAAACAATAGCCCAATACCATGTAGTACTTTAGAACGCGACTGTACCCACACTCACTCCGCTGTCGACCTGTATCTAGCTCGGTATGAAACAATGCTGCGGTCATAAGAAAAAAGGGCGCATCTAACAATTTTCGAATAAATTACCATTCGACTCATGATAAGAAGACGCATCTACTAAATTTTTTTAATATTCACTAATGTCAATATTTTAGAAATTATCGTCAGAATTTTAGACGTAGCTGTTGATCACAGATGACATTTTATTAGTAGAAAAGACTTATACAAATTCAACATAAAAGAAAAGACTTATTTAACCAGTTGCTACGTCATCTTTAACAATATTTGCATCGATTACTTAAATTTAAATTATTTTATATCTTATTATTTTATATCTTATTATTAAGAGCTCATATCTTATTATTAAGAGCTGGTGTTTCACATGTGGTCCCATATAAATTTGATCGAGGTCAGACCAATAGTTTTTGAGTTATCCTTAATTATTTATATTAAAGTCGATTGTACAAATGTTTTAATTTTTAATTATTATCGTAGTAAGTCTTATATGATATCCCCTTTAAAATCATTACTCAAGAGTTGCGGGTTGTTATTTTTTGTGTCTCACTACCAATGCTTTTCTAATATTTACTAAGAAAAAAGTAGTAAATTACTATTAGGGTCCTTTCAACTTCAAATGACCTTTCCAAAATATGTAAAAATGTTAAATGAATGGTAGTTTTGTTTTATTTATTAGGTTGGGAACACCCAAATAGTTATATGCGTCTTTCCTTCGATGTTTTTGTGTTGCCAGGTGTACTTTTTTAATCTAAGATGAAAAGGAAAATTCGTTTTATTTAAATAAATAAACAAATTTAAAAAAAAAATAAGTTCGTCCTTAAAATCTTCATGTCTCTACGTATATATTTCAATATAGATACCTTTTAATATACTTTAGACACGGGGTCTGAAAGAAAAATTCATCAATTTATTTTTTATTTCCATTTTACGTTTTTGTTAGTTACTTCCTTTTTTATTATGACGGCAGAATGCCTAACCCTGTCGCCTCACGCTTGTGACGCAGTAGGTTTCAGCCTTGACGGGGTTCGTTCGTTTTAGTTTTTGAGTCAGTTCCGTATTGATTTTGTACACGCGTGCGCGAGCGACAGTTCAATCGTTTTGTTTAATAAATTTACTTGTGATTACGTGTTGATATTAAAGTTTATGTTACGTTTTTGGATTCTTTTTTGTTTTAATAATGCCTAACGCGTACGTTTATAGTGGTCAACATGTTAGGTATCCGAACCTAGGTACACGAAGTATCGCTAAATAAATTGTTAAGACGTCGGGATGGAACAAATGTGTCATACTGTGCAGTGCACAAAGTGTTGAAGCGTAACCAATGCGCCCATACAAATTGCACAAAGTGCAAGCTTTAGTTCCCGGCGATCACGACCGCCGACGAATTTTCTGCCGTTGGTTATTATACCAGCAACAACGTGTGCCTGGTTCCATTGAGCACATTATCTGGACGGATGAGTCGACATTTACCAGAAACGGCCTGTGGAACCGAAGAAATACACACGTGTATTCAGAGGTTAACCCGCACGCTGTTCGACAAACTGGGCACCAAACCCGATGGTCGGTTAACGTATGGGCAGGTTTATTTAAGGATCGCATACTGGGACCAGTGTTTCTGTCAGAGCGACTGAACGGACAGCGATACCTAAACTTTATAAATGAACAGTTGGTTGACATTTTAAACGACCTATCGTTGGCTGAATATCGCCGCACATAGTTCCAACATGATGGTGCCCCTCCACATTTCGTGAGGTTCGTCCGTGAGCGCCTCAATGAGCTATTTGATGATCGCTGGATCGGCAGACTAGGACCACACGCTTGCCCACCTCGCTCACCAGATCTGACTCCGTTAGACTTCTTTTTGTGGGGTATGTGAAAGAAAGGGTTTTTAATCGTGAATGTGATAGTGCTGAAGAAATGCGCCAAAGGATCGTGGATGCTTTCGAGAAACTACGTACGGACTGTGTCGAAGACCACACGATGATGCCCCGCCTGCACCCAAATCTGCCTTGAAATGAATGGAGCACAATTTGAGCCGCATCTCATAAGACCACGGAGGATTTAGAGAAGTAAGCTGTTTCATAACTATTTTTTTTTAAATAACTTAGTACTAGACTAATCTGAATAGGTATATAACTGAATACATGAGAATAATAAACATACCTACACGATGAATAAAAACGCATGACTCCAACCTTGGTTACATTTCATTTAAGTATTTCTTCATTAGCGGGGAATCGAACCAGTTATTTGGGTTATTTAACCTGTAAATTCGGATTAAAGTGGCTACGTGGAGATAAGCACAATGGCAAAATAGTAGGTTAAGTAGATAAGTTAGGTATTTAGACACGTGTTGTAAATTATTATATTGTGGGATGGCCCGCTAGTTGCGGGCCACGCGAATTTGTGTTCGCGCGTACATTGACCTTTATCTAGCTCAGGTCAGGTGATATCAATTCAGTCATTCCACTGCTGGTTTTATGTTTCAGTATTTTCATGATATTTTTTATGAAATTATCGTTTCATTTAGCTGTACTAACATGATGGCGCGTGAATAAAGCTAATAAAACCTTGTAAAAAGATGATTTTTTTTTCATCAGGATCGAATTTATTTGTAACCCATGATCAAAGGTATACTTGGTGTTGTCGCCTGTCTTAGTTTTCGGGAGCGTTCCAAAAACACCCTGTATATTTAAATCTCTTGGAATACAACAGACTGGCATATTATGTCAATTTTAGTTCGGAGTTTTGGCGGGAACTTGACCGGCGGCGGTTTGCTGCTCCTGTATTATAGTTTAAGTAATAGTTTGAAGTGGAATTTGATATGTAAAAGTGGTGCGATTTTATGTATTAACTGTCTACGCATGTGAACTATTAGTTGAAATGGTGAAACGGGTGCTCTGATGGTGATGGATTCTCAAGATAAGCTATTTGTTTGAATGGGCGCCTTTAGATACCATCGCCAACTGTCAGCTTTCTGCTGGCTCGAGTTGCCGTCAAAATCTCCCAAGGGCTGCACAATGTGACGCATCAACATATTGTGAAGCAGTGAAATTCTATATATTCAAAATAGAAAAGACAAGGCTGTATGGCATAGTTCCTTTGCCTGTTCCCTCGAGCGAATAATAAAAACAAAAACAACAACAATTTTAGTTCCCGGTCCGGACAATAATGGCTAACTTACTACATATATATTTATCTATGATAATGGCGCTTCAAATCGACATAAGCAGTTTGTGTGTTTGCCAGTCCAGCGTACTGGTATATATAGAGATCAGTGTTCGCAATATAATATGCTGTTTGGTTACACTGCGAAGTAGAAATGGGCGATACAAATAATATATCCAATATCTATATACGAGAGCGGCACTGAACATTTTTAGAACAGGCCACTTGTTAACGATATAATAAAAATTTGTTTACGATTTAGCGGTAAATTGAAAATTGTCTGTGTCACGTCAGCATGAATTTATCGAGAGAAAATTTTCGTACAATGATTATGATAGACTTCGATTGGCCTTTCACGATGAAGCCCCGTCTCATGCCACTCTTTACAACTGTTTTAATGAATTTAAACGTGGTCGCACTAATCTCACCGATGATCTGCGTGAGGGACGGCCATCTAAGGCGACGACTGAAGATAACATCAGTGTTGTACGGCGTATGAAAGAGACTGACAAAAGAGTGAATTATCAGCAGAAAGAGAAACTTAGGCATCGGTATAAGTCAAGTGCAAAAAAAACTCCATGTACATTTAGCGGTCAGGAAGCTTTGTGCCTGGTGGATACCTCATAATTTGACGGAGGCTCAAAAACTCCGTCGTGTTGAATGGTGTCGTGAAATGGTTCAAAGATTTAACGGAGGTGTCTCAAATGCTATTTCGACATACTTGCGGCTTACGGGTGACGAAAGTGGGATTTATTGTTATGATACTGAAACTAAGAGACAGTATGCCAGACACTGAAGAGAGGTCTAAGCGTGAGAAAAAACATGGTGGCCTCGTTCTTCGGAAGGACAGGTCATTACGCATCAATTATTTTACAGGATCGAAAAACAGTTACTGCAGAGTGGTACACTAACAATTGTTTGCCACTTGTCTTGGAAAAAGTTCGGGAGGAAAGACCTCACAGTAGGACAACGCCTCGTCGCACACTGCCAAGCATACAATCGACTACTTAGCGACACCAGACGTGGAATTACTGGGTCACCCGCCCTTGCGATTTTTATTTATTTCCGAAAATAAAAGAAAATCTTAAAGGAAAACGTTTTATGGCCGCCGAGGAAGCAGTGGCTGCCTTTCTGCCGTCGAAGAGACCCCTAAGGACGAGTGGACAAAGTGCTTTTCTCAGTGGTTCCACACGGATGCAGCGATCTATTGATGTAAATGGACACTATTTTGAAAATATATAATAAAAGTAATAACCTGCTATGTAGTTTGTTCAGTTTTGTTTTTCTAAGAACTTTCAGTGTCATCCTCGTATCGGGTTCGGGCAACAGACTATTTATTAGTTACCGCTGCTGCCATTGCCGTGCTGTAACTTTACATAACATCTTACATCGAACTCGAAGAAGTAGTAATAACGTAAAATATCAGTCTATAATAATATGATACACTGATTCGAATACGAGATACATAAATATATAATGGAGTAAAACTATAAAGACTAAAATTGAAGATAAAGCCTAGTTATTAATTAAACTGGTTCATTGAACAACTGGTGGTATTGAAATATTATTAAAGTACATTTGATTAATTAAAATACCTATTTTAATTAATGAAATGTAAAGCTGCTGCTGCTTTTCCTTTTGAGTTTCTTTTCTATATTAAAATAGACCTAAAGAATTATTTTCAAATTCAATATGGCTCGTATTGAAGAAGCAATCGAACGCAATCAGGAATCCAAAGTTTTTGCCAG
Source organism: Parnassius mnemosyne (assembly GCA_963668995.1). Lineage (NCBI taxonomy): Eukaryota > Metazoa > Arthropoda > Insecta > Lepidoptera > Papilionidae > Parnassius > Parnassius mnemosyne. The sequence continues at coordinate 15,959,345 of CAVLGL010000083.1, forward strand.
AGATCTGTCTGCCAGAAAGAGCCAACTGTCGAAACTGAAGACCGAGTGTGGCAGCATCGTTTCCGGAACACCTGAGATTTTGAGTGAGATTGAGAGGCTCTAAGGGCAGCTGTACACGTCATCGTTGGAATCACACGCATGTGTGAGTAACGATCTAAGAGCAAGTCTTATCCGACACTATTCCGATGATATCCCGGACGTCAGTCTGAGCGAGATTAGTATGGCGAGGATGGAATTACAGCGGAGTTTCTGAAATCTGGTAGAAAACCGGCACTTGAAGTCCTTCAGAAGCTCTTTAATTCCGTCCTCCATGGTGGGACTACTACGGAGGTGAGGAGCAGAAGTGCGGTGGTCTTGTTCTTCAAGAAAGGCGACAACGCTCTCTTGAAGAACTACAGACTGATTTCCCTTCTGAGCCGCGTCTACGTGCTGTTTTCGAGAGTCATTACGAAGTATGAGGTAGGTAAGTCCAACTTCGACCGAGAGGTCAATCGACGGATTGAACTCGGCTGGGCAGCGTTCGGAAAATTACGACACATCTTCTCGTCAGGTATATATACCTCAAAACTTGGGAACGAAACTATACAACCAGAACGTGTTGCCAGTGATGACCTATAGATCTGAGACGCGGTCCTTCACTGCTGGCCGTATGAGGAAGCTGAATCGCTGGAGGACCTAAGCACTATGCGCAATGACTTTAATTTTGCCTATCAACCTTAAAATGAACATGGACAAAACAAAGATCATGTGTAACGTCCATGTCACATCTATTCCGGTAGTTGTTGGTAGCACTAAGCTCGAAGTTGTTGACGAGTACGTTTACCAGAGACAAATAGTCCGACTAGGTTAGTCCAAGTTCGATCGAGAGGTCAATCGACGGATTGCACTCTGCTGGAGAGGGCTATGCTCGGGGTTTCTCGGCATAAAAAAACTTATAAATGAGGGTATCCGCAGTAGAAACAGAATGACCGACATAGCTCAACAGATTAGTAAGCTGAAGTGGCAATGGGCCTGCCATATAGCTCGAAGAACCTACTACCGATGGGGAAAAAAATATTCTCGAGGGCAGCCTGGTACCGGTCGGCGAAGGGAGTGACGACCTGGTAAGACATGCAGGAAGTCGATGGATGCAGGTGGCTCAAGACCGTGTTTTGTGGCATTCCTTGGAGGAGGTCTATGTTCAGCAGTGGACTTATGAAGGGCTGTAATTATGATGATGATGTAGACATAAATTTGTATGTTGAAATTAAAGTTCGCTTGATTGAATTAAAGTGGCTTGTTTTATAATGAACTTACCGACCCTGTTATTTTTTGGCATATAATATGGCAATTTTTATCGTTCCGGAAGTAGTACTACTTTGTGTGCACAATCAATCATTCATTTTCATTTTTCATTCGTTCGTTCTAGTTCGCACTTCGCACGTCGTAATCGTATTGAGATTCCGCCGCCATCTTTCTTTTTGTACTGTTGTCTGCTGAGAGGTACGTTTTTATTGCTGCTTAATATATAAAATAAAGTTTTTATAATCCTAATCCACTTATATTATTAATTTAACGTCCAAGGTGCGTGTAACTTAGTATTACTATTAGTAACTAATCTAAAATTCCATGATAAATTGGACGGCCATGTGGTTGCGGCCGGAATGGTTTTGCAAACTACTGCGCATTATGTTTTCATGAAAAGAATAGTTTATTCTAATGTTTTAATGCCGACAAGATTTGATATTTTATTACTGCAGAAATTTTATAAAATCTCATTCGTGAGAACGCTAATGTCAAGTTCTTTTTTCAAACCCGGTATATGCAATCAACGTGGCGCGAATATGTAAAACTGAACTGTTTTTAGATACAAAATGGGTTCGGTGGAACGAGCTGGTGACGCTACCTCTGAAGTGGAATCCGGAGAAGAGGAGATAGTTGGTGGCGGTGAACTTGCTCAACATTTGATGAAAAGGTATGTAAGAAAGGTTAGACTGTTAAGCAGTTACCATAGTGATTTTGTTTGATCTTGTAAAGCAAATCGTTAACAATAATTTTTAAAGTGTTTAACTAGTTTTATCCGACAGTCATTCGTTTTTAAATTCATACTTCCCTTCCTTATTTTATTAAGACTGACAAGAAACACGTGTAACGTGTTTTAGTCCCCGTGTTAATTGAGGACGAGTGCTTACACATCATGATCATTCATTTGAGAATTTCAATCTAATTTTACACAGACGTATATTTGTGGTTTACATTGCAACAATTTAAAGTTTGTGCTGCTACATAAATGTTAAGCAGCATTTTTATAGTCTAAAATAAAATCTTCAAAAACAATGATTTAGGTTGTGTTTTACCAATTTTGTATTCCCATTCTATCAGTGTTAAGTTTTGCAGGTTTGGCGTATATTTTGACTTCGATTGTCTTTTGGATTTTGTGTTTTCTAGTGATCTTAATTACAAAAAATATTTTCAACTAAAATTTTGTAATCAGAAGAAAGTATATTTCAAATATTAACGCGCAATTATAAAACTATCAGTGTTAAATTTAAAATCAAAAATTTCCTTATTTTATGACAAGTTATGGTTCCGATAATTAGACTTATTTTACATTATCTCACCTTTAGGCTTTGTGATTTGTATGAATATGACTTAAGACAGTAAAGCAGTAATTTTTGGATAAATTTATAGGTTTTTCTATTTCTTTTAGTGGGAAATCTTAGTTTCTGAAATATCGATACTTAAAAAATCTAATACCAAAATGAAATCGGCACGCCGCAACTACACGTAGTCTTGTCTGCCCTACCACTAGTGTTTTTGTAAAGCCGTAGGCGCGGAGGGAGAGCTCACCTCGTAGCTAGGGTTGCAATCTCCTAAAATGAAAAAGCCAGACTCGGCGATCCAAAAAGCCGGACTTTTGGCCCTAAAAGCCGGACAGTAACTTTTAGTCAAACATACCTTTCTGAGGCCATGCAGCCAAAAACTCACCAACTCCTACCCCCCGAGAAAAAAAAACTAAAATACTCCATTACATATGTTAATTGTTTATTAATCAATCACAGCACAGTTTCAAGTGTATACCTTATTTATTTATTCTGCAAGTGATGTGTGCTACTTGTTACACTAAAAAAAGCCATTTTATTTTTTCACATTCTTTTAAAAAATCTTTTTATCTTCTGAATATGTCTTAATAATTCTGTAAAACTATATTCAACAAAGCCCTCTGTGCTTTCGATCGAGCGAATTTGTTTTTTCTCTTCAAGAGATAGTGATGTTAACGGGTAAGGAGGTTTAATTAGGAATATTTTGGTGTACTCTAGAGTGGTAACGAAACCTGGACAGGCCGGACACAATCTGAAAAAGCCAAACATATCCGGCTAAAGCCAGACAGATGGCAATCCTACTTGTAGCACTTCTCACAACCACACAGGTGCCTGCTATTTGCTATGCAAGGGTTAAGGGGCTGCACTTCCCGCAGCGCCGAAGTCGTTGCAGAAATAACTTTGAATCAATATTCCTGTGTAAAAGAAGTAATTTTTGAATATAAATGTTATTCTTACTTTTCGGCGTATCTTGTCGAGGTCTATGCGAATCCGCCTTGAAATCGTGGCGCCGTAAAGCCGCGTCTCAACCAGTTTTGTTGCCAACACAACAGTTGAAAACAAAACTTGAAACAACGTCGGGAACAGTGTTTGCATTTTGTGCGACAACACCAAAGGAATACGCTTGTTTGAAACATAACTGTTGTCAACATTTTTGGTGGATATGTGGCTTAAGAACAGTAGTTGTGCCTTTGGTTTGCCATACCCAGTGTTACCAGATGAAAATTGCAAACTACCATGTTAGCAGACTAAAATTACTGTCTTTTAAGTGTAATTACTAGAGATCAAATAGATATATCCGGTATTCGGCCTATCCAGCCTTAATTACTATCCAGCTGGGATACCAGATTTAAAAAAAAATACCAAAAATCAAATTAAGTACTTTATTTATGCTATCATAACAAATATAATCAGTAGTCACAAAACTTAGAAAATTAGTACTTGTACTGCACTAAGGGCAAATTATGGTGAATAAATACTAATTTATAATTTCTGCATTAAAAGGTAACAAGCGGTTTTGCCTGTCTTAAACAAGGCCAGCTTCAGGAAAAAGTTTTTCACTGTACACACTACTGCAGGGTACTGAAAGATAGATTTTGACAAACTGATAAATTAGGGTATTGTGTAGCATTAGCTGTCCACCAAATATAAGGGTCACGATTGCGTGTAATTCGCACTGACTAGATAAAAATCAATCTCACGTGCAATCGTGTTTCTTTCTTCATGGGGAGACTGGCTAGTATTGTTTTCATTTAATACTTCATTAAAGCAATCCCAGAATGTGTAATGAGCTTTGTGAGATACAGCTGACCGTTTCCTCTCCTCTACTATTTTAGCTGGTGTTGGAAGGTGAACTGCTAGCCCAATAGAATTTCCTGGCGAGCTCTTATAGTGCCACATACGCAAGTTCACTTTTTGCGATGAACCAAACATGGGCTGTAATGATGATGATGATTTGAAAACTTGGATGATTAGTTTTGTAGTGTACTAGCTATATTAGTAGCATTGTTGTATCACAAATGGGTCGGCCCAATCTTGACTGGGGAAGAACCATGCTCTCACAGAATACCAGCATAAAATAGCACCTTAACGCTGCTGTGTTTCATGTGGTGAGTGTAGAGAACTGGAGACACATTTTACTGGAAACGAGGCATTCCATCTTAGTCCTCACGGGTGACAATGCATCTGCATTTTTTGATTTGTTATCGAGGATAAGATGTAGATGTCTATGGGTCACAGCAACCACTGACCATCAGGTGGACTGTATGTTCATTTGTCACCTTTTATAAAAAACAACAATGTGATATGTAATGTTTTTATTGCAATTTGTTTTAGTGTGGAAACAAAAACAGTAAGGTAAATAAGTAGTAAAATATTAAAATAAAATAATTATTGTTATCTTTCATCAATCCTTTTTAGAACTTGTTATGAATCTTGACTCTTAAACTTACAATAATTACCTACCAAAAACTCAAAGGACATAACCTTGTGCTAGGCTGGAATAAAGTACACAACAGGACGACATTTGGTACAAGATAGCTGGAATTTGATCAAAAAATCTTTGTTCATTTTCGTTTTAGAAATTTTCTTGAAATAAGTTAAAATTCACACTAAAGGGGATCCACTCTGTTATATCTGGGAAGAACCAACAAGAAACCAAATGGGACCTAAATTAACAGTGTATCATAATGTATTGTTTAATGTTATGTAATTATCACAGGTATATTCTAAAAAATGTTTTAAATGCTGTGCTGTAAAACTTTTAGAGCTACATTATAATTATTAATTTCAATTTTATTCTTAAAATTATTATGCAGTTGTACATAACATTATTTAATCTGTGGTGGAACTGCAAATGTACAAAAAAACTTAATTTCTTTATATAGATTATAATATGTACACATTTCAAAACAATGGCACATCTTTGTCGATGCAAATACGATTGTTGCATTGCATTTTCTCATTTTAATTTCTGTTAGCATAAAAGAAAATGTTGATATAAGCTATTTAAAAGTAACTTGTTTTCTTCAAGAATAGATTATTTTTCTAACAAAAAATATAAACTCGTATATTCAATGCAAAATTTTAAATTGGCAAAAATAATTTAATTCAAAACTTCATGGTCACCCCATAATTCAGTCTAGTCTTACATTACTAAACCCTGATTCAGTCTTAATATAAGTTTACAGGTCATTGGACCAGTGAGTCACTTCAATGCTCTACTTGATGTGATGTACCTCTTGTCTCATATTATGAATGTGCTTCTATTATTTTCAAATTATTATGAGATGAATGGAATATTATATATATATAGTGTTACACTTCATGAATTTTCTGAAAATGGTCCACAATATATGTCAGTGAAATTTTGTTTTTGAATCAAAAATCCAGTCTATTAAAAATATATTGTTTTTGATAAATGTAAAAAGGTTCACAAGCTTTTTTATAAAAGTAGGGTGTGACAAAGAAGCGCATAGCACATATTATATTAGTAAATGCTGTGTGGCCCATAGATACCTACACCCCTGAAAACTCAGATGAAATATCTAGCTGCTAGTGAAAAAGGGAGCTGAACTCTTGAACATATATATTATATAATGCTTACTAAAACTGCTAGAAACGAGAAAAGGAATATGCCCAGCTGTGGAAAGTTAACTTTAGACTTCTGCAGATATAATTATATAAGTTTGTCCTCATTAAAGTTTTCTCAACAGTGGTATGACTCGCAATGAGATGATAGCTGCCATCACAAATCGCCTTCATGCGGAGACGCTGGCTTCTCTCCCTCCCAATGTGCGCCGGCGTATTCGCGCACTCCGCTCCTTGCAGAAAGACTTTGTGGATATTGAGGCCAAGTTCTACAGTGAGGTGCATACACTTGAATGCAAATATGAAAAGCTGTACAAGCCACTTTTTGAAAAGGTAATAAGCTTTTTACGAAATTAGTAGTCCTATATAGTATAATTTTTGTATGCCATAAATGGCAAAACACGTAGCTCGTTTTAAGTTTTTTTAACACCTTTATACTTTTACTCATGTTTTACAAAATAAATATCTTTATCATATCTCACACTGGATTTGACTGAGAAAAAAATATGTGTGAAAAAATATTACATTTTCACACTCGCTTGATTCATATCACCATGTAATGATTATAAGGATATGAAAATATTTGCTTACCTGAGATAGGTACGAGGAAACGGCAAAAAGATATTCTTTGTTTTAAAATGTCAAGTTGACAGTGTACGAATTAAAGACGTGTTCAAGGTTAATATTTTATGTGATGGCAGATTTAAATTGGCGGGGTTGTTTAACCTAAAAAATTGGTTTAAACGTTATGTTATTATAATTTTAGGTTGCTGGGCCATAATTTAATGATTATTCAAAACTTTTTTGGGCCGGAGTATATAAATATTATTGTCATTAAATTAGGTCGCTGGGGCTTACGAGGTTAAAGGTGGATTTTTTGACTTATAATCTGTAACTGCCTAAAGTGAGCACTTCAAGCAATGCATATTGTATATTAATAAAATTTATTTTTACTTGCAGAGGGCGCAGATTGTTAATGGTTTGTATGAGCCAACTGATGAAGAATGCCAGAATCCATGGCGCGATGAGTCCGAAGAGGAGGAATTGGCGCGTGCCGTTCAGAAAGCTGCCATCACAGAGGGTGAAGACAAAGACAAGACTGGCGATGAAACTAAACCGGCTGAGTTAGTTTTATTGAGAATTTTTTGTAATAATCATAATATTCTTTTTGCATTTAGAAAAAGTGCTATCCATTAATTATTTTACATACATAATATATTATATATTTGGAATAATAATGATATGTTTATATGATATAGATAATGTGTACATGATGACATTTTACACCAATTTTCTGAAAATCATGATTGATTTCTGTTAACATGCATCACCAACTGAGGTTATAACATTGTTGAGGTGCCTTATATAGAAAAAAAAATACATTATTAAGTTCAAGCTTTTGTTTCAGACCTGTAATGGATCCAAATGTTAAGGGTATCCCAGACTTCTGGTACACCATATTCAGAAATGTATCAATGCTCAGTGAAATGATGCAGGAACATGATGAACCTATTCTCAAATGCTTGCAGGATATTAAAGGTTGGTGTAATTTGAATATACACTACTGAAATATTTGCCAATTTCTAAAATAGGACAGCTAAACTATTTCTAATTAAATGTTAATTTAAGTACCAGTAAATGACAACATAATTTTTTCTTGTCAAATAAACATCTTTAATCAACTTTAATGGAACAAATTTAATCTTAATTTAGAACTACTACAGTTCATTTAATGATTATAACATTGACAAATTACTTTTGTTAACAGTGCAAATGCATGAGGATCCATTTGGCTTTACTCTGGAGTTTCACTTTGCACCCAATGAGTACTTTACTAACACAGTTCTTACTAAGGAGTATGCAATGAAATGCAAGCCCGATGATGATAATCCATTGGAATTTGAAGGACCTGAGATTTATTCTTGCAAGGTAAATATACTATTTTACTTCATAATTAGAACTATTAAAATATGTACCATATTAATGAAAAATAAATTGTTTTCTTATTTTAATTATTTCCTATTATTTATGAGTTTTAACTTTATAATTTTACGTTTCATAAAATTCATTCAAGTCAATATTGTCAGCTTCTTGTAATTACTAAAGCAAATTTTGACCCAGTGTCACTGAAACTTCTATATCCTTTGAGTTGGAGCAAAGTTTTTATTGCCATTAGAAAAGAAGATTCTACACAAAAATAAAACATAATCTGTGCATGCAACTAATTTACTGAAATGCTAAAAGAACTTGTAAGGCTGTGTTTACCTTTTGCTTAAAATTACCTATGCTGTTTCAGTTGTTAAAATTAAAGTAACTATGACTCAGAGGCATTTACCTGTCTCCATCTAGGTTTACCCAATGTTGACTGGATAATCTAAGGTATAAAGTAATTTTTGATCACATGGCGTGAAGAAACTATGTTCAAAACCTTACAAGCAACTTTCACAACCCTCTTAGAACTAAACGCCCGTACTGAACAGTTAAAATGTTCCAAGTAGAATATATTATTAATTTGTAGTCGCCGTCATCATAAGGCTATCAATCAAATCTACTTGACAATGTATATTCATTGCTGTGGAAAGCAATGGTTAGACAATAAACTTAGGTAGTCTAGAAAAATCGTGTAAACCTAGTTTCATTTAATGTAGCACTACCTACAGAACGACATACATTTCATAAATACCTAAAGCCTAAGTTGCAATTATAAAAAACTGTTACTGTGTTATTTAATTGTTTTAATCAATAATTTGTAGGGTTGTGAAATCAACTGGAAGAAGGGCAAGAATGTAACGGTAAAGACTATAAAGAAGAAACAAAAGCATAAGTCGCGTGGCTCTGTTCGTATTGTCACCAAGTCAGTGCAAGCGGATTCATTCTTTAACTTCTTCTCACCACCAGCTGTTCCAGAGGATCCTGATTCTGATATCCAGGTGAGTTTGATACTCTACAGTTTAACCTCGTAAGGCCCAATACGAAAAATATTGTCATCAAAATTACCGCCCACTGTCATCCACTGAGGACAAATTATATTTTTGTTCCTAGATTAAAAAATTCGCGGGTATTGTATTTCTTATTAGACGTCATTGATTGGCCCTTTTGCTAGCAACATTTAGATCAAGAGCAAGTAGGCAACCAACCACAGATTGCTCTTCATTTTAAACTAAATTGAGCCAACATGGAGTACACGCATCGTCATGGTGAGTTTTGATCTAGATTTATTTAATAAATCCGTTTATTTTTCCAACAAATCATTTATAATCATGAAATTTAGATTTTGTTTTACATAAATATTGTATTATTTTTCCATATACTGCTGTGCATAAAAAATCATTTTGATTTAAAAAAATATGTGATTGAACAATCACACGGGGCGGTAGTTACAATTACAGTCATTTTTTATTTGGTATTATGTGAGGTCATTGGGTGTTAATCAGTTAAGTAATCGTCTTTCAGAAAATTTAAGAATTTTGTTTTTATAGTACTTATTTCTATATATTATAGATTTGCGTGATGAAGATGTTTCTAAATTATTAAACGAATTGAAGATTGAAGACTTCGCACCTAGTGATGAAGATTTGGATGACCATGACCCACGTTTTAGACTTGAGTTAGATCATTTATCTAGTTCGAGTGATTCTGAAAGATCAGAGCCAGAAACAATCCACGAAGAAAGAATAGTACAGCAAACTTCATCACGTGCTCGTCGTAGCTTTACTCATGGAAATAATCGTGGTCGTAGCAGCAATATAACTTCCTCTTCCAGTGACTAAAACTTCACTACCTGGTCGGTCTGAGTAACTATTCTCACCGAAAGAAATGAAATTATCGCAGCTGACTTATTTACCACTTAACTCAGATTTTTTTGAAAAAGTTACATATTTTGAACAATATATAGATGATAAGTTTATATAGTTACTCGTTGAAAGAACAAACCAAACTTCAGTAAAATTGCATAGAAGCATGAATTTAGATATGAATGATTTTTACGTGTACATCGGGATTACGTTCGTTATGGATTCTGTAAACTATCCAGTAATAAGAATGTACTGGGAAAGTAAATGGAGAATGGCGATAATTGCGGATAATATGTCCCGTTACAGATTTATAGAAATCAAAGAAACTCGATCAAATTTGTAATTGATGACAATGTTAGTTAAGCTGAAAGTGCGGAAGATAAGTTATGGAAAATGAGACCTTTGACACAGCGAATTAAAGAAGGATGTAGGGTATAAGAAAAAGAAAAAGACATGTCTCTTGCCGAAATGATAGTGCCTTTGCATGTGGAATTAAACAATATTGCCCCGGCAAACCAAACCCAGTTGGTATGAAAGCCTTTATTCTTGCAAATCCCAGTGGAATAGTGACAGATTTTCATATCTATCAAAGGTCAACCACTTACAAAGAGTTAGAAGATGGATTGGGAGAGAAAGCTGTAATCACTTTAGCTAATACACTTGTCCCAGGACACATACTTTACTTCAACCGATACTGCACCTCAATAAAACTGGCAAATGAACTTCTAAAGAGAGGAGTTAGTTGCACAGGCACTATCATGAAGAACAGAATTTTCCGGCTGCTGCACGCTTTAAGTTTATTATGTTAAATAAGGAGTAAAAAAAGTATTATGTTGAAATTTTTTATATTTTTAATTTATTACACTTAAAACCAATGTCATCATCTGATCACAAATAAAACTTTAGGTAAAATGCAACAACGACCCAATGTCTTCACATGAGAACAAAAATAATCGCCTTAAAAGTTCTAAAAATATGCTCAAAGGGGTGTTATATATGAGGCACATAAAGTGTTTAGTTCTACCTTTCCTAGAAATCTTTCTAATGAACTCGTTTCGGTCTGGGCGGTAAGCGTTATGTTTATTAAGTTCTCCATCGAGAACATTGGGCGGTATTTGGTTGCATCCTATTTTTGTCTTGGGCCTTACGAGGTTAATACAAACAAAAAAAAAGTGAAGCCACTATAGGAAATACCCAATGGCAATAAATAATACCATTTAACTCCACAGTACTCATAGGTTGGAAATCCCCTCCAATTGCTGTGAAAATTAGAAAATTTAGAAATGAATGTACTTGCATGTCTGACAAATAAAATGTTTCGAGGACGTACATGTGTATTAGTCTGTCAACTTGCACAGGAAGCATGGTTGACTAATTGAAAATTGAAATATATATAATTTTCAATTTTATATTTATAAATATAAATTCAAAAATAATTTGATATTTTTAATGTAGCTTTTTGCACTTTGCACCTACAATCAATATCTTCTCTATTGAACCTGGAGGTAGACTAGTAGAAAATGTCCTGTTGCATTAAGTCCGCCTTTTTGTACTTGGTGAACAAATAAAGCATAAATAAAATCTAACATCAAAAAGGGGCTTGAAAGACTACCAAAACGACTACCATTTTATTTCAAGATTATCTGAAACAGACAAAAATAAAAATATAATTTCACCCAGGCACTTTTAACGGCGGACTTCGAGATTGGCCACTACATTCGCGAGCGAGTTGTCTCCCGTGCTGTGCTCATTTACACGGGCGAGGGGCTCGACGACGATGATGACGACGACTACGAGGAGGAGGTATGTGTTTTTATCTGTACTAGTCATGTCTGTCTATACTCGAAATACTGGGCGATTCAGGTTATAATATTAGTTATTAGAGTCAACACGATCTTTGAGTACTGGACAATTTTATTAGAGCTAGAAAAATATATTTATTGTATGTAATTTTTACCTATACCAAAACCTTTTTTTTGTTTATTAAAAAATGCTGTGGGAAAAATCAGCAAAAACCCAAGGCTTTTTGCTATCCCAGGTACTAAGCAAAACTCAAATCAGGCAGTGTGATGATCATCAGATAACAATTTTAAGTTAGTTCAGTCAAAACTAGATTTTTTTTAAATATACAAAAATATTTTTTTCATAAAATACATTACATGATTATAGTAAGTTTAACTTTTATTGAACCTAAGTCTGCCCACGAAAAATTCATGCATTACAATCCGGATTTTCTGTATTCCATTAAACCATATTATATTACAGTTAAGTAAATAAGTCGACGCGCATGCGTTCTTTGCTTTAAATATAGTGAATTCTACAGCCATCTCGTATTCTCAAGCCCGCGTTAGCTTATCTTGCATGGTAGTTTTGCAGCTTATCATAAAATATCCATATATATCCAATCAGACGAAGATACAGTTCAAAATAAGACATCTGTTAATTTTTTTCCGCACGTATTACTAGAAATTACATATTAATCTAGCATGTAAGAGATGTTTGAAATGTTTGCTTCAAAAAATTAAAAGGCAGTTAGTCCATTCATATTTTCTTTAAATTAAACATAATATTAGAATGTAAATAGATATTTTAATATATTAAAAAGATTTTGTTCTTGGAAGTATGTGTTAGTGTAATCTTGGTTATTATAATATTAGATAATTGTGACTACCCAGTAGGTTAAATTTTTTAATATAACATGACATTGCTTTTTGCAACATTAAAGGGGATAAGTAAGTTTATTTTAAGGTCTTTAAGGTAGTGTTTATCAACTGCTTCATAATTTATTAATCTAGTCTGAATTTAATTTTGAATAAATTATCCAAGAAAAATTGAAATAAATTAACTTTCATTTAAAAACTATGAACTTGGTGGTAACCCATAAATAGTTTGGTGTGATGTGTGCATGTGTAGGTTAACAAAATAATAAACCAGTCCACTTACAAATACATACAATAAAAGTAGTCTATGTGTCTACGTCTGGTTGGATCCCATTTGCTGCACCAACAAAAGCGGTATATTTGATTTCAGGAGGATTCTTATTCAGACGAGGACTCTGGAACGGAGGAGGTTTCAGATGCGGAGGATTGATGCAAGACTCCTCTCGCTAGCATTATATAATTAAACCTTAAAGGCAGTCTAAAACTTAGATAAACTCTAGAGCCTAAGTTGTTGGACCTGAGTTCTAAGAACTATATTATTTGCACACAAAATTTTTGTGCTTTAACCGCTAACATCATCATATCTACATCATATCTAAAAAAATGCGATTGTACCAAAAAAAAAATTCCTATTACGTGCGTTAAGTGAAAAAAACTAATAATACTCTCGGAGTGTGAATTAGAATTTCTATGATATTCTCTTTATTGCAGGACATTAGTTCATTTTTATGTGTTGGTTTAGTCGAGTTTTATAAATTGATAGTATTTATGCGCTAGATGTTAAGGTTAGGAATTTCTCGCATATGTTTCTATGCATGATTTATCCCTTGACTTAGATAAATATGTTTTAGATTTTATTTAAACCCTCAAAGGGCCATTTAAATTGCGAGAACAAATTGTGCCTTATGTAATGCATGTTACTTGTTAAATGTCTGTTACAATACTATATTGCATTTCTAGAATAGTTATACAATTCTCGTTTTTATTTTATTATATATTAATAATTGTAATGTGTATTTTTATTTACGGATTTTACGTATTCGTTTTTGTACTTGAAATTTCATGTGATATTAATGTTCTCTAAGGCTATTATTTATGTTTCCTACTGTATGAAGTTTTGATGCTGTCATTCCAACTGTGAAAATTCGTTTGCTAAAACCAGTGATGTTTAGTAATGTTACTAAATGAAGACATTTCGAATCTCTCTTTGGTGCCAAAATGCATTTGTATAGTTTATTATAACATTGCAAACTGTGATCTTTGTCTCATAATAACTGATACTAGCAACAGTTAGGTCGGCTAGACATATATTTTTTATTTATGTAATCTTCTATTGAAGTTAGCATAGTCACTAATGTATAACAACTGGTCAGCTAGATTTTTTACATACATACTGGTTATGGCTTATATGTTTTGGCATGATGTCCCATTGATGACATTAAAATTGTATGCTTTTTTATTCAAGTGTGTTTTATTTATTTTCTCAATCCTTATTTGCATGCATTAGTTATTTGGCGAGTTTGATTACTGAATGCAGATGGTTGCAGAATTCACGTAATTGTAAATTTTGGAGGTAAATTTAGAAATGAGAATCTTATTTTTGAGGAGTGTAGTTATTGTGGTTCTAATTGTGGCTTCATGATCAGGAGGAGGAAGAATGCTCAACGGAAGAAAGTGACGATGAGCAGCCAGCTCCAAGGAGAAGAGGAAAGAAACATGTCAAGGGCCAGCAAGAAACTCCTGCAGAGTGCAAGCAACAATAGCGCTAATTTAGGTCACAAATGTATGCTTGCGTTTCTAAGGCCCAATCTCGCTGGCAACTGGTAAACACTCGAATAATTTTGTTAATCGAGTCTGTTGTCTATACATTATTGTCTATAAAATTGACAATTTGCCGCAGGTGTAAATTAAATCCACTGTTTGTGCAGCAACTCGTAATTTCCCTATCCTATCCTAATAAATAATAATAAGAATTTAATGATCATCCTGCAACCATAACAGTATAAACCTCTGACTTTATTTAAAGAAACGTCAAGGCAACGAAGTTAAAAATAATTGTCTATGGTAATTTTTTTATTTACTGGTAAGCAAATCAACGGCAAATGGCTACGCGAACTCTCCGGCCGTCCAAAGAATAAGAAAACTTCCTACAATTTCTTTGTGATACAGATTCCTACAATTTAATAAACTTGTTATATTTTTCTATCCTTTGAAAGTTTCTAATTTTTAATTTTTGTTTTGGAGTAAAACTTCCTTACACATTCCTTTAAACGACGTCGAGATTTCTAACCAACTTATGTAGTAATATTTAAAAGAATATTCCGCCTTCGATATTATGTTGCCTTCAATAAGATAAGTTAATGTTTATAAATTTGTAAGTGTGCAAATGGATCACAATACTGAAGGTATTTTTGTTATTTGGGAATGCAGTTTTAAGAGTACTAAAACTGCATACTAATATTTATATTTTGAAGAAAAAAAAAATACGATCAGGTATATTGCGGCTTAGTTTCTTTGTTAATTTTCATGTAGTTACAATACATTTAACTGTCTCTGAGACTGTATGTTAACTATGACAATGTAATCAATTCAAATTTGTGTCAATAAATACATATAGGTGGTTAGCATTAACGTTGATGAACCTTTGTAATATATTGTTAACATCTGTAATGTCAATTGAGAGGATTGCTTATAATAAAATAGTTGTTTAAATACGAATCTTAATTGAGCTGCATCGCGTACACCAGCTACTAGGATATTTGTACACATTTTCTAAAGTAAAAATGAAATATTGAATTACTATTTTTGGTTTTTATTCCAGACCACGTTTGACAAGCCCAATTTTTTTTATTGTGATTTTGCTGTTTAACAGAAATGATACTGGTCGATCTTCTGGTTTGTTTCCCAATATCGCCTTTTACGACACCCACGGGACATAGATCATGGATATTCTTACACCGCAACACGACAATGTACAATGGTAATATACCCTTCATGACGAGAAGGTACAAACTATCCCTGGGGGTATAAGGAAGTGGTGAGGTTTGGTTGCCACTTATGACCTAGCAACAAATCTAAAGAAATTCTACTAAATTCTTTATTTTATATTAATATCTTATATTAAATTAAAGTCTACGCGCATGCGCGACTACTACCGCGCATGCGCGATGTCATATAGTAGGACACAATTTTTGTTTGGAATAGCTTCTCTAGTACGCAGTACATATAACTCAATGCTTCCAACGAATAGTATATTCGGCGATACGTCGAATACCGAATATTAGGCAAAAGTATTTGGCCGGATATGGAGTAGTGATTATTCAGAGCGTCATATCTGAATTTGGGATTGTTTACGAGAAGAAAAACTAGTAAACGACTGCTTAAAAACCCAGAAAATATGGCTTTCTGCACCCTAATTTACATCTAAATTTTAATTAAGGTAATTCAAGTGATAGGCATTTATTAGATAGCTTTTTTGTTAATTTTTATAATGCGTAAGTTTATGATATTTATGACTACAAGAAAATTACAATATTATAAAAAGTCAATATATTAATTTTAATACATACCTATATCTTTCAATTTTATCTACAACAAAACATCTTAATTCGGTATTTGGCCGAATAGTACCTACCTAGATATTCGGTAATCAAACGAATAGGATAAAAGTAGCTGAATAACGAGCAATAGCCAATTGCATGTCTAGTTGCGTACCTTGGTAACACCAAACTTAATTTGTTGAAGGTCCTACAGGTTTATGCACCAACATCTGCGCATCACGATGGGGAGGTAGAGTAAATGTATAAGTATATCTCGTAGAGCTACGCATTTCTCCAAAATACCTATCTTTGAATTTTATCCGACTACAACAGGCGTGCAGGCCAGGCGTGCCATCGATTACTTTTGTGTGGCGTATGACACGCGAGTCGTGTCTTATTTTAAAATCGGAAATTGGAAAATTTATCCAGAAAAAATATTATTTTGCGAGTAGTTCATGCATGCAGCTTCGTTTCTGGATATTTTGAAGTTTTTAGGGGTTGACAACCTTTTTTTAACGTGTATACATGGTACTATTTTTACTTTGTGGGTTTTAAATCATGTTCTGGAAAAATTGTCTAATAAGTAACAAATAATAGCACTCATTGCGATCGCTCACAAACTCAAGTAGTAAATAAAGTTCTGGAAAACAAGTCTCCTGTTACAAAAAAAAACAATGCGTTTGTCCTATTGTTTAAATACCTTATCTTTTTTTTCAAATTAAGGTTCTTCATTTTTTGATATTTACAAATGTTATTAGTGAAAATTTAATTTAATAAAAACCAAGGTTTCCAGTGTGATTTAGCTGTACCTACTTATATAAAAGATTTTTTATAACAACAAAAAATAGTACAAAAGGTTTGTAATCTCTTCATAAAAAAAGTCACTTTCTCTCAACTCAATTTCAAAGAAAACGCGTAAAAAACACGTTACCCACTAAAAACAAGTATCTTTCTATTTGTAACTTATGTTTGATGTCAAATAAACTTAATTAGGTCTAAACAAGTAAAAAAAGAACATTACTTTTACACATGGCGGATGGCACAATAGGCGTGTCATTGTCTGTGGTGTTGACACGTCCGGCGTGTCATGGAATATTTGTTCGCCGCCACAGCTAAAAGTTGTCGAAAATTGATGCCGCAACGAATCGGTTTACACATGCACGCGCGGTGACGCGCGCTTATTCAAGTTTTATTCGAAACGAAAAGCTTTGCTATTTTGTTATTTGGACGCCAGATGGCAAGGAAATTGATATAATTGAAACGGTGATACGCACCTTCGGTGCAACAAAGTCACAACAGCTCATTTTGTAATTTTACAGGACAAAGCTTTTAAGATTTTTTTCGCATTTATTTCCTTATTACTGGATTACTATCTGTGGTACGTTTTAAATATTTATAAAATCAATTGTTTATTGTTTTTGCTATAGTTTCATGTAAATTGTTTATTTTTAATTACTGAAAAAAATCTTAAAAAAGCTATAATAAAAAAAATGACCTGAATTGTGACTTTGTTGCACCAGAAATAATAGTTTTAGGAAATAAGCATTATTATTTAAGATAATGTTTTAAATGAATTAAAGTTTATTTGACAAATATTTCATATATTTTCTTCTCAAAAAATCAATTAATAACAAAAAGTTTTCTCAAAACAATTGGACCCATTTACGCAAACAGGAACCAACCCACTGTTTGAGTGAAATTGAGTTTGGTACATAGATGGCGCTGAAATGACACTTTCTATCTCCCCAAAAAAAATTGTAGCTTTCCGACGAATAAAAACAGAGATACAACACTGTCACTTATGGAACCAACCTTGCTTCATATATATTTATCTATGGAACCAACCCATTTTGGTCAACTTTAAAAAAACAGAAAAGAACCATGCTGCATGGTTCACTATTTAGTATCGAATTTAAGCGCTAAAAAGACCCATGCCACTTGATGCCTTTAGGACCTAAGTATTTTCATTATGCAAACAAGAACCAAAGTTGGTTGGTCCTATTTAGTTACCAAAATATTGTAACTTTTTGTGCCAAACGGAACTAAGTAACTTTGGTTCTTGTTTGTAAAATGGAAATGCTTAGGTCCTAAAGGCGCCAAGTGGCATGTTCCTTCGAATCTTTCAAATTCGGCACTGTATAGTGGAACCATACAACATAGTTTTTTTTTTTTTTTAAAGTTGGCCAAAGTGGATTGGTTCCACAAGTGACAGTGTTTTAACTCTGTTCTTAGCTTAGTCGTCGAAGTGTATATAAGAGATTTTTTAACTACTTCTTAACTTAGGTAACTAGGTACTTAAACACTAATGATTTATTTTATACCCTAAAAAGTAGTCAATTCAGATTCGAAATTAATATTTTGATGATTAATTGAGACGTATCCTTGTAATTAAAAAATCCCTTCATCTTAAATTATGTAGGTGTAAACTACAGGTTACAGGGTAGGTTGCAATTTAACTATTTTATTATATAATATGTCAGAAGATGACATTTTGGTTTTTTCCGCAGCTGCATTTTGCTGATGACGAACCACTTTTGTTTGGGAAAAGGTGCTTATTTCTAGCTTCGAAAATTGTTAACAATGAAAAATAATCAGGTGGAAAAAGCATTGGCCCTCTATCATGTTCCCAATTAACGCATAGACCTCCAGTGTGTTAGATGTCCTGTGATCTTGCATGGATGCAAGGGAATGAGAATGTAAAGCTTCAAATGAAAATGCTGTTGAGGATATTGGGAAAAAAGTATAGAGCCGCCTTCATATTCTCCACTTACACCTAGAGTGGTAGGTGTAAGTGGAGAAATGTTACATACACAAGTGATGGTAAACAAATAAACAATGCATGAACATTTCTATATCCAATGACAACGAGCTAACTATAATCGGCGCGCTGCCTTACGAAAGTTCAAAAGGAAGTATCAAATTACTAGGGTGTCTTGTCCTTCAATCTCCAAAATCACACGATTCAATAAAAAAAAAGTATCCCAAACACTGACTGTCCATCTTCCCTGTAGTGACCGATGTCGCAATGTCGAATCGCTATGATAATTTCGTGTCATGATGAAAATAGTATACCTATTTGTTGATAAAAGCTCTGAAAATTCTGTCATTGATAACAACGTTAACGGAAGTCCATTACACACCGAATGAGACGGTACTTGCAAGTATTAGTAGCAGCGAAATATTGCAGGAAAAAGAAACTGAATCTCCATACCAAGCAAGACCAACCAGAGGTAGAAAAATATTATATGATAGGGCGCTAAGAGATGACAGAAAGAAGGACGGTACAATAACCAAAGCTATGTGAACTCTAAGAAGCAAATCATCGATTCCAAGGTTTTCATCGATTATAGCTGCAATTGTGTAAAAAATGTCAAGAGAAGATCTCTACTGAAGAGCATAGATATTGATGTCAATGGGCCACGGCAACCACTTACCATCAGGTGGACTGTGTGCTCCCTTGTTATCCTTATCGAATTGCCTTAAAGATAAGCGTGGTCAGCAAGAGGGTCATAATGTGGCTTCAACGGAACGGAGGAGTGTGACAATAATCACCTTTGTCCAAGAGTGCTATGAACTTGCTTTAGCCCACTGGGAAAACCGTTTCCGAGGCAAAATTAAGAGATTTAAAAAGTATTATGCACCTTATATCGATGCACAGGATTTTTATAAAAAATAAAAGAGAGCAACTAAGATGATATTGATGTTTATACTGGTGCTATTGATTTTGAGGTAGAAGATGACAATGGATAGCTTAAATTCTTTGTATTTCTTTTATGATTTTTGTATGTTAGATATAAACAAAATGCTAAGATAGATATTTCACAGCAATAAAGTGTTTAAACTAAAGAAAACTTATTATTTTCTTCCGACTTCCAAAAAGGAAATGGTACTCAATTCGACTGTATTTTTTTTTTGTTTTTTTTTTATGTGTGTTACTTCTTAACTTTTTACTGGGTGAACTGATTTCGATGATTATTTTTTTATATGAAAGCTGATACATCTCGTGTGGTCCCATATGAATTCGATCAAGGTCAGACCAATAGTTTTTGAGTTATTCTTAATAACTTATATTGAAGTCGGCTGTTCAAAATTTTTAATTTTAAATTATTAATAATTATATACACAGCTAGAACGCTCAGCATCACACGTGATCACGGCAGTAATAATGATAAATGTCCATCGCCTTTCAATGCCCGCCAACTTGTCAATCGTTTTGTCAGTCAGAAAATGTAAAATTACACAATAAATCATATTCACACAAGATTCGCATGATTGGTGATGATAATTACGAGATACCAGTGTGTAGAAAAGCGTTTTTATCCTTACATGTTATCACTGGAAGAAGACTGCAATTTATTCAGAAATCACTGGCTGAGCATGGTGTTGTCCAAAAAGATAAACGGGGTACACGTGTGAAAACACAGCTTCCTAAACAAACTACTGATTTAATATACAAGCAAATCGACACTCTTAAATCAGTTAATAAAAATATTTTATGATAAAAAGAGAAAAGCTCGTTTGAGGGCTAGGCAGGATGCCACAACAATCGTGACATCAATGGATTTTTCAAAAAATCTTGGTGTGCCAAACATAACTACCAACGACGTTTACTATAAAAGGTAGCTTAGTTATTTTATGTTTAATGTTCATGTCCTTGCTGATTCCTTGTCTTATTTCTATGAATACCATGAGCGTATTGGAAAAAAAGGATCGGATGATGTGGCCTCTCATCTCTTTCATTTTATATTCCATGAAATGTAAATGCAGGGCAAGACTTACAATCTTCTGTGATTCATGTGTCGTTTAAAATAAAAATTACACCATTTTTAGAATGTTACACTACTTGGTTTACTGTTGCAAACGCTTAGAGTCTGTCACATTGATATTCCCGATAAGAAGTCACTCCTATGTGGAATGCGATCGAAACATGGCCTTCATAAATCCAAAGGCTAGATTGAACTCCCTGAAAATGGGCTGAACACGTATGTGGAGCTCGACAGAGACCGAAACCTTTCAATATCTTTATCTTTAAATCTAAGTTTCTTTTCACCGTTTATAAAATTAAAGCCTAATTATTTAAAAAAAAAAAGAAAAAAGGACATTCATCATTGTTGCAGTGGACCCTTCATATATACATATACACTATATACACTGCATTACGAGTACATACTCCACTTTGTTGCAACTGAAAATCAGGACTAGGACTACTATTTGGAACATTTCGCATCAAAAAAGTTTTAAAAGTTTGTTATTCCCTTTTTTATTTTGTACCTATTGCATATTTTTGATAACGATTACATTTCCTTCCTTACTATATAATTCAAGTTTAGTTATAAGTTTATATAATGTTATTTGAATTGCCAGTGCTCACCGAAATTGTTAAGAAATGGCCAAAGAAATATTTCTTTCTTTCTATTTTCAAAGTGCCCAAACCTGCCTCGGCATCTTAAGGGTATAGTAAAAGTATTACTTGGGTTGTTGAGGCACTGCGAAAGTTGCCGGCACAGCATCCTCCGATTATCTCAGCGTTGTATTTTTTAGCTACGGGGTCTACTTTCAAAATCCACTAAAATGCTTTTTAATAAATATTGTGAAACTAAAAATTTTAGTTAATGATGGGCTTTAGGAAAAAAATGTTCATGTTACAATTTATTTTTAGTTATTATTTGTGTGGCAAGACTTTGGCTATGTTTTGAATTCAAAAGTGGTATTAATTAGGGAAATATAACTAAAAATTAAATTCACTTAGAGGGTTTTGATGTGCACTATTCATTATGGCGGACTTTGAAACTGACATGTTTTATTTTGGCGGGTTTTGATCCGAACAATTTTTTTGTCATGGATGGTGTTATTCAAAATGAACACCATTATAAGATGAATGAAATGTAGGTTTCATGAAATGAAATAGGTAGTTACCAAAAAATCAAGTGTTTATTATTATTATTATTCTAGTTAGTGACAGTAAAAGTAAGTACAATTAAATATGCGAATAGTTATCCTCAAACCCATGTTCACAATTTTCGTCTTCAGACATGTTATTTTCAAAAATATTGTTAGTAGGTGACAATCTTTCTTCGATACTTTTATAATACTCTAATTCCGGTACATTTCGCCAATCGCTTCCAAA
The DNA here is from genome assembly GCA_963668995.1 of Parnassius mnemosyne. Taxonomy (NCBI): domain Eukaryota; kingdom Metazoa; phylum Arthropoda; class Insecta; order Lepidoptera; family Papilionidae; genus Parnassius; species Parnassius mnemosyne. Next base: position 15,981,635 of record CAVLGL010000083.1, read on the forward strand.
GTGTTTTTCCAGAAGTTTTATTACATCATTTACTTTGGCGCTTTTCGGTGTAACAGTGTGAGGTAAAACTATTCTCGGGTTTATCATTGTAATTTTTTTATTTTTTTTCGTTATTAATATTTTTTTATTAATTTCGCTTTTATAGTGCATCTCACCTTGAACAAAAATATTTTCAGTTTTTGTTCTGGATAAAAAAAATCGCTTCGATTTCATAAAAGGAAAATTCCATGAAGTTGTTGGCTTTATGATCGGCTCGTAACTAGTTTTCCAGTCATATACCGGAATAGAAGAAAGTTCAGTGACAGATGCGTGTTCTTTAAGTACAGACACATAATGCGCCGGAGAAGTCAATACCTCCTTTTTCTTGAGTTCTCTTTCTATTTTCGCAAAGACGCGATCGGGTGGTATAAAAGAATGGCCCACAACCGGAAATATTATTTCAATTTTTTTGATATGTCGTGGTGCTTCGCAGTAAAGCCACTTACCCAACATAACTAACATTTCAGTATTCTTATTTTGGCCAGAACAACCGTCACACACAACACGGAGGATTTTAATTCGCTCATCGAATGTCACTTGTTGCAGGTAATGGTATACGGCACTAATAATTTCATTACTGCCTTTGTTGTGACTAGTCTCTGTCCAATAATAAGAATGAACATTTTCTTTGTTTAATTTTGCTTTAGAATTACCTTCTACTATAGCAAAATGATAAAAGCTGAACTGCCTGCTGTAATAGGCGGATTGATCGGGAAGCTTAGGTAAAGCTTGATTTTTTTGGCAATCAAAAGTAATCGTTTTCAGAAAATCCGCATCTTCTTGAAGGATTTTATAGAAGGCTTTGTATTTCAATCTGTGAATTCTTTTTTCGGTGATTAGTTGGTTTTTGTTTCTAGGATCAGTCCCAGCTTTCATCTGCTCTTGTAATGAAATACAAGTAGAACAAACGTCTGTCCTTGGTGACCCAAAACCAATATTATAATCTGTACAAAATATTTTTCTAAAGAAACTTTGCTTTACTTTCAAGTCATATTCACGTTCTGAGTTATACATACGCCACATCTTTCTTATGTTCAGCTCGGGTGGAAGATATAATCTTTTTGTATCTGTGCGACAATAATGGCTTTCTTGAGCTTTGAACTTTTCTATAAACCATTGCACAGACAGTCGTTTTGCTTTATAATTCATGGATTTGCGATCACCGCCACGTCCTTCTACTGCCTGAGCACCTCCGGATGTATAAAATCTATTAATGACTCCCTTCACTCTGTCAACATTAACCAAAAGAGCGCCTAAAAAAGTTTTTTGACACACAGGTTTCAATCGAGCATCTTTATTTATAATATGGTATTTTGCCGAAATTTTTCTTCTGCTAAAATGACATTTGTTTTTTGCTTTATTTACCGTGCAGTACTTTAGGATGAAATTATCTTGAGATATCTTGGTTTTGCATTTGTAGAAATTTTCATGAAACCTTCTTATGTCTTGCGCTGTCAATTTATCACATTTGAACGCTTTTTTGTCATGGCCACATCGAGGAAATATTGGCAATCCTTTGCTTTCATATCTGAAACAATAGTGTTAATGTTGAAGCACCACACCAGATTTTCATAAACATTGCATTCATTGTAGTACATCGTAGAGTATTTTTCAATATTTGCTTTAATTATGTTTTTGTACCAAAAATCTGCACAGGCATTACCTATCTCTAAAGCATGTTTATAGGACAAATACATCCCTACACGTACACACAAACACACATGCGCAAATAGATACCATTTTACTATAACATAGTTCCTAATTCTTATAAAAATATTGTAGTTAAATTATAATAATTTTAAGGTTTCAAATAAAACTGTGCCCCATACAAAAACGTGAAATTTAAAGCAAATTTGTTAGTATCCGTCCCGATTTATTAAATGTGTTATTTATACAAGCAAGAAAAAGCACGAGATTTGTCTTTAAGTACGGCAGTTAGTACCTAAACCAAATTCAAACTGGATGAGTTCGACAATCCAACATTTTGCAAAATATCACATTCGAAGCAGTGACACGGTCAATTTCATTTTAAAATCGCCAAAAACAAAATTAATATTATATGCAATCGTGTTTATCGTAATTACGAGGGTGGATTGAAAAGTACTCGGCCTAACCAAGAAAATAAACAAATACTAAATCAGTTATATTTTTATTTTTCTACATAATCACCATCAAGTTCAATACACTTTTGCCACCACCCCTTCCAAGCATTTAGACCGTTGAAAAAAAATGATTCTTCCTTAGAGTCAAAATATGCGTCTACAGCTGCTTTGACCTCGTCGTTTGTCGAAAATCTTTGACCTCCCAAGTGCTTTTTTAGGTTAGAGAACAGAAAGAAGTCTGATGGTGCCAGATCAGGTGAATACGGCGGATGCGGTAACAGTTCAAAGCCACAGTTGTGAATTTCAGCCATTGACTGTACTGACGTGTGAACACGGGCGTTATCTTGATGAAACAGGACTTTTCTTCTGAGCATTCCTCAACGTTTTTCTTTTATTTCCTCTCGTAAACGACGTAGTAAGGTGCAGTAGTAATCAGAGTTTATATTCTGACCCCTTTCAAGATAATCAATCACAATCACACCTTTCGAGTCCCAGAATACTGAAGCCATCACCTTATTTGCCGACAAAATCGACTTAGCCTTTTTAGGGGGTGGTGAACCAGGTCTTCTCCACTGTTTTGATTGTTGTTTTGTTTCCGGTGTACAGTAATGAACCCATGTTTCGTCCATAGTAACAAAACGATTCAAAAAATCATCTGCATCGGCTTCAAATAACTCGAAACAGTCGCGTGAAATAGTCAATCGCGTCCTTTTTTGTTCAACTGAAAGCAGTCGCGGAACCCACCTCGCAGACACCTTGTGGAAACCCAACTCGTTGACAATGATGTTTTGAGTTCATTCATAAGAGATGCCTATAATCTCGGCTATCTCTCTAATTTTTAATCTGCGGTCTCCCATTATTAAATCAAGTACTTTTTTAATATTTTCGTCAGTAGTTGACGTCGAAGGCCTTCCAGAGCGGGGTTCATCTTTCACACTCTCTCTACCACGCTTAAATTCTGCTATCGATTTTTTGACGGATGAATATGACAGAGCACAATCGCCTAATGTACTGACCATGTCATCATGGATGGCTTTTGATGATAGCCCCTTCTTATGGAGGTACTTAATGACGGCACGCTGCTCGATTTGCTCCATTCGCGGAAATTATGTCCGATTACTTTGTTAATAAATTTATAAAATCACAACTAATTATCGCACACGTTTCGAACTTCACACAATGAACTAGTCTGAACTGAACTAAATAATGTGGGTAGATTTGATTTTTAGAATTGAATGGATCTGTGTTAGGCCGAGTACTTTTCAATCCACCCTCGTATAATAATAATATAATATCGTAATTTAAAACTTAAGCCTTAGAGTCAATATGAAAAACTGGACACATATAAATTGATAATGATAAACGTGACCGGACTCATACAGTCTGAAACTACTATAATATATATATATATATAATATGTACGTAATTCATTCTACCTGGCTTCATTCTGCATAACATCACCACGAGACAGTATTGTTAGTTTCATACTGGTTTTTAACATACCGTTTTATTTGCTCCGCCTTACGTTTCCACTTTGTCGTATCACTTTTTCTTTTTCTTGATTTTTTGGATCACATTTTTCAATGTTTGATAACATTTCCTCCATTTTAAAACGGTAAAAACTAATTAAATCCCCGCATAGATCTTCACTGACTTGGACGCAACGCCATACTGTTTTAAGCGTCACGTGATATGCATGCCGCGATGTGATTGGTTTTCGCAGTTTTAGCGGATTTTGAAACGCACCTGTGCAGTTAGTGGTGTTTGCAACAAACATTGATTTTTATTGGTTGATTTTTAAAGGATATAGTGGGTTTTGAATACAAATGATTGCTAGATATGAAAAGGAATGCATCACAGTGTCTTTTAAAAGTAATAACAATAATTTCATAAAGAATCGTTTTAGTGGGTTTTGAAAGTAAGCCCCTGTTACCATTGAAATTTCAACTATAACAGTATAAAGTTAACTCGTCTTAGTCACCTAAGCGTTCCTCACCGTGCCGTCCTAGTAGTAGCGACCGGGCCTAAATGTTCCGTTTTCTGCAACTATGCGAAACATTAGCAAATAGCAAATAAGTAGTTTTCCACTAATTAAATGCGGCACTGTCCGCACAGTACCGCATCACAAAAATTGATTAGAGGAACATTCTTTTTTCAGCCCATCTCTCACTCTTCTACTAGACCTGATATTTACAAGGAAAAAATCAAAATAGCGCGTTACAAGGTCTGCCTAGCGAAATCTAGCGACATGTTAATGAACACCTGTACATTGATCCGAACCCCGAGTCACATGAGTAAAGCGTCTCCCACACAGAAACGGCTTGCGGTGGCGGCCAGTTGTATTCGCTTGCAATGTAAGTGAGTCTGCAAACTCGTGCGGCCTTGTCGCGATCTGCAAGCGGCTGGCCGCGGCCGCATGCTCCGCCCCATTTGCCAATGCGTGTGTGTCACCGAGTACGCGGTCAGTTGTAAATTTTTACAACAGGCCGCGTGTACCGCGTGAAAAATGGTGCTAAATTCAGAGATTTTAATAGAAACAGTGCAAAATTATTCAGTACTTTATGATAATTCGCATCGTGATCACAAAAGCATTAGTATTAAAACAAAATATATGATAATATTGCTGAATATAATAAAAACTTCGTCACGGTTTGTCATGTTCATACGTCCGATCGTAACACAGACACCTCAGCGAATGGCGGTTCAGGCCGCCACTTGGGCCGCGGTGGTGTGTTGTTACAGCGGCTGCAGCCGCGGCCCGCGGTTAGCCGCCACCGCAAGCCGCTTGTGTGTGGGAGACGCTTAAAGAAACCGACTAGAGGGGAAGCTACACACAAACGTCTCGCTTCGGATACACCCACACATAGCGCAGCGATGTGTGCGTGAGCTCTCACCGACAGGTTCGCCGACGCTCCGTCAGGGTACAAACCGGTTTGCGCCGGCTTAGTCATAGATAATATACTATATAGGGTATAGATGAGCCACTCTGACAAATTATTAGGTGTCGAAAAGAGGGAAGTCTCTTGAGCTCTCTTAGGCCGGCCACATACATACGTAATTCCGTTTCGGAATTTCGAACGGGTCGGCCACACACATACGGAATCCCGTTTCGCCCGCAAAATTTCGAACGGAAAAGTACCGTACGTGTGTGAGGGGTCATAGCTTTTATATGGACTGGCTACGTTCCAAATTCCGAATCGGAATATCGAAACGGAATCCCGAAACGGAATTCCGTATGTGTGTGGCCGACCCGCTCGGAATTTTGAAACGGAATCTCGAAACGGAATTCCGTATGTATATGGCGGGCCTTAAGGCCGGCCATATACATACGGAATTCCGTTTCGATATTCCGATTCGGTATTCCGAACGCAGCAAGTCCATATAAAATCTATGACCCGCCACACACGTACGTAATTTTTCCGTACGGAATTTCTTCGATTCGAGATACCGTATGACCGCCTGTGCGTTCGGGATCCCGAACGGAAAAAAGCTGCTCCGAACGCACGTCTTCCATAGATTTTGTACGAGTCGCAACACACATACGTAAATTCCGTACGGAATGCGCTCAGTGTTCATCACACGACCGAAGCGAGTAGGTGTATTTATGTATGTTTTTACATTTAATCTTGTAGGTGTATAGCTTTTCGTAACCTTTCATTTTATTTTATTTAATATTTCGTCGATAGAATTTACATACATAAATATTTAAAAAATATCTCTGGATAGATAGATCTTTTTACATAGTCTTGACTATATTGCAAGCTTAGGGTGATAAGGGGATGCACCTAGTAAGAATGATACAACAACAATGGAATTTGCAATTAGAAAATCGTCGTCATTATTCGCTGGCAGAATGTCTGGACTCAATGGCTAACGTCTCTCAACTGACCCTTGTTATTCCGAACGGAAAAAACGTGTGTGTGTGATGTATTCACGGAATCCCGATTCGGGATTCCGAAACGGAATCACGAAATGGAATTCCGTATGTATGTGGCCGGCTTTAAGATGGCGCTGGGATTATAAATTACTGAAAATTACACTAGAGGGCGCTATCAACTAGGTTCAGTATTATTTCGTACATATTTCAATAAAATTAAAAGGAAATGTATATAATTACTAACTAATTTGTTTTAATTAACTCTTGTCTTAATTTAGTTTGTTTTAGATGAGCATGATTTTAGTTTATTCATTTATTATTATAGAATTATTCTATATATATACCGCTGTATTTTAAAACTTCGATAGCATGATTTAGGCTTCGGTATAAATACCACCCCCACCACAGCCTGCAAAATAAAGATATTTGTAATAAAAAAAATACTAGTCGACGTATTTTTAATAGCACATTACGATTATGCTTGTATTTGTAATTGCACACTCCAATTTTTTATAAAAAAATCAAAAAGTAAATTATGGTTTTTACTAGTCCTGCAATATCGATATCTCCGTAAATAAAGTTTTTTTTCTAATTGCACAGAGTGCCAATAAATTGCACATATCTTGATTGTAATTGCACAATAACGTATTGTTATTGCACATACTTATTTAGTTACAAAAATTAATAATTAAGTAAAACTGACGGTCGCCGCCAATATGCGCTATACGCAGCAGACGACGGGCATAGTGCATACCATCAATGAAAACGGGCCATAAGTCGTTCTGCTTTTTAACCACAACACAACACGTTTCAATCCATTTCAGAATATTTGATTTTAAGGAAATGAAAAGCAGTATGTATTATTTTTTGTTATTTCTGTGGATACTGATGTGAAAACAGCTGAAACTGGATACATGCAGAGAAAGTTGGTGCAGAGTTTGGAAGACCTTTCCCTGCACTACGATTCGACAGTTAGAAATTCTACAAGAGACATTGTTCAGGTTCTCTATGGTGGAGATGCCATGGACCACAGAACACACACAGAACACTATTAATCCTAGCGGAGATGAACGCCAACTTCATACAAAATAAAATAAATCTAATATACACCCACTAGCTCCATCTATAGTCAGCCCCTGCAATTTTTTTTGTGGCGGGAAAATTTGAATGTTGTTCTTTGGGGGGGGGGGGGAGGTTTATTTGAGGTATTTTTTTGGGTTGCCTATAACAGCGCTGAATAAAAGAACATAATGAATTACAAATTTATATTTCTGTATCTATTTTGAGACTGTAACGTCTCTGGCGCTGCGGGGAGAGCAGCCTCTACGCCTTTGCGTAACAAATCGCAGGCATCCCTCCTCGCCTCCGCAGCTTCGCCTACGCGCCTCCGGCTCTATATAACCACTTTAGGGCTAGGGGTAGGACAGACTCGTACCAGGTGGAGTCGGGGTCAATCAATTCGATTCTTTGACATAAGATGAACCTAACCTATTTTATTTGTTATTTGCCCTAATAAAAATAAATTAATTAAAATAAAACAAATTTCAATAAGAGATTATTTACTATGGTATCAAACAGTTTTACTTAATTATTAATTTTTGTAACTAAATAAGTATGTGCAATAACAATACGTTATTGTGTAATTACAATCGAGATATGTGCAATTTATTGGCACTCTGTGCAATTAGAAAAAAAACTTTATTTACGGAGATATCGATATTGCAGTACTAGTAAAAACCATAATTTACTTTTTGATTTTTTTATAAAAAAATGGAGAGTGTGCAATTACAAATACAAGTATAATCGTAATGTGCTATTAAAAATACGTCGACTAGTATTTTTTTTATTACAAATATCGTTATTTTGCAGGCTGGGGTGGGGGGTCTGTCTTTGTTTCCCCACACGAAGGCATGGTTCAAAGACAATTTGGCATACTTAACTCAATTTTGCAATTTTGGCTACTTGTGACTTTGTTGCACCGAAGGTGCGATACGTTTCGGACGACAGACAAATTTTAAAATTCGATAACTTTTATCAGAAATGTGTTTTGCCGGAGCTGATAAATCCCCGCTACCCTCGCAAACTACAATTTAGAGATCGAATGTAAATCAAATTGACATAAGCACAGACAAAAATAGAGGAATATAAATAAAATTTTGAAAAAAACGATCTAAAAATTTTATGAATGTTCCTCTAATTTTATCTGTACTTACCCAAAGACGTATTAAAAAAGATAGACAGGTTACACACTAACATTATTGTACGAGGGTGGATTGAAAAGTACTCGGCCTAACCAAGAAAATAAATAATAAATCAGTTATATTTTTATTTTTCTACATAATCACCATCAAGTTCAATACACTTTTGCCACCTCCCCTTCCAAGCATTTAGACCGTTGAAAAAAAATGATTCTTCCTTAGAGTCAAAATATGCGTCTACAGCTGCTTTGACCTCGTCGTTTGTCGAAAATCTTTGACCTCCCAAGTGCTTTTTTAGGTTAGGGAACAGAAAGAAGTCTGATGGTGCCAGATCAAGTGAATACGGCGGATGCGGTAACAGTTCAAAGCCACAGTTGTGAATTTCAGCCATTGACTGTACTGACGTGTGAACACGGGCGTTATCTTGATGAAACAGGACTTTTCTTCTGAGCGTTCCTCGACGTTTTTCTTTTATTTCCTCTCGTAAACGACGTAGTAAGGTGCAGTAGTAATCAGAGTTTATATTCTGACCCCTTTCAAGATAATCAATCATAATCACACCTTTCGAGTCCCAGAATACTGAAGCCATCACCTTATTTGCCGACAAAATCGACTTAGCCTTTTTAGGGGGTGGTGAACCAGGTCTTCTCCACTGTTTTGATTGTTGTTTTGTTTCCGGTGTACAGTAATGAACCCATGTTTCGTCCATAGTAACAAAACGATTCAAAAAATCATCTGCATCGGCTTCAAATAACTCCAAACAGTCGCGTGAAATAGTCAATCGCGTCCTTTTTTGTTCAACTGAAAGCAGTCGCGGAACCCACCTCGCAGACACCTTGTGGAAACCCAACTCGTTGACAATGATGTTTTGAGTTCGTTCATAAGAGATGCCTATAATCTCGGCTATCTCCCTAATTTTTAATCTGCGGTCTCCCATTATTAAATCAAGTACTTTTTTAATATTTTCGTCAGTAGTTGACGTCGAAGGCCTTCCAGAGCGGGGTTCATCTTTCACACTCTCTCTACCACGCTTAAATTCTGCTATCCATTTTTTGACGGATGAATATGACAGAGCACAATCGCCTAATGTACTGACCATGTCATCATGGATGGCTTTTGATGATAGCCCCTTCTTATGGAGGTACTTAATGACGGCACGCTGCTCGATTTGCTCCATTCGCGGAAATTATGTCCGATTACTTTGTTAATAAATTTATAAAATCACAACTAATTATCGCACACGTTTCGAACTTCACACAATGAACTAGTCTGAACTGAACTAAATAATGTGGGTAGATTTGATTTTTAGAATTGAATGGATCTGTGTTAGGCCGAGTACTTTTCAATCCACCCTCGTATTTTAAAGTGGCGCAGGTAGTACTTATATCTACGTACAGTTACTTATTATGACACGTTGCGCTAACAAAAAGAGATAAATGATACAGCATACCGATCGTTAGAAAAAGATGAATTTACATCATTAGTTGCGTATTGGTTGCTACTGAGCGCTCATTGGCGCGAGCGCGTGACATACCGATATGGAAATGAACACACTAGCTAGCGTCAAAGTTTACACTAGCGGTTAGTGTTGAAATAATAAAACCAATTATGAACAAAACATCTATATTCAAAATATTAATGAGACGTTTTTCTTGTCTCTAACAGTTGCCGTGTAATTTGTGCACCACCTAAAAACACAGGAGGCATTTTTACCACGAATAACTAGAAGATTTACGCGCTGTAGCGAAGGTATAGCCGCGACGCGAGAGCGTGCCCGACTGAATGCGAGTCGGGCAATTACCTGACTTTCTTATTGCCATTTTAGAGCGAGTATGTGAGAAATAAGAAAAAAATATTTTGAAGACGTGAAGTTTCAGGTATTTCGTTCCTGTGGGATAATTTTCGATTTACACGCGTTCGAAGCCGCTGGCAACAGCTAGTACGGACATAAACTGCGATGACTGTTCAAGTTCATGCTTCGGCGTCGTGAACTCTTGAGTGATCGCTGCATGACTACCCGGGGAAAACTTAACACAAAATAAGCTATTTGTATTAGGTATCTATAGAGGTATAATATAAAGCGATAATGCAGCGCCTAATAATTTAGTACGAGTTGGTAGGTACTTGCAGATTTCTCAGCAAGCGTCGAGCGGCACACAGCGTAGGACGGATGTATAATAATGTGTGCAACGTGTTCGTGTAACTTCGTTTTTGTTCGAACGGTTCGGAATGCCGTACGGAAAACACGTGCGTGAATACTAGTGTCCAACTGTTCATCACCGATACTATCGCTGTCGGGCACGATGCCAGGTGAGACAGCGAGCTTTTTGGCCGCGCCCACCAGTGAGTTCGAGCCCGCGACTTGTGCCACCTAAATATAGTATACGACAACTAATATGGCAAAGTTTTGGCGTAGTGGGGGAAAGTTTGCGCATGTACACTTTCGTGCAACAAAAAATTGTCGCTGTTACTTTCATAATATTAAAAATTAATTTTTTTTGGGGAAAGGTAAGAAGAGGAATTCATGAAATATATGAGGTGTAATAAATAAAATACAAACAATTATAATAAAATTGTTTTCACAAGCTTTTATTTAACTTGCAATGTAACTAGGTATGTTTGTTCGGGTGACATTTTGCAAGAAGCAGATATCTTCAATCAATTGAGCTGAAATTTTGTATACACGTTAAGTTTGGATAACAATGCATGTTTTGTTATGTGACGTCATTCTAAATCCAACATGGCGGAACACCCAAGATGGCGGACTAGTTATTTTTAATGCACTCCTACAATATGGGTATCAAATTAAAGGACTTGCTTTAGTGTAACTCGAAAAATAAAGTGACGTCAATCTAAATCCAATATGGCGGACTAAGTTTTTTTATATTTTCCTACAATAAAAAACAAAATGACAATAAAATAAAATGACGTCACTCTAAATCCAATATGGTGGACTAAGTTTTTTTATGCTTTCCTACAATATGGGTATCAAATGAAAGGACTTGCTGAGAATACAAATGCGAGTTAACCAAAAATAAGATGGCGACCAAAAAATTGGTTGCTCCAATCCGTCTGAAATTTTGGTGTACTGGGGTTTTTGCAGTCCTCGATAACGATACTGAGGTCGAATTGTTCGAGTCTGTAGCATTGGTTACTGGAAAAGAGACATTCCATCGTAGTCCTCACGGGTGACTACGCATCTGCATTTTAATTATTTATCGAGTACAGATGTAGATGTCTATGGGTCACAGCAATCACTTACCATCAGGTAGATTGTGTGCACGTTTATCACCCTTATCCTATAAATAATAAACTAGTAACGAGACATTCCATCTTAGTATTCGTGGGTGATAAGTGATAACTGACAATGCTATATATTTTGATTATTTATTGATGATAAATGTAGGTGTCTCTGGACTGTACGTCACTCAGTACAGTCAGTACAGACTGTACGTTACATTACACTATATATACACGGATTTCATTGAAATTAAACATTAGGTTTTCTATATACATTGTTGTTCACAATTGCATACTTCCTGCATTTGAAATATATATTTTTTTTAATATTATTTTCTTACTAATATAATATTACTTTTTTCCTTGCAAGAATTTGGATAGCAAATAGAGGGTATACCGCGTCGTAGCAATCTTGTCCTTCTATGTCTATATAGGCATTCGTGTTTGCACAATAAAGCAGGCGTCAAAGAATATGGTGTATAGTTCTTCTATTTCACGATGAAGTTTTGACTTTGGTTGCTATACACGTTGTGTTAGTGTGCGTATGGTTCGGGAGCGTTACTCCCGAGTGCCCGCCGCCTAATTACACTAACACAACGTGTATGTGCACGGTTAACTACAACCAAAGTCAAAACTTCATAGTGAAATACAATAAGTATAACAGAAAATGCGTTAATTGTTTAGGACATGACATAATAAAACTGTAGTACAGGACCAATTTATTTATCTCTCAATGAAATAACAATATTTATCACGATTTGTCTTTTCATTATACAACGGTTAGACTCGGATCTAAGCTATACAAAATATACACAAGGTTTAATTTTAACAGATCTGTTTAAGACATAGGTCCGTTTTTAACAGGTTTCTTTTTTAGATAATTATACTAATTATTATTATTATATTATGATAAATATAAATATATGATAATGTGTAACGTTTTATTAATAATTTCATACAATCGAGGCAAAGTTGATAATTTTATTTGCGCCTTTAAATTTAAGTACCGACTTAAGTATAGCTGCTAGGCATGATGCGTTACACATTTCAAACAGTTGACTTTCATTTACTATATAAATTGCTACAAAATATTGTGTAGTATAATACTATATGCTATAAAACCATATTTAGGTATGAAGCTGGCAGGAACTTACAAACGTACCCACGTTTGCAAAATTATTGCAATTTCAACGCGTTGTCCCTCAGTCTGAAATACGTTCTTTTAGCACCAATATGTCTTAAAATTATTTGAATCGATAGAGTACGCGTGATGGATCTTACTCTTAAATTAAGCAATTCGAATATTACTATGCAACGCACTCGATTATACACTTGACAGTTGTCATATATTTTAATAAATCTTCGGTTTAAAACATAGCGATTTATTTAATTGTGATTACAAATGTATGCTTCATACAAGGGTGAGGATCCTCGCGCGTACTTTGCATAAACTAAAAGGAACTGTATCGCTCTCATAAACACACAAACAGGGAATGATGCGATATGGTATTGCTATATGTTCACTCCTTTGGCGATTAATAAAATTATATGTAACATTTCATGATAATGATTTTTTTAAACACAACCAACATGGGTCTCATTCGGTTAAGAATTTTCAATTGTAAAACACAGAATACAAATGTCATTAAGGCCCATTTACACTGTACAAGTTTCTGCCTGTTGCATACAATAAAGTTAAGACATTATTTAACACGTTCCTTCTAAACTAAGCGCAATATTTTTGCTCTAGATTTGCGAGTTGAATTCTAAACTGTTACTAGTGTAAACAGCACATAACGATGCCCAGTTATTGGGAACATTCAATATCGAATGCAATATTAGCGTACGCAAATTTTTTAGACTAGTCAAAATACTAATAATAATATAAACATATAAATACTAAACATATATATATATATAAAAATACTAAACATATACATATATAAACATATATATAAACAATATAAAATACTAATATAAACTCCCTCTGTTCAAAAATGTCCATGATTTAAACAATGCAATAATTCCATGTCAAAACTTGTGTACAATACTATCTTTCAAGAGAATTTATATCAAGTTAACAACCTCGTGTAATCAGTTACTTTTAATTTAGGAATAATATATTACACGCGCAATTAATAGCATTCAATATAGCTATTTTTGATAAAAGAAACTTGTACAGTGTTAATGAGACATTATAAAATTATACTAATACTCAATTTTAACATAATATTGTAATACAATTTTTTATCACACGCAAAGATTTTAGTTAGTGTTTATAGTAACAGAATAGCTTGATGTTAATTTAAGATATTATATTATAATTATTATATATATTATAATTTAATTTTTAATAAACCTGGCATTCAGCTAGAAAGAGGCACGTTCCTTCTCGTTGACGACACTATCTCGAACTCCATGAGAGGGAGACAAAGTAGAGTCTGTCCCTTGAGATAACCCTAAAAAAATCTGGACTACGCTCATTCTGGTCATTTTTATTGAGTACTGTTAAAATGTACTAATCAAAGAAAAGTGTACCACTTCAATGGAAATTCCATAAGACCTTATTGTAAATAAAACGTTAAAATTGTTGTCTTTTGACAATAAACAAATATATTTTAATATATTAAATTGCGTAGGATATTCAGATTAAGGCTTTGTATAGAAATATAAAATTTCATTTTTGTTTTATTTTAATCTTTCGTTTTATCATGATGTTCCGAGCAAAAATACTAACAAGTCTAAAGTAAACCAACGTGCTCTATCAACATCTCTTAAAACTAATTAAATAATAATAGCCGTCGTATAAAATTCGGAGTTTGGAAGATCTGGCGATTCTTCGTTATTACATGAAATAAAAAAAAACAATGACTGTTGAATATACATAGCATACATTTATTTATCGGATAGTTCTTGTATAATGTTAAAAGATGGGACGTCAAACAGGGAATTTGGAATCCAAAATCTGAAATACGAACAACACTCCAAATATCTTTACAAAATTGACATAAAAATAACCTATATAAAAAAATAGTCATTATTGAGATTTCTTTTTAAATTCGTCAATCAATTTTATCAGTTGATGTTGTAACTGTCATTTTAAATTCGATATGATTATATATAATCTAGAAAATGTATATAATTCAATGAAATAATGGTAATTTTAAGTACTTACTGTAATTTTTTTTTATTTTCAAAATTAAATATTATGCCTAATCAATACAGGATGTGCAAAAACAAACGTGCGACAAAAATACATTGTATCAGTAACGCCGCTAAAAGCAAACTTTGAGCTACTTATTCTAAACGATACACTCAGTCAATAAATAAAATATTGGTATGACTGACATCATGCTAGAATCTGACCCGAGAAAATGCGCGATGGTAATCGAAAAAGTTTATACTCTTGAAGTCCTGCTCGTGGCAGTATGGACAGCGCAGAAAATCTCGACCTTTATTAGGTTCATGTCACGCGGGAGTCTTTGCTTTTTTGCCGAAGGGAAGGTGTATACGCCTCTTCCGCGGCTTTGGTAATCCCTCGTCGTCCATAAGAGATGAGTCTGTGGATTCTTCTTCGGGAGGAGTATTGCTGGATGGTGTGGCGCCATCCGAATTTTGGCTAACTTCGGGTAAAGCCTTTTGTCGGGAGAAAGGGTTTCTAGGTGGAGGTCTGGGGTCATCTGGATTTGTTGGGACTATGTCAGTGCTACGTGAACGGACAATTTGTCCTGAGGAAAATGGTCGCCGCGGGGGCGGAAGGGGGGCGCCAGCTATGCTGCGCATGGAAGCACGTAACTGGGGTTGAGATTGGGAATGGATTGCCCGTGTCAAATCTTCCCCAGTCCAATTGACGCTGCAAACATTAATAAATTTAAATTTAAAAAACATTATAATGGTAAAAGTGGTCTATTTAAAAAAAATACTTCCTTATTATCAAAGTTTTATATAATGTTCGTAAACGACTTGCGATAAATAATGTCTTATAATACGAATATTATGACATATGGAATAAGATTGGGACCAAAAATGTTATTTATTAATTTCATCAAGATGTAAGCTTTACAATTTTTTATATAACACTTATATTGGAACGAACCATGAATAGGTAAAATAACAAGTAGACAACTAAAATACAAAAAAAAGCTTAAAAAAAAGAATAAGGAAAATTGTAAGTAGAGGCAACTTAATAGCTAGATTGTCTTTGATAGAGAATAACTATGAATTAATTAAATATGAATATTGTTGCGCGCCACAATTAATACCACTAGCGCCCTCTAGTATTTAGTACCGGAACAAACTTGTGATTGAAGTCGAGTCTTTGCTGAACAAAGTCTCGGATTGGGGGCGACTAAATCTAGTCCAATTTAATCCTCAAAAGACACAAGTTTGCGCGTTTACCGCTAAAAAGAACCCCTTTGTCGTATCTCCTCAGTTTCAAGGCACTCCCCTTCTTGCCTCAGCCAGTATCGGTATCCTCGGAATCGACATATCGAGTGACGTGCAGTTTCGTGGTCACTTGGAAGGGAAGGCCAAATTGGCCTCTAAAAAGCTTGGCGTGCTCAGCAGAGCGGGACAGTATTTCATGCCGGCACACCGCCTGCTACTTTACAAGGCGCAAGTTCGGCCTCACATGGAATACTGTTCCCATCTCTGGGCAGGGGCTCCCCAGTGCCAGCTCCTTCCACTTGACCGCATCCAACGCAGAGCGGCTCGAATTGTCGACGACCGAGCCCTTTCCGATCGGCTCGATTCATTGGCACTGCGAAGAGATGTTGCGTCCCTTTGCATTTTCTTTCGCATCTACCATGGGGAGTGCTCTGAGGAATTGTTCGGATTAATCCCAGCCGCCAAATTTCACGAACGCACATCGCGGCAGAACTCCCGATACCATCCACACCATCTGGATGATTGGCGGTCCACCACTGTGCGATTTAGAAGATGTTTTCTTCCTCGCACGACCTCCTTGTGGAATCGATTACCATCAGCGATTTTTCCGGACCGATACGACTTAGGGACCTTCAAGAAAAGAGCGTACTCCTTTTTAAAAGGCCGGCAACGCATCTGCGATTCCCCTGGTGTTGCAGTTGTTCATGGGCGGCGGTAGTCACTTACCATCAGGTGAGCCGCATGCTCGTTTGCCCCCTCACCTATAAAAAAAAAAAAAGTATAGAGTAGCAGAACTAGGAAAGTCAAGAACCTTCTACAAATTTCTTTTTCAATTTTTGGAAGAACTTTCTGGAACTATCGACACCTAGTCAATCGGGAGCGATATGTACTCGAACATTATAGGTGTTTCTACAGCAGAAGGTTCTGGAAACTATCGGAGGCCCTATATAATAAGGCCGGTATATACCACTCCCGAAGCAGTATTGAATTGGCGATACAAGCAAATACTTCGAAGTGGATATAACTGCAAACTAGTGATCAGTAGTATAATTGTTTTATTATTAGTATGGTTTAAGTTATAACTAGTGCTCTGTAATTAAAGTGTCAATTTTGGTAATTCACTCGGCAGTTTATAATTATCTCGAACCCCAAGCTCGTAACAATATTACAATTTTTAATTATTGATTTTCTATTTTTGCAGTACAGATGACCAGATTTTCCGCTTAAATTATGGGAAACTAAGTGCTAAATCGATATCCAATACTTCTGTTCTGCGTCTGTAAACAGTTTAGACAGGAAAAATAAAGCATCCTGTGAAATGTAAATGGGGTAACGACCTGGTAAGAGATGCAGGAAGTCAATGGATGCAAAGTGGCTCAGAACTGTGCTTTTGTGGCGTTCCTTATGGAGGCCTATGTTCACCAGTGGACTTGTGATGGGCTATAATAAAGTCACTGATAAGCGTATAGATCACCAATGTTTTCCATATAAATAGCTCCGAGTGAACTGTAAATACGTACAAAATAAGGAATTACTCACTTATCTCCTCCGAGCACGAATTGCACCGGCTCCTTCTTCTTATCATCCATTGGACTCTTTCGAACATCTCCGTAAGACCCCCTCGATCTATCGTACAGAGATCTTCTATCCTCTTCCCGCCTGTCCTCTCGCGATTTCTCGCGTGCTTCTTGCGCTAAGCGCTCTTCCAGTTGCAACCTGCAATTAACATTGAATTTCATTGCAATCAAAATATTATATGTATACTACGTGACCAAAACAGTTAGGCGCATGACAGCTAAGACGTCATTAGAACTAGGGCAATACCGGAATGGTGATTGGTCACTAGGGGAAGCGCGGAAATAGAGAGGGGATGCGGGCGCCATAACCGCATTCCTGTCATGCTCCTAATTATTTTGGCCAAGTTGTACTTAAAAAAAATTCTATTATGTAATATGTCTATATTACATAATAGAATTTAACACATTAAATGAAAAGACGTATCCTACATATATTTCTTTAAACATACACAACTAAAAAATATATAACAATTAATATTTTAGTCGCTGTAGCATTTTTTTCGTTTTAATATTAAATAACATCATGTAAATGCACACAGATATCACCTGAAAATACTCATATAAAGAAAAAATCAAGCAAAAAATGTACTTACGGCTAACAATTTAAGGCATAATTTTATGCGCGAAATTAAAAAACAAAGGGACTGCGCGCTGCGGGTGTGTGAAAACAAATTCAAGCGAAAAATTTACTTAAAATAAAGGACTTAAGGCACAATTCTTTATGCGCGAAGTGACAAGAAATGGGACGGAGTGTCTAAATATGTATTTACCTCTGGCGCGTGCGACTGATAGTCCGACGCCGGCGTCCTTGGGCATGGTTCATGAGTCGCTTGACCTAATTTTTGTTTTTCGCGTACACGTCCTTTAAGTTTTAATTGTTGTTTTTTTTTGGTTTTGTGGACATTTTAATAAGTTTCTTAATTTGTTTGTGATAGAACACGTTAATAATACGCTAGATTAGATATTTAATAACTTAGTGGTGTGACAGCCCGTACGCAATTGCACGCTTTTATTTTTTAACGTCTTAACTTTTTTTAAATTTTAAGATCTAAGATCTAATCACAACTTCACGTCGTCAGAATACACCGACATGATTTTTTCTTTCAAAATTTGATTTGTTTTGATCATTAAACTTGAGTGATTTGAAGATTAAAGTGATTATTTGGATAAAAACAATACCATGAAATTTATGATTCGTTGATAACATCGGATTACCATCGCCCTACGCGTGCCTAATTATCTATGTAAGGTCAAGTGTAGGTATTATAATTATCTATGTCGATGTCACGTGAGCACTGAGCGCTGTTGCCGGTTTTACAGCTCGCTTCAGGTCAGTAAACTAATATGTTATTTCTTGTCAATTTTTTTTGTTTGAAAAATGCATTTTTTGTTTTATTTTATTATGGTTTATTTTATTATTTCAACAGACATATATCAACTTGTATTAACTGCTGTGCTATTTAACGTGATAACCTAGGCGCCACCCAGTATATATATATATGTATGTACAGGTTGTCCCAAAAGTCGACGTCAAGCCGCAATCGGGTGATAGGACAAATCATAACAGTTACCAGAAAAAATTAAAAAAATCTTAATCATGTATTTTTTAAATTACAGTAATTTTTTTTTTTGAAAAATGTACATCCTGTGATGGTTTTTTAGCTCCTTTAGCTACAAATCTTTACTTTTTTAATTTTATTTTTTTCGTGTAATCTTGGGTAGTGCTTGTATAACCTGTTGTTTTTAATTCTTAGCTAACGGCTCCAACTTAGAAGAAAATGTCACATTTATCCGAACCAAGAATGTAAAATGAATACTTCGCCCAACTTTAACTGACTGTACTGAAAAAAATTGTACTACGCCAGTTTAGCAAGTAACCTTAAAAGTTGACGCATTTAATAAGGACTAGCTGTTACCCGCAACTTCGTTCGCGTGTTAGGGTTTTTTATGTTTCTGCGCGGAACCCTGATTCTTTTTCTAAAATAAAAGTAGCCTAAGTTACTCCTTATGAAATCAGCTATCTGCCAGTGAAAGTCCCGTCAAAATCGGTCCAGCCGTTTCGGAGATTACCCGGAACAAACAGACAGACAGACAAAAATTTTAAAAATTGTATTTTAGTTATAGGTATCGTATTTACTTTCATATGCATTTAGTAAAAAACTGTAATTTTGACATTACAAACAGACACTTCAATTTTATTTATTTGTATAGATTCTAAAATGGTATGACACTTGGTACATTATTTCTTAGATTACAGGAAAAAAAATTCTTCAAGAATCCCAGTTTTGATAAAATTCTTTTTAACTACTAAAATGACTTTAGTGTAACCAAAGCTTGCCATGAGAGTAACTAAGATTCTAGTTTGAGTGAGAGGAAGAATCAATCCATGAAGTGTGAGTCAGACAGATAGTGACGCATTCGAGTCATACTTTTTCTTAAATTTAGGGTAAATTTTCCTTAAGTTTAAAATTAATCAACAATTATTTGGATGCTGAGATTTTTTTACAAAAGGTGTTCAAATTGCTTTCCTTCAGCTGCAATACAAGCTCGCCATCTTAAAAAAGACCGGGTTATCAGACGGGCAAATCTTTCGTTGTTGACAAACTCAACTGCTTCCGTAATTCTTTGCCGAAGCTCAGCTAAATTTGCAATTGGCTTTAAATAAACTTTCTCTTTCAGTGCTCCCCAGTAAAAAAATCTAACGGATTTAGATCCGGGGAACGGGCTGGCCACGAGATCGTACCAGACCGCCCTATCCATGTGCCCGGATATTCTTCATTGATATAATGTGTCACGGAGCGGGCATAGTGAGCTGGGCAGCCATCTTGCTGATACCACATCTCTCTGTAAATACTTAGTGGCACGTCTTCAAGTAAATTAAGTAAATGGTTTTGTAAAAAATCTAAATAAAGAACAAGGGCAGAAAAATAGTTGACAAAAATTATTGCGTCTAGAAATAACTTATATATAAAATGAGTTTTATTATTTTTCTATGATTTTTCAAATAAAAATGTATTTTAATTAAAGTCACAAAAAAGAACAAACATTTTTGGGAATATCAAATGACTTAAACCATTTTACTCTATTCAATTGTTGCCATTTACTATATTCATACTATTTTGGTATTCTTACACTTTGTAAGACTACCAACACAACACACAAACACAAAATATTTTTATATTATTATTATTAGTAATAACTATACTATCAGTAATAATAAAAATAAAAATGATATGGTTGAAAATAAGTCTTACAAAGATATTCCTACAATAATACATTATCTCAATCATAGTACTATGTAACAATTTCATTTAATGTTATGGCAACACTAGCTAAACCAAAATGTCACTATAGTATAGTATTGTCATAGTAGTGTAGTATAGTATAGTAGTGCCAATATAGCAATACTATAGTATGCAAATATATAATAGATACAATAATCTAAAAACTCGCAATTATGTAGGTAGGTACATAATGTTGAGAATGTATTAAGCTAAAATCAAATAAACACAGGATGCATGACTATTTCCATGTGACATAAGACATAACCTAAAGAGGTTCAAATCTAAATATCTTTTTTTTGACGCCTTCTCAGGACAAAATAACTCACTTTTTTGTAAAATTCGGTGAGCTGTACTTTCGGGCACTCCTGTGATTTCCTGAATTGCTCGTACCGAAGTACTTGGGTCTTTTTACCTGCTTGTAATACTATGTCCTCATAAGGTAACCAACTTCTTCCTTCACCATGTACTTAGTTTGGAAGTCTGCCCTCAGTAAAGAGTAGACGGAGCACATTTGTAGAAACTCGATGATTTGGATAGCGATCAGCATTTTGCTATCCCTCGCGATACAGTCTAGCCGCAGCACTAGCATTTTTTTATAGGATAGGGTGACAAACGAGCACACAGTCCACCTGATGGTAAGTGGTTGCTGTGGCCCATAGACATCTACATCTATCCTCGTTTGCGAATCAAAATGTAGATGCGTTGTCACCCGTGAGGACCAGGGTTGGCTGATTTAAATCAGACTGATTTAAATCATGATTTAAATCACGATTTAAATCGCTTGATTTTGATTAAAAAAATCATTGATTTAAATCAACACGTATTAAATTAATGTAATAAGCAGAAATCGAAATAATACTGGCTTAACATAATGTAAAATCTTTTATTGTTTTATGTTATTCTTATTATTCTACTACAATAGTCTCATAAACTTTGGAAATCAACAAAGACGTAGCGATGAGGTCTGTCAGTCTCAAACTTAGTAAAATCAACCAAAAATTTTTTTTTTGAAATTCACCCTTAAGATATGAACTGTAATTAATACAGTATTAATTATTTTATTCATACATATGTATTCATAAACTTTTAATCCTACTACATCAAAAAGTGTTACCAACTCGTGAATTTCAAAATATACAATAAAAATCAAAAAAGTCAAAAAATTCAAAAAAATCATGATTTTTTTAAAAAAATCAGCATGATTTGATTAAAATTAAAAAAATCATGATTTTTTCCATCCCTGGTGAGGACTAGGATGGAATGCCTCTTTTCCAGTAAAAAGGATCTCCGGTTCTCTACACTCACCCTACGAAACACAGCAGTGTTAAGCTGCTACTTTACGCTGGTATTCTGTGAGAGCGTGGTTCTTCCCCAGTCGATGCGTCACTATCTATCTCACTCACCCATTAGCATCTGAATCGAAAGCGTCACTATCTGTCTCACTTACCCATTAGCATCTGAATCGAAAGCGTCACTATCTGACTCACTCACCCATTAGCATCTGAATCGAAAGCGTCACTATCTGTCTCACTCGCCCATTAGCATCTGAATCGAAAGCGTCACTATCTGTCTCACTCACCCATTAGCATCTGAATCAAAAGCGTCACTATCTGTGTCACTCACACTTCATGGAATGATACTTCCTCTCGCTAATATATATATATATATATATATATTATACAATAAAGTCAAAAACATAATGCGTGGAATGAAACATCCATTAATATTTGGACTGTCTGGGCCTTAGCATAAGCTTAGCTTAATCTTAGCCCGATACAGCTATAAATTCAGAATCAAAGATTATGCTAAGCATATACTCAGCTAAGTTTTTCGTAAGGAAGTCTGAACAAAGTCAAAGTACGATCTATAGATCTCAGCCTAAATGTCTTTCCGCGATGTATTCCACATTAGATTGGGACTTTGACAGCTTGATTAAATCGAAATTCCTTCATTTAAAACGTAATAAATATTTCCTAAATTAAGTATTTTCCAATCACTTTCAATAATGTTTTTCTTTAAATAACTTTGTTCCATGTCTTAGCTTTTTCAAATAAATGATGTTCATAATTTGCACTATATTTATTTTGTAAATTAATAATATCTAAGATCTGTGGCCGTGTAGTGGCGCAATAAAGAACCCGCTACCCACATATCATCCCGTGGATGTCGTAAAAAGCGACATAGGGAAATGAAATAGTAAAAGAGATAGTAATAGAATATAGTCAAGCACTGGCTTAAAGCTTAAGTTAAAAAATACAGAAAAAAGGAGTTTTACTCAAGCAACTTCTGTATAACCGTGTAGTGGCGATGTAAGAATATCCACTACCCCATATCGTCCCGCGGGTGTGGTAAGAGGCGACAGAGGGGAAATGGAACAGGAGATGGGCAGCAGCATCTTCCTGATAACAACTTAAAATAATAAAAGACTGCAGTTACCAACCCGCTTGCCAAGCGTGGCAATTATGGCAAAATCCTCCCATTTAGCAATCTATGAGGTCATCAGGC
The DNA here is from genome assembly GCA_963668995.1 of Parnassius mnemosyne. Taxonomy (NCBI): domain Eukaryota; kingdom Metazoa; phylum Arthropoda; class Insecta; order Lepidoptera; family Papilionidae; genus Parnassius; species Parnassius mnemosyne. The sequence continues at coordinate 16,004,843 of CAVLGL010000083.1, forward strand.
CTATCAGGTCATCATTCCATCAAGTGGGGGTCGCCCTACACTTCGCCTACCGATACGAGGCTGCCACTCGAGAACCTTTTTCCCCATCGGTTGTCGGTTCTTCGAGCTATATGACCGGTAATACATGCAGGAATTCGATAGATGCAGGTGGCTCAGGACCATTATTTGTGGCATTCCTTGGGGGGTCTATGTTCAGCAGTGAACTTGTGAAGAGCTGTAATGATGATGGTGAATGATGAGGGAGGCCTATGTGCAGCTGTGGATTTTAATAGGCAGTATCAAGGATGTTAGGTAATTAAAATAAAATGGAATGGATTTCTGTATTATCTCTACGAATAGCTTATCATCTAAACACAGATTTACCATAAGTCACGCTTAAAAATGCATAATGCCCAATATCTAATAAGCCAAGAGTTAACTTTCAACTTACCTGGCTTCAGCGAGTCTCAGATCTAGTGGATAATGGGGTGCGTCGTGTTCTTCGCTTCCCGAAGAGTCCTCGCGCCAGCCGAAATTGTCAGCCGCTGAAAATTTTAATGGCCCTGATACAAGTGACATTCATACGATTATCACAGATATAATCTATCATTACCACCCCCAAGAGTGAGGATTTATCCTTCAAAATGGTTATACCGCTATCGAAAACAGCCCCGTGTTCGGTTCTTAAGACACTGCGAACGAGATGTAGTTATGGATTCATTTACCTCAGCCAATGCGCGGCTAAAGCTGACATCTTACAACCTGTATTGGCAGCCTTACTCATATAAATCGAAGTCAACTTAAAAATGCTTATTGTTATTATCTCTCTCTCTCTCTCTTCACCAAATGACAATAGAAAGAGACAGGTATAGAGATATAATACTTAAGTAAAAGATTATGAGTATGGCCATAAATTGTTACATTGGAATTAAAAAATAAAATGTTATATTAATATTAGATTTTGTCGAGGTAATATTTAACTACGTATTTTAGTTTTGTTACATATCTTTACCGAAAGCATGTATGAGATATTGTTTTAAATGTTATTGGATTATGTATTCTTAAAACATTAATGGTAAGTAACAAAAAGCAATAATGTCAATATCTTTATAACATCTTACCTGTATAGTAGGAATGTTGCCATTATAAAGCAGCTTTATTCTATGGATAAAATTAAAGTTTGCAACACTGAGGGGAAGCTAAAGGCGGGATAAATAAAACAATATCACAATCGTCAAAAGCTTTCAAACGTGCAAAAGACAACTGGCTAACAGAATATGCACTATTAAAATGAGGGATATTATATACACAATGAAATATTCGCTAAAATGACAATGACTATGCTATGGAATGAACATGAATATATACAATAAAAATGTGTTGGTGATGATATTTACATATGTGCTTTTTAAAACAATATCAGTTGTAGTTGCAAAATATTAAATAAGATAACGATGTCAATGAATTTCCCTAAATCAAATCAATCATACATGTAAATGGAGGAAGATAACCCATATCCAAAAAAAAAAAGCAGAGATATATGAAGATCTTACCAAAGAATACTTAACAATAAGTCATACATGCTTTTGGCAGTTCGTTGTGCGATAGACCTAAACGAAAGGAAATCCTTTGCGCAATTTTATGTCGTGTGTACATGACGTACAGCGAAAATAAAATCGCACATAAAGCCTGAAAGCTTCATATCGATTGTGATGACAGTACAGTAAAATTTCAAAAAATATTTATTTCATAAAATGTGATACATAACAATTACTCTTATTTAAGTAGTCAGTAAAATAGTTTTTACAAATGTTTCCTTCTCAATATTTCTAATGTTTGTATTATAGACGCATCAGTCACATCGCCATCATTGATAATACGTGGTAAATATATTATCAGTGAGGGCTTCCACAACTTTTTTCTCCACCAGAGCGGCGCCACTTTAGAATGAGGTGAAATATTTGACAGACTTTATGACTGGGAACTTATATTTATTTTCGAAAATTCAGTTATATTTGTTATTAATTATTATATTCCTAAAAGTAAAAAATATAAAAGAATAGTTAAAAAATCAAACAGGACACCACTAAAGCATTTTTGTGTACACACAATTGTTTGTGTAACACCTTATAAACACACTAGAAACCGAAAACATTTATTTAAAACGCAACTTTGAATATGACACGGTAATATAATTTCACCTCAGACCCAACTAGCGACATCTGGTGAGTGTAAGATTATTAGCCCTCATTAATATACCTATATCAAAAATACAATCATATTTAGTACATCACAATAATTATTATTTTCACAGAGGAATTATTGTATCACATTCATTGTCTAAATAGAAGGTAACCGTTGTTATTTATTACAGATATATTTCAGGAACTTAAATATTTATGTCATTAACTATCATGAAACAAAAAAAGTAACATTATTAATTAATAAAATGAGCGTTTATGCTATCAATGTCTTTTATGTCGTCAAAAATGAATGAACTATTGCAAATAATAAGGTACACGTATCAACTACGAGTATATATAGCTGTTTAATGATGTCATATAATTTAAATAATATAACTTCTAATTACCACCGTGAAATGTTTCTCTCTGGCTATTATTATATAGTCTAATTTTTTATCAAGTAAAGGTAACCTGAGGTGGTGAGAACTAATTTAAAATATTCAAAAGATCTTAAGTACTAATAAGGTCTAACCCTAAGATAAAATAAATTTGAGCGCTAAATAATCGCTAACAGCGTTTAAATAACATATTTTCTTTTAAACTAATATCCTACCAGGTTTGAAATAGAAGTAAAATTAGTAAATTACAAGTTAAAATTATTTTAAACTAAAAATTTTTAAGATTGAAAAAGGTAAAGGTCGTAGCATAAAAGGATAAAACATCGAACGGGGCGGCAGCGTGATATGCACATCTTTGTGCCTACAAAAGACATGTGTCATTCATTCATTTCTAGTGACCATCTAGGGATGGGCAAATGCAAAAATACAAAAAATTCATATATACTAGAAAAATAAAAAGATGCGAAAAAAAGAAGGGGTTTCGAAATTTGTTCCTTTTGCACGACAACGCACCCGTTCATAAGAGTCATATTGCGTTGGCTTCCTTGCACAAGTGCGGATTCGAAACTTTAAACTACCCTCCCTATAATCCAGATTCGGATTATTATTTGTTCCCAACTGTGAAAAAAAGAGATCGGGGAAAGACATTTACAGATGACAAAGAAGAGAAGTCGGCAATTTCTGCTTATTTTGAGGGCCTCTACAAAACATTCGACAACACATTTTTACGATGGTATAAATAAATTATTTGAACGATCTGAGAAGTGTATTATAGGGTTTATGGAGAATATATCAAAAAGAAAAAATATTTTTTTTCCTTTCCCTTTTATTCCGCGAACTTTTTGACATCAATTGTTGTTCGTTCGTGTGTCATAAATTTTGATGAAATTTTTGTGTGTGTTTGAATGGGTCCCCCGGATAGTTTAGATTGACATTTGTCACCCACGCCAAGCCGGGGCAAATTGCTAGTATAATATAAAAGTAAATTTTAATAAAGATGTTTTTCAATCTTGTAAAAAGGATTCATACGTTCTATCCAGTGTGAGTAAAATCAAGTGACGTATGCTACGACCTTAAATAACATGTTTAATAAATAATAATTAAGTAATATAAAAGTAAGTACGTTTTGTTTTTATAATTTGAGACTAAAGCTAAAATGTTTTAAGTGAATGAGAAAATAAATTACTTAGAATGGCTTAAGCAGTTATGTAGCTTTTAGCAATGAAAGCCGGCAATTATTGTATTCAACGGACATTCATAAATTATGTTACACTCGTCACGCGTTGGTAACTTGAGATTTAGTATTTTAACAATACTTATTTCACGTTGCCTTAGTTTGAAATGAGTAATTTAAGGTGCATTTTTATGAAAAATATTGTAGTTAACACAAAAATATTGTAAATAATTTCCTCCTTAAATCCAACATTTCTGATGTCATAACGGAGGGAGGGTTTAGAGTAAAGTGGCAAGATAGTTTAAATCCATGAAATTAGTTTGAATTATGGATATAAATAAAATGCCTACATTAAATATTCGTAAAAAATATAATTTTAGTCAACAATCCAACAGATTGGTAGAAATATTCTGTGGTATATCTTTTCCATAAGTTCTTGATGTTATCGAAAACGGCTCAAGTGTTTTCGATTGAACTTACGCATTAAAAGGTATTTCAAGAAATTTTCTGGTTGTACTGAGCTTTCGGAATCACTAGTGCATTTAAGAAAATATACATTATCTGTTAAAAAGATTTCAAGCAACTTTTTTATTAATTTGTGTTATTAGATAATATTTTATTTTTGTTATCTATGTTATATAATCGTACTATATTGATTAAAGTATTTTGTACTAGAAATTTGTCTTTTGTGATATATATTATGCATGATAATAAGTATAGTAGTACGCTTTTGCGTCCGTAACAAGGAATATAGCCCGTTGGTGCACATCCAAAACGCCAATACAGAAATATTTGTATTCTTTTTTTGTAATTATGAGAGGTATTGTGGAGTAGAGAGGAAAACCATCTAATTTAAAAATGTAGGATCTTGCTAAACAATTAGTGTATCGTAACGTGGCAGTTAAGGATAATTACTAAAACTAGATTTTTGTCATTAAATGACATGTCACATGTCGTAGTTCTTATTTTCACAACGCGCAGCTTTTTCCGTGTGTGCAATTAGTTACCTGTTATAATTAATTAGACATTAAAGTTTGTTTTTAGGACATCACAATTTTAACTATGAATATCAAATATGACCTGCCACTTGTTGGAATTAATACCTGGCAGTTTATTCGAGCTTTTAGCTAAATAATTCGTACTAATATATGTATCCGATCTTTGAGACACTAAACTTTACTATATTGTTTCATATTTTATATGTTATTTCTTAATCAAATTTAACTGTATAAAAATATGTGTTATTCCTTATAATTAGGTCACACAGATAAAATAATATTATACAACATCGTAATATTTTACTATAACAATTATTTATATATACAGTCCGTACGGATAAAGAATGGGATTAGAAATGGCGGCTCGTCGAACCCGTACCGTCAACATGCACAGTACCATTAGCGAAAACTCGCTTATAACATATCCTTACAACGTTATATTATTAGCTTAATTGGAAATTTTCTATTAATCGGAAAATATTTTAAAGGAATTTATAACTAGCGACTCGCTAACAAGTGGGATTTATTATTGTGGATTTATTTAGACTTAATATAATCATTAAAGACCATTTATTTGAATGTTTCGGTTTTAAATTTAGTCTAGATGACTCCTGGTACTACTCTCTATTTGTCCGTTAAGTTTTATTACAATCGGTTCAGCCATACCGAAGCTTAGCCCGGACAGACAGTTAAACGTTAATTTTAAAAATGGTTACTCGTGTCTCAATGGCATGTAAATATTTTGTACAAAAATATTAACAAACAAAAATCAACAATAATTACGAAGAAAATTCACAAATTAGCAAAACCGAACTGAATTTTTTTTTGTAGTTAGTATGGAATTTTGTTATCATTGATTCGAATGACAAGTTTTTTTTTTATAGGACAGGGTGAGAAACGAACGCATAATTCACCTGATGGTAAGTAGTTGCTGCGGCATATAGACATCTACATCTATTCTCTATTATAAATCAAAATGCAGATGTGTTGCCACCCGTGAGGACTAAGATGTCTCCGGTTCTCTACACTCACCATACAAAACACAGCAGCGTTAAGCTGCTATTTTACGCTGGTATTCTGTGAGCGTGGTCCTTCCCCGGTCGGGCCGACCCATTCGTGCTACAACTTTACTACTAATATAGCTGCAGCATGGCTCTACCACATAGGACTACTACACATAGGACATATTATAAAACGTACGAAAAACGCAAATCACAACGTATTCTTTTTTAGTCTTTACCGGTGGGTGGAGTATAGACCGCGACAGTGTACGAGCGAAAAGTGAATAGAGGCGACGCCATTTTCAATCCCATTCTTTAACCGCACGGGTGAAGTAGTGTTATAAACGAAAGCAATTCCTATAAAATAAAATAATAATCATAAAACTTCAAAATTATTTGCGTATCGCGTTGTTATGCATTGGTCAAACGTTTGTTCCAATGTGTATTTCCTGTTTTACCATTTTAGTCAAAGTGTTCGTGGAAGATGGATGCATCGTCAAACTTACCGGAGCCGCAAATAGACATGTCATCACCGACACTCAAGTCGTCTTGAGAGCTGCTCATGCGAACTGAAAACAAAAATCACAATGTGTAAAACTAACTAACAGTGGTTACAAAGTTTACACAATATATATTAATAGTTTGAAAATGTGTTAATTTACAGGACATAGTGCAATGACCACAGCACAGGAGATGTTATTATAAGTATTAAGCATTCTATGCACTAACACAAAGGCACTTATCTTCAGAGGTTGGTTAGGAAGTAGTATTAGAGACACATGGACAATGACGAACCAATCAACCGGCCTACTTCCGACAGAATCAAGTTCTGAATCAATCGACCAATCAAGTTTTAAGCCGAACGTCCACCGCGAACTAAACTATGTGAAAACTAGGTTCAGTGAACTAAGCTAAGCTAAGCTGGAAAATCGTTGCACGTTCACCGAAAACTAAGCTAAAACAAACAACACTAAGTGAAAAGCGCCAGAGGGGTAACGTAAGAGGGTGAGAGGTGCTTAGCTTAGTTCACGTAGTTTCAGATCAGCTTACACAACTAAGTTATTTTGACTTAGTTTGGCTATTTTACCTAGCTGACTTTGTTTGCGGTGGACGCACATGTATGAAAATCAAGCTCAGCTATTTATCTTATAAACTAAGTAAGTTTAATATGCGGCGGAAGTTCGGCTTTATTTGAACTTAAGCTGATTTCGCATTCAAATTAAAAAATATCAGAACGAAAGTCATTAGCAGTCCGCCGCTAGACGGCGCTAGAACATTTCAGAAGTGAATTTTTAATTTAAAAATTCATACTACTCCATATCGCCCTATGGGTGTCGTAAGAAGCGAAAGAGGAAAACAAATAACTGAGTTTAACTATGGCAAATATCCCCTATATAAGGCAATTTATGGTGGGGGCCGATGTTCAACTGTGGACTTTTGAAAGGCTGATTAGGGTTCTGTCATCTGCCACAGTCGTGCTTCAGCTGCAGTTTGGTTTTAATAATAATATAATATAATTTAGTTATCTTTATGTATTTATTTTAGTTTTACTGCGTAATATTGTGATTATACATTTAAGCAAATTCAGCGCGCTTTGTCATCTTCGTCAACATTACCATTTGGTGAGATAGTAGTGAAGCACAGGCTTAAAATTGTTACAAAAAGCGGCGCCAGTGTGAATTAAACTCTGCTTACTTGCGTACTATTAGTTTATGCTCAAACAAGCAACACCTGCACTTATACCTATTCATTTTTGAATATATCATTATTGAATATATTGTTCGGATTAATTTCAACCGTCAATGTTCACATCGCGTCAAAATTCACGATACTATCCTCACCACCTGGATGCTTGGCGGTCCACGACTGTGCGTTTTACTAGGAATTTTCTTCCTCGTACAACTTCTCTGTGAAATTGTATACCACCGGCGATATTTCCGGACCGATACGACTTAGACACCTTCAAGAAAAGAGCTTACACCTTTCTAAAAGGCCGGCAACGCACCTACCTGCAATTCCCCTGGTGTTGCGGTTGTTCATGGGTGGCGGTAATCACTTACCATCAGGTGAGCCGCATGCTCGTTTGCCCACTCTTCTATAAAAAATAGAGAAAGGGTGCGGGCGCCGAAACCGCATTCCTGTCATGCGCCTAATTGTTTTGGCCAAGTTGTACGTTATGCGGTATGATATACGAACATGTCTGTCAGTTGTATATTTCAAACTTACCCCTCCCGGTCGGTCTTCCATTAGCAGCCCTGTAGAGAGTGCTTTCCAGATATTGCAGCCCGTTATTGTTTATAATGTTGAAGCCGCACAAGCGTTCGATCTGCTTCCATCGGTGCATTCGCTCCTAAGGATAAACAAAAGTTAGAGTGAAAGGGACATATAGGCACACCCAGGGCATGGGTCGACAGTAGTGGAGGCAAGTTCATGCATGTATAGTTCTGAGAAAAATTATTAAAGTATTTTATTACAGGTATACTCAATTTTAATAGAAACTTTAATTAAAATTAATTTTAGAATTTGTTAAGTGTACCATCGTTGTACTTGGTATATAGTAGTTTTTAATATACTAAACTCATCCATCACTAATAAAAAACTAGATACACAATACCATGAAAAAGTTCTCTAAAAACTGTCGCCAATTGTTTTGACGTAATTCTAGTTGAAATAAATATACCACGTTAATGTATACACGTAAATATGCATTAACGTGGTACGTGGTAGAGCCATGCTGCAGCTATATTAGTAGTATAGTTGTAGCACGAATGGATCGGCTCGACCGGGGAAGGATCACACTCTCACAGAATACCAGCGTAAAATAGCAGTTTAACACTGCTGTGTTTCGTATGGTGAGTGTAGAGAACCGGATACCCTTTTTACTGGAAAAGAGGCATTCCATCTTAGTCCTCACAGGTGACAACGCATCTGCATATTGGTTCTTTATTGAGGATAGATGTGGATGTCTAAGGGTCACAGGAACCACTTACCATCAGGTGGACTGTGTGCTCGTTTGTCACCCGATCCTATAAAAAAAAAATCAAAAAATTAAAGTAAATTCAACCTTAAATGCCGTGGTAGTTCAGATGGTTAGCGCTCGCTGTAAATTTCACAGTATGCGACCAAATCGGGTTCGAATTCCGACGGCACCAATGAAATTGTTAATTGTAATTTTAAGTACTGATTTACCACGTGCTCGGCAATGAAGGAAAACATTGCGAGGAAACATTTCGAAGACATGTGAAGTTCGCCAACACGCATTGCGGCAGCGCGGCGGACACTTCCTTGCCCTAAAATTCTCTCAGAAATGAGGGGACGCCTGTGCCCAGCATTGGGACGTATATAGGCTGTAACTTTAATTTTTTTAACCTTAAATGCATTGCCTAAAGTTGTATTCACAATGCTACGTACACATTAAAAGCGCACCCAAATGGTCGAGTGGGCGCTCATTCTCATTCGAAAAGACATTTTTTGTCACTGATTGTGTATCTAGTTTTTTGATTAGTGATCGATGACTAAACTAAACAAACTCAATGCTTATCCGTGTCTAGTTACTAAGAACAAGTTATATAAAAGATACAGGAACGGATTAAGCAATGAAGAGGCCCCTAGTCAATACTAGTGTAGGGATTCTTTCGCTTTTTCCAACTTCCTATATCATTCATTCATCCCAGCCTATCAAAAGTCTACTGCTAAACATAGGCCCTCCCCACAGATTGCCTCAAAAGGGGGTATGTTTACACAGCTGGCTACCGCAATTTTATTATTTTGATGTGTTATCAGGTAGATGCTGCTGCCCATCCCCCGTTTAATTTCTCCCTGTCGCCTATTACGGCACCCACGCTGTTATATTATGGGGTAGTGGATAGCCTTACGCTATATTTTAAAACGTATTTTCTAACTCCGCTGGGCTAATTGCCTACTTTGCCTTTAATCAGGCCCAGAATTCAAATGAACGTTACATGTGTAATTACAATAGCATGTAGAAAAGCATAAACAAACAGCTGAAGTGATATTTTTCCAGTGTACACCCGATACAAAAGGAAAGCCTATTTATACCTTGTACCTGCCGTTCACCTCTGCAACATAAATTTGCTTTGTCACTCTTTCCTCATTCATTCTTTCTACATGACCAAACCACCGAAGCATTCCTTTCTTAATCCTGGTCACAACATCATCAGAGTATGGTTTGCAAGATGATGATCATCTTGCAAACCACACTCTTCTCTTATTAAACAATTTCTCACACTGTCATTCAGATTCGTTTTATATACATAAATCGCACCTAGACAAACATCCAGATCCAAAATAACTATTTGTAGGCAATACATCCACTAGTTCCTAGCGGGATTCAAACTTGCGGCCCTAGAGTGCAGGTGCAGCACACTTTCTACACGTGGTAGAGCCATGCTGCATCTATATTAGTAGTATAGTTGTAGCACGAATGGTTCGGCTCGACCGGAGAAGGACCACGTTCTCACAGAATACCAGCGTTAAATAGCAGCTTAACACTGCTGTGTTTCGTATGATGAGTGTAGAGAACCGGAGACTCTTTTTTACTGGAAACGAGGTATTCCGTCTTGGTCCTCACGGGTGACACCGCATCTGCATTTTGATTCGCAAACGAGGATAAATGTAGATGTCTATGGGCCACGGCAATCGCTTACCATCAGGTGGACTGTGTGCTCGTTTGTCACCCTATCCTATAAAAAAAAAGAAGCAACTGCGTTACTGAATTCTTATTTGCTATAAATAACCCAAGATAAGATGAACTATATCTATGCAGGCGCACATAGGTTAGGCAAGCTGGACAAGGAGGTCATAATTATTTAGTGCGAGTAGTAAAGAATGAATTTATCATACTTGTAATTCCTGAGTGACTTCATTCAGTGCTGTGCGGGCTTCGACGATCGATCGGTCGACCTCGTCTATGGACTTGCCGTGAGTTGAAACGAAAGCACCCACCAGGCTAGACCGCTTCTTACGTAGTTTCTCACACTATAATAATACATTAAATCTATGTCTATACTGATGTTATATTATCTATATGTAAAAATTTTAAAACTAGTTTGGATGTTTGTTATTTAATCATGTATTATTTTAATCCGTTTAATTTTGGTAGAATTTAGCACATAACATATAGATCATACGGTGTAGTGGCGGTGTAAGAATATCCACTACCCCATATCATCCAGTGGCTAACGCAAGAGGCGACAGAAGGGAACAAATCAGGAGATGGGCAGCAGCAGTTTCCGAATAACGACTAAAAATAAAGAATTGCGGTTGCCAACTCGTTTGACAAGCGTGGCAACTATGGCAAAATCCCCACAGTGAAGCTATCAATGGGGAAGGTTTATGTTCAGCGGTAGACCTTAATAGGCTGTAACGGTATATAAATCATATTATGTCTATTAGTATATTTTTAGTCAGGGGGTTCTCATGCTGGTCTACCTTTCCGGTGATCCTGGTATGGAATACGGGTACGCGACCCCGGCTCCCCGAGCTACTGTTATTCTCATACCTTTCCTGCCGAGATAACAGTATCCTTACACCTATGCTCCTACCCCCAAACTTCTTTTTCCTTTTCCCAAAATGGTAGCTTCCTCTACCAGCAATAGCATACCCAAAGAGGGTTGGTGTCAGGCAGGCGGCCGACTGTAAAACTTTTGCCAAATCCCATGCAGTAAATGAATAGTACGAGTTGTGGGACATATGACAGGGCTAGGGCGTACCCCGCAGGCGACGCGCAGGGGCAGCACCCGGCTCCTGTGGGAAGTGGGCAAGGGTTGTCGCACCTTACGGAGCGGGTGCGACGTAAGAGGCGAGCCCGGAGAGAGAAGAATGTCAGAGTGAGGTTTGCAAGCTGGAATATAGGTACGATGACTGGAAGAGGAAGAGAGTTAGCAGATGTTTTGAAACGACGAAGAGTGAATGTTGCCTGTTTGCAGGAAACAAAATGGAAGGGCAATAAAGCAAGAGAGATTGGGGAGGGATACAAGTTTTATTATTGTGGAAGTGATGGGAAGCGAAATGGAGTAGGAGTTGTGTTAGATAGTGGAATGAAAGAACGAGTGACAGATGTGAAAAGAGTAAATGACAGAATGATAGTTGTTAAATTAATGATTGAAAACAAAGTAGTGAATGTTGTAAGTGTGTATGCTCCGCAAACAGGCTGTGAAGAGAGTGTGAAAGAGAAGTTTTGGGAGGAATTTGATTGTATGATGATGGGAATACCTGAGCGTGAGGATGTTTATATGGGAGGAGATTTTAATGGACATGTAGGGAGAGTGAATGACGGGTATGAAAGAGTACATGGTGGATGGGGGTACGGAGTGCGGAACCGTGAGGGGGAAGTTCTTCTGCAAGCAGCATGTGCTTTCGACCTGGCTGTAGTAAACACGTGGTTCCAAAAACGAGATCAGCATCTTGTTACTTATAAAAGTGGCCACCACGCGACACAGATCGACTATCTTCTGATAAGACGGAACCAAATCAAGAGTGTAAAAAACTGCAAAGTGCTTCCAGGTGAAGACTTAGTATCCCAGCACCGAATTCTGCTGGCTGACATCTGCTTAACTGTTCGCCTCAACAAACATAAGGATCGTTCCCCACCCAAAATAAAGTGGCATTTGTTGCATAAGGAGGGGTATGCAAGTGAATTTAGAGAGCTAGTTGTAAACAAGATGATAGAGATGGGTGATATGGAAGGAATGAGTGTGAATGAGTGCTGGAGGGAAATGGCTGACTGTATCCGAAGTGTGGCAAGGAAGGTGTTAGGAGAAACAAAAGGGAAGCGTATGATAGATAAGGATGGGTGGTGGTGGAGTGAAAGTATTAGAGAAGTTTTGAGAGAAAAGAAAAATGCCTTTAAAGAATGGCAGAGCGTAGAAGACCAGAATGAATCCATAAAAGAAAGTAAGAGAGGGGCGTATAAAGAATGTAAGAAGAAAGCGAAGAAGGAAGTTGCTATTTGTAGGGCAGAGGCGCACGATAAATTATATCGGTCCCTTGAAAGCCCCGAAGGTCAAAAACGACTTTTTCAAATTGCAAGAGCGAGAGAAAGGAATGGAAGAGATGTTTCACATGTAAAATGTATAAAAGATGATTCTGGAAGGATTTTGACTGACGATGAAAGTATAAAGAAGCGATGGAAGGAGTATTTGAGAAATTGATGAATGAGGAGAATGAATGGAATGGTATGCTTGAAAACCCACCAGTGAATATGGGCTTAGTGAGAGAAATTAGTGTGGAAGAAGTAAAAATGGCTGTTAGGAATATGAATAATGGGAAGGCGGTCGGCCCAGATGGAATACCAGTAGAAGTGTGGAAGTTGCTGAGGGCGGATGGATGGAAGTGGTTGAGTTTATTTTTCGGTAAATTGTTGCAGGAAGAACAAATACCTGAGGAATGGTGCAGTAGTATACTGGTTCCCATTTTTAAAAACAAAGGAGACGTTCAAAACTGCAGGAGTTACCGGGGAATAAAGCTCATGTCACATACGATGAAAGTCTGGGAAAGAATAATAGAGAGAAGAATGAGAGAAGAGTGTGAGATAACACAAAACCAGTTCGGATTCATGCCCGGTCGAGGTAGATGCCATTTTCGCATTACGCCAATTGTGCGAAAAGTACAAGCGCGTGCATAAAGATCTGCACATGGTTTTTGTCGACCTTGAAAAGGCGTACGATCCGGTTCCCCGTGAGGTCTTGTGGTGGGCGTTAAAGATGAAAGGTATGCCTGGGAAGTATGTGAGGTTGGTCCGTGCTACATCCCGTACATGTGTACGATCTGCCGCGGGAACTACGGGCAGTATCGATGTGGCGGTAGGGCTGCACCAAGGGTCGGCACTGAGCCCTTACCTCTTCCTACTGATTATGGACGCTTTGACGTCGGACCTGCAGGATGAGGCACCCTGGTGCATGCTCTTTGCCGATGACATCGTGCTTGTCGGGGAAGAAGGCATCGAGGTACAGAGCAGACTGACGGGGTGGCAACGGAGGCTGGAAAGTGTTGGCCTGAAGATCAGCAGATCCAAAACCGAATATCTGTGCTGTGATTTCGGCGGTCTTTCCAGTCCTGTACCCATGTCGTTGGATGGCGCTATACTGCCTATCTGCTCAGATGTCAAGTACCTCGGTTCCCTCATTCAAGGCGACGGCGGAATAGATAGAGCTGTGCAGCATAGGATTAACGCAGGGTGGATGAAATGGCGACAGGTCACAGCCACAACGTGCGATCCCCGAATGCCAATAAGGCTGAAGGGGAAAATTTACAAATCGATCATCCGACCTGTCGTCATGTATGGAAGTGAATGCTGGGCCGTCAAGAAGAAGGATGAAAATAGACTGCATGCGAATGAAATGAGAATGTTACGATGGATGTGTGGTGTGACAAGGATGGATAAGATAAGGAATGAGTATATAAGAGGAAGCCTGAAAGTAGCGCCAGTGGTAGAAAAGGTGAGAGGAAGCAGATTGGCATGGTTTGGGCATGTGATGCGGAGGAATGAAAGTCATGTCGCAAAACGAGTGTTGAATATGAATGTGGAGGGACACACGGGCAGAGGAAGGCCGAATAAAAGATGGATCGATTGTGTGAAGAGTGATATGAGAATGAAAGGAGTAAGTATGGAAATGACGGCTGATAGAGAGGAATGGAACAAAAAGATTTACTGCGCCGACCCCAGATAATGGGAAATGGTTTAGAGAATGATGATGAATGATGAGTATATTTTATAACAGGAAAATAAAAACCACTTGAAAATGAATACTAAGGCGTTTCTTTTTCACTTTTCTACCGACTTCAAAAAGGATGTAGGTAGGACGCTTTCGATGATTCTATTTTTATTTGAAAGCTGGTGCTTCTCATGTGGTCCCATATAAATTTGATCAAGTTCTGACCAATAGTTTTTGAGTTATTCTTAATAATTTATATTGAAGTCGGTTGAACAAAATTTTTAATTTGATATTATTTATTTGAGAGGAGCCTCGGGCAGAAACTAATAAAATATTAAAATCATGACCGATTTCGGGTCAAAATTCAGGTGGTTTATTGGTCGTTTTAATAATGTTAAATCAAAGGCAAGATCGGATGCTATCTTATGACCTAATTGTTATTTTAAATTCAAGTTCAAGGCAGTAGCGGACTTAACACTTGGGAACGACATCAATAATATGCACTCCCACTCACTAAACTACAAGCTAAACATGTGACATTCATTCATTTCTAGTGGCCGGATCATTCAAGTATTGATTGCTCTTAAAGCCGGGTTTCCACCAAAGTTTTGATACCAACTGTTGTGTTGCCAACACGTGTAGGTAACAAATGTTTCTGTTAATTAAATTACCTAAATAAAATTACCTAGTGATGGCAACAAAATTTGAAACAATGTCGGGAACCGTGTTTCCATTTTCGGCGGCAAGATCAAAGGAATACGCTTGTTGCAAACATTTGTTCCCTCGTTGGAGACGCTTGTTGGAAACATTTGTGGGCAACATCGGAAACAAATGTTGATAACTTTTGTTGAGTTGGAAACATAAATGCTGTCAACATTTTTGGTGGATACGCGGCTTTAGAACCGTGTCATTCGGGTTGATCATTCAAATGGATCATTTCGAGTTTCAGTACTCTGATATCTTTGAGAACCGCTCGAAAATGTCGGTCGTTGGACATTACTAGTATCTGGCCGTAGATCCCATCAATAGTTTGATCCGGGACGTTCAAAAAGTGTAATTGCAATCATCAATACTTTGATGCCACCCGAGGAAAATGAACGAATCATTCACGATTGACACAACATGTCTACTACAAGCCTTAAAGGGAAGGTAATAAGAAATAAAAAGGGAAGGTAATAAGGAGCAAGAAGGTAATAAAAAGGGAAGGCACAGTGGTGAGCCGGATTTCCATAGCCGGATAGCGTAATTATAACATTACAGCCAAGAGAACGTCATCATAATCACTATTACGAGGTTGAAAAGAAAGGAAAATAAGGGAAACACTTACGGCTTCCCTTGCCTGTTGCAACTGCAGATCGGCTTGTTGCTTCTTGCGTAGGTACGCACGATTCTCAACCTCGTGCGTAAGCTGCAGCCATTGTTGTAATCCTGGAGGAGGCGCCCAGCAGCGATCCTCCAGCTCACCTTCAGCGCGACGCAATTCCGCTCTTAGCATCTATGGAATTTAGGTTAAATGTTAGAACTTCAACAAGAAATCGATATTTAGAAAAAACAAAAAAACGTAGTTGACACCGTCATGTTGTGTCTCAAAACTTAGCCTGCTTTCCGTTAAAATTAAATTATTAGCGTTAATCTTAAACTTAAGAAAGTAATGTTTGTGAATTAAGGCCTACTTCGTAGCTTATATAGTTACAAATGAATTACTGTTGATTTAAGGTTAATAAATTATATCTTTTCTCTCTGTCTCACCTCTATCTCAGCTTTAAGTTGCGACATCTCCAAGTCCGAAGAGGCAGAATTCAGTAATGGCGTGTCTCCGGCTTCTCTTAATTTCATCTCTAAGTTGCGTTTTTCGGTTGTGACGCTTTCCTGTAATTTAGATATTTAAAGCGTTTTTATGTAAATCTTTTTTTATTTAAACAATCACACTCAGGACAAATAACAGTAAATAATATCATGATAGTTTCGTTTAATAGTGGTTTGTTATATGTTTTTTTAAACAAAAGGCGATAACATATTTATATTGTACAATACCTTTACTTTCGACATTCCATTATAGAAAATATTGGTCACGGGGGGTACCCTATGATTAGTGTTTTAATGTACTTGAAACGTCGAGTATATAAAATAAGTTAATTAAATGCGATAAAATCCTTAAATACTAGTTAAATATAAATCATAAAGGAAGGTTAATTGTGAATTGCTCGCACCTGTTCTATGCGAGCCTTCTCTAGCTCCTTCTGCATGTCGTCGAGCGCCATCTCGGCCTTCCTCAGCTGCTCCATATCGCGCAGCATCCTCTGCACCTGAGTGCGACTGGCGCGGCCGGCTCGCAGCGCTGCCCACCCACCGACGACCGCGCCCAGGAGCAACGACGCCAGTAGCCAGTCTTTCCATCTACTGCCTTCTGAGTAAAGGAAAAGTTTTAATATATATATTTATAATATGCAAGTCAAACGGATGCCATATGGTGGCAAGTAAGAGAATCCATCACCACATTTCATCCCGTGGGTGTCGTTAGATGCAACTATGGGATAGGGTACAAGAAAAATCTTAAGGTTTTCAATAGATGGCAGTATATAACCACCTCGTTTACGTCAGATGTAAATTATTAACAATGGCGACAGGCAGAGCGAGCGAGCTAAGGCGCGAGACGTTTGGCACTGCGATCGTCTATCCGCCTTCCAAGCATGCCGCCTATGTCCAGCGGTAAACTTTTGCGGGCCAATGTTAAACGGAATCAACGCTACATTTTTAGTTTTTACACAAGGATGCAAAACGAGCACACAGTGCGTTGATATGTTGTATGTATAATGATAAGTGGATGCTCTGACACATACATAGACACATCTATTTCCGAATAATAAATGTGTTGTCAACCCTGAATAGTAAGACAGCATGCCTGGTTAACAACATAAAGGGTCTCCGGTTCTGGTGAAGTAAAATCCCTTATGCGGCCAATGCGGCTGCAGCATGCCTCTACCATGTGCATACAAATCGAAAAAAAAAATATATATCATATTTCGTGAGATTGGTACAGATCCACGACGGGTCGCAGAAAGCTTAAGAGGACAGACAAAAATAATGTTCGTTTGGTACAAGTTTGACCTTTATAGTGGCAATTTAAAATATCTATTATTCAAGATGCATCAATAATTGCAAGACAATAACTAGAAGAGCGTGAGTGAGCAAGAGATGATTAATATGGCAATCCTCAATGCAGCTGAAGAGGTCAATTTCCAGTATGGACAGTCGACAATCAGCTTGTCAAGCGATCAACATAAGTGGCGATTAAAGCAAATTCTACCTTCAACGAGAGAGACTCGTGTCCAGCAGTTGACTTCTATGAACTGGTTGAGAAAAAATATATGTTGAATTAATTACACTAGACGCATTTTATTAACCAACTTCAAAATGGGGGATGTACCTACTCAATTCGACGTTATTTTTTAATGTGTGTTACCTCATAACTTTTTTCTAGGTGAATCAATTTTGGTGATTCTTTTTTTATTTGAAAGCTGGCGCTTCTCATGTGGTCCCTTATAATTTGAACAAATGTCTGACAAGTAGTTTTAGAGGTATCCTTAATAGTCTATATTAAAGTCGGTTGTACAAAATTTTTTATTTTACCACTTGTACGAGGCTGACACTGAAAGTTCTTAGAAAATCAAAAACTGAACAAACTATGTAGCAAGTTATTAGTTTTATTATATCTTTTCAAAATATTATTTTTTATTATATCATTTACAAGTGGCCAGTTCTAAAAATGTTCAGTGTTGCCCTCGTATCTTTCTTGTTTTATATATCGCATTTCATACATCCTTTCATTTATTTGTTCCGACTGTAACACCTTCAGTAATAAAATGGCAGCCGCTTGAACTGTCAACATAGACATGTTTTTTCTATAAATATTTTTATACACAAAACCAAACTATAAAAATAAATATATAAATCGGCCATAAAATCACAAATGCTATAGATTACGACCGCAAAGTGTCATTTGTGAATAATTTTCATTTTCCTGTTACGACCATTTCAATATTTCAACTTAATGACCGGCGAGCGACATTGTACGAGTACAATGTCCGTCACAAAGTCACAATACTACCTGTAAGGCCATTGAAAAAAAAATCGCAACATGCCACATTATAAATCATTTACTTTTAGTAGGGTTTTATTATTATTACGTGGTAGAGCCACGCTGCAGCTATATTATGGTTATAGCACGAATGGGTCGGCTCGACCAGGGAAAGAACACGCTCTCACAGAATACCAGCGTAAAATAGCAGCTCAATGCTGCTGTTTCGTATGGTAAGTGTAGAGAACCGGAAACCCTTTTTACTGTAAAAGAGGCATTCCATCTTAGTCCTCAGGGGTTACAACGCATCTGCATTTTGATTCTTAATCGAGGATAGATGTAGATGTCAATGGGATACAGCATCCACTTACTCGGTGTACTCGCTTGTCACCCTAATTCTACAAATAAATAAAAATATACTAGCGATCCGCCCCGGCTTCGCACGGGTGATTTCTGGATCACGACAACCTACCGGCTCCAATTATGAATCTAAACTATTCTCGGATCAACTCAATCACAAACACAAATTTTCAACGAAATCGGGCCAGCCGTTTACGAATTCAGTCAAACACATGGGTAGAAGAGTTTTATACATAAAGATAATTAACAATTATTTCCTTACTGCTAACGGGGATTAACTACCATTCCTTAAGTAACCCGGCTCACTCATAATACAAATATCTTCTTCATCGAGTGACATCAGACTTAACAAGTGATAAAAATAAAAACTTTGTACAATCGACTTCAATATAAATAAAATGAAAACATCATCAATGTAGTCAAGTCAATTAAATATACATTATTAAGTATAACTCAAAAACTACTGGTCAGATCTTGATCAAATTTATATGGGATTACATGAGAAGCACCAGCTTTCAAAATCGGTTTACCTAGAAAAAAGTTCTGAAGTAACACATAAAAAAATACAGTCGAATCAGTACCTCCACCTTTTTTTGAAGTCGGATAAAAATAAAATTACTTATAGTTTATAATAAGGCGGTGGTTGATTACAATCTTACCTAGCGGTAAGTTTTGATGAAGCCTTGGCAAGACAAATTATTCCAAACTTTTGCTGTAGTCATTAGAAAAGACGCAAAAGAAAGCAAACAGTTTAGTCATAATACTTGGAATAATGTCAACAAAAAAAGGTCTGCTGTCTGTAGGTGGAAAGGGTGCAAGAAATTAAATGAAAGCAAGGTGTATATGAGTCATAAGAAAGGGTTTTGTAGTAGTCATTAAGTAGGTGAGTGCATTATTGCAGCGGTGCTTTTTAACTCGGATTTTGCGGCTGCCTATTGCCTGCATTTAGTTTTAACACCTAGCTTATTAGGTCGTTATACCTCTATTAATTAAGGAGAGGAAAAGAACGGCAGATAGGGACAGGATATGGTAAAAGTGAAAAGAATTTTATAATACAGGGTAAAAAAAAAAGTTATATCAAAAGATATCCCTGACTCGGAAAGAATGAGACGGGTCAGAAAAAAGCCAGGGTAATGTCACCGTATATTACGGATCAATTACTCTTGATAAGTATTTAGAATGTGTTTAAGGATTTTATAAGCGACTTTAGCTGCCATCAGACTCAAGACCCTAAATCTTTGGAGTAAGAATAGTGTCCCTCATACAGGCATAATTGATAGAATTCACTCAAAAATTCCTATCCTACAAGCCAAATACGATAGGATTCCTAAACAATTTGTTTTCGATAAGAAATAGCCCAAAAGAGCTTAGAATTTTCACCGATGGTTCTAAAACAAATGAAGGTGTAGGTTGTGGAGCTTTCTCTGAAGACCTCAATATTCACATATGCACACCGCTGGGTACCTATAAAACGGTCTTTCAGGCGGAATGTATGGGTATCATTCAAGCGGCCATAGCAATAGATGCTAGGAAGGTTAATGACTTCCCCATCAGAATACTGACCGACAGTAGGGCGGTACTCCAAGCCCTGAGATGCAATGTGGTGAACTCGGGAATCAAAATGCAGATGCGTTGTCATCCCTGAGGACTACGATGGAATGCCTTGTTTTTAGTAAAAAAGGTTTTCCGTTCCTCTACACTTACCATACGAAATACAGCAGCATTAGGCTGATATTTCACGATGGTATTATGTGAGAGCATGGTCCTTCCCGGTCGAGCCGACCCAATCGTGCTACAACCATAATATAGCTGGAACGTGGCTCTACCACGTAAAGACCACGTACTATATTTTGTGTCATTAACAAGTAGATTTTAAACACATAAAAACTGTTAGAATGATGTTTAAATTTATATTTGACGTTTGGCCCATTTATTTATTTATTCTATAAACAGGTGTTAAATGGATCAAACGTGTGAACGCTATTGGCGTCATCACGCCAACATCCTTTGATGTGTGTCCGAAATTTATAACTGACGGTCCAATTTTAGATGTCAACGAATAAAAACTATGCCAGATGCCAGTGTGCTGATCATGTTGGTTCAGCGCATTGGTCTATGGATTAGCTACTGAAGTTTTAACGTATACTGTACAAGCAAGTAGATTAAACAGCATTACGTATAATATATATGAGTATATTTTGGAAATGTTTAATATGCTACTGTGTTGAAAGGATTTTTATAGTCTTTGTATTTAATTCTTCGCTTTTTTGGGTCGTGATATAAAAAAGTACCTAAGTCCAGGTGCCCTTGAGATAAAAGGAGACGAAGTGATAACTAATAGTTATTTAAATTTAAAATTAGGTTTTTATTATAAAATTACTCGTGAGTATAAAATATGGTCAGCGAAAATTTAATAATGTCCTTTTCATCATAATGGTATATCGCTCTTTATTGACGGCTTAAGGAATTCAACCCCCTATTTAATCCCGTCGGTGTCCTAAGAGTCGACAAACGGAAATCAAACAAGTTTTGCAGCAGGGTCTTCCTGATAACTACTCAAAATAATAATAAAACTGCGGTTGCAACTGAGGCAAATTTACCCCCTATGAAACAATCCATGGGAGAGGCCTTAGCTCAGTGGTGAACTTTTAATAAGCTGTAATGATAATGATGATGATGATGATTAATATCAATCTACACCATTAAAATAATGCCATGGTTCATGATTAATGCACGAAAATAATATATATGTGCTTAAAGATCGCCGCAGTGTAATTACCGTCATCATCGAAATCCAAAAACCGTCCACTATGCAGCAAATAAACAAAATCCGAAGCAGCCAAGGCGAACCAGGTCTCAAACACCATAATATTTTCATCACGTAGAAAAAAAAAAACTAAATTTACATTATATCATATTCACCAACCGTTTCACTGAGCGGCTTGTATAATTTCCACCACAAAATCTACTCAAGGACAAAACCATTTTTTTTTTACCGAAATGGTAAAATCAAAATAAATGGAAACGTTCACAACCACTGACATTCGAACAATACTAAGCTAGCTACATTCAGTGACAAGTAACTGAATGAAGCTAAATCACATTTAACAACCGTGATGTAATAATGCAGTAACCACATTTGCGACAAAAGGTTTTTTTTTACCTTTTTATTTTTAACTTTTAACTAACGATACCTGTGTAAACAAACAGCAAGAATACACGTTATACAAGTTATACAAGTTTTTATTGCGACCTGATTATATTATTAAAATATGTTGAAACAACAAAAACTAGAAAATATTTCAAAATATACCTATTTTATAATATGCATTAGCATATTGTAAAATGGGTAGTTGTGTATAGTTATGAGCAAGTAACGCTCAGCTTATAGGTCCCAGAATTTTTTTCCCTAGACGATTTAAAATCAATATTATTTTGTCTGTCCAACAGATAACCTGTCTAGATTTACCCCTTGATATTTAAAAAAAATATATAGAAAAAGGGTGATAAACGAGCACATAGTCGACCTCAGGGCAAGAGGATGCTATGACCTATGGACAATGGACATCTACACTTATCATCGATTAAAAATCAAAATGCAGGTGCGTTTTCACCCTGATTGATTGATTGATGATTATCAGTAAATAGGGTATCCGGTTTTTTATACTCAGCATATAAAAAGCAGCATTATTCTGCTGTTTCATGCCGGTATTTTTTGAGAGCGTGGTCCCTGCTCCGGCCCGGTGAGCTGCAGCGTGGCTCTACCACTTAATTATAAGCTTAATTCGTTTTAAATTTGTGTATAAAGTATTCGTAAGTACAAAAATAATTATAAAAACTGATATTAGTGTAAAGACCTAAAACAAAATGTGCGTCAGTCTACATTAATCATTAAGGCCACGATATCTAATAGGCGGCACTTTTGTGTATTAAATAAAAGACAACTAGGTATAATGTTGATACGAGTACATCGAGGGAGCCGTTAATTTACAAAGTAATTTTTCCTCACGATACACGTACCTACAACGTGTTTTTTTTTTGAATGCAAGAAAAAAGTTTTACGTCCTCGATTTTAGAGGGATTCTTTTTTTTCTAGTCTAAAACGGTATAGATATAGCAGGATTAGCCAAATAAAGACTGAGAAACTCACAACTTATTGTCCAGACTGCGCCAGATGTTGATAATGTTCAGTTTCATTCTTTTTTTTTATAGGATATAGGGTGACAAACGAGCACACAGTCCACCTGATGGTAAGTGGTTGCTGTGGCCCATAGACATCTACATCTATCCTCGCTTGCGAATCATGATGTAGATGCGTTGTCACCCGTGAGGACTAAGATGGAATACCTCTTTTCCATTAAAAAGGGTCTCCGGTTTTCTACACTCACTATACGAAACATAGCACAACACAGTTTTAAGCTGCTATTTTACGCTGGTATTCTGTGAGAGCGTGGTCCTTCCCCAGTCGAGCCAACCGATTCGTGCTACAACTATACTACTAATATAGCTGCAGCATGGCTCTACCACGTATAATTCATTCAAGGAAGTTTCATCCATTCTCCCCTTTCTCACCGAAAGAAAATTATTACTTATTAACCAAGAATAGACATACACATAAGAAATTTAAGACTATCTAAATAAAGAACTAAATAAAAACGGAAGAGATCTGACTTACATTATATACAATTCGTCGTTGGCGCCACAAAGGGGCGAAACTCAATTTTTCAAAAAATTACAGGAGAGCAAGAAAGTATTTATTATTCCCCGATTACTAGCTTTTTTCATCAGAAAATTAATCTTATTTGTAGTTTTCCATTAAGTCATATATTTAATTTTCTGATGAAAGAAAGCTAGTAATCGAGCCCGATTTAGAGGTAAGGTAATTCAGCCCTTTCCGGCGTCAACGACGAATTATTATTAACTAAAAAGAGATCGGAAAGGTGTGTTTTTGGACCACTTTCAGGCAATTTTAAAAAGAAAATTTTGCAAATGTTTAAAATACTGATGCTAATGAAAAATATGAGCTTCACATGATGCTGCAATGCTGCTGGGTACATCTTGTCTTAATGAAACTCGTTTTCTATAGAGTAGTTCTAACGATTATAAGATATTTAATCATGATTTGATCTAATTATATGGCGCTGCAGGATTTTTTTTTTTTTTTTTTTTTTTTTTTTTGATTTTAAAAAAACGTTACCCCCTCACTAGGATTTTCTCCTGTATCGTGGAGGCAGTTTACAAACACAAATTTCACAAGGACAAACATCCAGACCCGGAACAATCATTTGTAGGCCATACAAATATTTGTTCCGTGCGGGATTCGAACCCGCGCCCCCCAGCGCAGCAACTCATTGCTAAGCCACTGCGCCACGGAGCCGTCAAATTTTAAAGCTAAGGATTGATTTACTTTCATACAAACGTATGTACACATAATATGACGATAAGGGTTTAATATCGGAGAGCTAACTTTTAACTGTTATTTATTAAAAATGATCCAACTACAAAATTTTTACCTGTCTCTGGATGGACCAGTTTTTAATTAATAAAATAACCGCTTCGCAGGTCCTGTCAATTAGTGAATTAAATCCGCGGCATCATAAGGTTTTATCGTAGTTTAGAAATATCAAGGGGAAAGTAGATAAGATTTTTAAGCCCATCAGTTCATAGTTATTGTCCGCCCTTGGATAGAACGTGTGTGTATGATTTAATAACGCGCTATGACCGGCAATTACTTGCGACGAGACATTGTGTTCGCCCACGACCACGTCTCATGTTCACATAACATACCTCATAGCGGATCGCAAAAAATATAAATTGGTATTTGTTTATGTATGTCATCACCTAAAGCGCAATCTACGCTCGGTATTTTCTTGCTTTTGATTATTTATATTAAAAAAAAATGTTTATACGTGGTAGAACCACGTTGCGGCTATATTATGGTTGTAGCACGAATGGGTCGGATCGACCGGGGAAGAAGAAGGACCACACTCTCACAGCAATACACACACACACACACACACACACACACACACAATACCAGCGTAAATTAGCAGCTTAATGCTGCGGTATGGTGAGTGTAGAGAACCTTAGACCCTCTTTACTGGAAACTAGGCATTCCATCTTAGTCCTCATGGGTGACAACGCATCTGCATTTTGATTCTTGATTGAGAATAAATGTAGGTGTCTATGGGCCACAGCACTCACTTACCGTCAGGTCTACTGTGTGCTCGATTGTCACCCATATTTAAAAAAAAACTACAGGTTTATTTGTTACAATACATTTTTATTAACTTGCCCTGTATATATGACTAGCTGTGCCCCGCGGTTTCACCCGCGTCATCACGTGTCCGAGGTGCGCGACATGACATGACACCTAGTTTAAGCATTTTATAATTGCAATTAAATATTTTATTTGATAGCTATGTATGGAAAAATTGGCATAATTAATGGAGTACTTTTATCTGTCGGCATATTATGTATGATGTACAGTGAAGTTTTGTCCACTTGCTCCCTTGTCCCTCTCACGTCCCAGAAAGTGTCCGCGGTTTTTTCCAGTTTTAAAGAAAACCGTACACGATACATGAAAAGTGTGTAGGCATGAAATGATTCTTGATAAATTTGCTATCAAACTCTAATACTTATTAATCAATAAAATTTTCAAAATACCATAGCAACGTGAAATGAAAGAGTTCAGAAATAAAGATGTATAAAATATAAAATATATGCATAAAAGTACTCAATTAATTTTTAATTTATTTTAGCTATAATAATTGAACTAACCTCGCTCATAGAAGCTTTCAATACAGGCCTTTCGCAGTTCTTACCGGACGGCTAGGGTTTATGCGCCGTTTGCGCGCCCAGCCAAGTATTGAATTATTTTAATTTTATTTATTTATTTATTCTTTATTGCACCAAATATTTGTACAAAAGGCATTCTCTACCAGCTAACCTTGGGTAGAACAGAGAGTGAGTTTGGGCAGTTAAGTTGTCATGATATAATTTTTTAATTTTACATTATCTCTTAAACCATGCGTCCAAATAACATGGTATAAAGAACTAAGTTTATCTTCATAAAATTGTCTTGATGATGAAGTAACTTTCGTTCGTAAGAATAAATAGACCATGCCTAATAATAACGCTTATAAATCACTTTTCAATATTTTTGTCACAAAATACCTAATTATGGCTTATGTATAAGAAATAGACATATGGTATCGCGGACTTTTTTTTAGACGGAGTAAAGATCTATATTTTTCTAGTACATTGTATTTACGTATCCCTAACCATAACAACAGCGAACGCGGATAAATCATTTCCGGAGCGCTTTTTCGTCTGACTTGCTTAACAAATATAAATATTTGAGGCTAGTTGAGTGATATAGCTTAATGTTAGATAGGCTATACTATTCCACATGAATCTGGCTATAATATACAAAAAAAAAATCAAATCGGACTGGTAGTTCCAGAGATTAGCGCGTTTAAACAAAGAAACTCTTCCGCTTTATTATATTATAGTACAGATGCATGAAAATGTAATGGAATTTTATATATCAATTTACATATTATTCTGGATGTCTGAATATTCTGAAATTACGCAGACATATTAAGAACCGATGACAATACAATAGAATATATTCTAACTATGACCTAGTATTCTCACTAGGATCAACGGGGCCCACGATTTTTAGTGTTGTTTTTTTTAAGTATAATATTATTTGATAAAATAATAAAGTAAAGTTGCAGCCTATATACGTCCCACTACTGGGCGCTGGACTCCTCTCATTTTTGAGAGAGTTTTAGGGAAGTTTAAGGAAATGTCCGCCGGGGCAACGCGTCGGACATTTCCATGCGTGTTGGCGAACTTCACATATCTTCGAAATATTTTTTCTTATTTCTCAGACATGCAGATTTCCTCACGATATTTTTCTTCACCGGCGAGCACGTGGTAAATTAACACTTGAACAATTGATGAATGATTGATGAATTGATTGCAATGAACAATTTCATTGCTGCCGGCGGGGATCGAACCCGGGTTACGAGCGTACTGTTAAATTAATAGCGAGCGCTTAACCCCTGAGTTACCACGGCTTAAAACAATAAAATACATTATATGACGTTGCCGGTGGCCGTGACGGAAGGCCTAGTGTGGCGATTACCCTGCCTTAAGAGGTAGAAGCTCATGTATAACATCTATTTACGGACTGTTGAAGATGTTAATTGAACCCTTAAGTGATTTTTTTGTTTGTGTATGAGATTGAATATTAAGTCTGGTAATTTAGACAAATGTGGACCACAATGGACAATATACTGGTAGTAGTTACTACTAATTACATTGCACACTATCGGTCTTACTTATAATCGTTGGTTATCACTTCCTTAAGTTAAGTAAGTATTAATTATCTTTACACTTGTCTTTTTCTATTATGACTCAGTGAAAAGAGAGCAACTTCACGCACTTCTTAAATCGACGTCGATTTTAAGAGTAAGGACGTACATATCTAAACTAGCTGGCCCGGCAGACATTGTTTTGCCCTTTTCGATAGTGATTAGTAGGTAGTAGTAGCGGTAGGAGGCGCGATGAATTAAACTTCCATTTGTGATTTTATTTTTTGGAATTAAAACGACTTAATAATGTGTGTTCGCTGGTCATATGAATCAGTTCAAGGTGGCTCAGCGAGCTATGGAGAGGGCTACGCTTAGGGTTGAAATATAGTACGATACTATATATTATAGTACGGGTGGCAACCATAGCTACGCTCGGGGTTTCTCTGCGTGATAGACTTAAAAAGCAAGATATCCGCAGTAGAACCAGAGTAACCGACATATCACAACGGATTAGTAAGATGAAGTGGCAATGGACCTGCCTATATAGCTCAACGAACCGACAGCCGTGGGGAAGAAGGGATATCTGGTGGCAGCAACGTACCGGCAAGCAAAGTATAGGGCGTCTCCAGTAGATGGAGTGACAACCTGATAAGACATGCTCCTGCATGTCGGTCGGTCGGTGCATGAAGTTGGCTCAGGACCGTGCTTTGTGGCATTCCTTGGGGGTGGCCTATGTTCAGCAGTGGATTTTGTGAAGGGCTTTTAATTATGAATATGTATTTAGTAAATACGAGTCATATTGATCCATAAACCTATAATTAGTTAATAACTTGACAACAGCGCTACCTATAGGTGCTTAGCATAGTTATGAACTATCTTCTAGACACAAAAATTATAATATTGTGAATATGATTTCAATCGATCAAGTCTCGTCAAGAATAAAAAATACATGTATGTGCCAACTTTCATGGTAATCGGCCAAACGTTGTAGATGTCTATTAATCTCAAACAGATATACCAACATTCATATATATTTCTTATGATTTATCACCTGGCGAACGTAAATATCAGAAATTTAAAAAAATTGAGGAATTGTAGTCATGTTTCCAGCGTGTAGCCGAAGGTCGGTTTAAGTGGCGCGACTTGGGAGAGGCCTATGTCCAGCAGTGGACTGCCGCAGGCCAACGATGATGTTTCAAACAGCGAGAAGTATGTACTTTATTACATTGCACGAATTTGAAACCTAGATCGCTTAGATCTTATCTTATATCATACCTAGATCTTTCTGATAGAGAATTAGAAACAGAGACTCCAGTCGCTCGCTTACAAATTTAGATACATATTACACTTGATATCTGCAATGTGTATCGAATGTGTAAACGATATGTACAGCCTATAAAAGTCAACTGCTGAACATAGGCCTCCCCCATAGATTGCCTCATATGGGGGACGTTGCACTGCGCTCCCACCAACACACTCGCAGTCAGTTTGTACACACGTACACACACCCACACACGTACATCCTATTCTAACAGCTGCCAAGAGAACTACTTCTCTTTCTTCATCGGCCCAAAAATTAGCAGCTTATTTCTGCTGCATTTCGTATGGTGAGTGTAAAGGACCAGAAACCTTTTTAACTGATAAGGGCGCATTATATCTTAGTCAGTAGTAGTATGTCAGGGGTGACAGCATATCTACGTATCCTTAATCGAGAATAGATGTACATAATGTTATAGCATCCTAACCACTAACTATTGTGGAAATACATATTGCATTTATCATAGTTGCCACGATTGGCAAGCGGGTTGGCAACCGCAGTTTGTTATTTTTAGTCGTTATTAGAAATACGCTTTTATACGTGGTAGAGCCATGCTGCAGCTATATTTGGACGTGGTTATGCAAAAAGGATTCAACCCGAGTTTGTGTCAAAAATGTTGGCTTGAAAAATAATGTTTGTGGTCTATACTATTGTGATGTAACAATTTTAGCAAACGTAACACAAATAAGAAGAAAAATTACAAACAGACAGAAACCATAGCGATAATTTGAGTTTATGATATTTGTAGTATGGATACTTCAAATATCTGGATCCTTTTTGCATAAATACGTCCATCTGTAGTCTAGTTGTAGCACGAATGGGTCGCCTCGAACGGGGAAGGACAACGCTCTCACAGAATACCAACGTAAAATGGCATATTGACACTACTGTATTTCGTATGGTGAGTGTAGAGAACCGGAGGCCTATTTACTGGAAAAGAGGCATTCCACCTTAGTCCTCACGGGTGACAACGCATCTGCATTTTGATTCGCAAATGAGGATAGATGTAGATGTCTATGGGCCACAGCAACCACTTACCATCAGGTGGACTGTGTGCTCCTTTGTCATCCTATATTATAAAAAAAAAACGCTGCTGCCTATCTGATTTGTTTCCCTCCGCATCTCATACGCCACTCACGGGATGGATATTTTTACAGCGCCACTACACGGTGATTTTTTGATTTTCGTTTCGATACACATCGCTTAAAAGTAAATAATGAATTACTGATCACATTGTGACGCAATCGTTGTTATCGCATAAGCATTATGTTGGTAGGTTGTTTTTGCATTTTTATCGATACTAAAAAATTTACGTTCATCACGAAGCAAGTATTTTGTAGCTTTTATGTATTTCAGAGTACCCGTCGTAATAAACTGATGGAAAAAATTGGACATTTTAACAGACTTCAAATAATTTAAAATTAAAAATTTTGTACGTCCGACTTCAATATACTTTATTAAGAATAACTCAAAACCATCATCAGACCTTGATCAAATTTATATGGAACCACATGTGAAGCACCAGCTTTCAAATAAAAAAAAGAATCATCGAAATCGGTTCCCCAGTAAAAAGTTATGAGGAGGAGAAGGAGAACACACAAAAAAACATACAGTTGAATTGAGTACCGTCTCCTTTTTGAAGTCGGTAGAAAGAGGAGGCTATCAATATTATATGCTTCTTAAAGTATGTAAACGATATCCCCGAGAATAGATAACAACATTTAGCTAATTTTTATTTTTCAACGGTTTATTTGCCATTTTAGTGGTAGTAAAACACTCCATCACCATATTTCTCACCGCGGGGCGCCAACTATGGAAAATGCTAGAGATCTAATGGCATCCGACAGATGGCGGTGTTACCATCTTGTTTACGCCAGGCGTAACATACGACGGGTAACAACGTCTAAGTGGAAAGGTATCTGGTATGGAATACACTTTCATACTAATGCAATATAAATTTCCAACAGATCCCATGATAATGAACAAAAATAAGTTTCAAATAAAATAACTATTTAGAATACAGTTCCATAAAAACTATGAATTTAAATGGCTAATGTCTTAAAAAGATATAAATAATATACAGCTAAATACTATTTTTGTATATAACTAGCGATCCACCCCGGCTTCGCACGGGTGATTTCTAGATCTGGACTACCGGGTGCAATTGTGAATCTAAACCATTCTCGGATAAATAAAAATCTTAAACATTCTGTCTATTTAATAATGTATTATTTTAACTGATTTTACTGCGCACGCACACACGCGGTCGGTAGAAGCCTTATTTATTCGTATTTTCAAAAACTGCAATAACGAAATATCATTATTTTTATATTTGAACATAAGTTTAAAATTTGGATACTTTTTGAAAAATAACCCTATATATATATATAGTCTTGAATCCTTTACCCACGGTTCACCATGCTGCGTATGCAGGCTAAGCAGGCACTAGTAATGTTGCTCCTTATTACCAGTCTATAAAATTTGGATTCTGTCTTCTTAGGAATGAAGATCCGCGAATTCAATCGGTCGTCAGAAACTCATCATGCCTTCTAGTGGGGGGTCTAGAAACGTACACTCCGTTTACTGATACGATGGGTGTTTTGGCGGGAACTTGAACGGTGGACGATTGCTGCTCTTGTATTATTGTTTAAATAATGGTTTGAAGTGGATTTTGATATGTAAAAGTGATGTCATTTTGTGTATTAAGTGTCTGCGCATGTGAACTATTAGTGGAAATGGTGAAACAATTGGTGAAAAAAAAACAAAACAACCATCGCCAACTGTCAGCTGTCTATTGGCTCAAGTCGCCGTCAAAATCTCTAAAGGGCTGCACAATGTGACGCATCAACATATTGTGAAGCAGAGTGCTACGAAGGAAATTATACATTGTAACTTCAGGCTCAGAAGGGCTAGAACCCAGAGCCGTAAAGCCAGTTATAAAAAAAACCGACACGATGCTGTTACTCTAGAACCTTTCATTCTCATCGGTTGTCGGTTCGTCTTTTATAGTAGGGAATGCAATAAAGAATAAATTAATAAATGCAGTAAGGATATAAAATCGAAGTACCTAGTTTATTCGAAGGATGTACGCCAACGAACTCTATTAACTGACACGGACACCTAAATATCATAATAGAAGTACTCGTTCAATCTTAGGTCGATCTTAAACAATGCCACTGGAATTGGTGGGGTTAGTTTACGCAGATACATTATTTTATACCGACTTCAAAAAGGAGACGGTACTCAATTCGACTTACTTCATAACTTTTTTCTGGGTGAACCGATGTCGATGATTATTTTTTATTTGAAAGCTGGTGTTTCTCATGTGGTCCCATATAAATTGTATTAAGGTCTGACCAATAGTTTTTGAGTTATTCTTAATAATTTTTAGAAGTTAATTGTACAAAATTTTTAATTTTAAATTATAATCACTGTCTACAAAGTGAGCAACAAACTGGCACTTAGCTTCACCTTATACCACCAAAGTAAACCTAAAACACTCCTGCTCGTTTTAAAGTCAGCACTGATTAGCCGGAGGATAGTTGACAACTATGGTACATTATATAGAAATTATTGTATTATAATACCAGTTATTGACGTTTCATGCAGTCTAAAAAAATTTATTGACATAATTAAAAAAATATATAAAAAAGAAGTGTTAAGACAAAAGTTTTTGGTGTGATAAGTGTATAATTTATTTGTTTTGGTTTTACGCGAAAACTGAATACGGGAAAGTAGAAACAAACGAATATCTCTTGTCCGTTCAATTAAAGGGTCTGTTATTAAATTTGTATTGTTTCAAAAGCCAGACAAATAGATAAGACACAGTTTATAACACACAACAGTCTCTGTGCGAGTTTTTTTAAAATATAGGTATAGAGGAAGAAAACGAGCTATAATAGTCAACCCGCTAGTCAAAGGTGTAGCCAACATTAGCGACCACCTTAAAAAAAAGGTTACACTTATGCGTTGTCAACTGAGATGTGATGAAACGCCTTACCGATAGTAATGTTAATATTTTATATATATATATATATATTTTTATTTCTTGAACCCCAAGCTCGTAGCAGTAATGTTACTGACTGGCTGTCTATTGTATACTATTTGAGTGGGCGCAACAGTGCACCTATTGTTGTATTACAGCCTGTACTTACACCTGTACTGTGTTCCAGTTAAAAGAGTATAGAAGGGCTTTCTATACCCTTCCAACTGAAACACAGTAGTGCAGGCACTGTTGTTTGGCGGCAGAAATAAGTAATGTGTAAAATATTGCGCAGAAATAGGTAATATTTCATATGTGATAGAGTCACGCTGCAGCTAATAATGGTTGTAGCCCGAATGGGTCGTGTCGACTGGGGAATGACCACGCGCTCACAAAATACCAGCGCAAAATAGTAGCTCAATGCTGCTGTGCTTCGTATGGTGAGTGTAAAGAACCGGAGACCCTTTTTACTGTAAGACACTCCATCTTATTGCTCGGGGCTCACAACACATCTGCATTTTGATTCTTAATGAGGATAAATGTAGATGATGTCTATGGCCCACAGCATCCACTTAGCATCAGGTGGACAGTGTGTCGTTTGTCATACTTATTCTATAAAAATAATTAAATATTAAAAAAAAATTGTATAGCCGACTTCAATATAAGTTATTAAGAATAACTCAAAAACTATTGGTCTGACCTTGATCAAATTCATATGGGACCACACGAGAAGTATCAGATTTTATATAAAAAAGAATCATCGAAATCGGTTCACCCAGTAAAAAGTTATGAGGTAACACACATAAAAAAACATACAGTCGAATTGAGTACTGTCTCCTTTTTGGAAGTCGGCAGAAATGTAATAATGTGTAAAAACTTAGCCAGACGGCCTCCTAGGCAGAGAGGCTGTAACTAGGTAGTGGTTAAAGTTGTATCTTTGCAATACAGTTAAAAAAAAATATAAATAAATAAAAATGAAATCGGCTGAAAGTTGCAACAAGTGATTTTTAAAGGACACCAAATGGACCATCTAGTTTTACTAACATAATCAGTGTTCCTAAAATAAAACATTACGACTCTTCTGAGTTGAGTCTAAGTTCAAAATTTAAGCAAAGGTATGAATCATACCAGCCCGAATTGAGGGAGAACCTACCTTTAGGAGGTCCAAAGAGCACGACGTCCATGGCCTTCAAGGCCAGTTTCTGTTTGTGTATGGGATCCTTGATGCCAAGCACGTTGCTCAAGTACTGCATGTTATTGACTGCCAACCTACAGACAAAAAAGAATAAATAAATAGAATGCAGTACATATACATATAGTTTATATTCTTAATATTATTTTTGTACATTTCCGAGTGACGGGTTTGTAAGAGAATTCATCACTCGATTTCATCCCGTGGCTATTAGGCTACTATGGGAAATACCAAGAGATATCATAACTTCCGGTAGCTGACGGTATAACAACCCGTTTACTACAAACATAAAATACCAAGACTGGCGAAAGAATCCAGCATCAAAATCTGTTACTGCAATCGACAATCCGATCACCCTTTTATCTGAAGATCATCTTTCAGAGGCCATACGAAACTTTTCTGTAGCCTATTCATTCATTCACAATAGTACATCAAGATGACCATAGACCTACTCCAACGATTGCTTCATTAGAGGTGATGTTTTCCATCACTTTATCAATGGCATCATGTCATTGATGCCACTGATTGGCATCAAGAACTGAACTCTAAGTCGTTAGAAGATGCCTTATTGTTTTATAAGATGCCTTATTATTGCCGTTATTGTTTTATAATAAATTAGCTGACCTCCGTCAAACTCATTTCTCTACTAACACTTTTACACCAAGGTTTAAATATGCCTTATGGTATAAGAAATCCCTAATTAAAATTTTGAAAGAAAAGCATAAGTATCACTTGAAATATAAGAAATACGGAAATCAATCTGACCTTCAATCATTTATTAGACTCAGAGAACAAGGCAAGACTCTGGAAAAATGAATGTTTGATACATGAATTTCTAACGCAGAAAAAAATAGTTGTAATAATCCTAAAGCGTTTTGGTCTTATATAAAAACAAAAAACAAAGTTAATTCATATCCCGCTGTATTACGTATTGGAGGGAAATCGTCAGAGTGTTGCGCAGAAATTGGAAATATGTTTAGTGATTATTTTCAGTCAACTTTTTTGAATACTACCCATACGCACATTAACCCAGATGTCACCTTTCAAATTAACTATAATATACTAACTGATATAGGGGGTACAGAGGTCACAATTGACGGAGTATTTAAAGCTTTTAAAATCACTTGACTTAAGGGCCTGACATTATACCGGCTGTTTTTATCGTGAGATGCGCCAAGAGCCTTGCGTTTCCTTTGACTGTATTGTATCGGCGTGCTTTGTCAGAAGGTTTAATGCCAAGAATCTGGAAATCGGCTTATGTCACACCAATTTATAAAAAAGGACCAATAGATTAAGTTAACAACTACCGACTAATACCGACTAACCGAAAAGTACTAGAAAGAATTGTCTATGATCAACTACATGCTGCCCTAAAACATACACTTGGCTTTCAACAACACGGTTTTATCAAGGGTCGGTCAACAAATATTAATCTTATATTATGTGGTGAATACTTATCGGAACATATGTCAGAGCCCCTCTTAAGTCGGTGTGGTCTACACAGACTACAGTAAATGCTTTGATCGAATAGACCATTTGCTACTATTGCATAAAATTCAATCAGTAGGATTACGAGGTAATTTATATCGGTGGTTCACCTCCTACATCCAAAATCGGAATCAGACAGTTGCCCTAAATGGTTACACCTCTAAGGCCATGCCAATACCATCTATTGTCCCACAGGGCTCCTTGCTAGGGCTTTTATTCTTTAATATCTTTGTTAATGAAATCTTCACATGTATCAAGGACTCAAAAATCCTGCTTTACGCCGATGATATGAAAATATTAAGTCCTATAACGTCCCTCGAAAGCGCATATCATTTACCAGAAGACTTGAATAGGTTTGAAAATTACTATCTATACAACAAATTATGTTTCTTTTTAAATGCTATATTTGCACATACACACGGAAGATTAAACCTATAATTTTCCGCTACACTATAAAATATACAGATATCACTAGAGTCAACACTATCCGTGACTTAGGAGTAATATTTGACTCCAAATTATTATTTAATGAACATATTGACAATATTATAAACAAAGCCTCTAAAGCGCTTGGCTTTATTTTAAGAATGTCTTCTAATTTCAATTCTATTAAAACCTTCAAAATTTTTTGCTGTGCTTTCGTACACGATGTCATCTAGAGTATGCCTCTCAAATATGGAATTATTCTTATAATATTTATTTTACGCCTATTGAACGGATTCAGAAAAAATTCTTCACTATCCTCAATTTAGAGCTAAGGTCTTTCTACCGGATTACACAACACATTGCCAAAAGTTTCAGATTTTGCCGCTATATGAAAGAAGGCGCATAGCGGATCTATCGTTTATAAATAATATAGCAAATAACACGATTGACTCTCCCGAACTGTTGGAGTAAAATACAAGTTCCATACGCATCTTCACGCAAGCTGTGCAAACTATACGTGCCGGGAGTAAATACAAACTACATACAAAATTCTTATTTCATAAGAGTGAGCAAGTGTTTCAATGACGTGGTGAAAATACACAATGTAGACTTATTTAACACCTCTGGCAGGCAACTTAAGCGTCTACTGAGTAATAAGTTTTTCGTTTACTGATGTGTATTACATATACCATGCATTGTTATTTATTTCATTTTACTTCTGAAATCATCTTTTATTGTGTAACCGAGTCTTTGTCTTACTTGTGCAATTTTTCTCTGTACTCTATTTATAAGTGGAAACTTTTAATTGGCCATCAGTACATTTATTTTTTATTGTTCATACATTTATAGCTAGTTGTATGTTCTCCTAAAATCATAATAAATAAATAAATAAAATCGCTGCTACGACTTGGCAGGTGTGGTGTCAACCGTAGTCCTCATCAGGAAGATGCTGCTACCCATTAGATGGTTTGTTTTCCTCTGTCGCCTTTTACGCAACCCATGGGACAATTTGAGGAAGTGGATATTCTTTAAGTCTTAATATGGATCGAGATACTAAATTATATACTATTATAAGAACAAAAAAATTCTACCCAATAAAGGACTCTATGAAACATAACAGATTATAATCGTGGTAAAATCCATGGGAATTTACAGTTATTAATTGGTCAGCTAATTGATCGTTTGATGTTTAGATCAATTATAATAGACATTGTGAGTCTTATATTACATAATATACTGCGTAAAGTGCACTGCACATGTTCACTACATGCGTAAAAGCTACTGAAATAAAAGAAATCTAGTGAGGGAAGCAAGCGTAAATTTAAAGCTTAGTACAGCAGTACTAAATAGCAATTTGTCGTCGCTCCATCTGGTCAGGGGGCGTCCCACACTACGTTTGCCTAGACGTGGTCTCCACTCCATAACACGTCTACTCCACCGGTTGTCATCTCTGCGACAGACGTGGCCAGCCCATTGCCACTTCAGTTTACAAACACGGAAAGCTATGTCAGTAGTGGACTGCCACAGGCTGATGATGATGACTGCTATTTATAGTATGGTGGATGACAAGAATAGAAGACCCTTTTTACTGTTAACGAAGCATTCTATCTCAGTCTACAAGGGTATACATATATATATATCTTTATATATAACCGAAGTGACAAATGAACAGCCCATCTGATGGTATGTCGCTACTGCAGCCCATGGACGCCTGCAACTAACGTTTTAAACAAAGAAAACTACAGATGCGCGGTCACCTCTGAAGAACAAAATGTAATGAATCACAGCCTGCCTCTCTATACCCTTTAGAGCGGAACACAGCAGTGCAAGCACTTCTATTTGGCAGGAGAAACAGGTAGGTACCCCTACCCAGACGGACTCCTAAGCAAATAAGGAGTCCTACCACCTACTACCATACGTGGTAGAGCCATGCTGCAGCTATATTAGTAATATAGTTGTAGCATGAATGGGTCGGCTCGACCGGGGAAGGACCACGCTCTCACAGAATACCAGCGAATATAGCAGCTTCACACTGCTGTGTGTCGTATGATGTGAGTGTAGAGAACCGGAGACCCATTTTACTGAAAAAGACGCATTCCATCTTAGTTCTCACGGGTGACGACGCATCTGCATTTTGATTCTTTATTGAGGATAAATGTAGATGTCTATGGGCCACAGCAACCATTTACCGTCAGGTGGACTGTGTGCTCGTTTGTCACCCTATCATATAAAATAAAAAGCTAGTAAAGATCAGCATTTTGATTCTTAGTAGAGGACAGATGTAGGTGTTTATTGGCCATTTCCCTCTTTGAGGTAGTCTATAGCAGAGATTCCTAAAGTGGGTTCTGCGGAATCTAAGATTTCAGTGGAAAAGTCACAGGGTTTCGCGAAATTATTTGTGTTTTCTTGTTAATTAATAATTTCACACGCGCACGCGCAAAATATGTAATGAGAAGAACCCATTACGGCTATGTATCGAAAATTGTATTATAATATTTCATTTGCACTGTCTATGATATGTAATATTTGA
The DNA here is from genome assembly GCA_963668995.1 of Parnassius mnemosyne. NCBI lineage: Eukaryota > Metazoa > Arthropoda > Insecta > Lepidoptera > Papilionidae > Parnassius > Parnassius mnemosyne. The sequence continues at coordinate 16,042,949 of CAVLGL010000083.1, forward strand.
TGTGGGGTTCCATAAAATAATAGAGATTTGGTGAGTGTTCCTACTAAGACTTTTTAATTACCTTAAAAGTTTGGGAACCCCTGATCTATAGGGGAAACCTATTTTCAGCATTACTCCATGTCCAGCAGTACAATATGAATTAGGATATTTGACAAGTTTATAAAAAATTTAAAATTTAAAATACCTAGGTAAAGTTGCTCCAGTGACCCTGTGTTGCAGGAAGACTGTTTTGTATTGGGGCAAGTCAACTGATTCGGACAACCACTCGACCGTTTGCTCCGTGGTCCAATTGTGAACCTAAAAGTAAATAAATTATGGTATAAAATTTATGGTTTTATGGTTTTTACGTAGTAGAGCCACAATGCAGCATTAACGGGTCGGCTCGACCAGGGAAGGACCACGCATAGTATACCAGCATAACACTGCATTGTTTCGTATGGTGTGTGATGAAAACCAGAGACCCCATTACTGGAAACGAGGCATTCCACCTTAGTTTTCAGTGGTGACAACGCATCTACATTTTAATTCTTAATAGAGGATAGATGTAGATATCTATGGGCCTTAGTATCCACTTACCATCCAGGTGGATTGTGTGCTTGTCATCCATAATCTATGAAAAGGTGGGCTACAAAGTTTTATAGACATGGAGACATCCAATACACATACGTACTCGAAAACATTAATCTTTTTATGGCATAAATGTTGCGACTGGTATTCAAACTTGGAACCCATGACTGAGAAGTCTCTCCCTATCAGCCGCGACTCTACTACCATAACCATGAAGCTAATACAAAGGGGAGACGGCATAAGCAACTGTGCACTGTGATTCTAAGTAGGTCCTGACGTCATCATAGTGGGCGTGGCTTTAGTTAGTATACTGTCAGCACTCGTCCTGTGCGCTTATGTGTTGAAAAAATCGCAAATCGGTGTATTTTCGTAGTATTTAGAAGAAAAGGATGAAGTGTTGTGTTTTATTGTGTAAAAACTACTCAGATAGACGCTCCGATGCTATGGATGGCATCACATTTCATTTGTAAGTAATTTTACACCTAATTTATTAAAATAGTTCTAGAAAAATCTCTTTGCGTCGGCTTTCAAATATAATTAAATATATTCCACACTAGATGGCGACACTTTGTGTCCTGTGAACTGAAAATATAAAGGTACGTAGAGCTCAGTAATGATAAAATAATCATACGAAGGTGCTGAAATTTCTTTGCATTCAGACATAAAGAAATTTTAATCGCCAGTATTATTTTTAAAGTTTATAACATTTTGTGGACATGCCGCCATCTACCGTCAAGGTAGCTAAGCTACATTGCAACATCGATATGGAAAGATTCGAGTAGTTTTACTATTTATCGATAGATGTAGATAGTGTAATAGGCGGGGCTTTGCATCCCCTCACCCCGCAAATTGTCACGCGTTGTTACATAGTGAAATTTAATTACAACGTTTCCTCTTTGTATTTGCTTCATGACCAAAACAGACCACGTCGTTTTCAATAGTTTATGACAATATTGCAAAGTAGCCAATAATAGTTCCAACTATCATGAGATCAACAAATTAATAAACATTATCATACAATACATAAACATACAAACATTCAACATAACAACCATCAAATATGCAAGATTATATCTATACAACGTCCGGCAATTTGCGTGCCAAACGTTGCGATTACGTTAAGTCCTCCTAAGAGAGGTAGATAAAGACCTAGGTAGAGGACATAGGTGCAGCAATAGACTATGAAATCAAGTGACAATAATCAATTGACACATATATTAGAAATCAATTGATTAAGAATTAGAGATAATTATGTACTTTAATAAAAGTCAGTTTTTATAGAATAAGGGTGACATACGAGCATACAGTTTACCTGATGGTAAGTGGATGCTGTGGCCCATAGACAATTATCCTGGATTAAGAATTAAAATGCAGATGCGTAGAGGACTAATAACGAATGCTTCACTTATCTGAATGCATCTCCGGTTCTCTACATTCACCATACGAAACAGGAGCATTAAGCTGCTATTTTACGCTGGTATTCTGTTAAGAGTGTGGTTCTACTCCGGTCAAGCCGACCTATTCGTGATTCAACCATAATATAGCTGCAGCACGGCTTTACTACGTGTAAATGAAATATCAGAAAAATAAAGTGTTAGTACATCGACAAAGACAGTGTAAGGAAGTGCAAACTGCTTATCCGAATGCAAATGTCACTGTACCAGATGCACTCAGTTAAATAATAATCAATGAATTTCTAGCATCCGGGAAATGGTGGCATATCGACTTTAAAATATTGTATTGAAATACAATAGACTGGTGGTACGTGGTACACAGTGCGATGGTGTCAACTCTGCGGTAACCAATCCGCTTGTCTAGTGTGGAAATGCAGAATTTTTTTTTGAAATATGCAAACTGCATGGCGCATTTTCAAAAAGCCTATATTGTAGTTTCTCAAAGTGGGATGCTAGCTGAACGTAGGGTGTTCATAACCATATTAATGTTAAGGCGGCTGACTTGCTATCTCACACGTGCACGTCAGTTGTATAACTATAAGGTGAACACGCCACTAGCCAGCACCACGTGTGCTTGCAGGGTGCAGGATCCGCGGGGCGAAGGCGTTGCGCGCGTATTCGTTCCTATTTTGTTACCATCACACTAATGACTAATTAAAAACTTATTTCTCTTTGTGACTGTATATTTCTAATTAAAGTGGCTTATTTTCGTCTTTAAGCAGATTTTTAGGAGTTCGTCTCGTCCTTGTTGTCTGGGTAATTTAATAGGGGTATGTGAGTCTATAGTTTGAGAAAGTCTGACCTAGTAGAATAAAAATATGTATCGATAAAGTAAGAAGAAAAGATCTCTGATAAAACTCGAAACTGCCGCATAATTTTAAAAACAATTTTGCATTAGTAAGTAAAGATATACCTCAGATCGGAGCCATGCCTCCCACAGCTCCTTAACGGAGATGTGCATATCGTCGTTGTGGTGGAAAGCGCGTTGGCGCTTCTCGTAACCGCTGTCATATTGTAACTCTTCACGAAGAAACTGAAACGAAAGGAATAAGCAACATTCATTATAAGAAACTAGCTGGTACTCGGCGCATTGCTGCCGCAGATGAAATAATTGTGGAAATATCGCTTTAAATTTGGAAGAATTATATAGTTTAAATAGGAATGATGGGTAATACAATCATTGAAATTTAATGATCTACTTTTAAATCTACTTTGTCGGTACGATACGCGCGCCTTCTAATGTAAGTTAATTGTTCTATAACTTGTGTTGTTGTGCAAGTGTAAGTAATAAGTTGACAACGTTTTACCGCAATCTGATGAACGGTATGGCAGCGCATAAAATACGAACAAACAAACATTAATTTTTATATATGTAAAATAAATTATCATTCAACAAATATAATAAATTATTGCTGTGGAGACGAAGAGAATACATACTTCCCATATCGTCACGTGCGAATCGTAAGAGGCTACTACGGGAAACGCCCAGGAAGAGATCTCATGGCCTTCGATAGATGGTGGTATTAAAATATGTAATATCTTTTTTTACTTATTATAAGCCTTGCCTTGTGCCCGACTATAACCTCAAATAGCAAGAAGTGGTGAAAACACCGTAGATGGTAAACCGCACTGACAAAAGCCTATTCACTTTTGCCTTGAAAGTACTCACATTGTAAAAGTAAAAAAGTAAAGTCATAGCCTAGTCGAATATTTTTTCACATCATTTTCCCTATACAATCAAGGAAAGGTTCGTCGCGCTACTCGTTTTGGCAACTTTAAATTTTTTCGATTTTTTTTTTATTTCTCAAACATGTAAGGTTTACTCACGATGTCCTTGACCGCCCAGCACGTGGTATTGGCGTCGGCGAGAATCGAAACCGCTTGAGTCGAGTTACTAGCTTACTATGATATTTACGGCAAGTGCTAAGCACCTGTGAGGTACTAAGGCTCCTACGGTATATAATATAGATATAGGGAAAAATCATAGCCGAAGCACTAGTCATGTCTAAAGTCCGGTTGCTTGGTTACGATGATTTTCTCACCGAAATTAGGTCCCAATGTTCCACCAAATTTGTAGCATAAGCGTTAATTACATAGTAAATTAATACAGGTAGTAAAGGACGAGTACTTGTCTCTGTGTGAAAGTTTATTTCTGTGCCTCTAAATCTTCTGCTCAATTATTGATATCTTTCAAAGTATTCCTACGTTATGACCGTGGTCACAAAAAATACTAACCCGTGAACACAAAAGCGACATACGAGTAAATATAATATTTATTTAAGAGTAGCTGTTACCCGCGACTTCGCCCGCGTATTATTTGAGGTTTTAATTTTTTTGCGCCGAACCCTAATTCTTTTTCTAAAATAAAAGTAGCCTAAGTTACTCCTTGTGACGTCAGCTATCTGCCAGTGAAAATCCCGTCAAAATCGGTCCAACCGTTTCAGAGATTAGCCGGAACAAACAGACAGACACACAGACAAAATCTTTAAAAATTGTATTTTTGTTATTAATAACGTATATACTTTCATATGCATTTAGTAAAAAGCTGTAATTTTGACATTACAAAAAGACACTTCAATTTTATTTATTTGTATAGATTACATGAAAAAGTGCCGTGTGTGTCAACGTTGCAAGAGTATAAAAGCGCCATTTGTCACGAGAAAATTCTTGGGATCCCTGCCTAGGAAGTCAGGTGTAGCTAGTTATAAGCGAGCCAAGAGGCCGTCAAATCAATTACAAATGTGAAACATATATACCTAATATACTTACTAGCATAATATATATAATTTACTAGCAGCTATAGCACACTAACTACATATTTTAGCAATTCGGAATCCTTTTTAACATGGTCTTAGAGCCACACTGCAGCTATATTATGATTGGCACGAATGGATCGGCTCGACAGACCATGCTCTCAAAGAATACTTACACTACTAGCATAAAAAGCATTAATCTGCAGTAGCAATAGCACTACTAGTGTTTCGTGTGGTGAGTCTATAGAATCGGAGATCTTTTTACTGGTAACTAGTGTTTATGTTATTTCCTAGGAGTGACAAAGCATCTATATTTTAACTGTCCCAAAGAGAAAGGCCAATGATTCCGTAATAATTTTACTCAACACATTAAAGATGTTGACGCTGTTGTGTAATGTTTATAAAAATACCAGCAGGCCCGGCAGACGTTGTCCCTTTCCAGTGTTAATATAAAATCTATACAAATAAATAAAATTGAAGTGTCTGTTTGTAATGTTAAAATAACAGCTTTTTACTAAATGCATATGAAAGTATATACGGTACTAATAACAAAAAAAAAAAACAATTTTTAAAATTTTTCATCTGTCTGCCTGTTTGTTCCGGCTGGACCGATTTTGATGGGACTTTCACTGGCAGATAGCTGATGTTATAAGGAGTAACTTAGGATACTTTTATTTTAGAAAAATAATTAGGGTTCCGTGCAAAAAATTAAAACCCATGAAACCGTAGTAAATTCCACGCGGGCGAAGTCGCGAGGGACAGCTAGTTTATTAATAAGTTTACCACAACGCCACTCATGGAAACCAGATTATGTGGTTGTCTATTTTTGGCATTAAGCTGTAATAATACGAGTACATTGTGATACATGAATCATTTGGTTCATAAATATACCTATAATTTGTAAATTTTTTTTAATGTCCCCTAGATCGAATTCCGGTTCTGCGGCCGGTGTCGACGGAGACTGCGCAGGACAGGATAATAGTGTACGGGTACAATCTTACACGGCTGGAGAGAGGTTTGGCGCAGAAACAACAGCTAAACACCGCCAACTCCTTGACTCCTCGCTGTTACTAAGAATTTCTTGAACAAGAAAAACCCAACAACTGATATTGGCTCGACCCGGGACAAACTGATTAGCATTCGTGCTTAAGAACCACTAGACCAGTGATTCCCAACCAGTGGTCCGCATAGAGCTTGAATAATGTCCGCGAAATATTATTTTTTTATAGGATAAAGGTGACAAACGAGCACACAGTCCACCTGATGGTAAGTAGTTGCTGCGGCCCATAGACATCTACATCTATCCTCTATTACAAATCAAAATGCAGATGCGTTGTCACCCGTGAGGACTAAGATGGAATGCCTCATTTCCAGTAAAAAGGGCCTCCGGCCACCTGCACTCACCAAGCGAAACGCAGAGGTAAACCTCTACTTCACGCTCGTATTCTGTGAGGTCGTGGTACCACCCCGGTTCGAGCCGGCCCATCCGTGCGACAGTAAAAGCTGCCGCGTGGCTCTACCACTGTTACATTTTAATAACACACTTATTTTATACCTACCTAATCGTTTTAAATAACACATTTATTATTTTCTCGTCACGCGGCCAGTGTAACACCGGACTTCACGTTAGTAAGTACCAACTAGCTTTGACAATAAATACACAAATAGTATCGTTATATATGTTAAAAGTTGTGATTATAATTTATTGTTAGATTAACACAGTTTTTTCTTTCACCTTGTGGTCCCTGCTAACTACAAAAAAATAAAAGTGGTCCCTGGTCAAAAAAAAAGGTTTGGAAACCCTGCACTAGAACAACGAGGCAGTCAAAAAAAGAGATTGTTAAAAACTCGTATCTGCTACACCTTGTATCGGTTACACGTATCGTGATCGGTGGGGTGGACGTATATTTGATACTGTATCAAGAAACGACGTAGCGATACGATATTTGATACATCGCGTCCCACCTTAATTCGGTTATTCTCCGTTCATCACAGGGAATAATACGAGTACATGCCACTACAAGGTTTTGAAAGGCCTTAAAATTAAATAGATACCACAGGATCGGACAAGAATTTTCAGCGTCCACATATAAAGCCCTTTGTAACTTCTAGTTGAAGAATATAAAGAATACATAAAGGATAACTAAATAAATAATGTTGTGCCGATACGCTGATATGATACGATATGATCAATGTAAAACTACTCAAACGCTTTATCACTTTAAGTCCTCATAACGATACTTAACGACATATGAAAATTGAGTAGCATTTGAGTGTTTCGCGATCAGCGATTGAACGCATTTTTTTTTTGATACGATAAGGCTAGTAAATTTATTAAAGTCGAAATAGGTACTCAAATACTACAAGTACTCTATACGATACTCCTGACGAAGATACATCAAGATCATCAAGTGTGTACCCGGCATAAGACGTGTTAACTGGAATTTAGTTTCTTGTGGCACAAAATTTAAGTGCATATAAAGTCCCAAAACTAATGAAGAATAAGACAAATCTTTAAATGTCTTATTATAATGAATAGTGCGGTAATTTGCTGGCATAACGCGCCTTTGTATGGCTATAATGTTAAATTTTTTTGTATGCATCTGAGATTTATGCTTTAACCTTGAGTCGGAGTTGGCCATTGACTCTAGTTTATGAAACTTTTTTGTCATATTAAGAGTTCATATTTCTTATCTCATTGTCATTTATTTTTGTATTATTATGTATTTAAATTGACAGCAATAAGTAAAGAAGGCGAAGAAGTTTTATTTAAAAGGCAAGACAAAGAAAACACATTCCCACCATTAAAACAATCTTTCTATAAGCCACGGGAAAATAGCATGGCGGATAACACCAAAACAAACGTAATATTTATGTAATGGGAATTAGGAAACAGTTTTTTTTCCCGCGGTGTCAATAGAGTTATCGGCGCACGATAATTCCGAGCTGTCCACAAATAACAGACTGTCCAAAAAACAGTTATGATCAAATTATCTTATTAGTTTTAGTTCTTAGGTTTTTACTTTTTAAAGGGTTTTTTTTTTAATATAACAAGCAATATAACAAGGTCAAGATAGCAACTCGAATATAGGTACTAAGTTACATTATAAATTTCATCCACTACATTTCCACCCTTAGAGGTTATTATGGGTATATTTATAAAATAAGAATAATTGAAATCAGTAGACGACGAAGATGCCGCGTAACATACTAACATACAAACCTCCTTAGATTCTCAATTTGACTTTTTTGTAATCGTCTAAAAAGTGAATCAAAATTTTCCGCTAGTTTAAAGTTTGACTTAACGGAACAAATGAGCGTACAGAAAATTACTGCTATAGTGAACGATGTGTACTACATCAAATCTTAAAACACCTACGGTGTACAGTGCAATTATCAGTACATAGCATAGATTGTACAGCCTAGAAAGGTTTTTGATGACGTATAGAAAATCTTAGACATTAAAAATTGTACAGGTTTGTTTGTTAGACTGGGGAATACGTGATCGGGGCCTCGTTGCAAAATGGTCATGATTTTTAAGTGAACCACAGTTCTGACCACACAGTTTATAGCGCACTTTTTTATCACTGATATTTTTAAACCAATAACATGCCTTTTGCGTAAATATTTATTCTAGCTGCGATAAGAATCTATGAGCGGTTGCATGCGTTAAATCCGCTTACCCTACTCCCAAGCCATGCGGTACATTAGCTATATTTAAATTTTAATAATAAAAAAACACCTGTAATGTTACTGCGGTTTAGCATATCAGAGTTATGTGATAGCCTAAAACATGGAAGAAAATAAACGATAAATGAAAAATATCAGCCGCAACACATTCCACTTCAACAATAGTAAATAATTGCGCCTATATATATAATTTTGTTGCGTCTGAAGGAAATATTTGAAAAGAGGCCAAATGTTATCGCAATCAATTATACAAGCAAAGATGTTGTAAATAATATTATTCAATGTTGTCAATAATTCCGAAAACGGAACGCACTTCAGAGTTATGGGAAGTTGTCAGCTTTAGACTCAAAATTTTCGGGTTCGTAAAGAATTCAAGCCCAGGATCCTTGTTTTGTTTAGGTATTTTGTTCACTGAATTAATCTTCTATTGCTTGAGGAAATAAATGAAAATCGGATCTCCTATTACTTGAGGGAAATACAAGAGTAAAATCGTAGCAAACAAAAGAATTGAAAAAAAAATCTTAAGGATTTCTAAATCAGTGACGGCGCGTAAAATATTATAAAAAGGCACATTTGATGCCGCAATTGCCATACCACTTATCCCGCGTGAGGATTATAAAATAGAATTATTATAATTTCCCCAATTTGGGAAAAACCACCCATATAATGTTCTGTTGTGGCCAAAGTTGATAGTGATTGTGCGTGAGATAGCGAACTTCTGTTTTATGATACTTATTCGCAATACCCCTTGTATTCAAGTGTAAGGCCAATAACTGCCTCCGTAGAAGCACGATCCAGCAGCGCAATTTATGGCCAACCGGTAGATACCTAACCAGCCAGTAACAAAATCCACTATAAGACTACAGTATATATAGACTCTGTTTAAACTGTGATAAGATGAAAAAATAACACATAAAAACCCAGCTCATTTCTTTAGTGTAGTAAATAACAACTTAGAGATTTAAAGTAACCTTAGAATCTTACTGCAGTGGTCAGCCAACCAAGCTAAGCACTTACACAGAAGATTGGTTTAAACATGAAATAAAGTGTAGGTCTTACATCGTCGCTCTCGCTCAGGTCGACGTTTCCATTGGCGTCATCATCCAGCTGGCGATGGAGCTGGGTTATTGCCTCCAAGCCGGCGCGGTCTTGCAGGCAAACTGGTTCGTTGTTGCACGCCTCCAGTAGAACTGGAATAAAAAGTTATAGTTTCATCAAGATGATTCGTTGTAAGGTGTTTGCTTTCTTTCTTGATATCCGATACACCCCACAAGAAGGGTAATTTTAAAGTGTATTACATGAGTATATTATTAGAATATTTGCAACACACCAATCGGACATTTTGTCACATTAGGCCGGCCACATACATACGGAATTCCGTTTCGATATTCCGATTCGGAATTCCGAACGCAGCAAGTCCATATAAAATATATGACCCGTCACACACGTACCGTAATTTTCCGTTCGAAATTTTGCAGGCAAAACGGGATTCCGTATGTGTGTGGCCGACCCGTTTGGAATTCCGAAACGGAATTCTGTATGTATGTGGCGGGCCTTACACATTAACATAGTCACCTAATCGGACATAAAAAACATGTAATTGATTACCTAATAAAAATTTTATAAATATAAAACAAACAAAGATGTTGAACATAATGATGGTCTTATAAAACAAATTAACTTCCATTTAACGCGGCTGATAATTAATTTGACCTAAACATTTCGATTGTTTCTAGGAATTCACACTACTGTTATATTTACAGAAACTATTTTTAATCGGCTATGTAATGTTTTATGGACATAATCAATTTTACACTTTTTGTAGCATCCATAGTCACACGGGGACTGAAGTATTCAAAATAAAACAAGTAACAAAACACAGCACTATATTCGTAACATCCCAATAAATTTAAAAAATTCAGGTATGTTAGGTGGTAGGACTTTTTTATGCCTAGAAGTCCATCTGGGTAGGTACCTGCTGCCAAATGACAGTGTTTTCCTATCTAAAACGCGTAGAGAGCCAATATGATTATGTACTGCAAGGCATTCCTTCTTAGTCCTAAGAAGTGACAACGTATGTATGTGCAGCTTTCTTTATTAGAAGTGCGCTGCAGGTGATCATATATTGCAGAAGCTGCTTACGATCAGGTGGACTATAAGTTCGTATGTCACTACAATATAAAAAAAATATACCCTAAATTAAGCACTCTTTGGGATAAAATGTATGCTTATCTTGATACATAGGTACATAAAATGATTTTTAAACGGAGATAAATTTTGACATACCACTATATGTACACAAATTACAGAGCCGTCATAGCTCAGGGACTAAACGCTCGCTGCAAATTTCACAAAACTCTAGCAACCCGGGTTCGATCCCCGCCGGCACCAATGAAATTGTTAATTGCAGTTATAAGTGCTGTTTTACCAGGTGCTCGGCGGTGAAGAAAATAATCGTGAGGAAACCGGCATGTCTGAGAAACAAGAAAAAAATATTTTGAAGACATGTGAAGTTCGCCAACACGCATTAGGACGTGATTTAAATGTAAATTATTAGTTTAATCCTGTAATAATCACATCACATCACCAAACTGTATCACACAGGGAAAACGAACGATAGTTGTGAAGGAAATCGGCAGAACAAGCGTTCATTGCGCGAAATTACAATTCGCAATATAAAGAAACGTTGTACGAATTTAAAAATGGAATTGTAGGCCGTTGAAAACATTTAGAGGTCCATTGAGATCTTCCAGGGCAATGTCACACATTTCCGTAACAATAAAACAAGGCACATCGCGTCGATTTTACGAAGGCTATAAATTGTTACATTTCTATATTTTTCTTTACTTTCTAATAACGTCTTTAATGTATTACTTATGATCAACAAATAAACGTATTATTATTATTATTATTTACTTTACATAATAATATATGAAGAATATAATATGTGACAATGTTCATATTTTGAATCAATGATACATTTGGATTATCATATAGGAACAGTAAACTATTGGTTAATGAAAATGTACTCAATTACAACGACTATAGATGCAGTTTTTATTGTAGGTATGAGTTTAAGAGATCAAACGTTTCGGGCAAAAGGCACATTTACGAGGGTGACACGTAAAGTTCTTAGAAAATCGAAAACTGAACAAACTAGCAAGTTATTAGTTTTATTATATCTTTTCAAAATAGTGTCCATTTACATCAATACATCGCTGCATCCGATGGAACCACTGAGAATAGCACTTTGCCCACGCGTCTTTAGGTCTTAGGGGTCTCTTCGACGGCATTTTGAAACGCAGCCACTGCTTCCTCAGCGTCCATAGAACGTTTTCTTCGAGGTTTTTCTATTATTTTCGGAAATAAATAAAAATCGCAAGATCGGATGGTCGGAGACCCAGTAATTCCACGTCTAACGTCGCCAAGTAGTCGATTGTTTGCTTGGCGGTGTGCGATGAGGCGTTGTCGTAGTGAAGGAGGATCCTACTGCGAGGTCATTTCTCCCGAACTTTTTCCAAAACAAGTGGCAAATAATTGTAAACTCTGCAATAACTGTTTTTCTATCCTCTAAAACAATTGCTGCGTTATGACCTATCCTTCCGAAGAACGAGGCCACCATCTTTTTTCCCACGCTTTGACGTCTCTTTAATTGGCAACTCCTCGGAAGGAAACACCCACTCAGCAGACTGTCTCTTAGTTTCAGGATCATAACAATAAATCTAGCTTTCGTCACCCGTAAGTATGTCGAACACAGCATTTGAGTCACCTCCGTTAAAACTTTGAACCATTTCACGACACCAATCAACACGACGGAATTTTCGAACCTCTGTCAAATTATGAGTTATCCACCGGGCACGAAGCTTCCTGACCGCTCAATGTTCATGGAGGATTTTGTGCACTTGACTCATACCGATGCCTAAGCATGTCCGAATCTGCTGCTAAGTCGCTCTTTTTTCAGTCTGTATCATACACTGATGTTATCTACAGTCGTTGCCGTAGAAGGCCGTCCCTCAGGTAGATCATCGGAGAGTCAGGTAGATTAGTACGACAACCTTTAAACTCATTAAACCAGTTATAAACAGTGGCACGAGATGGAGCTTCATCGTGAAAGGCCAATCGAAGTCTATCATAACTTTCTTGTTGATTTAAATGACATCGAGTCATAAAAAATCATTGTACGAAAATTTTCTCGCGTTAAATTCATGCTGACGTGACAGTGACACAGACAATTTTCAATTTGCCGCCAAATCATAAACAAATGACAAATTAATAAAATACATACGTAATAATATTGGCAAAGAGTTCCATTTTCAAAATTTGACCTTATTTTTTATTATATCGTTTACAAGAGACCAGTTCTAAAAATTTTCAGTGTCGCCCGCGTATTTTTGAAAAACAAATTATTCAATTATTATTCCTCTCGGGATCGGTTCGCTGACACTTGGCATTGAATTGTACGGTTTTATTTAACTGCATACATTTTTCGACAGCTTGCTTTACGAACGTTGGAACCGAAATATTTTCTTAAAAACTTTCCTTGACCACAATTACAACACGATACGTATAATTTTTCAATGTCACACTTTTAAAACATACTCGTTACGGAGCACGTGTATATTATGTACAACATGGTACATAGCGAGCAATTGTTAGTTCTGAATTTAGCGATAACGTCCGAAGGTGAACAATGGATTGGAAATGTGCAATAAATGCTACGACGAAATAAAAAAAAACAGTACTTTCCATTGTTTCGAGGATCATTGGTTATATTATGACGGCTTCAAGCTAGAGACATTTCGGGTACTGTCAGAAGTTATTGACGTAGATCCATATTTTTATAGGATAAGGGTGACAAACGCACACACACACACGCGCACCTGAACGTAAGTGGTTGCTGTGGCCGCTGTGACATCTATCCTCGATTACGAATCAAATGCATATGCGTTGTCCCTGAGGACCAAGTTGGAATAACTCGTTTCCAGTAAAAAGGTTCTCTACACTCACCATATGAAACACTGCATCATTAAGCTGCTATTTTACGCTGGTATTCTGCGATAGCGTGGTCCTTCCCCGGTCGAGCCAACTCATTCCTACTACAACTATATCAGTAGGTAATAATAGCTGCAGTATGGCTCTACCACGTAAAGAAATCATGAAATTATAAATGACAAACTGCCGTAAAGGATTAAACAAAATAAGCACCTTCACCTATTCGTGCCCCAAGTACGCTCAAGAATATGTTATAAAATAAAAAAATAATTAGTGTTCTGCAAGGTTCTCGAGTGGCAGCCTCATACCGGTAGGCGAAGTGTGCGGCAGCCTCTAACTACATGGAATGACGACCTGACATGGTAAGACCTGACATGACATGCAGGTGAATCAGGTCCGTGCTTTTTCTTGGGCCTATGTTCATCAGTGGATTTGTGAAGGGCTGTAATGATGATAATAGTGTTCTGCATAAATAATGGTTTCGGTTAAAATTCACCTGGTTCAAAGTTTTGAAGGTTCAGCGTACTCGCCTTCAAATATATAACTCGTACTAATCAAAGTGAATACGCCCTGTATTCACTTTGATTAGTACGAGTGCAGGTGATAAGTAATTGCGGGTGATTAGTGCAGGTGTGTAGTGTGAGAAGTGTCTAATTCTGATTAGTGGCTGTGTTTAGTAAATTCAGTTGTTAGCCGTCGACCACAATATGTTGGTCGCACCTCAAGAAGCGCGCTTGCAATTGCAAGAAATATTTAAAAAGTCAGGGTGTTTATTATTGTAAAGGCATTCATGTTTTAGATACTCCTGCACAAATTTATAGGTTATGTCTTCGGTTCACTTTGCCATTTTTGCAACACAAGAGAGCCTGCGACGATAAACGCTGCTGTCCAGACATGTTTAGAGGTAGGCATTCTGCGAGTGAGGGGGAAGGGAGGGCGCGCGGGGCGCGGATACACACAGTCCACTCGCAAAAAAATAGAACACGCTTCTAATCACTTTACTACGCAGGTTATTCCTTCGTCTGACCTCCTCTGACCGGAAAGAAATTCCGCAGGTAATAGGTAAAGGAAAAAAAGGAAATTAATTTATTAAAATTATTTCTTCATTAAAAAGCAAAAACCAACATCAAAACGTAAGAAACATAGTCCACCTGATGTTAAGTGGTTACTGCGGCCCATAGACATCTACATCTACCCTCTCTTACAAATCAAGATGCAGATGCGTTGTCAGCCGTGAGGACTAAGATGGAATGCCTCATTTCTAGTAAAAAGGGTCTCCGGTTCTCTACACTCATCATACGAAACACAAACAGCGTTAAGCTGCTATTTTACGTTGGTATTCTGTGAGAGCGTGGTCCTTCCCTGGTCGAGCCGACCCATTCGTGCTACAACTATACTACTAATATAGTTGCAGCATGGCTTAACCACGTAGAATTTCAAAATCGGTTATTACCACGTTTTTACTTTTTTTTTATTTTGAACCCTTTTGACTGTACGAGGGATATTACAAAGTAACACAACTAGAATATTGCCTATTTAGTTACATTAAAAACTTCTTTCGTTATTTTTAACCCATAGGGGTAGAATTATTTCGCCAAATTTATATGGTCCACCTATTTAATAAGAACTCCTTCATAATAATAATCATTTAAATATGGTCGGACATTTTAGAGGAATCGGTGTACATACATAAGAACATCAACGAACGAAAAACACCTACAAGTTTTCTGAAACCGGTTAAACATAAACAGAAACACGTATATTATAAAAAAAAATATAATAAGCTAATCAACTATAACAAATATAATCCATACTCTATACGTTTGTGGGTTTGGCATAAAAGGACTACATTACACTCATCATAATTTCATGCTATTCTAATGTAGTGATTATTTTATGTTGATTTTCGGAGCACCCTCTAGGGGTCTAGGCTCTCTATAAAGTAAACGAATGACGAATGTGCCACAACCAGTACAACCATTCGTGCCTGCAATTAATTCAACTACAGAATGTAAACATTAACCCTTTTATATAAAAATATATAAAGCAACTACAGATCCCATCGGTAACTCAAGTATGCTAGAAACATGTATGTGTTGTATGAAACCAAGATGTAAAAATTATTGGCCCTCGATGCATAGTAATACCTTTATCAGCCCTGACAAATAACATCAGCGTCATGTTGATCTTGAGCTACAAATTAACAATGTAAATGTATATATGAGCTACCTCATGCCTACGGCTCTCATTCTGTCTGAAATAGGTTAAATTTTCTACAAATGTGAACAATGTTTAGCTGCTTTTATTTAGAAATATATTTATAGTTTCTTATATCATCATCTTTACAAATCCACTGCTGAACATAGGCATCCTCCAAGGAATGCCACAAAGCACGGTCCTGAGTCACCTGAATCCATCGACTTCCTGCATGTCTTACCAGGTCGTCACTCCATCTAGTGGGGGGACGCCCTACACTTCGTCAGCCGCTACAAGGCCGCCACTCAAGAATCTTTTATCCAATAGGTTGTCGGTTTTTCGAGCAATATGGCCGGCCCATTGCTACTTCAGCTTACTAATCCGTTGGGCTATGTCAGTCACTCTGGTTCTACTGCGGATATCCTCGTTTCTAAGTTTATCTCCAGTGGATCAGCATGTGGAGTCATTCACATAAAGTTTGATTATTCGGAAACTAGAAAATCTTCTATATTATGTATACCTAAAGGGACAACTTTATACCCCTTTTTAAGCATATTGCGCGCACGGAGAAGTATGAGATTAGGTATGGTTAAAGTTTATTGGAGGAATACAGAAAGCTAAAATGTATATATTATAATATGTGTTACATACAATAGATAATTTAATTAAATAAAACATTTATTGCTTACATTCATACTATAAATGTAATTTATCTAATACACAATAGTCTATGGTCAAATAGTCGCACAGAGTAGAGATTGTCGCCAAAGAATTTAAAAATGTTTTCAACAAATTAATTACCTACCGAGAGATTGACTGAATGAGCTGTGAATTCAATATTTAATATACCTATATATTTAATATATTTATTCAATAGTCTGTAGTGTATTTTATGGCAAAATAACCTTTTTTATACTTTATTAGATATATGTGTTTTATATATAAACATGCAGTTGAAAGCATAGATAATACATCTATACAAATAAATCAAATTGAAGAGTCTGTTTTTAATGTCAAAATAACAGCTTTTTCCCAATATATATGAAAGTATAAACGGTACTAATGTCAAAAAACAATTTTTAACATTTTGTCTGCCTGTAGGTTTGTTCCGGCTAATCTCCGAAACCGCTGTACTGATTTTGACGGGACTTTCACTGGCAGATAGATAGCTGATGTTATGAGAAATAACTTAGGCTAGTATTATTTTAGAAAAAGAATTAGGGTTGCGCGCAAAAAACTTAAACCCATGTAATCCAATCGTAATAATTTCCACGCAGGCGCAGTCGCCGGGTACAGCTAATTTTTCCCAAACATTTTCTAATAGAAGTGGCAATCAATTGTTAGTGTACCACTCTGCAGTAACTGTTTTTCGCTCCTCTAAAACAATTGTTGCGCAATGACCTTCCGAAGAACGAGGCCACCATCTTTTTTCCCACGCTTCGACCTCTTTTCGCTTTAGTTGGCAACTCCTCGGAAGGAAACACCCAGACAGCAGACTGTCTCTTAGTTTCAGGATCATAACAATAAAACCAGTTTTCGTCACCCGTAAATATGTCGAACACAGCATTTGAGTCACCTCCGTTAAATCTTTGAACCATTTCACGACAGCAATCAACACGACGGAATTTTTGAACCTCTGTCATATTATGAGGTATCCACCGGGCACAAAGCTTCCTGACCGCTAAATGTTTGTGGAGGATTTTGTGCATTTGACTCATACCGATGCCTAAGATTGTCCGAACCTGCTGATAAGTCACTCTTTTGTCAGTCTCTATCATACGCTGCACAACACTGATGTTATCTTCAGTCGTCGCCGTAGAAGGCCGTCCCTCACGTATATCATCAGTGAGATTGAGAGTGCGACCACGTTTAAACTCATTAAACTAGTCATAAACAGATGGGGTTTCATCGTGAAAGGTCAATCGAAGTCTATCATAACTTTCTTGTTGACTTGAATGACATCGAATGTCATAAAAAATCATTGTACGAAAATTTTCTCTCGTTAAATTCATGCTGACGTGACACAGACAATTTTCAATTTGCCGCCAAATCGTAAACAAATGACAAATTAATAAAATACATACGCAATAATATTGGCAAACATTTCCACTTTCAAAATTTGAACTTATTTTTTTATTACATCGTTTACAAGTGGCCAGTTCTAAAAACTTTCAGTGTCGCCCTCGTAGCTTAATAGTCATTAAATGTTTATCGTTATAGCGGCTATTTAAGATGTCTGCGGGCTACTCCTAACTGGCAGGCTGTGAGGCACATCATACAAAATCGTAAAATGTTTTGTTGCAAAGAGCATTCACGAGATGGCGTCGATATATTAAGATTTAAGATATTGTTGTTTCTCAGAATTACTACCACAAAGTGCACAGACAGCTATAATTCATGGCGATGCAATTAAGAAGCCAAAGTAGACACATGAAACGTTTTTATAGGTTCATTAACATTCTATGTTGAAAAATTTATGGAAATATCTTCTCTGTTATACACATTACACATTTCATAAAAACTATATTATATCTACATCGCTTTGAGCCGTGGTTGGTCAGGCTCAGGCGCGACTTTTTAATTTTATGACAACACATGCGAGATGGAACCAAATCTTTGTGCAGCAACTTTAGGTAGATTACAGTTATCTTAAGTCTATCAAAAGTCCACTGTTGAACATAGGCCTACGGTGCTGATTGCCTCATAGAGGGGCCAAAATTACCATAGTTGCCATGCTTGGCAGACGGGTTGGAAACCGCAGTTTTTTATAATTTTGAGTTGATGTCAGGAAGATGCTGCGGCCCATCTTCTGTTTAATTTTCCTCAGTCGAGTCGACACCAGATGGATGATATGTTATAGTAGATTCCCTTACATTGGTATATAAAAATCACGTATTTAGACGCCAGGAGACGAAATACAGGGTTGCACGCGTACTGGCGAGCGCTTAGTCCTGGAGATATCAGGGTTTAATACCATAAAATGTACCCCCACAAACTTCCACACCTATTTAATACTAGCTGTTCCACGCGACTTCGCCCGCGTGGAATTTATTGCGACTGAATTTCATGGGTTTTAATTTCTTTGCGCGTAACCCTAATTCTTTTCCTAAAATAAAAGTAGCCTAAGTTACTCCTTATAACATCAGCAGTGAACTATCTAGCAGTGAAAGTCTCATCCAAATCGGTTCACAGGTTTTTGCGTGATGTGTGTTCAGACAGACGTCGTGTTAGTTTTATTAAAAATAAACTAAAATAGATTATAGTAATAGGTATATAATAGATATTTCAAGTACATGTAACTTTTGTCTTTTACTTTTTTGCACGTGTTAAGGTTGCAGCACGAATGAGTCGTTACTACGAGGAAAAGACGCACTTGGTGTGATATAGCAGCAATGTTGCTGTTTCGTTTGGTGCGTGACAGGAACCGAAAACCCTTCCAACTGGTAACATTTCATCTTAATTCGGGGTGACAATATTTTTAATGCAGGATAGATGTAGGTGTAGGTGTCTACGGGACATAGCATCCACTTAACATAAGGCGGACTGTGTCCTCGTTTGTTACCCTCTCTTTATTAAAAATCCACGGAACCAATCGCACAGCGTGGAAGCTCTTTCTTAATTTACTACCCATATTCGAGTATTGATTTCATTCAGATGTAAGTTCTATGGTGTGATTGCGGAGCAGGAAGAATTTCAAATTATTGCAATTCATACAAATGTGAACTTTAATATCTTGAGAATAAACTCGCTTTTCGAATCACAAATATTGTTCAAAAGGTCCTAAAACACTTCCTCGCACCACATCATCTAGCATTTGATATAGTTTAAAGTGGGTACGACGCTTCATCATTATAAACATTTTAGCTCGTTTTATTCCGATTGTATGATATCACTGGTATTTAACCTAATGACTCTTAAAATTAATTCACCAAATTAATCGTGTCTTAAAATACAAATACCGCCGGCAACGAAACCCGATGAACGTGTGACAAAGCAATCCAATCTCAGTGTCTAGTACAATCAAAATTTAAAAATAAATATATATGTAACACTCCGACTACAGTTGCCGGATATAAAGGCATTTCTAAAAACAACACCTAGTCAATTCATCTTGTAACCAAGTGCCAAAACATTATACAATAATTAAATTGTACTTTATTTTGATTGCCATAACGATGAATTTGCTATTGTTATAAGTTATTATCAAGACAGATCTTACCCTGCTGAGTCGCCAATGCACTTGGTAGTGAATTAATGATACAAAGTCATGAAAACGTGAGGTTAACTTCAACGTGGTACAGAGTTGAAATGACGATGATTATATTATGTTGTCACGCATGCGCCATTGTAAAGAAATTGTTCTTAATTGTTTGAGTACACATCACGTAAAGCATTGAATTTAAAAAAAAAAATTTAACGATATCCAAATATATTTCCAAATTTTTGAAACTTATAAAATAAATTAGTGGATATATAAATATTTCTTAAGTAATCATATAGAAGTTTTGTGGATTTAACGTATTAGATAGGAATATCGGATAGGTACAGATATTTTATTTAAATTAAATGCTTATATCAATGGCATAAAGTTCATAATAATTGTTTTATTTCTCTAAAGGAAGCCCGAACGCCATTTGCTCCATATCAAACCTGAGATTTTCAATTGATTATCTATATTATAACATAAATGTCAAGTTACTAGCATATAATATAGCCAATAGAAAATTACATAAATGAATATGATCTTTTAATACAATAAAATTATATAAGACTGATGAATCAATAACACGAATGATTTTTGATATTTCTATTGCATCAACAAATACTACAACAAATACAATAAAATTAGTGTAGATTTTAGGAGACTATAATCTACACTGATGTACATATACTTCAACATATAAGCAACAGACATGTACTTTGGTTCTTATAACTGATAGATATAATATACTCTACTAAACAAACACACACTCAATAATTTAAAGTTAAAAATTTTGTACAACCGCACAAAAGAACTCAAGAACTACGAGGGTGGATTGAAAAGTACTCGGCCTAACACAGATCCATTCAATTCTAAAAATCAAATCTACCCACATTATTTAGTTCAGTTCAGACTAGTTCATTGTGTGAAGTTCGAAACGTGTGCGATAATTAGTTGTGATTTTATAAATTTATTAACAAAGTAATCGGACATAATTTCCGCGAATGGAGCAAATCGAGCAGCGTGCCGTCATTAAGTACCTCCATAAGAAGGGGCTATCATCAAAAGCCATCCATGATGACATGGTCAGTACATTAGGCGATTGTGCTCTGTCATATTCATCCGTCAAAAAATGGATAGCAGAATTTAAGCGTGGTAGAGAGAGTGTGAAAGATTAACCCCGCTCTGGAAGGCCTTCGATGTCAACTACTGACGAAAATATTAAAAAAGTACTTGATTTAATAATGGGAGACCGCAGATTAAAAATTAGAGAGATAGCCGAGATTATAGGCATCTCTTATGAACGAACTCAAAACATCATTGTCAACGAGTTGGGTTTCCACAAGGTGTCTGCGAGGTGGGTTTCGCGACTGCTTTCAGTTGAACAAAAAAGGACGCGATTGACTATTTCACGCGACTGTTTGGAGTTATTTGAAGCCGATGCAGATGATTTTTTGAATCGTTTTGTTACTATGGACGAAACATGGGTTCATTACTGTACACCGGAAACAAAACAACAATCAAAACAGTGGAGAAGACTTGGTTCACCACCCCCTAAAAAGGCTAAGTCGATTTTGTCGGCAAATAAGGTGATGGCTTCAGTATTCTGGGACTCGAAAGGTGTGATTATGATTGATTATCTTGAAAGGGGTCAGAATATAAACTCTGATTACTACTGCACCTTACTACGTCGTTTACGAGAGGAAATAAAAGAAAAACGTCGAGGAATGCTCAGAAGAAAAGTCCTGTTTCATCAAGATAACGCCCGTGTTCACACGTCAGTACAGTCAATGGCTGAAATTCACAACTGTGGCTTTGAACTGTTACCGCATCCGCCGTATTCACCTGATCTGGCACCATCAGACTTCTTTCTGTTCCCTAACCTAAAAAAGCACTTGGGAGGTCAAAGATTTTCGACAAACGACGAGGTCAAAGCAGCTGTAGACGCATATTTTGACTCTAAGGAAGAATCATTTTTTTTTCAACGGTCTAAATGCTTGGAAGGGGAGGTGGCAAAAGTGTATTGAACTTGATGGTGATTATGTAGAAAAATAAAAATATAACTGATTAAGTATGTGTTTATTTTCTTGGTTAGGCCGAGTACTTTTCAATCCACCCTCGTATTGGTCAGACCTTGATCAAATTTATATGGGACCACATGAGAAGCACCAGCTTTCAAATAAAAAATAATGATCGTAATTGGTTCACCTAGAAAAAAGTTGAGGTAACACATTTTTCGGTCTGAAATATGTAACTTTGTTCCAATGCCTCTTTTTTCTATATCATAGGATTTGTTAGTTTGTTTTTGTTATTTCTATAGAAAAACTACTTTCTTCGTATAAAGTTAATTGTAGATGTCCAAAGGTAGCAGTAGAAACTTATCATCAGGTGTACTATTAAGCTAGTTTCAAGGTCACAAAAAAGTAACAGCACTACACAAAAAATTTAAATTAGCAACGGAAAAGCGCCAAGCGGGCAACAAAACAAGAAAAACTTCAACTTAAATAATTAGAGAAGTTAGATCACAGGAAAAATCTCACGCGCAATAAATCAACGCAACAACAACAAACAATCAGCTACTAGTACAAAGAACTCAGGCTCCAGTACGAGCCATTTAACATCATTCATTGAGATCAATTACTGCGGTGCGATGCAAACTGTTTGAGACCAAGCTCCTAATAGCAATTGTTTCTTTGCACGATCGTAATTCGTATCTATATTTTATTCATACGATGAAAAGTGTTATGTATGATTTATACTGCGACTAAATTTTCGTATTTCTATCGGATATCAACCGCGTATGAGATATTATAGAGCCACAATTTTCACCTACCCACAGTACTTAAAAAGGAACAGCCTATGTACTTTCCACAGGAGTGCACGATCCTCCTGTTTAAAAAGAGGATTTTCGATCAGGGAAGACTCCACTGCGTTGCTCCAATGCGTGTTGGCAAATTTCACTTGTCCTCAAAAAATTATTTAATTTCGCAAACGTGCCGGTTTCACTGCGATATTTATTTAACCGCTAATTAACAATTTCAGTAGTGGCTATGGGGATTGAGCTCTGTCTCTTACTCGTATACTATGTAATTTCGCAAGCCGTCATCCCCTGAGCTACTGCGGCTCACCAACGCTCATTCAAATCCAAAAAAGCAATAACTTATCCTAGCTACCCAGACGGGATTCCACCCAACGCAAAAGATATGGTGCATGGAGCCATTATTTGACCAATAATACACATCGAAATGACGTACACTGGCTTCATAGTATGACGCTCTGTGTAAGATTGTCGGCTGCAATGCGTATTACAATGGAAGATAGTGCTACTAATATCCACCAATTGAATGTTTATGCTTAATGAGTAAAGTTTATTTTGAAAAATTCTTAGAAGGTTATTTGTTGCCGACTGTGCTTCGTGGTCAGTCCGCCTGTCTGCAAAGATCGATCCACCATTGTTTGAAAACTAATCTTTCTAATGATAACAACTCAAAATAATAAGACTGTGGTTACCAACCCGCCTGCCAAGCGTGGCAACTTGGCAAAATCCTCCTAAAAAAACTAGGCAATCTATGGGAGAGGCCTATGTTCAGCGGTGGATTTTATAGGCTGTAATGGATGGATGATGGACTATTGCTAAAACTGAACTGTGATTTTCAGGTCTCAGTGTATTATAATAGTTCTCTTTCTTTAAGTGAGTCCAATGCCTACCATAAGGCATCTGGGTAGATTAGGACAGAGTAAGAGTCTCTGTATTTACAAGTGTAATAAGAAGATGACGAGAATGCAACCGTACTCTGGACGAGTGCTGCAAATCAGTGCTTTGTTTTCTAATATGCGCACTGAACTCCAGGGCTATTGTAGTGCTCATAGACAATAATATCTATTTTCGATTAAGAATCAAAATTCTAAATGCGTTGTCAAAGGACAAAGATTAAATGCCTCGTTTCCATTAAAAAGCGTCTCCCCTTCTATAAGCTCACCATATGAAACACAGCAGCAATAAGTTACCATTTCACGCTGGTACGCTCACAGAGAGCGTGGTCCTTCCTCGGTCGAGTCGACCCATTCGTGCTACAAACACGAAAATTTAAACATTTAGTCTTCGGTTGTTGTTCGATCCATATCTGACGTTGTGCGGTCACAGCGCCGCCACATTTAACTATACATTTTATGCCTTACGTAAAATACCCAGAACAGTGACGGAGAACAGTGTCAAAGACGGGAGACTTCTGGTACTGCAATTGCTTCATTCCTCTACTACACTTCACCAGCAAAGTATGACGATTATGGCAAACTCTCGCTACAACGGGAGGGGCCAATGTCCAGCTCTAACGTGCTGACGAAGATGTAGAAGAAGAATTTACTTGGAAGGTGGCTAAATTTTTACTTAAAAGCAGGTTTAAGAAAAGTAAAATTACATATAGTATATAGCCATACGTCCCACTTCTGAGCACATGCCTCTCACTTCTGAAAGGGTTTTTGGGCAAGTAAGTGTCCGCCACGCAACCCCAATGCGTGTTGGCAGACTTTATACACCATCGAAATATTTTTTTTCTCGGACATGCAGGTTTCCTCCTGTTTTCCTTTACCGCCGAGCACGAGTTAAATCAGCACTTTCAATTGCAATTAACAACTTCATTGGTTTCCGCGGAGATCGAACCCGGGTTGCTCGCATACTGTGAAATTTACAGCGAGCGACAAATAGAGGTTTACGATGTAGTTTTTGTTGTCAGTAATTCTAGCCTCTAGAAACGCGAAATTAGGAGTTAATGACTCGTGAAAATTTCGTCTCGACCATTACGTCTCGAGGAAATTTCCATTTGTATATTCTAATGACCAATTAATAAAAGACATTTTTTTACGTGGTAGAGCCGTGTTGCAGCTATATTACGGTTGTACCCATTCGTGGATCTGCTCGACCGGGGAAGTACCTAACACACTATTACAGAATACCGGCGTAAAATAGCATCTTTATGTCGCTATATTTCGTATGGTGAGTGTAGACAACCGGAGGCCCTTTTTACTTGAAACGAAGCATTCCATCTTAGTCCTTAGGCGTTGACAGCATATTTGCATTTTGATTCTCAATCGAGGATCGATGTAGATGCCTATGGGCCACACTCGCTTAGCATTAGGTGAACTGTGTGCTCGTTTGTCACCCTTCATATATAAGATTTTTTAAAATATTTTCTTTGAATATAAAAGAATGATAATTATGACTTTTCCGATTCTGGCGAGACTGTTCCCAGCGATTATTTCGCGTATGTTTATATTATATACGCAACGTCCATGACTACAGATGGTATGTAAGACACATGTCGTACCACCACTAACTAAACGTACAGCATTAACGTTTTATATTAATTAATGTCGTGAGCCTGTAAGAATGCATCATAAAACCTCTAGGCGCCTGATGTACCAAATGTTGTAAACATTTTTGTACTCTTACAACATTAAACCTTTGAACAATATTCTAAGCCCTGATATAAACATTGAAATTTATATATCAGTACTCCATTTTTATAATTTTTATGACGAGCATTTGCGTTCCTAAAAAAAACTCCTGAGATTAGCATTAAAAAAATTGAGGGTCACTTATCGGGATAAAAACTGTCCTGCCTCTCAAGTTAGACCAAACGGCACACAGTGTGCAAAATTTCATTGCAATCAGTTCAGTAGTTTAGGAGTTCATCGCGGACAAACAATGTGACACGTAATTTTTAGACTAAGATTAGCGACCCGCTCAGGCTTCGCCTAGATAGGATCTACTGATGTAGCGTTATTTACACTTGAGACAGTTAAAGACCATTTACGTTATAATTTGTTTTATAAAAGAAGTTTAAGTTTTGTCGGATACAATAAAGCCTAGATCCCTCATAACATTGCTTTTTGCCTTTTCATACAGTTTTCGGCATTCCGAATATTAGCCCGGACGAACTGACAGACAGACAGTCACGGGCCTAGTGAAATTGCGTTTCTTCATTCATACTCCTATGAACGTCCCCTGCTGAACACAGGCCTCCGCCATAGATTCGCCTCATAGGTTTCTTCATACGGAGATATTATTTAAACATTCGATTGGGTAATGGATTTTCTGTTATAATCTGATTCTGACGACTTTACAGACTATTTGATAGCGATTAGCTGAGTACTAGGCTAGTGACCGTGTCTTCAACAAAATTCAAGGAGAATCATTCGGAATTCGAGTATGCTTGGAACTAACTATTGCGTCGTTAATTATAATTAGAAAAAATACATTTTAAACCGTTGCAGCCTTTTTTCTTAAAAAAAAAAAACTTTAAATGTCTACCTGTATGTAGAGACTTTTTATATATACCTA
The DNA here is from genome assembly GCA_963668995.1 of Parnassius mnemosyne. NCBI lineage: Eukaryota > Metazoa > Arthropoda > Insecta > Lepidoptera > Papilionidae > Parnassius > Parnassius mnemosyne. The sequence goes on from CAVLGL010000083.1 coordinate 16,069,142, forward strand.
GTATAAATTGCTCATGGACAAACACCCAGACTAGGAAACAATTATTTTGTGCGCCATACAAATATTTGCTCCGTGCGGTAATTAATTCCGCGGCCCGCAGTGCTAATAGTCTAATGCTAATGCTATAGGAGACAGAAACGTTGCAAAAAAAAGAGTAAATTTTTGTATGACTGGTTTTCAGATATTTCCTACCTTATTGAAGTAAGGAATGCGGTACTTCGTCGTATGTACGAATGTTTCAGTGGTTTATACACGTAGAAAGAACGAATGAGAAAAGCGTGACAAAGCAAACTTATCTTTGGAAGGAAGTTTATGGATCAAATTGGCGGAATTATTAAAGATGGACCAAATTAATGTGGTCCATCTTTAGTATATCGCTACCAAGCTATTTCTAATTTATTGTGTTGTTAATTTGTGTAACATACATGATTGTAAGCTGTTATTTAAAAAAAAAGTCCCGCTGGGTTTCTTGCTGGTTCTTCCCAGGACAGAGGTTTTTTTTTTCGAACCAGTGGTAATCATACAAAAGAGTGACTTTCAATAAGTATTATTTATAATCTATATTGAATAAAAAAGTTTCTGTTTCTGTTTCTATTAGTAATTAGTTTGTAGTCGCCAGTTAGTTTGTAGTTAGAGTACCTTTAACCGAAGAACATGTATGCATATGGATGTGGAAGAAGCGAGAGGTGTGTGTCAGGATCGTGCCAAATGGAAGTCCGATCCGTAGTCTTCAGGGGTAGGCAGAGACTACTAATACAACATTTGCAGCCTATATACGTCCCACTGCTGGGCACAAGCCTTCTCCCATTTCTGAGAGGGTATTAATTAGGGCAAGTAAATGTCCGCCGCGCTGCCCCAATGCGTGTTGGCGAACTTCACATGTCTTCGAGACACATTTTTTTTATTTCTCAGACATACAGGTTTCCTCACGATGTTTTTCTTCACCGCCGAGCAAGTGGTAAATCTGTGCCGGCGGGGACTGAACTCGGGTTGCTCGCGTACTGTGAAACGTACAGCGAGCGCTAACCAATCGGAGCTACCACGGCTACAAATATGTTCTAGTAAAATATAATATCAATGCGATCTGCTTCATTTGTTTTTAGATATTGCTTCAAAGGGTTGAAGTATTTCTTTCATGAGATGTAATTAACCGTATACGACAACAACTACTAATCACTATGTTGGAACTCAAACGATACAGCTTATTATGATAAAAGAGGGAAGTAAAATGGCGAGGTCAAAAATGTTACAAAAGTAACACTCTTTCAAAGCTACGCCTATTACTCTCTCGCTCTCTCTATTTCTCTCCCTGTCTCTCTATCTCTCTCTCAATCTTTGACGCCCCTCGTCGCAGCTATCTGTCTGCAGCTCTTATGCAACCTTAAGAAAATTTGTTTGATCATTTTCAAAATATTTGTCGCACTCTTCTAATCCACCTATTCTCACCGAGACTCAATGTGATCTGGCTCTTAATTAAACAACCGAATTTCTGTCTCGCAAATAGATATTATATTCTTTGATTACAGAACTCTATCATAGTAAAATTTTAAAACGGTTTGATTTTTTTTTTATTAGCGACATCATAATTGTCTGGCAAATATAAGTTTGTGTCGCTAAAAGGACATAAAAAATTAAAATGATAACTTTTATCATGAAATGATTTTAGAATGCGCAATTTTTACCTATATCAGACTTACCGCAAGTCTACCCTAACATCAATAAGGAAGAAAGGCAAGCAATACTAAAATTCTCTTTTGGAAACTTTTCTAGCTCTCGTACCATTTTAGCCAGTACTTTATTTATCTGGCCGTCACTTATTTATGATTAGGTTCACATAAATTATTACATTATTATTTTATAAATACACGTGTTATAGAACAGTAGTTATGAAGTTGCAGCGTATGTGACATCCCAGTATAATTCCGGGGGCGTCGTAAGAAGCGACAGACAGGAATGAATGAGAAGATGGGCAGCAGCATCTACCTGATAACAATTTTTTTTTAGGATAAGGGTGACAAACGAGCACACAGTCCACCTAATGGTAAGTGGTTGCTGTGGCCTATAGACATCTACATCTATCTTCGATTCAGAATCAAAATGCAGATGCGTTGTCACCCGTGAGGACTAAGATGGAATGCCTCGTTTCCAGTAAAAAGGGTCTCCGGTTCCCTACACTCACCAAACGAAACACAGCAGCGTTAAGCTGCTATTTTACACTGGTATTCTGTGAGATCGTGGTCCTTCCCCGGTCGAGCCGACCCATTCGTGCTACAACCATAATACAGCTGCAGCATGGCTCTACCACGTAATAACAATGATGTAATGATAATGGTGTGGTGTTCTGTAGCTCTCAAAGTATTATGAAAAGCTTTAATTTGAAATTAGTTCAATGTTTACTTGTTCAGATGAGTTCAATGTTTATCTTCGCGGTGTTCAAAGTTTTTCAGGGATCATAAAAACTACAACACAAAATTGTAATAAACAGAAAAATTTAAGAGCACCTACAGTACCGTTTATCTATCACATATTATGTAAAATCGGAAATTTAATTACATTTAATTTAACGATGTTGTTTGCTTTTGTTTAATAAGAAAAATTTCATAAAATAGACCAGTACAAAAGAACTGTATTATGTTTACAAGATTGTTATTACACCAGAGTATTACAACGATTCCACGTATCGTATCAGTTACGAAATGCATGTTTTTGAAATTTATAATTTCTTAATGACTTCTTTTATACTTTTTATAAAAGTATAATAAGTTGTATTTCAGTTATTAAAAATGTTCTTAAAGATTTTCTAGTAATGAAAATTGTGGTGTATATAAACTGTATTTATTTAAAATGCGGTGTTGTTTAACCATGCAGTGGCGGTGTAAGAATATCCACTACCCCGTATCATTCCGTGGGTGTCGTAAGAGGCGAAAGAGGGAAACTGAACCAGGAGATGGGTAGCAGATTTTCCTGATAACATCTGAATAAAAATAACTGCAGTTGCCAACCCGCTTGCCAAGCGTGGCAACTATGGCAAATATCCCTCGTATGAAGTAATCTATATGTGAGGCCATATTCAGCAGTGGACTTTGATAGGTTGTGAAGGTGAATTAAGGGAGGTGTAATATAAACAAGTTGGCAACACGTTTGTGTTCGTGTAGTTAGCTTCTATACGAGGACAATGTTTGGGATAGCTATTGCTGCTAGGGAAAGTCTAAACGACGATAGGGAAAACTGTATTTGTTAAACTGCAAAACTCTATTTTTATAACATTGCCGAAAGATCATCACTGATAGTTCTTGGAACCGTTAAGTGCGAGTCATCTGTGTAGATTCGTTAATGTTTTTATAAACATCCGTGATAACTTATCTCGCGTTGAATGAAGGTTAACCATATTTTATAAATGTTAGGCATAGATTTAAAAATGGAACTAATTTTTACGGGTCCTTTCGTGCCCGTGGATGCTGTTAAAAAGCAAAGAATGGCGCGAATGCAAAATAAGTCAGTCTAAATATTTAAAATGGAAATAAAATACACATAATACATAATATCAAATGCCCTTCATGTTTTGAAATTATCAAAGTAGTCAGAAAAATATATACTTATTAATAGCAAATTATATTATTTTATTAGATTTAAGAAAATCTCTTTTGCAGGCCATTTTATTTTGCGTAGATTCATTTATGTATTCACATTCACAACAACATGTGCCTTTAACAGTCAAGAGGAATTCGAAAACAGGCTTCAATTGAAATTATTTAAATAATTATTATCATTAGGTACATATTTTATCTTGATATTTATTAATGACAATTATTCTTTTGAAGCCGGGGAAGCGCGCGCTATTTGATTTGACCAATGAGCGCACGCGGTGGTAATAAAATGTGCTGTTATATAAACAAATTTATATGTGTAAACTATATTAATAAATGTATTTACTGTTGATAATAAGTGTTTGAAAAATTTGCAGATCATGGATAAAAAATGATGGCAACGATTATCATCATTGACTAAACTAAAAAAACAAGCACACATCAGCATTAGATTTAGCAGCAACAGACACGTTGTCATCCCTGGGCAACAAAATAGAATGCCTTATCGTGGATGTTCATTTGGATATATTATAAGATAATTATTGTTCTCATGACGTTTTAAATATTTTTTCAAATAATACGCTAATACCTGAATTTATAAAAAAATCTGTTTCTAAGAAATTCAGACTACTACTAGCCTTGCAATCACTTACTTTTTTAAATAATATTTACACTTTACTGTCGTTCATATTTCAATACCCTCACAGGAAATCGTAACACGTTAACCTAAATAATCAGAGATAAGTTGCACGAATCCAATGTCATCGCGTCATTATTACATACTTGCTACTTATGCTGGATTATATGAAAAAAAAAAACAATATCGAGCTAAGCGTTGTTGTGATGATGTGCTCTAACTTTTTTTGGCAAGCACGGCAAACTCACGCTCCCGTCTTGTTGGCGGTCGCTCCACCCCGTTCTACACTCGTCCTTCAGTTTTTCTATACTATCTGGATCGTAAAATGCATTTTAAGCCTTCTAAAATTTGAAATGTGAATGATAAATGAACTATGTATGACAAATTAAAATTCGACTCGATTTATTATATCATTCGTAAGAATTAGAAACCTCGTCATTTCTTAAAAATTATGTTTACCTTACTGCGCTTGTTTATAGGATAGGGTGACAAACGAGCACACAGTCCACCAATGGTAAGTGGTGTTGTGACCGGTGTTAATATTTTCTATGGAATACATGGGGTCCAGTAAATATGCTTTAAAAATATTTTTACCCTTTATTATCTGGCTATTTCCGAGCAAAGCTATAATAAAAATTGTAGACCCCTGTCTTCCGCCGTGTTTATTAAAAGCTAAATTATTTTATATGTGGTAGAGCCATGCTGCAGCTATATTAGAAGTATAGTTGTAGCATTAATGGGTCGGCTCGACCGGGGAAGGACCACGCTCTCAAAGAATACCAGCATAAAATAGCACAGTGTTAAGCTGCTCTTTTCCAGTAAAAAGGGTCTCCGGTTCTCAACAGTCACAATACCTGTGTTTCGTATGGTGACTGTTGAGAACCGGAGACCCTTTTTACTGGAAAAGAGACATTCCATCTTACTCCTCACGGGTGACAACGCATCTTGCATTTTGATTCTTAATTGCGGATAAATGTAGATGTCTATGAGCCACAGCATCCCCTTACCATCAGGTGGACTATGTGCTCGTTTATCACCTTTATTCTATTAAAAAATCTATTAAAATCTGGACACAGACCGCTCCGAAGTTGGAATAATCGACATGATCTGTGGTCTGTTTTGGTGTTAGACGCGTTTTTGACAATCTTTTCATCACCCTCATGAGATAGCTATGGCAAGTAGTCTTTTCAACTTATGAGATAGCTATGGTAAGGCAGATGGCATCCACATCATGTAACAGAAACTTTTTATTCAATATAAATAATACTTATTGAAATTCACTGTTTTGTTTAATTACCACTGGTTCAAAAAAACCTCTGTCCTGGGAAGAACCAGCAAGAAGCCCAGCGGGACTTTTTTGTTAAATAACAGCTTACAATCATGTATGTTACACAATTAACAACACAATACAAATTAGAAATAGCTTGGTAGCGATCACCTCATTCCCTGGGGTTATTATCATCGATAAATTCCTTAATCTATACAAATAAAATTGAAGTGTCTGTTTGTAATGTCGAAATAACAGCTTTTTCCTAATGCATATGAAAGTATATACGGTACTTATAACAAATACACGATTTTTAAAATTTTTGTCTGTCTGTCTTACTGTCTTCCAGTCTGTCTGTCTGTTTGTTCCGGCTAATTTCCGAAACGGCTGGACCGATTTTGATCGGACTTTCACAAGCAGATAGCTGATGTTATAAGAAGTAACTTAGGCTACTTTTATTTTTTTTACTTATTTTAGGGTTCCGCGCAAAAAATTAAAACCCATGAAATCCAATTGTAATAAATTACGCGCGGGCGAAGTCGCGGGGAGCAGCTAGTATTATAATAATCTTTTTATACAAACTTTGTTTAATAAAGTTTTTGATTTTGCTGTAAAAGCGTATACATCGCCCCAAAAATGAATTACTGACTCTGTGGAGTCGAGTTGGATTTGCATGGCATGATAGATCCTCTTACGCGGTTAAAATACGGCGAGCTATAATTTACAATAGTATCGTGTATTATAATATAGATTCACCCAGAAGCCAGCTGTTCATATAAAACATAATAGTGCAATAAATCGCAATGTCGTGACACATATAGAAATGTGGACAATCGGCTGCCGGCGCGCTTGGTGCTTGCCAAGGTGAAATGTTTACGTTCGTGACTTACTAACGCCTTTGGCTCCTTTCCTTAATAGGCTATAAACGTTTTTGTAGAAGTACATGCATTCATAACAAGCTAGCTTACACATATTAACCTTTAAATTATATACACAAATAAATAAAATAGAAGTGTCTGTTTGTAATATCAAAATAACAGCTTTTTACTAAATAAATATGAAAGTATATACGTTACTTATAACAAAAGCACAATTTTTAAATGTTTGTCTCTCTGTTTGTTCCGGTTAATCTTCGAAATAGCTGGATCGATTTTGACGGGACTTTCACTGGCAGATAGCTGATGTTATAAAGAGTAACTTAGGCTACTTTTAATTTAGAAAAAGAATTAGTACCAAAAAGTTATAATTTTCACACCTTCATCAGCCATACGGACTGTAACTCTAGTCCTATTGCGTTTGTTGCGGATTCTATCACGCTGATAATCTATCAAAGTCCTCTCCATAGCTCGCAACAATTACAATACTTACTATATATATATTTTTATAATAAATATATATTTATAATATTTTATTGACCTTTATTTTGTATACCTTTATATTGAGATCTAGGTTTTTTCTGGAGCTTTAGCTGGTCAAATGAGCATGCGCCTCACCTGATGGTAAGTGTCGACCGCCGCCCAACTGCAACACCAGGGGAATCGCAAGTGCGTTGCCGGCATTTTAAAAAAGAGTAGGCTCTTTTCTTGAAGGTCCCTTAGTTGTATCGGTCCGGAAAAATCGCTGGTGGCAGATGATTTCACAAGGAAGTTGTGCGAGGAAGAAAACTTCTTGTAAATAGCACAGTGGTGAACCGCCAATCATCCATATGGTATCACGATTTTAGTGGCGATGTGCGATGGTGAAATAAAATACGCAAAGAGATGTAAAATCTAAAATATAAAAATACTCATATTTAAATATTATCTAAATATGAGTAATATGTCTAATTCGGTCGAAACCCCAAGAAGTAGGTCCATATATACTAGCGGACTTTAATAAATAATCAATACTCCTCAAGTCAAATCAACTATAATCGCACATAAAAAATCGAAAAGAAAATAATCTACAGACATTTTTATCAGTCAATATTTATCAGTACCGTCATATACACATACGAGAAATGGAAATAAAAGCACTATTATAACTCTGATGAATTACCGTCGAAAACAAAACTCAAAATTGTTTAGCTTACAAAAATAAACAAAGGCCGGGGGAAGCGTAATTTTATTCCCGGCATTTGAAATAGCAAAAACAAAGATATTTCTTATTGCATTCGCCTGACTTTGAGAATGTTATAAAAGCCGTACAAAAGAGATCACAGTGGTCACGCATGCGTTAGTCCCGTAGCTATGTAACAACTTTGGAAGAGTAGCATATGAATCTACATCTGTGCTCTAATGCTCAGGATGTGAGTGCATTGCCAACTCTCGAGAAAAAGATAAAATACCTATTTATTAGTCCAGAAAATCCATATCTGGTCATCCTTGAATTATTAATCTGTAGGTACTTGTAAGCCTTAAATATATTCACAGCAGTAGGAATTTCGACTATCATCGAGTTTTCAATGATGGTAGTATCGGGAATGAAATAAGACTAGAACTAGCGCCCTACCCTTGAGCTTTTACGGAGTCATGTCCCATTGGTTATACAAAAGTTCTGGTGGATTAACCAGCTTATATAAATGCTAAATATATGTAAAAGAATAGAGGTATACTTTTTCACTCATGTCAATCTCAAAACATGCTTTGAAAGAGACCGTCTGTTGGTGGAAAATCTATTCCAATATGCCGAATCTCCTAACCCAAAGTGAAATCTAAAATCACCCATCAATCATCCATCGAATGCTCCTTTTTCCTAAAATGGTACGGACAATCTTTCTAAAAATACGTCGTTGGTATATTCTTGGATTGGTCTTTATTTGGTGTGAAGTCTCATCGCATCTAAATCCTGACTGGTCACTGTATCCACTTACGACCAGGTTAATTGTACACTTACTTGTATAATAAAACAGTTGCAAATTCAATTCATTGTAACTTACTAACGAGGCAACTACTGAGCATACATGAATATTAAATACTTGTTATCTGCATCACGTGTGGTCGTTGCCGCACACCTTAGTGATTCTAAAATAGTTGGAATGGGACGCGATCCCGGCCGCATTCGCGTGTTCGCGTCTGTCATTGATAGTGAGCGGGTGACTCAGATATGTCTACCGCTGAATTGTCTATTTGTGACGTAACTTCTACACGATTCTGTTCTCCTGGTACTTTTTATCACGTATTGATAATTTAAAGAGGACTGATAAAATACAATATAAATTTACAATCAAAATGCCGTTCAGGCTGTTGTCACGCCAGCTGTCCAGATTTTGGTGATATTTGTCTGATGAGATGAATCATTATCATCAGTCCTCATTTATACATTCAAGACCTAAGGGACAGGAGCTCCCTGAGTCTGAGAAGATGAAAAAGCCCTCTCGGCTAACAAATATTAGTTATTCGGTAGTCCGAAAAACCTAAATCAAGTCTAGCCATTATCTTACTTCTTTGATGTCTCTTACAAAAAATGAGTAGTTCTGGACTATCCTTACGTCTCCATCAAATCAGATATTTCATAAATATTTTGAATTTCATAAGCACAGATTCAGAGCCGTTACTATCGTACCTAATAAACTATTCATACAAAAGGTTATGAACTAATAATACAGTCGAAGATGGACAAAGAAACTGGAAAGTAGGTATTGTTGTACAAAGTAAAAACTTTATCAACCGAATTTTCAAATTTACATTTGAAGGCAACCTCAAGCATAGAATATCTTCTTTAAAAATAAAATGATAGAGGTTAGAAGTTGTGCGCGCATCACGGAAAAACTACTGGATAAATTTCAATTTTGTTTTCTAAGTTTTGTTTCTTAGACACTGAACCCTTATCTAAAAAAAATTGATCTGTCGGGTTTAAATAAAAAAGTATTTGTCAAGAAATCCTTTTCTGCGAGTTCCTTATCTGCGGCGCCCTTAGAGTACTTAAGTATGGCGGCGCCAAAGTTTCGCGAAATTTGATATTATGTTGTTAAATATCAGTTCGTGTATTTCCGAGAAACTTTTGTAAAACATTCTGAGACTAATTTTATGCTACTTTTTGTAATAAGGGCGAAAAATTAGAAGAACAATTTCGTAAAAAAAAAAAAGATTTAATGTGAATGCTTTACTCCTGAAGTACTCCAATTTTAATATTTATGTGTATTTAGAATGTCACATTCGCAATATGCGACCAGTCTTATCAATACGCAATTATTATACGACAAGGTCAAATATCACCATCATAATCATAACGATTTTTTGTATTTCAATACAATTCAATGGAACTTCCACAAAATCTGTGCGTTCTTGATTTATATAGCATGAAATATAACAAATATAACAACCTTAAAGATAATGATAAGATAACGACGGGCTGTTTTCCGCAACTCAATGTCTAAGCGCGTATTTTGCATGTGGGCAGGAATAATGCAATTATTCGAGCCATGAAATCTCCAAGAGAAGTTCAACAGTCATTTTGATGTTGCAATCAACTTCGGGGAGTGATCCCGACGTGCCGAGATGTTTAGTCCTATATGCAGCGACCTCCGGACATGTCAGCAACACGTGGGCCGCCGTTTCTTCCTCCCCCATAAAAGCCCTGCACATGAGACTATCTGTAACACCTACGGTAAATAAATGTTTGTTAAAGGAGCCATGTCCTGTGATAGCACTTGTTACTATTCTGATCTGTGGCTTGTTCAATCTCATTAGAACCTTGGTTAAACGACTGTTTATTTCAGGTAGGGCCTGAAATAAACAGTCAGTTAGAAAAAATCAAAGAACTGTGATGCTATCAGGAACTTGCAAGCGATGTGACGGCATGAAATACTGTCTCGCTCTGCTGAGCACGCCAAGCATTTTAGAGGCCAATTTGGCCTACCCTTCCAAGTGAGCACGAAACTGCACACTATTCGATGTCTACGCCGAGAATTCCGATGCTAGCTGAGGCAGCAAGGGGAGTGCCTTGAAACTGAGGAGATACGACAAAGGGTATCTTTTTAGCGGTAAACGCGCAAACTTGTGTCTTCTGGGGATTAAACTGGACTAGGGTTAGTCGCCCCCAATCCGAGACTTTGTTCGGCAAAGACTCGACTTCAGACACAAGTTAGTCCCGGTACTCGGTGACGTTTTCTCAAGAAATACTGGCACGGCCGGTATATAAGGTACCAGTAAGATACCAGTGCTGTCGTCTGTATAGCAATGCATGTTACCAGTTTCCAACATTTCATTGATATGCAGAAGAAACAGTGTTGGTGATAGACCGCAGCCTTGTGGAACACCAGCGTTGATAGGCTTGTAATCAGAACATTCACCGTCTACTACGACCTTGATGCTCCGATCAGGAAGGAAACTGGTGATCCAATTGCACAATTTCTCGGGAAGCCCCTAGAAGGGAGCTTCGAAAGAAGCGCTTTATGCCAGACCCGATTGAAGGCCTTCGCTATGTCCAAACTAACGGCCAACGCCTCCCCCTTGGACTCTATTTCCGCCCATCCATGCGTCAGGTAGACTAGAAGATCACCAGCTGATCGACCCCGACGAATACCGTATTGGCGGTCAATATCCTGTGATCGCTAATACGATGATCCTCAAGATACCTCAGGCAGTTTATAATGGATTTATTTTGGAGAAAAAGGAGGTGAAGTCCTGTAGTTGGACGGTTCTGAGTGGTCGCCTTTTTTAGGGAACAGGTGGACTAAAACTGCCTTCCATGATTTCGGGACTACGCCTTGGGAGTAGGAGTACCGGAAAAGACGCGTTAAAACTTTTGCCAACTTCGGAGCACACGTCTTCAGCACAATGGGATGGACTCTATCAGGCCCCCTCGATTTGCTGACGTCCAGAGAGAGGAGTTATTTACGAACCGAGCGCTGTGTAAAAGGCACATCCGGCATGGAACACTGACACCGTGGGATGGTCGGCGGTGTGTTCCCCTCATCATTGAGAGTCGAGTTGGACGCAAAGAGAGAGCCTAATACATCGGCTTTCTCCTTTGCGGCATGGGCCAATGAGTCGTCCTCTCTGTGCCGAGATGGAAGAGATGGCTGACAGAAGCTCCTTTGGACAGCCTTGGCGAGAGACCAGAATGCACGGGTTTCCGAAGGAAGAACTAGCTTCTCGCTAATTCTGCCTATGTGCTCAGACCTTGCCTTGGCAATGACTCTTTTGAAGGACCTGGAGGCGGAATTATGCTTCTATTTAAGAGCGCTGGTATTTACATCCAGAGACGCTGATGCGTCAGTCCAGGCCCGGTATCACACCTGCTTATAGCGTGATGCTATTTTACAGGAGCGACCAAACCATCTGGGATCTGCCTCCGATGGGCACGACAGAGGGTGGAATAAAAAGTTCCATACCCTGAAGTACCACATCAGCGACAGAATCTGTAACAACGCTGGGATCGTCCGGCGAGAAGCAAATCTGCCCAAGGGCAGGATGCAAAAAAAGACCGCATCCTATCCCAATCAGACGACCTATAATGCCAAACACGGCGGCAGCCTGCAGAATGCAACCACGACGTTAGTATGAGTGGCACCACACTCCGGACAAGACAATGGTCCAACGAGCCTAAAGGAGCGTCGAAGGAAACCTGATGAGTCCGGATGAGAGGTCAGCAGAAAGTCCACCAGGGAAGGTGCATGATCGTCCACATCTGAAATTCGCGTAGGCGAACTAACCAGCTGTGTAAGACCATATGCCAAGACAAAGTCATAAACAGATCTCCCCCCATGATCGGTTAAACGTGAACCGAGCCATTCGGCATGATGGGCGTTAAAATCGCCAAGGATCACTATCTCCACGGATGGGATCTGCTGTAGCAAGGAATCTATAGCCATTTGGACATAGTCGATGAGTCGGTCCGTTTCGGCATTACCGCTATGGGACCTATAGAGGCATCCGTAGACGCTGGGGTGGTGGTCGTTCTCTACGCGCAGTCATAGGATGGACCTTCAAGACTGCCGAGGCGTCGAAAACATAGGTCCTCTCAGACGTATATGCAATCGCCAACCCGGGGCACAAAGCAGTGTTCTAATTTGTACCCAGGGTAGGAGAGATATGAAGTATCAGCGGGAGAGGACACCTGAGTCTCGGTTAAAAAAAGCAAGGCTAACTTCGTCGTCTCCAGATGGTAGTGGACAGCGTTAAGGTTGGAATAAAGTCCCCTGATGTTGCACAGATAGTGTGACAGGGGTCACCTTGGTCTTATTGCACTGTTTGCCCTGAGCAGTTTTAGTTGCGAGTGGAATTTCGACCCTCAGAGTATGTGATAAAAATGAAAAATTAATTAGTGAAGTTTACAAACAATACATGTAAAAAAATGAATAATAAACATTAGTTTCAGAAAAGCAAAAAGAGTGTTTCATAAAAAATGACTTTTTGCCATTGATCACTAATAAAAAACCTTTTTGCAAACTTTAAGTAACATTAAGAGCAAACAAAATAAAGTATTTGCCAATATTTCCAAAACCAGTAAATAATGACAAGTAATTTTGATTTTAGTTGTTTTAAAAGAAATTAGCAATCTACCCCAGCTTTGCCTGAATAAGCTAATTGTAAAAGACCATTATTTTATCAGTTTTTCAAATAATAAAAAAAAGTCTGTAAGTATTACAGATAAAATATAGCCTAAATCACTCCTCGCATTACTCTCTTTCTGTTTGTGAAGTTTCATAAATCCAATTAATCAATCTACGCAGCCATTCCGAAGTTTAGCCTGGACAGACAGGCAGAAAGACAGGTAAAAATAAATAAATTTAATAATTAATAATGGTTATTTATGTCAATATATGAAAGTTACGCCTTTATTTTATCGAGCGGATGTACACGAAGTAATTTTTTACCAACTTTAATAAAATGGACTTCTGCAAAGTAAAACCTGATTCTATTAATTATCATAAAAATAATAATTACGTAAATTATGTTTTTTGTCTTAATAAACTCAATGCAACAAAGCATGTTTTATATTACATTGAAAAATCACACGTGAGATTTGGGGGAGGGGGTGGGGTCAAGCCATATCTAACATCTTATCAGGTGGAGGGGGAGGTTAGAAAAATCACCTAAATCGACTCACATAATTAATGGACGACCCCATAGCTACTTTTCAAAGACTAAATTATTTTCCATTTGAACCTTAAAGACATCAATTTTATTTTATTCAACAAAAAACATTACAAATTGTTGAGTGTTTAACCATGGAATATTGATAGCAAAATTTCCCTTTCTGTTTTATTGACTGATAGCAGAAATCAGCAACTGGTATTTGACACTAAGGATGTCAATGTCAGAGCAAGTAAATTACAAACATTCAGTTAATATTTGTCTTAAGAAACAGGTAAAGCTCAAGGTAAAAAACCTAACCCTATAGCATCACAGATAGAGAGAAGCTGAAACTGGAGATGGGCAGCTGCATCTTCCTGCAAAATTAATTAAAAACTGCTACAACAAGAGAGGAACATTTTTAGCAGTGGACTTTTATGGGCTGGTCATGATGAAAAAGAAGAGTGTTTAATGAAATCAATAATATAAAAAATTGATTCTAAGGCATAGCATTGGCATTGAAATTTTCTTACCGGCCTACTCAACAGAGTAAAGTTAGTCCATGACTGGTTTGATGAGAATTTGAGCTTTCATATCATTACAACTTATCTAATCTATTGCTGAATATGGCATCACACATCTCTTACATAGATTGTCCCATAAGGGGGATATTATCTATAGTTGCCAAGGTTAGCAAGGGTTGGCAACCATCATGGCCTATCTCCTGATTTGTTTTCCTCTTTTGCTTCTTCTTCGAAACCCATGGGAACAACAGTTAAAGATCTTAATTTTTTCAGAATGTTTCTTTTCAACTGCATACTGTAGGTTTCACTCAAAATTATTATTTTTTGTCAGGAAATAATTAACATAGTAAAACAATGTCATCAATTATTAGGAAAGACAACTACAGTTTTTTTTTTTTTATATTTACAGTTGTTGTCAGAACTGTAACAGAACTTAAAGTCATACCGGGTTTTTAAAATTGAATAATATATTTTTCTACCTGTTGGAATAATAGCTCATTTGCAATTTCTATCCTAAAATTATGAAATATGCATATAAAAATTGTCCGCCAAGTTTTAAGTGATAGTTTAAAACAATTACATATTAACTGTAGTAAGCAAAGCTAGTTAACGACTTAAAACTTTTGTAATTATTTCACTTAAAGCAAACAGATGTTTTAAAGGTCGCGGGCTTAACCTTAGTCTACAAATGAGAAACCGTATCATATTATCACAAACATAAATCAATTCTTGTAATAGATGTCACAATGGACCAAGTGAAGGACACAAACAGGTGTCATTAGCCGAGAAATTTGAATGTGTTAAAATAATACTGATTACTGAACTTACTTTGATCATTGGACACCGATATGACTGCGTCGCTCACAAATGAGCCACTACGAGAACCTGGTCCCCATTGTGGTCTTCGACCATTTTCTTTTGAATCTGTCCTCTCTGTATCCTCAGCTTCACACAGATGAAATGCAAGAACGCACCAATATATCACAAAACCGATACGCATTTTGATCTGTTTCACTAATATAACAGTAGCACACGATAATTAACGAGCACTATCGCAACACCACACGCTATGCACATTCTAAAATTTAAAAGTAAAATAATTCTTCGTTTTTATTTTAACGCCACATAGTACCTAAATACAGAAACGCAAGAACTGCTGTGATGTAGGCTTGAGCAAAACATATCGATATATCGATATTTTCTCATAAAAGTATCGATATATATCGTCTATATTTTTAAACACGATATATCGATATTAATTTAAGAGTATCGAATTCGTATCAATTTTAATATATTTTAAAATGTTATATTAATGGACAAAAAACATGAAACAGTTAACGGAGATACAACATAGCATTCATGAGTGGTTGTCGTTTTTTTTCGTCGTCCAACCGTCAGTCATATTAAATAACTATTAGATAGGGCCTTATCCTTACATCGTGCAAATTATGACAATATATCGACATTTATCACGCGATGTATATCGATACTGTTTAAAATATCGACTCAATATATATCGATATATTTTTCCCTTGCTCATCCGTATTGTGATGTGTAGATCGCAGTGTTTCCACTAACAGGTTTAATTTTGCCCTAGATTTTTTTGACAATTGCTCAAATACCTCAAATAAGTTTGCGAAAATCCTTGATATAAGGCGTAAAATTTAGAGTTAGAAATAAAACAAAAACTTTATCTTTTTATTTTAATAAAGTTATTTTCTACAACCATACACCTTGGGTAGTAAACAATTATTGAAGAGAAGTAGTAGAAGGTGAACAGTATGAAGCTGATGCTGATGCTAAAGTTGCATTCACCGTAGATTTGTGGAGTTCAAAATCGAACCTTTTAAGCTGAGTTTGGTATGCAAAGAACCATTGAGAGTTTCTTTATAGAGCCTATTTCTTTTGTCGGATTTCAAGTTTTTTAATACACTGAATAATCTTTCCACCTCAGTTTTCGACTACGGCAGTGCTAACAGAAGTGAAATCTCAATTTAAAGGATGTGGTTCAGTAAGAAGTGAGAATATAAAGTTATAAACAAATGACTTATATAGGTGTCACTACAACAAAGACTACAAACACTAAATTCTGAGACACTCACTGTCAAAATAAATCAAACACTTTTTTTCACTCATTTGCTTAAATTGGTCGAATGTGTACAGTGTGTATGAACGGCGTATATGTTAAAACAGTGCTGCCACTTTTATATTCGATTTTACCCCAAATTACCCCAAATCAACAAAAACTAGCCCAAAGCCATACATTAAACACGGAAAATAAAAATTTGTAGCAGAACCACTGTTGCCAAACACACACATATGCAAGAAAGCAATGTGTACCCAAAATTGTGTACCATTTCAATAATTTTTGCGTGATTGGCTATTAAAAAATAAAAGAAAAAGGCGTTAAGTTACTCACCATTGACTTGAGTACAAACCATATTATACTAAATATAGAGATCATATTACTTTTCACCACGAAGTTTCTGGAATTAATGAGCAAATTTAGCTTCTTAACGTTATATGTCGCAATAATAAATTAACACTATTATGGATATAATGGCAATAGATATAACGTTGACATTGCCCTACCTAACCTACACTACTACGTGAATGATGTTCGTGATGTAGTTACTCTCCCTGAAAGTGATCTGGCTTACATCGATATTAAATATATGATTATTATGATGTATATGAAATGTATTGACTGAAGAAACATAATTGAAAAAAAATTATGATAAAATGAGTAAAATTGCAAAATTTATTGGAAATTGTCTTGATGTATTACGTATATCCCCGTAATTCCGGCCGGCATATAATTAATCGTCTTTAATGGAAATTTATTGATTGTTAGCTATATTATCATTTATGAAATGAAAACAAGGAAAATAATAAAAAACAATAATTTCGCAATGGTTTATTCTCATTGAAATAACACATTTGTTAAAAATTATCATTTTCACACTTTAATATTAAAGTTTAGACGATAATTAATTCAGATACATCATGATATTAAGATCACTTTTATTTCAGCTTCTTTCCAAAAGTTGTGAGTATTATTAAACTATTTACTTCTCTGGCTTAGCAACCCTAACAAAAGTTTATTCATAGGGTAGGTACTCTATAATATCGTATATTTTCATAGACATCCAGTATTTGCAAATTTTCATTAATATATTAGTGGATGAACAGGACTGTGATAAAATTTTATTGAAAACTTTAATATCGGCCTAGTCACAACTAGAGCGCGTAGCGCAGCTATTTTTACAGAAAAACCTTAGTATGACGAAATAAGGTTGAATATTACTTGTAAATAAAGGCAATTTGAAATTTTGTCCATGTTTAGTCAAGTTTCTATCCAAAAAAAGGAAAAAATTACACGAGCGTTTGGTACGAAACACCTCCATTTAAAATATTTTTCTTTTTATTTTCGTTTTTAGTCTCTAATATTGCCCAAAAAGGCATATTTTCGCATATATCACTTAAGCATTGATCCGTCAGCTCGCAACAATTTGAGCCTGTGACTGACAGTCAATTACGCTCTGCTGTCACTAATTGTGACTCGCCTGCTCCGTCCACTTTGCGCTTCCTCTTGTTTTTTATATTCCGTGACGTGACGTGGGCTTCGCCCTAAAAAAAAAAAGGCGAAAACCCTATAAGTGAAAACACTTGTAGAGCGTACCAAATGTACTCTGTGCATCATACATAGACTAGATCATAGATAATATAGTACATATAAAGTGCGTTTCACTTCGACGTATAGTCCCACCAACGTATCTGTGAACTGACAGCTGCGGCAAAATTGTGAACTACAACCGCCATTTAATCAAATGTCACTCGATACGTCATTGTTTTGAGAGTTTATAGAAAAATAAAAAATGCCGAAAACCATTAAAAGTGATGCCCGAAACATTATTTTATAAGTATTAAACTTTTGTGAGCAAGAAGCTCGAGGGTAAGCACCGATAATGCCTTTCAATCAGGTCTATAAAAGAGTATCAGCTGCTACAGGTCAGTATTGCTATGTTTTGTTCCTTCCTTTCGTATTTCCGATAAATGGATTGGTTAATGCAATTCACTTCTTTTTCAGATGTTAGTCAAGGATTCATTTCCAAAATAGTTAAAGAACCGGAAACCGCATAAACCACAGGAACGCAAATTACAACGCCCGGTAAAAAAGGCATAAAGGCATATTATTTAATTAAAGTTTAAATTGTTCAATTATGATATTTTTGTTTCTTCTTGTTCTTGGACATATATCTGTTAAATCTGTGTTCTAGTCTTTTTATTCCGTGACTAATTTATTACCCTAGTATGTGGACTCTATGTAGGAATATAAGACCCTTAGATGGGAATATTCCCGAACTGGCAACACTTCAGCGTTGAAGCGCCAAGCTGTCAGTTCACAGATAAGTTGGTGGCACTATAATGTTGGTAGAAAAGAAATCAGTGTTGCTACATTTTGGGCAACGAAATTACCTAATACATATTAGGAAGTATTGCAGACTACATTATTTTTACAAATTGCCTACTAATTTTAATTTGTACTTTAAGAAATGGGTAAAAATTGTATTTGAACATTGCTACACAGGAATTATGGAGACAGTTAGTATTTTTACTGGAATGCAAGGAAAAAGCCTCCCCGAAGGACGAAACCAGAGTTTATCTTTGTTGTCTAGTTAACCTTTCCACCACAGCACAAGTACACCTAATGGTTGTGGCTCGTGTCGACACGGTAGAAGAAGAAAACAAATATAATTATGCAGGTTGTCGTAATATGAAAAAAGAATAAAGTGTTAAATAAAATTTTATTAAAAAACATAAAACCACAATTTACTCTTCGAATAACTATATTCATCTAAAAGACCCCACACCGGAGATATTGCTTATCCGTCATAACGAAAATCACTCCCTTCAGAATGATCACTGTCACTTCAATTATAAACTTGTCTATTTCTTTGTCTACATTTATTCATTGTAGTATTTGTATTATTATTCACGTGATTGCACTTTTTCCCACTCATCCGAAGTTATACTGTAAAGAGCCTCTTCGGTAATTTTAAATATATTTTTGCTTACCGACTCACGTTTTTTTCTGCAATTCATCTCTTTAATAGACTCCATATAAGCTTTATGATGTTCAAATCACTGTGGTAACTTTATAGCCATTTTTCTCAAATAACAAATCGGCTTCATTAATAGAATCAGGCGTTACTTTGCGCAAATTCTTAGGTAAAATTATTATTATTTTTCTAAAAACTTTTCTTAGCGCTCCTTTTTGGATTTTTAATTGAGGCATCGGCTGATCGCAAGATTCCGTCCTTTATTTTTCTACCGATTTCAAAAAGGATACGTAGTATCCACTAAGTAGTCTGTGGATACGGTACTCAATTCGACTGTATGTTTTTTTTATGCATGTTACCTCATCACTTTTTATTGGGTGAACCGATTTCGTTGATTCTTCTTATATTTGAAAGCTGGCGCTTCACATGTAGTCCCATATAAATTTGATTAAGGTATGACTAATAGTTTTTGAGTTATTCTTAATAATTTATATTGAAGTCGGTTGTACAAAATTTTTTAATTTTAAATTATTAAACTGAGAGGTGGCGACGTACGATATAAGTACAGAAAGCCGTAAACTTGGCTGCTATCCAAGATTACGGCTTTCTGTTTTTTGTTCCTCACCCTCACTGATATAGCCAGCTTCCCTATATTCTCAGTAAGGGATTTAAGAACATTTCCCGTGGTGGAGAGAATCAGCGGGGCGATATGTACCTGCTGCTGCCACCTTAAATGTCGGATTTCTTCACCCAGCCACTGGTACTCAACCATCTTTTCAGTGCTGTACTTCTGCACATTGTGGAAGTTTGGAATGGATGCCAATATCCAACAACCACGTCCGCTTCTCATCTTTTTCTACTAATATGATATCCGGCTGATTATGCTCAACTGTCCGGTGAGTTAAAACCGATTGTTTTCAACAAAGTTAGGCCGAATCGTTCACGAGTACCAGGGTAGGGCTGTACTTCCAGTAAGGTTCTGTCTCCTTTAAGAAACCGTGTTTTACTACCAGTTCTGGGTGTATAATTTTTGGCTCATTGTCAGGATGTACTCGGTTTCAGCAAGAGCCTGGCAGCCGCCAGTTATGTACTGGATGGTCTCCGGCTTTTGATGACATCGTCCGACACTGGTCATCTTTGAAGTCTGTCTTAGCAATTAATTTTTATTATTATTGGAGTATTATTTTTTTTCCTCATCTGGTTGGGTTGCATAAATATATGAAAGAATACGATAAATATGAATTAAATATAGTAAAATATATAAATAAAAAATACATAAGTAAACAAAAACCCAACAAGATGGAAGCCCTGGGCACGGGACCAAACGGCCGAGGGTTAGGCTGTAAGGGAAAGAAATATAAGGAAAAAAAAAATTGACTCTGTATCTGTACCCATGTTTTAAGCTAAATAAATGATTTGATTTGATTTGAATTGAAACAGACGAACGATGCGGGTGGTATCGAGGAGCACCGCCTTCTGTATTTGAGACCGGAGCTTTCTGTCACGGAAAACTGGTCGCCTCAGATGACCCGAGAAGCTGACTGACAGAAACGATGACAGGAATAATTTCGGTGTCCAAACCACCTCATATGTCACCTCGTAAGCTAGATCTAGATATTTAGTTCGCTTATCTGTTTCCACTTTCACAAGGTACTCGTTATACGGAACGGTAATGTCGACCAAAATATCCTTGACTGTGCACGGTCCATCAGCACAATACCAGGCTTATTCGCAAGAATAGTTCTGTTTGTAATGATGGCCCGGTCCCAGTAGAGCCTGGCACGGTCATTTTTGAGCACGGCTTCCGGCAAGTCTTATTATAAGGCGTTATAATTTCTTATCATAAGGCGTTTTCCGATCCACAAGACCGTATTTCAGGGCGAGCTCCTGGTGTAGGATCCTGTTTACTAGGTTGTGTCTATGCAAATACTCAGAGTTAGAAAGCACCGAAGAACCGGAGATGACATGCCTAAGTGATTCACCGGGATGGTGACAAGCTCGACATATGTTGACGGTGCCATCCATCAGGATGTATATCTGATAGTCGTTGGTATTAATAACCTGATCTTGTATTGCACAGACAAAACCCTCGGCTTCCCTGAAGAGGTCACCGAAGCGTAGCCAGTGGAGGGAGGCAAGTGTGTTTAGAAAAGGCTCATGTAGAGCCTTGTAGAACCTCCCGTGGTGCCCCTTCTCCTTCCACACGGTCCATTGCTCATTAGCCAAGGATAGAGGGGTAATTCCTATATGACACGAAATGTCGCCCGTGTAGAATAAATCATCCGATCTCTCCAGGATGTAATTATGGAGGCTGCACACTTTGCGATTATGCATGGTGGGGGCACTTAAAAAGCCGCACCCACCTTGTTAAGTACAGCCTCATTACTGACGATCTCGGGTGATGCATCTTGAAGGACGTCATAACAGTGCGGACTTTTCTATCCAGAGCGGTAAGTTCTGTCTGAGTCCACCTGAGTATGCTAAAGCGCCTATATGCGCCTGGCTTATTCACACCCAACAAGAGGCTGTTTAGCACTTTTGTTAAGCGTGCAAAAACCAGATCGTAAACCGATTGTTTCATGTCCGCCTCATCGATACCGATTTTCTGTGACATACCCAGATATCGGTATGTTTCAGCCTCGGAAAGGGTCATTATGTTGATGGTCATAGGCAAGACTATGCTCTTCGAGTTAGCAACCCTAACCCTTTCAACATGGAGTACCGCATATTCATCCGACTCCAGCTCCATTCTAATAGAATTGCTAAACTCACAAGTAATGTTTAGCAATTCCATAAGATGGGAGTGACTGGAGGCGAATAATTTGAACGACTTACATCTATGTAGAAAAGGTGGGCCACTTTTGTTTCTCCCTTCCTAATATGATATTCCCTCACGGAGCCCTCTAGTAAGTGGTACTGAGAGGGTTCAGGGAGAGGTAGAACCAGATTGGACTCAGACAATCGCCCTGGAAGATACCCCTTCTTATCCTTATGCGGTTCTCCGCCCCCCATCCGCTCGCCCAGACGACAAAGGATCATACTCCACTGCCCCATACACTGCTCGAGAAAGTATCTTACTGTACAGTCTACCTTGTACAGCTCGAGGACCTGTTCAGCCATGTGTAGTGGAACCGAGTCGAATGCTTTTCTATAGTCTATTCAAGCGGCGGAGAAGTTCCAACAGCTGCGTTTAGCCACCTTGCATTGGCAAGGTGGTTAAACGACCGCGTCAATGAGGAGTGGTTTCTTGTTTCCACGACCACCGCCCCGACATCAATTTTGAGCGCGTGACATCACCTGATTTGAGACCAGGGGACGCGTGATTCTCGCGCTCAAAATGGATGTTACTGTCCTGTATATGCTAGGTAGACATGTTATGGGGTGGTATTTGCTTGGATCTGTGGTATCTCGGTCTTTAGGAACCAAACTAGTGATTCCAGTAGTGAGGAGGCTCGGGAACGACCTCTGGTCGAGAGCCTCTTGAAACTGTCGGGTGAACACCGCGTGACACATCACGAACCCTTCAGCGAATAGTGATGCTGTCCGTCGAGTCCCGTACTTTTCCGGCTCGGGACCCCACGGACCGCCTCAGCTACGCCTTCCGGCGTTATAATGACGGGGTCCATGGGTGTAACATTCGCACACTGACTCGCCACAACTTCCGTCAAAAGGCTCTTACTGTGGTTTACGGGCTCTGACCACAGGTCGCGTCAGAATGTGGCAGTGTCAGCCTGATTCAGCGCTAGGCCCGTTTCACTTACCATTTGCCGCTCCAATGATTTATAGAGCCTCTTCTTATCACTGGGTAACCGTGTCGATCTCACGCTATATCGCCAAATCCACTTCGCACTCCGTCAGTTTTTGCGTTATATCCGGCTGGGACAAACTGATATTTGTCCCAGCAAACGCCATCCTGACGGTGCGCACAATTCTGGGCCTATTATTGCCTGACTTGACCCTTATCAGTCTGCCGATGAGGGCCCTTGCCTTTGCTATACGGACCTCAATCCTTTTCCTCCAGGCTGGGATAGCGCTACTTTGCCCAGTAGCGCGTCCAAACGTGGGAAGTTTGGCACCAACAATGCGACAAATAGCTAAAGCAGCGCCAAAGAGCATTGTCAGTCCGTATCACAAAAGGTCCCGGCTGGTTTCCAAGTAGGTTGCCAGCAATGGGTTCAGGGCCTTCAAGACATCTCGATTCCACTTGCTTAGGGTTCGCGGGAGCCACGGTCAATCTTCGAGAGGCATACAGCGCGTTTCCAAAATCACCATTGACCATTCTATCATTGCCTGAATCAACCAGAGCGGGAAGATCCATGGCAGCTTACACATGCGGCTGCTGGTCGGTGCCTGAGAAGCCACATCCCCACCTATACTTCGTACTTTTCCTCCACCTCCTCATCGGGATGTGCCGAGGTTGGTGCGTAAACCTGTATGACCTTCAGCGAATACCGTTTGGTGATTCTGAGTACAAGGTACGCTATCCTCGTCGACACACTCCCAATCTTTATACCGTTGTTAGCGAGAGACTAGTGGACGATAAATCAGACACCTCCTTTGGACAGATGGTCGCCCTCCCGGTGGTAGAACAAGTTGCTGGATTCAAGGATTACCATGTCCTCCCCCTTCCTTCGGACCTTGAATAATCCTATAATATTCCAGCGTAACTTGTCCATTTCTTGTGCGTGCGTTACATGTTGTTAGGTCGAGTCGATTTAGGTGGCAACCGAACCTCCACGGGATATTCTTCGCATTCCCTGCCCCGACATTACCATAGTCGCCACCTTAAACAGGAATAGCGGGGGCCGCCGGGGACTTGGGGCCATCTCTTCGTAACTCTCATCATAGCAAGGGTGCGGGATAGCAAAGGGTGTTTTTATTGTTATTTTGTTGTTATCAGAAAGATGCTGCTGCCCATTTTTTACCGTTTCTCTCTGTCGCGTCTTACGACACCCACGGGAAGATATGGGGTAGTGGGTATTCTTGCCCGCCACTACACGGGATATAATTATCAATTATATTGTAAGTTAATATAATTTATTAACTTACAGATTTTCAACTGATTCCGTAATAAAACTGTAACGAAAAGGCCTAAAGCTTGTGAAAGGGGTCCGAAGCAATTTGATTATGACGTCACTGATTTGTGGAATAGTGTTCAGTTTATAAAAGTCCAATTATACCTATAGAATTGTTAAAATAGGCATAATATTTTGGCAGCTTTTTAATTTTCTCAATTACGAGAACTAATTTACTAAAATTATATTTTTTAATTTTGTAGTTACCTACTCAAGTTTTTCTCACTCATTGGACCTTTTTTAACCTCTCGAATGAACCACACCCAATGATGAAAGTGAAACCTGGAACAAAACGCGTTCTTTAGTTACGAAGTGCGAAGAAAACCGTAGATAGACTTACGCAGCGTCGATTTTTGTTTATTTTTTTAATGAGGTATAAAGCTTATCTCTAAGAAATATTAACTGGTACATTTATTTAATGTATGACATTATATTAAAATGGCACATAAAAAGCAAAATTAAAAAATTTGGATATAAAACGGAACGGGAAAACACGGGACGGATATAAAAGTTGTATTCGAACAAGGATTAAATATAAATTTAAAAACCCCCGACTAAGAGGAAGTAAGTTCCGAATTTGTCGTAACAATAAACACAGCAATAACATCAAATATAGGTACTACACGTATTCACCTACCTATTGGGTAATATAATTACAAACCCAAGTAAATCCGTTGGGGCTGCGACTAAATATTTGTATAACTTTCTATCTACTCAACATTTTACGAGTGGAAGAACTGAGAATGGAACAGTATCAGCTACTTCTGTTGAGGACTCGTGTCCTATAGAGAAAATCTTCGGTGAGGAAGCTGTTCGTATATATCCCAATTTACAACTCATCAACGCATTCAATCAGACAATATTAATTATGTTAACTAAATTAACAACGAAATTGTACGTGATAAATGCAAGAGATGAGTCCAGGGACCCCAAGAACTATAGACAGAAACAACCAACTGCTGCTATTCCAGTGAACCTAAATAACACAGGAAGTTCGGGGTTTTCAGTGGAGAGGGTTAAAAAGAGACCAGTTGGAAGATGGAGAGCTACCCAAAAAAGTTCTAATCCAATTTGATGTCCGCTTTATCGGCAGAAGTTACCATGATGGTTATGATATGGTTATGTAGGTATGACTCTAATGAGTGTATAATTTTAAGACAACAAAGGTGCTGGTAAAATAGAAAATCGCTGCTAAATAAACATCCCAAATATACAAACTCATCCACTTGCTCAATCAACTACCCTTCTATTCTTATTTCCCATAATGTTATACTTTCTTCCTTTTTAAAAACTATCACTTTCGTCTTACTTTCGTTCACTTTCATACTCCTTTCTTTCAATGACCAGTTCATTAAAGTAACCATAATTTGTAACTCGGCCGCCGACGATGCAAATATGACTTGATCATCATGCCTGTATCAAGCCAGCGCTCAACCCAAATGAGTTCAGTGTTTGCCATAACACATTCCTGTCCACTCTGTCATAAGCCTTTTCCAAGTCCATGAACGCACAAAAAACTTTCTGGTTTTTGTGTGTTCCCGAAGGGAGGCGAACTAATTTCTCGCCAATTCTGCCGATGTGCTCTGACTTTGCCTAGGCAATGACACTTTTGAAGGACCTGGAGGCGGAATTATACTTCTTTTTAAGAGCGCTGGTATTTACATCCCAGGACGTTGATGCGTCGGCCCAGGTACGGTAGCACTCCTGCTTATAGCGTGATGCAATTTTGCAGGAGTGACCAAACCATGGCTGATTTCTGCCTCCGATAGGCACCACAGATGATGGAATAAATAATTCCATTCCCTGAAGTACCACATCAGCGACAGAATCAGCAACAACGTTGGGATCATCCGGCGCGAAGCAAACCCGCAACCCAAGGGTAGGATGCAAAAAAAGACCGCATCCCGTCCCAATCGGCCGACCTATATTGCCAAACACGGCGGCAAGCTGCAGATCGCAATTGCGATTGGAGCGTGAGTGGCACCGTACTCCGGATCAGACAATGGTCCGAAGAGCCCAGAGGGGCATCGACGGAGACCTGATATCCGTCCGGATGAGAGGTCAGCAGAAGGTCCAACAGGGAAGGTACATGATTCTCCACATCTGGGATCCGCGTAGACGAAGTAACCAGTTGTGTCAGACCATATGCCAAGGCAAAGTCATAAACAGATCTCCCCGCATGATCGGTTAAGCGTGAACCGAGCCATTCGGCGTGGTGGGCATTAAAATCTCTGCGGATGGGACCTGTTGTAGCACAGAGTCTGCAGCCATTTGGACGTGGTCGATGAGTCGGTCTGTGTCGGCTTACCGCTACCTATAGAGGCACCCGTAGACGCGCGGATGGTCGTCGCTGTCTACGCGTAGCCATAGGATGGACAGGTCCTTACCTTCAAGACTGCCGAAGCGTCGAAAACAGATGTCCTCTCTGACGTACACGCAAACTCCAGCCCGGGGCACAAACGAGTGTTCTAATTTGTACCCCGGGTAGGTGATATACGAAGTATCAGCCGGAGAGGACACCTGTGTCTCGGTTAGAAAGAGCAAGGCCAGCTTAGTTATGGGTTGCCTTTGTCTTCTTGCTCCGCTTGCCCCAAGCAGGTTTCATCTTGAGCGGAATTTCGCCCCCCCCCCAGAATACGCGAGGCAGCCTGAGCACCCACGCCCAGAAGTGGAGTAGTTTGGTCGTGGATGCTCAGCGAGGGATTCTCCAGGGGTGCTGGTACCCTCCTGAGGTAGTCTTCTGTTCAATTCCGCTACCATGTTGATGGGGGGGGGGGGGAATTGGGCCTCCGGCCACCTGCACTCACCAATCGGAACGCAGAGGTAAACCTCTACTTCACGCTGGTATTCTTTGAGGTCGTGGTACCACCCCGGTTCGAGCCGGCCCATCCGTGCGACAGCAGAAACTGCCGCGTGGCTCTACCACTGTTAAGATATACCACTGCGCTCCTCATTCTTTCATCCACATTTGGTGCGGAGGTCTTCACCATTCACATTTATTCTTTCATCGCCTAAAGTTCCTAATATGTTTTCATAACCAGACCTCTTCACTCCAACCCTTCCATTAAAATCTCCTAACATAATAATATTTTCATTTTCCTTACATTTCATCAACACCAGCCTTACCATGTCCCAAAACTGCTCTCGGATATAAGTGGGCTTAGACATATCTGTGGCCCACACCCCTTGCACAAATAACTTCTTTAAGCCCACTTTCATTCGTATCCACAGCAGCCTTGGGCTTATACATTCATACTCTTTCACACATTGACCCATTCTTTCTGAAAGGATGACACCGACTCCCTGGGATGCCCGCTCGGTCTCGTCTACTCCAGACCAGTAAGCGGTATATATGCCATGTGCAGTGACATCTCTTCTCTTTCGTTTCGTCTCGTTTACACATAACACATCTATTCCTCTATCATTCATCATTTCGCATACTTCATTTATTGCTCCACATACATTCAGCGTAGCCAGACGGGCCTCCGCAAACCACTTTTCGCCCCTCCGGGAGACAGGACGTGACGGGTGGCGAACCTCGTCGCTGGGTGGACGACCACTTCTGCTATTAGCTCCAAAATGGCGAAAATCAAATCGCCTCATTATGTCAGCTAGTTCAGCGTACTCGTTATATAAATAAATATGTAGCAAGCTATCGTACCTACTCAAAGATAATATATGTATTTGAAAAAAAAAAGATTGTGCGTTACAACGAGCTTGAGTGAGAGGGTGCTAAAGAGGATTGAGTCCTTTTCTACTCAAGTGACCATACGATTTGGTATTGTTGGACTTTTGACGGACTTCTGCGGGAGGATGAATATTTATTAGAATGTGTAATATTTATATTATATTTTGTTCTAGGGAAAAAGACTGTGAGACTTAGTATTCATAGTGTCTATAGGATCTATAATATGCGTGCGATGGAGTAGACATAAACTTACGTTCACAGATTAAAAAGTAGAAGGCCGAAGAAAGTTTTATATTTAAGTTTAATAATACCAGAGAGATTTAAATATATAGGTATACTAACTACTACTTAAATGTCTTTGAATAATACATAATGGAGTAAATTTGTTATTTCACCAAACTTTCTTGTTTGCAGGTAAACTGTAAGAGAAAATCAAGTGCCGCTCGCATGAACGATAAAGAAAAAACAAAATTTCTTCGTTATCGTTCATGTTGAACCGCAATTTGTGGTGGATTCAAGTCCAAACGACAGAATTTTCAAACTATCAGATGTATTTGATAGTTTGAAAAAATATAATGCGTGACTGCTAACTGCAGCCAACACCGAATGTTGTTCCTTGTCGTTCGTTTCTTCAGTACAGTGTGTACCCACCATTATAATTTCGTGATCAATACTCATCTGACGTCACATGACGTTATGCTATGCTATGTTACCAAAATATGTCAAATGACCTTGCTAGTTTGTAAACAATACCTTAGCGAAGGATTGACTTTGATACATATTTACGTTTTTCTTTGTTATTTGTTTCCTAAAGTTGGGTTTACCGTATCTACGCTTTGAAGTGGCAGGTATTAAGCACAAAATGAATATTGATTTCGAGACTATGGCGGTATTGGAGGAGGAAACTCATAATGTAAGTACAACGATTTTCTTAGGTGTTTGTTTATAATGAGGCAGAATATTGTTTAGTGGGTATGGTTAACTTTGGGTAAAAGATACTATATGAAAATCTTAAAGTAAATAAACCTCTAAAAACCTAAAAAAATGATTTTATCAAAATATCATTTCCTTGTCTATTTTAATCTAGACATTATTTCCTCATTGATACTAACATCCGTTCGAGGTCCATTGGTAGTATTGCACAACAAGATGAAGACTTTCATCATGGCCGATTGATGACTGATAATTTGGGAAATTAACCTACCGCTTTATAGATGTGAATCTATAAGAAAACATTAAATAAAATGCCATTACTCATTTTTGAACTAGAGATATATTGCTTTCTTGTATTTTTTAATATTTATCACATAATCATTATTCTATAGGTAGGTATAATAGTTCATATATATCTTAATATATATAAAAATTATGTGTCACGTTGTTTGTCCGCGATGGACTCCTAAACTACTGAACTGATTTCAATGAAATTTTGTACACTGTGTGCATTTTGGTCCAACTTGAGAGTTAGGGTAGTTTTTATCCCAAATTTTTTTATTGTGAATTTAAGGATTTTTATAGGAAGGGTCATCGAAAAAGGGCAGAACAACATCTGCCTGGCGAGCTAGTATATATATATATATATACTCCCTTAAGCACTTAAATTAATAATTTAGAAACCCCCGAAACAAAAACAGCTGATGATTTTCAAACAACTGAAAAATTTTCTTTTATCATAGCTAAGAACACTCGTTCAAGTCACCTTTCAAACAAAAAAAAAAAAATTAATTGATTCATCTGTTTGAGAGCTAAGATGACACATACACACACACAGATACAAACTACAAACTTATAACTCCATTCTGTTTTCTTCGGGGGTTAAAAACTGGCTATAAGTATCCACGGCTGTAAGCAGCAGTGTCCGCTCACCATATATCAAATGGTACGTACATACATATAAAAAAACTTGCAGTCTATATGACTGAAAGTATTTTTTTACCCATGGCTATATGAATATTTAAAAAATTGTTTTATCTAAAATAAAATATATAGGTATAATTTATAAAGCCTATGAATATGTGTAGAGCTACCTGGTTAGAATATATAGAACTTTCTGGTTCCCACAACCAACCAAACCCTCCTTAAAATGGTTGTTGAATGTATAGTTTGTTAGGTGTCTAAAACATGAATGAGAAATAATGATTTCTTACATTTACGCGAACACTACACATTTAAATAAAACAAATTTTACGGATTTTATCGAGTATATTAACTTATTTTATATTCCCGACGTTTCGAGCACTTTACAGCACCCATGGTCACGGGGGAGACTGAGGTGTATGACATCCGAATGTCATAGTTAACCACGGCTACCTCCAGATAAATTTTTTTTTTTTTGTGGAGGTAGAGGTTACGAAATAATTTTTATTTTATTTTAAAGTTAGTTAAAGTACAGTTTCAGCTTATAGACATTCCATTTATGGCCACAGGCCTCCTCTCATTTCTCAGAGGACTTTAGTGCAAGAAAATGCACTACCCCAATCCCTGTTGGTGGACTTTTAATATCTTTAAAATACCTGTATTTAAAAAAAATTTGGTGTTATTGGAAATTTTTTACAGTGCCATCTAGCGTCGATTTCAATAAGTTCTTAGGCTATATATTTCAATTTGTTATCATATTTGACATTAACGTAGATGGCGGGGTTTACGTCATTTCATTGATATAAAACTGTTCTATTGTAAATAATAAGTTACATTAGATAAATAATAATTACTTTAGAGTAGACAAAACTATTTTAATAACTGATTATTTAAAACTTTGTAGTGCCATCTACCATCAATATCAATGATTTCTTTAGCTTAACTTCTTCGGTTAGTTTTCTTGATATTAACATAGATGGCAGTGTGTACGCAATGTCATCGGTTCATAAAAAAATTCCTCCAAACTGTTAATGTTCACGGTTCATGCTATTAAAATAATAAAATGATTAATACAGCTCCCTAGTACTCAAACTTACCTGTACTTGACGTGGTGCCTTTTGCTGATTGACTGCCAAGGTGCTGACGACCGATATGACGACATTTATGATAGGCAGCAGCATTAACAGTGTCAGGGTTTCATTTCTGAGTTCACTAACCCGCCAGTCCAACTAGGGATGGGTAGCAACAACTAAGTATGGGTAGGTGTATCTTCAAGTTATGCATATCAGTTGTTACATTCTTGGAAAGTAGGTACTCTATTTAGCGGTGAATTAAGAAGGGCTGTTCCGAGTATTTGCATTCCTCATACACACTTCCAACACATTTCGAAGAATAACATAATATAAACTATTACGTATGTTACCCAGAGCCCGCAGGGGTAGGCAGAATCTACAGACGTATCTATACATGCTCGTCAGTTAATGGTACCTACACATAATTAGGCCAATTTTCAATATCGCCAATTTGGTCGATAAACTTCGGTCTTCCGCATCCCTTGCCGACTATGTGACTCACTTCTGCGGTATAAATTTTCTTGGTCGCTTTCCTCGTTCGTTCTATCCACGTGTCCAAACCACCGAAGCATTCCTTTCTTAATCCTGGTCAAAATATCTTGCAAACCAGACTATTCTCTTATATCCCAATTTATCACATTATCGTTTAGGTTTTATCTGCCACACCCAACTTTCACTATCATACATAAGATAGGGACTAACACACCATTGTGAATTACGAGTAAGTAGGTGCTTTGTGCCTTTTTGACACATTTTACACTTATTATTATTAACCTTAAATGAAACTAATTTTACGGATTTTATCGCGTTTCATTTTAATTTTCAACGTTTCGGGAATTAAAAAGCACCCAGTTAAAAGTGATCACGAGGCCTTCCTACCTGGCCGCTAGACTCCTACCCGGCCCCTGGCCCGGCTACCTTCAGTTTTAGAATATTAATTTTTTGATCCGATCTACGCAGAATGATCTTACAGTATCTTGAAAACTTGCAGTGGTATGCTTGGGTTTGGATTTAATTGTATTAATTGTAGGACCCAAAGCAGATGGTAGCACCCATCCATTTTCTCTATTGAAATTAGGTTGTTTTTTTTTTAATTTCAATAGCTTTGCAAATCATCCTTGGTAGGAATCGGTGTTCTTTTGCGAGGATTTATGTCTATCAAATCTAATTAATGGGGGACGATCTTGAAGATGTTCAACGCTCCGGGAAGTCTGCAGCCCGTGAGTTCATATTCGTATTATATAGGTATTATAGACGTATTACACACTAAGCATGGCGAGGGCCGACCTCCTCTGAGCTTTTCAGCCGGACGAAGAAGCGATTGCGAATCTTGAAAATTTGATGGTTAACTTTGGTAATATTACCATACTTTGCGATATAATTAGTACCTACCGGATTTATGTTAAATTTTGCCCTATGTTCAACTCGATATTATTAAAAATTATTTTAGTCGTGAAAGTGAAACATTATCTTGATTTCATAAAAAACATAATTTAATCGTACTCATTTTTATTCTAAAAACTAATAGGCATTTCTAACCACTATTGCGACTATTGGAGTTTTGAAGTCTATCACATTTTCGCGCTTCTCAATCAATTTGCGAGGTCTCATGGCATTTTTTATCGTGTGGAAATCCTCATGGATACTTCTGCTGCGGGGGCAGCAGAAAGGTTATGCCGGACTCCTATTGGCCAAAACCCCACGGTGGTCACCATCAGCGTATATGAGGGGTCCCGGGATCCCCGTTCGGAAAGCAACCGGGGCCCCTCTTCCGCTTTGCTCTATTAAAGCACGTCCCGGGGGCAGTACTTACTGCCCCCAGCACCCTCGCAATGCTATCACGGTGCTCGAGACCACTTTCGTGTCACCGTTCTCCTCAGGTGTTACATCACTAGAGAGCGCCGGTAACCCCGAGGCCCCGTTTCTGGTAGGGAAACACCATCATCAAGGGAAGAGCCGTGACGAACGCCTTGGCGACGTCGTCTTCGAGCGTGATCTGTCCTCTCCCGACACCGCTCAGCAGCCTCCTTCTGGACCATAAAAGATTCACAGAAGGCGGCTACAGCCCTCCACGCGGAGTCCCTGCTCAGCATCGCTGACACGACTGCTGGCAGGGAGAGGAGGGAGAGGTTCTGTCCGACCCGACTTACCAGGACCGTCCGCTCCCGTTCCGACGCTGGGCATGTTGCCAGCGTATGGGATGCAGAGTCCTGTTCCTACCCACCGCAAGTCGTTCCTGCCGCTTGACTCCTTCGAAAACCTCATCTGGCTCACTCCCGACGCTCTGGCGGAGGACACGCGTCCGTTCGTACACCCTCGCATCCATGTCCGCCAGTATGTCCAGAGGTGGAAAGCGAGCCGGGACCGTCGCCGCCTCAAAGGTAATCGTGCGGTATCCTCGCACGATCCGTATGGCCCTACTCCGCTGCACCCTGTAGATTTTAACTCTACAGTGTCTGATGGCCAGCCTTTTCGCCCAAACAAGCGCCCCGTACAAGGCTACGGACCGTATCACTCCTGGATAGAGGCGACGCACTTCTTCCCCTGGTCCCCCTAGATTGGGCAGCAGTCTATGCATATCACCCGCTACCCTTTCAATCCGGCGGACAAGGCGCTCGAAGTGTTCTTCAATGCCTAGGTACTTCATGTACCGCCCCACTCGGACTTCAGACCCACCTACGCGGACGCACGATTCGGGTGGGGCCTCATGGGCCTAAGCCTAAATTCGCTGCTATTTTTAATGTGGAGTAAAGTTGCGCTTATAAATCTAACCCCAAGATTTACTGAAGTTTGTGGCCCTTCTTTAGGTCGTTCCAACATTCCTCTTGTAACATTTCAAAAGATAAGATAGCCGACTTAATCGTTCTTAGATTGCGTGCATGTCGTTTTAGTTTGCCGTCTGCGTTCCACAATTTTGCTAAAAATTACATGACTGACTGGATGACTCATGGTCACACCTTGGTTGCCCACTATTTATAAGCAACTTAACGATGTTTTATGAGCAGACGAAAATCGTTTTCTAATCTCCTTAAGTATTTTGTATTGAACGACTTTCGACCGTACATTGATCGTGTTTCATAATATGTCGAACACAGTGTGGTTTGTATTCCTTATCATGTATTTACCCTATAATTGGCAAAGCAGTTAATAGTCCAAGCGTTGACTGCTTCCAAGGGGTGGTCATCGGGTATGAGTACAAAACTATACTATATCGATGCTTGGATATGTGATAAATAATGAACCGTTCGTTCAGGTCTTTTAAAAAAATTATTGCAGCTGTTTACCCAGGACTGCAGGCCTC
This sequence comes from Parnassius mnemosyne, assembly GCA_963668995.1. NCBI lineage: Eukaryota > Metazoa > Arthropoda > Insecta > Lepidoptera > Papilionidae > Parnassius > Parnassius mnemosyne. The sequence goes on from CAVLGL010000083.1 coordinate 16,103,214, forward strand.
CCCCAAGGAATGTGAGTATACTGAGCCACCTGCATCCATCGACTTCCTGCATGTCTTACCAGGTCGTCACTCCATCTAGTGGGGGGACGCTCTACACTTCGTCTAGCGGTACGAGGCTGCCACTCGAGAACCTTTCTTCCTCATCGGTTGTCGGTTCCTCGAGCTATATGGCCGGCCCATTGCCACTTCAGCTTACTAATCCGTTGGGTTATGTCGGTTACTCTGGTTCTATTGAGGATATCTTCATTTTTAAGTCTATCACGCAGAGAAACATCGAGCATACCCCTGGCCATAGCTCGCTGAGCGTCCTTGATCTTTCTCATACGGAAAGCAGAGAAGGACCACGTTTCAGATCCATAATTCATCACTGGCAACACGAACTGGTTGTACAATTTTGTTTTGAAGTTTTGAGGTATACTTAACGAGAAGATTTGCCGTATTCTCCGGAACGCTGCCCAGCCGAGTTGAATCCGTCGATTGACTTCTCGGTCGAAGTTGGACTTATCTAGTCGGACTATTTGTCCCAGATAAACATACTCTTCATCAACTTCGAGCGTAATGCTCCTAACAACCACCGGCATAGGTGTGACGTGTTACACACGACCTTTGTTTTGTCCATGTTCATCTTAAGACCTTTCTTTTGGGAGACACTATTGAGCGTAGTGCTTAGGTTCTCCACCAACTTTGACATAAGGACTATCGTCGGTAAATCGAAGGAGTGATGTACTCGCCTTTGCTGTTATTACCGTATCCTTTCCATTCCGATAGCTTGAAAACGTCGGAGATATTACGTCACCCTGTTTAACACCTCTCTGCAGTCGGATAGCCATCGTAGTCATACTGAACATGCACTTGACACCGCTGAAGGAACTGTAGCTCCGCTCAAATTTCGACGGAATCAGAGGCTTTCTCATAAACCACATACGTAAGACAAAGTGGCAGATTGCATTCTTCGATCTTCTGTACAATTTGCCGAAGGGTATGTATGCGGTCTATGGTGCTAAAGCCTTTTCGGAAACCGGCTTGTTGGGGAGGTTGGAAGTCGTCGAGTCTACGTGCGAAACGATTCGTAATTACTCTCGAAAACAGCACGCAGACGCGGCTCAGAAGGGAAATCGGTCGGAAGTTCTTCAACAGAGCCTTGTCGCCTTTCTTGAAGTACAAGATCACCGGACTTCTGCTCCACGCCTCCGGAGCAGTGCCTACCATGGAGGACGGAATTAAAGAGCTTCTAAAGGACTTCAATTACTGGTTTTCTACTCGCTTTTAGAAGCTCCGCTGTAATTCCATCCTCGCCCGCGGCATTGCCGTTTTTAAGGTGCTGGAGAGCCATTCTAATCTGGTTCAGACTGAAATCCGGGATATCATCGGAATAGTGTCGGATAAGACTTGTTCTTGAATCGTTACTCACACTTGCGTGTAGCTCCAACGATTACGGGTATAACTACCCGTAGAACCTCTCAATCTCACTCAAAATCTCAAGTGTACCGGAAACGAAGCTATTTCTGGCAGACAGATCCCTGGCAAATACTTTTGGAGCCTTGGTTTCGCTCGATCGCTTCTTCAATACGAGCTGTATTGAAGTTGCGTAAGACCGTCGGTCCGGTGGCTGATAATTTGCACATTTTTTTTTATAAAAAATAAGTAGGTGATAAACTGTGTATCTTTGAACAAATTGTTTTCATATTCGGTAGGAATTGAACAATCGAAAAAACAATTCTTGATCCAACTATTTGTCAAACCAATAATTTTCTGTTATGGTATTTATAAGAAAAAGGTGAAACGTGAAAATTTTCGTATTTTATTTGTCTTTTAAATAAAATAGGTCTGGTAATTTAATACTTCATCAATGTATGCGCCTGAACAAAATTAATAAAATGGCAGGTTTTTCAGTGCGAACATTTTTTCGTGAAACATTTAACCAACTGTCAATTTACCTAATTTTTATTTAAATTTAATTAAAAAAAGAACTGAGGTGTTTCATATTATGTAACAAGTTTGATAGTTTGAAACTGAATTGAAATGGTAATATGGTCCTCTTTAATCATTAATGATATTTATTTTTAATCAATCATTTTGCATTTCAAACTAAAATATTAAAAAAGAATTGCCTCCATCCAATATACACATACATGTAGCCTAAAAAATCGACTGCAGAACAGTGGCTACTGCAACTCATGAGCACCTGCAGCCAACTTCAAACAAAGCAGGCTACAAATGTGGTGTCACCTTTGAGGAACGAAAATGGAAAGAAACAGAAACGGAAACTTTTATTTATTCAATATAGATTATAAATAATACTTATTGAAAGTCACTCTTTTGTTTAATTACCACTGGTTCGAAAAAAAACCTCCGTCCTGGGAAGAACCAGCAAGAAACCCAGCGGGACTTTTTCTTAAATAACAACTTACAATCATGTGTATGTTACACAATTAATCACACAAGACAAATTAGAAATAGCTTGGTAGCGATCACCTCATCCCCAGGGGTTATTATCATTCCGAGAAGCTTTGGAGATTTTGAGTTTTGTCGGGAGTCTGGAGATCATTTAAAATGTCGGAAGAATTTAGACGAATCCTGACCATCTGGCGACCCTACTTAGGCTGCATAAAGCCGCGTATCCACCAAAAATGTTGACAACAGTTACGTTTCCAACTGTTTCCAACAAGGGTCTCCACCGAGGGTACAAATGTTGGCAACAAGCGTATTCGTTTGATGTTGCCGCCGAAAATGGAAACTAGTTTTGTTATCAACTGGTGTGTTGGCAACAAAACTTTGGTGGAGACGCGGCTTTAGACTGCACGGGCAAACGCTGTTGCTAGCAAAAATTATAGAAAATTATATTTAGAAAATAGTTTCTGGGTGAAACATCTGGTTAAGGCGATGCTCCCGGAGGGTTCGATTCCGCGCCAAACAAAGACCATTTATTTTATCATTTTTTTATTAAAAAAAAAAACTTTTTTTTTTAATAAATCAAGTTATATCAAGTTTTTCGGCTAAAATATAGCCTAGTTCCCTCCTGGCATTGCTCTTAATCTGTTCGTAAAGTATCACAATCGGTTCAGTCATTCCGAAGATTAGCGTGGACAGACAGATAGATAGTAGATACACAGACAAAAAAAAATAACAAAATGTTTTTTTTTATGTCATAATAGCTTGCAAATGACCCCTTGAGTTTAATAGAAGTCTGATATTTCAATATTACTGACCGACACTCCAATTTATTTGTATGTATAGATAAATAAAGCTACAATGAATTTTTTACTTATACCCTTGGCAAGTGTGTGTGTGTGTGCAGGTTATTTCTATTTTCAGAACTGGCAGCGGGTGTTCGTAATATTTTAATCAATTATTTTGAGATTTTTCTTACATCATTTAAAAAGATATGTCTTAGAGCTGACTTTCATTCCCAAAATGCCCTTCCCCCATGTCATGCCCCCCCCCCCCTTCGCTGCTATTGCCATTCGCTGGCGTATTATGCCATATGAAGAATTCATTATTCTATTCTATTCAGTTTGGGTTTTAAAATTTAACTAAAAGTAATGCCACCCTGCGGCATATTAAAAATGACACAAGTGGTAAAATTAAAACTTTTGTACAACCTTCAATATAAATTATTAAGGATAACTCAAAAACTACTGGTCAGACCTTGATTTATATGGGACCACACGAGTCGCACCAGCTTACAAATAAAAAATCAGCAAAATCGGTTCACCTGGAAAAAAGTTATGAGTTAACTCAGTTAACAGTAATCGAATTAAGTACCTCCTATAAGATAACAAATAAAAAAACATACAGTCGAATTAAGTACCTCCTCCTTTTTGGAGTCTGTTAAAACTAATCAATATGTTAGATCAGATGGCGTCGCTTGGGGCGCAGCAAACATCTAGCATTGGGACTAGGGATGCCCGATCTGAATCGATTTTCTTTAAGATCGATTCACGGCCATACGATATGCCGATTTTTGAATCGATTCAAGGGAATGCGATCTTCACCCGGATCGATTCGTACGGCTATAAGATCGTATGAAAAAATCGTATCAACTAAAACCTAAACATCAACCAAACAGTAACGTCCTAACGTATGAACTGATCTTTGTATATCTATCGTATTGCCGGGGAGGGGACAGAATAACTAAAACAAAGTTCTTACTTTGTTTTAGTTACTGTCTTATTTAGTACCTACACATTAAATGAGAATAGATTCGAGTTACATCTAAAACGGTAGTGTATGAAATATGAAGGTAGGTATGATAATATTTTGTTTATTTTACTATCGGGTACCTATGTTAGTGTTATAAGATCTTTCATTCTTTGTATTATTGCGATACGAAAAGTTGAACTGTTCTGTGAGCGTAAACTATTACTTTAAAATACTTTTTAATATGGCCACGCTAACCAAATCAAACGCTCGGGCTTTCTTTTAATTAAATGTGACATAGGTGGACAATGTAAAATGTGTAAACAGATAGTTAAAAATAGTAGAAATACTACCAATTTAAAAAATAATTTCAAGAGTCATCACATCAGCAATTGCCGAAATTGTAAGAATCTATCTTCTACACAAATAAATAAAATTGAAGTGTCTGTTTGTAATGTCAAAATAACAGCTTTTTACTGAATACACATCAAAGTATATACGGTACTAATAACAAAAAATAAATTTAAAAAAATTCTGTCTGTCTGTCGGTTCGTCTGTCTGTCTGTCTGTTTGTTCCGGCTAATCTCAGAAACGGATGGGATGATTTTGACGGATTTTGAATTTCATTGGCAGATAACCCATGTTACAGGGAATAACTTACACTGCTTTTATTAAAAAAATTAAATGTAGATAGCTGGTTTTATATTTTTCAAAAATAATTATTTGGAAAAACTCACTGGATACCGTAATAGGCATTGTTAAAATAAATAATTATGCATGCACACTGTGCTTTTCTTTATTTTTATAAAATTACGATACGATTTTCCGAGATCGAATAAGATCGATTCAATACAATACGATTAAATTGTGAATCGATTCACGAATCTACGATCCATTACGATCCAGAAGATCGATTCGAAACAAAAAAATCGGGCATCCCTAATTGGGACACTACAGGTAGATAATAATGTGTAGATAATGTAGATAGCATCAGGGGCAGGACACATTTAAATTTCGTCGTTTGAATTTTGTAAGTGCTGACTACCTAATCACTATGTTTTACTGACTGACTAGTAGCCTAGTTAGTTTCACGGCTGAATAGATGATAGCAGTCAGGGACTACTGTCACCGTAAAATCAAACGCCATAAAGACTTTTCATGTCTCAGAAATAAATAAAAATAATATTTAGAGAATATTATGTGAAGAAATATAACTTATAAATGTATATTGAATAAAAATAATTTTTGGGATTTTATCAAGTAGGTATAATTTTCATACAGTTTTTATAAATTCTCGATGTTTCTTTTTCTGCAAGATCCACGATTGCACAGGGTACTTCTAGATAGATATTTTTTTTATGTTTACGCGTAACCTGTTCGCGTAAATATAAAAAAAAATAAAGATGGTAGGTAAATTTTCCGAACATCAAATTAAACGTAGTATTTACGTTTTAAATTGCATTCAAATTGCCACACGACGACGGCGTGAGACGTGTATCACCTTGGTTTGTTCTTTTACGTCGTAAGCCGTTTTGACCTAGGACAGCAGCTGCGCAGTTAGGTGTATCGGATTTAACTGCGCAACACAACACCACACGAAATGTGGAATCGAGATTGGAGCGTTTCATTTATTTATCTTCGTTACGGTAATTTTGTCTTTTTAGGCATTTAAAGTTTGAGAATTGTTGTTATTGATTTCTAGCTGAATAATTTTATCGATTATTGCTGCAAGTGGATGAAACACTGCAGGATTTGCAAGGATTTCGTATTCTAAAACATTTATTCAGTACTAGCGATCGGCCCCGGGTTTGCACGGTGATTTCTAGACAACAGCGCCACCTTCTGGATCCAACTGAGTTTTAAACATTCCAGGGACCCACTCAAATACATACAAAAAAATCATCAAATCGGTCGAGCCCAAAGATGTTTTATAGGTCGAGCCATTTTCGAGTTTTTGCGAGATTAACGGACAGATATTGATTTTTATATATAGAGATAGGAACCATGTTAAAGATGGATTTCATTAGTAGACTATTGGTGAAGTACCGACATTGGAGTTGATGTTGAATGGAATGAAAAGTTTGTTCACTGGCGTCTGTGTAATAAGGGTCTTGAAAGAACAACTGCAAGATTCTATATTATAGAAAGTACTTTCGTTTTTCATATTATAATTTCGTTTTTCCGCCATGATGGTTCAACACAACACAAACACTCACGCCTGTCACCCAGAGGGATAAGCAGAGACTACGGACTTCCATTTGGCACGATCCTGACACACCTCTCTCGCCTCCTTTACATCCGTATATCTACGCATACACGCTCGTCGGTTAAGGGTACTCCTAATCTGGCCCATTTTCAATGTATCGCGGATTTGGTCGATAAATTTTCGTCTGGGGCGTCCCTTCCCGACTCTGCCGTTCACTTTTTGAATGATGGTTCACTTTTTGAACAGACTGTCCGTCGAGTTTCCACTTTCTATTGTTCTTCAAACAAAACGCAGGAGAACTGTTTCGTTAAAGTGGGTCTATAAGAACCGGAGAGCCATGCCGAGCCAGTGTTATAGTCGGCATCTAGTGTTAAAACAGTCGAAAATTTATGTTAAGGAACAGTTTTATATTCTGTTAGGAGTTTTTTTAGTAAAACTTCCAGTGGAGGACCTATCAAGGCAAGGAGAAATTTAAGGAAAGCAAAAATAGCATAAGAAACGGTTTGATTCGTGCTTATTAGCCCACTACTTTGATAAATATGCGCATATATTACAAGTTATGTATGCAATTTTGCGACTTACTAAATAGGCTTATATTCGGCAGTGGATAAAGTAAAACCTTCACTGCTACCACAAGGATCCTTTTTGGGTCCAATAATATTACTTATTTTCCAAAGTCACACTGTGTATCTATGTAATAGAACGATGCTGCTGCTATATGATGGTTGTTGCACGAATGTATCAAGTCGGGAAGGACCACGCTCAAAGAATACCAGCTTAATGCTGCTGCGTTTCGTATGGTGAGCATAGAAAACCGGAGATCATTTTTACTAGAAACGAGACATTCCATCCTAATAAATGAGGATAGATGTATATGTCTATGGGCATAGCATCCATCCACTTGCCATCAGGTGGACTGTAACTATCATTTTAATGGTTGCAGTGCACTCGATTGTAGGAGGGTAGGTCGTGATTTCAAAATTTGTTCATGTTGTTTTATTTTTTATACTGTAATCCGAATCCATCTTAGTTCTTAGCAAATTAATTATCGCATCCTTCATAATGGATTTCTGCATGCTAACTTATTTATTTAATATTTTATTCGCCTTGCCACAAAAAATTAATGGTTATCTTAAAGAGTCTTAAGACTACGCTTTTCGCTTTGCCTACTTAAAAATTAAGCTATCCAGTATTAGATATCCCCAATGGTGATAGTATTTTTTCCGTTAGTTTTAACAAAGAAAGTCAACTCTAAAATATAACTTTCTCTTCAAAGTACGTTGTAGGAATCTGGAAAATAATAAACAAAATTTATTGTTCAAATATCAAAATCCAGGTTTGTATTGTTGAATTTGTATCTAATTTGTATTAAGGTTAAGGATGACACTTTAAAGCAGGAGATACGAGCGTACACTAGGTATTTTATTTGGCACAATAAAGAGACCAAAGCTAACCAAATCTTATTTCATTATACATGTATGAACTTCAAACAACTTCTTGTCTTATTCGGTAATTAAATTAGTATATTAAGAGAAATGATGACAATCTAAGATGGATTTATTATAGTCGTGTAAATAGTATCTTGAACAAATATTGAAAATTGAAAATTTTGTTTTGTAAATCAGTTAGTAAGGAGCTTTTTTATTTTGTGTAAGTCGAGTAATTTTCTAGATTTTTTAACATTGTTTGAGCCTTAATATCAAGTATCGTGATACGCTATAAAAATCCATAAAATAAGTTTTATTCAATGTGTAACATTCGTATAAATATTAGAAATCATTAGAATATTGGATCTCAGATTCTGTACCAAACTCTTACTTTTTTTTATCAATAACATAGGTACTCAAGTAGGTATATAATTTTTTTTTATTTAGGTTTATTAAAGTTTATTGATACTTCTTAGTCATATAGAAATTTCCTTGGAAAAATCTGAAACATGAAATTTGTATTGTCCAGTTTCTTTTGTTTATCAGCTCGTAACAGACCACCGCTGAGTCTCTCACATTGTCTTTTCTGGATTTTATTTAATCGCCACGCTTGGCAAGGGGATGACGATCGCAGTTCCAGATGTTACGAACCTTTGACGCTGTTTCTCCGTCGCCGGTGTGTGTAATTTTCATTTTGCATATATGAAATGGTATGCCCCTCTATATCGAAAGCCACAGGACAAAATGGAGTGACGAATTTTCTTACGTCGCCACCACACGACAAAATATATATTTGTAATACTTGTTACATATTATATTCGGAACAAACCTTTCAAAGAGTGTAATTCTTTTCTTTTTACAACTGTTTGGCCAGTTTTCTATATCAAGCCTATAAGGATTTATGAAAAAATCTCTCCCTTAAATAATATTCGTATCATATTCAAGAGCGAGGGTTCCCGTTAGCTTTTTGAATTAACGATTGCAATTGAAGAAAACTGATCTTCTAATATAATGTTTGTTTGTTCGTATTTTATGCGCTGCCATACCGTTCATCAGATTACGGTAAAACTTTGTCAACTTATTGCCTGCACTTGCACTAAGGTTATAGGCATAGTCGCGATACCATCCCTACCATCTGGATAACTGGCGGTCCATCACTAGGCGATTATAAAGAAGTTTTCTTCCTCGGACAACTTCTTTGTGGAATCGTCTACCACCAGAGATTTTTCCGGACCCATACGACTAGGGATCAGGTGGCAATCACTTACCATCAGGTGAGCCGTATGCTCGTTTGCCCCCTCTCCTATAAAAAAAGAAACTTACAGTAGGTGGTGCGCGTATCGTACCGACAAATTTATTTGAAACTTATATGTCATTCAACTTCAATGAATGAATTATCATTCCTACATAATTCTTCTAAATTTGAAACAATATTTAACCATTTTTTTTGCGGCAGCAATGCGCCAAGTACCGGCTATTTTTTTTATAAAATCAAGTTATCATAATTACATCACCGTGTCCCTTCATTCTGCCTTTCTATGAATAGCGCATGTTCTTAGGTTCCTTACTTTGGCGTAAGAAAACTTGAAGATGAAAGAGTATGTCCTTGATGCTATCGATTTTATTTTACATAGGTTACTGATAATATATTAGATTCATTTTCAATGAGTACTATTGTCGTTTCTGTTGGTAGTGCAGAAATTAATGAAGGAAATACTTTTTTTTGTAATTAATGTAAGTTTGAAAATTTATATTTTAACGTCACGAGTATCATCGAATCTTACGGTTTCTTCTAAACTGAAGGGATGTTATATACCATGTTTAGCAAGCTCATTGGCATTCTTAGAACTTTATTGCTAACAAAGTCGTTGCTCTATGTCACAGTTAAGGTATCGTGATACAGCTACGCTGCAGCTATGTTATGGTTGTGGCATGGATGGGTCGCTCTACCGGGGACCACACTCTCTCACAAAATACCAGCGTAAAATAGCAGCTTAATGCTGCTGTGTTTCTTGTGGTGAATGTAGAGAATCGAAGACCCCTTTAACTGGAAATGAGGCATTCCATCTACGTTCTCAGGGGTTACAACGCATTTGCGTTTTGATTTTTTGAGGATAAATGTAGATATCTATGGGCCACAGAGTCCATTTACCATCAGGTGGACTGTCTGCTCGTTTGTCACCCATATTCTATAAAAATAATCCTATATTTGGGATGTTTATTTCACCACCTAAGTGAGGCTATAAACTTTTCTAGATTAAATAATACTAACGAAACTAGAATGGATAGTTTTTTTTTTAATTCTCTTTTTGAGGATGACAATTCTGGGTTCAATTTGTAAAAAAGACTATATAGAATGCTTTAGCACCACATACTAATAAAAACACCACTGTTTAATTCAGCCTTATAATGACGTAAAACGTTTCTAGAATTCATTCTATATAATCTGGCACTATCTGGTGAGTAAGTGTGTACGATACATTTTAAATCAAGGAAAACGTTTGTTAATTATTAATTGAGGATATTGGAAATTTTTAGAGAAATACTTGCTATTCATACGCGACATACATTGAAAATGGCAGTAGGTATAAACTACACTGTTACTGAGTGCAGTTAAACGATAAGGTCACTTATCCAAGGTGGGGAGAAGAACAATAAGCTGTTGCGACACGCATACAGTATGTTTGTGGTTTTGTAGTGTACGGACTACGGATGGTTGTTCATTGCGTGAAGAGTAAAGCATTTTGATTCCCTGCACCACGCCATTGACGCTCGAAAAAGTTTTGTTTCGTATTAAAAAAAAAAGACAAGACGTGCGGTCGTTCGCTCTGCGCAGAGCGAGCGCCATCGCCTGCCAGTTTGAGTTGAGGCAGTCGCATAGGCGGACACACCGTGATTATCCTGTCAAATCGTGAGTAAAATTATTTTTTTCATTGGAATATTTTATAAAATGTGTTTAATAATAGTGTAGTGAAGAAACCGGTATATATAAAACGGTTGTTTACATAGATAAATACCATTGACCGATTTTTATTTTAGGTTACAAAATGACAGTTACTACGCCGTACGCAATGAGCATCATTTGACGCGCAGTTCGGTTGGTCCGTACGTCGTATCGCCGGTCATTTGTTGCTAACTGAGAAACAATTGCGTATGTGCAATATTGATATTGACTCGCAATAACACAAACTACATTGTTGCTGCGTTTTCTGTTGTTGCTAATCAATGATATTAATTAAATAGCATTGTTGCCAATGCATATGTATATGTTTTCATTTGTCTCTTATTATTGACGCTGTCCTTGGAATGTAATCCTTACAAAATATATCAAAAGTTTTATCTTTGCCTTAGTGTATTTCGTTATTTATATTATCGGCATTGTTTTATTATTAAACACTTGTCTTTTATATTATCTTAATAATTTTAAATATTTATCATCATCATTTAAAACCAATTAAAGCTACTGTTGAACATAGGCCTTCCCCAAGGAATGCCACAAAGCATAGCCCTCGGTAATCTTCGCAATTTTTTTTTAGCCTCAAGGGATAATAAAAATACCTATTTTCTCAGTCCAGTTTAGACTGAATTGTGAAAATACTCTAAAACCCTTTTGGCGAAACAATTCGAATTTAAACTAGAAAAGCTAAAAATGAAAGAAATGTTTAAAATGTTGAATATCTCTGCCTTTAAAAACGATTTTATTATTTTCTTCCAATTTCCTTTAAGGACGGGTTTTTCGATTATTTGTTTATTTGTATGTATATATTTATGCCTGTTTCCTTAGTATGCTCTGTAGGCTAAACGGCTTGATTGATTTTAACATATTATATCAGAGATAGATTTGTCTTAGTTGTGGAAGTGACAAAGGGTATCATATTTGAATTTACCTCTTTTCAGTAGAGTTTTACGCTATCGGAGTTTTCAATTACTGTTTTACCCATCGGGCTTATTGTTATTGCGACTAGACTTTCAAAGAAAATCAAAGAAAATGAGTAAATTATAGGTAACTTTTATTAAAATTTATTCTATTTTTCGGCTTAATCACCTTCCAGTGTATTACTATCTATATATGTATACTTGGAATATCTGTTCTGTGATCTAAAAATTTCTTTTTAAAGAACTCTTCGTCCTGAAAGGTTCTGTACCGCTGCTACTACCTACTGTAACGTGTACTGTATTTTTTTTTTATTTTGTATACAAAGAGAGCCTATAACCTTACCGGCGGAAGTTCGTGACTTGAATTTTTTGGTAGTCGACGATGATCCTTTTCAAGTCACAGACTGTAACTTTGTTTCAGTATCGTAATGTGGAAGTTGCGTCCATTGATATAAATGGAGTCAACTGTTGCAAAAGTGATCAGGATTTTGTTGCAACATTTTCGAAAAGCCTCGGGAAATATTTATCCCAATTTGTTTTTGCGCATCGGTAAACTTTCTTCTGGGTACCCAACCGCGGTTACTTTGTTCATCCCCAAGCTTCAGCAATATGATGTACCTACCTACCGTTCAATACCATACACGACGATCTGCTAAAACAAATTTTCGACTTTTTTTTAAACTATTTTTTATTAGCTTCTCCGGTTACTATTGTCGTCGGACGTCGTGAGCGAGAATCAAAGATGTTGGATGTTCTACGTTTAAATTCGGCTTCGGCGCAGCATTGCTAGCTCTGAATAACCTGAACTATCGACTTCCTCCATGCCTTACTTTCTAAAATGCTTATATTTTTCGATTTTTATATATTGATTGTAAATGCAGCAGAATGTCGTCTACATTAGAATACTTACATTGAAAATTGTGAATCTTTAATTAAAGCTATTAATAAATATGAATTGGGAGATCTTTGTAGTTACCCTGTTAGTTTATCAATAAGTGATAGGTAAGGTTGTTTTCATCGATAGGACGCAGTACAATGTTTACATTTCACATTAACTACGCAGTTTTGCAACGAAGGTTAACAAACTATGGTACTTAATTCATTAATGGCGTCAGTCTTTATTTTGTAACATTTCAAAGTTGTAAATAATTATTAATTTTTGAGTGTCTCAACATTGACGCTTCATTTTGACTGTCCGAGATGTTATTAAATTTTACAGTCCAATCATACTTTATTCCGACGATAATGAAACAAATGTGTACCTAGTGTGAACTTTCTAGAGCCGTGTTGGAGTATTATGTCTTTGTACAAGGTATATAAAGATTTTATATATAAAGATGTATATAGCTTTTAACAAAAAGTTAAAACCTACTTGTGACTTCAAATTGCTAAAAAAGGAGTTATAATTTATTAGTTACCCTTTAGGGGTGGAATTTTTTCTCGAAATTTATATGGGCCCACCCTTGAAGCATAACATATTTAATAAAAAAGAATCATCAAAATTGGTTCACAATCTGCGAAGATATCGCGTAACACACATAAAAAAAATAAACATACTGAGAACCTCCTCTTTTTTGAACTTGGTTAAAAAGGAAATTAATGGTACGCTTTTCTCTACTACAAAAATACTTATTGAAAGTCTACTGAGGTGTCATTGTCGCACAATGAAGTAAAAACCGCTACTTAGCAGAGATGATGCATTTGTAATTTCACATTATGTACGTTATTTTTTATATAATCTGGGGTGTAAACTCATATCTAATTTATTTAAAATCAGGGCAAAGTGACCTTAAAACCCGTTGCACCGACTCATGCAGAACGCCGTATCACATCTCGTACCCACGCAGTTGCGCATTCGACATTCAGTCTTGCCCTGATGTCATGGCAACTTTCACACCGATTGAGGACATCTCCACATAATATGAAACTAAGAATTTTTTATTGCGTTGGACAGTAGCTTAACCTAAGATGTTTTTTTAATACGTCTTTGAGCTTAACTTAGTTTTTATCACGTTAATCTAGATGTAGTGCGGTTACGTAAGCAATATGTTTTTGCGCAGCATTTAAAATTTCCAGTCAAGTGAATACAGCAGATTATCGAAAAATGAAACACTGCGTGGCAAATTTCTATTTCAAATTGGAAAGGAAATGTTTTTATTAAAAAAAAAATAAAGATGTTTAATTTTGAAATCAATCCAAAAAATAACGGTAATTTGCGGGTCTGATACTAGAACCAAAATTGAAACTGAAACTAAACGATCAGCCTGTATATTACCGATGCATGTCCGCTTGTATGGAGTGACGTTTTTTCTTATTTCTTCTTTATTGGTCCATGAAAGTTCACCTCTGAACATGAGCTTCTCACATTGTAGGGAAGATTGCACTGCCAGACGTCTCTCACCTTAGATGCTGCTTCCGTCGCCGATCTGGATATCTAACGTCTGACGTAAAGGTGATGGTAGTACCTATCTTTCGGAAGCTATATTTTTCTGGCAATTTCCATAGTCGCCTCTTAAACAACGTAAGGGACGAATGGGGTGGTCGATTCTTTTACGACGCTACCACAACGATTACAAACCAAACTAGCGAAGCGAGGGCATAGTGTACTAACACACTTATATTTGCGACCGAAAAAACCGAAGGCATCCTCCTTCTACATAGACTTGTGATATCTTTGAAGCAATTTCTTGAAACGTTAATTTCTTTATTGAAACTTTATTATAAACTATACGAAAATTAAAGCTCATCTCATCTGGCTTGTTCATTAGTGTTTTTTTTAATTCAACAACACTTATTATTATAAAAAAAAGTTTGATAAAAATTATATTGTGGATGTTCTTTAGTATGTGGTTCATAAATTCTCTGTGTACAAGATATCTCGAGAACTAAAGTCATGTAGAGCTGGTTCCTTTCGATAATCACTTCTGTAATCCATTTAAAATATTACACGAAACGTTGGGGTGTGTACTTTTAGGTTTTCTAAATATTTTAGTAATTTTATTTTATTATTTCCTTAATTCAGAATACGGAAGAAGAAATAAATAATAAAATAATTGGTCCTCGTTTCGTGGCAACTGTCTCATCTCAACCCATGGAGTGAATGTCTGGAAATAACTTCGGATTAGAAAAGTTTTGTGATTCCTGACTGCCTTTTATAAAATTATAAGTTTCAAATATTGTAGACATCTTTCCTCGCAGCTAAGGGCGGATATTTTCACTTTCACCAAATTGTAATTAAGGAATTGAATTAAAGTTAAAAAAATGAAGTAACAACCAAACAACAAACAAAGGTCCGAGTGTTGGGCTTTCAACATTTATGTTGATTTACCGTGTTTTGACGGTGTAGGAAATCGTAAGAGGTGACATAAGGAAACTGAACCAGGTTATGGGCAGTTGCCGATAATAGCTGAACAAAAACAAGGAACTGTGTCAACCCGCCGACCAAGCGTGGGAACTATGGTAAATTTCCCGTATATAAGGCCATAATGAAATCTATTGGGATGCATGTTCAGTGGTCGACTTTTCATAGTTTCTAATGATGATGAATAATTGAATGATGATGATGATGATTAATTCTACACTGAGGGAAATCTGCTAACATATTGAGATTAAGCTGGTAGTAAATCTGGTGGTAAAATACCACTTAAAATTTCAATTATCTATTTCAGTGGTGCCGGTAAGGATCGAAAATGTACCTACGCTCTGTGTCGCGCACTATAGAGTTTTAATGCGAGTGCTTATAAACTATCATGTCTTCTTTAGTTAATGGAATAATCATCTAGAATTCATCAGAAATTGATATAGTAATAGCCGAATTCAAAAAAAGTTGGAGGTTCGGCAATACTGTATTTTTTTCTTTCTTTTTTTTGTATTTATATTACAAGACATTTTCGTTAATCGTAAACCGATTGTAATTGATTTATTTATTATATAAGTTATATTTCAGAGGTGGTCAAATGTAATTATGGAAAAATCCTTAAGGGTGTAAAATAAGGGATTTAATTTTTAATGTAACTATTTAAAAAACAGTCTAGTTGTAAGTTATCATCTTGAAGCTTCAGAAGCTTTTATTGTGTGAAAATTATTTTAGTTTTTTGAAGTTGGTTTAAACTTTTTTTTAAGTTTAATTACGAGCTTTTGATGTACTTGCTTTCTTCGTATGTATTTGCGGTTCAAATTTGTAATAAATTTTTGAAACACTTGCTGACGTTTCAGCTGATATTTGACATATTGGTAACTACAATAAAGTTACCATGGGGCTGATCCGCTGGTAGACCCAGATGCTGGCCTTAGAAACGCCTTAACAATAGATTTTATATTTAATTAAGTTTTTTTTTTAAATTTTAACAGAGTATAATAATTGATATAGTGCATAATATATTTATTTTGAGTGTTATAATAATTAGTGTTAAAATAGTGAGTGAGAAACGAGCTTAAAGCCCACCAGATGGCAAGTGGCTTTAAGCCAAGGAAAGAAATAAAGGCTTAAGGTCAGGATTAGAACGCTTTATTGTAGATATCGAGCAGATCGTTGTATGCTTGCCGTGTGCCGTTTTACTCACAGGCTGCATGTATGGAGAAACTAACATTAGCTTAGGAAAGCGTAACTAACCTGTTTAGTACAGCGTACAAATTATTCACGATTGGATTTCATGGTATTTATTTTTATTTGTGCGGAATCCTAATTCTTTTTCTAAAATAAAAGTAGCCTAATTTACTTCCAGTGAAAGTGCCGTCAAAATAGGTCCAGCTTTTTCGGAAATTAGCCAGGATAAACAGACAGACAAAAATTATATTTTTTTTGTTATAAGAACTGTATGTATACACGTTCACATGCATTTAGTAAAAAGCAAGAAACACTTCAGTTTTACATAATGATTTCTTATATTTACGCGAACACTACACATTTAAATAAAACTAATTTTACGGATTTTATCGTGTATATTAACTTATTTTACTTTCCCGACGTTTCAAGCACTTTACAGCACCCATGGTCACGGGGGGGACTGAGGTGTATGACGTCCCAATGTCATAGTTAACCACGGCTACCTCCAGATTAAAAATTATTAATTTTTGTTTTTATGGATCTACTATAGATCCATAAAAACCCGCGTTAAAGAACACATAGCTGATGTGAAGAATAGACGCTCCGGGAAGTCTGCAGTCTGTGAACACGTACAGGATCGCCCCCGCCACTACATTAGATTTGATAGACCACAAATCCTCGCTAAAGAACACCGATTCCTACCAAGGATGATTCGCAAGGCTATTGAAATCAAAAAACATCCTAATTTCAATAGAGAAGATGGCTGGGTGCTACCATCTGCTTGGGATCCCATAATTAATAAAATTAAATCCCAACCCAAGCATACAACTGCAAGACTTCATGATACTGTAAGTTCGTACTGCGTAGATCGGAACAAAAATTAATAATTTTTAATCTGGAGGTAGCCGTGGTTAACTATGACATTGGGACGTCATACACCTCAGTCCCCCCCGTGACCATGGGTGCTGTAAAGTGCTTGAAACGTCGGAAAAGTAAAATAAGTTAATATACGCGATAAAATCCGTAAAATTAGTTTTACTTCAGTTTTATTTATTTGTATAGATTATACAATTTATTAGTTGGTAAATTTGAATATTTTTGTTTAATATAAGACTGACAGGCAATTATTAGGTGGTTTGTGAAAAAAGTAGTAAAGTTTTTGTACCGAGTACAGTAAGTGAACCGCAGTTCTGCGGTAGCTTAAACTGAGAAAAAATTAAGGTGTGCCGCTGCGCGAGGAAACAGAGTTCGGTTACCACAGGTGTTTACTGGCAAATTCAATTTAAGTAGTTTTATCGTGTACTGAGTGGTAAAAAACCAATCATGATGAAATCTGCTTGGGAATGTACCATTCATAATAAAACAGAACAGAACATGCGAAGTCTGCCGAACGAGTTTAGGGCAGCGCGGCGGATTTTTCCTGCCCTAAAGTCCAGCTGTGGGATGTCCCACACATATTCGCTTATAACAGTGTAGCCCATTAACTACTTTAATTTTACTAGGAGACAGAAAGATAGGTAGCAAATTCATTGTTGAGATGATACATATACCTACATATATTGGCAATAATAAAGTAGATAATTTGATTGGCGTATGAACTTGCAATGATGCGGGGACAACGAACCCAGAGTTGTTGTTACTGATAGGTCTGTTTGCCTTATGAAGTTTTATAGGCGCATAAAGGGGACGCGTGTGTAACAAAGCAGTTGATGAAACAGCGTCATATGTAGACGACAATTTACATAAAACTATTCCCTGTTGCTAGTGTGCAAACGTGATTAAATTGTATTCATGAGTTCTTTATGTTTTAAATATGTGAATATTCAAGCGCAGTCTTTAAGCCCTACGTGGCCGGTGTAAGATAATCCAGAGCTAAGAGAGTTGCCTTATAAGCCATTATCAGACATACTTATAATCGTTCGTTATATCTTACTTAAATTAATTATTAACTAGCTCCTATGATCTATATATCTTTATACTTATATATGATATCTTTCTACTGTTATTTAGTGAAGAGAGTGAGAGAGATTTATACACGGAAATAAGTAAATAATTTATGCGCTTACGTGCATTTTTCTTATACCTACCTTCCGGTGGGATCTTTCAGCGTGATTGTCGAATGTTGAAAATGAGAAAATCAAGTTTTGTGAATGGAGAAAACTTTAATACGCATAGCGATATGATTAAAAAGATTGGTTCCAGTAGGAGTAAAAATAACCCAAAATAATTATAATTATAATTTTACATTTTCTTGATACCAGTAGTTTGATAGTGATAGAAGATAGAGTGTTGATATAGGCTATGGACAATGATTTCCTCTTGTACTTGCGATTTCAATGATGGATTAACAAGATGATTATGTATTGACTGGCTATTTCAACGATGAAAAATACAATGCGGTTGCCCCATATGGAAACACTGTAACAAAGTTTTATGGAGAGTGCAAAAACTTGACTTTCATGCACCGGTTACTTTATTTGCAAAAAGTGAACAGTACTTTTAAAGTATTTATTAAAGAATATATATGCAGTATTTCATCATCATCATCATCATCATCATTACAGCCTGTCACAGGTCCACTGCTGAACATAGGCCTCCCCCAATGAATGCCACAAATGACGGTTCTGAGACACCTGCATGCATCGACGATGCAGGAGATGCAGGAATGCATTGTCTTACCAGGTCAACACTCCATCTAGTGGGGGTCGCCCTACACTTCGCCTACCGGTACAAGGCTGTCACTCGAGAACCTTAATTTTTGCCCCATCGGTTGTCGGTTCTTCGAGCTATATGGCTAGCCCATTGCCACTTCAGCTTACTAATACGTTGGGCTATGTCGGTCACTCTGGGTCTACTGCGGATATCCTCATTTCTAAGTTTATCACGCAGAGAAATCCCGAGCATAAGCCTCTCCATAGCTCGCTCAGCGACCTTGAGCTTCCTCATACGGCCAGCAGTGAAGGACCACGTCTCAGATCCACAAGTCATCACTGGCAACACACAGTATTTAGTAAAGTATTTATTAAAAATATATTTAGTAAAGTGATCGCCTAAATACACGACATTTTTTCGCTTGATTAGGTAGAGTAAAATTCTCTCTATTAAATTTGACTGGACGAATACGTTCAAGTTATTTATTTTTCATAGTATTTTCAAATTTTTAATCTGTCGGCGCAAGTTTCGGTAAGAGCACGTGGTACCTAATATTTCCCAGCTAAATTCTAATAATATGTATCGCGTGATTTTTGCCACATGTGGTCCGGTATTTTTGTTTAGGAATTTTTGTATCTTATATTTATCACTTTGTGAACGCTTTTTTTTTTGAATATGTTTAGCATAACGCTGTAGCTGTAACGGTTCAGTGTTCAATTGCGCTGTCAACGTCTTATTTTTAGGTAGCAATTGAAATATGATTACTCCAGCATCACACAAAAAATGACACATACATTTTTTTTGAATACGATTTGGTTTCTGGTAGGTTTCTTGACTTTGCTTTTATTCAACCAATACCTTTTGCGTATTACGGTACAAGGTAAAAGACCCATTTTTCATCACCTGCAACTAGATGGTCAAACCAGCTTGTAGTTCTGCGGAGAGAGAGCAATGCATACAGGGGTCCATTGCTTTGCTGTACGAGTTACGAAAGACAAAGGAAATGGTTTGATTCTAATTTATGAAATATCAATAACAAAGGTGTGGAGGAATGCCGACCGCACTGGTTCTCCTATGGTAGAAAGGAGAATGAGGAATCGAGGCATGCATTTCCTGCGCACACCGCGTAACGCATCCTATAGAACACCGAGAGGCTGGCTACTTTGCGCCTGTGCTCGCGGCTGAGAATACTTATATTACGTATTAATATAATGATGAGAACATCAACCAAACTTCGTCAATGTATAATTTTATTTTGCGAGACGGATTGGGAGTCGACAATGCGCGCTTCACTGTCAATTGGGCAGTTGCCATTAACGTTTTTTAGCTTTCTCTCTAAATTTAGAATAATCTTCTAATATAGGTAGTTAGATACTGTACGTAATTAGAGAAAAATTGCGCTCTCGGTCCGTCGAATATGGCGAGCGAAAACAATGAGACTAGTTTTTTGGTATTTAATCTAGCAAAACTGCAATAATTTTAACTCGCTAAATATTCACATATACCACTTTCAATTCTCATGACATTGTGAACAGCATACGTACAGGCTCTCATCCTATGTTCCGAGGAATTGCGACAATAGTATAGATATATTTTTAACACATCACAGGAGGATTTTTTCATGCCGTTATGTTATAAAGATCATTAAAATGTAAAAATAAATTCATTATTATTTATACAAACAAATTACTCGTTGCTTAGCAAAACTGTTCGCTGTTTTGTCTTATCAAATTCCCATTATACCTATCAATTACGACCAAAAAATCAATAAAGCTCGTACGACGAGCTCGTATCTGATTACCTGAATCCTGAAGTGAGGTAAAAGCCTACAGCGCAATGGTTTTCATGACGTTACGTCAGTTTCGTTAATCGTTACCGGCGCAATTCAAATGGTTGCATATTGCATAATTGATGGGCTCTTGTTTGTTTTTGACGTTTGTTCCAACTGATGTAAGGTACTTTTTCGCTCGGCAGGAATCCCTCGGCGGCGGGGTTTACGGTTCGACAGGGGCGTCAGGGGCGGAAGGAGGGGAGCGACGTGAGGGGGGAAAGCGCGGGCGAAGACCTGGCAGAAAAGCGCAACTCGATAAACAGGACATGAAGGCTAAACTGGGTAAGTGAATATTTATAGAGATGACCCCTTTAATATAATTTTAAGTGTTTCCTAGGATTTCACTATGGTGTATATGTGGTTATTTCAGATGCATATTTTACACTATGAAGCTTATGTTTATACTGTCTAATATGCCTATATAAGACGTTAATCTAATGTTAGGTTCATTAGGTCATTAGAAAATACGTACTGTAGTTAGGGGCGAAAGATAGGTTTTTGAATAAAATTAATTTTACGAGAATTTTATCTCGTTTAATTTAACCTATACCTATTTAACTTTTTTAATTCCCGACGCTTCGGGTGCTTCACAGCAGCCATGGTCATGAAAGGAACGTTACGTCCCGATGCTGTAGTTAATGCGGACTGTCTTCAGCTTTTGAATATTGTTTTTTATTCTGCGTAGATCGGACCGAAAATTAACAAACAGTTATAGAACTCAGTTTGTTAATTCTTAGCAGCGATTTCAGAAGCTATTATGTGGAAATTATTTAATTCCTTTTAGTTATTTGAATTCAGTTTTTACATTTATTAAAAGTTAAACTTATGACATAGGACATATAAATTTCAAAAGCTTGGTGTAACAACTATATTGTCGTGTAAATAGTTACAGTAAAAACTTCATCCATTGTTTTCCACCTTTAGGGGTTTAATTTTTTATCCAAATTTGTATGGGAACCAAACCTGAATAATTTTTTATGAGACAATTTATACTGCTTAATAAAAAAAAAATCAGTTCGCAATTGGCGAAGATACTCATGGCGTAACATACATACAGAGTAGAACTTACAAACAGTTATTCATACTGTGGGCATACCGAATCGCACCCACACACGGTCACACTCAGTTTACTTTCAATTTTATATTCGATTTCTTATTGTAATGATGTACATTTATTTCCACTTAAAAGCCGTTACATTGTTTTTATTTATAAATTATAACAGTGCAGGGTTTCCCAAACTTTTTTAGTTCGCAGCGCACTTACAGTTTTAGTATTTTGTCCTAGCTAGTCGGAATAGGGTACAGTGATACTAAGTAGAAAGGCACAAACATTTAAACCTCCACAATATGAAGCTTATAAGATGACGCAAAGGGAATAAGAATTCTTAGAGCTTTCGAACTTAAAGTTGGGTATTCCTTTCGGACCCGTTTCCGAGCTTAAGTATCTATCGGCGAATGAGAGACGTAAGCAGCGAGCTCAATTTATATTGTTTATTTTGCAATTGCGTTTACCTAAGTTTAATTTCCAGAGAATGGTAAACAGGAGCGTCTCACGGCGCCCCTCTTTGCTCTTTACGGCGCACCAGGGTGCCGTGCCGCGGCTCACACTTTAGGAACCACTGTAAAATTGTACTACTTGAAATAAACTCATGGTTGTTAAGACTTTGGGTGTGAAATCTGTATGAATATTGTATAAAACTTTAGCTAAATTGATATGTTTACAACTTGCCATTTACTATTTGTTATAAGAGATATTTTTTAATTCTATTTAAATTTTATCTGGGTTTAAACGTTCATTTTATTTATTAGATTAGTGCAAAGAAAACCCACGTGGTTTAGTGTTTACTGTTTAGAGAAAAACTGAGTGCGGATCAACAGATCAAATCTGAACCGCAATTCAATACTTGTTACACGGTTAATTATAGCGAAATCGGATTACATTTTGTTCGTCTTTGTATCACTTACACTGCGTGTGATCTTGGTCTGTCTTGTTCTGAGCTTCACATACCCTTTATAATGGTAACGTTGCATTCTCAGTAGTGACCACGCATCTGCATTTTGATTCTTAATGGAGGATATAAATATATAGCTGTTTATAGGCTATATCATCCACTTGACTTCAATTGAACTGTGTGCTCGTTTTTTATCGTTCCTTTTAACAAAAATAAGATGCGACTAGGTTTTTACCTTTGTTCTTTCGTATACACATGTGGCGATGTAATATCGTGAATATTACCAAAGCAGCTGATAACTTTTCATTTTGTCTAAGGTATTAAAAAAAAACTAGCTCAGTTACCAAGTTTTAAGCTTTGCAGATGTATAGACAACCACA
The DNA here is from genome assembly GCA_963668995.1 of Parnassius mnemosyne. NCBI lineage: Eukaryota > Metazoa > Arthropoda > Insecta > Lepidoptera > Papilionidae > Parnassius > Parnassius mnemosyne. The sequence continues at coordinate 16,126,224 of CAVLGL010000083.1, forward strand.
GTTTTGTTTGTTTTCTGGGAATGTATGTCAATTATCTAGTGCTCGTTCCATGTCACTACTCTTAAGAGACGAGCAAAAGGCAACCCGAAGTAGTGAGTAGGTATACGCCACGTTACGTTTTGATGATGGAATAAAACACAGTATAACTTATTTCCCAATGCTGAGCAACAAAACCCCTGAATTTGCTTTCTTTACCCGGCCGAAATCCTCACTAGCAAAGTCGTGGGCCAAAGCTAGTATCTTGTGTATTTTTTTCTTTCTTAAAATTCTTGAATATGTCCTGTGGGCTGAGGCCAACTATAATCACAATGCAAACCTGTGGCAAAATTAATAAAGAAAATCCGGGTCAGGTACCTATTTTAAGTAAAGCTCAGTGCGCATGCGTCCAGGTCCCTTTGTATTCATGTGCGCTTCTACGCATGTGTTAGTGGCCTTGCATCGCATCCCGCGGTTCGATAGGAGAACTGAGAATGCTCTAGGATGCATTTATGCATATGGGCATGCGCGGGAATTGAGAGCATGGCCTGATTTTTTTCTGTAGGGATAGGGATCGGTATAGATACACTTTGCGTACGAAATTTTTTAGTATGATCTCAAAACTCCTTTATCCTCCTCATTTATCAGTCCGCCAAGAGTGGACATGCACCCTCATTGCCGGAAGGAATTCCAATCATCGCCAGACTTGGCAGGTGTTTGATTTCTTGCACCTTTGTCCAGATCGCTGTAAATTTCACAGTACGCGAGCAACTCGGGTTCGATCCCCGCCAGCACCAATGAAATTGTTCATGGCAATTTTAAGTGCTGATTTACCACATGCTCGGCGATGAAGGAAAACGTCGTGAGGAAACCTGCACAATTGAGAATTAAGAACAAAATATTTCGACATGTGAAGTTCGCCATAACGCATTTGGGCAGATCGGCGGACATTCCCTTGCCCTAAAACTCTCTGTAGAGGCCTGTCCCTAGCGGTGGAACGTATATAGTCAGAGTCAGAGTGGAAAGCAAACGGGGAAAAGGTGTTTGGAGTGAGGTACGATAATTAATGTCTCCTCATGTCATGTCGAGTGTTTTTGTTTTATAGAATAAGAGTGACAAACGAGCACACAATACACTTGATGATGATGGTGGTAAGTGGATGCTGTGGCTGTGACATCTACACATGTGTATGAGCCAGAATTTGATTAAGAAACAAAATGTAGATGCGTTGTCACCCCTGAGGACTAACATGAAATGCCTCGTTTCAAGTAAAAAGGGTCTCCGGATCTCAACACTCACCATACGAAACACAGCAGCATATAAAGCTGTTATTTAAATTTATGATAGCGTGGTTCTTCCCTGGTCGAATTGACTTATTCTTGCTACATATAAATATATTATAGCGGCAGGATGGCTCTACCACGTAAAATTTAATACGTTAGAATTTGATTGTAACATGTTCTTATGGATTTCTAGTTATGTACTGTTTACTTTTGGGCCGTCAAATGTGTTCGCTAGTGTGTATCATTTTCTCAAGGCAAAATATTAATTCATGGGTAGTCATAAAGATCTAAACAGTGATTTAAATGTAAATAAATATTTTTTGTTGTAAACGAAATATAAGTTTATTGCACTGTGTAGCTAAATGTACTTGGTAAATTATATTATTTTGTTTAATTATGATGAACTTTCTAACGCTACCTGAAGTTACGCACACAAATGAGGCTTGCCCACACTCGTATGATAAGACATCTGTAGTTGTCAGTGTATACCGTTCGCATGTCAAAAATGTGTTCGTTCAAGTGACTCAAAATAAATATGCAAATACGGGGCTCAGCAACAGTGTAAATGTCGGCGGATATTTGATACAACGCATGTCCGTGGACATGCGCATTTCGCTTCGAATTTAATCAGAAATCTATAATGGTTTGTTATTGTTAGTTCAAAATATTCCATCTGCCATGATGGCCGTGTCTGGGAGAGCCGTAGCTCCGAATATAACCATGCAAGCCCCTGACTAAAGTTGATTCCTGATAAATTATAATTTATTTATGTTACTTTATTCATTAATTTGTTAAATTTATTGCTTTTTTCGTAAAGAGTGGAATCGTTTTGAGGCGAATTGTTACAAAGGACAGGTAAGGATTTTTTTTTTAAATATAACAATATGGTTTTTGGAAAACTTTATAACATTTTTTTTATTTTTTATTCTTAAATGTAATCACTTAAAAATAAAGTTAATAAGCGGACTTAATGCAATATGACATTCTCCGTCAGTCAATCTTATGAGAACAAAAGATGTTGAAAATACAAACTTGTGGTGCCAACGAAAATAAGGTGTAAGAAATAAAATTGCATCTACTTAAAAGCCACATTCCATACGGCACCCATACATAATTATTTTTAAATAATTTTTTATTTATAATACAAATACAAAGAGGTAAAAAACATATTAACTCACTAGATCTTTTTACATTATAAATTTGGAAGCTTGAAATATACGATATCATTGCTGACCCCTATGTGCAACCTGTGTAAAATTCATGTCAATAGATTAGTCTTTCAGTTAAAACCTATCATCTATACATCTATACAAATAAATAAAAGTGAAGTGTCTGTTTGTAATGTCAAAATTACAGCTTTTTACTATAAGCATATGAAAGTATATACGGTACTAATAACAAAAATACAATTTTTATAATTTTTGTCTGTCTGTCTGTCCGTCTGTCTGTCTGTTTGTTCCGGCTAATCTCTGAAACGGTTGGACCGATTTTGTAGGGATTTTCTCTGGCAGATAGCGGATGTTACAAGGAGTAAATTAGGTTACTATTATTTTAGAAAAAGAATTATGGTTCCGCAAAAAAAAAATGAAAACCCCAAATAACACGCGGGCGAAGTCGCGGAGAACAGCTAGTATAAAATAATATAGTAATATACAAACAAAAAACCCTTTGGGAGCCCAACATTTGAATTTATTGCTTAACTGAGTTAATTAATAATGATGATGATGATGACGAAACGTATAAGTACTTAGTTTTTCATTTGTTGTTTTTATCAACGTACCTTTCTACCTTTTCGCTCACCTGCATAAATCTATAACATAGCGCCTTCCCTCTGCGCAGACGTTATGACGGATCGATAGTCGATTGTGCTGGAATAGAATGTGGCCTGTACGAGTACATTCCTTGTAACTGCGTTATATTATGATACTCCCTCACATTAGGCTACTCGAATTACATCCTACATTTTAATTTTAGCTAGGTACCTACTTCTGTAGTTTTATTTCCTTATTATTATATTGATTAATCATTAAATTTGATTTATTGCATATTGATTGGTACTTGTCAAGTTATACTTGGAGCCACGTGAAAGCTAAATTATGATTGCAAATTGAATGGGTCGGCTTGACCAGGGAAGAGACCACGCTCTCATAGAATACCAGCGTGAAATAGCAGCATAATACCGCTGTATGTGCCCTTTTTACTGGTAAAGGCATTCCATCTTAGACATCAGGGGCGACAACGCATCTTCATTTGATCCTTAAATGAGGTTAGATGTCTATAGTTTGCGTTAACTGGAAGTCAATTCGAACAATAATTAAGATTTATTATGACTGTTCTACAATGTTCCTCATTTGGGGTTTCTTTTTGTTTATCGGAAGTAAAGTTGTAGCCTATATACGCTCCGCTTCTGGGTACAGGCCTCTTCTCATTTCTGAGAGGATTTTAAGACAAAGAAGTGTCCGCCACGCTGTCCCAATGCGTATTAGTGGACTTCCTTGTTTTCGAATTTTTTTTTCTCAGACATTCATGTTTCCTCACGATATTTTCGAGCTTATTCTGTGGCGGTAAGCCGAGCATAAATCAGCACAAACTTTAAAATTTCGTTGGTTCCGGCGGCGACCGAACTTGAGTTGCTAGCATCCTCACCGCGGCCTTTTATTTAGTATGTTTTTTTATAGTATAGGGTGACAAACGAGCACACAGTCCACCTGATGGTAAGTGGTTGCTGTGGCCCATAGACATCTACATTTATCCTCGTTTGCGAATCAAACTGCAGATGCGTTGCCACCCCTGAGGACTAAGATGGAATGCCTCGTTTTCAGTAAAAAGGGTCTCCGGTTCCCTACACTCACCTTACGAAACACAGCAGTGTTAAGCTGCTATTTGACGCTGGTATTCTGTGAGAGCGTGGTACTTCCCCGTTCGAGCCGACCTATTCGTGCTACAACTATACTACTAATATAGCTGCAGCATGGCTCTACCACGTATACAAATGTGTGTTGTTTGTCTCCTTTATTGTTTTTCTTTAATTATTTGGTTCACTTTATTACCACATTCCGTGTGTGTTAAACTACAGAGTCGGACTTAACATATATAATAACCGCCAGTTCATACCCATATTTTACTCCGTTGCGTTGGTGTCTTATGAACATAATATGGAAACAACCAGAAAGATATTATGGCCACAGATAATAGATGCCAGTTCAATCATTTCGTTTATGCCAGATTAAAATTCTGAACTTAAAGTAAACATAAGCAAGCTATAGAGTGCGCGTATAGCTCATTGTCCATTATGCAGATGTTCATGGTTCATAGTTCACGATACCGATATAGATGAAGTGATATTCAATCACTTCATCTATATCGATGATGCGCTATGATTGACGCCTACTCGTATGCCATAAGTTATTTGTTTAATTAGGTATTTAGTAAATATTTGGTAGATAGGTAATTATAAGGTAGGTTTTAGTAGATCAATAAAACACAGGAATGAATTTATAAAACGATGTTTATTAATCAAACACAAAAATCTAATTAACTTACTGCTCCATAAAAAGTGTTAACTTATTACCTAAGTGTCGTTTTGTTTGCTTCGTCGCAGTATTAGGTACAAGATATTCTAATGTCAATATATTTTTGAATGGCATCTATTAGTTTTGAAAAAAAAATCACGGGCAAACACACATAATTGCACTTATTCTTTTGACTAATAACGTCGCTCTCGCAATTTCGAGACTGTTCATATCTGTGCTTACTGTTCATACTCGCTAACTCGCGCTCTTTATCTTATGTATACTCTAAGGACAGGAAGCATCGTCAAAGTTGCGAAACATTGGCTTTGCTATCGCTGATCCGTCCGCGAAGCATAACGATGACGGCATAACTTTTTACTATGTGGGAAAAGCCCATGTCAAGTGGACTGTTTATAAGGATTCAAATAGATTTTAACAAAAATTACTCTTAAATATATATTTGGAAGAAACAAAACTTACGAAGTAACACCACTTTTCACGCTACAACATTTATGTTACAGATATTTATTCAATTCAAATACTAATTATATTATTGTGATAATTTCAGAGCGCAGCAGACAATCAGCGCGGGAATGCCGTGCCCGGAAGAAACTCCGGTATCAGTACCTCGAGGAGCTGGTGGCCGACAGGGAGCGCGCCGTCATCACGCTGAGAAAGGAGCTCGATAAAGTAAGCACTAACAAGGGGGCATTCCCTACTCGTAATCACCGATTTCGCTCAAATTTATAGGATCTTCTAGCAGGGCTTATGTAGAAATGAAAGTATCCGAAGTGAAAAGTCCAGATGGAAAAGCTTATAGAAAATAAAAATGTTTCGCACCGTATGACCTATTTATGTTATTGCACATGCTGAGCGTGAGTTGGCGTAGCGGCAAGAGCTCGAACTAGAAATTCGATGGTCGTGAGTTCGCCTCCCTGTGCGTAGTTTTTTTTTAACTTTTTCTCAATTTTTATATAATTCAAAAGAGGTGAATAATTTATTTATTATATATATTTATTTATTTCTATACAAAAGATTAGGACGTCATTTTTTAACCCCTATATAATTACTAATATCCTATAAATTTGAGCAAAATCGGTGATGACGAGTAGGGAATGCCTCCAACAATAGGCAACTGTCGTTTCGCTAAAAATGACACAATTTTCACATCTTAAGTTCGAATTTAATGTCACATGGAAAAGGCGTCATTACGCAATAAATATTTTAATCACGAACAGTACAACATGAAATACCTCAATACGACGTCATATTATTATTTCAGTACTACAAATGGAACCTCGAGTTAGATCAGGGCCGGATGCCAGAAGGTCTGGAGGCAATGATTAAGGAGTTGGGTACCGTGAAGCAGGAGGAAATAAAGCAGTTTTAAATTTTACATTGGATGATGTCAGAGGTAACGAAATAATGTCTGTTTCAACATCAGGAATATTATCAGGGTTTTAAAGAATTTCTCGAACAAGAATGAGAATGAGGAGGCTAAAGTTGGATTTTCTTTATATTTTAACCTATAAGTTTTTTTGTTTGTATATATTATGGCGAAGTTTGGAGCTACGGCCAAAAATATAGTAGTTAGATCCAGGGGATAAAGTAATTCAAAATTCTGATAAAGTAATTCAAAATTCTAAATGTCAAAATTCCAATATATTTTTGTTCAGTTTTGGAAATTATTAAAAACAAAAATGTACAATACTTATTATGTACAATTAATATAACTTTCAACTCATTTTGAAGATTTTTGTAGCATTGGAATATTTTATACACTGTTTTCAAATAATTATTTTTCTACCAATATTGCTTACTTCCCGTCTTGTGGGTTTCCTATATGGAAAAAAGAATAGTTATTCTTCGACTCCTAGCGATTTTAAATGTGTTTTATTTTCCTTTTGAAACTTTATTTTATTATCATTATTGTCATTATCATTACACGGTTGTTGACTTCGTTATACAGATTAAATTCCTAATTGTTCCAAAGTTTGACATATTTTTTGTTTGCTTAAGCTATTTTTCGTATTTCTATCAGTCAATGTTATCTGTTATTATAGATTAAGAAATATTTTTGTGTTTGTGTTGTGTAATTCAGATAAGTTAATAAATAAGAACTTTAGAGTAACGATATAACCTTTTCTAAGTATAGACAGTGTAAACTTTAATATATATCATTTATTTTATGCATATCTTTATTAGTCATCTAAGATGGCGTACTCGTCAAGAGAGTGATAAAATCATAGTTTTTTAGACCAAGCTTGTTGCGACATGAAAATTTTGGTTAATATATTAAAAAAAAAACATTTTTCATGTCGTAACATCAAATTGCTTCTTTGTTTCATAAAGTAAGGTCGTTAATTTTTATGAATTTAATATAGCAGCAACAATAGCCGTAAATAAGTTACACTTTGCCTTATTATATCTTATTTAAAAAAAAAACTTATGCGATGGTATTCTCAGCGACCTACTTTTCTTTTAATTGAAGGCCCTTAGTACTGTTGTAAATAACGATTTTAAAACCCTCAAAAAGCTAACTATATGCACATTACAAATAAACACTCCCTTTTAAATAAACATATTATGTAATAAAAGTTGGATTTGTTCGTATGATAACCACTCTCTTTCTTTTAAAAATAGTCATAAGTACATGTTAAATTTGACATCATATACATATTAGGATAAGGTGAAGGAAAAAGTCACAATAAAATCAATTTTTATGTAGATTTAAGATAAGTGAGAAGGAATATCACAGAAACATCGGAAAATGAGTCTCGTTATAAATCATTTTATAATCTAATTCTGGAAACTAAAGAAATACTAATAATAAAATCTGTGTACTTTATTTGTACAAGCATGGTGCTGTACGGTGGTATCATCGTACTTGCATAAAGTGTCTACGCACGTCTCAACCATCATCTGTAAAGAGAGACAGAGCTATTCAGAGAAATGAGAGATTTAACACAGTAACAGGTAAAATCGCATATCTGGTTCGCATGTTCCAGTTCTACATAAATAACAGTTCCAAAATAGCAGTCTGTTACTACAGTCTTGGTAGTTACTTCTCTTTCTAACTAGGGTGTTGAACCTATGCGAGAAAAGGAAAGAGCTTGTGACGAGTAACAGGGTGTCACAGTAACATTTTTTATCTTATTCTAACAAAGGTAACTGACGTATGTATGAATAAAGAAAAACTTGTGGCTGTCTTTTAGTGGATTTTTTTTTTTTTTTTTTTTTATAGAATAGGGGGCAAACGAGCATGCGGCTCACCTGATGTTAAGTGACTACCGCCGCCCATGAACAACCGCAACACCAGGGGAATTGCAGATGCGTTGCCGGATTTGTTATCTCGTGGAACAGGAGCTGTTCTTTCAGTTTGCTTGTCACAGTTACAGACTGCTATTTTAAGCCATTCCCTGTGTTGTGCCCCACATATGATTCTTTGCTATTATCTTACTATTGTGTCTGAAAATCGAACAGTGAAAGTGTTAAGATATCTGTTTTTTACCGGTTACGACAAATACGCCTCACTCCTATTTTGACGGTTGAAATGTGGATGAAGACACTCTAAGAATGATAAAATTAAGGCTTTTAGCATTTATTGCAATATAGTTCGTCATATAGACGTGATATGTTTAGTATCATGCCATTAGAAGAAACATAGATTTCTCTATATTTATGCATGCCATTGATTTTTTGTATCGGAAAATATTCAGAAAAGATACAGCGACTTATTGATATCCTGGAGTCATCGTGCATAGCGATACGGAAGTACTGACATGTTATTAACGCCACTTGATATCGCGCTGCCAACCCGTTATTTATAATGTATTAAAGGGGAACATTAATTATACATTGGCAGCGACTTAATAGAAACACCAAGTCGTTACGCACGGCGATGGGATATCTATCACATAACGTTCACAGCTAAAACAACGGGCTGTTATAAAGCTGATACGTTTCCTTTTAAGTGCGTTACTTACACTCAGTTGTGAAGGCCTAATTTTTAAACTTCTATAGGTGAAACTGGGAAATCGACCTAAAAAGAAAGTGATAAGGTTTTAAGTGTTTTGCCATCTCACATTAGTCTAGTTTAGGTGTAATTTGCTTGTAAATTGAAAGTATTGCCAAATCCATTCCATTGGTAGTCTCACACTTATACTTCTTGTTAGAGTTAATCGATGTCATCGACAAGTAATTTGGCTATGGGTTTTTTACAGTATGAATTATAGAAGAAACAACTTTTTCTCTTTAAAGATAAGGATCAAAATCTTTTAAACAGGTAACACTCTCTGCCTTACTTAACAATAGATGTTACGTTTTTAGGCTTATGGTTATTTTAGGTGTCTTACATTACATTACACGTACAGCCTATGTTTTTTTTTTAATTCGATGCTCACTTTAGCTTTTTTGATTTAATCTTTATACCTATAATAAGTTATAATTTGATTTAGTTTGCGTCGTACTTCCTACGTTCAATTATTAGTTTTAATTTTCTTTTTCAAACGATTTTACGTGGATAATAGTCGTATTATAAATAATAGAGCTTGGTAATATTAAGTTATTTTTTTAAACATCAGTTACTTTATACTATCTGTCGGCAATCCGCCTTTGTTAAAATTATAATAATTATTATCTGATAGAACCATATTATTATAAAATAAGTATTATAAAGATATAATTATATTAATCTTTAGCTATAAATTAGTTAAATATAATGTCAAAATGACGATGTTTGTGTACACGTAGTATAACAATAATCAAGGAATAACTATAGCTGGACAGTTAGTTTTTAATTATTTTTATTTCAGTAAGTTAAAAAAAAACCAAGAATCATCTTTAAATTTATCATTATTTTATAACATTTCTATTTTAACAACATCTGTTTGCAACGGAAATGTCTTAGGGAAATGCTGTGTAATGCTAGCATTTGAACTTGACAAATTCATACAGACATAAGGGCGATTACACATGATTGAATGGTTATAAAACCGTCATTTATTTATAAACCATTTATTTTAAAAGTTATAGTTAAACAAAAATATTTATGTTGCACATTGGGAAATATATTATTCAAAATATATCATCTTTTGGAGGTTTCACGATTAATGTTATTCATAAAATATGAAATGTGACACATTTACAGCGGAAGTATGTAACATGCACAGTATGTTACATGAATTTAATATGCCTCTTATCTAATGGCTCTGTTGCTTTTGTTGGCATAATGTGATTTGATTCAATTTGTTATTAATTATTTACAAATTATCGAATTATGTAAATAAATTGAATTCCTACTCGGTTGTTTTGAAAATATGTTCATTGCTTTACTTAACTAAGTATCGGAAAACCTATAGCGACTGTCCTTTTTAAAATCTATCCATTACACAATATCATTATTTTATATTGTATGAAGGTCGACTTATGTATTACTTAGAAGGGTGATATGTGACAGAATACATAATTTTTTTTTATTAAGAGGCCATCCATAAATTGCATTACACGTTAAGGGGGAGAGGGGGGTGCCACAAAATATGACATTGTTTGACATATTATATAAACCGAAAACTTGAAAATATTACTAACTCGATTTATATTTAATATTAAATGAAATAATAATAAATAATATTAAATATGTGGCGCCACACCAGGGGGGCGGGATTTTCATATGTGTGATAAGGAGGTGGGAAGCGAGGGGGGGGGGGGGGTGGATCAAAAAACCATAAAATTTGTGTGACGTAATTTATGGATGGCCCCTAAGTGATGTACAAATACCTCGTGATTTTTTTTAAATTTACCTACTACTGGCACTGTAATTTCATGTGTAATCAACCTTACAATTAAAAAGCCTTATATTGTATTTCTTGTATTTGTAAACACAATGTAAGGCAAGAAAGAACACGTGCATACTTCATACAACCAAACGGAAATCCACCTCAACTTAGAATATCCCATCTATTTTGTTTAATCATATTTTAGCCTTAAGGTGTACATAAACCAATGAATGGAGTACGATCCCCGAAGAATATGTAGCAACTGTATATACATGTATCACACTTATATATGAAATAATTACTTAATATAGGTTAATTTTCAATTCGATACCATGGCTCATGTTAATGTACAAAATATATAAATAATCAATTATTATATAGTCGTATAGTATATATGTTGTAGAATATTTCTCAATTAATGCGTTTTATTCATATCACCATTCGTTTTTGCGTATTTACTTTATTGGAATTTTATTAATTTTCAATATGCTTCATTGTTGATAGTATCAACAGTGTCGTAGTTGTATTTAATAGCTCCATTCTTCATATATAGATAATGGGTAAACTACTTGGTGATTTAACTATTATTTATGTCTTCGAACGGAGCTTTTCATATAATAATGAACGAACTTCGCTTGAATAGTTCGTTAGATCGATTTCGAAGTTCGACTGCTGTTTCTAAGTTCTTTGTACTCGTATTAGTCGCGTTGTGACCGTCTGCAGGTTGTGTAAATACATAAATAAATAATATAAGAATGAAGTGGCAAAGGGAGTTGGTTTTTTTATATTTATGATGTTTCGGCTATTTTATTTTAATTTTAATAATGTTACAAAAATGATCTTTTCGTCTTAGAAGTAAGAGGTTATATCACACTTACTTTAACAACAGATGCATGCACACTCAGACATGATATTAATGACAATTTTTTATTGTAATTTTCAACGAGTTGTTATTATATTGTTATTAGTATATTATGTTTTGATACTTATTCGAAAATACAAATATTATGTGCACCTGTGCAAAATCAAAGAAATAATCTATGTAAATCTTTACAAAATGGCATAGAGTTGAGTATAATGATGTGAATTATACGACATATGACGTTTCAAAAATTAGGTCACAGATGTCACATCAACCAACAACACGCCTATCAATATACACCTGTGAAAGAATCGTGAAGCGACGTTAAGCATTGAAAAATATATTTTGAATCAATAAGAGAACCATGATGTTTTACGTGTGTATTTTGACGGCATCAAAATAATTTATATGAAAGTTCTCAGCCTATGTCATTGCTTTTAATTCAAACGATTCAAAACCTTCGGATTTTAATAATTTTGACATGAACATTATTGAAATCATTAAAAATCCAGTGATTACTCAACTAATTTATCGTATAAGCGAACAAATTATATATTTTGTAAAAAACCGGTAGTAACCAAACCTGTATAATACTTATTTTATTTATTTACTATAATAGGTTATGACTTCCTTTGCCACATAGCAAATTAAATATGAAAATTACATTTTAGATTAGTAAAGTTAGTCTATTTCACGACGAAGTTTTGACTTTGGTCGTTGTTAGCCGTGCACATACACATTGTGTTAGTGTGCGTAGGCCTCGGGGGCGGTACTCCCGAGCGCCCGCAGTCAAACCTTTATCTTGAAACAGTATCTGTGTATGTATTATATTTATATACGTGTATTATATATAATATGTACCTATTTATATTTGACGACATACTAATAAACCATTTAAAAAGCATTTTAAGTATGTAGGCGCGGCACTATCTATACAACATGTAACAAAAACCCTGTGGTTCCCGTTAAGTGCATTATCAGTACCTATACAAACGTATGGTATAACATTTTATATTGATTTAATGAAGTAAAGTTATTTCTATACGTTTGAATACTGTTTCTGATAGCGCACTTAACGGTAACCACAAGGTATTTTACATGTTGTTTAAATTAGCTTAACGCATTAATTCATAAGGAAATTGTACATTTGGAAGGCGACTGCTATTGAAACCGAGTAAAAGAGTAGCTGTAAATAGTAGATACTTTAGGAATATTTCAGATGAGACGCAGATATGCGTTGTCACCCCTGAGGACAAAGTTGGAATGCTTTATTTCCTGTAATAAAACCGTAGCTGTAAATAGTAGATAGTTTAGGAGTATGTTAGATGAGACGCAAATGCGTTGTTACCCCTGAACACAAAGGTGGAATGATTTATTTTCCGTAATAAAGCCGTAGCTGTAAATAGTAGAAAGTTTAGGAATATTTCGCTTCATAATATATAAATTAAGATATTTTTTTTAATAGAATTGGGTGTCAAATGAGCACACAGTCCGCCTGGTGGTAAGTGGATGCTGTGGCCCATATACATCTACATTTATCCTCGATTAAGAATAAAAAAGGGTTCTGTAGTAGCCCGTCAAAATACGTGGGCTTTCTTGATATTGAGCATAATAAGTGAGTCCGCGGTTTGACCGCTATAACGACTAAAAATGGGCCCAAATAGGAGGATGGTAACCGAAGGACTTATTTTCAAATGTGTGACTTATTATATTTATATTGCTATTCAAAAACAGATTAAAAAAATCGATTTTGAAAATACAACTTACATCAACAAACAAACACAACTATGATGAACAACTATGATCATCTTTATACATGATCGTACAACAATGATCATAGTTCACTATCTATCTATATATTCCCGGCAGTGCAACCCTAAGATATATATGACCGTAATGAAACTGTATGAGGCAATATGATTGTATGAATACTTTGAATGAGACCTACAACTACAACCAACTAAATAAGAAGTGAAGGTAGTAAGTAAGTAAGAAAGATCCTCCCTGCCTATCCTGCAAATGAAAAAGTAAAGCTATAGTACGTAGAATTACCACCCAGTTTTCTTCATAAAATATTTATTTTTAACAGTTTACAATAACATTACAAGGTTATAATGCAGCTACATTAAGGTCATTTTCTATGGAGTTCTAACGAAATTTTTACTAATCCAAGAGCATTTTATAAGTTGGTCGACTATTACTCGTTAAATTCTTAATTCTACTTAGCTATGATACTTTCACTTTTAACTTCATTACATATAGTACTAGCTGACCCGGCGAACTTCGTATCGCCCAATAGTCGATTCTTTAATTATTTTTTTAATACTTATTCTGCTATTCGGGCCACCGGGTCAGCTACTAAGATAAAAAAGAAAAAAGAAAGTTTATAAGTCAACAATTACATTATGTCAAATAATAAAAATTATAAAACACTATTGACAAATATTGACATTAATATTTATACGATACTAACGTCACTAAATTGTTTTGCCTTCCCGGAAACCTTCCACTAACACTTAAACGTTATGGTATGGTATTAAAGTTCAAATTGACTTTTAAGTATTATTACGAATCTTTTGTATGAGAATATAGAAAAGTGTTGTTTTTAGACTTTCGGCAATTTTTTAAATTTTTCTCTCCGTAAGAACCATCTTCGTACTTTAAGCAATATTATAAAAAAAGGATTAGCGAAATCGGTTTAAACTGCTCTCGAAATTTGCGTTTAGCAACACATTCAGCGATTCATTTTTATATTATAGACTATCGTGTATACTTTCACATATCCAAAAACAGCGGTTTAGTTGGTGGAGGGGGGAGGGGGCACATCACCTTAATGAAAAATACCACTTTAAAGCTAAATATTTCGAAAACGGATCCCTGATTTAAAGATTTTGTTCCACACCCACACCCCCAGTGTTTTTGAAAGACCTATCCAATATCCCCTACACGATGGAATAGACGAGTAAAAAAATCATCCTCCATTTACTTGTATGGGAAGTTCCCAAAATAAAAATGATTTTTAAGATCTTATTTCACAGTTTTGTAGGCGTGATTGATATCTATAACTATGCCAAATTTATGATTCGTAGCACCTAGGGTATCTGAGTAAAACCGTGGACGGATGGACGGACGGAAATAGCGAAACTATAAACGTTCCTTGTTGTGTAACTACGGAACCCTAAAAATGCAGATGCGTTGACATCCATGAGGACAAAGATGGAATGTCACACTCACCATACGAAAACACAGCAGCATTATGCTGCTATTTTACGTTGGTATTCGTTGTTCATTCAGTCACCCATTTTACTGGAAATGAGGCATTCCATCGTAGTCCTCACGGGTGACAACGCATCTGCATTTTGATTGGTAATAGAGGATAGATGTATATGTCTATGAGCCGCAGCAACCACATACCATCTGGTGGACTGTGTGCTCGCTTGTCACCCTTATCCTATAAAAAAAATATACAATTTGTTTAAAAGCAATCGATTCCCAGTGATACATAAGTTTGGATCCATCACTTGGATTCTATATTTGGTAGGTTTGTATATTATATTGTATGTAGATATTATTATTGTGCGTTTTTGCGTCAAAATTAGTTTCTTATGTTTCTCATTCTACTTACTCTTTAAAGGTTTATTTAACTGAAATATTTTCCATATATTCATATATTTTTTTAATTCCACGATTGTCTTAACTAAAAACTTGTAGGCTCTTAAAACTACCAATGCGACTACCATTACAGCTAATTTTTTTCACATGGTTTAGGTTTTTTTTCCAAGGCGGGTGTTTTATTATATTTACTATGTTTTATTCGTGTTGTAACCAAAAATCACATCTCTACCACGTAAACTAAAAAGAAGGGAGTTCAATACGAATATTTATTTTGGTTTGGTATACAATATATACAATATAGTTTTGCGTTTGCTTTAATAACTTTGATATCTTGTTATTTAAGACGTGTTTGCAAGGCTAGATCTAAATAGTCATAAAATATTTTCATAAGTATATAACCTGTTGAGAATTGTACTAAAAATAGTTAACATACAATATAGGTATAATACTAACATTCTGGAAAGCATTATTAGTAATAAATTATCGTTAGTGTATCACTAAGATATATTAAGGTAGTATTATATCATTATAAAGCACTACATTTTCGTTGCGAAATCGTTCATTTACATTACTGCAATATTAAATATTTTATTAGTATAATCTTATTATACAGTTTGCTTTATTAATTTGGTTGTTCGCATGTCGCAGTCGCAGATAAACTAATTGTAAGCTTCTGACATATTCACTAAGAAATACCCAAAATACCCAAAATACCCATATAAACCATATTGTGGTTTTTTTTAAAATATTTTTTATACTTATTTTTACACTGACTAAGGTGAAGTGGGCGCCAAAAGCAGATTTTTGACACTTTATGGGTGCGCAGAAAATCATTTTTTTTTGTCATTAAAAACTACGAATTCACTTTTTTTAATCATTATGAAAGTTGAAGATTTTCCTTAGTGAATTATGATGTCCAAAACACGATTGACACATTTTGGCTCGTTACAAAAAAAAAAAAATCGCAGTTCCATTCGAATGTAATTAAAACAATTTCAATTTAATTTTGTCTATATGTGTACACCAGTAAATACATGGGAGAATTATCGGTTTATTTTCCAATATTATAAAAGAGAATATTTCATTTTAAAAAGAAATCTCAAATAAATATCGTGCAATAAAATTGCGTGCGGGCAGGCCAAACAGGAGAATATCGCCGCTCCTCGCTCGTGACCACGATACTATTTCGCCTTAATTATAAAAATCGTCTTTGTACCTTACCTTCTTGACTTTACATTGATTACTTGTGCTTTTTGAATTGCTGTATACTATTTTTTTTTTTGTAAAGACACGATGAATTTTAGTGGACAGGAATAAAACAGATGCTAAATAGATCCCAGTAGTAAGTCAATAGGACTGACATCCTTACACTCATGAACTGCGTCACTCTACTTCAGGGCGGTACCGAATAATATAATTCCATCTAGATATGAGGAGTACAGTATTGTATTTCATTAACAGTTTAAAGAATTTTTATTTAAATTGGTCATATTGACGGAGAATTGCTGCAAATCGGGGCTTGTCCACTGCGAATATGTATGCATATATAATCAGGAAGAAGTTCTAAATAAACAAAAAAGTCAAGTATCATACCCGAATGCTTTAAATGATATTTCATTTTATATAGGACATATTATATTATAATTTTTGTGTTAAAATATATTTAACATGATGTTAAATTATTGTTATAATTATTTATTATAATAAATCCTTGAGATTTCGGGTTTTATTTTTAAAATAATTGTCTTTCTCGAAGTGTTTATAAATGCATTAAAATATATTCTCTTGTATCATTATGCAAAATTATTTAAAAGCAGTTATTTTTTATACATAAGTCTATTTATTTTATAAAACTATCTTATTAATTTAACATCATATGGGATACGAGTGGCTATAGAGCTATAGGACTGTTTTATATATTTAAAAGTTACACATTGGTGTGACTCTGAAATATGAACGCCTACCCTTTAAAAAGCAGTGGTTATACTTAGGAAATCGGATCATGTATTATGTTGGTAAAGAAATTGAGAGTTAGGTTGACTCCACAACATAGGTGCCAATAAAGCGACACAGTTTTTGTTTGTCTGTTGTATATTTATACTTACTTACTTACTAGTATATATATTTATACTATACTTACTTACTAGTATATATATACTTTTGTAACATGACCACAGAATACCTACTTAGTAGAAATAGGTACAGAAGGATCACTCCACAAAATTATTTAAATACATAACGACTCTTGTTACGACGCAATAAAGTGTAATTCAACTCGTAGAGCGCTGAGTGCCTAATATTGTATTCACCTACAAGGTGCCTCAAGGTGCGGCAAATGTAACGTTAGGGTTATCTTCTTGTGGCGAATAATTCTTACGACGCGAACAAGAAACTGATTAGAACATAAACAGAGTTTGCGTGCATACCGAGCGGCGTCCGCGTTCACAAATCACATACTAATATAAGTAGCGGCACGAAAGTCTAGCGGTGACTGTTATTGCGCATAAGTGGAAAATAAGGTATCATGGGGTAGCAAGCGGGTCGCGAGGCGGGTGTGCGTTGTTCGTATGCGCTGGTTGGCTCTCCAGTCGCATTCGTGCAATTCAATTCCTGCGTGACAGATCTCCTCCAAGTTTCGTTCAGCGCTAGACTTACGTGCCGTGACTTGTAAGATGTACTAAGCGTTAAATCACCTCTGGCTTCGTGCGTACAAGTGAACTGAAACACGCGTGCACCACCAACAACTAACATAGACCCAACGCAATCGCTTAAATAGTTGCACCAATATGTGGAGCTGATAGTTTTAGTGGAGGCGGAGGAAGTAGGCAGTTTATTTATACGTCGTGCCAATGAGGGCTAATAATTTTCTGCTCACCAGATGTTGCTAGTTGACACTGAGGTAAAGTTTTTTGTTACACAATGTAATTTAATTGAGAAGTTGTTTTTTAATAAAAGTTTATCAGTTTCTAGGGTATTAATACACTAAACAATGCGTCACTGGTTTGCTCTTTAATGTTTAGCACATTTATAACTTCTTTTTAATTTTTCTACTTTTATGAATATCCGTGGTTTGGTTTATTTATTTTTAATGTTATTAATATAAAATACAGCCAATAGTCCAAAAAAAAAATAACTTACATTTTCCGAACAAATTAACTTGCCCGCTATGAAATCTGTCAAATATTGTACCTCACTTTCTAGTGGCGCCGCCCTGGTGGCAGTAAAAGTCGTGGATGCTCTCATTGCTTTCTGTATTAAAGTCGAACTGTATCATCATTTGCGACGTTTAATCATATGTTAAAATCAACATGACACCATATCTTATAATGTAGTAGAGTACGTAATATTACATAATGTACCTATTAGGTATTTATTAGGTAATAATTCATACTTACTAATTTGCCTCGCTTCTTTTGAGCTACATAATATCTAGACTATTTTAACATATTATATAGATACGAGTAACATTGCTATGGATAAGAGGTTTTAATTTATTGTAAAATGTTATTTTCACTTTTCTTTTATCGTATCACCTATTATAATGTTCTTAATTTTTAAATCAGTAAAAACCTGATTTTATTATAAGTAAACATTTAGTTATTTCTTTTAATTTAGTTGGCTTGCTTTAGACAAAAGCTAATTTTTAACATAATTTATGTAAGGGTAAGTTAAAAAATAAAGAAAAAAAATATTTTTGAAATTTAGAGTAAGGAGAGTTGTTAGAGTAAGTAAATAAATTAAACTTATTATTGATAAGGTATCAATAACTTTCTGATTATTCCCATATTATTTTACTGTAAATTATGAAATGACCGAATCTTGTAATGAACTGAATTCTTGAAGGAAATAAATTTTAATTTGATTAAATAACTGGTTTTATAATATTCGCTGGAGACAATTTAAGAAAGAGTTGAACAAATCATAGTTTGGATGGATTTTGAAATAAAATATATACTTTTAAATTGCACGGAAATCGTCACATGATTCATCAAAAAAGTTACAGTTGCAAATAATTAAATTTTAATTAGTATTTAAACAAAAATATATTTAAATACTAATAATATATTTTATTGTTTTGATCAAGTGAAATAAAAAATGAGGTTATTTGAATTTGGCTTTATAAAACAGTCCAAGTTAAACGCACAGCTTAAATTATTTTTTAATGAGCAATTAATGTAAAATTAAAATAAAATAAATTGCGGTAGCTAATTGAAAACTATAAAATTTAATGAAATCAACGTTAAGTCATGTGACCGTCTTGTTGATATGTGCGATTCTCATTAGTTTTTATAGGTTTCGTTTACCGTTGTAGCAAGTCACTTAGCTAACTTTAAATTCTGCACGGAACAATTAATTGTGGGACATATACAATACAAATAATTGTTTCGGACAAGATACGATCTCACGAATATAGGAGAAATAAAATAAATAAAGATGAACAGTTTAAAAATTATACAACCGGCAGGATTTTAATAAATTTCTCATCGTCATATTTAAATTGAAGTGCATTATGAAGTAAAAAGTCAATTTCTTATTACCTATTTGGTGCCACTCTCACGACGGCTGCGCTAAGTGACAGTTACTGAAAAAATTCATCCTAAATGTTATTGTTATTCCAGGTTTTGTGCTTAAGACCCGCCACATAAATACGGAATTCCGTTTCGGGATTCCGTTTCCATATTCCGAATCGGAATCCCGAACGCAGCAAGTCCATATAAAATCTATGACCCGTCACACACGTACGGTAGTTTTCCGTTCGAAATTTTGCGGGCAAAACGTGATTCCGTATGTGTGTGACCGACCCGTTCGGAATTCCGAAACGCAATTCCATATTTATGTGGCGGGCCTTATTCATGCAGTTTCTTCAAAGTCCATCCAGTTGTATAGCGTTCAAAAGGACAGACTGACAAAAAATTGTTTTAGCTTTTATATTGATAAAGAATTAACGCAATTAAAATATCCAAATAATAAACGGTTTATTGTTTGAAGTTGCCTATTGTTGCCGCAATTATTCGATAAATCTTTATTAATCCTATATAATTTTTGCCCATTAATTATTAAACCTTTAATTTTATAGTATACTTACTGATAAAATATTAGATTTAGATATAATAAAGTTATAAAAATATTTATTCGCATTTGACGCACAAAGGTCATGGTAGTGTAAAAAGAAATTATCGTTAATTTTAGGCTAATTATGACATAAGCATCTAATTTTATGGCAATCTCATATATGAATTTAAAACGAAAAATACTTGTAAATATTTCCTTACATAATAAGATACCTATATAAATTGTAATGAGTGAATAAAATTAAATTTAGGGTAATTAAGTAGGAAAACATACGCCATTTTTAAATATCATCGTTTTACTTAGTGAGTAAATATTGTTAGGCTATATATAACAAATTATTTGACTACTATTAAAATCATTTTAAATTTGGTTTTACCATTCTATATTTTAAATCCAGATATCAACATTGTTTGTAAAATTATGAACTTACATTATCTGTGCATGTACAAATAATTGTAATAATTATTTAGTGTTTGTTACCTATATTTGGTTAAATATTTCTGCGTTGTTGGTTTTTGAGTTGCCTATTTAAATACCTATGTTTATAGTATTTTGAACATTAATTAACGTGATTGATTGATAGAGCATTGTATGTATTGCTTTAATTTTATTCTTATTAAAAAATAAAAAATATTTATGTATTATAAAAATCATAAATGCACATAACATTTCAATAAAAGCAGAGTATTGAACGTTATAAAATCAATTATTATAATGCGACGCCTGTCAGTGTCAAAATATTCATGAGCTACATAATACGTTAGTGAAAAGGGTAACACCACCTACTTGACACTGGCAGAATTCTATCAAGAGTAGCCATAATTTCAAAAGAGAAGAAGTAACAGAATTTCAATTATTTATTTGAGTTTAACGTCTAATAACCAAAAAATAAACATATTTTTTAAAATAAAATACCTACCTACTTACATTTCGAGTTTTATATTTCTTGTGTATCTTTCTAGTCAGGCGTCAAATAAGGTTTAGGTATATATATATAATATAATTCATCTATTTCAAGGTCTTATGAACGTCGAAAATAACTAATAATAACATTTACTTCCTAAATGTTAAACTTCTTTCGGTGTAAAACTAAAAATAAAACACATTCGGATAGCCACATTTAAATTAGTGTTCGAAAGGATTTTCACGATTTTCATTAAACCACATTTACACGAAGAACTATACTAATGTACTGAGTGATAATGGCTATCACTTGTGTTGTTTGCTGCACAATGACAATGACAAGTGTCTTGTTATAATAATTTTCATATACATTGGCCTTCTTTGCATGTGTAGTATACATAGAAGTCCTTGGCATATTTTAGCGTTTTATGCTGCAAGACGAAATTAATAATAATATAATAACTTTTTCATTAAAAATATTTAAAGATAAAAGTAAGTATTAAAATCAATCGTAACTCATTCGTTATTAATATCACAATAATTTGATCACGAGAGATATACAATAAACAAAGAAAAAAAAAATGGTTTATAGTAGTTAGAAGAAAGAGAGAATCGTAATCAAAATATGTAAAGACTATTGTTAAACAGAAATAACATCTTATATGATTACTAAAATACCAGCTTAGATTGCATATTTTTTATGTTACTTAATAATTCTAGACGTTTACTAGTGCAATATGCACGAGTAGTGCATATTACGAGGGCATATTATTTTATAAGTTAATAAAATATTATACATGTATAAATTAATGTACGGTTTTTTATCAGTGTGTGCTTCAATTGAGAACGAGATTATTAAATTTGTTTTAAAAGGGCCTTCATTTATCGCAAATTATTATAAAACTTTGATTTTATTTTGTGATAGTTTAAGAAACCTTTATATTGTACATTTTTATATATGATCACGGCCTGCACTGTCACTATGTATTTTAAGATACCTATTATAATAATATTATGTAAATTTGTTACAAGACTTTGTCAAATTAAGAAAAAAAGGCTATAACAGAATTATGACAAAACAATAATTAGGACATTATTTAATTCCTCTACGCACGCAAAGTCAAATGATGCAAACACGTATGCAATTCTATGAGAAATTGGACTATCACATTGCATGGCAACATGGCATCAATCTTGCTTTCATGTTGGTTGATGTCTTACCAAATGCTACTGATAGTGGTTATAATTATAAGAGGTTTTCGGAGAACTTATGATAAAAGTATTAAGTGGTATGTACCTACCAGTAGAGATAGAGAGTTGTAAGTCAATGTTGCAATATATATCAGCTGCAGGTAACAGTGCGCACAATCAGTTGGTAATGCGGGGGATTCATGCTCATCATAATTTGGATGATTATCAGTTACAAGTATATTGGGGTTGCTGCTAAAGCGTAAAATATTTTATTTTTACCATTTTATTCGTCTTGTGACTAAAAATTTGTGTTATCATGATTGCATTAATTTTGTATTTCTGATATTTACGGAAGTTACGTACTTCATTACTGATAAATTGTTTACTAGCTTATATAAATGATATAATTAGAGTATTAATTCTTATTATATTGTTAGTTGTAATATGCGTTTGAAAAGAGCGTGACCGGCATTAATTAATTTATTTAATGCTAAAAATATATTATTTAATAATAAAAAATGTAATTAATTTCCTTGCCATAAAACCCTCAGAAATGAGACGAGGCCTGTGCCCAGCAGTGGGACGTGTATATAGGCTGTAACTTTAGACTTTATTTATGTTTTAATGTATGTAGCTATACATTTGATTCTGCAAGTATTTATGAAATCGAAAGAACATCTTATCAATATGGTTCCATAGAAAAGATTAGATATAATGGTTTAATGTGTATTTTGGAACATAAAATTAGGGAGCGATTTAGACTATCGAGTGAATACTATGCTGATATAAATTGAGTTCAGTCATCAACTGTCCGATGGGTTAAGTCGTCATCGCAATCTCCCAAAAGCTTCGCAGCGTGACGCATTCATCATATTGCAAACAAATTTTTGAACAAAATACACGTTAGACTATACTCTATGTTCTATGACCTTTATTGGCCAATTACAACCACGACAACATTGGGTCCGATCATATAATAATAATTTGTTCTGTCGGTCACGTTTTTTTCGGACATGATGTACATTGCGAGTAGACGTCCCACAGAATTTACGTACTGCATTATCTGTAAATATCTTATTGATGGAGATAAAGGTATCATATAAGGTTAAATTGATGTTAGA
This sequence comes from Parnassius mnemosyne, assembly GCA_963668995.1. NCBI lineage: Eukaryota > Metazoa > Arthropoda > Insecta > Lepidoptera > Papilionidae > Parnassius > Parnassius mnemosyne. Next base: position 16,149,537 of record CAVLGL010000083.1, read on the forward strand.
AAGTGCGTAAGATGTGCCATGGTATAAAATTGGTAGTTCTTCTATAGTTACGATAATATATTTATAATTATGTGTATAAATGTGTAGATATAAATAAAGTTGTAAATAATTTTAATTTGTTTTATTTGATAACTGTGTATAGTATAATAAAATAATATATATGATATACCTTTAATAATAAAATTAATAAGTACCTTATATACAGGGTTATTTTGCAACAACCGGACAAATTTGCAGAAAAGGTACAGAATAAGTAATATGTAGAATTCTGTCCTTTTCGTCTTTTAAATTCAAAAAGACAGGTAATCTGAAACAGAAGACGGGCAAACAAAAATTATAAAAAACTATGGTTGCCAACCCGCCAACTCTATATATATAGTAATCTATGCCGCCAACCAAGCGTGGCAAGTATGGCAAAATCCTATAAATGAGGCAACCTATGGGGCAGGTCAATGTTCAATAGTGAACTTTTATAGACTGTAATGGATGGATGGATGAAAAACATGAGTTACTTCTTTGAAATAAAACTAAGTTAGATCTGGTAGATAGAAATCACGAATGGTAACGTGTATTTATTACATGCATGATGTATTACGATGATGAATTTGAAATAACTGACTCCATTCCAAATTAAACAATTATCAAAAACATTGAGTTTTTGCGAGTGAAAAGACGATAAAATGTGTTTTTTTTTTAATAGGATAAGGGTGACGAACGAGCACACTCCACCTGATGGTAAGTGGTTGCTGTGGCCCATAGACATCTACATTTATCCTCGATTACGAATCAAAATGCAGATGCGTTGTCACCCGTGAGGACTAAGATGAAATGCCTCGTTTCCAGTATAGGGCGAATGTTAGGAGAGGAGTTAAACAAACGAATGATGATACAAAACTCTCTTTATTGTATTAATAAATTTGATTATATAGGATTATTATTACACTTGTGTGTGTACTTTTATATACCTAAAAGATACATTAAAAGATTTTATTTTCGTAAATATTAGGAACAGTTACATTATAAAATAATATATAAGGTATTTATTTTAAGAACATTTTTTTTTAAGATTATTTAATTTAGAATATTTATAATTACGTAATATTAAGTAATCTACAGACAGAAATAATAATAATAAGAATAAATGTACTTAGATTCAGCATATAAAATATGTTTTATTTATTATTGGATATACAATTTCGTGCGGTTTTTATGTACTAATTCATTTTTACCATTTTTAATTATTTCTACGTTTGGTGTTACATCTTTAACAACTTTATAAGGACCAGAGTATAGATCACTTAGTTTATTACCTGACTCATTTTTTAAGAGTACTAAATCATTTACATTGTATTTTATAGGCTTGGTATATTTATCAAATATAATTTTTCTCTTTTCTTTAGATTTTATCAAATTATTTCTTGCCTCTCTTTGTGACAATTGTAACCTGTATTTGAGCTCACATGGATAATGATCGTAGTTATAAAGTGGCTCTAAATCTACTGTCAAATTACTAGGAAGTGAACATTTTTTACCAAAGACAAGTTCATAAGGACTGAATTTCGTCTCTGTATGAACTGTCGTATTATAGGCAAAAGACCAAAATGGTAACCAGTCGCTCCATGTTTCAGGGTGATTATCAATTTGAATGCGAAGAAAAGCATTTAAATTTTTATGTGACACTTCCAACGCACCTAGTGATTGGTGGTGGTAAGCAGTCGAATTTAATTGTTTTATTTGAAGCAATTTACATACCTCTTGGAATAATGATGCGGTGAACTCTTTCCCTCTGTCCGTAGTTATTACTTTCGGTACTCCATACCTAAGAATAAAGTTAGTGACCAAACTCTTTGCTACTTCGTTGGTTTTTTTAGAAATTAAGGGATATGAGGGGATATGCTTCGACATACTTAGTGAGTTCGCATTGTAGCGTTAAAGCATAAGAGTAATTATTATTATTAACTTCAAATGGACCTACTAAGTCTAAATATATCTTTTCAAACGCTGTATTAGCTGTCGTTGTTATTTCTAGTGGCTCTCTTACGGGTAACGAAAATTTCTGACGCTGACATTTGTCACAACGCCTAACGAAATTCTTTACATCCTTATCTAACCCAGGCCAATAATAATACTTTTTTATATTGTTGACCATCCTTCTCATACCTGCATGGCCACTGCTAGGTAGGAGATGGAAGTCATTAAATATGACCTTTCTGTCATCCTTATTATATATCGTTTTTACATTATTTATTATATGTACACGTGGACCGGTCCTATCATTCATAGATTTGATTTCTTCAACTAGTTTTTTTTAATAAATTCCTTATTACCATCCTTCTTTATTATATATACTTCATTAACATTTACTAACTTACAAAAATCATCTAATTCCCTCACAAACTCGCGTCGCGTCATTCGTGAGTCGGAACTTAGATATTTAATATAAATTATCTTTTCATTTTCAACATAACAAAATGTATTATTTTCTTTACTAATAACTCTTAATTTTCTCAATGTTTTCAAATCATCTTTATTAACCACACGCAACTCCACTGATTCTGCTGGTTTGACATGATTACTTACGACTTTCGGTTGATCAGGCCTCAAGTCTGTGGGTATTATGTCCAACGAGGAGGATCCTGGTTTATTTATTTTTCGACATTTTGCTCGTGTCATGACACTAACGTTGTTCTCATTTAATTCTTTTAACTCTTTGGAACTCAAACAGATTCTAGACAACGCATCTGCAGCTGCATTATCTGAACCCTTTACATACTCTACGTCAAAATTATATTCCTCTAATACCAACCGAAACTTCATAAGCCTGCTCGATGGATCTCTCATGCCAAATAGGTATACTAGAGGTTTATGGTCAGTCCTGATTTTAAAATATTGCCCATACAGGTACGGTCTGAAATGTTTCACGGCCCATACTATCGCTAACAACTCTTTTTCTATAACTGGATAGTTTAATTCAGCCTTATTTAGAGATCTGCTAGTAAAAGCTATAGGTCTTCCATTTTTATTCGACAGAACTGCTCCAATTGCTTTATTAGATGCATCGGTTTGTAAAATGAAATAATTTTCTTTTGAAAAATCAGGGTAATCTAAGACTGGGGGGGACATAATACGTTTTTTGAGTGTTTCAAAAGACTTTTGACATTTTTCAGTCCAAACAAAATTAGTATTTTTCCTACAAAGTTGGTTTAATGGTTGCGCAATTTCAGCAAACTTGGGTATAAACTTTCTATAATAATTTGTGAACGCCACAAATCTTTTAACTTCGTCGGCATTCTGCGGACAAGGATAGTTTTTTACTGTATTTATTTTTTCAGGATCAGGTAAAATCCCTTCGTTAGATATACAATGTCCCAAATATAAAATCAGTTTTTTAAGAAATGTACATTTTGAAGGATTCAATTTTAAGTTTACTGAACGAAGTCTTTCGAAAACATGCTGTAAGTTTTTATTATGGTGGTCTAGTTGTCTACCAAAAACAATGACGTCATCTAAATAAATTAAGCATTTTTCATTATTTAGTCCTGACATTGCTAAATTCATCATTCGCGAGAAAGAACTGGGACTTGTTTTTAATCCCATGGGCATTCTCGTCATCTGGTATTGACCAGAATTGAAAGCAGTAAATTTTCGACAACTTTTATCTAAATTAACATTGTAATACCCTTGATATAAATCTAAATGTGTAAAATAAGACACTTCCAGACAAAGATTCTAAAATTTCTGTAATATCAGGGAGGGGGTACTTATCGTCCTCTATACAGTTATTTAATTTACGGTAATCCACTACCAATCGCCATTTTTTATTACCCGATTCATCTAATTTTTTAGGCACCAATAATATTGGGCTAGACCAGTCGCTTTTACTAGGTTCTATAATCCCTTCTTTAAGCATGTTGCTAATTTGACGATTAATTTCCTTTTTCTGACTAATTGGTAACCTATAGGGTTTCGAAAACAAAATTAGACCCGGGCCGGGACACAATAGCCCTAAGCTACGTCTAAAATTCAGCAGGCACTGATTAACATTTGTGTGGTTGGTGTTCAAAGCAGGTGTTCGCTTAAACATAAAACAACAGTAAATAAGGTAAGGCAGTAAGCTATATATTAAAGAAAAATTATAAGTGCTTTGGCCAGTTAAAACTGTGGCTAGATGATTATTTTCCAATTCAAAGCATGAGTATAATAGAAAAACAGGAAACACAGGAAAGGAACAAACGTCTATATCATGTCTCTGGATCCCTTGTGTGGTCTTGAAAGACCAGTGCGATATGTCACACTCACATGATAGACAACCAATAAGAAGTGGATGTTGACGGGATTGATGTGTTTTTTCGAAATCATACTTGAACTCAACGTCGATACTACTAATTTTTATTAATGCAATTGGCGGGTTATCGTACCTTATCAATTGATTTATTGGTCGGTGATAAGTTTTCCTCTTCTAGGCGCTCAGAAGGTATACCGATACCTACTCGATGAAGCCGCCTCTCACTTGCATGGACATGTAAGCGAGCCAATGAACTTAACATGTCTTCGAAATATTAGTAAATATTAGTTTTCATAGTTTCATGACAACATTTAAGGTTGTATTATTTTTAAATTTTTTTAGTTGATTCCTTTTTTCTATAGGCATTTGGTAATGGTTGGTTTCTGACCACTGTCAGAATTATTTAGGATTTTGATATTATAATACCATTACCACCATACTATCTATAAAATAATTATATAGATAGTACTATAATTAAAGCCCTAACCGGGGGTATTAAACTATTTTAAATGTATCTGTTGTTGAATATTGTTGGGGAAAAATAGCTATTCCTCTAATTGCTATGAACAATTTAATTCATAATTTATTTACAGGTACCTACTGCCAGACATCTGTTGGCACGGAACACTAACTAGTTGAGTACATGACACTATAAATTATAATGACTTCTTACTTCTCTACTTCTTTCTTATTGTACATATGTAAATTGTATAATTTTTCGAAAGATTTGTAATCTTATATGTATGTACAACATATAATAAAAATCCTGTGGTTCTCGTTATGGTCCCCACTCACGGTAAGTTAAACTGACATCTGTTAAACTGATCATTTCAAACGGATTTAATCCAAAAAAAGTTCCACACACACGGTCAGTTCAACTGATCATTCCAACTGATCAGTTCAAACTAGGGCTGTTGATATTTTTAAAATAATATTATAATTTTCAATACATCGATAATTATAAATATATCAATATCGGAGTTTTATATATCGGAAACATAAGCGATATATTGATGCTTATTGCTTAAAAATGATTCACACAGTTTATAATTTAGTATATTTATTAAACAAAATTATAAATGTATGAAAATGTTAGGTTATAGTTCTTAGTAATTATTTTACTAAGAACTATAACCTAATTATTAAAGAGCAATGGTAGCTCAGATGGTTAGCGCTCGCTGTAAATTTCACTGTACGTTTAATAGATAGGAAATACTATTAAATAAGATTTAGGTATTATTAAATATCATTTAATTTATCTATATAATATGATATTTTATAGGAGTCACGCCAACTAAACGCGCACGGCTGTGGCTTTATCGATCGAGAAATGAAATCCGTTCCGTATATATGTATATAAATAACGTTTCCTATATATTAACACTTCAAAAGATATTTTATTCATGATAAGGTCAGTATTAAGACACTTTTAAGAAATGGGTCAGATATTATGATAATTTTACTCATTATGGTAAATTTAATTTATTTTAATAAATGTGTTATTTATTTTTATCTGTTTATTAAATAACTTATCTGTAGAGCGGGCAACACCCCACTGATACTAACTTGCACTCCGGTTACGGTGAACCCAAAAAAAATCCGTGGGCATGGGCACATTCTGAAGGTCTTATGATGACCAGATAATGCTTATCGGTTTTCAGTAACGGAAATAGTTAGGATGGCCTAGTTTTCTGTGTTTATCTAATTGACGATTCTCTCGACGTGTTACATACAAAAATAAAGTTGAAGCACCCAAACGTCACGAATTAAAATAAGTTAAACAAAATAAAATCCGTAAAGTTTGTTTTATTAAATGTGTAGTATTCGTGTAATAAATCAGTCAAAAATCATTGAATTCTAAATACTGCGTACAGGTAACTCAGTCATTTATAGGAATTGGTGTTAATAGTGTTTGTAAGTTTTCTTGAAGTACGCAGATATTTTCGTGTTCTGGTTGTAGTTGGTTATGCTTTTTCCGTTCTGCCTTTTTTATTGCCTGTAAAATATATGCTCGATTTCTAATTTTGTACCTACTTAATAGTTTTGCTGCTTTTTAATTGCCTGAAAACATTATAAAGTGAGTAATAATACTGTTTGTACTATTTATTATATTTATATTATTTGTGTAGTTACTTCTTGAGCCCTTCCAAATGAGCCCAAACACGATGGTTTTTCGTAGTGGCATAACTGAGATCTTTTACCCCACCTTCTTTTTTCACCATAATGAAGGTAATATAATCGCATTAAAGTAGGTCTTTATAAACCCTTTCAAATGAGTTCAAACACGATCGTTCTATCTAATGCCGCCACTGAGATCCTATACCCACCTTCGCATTGCACCATCAGAAAGGTGAGATCATAACAGTCACCTAGGTCTATATGAGCCCATTCAAATGAGTTCAAATACGATCCTTCTATCTAGTGCCATCACTGAGATCCTATATCCACCTTCGGATTACACCATCAGAAAGGTGAGGTCATAACAGTCACCTAGGTCTTTATGAGCCCTTTCAAATGAGTTCAAACACGACCGTTCTATTTAGTGCCGCCACTGAGATCCTATATCCACCTTCGGATTGCACCATCAGAAAGGTGAGATCATAACAGTCACCTAAGTCTTTATGAGCCCTTTCAAATGAGTTCAAACACGACCGTTCTATCTAGTGCCACCACTGAGATCCTATATCCACCTTCGGATTGCACCATCAGAAAGGTGAGATCATAACAGTCACCTAAGTTTTTATGAGCCCTTTCACATGAGTTCAAACATGACGAAGAATGTTATAAAAAATATATAAAATATATATAAAAGCTACTAAGAAAGTATGTACTTACCAATAATGGAAACGAACTGAAGCCAGCGGATTACGGTGCGCCCGGAAAAATACGTGGGTTGCCGTCAGTTAAAAATTTTAACTTATGATTTCACATTCACGATCAGGTTTTGGATGTACGTCAGTTCAACTGAGCGGTTAAACTGATAGCAGGCTTGAAAAAATCCGTGTGTTGCCTTCAGTTAAAAATTTCAACTTAAGATTTCACATTCACAGTCAGTTTTTGGATGTACGTCAGTTAAACTGAACAGTTTAATTTGTTTGATAAATATACTAAATTATAAACTGTGTAAATCATTTTTAAGCAATAAGCATCGATATATCGCTTATGTTTTCGATATATAAAACTCCGATATTGATATTGTTACGGCCTGCAGCTGCCTAGCTAATGGTAGTATCCACCTAGGCCCATAGTAGTTAGATCCTACAGGCAGATACAGGTCGGGCTTTTGGCCAAAGTAAAAATTTCTGATGGAAACAAACGAGGGGAAATGTCACTACGATAAAGGCACTCACCTGCTCCAGGAGCGGAGACGATTCTCCGAGACCGGCCCGGCTGATGACAGTGTCGTGAGTGTATGTGTAATTGTATGTGCGTGTATGTTGACGGGCCCTGATCTGGATGACGCAATGCCGTCCGGGAGAAGGTATGCGCTGGTATCTTCGGAACTTTCCCCCTCTGGAGGCACTCTTCCTGGTTTGTCAGGAAATGGGACAGCTACACGTAGTACTTCAGAGGTAAATCACTATTATGGTTGCACAATGAATTTAACGGAGTTAGTAGTTCCTGATGAACGATACGGTTCTCACAACGATTTACGCGTGTTGATACTTTCGCAACAAGTTAGGAGCGGAAAAAAAGGCCGTCTAACTCGCAAGAAATTCTACAATAATCTCGAGAAGTCCGATCCCGCCGCGTCAGGCGGCCGGGGGGAGGGGGAGGTGACCTCGATATCCAGGCCAAGCGCGCGCGTTAGAATACGTTTCGAAGGTAAAAATAATAAAAATAAATATTCTTGCCTAAACAAACCCCCGCCCCGGACATAAGGCATTAGGTCCGCGAGTAGGTTGGCAAACGGGACAAGGTCACGACGGCACGTTGCAAGACCGAATCTCCGACTAAAACCTCGGCCACCCTAGACACCCCATCCGCTCCATACGACAATTTAACAATGCGCCCACGGCGCCAATACAAAGGTAGAGCGTTTGGTTCTTTAATCAACACGAGGTCTCCCACCCGAGGAGGCTCCGTCTTGTCAGACCACTTAACGCGCTGCTGCAAAAGATGTAGGTACTCCAGGGACCATCGGCGCCAAAAGCTTTGAGTCATCTGTTGCAGCAGGGCAAACCTGCTAAGCCGTGAAGCGCTCGTTTCCCTGAAGGGGTACTCGGGCAGAGCGTTAAGAGGCTGGCCAATCAGGAAGTGTCCCGGGGTTAGAACTTCCAAATCATTCGGTTCGGAGGAGAGGGGACAGAGGGGCCGAGAGTTGAGTACCGCCTCAATTTTACAGAATACAGTGGCGAGCTCCTCAAATGTCAAAATAGCTTCACCAATAACGCGACGGAGATGCGTTTTTGCCACTTTAACCACCGCCTCGAAAATACCGCCCCAGTGGGGACACGCCGGAGGGTCGAATTTCCACTGGATGCCCCTTTTTGACATAGCATTGCCTAAATAAGTACGGTGGCTAGACGGAAACTCGACGACCTCCTTTAGATACCTATCCGTGCCCTTATAATTCGTTCCGCAATCCGACCGCATCAAGTCCGGCAACCCGCGCCGCGATACGAAACGGCCAAGCGTGGCCAAGAAGGCTTCCGTGCTGAGGGCGCTTACAAGTTCCAAGTGAACGGCTTTAGTGGAGAGGCACACGAAGACGCAAAGATAGGCCTTATGCGAACGGGCGTTACGAAGGTTAGAGGACTTGACGAGGATGGGGCCAGCAAAGTCGGTTCCGACTCCAGCAAATGGTCGGATGGCCCTGACGCGGTCGGGCGGCAAGTCACCCATGAGGGGCTGCGATATGGTGGCCTTCAGCTTATAACAGGATATGCAATTAAAGATGACGCTCCGGATGAGACGTCGGCCAGACAAAATCCAAAATTCCCGCTGTAAAATAGCCGAAAGAGCGTTGCACCCAGCGTGGGCATTCTTAACATGGTGGTGGGCTACCAGCAATCGGACCAGGGTGCCGTCCTTAGGGAGCAGCAACGGATGTCGAGCCCCGTACGGCAGTTGAGAATTTTTCAAACGTCCGTCAACGCGCAGCATCCCCGCGTTATCCAGAAAGAGGTTCAGGCGGGCCAGGGCGCCCTTGATAACGGAGCCACGCTTCAAGTTTTCAATGACGTTGAGAGAAGTCTCAGAACTCTGGATTAGAGACACGCTGTTCGCCACAAAGACCTCGAGATTGTGAGGTGCAGCTCGGAGCCAACAAAGTACTATCTCACTGTCCGACCATGCGTAGACGCCCGTAATCTCGATTACAGGCTTCAAGGAAGAGTGAACGTGGTTGAGGAGTCGCGTGAGGAGAGCGGCACCGGACAGTTCCAATTTAGGGATAGTTAAGCGGGACCTAATGGGAGCAACCTTGCTTTTAGCGAGTACGAGATGGGCGGCAATATGACCAGAGGAACTCACCGTCCGCAAATATACGACAGCAGCATAGTCCTTCTCAGAGGCGTCGCAAAACCCATGTAGGGTAGCCCGATATTTCCCGGGGGGAAGGAAGCACCTTGGCATGGAAACCCGGTTGATATCCGGAAGGGAGGAGAGCATGGAGAGCCACTCTCGCAAGAGGGCTCCGCCAATCGGCTCGTCCCAACCCAACCCGGACATCCAGAGCTTTTGAAGAAAGCACTTAGCTAAAAAGATGACCGGGGTGATCCACCCATTAGGGTCGAAGGTGCGGGCTACGGTGGACAGCACGAAGCGTTTGGTCCATGCTTTGGGCGGTGGGTCAAGTTTTACTCTATACGTAAAGGTATCCTGAACAGGCTGATATTGAATGCCCAGCACAGTCAACAAATTAGGATTCTCAGGGTGCTCGAACAGATGAGGGTCTTGTTGATCCTCTCCTGGGAGGTTCTTCAAAATATGAGGGGAGTTCGACAACCACTTGCGCAACTCATAGCCTCCAGACTTCAGGATGGCAATTAATTCGTCTCGCAAGACCAGAGCCTCCTCGACGGTGGAAGCGCCCGTACAAATGTCGTCCATGTAGACCGAAGTCTCCAAAATAGAAGCTCCCCGAGCGTATCTCAGGTGCTCTCTCTCAGCGAGTTCAAGGAGGGTTCGCATGGCGATATACGGGCTGGACCGGAGTCCATATGTGGTGGTGTTCAACTCAAATACCTGTATAGGATCGCTGGGCTTCTCGCGCCACAATATCAACTGATATCGGCGGTCATCACGATGGACCACTGATTGGCGAAACATCATCCGAATGTCCGCGACAAAAACCACTTGGTGTCGACGGAATTGGGTCAAGATGTCGGATATGTCCTTGATCAGTTTAGGACCCGAGTGAAGACACTGGTTCAGAGACACACCGTTTGATGTGGGGGCGGAACCGTCAAAAACTACCCGAATCTTACTCTCAGGGTTCCTCAAGACCGCATGGTGAGGGAGGAAGTAGTGCTCCTGTGAACGCCATTCGAAGTTGGACGGTGACATGTGACCCAGCTCCTGATACTCGCGCATGAACTCGACATATTTGTCGCGAAAGGCTGGGTCGCGCCGCATGCGGCGCTCCATGGAAAGCAACCTCTTCTCGGCCAGAGCACGAGATTGACCCAAAGAGGGGCGTGAGTCCAGAAAGGGTAAGCGAGTGACGAAACGACCGTCAACCCGCCGGCCGGTATTGTTCTGGTAGAACAACTCACACTCACGGTCCAGAGGGTCGACTCGAGCTGCATGTGGTGGTTCCTCAATTTCCCAGAACCACTGGACGGCGTCCGATAGAGACACGCCCACGACGGAGAGCGGGTCGGCCGTCGGGGGGGGGGAGGAGACCACATAACCGGTCCAAAAAAGCTGTGCCCAAATATCGTGGAAATGGCTGACAGGCCATCGGGCTGCAGAGCTCGTATCTCACCTAACAAGAGGACACCCAGCGTGTCGGCCCCCAGTAACAAATCTATAGGCCCAGGTTGGGCCCACCGAGGTTCTGCCGGTCTCAAAGCCGACGCACAGCGCATAGCGCTGTCATTTATACGAACGTTAGGGAGAAACCCTACAATGTTGTCGAGGACATTTACCTTGACTAAAATACGAAGGTGTTCGCTGTCAGGGCTGAACACCAACTCCGCTTGTCCCCTAGGAGCAGGAGGCTCGGCACCTCCGATACCTACCATCGGACGTGATTCAGAGCTCCAGGGGAGCCCCAGTCTTCCCACCAACCGAGTAGAGGCCACACTACGTTGGGAACCCGAATCCAATAGAGCTCGAACCGTTAAGCGGTCGCCGCTCGGGTTGTAAACCTTCACTGAGGCCGTCGGCAATAGAACAGTTTGACAGGTGGACTGCTGACGACTTATAGGCTCAGTGGAGGCGGCCATGGCGGGAGCTAGGGCGGCAGCCTCCTATCTGGAGCTGCCTCTGTTGGACCGGCACCCAAACCGGGGGCCCCGAGAGCGGCACTCCGACGGCGTCTCGATGACCCTTGACTGGAATTCCCCGAACGGGCCGACCTGGGGAAACTCGGGGATCCTCGGCTCCAAGGCCCGGGGCCGATACGCAGTCTCCGGAACCCGGTAGTACCGGCACCGACCAAAGGGGGGCGGGCGGCGTTCCAGTCGCGGCCACTCAGCCAACGGGGGTGAGAACGGTCTATCTGACCGCTGAGTGGCTGCGAATCCACTATCAACTCGCTGAGGGGGGGTGAAGACCCCCCCGCCCCTGGGGGAATGACTCCCAGACCGATCGGGGGAGGGACTCCCCTCAGAACGAGGGGCGCTGTGCTCCACCGGTGAGCGCCGGGCGTCGCCCGACAGTGGGCGTGGCTGAGCGCCCCCGCCCGTGGGAGTCGGGGGGCTGTCAGGGCCCTGAGAGGACGAGCCGCGCGCACCCAGGCACAATATGACGTGGTGGTTACCCTGGCAGTGCGTGCAGGGCCGCTGGTGCGGGCAGTCTCGTTGTAAATGCCTCTCCAGGCACGAGAAGCACCAGCGGCGCTCCCTGGCGATGGTTCGCCTCGCCGTAGTCGGCTTGCGCAACAACTTCTGGCACGACGCCGCCCGGTGGTCGGATGCTCGATAATAGGAGCAGGGAGGCGCCTCCCGGGTCGCTAGGTCACTATAGGAGGGTACTGGGGGGCGCCCTCCCGCGGCGGCTCCGCTCGGCCTCAGGGGGGTGGGCGCCGCCTTGGCCGGCTGATTCCGCCTCTCCCTGGGCACCGCTCGGGAGGCGGCCGGGGGGCCCTCGACGGCGCCTGCTGCGTTCTCCAGCTGCCTACACTGCTCCTCCAGGAACCGCAGCAGGTCCCTAAAGGGGGGCATGTACGAAGCGCCATCCCCTCCGTACCTCTCCTCAAAATGGAGCCGAAGGTCGAGGGGCAGGCGGGACAGCACTATATGAAGGAGCAGAAAAGACCACTCGTCCACAGGTAAATCCAGCCGCCGCAACGAGTTGCACGCTACGACGACTGGATTCACTATGTCTTCACGTAGTCTAGTCCGGTCCTTCAGCAGCGGGAGGTTCAGCAGCCTCCGAACATGATCGTCCGCAATCCACCGGACGTTGGCGTACCTTCCAGCGAGGGGGTCCCTGGCGTTTTGGTAGGCGTCGTCCGACAACTTAAGGTGGCCGACGACGCCCAGGGCCACCCCTCCAGTGATGCCAGGAGGTACCCCATTTTTTGGCAGGAGGTCAGGTCCCTCCGGGCGTCCACCAGGCTGTCAAACATGCCGACGAAGGTCAGCCACTCCGAGAGTACCCCGGAGAACCTTGGCAGGTCCAGCGTGGGGAGTCGTCCTAGCAGCTCTGGCTGAGTAGGCGGCTTCCGCGGGGACTCGAGAAGGCTACTCAGCCGAGCTTCGCGCTCCCTCTCCGCGTCCTTGGCCCCCGCCTCGATCAGGTCGTCCGTTAGCGCGAGGAACTGCTCGTAGTCCGCGCGGCAGGAGTCCAGGACTCCCTTTTCCACCTCCGAGTCCTCGAGCTCAGAGTAAGCCTCCTCCACGGCAGCCCTTCGAGCATCGACCTGCTCGAGCCTCTTCCTCAGATTATAGACCCTGTCCGGTCGGCCTATCAACGCGTGTGCGCTGGTGGCTCAGCGCAGCTCAGTCCGCAAGCAACGAATTAGTAGCTTATGTGACGGCATACTAAATACAATACAATAACGAATACTAACAACAAAATAACAGAAATAACGAATACAGTACTACTAATACGATAATATCAATCAAAAATACAAGTAAATACGAAAAAACACAAATTAAATTAGCACGTAACAACCCTAGTACGATCAAATCAAGTTAAATTCAAATTGCGCAAATACAATTACTACTCTTTAGTTCAAATACAAATTACAGTATAAACGAAGATACACATCACAATCGATCAACAAAAAATGCCTAGCTCGGAAATCGACCCTTCGATAAATAATCCACTACAACTATCCGACAACGATAATTAACCGATTACGTAAAAATAACCATCTACCTACATGACGTATATCTCTAGAAAAACTCCCGCTTGCGCAACCTAGGGTGCGGTTTTTCAAACTACCTACTAACCAAAAAAAAAGGCAAGCAACAAACAACAAAGGGAAATAATTCTATTATTACGTACTAAAAAATATTTTTACGCATTACGGACGGGCGTGATTGTAGATACAAATTAAACCAATCAAACCAACGCTCCTTGCCACCAGAATTGTTTAATGTTTATCAAACACTATGGTCGGGATCGACCGGGAATCGAACCCGGAACCACGCTCTGCTACCAGTTTGTTACGGCCTGCAGCTGCCTAGCTAATGGTAGTATCCACCTAGGCCCATAGTAGTTAGATCCTACAGGCAGATACAGGTCGGGCTTTTGGCCAAAGTAAAAATTTCTGATGGAAACAAACGAGGGGAAATGTCACTACGATAAAGGCACTCACCTGCTCCAGGAGCGGAGACGATTCTCCGAGACCGGCCCGGCTGATGACAGTGTCGTGAGTGTATGTGTAATTGTATGTGCGTGTATGTTGACGGGCCCTGATCTGGATGACGCAATGCCGTCCGGGAGAAGGTATGCGCTGGTATCTTCGGAACTTTCCCCCTCTGGAGGCACTCTTCCTGGTTTGTCAGGAAATGGGACAGCTACACGTAGTACTTCAGAGGTAAATCACTATTATGGTTGCACAATGAATTCAACGGAGTTAGTAGTTCCTGATGAACGATACGGTTCTCACAACGATTTACGCGTGTTGATACTTTCGCAACAAGTTAGGAGCGGAAAAAACGTCAGTCTAGCTCGCAAGAAATTCTACAATAATCTCGAGAAGTCCGATCCCGCCGCGTCAGGAGGCCGGGGGGAGGGGGAGGTGACCTCGATATCGAGGCCAAGCGCGCGCGTTAGAATACGTTTCGAAGGTAAAAATAATAAAAATAAATATTCTTGCCTAAACAGATATATTTATAATTATCGATATATTGAAAATCCGATATTTTAAAAATATCAACAGCCCTAGTTTGAACTGATCAGTTGGAATGATCAGTTGAACTGATCGTGTGTGTCGAAATTGTTTTGGATTAAATCCGTTTGAAATGATCAGTTGAACTGATGTCAGTTTAACTGACCGTGTGTGGGGACCATAAGATTTCACATTCACGATCAGTTTTTGGATGTACGTCAGTTCAACGGAGCAGTTTAACTGACAGCACGCCCGAATAAAATCCGTGTGTTGCCTTCAGTTAAAAATTTCAACTTAAGATTTCACATTCACGGTCAGTTTTTGGATGTACGTCAGTTCAACTGAGCAGTTTAACTGACCGTGTGTGGCCACCACTAAGTACGTTATCAGAATCAGTATTCAAATGTAAAGAAATAACGTTTTTTCAAAAATCTTAAACATTAAAAAAAATTTAATTAAAAAAATAATTTGCAAATTGTATGTGGTTTTATTACCTCTGTATTATCCGGGGAATAAGAGGATTGTGAAAGACCCCCTTCACCGATGCTCGTGTCAGTTAGAGGTAATAAAATCACATGATATTTGCAAATTAATTTTTTTAATTAAAATTATATTTGTTAATGTTCAAGTTTTTGGAAAAAGTTTTTTCGTTACGTTTGAATACTGACTCTGATAACGCACTTACAGGGAAACACAGGGTTTTTGTTACACGTTGTATAATATCTTAATCCTAAACCAACAAACTATAATTACGTAGTTATTTATTATGTGCTATAATGGCTTGTTTTTTAATATATTTAAATGTATTCTGTGGGTTCATTATATGATAGCAGAACTCTTAAAAACTACTTAAATTAAAAAAAAAAAAACTATAAAAGCATCGCAAACAACGAGTAGACAACGCTAAATCGAGTTACTTCGTCCATTTTAAATTCACAAGGATACACAAGTAAATTCATTTAGGTTAGTTGAGAGTTCGCAGTTTCAAAGTCGTTTGTGATAGTTAAATTAGCTACGATAGTATTTATCGAAGATCAATTTATTAAAAACGGTGTTCTGTTAGCTTATAGTGAAACTAGCGACCTACCCCGGCTCCGCCTGGATGAGATCTATTCAAATGGCGTTATTTAGATTTAGGAAAATGAAAGACCATTTATTTTATCAATTTATCGTTTTAAAAAAGCTAATAGTTTTTCGGATAAGATATCGCATAGATTCCTCCTACTGTCTTTTTGTCCGTGGTTTCATCACAATCAGCCATTCTGAAGAGTAGCCCGGACAGACAGACAGACAAATACATAAAAAATAGTTGTTATTATGTTGCATGCAATGCAATACTAATAACCCTCAGAGCTTAATAGAAGCCAGTTATTTCAATATTACAAGCATACCATAAACACAAGACGCATGATCTGTGACGCATATATTGACTCACATCTATTAAGATTAAGATGTCCTGATCCTGAATGATGATGAATGTCCTGGTTCTGGTCCTGATACTTAATGTATTTTTTTATTCATAAATCTTGCATTAAGAGGATTGTGAAGTGCCGATACGCGGCGCGAGTAGGTATTTTCAAAAATGCTATCTGTTTCATAACGCACGCTCTGCCTTCCTCCGGGCTCCGGGTACGTTAGTACTATTATTTATTCTGTGATCTGTGCTCCGGGCGTGAACAACACAAATACAACATATTACACTAATTCTCACGCACACTACAATAACAGCAGCAGGAGCGTTCATTCATTCATAGCCTATATTTGCGTACATTTACGACTAGTTACATAATGAATTTGTTTGTGTTACTTTGCAATTTTATTATATTGCATAGTCTATGTAGACATTAAATGGGGACTTACTACATATACCTTATAGAAGTGAGCTGTTATTTTTTTATGTAAGTATCTACCTATCTACTATGTGAGTGATGATGAGCTGAGTAGGTATTACATTCATTCAACTAAAATAATTTTATACATTTTAGAATAGAAGAGAAGTATAGACAAAACTAAAAAAAATGCAATTTGCTTCGTAAATCGAAAGGACGGGCAACGTCTTCTAAAATCAACAGCTCTGTGCTCAACAGGTAGGTACCTACACGTACTTACTTTTATTTCGTACCTTACCACCTTACATACTATTGTATGTACATAGGTTGACTGGTAGGAGATAGACAGAAATTTATTCCACAAAATATAAAAGTATAGAATAGCTGATGTTGATTTGACTTCAAAAACGGAGGGGGTTCTATTTTCGGGTGTATGTATATTTGTTTTTTTTTAATGTATGTTCATCGATTTCTCCGGACCGATTTTGAACACCTATTCTTGTTTTGTTCACAGTTGTTCTCATATAAATTTTAGGGAAATAATTTCAACCATTATATATATTATGTTGTAATTGAGTTTTATTAAAATCGGTTCTACAAAATTTTTAATTTTCCAGTTCAGTAATAATATTAGTCCGTTAGAAGAAAGTTGTTCGTATCACTAAAATTTTCGAGATACAAAAATTTGATTAGTAAAATTTCTATTCGTGGTATAGTCATGCTGCAGCTATATTAGTAGTATAGTTGTAGCACAAGTGGGTCGGCTCGACCGGGGAAGAACTACGCTCTCACAGAAATTTGAACGATGAACCGAATTATGTGCGTAAACTAGCTTTTCACCCACGACTTCGCCTGCGTTAGTTAGCCGTAAAATATTAAATTTCAGTGATTCCGAGATAGACAGTAATGTGCAAGGACGATGTACTCCAGTTGGCGAAGGAATCGAATCTGACAAAGAGAATCAAAAAGAATACAATAATAATAAGTCATGTATACATATATACAGGTGTCCCAATAATGGTGGATAATCTGGTACGTACGTGTTTGGACGGGGGAGAGGTGGCCTCGGTTCCCTAAAAAAAAATTCTATCCCGAACGGTTCGCGGTCTACGCCATGTTTTATAAAATTCCGAAAATTCGTACTTCTGCTCACATTTGTGGTCATCACGTCCGCAGTTTAATGCCTAGATCGGATTTTTTTCTTTTAATGTGTTCCCTAATAATGATGTTTCTAAATTACCCTTAAAAGTTTTCAACTACTATGGGTAGTATTTTACAAGACGGCACTAAACATAAGTTTAAAATTTTTTACTTTATTTAACTGCTAAGTTTGAGCACCTGTGGTGAAAAAAGAACGTATAGGATCTGTGTGGCCAACCATTTCAAAAGTTTGCCTATATCATAAGGATTTTAAAACATTAGCATACCATGTACTTAATGTCATTACTTACTGAGCTATAGCCGGAGAAAACGTTATCGCTTTTTGTATGAAAATTTACAGCTTCACAATCCTCTTAAAGTAATAAAATATCCATATTTATTTATTTTTAAACAAGGGTGCAAAGATTGTATAAAAGTATTGTAAATAGACACACAGCCAAAACCACTAGACGGAGAAGCTTCAGCACGAACTAATCTCCTGACAAAAACGCCTCTAACTCGAGATCTTCACGTGGTCAACCGTGTGCATCTTAAAATTAACATATTATGTTGGCACTATAGTAAATTAGCACAGGCCATATTATATATTGTGTTTAGGCCAAAAATGGTCATTTTGAGACGGCATCCAATCACGTTCGACTTAGCGAGTCGGCCGATGGTACCAGGCGTCACGCGTGTCGCGGGGAGGGGGCAGCGGAAGGCAGCTTCCCAGCGTTTGGCGCTGGCGGGCGAGAGACAGTGGCTCGCGGGCAGCGGTGCAGTTAATTAGCGTATCTCGGTTACCGCTGCAGAAGTTTCGCTCGACTGGTTTATGGTCTAGATTTTTAGAATTAGTGCGTGTTACTTCGCTACGTAATTGTGGTTTCGTGAAAACCGCCTCGGTTTAGTTTGTCTAGGTTTTAAGTTCGTGACAAGAGGCTTGTATTGTATTTGACTGATTAAAGTAATTTCGTTTGAAAGTAATTGCGCAAATTATATAGTGATTGCGTGTTGAAGTGCATTTTGCAATATTTAACTTGTTGAACCGCGCATTCCTTTTCGAGGGCGTCTCCCGGTTGATTGTTTGGAAATCATCGTTTAATTATACCGTCGCGTTAAGAGCCTTTTGTGTGTTGACTCGGTAGCTAGTTTACGTGTCAGCTAGGTTGATTTTGAATTGTTATTACGGCGTGGTGTTTAATATCGAACGAAGGAGCTTAGTTGTGTTTTTAACACTGAACCGTTTGACTCATGAAGAGATCGCGTTAGTTCCCTATTTGCAAGTTGAAGTTTGTTAAATGTACAATAAAGTTAATAGACTGAAATAGTGACAATGAAGAAACAAACTGTCCGTTGTGGACGCCTGCTGGAGTGATGCAGCATTGTGGGGTAGCATAGAAACCGGCCGCTGCCAGGTCACCTCAGCTGGGCCAGGTCACCCACATATACACACCACTAAACACTACTTTACATGCATCTACTCTACCTTCGGCCTGACCGAGCCTTGGGGCGGTCTTAGATTCGGATCCAGGTACGTACCATTTATTTTCCTAACCATCTCCCTATTTTGTAGTATGATAGGTCATTTTTCCATAAGACCATTTGGGCCCGAACCCTCGGCTGCCCGTCGAGGAGGCTTCTATGGGCCCTAGCCAAGACGAGACTTTGCAAGGGCAGCTGTGGGCCGTAATATTTTTGGTAGCAAGAGCGTGGTGGATTGGTTTAATTTTGTGTCTACAATCACGCACGGCCGTAATACGTAATAATAAAATTATTTCCCTTTGTTGCTTGCTTTTTTTGTTTGTTAGCGAGTAGAATTAAAAGCCACGCCCGTTAGGTTGCGCAAGCAGGAGTTTGTTAGGGCTAGGTATGCGTCGGGTAGGTAGATAATTCTTATCACGTAATCGGATAATTATCGTTGTCGTATAATTATAGTAGATTAATTGTCGAAGGGTCGGTTGTCTGAGCGAGGTATTTTTGGTGATCGACTGTGGTGTGTACCTTTATTTGTCGTGTAATTTGTATTTAATTTAATAAATCGTAATTTGTATTTGTGTAATTTGTATTTAACTTGATTTGATAGGAACTGTATTTGTTATTTGTTAATTAATTTGTATTTGAGCCGCGTAGTAATTTGTATTTAGAAGTGATGCCATCGCGCTGCCAGGGCAATCACCATGCCGTTTTGTGTCTAGGTGCGAACGGCGTTTCCTCTCAGGGCTCTCCCGAGCCCTCGACTCCCACGGGCTCCCTCTGTCGGGGAGTTGTTCCCCCAGGGGCGGGGGTCGTCTCCCCCTACCTCAGTATGTTGAGAGGGACTTCACTGCCACTCAGCGGTCAGCTAGACCCTTCTCAACCTCGTCATCTGAGTGGCTGCGGCTTGGGGTACTACCGTTCCCCCTTTGATGCAGGCAGTCCCAGCTAGGTAGCTGCTGCCCTAGCTCCTACCACGGCCGCCTCCACTTATTCTGTGAGCCGTAAACAGCTCACTTGTCAAACTGTTCTATTGTCGACGGCCTCAGTGAGGGTATACAACCCGAGTGTTGATTGTTTAACGAGTCGCGCTTTATTGGTTCCGGGATCACAACACGGTTGGCCTCCGCTTGGTTGTTGGGAAGACTAGGGCTCTCCGGGAGCGTTGAATCGCGCTGTTAGGGATTATTGGATTTGGTTTTGGTCGAGCACTTAGTTAAAAATTCTTTAAATTAAAAATAAAAATGCTTTGGGTTTTCCGCGAAATGTTTGCATATTTGTGGCGGTTGTGATTAAGAAGGCGAATTTAATGTGCTCTTTGAAT
The DNA here is from genome assembly GCA_963668995.1 of Parnassius mnemosyne. Lineage (NCBI taxonomy): Eukaryota > Metazoa > Arthropoda > Insecta > Lepidoptera > Papilionidae > Parnassius > Parnassius mnemosyne. The sequence goes on from CAVLGL010000083.1 coordinate 16,170,041, forward strand.
ACTTGTACATAAGTTTTTGTAATTGTATTTGATCATTGTGTTTGTTTTGTTGAAAGAAAAATTGAAATTTTATGATGTGCTCTTTGAATGTGTGTGTTTATATGTTCCTGTGAATGTATTTGATCACTGTGTTTACTTGTTGAAAAGAAAATTGAAATTGAATAACCCTATTTGTGCCGAACGGAATAAGAGTCATTCCTCTCTTTGTTTTTACATTTTGTTGGCACTGTTGAAGATATTTATTTGGAAAGAGGAATAGGGCTGTCTCTTACGTTTATCGTTTTGTTTAATTTGTCAGTTTAATCTATGCGCATCGGTAAATTAATTTGTTTGAATTAATTCAGTAGTTGAACATTAATGCTTTTGAAACTTGGTTGAAATATGAGCATAGGACTACATGTCTAAAAGGCTAGTTGTGAGATTATCAGATTGAAATCAGCTGCCGCCCTATTGAGTAAATGATTATATGGTAGATGGCTTGGTTACGCCTACTTGTTTGAAAATTCATACTAAGGACTATCTGTGCGTTTCGTTTGGCTCTCTACAGACGCCGTTCATGTGGAACTTGTGGGTGCTCTCTGCACTGAAGCTTAGGTGGCCACGCTGGGCCGCTTCGTATCGCGTCGCTGTTTGCAGACCTTATCCAGTCGGATTGCGGAACGAATCATATCATCTCGAAACCCATGAAAATGACTCCCATGATGAAAAAATTTATACCTATTGCAGCCGCCACCTTGGATTTACATTTCGACAGCACTATCGGCTTCAGCACCCTCGAAAACCATGAAAATGACACCCATGATGAAAAAATTGATACCTATTGCGGCTGCCATCTTGGATTTACAACGGTGGTAGAGCCACGCAGCAGCTTCTGCTGTTGCACGTATGGGCCGGCTCGAGCCGGGTTAGTACCCGGGGACATCAGGGGACTTCACTCGAACCTAAACGCCGTCCACTACCATCTCGAGACGGCGAAGCCGGCCTTGTTCTTTCTGACCGAGACGCAGGTGTCCTCTCCGGCTGATACTTCGTATCTCTCCTGCCCGGGGTACAAATTGGAGCACTCCTTTGTGCCTCGGGCTGGAGTTTGCGTGTATGTCATCTGTTCTCGACGCCTCGGCAGTCTTGAAGGTTCGGACCTGTCCATCCTTTGGTTACGCGTAGATAGCGACGACCATCCGCGCGTCTATGTGTGCCCCTATAGGTCCCATAGCGGTAGTGCCGAAACAGACCGACTCATCGACCACGTCCAAATGGCAACAGATTCCTTGCTACAACAGGTCCCATTCGCAGAGATCGTGATCCTTGGCGATTTTAACGCCCACCACGCCGAATGGCTGGGTTCACGTTTAACCGATCATGCGGGGAGATCTGTTTATGACTTTGCCTTGGCGTATGGTCTGATACAACTGGTTACATCGCCTACGCGGATTCCAGATGTTGAGGATCATACACATTTCCTGTTGGACCTTCTGCTGATCTCTCATCCGGACGGATATCGGGTTTCCGTCGATGCTCCTCTTGGCTCTTCGGACCATTGTCTCATCCGGAGTGTGGTGCCACTCACGCTCCCCTCGCGGTTGCGTTCTGCAGGTTGCCGCCGTGTTTGGCATTACAGCTCGGCGGATTGGGACGGAATGCGGTCTTTCTTTGCTTCCTACCCTTGGGGGCGGGTTTGCTTCTCGTCGGATGATCCCAGCGCTGTTGCTGACTCTGTCACTGATGTGGTGCTGCAGGGAATGGAACTATTTATTCCATCATCTGTGGTACCCATCGGAGGCAGATCTCAGCCTTGGTTTGGTCGCTCCTGTAAGACTGCTTTACGTAAGCAGGAGTGTTATCAAGCCTGGGCTGCGGCTTCGGCGACTCGGGATGTAAACACCAGAATACTTAAAAAGAAGTATAACTTCGCCTCCAGGTCCTTCAAAAGAGTTATTGCCAAGGCAAAGTCAGAGCACATATGCAGAATTGGCGAGAAACTAGTTCGCCTTCTACCCGAACAAACATAGTTATACGTACATTGCAAGTTAAATAAAAGCTTGTAAAATAGGCGGTCTTATCGCTCTGGGAACAATTTCTACCAGACTTTATTAGGCAAAGAATTAAATTGTATATGTATCTTATTATGTCGTTTTAAAAGCTAAGAATTGTTTACAACGAATGGCTAGAAATGAGGTGTACATAAATTATATAATTCAGTTAAAGAAATAACATAAATATAAAAACACAAGATGATGACATTTGAAGTAAGAAGGATCGATACAAGAAAGGACGGGTCGGGAAGTATGATGGAAAATATTAGAAAGAAAGAAAGAAACGCGTTTATTCCAATTTAAGCAGTATTATAGTCCCAACTAGTCCCAAGTAATAAGCTTTGAGTAGATTGGGATTTGAGAATATGAAGAAGCAAGGAGTTCCACAAGCATAAGAATAAGAAGGATGAACGTACTGGAGAACGAATATTTAATATTCTTATAACGATTTTCACTAATTGAAAAGTCTTAGTCTAATTTGAAATTTGCGATCATTATTACCATTCTGAAATACGAGAAAGATACGGTTCTGTCTAACACACTTAGACGCAGATATATTTCTAGAACTTTCTAAGATTGCCATTGTGCTTGGAGATTAGGTACAGTAAATCTGACAAGTTAGTGACAACACAGGTTTAATATTCGGCGGTGGACCTTTTCTAATGCGGACAATGCTACTTTGACTTTAGCTTGATTCATCTCTGCCTATTATGCGCCTTGACGCGGACATATCCTATCTTTTATTAATTCTTCCAATTTTTTTTTGTAGAATTAGGGCGACAAGCAAACGCGCTGTTCATCTGATGGTAATTATCCACTTCCTTTCCAGTCCAGTATCAAAGGCTCATAGACATCTACATCTGTCTTCTAGTAAGAATCAAAATGCAGATGCTTTGTCATCCGTGAGGGCTATGATGGAATATCTCGTTTCATTTATCTTATAAAAAAGAAAACTAGTAAAAAAAAAATAAAACGCCTGGGTCTCCAGTTCTTTACACTGACCTTACTGAGCGTGTACCCCGGTCGAGCCGACCCATTCGCTGCAGCTGCTGCTACGGCCATAATGTAGCTACAGCGTGACTCTACCACGTTAACGCACGTAGATTTTTATTTGGCGCTGGACTATATAAGACGCTGATGATGGCATATTATGATTATTAATATGCCATATTGATAATTTATTTATTGACCAAAACATTTCACTTGTACAAACAGTTACCTGACATAAGCTTAAGAAATAATATATTTTAATTATAAGAGTTAAAGTATAACTAAATATTAGGTAATTAGCTAAAAGTATATGAGGGTAATATGGTCATCTTAAGATTTGCCGTCCTATTAAATCAAAACTAGGAGGTCAGAGACAAAAACATATAGTATACTACTATAACTAATTTATTAAGAAAAAAAATGTCTAAAAGGCTTTGGCAATAATTAGAAACACTTTGAAAAATCAACTTAAAAAAACTAACTGCACTACACAATACTAAAGTCGACTAAAATATTAATCGTCAAAATGGCGTCGATAAATCAGCGCCCTTTTGACCCTTTATTATTTGATTGACAGATGAAAAACTGTCGTATCATAGAGCTATCTATGCAAACTATGCTGTAGTTTTTGAGTTATAAGAAAGAGATCATATTAACTGGATGACCATATTACCCTCACATACTATAGTTATTTTAACAAAGCTTATGTTTATATCACTTTTATACAGTAAGTAAGGCAGAAAGGGTAAAACTACAACCTGTTGTTAAGTGAATACTGTGTCACAGAGTAGATAATTTTCCCTATTCCCATGCGTTGTAACTTGTAACCCCTGAGCACTAAGATGGAATGCCTCGTTACTTCCGGTTCTCGTAACTTCTCATATGGATCACATCAGCATTATGCTGGTATTTTACTCTGGTATTCTATGATAGGGTGTCTATCCTCGGTACTGCAGCCTTAACGCAGCTGCGAATTCTTTGCCAGATATCTGTTTGCCAGAAAAAGCCAACTGTCGAAGCTGAAGACTGAATGTAGCAGGATCGCTTCCGGGTCACCAGAGATTTTGAGTAAGATTGAGAGGTTCTATGGGCAGCTGTCACATCATCGTTGGAGCCACACGCAAGTATGAGTAACGATCCAAGAGCAAGTCTTATATGACACTATTCCGATGATATTCTGGACGTCAGTTTGTGCGAGATTAGAATGGCTCTCCAGCACCTTGCAAACGACTAATCCCCCAGTGAGGATAGAATTACAGTGGAGCTTCTGAAAACGGGTAGAAAACCGGTACTTGAAGTCCTTCAAAAGCTCTTTAATTCTATCCTCCATGGTGACACTACAACGCAGGCGTGGAGCAGAAGTACGGTGGTCTTGCTCTTCAAGAAAGAGCGACAACGCTCTCTTGAAGAACTACAGACCGCTCCCCTTCTAAACTGCGTAAACTTGCTGTTTTCGAGAGTCATTACGAATCGTCTCGCACGCAGATTCAATGACTTCGAGGCTTCCGAACAAGCCGATTTCCGAAAAAACTTTATCACTATAGACCACATACATACCCTTCAGCAAATTGTACAGAAGACCGAGGAGTACATTCTGCCACTATGTCTTGTCTTGCTATGAGAAAGCCTTTGATACCGTCGAAATTTGGGCGGTGCTGCAGTCCCCTCAGCGGTGCCAAGTTGACTGTCAGTATATCGAAGTGTAGAAATGTTTTTACAGTACGGGTTGAATGACAATCCGAGCACAGAACCAGAGTACGAAACCTATCTAACTGCAGAGAGGTGTAAGACAGGGTAACGTAATATCCCCAAAACTCTTTGGAAGACGCTTTCAAGCTACTGAACTGGAAAGGATACGGTTTTAACATCAACGGCGAGTACATCACTCACCTTCGATTTGCCGATGATATAGTCCTTATGGCAGAATCGCTGGAGGACCTAAACACTATGCTCAATGACCTCAATAGTGTCTCCCAATGGATAGGTCTTAAGATGAACATGGACAAAACAAAGATCATGTGTAACGTCCATGTTACACCTATGCCGGTAGTTGTTGGGAGCACTAAGCTCAAAGTTGTTGACGAGTACCTACGACAAATAGTTCGACTAGGTAAGTCCAACTTCGACCGAGAGGTCAATCGACTGATTCTACTCGGCTGGGCAGCGTTCGCGAAATTACGGCACATCTTCTCGTCGCAAGTGGTTCTTCACTGCTGGCCTTATGAGGAAGCTCAAAATCGCTCAACGAGCTATGGGGAGTGCTATGCTCGGGATTTTTCTGCGTGATAAACTTCGAAATGGGGATATCCGCAGTAGAAACAGAGTAATCGACAAAGCCCAACCGATTAGTAAGCTGAAGTAGGATGGGAAAGAAGAGAGAAAAGAGGTCAATCGAGTGAATTGTAGGCCGGCCCTCCACTAAATGGAGGGAGGACGCAGATGCAGAAAGTCCAAGGATGCGGGTGGCTCAGGACCGTGCTTTGTGGCATTCCATAGGGGAGGCCTATGTTCAGCAGTGGACATGTGACGGTCTTTAATAGTAATGATGATGTATTATACACATCAACCTTCCTCTTAAATCATTCTGTCTATTAATGAAAACCGCATCAAAATCCGTTGCGTAGTTTAAATTTAAAAGATCTAAGCGTACAGACGTCGGGAAGAGACGTTGTTTATTTACTATGTGTTTAACAAAACGAAAAACTCCGTTTCGTATTAGTAGAAGCACCAAGGAGCACACGGGAATGACTGGTTTTAATTTAAAAACATTTTTTAAATGTTGAATATTTAAACCAGTTATTCCCGTTTTCTTTGCTTTTTAAATTGATATTTGATGTAGGAGTATTTGCATACAAGTTCAAAGCAACGTAAAAGAATCCATTACCCCATAGCCTACTGATAGTGTATTGCAAGGCGACATTGGAAAATGAGACAAGAGATGGGTAGCAGGATCTTCCTGATAACAACTTAAAATTACACAACTGCGGTAGCCAATTATCCTGCCAAGCGTGCAACTATAACAAAATCTGTTTACGTCAATCTCCCATATATTTCTAGGCTCTTAGGACTATATGGAATGCCTTTTTATCAGTAAAAATGGCCTACGGTTTTCAACGCTCACCCTACGAAACAGCAGAATTAAACTGCTATTTTACGTTGGTATTTTCTGAGAGCATGGACTTACCTCGGTTGGGCCGACCCACGCTGCTGACATATTATGACTGTAGATAATATGTCTGCAGCGTGGCTTTGCCACGGAGATCAATGAACATTTTTCACGGCAGCTGATGGCGGTATTTTTTTTATAACAGAAGTGAAAACTAACAGTCCACATGATGGATATTACGGTCCATGGACATCTGCAACTTACTTCAAACAAGGGAGGCTTCAGAAATTCATCTGAAGACTAAGATGGAATGGCCTGTAGCATATTATACTGGCTCTCTATTGTCTTGAGATCGGAACACAGCAATGCAAGCACTGCTATTTGGTAAGAGTGTGTCACCTACTCAGACTAGTCAATACTCCTAGGCAGCGAAGGAGTGCCAGCACAAAGTAGTTTTAAAATTTATATATTGTTTAATATGTTACGTAGAAAATACCAGTCTTTAGCGGACGTAACTATGAAGAAGCACGAGTATGAGTCCTTAAAGTTTAACCATAACACAAAACTAGGCGTCTTTAACTAACCTTGAAAAAAAAATCCACATCGTCTAGCAGAGTTACAACACGCTAGTGCCACCTTGAAGAAAAATTATTGTGTTTGTCTGTGTCTGTGTATGATAGCCGTCGTACGGTATACACAGAGATCACGCCTTCTGACATTCTGTTATGATACATTTCTAACGTGCGATTTGCTTGCATCCGACTATCGAGGGACGGTCCCGTAACTTTCTTATAGCCTGCGGGTAAAAATTGTATCCGCAAAATGCTTTCCGGTGCGTGTTATAATTTTTCTCATAGAACATTGCTTACAATGTGCGGTCGGCCAAAACGGGTCAATTTCGCCATCGCACATCGTGACAAAACTCGCGATACCATCCATACCATCTGGATAATTGACGGTCAACCACTGTGCGATTTAGAAGAAGTTTTCTTTCTTGCACAACTTCCTTGTGGAATCGACTACTACCAGATATTTTACCAGACCGATACGACTTAGGGAACTTCAAGAAAAGGTAGGCTTGTTCTTTTTTAAAAGTCCGGCAACGCATCTACAGTTCCCTTGGTGTTGCATTTGTTTATGGGCGGCGGTAGTCACTTACCATCCAGTGAGCCGCATGCTCGTTTGCCCCCTGCTATAAAAAAAACCAAAAGGAAGGAAAAGGTGCGGAAATAGTGAAGGTTCAAGATTTTGAGGGGTAATATTTATATTGAAGACTTCAATAGATTTTCGGTCGCATCATAGTCTAAAATTATCGGATATTTAATCAGTAAGGATTAGATTTGGGCAACGGGCAGAAATTTAGAGTACTATAATATTTATTGTAGTGGTATGGTCTTAGAAAGTACATAAAGAAGAAATTATTTAAAGTACATAGTAGTGTATTGTAGTACATAGTACAATGATTAGAAAGAAGAAATAATGCTACTATTATTATTAGTGATAATATTAAATTCAAGTTCATAAATTAATTTTAAACTTCGATTGTTAATTTATGATTACATTGTGAACTTTGCTATCACGAGTGATTTATTCTGGACCGATGTGATTTAGGTGAAAAGAGCCTACTCTCTCCTCAGGTCGGTAACGCACTTGCGGTTCCTCCCGATTGTTTTCTTTTGTGCGAGCAGCTGGTGAGGTCTAGTATCACTACAACTATGGTCTATTGTGATCCCTACTATGGTAGTAATTATTTAATAAATTGTAGACGAATTGAAGTCGTGAGCCTTATGTTACCTTACTGAGGGAAGGCGCACGCAATTGAGGGAGGGTGGGAAGTGCTCTTTAAACTAGGTAAAACACATCTTTCTATTATATTACGCGAATCTTACCTAATTATTAACATTTTTAAAATAATAGATTTCTGCAAAGTGATTCTATTAATTAAGTTCATACTTTTAAAGTATAAAATAAGTAAAGAATAATCAATAAGCAGATCGATAAGCTTAGATTTAAATTAATTCTGAAGTTTAACTTTGATACAATTAAATTTGAACAATGTAAAGTTACAGAAACAGCGCTCATGCTCCAAACCCAAACAAGAAATTATAAGTAATTAAAGTAAATATTTGAATACTTTATAGAAATAGGCTTATAATGAAACATTTTAAATTTGTTTTTCTTAATGTATAATATTTTTTAATATTAAATTTCCACATATACAAACACATTTTAAATTCTAAGTCCATTAATGCCTCTGCTCTACAAATTCTGGTCTCGAGAATACTTTGCTTTTTTTCTTTTTGAACCGCCTATTTGGCGTTGAAATATTTTTCCTGTGAAATGTTACGCAAATCCGAAAAAATTAAAATCATTAAAAACAAGCGCTGGGGAGTGCTGACCGAGAGTTCTCAGCCGAAGAATTTATAATTTTGTATAGAATATGCAGTGTGGACAAGCGTTGATGTAGAAAAGTAGTGGGCTAGAGCAATTGATAACTATTGGCAGCTTAACAGCTATATTCTGAATATTCGCACTAAGGGCTATAAGTCATCTTTCATAATGCGCACAGAGAGGAATGCTTTGCCGGCGTCTGTTTTTCCGAGTGCATATAGCCTTAACCTCTTCAAGGTGCGTGTTAACAGGCTTCTCCTGGGCAAACTTGCTTCAACGTAGGCCTCATCTCCTTATCAGTTACCTCTGCAATAATTGTTGAGCCACATCTTGAGAAATTAAAATCGGCATAGGTTTATTATTAGAAGCAGTTATTCAACTCAATTTGCACATTATATCCACTTGAGACATGGTTCGGCTGCCTCCCCTGACATCAATATATTATGAAATCTAGTTTCAAAATCTTCTCAGTTGTGTTTAGGTTCAACATAGTTTTAAATTAAAAATTTTGTACAGCCGACTTCAATATAAATTATTAAGAATAACTCAAAAACTATTGGTCTGACCTTGATCAAATTCATACGAGACCACATGTGAAGTAACAGCTTTTAAATGAAAAAAGAATCATCAGAGTCGGTTCACTCAGTAAAAAGTAATGAGGTAAACACACATAAAGAAAAAACAAGCAGTCGAATTGAGTACCGTCTCCTTTTTGAAGTCGGCAGAAAATACATAAAGCTTACCGCGAGTTGGCTGTAATCCTTCAATAAGTTTTCATACGGTACATATTTTTTTATGCTTTTCTATTTTTTCACAAATTTACGCTAATCAATCAGTGTCGTCAGAGTGAACGATTTGGTATCGTTTTGCCACTTACGTTGGAGGCTGCTGTTAACTTTGACATGGATTGCGTTAAATTGTTTTAAATAATTATTTTTCGGTCTTATATGGGGATCGCATCGTGTTAAAAAGTTTTTTTTTAAATAGAATAAGGATGACAACCGAACACACAGTCCACCCCATGGTAAGTGGGTAATATAGACAATGATAGATAGATATAGATAAAGACATCAACATTTATCCTCAATTAAGAATCAAAGTGCAGATGCGTTGTCACCCCTGCGGACTAAGATGGAATGCCTCGATTCCAGTAAAAAGGGTTTCCAGTTCTCTACACTCACCTTACGAAACACAGCAGCATTAAGTTGCTATTTTACACATATTAAAAAAATATATAGCATGGGGCAAAAATATGCATGTACGACTGTAAGACTGCTCACGCATTAACAATTGAGAAGCAGTACATGCACATCATTAATTAATAATGAAACAAACAAAAAAAAACAATATTAAAATGTGACATCAAAGGGGTCTCCAACTCAGCATAGACAGCGCTGCTTTTCAGTTGGAGCCTTGTGACTTCACAGACAAGTTGGTATGTGATCTTCCAACTACGAGTTTCTACGAATTACATAGTTATCTATTAACAATTACGAGTTTGAGTGTGTGCGTGCGTGCGTGCGTGCGCGTGTGCGTGCGTGCGTGCGTGCGCATGTGCTTGCGTTCGTGCGTGCGTTCGTGCGTGCGAGCGTGCGTGCGTGCGTGCATGCGTGCGAGCGTGCGTGCGTGCGTGCATGCGTGCGAGCGTGCGTGCGTGCGTGCATGCGAGCGTGCGTGCGTGCATGGCCCTCGTGCGTGCCTGCGCGCGTGCGTTCGTGCATGTGTGCGAGCGTGCGTGCGTGCGTGCGTGCGTGCGTGCGTGCGTGCGAGCGTGTGTGCGTGCGTATGCCCGCATGCGTGCGTGCGTGCGTGCGTGTGCTTGCGTGCGTGCCTGCGCGCGTGCGTGCGTGCATGTGTGCGAGCGTGCGTGCGTGCGTGCGTGCATGAGTGCGAGCGTGCGTGCGTGCGTGCATGCGAGCGTGCGTGCGTGCGTGAGTGTGTGTGTGTGTGTGTGTGTGTGTGTGTGTGTGTGTGTGTCATATATGTGTTGTGTTATACTATACAGCACTAAGCTGTTGGTTTAATTGTAGGGATAAAACATGATTTAAAAGTAAGAAATTAATAAACATAAACATATTGTTCAAATGCTAATTACCCACTATTTTATCTTCTTACTAACTGCTTTTATTGTGAGTATTTACCTATATTGTTTCGCAGATGGCTTCTAAATAAAAGAAACTGACATCAGGTAACTGTCCAAGTCTGTTTTCTGCTGAAGACGATGCGGATGAAAGCCACCACGACTCATACAGTGACGCAGATGGTGAGTTCCATCTGCGTCACGGATGGTGAGATTGCCTATAGACGGTAGCCGCTCTGTCTCATTACATTGCTCATTGTTGGTCATGGTATGACGATCCGCCCATAGGCATCAACGTCTGTGGCCGTATTTGTCGTATCAAAAAATAAAATATATACCTATATTTAATATGGTAGCACAGCTGTAGACGATACGATAAAATGTATGGGATTTTGAAGTGTCACATTAAAACATTTGCAAATAGTCAAGTGTCCCGCAACGTATTAATTTGAACAGTAATAATGATTCACAAAATCTTATCCGCATACGAGTATTTACACTGAGGTACTGCAGAACTTGGTACAGTAACTTAAAACGGCAAAAGTAACTGCGCACTCCCTCAAGTACATGACTCTCAAAGCGCAAACTACAATCGAATATTACACCTGAATTTCGTGCTTCTGAGACTTGCTGTAGGTTGTAGTGTTATGCTACTTACATATCATTTTACATTATTTTAAATTCATTTTTCCATTCTGTTTCGATTTTCTGCATTCACCTCAAAACTGGATATTTTACATCACCTTTATTTCCATAGGATCCTGTAACGATTTTAAACCATAAGAACACAATAACAAATCATTTTTACTTCGTATTTTCACACTATCAGCACTTTTAAATTGGTGTCAATGAAGTCTACCTTTTTCGATCTTTTATTTAGTTTTCCGTAACTCTGCAATTTCGGGCTTTGTGCGCGCAGGTGCGCTACCTTTTTTCCTATATCAATAATATCTCATTTTTCACTCAAATCTTGCCGTTTTTCTATTACGAGCCTAAAACCAAAATTTGACATGTTTTGACATCGTTGTTTATCTGGTTGTCATGACAATTTTATTCAAATTCGCTACCGGTCTGTTGCTTCTACTTCGATAATTCCACATAAATACTCTTTCCTCTTGGCCATTTACAAAAAAAATTGCGTTTAATTAAAATAATTTTTCCGTTCTCTCTAAAAAGGTATAAAAGCCGAACAATCGGTCAAGAAAGTCAGTCTCGCTTCAGTTCTCAAATTCGAAGCATCTCCTAAAGGCCTTATCCCGGGGCCGCACTGCCCCGGGATCCTGCAAGCCTCTGTCCTGCCTGAAGCCGCTGGATCCTACAAGCCTCTGCTCTGCCTGAAGTCGCCGAATCCTGCAAGCCTCTGCTTTGCCTGAAGTCGCCGGATCCTGCAAGCCTCTGTCCCGCCTGAAGTCGCCGGATCCTGCAGGCCTCTGTCCTGCCTGAAGTCGCTGAAGATTCTGCAAGCCCCTGTCTTGCCTGAAGTCGCCGGATCTTGCAAACCTCCGCATTCACCCGAGGTCGTCGCCTAGAGACGCCCACACCTTCACCTACGCTGTGCGTGCTCGTTCCAGGCGCTGAGAGCACTTACTGTACACCTTGGATCTTCGGGCTCAACTTCAACACTAATCCTTTTTTTTATTATCTTTTTTTTTGAAAATAATTGTAAATCACGACATCCATCCTCATCTTCATACTCCATTTTGTTATATAAAATTGTAAATATCATTTAAATTTTAAATATATTATTTGTTTTTGTTCTATTTTTGTTGTTTTGTTGCTGTTAGGTAAGATTCTTTTGTATTTAATTGTCGCTTCACGACATTTTGGCGCCCAACGTAAAAGTTCTCTTTCTCTTTTCTTCACCTTTACTGCGCCTTGTCCATTCCCTTTTGATTTAATTGCTTTCTCTTTCGTTCTTAACTCTTTATTTATTCATCCTTTTCATATCTTCCAAATTCTAAAACAACACTTCGTCTAGTTTTTCAACTTATCTGGATTATATTTAGACCTACATTTAACACTTCACTTACATTCATCACTTTAATATTTTCATTCTAGATAACTTAAAGAGGTATAATTTTTAATAAAATTTTTATTTCTTAAACTTAACTTTACACTTAATTATAACAATGAAAAGGGTTATAAAAAAAATAAAAATAAAATAAAATAATTTATTTTTCTTCACAAAACTTAAATTAATTAGATAGTTGATTGGGGTCTCCATTTAAGCAAGTAATGCTTGTGTTTGGAAACCCCGCTCTTCCTTATCTAAACATACATTTTAATTCTCAAAACCAAAAATGACAAACCAATTACTCTATTTTAACAAACCAAAAATAACAAAAACTAATTAATTTTAAAAATCAAAAATTTAAAAATTTAAAAATTAAAAAGTACAAAAGTATATGTGTGCATGTATGCAAGTGTGTGTGTGTGTGTGTATGTGTGTGTATGTGTGTGTGTGCGTGTGTGAGTGTGTGTGTATGTACGTTTGTGCACGTGCGTGTGAATGTGTGTGTGTGTGTGTGTAGAGAAAGTATTATTATGTTATATATCGTAAAGAACAGTGAATTATGAAATGCGTTCCATTAGAAATTCAGTTTCGTCATATGTTTTCGACTGCACCCATTTTAGTATAAGGTTTTTACACTCCTTGTATGTTTTGTCATATATGTTTAATTCTCTATTTATTAAATTATATAGGAATGTAGAACGGGAGCTAAATTGCCTACTAGCAAACACTGTTTTGAAACCAGAAGACACAGCCACAACATCTTTTCGCCGCTTTTCCAAGATGCATCGGTCAAAGGGCACGGATTTGTGTGCTTTGAGCGTTGTCATAGTAACGTATAATTGTCTAACTGAGAGTAGACCACTTATTTGATACAGTTTTTCAGTGGAAAAACGTCTTTTTTTAAAATACATGACCTTAAGAAGGATTCGCTGAGCTCTTTCCAAGTTAAGAAATTGGGTCTTTGTAGCTCCACCCCACACCGGAATGCAATAAGTTATGATAGATTGTGCAAGGGATATGTATATTTGGTTTAGGAGATATCTGGGAGAGTCCGACTGTTTAGTATTATCTGGTATTACGTGTCTTAGGGTTTTGAATATCCAAATCAATTTTCGAGTTCTACTGATGACATGTTCCAGGTGTGGGTACCACGATAGCCTCTGATCTACAATGACGCCGAGATATTTAGTGTGAGAGACTTTTTCAATTGATGAGCAGTCACAAGCTTTGTTTTTAGCATCCTCATTACATGCATGAATTTTAAGGCAAAAGTCAGTCTGTGGTTGCGAGTTGTTAGTAATGCTAAAGCAAATAAAATTTGTCTTAGCTGTATTTAGAGTGAGAAGATTTTGTTGCAACCACAGAGCGACTCTAGCTAGACCACATTCAGCACTAGTCTTGACAACCTCCCAAGATTCACCAGCAAAAACCACAGCCGTGTCATCGGCGTACGACAGGATTTTAGCATTTGGTATGGTCATACTGCATAGGTCGTTGATATAAATTAAAAATAAGGTTGGTCCCAGAACGCTACCCTGTGGTACGCCATATTAGATCTTTATCTCCACTTGGGAGCGGCTGACTACTCCCTTAATAAATTTTTTTTTCCACGCAGGAGCGGATGACAACTCCTTAAATAAGCCTGAATGTCCTTTCGAAAACACACTTTTAGAGTGGTAGTCATTGAATGTGAACTCCACCCTTACCTGAATGGCAGATGATGAATGTAAGAGATAGTATATCTGATTTTGCCTGGTGATGTCTGTTTCTGCAAAGCTGTGTTTTTATGTAATGATTTCTTATATTTACGCGAACACTACACATTTAAATAAAACTAATTTTACGGATTTTATCGCGTATATTAACTTATTTTACTTTCCCGACGTTTCAAGCACTTTACAGCACCCATGGTCACGGGGGGGACTGAGGTGTATGACGTCCCAATGTCATAGTTAACCACGGCTACCTCCAGATTAAAAATTATTAATTTTTGTTCCGATCTACGCAGTATGAACTTACAGTATCATGAAGTCTTGCAGTTGTATGCTTGGGTTGGGATTTAATTTTATTAATTATGGGATCCCAAGCAGATGGTAGCACCCAGCCATCTTCTCTATTGAAATTAGGATGTTTTTTGATTTCAATAGCCTCGCGAATCATCCTTGGAAGGAATCGGTGTTCTTTAGCGAGGATTTGTGGTCTATCAAATCTAATGTAGTGACGGGGGCGATCCTGTACGTGTTCACAGACTGCAGACTTCCCGGAGCGTCTATTCTTCACATCAGCTATGTGTTCTTTAACGCGGGTTTTTATGGATCTTTTAGTTTGTCCTATATAAGAGAGACCACATTCACAATCCAGCTTGTACACTCCTGCATCTTGCAGAGGAATATTACACTTGACTGATGGTAAAAACTGACTAATCTTCTTCGGCGGCTTGAAATATGTTTTAATGGAAGCACGCTTCAAGATGTAGCCAATCTTGTCAGTGACACCTCTGACATATGGCAGTACAGCAGGCACTCGCTCGACTGTGGCCGGCTTCACTCGTTCACTGTGACGTAGGCGCGGGACCCGAAGCTTATTGTCGTGCAAAACTTGCTTGACGTGTTGGAGCTCGGCGGCCAGGTGTTTACTGTCACAGATCCCTCGTGCTCTCTGAAACAAAGATTTACCCACGGTAGCTAACTGTGAAGGATGGTGGTGAGAATCACCGTTTAAATATCTATCTGTATGGGTCTTTTTTCTATACACAGTGTGGCTCAAGGTGTTATCAGGATTCCGAATTACTAACACATCTAGAAAAGCTAAAGAATTGTTTGCCTCTAACTCCATTGTGAACTGAATTTTAGAATTTAAGGAGTTAAGATGGTCTAAAAATGCAGTTACTTTATCTAAAGGTAAAATTGTGAAAGTGTCGTCTACGTACCGCTTGTAGAATCTTGGCTTTATGGGAGAAGTAAGCAGGGCTTTCTCCTCAAAGTCCTCCATGAATATATCGGCAACAATGGGAGATACAGGTGAGCCCATCGCCACACCATCTACTTGCTTGTAGAACTCCTCCTTCCACAATAGGTAGCCAGATGTAAGGCAGTGTCTGAGTAATACTGCATATTCTACGGGCATGTTATTTTCCTCTAGCCTTCTAGTAACAATCGAGATGCAGTCTTCAACAGGTAGGCATGTGAACAGAGACTGCACATCAAAACTCACCATAGTTTCATTGTCTGCCAGATGTAGGTCTTTAATCTCGCTGACAAAATGGTAGGAATCCTTTGTGTGTGCTCTTGTATGTCCCTTGAGCGGTGAGAGTATATTCGCTAAGTGTTGAGCCAATCTGTAAGTTGGTGAATCGATTTGGCTCACTATAGGACGTAGTGGAGCATTGGGCTTGTGTATTTTTGGTAACCCATACAACTTCGGTGGTTTAGCACACGTAGGTATTATCGATTTTACGTCTAGATTTAATTTTTCGGAGTGTTTCTTTATGAGATCACTAGTTGTTTTAAGTGTGTTATTTGTTGGGTCATTTTTAACCTTTCTCTGTCGGATGCAAGTACGTATAAAAAGGTTAAAAATGACCCAACAAATAACACACTTAAAACAACTAGTGATCTCATAAAGAAACACTCCGAAAAATTAAATCTAGACGTAAAATCGATAATACCTACGTGTGCTAAACCACCGAAGTTGTATGGGTTACCAAAAATACACAAGCCCAATGCTCCACTACGTCCTATAGTGAGCCAAATCGATTCACCAACTTACAGATTGGCTCAACACTTAGCGAATATACTCTCACCGCTCAAGGGACATACAAGAGCACACACAAAGGATTCCTACCATTTTGTCAGCGAGATTAAAGACCTACATCTGGCAGACAATGAAACTATGGTGAGTTTTGATGTGCAGTCTCTGTTCACATGCCTACCTGTTGAAGACTGCATCTCGATTGTTACTAGAAGGCTAGAGGAAAATAACATGCCCGTAGAATATGCAGTATTACTCAGACACTGCCTTACATCTGGCTACCTATTGTGGAAGGAGGAGTTCTACAAGCAAGTAGATGGTGTGGCGATGGGCTCACCTGTATCTCCCATTGTTGCCGATATATTCATGGAGGACTTTGAGGAGAAAGCCCTGCTTACTTCTCCCATAAAGCCAAGATTCTACAAGCGGTACGTAGACGACACTTTCACAATTTTACCTTTAGATAAAGTAACTGCATTTTTAGACCATCTTAACTCCTTAAATTCTAAAATTCAGTTCACAATGGAGTTAGAGGCAAACAATTCTTTAGCTTTTCTAGATGTGTTAGTAATTCGGAATCCTGATAACACCTTGAGCCACACTGTGTATAGAAAAAAGACCCATACAGATAGATATTTAAACGGTGATTCTCACCACCATCCTTCACAGTTAGCTACCGTGGGTAAATCTTTGTTTCAGAGAGCACGAGGGATCTGTGACAGTAAACACCTGGCCGCCGAGCTCCAACACGTCAAGCAAGTTTTGCACGACAATAAGCTTCGGGTCCCGCGCCTACGTCACAGTGAACGAGTGAAGCCGGCCACAGTCGAGCGAGTGCCTGCTGTACTGCCATATGTCAGAGGTGTCACTGACAAGATTGGCTACATCTTGAAGCGTGCTTCCATTAAAACATATTTCAAGCCGCCGAAGAAGATTAGTCAGTTTTTACCATCAGTCAAGTGTAATATTCCTCTGCAAGATGCAGGAGTGTACAAGCTGGATTGTGAATGTGGTCTCTCTTATATAGGACAAACTAAAAGATCCATAAAAACCCGCGTTAAAGAACACATAGCTGATGTGAAGAATAGACGCTCCGGGAAGTCTGCAGTCTGTGAACACGTACAGGATCGCCCCCGTCACTACATTAGATTTGATAGACCACAAATCCTCGCTAAAGAACACCGATTCCTTCCAAGGATGATTCGCGAGGCTATTGAAATCAAAAAACATCCTAATTTCAATAGAGAAGATGGCTGGGTGCTACCATCTGCTTGGGATCCCATAATTAATAAAATTAAATCCCAACCCAAGCATACAACTGCAAGACTTCATGATACTGTAAGTTCATACTGCGTAGATCGGAACAAAAATTAATAATTTTTAATCTGGAGGTAGCCGTGGTTAACTATGACATTGGGACGTCATACACCTCAGTCCCCCCCGTGACCATGGGTGCTGTAAAGTGCTTGAAACGTCGGGAAAGTAAAATAAGTTAATATACGCGATAAAATCCGTAAAATTAGTTTTATTTAAATGTGTTTTTATGGTTTATTTTAGAATGTATATATCAAAATTTTTGCTGAGTCAAAAATTTTCCAGGGTCGGGGGAAAAATGTAGTGTTATGCTACTTACATATCATTTTACATTATTTTAAATTCATTTTTCCATTCTGTTTCGATTTTCTGCATTCACCTCAAAACTGGATATTTTACATCACCTTTATTTCCATAGGATCCTGTAACGATTTTAAACCATGAGAACACAATAACAAATCATTTTTACTTCGTATTTTCACACTATCAGCACTTTTAAATTGCTGTCAATGGAGTCTACCTTTTTCGATCTTTTATTTAGTTTTCCGTAACTCTGCAATTTCGGGCTTTGTGCGCGCAGGTGCGCTACCTTTTTTCCTATATCAATAATATCTCATTTTTCACTTAAATCTTGCCGTTTTTCTATTACGAGCCTAAAACCGAAATTTGACATGTTTTGACATCGTTGTTTATCTGGTTGTCATGACAATTTTATTCAAATTCGCTACCGGTCTGTTGCTTCTACTTCGATAATTCCACATAAATACTCTTTCCTCTTGGCCATTTACAAAAAATTTGCGTTTAATTAAAATAATTTTTCCGTTCTCTCTAAAAAGTTATAAAAGCCGAACAATCGGTCAAGAAAGTCAGTCTCGCTTCAGTTCTCAAATTCGAAGCATCTCCTAAAGGCCTTATACCGGGGCCGCAATGCCCCGGGATCCTGCAAGCCTCTGTCCTGCCTGAAGCCGCTGGATCCTACAAGCCTCTGCTCTGCCTGAAGTCGCCGAATCCTGCAAGCCTCTGCTCTGCCTGAAGTCGCCGGATCCTGTAAGGCTCTGTCCCGCCTGAAGTCGCCGGATCCTGCAGGCCTCTGTCCTGCCTGAAGTCGCTGAAGATCCTGCAAGCCCCTGTCTTGCCTGAAGTCGCCGGATCTTGCAAACCTCCGCATTCACCCGAGGTCGTCGCCTAGAGACGCCCACACCTTCACCTACGCTGTGCGTGCTCGTTCCAGGCGCTGAGAGCACTTACTGTACACCTTGGATCTTCGGGCTCAACTTCAACACTAATCCTTTTTTTTATTATCTTTTTTTTTGAAAATAATTGTAAATCACGACATCCATCCTCATCTTCATACTCCATTTTGTTATATAAAATTGTAAATATCTTTTAAATTTTAAATATATTATTTGTTTTTGTTCTATTTTTGTTGTTTTGTTGCTGTTGGGTAAGATTCTTTTGTATTTAATTGTCGCTTCACGACAAGGTTTATTGTCAATTAGAACTACTGGCTAAAACAGTATACAAGATATTGTGAATATTGCATGCCGTAAGCGCAACGCGCGAAGGTATGTTCTACTAGCGCCTAAAAATCAAGATTTCAACGTTTTGTCGCATGAAATCGTATCTAGCAATCACATTATACATATAAATTATATAAAAAGCACATTATGAGAAAGATAAATGATTGTTGAACTTATTAATATTTTGTTTTAAATCGATTCATTGCTATTTTTACATAAAAAAAGTGGTTTTAGTGGCTTATGGTGTGGATTTATCAAGTCCATATGGCTTTGTAAACACGATAACTTTTGAAAATATCAATTATTCAACTCAATCTATTTTTAAAGCTCTTCATCTATCATGGGGAAAGCTATTGAATGTAAATGGCAGTTTAATTTTGTTTTGTTTACTTATAATTATTTTTTTCGGCTGCTAATTGTCGAAATTTTCGGTGATTTATGCTATATTTATGGTGATTTAGCAGCCTTGTGTGAATTCATTTTTTAGTAAACAGAGACTGCCTCACTCGGTTAGTTCTGCGTTAACCGCCTTTGTGAGTGGATACTGTATTGGTTGTTTGCAGCGGCTCAAAATGATCGCTGTACAAATAAATACAAAATATTAGAAAAACAAATTTCATACATACTTGATTATTATAATAATCAGAGATTTTTATTACAATATAGTATAGCACAGAATAAATAATAGTAGTACCTACTAAAAGTAAGTAGGATGTAATATTTATACTTAAATATCTACGTCTTGGACTTTATGGAGTGACATGAATGATGATCATATGAACAGTATGAGTCGTGCACTATTGCATTTTCCAACCTTTTTTTAAATTGAATTTTGACATAAAATTATCGAAAAATTGTAAAGTGAAAACTTGTGTGTATTTAAACTACTTTAAAAAAATTCCGTATAATCATGTTATACGTATTTTTTTTAATGCGATTGCATGCTCAATTGGATTTACCATTTGTTTTTATTTTTATCTGTTCCTAGTATTAAAATTTTTTGCCTTTTGTGGATATAGCACAAGAGAATTTTGCTTGCACCATAACATTTGAGATATTCATTCAATGATTTGATAGCAGATTCACAATCTCGAGGGTAAAAAGATTTATATATTTGCAAGTTGTCTGCATACAAATGATACTTACATTCTTTTATACAGTTAATGATGTCTGAACTATAATAAAATAAATTAAATAGGGCCAAGGATAGATTCTTGTGGGACACCGCGAGGAACTGTGTATGGATCAGACATAAGTGTTGTGCCATCATGGTTTTAACGTATTGCAATCTATTTATTAAGTAACTATGATACCTTTTAACTGTGGAAACATCAAATCCATAAAAAGATAACTTGGACAGTAGAAGAGTAGAATTTATGGAATCAAAAGCTCTTGAGAAATCTAATAGAGTAAGTATTGTGCCCATTCCCGTATCCTGGGCTATTAGTATGTTGTCGGCAATATCAATAATCGCAATTGTGGTGCTATGATCTTTACGAAAACCCGACTGTACCAACGGCAAGATTTTATGTTGCTCTAAGTATTCAGTTAACAGCGTACAGGCTACTTTCTCTTGTACCTTAGACAAACAAGGCAAGATGCTTATAGTGCGTAGAACTTTTAAACAGGTAGCTTGTTTTGTCTTAGGGACAGGCTTTACCACAGCCATTTTCCATTGATCGGGGAAGGTAGAGGTGGTAATAGAATTATTTACAATAGCTGTAATAACTTTCATTGTATGTGTCAGTGTCATAAGTAACATATCGAGTGTTGTCTGATCTACACTTTGGGCGTTAGATTTCAAACCTTGAATTGTTTTAGCTACGTGCTACTCTTATGTAGTAGTTAAATGGAAAATACCTGATTGTTATCTGTTAAACTCATAGAAAGTAAGTTGTGAAAGGTCTGTATTATCATTACCAGGATTAATAAAAAAAATATTATATCAGGGTCATTACAATGACCTGGTAAATTTATCTCAGCCTGTCCCTTAGTAATAATATTAGATTTTATACTTTTTCATAGAGTTTTATAAATAGAGATAAATATAGCCCCTATTCGCTCGAGCGATATTCTTCCTCGGTCGAACTATGGTGGTTGGTTCTACACTGTGTTCAAAAGTTTTCAAAATTGTTTTTCTAATCACTTGTTTTTTTCATTCATTACAGCCCTTCACAAGTCCACTGCTGAACATAGGCCTCCCCCAAAGAATGCCACAAAGCACGGTCCTGAGCCTCCTGCATCCATCGACTTCCTGCATGTCTTACCAGGTCGTCATTCCATCTCGTGGGGGGACGCCCTACACTTCGTCTACCGGTACGAGGCTGCCACTCGAGAACCTTTCTTCCCCATCGGTTGTCGGTTCTTCGAGCTATATGGCCGGCCCACTGCCACTTCAGCTTACTAATCCGTTGGGCTATGTCGGTTACTCTGGTTCTACTGCGGATATCCTCATTCCTAAGTTTATCACGCAGAGAAACTCCGAGCATAGCCCTCTCCATAGCTCGCTGAGCGACCTTGAGCTTCCTCATACGGCCAGCAGTGAAGGACCACGTCTCAGTTCCGTAAGTCATCACTGGCAACACGCACTGGTTGTACAATTTCATTTTAAGGTTTTGAGGTATGTCTGACGAGAAGATGTGTCGTAGCTTCCCGAACGCTGCCCAGCCGAGTTGAATCCGTCGATTGACCTCTCGGTCGAAGTTGGACTTACCTAGTCGGACTATATGTCCCAGGTAAACATACTCGTCAACAACTTCGAGCTTAGTGCTCCCAACAACTACCGGCATAGGTGTGACATGGACATTAAACATGATCTTTGTTTTGTCCATGTTCATCTTAAGACCTATCCGTTGGGAAACACTATTGAGGTCATTGAGCATAGTGCTTAGGTCCTCCAGCGATTCTGCCATAAGGACTATATCGTCGGCAAATCGAAGGTGAGTGATGTACTCGCCATTGATGTTGATACCGTATCCTTTCCAGTACAGTAGCTTGAAAACGTCTTCCAATGCAGCGGTGAAGAGTTTCGGGGATATGACGTCACCCTGTCTTACACCTCCCTGCAATTGGATAGGTTTCGTACTCTGGTTCTGTACTCGGATAGCCATCGTAGCCCTACTGTACAAGCACTTCAACACTTCGATATACCGACAGTCAACTTGGCACCGCTGAAGGGACTGCCGCACTGCCCAAATTTCGACGGAATCAAAGGCTTTTTCATAGTCCACATACGCCAGACATAGTGGCAAATTGTACTCTTCGGACTTCTGTACAATTTGCCGAAGGGTATGTATGTGGTCTATGGTGCTAAAGCCCTTTCGGAAACTGGCTTGTTCGGGAGGCTGGAAGTCGTCAAGTCTGCGCGCGAGACGATTCGTAATGACTCTCGAAAACAGCACGTGGACGCAGCTCAGAAGGGAAATCGGTCTGTAGTTCTTCAAGAGAGCGTTGTCACCTTTCTTGAAGAACAAGACCACCGCACTTCTGCTCCACGCCTCCGGTGTAATGCCACCATGGAGGACGGAATTAAAGAGCTTCTGAAGGACTTCAAGTACCGGCCTTCCACCCGCTTTCAGAAGCTCCGCTGTAATTCCATCCTCGCCTGGGGCCTTACCGTTTTTAAGGTGCTGGAGAGCCATTCTAATCTCGCTCAGACTGACGTCCGGGATATCTTCGGAATAGTGTCGGATGAGACTCGCTCTTGGATCGTTACTCACACTTGCGTGCGGCTCCAACGATGATGTGTACAGCTGCCCATAGAACCTCTCAATCTCACTCAAAATCTCATGTGTCCCGGAAACGATGCTGCCACATTCTGTCTTCAGCTTTGACAGTTGGCTCTTTCTGGCAGACAGATCTTTGGCAAAGACTTTGGAGCCTTGGTTCCGCTCGATCGCTTCTTCAATACGAGCTGTATTGAAGTTGCGTAAGTCCCGCGGCATGCATTTGGAGATCTGTCTGTTCAGATGCCTGTATGCTGTCAAGTCTGTTGAAGAATGTAGCTTCATCTCCCGTCTAACAGCCATGAGATTAATAGTGTGATCGGAGAGTTTTTGTGTTCTTCTGCGGCGGGTCTTGCAGAACTTAGCTCCGACCGCATGGACAGTTTCCACGAGCTTGTCATTCATATCGTCCACTTCATTGCAGTCTTCCAGGCACTGAAAACGGTATTGTAACTTGAGCTGAAAGGTTTCGGGACTTTGGAACAGAGCACGAGGGGGACGGAGCGTTGACTTCATTAGACGAGACCTCTCCAACTTAACGTTTAGGTTCAGTGTGCCTCTAACCATTCGGTGATCGCTACCAGTTTTCACCATCGCGATCACGGAGACATCACTGAACAGTTGTCGTCTGGTCGTCATAATGAAGTCAATCTCATTTTTTGTCGAACCGTCGGGGCTCGACCAGGTCCACTTCCTGTGGGGCCGCTTCTGGAAGAAAGAGTTCATCATAAAGAGTCCCTCTTTCTCCATGAAGTCGGCCAGCTGCTGGCCCCTTGGGTTTCGTTGCCCTATTCCAAATTTCCCTACTTTCAGCTCGCCGTTCTCTCTTGTGCCTAGTTTTGCATTGAAGTCTCCCATTAACACCGTATATTGGGGTTTGGAGGAATGCATGGCTCTAGAGATATCCTCATACATTTCCTCCACCTCCTGGTCGGGGTGTGCCGAGGTTGGTGCGTAAACCTGTATGACCTTCAGCGAATACCGTTTGGTGATTCTGAGTATAAGGTACGCAACCCTCGTCGAGACACTCCCGATCTTTACAACGTTGTTAACGAGAGACTTGTGGACGATAAATCCGACACCTCCTTGGGACAGATGGTCGCCCTCCCGGTGATAGAGCAAGTTGCCGGATTTGAGGATTACCGTGTCCTCCCCCTCTATTCGGACTTCGGATAATCCTATAATATGCCAGCGCAACTTGTCTATCTCTTCTTCCAGCTCCACGATCTTCTCATCAGTCCTCAGGGTGCGTGCGTTGTACGTTGCCAGGTCGAGTCGTCTAAGGTGGCAACCGAACCTCCACCGGAGATTCTTAGCACACCCTGCCCCGCCGTTACCATCAATCACTTGTTAACAATGATATATTAGTTAGATGCATAGGTGTGTAGGAAAGAAGGGTCCTATAAGAAGAAGGAGAAGATTACTAGGCGATCATGTGCCTTTTCCGCCTTGAACTCCGTATGAGTTGGTACCACACTCTAACTTATTTCAACCGCCAAGCAGCAGTGCTGAAACTGCTTTGTTCTGGTTTGAAGTATAAGAGACCCAGCTTAATTTTGGACTGTGGAGCATTTCATCTTAAGGAGGTAGGTACTTATCTATTTGAATTTGATTGCAGATATGCAGGACACCTATCGTGTGTAAGACCAAATAAATATCTGTATTGCATACGAACTAACTTGGTGTATATTATGAAGCCTACATTCAGCAATGAAAGAAAAAACACTCACGCTGTCGTGGAATACTCGGTTGGAGCGAAGTTACTTTCGTAGTATATTATTATAGATTAACAAATACCAATAAATGAATTACTAGCGTATAATAAAATGAAGTGTCTATTAAAATAAAATAATATTTATTTCATGGCAATATCAGAGAAAGTGCGAGGGAGATGGATTTTATTCCATCTCGCTTCCTTATAGCCGCCAAGGTCGTCCACACTACGTCAGAAGGGTTCATGACGGAAAAAAACTTACACTTTTTCTCGCCTAGCCCTAGGAATTTCGTTCAAAAATAAACTTTAAAAATGGCATTGTGAAGGGATGATGGTGAAGGTGATAAGTAGAAACTTACAAGTATTGAAAACATAAGAAAGCCAAGTAACAACAGAAATTAATTCTCAGTACCCGTACCTAATATATTAGGCAAGAAGTATGTTAAATACAACTAATGATTCACGTAGTTGTGTTCTTATCTTCGGATGTTAGGTGCATAGTAACTGCAAAAGCTATTTGCCTAATAGGTCCATAAATTTTCTTCGTAAGCATTTGTAAAATGTCAGACTTTGTCGACGACGTAATAGATGACGTGTCTTTTCTTATTTACGTCACGTGTTATTGGATAGTCTACTTGGCGAGACTTTTAATGGAGTTGAAAACCCGGCAAATATTAAAACTAAATACAACCGGACAAATGTCACTACGGCTCACGGTTTAAGGGTTCCGTATAAACTTAATTATGTATAGTAAACATAGAAAATTATAAGTCGGATTGAAAGACAAACTTAACTTTGCAGTGGAAGAAACGTTCTTCTAAACATAGGTCCACAAAAAAGTAAAAGTATAAAAGGTAACTATAAAAAAATACTCGAAAGATATACCTAATGTCTTCCGTTAGATAGCGGTATAATTGTTCCGTTTACGTCAGACGTAAATAAAATACGCAAAACCGGCGATGACGAACAGCGGAAAATATGCGGGACGCTTAGGATAAGAGTACCATTCCACCAGCTAAGCGCGATAAATATAGTAAATGTTTCATAGGAGGAAGATGTTAATGTGCAGCATTGGAATTTTAAGAGCTGATAAAGTGAAAATGGAGAAAAAGAAAAGTTCATACGAGTTAAAATATTTGTGTATTTTACGTAGGTCACTCAATAAGTTTTGAGATATACAAATAGTATTCTAGATACTATTCATATTTATTTTACATCTTTTCAAAATATTGTAGAAGCGTGCTCGTCGCGACCCCTGCCAGCCCTTTTCAGGGCTGCAATTCTACTCAGCTGCGCACCCATGCCAACGAGGGTTAGGGCGTTCCCCCAAGGCGACGCACACCAGCTCGTCCCCGTTGGTGTGGAATGCAGCGCGCAAAGCGGCGATGGGGACCGCCACCCGTCACGCACAGCCCGACACGGCGGAAGGTGAAGGACAGAGTGCAGAGTTGGCACGTGGAATGTTAGAGGAAGCATGAGAGATAAGACGAATGAGTTGATCGAAATAATGAAAGAAAGAGAATTAGATGTCTTGTGTATGTCGGAGACCAAACGGAAGGGCAGTGGTATTGAAGAGCTCCCTGGCGGGGCGTTAGCTCTATGGTCCGGAGTCCCGGAGAGCGAGAACGCCTGTCAGGGAGTGGGGGTGCTGCTGTCTTCTCGGTTGGTCGATGTTATGACTGAATATAAGGTTGTGAACTCAAGACTTCTCTGGGTTCGCTTTAAATTGGGACTGACGAAGTTATTCCTTTTGGCTGTTTATGCGCCGGTAGCTTCGTGGTCCAGGGCTGAGCTGGAGGAGTTTTGGGAGAATGTAAGCGAAGTTCTAGATTTGGCTAGGGGAAACGAAAGAATTGTTGTATGTGGTGATTTGAATGGATGGGTTGGTACCGCTCGACCAGGGTACGAGTCGGTACTTGGAAAGCTTGGCGATAAAAGGGTTAATGATGCTGGCAAGCTTATACTGGCGGTGTGCAAGGAAAAGGGTCTCCTTGTGACAAACACTATGTTTAATCACAAGAAAATCCATATGTATACTAGAAAACGAAAGAATGAGAGAAGTATGATCGATTTGTTCCTGGTGGATGACCGACTGCGAAAACAGGTGATGGATACGCGAGTGTTCAAGGGTGCTGACCTGGGAACGGATCACTATCTAGTGATTACTAGATTTATGGGTCTGTTCGCGGGTTGGCGCTACCGGACGGCAGTAACAGAACCACAGTCGGTCTGTCGCATCCGAAGCTGGAAGCTTCAGGAAGCGGATACTAGGGACAAATATCATGCGAGGGTAGCCGAAAAGCTTGACACCATCGACGGCAGAAAAGAATGTGTAGAAAGAACATGGCAGAACCTTAGGGATGGAATGGTAAGTGCAGCAGAAGAAGTGTGTGGAACAATAAAAAGAGGCAGTAGTAAAAGAAGAGATGCATGGTGGAATGATGAAGTGAAAGAAGCTGTAAAGAAGAAGAAGAAAGCATAGTTAGACTACTTGGCCTCTAGTAATGATAAGGATATGAGAGAGAAGATGAAAGAAAGATATAGGCTGCAGAGAGTTCACACGAAAGCACTGATTGAAGAAGTGCGTGAAAGGTGTAGAATGGAAGCGGACGAAAGGTTGTCGCACAACTTTAAGGAGAACTCCAAACTCTTCTGGAAAGAGGTTGGAAGGACCCGAAGTGGTGCGACGGCCTTAAGAATTAACAAAGTGCTTTCGAGAACTAATGACGTCCTCTCAGAAAAATCGGACGTCATGCAGCGATGGAGCGAATTTTATAGAAGAATGTATGCGTGTGATGATCTTAGTGAGAGATCCGGGGATGACGCCGTGACTAGTACGCCAGATCCGGACCTCCATGACACTGAGGTCATCAGTATGAAAGAGATTGAACGTGCGATTCGAAGTTTGAAATGTGGTAAGGCTGCGGGACAAGACAGAGTTACTGCTGAAATGGTCAAGTATGGTGGGCCTCGCGTCTGGGACAGCTTCCATCTGCTGTGCAATTTGTGCTGGCGGACGGGGGATGTCCCGGATGATTGGCGATCCGCAGTCATTGTGCCTTTATATAAAGGTAAAGGTTCACATATTGACTGCGGGTGCTATCGGGCGATCAGCTTGACCAGTTTAGCAAGTAAAGTTTACTCGAAGGTTTTGACACGTAGGATGCAAGAGAAATCGGAAAGATTTCTATGGGAGGCACAATGCGGATTTAGACCTGGAAGAGGATGCACTGATCAAATGTTTTCTCTCCGCATGATCACGGAAAAGCTTCTGGCTGCTAACCAGAAGATTTTCTGTGCTTTTGTGGATCTTGACAAAGCATTTGATAAGGTTGTAAGGAAGAAAATGTGGGAACTGTTGCCGGGGTATGGTGTGGATGGTCGATTGCTAAGGGCTGTGCAGTCTCTTTACTGTGACAGTAAAGCCTGTGTGCGGGTAGGGCATGACCTGTCACCCATGTTTAACGTCCAAACGGGCGTAAAGCAGGGTTGTGTCATGTCTTCCTGGCTGTTCATACTGTATCTCGACAGCTGTTTACAGAAGCTGAAAGATGTGAAGCTGTTTGGGTGTGAAATTGGGTGACATAAAAGTAAATTGTCTGCTGTATGCTGATGATGCAGTGCTTATTGCACCATCAGAGGCAGAACTGCAGGCATTAGTCACGTGTATGAAAGAGGAATGTGAAATTAAAGGTCTCCGTTTGAATGCTAATAAAACTAAGGTTCTGGTATTTGAAAGGGACGAAGAGAGAACGAAGTGTGAAATATGGGTAAATCAGGAATGTCTAGAACAGGTAAATGAAATTGTATACTTGGGGAGTGCTTTTAGCCGGGATGGAAGATGTGATTTAGATGTGGACAGGCGTATCGCTGCCGGGAACAAAGTCAATGGTGCCCTGATTGCGTTAGTCAAAAGGCAAGGCGTAGTGAAGAGTGCACGCCTCGCAATACATAACGCAGTGTTGGTACCGACTTTGTTATATGGCAGCGAAACCTGAGTATGCCAGAAGAAGCATAAAAGTAAGTTGAATGCAGTGGAGATGCGATCTCTTCGTAAAATGTGCGGCGTTACTTTGGCCGACCGAAAGCGAAACGAAGAGATTCGCAATATGGCAGGTTTGAAAGATGACCTTATCACAAAAATTGATAAGGGCGTGCTTCGGTGGTTTGGGCACG
The DNA here is from genome assembly GCA_963668995.1 of Parnassius mnemosyne. Taxonomy (NCBI): domain Eukaryota; kingdom Metazoa; phylum Arthropoda; class Insecta; order Lepidoptera; family Papilionidae; genus Parnassius; species Parnassius mnemosyne. The sequence continues at coordinate 16,198,854 of CAVLGL010000083.1, forward strand.
CTGAGCGAATGAGTGAAGACCGAATGATGAAGAAAATATATAGCGCGAAAGTTAATATTAAAAGGTATCGAGGTAGACCGAGACTAACTTTCGAAGACCATGTGAGCAAATTGCTCGAAGAGGGGAGGGTCAAGAGTACTCGGATACCTAGACGTGCATGTATGAAGAAGATAATGAATCTGAAAGAAGCGAAAGAGGTATGTAAGGATCATGACACTTGGCGATCTGTTCTCTCTGGCTACCCCGTCAGGGATTGTGCGTGAAGATAAGTAAGTAAGTAAGTAAGTTCAAAATATTCTTCATCATGCTCTATACAAAGTTCCATTCGCCTAAACCAACTCTGAAAAAGTCTTGATCTGACAGGTCGGAAATCGCTTCTTCGTAGGCAGCTACGGCTTTTTCGACGCTTGAAAAAAGCTTGCCTTTTATTTTTTCTTTGACTCATGGGAATAAAAAGAAATCACAAGGAGCTAAGTCAGGGCTGTAGGGTGTAGGGTGGGTAACTTAGAGTTTCAACACCAGATTCCTCAATAAATGCTTTTGTTCTAAGGGAGGTATGTGAAGAGGCGTTATCGTGATGCAGCATGATTCCCCAAAGCCCGGTCTTTGGTCTTCTCTCCCGCACAGCTTGTAAATTTATGCAACTGTAGTATACCATTCAAAGTTGACTGACCTACAATTTTCCAGCATTGACGTCGACAAATGTCCGCTCCGCGAAAAAAACTGGCCACCATTTTTGCCGACGTTGCGAGGTCTTTGTAGTTTTGTCGGGAACTGTCCTTCTGAGTAGACCCATACCGATGATTGCCTTTTATTTTCCGGATCATATTGATAGATCCATGTCTCGTCACCAGTAACGATTTCTGAAACACGTCAAAATGCCCCGTTTTCAAGACGCATTTAATGGCACCAATCCACACGAATCTATTTTTCGCTTTCGGAGAGCAAACGAGGGATCCATCGACAACAAGGCTTCCTCCTTTCTCACTCCAAGATATTGATGTAGGATGGTATGAATGCTCCCCGAACTAATGCCTACAATCTTTTCGATGTCCGTATATGTAATTCGTGGGTCTCTTCGCACCACCATTTCAGTAGTCCATACATTTTCTGCCGTTACTGCTGTTTGTGGGGCCCCGGTTCTTTGGTCATCTTTAAGATTAATTTTACCTTTTTGAATGCAGCAAACCACCTAAAGATTGTTGCGTATACCATCCAATTACCATCAGGTCGACTGTATGCTCGCTCGTCACCCTATCCTATAAAAAAAAATGTGAAGTTTTTTTGCGCTTCGAAGCAAAGTAAGGGCTACCCTCCAGGAAGCGGGGGAGGGAGGTGGTGAATGCTCTAAGCATACCACGTAGCCGGCTACGTGGTTATGTGGGACTCACTATGAAACCTAAGTGCCTACCCACTAAACACCACCTGGGACTGGCTTTGGCCTGGAGGGCCTTTCTACCGTATCGGAAGCGACTTCCCTTAGGGAAAGGGGGCGCAGATAGTCTGAAGTCTGAAAAATCTTAAATATACCTATCTAGTGATTTAATGGAAAAAATATATTTCTTTTTATTGGACTCTTGATAGGCTGTAATGAAAGAATGAATAGATAAATGAATACGACAATGTGTACTGTATACATAATGTTTTATATTACAATATCATATAATATAAAATCACATCGTCATGTCTCTGTAACTGAATGCCATTGCCAGATGGCTGCAATTAATCAAGCTGAAGGCCTAATGAAGCTTTTACCGATCAATCAGTGCACGTGTTGTCATCGCATGATGTCGGGGAGTAGAGCAATCTGCGGATACCTAAACGTAACGTGATTAATAAAGAACACACAGTGACTTATTAAGTAGGGCCGGTAGTTGGGAGTTGTATTGTTGCGTCATTAAATGGTTTTTGAAGAGAAAACTTCTTTAGAATCGCTGTGATCTGAAACTCGATGAAATGAAAAAGCGACAATAATAAAGAGAGAAATCTATACATCTATAGGATTTAGCCTGCGAGAGAATAAAATAGAATACAGTATATAGTGTTTCCTATAATCTCAGTGTTACTAAATTTATAATAAAAATGAATTAATAATATTTTTTTATTAATAAAAAATAAATAGGGTTTCACTTCTACTGCGTGGGAACTGCATCCATGTCTTTTTAATGTAACAATTTAAATTTAAAAAATTTTGTTCAGCCGACTTCAATATAAGTTATTAAGAATAACTCAGAAACTATTGGTCTGACCTTGATCAATATGGGACCACACGAGAAGTACCAGCTTTCAAACAAAAAAATGAATCATCGAAATCGGTTCACCCAGTAAAAAGTTATGAGGTAACACATAAAAATACATACAATCGAATTGAGTACCGTCTCCTTTTTGGAAGTCGGCAGAAAAGAATACAGTATACAGGGTTTCCTATTATCTCAATCTCAATAAATGTATCATCATTACAGCCCTTCACAAGTCCACTACTGAACGTAGACCTATCCCAAGGAATGCCACAAAGCACGGTCCTGAGCCACCTGCATCCATCGACTTCCTGCATATCTTACCAGCTCGTCACTCCATCTAGTGGGAGGACGCCCTACACTTCGTCCGCCGGTACGAGGCCGCCACTCGAGAGCCTTACCAATAAATGTATAATAAAAATGAATTAATAATAATTTTTATTAATAAAACATAAATAAGGTTTCACTTCTACTGCGTGGGAATTGCACCCATGTTATTTTAATGTAAAAATGTAAGTACTCATTTGATAAATTAATTCAGCGGTTAAGAATAACACCGTGATCCCTGAGTATATTTTATTACCTGACGGTAAGTGGAGATGCAGTCGAATATGATAAAACGCACTGACAACAAACGCCTATTCACTCTTGCCTTGAAAACACCTACATTTTTTTCGTATGAAAAGACAGATCATCATCATCATCATCATTACAGCCCTTCACAAGTCCACTGCTGAACATAGGCCTCCCCCAAAGAATGCCACAAAGCACGGTCCTGAGCCACCTGCATCCATCGACTTCCTGCATATCTTACCAGGTCGTCACTCCATCTAGTGGGGGGACGCCCTACACTTCGCCTGCCGGTACGAGGCTGCCACTCGAGAACCTTTCTTCCCCATCGGTTGTCGGTTCTTCGAGCTATATGGCCGGCCCATTGCCACTTCAGCTTACTAATCCGTTGGGCTATGTCGGTCACTCTAGTTCTACTGCGGATATCCTCATTTCTGAGTTTATCACGCAGAGAAACTCCGAGCATAGCCCTCTCCATAGCTCGCTGAGCGACCTTGAGCTTCCTCATCCGGCCAGCAGTGAAGGACCACGTCTCAGTTCCGTATGTCATCACTGGCAACACGCACTGGGTGTACAGTCTCGTTTTCAAGTTTTGAGGTATACCTGACGAGAAGATGTGCCGTAGCTTCCCGAACGCTGCCCAACCGAGTGGAATCCGTCGATTGACCTCTCGGTCGAAGTTGGACTTACCTAGTCGGACTATTTGTCCCAGGTAAACATACTCGTCAACAACTTCGAGCTTAGTGTTCCCAACAACTACCGGCATAGGTGTGACATGGACATTAAACATGATCTTTGTTTTGTCCATGTTCATCTTAAGACCTATCCGTTGGGAAACACTATTGAGGTCATTGAGCATAGTGCTTAGGTCCTCCAGCGATTCTGCCATAAGGACTATATCGTCGGCAAATCGAAGGTGAGTGATGTACTCGCCATTGATGTTGATACCGTATCCTTTCCAGTCCAGAAGCTTGAAAACATCTTCCAATGCAGCGGTAAAGAGTTTCGGGGATATGACGTCACCCTGTCTTACACCTCTCTGCAATTGGATAGGTTTCGTACTCTGGTTCTGTACTCGGATAGCCATCGTAGCCCTACTGTACAAGCACTTCAACACTTCGATATACCGACAGTCAACTTGGCATCGCTGAAGGGACTGCAGCACCGCCCAAATTTCGACGGAATCAAAGGCTTTCTCATAGTCCACATACGCCAGACATAGTGGCAAATTGTACTCCTCGGACTTCTGTACAATTTGCCGAAGGGTATGTATGTGGTCTATGGTGCTAAAGCCTTTTCGGAAACCGGCTTGTTCGGGAGGCTGGAAGTCGTCAAGTCTGCGCGCGAGACGATTCGTAATGACTCTCGAAAACAGCACGTAGACGCGGCTCAGAAGGGAAATCGGTCTGTAGTTCTTCAAGAGAGCGTTTTCGCCTTTCTTGAAGAACAAGACCACCGCACTTCTGCTCCACGCCTCCGGTGTAATGCCACCATGGAGGACGGAATTAAAGAGCTTCTGAAGGACTTCAAGTACCGGTATTCCACCCGCTTTCAGAAGCTCCGCTGTAATTCCATCCTCGCCTGCGGCCTTGCCGTTTTTAAGGTGCTGGAGAGCCATTCTAATCTCGCTCAGACTGACGTCCGGGATATCATCGGAATAATGTCGGATAAGACTCGCTCTTGGATCGTTACTCACACTTGCGTGCGGTTCCAACGATGACGTGTACAGCTGCCCATAGAACCTCTCAATCTCACTCAAAATCTCAGGTGCCCCGGAAACGATGCTGCCACATTCGGTCTTCAGCTTTGACAATTGGCTCTTTCTGGCAGACAGATCTCTGGCAAAGACTTTGGAGCCTTGGTTCCGCTCGATCGCTTCTTCAATACGAGCTGTATTGAAGTTACGTAAGTCCCGCCGCATGCATTTGGAGATCTGTCTGTTCAGATGCCTGTATGCTGTCAAGTCTGTTGAAGAATGTAGCTTCATCTCCCGTCTAACAGCCATGAGATTAAGAGTGTGATCGGAGAGTTTTTGTGTTCATCTGCGGCGAGTCTTGCAGAACTTAGCTCCGACCGCATGGACAGTTTCCACGAGCTTGTCATTCATATCGTCCACTTCATTGCAGTCTTCTAGGCACTGAAAACGGTTTTGTAACTCGAGCTGAAAGGTTTCGGGACTTTGGAACAGAGCACGAGGGGGACGGAGCGTTGACTTCATTAGACGAGACCTCTCCAACTTAACGTTTAGGTTCCGTGTGCCTCTAACCATTCGGTGATCGCTGCCGGTTTTCACCCTCGCGATCACTGAGACATCACTGAACAGTTGTCGTCTGGTCGTCATAATGAATTCAATCTCATTTTTTGTCGAACCGTCGGGGCTCGACCAGGTCCACTTCCTGTGGGGCCGCTTCTGGAAGAAAGAGTTCATCATAAAGAGCCCCTCTTTCTCCATGAAGTCGGCCATCTGCTGGCCCCTTGGGTTCCGTTGCCCTATTCCAAATTTCCCCACTTTCAGCTCACCGTTCTCTCTTGTGCCTAGTTTTGCATTAAAGTCTCCCATTAACACCGTATATTGGGTTTTGGAGGAATGCATGGCTCTAGAGATATCCTCATACATTTCCTCCACCTCCTGAACGGGGTGTGCCGAGGTTGGTGCGTACACCTGTATGACCTTCAGCGAATACCGTTTGGTGATTCTGAGTATAAGGTACGCAACCCTCGTCGACACACTCTCAATCTTTACAACGTTGTTAACGAGAGACTTGTGGACGATAAATCCGACACCTCCTTGGGACAGATGGTCACCCTCCCGGTAATAGAGCAAGTTGCCGGATTCGAGGATTACCGTGTCCTCCCCCTCTCTTCGGACTTCGGATAATCCTATAATATGCCAGCGTAACTTGTCTATCTCTTCTTCCAGCTCCACAATCTTCTCGTCAGTCCTCAGGGTGCGTGCGTTGTATGTTGCCAGGTCGAGTCGTCGTAGGTGGCAACCGAACCTCCACCGGAGATTCTTAGCACCCCCTGCCCCGCCGTTACCATGGTCGCCACCGTAGCCAGGAATAGCGGGGCCGCCGGGGACTGGGGGCCGTTTATTATTGTCATTGCTCATGGGGGGTATATTGCCATAGTTGCCACGCTTGGCGAGCGGGTTGGCAACCGCAGTTTTTTTATTGTTATTTTGGCTATTATCAGGAAGATGCTGCTGCCCATCTCCTACCTGTTTCCCTTTGTCGCCTTTTACGACACCCACGGGAAGATATGGGGTAGTGGATATTCTTAACCGCCACTACACGGTGATTTATATAACAAAAGACAGATGTTGGCACCTTATTCCACTCTATTACGTTTGGTCGCATGCATTGTAAGTCGACAACGAACGGTGGAAATTGGTCAATCGTCTGGTTGTCCGATGATGAAAAGGAGAAAGAGTAATTAAGTTACGCAAGTCCTCCATACACTCTCATAAATGTATACTGTAGAAAACTGACGGGCTGGCTACAGCAGATGCGCCTAATACCAGACCCATCACTATTATCAGCCTTTTCGACTATTTACTTCGAAAATAAGGTTTCTAGTGGTCGTAACTACAAACATTGTCAAAATTTTTTTTCGTATTATGTGTAAAATACATTAGGGTGCGTACAGATCAATTAACATGTTGTATAACTTTAGTTTTATAACTCGTCCACATTATGTAACATTATTTTTCAACATTGCAACAAATAACAATACTGTACACATTAGAATAACAATACAATATAACAATGTTATATGACATTGTTGTACGACATTGTCGTTTGTGTTTCCCCGCGCGACGCCTCCTTCGCATCTCGAGTTATATAACATTCGTTTTATAACATTCAGCCTCCACATTACTGAAACATGTTTTATAACATGTTATGTTATATGATGTGTGCGCACCGTTACAAATTACCACACAGTAGAAAATCTGTCAGTCTTTGAAATCAAAACAATTAAGCAACGGACACCTCTCATATTCCTAATTTTTTGACAAGTTATGGGTCTGATAAAATAAGGCTTATATTACCATTTTGTCATCTTTTGGCTTTGTGGTAAAGCCATGCTGCAGCTATATTATAGTTGTAGCACAAATGGGTCGGCTCGACCGGGGAAGGACCACGCTCTCACTGAATACCAGCGTAATATAGCAGCTTAACGCTGTTGTGTTTCGTATGGTGAGTGTAGAGAACCGGTGACCCTTTTTACTGGAAACGAGGCATTCCATCTTAGTCCTCACGGGTGACAACGTATGTGCATTTTGATTCTTAATCGAAGATAGATGTAGATGTCTATGGGCCACAGCAACCACTTACCATCAGGTGGTCTGTGTGCTCGTTTGTCACCCTTATCCTATAAAATAAAATTGTAACATTTGCATAAATATAATAATTATGGTATAGTAAGATTATACTAACGAGATTTTTTTAAAATTTTCTTGTAGTGGGAATTGATTGGGCTGTACTTAGATATAATACGAAATGTATGGAGTGCATAATGTCAGCAGTCGGACTGTTATTTGGTTTGTAGTACACAGTAAAAGATATCTCATTCCAGACACGTAACATAAATCAGGGTTGTCATGGAATAAATATCATTAAATAGAACATAACTACTATTTATTCCATCATCTGTGGTACCCATCGGGGGCAGATCTCAGCCTTGGTTTGGTCGCTCCTGTAAGACTGCATTACGCAGTAAGCAGGAGTGTTATCAAGCCTGGGCTGCGGCTTCGGCGACTCGGGATGTAAACACCAGCATACTTAAAAAGAAGTATAACTTCGCCTCCAGGTCCTTTCAAAGAGTTATTGCTAGGGCAAAGTCAGAGCACATAGGCAGAATTGGCGAGAAGCTAGTTCGCCTTCCTTTGGGAACCCGTGCATTCTGGTCTCTCGCCAAGACTTTCCAAGGGAATTTCTGTAAACCATCACTACCATCTCTGCACAGGGAGGACGACTCACTGGCCCAAGCCGCAAATGACAAAGGCGACCTTTTAAGCTCCCTTTTTGCCTCAAACTCGACTCTTGATTACGGGGGGAACACACCGCCGACCATCCCGCGGTGTGAGTGCTCCATGCCGGATGTGCGGTTCACACAGCGCTCGGTTCGCAAAGTACTCCTCCTCCCCTGGACATCCGAGTGGGCCTGACGGAATCCCCCCAATTGTGCTGAGGACGTGTGCTCCGGAGTTGGCACCGGTCCTAACGCGTCTTTTCCGGTACTCCTACTCCCTAGGCGTAGTCCCAAAATCATAGAAGACAGCTTTTGTCCATCCGATCCCTAAAAAAGGCGACCGCTCAGACCCGTCCAACTACAGGCCTATCGCCATCACCTCCTTGTTCTCCAAAATAATGAAACCCATTATTAACTGCCATCTCATGCGGTACCTTAAGGATCAACACCTGATTAGTGACCGCCAATACGGTTTTCGTCGGGTTCGATCAGCTGGTGATCTTCTGGTCTACCTGACTCATAGATGGGCGGAGGCAGTAGAGTCCAAGGGGGAGGCGTTGGCCGTTAGTTTGAACATTGCGAAGGCCTTCGATCGGGTTTGGCACAAAGCGCTTCTTTCAAAGCTCCCTTCCTATGGGCTTCCCGAGAAATTGTGCAATTGGATCACCAGCATCCTTGCGGATCGGAGCATCAAGGTCGTTGTAGATGGTGCATGCTCCGACTACAAGCCTATTAACGCTGGTGTTCCACAAGGCTGTGTGCTATCACCAACGCTCTTTCTTCTGCATATCAATGATATGTTGCTAACTGGTAACATTCATTGCTATGCGGAAGACAGCACTGGTGATGCTCTATACACCGGCCGTGCCAATATTTCTCGGGAAAACGTCGCTGAGTACCGGAACAAACTTGTGTCTGAAGTCGAGTCTTTGCTGAACAAAGTCTCGGATTGGGGGCGACTAAATCTAGTCCAGTTTAATCCTCAAAAGACACAAGTTTGCGCGTTTACCGCTAAAAAGAACCCCTTTGTCGTATCTCCTCAGTTTCAAGGCACTCACTTTCTTGCCTCAGCCAGTATCAGAATCCTCAGAGTCGACATATCGAGTGACGTGCAGTTTCGTGGTCACTGAGAAGAGAAGGCCAAATTGGCCTCTATAAAGCTTGGCATGCTCAGCAGAGCGGGTTAGTATTTCATGCCGGCACACCGCCTGCAACTAGGCGCAGGTTCGGCCTCACATGGAATACTGTTCCCATCTCTGGGTAGGGGCTGCCCAGTGCCAGCTCCTTCCACTTGACCGCATCCAGTGCAGAGCGGCTCGAATCGTCGACGACCGAGTCCTTTCCGATCGGCTCGATTCATTGGCACTGCGAAGAGATGTTGCATCCCTTTGCATTTTCTTTCGCATTTACCACGGGGAGTGCTCTGAGCAATTGTTCGGATTAATCCCAGCCGCCAAATTTCACGAACGCACATCGCGGCAGAACTTCCGATACCATCCACACCATCCGGATGATTGGCGGTCCACCACTGTACGATTTAGAAGATGTTTTCTTCCTCGCACGACTTCCTTGTGGAATCGATTACCATCAGCGATTTTTCCGAACCGATACGACTTAGGGACCTTCAAGAAAAGAGCTTACACCTTTCTAAAAGGCTGGCAACGCATCTGAAATTCCCTTGGTTCCCCTGGTGTTGCAGTTGTTCATGGGCGGCGGTAGTCACTTACCATCAGGTGAGTCGCATGCTTGTTTGCCCCCTCTCCTATAAAAAAAAACTTATTTTGCGATTTTAGACGACTGCGATAGTGAAGTTAAGGTACGTCTTGGCACGAGTTTGGATTAATTGGAATCAAGGAGGAACTCAGCCATCAACACATCAAGCATATCAATTGAATGTTTTTCTGATAAGAAATGCGGATCGTTTCGCTATGGAAGGCCCTCTAACTGTCTACGCAAAACATCATCTCAAGGTACATAAGCATTAGGAGCCCATATTTTTATTTCCTTATCGAAAGTCTCCTAACAACAAGTTATTGTATATTATATTATAATATATTCTACGTAGTAGAGCCATGCTGCAGCTATATTAGTAGTATAGTTGTGGCACGAATGTGACGGCTCGACCGGGGATGGACTACGCTCTCACAGAATACCGGCGTAAAATGGCAGCTTGCCACTGCTGTGTTTCATATGGTGAGTGTAGAGAACCGGAGACCCATTTTACTGAAAAAGTATCATCTTAGTCCTCACGGGAGCCGACGCATCTGCATTTCGATTCTTTATTGAGGATAAATGTAGATGTCTATGGGTCACAGCATGATGATCATCAGCATCAGGTGTACTGTGTGCTCGTTTGTCATCCTATCCTATAAAAAAAAAGTTGATTTAAGAAGGCGGTGTCGGATTATGTGTTGACTTCAGAAAGCTTAATGACCTGATTGTTATTAGTTACCCAGGACTGACATTATACATGCAGTTAAGGTTACAAATGCCTTATATTGCTGTAGATCTCTTTGGACCAATGTAGAAACATCTAAAGGCAAGATTTGAATACTTGTAGTAGAAGATACTTACTTGTACTTGATGGATAGAGCTGTTTGCTTTAGAGAACGCCACTAGCGCTGGATGTGCACAGACGTTAATAATATCAGTGGTTTTCTTGCGATATTGTTTAACCCGCCGTATATTCAGCGATAATGGAGTGCAATTCATTAGCGAAGTTATGCAACATGTATGTCACTCCTTCGGTAGCGTGCAATCACTTATACTGAAGTAACACCCATAGGCAAACCCAGCAGAGAGAAAATATCGCTATTTGAAGTCGCAATTAGCCATTTCGTAGGTAAGGATCATAATATTTGGGATACTTATCTACCTGCGAGCACCAGACAGTCACCTACACTTTTATCATTTTGACGGGAGGTACGTGCCTGCTTGTATAGTTTCCGGCATGCTAGCAGAGCGACAACGTTGTAATAAGTTTAACACTTTCGACTACTATCAACGGTTTTTACTCGAGGCGCAAGAAGTACTTGAAAAAGCACAATCTGTTCACAAATGATACGCTGATGAAGGTGGTACGCCTCATCTTAAGAAGGTATCAGCGCTCTCTTCAGAAGGACCCAACAGGTAAAGTGTCCTTCTGGAGAGACAAGGCACTAATCATGAAATTCGTGAATTGAAAGAATTAGTTAACACCAGCAATTTTTCCAGAACGTTATGCCTTAGGGACCTTTAAGAATTTTTTTATAGGATAAGTGTGACAAACGAGCACACAGTCCACCTGATGGTAAGTGGTTGCTGCGGTCAATAGACATCTACATTTATCCTCAATTACAAATCAAAATGCAGATACGTTGTCACCCGTGAGGACTAAGATGGAATGCCTCTTTTCCAGTAAAAAGGGTCTCTACACTCACCATACGAAATTAAGCTGTTATTTTACGCTGGTATTCTGTGAGAGTGTGGTCCTACCCCGGGCGAGCCGACCCATTCATGCTATAACCATAATATAGCTGCAGTGTGGCTCTACCACGTAAAAAGACTCGACCGAATAAGCGGAGCTGTTTATTTCTTGTACCTAAATTGACATCCACCTGCTGTTCTGATTCACCAATTACACTTACTTTTTAGATGAATTGGAACATGGCACCAGAAACTACATCGACGAATTGTCAAAGTGACCACTTCACAGCAACTTGCGTCTCTCCATACGAAACACAGCAGCTTTAAGCTGTTATTTTACGCTGGTATTCTGTGAGAGCGTGGTCCTACCGGTTATGAACCTGAAATTCCCTGTTACAGTTGTCCATTTGCAGCAATAGTCACTTACCGTCAGGTGAGCGTATGGCCTTCGTTTGCCCATTCTTTTATAAAAAAAATCCAATGAATAAATTTTGGCTTTGTTTTCGACTTGAATTCAGGCCTCGTGGCATAGTAGCCAAGTTCTCTAACCGCAATATCACATTCTTGTAAAAAAATTAAGTTGTAACGCAAATCAGCAACAGCTTTCCGATGTTATGACCCAAATCTATAAGTGATTATTGAGTTATAAAAATGTGTATTCGCTTCATTTCTTATCCAAGATTAGGGTGTAATGCATGCCACACATATATTCCTGTTCATCTGAACAATTTTGCGTGTACCTTATAGTTATTTTCTAATAGATTAGCACTGTGGATTTTATTTCCTGCCTATTCTTAATTTCCTTTCGCCTATAAATGATGTGTCTTACCTGGTTTGAAGAACACCTCCCGCCCTCTCTCCATTGCGTGCACTATCCCCATCACCACTAATGCTAGCACCACTACGCCCAACGCAACTACACTAGGAAAGACACACCACCGTTGATAATATGAGTTACAATTTCGATTTTAGTGTTTCGCCTCTACGCGAGGCATCTTCAGATGAAGTAGACTCTGCGGTGGCTGACCGCTAAGACGCCATTTCAAGAAAAGTTTTGTACATTTTTCTGTTCGATGTTACAAATAAAGAAATGATATAAAATAAAGGTAATTTATAACGCCATTAAAGCTTCTTTCCTCAACTTAGAATCTAAAACACTATCAATATCCAAACATAATATAACCTTTACTCGACAAATACCTTGGATTCGGTTGTACTCTTTACAATCACACTATCGGCAGGGTAAATCACATTCATGATCAAAGCGTAATACATGATATTAAACTTGTATTTAATAAACATAATATAACTAGTCCTCGGTTTCATTTTAACAACTTAAGGCCTTAACAATGGTTGAAATGCCTAAATCTAGGATATTTAAGTAAAAAAATCTCAATAACTGTTCATTTAATCCACAAAGAAAAAATACAGGGTAACAGAAGAAGATTTGGTAAATGTTTTTAATTTAACAAAATTGTATTTTCGTCAACCTCTTATTAGAAAAAAAATCCCCAAAGAGTACCTATGTTTGTCATATTTTGCAAAATTTCTCCAAAACGGCACAAGCTTTTTAAATAGTTCTTACACTAAAAAAAAGGTCTTAAAAATATTAATATTTTTAATTGAGAGTTTTATTTTTATTACCCGTTTTATAAGAGAATATATCATTTTTCTCTGAAATTGAATATAATTACGCGAGCGCGCATGCTCCGTCGCCATGTAAGCTCTGTCACAGTCCGTTTTCGGACATCGTCGAGGGTGGACCGCACGTCGGTGTTGGAGCGACTTCGTTCAAATATATATTAGTTTTTTTAAAGTTTATACTCAATTATAAATATTTTTATGACTAGAAATACTTAATTTAGTTAATATCTGTATACTGGTAACTGTAAATATTATTTTCTAAATAAATGAATTTTTAAAGTGCCCAAAGAAGAAGAAATTTTTGCGGCGACGTTGATTAGTGAAATTGAAAAATGCATTTTTATATAATTTAGATGTGGAACGACGAACATGCTCTCGTTACTTAGATTTCGATAGAGTTTAATACCTATGTAATTTTATTGTTGCATATTTTTATTAATTAGTTGATACTGAATTTTATAATTATGTATTACAATAAAACGCTGTTTATATAAGTATGACTTTATAAAATATTATTGGGGAGGGAAATATAGGTAAAGATACTAACATTTAGGTACACTGTTATCAAATTAAATCAAACAATTTAAATAAATAAAAAATGGTGTATCCCTAAGTATAAATACCTATATAAAGACATTCTTGGGTTTTATGGTTTTTTTTTATGTTAGACAAACTATCATGTAAAAAATGTTAAAATTATTAAATGTTAAAAAATGTTAAATGGTAAATATTCTCATACGCTTTTCTTCACACATACACACAAACATGCACACACACACACACACACACACACACACACACACACACACACACATACACAAATAGGTCGCAAATAATACTTACCTAGTACTATTAGGCAAGAGTGAATAGGTTTTTGTTAAGTCAGTGCAATTCACCATCTTAGGCTACATAACCACTTACCGATGGGATTGTAGTTGCTTTACTACTTACTGGGTAAAAATAGTAAAAAAAAATGTACCCTGTGAAAGTTTGCATTTAGATATAATTTTTCTAACCAACCATAAAAATATGATGAGAATATGTATATAAGTATAAAGGTTGCCTCACACGGGACAGTAATAATATAATATTATATCTTGCATTATCTACGCATGAAAACTTTTGAAATTTCTAAATCCCGAGGTATGTTCATATTAAGAGGCTGAATATAGCCACATTGAAGTGCATGGGGATCGTTTTGTAATTTCACGTCATTATCGAAAAAAATTGTACGTATTTCAGGTGGCGGTTTGCAAAACACGATTCCACAAAAATTAACTCAATAGAAAATAATTGCAAAGTTACTTCTAAAAATACTTAAATTTTCAACGCCAAGTTTTTTTTTACGTGGTAGAGCCATGCTGCAGCTATGTTAGTAGTAGGTATATTTGTAGCACGAATGGGTCGGCTCGACCGGAGAAGGGCCACGTTCTCACGGAATAACATGTAAAATAGCAGTTTAACCCTGCTGTGTTTCATATGGTGAGTGTAGAGACCGGAGAACCTTTTTACTGGAAAAATGCCTTGCATTACATCTTAGTCCTCACGGGTGACAACGCATCTACATTTTGATACGTAATCGAGAATAGATGTAGATGTGTATGGGCAGTAGCAACCACTTACCATCAGGTGGACTGTGTGCTCGTTTGTCACCCTTATTCTATTAAAAAAAAACTTTCTGAGATTTCAGTAAAATAATGGTAAGTATTGTAAGCACTCGTACAATTATGTCAATAAAGCTATTTAGTAGCCTAATAAAGCTATTAGGCTATTTTGATTTGTAATAAAGTGATTTTACTTAATAAGTTAAATAATTTATTTACCTTTCTATATCAAGAACCGTTTTTCTGTCACTCCTATTGAATTTAACAGTGCTTGCTGAAATTTAGCATATTTAGATGGATCAGAATAGCGCGCTGATCCGGCTGTTAGATATTGCAAAAAAAATCGAAAATATTTATTTTTAATTGATCATGACGAAGACTACCTTGTTTTATTTTATTACGGTCAAATAATATTTCTTAGGTTATAAAGCAAGTATTTCTGTAAATGTTTTGTATGTAAATGTAAATGTTTTCATTATTTTGTTATTCTATTGTTCACAGTTATTATCACGTCTTAGCTTTACACCAAGAATTACATTAGAAATTCTTGATGGGATGCGATGTAACGCGCATACATTATTTTCATCAAGAACATATAATATATATATTTGTTTTTTTTTTACCAGTAGAGTTTCAACAAAATCTTAAAAAAGTTCAATGAATTAAAAAAATGCCAATAATTATATAATTTCAAGTCAGTATTTTACATTTAAAGATCGGTTATAAAGAGCCAAAGTTATTATTTTCATTTTGATTAATTTAATTCGAGACTAAAATAAATGTGAAAGGGCTTTT
The DNA here is from genome assembly GCA_963668995.1 of Parnassius mnemosyne. Lineage (NCBI taxonomy): Eukaryota > Metazoa > Arthropoda > Insecta > Lepidoptera > Papilionidae > Parnassius > Parnassius mnemosyne. The sequence continues at coordinate 16,214,083 of CAVLGL010000083.1, forward strand.
ATCTGTAATAATAATTTTCATCAAAAATAACATAGACTTATAAAAGTCATATACATGGTCAATCAAACTGAAGATTATCAATTGTACTACAAAATATTTAAAAGACTATTTCCAGCATAATGACCCGAATATCATCATTAATGTTTGACTGGCACACTTAAAAGTTTTATTACATGGCTAAATGATTGACTTTTATATTATGATAAGGTCATGCTTTTCTATAAAAAGTTGCAAGAAATTTTAATTCCCGGCCCTATTGGTTTGTTTTACTTTTTACTTAATTAGTGAAAAACAAAATGGACTGATCTAAAAGTTTACTTTCTTGTGTAAAAAGTGCTATTTAGAATTTTATGCAAATGATAATTAAAGTTTCTATGTAAATAAGTGTAACATAGCGGGTATTATATTCAATGGTAGCGGCCATCCATATTTGCAAAGCCAGCATCATTTTCTGTACAGAAACCGGCAGTGTTGCTCAAGGCACTATAAACAAAGCAGCTGATAAAATGTTACACTCATAACTGTTAACAAAAACTGTTTTCGCAAATGGTCTTATAGATAATAATAACTATTTCGCTGTGTTAGGTGCAGGAGCTATTATTAGAAGTAGAAGAGGTAAAATTTTGTTTTAGAAATGCACAATCAATATTGTTTTGTCTGCAATTGAGCATAAAATAAAAAATAACTTCAGCCAAAGAGCATAACTGGCATTATATTCAGGCCCATCAATTGGTATGGAAAAAAATAATTTTACCAGCTTTCAAAAAATCAATCAAAATTCAAAAAACATAAATATTAAAATCAAAAAATGTATATATGTATGTCTATACATATAATGATTTATGGCCGCTTAGTAACTGACGGTGACTCACTATAACATCCTACAGTCACGCCGAAACTAAGAGGAGAGAATCACTGTAGAAAAGGTAATAATTTATTGCGGAAATTTTGTGATAAAATAAAAAAAAATATAAACTTATCCAAGTTAATCTAACTTAGTCTAACTTATCCTTATGCGTTACAAAAAAAAAACAAATAATAAAATAGTGAGATGGCGTCAGTTTTTAAGAAGATATAACAAAAATAAACAAAAAAATAAATTTCAAAAAAGTTCAGTATTTAATTGATTATATACCGCTGACACTTAATCACGCTTTTCGAAACCACGCCAGTTGTAAACAATACTTGTGTGAAAAGACAAAATCTTCTTTTCAAATTTCGGCCGAGTTGTAAGTAGAAGGCCAAATAGGTCACGTGTCAATTTTAATTAAATATATTTTATATGAAGTGATCTTGACTACGTTTCATCAATTAACCATTGGTAAAAATTAAAACAGGAATATTACGATTGTGTTTACAAAAAAACATTATTAGTTGAACCTTGCAGCTTGTTCATTATTTTTATTATAAATACCTATAAATGTATATATTATTAATAAATAGTTCCCATAATATATTGGATTATTTTTTATTTTGCCCTATCTGCAATGTTCGACGCTCTATAGTAAATGTGGCGTATGACATGACTGACAATCTTTCGAACGTTTTATCTAGGTACAAAGATTTTTTACGTTTTCGTCGCCTCCACATGATATTTTTGTCAGCATAAGGTACCCTTCTATATCTGAAACGAATATAAATATTGCTACAAAGTAAAGTAATAGGCTATACAAGTCCCTCTACTGGGCACAGGACTCTTTTTTTATTTCTGAGAGGGTTTTAGGGCAAGGAAATGCCGTGCTTCCCCAATGCGTGTTGACGAAAATTGCAATTACGAATTTCATTCGTGCTGTCGGGGATCAAACCCGGGAAAATTTATAGCGAACGCTTTGACGACATATTTTTAATACGACACAAATAAATACGATTTAACATATGTAATAAAAATTCTTACGTACTTGAAACTTGGACACTTGATAGCTCGTGATGCCTACCGGACAAAACTACAGCACCACACCGTGCAATGTAATTGAAGATGCGTAACCGCCACATAATTCTCAGTGATGCGCAAACATAACAGGCAGTATGTCACTTATATAATTGTCATCTCTACAGTCTATTAATCTTTGCACTTTTATAAGTAATACAGAACGTAGTTGCTAGACGGTGTTGACATCGGCTAAAATCTCTGCGATCGCCGTTTCGTCAAGGTTATTCAGGCTAGTTAAAGCCTTAAGTGTTTCATTGTTGAAAATATGGATTCGCATGCGTACGTTGACGCACTATATGCGTGTATTTTAAGAGATAATGCCCTTACCGTTGAATATTTACATATTTTCATCAACAATATTCCAAACGTTTTCGTCCTTCATGTTATGTATGATTTCAGGCTCAAGTCGTTCTTTGTGGTTATTATTTGCAGCTCAATTCATCGTAATTTTATATGCCAAAATAGTTTTTGATCTTTTCCGATCATCACATTACTTTCTGTGAATGGGTTCATTATAAACTTCAAGATAGGCTGAAGATTCATAAATTGATGGAAACGAGAAATAAACGCGTTCAAAAGTGTATATGTAATTGTGCGGAAAACGAAATGGTATCAATATCTTTTTCACGTACATTCATGTGTTCGAACATTTTCTTTAAATTTGGGAAGTGTGAAGTTGAATTTCTCAGTAAATGGGATTTCCATAGATTCAGTTAGGTTTTGAATGTATTCACCGATCTAACCATTCTCGAAACATGACGATTTTTTCCTTGCATTTCCAGGTTTAGTTCATCAGTTTTATTGTTATATCAGTGAGAAATCACAAATATGCAAGCCATGAGGGATGAGTCAACTGTGGATAATCTTCCTTTCTCGTTGCCATGAACTGTTTCATTTCGTTTATTAAACTGAGAAAGCGTACATGCACTTTGCCTCTACGCAGCCATCGAACTTCGATATGCAATATCAAGTCCGCGTACTCAGCATCTTCGTCTTACAAAAGCTGCCGAAACAAACGGCGTTGCATAACCGCAGCCCTAATAGAGTTAACTATCTTTACGACAATCTTCTATATGTGTTCAAAACGAAGAATTTTGGCAGACAACACCTCTTGGTGGATGATGCAGTAGTAATTTGAATTGACGGATTCTACTCGGCTGGGTAGCGTTCGGGACTTTACGACACATTTTCTATTCAGGTATACCTCAAAACCTGAAAACGAGATTGTACAACCAGTGCGTGTTGCCAGTGATGACTTATGGATCTGAGATGTGATCCTACACTGCTGGCCGTATGAAGAGGCTCAAGTTCGTTCACCGATATATGGAAAGGGTTATGCTCGGGATTTCTCTGCGTGATAAATTTAGAAATGAAGATAGCCACAGTAGAATCAGAATGACCGACATAGCCAAACGGATTAGTAAGCTGAAGTGGCAATGGGCCGGCTATATAGCTCAAAGAACCGACAACCGATGGGGAAAAAAGGTTCTCGAGTGGCAGCCTCATACCGGTAGGCGAAGTGTAAGGTGACCCCCCACTAGATAGAGTGACGACCTAGTGAGATATACAGGAAGTCGATGGATGGAGGTGGCTTAGGACCGTGCTTGGTGGCATTCCTTGGGGAAGGCCAATGTTCAGCAGTGGACTTATGAAGGGCTGTAATGATGAACGAATTTTACTTTGTTACTCTGATAATGAGGGCATCGGCGACTCTTTTTGACACCAGGATGGCACCACTTGAAGATGAGGTGTAGTATTTGACATATGCCATGGCTGGAAAGGTGATTTGTCCTGAAAAAGTAAAGGTTGATATATCTTTGTGTGCTAATGGTTTTATTTTATATTAATTAGATTTGGAATTAATGAACCAAACCACGGATATTCATGATAGGAAAAATGAAAAAAAATTAAAATGAAAATGTGCAAAGAATTAAAGAGCAAAGCACTGAGGCATTGTTTTGTGTATTGACATAATACTCTGGAAAGTGATAAAATTTTATTTAAAACTAACTTAATGATTTCTTATATTTACGCGAAGACTACACATTAAATGAAACTAAGTTTTACGTATTTTATCGCGTTTAATTTAACTTTTTAATTACCGACGTTTCGGGTGCATTATAGCACCCGTGGTCACGGGGGGGGGGGGGCTGAGGTGTTTGACGTCCCGATGGCATAGTTGGCATTTTTGGTCCGATCTACGCAGAATCAGTATCTTGAAGTCTTGCAGTCGTATGCTTAGGTTTGGATTAATTTTATATTATAATTAATTTTATTAATTATAGGATCCCAAGCAGATGGTAGCACCCATCCGTCTTCTCTATTGAAATTTGAATGTTTTTTTTTTTATTTTATTAGCCTCTCGAATCATCCTTGGTAGGAATCGGTGTTCTTTTGTGAGGATTTGTGGTCTATCAAATCTAATGTAATGGCGGGGACGATCTAGAACATGTTCACACACTGCAGACTTCCCGGAACGTCGGTGCTTCAAGTCAGCTATATGTTCTTTCACGCGGGTTTTGATAGATCTTTTTGTTTATCCTATGTAAGAGAGACCACATTCACAATCCAACTTGTACACTCCTGCATCGTGTAAAGGGATATGACACTTGACGGATGGTAAAAATTGACTAATCTTCTTCGGCGGTTTGAAGTACTCGTATGTTTTAATAGAAGCTCGCTTCAAGATGTAGCCAACAGTCAGTGATGAAAATGTACTATTTTAGGGTACCGTATTAATAAAACAATCAAATTACATCGGTATTACTTTAAGATATAAGTATAACATATTATTTTAAACTAAACTAATTTAATTTACTATATTATTAAGAATGAGTTCATTTACACAAGATTATTAACATTAATGCACTATACGAGTATAACACACGATCACGATCAACGTTCAACTCAAAAGGTTTGTATAGTCTCAACATTCACATCATGAAGCCTGCATACATAAGCTTCAGCACATCTTAAAGTCCCTGTGAAGGTCCTCATTTCTTGTATATCAATGTGCACTTACAATTTTTTTTAACTCCTGAGAACTTTATTTTCCATACGTTCTGGATATATAAATAATAAGCAATCAAAGAATATTGATTCACGCTCTTATGTTTAGGTGGAAGTAAGTTTAAACACTACCGAAAAAGCTTCCTCAATAATTTATACTATATGTACTATTCCAGTTGGTTTGTTATCTTCAAATATACCAGACCTTCTACTACTACACATTAGTAGACAGTAATTATTAAAAGTCAATAAAAAAGCTCCTAAAAACTATGAAATTTATCAAATAACAAAGCTAAGTGCAAGTTCTATGAACTTTTTAATATACACTACAAAGCTAAGGGTCTATTAAAAAGTTTATAAAATTTTCAAAGTAACGGTAGGCACGTCAGTCATTACTAATTATATTTGATGGAGTCATCGCTCTCAAAACTAACTTAAATTATTTTAACGAATTTATTTTCTCGTTAAAAGCTTGATCATTATGTTTTTAATTTAATTTTAAATTTATGATTATTAAATGTATTTTAAAGTAAAATGCAAACAATTGAATTGTATCTTAATAAAGTTAGACAAAATATGGAGTTGACATTTATTATATAAAACATAATATTGCATCTTACATCAAACGCCAATGTCTTTTAGAACTTTTTTAACTTACTTTAATATTTATTCAATACTAGCAATCCAGTGCGAAGCCGGGGTTTCTAGAACTCGACAAGAGCGTCACCTATCGGGTCCAATTGTGAATCTAAGCCATACGGGTACCCACTCAAACGCACACAAAAAAATCGTCAAAATCGTTCGAGCCGTTTTCGAGTTTTAGAGAGACGGACAGCAATTGATTTTTCTAAATAGAGATTATTTAGGCTTTCTATAGTAGATCCATGCTGCAGCTATATCAGCAGTATAGTTGTGGCACGAAGGGGTCGGCTCGACTGGGGAAGGGCCACGTCATCACAGAATACCAGCGTAAAATGGCAGCTGAACACTGCTGTGTTTCGTATGATGAGTGCAGAGAACCGGAGACCCATTTTACTGGAAAAGAGGCATTCCATCTTTGTCCTCACGGGTGACGACGCATCTGCATTTTGATTCTTTATTGAGAATTAATGTAGATGTCTATGGGTCACAGCAACCACTTAACATCAGGTGGGCTGTGTGCTCGTTTGTCACCCTATCCTATAAAAAATATCATTAAACAAAGCTGAAACCGGTAATATTGACTGACACTGCAACATGCATCTTGAAAACTAAAACAATTTACATACAACATTACCTACAAAAGGTATCAAAATCACCGACGGTAGTTTTTCTTTTACTACTATAAAATAGTTGACTGCATTAATTAAGAACTCTATTTGCTGAACCGGAGGGGTAAAACCTATTCATAGACTGCTTTAATTAGCACTTGGAACGCGAAAACGTTTCAAGCTCATTACTTTAATTTGACGCTAAGCCCCTTACGTTATAATATGCAAATTACTTTAAGCATTCATGATAAACATAATAATGAACTTTGGCAACATCATACTAAAACTTAACATTTAACGTATATACATGAGTTTGGTTCTATTATGTTTAGAGTAATTAAGTCACCATTTTGTAGATATCCAACTCGTCCATCACTTTCGTTTGTTGATAAATGTTATGTATACTTGTTATTAATATATATATATATATATTGCTTAGGCCAAAAATTAACCTTTTGGAAATTGAATTCATAACTCGCGACTCGGCGCGTGCATAGCACGGTACGAAGGTCACCGCCGGCCCCTCCCCGGCCGCATCCCCATCGTGGTCGCGTCGATCGAGACGGGTCGAGAGATTAATAGTGAACAACTGCCGGTCGAAAGGACACGTAGAATTTACTATTGGAGTTTTTCGCTTCTGATGTTTGGTTATCTTTAGTGCGTTCACGCGATAACGAAGCCGTAATATTTTGATTGATTAACTTAAATTCGTTGGCAAGTAATTTACGTAAATTGTATAGTGATTGCCGGTTGAAGTGCTTTGACGATATTGCGTCGACGAGTTGCTTTATGGCATTTGATGTAACTCGGAGATATTTTCCTGTGTCGGTTAAAAACGCTAAACTTTGTGACCCGCGAGAAACAGTGTTCGTATTAGATTATAGATTTGTGCTAAGGGACGCTAGACTTTGAGTGACATCAAGGTGACGCCGCTGGAGGATACCACACCGTGTGGTGGTGCCGGAGTCAGGGCTGCTGCCGATTAAATGGGTTAAGTCAGGTTTCACATTTTACACACCACTAAACACCACTTACATACACTGCACCTACCGCCTGACCGAGCTTTGTGGCCAGTCTTCGCTTCTGAACCAAGTAAATCGAGTTAATTACCTATTCCTTATATATTGATTATCCATAGGCAATTCGAGCCCCACCCTTAGTTGTCCGTCGAATCTACCGCTGACGCAAAGCACGGCTCTGAGCCGCTTGCAGATATCACACACTGTATAGGTAGTAACATCATCTATTAGTGGATCACCGTACACTTATTTTATTTTTATTTTACCTGGTGTTCAGACTGTAGTCAGGTCAGCCTCTGGACCAATTGCATCGCCGTAACATTTGGTTACCTTCGCGCAACAATTTGCAAAAAACGTTCTTGTCTGGGTGTAGTATATTGCTACTGGTCCTGGATGTCTCTCCGCCATCTCCCACGTGACACGATAGCGTGACGACAATCTCGAAATCACATTTTGCCTGGTGCCTACTGTCGCAGTGACGTCACGTTGAAAAGCATCAGCCTGCAGCATTCCCACTGTTCTTACTATCTCTTCTACAGTTAAATGTCGACATTGTATTGCAATAAAATGTCAAATTATCACAACACAAGAATTAAAAATAGCGTTTTGCAACAAATAAAAAACCAACAATTACTCTAAATACAAAGTTAAAATTAAAGTAAATTTTTACCGCCATCACAGTTTTTTTTCTTTTATTTAAATTTGGAATCAATCTGGAATAAATAATGACCAATTTAATATTAAAAACATTTTAAAGTGGCTAGTACTTTTTTCTGTTGGTTTTGACTGTTAAATCCCTACACCGTGTTGATGTGTTGATAAGTTAAATACTACAACATAATTTAACACCTCGATAGTTTAACAATAAAACCAGAAGCATTCTACATAATTAAATAATAAAATATTTTGTAAATCTTCTAGCTTTCTGGTGTAATAATAATGTCCTCCAGAACGAATTTCGGTCCGGAGAGAGATCAGGCGCAGGACCAACGGCTTTACGTGCCTTCTGAGGCAAGGAGATGAAACACCGCCAACTTTCCAACTCCGGGCTGCTACTGAGAATTTCGTGACAGAAAAACTCAATAACTGATTTTCGTCCGACCCGGAATCCGAACCCGGGACCTCATGACCAGCAACCGCTTTAATGACCACCAGAACAACGAGTCTTCCTAATATAACCATTCAATAAATCACAGAACAAAAATATCCACCAGTACCACTCGTCAAACATACTATCCAGTATCCACCGAGGGTAATGGATGTACCTACCAGTAGTATAACTGTATAATACCATAGATAAATGTCATAGATGTGTCCATAGTTTCTTATTCGCACGTGTCTAACTCTGAATAACTCGCATGCACGCACGCATGTACGCATAAATACTTGCCAAGGGTAGGGATAAGTATTAAAAGTTTAAAAGTACCACAGAACTTTTTAACGATTTTATAATTTTATATATAGTTTTAAGATACTTGCGAAGGAGGGTGGGAGGTTAGAGACGGCATTTTTGGCTCAAGCGGTCCCAAACGGTAGCAATCCTTGCTACACCATTGAGTTCCATAGCAGTTGCTTAAAACATAGCCTATAGAAATGTAATATGTTCATCAATTGTAATATTATGTTTTTTGTTATTGAATTTGTGATTTGACAAGTTTCGTAGCCAACGCAGTATTAAATAGAACAACTAATAATGTTAGTTTACCGAGCTGCCACAATTCGTTTTAGCACACACTTCAAATGCCTTCGCAATATAAATCTTAGCCATGCAGTATTTCTTTACAATGTGTTTCTTATAGCGTACCATCTATATCAACCTCGACCACGTGGTAAATGAGCACTTAACAACTTCAATTATGCCTTCGGAGATCGAACTCGAGAGTCCAAATGTGACGAACGCCCTGCGCCGGAGCAACACCAACACTGTGTAGTTAATGAGTTAATAAAGTTCATAGTTGATTTCATCATTCATCATCATCATCATTACAGCCTTTCATAAGTCCACTGCTGAACATAGGCCTCCCCCAAGGAATGCCACAAAGCACGGTCCTGAGTCACCTGCATCCATCGACTTCCTGCATGTCTTACCAGGTCGTCACTGCATCTCGTGGGGGGTCGCCCTACACTTCGCCTACCGGTACGTGGCTGCCACCCAAGAACCTTTCTTATAGTTGATTTACGCAGAACTAATTAAATGAAATATTTCTATATCTTATTTTTATATTCTTACTCATTTTAATATTAATTCCATTCTTATTTTAGCCCAAAACCATTTTTAAAAACTTTGCAAAAAATCCTATAAAAGTTTTTGTCATGTCCAAGGTAAATTCAATTGAGTCTAAGCGTTTAAGGCAAAGCTTCTTTAAAATGGATTTGTATAAGAAAGGTTTTAAGAGAAAAATTAAATTTTCATACGAAATGAAAAACCCCTTTGAGCAAAATTTATGCCTAAAACAAAGAATTTTTTTAAAGAAATCTATCGGAGATTAAAAATTGGTTCCAAATCACGGTGCCAAAGTCTTGAGCATACAGTCCACCTGATGGTAAGCGGATGATTTGGCACACAGACATTTACATTTATCCTCAATTAAGTACTGGTGACAACGCATCTGCATTTTGATTCGCAATCGAATATAGATGTAGATGTCTATGGACCACAGCAACCACTTACCATCAGGTGGACTGTGTGCTCGCTTGTCACCGTATCCTATAAAAAAATTAAGAATCAAAATGCATACGCGTTGTCACCACTGTGAAGACTAAGATGAAATGCCCCGATTTCAGTAAAAAGGGTCCCCAGTTCTCTACACTCACCATACGAAACAGGAGCGTTAGACTGCTATTTTACGCTGGTATTCTGAGAGAGCTTAGTTCTACCCCGTTTGAATCGACCCATTCGTGTTACAACCATAACATAGCTGCAGCGTGGCTCTTCAACGTATACTTCTGTAGTTGCTAAAAAAAACAAAAGAAAATCCGAAACTTAACAATACAATACTCTTTATTATACACCAAGAAAAGATAAAAACATCAAAATAAAAAATAAAATAAACAACTATTGAGGGAAATACAAAGGGCGGTCTTATTGCTACATAGCAATCTCTTCTAGACAACTGAGAAGAAGAAATAAATAAAAATAAGAAAAAGAACAATGGGTAGGGTGCACTAAAAAAATAAAAATAAAAATAAAAAAAAATAAAAAAAATAAAGATACAAACATGCATTAAAAAGACAACATTCTTTAGGTATATCAGTGACCATAATTAAGCGGAGGAAGTGAGAGGGGTTAGAGAGACAAATAGTATTCTTTAATCTGTTTCTGGAACACATTTAAGGATTGAACACTTCTAATTGACTGGGGTAAGGAGTTCCAAAGTCTTACTCCAAGAACAGAGAAAGATTTATCATAATAAGTCGAGGAGTGCACAGGACATTGTAGGGAAAGACTTTCTTTGGATCGTAAGGAAAAATTATGACAGGAGTTGAGAAATTTAAAACGTTCTTTTAGATAGGAAGGACTAGATAAATTAAATAGGACGCAGTAGAGAGCAGAAAGTATATGAGTATTCCGACGAAGACGGATTGGGAGTCACTTGAGCTTAGTGCGGTATTCTGAGACATGGTCATATTTGCGAAGTCCAAATATGAACCGTATACAGAGAATTTAGAGTCACTCAAGCTTGTTAAGTTGCTCCTTGGTGATGTCAAGGTAACAAATGTCAGCATAGTCGAGGATAGGGAGTAGTAAAGATTGTGCAAGCGTAATTTTGGTGGCAATGGGTAAAAAGTAATTAAGCCTCCGGAGTGAAGTATAAGCTGCAAACATTTTACGGCTCACTGCATTCATTTGGGTTTAACCTTTTTTTTTTTTTATAGAATAGGGGGCAAACGAGCTTGCGGCTCACCTGATGGTAAGTGACTACCGCCGCCCATGAACAACCGCAACACCAGGGGAATTGCAGATGCGTTGCCGGCCTTTTAGAAAGGTGTAAGCTCTTTTCTTGAAGGTTCCTAAGTCGTATCGGTTCGGAAAATTCGCTGGTGGTAATTGATTCCACAAAGAAGTTGTGCGTGGGAGAAAACTTCTTCTAAATCGCACAGTGGTGGACCGCCAATCATCCAGATGGTACGAATGGTAACGCGAGTTTTGTCGCGACGTGCGATGGTGAAATTGAGCGGCTGGAATTAGTCCGAACAATTCCTCAGAGCACTCCCCGTGATAGATGCGATAAAATACGCAAAGAGATGCAACATCTCTACGCAGTGCCAGTGTATCGAGCTAATCGGAAAGAACTCGGTCGTCGACGATTCGAATCGCTCTGCGCTGGATGCGGTCAAGTGGAAGGAGCTGGCACTGGGGTGCCCCGGCCCAGAGATGAGAACAGTATTCCATGTGGGGCCGAACTTGCGCTTTGTAAAGTTGCAAGCGATGTGCCGGCATGAAATACTGTCCCGCTCTGCTGAGCACGCCAAGCTTTTTAGAGGCCAATTTGGCCTTCCCTTCCAAGTGACCACGAAACTGCACGCTATTCGATATGTCGACGCCAAGGATTCCGATACTGGCTGAGGCAGCAAGGGGAGTGCCTTGAAACTGAGGAGATACGACAAAGGGGTTCTTTTTAGCGGTAAACGCGCAAACTTGTGTCTTCTGGGGATTGAACTGGACTAGATTTAGTCGGCCCCAATCCGAGACTTTGTTAAGCAAAGACTCGACTTCAGACACAAGTTTGTCCCGGTACTCGGCGACGTTTTCCCGAGAAATATTGGCACGGCCGGTATATAAGGCATCCCCAGTGCTGTCGTCTGCATAGCAATGAATGCTACCAGTTAGCAACATATCATTGATATGCAGGAGAAACAGCGTTGGTGATAGCACGCAGCCTTGTGGAACACCAGCGTTGATAGGCTTGTAATCAGAGCATGCACCGTCTACTACGACCTTGATGCTCCGATCAGCAAGGAAACTGGTGATCCATTTGCACAATTTCTCGGGAAGCCCATAGGAAGGAAGCTTCGAAAGAAGCGCCTTGTGCCAGACCCGATCGAAGGCCTTCGCTATGTCCAAACTAACGGCCAATGCCTCCCCCTTGGACTCTACTGCCTCCGCCCATCTATGAGTTAAGTAAACTAGAAGATCACCCGCTGATCGACCCCGACGAAAACCGTACTGACGGTCACTGATCAGCTGGTGATCTTCAAGGTACCTCATGAGCTGGCAGTTTATAATGGATTCCATTATTTTGGAGAACAAGGAGGTGATAGCGATAGGCCTGTAGTTGGACGGGTATGAGCGGTCGCCTTTTTTAGGGATCGGGTGGACCAAAGCTGTCTTCCATGAATTCGGGACTACGCCTTGGGAGTAGGAGTACCGGAAAAGACGCGTTAAAACCGGTGCCAACTCCGGAGCACACGTCTTCAGCACAATGGGAGGGACTCCATCGGGCCCACTCGACTTGCTGACGTCCAGGGAGAAGAGTGCTTTGCGAACCGAGCGCTGTGTAAATCGCACATCCGGCATGGAGCACTCACATCGCGGGATGGTCGGCGGTGTGTTCCCCCCGTCATCTAGAGTCGAGTTAGACGCAAAAAGAGAGCACAACAGATCGGCTTTCTCTTTTGCGGCATGGGCCAGTGAGTCGTCCTCTCTGTGCAGAGATGGAAGGGATGGCTGACAGAAGTTCCCTTGGACAGCCTTGGCGAGAGATCAGAATGCACGGGTTCCCGAAGGAAGGCGAACTAGCTTCTCGCCAATTCTGCCGATGTGCTCAGACCTTGCCTTGGCAATGACGCTTTTGAAGGACCTTTGAGGCGGAATTATACTTCTTTTTAAGTGCGCTGGTGTTTAAATCCCGAGATGTTGATGCATCAGCCCAGGCCCGGTAGCACTCCTGCTTATAGCGTGATGCTATTTTACAGGAGCGACCAAACCATGGCTGGGATCTGCCTCCGATGGGCATCACAGAGGATGGAATAAAAAGTTCCATACCCTGAAGTACCACATCAGCAACAGAATCGGCAACAACGCTGGGATCTTCCGGCGAGAAGCAAACTCGCCCCCAAGGGTAGGATGCAAAAAAAGACCGCATCCCGTCCCAATCAGCTGACCTATAGTGCCAAACACGGCGGCAAGCTGCAGATCGCAACTGCGATTGGAGCGTGAGTGGCACCGTGCTCCGGATCAGACAATGGTCCGAAGAGCCCAGAGGGGCATCGACGGAGACCTGATATCCGTCCGGATGAGAGGTCAACAGAAGGTCCAACAGGGAAGGTACATGGTCTTCCACATCTGGGATCCGCGTAGGCGAAGTAACCAGTTGTGTTAGACCATATGCCAAAGCAAAGTCGTAGACAGATCTACCCGCATGATCGGTTAAACGAGAACCAAGCCATTCAGCATGGTGGGCGTTGAAATCACCGAGTATCACGATCTCTGCGGATGGGACCTGTTGTAGCACGGAGTCTGCAGCCATTTGGACGTGGTCGATGAGTCGGTCTGTGTCGGCATTACCGCTATGGGACCTATAGAGGCACCCGTAGACGCGGGGATGATCGTCGCTGTCTACGCGCAGCCATAGGATGGACAGGTCCGTACCTTCAAGGCTGCCGAGGCGTCGAAAACAGATGTCCTCTCTGACGTATACACAAACTCCAGCCCGGGGCACAAAGGAATGTTCCAATTTGTATCCCAGGTAGGAGAGATATGAAGTATCAGCCGGAGAGGACACCTGAGTCTCGGTTAAAAAGAGCAAGGCCGGCTTCGCCGTCTCTAGATGGTAATGGACAGCCTTAAGGTTGGAATGAAGTCCCCTGATGTTGCAAAAATTCACGGATAGCGTGACAGGGGTCGCCTTGGTTGTATTGCTCCGCTTGCCCCGAGCAGCATTAGTCACGAGCGGAATTTTGCCCCCCCCAGAATACGCGGGGCAGCCTGAGCACCCACGCTCAGGAGTGAAGTAGTTTGGTCGTGGATGCTCAGCGAGGGATTCTCCAGGGGTGCTGGTACCCTCCTGGGGTAGTCTTGTATTTAATTCCACTACCATGTTGAGACGGGGGGGGGGGGGGGGGGGGGGAATTGGGCCTCCGGCCACCTGCACTCACCAAGCGCAACGCAGAGGTAAACCTCTACTTCACGCTGGTATTCTGTGAGGTCGTGGTACCACCCCGGTTCGAGCTGGCCCATCCGTGCGACAGCAAAAGCTACCGCTTAGCTCTACCACTGTTAACCTGCCATAAAACTAAAAATAAGGAGGTCGAGTCATGCTAGCCGCGGTTGTGAATAAAAAAACTCCGGGTCCATCAGTGTCTAACAGATTTTAAGCTAATAAAATAGGTTGAAGTGACAACTGACGTTACAATCCACCTCAGGGTATGTGGCTACTGCAGACTATGGACACCTGCAGCCAACTTCAAACAGAGACGGCTTCAGATGCATTTTCATTTTTCACCTCTGAGAACTAAGGTAAGATGGAACGCCTCACAGCTCTCTATCCCCTTCACGTCGTAACACAGCAGTGCACGCACTGTTTTTGGTGGCAATTCTTCTTCTTCATTAGCCCTATTAAGTCGTCGATTAATCGTCAAGCTTGACAGGCGGAATGACGTTTCCAGTTTTAGATGTCTCGCACCGTTGACGCTCCTCTCAGTTTCCAATCTCGGTTTTTAAGCACAAAGTAATCGAGATGGCTACTGCCATGTGTCAGAAGTCATAACCTCTTTCTAGCGTATTCCATAGTCGCCTCTAACAACACTCATGAGATGAAAAGATATGTTCATTCTGATCTACTCAAGTCACTGGCACGGAAAGATCTTGCGTTCCTTTGCATATTCTATATCGCATTTACCTCGGGGACTTGTTTGGATTAATTCTATACGCTAAATTCCACCAACGCACATCGCGACAAAACTCACGATACCATCCACACCATCTGGATGCTTGACGGTTCACCACTGTTCTATTTAAAACACTCCTAGACTTTTCTTCCTCGCACGACTTCTTTGTGAAATCATTTACCACCGCCGATATTTTCGGACGGTTACGACTTAGTGACCTTCAAGAAGCGTACATACTCCATTTTAAGAGGCCAGCAACGATTCTGTGATTCCCTTGGTATTGCAGTTTTTTAACTCTTTATAAATAAATGGAGTGATGGATTCTCTCACTCCACCACCACACAGCTAAGACCAATATATAATACAGATTAAAGTTTATTAAATTCTATTGTGCTACCCAAAAAGAAGGTATTTCTTCTATTATTTGTTGAAGCGAGATATATTTAAACAAGACGGTTCCGTGGCGCAGTGGCTTAGCAATCAGTTGTTGCGCTGGGGGCCGCGGGTTCGAATCCCGCACGGAACAAGTATTTGTATGGCCTACAAATAATTGTTCCGGGTCTGGATGTTGTTCCTTGTGCAATTTATGTTTGTAAACTGCCTCCACGACACAGGAAAAAATCCTAGTGTGGGGGTAACGTTTTTTAAAAAGAGAAAAGACAAGAAAGACAAGAGTCATTGACTAAACCTCATTAAATTGAAAAAACTCTTTATATGAGATGATCAGAAGATCAATTTACTATATTTAAAAAAATACACTCACAGCAAAAAGTTTTCTTACATCTTTCAAAAAATTGCTGAACTTCGAGCTCTACGATCAAATCTTAAAAATTTATATAAAACTTTATACCGTGTATTCCATACTTGGAACGCAAATTCTAAATGGTTATGCACATAATATTGCCGTATAGTTTTCAAAGAGCGGAAGCAGGCTTAAGGCTTTAACTAGCCTGAATAACCTTGACGAAACGGCGATCGCAGAGATTTTAGCCGATGTCAACACCGTCTAGCAACTACGTTCTGTATTACTTATAAAAGTGCAAAGATTAATAGACTGTAGAGATGACAATTATATAAGTGACATACTGCCTGTTATGTTTGCGCATCACTGAGAATTATGTGGCGGTTACGCATCTTCAATTACATTGCACGGTGTGGTGCTGTAGTTTTGTCCGGTAGGCATCACGAGCTATCAAGTGTCCAAGTTTCAAGTACGTAAGAATTTTTATTACATATGTTAAATCGTATTTATTTGTGTCGTATTAAAAATATGTCGTCAAAGCGTTCGCTATAAATTTTCCCGGGTTTGATCCCCGACAGCACGAATGAAATTCGTAATTGCAATTTTCGTCAACACGCATTGGGGAAGCACGGCATTTCCTTGCCCTAAAACCCTCTCAGAAATAAAAAAAGAGTCCTGTGCCCAGTAGAGGGACTTGTATAGCCTATTACTTTACTTTGTAGCAATATTTATATTCGTTTCAGATATAGAAGGGTACCTTATGCTGACAAAAATATCATGTGGAGGCGACGAAAACGTAAAAAATCTTTGTACCTAGATAAAACGTTCGAAAGATTGTCAGTCATGTCATACGCCACATTTACTATAGAGCGTCGAACATTGCAGATAGGGCAAAATAAAAAATAATCCAATATATTATGGGAACTATTTATTAATAATATATACATTTATAGGTATTTATAATAAAAATAATGAACAAGCTGCAAGGTTCAACTAATAATGTTTTTTTGTAAACACAATCGTAATATTCCTGTTTTAATTTTTACCAATGGTTAATTGATGAAACGTAGTCAAGATCACTTCATATAAAATATATTTAATTAAAATTGACACGTGACCTATTTGGCCTTCTACTTACAACTCGGCCGAAATTTGAAAAGAAGATTTTGTCTTTTCACACAAGTATTGTTTACAACTGGCGTGGTTTCGAAAAGCGTGATTAAGTGTCAGCGGTATATAATCAATTAAATACTGAACTTTTTTGAAATTTATTTTTTTGTTTATTTTTGTTATATCTTCTTAAAAACTGACGCCATCTCACTATTTTATTATTTGTTTTTTTTTTGTAACGCATAAGGATAAGTTAGACTAAGTTAGATTAACTTGGATAAGTTTATATTTTTTTTTATTTTATCACAAAATTTCCGCAATAAATTATTACCTTTTCTACAGTGATTCTCTCCTCTTAGTTTCGGCGTGACTGTAGGATGTTATAGTGAGTCACCGTCAGTTACTAAGCGGCCATAAATCATTATATGTATAGACATACATATATACATTTTTTGATTTTAATATTTATGTTTTTTGAATTTTGATTGATTTTTTGAAAGCTGGTAAAATTATTTTTTTCCATACCAATTGATGGGCCTGAATATAATGCCAGTTATGCTCTTTGGCTGAAGTTATTTTTTATTTTATGCTCAATTGCAGACAAAACAATATTGATTGTGCATTTCTAAAACAAAATTTTACCTCTTCTACTTCTAATAATAGCTCCTGCACCTAACACAGCGAAATAGTTATTATTATCTATAAGACCATTTGCGAAAACAGTTTTTGTTAACAGTTATGAGTGTAACATTTTATCAGCTGCTTTGTTTATAGTGCCTTGAGCAACACTGCCGGTTTCTGTACAGAAAATGATGCTGGCTTTGCAAATATGGATGGCCGCTACCATTGAATATAATACCCGCTATGTTACACTTATTTACATAGAAACTTTAATTATCATTTGCATAAAATTCTAAATAGCACTTTTTACACAAGAAAGTAAACTTTTAGATCAGTCCATTTTGTTTTTCACTAATTAAGTAAAAAGTAAAACAAACCAATAGGGCCGGGAATTAAAATTTCTTGCAACTTTTTATAGAAAAGCATGACCTTATCATAATATAAAAGTCAATCATTTAGCCATGTAATAAAACTTTTAAGTGTGCCAGTCAAACATTAATGATGATATTCGGGTCATTATGCTGGAAATAGTCTTTTAAATATTTTGTAGTACAATTGATAATCTTCAGTTTGATTGACCATGTATATGACTTTTATAAGTCTATGTTATTTTTGATGAAAATTATTATTACAGATAAAAGCCCTTTCACATTTATTTTAGTCTCGAATTAAATTAATCAAAATGAAAATAATAACTTTGGCTCTTTATAACCGATCTTTAAATGTAAAATACTGACTTGAAATTATATAATTATTGGCATTTTTTTAATTCATTGAACTTTTTTAAGATTTTGTTGAAACTCTACTGGTAAAAAAAAAACAAATATATATATTATATGTTCTTGATGAAAATAATGTATGCGCGTTACATCGCATCCCATCAAGAATTTCTAATGTAATTCTTGGTGTAAAGCTAAGACGTGATAATAACTGTGAACAATAGAATAACAAAATAATGAAAACATTTACATTTACATACAAAACATTTACAGAAATACTTGCTTTATAACCTAAGAAATATTATTTGACCGTAATAAAATAAAACAAGGTAGTCTTCGTCATGATCAATTAAAAATAAATATTTTCGATTTTTTTTGCAATATCTAACAGCCGGATCAGCGCGCTATTCTGATCCATCTAAATATGCTAAATTTCAGCAAGCACTGTTAAATTCAATAGGAGTGACAGAAAAACGGTTCTTGATATAGAAAGGTAAATAAATTATTTAACTTATTAAGTAAAATCACTTTATTACAAATCAAAATAGCCTAATAGCTTTATTAGGCTACTAAATAGCTTTATTGACATAATTGTACGAGTGCTTACAATACTTACCATTATTTTACTGAAATCTCAGAAAGTTTTTTTTTAATAGAATAAGGGTGACAAACGAGCACACAGTCCACCTGATGGTAAGTGGTTGCTACTGCCCATACACATCTACATCTATTCTCGATTACGTATCAAAATGTAGATGCGTTGTCACCCGTGAGGACTAAGATGTAATGCAAGGCATTTTTCCAGTAAAAAGGTTCTCCGGTCTCTACACTCACCATATGAAACACAGCAGGGTTAAACTGCTATTTTACATGTTATTCCGTGAGAACGTGGCCCTTCTCCGGTCGAGCCGACCCATTCGTGCTACAAATATACCTACTACTAACATAGCTGCAGCATGGCTCTACCACGTAAAAAAAAACTTGGCGTTGAAAATTTAAGTATTTTTAGAAGTAACTTTGCAATTATTTTCTATTGAGTTAATTTTTGTGGAATCGTGTTTTGCAAACCGCCACCTGAAATACGTACAATTTTTTTCGATAATGACGTGAAATTACAAAACGATCCCCATGCACTTCAATGTGGCTATATTCAGCCTCTTAATATGAACATACCTCGGGATTTAGAAATTTCAAAAGTTTTCATGCGTAGATAATGCAAGATATAATATTATATTATTACTGTCCCGTGTGAGGCAACCTTTATACTTATATACATATTCTCATCATATTTTTATGGTTGGTTAGAAAAATTATATCTAAATGCAAACTTTCACAGGGTACATTTTTTTTTACTATTTTTACCCAGTAAGTAGTAAAGCAACTACAATCCCATCGGTAAGTGGTTATGTAGCCTAAGATGGTGAATTGCACTGACTTAACAAAAACCTATTCACTCTTGCCTAATAGTACTAGGTAAGTATTATTTGCGACCTATTTGTGTATGTGTGTGTGTGTGTGTGTGTGTGTGTGTGTGTGTGTGTGTGTGCATGTTTGTGTGTATGTGTGAAGAAAAGCGTATGAGAATATTTACCATTTAACATTTTTTAACATTTAATAATTTTAACATTTTTTACATGATAGTTTGTCTAACATAAAAAAAAAACCATAAAACCCAAGAATGTCTTTATATAGGTATTTATACTTAGGGATACACCATTTTTATTTATTTAAATTGTTTGATTTAATTTGATAACAGTGTACCTAAATGTTAGTATCTTTACCTATATTTCCCTCCCCAATAATATTTTATAAAGTCATACTTATATAAACAGCGTTTTATTGTAATACATAATTATAAAATTCAGTATCAACTAATTAATAAAAATATGCAACAATAAAATTACATAGGTATTAAACTCTATCGAAATCTAAGTAACGAGAGCATGTTCGTCGTTCCACATCTAAATTATATAAAAATGCATTTTTCAATTTCACTAATCAACGTCGCCGCAAAAATTTCTTCTTCTTTGGGCACTTTAAAAATTCATTTATTTAGAAAATAATATTTACAGTTACCAGTATACAGATATTAACTAAATTAAGTATTTCTAGTCATAAAAATATTTATAATTGAGTATAAACTTTAAAAAAACTAATATATATTTGAACGAAGTCGCTCCAACACCGACGTGCGGTCCACCCTCGACGATGTCCGAAAACGGACTGTGACAGAGCTTACATGGCGACGGAGCATGCGCGCTCGCGTAATTATATTCAGTTTCAGAGAAAAATGATATATTCTCTTATAAAACGGGTAATAAAAATAAAACTCTCAATTAAAAATATTAATATTTTTAAGACCTTTTTTTTAGTGTAAGAACTATTTAAAAAGCTTGTGCCGTTTTGGAGAAATTTTGCAAAATATGACAAACATAGGTACTCTTTGGGGATTTTTTTTCTAATAAGAGGTTGACAAAAATACAATTTTGTTAAATTAAAAACATTTACCAAATCTTCTTCTGTTACCCTGTATTTTTTCTTTGTGGATTAAATGAACAGTTATTGAGATTTTTTTACTTAAATATCCTAGATTTAGGCATTTCAACCATTGTTAAGGCCTTAATAGAAGCAGAATGACAAATGTAAAGGACTATTGTATGCGGGCCGGTACTTCAAATTATAAGCCAGATTTTATCAAGCTGTCGGAAGATTTTTTTTTATAGAATTAGGGTGACAAACGAGCACACAGTCCACCTGATGGTAAGTGGTTGCTGTGGCCCATAGACATCTACATCTATCCTAGATTACGTATCAAAATGTAGATGGGTTGTCAACCGTGAGGACTAAGATGGAATGCCTCTTTTCCAGTTAAAAGGGTCTCCGGTTCTCTACACTCACCAAACAAAAAACGTGTGATCCTTCCCCGGTCGAGCCGACCCATTCGTGCTACAACTGCACTATTGATATAGCTGTAACATGGTTCTACCACGTTTAAAAAGCTTAAGAAATTACTTGCGATATACATACATTCTTTTCATCTAGATTTTTATTTTGATCTAGCCTTTATATGCTAGGTATAGAATTGTTGGTGCATCTGTTAGTTGTTTTGTCATTTCTGAACGGTTTAACCGATTGAGGTCATACTCACGTAATATATTTGATTTATTGAGATGAACCATCATTGCTATGCTAGTATCGACTGGAATTGATTCTCGAATCAGATTCAGAATTATTTACTTCGTGGATGGATAGATCTTACATAGATATCAGCGACATATTATATAATAAAGTTCAACTATGTTCTACCCTGTGGGCATACGATATACAATATTTTTTGCATATCAATCAAAGTAGGTATGTACCTAAAATATAATATAACAAATGTAAATATAAATTAACAAAACATTAGTCGATACAGAGCTTAAGAAAAAGTTATTGATTAATTTTATATCTACACTGTCAAAAGTTCAGAATGAATTCGGAGTGAAACTCATCGCACCACCTATCGCACAACTTCTACCGGACCAGCTAAATAGATTTTTACGGACGTACTTATGAATTCCTTTTCTATCCGTATAGTTGATCTATATTTCAGAATGTCATTTTTTATTTGACATCTAAATCCATCCTCAACTACGAATCAAAATGCAGATGCATGGTCACGCGTGAGGACTAAGGTGGAATGCCTCGTATCCAGTAAAAGGGCCCTCCGGTTCTCTACACTCACCATACGAAACACAGCAGCGTTAAGCTGCTATTTTACGCTGGTATTCTGTGAGAGCGTAGTCCTTCCCTGGTCGAACCGAAACCTAAATCACGCTATTAAAGTTTCTGAACCATTAAGCTATGAATCCAAACGTCTGGAAAGGACACCATAGCTGGTGGAAGATAGAAGGAAAAGTCCTTTTACAAAGTCTTATGGTTATTACGAATCCTGGTTATTATCAACCGTATATAAATAAGTCCTAGTATATTAACTAAACCTTCCTTAAATAAAATCTTACGTATGCACGTTCTAGATAATCATTCAAATTGAAATCATAAATAATTGGATAGAAATTAAAATATTGCTGTTTATGTCTTTGCTCATAGAAATTTTTCATTACCGACTCGAAACATATTTTGAACAATCATTTAAATCGATTTTAAGCGAGCAAAATTTTATAAAACCAATTCTCATCGGTTAATTCAGCTAGTACTGTGGCTGCCGCAAGAGTGTCATATGTATTATGGACATAAAAAAATAACATTTATTTATTTATTTAATATTCTTTATTGCACACCATACAGTAATTACAGAAATTATATATATAAAAGAAGTATGCAATGGGCGGTCTTATTGCTGATAGCAATTTCTTCCAGACAACCAATGAATGGACAGGATTGCACGAATATGACAAGAGCAAGGCAAATTGGTGTGTTAGAGAAAAAAGAGATAAAAAAGAATAAGCACATATACATATTATACATACACATACTACAAACATATATACATACAAAAAATAGAATACTTATATATTGAATTATTTAATTAATTAAATGAAATTGATATGATTCATAATTATGATATATTATTTAATGGCTAGTGTGGAAGTGAAGTTAGAATTTAAAGTGCGAGGTAGTGATTCTTAACTGGTTTTTTAAATACCAGTAGGGATGGTGCGCGTTTTACTGACAATGGGAGTTCATTCCATAAATGAATGGCCTGTACAGTAAAAGACTTGTTCATAAATTTTCTAGTGTATAGTGGCAAATTCAACTTCAAACTCTCTGCTGATCTCATGTTACGCGAATGGGAATCACGAAGAAACTCAAAACGATTTTTGAGGTAAGAAGGGTAAGAAGGATTAAAGAGAACACTATAGAGAAGATGAAGTATGTGAGCATTCCGATGAAGTCGTATTGGCATTTTTAAGATGTTGAATCTGTTTTGTCATGCTTTATCGTTCATCGCCGACCGATAAGTAAAGCGGTGACTATTAAAGCAAGCGATCTCTTTTACACGTTATCTAGTGTATTATTGTAGGTTTTGTATTATTATTGTGTAAGATAAGTAACGGTGGTAAATTAAAAGAAATTCTTAAAAAAACAAACGCGCTAGTTCATTCATAACCAATTCACTTCCTTCTTTTCTTCATAAGAGATAAAACTCTTATGGTGAAAAGTGTTTTTTTATATAAGTAGAAAATAAACATGTGTGCATTTTACACGCGGTGAAAGTGAAACCTTATTTATTTTCTATTAATATAAATTTATTTATAATTCATATTTTATTATTAATTTATTGAGGCCGAGATAATAGCAAACACTATACTGTATTCTATCTCATTCTCTAGCAGGCTAAATCCTACAGGTGTATATGTTTGTTTCTTTTTATTGTAGCTTTTTTCTTTCATCGAGTTTCAAATCACAAATGTTCTAAGGAATATTTTACTTCAAAAAATAATTACGACCATAGCATATTAAACTTACCATTAGGTGGTAAGCTTAATATGCTATGGTCCATAGACATAGTTTTCATCTGCCCTCTATTAAGAATGAAAATTCAGATGCGTTGACAGCCCTGAGGACTAAGATGTTGACTTGATGACCCTGAGGACTAAGACTTTTGAATGTCAGTAGTCATAATCATTTTTTACACGATAGGGTGACAAACGAGCACACGGTTCACCTGATGGTAAGTGGTTGCTGTGGCCCATAGACATCTACTTTTGTCGTCAATAAAGAATCAAAATGCAGATGCGTCGTCACCCGTGAGGACTAAGATGGAATGCCTCTTTTACAGTAAAATGGGTCTCCGGTTCTCTACACTCACCATACGAAACACAGCAGTGTCAAGCTGCCATTTTACGCTGATATTCTGTGAAAGCGTGGCCCTTCCCCGGTCGAGCCGACCCATTCGTGGTACAACTATACTACTAATATAGCTGCCGTATGGCTCTACCACATATCATCGTATTATGTGCATATGTAGTGTATTATCTATGATTATGTGTGTGGTTCTTCTCCGGTCGAGCCGGCCTTTCGTTCTGAAGCCATAATACACTATAAAGTAAAAAGATTAGCAGATAATTCTATTTTCATTTTATTTTCATCTATTTCACAATAACACTTCACAGACGCATTTAAGTTTCGCGCTTACTACAAGGCAATTCATCTTAGGTCATATGGACGTCGAAAAATATTCTTGCTAAACACACATTTTAAATACACATACTTATTCACTTGCTCAACCTCAACCCTTCACACATCGTTTTACTTTCTTATACTTCAAAAACCGTCATTTTCTTCTAACTAGCGTGTACTTTCATTTTTCTTTCGTTTTATGGTACGTCTATTAATGTAACCGTAATCTGTAGTTCAGCAACCGATAACGCAGATATGACTAGATCCTTGGCGTGCAAGAGGCATTTGGAGACTAAATCACCCATTCTTAACCCAAATTCTTCGACTTGCAATGTTTAAAAACAACTGTCTCATTAATATAATTGAACATATTAAGGGGCTACTCTATGCGAACGACCTTGAGCATTTGACCGGCGCGCCGCTCGCTACAATATATTGCTTATGAAATATGTAAGACGCCACCTATTGTAGGTACGAACGTAGTATTATTTTTTCAACATCTATAAACTAATTTATGGAAATACACACAGCGTACAACGATAAATGTATTTTAATTTTTTTATTCGGTATATTAGTTGCATTATATTAGAATTATGTATCGTCATATATTATCTAATTATGAAATTTTATAATTAATTATATATTAAAAATGAAGCATTGAAAATTTTGAGTTTAAAAGATACCTATTCACTATAGGTAAACAAATAGATAGCTCGCCTTTTGTACAAATATTTGGTGCAATAAAGAATAAATAAATAAATAGGATGTTTCGCAGATGTGTTTTTGATTATTGTTAATTTTTACGTGTCACGTATTGAAAAGTAAAATACCTACCTACTAATTTTTGAACTGAGCACCTTGTAACTTAGCCTGCTTATTACTTATGCTGGCAGACATTATTCTCACCCCAATGATTGATGAGGATGAAAATCAATTTTATTTCTACATACGTAATTATATTTATTTATACATGAGGGTAACTTTAATGAAGGTAATACAAAAAACAACAAGAAGTATAAGGGTTCAATCTTTCAATTTGAATTGTAAAAAAACATTACCCCAACACTAGGATTTTCTCCTGTGTCGTGGAGGCAGTTTACAAACATAAATTGCACAAAGACAAACATCCAGACCCGGAACAATTATTATACTTGTTCCGTGCGGGATTCGAACCCGCGGCTCCCAGCGCAACAACTGATTGCTAAGCCACTGCGCCACGTAGCCGTCGCCGGGTTATAGCTAAAGTGACCATACGCCCCGTTTTGAACGGGACTGTCCCTTTTCTCGGTCACCTGTCCCATTGTCCCCAAACAAAGCTCCGGGACACAAAATTGTCCCGTAACTCGTTGGATGGAAGTATTCAAAGTCAACAATCTTGAACATAATTTTTTTTAATCGAATATATTTTATGTCTACCTGGTACAAATGCTCCGGTAGAAAGAGTATTTTTTTATTTTGAATAAATTGTGGACGTCTGAAAGAAACACTTACGGTTCCAGTTCTAAAGGCGATGTTGTTAACAAAGATAACATTAAAAAAAAACTTGAGCAGAATTTTATTCTTATTTAAAATCATCACCAACTTTATTAAAGCAAATTTAATCCACTTACAAATGTAATTAATAATTAAACAAAATATGTTGCATTTAATAATTACCGTCTATACCGAATATAATTTTATAGTGAACACTAATTGTATAAAGTTATAGTTTTTAGAGTATAAATAAACCCATGTCCTGTTTTGAGTTAAAAAATAAATGGTCAGTTTAGTCTTTTTATTTAAATTTAGTTTTAAAAATTTTTAGTTTATAATAAAAAGTAGGTATATTAGTACCTACTTAGATACTTTTTACCGAATTATAAGTATAGAACACCTTATGTACTCAATTATTTTTTGAAAAAGAAGAAAAAACAAGCAATAAATAATATACTATATTTTAGCAAAAAACTATAACTTAGTAATACTAATTATAACTTAGAACGAATGGAAAACTCATAACTGACTTTTTGGCCCGACTCAGGATTCGAACCCGGGACCTCATGATCAGCAGTCGCACTACTACAATCACTAGACCATCGAGGCAGTACTATACCTAATAAGATATTGTGGTTGGGTATTAGGATTATTTTTAACTGTATACTATACTGATAATATTGAATTAGCCTTTTATAGTGTAAATTATAATATTTGTCGAAATGTTAATTATGGATTCGAACCTTACATGCTAATGGTGCTTCATTTTTTTATTTGCATTTACTTCAAAGAAAATACACGCAAAAAGCTTTATCGCGCAGTAAAAAAAACAACAAATATATGTATAACTAATACGAAAAATTATACCCAAAACAAACAAATAATACTGCCTATAAATAACCTAATAAGTAATAATATTATAATATTATCGACTGATAAGATGACGTGAGCGTGTGCGCTGGCAGACGCTCTAACGACACGGGTTCCACGTGTAAGAGCTCAGGGCTCACTGATTCCAGCAAGCCCGTGGGCAGTAAATACGCCCAGATTTTAAAATAATTTCTTAATAAAATCAAATTTTGGCCTTTTGAAAAAAATTTTACTATAGAAATGTTCATTAATAAATTACCTATCTATTGGTGTAAATCGCAAAATAAAATAATACTTACTTTACGAGGAGATGCATGTTATCAATAATAATTTCACATTTATGTGGTTTCGTTGTAAGGAGATTATATTAATATTTATTCCTTTAAAAAAAATTGGATATAGCTTTTATGGAATCAAGATTATGTAGAAATATAATGTGTTTTTTATTTGTTGATATATGTTTTAAATAAAAAGTAGATAGCTCCTAAAAACCGCACAAATAACGACTAGCGTGACATTTTGCTCAACCTGCGCCTTAATAAAATTGATGCGTACGCAAACACATCAACGGGCATATATACTTGCCATACGTGACTTGTTTTCCCTTTCCTATTGTCTCATTGCACATTCCTCTATCATAAATCAAACTTCACATGTCTTCGAATTTTTTTGCTTATTTCTCAGACAAACACATTTCCTCACGATGTTTTCCTTCACCGCAGAGCACGTGGTAAATCAGCACTTAAAATCGCAATTAACAATTTCATTGGTAACGGCGGAAATTGAACCCGGGTTGCTCGAGTACTGTGAAATTTATAGGGAGCGCTTGGCCCCTGAGCTACCACAGCACGGAAAATTTTGTATTTGTTCATTTTATTTATAGGTGAATACAGGAATTCTGTGTATAATAAAGCGATAACTTGAGTTTAAAAGCGACATCTAAAATAGTAAAGGCGGTTGCACATTATAAATATTCAATCCTTCATGGACTCAAAGATTTTTAGGCCGTTATAACATATTATGTGTATGTTTTTTAGGATTACATTATCACATGATTTCATTGTCCTGTCAATTTTTGACAAAAAATGTTACAATTCTCTCATAAATATATTTTTACGTACTTTCCGTATATGCTGTTTTTTTTTCCATATGGTAGCGGTGTAACAATCCATAACCCCATTTCGGCCCATGGGTGTTGTATGAGGCGACTAGGGGAAATGCTTAAAAATCTTATGTTTTCCTATAGTGCAAGACGTATAATACTGGGATAGTTAAGCCGTCTGCCAAGCGTGACGATAAGGCAATGTTGTACTTTGTAGAGTTAGGTTGCAGCTACCCATTCGTACTACAAGCATAATAATGCTTGTAGCACGAATGAGTCAGCTCGACCTGGAAAGGACCACTCAGAGAATACCAGCGTAAAATAGCAGCTTAATGCTGCTGTGACAACGTTTCTTAGTTGAAGATAAATGTACATGTCTATGGGCCACAGTATCCACTTACCACCATGTGGGCTCGTTTGTCACCCTTATTCTATAAAAAGGGCAAAACCTTTTACAACGGAAAAGGCCCATGTCAAGCAGTGGACTTCAACGGACCTTTGGAGGAGAAGAAGAAGAATACTTTGTTACAATGTAAAATATAGATAATACAAGGGGTGATTTGCACAGCCGAATCCCACCTTCCAAGTGCCTTAACTAGCAAGATAAAATCCATCATACACCATTTAAAAATATTGGACATGTGACTTTTATTGAAATTCAGAAAAAAAAATTCTATAATTACCTGTACATAACACGATATAAAGTTCATATATCACTGATCTATAGTCGAGTTGGTGATGAATTCTTACAGTTTTTTTTTCTTAGGGACCTTCAAGAAAAGAGCTTACACCTTTCTAAAAGGCCGGCAACGCATCTGCGATTCCCCTGGTGTTGCGGTTGTTCATGGGCGGCGGTAGTCACTTACCATCAGGTGAGCCGCATGCTCGTTTGCCCCCACTTCTATAAAAAAAATGACAGTGTCAAATAAGCATACAGTCCACCCGATGGTTAGTGGATGCTGTAGCCTATAGACATCTACATTTATCCTTGAATGCCAGCAAAAAAACGGGTCCACAGCAACATCAAGCTCATATTTTACGCTGGTATTCTGTGAGAGCGTGGTCCATCTCCAGTCGAGTCGACCCATTTGTGCTACAACCATAATGTAGCTGCAGCATGGCTCTATAAAGTAGAAACGTGTGCAATGGCCTTAAAGCTTAGTGTTCATTTACTGCTACGTTAAGCTGCAATGTTCGTACGCGAAAATAGAACTCACGATCCACAGAACGGGCTATCACTGTCCTTGACAGACAATTTGTGACGTTGGTTCCGCTACGTTCATGTTTCGGTATTGTTTAATTACGCGAAACTGTTTAGATTTGACAATTTTGCGCAATTTTAGGAGCATTACACTGGAACATTCCTTGTTTTAAATGTGTATTTTGTTGGTGTTTATTATTTATTGGAAAACTCATGTCTTATGTTTAAAAATATTGCTTAAAAATTATTACTTAAGCCTAATTTTTAACCCTCGACGAAAAAGAGGGGTGTCATATGTTTAACGTGTGTATCTGCGTGTCTGTCTATGGTATCGTAGTACCCTTTCCACGGATGAATCGATTTAGATTTTGTTTTGTTTTTGTTTGAAAGGTGAACTGATCGAGAGTGTTTTTAGCTATGATTCCAAAAATCTTTTCTGCCTTTTAAAGATTATCAGCTCTTTTTGTTTCGCGTTTCTTTTTTAATTTTAAATCTATTACTAATGTCTATGTTTGAACCGCTTTCAAAAAATAAAATGATTCTATATTCGACGCGTATGTTACTTTATCTACATTAACAAATTGTTTAGACACGGCAGAACCAAGACTGAATCAATTTAAATTATTCCTTTTTTATTAAAAAGGTGGTCACACATAACTTTAAAGAATGTTTTATACAAACCAGAGGTTTTAGGTAGGTAAAACATTGAACTTAAAAAAGTTATTTCCGACTTTGAAAACATAATAATAAGGAATAAAAAAATTACACCGCATCCGATTTCAGAAGTGTATGTGTAGAATTTTTATCTATTCTTTTTTTTAAGTTACCTTTTACTTTTGTGAAAGTATAAATGTATGTAATATTGTCTAATTAACCATCACAATAGTAACAATCGCTATGATGGTCATCATAAACACTGTTCATCACATATCCTCTGCAGAATTTAGGTGATACTCACATATTGTCCCAAGCAATGTCCTGAGCTGTTTGCATCTATCAAATTTCTATATGCTTATGAGTGTTTCGGTGACACTGACGAAATGGGACAAAGGTGAAACACTATGTGATTTAAGTCGGAACAAGTCAAACTCATCTTTACCCTTTCGGAGCAGGTCAGACAGAACATGATAAGAAGCAGAGAGGTTATGATAGACCTGCTATAAAGTCTTTTCAGGTATAATTTAGCTAAGAATGTTAATAAATGTGAAGTAATTTAGCTGTAATTTGTATTAATAACTATCGATCCTCCCAGATTTCGCATGAGTGGTTTCTAGATCTCGACAACAGTGCCACCTACCGAATCCAAATGTAATCTAAACCATCTAGGGACCCATTCAAACACACACAAAAAATTTCATCAAAATCGGTCAAGTCGTTTATGAGTTTTAACGAGACAAACGGACAGCAATTGAATTTATATATATATGTATATATATATATATATATATATATATATATAGAGAGAGAGAGAGAGAGAGAGAGAGAGAGAGAGAGAGCCTGTCCGACTTAAAACTTGTTGCAAATAAATCTCGCTATTAAAATTCTAAACGTCAACGTTTTTGTTGATTACAATAATTCCACGCTAACATAAGATCATGACTGCTACTAGATGGAGTAACGACATGATACAACACCCAGGTAGTCTATGGATCCTGGTGGCACGGGACATACCGTACTTTGTTCCAAATGGGGAAATCCTATGTCCAGCGGTGGACTTATAGGGATAGTGATGAGATCATGACAAATAAGGATGGTATAATAAATTATTTTACAAAACTTGTAATTATTTTTTATAGGATAAGGGTGACAAGCGAACAACACAGTCCACCTGATGGTAAGTGGTTGCTGTGGCCTATAGACATCTGCATCTATCCTCGTTTGCGAATAAAAACGCAAATGCGTTGTCACCCGTGAGGACTAAGATGGAATGCCTCTTTTCTAGTAAAAAGGGTCTCCGGTTCTCTACACACACCATGCGAAACACAGCAGCATTAAGCTGCTAATGTACGCTGGTATTCTGTGGGAGCGTGGTCCTTCTCCGGTCGAGCCGACCCATTCGTGCTACAACTATACAATTAATTAGCTGCAGCATGACTCTACCACAAAATTTTGTAAATTATTCACTATATAATATATTGCAATTACTAGACAATATTTATGAAAACTTCCTAAGCAAAGTTTTACCTTTATGGGTTTTAATCATAACATCACATCACAATTTAATCTCGACAGTGAAACTGTAAGGCTTCAGTCTAAACGACATGTAGACGTAAGATCATTTAGTTAAATTACTTTTTACTCAACAGTTTGTTGTTGAATGTTTTTATTCTGTTTTCTTTTCAAAAGAAGCTTTTGTATTAAATTTTATATTTTAGTATATAACACTGAACAACTGTGTATAGCGGATGAGCAAATATACACAGGTTGTTCGGTAATTAATGGATAACCTTGAAATGGCTCATAGCAGAATTAATCGTTCAGAAAAATCTAAAATATATTCCAAACTAAGACACAGTAACTAAGACATGACTTAAAAAAATATTACACTAATATTAATGTCCTCCAGACCAATTTTCCGTCACGGTAGCCAGGAGGATAAGGGTGACAAGCGAGCACACAGTCCATCTGATGGTAAGTGGTGCTAGAGATTACAGTCATGTCAACATGATCAACAGAGATGCTAGTCTCAACGTAGATTAGCCATCTGCGCAGGACATGATTTTAATGCCCAAGCGTATGAGCAAGCATACCAACATACAAGTGCACTCTCAATTGCCTTTCTCTCATAGACAGATTAAAATTAATTAATTCAGAAATTTCAATTGAAAGTTCTGTAAATAAAATTATTTTCACACTTACTTTGTCAAGGGCAGGGATTAGTAAAATACATTACATAATACGAATTATATTTTTTTAGGTTATTTTTTTTTTAATGAGAGTTTATTAGTAGCACTTTTGGCTCTAGCGACCCCAAGAGGCAGCATCCCATGCTACAACTAGGGTAAGCTATTTAAAAATACGCGAAGAAAATATATACCTGTATAAACTACATAGAGAATGTTAATAAAAAAACATTATTATAAAACATCATCTTATCTTATAACAATATTACGAGCATTAAAATTAACCTACTAACAACCCTGGACCTAGTTTTATAAGCAAAGGTATTACATACTCGTACATAATTTTACGTTATTATTAAATTGCTTCCTTCGCAAACTCTTTCATTGAATATTGTTTATGTATAATATTATGAAGTAATATTTTAACACAGCTCTCTTCTCGTTACAAGATTTTATAGAAAAATTGTAGATAATACAACTCCTTTGGAAACTGTCCAATTAAACAAAATTGAGTATTGAGAATTGAACATTTTAGAATGATGGTCAATACATATGTCAATATATACAGCGTGGCTCTACCACATGTATATATATCTATACTCTCTACCGTGTATATATACATGTGGTAGAGCCACGGTGCATATTATGGTTATAGCAGGAATGGATCGGCTCGACCGGCGAAGGATGACGCTTTCACAGAATACCAGCGTAAAATAGCAGCTTAATGCTGGTGTGTTTCGTATGGTGAGTGTAGAGAACCGGACACCTTTTTTACTGGAAACGAGGTATTCCATCGTAATCCTCAGGGATGACAACGCATCTGCATTTTGATCCTTAATCGAAGATAAATATAGATGTCTATGAGCTACAACATCCACTTACCATCACGTGAACTGTGTGCTCCTTTGTCTCTCTTATTCTATAAAAAAATGGCGCATGGTCGCGGCGTATGAGAATCCATCACCTCATTTCGTCCGTGGATGACGTTGTTACCCCTAAAGACTGAGATTGGATGCCTCGTTTTCAGTAAAAAGGGTCTCTCGTTCCCTACACTCACCATACGAAACATAGTAGCTTTAAGCTGCTATTTTACGCTGGTATTCCGTGAAAGCGTGTTCCTACCCCGGTCGAACCGACACAAGCGTGCTACAACCATATTATAGCTGCAGCGTGGCTCTTCTACGTATATAAAGTATTCAAGGTCTAAGCTGTTCGGTCGGCTTAATTATAGGCTAGGTTATAAATCAGACCTAAACGGGTGTTTTATGTTTTAGCGTGCATGGCCTAATTAAATCGGCCGTTTTCGAAATCTTCACGAGACTTCTGATCCGATCGCGATCGATAAATGGCGTATAATGACCATAGTGATGTACGAGAGGCCACTCATGGCCCCGGTTGTTTTTGCAACATATTTAATATTCGGTACCAAGCAAGACGACAGGCTTCGTGCCACCGATCACTGTACCACGACAAACGTATTACGTCCATTGAACGACAGTTGTTATACATTTCAGGACATATCGTTTTTCAAAATTTAGATATCATAACTAGGGTCAATTTGCGGATCTTGGCCTCCTCAAAGATCATCTTCCATTTCACTCTATCTCTAACCACTTATTTTTAAGCCCTGTTAAATCTAAAAATATTACATGATATACATTTTTGTAAAAAAACTAACTAGCTCACTAGTCAGGTCGATACATGTAGGTACCGTTTATGAGTATGCAGTTTGGTGTAGTAATGTAACTTTCCCAACTATCTAATGAGGCTTTCTTGAACAGTAGGAATATAATATTTCAGTTTCCAGGCGTTTATTAAGATGCGATTCCTATGGGAAATATAAATTTATTTTATAGTACATTAAAGACGGTAATTCAAAACCTATAACAGGAGCCGGGGATGGGTATAAATATTAAATGATAAATCGTTTTTCTTCTAAAAAAACCTTACCCCCTACACTAGGATTTTCTACTGTATCGTGGAGACAGTATACATTAATAAATTACACAAGAATAAACTTCCAAACCCGGAACAATTATTAGCGCTTTCCCTTCGTATCGCAGCCCTACCACCGTTATCAGCGGTACTGGCAGGGCTGCACTGCACTCCTCTTCTCCTAGCAATCTCTCTTCAAATCAGACCTTCAAATAATACGTCGAATAACCTTTTACAATTATTTATTTCTAATACACAGTTATACTCAGTTCTTATAACTGTACACGCGTGTTCTCGCTAAATAAATGAATTAATAATTTTGGATCACTAACACTCGGCTGCGGCAACTCCCGCCATAGATCACTAACACGCCGCAGAAATGGTCTCGCCAAGCCGACGCGGAGCGGCCAACTATTTGTACACCATGTGTGACCAAGGCTACCTATCCACAGCTATGTACTTATCCTTACCATTTAATGATGGTAATGTATTTAGAGTGTACAAGTATAGACAGACTGGTCCCACGTACGCAACGTATGCAACGCATCATGACGTCTGGTCTCTTGATTTTGTATGAAAAACTATGCATTAGAAACACATTTATCGTATTCAACGCAATCACACGTGTCCGACGCACGTCGAACTTCGATGCATAGATCGGCGTGGGAAAGTGGAGGGGATGTTCGTACGCAATCCCATGCGTAAAGGTAGCAGTACACGTTGGCCGAACGCGCTCGCCGAGTGCGTTCGGCCAACTTGAACTGGGCCGTTTTGTGTGTATTTGGCGTTTGCGGCCAACACTCGCCGACAAGCCGTATAGTGCCGGTTTTCCATGCACAAATCAAAGAAATTTGGCGCAAGCCGCAAACAGCGATCACACGTTGGTCGAGTGTTCAGTTCATAGTTATGCGTCAGAGTAGACTGTAGTGTCAGCTTAATAAAATTGTTTCATGAACATGGCGACAGGAACTAATGAGGAAATACTTAAGTTCATTGATTCTTATAACAATGAATCAGTAATATGGAAACCCAAACATGAGCAACATAAACATAAAACCATCTTCTTATGAGCCATCCTTTTTGAATCACTCTTCACTGGTGCACATCTAAATAAAATTTGAAAGCGTCCATCATCATCTAGCTACCAACGCAGAATGAAACACGCCAACGTGTGAACGGCACCACGAAAATCTGCCGAGCGCGCTTGGCCAACGTGTACTAGTGCCTTAAGCTCAGATCAGTATGTTCTTAGAACTTACGCTTAACACGTCATAAACACGGGCAGTAATCTTCACAGAGAAAATATTGGACATACGAAACGTCATAGCAAAAAAATATGACCGTATGACACAATGGTGTCATAGTACCTGATTTCTGAATCCTGGATTTGAAACCGGGTTGAAGTCATGTTAAAAAAACTTAGCACGATATCGCGAAAAGCTACAAGACAAAATGTTACTTTTCGCGTCAGGCTCCGGTTACTTAAGTAAAAGAAAAAAGAGTTCTAGTCGTTATTATCTTAGAGTCTTTAGGCGCTTTATAACTGGTAGCTTACAATACCGGTTAATTTAGAACAATAATTAAAGAAGTCAGTAAACATCGCAAACAAAATCCGTACATCAGTGCGAGGTGCGTGGTCGGAGTCATAGAGTAACTTTTTATGGCACGGACTAAGTAAATTTGAGCTCGGGTCTCTGCGCAACGTGTGTTGCAAACAACAAAGTCTCGGCGTCTCATCTAGTACGTATTACATATTATTTCAATTGTGTTATAGTATGCAATGTATAATAAACCTACAAACAACATTTTTCATCATTCTTTGCAGCCGATGAAAAGTCTAAATTTCCATAGTTGCCACGCTTGCGGTGGGATAGCAACCGCATTTTTTTATTGTAAGTTGTTAATTTATTTCCTATTTCATTTTCTTCTGTTCATCTCTTACGATACCCACGTAATGATATGTCCGTTACAAGGCGCAAAGCTGAGATGCCTTGCGCCTTGTAGCGGTCATATCATAATCGTCTAATCTTGGAACACTGTTATAAAGAAATTATAAGGAACAAAGGGCTATTATATATTATATCAATATTATGTATATTAGGACTTAATATTAAGCTCGTAGTACCTACATCGGTTTTCTGGGCGGATACGACTTAGGAACCTTCAAAAATAGACCCTACTTCTTTCTAAATGGCCGAAAACGCTTTTTTTTTATAGGATAGGGTGACAAACGAGCACACAATCCACCTGATGGTAAGTGGTTGCTGTAGCTCACAGACATCTACATTTATCCTCGTTTGCAAATCAAAATGCAGATGCGTTGTCACCCGTGAGCACTAAGATGGAATGCCTCTTTTCCAGTAAAAGTTTTGGGTTCTCTACACTCACCATACGAAATACAGCAGTGTGAGCTATTTTACGCTGGTATTCTTAAAGCGTGGTCCTTCCCCAGTCGAGCCGACCCATTCGTGCTACAACTATACTACTAATATAGCTGCAGCATGGCTCTACCACGTTGTTGTCGATGCGATGTGTGAAAAAATGTTATGTGACAATTTTGCAACAGGTGATTTTTTAAAGGTATGTTTTTTTACATAATAACTTTCTAACATCCGATTTCATAGCATCTGTCGTACATTGGGCATCGGCGGATTTTTTTATTGTACAAGTCAACAAACCATCTGGTGCTATGGAGGCCGCTGTATGGTGCTATATGGCGGCTGCTGTTGCTTTTTTTACATGGGGAAATTTACATGGGCAGGGCCACGAGAATGCTTTCACACACATCCGCGGTCCCATCAGCGCCGGCCGCCCCACCTCGGGGGAGGACCTCTCCTCTCCATTCTCCTCCTCATGTAAGGTGCATCAGGAACACAATGCACGCCACTCTACCTGCGTAACCCCTCCCCCCTCCGATTCCGATAAGCGGAGGCCATGGGGCCAGGAAAATCGAGCGCTTGGTAGCACCGGCTTTCCCGACCCCAGCGGCGGATCTGGTCTCTGGCTCCGCCGCCAACCAAGTCTCGTCCGCGGATGGTAGGGAGAGCGGTGCCTCGTAAAACCGACACTCCTCAAACATGCAGATTTCCTCACGATGTTTTCCTTCACCACCGAGCAATTAAGAATTTCATTGGTACCGGTGGGGATCGAATCCGGGTTTCTCCGTACTGTGAAATTAACAGCGAGCGTTAACCATCTGAACTACCACAGCTCTAAATAAATCAATATAAATTAGGACGGTGGAATTTAAATAAATTTTATAAGCTTTTAAATAACTTGCTTTCTTCGAAAGTCTTTCCGGTTCAAAATTTGTAATCAATTTTTGAAGCACTTGCTGACATCCGGTTATTTATGAGACTTCGATAATAATGCAATGGTATAGCGTCAAGGATCTGATCTGATGATGGACCTAGATGCAGGCCCTGGCAACCAACGTCTGTAAAAGCTTGTTTTTAAATATATTTTAAAACTGATTAAGCCTCTAAAGTTATTAGTTGTGAAATAAATTATAATATTCATAGCGAGTCTCTGTAAAAATACATAATGTCAAAGGATAAATATATATTTTTTTAAATTATTATTTATATTTATTTTCATAAAACTGGAGTAGCGAGTTATTCCCTTTTCTGCTCCAAAACCCTTAGTAGCAAGTTACATTAATTTATTAACGTTCGACGGAGAATTGTTTGATCTAAAGTGACGTGAAGCATAAGACGGAATCTTATTAATGGGTTCTTTTAATTGTATTTGTATCTGTGAAGCAAAGTGCTTCTAAAGTAAGTAAATAATGAAACTATGAAGCGAAATACCCCTCAAATAAGTTTCACGCGTTGTTTATATTAACAAGAGTATGGTTTAAATATTTAATTTTGTTAATACTGTAACGGAGATTCAAGTTAGAAAAGGCCTTCTCCATACAGCTTCTACAAGCATAGTTATTGTTAGAGCTGCTAAAATGTTATAGATTCGAGAGCTACTTGGAGAAAATATTAATGTGATAAATAAAAAATAATAATCATTCTATATGTTCTTTCTTTTTTCCTTTATTAGCCAACGACTCTCTCTTTTCTTCCTAGATCCAATCCACAGTATCCTTTCAACTGACAAACGAGGCACTGGCGACCAAATTCAAAAACGAAACCAAACCAAACAGATTGTTAATGGGAAGTAGCATTGCCAGTACGGTTCACTTTTCCGTGCTTTTTATTGAATTAAGGAGTCAAATGTACACACAGTCCACCTGATAGTAAGTGAGTGCTGTCTAGTTGAAGTCTTATATCCTCGGTTAAGAATCAAAATACTGATGTGTTTTCACTCCTGAGGATTTAGATGGAATGTCTCGTTTCCATTGAAAAGGTTGTCTGCATATAAGTATTCATCATATGAAACAGCTATTTTACAGCAACTATTTTACGCTGGAATTATGTAAGAGCGTAGATCTTCCTCAGTCGAGCCGAATCATTCGTACCAAAAACCATAATATGTTGCAGATATACATATACAAACTCAAAACCTGTACATGTGTACTTATATATTTAGACCCCAATCTCTGCGATGCTTACATAGTATGAATTAAAGTCCTTATATAGTAAGTTTATTATAGTTTAATATTTAGAAAAGACCTGATAAGATGTTTCAGATTTTTTTTAAATAATACAAACAATCAAACAGGAAAATCGTTAAGAAATCCACAGAAATTACAGTGTTAAAGAATGCAAATTTGAAAATCCAACTTAATAGCGGCCTTTATAAAAATATTTTATACATTTCCTTTTCATCGGGAAATGGTGGGCGCCGCATTTAAATGGAATTTCCTCGCTGAGACTGTAAATGCGGTACTGCAACGTTCACACGGAGTAAAGTTTTATTTTTACTCAGAGATATTTTAGCATTTCTTTTAATTATCCAGTTTAAAAATATTTATTGACGTATTTTACTACGGATGGTTACCATAATGCTCTAATCCAAAGTCCCGATAACTTTCAGCTCCAGTTACATAATCGTTTTCAGTGCCTAGAAGATTGCAATGCAGTGGACTATGTGAATGACAAGCTCGTGGAAACTGTCCATGCGGTCGGAGCTAAGTTTTGCGAAACCCGCCGCAGAAGAACACAAAACTCTCCAATCACACCCTCAATCTAATGGCTGTAAGACAGGAAATGAAGCTGCAGTCTTCAGCAGATTTGACAGCATACAGGCAACTGAACCGATAGATCTCCAAATGCATGCGGCGACACTTACGCAACTTCAGTACAGCTCGTATTGAAGAAGAGATCGAGTGGAACCAGTGCTCCAAAGTCTTTGCCAGAAGTCTGTCTGCCAGAAAGAACCAACTGTCAAAGCTGAAGACCAAGTGTGGCAGCATCGTTTCCGGGACACCTGAGATTTTGAGTGAGATTGATAGGTTATATGGGCAGCTGTACAAATCGTAGTTGCAGCCACAGTATGAGTAACGATCCAAGAGCAAGTCTTATCCGACACTATTCCGATGATATTCCGGACGTGTGTCTAGTGAGATTGGAATGGCTCTCCAGCACCTTAAAAAACGGCAAGTCCCTGGGAGAGTAGAATTACAGCGGAGCTTTTGAAAGCGGGTGGAAAGTCTCCTTGAAGTCCTTCAAAAGCTCTTTAATTGCATCCTCCATAGTGACAATAGACCCGAGGCGTGATGCAGAAATGCGGTGGTCTTGTTCTTGTGACAATGCTCTCTCGAAGAACTACAGACCGATTTCCCTTCTGAGCCGCGTCTCTCTGCTGTTTTCGAAAGTCATTACGAATCGTCTCGCACGCGGTTTCCGATAAGGCTTTAGCACCATAGGCCACTTACATACCCTTCGGCAAATTGTACAGAAAATGAGGACTACAATTTGCCATTATGTCTTGCGCATATGGACCATGAGAAAGCCCTTGATTTTGTCAAAATTTGAGCGGTGCTGCAGTCCCTCCAACTGTGCCAAGTGGACTGTCGGTATATCGAAGTGTAGTAGAGCTACGATGGCTATCCGAGTACAGAACCTGAGTATGAAACCTATCCAATTGCAGAGAGGTGTAAGACAGGGTGATTTTATATCCCCGAAACTCTTCACCGCTGCATTGGAAGACGTTTTCAAGCTTCTGGACTGGAGAGGATACGGTATTAACATCAATGGCGAGTACATCACTCATCTTCGATTTCTCGACGATATAGTCCTTATGGCAGAATCGCTGGAGGACCTAAGCACCATGCTCAATGACCTCAATAGTGTCTCCCAACGAATAGGTCTTAGGATGAACATGGACAAAACAAAGATCATGTTTAATGTCCATGTCACACCTATGCCGGTGGCTGTTGGGAGCACTAAGCTCGAAGTTGTTGACGAGTATGTTTACCTGGGACAAATAGTCCGACTAGATAAGTCCAACTTCGACCGAGAGGTCAATCGACGGATTCAACTCGGCTGGGCAGCGTTCGGGAAACTACAACACATTTTCTCGTCAGACATACCTCAAAACCTAAAAACGAAATTGTACAACCAGTGCGTGTTGCCAGTGATGACTTACGGATCTGATACGTGGTCCTTCACTGCTGGCCATATGAGGAAGCTCAAGGTCGCTCAGCGAGCTATGGAGAGGGCTATGCTCGGGGTTTCACTGCGTGATAAACTTAGAAATGAGTATATCCGAAGTAGAAACAGAGTAACCGACATAGCCCAACGGATTAGTAAGCTGAAGTGGCAGTGGGCCGGCCATATAGCTCGAAGAACCGACAACCAATGGGGAAGAAAGGTTCTAGAGTGGCAGCCTCGTACCGGCAAGCGAAGTGTTGGGCGACCTCCCACGAGATGGAGTGACAACCTGGTAAGACATGCAGGAAGTCGATGGATGCAGGTGGCTCAGGACCGTGCTTTGTGGCATTCCTTGGGGGAGACCTACGTTCACCAGTGGACTTATGAAAGGCTGTAATGATGATGATGATGACCTACTGTCATGTGCATTAGGTGCTCGAATAAAACATAAATTTTTATGTCTGTAACATAACACGTTAATTAAGAAACACATTATTTTATATACAAAAAAAAAATAATACCATTGATTCATTTTCACTAAACTTTAATTAAGTTATGAATATGAATACTACATTCATTATGTCTCAAAACTTTGGCACAGGCCCAGAATTCATACATCATAAAGTGTCTAAAGAAATCTACAAGAAAGAAAAAGATTTGAGTAAGTTTTAAAGATTTATATTCTTTTTGTACGTAGGATTAGGACCTTTTAAATATTCTGAAATTTGCAGGTTACTTTTCTCGCACACGTACAATAATGAGTATTTTATACATCTTAGAATTGTACAACTTAAATAAGTGATTTCTTATATTAACGGTTAAACTTATTTCATCGCGTTTAATTTTCAATTTTTCTTGTATCCTTGTCACTTAGAAATGAAAAAGGTCAAAATTTAAGCGCGATAAAATTAATATTAAATAATGTTATTCAACAATTTGAAAGAATTTAATTACACTTCAACTTTAATGTCTAAAACATCACCAATTATGTCCAATTGGATAGAATTAATACGATATTATAATTATTACAATCACATTCGCTTTAGGTAAGTAATATTTACATAAAAAAATAATTAATATTTTGTCAGTAGAATCGTCGGCAACAGATGATAAATGTTCCATTGCTGTGAATTGATTTCACGTCTAATGCCGAAACTGATTTTAATACGAGCATCAAACTTTTTAAATAGTCCAGTTTTCCAACGACCATGGTATATTCAATTATGTTGCGTCTATCCTAAATTAATTTAATTCGATGTCAACATCCGTAGTTAAATTGATCCTCCTCTCTTCCTTATTGAAGAAATACGCGGCCGTTTCAGCGACCTTAATAGCTTCTCCCACACAAAATGGCGAAGGTTCCTTAATAAAGTCAATTTTGTTAACAGTGATACTTTCGCGTTTTTCTTGGTTTCTGTATTTGGACTTTGTATAAGATGAGAACTCTACAGTGTCGCGGCAAGTGGTGTCCATATTGAAGTTTTGGGAATCATGACGTTTCGGTTTACGACATAACAGCGTCTCATGAAACGCAGTGCGATACCTGCGGAGAAATAAAATAATTTTTATCACTTCATATTGTTATATCATTATCATGTAGCAGGCTCTTTCTTTGTCTCTTGGTTTGCTATAACTGCCACGCTTGGCGACAGCAGCTAATTGGCAGGGTAATAATATATCGTATACGGTTTTTTACTTTTTAATAAAAGGTCTCTCATTCCCAATAGTCGCTTCTTACGACATCACGTGCCGAATCAAGGTGATGAATATGTCGCCACCACAGGGAAGTGCGTGTTACTGAATATTTGTACAGAGTCGAGCACGCAAACCTAGTAATTTAGATTTCGTCTCATGTACTGAAGACGTAGTATCAATCACTCCATTAGATCGCGTGGGTGATAAAAGGGTTGAAAGGGCTAAAGAGTGGTCTTGTGACCTTTGAATAAAGGCAAAATAATCGTTTCGAATATAACTATTCTAAAATACCCAGACCGGTGACGGGCGGCGGCGTCTATTTGCTACAGGCCTAATTCTAGCTGTGAACTCCACCTGCATACTAATCTCGTAGCCAACATTACGCATTGTTGAGAATTTTTGACAGTTTTTTATTTTCTTGTTGATAATAAGAAGCCGTTTCTGCCCATCTCCTAGTTTGTTTCCTTCTGTCGCCTCTAGTGACACCGACTCTGTCGATATGTATAAGATATACCACTCACACATGCAATCACACATATTTGTTGTATAAAAAAAATTAAAAACACATACCTAATTATAATCGTGTAATACGCTATTCCAAACTCATACGCACCTGTTTCGACTAAACGTTTATATTATACTAAAATATATAGTCACATATAATCATGGTAGAGCCATGCTACAGCTATATTATTAATAGTATAGTTGTAGCACGAATGGGTCAGCTCGACCGGGGAAGGACCACGCTCTCACAGAATACCAGCGTAAAATAGCAGCTTAATGCTGCTGTGTTTCGTTTGGTCAGTGTAGATAACCGGAGAACCTTTTTACTGGAAAAGAGGCATTCCATCTTAGTCCTCACAGCTGACAACGCATCTGCGTCTTATTTTCAAACAAGGATAGATGTAGATGTCTATGGGCTACAGCAACCACTTACCATCAGGTGGATTATGTGCTCGGTTGTCACCTTATCCTATAAAAAAATATCGCCGAGTAGTGGTGGCATAAGATAATCTACCAGTTCACTTAGTCTCGTTATCTATTAAGAGTGGAGTATGCCAAAATGATGTTATGACGTTTGATAAATGACATTGGCAAAATCTTTTTACACCAAGTGTGAAATAACCAGAGCGGCGAC
Source organism: Parnassius mnemosyne (assembly GCA_963668995.1). Lineage (NCBI taxonomy): Eukaryota > Metazoa > Arthropoda > Insecta > Lepidoptera > Papilionidae > Parnassius > Parnassius mnemosyne. Next base: position 16,257,241 of record CAVLGL010000083.1, read on the forward strand.
GTGGATCAGCGTTAAAGACCTGCAAAGCGTGAAGATTAAGGCAAATCCTTCAAACAACTGCAAAGGTCTATGCCCAGCTGTGGACTTTGGACGATGACAATGAAGAAGAATAATTTAACAGATGTAAAGTTAAAAACAATACACAACCTGGCACTCATTACATTGTAGAGGATCGGATTGACGGTAGCGGACACGTAGTAGAGAGCACCAGCGACGTTGAACAAATGTTCATTGATGACGTGGAATTTTGGCAAGTCATACCCGTAGATGTAGAAAAGCCTCTGAACGTGGAATGGTACCCAGCACACGAAAAATGCAACCACCACGGTAACTGCGTAAAATAAAATAAATTCGTCAATGCAATTGTAAACCCTGCACCAAATCAGTCTAGGGAATTAAAGAAGGGATGACGTATGTAGGCAACAGTCAACAGTAGTTTATAACAAATATAATTAATTTAAAATTAAAAATTTTGTACAATCGACTTCAATATAAATTATTAAGAATAACTCAAAAACTATTGCTCAGACTTTGATCATAATTAATATTATTTCAAATAAAAAAAGAATCATCGAAATCGGTTTACCCAGTAAAAAGTTATGAGGTAACACACATAAAAAAACATACAGTGTGTACCGTCTCCTTTTTGAAGTCAGTAGAAAATGTAGTTATTTGCAAATACAAACAAAGATTTTTTTTAATTATTAGGAATGATTTCCCGCCTAAAATCTTTCTGGCGCCAAATATCAGTGCTTACTGCTGTGTTCTCGTCTGTAGTGTATAGAGAGCGCATATAGACACTCGTACAGGCTGTGAGGCATTCCATCTAGTGCCATCTAGTGCTCAGAGTTAACGACGCATCCGTAGCCTTCTTTATTTTAAGTTGGCTGTATGTGTCTGTGCACTACACTAGCCACTTACCAACAGTGGGCTGTCAATCTCAAAAGGGCTAGAACCCAGAGCCGTAAAGCCAGTTAAAAAATGGGCTGTCAATTTGTTTGTCCTTGAGTTTTATAAGAGTTTTGGCGGGAACTTGACCGGCGGCGGTTTGCTGCTCCTGTATTATAGTTTAAATAATAGTTTGAAGTGGAATTTGATATGTAAAAGTGGTGCGATTTTATGTATTAACTATCTACGCATGTGAACTATTAGTGGAAACGGTAAAACGGGTGCTCTGATGGTGATGGATTCTCAAGGTAAGCTGTTTGTTTACATGGGCGCCTTTAGATACCATCGCCAACTGTCAGCTGTCTGCTGGCTCAAGTTGCCGTCAAAATCTCCCAAGGGCTGCACAATGTGACGCATCAACATATTGTGAAGCAGTGAAATTCTATATATTCAAAATAAAAAAGACAAGGCTCTATGGCATAGTTCCTTTACCTGCTCCGTCGAGCGAATAATAAAAACAACAAAAATCAGTTTTATAAAAAAAAACCACATTCTGAAAAAATATTAAAATAAATAAATACATTATTACTAATTTTATCTTATTTTTATTAGTTTTAACATTGCCCTATTGAATATATTTGTTTAATTGTTATAAATAAATAAAAGGTAACCCTTGCCTTTTAGTGGTGACATAGGATAGTCCACTATCCTTTATCATTCTATTAAATTTTTTTTTATTAAAATCGGTTCATAAACAACACAATGTATGTAACGTACATAAAATGAACAGACGACTTGAGAACCTCTTCCCACTTTTTTGCAGTTGGTTACAAAACTCGCAATGAAATACAAGAAAATTTCTGATAAATAATTTCTGCTATTAAATGTAAATTGATCGAGGATCTGACTTCAAAATATTTTTCACTTCCTCAAAATTACTTAAGAAAACACAGGCAAAGTGTTCGTGCCACGAATTGAATTAAGGGTGGGAAATCTTCATTGAAATTCTCAAATGCTCTGTATGCTTTGATTAAAGACATTTTCAGTGATTACGTGCCTGTGGAGATATGATTTTATTTTAATCGTAATTTGAGTGGCAATGCTGGTGTTCAATCTCTTATACTTCAGTATCCTGCATGCGTAACATTAAAGCATTTAGTTTTACAATAAAATAATACTAAACATTAACCTGTTAAAAAATAAAAAAAAGTATTACAATAATATTAAGTTTATGTTGAAATATTTTAATTTGCTTTCTTTCTTGCATTGAAAGATTTCAAATTTACCAAGCATCCTAATTATTGCTTTTCTGGATTTTGCTTGTTTCGTTTCGCCATGCACGTGACCGTTCAGTAGACTCAGTCTCGTCCTTTTGGTAACCTTTGTTGACCTGCATGTGTAAAATAAATTAGTAGAGTTCATCATTAAAAGATAATAAATATATCTAGGTGTTCGATTAGATAGCTGCCGCCTTCTTATTTATTTCTCCCGCCAATAAATATCAGTACGTGCACTGCTGCGTTCAAGTCCGAAGGTTATAGACTCAGTATAATAACAGGTTGTGTGGCATTCAATCTTAGATCTCAAATGTGACAACGTAAACGTTGGCTGCGGGTTGAACACCACTCCTGGATTGCAGTAGTCAAATACCATCAGCTGGACTAAGTTCGTATGTCACTATGGTATGATTAAATAAAATATACGGGAACAAACATGTTGTTTATGGATGCTTTGAAATAGTTATATAGACTTACTTATCATACGGAATAAAAATATGAGGTAAATAATCTGCACGACAAATCTTAACCAAATTTAACTTAACACAGCAAATGTTATTAGATTTAAGAACTAAATAATCTAGATATAAACAGTTTTATTACCTTATATGAAGGCCAATTGCCACATACAAACATAAGATTAGGACAGCAGGCACGAAGAAAAAGAATATGCTGCTTAACTCCAGCAGAGGTGACGGGACCATCAAAGCACAGAAAGCAGAGTCTAGTGACATGTTACCAGAATCTGAAAAACATTTCAATATTTTGTATATGAGATAAGCAAGTTTTCAGAGTAAAAGTAATTGAGTGCTAATACAATATTTAAATATAATATGCCTTGTGGTGACAACGTGGGAGACTCTCTCCATTTAAATCCTTGATGATGTATGGGCGTGGCTATATATTCCGGTAGCTGGTGGTATTACCATATCGTTTATGCCAGTCCTTTGGATCAACGATAACGTCAAAATTGTGAACCATCTGTTTCAGCACCAGCGTGGCCGTTCCCAGTCGTCAGCATGTACTCATTTACTTTATTTTTACTTTGCTATATATAATATTTAACATTATCAAAAATCTTTTATGAACTGTTTATGTCTGACTTGTAATATACTAGTTAGAAGGGTGCCAAGTTGTCTTAAAGAAGTGTTGTTCCAGCAAAGTTGAAATTCAAAAGCGATGCCAATTTTAAAAACGTATTCGGTATAAAAAAATCAAATAACTTTATACTACTAATAAAAACTGAAGAAATTGTATGATAACTACAGTAAGCACATAGAACTTAGATCTTTGTAAGTGAAAAAGTATCTTATATATATATAGCTACCACGACCGCATACATGTACTCGTAGTTGACAAAATATCCTCATAGCATAGGAGACCTATAGCTATGTCTACACCAGTGCGCTTTCCATTTCGCTTTCATGTTCATTTTGCGTTTCAACTTTCAGTTCGTCTTGCGTCAAGCGCTGTGCCATAAGACGCATGCAGCTTGTCGTCTATACTCTATACCCGTGCGCTTGTCTTATGCAACGTTAGGTTTGGTTAGAGATGGACGCAGAACTAGTAGCTATCAGTGCAGCATATTTTGTGTTAAGTGCAGGGAAAAAACGCAAGAAAAGGGAAATCTGGATGAAACATTATTTGAAGAAACATTATTTTTAAAAATTTCACACGAATGACTAAAACCACTTCTTACAAGCTTTTCAAAATAGTGGAGCCAAATATTAGGAAACATAACACTCATTATCTAATGTTTTAACTTTGTCTTCCGCTATTTTGTTTACTAAAATGCACGAAATATTGCATGCGAACCTACCGGTGACGGATCACGGTGCGCTATTGCATGCGCTTTGGTTGCTCAGGCATGCGTTAGAGGAAGACGCAAGATGAACAGGAAAGCGCACTGGTGTAGACATAGCTAATGTGCCTTTCACTGTATATTTTACTATATTTTAAAATTTCTTATTTTTATCAGCCTACAATCTAAAGTATACAGAAATACTATAGAGTTAGAATCCGTAAATTAAAGTCTTGTCCGTAAATTGAAGTTTGATTCATTTAATATAATATAATAAGAAAAGGCATATTTACTTGGAGGATAATCCCTGTAAGTGATATCACTGTATACGGCAAACGGCGAAGCGCAGAGAAAAGAGATGATCCACAAGATGAATATAATACGCGATGCCCTGGTGAGGCCCGCCATCGCATACAGGTACAACGGGTGACATATCGCCAGATATCTTTCCAGTGAAAATGCTGATATTGTTAAGACAGATACGTATGTTGCTCTGTAAATATAAATAACTATGATAGATGGATAGCGGATTGCGATTAATTAATTAATTAATTTAAAATAGACACAATTTAAAATATATATAAATCAGTCCGATTAATCGTAAGAATGTAAGACACATTATTGCTGACACATTCACAATAAAGTAAAGGCCAGAGCGCCAGCGTACACAGGCTAGGAAAATTTATCGTAATATCGCAATTTTATTGGAAAACCGCGACCTCTCGGCATCCATTGATAAGGTTAGTTCGATCGTATTTAATTTTTTTCGACTCGCAATTTCGCAAATATACTTTGTTATAGTTTTCATAGCGGTGGATTAGATATTAATATCAATTTCAGTCGAAAAATAATAAAATATGAAATCCAATAGAGTGATAATTGATAAAAGTTGATTGGTAGAGTACGCAGTCGTTAAATCTGCTATTGTACTTTTTGTGCAACAGTGTTTAAATAAATACAAAGTAAACAAAATAATTAAAAGATACCGGCCTTCTATCGCGGTATTCATAGGCGTATCATTCGATACCTAGAAAAATCTGTCCCGACGCATTGCTTTGAAGACCTCTGACCGTTCATGTATGAATTAACTACATACGAATTTAATACCTAGGCTCAGGATCGTGCTTTGTGGCATTCCTTGGGGGAGGCCTATATTCAGTAGTTGACTTGTGAACGCTGTAATGATGACGATGATGATGAATTTAATATCAATTAAATTACAATAGACTGCCTTGCCATCGGCTGGTTTGTGCTGGCCCCTACTTTTTGTCAACATCGACTAAAATCGTGCTATAGAACCAAAATAATATCAAAAACAGTGTATGAGTTGTAATTTTCTAAGAAGAGGTCCAGTTTGGCATAAAATTAAAGCCAACCACATTGATACTGATACTGATAGCTGTGCAACTCCTATTACGTATAAGCTGCAAGAAAGCACCTTTTTTCTTTAATACAGTATTTAGGAAAACTATCACATAGTAACTTCATAAATTATATGATACCATGTAGTGGTGGTGTAAGAACATCTACTACCCCATATTATCACGTGGGTGTCGCAAAGGGCTACAGAGGGAAACTGAACCAGGGGATAGATGAGCAGCAGCATCTTGGTGATAAGGACTGAATGAAAAATAATAAACTGCGGTTAATGGTAAATATACCCCTGTGAGGCAATCTAAGGGGAAGGCTTATGTTCAGCAACAGAGGACTTGTTGATAGACTGTTGTAATAATGGTAAAACTTATATACATGGATAACTGATATATTACAAACATACAGGTCAGGCTTATGAGTGTGTAAAAATGAAAAAAATAAATAAATAAAAATTTATAAAACGATCCATAGATGGAAACAATGATAAACTTACACCGACGCTGCGTGTGATATTAAATATAATTCTCTTTCTTTATAGGATAAGGGTGACAAGCGAGCACACAGTCCACCCGATGGTAAGTGGTTGCTGTAGCCCATAGACCTCAACATCTATCCTCGTTTGCGAAACAAAATGCAGACGCGTTGTCAGCCGTGAGGACTATGATGGTATGCCTCTTTTCCAATAAAGAGGGTGTCCGGTTCTCTACATTCACCATACGAAACACAGCAGCATTAAGATGCTATTTTACGCTGGTATTATGTGAGAACCGAACCATTCGTGCTACTATACAATTAATATAGCTGCAGCATGGCTCGACCGCATTTAAAATTCATATTAATTTAAAAAAAGGTATCCACTTTGAAAAGCGGAGACTCCGAACATAATGTAATAAATGACAGAAAATAACAAAAGATTCAAAAAATTATGGTTATTTATGATTCTTTTGTTATAGTTTATAGTTTTATCTCATCACGCACAAATAACTTACGCTTCTGATATAAGAGCACGCAATTTGCAGAACACGATTCCCAAACTGTACGGGTACTGATGCCAGTACACGGAGAGATCATTAGGAAGACCTATGGAAAATACAATAATTACCTTTATAACAATTTAAATAATTGCAAAATATCCCTTGTTCTTGTTTACCCTAATTTTTAATAAGGGATTATTTGTCCCATTTTCATATGTAAATGAATAAATAAAATGTGGCATATAATATTATGTCCTTTTTTTATAGTATAGGGTGACAAACGAGCACACAGTCCACCTGATGGTAAGTGGTTGCTGTGGCTCATAGACATCTACATCTTTCGTCGTTTGCGAATCAAAATGCAGATGCGTTGTCACCCGTGAGGGCTAAGATGGAATGCCTCTTTTCCAGTAAAAAGGGTCTCCGGTTCTCTACACTCACGTTACGAAACACAGCAGTATCAAGCCGCTATTTGACGCTGGTATTCTGTGAGAGCGTGGTCCTTCCCCGGTCGAGGCGACCCATTCGTGCTACAACTATACTACTAATATAGCTGCAGCATTGCTCTATCACGTATAAAATCCTTTGTCAACAATAAAATAACATAAGCGCAAAATATGCTGGACCGTTTCCAGACAAAACAAAAACAATTCAGAGCGGTATTTAAAGATAATCTCAAGTCTAAACCCAAATTTCACAATGTCAAAACTTGTGATTGGTCTATTGGTCGAAAATGTCTTTGAATACTGGCCTCAGCCACCCCTCGTACAAATATTATTTGGTTATTGCGTAATCTTACGCGTTGCTGCTGATGCGGCAAAAAGTAATTTTCAAATATAAATAAGACTAGCTGTTCGCCGCGACTTCGCCCGCGTGTAATTTATTGCAATTGGATTTATTTATTTGTTTATTTATTCTTTATTGCACCAAATATTTGTACAAAAGGCGAGCTTAATGCTATATGGCATTCTCTACCAGCTAACCATTTCATGGGTTTTAATTTTTTGCGCGGAACCATAATTCTTAAAAATAAAAGTAGCCTAGGTTACTTCTTATAACATCAACTATATGCCAGTGAAAGTCCCATCCAAATCGGTTCACAGATTTTGCGTGATGCGTGTTCAGACAGACGTCGTGTTAGACTTTTACTATTACTAATATAGTAAGTATATATCATAGATTTTTTTTATATGATAAGGGTGACAAACGAGCACACAGTCCACCTGATGGTAAGTGGTTGCTGCGGCCCATAGACATCTACATCTATCCTCTGTTACAAATCAAAATGTAGATGCGTTGTCACCCGTGAGGACTAAGATGGAATGCCTCATTTACAGTAAAAAGGGCCTCCGGCCACCTGCACTCACCAAGCGAAACGCAGAGGTAAACCTCTACTTCACGCTGGTTTTCTGTGAGGTCGTGGTACTACCCCGGTTCGAGCCGGCCCATCCGTGCGACAGCAAAAGCTGCCGCGTGGGTCTACAACTGTTAATTAGATTAGATAATTAATGTATCTTAAATATATTTGTAATTTACTTATGATATCGTTAATTTTATACCTTAGAAATTTATTAAATGATGTAGAGAAAGTGAATTACTAGAAGCATTTGTTGCACTATTAAAAATGCAATATACTCGAATAATATCTATTTCTCAATTACAGCTAGGACTCAAGCGTAAGTACGCCTTACCCTTACTTGTTATAATTATATCTTATTCTTACTAAACCTTGGTTGGGATGAACTTAATATGACAATGAATGTAGAACATACCCATAGTTTATTTATTGAATTTTGTTATCTTTCTAATATAAATATAAATTAACATAAATAGATGAGAACGAGTGTCGTGTGGTGGCAAAGTAGAAGAGCACTTTACCCATCATTTCGACCCGTGTGTGTCGTAAGAGGCGGCTATGGATATGCCAGGGAAATCTCGTAAGATTTTTTTAAGCCATAGCTCCTGCGTGATCACCAAGCGTAACAATAAGGGAAACCTTGGGCTGATGAAGAAGAAGAAGATACAATCAGACATATTTATAGGCAAAAAAATATTATTAAAGTATTTCTAAAGTCTACCTTTAATAAGACAGTGTTATAATATTTTCAAAAACGGTAATGCAAAATGTTCAAAATCAGTATATACTGTTAGGAATGAGGGTATATTAATAAAGGAAAATAAGGAGAATTGAGGGTAGAACTGTAATCTCCCACTTGTTCTAGCTGTATAAAGTATCGTGCAGTCGACTAAGAGGGATGTTGCGCCCTCTTTTCCCAAAAGAGGGTCGCTTCCGATTCGGCAGAGAGGCCTCAAAGGTTACTGCCCATCCCTCAAAGTGGAATTTAGCGGGTATCACTTAAGGTCGCGTTTAGGATAGTTAGTCACAGTGAGTCCCGCATAACCACGACAGACCGGCTGCCGTGGTATGCATAAAGCATTCTCCACTTCCTCGCGTATCGGGGTAGCCCTTTCCAATTGCTTCTGGGAAAAACAAAGAGGGATCAGTCGGTAATTCTACGAGTCTCATGTCGTTACTATAACTGTTGGGCTAAAAAATTACCTCCACACTGCGATTCTGCCTAAGTAAGATAAGTGTGTGGTTCTGTTCATGAAGTAGTTCATCTAGTGTAAGCAAGGAAGGTGGTGTTGCTGGGAGGCTGTCCTGTGTTATATTGAGATGCCTAGTGTTGCTGTTACTTTGCAACAACTTAATAACTTAAATGTACACAAAATTGTCTTTTTCACACTGACTAAATAATTTAATACGTAATAATAATTTAAATTTGAAATATAATTGTAACGATAATAATAACAAATTTCATTTAATTGACATAAATAATTTAATAAAAAGTTTTGGACAGAAGATAGGTATTACTTATCCAAATACAATGTAAGACTGGTAGCAAATGTGCTTCTTATTATTTACTTTTTAACTCTGCCAAGTTTTTGGCTACCAAGACTAATTTTATTGGGCGTCATAATCATTTGACATTTAGTTTGGAATCAGTTCCAACTAATTCAAATTAGTGAATGTGACCAATAGAGGCAATCTCTAGCAATAATGAGAGTTTAATTAATTTAGAATGCAGCCCACAAATAAGTAATAAAACTTGTTTACACTTGGTGCGTCAAAATATACAAGGCGTGATGGGCAAATAATTGGAATATGAATTGTTTTTAAATAGTTACAACATACATATCCTTTGTATTACTGAACATAGGCTAAAAGATTATAATTTAATGTTTAATTTCAGGAATCACCAGGTGGCCAGTTCCTTCAATAGAGAAAAAAGTTTACGTGGTGGCTCCTTAATATTAGCAGATAAATCATTATTATATAAAGAACGTAAGGATATTGTGAGCCTCTCTGTTGAGCGAACTTTAGAAATTGCTTGTGTCGAGCTCGAGCACCTCATTATTGTAAGTGTTTACAGACCCCTATGTGCTACTTATGACTATTTAGAAAAGATTGTGGAAGAAGTTTTGATCAAGCTTAGTAAACAAAACAAGTCTGTTGTAATATGTGGAGGCTTTAACATCAATCTCCTTGAAATTTATTGGAACGAAGTTCCTTATCGGATGGTACGGGTTTGGCGGATGGTAGCAAGGCGACAAAAAGTGTAAGATTTTTTCGTCACTACCCCTTGTCACAGTGTAGACGGTCATGGCGGCGAAATAAGGAAGTGAGATGGAATAATATCCATCCCCCTCGCACTTTTTCTAATCTTTCCATGAAAGAAACATTATTTTATTTCAAATGACGCTTCATTTTAATAGACGCTATTAATTCATTTATTTGTATTTGTTAATTAATTATATAATACCTACCTTTATCAATAATAATATACTACGCAAAGAACTTCGTTCCAAGCGAGTGTTCCACGACACTCAAGCATTTTTAGTATTAAGTTTAGTTCATTGTTTAAATAGTATAATTTTGTTAATTTATAGTATACATTAGTAAAATGTATATGGGTCATTGTCATTTTCGGAAAACTAAAGGTGGTAAAAAAAAAACTTATTTTTATAAGTTTTCTTTTTATTTTTTAGATAAAGTATCTCAAAATTATCTTAAATTAATACAAAAACGAGATCGATCCATAGATATTTAAGAAATTAGAACCAAAAACATTTTTTTGTGACCACCGAAGAGACTCAGCTGACCACCAAAAAGAACAAGATAGCGAAAAATTTGTAAGTTGTTTGAAACTTAACTAATTATTTATTGTAATAAGTCTTAATAATAACTTTCCTGAACAAAAATACTTAAATTATAAAAAAAATGTTTTCAATAATCAAATAAAAAATGAAATATAGAGACCTCCGAAAAGATACAGAGAAAAGTATCTTTTTGGTGGTCTTTATATTTTTATTCAGAATCAGACCAGAAAGTTTTTTTTGTAATATTTAAAACCAGCGTATAATAGCAGCTTAACGCTGCTGTTTCGTGTGGTGAGTGTAGAGAACCGGAGACCCTTTTTACTGGCAAAGAGGCATTCCATCTTAGGTGACAACGCATCTGCATCTTGAGTCTTTATTGAGGATAGATGTCACAGTAGGTAAGTGGTTACTGTGACCCACAGACATGGGTCACAGTAACCACTTACCATCAGGTGGACTGTGTGCTCGTTTGTCACCCGATCCTATAAAAAAAATTGGCTTTTCAATTTTTGATAGAGGAACATCATCTGAAGAATCTGAAAAAACATCTTCGTACCTCCAAATTTTTTTGGAAATATGAGGACATTTCAGGTGTTCAGATTCCTAATATAGTTCTGGATAATTTGCCGACTTTATTTGAATTTGACCAATTCCAAAATGTGGGCATATTATATTTGATGGGCAAACCATGCAACTTAATCTTCTGGCATGCAAAATTCGGGGATCATCTCGGTGCGAAGTAATTTGATGTATCTTTAAAGTTCCACGGAAAGGTTCAACTGCAGCGTCATTAATTTTTTTTCAATTTCATCCAAAAAGGTGTCGTCGGTTGGAATAACAGTTATACCTTGAGCATTTGTTTTCAAACAGCTGATTAAGCTTCTCATATCGGAAACATCATTTACCAGAGCCACGTGACGATCAGCAGTCCTCTTAAGGCAGCCTCCTATGCCATCGGGAGCGCCCTTTCCGTGTCCACTCTCGCTGAAATGCCAATATATTTCTTCTGCGCCCAATTCAAAGCTTAAATATTCGACCAATAGAAGAAACCTAGTTTTATTCAGGTAACAGGGCCATCACTCAGGATATGAAAGCTTTTGAAACTTTTTCAGCTCCCTTTTTCTGTTTTTCTTTTCTTCTTCAGAAATTTTTTTCCGGGTCCCTGCCATTTTTCTATCCGAAAAAGCAAGAAAGCTCACACTCAAAACAAACAGTATATTAAACATCTATAAAACACATGCTGTAAAACCGAATCTTTTATAAATGTCTTTTCGGTGACGAGTTGTCTTTTCGGTGGTCACAAGGGCCACCGAAAAGATGACCACCGAATGGACATTTTCGAACAAAACGTAAGTGCTGAACAAAATTTTGAGGTTAGGAAAACAAATTTAAGCCATTTGTGATTAAGTCCTTGATACACAACAGGCCAAATACTTATTTGAGAAAATTAATAAAAAATTACCAATTTAAAAGCGTAACCGAAAAGATACGTTGAGGTTTGACCAAAATACAATTATTGGTAAATAGGACACGGGTTTCACTCTCACTCCAGTCACAATCAAAAGATGGCTACCGGGATGCGTTCGAAAATTAATGATGGTGTGTAAAGTTTTAGCTGCGTTCGTAAAAATTTATTATGCTCCAATTAATCTGCGCATTTCTTGACCACCGAAAAGACACATTGGTGCTGTAACACATGACAATCGCTGATAATTTGTAGTGTTATACTACTTATCATTTTACATTATTTTAAATTCATTTTTCCATTCTGTTTCGATTTTCTGCATTCACCTCAAAACTGGATATTTTACATCACCTTTATATCCATAGGATCCTGTAACGATTTTAAACCATAAGAACACAATAACAAATCATTTCTACTTCGTATTTTCACATTATCAGCACTTTTAAATTGGTGTCAATGGAGTCTACCTTTTTTCGATCTTTTAGCTAGTTTTCCGTAACTCTACAATCTTGGGCTTTGTGTGGGCAGCTGCGCTACCTTTTTTCCTATATCAATAATATCTCATTTTCCACTTAAATCTTACCGTTTTCTTATTATAAACCAAAAACAAAAATTTGACATGTTTTGTCTTTCTTATTTATATCGTTTCCATGGTAATTATATTCAAATTTGCTACCGATCTGTTATTCCTATTTCGATAATTCCACATAAATCCTCTTTTCTCTTGACCATTTACAAAAAATTTGCGTATAATTTAAATAATTTTTCCGTTCTCTCTAGAAAGGTATAAAAGCCGAACAATCGGTGAAGAAAGGCAGTCTCGCTTCAGTTCGCGAATTAGAAGTATCTCCTAAAGGCCTTATCCCGGGGCCGCACTGCCCCGGGATCCTGCAAGCCTCCATTTACACGTGAAGTCTTCGGCGAAGCCTTCTTAAAACTCGGGCCGCGCCACTCCGGAATCCTACAAGCCTCCATCTACCTCGGAAGTCGCTTCGAGTCTACTACAAGCGCGGGGGCCACACTACTCCGGGCACTACTACTACTTACTCCAGGCGCCGAGTGCACCTACTGCCGGCGCTACCTTTGGGCGCTGCAACTGCTGGCTCTAAGCGTTGCGCGCCCCTTCTCCAGGCGCTACGTGCGCCGGCTCCGGACGCTGCGTGTACTGGCTCCAAGCGCTGCGCGCCGTCGCTGCTAAGAAAACCTACCTCTACAAGCGCAAACGGCGTGTGCTGGCTTCAGGCGCTGCGTGCCGTCGCTGCTAAGAAACCTACTTCTACAAACGCAACGTGTGTCGCTTCGACTTTTAGGCCCCACTTCAACGCTATATTCCCCTATTCTCTCACCTTTATTTTTTTTTATAATCTAATTGTATTCTCACTTCATTCATCATCATCCTCACATCATTTTTTTTATAAAATTGTAAATACCTTTTATAAATTTAAATATATTGTTTTCTGGCTCTACCTTTGTTGTTTTGTTGTACTTAGGTTAGGTTCTATTTTTTATTTTTTTTAATTTTCGCTTCACGACATTTGGCGCCCAACGTAAAAGTCCTCTTTCTCTCTTAATTCTTCACCTTTACTGCGCCTTGTCCATTCCCTTTTGATTTAATTGCTCTCCCTTTCGTTCTTAACTCATTATTCATCATTCATTTATTCATCCTTTTCATACCTTCCAAATTCTAAAACAACACTTCATCTAGTGTTTCAACGTATCTGGCTTATATTTAGACCTACATTTAACACTTCACTTACATTCATCACTTTAATATTTTTATTCTAGAACAAAACTTCATCTAGTTTTTCAACTTATCTAGATTATATTTAGACCTACATTTAACACTTTACTTACATTCATCACTTTAATATTTTTATTCTAGGTAACTTAAAGAGGTATAACTTTTCAATTAAATCTTTATTTCTTAAACTTAACTTTGAACTTTACACTTTATATAAAATTGTTTTTCAAAGCTGAAGCGAGACGATTCATAACTTTTCGAAACATTTACTAACTGTTAATTTGTATATATGTATAAATATCTAAACTTTTATTAACTATTAATTTGTATATATGTATAAATATCACCATCATTCTCACCTTATTATTTTTATTTCTTTTAATTTGTTTGTTTATTTGATGATCCAGTGTTCTTCAACACATCTTGCTTTAGGACCTCGAACTTTCGTTGGTTAATCGTCACTTTTTATTTTTATTTCAGACACATCTCGTTGGTGATGTTGCTGTTCTCTGGCTCTGAGCCCTACCGCTCTGGCCGTTCTTAATCTTTACTTAAGTCATAGCGACTAAAGCTTACTTGAGGTATTTCTTTATCTTTATCTTCACTTGGGAGCGGCTGATTACTCCCTTAATAATTTTTTTTATCTTCACGCAGGAGCGGATGACAACTCCTTAAATAAGCCTGAATGTCCTTTCGAAAACACACTTTTAAGAGTGGTGTTTCTTCGACTAATTTATTTTTTTTCCACGCAGGAGCGGATGACTACTCCTTAAATAAGCCTTAATGTCGTTTCGAAAACACACTTTTAGAGTGGTAGTCATTGAATGTGAACTCCACCCTTACCTGAATGGCAGATGATGTATGTAAGAGATAGTATATCTGATTTTGCCTGGTGATGTCTGTTTCTGCAAAGCTGTGTTTTTATGGTTTATTTTAGAATGTATATATCAAAATTTTTGCTGAGTCAAAAATTTTCCAGGGTCGGGGGGAAAATGTAGTGTTATACTACTTATCATTTTACATTATTTTAAATTCATTTTTCCATTCTGTTTCGATTTTCTGCATTCACCTCAAAACTGGATATTTTACATCACCTTTATTTCCATAGGATCCTGTAACGATTTTAAACCATAAGAACACAATAACAAATCATTTCTACTTCGTATTTTCACATTATCAGCACTTTTAAATTGGTGTCAATGGAGTCTACCTTTTTTCGATCTTTTAGCTAGTTTTCCGTAACTCTACAATCTTGGGCTTTGTGTGGGCAGCTGCGCTACCTTTTTTCCTATATCAATAATATCTCATTTTCCACTTAAATCTTACCGTTTTCTTATTATAAACCAAAAACAAAAATTTGACATGTTTTGTCTTTCTTATTTATATCGTTTCCATGGTAATTATATTCAAATTTGCTACCGATCTGTTATTCCTATTTCGATAATTCCACATAAATCCTCTTTTCTCTTGACCATTTACAAAAAATTTGCGTATAATTTAAATAATTTTTCCGTTCTCTCTAGAAAGGTATAAAAGCCGAACAATCGGTGAAGAAAGGCAGTCTCGCTTCAGTTCGCGAATTAGAAGTATCTCCTAAAGGCCTTATCCCGGGGCCGCACTGCCCCGGGATCCTGCAAGCCTCCATTTACACGTGAAGTCTTCGGCGAAGCCTTCTTAAAACTCGGGCCGCGCCACTCCGGAATCCTACAAGCCTCCATCTACCTCGGAAGTCGCTTCGAGTCTACTACAAGCGCGGGGGCCACACTACTCCGGGCACTACTACTACTTACTCCAGGCGCCGAGTGCACCTACTGCCGGCGCTACCTTTGGGCGCTGCAACTGCTGGCTCTAAGCGTTGCGCGCCCCTTCTCCAGGCGCTACGTGCGCCGGCTCCGGACGCTGCGTGTACTGGCTCCAAGCGCTGCGCGCCGTCGCTGCTAAGAAAACCTACCTCTACAAGCGCAAACGGCGTGTGCTGGCTTCAGGCGCTGCGTGCCGTCGCTGCTAAGAAACCTACTTCTACAAACGCAACGTGTGTCGCTTCGACTTTTAGGCCCCACTTCAACGCTATATTCCCCTATTCTCTCACCTTTATTTTTTTTTATAATCTAATTGTATTCTCACTTCATTCATCATCATCCTCACATCATTTTTTTATAAAATTGTAAATACCTTTTATAAATTTAAATATATTGTTTTCTGGCTCTACCTTTGTTGTTTTGTTGTACTTAGGTTAGGTTCTATTTTTTTATTTTTTTTATTGTCGCTGCACGACAAATTTTTTTAGGAACTATATTTTTTATTTAATTATATTTTAAATCACCTCTTGATAACTACTAATTAAACAATATTAGTATAATTAATTATAATTTATTGTGATTTCGAAAATAGAAAGTGCAATATTTGTGTGCGTTAATTCTGAACGGACCACCGAAGGGGACTGATGTCTGTAAATCAAAGTGATTTCACATAATTATTTTCTTTTATTGCTTGATCTTTACTTCTAAGTTGAAGTAAAGGTTGAGAATGAAAAATATTTTAATTTAAAGCACACTTTTAAATATTTTTAGTGATAATTTTTAATACGGAACATATTCATTACTTGTTTTGACAATGACCCATATATAACGTAATTAATTATAAATTTCTATATTGTTTTTATTCTATATTGCTACACCTACTTCAAATTCTCACCACTCCATGGGTTGACTGGTAGAGAATGCCACAAGGCATTAAGTCCGCCCTTTGTATTCTTTTAGATTAAGGAATGCAATAAAGAATAAATAAATAAATATAAATAAATTTATTCTTAGAACCAACACCTATAGCCTAATGTGACATTTATAGATAATATGTATTTTTACAGATGTTAAGTAGAATAGAATAGAATAGAATGATTTTTATTCAATATAGATTATTACATAATACTTATTGAAAGTCATTATTTTATTTACCACTGGTTCAGAAAATACCTCTGTCCTGGGAAGAACCAGCAAGAAACCCAGCGGGACTTTTTTTTTTAAACATAATTTCACTTAACAATAATTTTGATTATACAATTTTAAATGAATTTTCATAGAACCAGCATGGTGGCGATCACCTTATTCCCAGGGGTTATTTTCATTCATGTATTCCTTGATATTATAATAACCCTTTTTGTACAGTTTTTCTTTAATAAAACTTTTAAACTTGTTTATTGACAAACTTTGAACATGTTCTGGGATTCTGTTGTAAAAGCGTATACATTGCCCCATAAATGAATTACTAATTCTGTGGAGTCTTGTAAGTGGCATTACAAGCTTATGTTTGTTCCTAGTGTTTAAGGTATGAACATCCTTATTCTTATTAAAGCTATTTATGTTTTTATGTACATACATTACATTTTCATAAATATATTGCGATGTCAAAGTTAATATGTTTATTTCTTTAAATTTTTCTCTAAGGGACTCTTTACAATTTAGATTATAAATCGCCCGTACGGCTCTCTTTTGCAAAACAAATATAGCTTCAATATCAGTCGCATTACCCCATAGCAAAATTCCATAAGACATTACGCTATGAAAGTAACTAAAATACACTAACCTAGCTGTCTCAACATCTGTGAGACTTCTAATCTTTCTTACAGCATATGCTGCAGAACTAAGTCTGCTTGCTAATTTAGATATATGGGGGCCCCATTGAAGTTTCGCGTCAATAGTAATACCGAGAAAAACAGTGGTATCCACAAGACTCAACTCCTCCCCATTTAAGAACACATTGGTTTTCGAATGTTTTACATTAGGTATTGTAAATTTAATACATTTTGTCTTATTGCCGTTTAAGAGTAAATTGTTGGCGTTAAACCAATGTACTAGTTTCGATAGAGCATTATTTACATCGTCATATTTAATTGACTGCCGTTTCAGTTTGAAAATTAAAGAGGTATCGTCAGCAAATAATACTATATCGTGATTGTCCCCTACAAGATAAGGTAAGTCATTAATATAGATTAAGAACAGGAATGGGCCAAGAATCGAGCCCTGAGGAACGCCCATTGATACTACCGATCCGGAGGAACATTTACCATTAATGACGACTTTTTGAGTTCTGTTACTTAAATATGAAGTAATAAGTTTAAGCGCCAAATTTTTTACACCGTAATGTTGTAGTTTCCTGATTGATGTATCATGATGAACACAATCGAAAGCCTTGGAAAGGTCACAGAAAATACCTAAGGCATCTTGTGAATTCTCCCAGGCATTAAAAATATATTTCATAAGCTCAACACCGGCGTCAGACGTCGAGCGACCCCTTGTAAAACCAAGTTGATTTTTATGAAGTAATTTATTTGTATTAAAAAAAATTAACAATTGATCCAAAATTATTTTTTCAAAAATTTTACTGAGAGTTGGTAGTACAGAAATAGGTCTATAATTAGCGGGGTCCAATGTACTACCAGATTTAAATAAAGGTATTACTTTACTATACTTCATTAAATCAGGAAACACACCAGAATCAATACAAGTATTAAAAATAATAGCAAGATGAGGTGCAATTAAATCTATTATGGACGCAATCACTGTAACGGAAATCCCCCACAAATCTGCGGTTTTCTTTACATCAATGGTTTTGAAGTATTTTACAATATTATACGGTAATACTTTTTCAAATCTAAATTCTTTTAAACAGGTATTAACATTCTGTTTAAGTAATGATTCGGCGACAGTTGGAGAAGCATTCAATGACTCTGTTGTCAAGATAGGAACATCAGTGAAATATTTCTCAAACACCGCTGCAACTTCTTGATTTGATTTAGTCAATTCATTATTAATTTTTAATTGATAGTTTGAATTACGAGGTTTCTCTTTACCGGTTTCGCTGTTAATTATACTCCACGTCATTTTAATTTTATTCTTAGCTGTCTTAATTTTGTTACTAATATGTAATGATTTGGCTGTGGAGCAAACTCTTTTAAACATTTTAGAATAATTTTTTACATATTCTTTAAAAGCATCGGAAAGATTATACGATCTTTCATGGTAAAGGTCATATAACCTTCGTCTGCTTTTATGAATTCCTACTGTCGCCCACTCATTAAATGCCTTGCGACTGTTTCTGGAGAATGTTTTAGAAGTGAATGTTTTATTAAATTCATTGTTTATAAAGGTAAATAATTCTCTATATAAATAGTCTGCATTGTTCTTATAAGAAAGGGATGGAAGGATTTTTAACATATTACTTCTAAATCTCTCCAGGCGTTTTGCATTAATAGGAACAAACACAATTTTCTCATTTACCTGTTTTTTGTGCATATAAGGTAACGAAACCAGTTGTCCACAGTGATCTGAACTAAGTTTTTGAATTATTGATTTGTTGATTGGTACAACACCTGTAAAAATATTATCAATACAAGTTGCACTACACCCTGCAATACGTGTAGCTTCAAAGAATAAATTATTAAGATTATAGGATTTGAACAAAGAACAGAATTTAATACTGATGGAAGAAGTTTCCAGGAGATTGATATTAAAGTCTCCACACACTACAAGAGATTTATTCTGTTTATTAAGCTTAACTAAAACTTCTTCCATAATTTTTTCAAAAGTATCATAACTTGAACATGGGGGTCTGTAAACACTGACAACAATAAGATGCTCAAGCTCAACACATGCCATTTCTACAGTACGCTCAAGTCCTTGCATAAATTCATTTTAAGGCGTTTCCTTGACCAAATAACCTTGAGCATTCGTTCCCTCTTTAGACGTACTCCGCTTTATCATAGAGTTCACACAATTTTTGGAATTATTTTAATTAAAAAAGAAAAAAGAACTTTAAAAATTAAATAAAACATGAAGAATATAGATTTTTAAATTATCTATCCATTAGTGTAATCCTCAAAGAATTAGAGCGTTGCCTTTAGCAACGATGCATGTAATCAATAATTTTAGTCTTTTTTTTAAAATTAGATTTAAAATGTATTTATAACACATAAAAAAAAATTACAACGTGGAATGTGATGATAGGATATCGAACATTAATAATGTGCTTTTAGATATAGTTTATTTTTCATAACTAATGAGATAATAGTCTCTGAAAAACGCACTATCACAAGGTTTTGGTCGGGGTATCGCCTTAAGTTCGGATCACTATGGACAGTTGGTCTCATTGCCTTATATACACAAAAAACAGGAAAATAAGAAAGTTGTGTTTGTTCCAATAAATGAACATCGCTTGGAGAGGTTTAGAAGTAATATAATAAAAAGACTTCCATCACTTTCATTTAAAAATGGTGCAGATTATTTGTATGGTGCGTTATTTAAAATTATAAGTTGTGAATTTAGTAGAATATTTACTTCTACAACTTTCTCCTTTAACAGTCGCAAATCATTTAATGAATAGGCGACAGTAGGAATTTATAAATGTAGGCGAAGGTTATACGAGCTTTATAATGAAATACCATATAATAGTTGTTATATTTAGAGATTATGTGAGAACATATTCTAAAATATTTAAAAAAGTGTGCTCCATAGTCCACAGCTAAGGCTTTTCATTTAAGCAACAAAATTAAAACTACATCCAACAAAATTAAAATGACCTGGAGAATAATAAATAGTGAACGGGCAAGATTTGAACCGCGCAACTCTGATTTTCAATTGAATATTAACAATAATTTAACTCGATCTGATCAAGACGTTACTATGGCTTTTGAGAAACATTTTACTGATGTTCCTTTTTTGACAACAAAATCATTTAATTATTTTCCTACTGTCGCCAAATCATTGCTTAAACAAAATGTAAAGGCTTGTTCAAATACTTTTAAATTCCATAGAGTATTGCCAAAAATATCGTTAAATATTTTCAAACTATTGATGTTAAGAAAACTGCAGACTTATGGGAGATTTCAGTTGAAGTTATTTTTTCTACAATAGATACAATAGCATCTTATCTATCCACTACATTTAATACAAGCGTCGAATCTGGTGTTTCCTGAATTAGTGAAAATTATTGAAATAAATTCATTTAATAAAGTCATACCTTTATTTAAATCTATTAGTACATTAGGTAGTACATTAGACCCCGCCAATTTTAGACAACTTTCTGTACTACCAAATTTTGGTAGTACAGAAAGTTAAAATAAATAAATATAATAATATATAAAAAATAAAATAAAATTTTTGAAAAAATAATTTTAGTTCAAATGTTAAGTTTCTTTAATGTTAATAAATTGCTACATAAAAATCAATCCGGTTTTACAAGGGGTCGTTCGACAACTGACGCTGGAGTTGAGCTTATTAAACATATTTTTTGTGCATGGGAGAATTCAGAGGATGCTTTGGGTATATTTTGTGACCTTTCCAAGGCCTTCGACTGTGTTCACCATGAGATATTAATCAGGAAGCTACATTACTATGGTGTCAAGAACACAGCCCTTAAACTTATTATTTCATATTTAAGTAATAGAAAGCAGAAGGTTATTATCAATGGTAAAAGTTCTTTCGGGTCACCTGTACTATTGGGTGTCCCACAGGGCTCGATTAATGGCCCATTCCTATTTGTAGAGTATATTAATGACTTACCTTCCCTTGTATGGGATAATCACATATAGTATTATTTACTGATGATACTTCCTTGATTTTAAACTTAAACGTCAATCATTTAAATATCACGAAGTGAATAATACTATATCAAAATTAGTGCATTATTTTAATGTTAATAATCTACATTTAACGTAAATAAGACTAAATGTATTAAATTTGCAACATCGAATGTTAAAAATCTGAATACCAATGTATTTTAAGTGGGGAAGAACTGAGCCCTGTTGAATCCACTGTTTTTCTTGGCACAACTTGACTTCAGTAGGGCACCCATATATCCAAACTAGCAAGCCGACTAATTTCTGCAGCCTATGCTGTAATAATTAAAAATTAAAAATATTGTACAACCGACTTGAAATTTATGTAATTTATATGGGACCACACAAGATGTACCAGTTTTTAAATAAAAAAAGAATCGTCGAAATCTGTTCACCCAGAAAAAAGTTATGAGGTAACACACATAAAAAAACCACATCCGAATTGAGTACCGACTCCTTTTTGAAATCTGTAGAAAAAGATTAAAGGTCTTACTAGCGTCGAGACAGCTAGATTAGCTTATTTCAGTTATTTCCATAGCATAATGTCTTATGGGATTTTGCTATGGGGAAATGCGGCTGATTCAGAAACTATTTTTGTTTTACTGAAGTTTCTTAGAGATAAATTCAAAGAAATTAATATATTAACTTTGGCCTCTCAGTACATTTACAAAAATTTTATGTATGTTCACAAAACAAAGGTAGTTTTAGTAAAAAAAGTGATATACATTCTGTAAACAACACCAGTTTGTCAACTCCACAGAATCAGTAATTCATTCTTGGGGCAATGTATTTACGCTATTACAAGAAATTTAAATGTCTTGTTAAGCTGAAACTGTATAAAAAGGGTTATTACGTCGTAGTCAAACCAATATTTCCTATTCGCAAAAAGTATACTTTTGAAATATTAAAGAAAAAGTTCTCCTGTAAAATTTAATATGAAGGTGAATTTTAAAAACCATATCAAGTTGAAGTCATAGATATCATACGTAATTTTATTTGTGTTTTAATTATTTAGATTATTTAGTTTTTGCATACCTTTAGCGAAAGCGCAAGGTATGTTCTACTATCGCCTAAAAATTAAGATTCCAACGTTTTATCGATTAAAATCGTATCTAGCAATCATATTATACATATAAATGATATAAAAAGCACATTGTTAGTAAATGATTGTTGAACTTATTAATATTTTTTTAAATCGATTAATTGCTATTTTTAAACAAAAAAGGGGTTTTAGTGGCTTATGGTGTGGATTTATCATGTCCCCAAGGCTTGTAAACACAACAACTTTTGAAAATATCAATTGTTTAACTCAATCTATTTTTTAATCTCTTCATCTATCATGTGGGAAGCCACTGAATGTAAATGGCAGTGTAATTTTGTTTTGTTTAGCTATAATTAATTTTTTCGGCTCCAAAATGGCGAAATTTTCGTTGATTTGGTAGCCTTGTATGTAAATTATTTCTGTAAGTGGGGAGCTACAGCCACAGAGTAGTTTACTCACACTCAGTTCGGCGTAAATTTACAGAGTACATTATATATTACGTAAATTGCCGTCGTGAGTGGACATTGTTTTGGTTGTTTGCAGCAGCTTAAAAAGATCGCTGTACAAATACACAATATTCAAATAACCAAATTTCTTAAATACTTGATTATAATAATAATAAGAGATTTTTTTATTACAATATTTTAAAAGCACAGAATAAATAATAGTAGTACTATATAATATAATAATAGTGGCGGCTGCAATGGGTATCAATTTTTTTATCATGGGCGTCATTTTCATGGGTTTCGAGGGTGTTGAAGCCGATAGTGCTGTCGAAATGTATTTAAACTACTTTAAAAAATTCCGTATAATCATGTTATACGTAATTTTTTTAATGCGCTTAAGGTATGCCCAATTGGATTTACAAATATTTTTTTATATTATTAAATCAAATTATTTTTTGCACATAACAGATTTTAAATAGTCAATTATTTGGCACATAACAGGTATTAGTTATAATACCTGTTATTAGTTAAAAAGATATCTGATTTACAGTAGCCACACATAAAACTATTTTTAGATTTTTGTTTTATTGCAATATAATTACGAGTTTTTACAGATCTGTCTTCTTTTGGAATGCTTTGTTCTAGCTTCCCATCTTTTTTTCTGGCAACCCATGTATTGTTTACCCAGTAAACGGCGGCGTTTAGCTTTCGATTGACGAAATATTGTTGTTTGAGAGCTGCTTGGCATTTCGGTGCTTGCTATCAACTCCTGGACAGGATTTGATGAATTGTCATCATCATCGCTACAGTAAACAATTTAACGCTTCCGATTGGTGATTGTAGGAAAGGGTGGGCTATTACTTTGTTCAGGGGATGAATTTATGGACACGTTATTTTCACTGCTGGAGGGTATAGACGGTTGATCACTCTCCTGTGTAACTGTGGAATTTAGCAGGTCTTGAATCAGAGGCATTGGTTCACTGCGAGGTTCTTGGCATGTTGGATGTTGACTTTCCTCTTGTAAACATTTTTCATTATTGGCCGTTAAAACTAAATTTACTATTTTCTTTCCCTGGCTCATTTTGTAGCTTACACAAAAACCAAAGATTTCTTCTTCACTATATAACTTGTGCATAGTACTTTACAAGTTAATACAGTTCATTAACTGACTGTTCTACGTAGTAATTAACTCGAGAGATAAAATAGAACTAACTTTTCCTAATACAAAATATATTTATATTGTACGAGCATGGGAAACTTGAACATAGTGGGCGTATATTCAAAAATATGGTCCTCAATATTAACTAGCTATTCCCTAAACATTTTGGAGAGAACTTACTTACTTGCCTGTCAACTTATCAGTAAATTATGGGTGCAAACAGTTTTAGTTTATCATCTTATTTATTATTTTGAAGGACACGATCCTTGGAACTAATCAGTGCTTTAAAAATGAACTTATCTGCCTGTCAACGTATTGGTAATTTATGGGTTCGAATGACTTTAGTTTCTTATCTTATTTATTAGTGTAATTTTTCTTGAGACTAATATGTGATTTATAAAATTATGCGCTTGTTTATCTATTACTTATTAGCTAGTTAATGTAATGTTAATGTTGTTTTGTGTTTAGATTAAACACATAGCAGATATTCTACTAAACAATCACAATTGACCGGAGTCTAATAAAATATGCTATGTACATGTTTGTCACATAGCAGTCTAGTTGCTGCGCATAGCATGTTTTAAAAAGTGTACAGTCATGGATGTCATGTCATGGATCGCTGAACAGTTCTCGAAAGCACATAGCAGTTATTTTATACGAAAGATTAATTGGTGAACTACTCTTTCTAGTCAAAATGTTAAAATCTCAAAATAGTACACGTAGCAGATTTTAGTTTGACAACGACGTGAATACATGGTCCATGGCTGTTTCTAAAATAAATTTTGTAAATAGTTTATTCAACCATTATTGTAAAATTTACTTTAAAAAGAAGTCCCGCTGGGTTTCTTCCTGGTTCTTCCCAGGACAGAGGGTTTTCGAACTTGTGGTAAAGTAAAAAAAGACTTTCAATAAGAATTGCAAATGTGATCTATATTGAATAAAAATATTCTATTCTATTCTATTCATACTTTGGTGTTATCATGTAATTATGTCCTTCACGTTACACCAACAATGTGTGATTGTGACTGGTACATCTTATGGTTGGTCGAACTGTATTTGCTCTACACTGAATGTGTAGTGCGGTACACTGTCTTATTCCTAATAATGATTAATTGCGTAAGCAAGAGAGCAAGTTGAAACTCCGCTCTCACACGTTTATTATTTTTAACAATTAACCTTCAGAGTAAATTCTAATACGAGTAACATTTTTTTTATAGGATAGGGTGACAAACGAGCACACAGTCCACCTGATGGTAAGTGGTTGCTGTGGCCCATAGACATCTACATTTATCCTCGATTACGAATCAAAATGCAGATGTGTTGTCACCCGTGAGGACTAAAATAAGATGCCTCGTTTCCAGTAAAAAGGGTCTCCGGTTCTCTACACTCACCATACGAAATACAGCAGTGTTAAACTGCTATTTTAGGCTGGTATTCTGTGAGAGCGTGGTCCTTCCCCGGTCGAGCCGACCCATTCGTGTTACAACTATACCACAAATATAGCTGCAGCATGGCTCTACCACGTATAAACATTCTTTTATTTAAATAATTTTGAGAATAATTTCTAACATTAGAAGAAATCTGTCCCAGCTTTTCACAGGTAATTGCAGGATCTCGAAACCAGCATCACCTATTGGGCCCAATTGAAAATCTAAACCGTCACAGTCACTACTCAAACACACATAAATACTTTCATCAAAATCGGTCGAGCCATTTTCGAGTTTTAGCGAGACTGACGGACAGCGATTGATTTTTATAATATATAGAAGAATAAATAAAAATCCCGATTCTCACACTCACTGTAATCACTCACTGACTCATCAATGCCCAGCTTAAGCCTAAGGATTTTTCAGTTTCCACGGGATCGAGAATAAATAGGATTTTTTTTTTTACTTTTTGTTAATAAATAATTTATGTAGTCTAATAAAGACATATTTCCGTAACTATAATTATTTAAAACTAAAAATTTGGCGTGTGTATTGTCTGCTATCTTCTCTTATCTGTGTAGTGTAGCACAGGCTCGGCACGCACTTAACTAAAACACGTCCACTCTCGCCCGAGGCTCTCGTGTAACTGACGCGGTGCGCTCGAGACAGTGACTTATATATAAATGAATGTTTGTGTATTTGTGCATGGTAAATTATTAGTAAATAAAACAAATAACAATATTTACTATATACTATATATATGCAAACACTACATCTCTTTCTTATCAAGATTTTTTTCTTTTTTTCATTATAACTCATAACAATCACAAAACAGCTTGTATTGTCTGTATTAATTATTACATATTTTCGTCTTCTTTATCCTGTTCTAGATTTTGTTCTTTTTCATTCTGATCGGGTGGAATAGCCGTCCAATCGCCTCCTACTTTCTTCAAATGTATCACATTTCTCCTAAACCTTTGGTTCGTTTCACTATTGCGTACTGTGCAGTCACCGTCTCGTGCACTCTCTACAACGTGTGGCGTCGGTTTAAAATTTGTTTGTTGTAAGATTATTCGATTTTTCCACTGCTTTTACGTAAACCTTATCTCCCTGTATTATATCTGAGTGAGTTGCTCTGCGTTTCCTATCTACATACTCTTTTCCTTTTTCTTTTTGTATTTTGTCTCTATCCCTGATATCTGAATCTAAATGATTCTCTAATTTATTTCACCTATTGATGGAATTTTATCCCTACTTTTTCGTTGAAAAAACAGTTCAGACGGTAACTTCCCGGTAACTGTAAGGAGGGGTGCTGTTATACATTAGAAGATACTCCCACAAACATTCTTTTAAATCCTTCCTCTCGATCTGGCTGATACGAAGACGTTTCAAAATATC
Source organism: Parnassius mnemosyne (assembly GCA_963668995.1). Lineage (NCBI taxonomy): Eukaryota > Metazoa > Arthropoda > Insecta > Lepidoptera > Papilionidae > Parnassius > Parnassius mnemosyne. The sequence continues at coordinate 16,284,006 of CAVLGL010000083.1, forward strand.
TGTTTTGTCTTTCAACTTCGCCGATCATTTGAGGCCAATATGGTGCAGTACTAAATTAACTTAATGTTACATTCTTTGCAGAAAGATTGTAACTCTTCACTAACGAACTGCTTGCCATTGTCTGCAGTGATAGAAATAGGATAACCAAGTCTACTGAACATTTCTTTTACCATTTTAATAATCTGTAAGCTTGTGATGTTTTTGTAATTTTTACTTCTTTGTATCGACTATAGTAGTCGACCACTACTAACAGATACTCGTTACTTGGCAATGGTCCCATTAGATCCATTGTGACAGCTATCCATGGAGCTGCAGGCAACTCTCGTCTCTTCATTGGTGCAGGTGGGTTTGGCAAACCCACTAACGTACAACCTTTACAGGCCTTTACTAATTGTTCTACGTCTTTATCGATACGGGGCCACCATACCTTTGATCTCAAGCGTCCCTTCATCGCTACGATACCCTCGTATGCAGCATCTAATACACTCTTGCAGAGTTGCTGTGGTATTACAATTTTATTTCCACGAAGTAGAATGCTATCATGGAAACACAACTCGTTTTCAAAAAAAATGTAACTCTTAATCGAATCGTCCCAGTCGTTCTGATAGACACCTTTTTTCACTTTGTAAATCTCTTGGTCTTTTTCTGAATATGCTACAATGGTACTCATTGGTATAGCAACTGGTCTAGAATTTTCCACATTTGGTACACATGCTGGTCTTTTCCTTTTGGTGGGTTATCAGGATAGTTACATAATCGTGACAAGGGATCAGCTATATTTGTTTTTTCTGGCTTGTATACAACCTTGAATGAATAAGACTGTAGCCTCAGTACCCATCATTCAATCCTTGCACATGGTTTTGACTTAGACCCGAACAATATCTCTAGCGGCTTGTGGTCAGTGACTAAATGAAAAGGCTTTCCAAACAAAAAAATATTAAAATGTGTCGTGAAGCGACAATTAAGAACAAAAGAACCTAACCTAACAACAACGAAACAACAAAAATAGAACAAAAACGAATAATTTATTTAAAATTTAAAAAGATATTTACAGTTTTATATAAAAAATGAAGTATGATGATGATGATGGATGACGTGAATTACAATTATTTTAAAAAAGATAATGAAGATAGATGAGTACTGAAGCGGACCCCGAAGACCAAAGTGGCACACCGCGCTTGGCGGTGGTGCTCACCGCTCACGAAGTATGAACAGGCCTTGCCTGTGTTAGGTGCGCAGCGCCTGGTCTAGGCACACGCAGCGCCTGGAGTAGGCACACGCAGCGCTTGAAGTAGGCACACGCAGCGCCTGGAGTAGACACACGTAGCGCCTGGAGTAGACACACGCAGCGCCTGGAGTAGGCACACGCAGCACCCGGAGTAGGCACACGCAGCGCTTGGAGTGGACACACGCAGCGCCCGGAGTAGGCACACGCAGCGCTTGGAGTAGGCACACGCAGCGCTTGGAGTAGGCACACGCAGCGCCTGGAGTAGGCACACGCAGCGCTTGGAGTAGGCACACGCAGCGCCTGGAGTAGGCACACGCATCGCCTGGAGTAGACACCCGTAGCGCCTGGAATAGGCACACGCAGCGCCCGGAGTAGGCACACGCAGCGCCCGGAGTAGGCGCGCACAGCGGCTGAAGATAGCGCGGGCACTAGTAGGTGGAGGCGTGGGCGTGGCTAGGCGACGATTTCAGGTGAAGGCAGAGGCTTGCAGGATCCCGGGGCAGTGCGGCCCCGGGATAAGGCCTTTAGGAGATGCTTCAAGTTTGAAAGCTGAAGCGAGACTGAGTTTATTGGCTGATTGTTCGGCTTTTATACCTTTTTAGAGAGTTCCGCGCTCGACGGGAAATTATTTAAATTAAAAGCAAATTTTTGTAAATGGTCAAGAAGAAAAGAGTATTTTTGTGGAAGTATTGAAGTAAAAACATCAGACCGGTAACGAATTCGAATAAAAATTGCCATGACAACCAGATAAACAACGATGTCAAAACATGTCAAATTTTGGTTTCAGGCTCGTAATAGAGAAACGGCAAGATTTAAGTGAAAAATGAGATATTATTGATATAGGAAAAAAAGTAGCGCACCAGCGCGCACGAAGCCCGAAATTGCAGAGTTACGGAGAACTAAATAAAAGATCGAAAAAAGAAGACTCCATCGACACCGATTTAAAAAGTGCTGATAGCGTGAAAATACAAAGTGAAAATGATTTGTTATTGTGTTCTTATGGTTTAAAAACGTTACAGGATCCTATGGAAATAAAGGTGATACAAAATATCCAGTTTTGAGGTGAATGCAGAAAATCAAAACAGAATGGAAAAATGAATTTAAAATAGTGTAAAATGATATGTAAGTAGCATAACACTACAAATGTTCGACTCCCCAAACTAATGTTAGTGCCTCTTTTTCCGTTTGGCTTTACCTGCGCTCGCAGTCTATCAAAGTTCGATTACCATAGGCAATAATTCTAGGGCCATTTGTATCATTTTGCACAAGGACAGCACCAAGTCCGACAGGGCTAGCATCTGCTATCACCTGTCTTGCATCTCTGACGTCATAATACCCTAAAATCTGTATTTCCGTGAGCATCCGTTTGAGTTTTTGGAATGCTTTATCTTGTTCCTCAGACCATTGTTTTTCCAAGCTCTCCCTTTTGCTCATCTTCTGTCTTAGCAGGTGCTTCAGAAGTTCTGTCATGGCGGCCAAGTTAGGTATCCATTTGTTTATGTAGTTTAAGAGTCCTAAAATACTTTGAAGTTCTTCTATGGTCTTTGGGACCCTAAATTTCATAATGCTCTCAACGTACTTGTTGAAGGGTTTACTCCTTCATGTGTAAGCCTGTGTCCCAGAAAATTCACATCCTGCGTTTTTTATATGCATTTATTGCTATCCAGCACGGCGTTGTTTTTACTAAGTACCTGTAGAACTTTCTTTAGTCATGCGTCATGTTCTTCTTCACTGTTCCCGAATACCAGGATATCATCAATAAAATTGACGACCCCTTCACAGTTTATCAGCATCCTTTCAATGATCTTCTGAAAAATCTCGGAAGCGCAGGTAATTCCAAGCATTTATTTATTTATTTAACAGTTTATGTACACACATAATTTGATAAGAAAATGGTAAAAACATAATTTTGTACAAAGGCACTGCTTATTCCATGATGAAATTTCTTCCAGCAGGCCTATTGAAGGATAGTTGAAGGAAATAGAGGTAGTCAAGTGTGCACTTGCATAAATATACATATACTATACAAATATATACAAACTTATATATATACGTATATACATCTTCTATACATATAATAAAACTGTAAATGGCAGATGTCTGTACATTTTATATTTTTGTAATAAAAGTGATTGAGGGGTACTAAAAATAAGTAATTAAATACATTTCTACCATTTTTAGAATTTTCTGTCTGTCTGTCTGTCTGTCTGTCTGTCTGTTTGTTTGTTAACGTATCACGTATAAAGTACTAATTTATATCATAAGAATTGTTAAGGAAATTATAAAGTGTATCTTCGGGTTACATTTAGTCTTTATTTCATTAAAATCAGTTCATTCCATCAAAAGTTATGATAAATATTCTGAAGTATGGGTAGGGAAGTATAGATACGAATTTGCTCAACGGTGGCTTTGTTTGAGTCATCAGGTGCATTTTAAACTAATATCATATCATAAATCATAGTTAAATTATGTAAAATAATGATATAATTATGTATAACTAAAACGCAGTAAACAAAAGTATTAAAAAACGTATTAAATATATTATACAAAAATATATTAACCTTATTAACTAATTAACTAAATATTAACTAAATCTGAAGCACAATAGTTTTCCCATTTCTTCGATAGATGGTGGTGTTGTGAAAATGTAATGTAATTGCAATGTTTTTTTTTCCTGTAGATGAGTTTTCATATTTACTGCTAATCTTTATTATATTACTCGCTGCCCTACTGCGTGTTGACAAACTCAATTTATTCTTTACCGCCGAGTACTCTATGTGGTAAATCAAATTTTAAAAGAGCTATTAACAAATCGTTGGTTTTGGCGAGAGTCAAACTTTATTTTTTGCTTACTGTGCAGGCACTGATTTATAAGTTCTCTTGCGTTTTATATAATGTATCAATCGCGTCAATTAATCTCTTTTATTTTTAGAATTGATGTTAGCAGCGCCATCTCTCTTTAAATATATACATATAATAAAAATGATGATAACATATTGTGTCTCTTTCTGTACATTGTATAGGTATATATTTTGGTGGCTAAAATCATTATGGGGAACTGAAAATAATTAAATAAGAACATTTTATAATTTTTAGAATTGTCTGTATGTCTATTTGTCTGTTATTATATGAACGCATCACGTCTAAAGTAAACATCTTTTATTTTCAAAGAAATCGTTAAGAAAATCATAAAGCGTATCTTCGAGTTACATTTAATCTTTGTTTTATTAAAATTGGTTAATTCTATCGAAAGTAATGATTATTAGTTTGAAATGTAGGTTCGAATTTGTTCAATGGCGCCATAAAATCTCAGAAATAGTAATAAAAAGATTTGTGTGTAAAAAAAAACGTTCCATAATAATTAATATATTTATATTTAAAACACAAAAAGAGATTTAAAAAGGATGTTTTCTCACACAAAGGACGTAATAGATGGAGTTGTACAAATTACAAACTTTTCTGAATTGCTGAGATTTTTCGCCGATGAATCGTATTGAGACTTACTGAAGAAATTTGTATCCATCGAAGCCATACAACGGAATCCGACCAAAAACAAAAATTTTGCAACGAAATGTCGTGATATTGTATTTATAATATACGCAAAATCAGTACTGCCACTTTAGCGCTTTGGGAACTAGATTTAGCGCTTTTTTGGAATGTATAGCGCGCATTTCGAAATTTTAGCACCTAGCTTAATCCAGCGCTTTTTGGTGTATTTAGCACACATTTCAATATTTTAGCGACTAGCGGGTTATTAACTCTTTTATGGCAGCACTGTTAGTCCACGTTACTGATAATAATAATAATGACCTTTATTATTTTTTCCCACAAATAGTACATTGCAGTTTATCTTTTTCAAACATATTTTTTCCACAAAACAAAGAGCATGGGAGACGAGTCCAAACTAGGATACCCTGTGCTATGGATCTCCTGGCTTCCCCTTTAGGATGATAAACTTGATTTTTTTACCGACGACTATAAGCGGGGAAATCCCCTTTATTAAAGTTTTCGTTCATGGTTTTGGCAACGCATTTATTTTGCTTTATTCAGTTTCAGTCAGTTGCTTAGAGCACAGCTAAGTTAAAAGTTACTTATAAGTTATAACACAAAGAAACTGTGTAGCAACCGCAATCAGATGCTGACATCTGAAACTAAGTTGCGAAATACATTGCACTTTAAAACAATTAATGACATTTTTATTGTTCGTACAGTACTAACTACTGTTGACAGCAATTGCCATAATTATAAGTCGATGTCCTGCGAAGTATTGATACATCAAAAAAATATTGCCAGAAAAAAAACTTAATGTTGTTTTCTTTATTATGATTATATAAAAAAATACAAACTTTGTTTGTAGTTAATTTAGCGCGAAATCTAGGGCTTTTTTAAAGCGCTGTTTTCATGAAATCTAGCGCTTTTTGTGTTGTCCTAGAGCTGAATGAGTTTTTTTTTATCTGGCAGCACTGCCCAAAAACCCTCTATTAAGAAGTAACTTTCCTTTCAGTTTTAAGCGCGTTCAGTTCCCAGTTACAGTTAGCGTGTGTTATGCGATGACCGTAAATAAAGCGCAAGGTCAAACTTTACGCGTTGTAGGAGTGTACCTCAGTACTGACTGTTTTGCACATGGCCAACTTTATGTTACTTTTTCCCGCGTTAGTAGCCCCCGTAACCTTTTTGTGTACACCCCGGCTAAGCCTACATCTAACGTCGTTTACACAGAAGCTCTATCATAAACGACTTAGAACTTTGATGATAATGATTTATTTAGTTACCACTTATTGATACAGTAATGAAATAAATCGTTTAATATTCTCTTACCTAAACGACAAATTCTTTATGTAAAACCTGTATACGCGAGCTACGCCGCGGGCACAGCTAGTATATAAATAAATATTATATATTATAAAAAAATATATATAATTCAATATATATTTTTAATGTTACGAGTACTTATATGCATACCAACACATTACGATTTAGTAATTATGGAGTGAGTGATAGTGCTCTTTAACAAGTCTTTTAAACATAGACACCGATTTAGCATCACGAATCCTAAAGGGAAGTGAATTCCACAATCGTACTGCGTTAACAGAAAAAGAATGAGAATAGAGCATGGTATTGAAAGACGGAAATCTTAACAATGTTCTAGTATTTGACCTACATGGTACATCTGGAGAATGAACAAAAGTAAAACGATTTTTCATATATAGCGGAATAGTAGGATTATGTAGAATATTGAAAAGAAGACAGAGGATACGAGTGTTCCGGCGAAGGCGGATTGGGAGCCATTTAAGCTGCTTGCGATAAACAGAAACGTGATCGAACTTCTTTAAGCCAAAAATGTATCGAATACATAAATTTTGCAAGCGCTCAAGTTTATTAATTTGCTCCTCTGTAGCATCCAGATAACATACATCAGCGTAATCTAAAATTGGTAAGATAAGAGTCTGGACTATGGATATCTTAGTAGACAAGGGTAGAAAACTTAGAAGACGCTTTAGAGAATGAAAGGCATGAAAGATTTTCCTACTTACATCTGTAATATGAGCGCCCCAAGTCAGATTGCAGTCAAAAATAACGCCTAGGTTCTTGGCAGTATCTGAGTAGGGAATAGTGGTACCATCAATTCGTAGAGTTTGGAGAGAGGAGAAATCAAGCAAGCCACGCGCATATCTTTTGCCTATTATCAAGGCTTGGGATTTATTTGGGTTTATTATGAGACCAAAAGATCTTGACCATTCGCTAATCTTATTTAAGTCATCATTCATAGCTTCAATCGCCAAGTTAACTTCAGATGCCACAAAATTACGATATAACTGCAAATCGTCAGCATAGAGGTGGTAATTAGATGATATGACTTTAGTGATACAATTAATAAAAACGGCAAAAAGCAGTGGAGATAGGACTCCACCTTGAGGTACACCCGCAGTTACATTATACCATTGGGAGTATATTTCACCTGAACGAACACATTGAGAACGATCTTGAAGATAGGAGTCAAACCATAGAATAACAGATCTAGACACATTAATCGACATAAGGATACTTATAAGGATATCAAAATCGACAGAATTAAACGCACTGCTGAAATCTAGTAGAACAAGAACTGTTAAAAATCCATGGTCCATATTCTAACGAATATCATCAGTAACTTTAAGAAGGGCAGTTGTTGTACTGTGACCAGGTCGGAAACCAGATTGATATGGACATAAGATATTGTCCGACGGCTCCGTGGCGCAGTGGCTTAGCAATCAGTTGTTGCGCTGGGGGCCGCGGGTTCGAATCCCGCACGGAACAAGTATTTGTATGGCCTACAAATAATTGTTCCGGGTCTGGATGTTTGTCCTTGTGCAATTTATGTTTGTAAACTGCCTCCACGACACAGGAGAAAATCCAAGTGTGGGGGTAACGTTTTAAAAAAAAATTGTCACTTTTGAGAAAGGCTGAAAATTGCTTGTGGACAATGTGTTCAAGAACTTTAGAAAGAAATGGCAAGATTGAAATAGGACGAAAGTGAGAGGTAGATGAAGGATTAGATATCTTAGGGATAGAGACAATGTGAGCTAATTTCCATCACGACGGAAAACAACAAGAAGATAAAGAGAAATTAAAAATGTGAGTAAGAACAGGTAGAAGAAAAGAAAGGATAGGCATTATCATATTAGAGCATATGCAGTCATTTCCAGCAGCCGTAGATGATATAGCTAAAATTGATCGGTTAGTATCGTCTTCGGTGACTAAAGAAAAACCAAAAGTGGCACACTGCAGAGCTGGGTGCTTAGTCAATTCTAACATTGACCTAGCTTTATCACGTGCAGAGATAGAAATAGGAGGGCAAGAAAAATGTTGGTTGAGAATATTTAAGTCTATGTCTCCACTTAGAAGTGTTTGTGACTTTCCAACGCCAACATTTTTAAGAAATCTCCAGGCTTTTGCGGGATCACATTTAGTTAGGGAGTCATTAAAATAACTCCTTTTTGCATCTCTGCAAAAACGATTGCACCGATTACGTAGGATCTTATAATTTGTTAAATTACTCTCCAGTAGAAATCGCTTGTATCTTCTTTTAGCTTTATCCCTACGTGCCATGAGCTCCTTTAAAGCTGGAGTTATCTAGGGGACAGGATTATGTTTTATTTTAACGCGTTTAACCGGGGCATGAATATCATATAAGTTAAGTATGATATTGTTGAAACTGTTCATTTTGTCATCTACTGTTTAGCTGGCAAAAACCGGCGCCCAATCTATCAACCTAGCATCACGTCTTAAGACCTCCAAATTAATGCCCCTGTAACTTCGAAGGAATCGAAAGTTTGACTTACGCTTAGGAGGTCGAACACGGTAAGACAGATAGATAAGGTCATGGTATGAGAAAGAAGCAGTTAGTTGTCCATGGCTGGCAACATTGTTTGGAGAAGATACTATAATTAGGTCAAGGAGAGATGGAGTACAGTTTGGGAAGTGGTGAGTGGCTGAAAGAGGTAGGATCTGAAGATTAAAAGAGGACAAAAGTGATTGCAACTTATTCGTACGGTGGTCATTTTTAATTAAGCACGTATTAATATCACCCATCAAGATAACATGATTATATAAGAGATTGAACTCACCAAGTAGTTTGTCAAATGCGTCAAAATAATTAACATAAAGGTTAGGACTATAAAGAACTCCTAGTAATATTTGTGTGTGATTAAGGGTAATTTCCAAAAAGAGGTGTTCTGCAGAATTAGAATATATTTGCGAAGATGTACTGATCACCTTAAAAGGTATTTCAGCACGTAAATATATAGAAACACCTCCACCACCCTTGCCTACTCGGTCATTGCGTATTAACACATAACCAGGAAGTGAGTATAGAGTGGAAGGAAGAGTAGGTTTGAGAAAAGTTTCAGAAATCAAAAGAGCATCGAGATGAGTATTGCTAATGGATGCTAGAAGGTCAGAGTAGTGGCCAGGAACACTTTGCGCATTAATGTGGGCGATATTTAAATTTTCAGGGTATTGAGAAAATACCGAAGAAATATGATCGAGCAGAGTAATTGGTTCAGACGACGATTCGGTGTCCACGCTTAAAAAACTGTTAGTAGACGACGAGCATGAGAAAAAACTTTCATTAAGGTCTGATAAATTATTCATAGTTTATGATGATAATAATGAATATAATAAAATAAAATAACAAATACATATATATATATATATATATATATATATATATATATATATATATATATATATATATATATATATATATATATATATATATAAGTATAACTATGAAAGTAAAAAAAAATTAAAAAAAACCGACTATTAAATTAATATTAAAAATTCAAACTTAATAACTCAACTCACTCTCTGGCGTGATGGAAGAAATTTTAAGTCAAACCTAGGGAAAAGAAAAACAAGAAAAAGGGACAAAAGAAATAATTTTTGATCACTAATAAAACAGATCGAGAGAATTAATAAAAATACTTCAATATTACATTCAGCAATATACGAAAACATTGAACGGAGCTTAGATATGGTACATTGATTGCAACATGTTAATGTAAACAAAACAAATTTTGCATAACCACAAGAGAGAAAAAAAAACAAAGATTAGATGCTGCTGTTATTGCAAAGTAGTTGTGTAATTCGTAAACTGTAAATTATTAACGACGGCGTGTTTTCTTTGGCACATTTTCGCAATTTTTCGATGATGTACCTTTCGGTGATGATGTTTCTTGTGAACGTGATGTTTTATTTGAATCGGTAATTATACACGGATATTTAACTGTTAGCTGTTCCAATTCAGTCATAGTTTCAATTTTTAGTCTTGATTTGTCAGGAAGGATGATTACTATTTTGCCATTGGATGACCAACAGTGTTTAATGCCGAAGTGTTTGCGCGCTGCAGAAAATACCCGATGTCGTGTTTTAGTTAAAAACTCGGAAATGGTGATGCCGGAGCTTTTCAGATTGGTTTTGCTGTCCCAAACAAGTTGCCGATGCTCAGTTTCAAAAAATCGAACTAAGACAGGCCGAGTTTTCCCTTGAACAGATCCGAGTCTATGACAGACTTTTAGGCTGTCCTTACTCAAATCTGTCAACTTTAACTGATTCGATATTACAGAGTGAAGGACATTATGAAGATTTTCATTAACCTTTTCGGGTATCCCGTGAAATAGCAACACTTTGTGTCGCATAGCGGTTTCGTGTCTGTCTAAGCCGAGGCAAAGCAACTCAATTTGGGTTTTCAATCGAGATAATGTTTGCCAAATAAAACATTTAAATTCAGAGAAGTCACGCGAAAGAGACGAAAGATCAGGATGTGAAGAATGAGTCTCCGCGTGACATTTCTTCAGTTTCTCTTCATAATCAAGCATCCGAGACCCGAACATATTCTCAAGTTCTTTCAAGTTGTTAGTCAGCTGAGCATCCATAACTACCGCGTCAAGGAAGTCTTCCTTAATTCAAGTTTTTTTGGAGAACGAATGTAGTTACCAATGAGTAAGGTGAGTTTAGTTTGTACTTAACGCATTTAAAAAGTAGAAATTACAATGAAAATAATTATAAAAATATAAATAACTAGCGCACACCGAATTTGCGTGTAGACGTCGCGACTACCCACGCACCTTTTCGTCCATTATTCTTTTATATCTATATAATCTTTTGGGGGTTATAAAAGTCGTTATGTGTCTGGATTCAGAGTGAATTTCCACTTGATGGAAGGCATTTTTTTATGTCTAATTTGTTAAAATATTTAGCTTTCTTCATTTTAGGCAAAAATGGTCCATAGTAGGCAGGGGGTGGTTTTCTCGCAATATAGCGGCGTTCGTACATCTCATATCTACGCACAAACGTAATTCACCATTTTGTTTCATGATTGGAACATTGGTGAAACCCATTTAGACGGGCCTTGCACTTCTTCAATTATATCACTGTTTAGTGATTCCTTAATTTTGATTGCAACTTTCTCTTTAATGGGGATCGGTACTCTCCACTTGATTCATCCCGATACCAAGTTTTAAGACACCCAGACGGACTGCTGTGTTCTTACCCAACAGGTCTCTAGTAGGTACCCCCGAAATCACGAAAATGGTTGTATGTTCCTTTCGTCCATCGACTTCGAGTATAGTTTCAAATGAACCCTCTATTGCCAAAGGAGAGCTACTACCATAAGCTAATAATGTCTTGTCTGGTCTTTACATTTGATTAAAAGCATATACTTTTTTGCTTTTTAACTCTTCCCACGTTTTGTAAGATATAAGTTTCTTGCGCAATTTCGAATTACACTTTTCCGCAATTTGATCTATGAGATGATCATCTTGCTTTTCGAATGCAAACTTTTCGGGCTGTTGACGCAATCTTATCAAAAACTTCTCAAATTTTTCTCCTTTTTCCTGTTTTAGCAATCGAAAAACATGCCACTCATAAACTTTGCTCCGTTTAGGTTGAAAATACTCGTCAAGTTTTTTTTATGGCTACTTTAAATACATCAACGGTTTCTGATGATTCGAGATTGGCACCCGGTAAATTGTGGAATATTTCTTGTATCCCAGGGCCACCAAAATGCAATAGCGTAGCTCGTTTCTCGAGTGCTGATATAACTTCAGCTGCGTCCAGATAGATTACTAGAGACCTTTTCCATTTTTCACACCTTATAGCCATAGATGTGCTATCACATTAAAGCTGATAACAATATCATTATTATTATTATTTTAGGGGCAAACTGAAACAGTTTCTTATATTTTTATTTCCAATTTAATGCTTCTTTCAGATTCATTATCTTCTTCATGCATGCACGTCTAGGTATCCGAGTACTTTTGACCCTACCCTCTTCGAGCAATTTGCTCACATGGTCTTCGAAAGTTAGTCTCGGTCTACCTCGACACCTTTTAATATTAACTTTCGCGCTATATATTTTCTTCACCATTCGGTCTTCACTCATTCGCTCAACGTGCCCAAACCACCGAAGCACGCCCTTATCAATTTTTGTGATAAGGTCATCTTTCAAACCTGCCATATTGCGAATCTCTTCGTTTCGCTTTCGGTCGGCCATGGTAACGCCGCACATTTTACGAAGAGATCGCATCTCCACTGCATTCAACTTACTTTTATGCTTCTTCTGGCATACCCAGGTTTCGCTGCCATATAACAAAGTCAAAAAGAGGTTTGTAAGCATCGTGACACTTGGCGATCTGTTCTCTCTGGCTACCCCGTCAGGGATTGTGCGTGAAGATAAGTAATTTAATGCTGGTATTTTAATACCCAAAGTCCAATTTAATGGTAGTAACTTAGTGCCCAAAGTCCAATTTAATGGTGGTACCTACCTTAGTACCCAAACTCCAATTTAATGGTAGTACCTTAGTACCCAATAAGCGGCCGAAACAATTTGAAAAACAATTTGAATTACAATTTTTTTTCACTACTATGCAGTGTGTTTCGTGCTTAAAACCTGTGACACAAAATGAACTTCTAACTTATACGGCCTGTAAATTGCACCTACACTATAGGTGTGCCAATTACACCTCAGCTGACTTTCGAGAACATGGAGACTCCCTGAAAAAATATTTTATGTGTGGTAGCTGTACATAAATAACAAGAAGATACCGAAACGATAATACTCCAATATCAAAAGCACAACCATCGAAAATGGCAAAAAGTCCGGGACCTCAATTAGATATAGAAAAGAGTCCAAACCATACTCCGAAACAACTGACATACGAAAAAGTCAGTAACTTGTTTGACACTAAAATTGAGGATGAAATTCAAAAAATGTTAACTTCTTTAATTAAGTCCCAGAAAAAGGAACTTGAGGATATTAAAGTTAACCTTAAAGAAATTCAGCATTTAAATCTATACAAATAAATAAAATTGAAGTGTGTGTTTGTAATGTCAAAATTTCAGCTTTTTACTAAATGCATATGAAAGTTTATACGGTACTAATAACAAAAATAAAATTTTTATACTTTTTGTCTGTCTATCTGTTTCTTCCGGCTAATCTCCGAAACGGCTGAACCGATTTTGTCACAAGGAGTAACTTAGACTACTTTTATTTTAGAAAAGAATTAGGGTTCCGAGCAAAAAAAATAAAACCCCAAATAACACGCGGGCGAAATCGCGAGGAACAGCTAGTAAAAAATAAAATACGATACAAATTAATTTACTTCACAGTACACAATAGCTTTGACATTACTGTTACTTTATATTAATTCTTTTGACCAAGCAATCTGGCTGACTAATCACTTAACCTATTTCTATGTTTTCTAATTACTAACGACGCTTTAGAAAATAATCTCTCAGCAGGTACTGAAGTTGCAGGTATTGAAAGAAAATCAAGGGCCATCTTCGATAAAATCGGATATTTTGTCTCATGCGTCCTCCACCACTCTGCTCTGGGTTTACTTAGGTACTCCTCCAACTCGTTAATAACTAAGCCTTGAAGACAAGATCCAGATCCATTTTTACACATTTCAAGTGTTTTAAAAGTGTCTACAATATTTATCAAATGGGTGACGATATATTCGAGCACTTTGTGTCTTAAAAACACACACTTCCAAAATTCGAGAGTTGCAGTGAACTTATTGAACATCTTTATCTATTAGGTAATAATAATAATAATAATAATAGACCGTATGGAAGGAGAAGGAGCTCCACGGGAGGTTCTACAAGGCTCTACATGAGCCTTGCGTAGACACAGTCGCCTCCCTCCACTGGCTACGTTTCGGTGACCTCTTTGGGGAAACCGAGGGTTTTGTCTGTGCGATACAAGATCAGGTTATTAAGACCAACAACTATCGGAAATACATCCTAAAGGATGGCGCCGTCGACATCTGTCGAGCTTGTCGCCATCCCGGTGAGTCACTTAGGCATGTCATCTCCGGTTGTTCGGCGCTTTCTAACTCTGAGTATTTGCACAGACACAACCTAGTAGCCAGGATTCTACACCAGGAGCTCGCTCTGAAATACGGTCTCGTGGATCGGAAACTGCCATATTATAATTACTTGCCGGAAGCCGTGCTCGAAAATGACCGCGCCAGGCTCTACTGGGACCGGGCCATCATCACGGACAGGACTATTCTTGCGAATAAGCCTGATATTGTGCTGATGGACCGGGCACAGTCAAGGATATTTTTGGTCGACATTACCATTCCTTATGACGAGAACCTCGTGAAAGCCGAAACAGATAAGTTGACAAAATATCTGGACCTGGCTCACGAGGTAACCGACATGTGGGGTGGTCTGCCGGCCGAAATTATTCCTGTGGTCGTCTCTGCGAACGGGTTAATCCCAGTCAGCCTCTCGGGTCATCTGAGGCGACTGGGACTCCGTGACGGATCGCTCCAAGCTCAAATGCAGAAGGCGGTGCTCCTCGATACCGCCCGCATCGTCCGCCGGTTTCTTTCCCTTTCTCCCTAACCCTCGGCCGTTTGGTCTCCCCTGCCGAGGGCTTCCATCTGGTTGGATTTTTATATATTTATGTAATTTTTATGTATTTATTTTATTTTATTGATATTTATGTAAGTTTATCATTTTCATTTACAATTATATATTTATACAGCCCAACCAGATGAGAAAACTATACAAATACCCCATAATAATAATAGAAAGTAATTATTATAAACCCATATAGTTAATGTTATAATAATTACTTACTAAAATATTTTTTTATGATATCTACATATTCTTACCATTATCTAATTACAATATTCCTTGCGAAATCAGCATAATGTATTCGTGTCCACTCTGAGCACCCGTAAACTTATTTTATTCTTTGGAACATGTACTCTGTGGCGGCAATCAAACAGTGTCAAATGTAGTGCGTGCGGCGCGGCGGCGACGATTGTATGCGATATCAATAGTAGCCGCCGGCACATGTATCTTGACCTTGTACTTTGAATCGATTGATTTGATTCGAATAGCTGCACAATTTCTTTGACAGGTCAGTATCCGACCTTTGATGACGCCGAAAACAAGATGCCGACAACAAGACGCCGACAACAAAACGCCGCGCACTATCAAAGTGCTGATGGTCAAAACTAGGGATGCATTCTTTTTTTTCTTTTAATCAATATTTTCATTTGCTATGTATGTTTATGGTATTGTTCGTAATACGCATAAGTTTAATTTTCCATTTTTTATTATATTTTTTTGCGTCTCATAGAGTCCCTAAGCGTATACCCGAACTCCTTGTCGTGAAGCGACAATTAAAAAAAATTAAAAAATAGAACCTAACCTAAGTACAACAAAACAACAAAGGTAGAGCCAGAAAACAATATATTTAAATTTATAAAAGGTATTTACAATTTTATAAAAAAAATGATGTGAGGATGGTGATGGATGAAGTGAGAATACAATTAGATTATAAAAAAAAATAAAGGTGAGAGAATAGGGGAATATAGCGTTGAAGTGGGGCCTAAAAGTCGAAGCGACACACGTTGCGTTTGTAGAAGTAGGTTTCTTAGCAGCGACGGCACGCAGCGCCTGAAGCCAGCACACGCAGCGTCCGGAGCCGGCGCACGTAGCGCCTGGAGAAGGGGCGCGCAACGCTTAGAGCTAGCAGTTGCAGCGCCCAAAGGTAGCGCCGGCGGTAGGTGCACTCGGCGCCTGGAGTAAGTAGTAGTAGTGCCCGGAGTAGTGTGGCCCCCGCGCTTGTAGTAGACTCGAAGCGACTTCCGAGGTAGATGGAGGCTTGTAGGAGTCCGGAGTGGCGCGGCCCGAGTTTGAAGAAGGCTTCGCCGAAGACTTCACGTGTAAATGGAGGCTTGCAGGATCCCGGGGCAGTGCGGCCCCGGGATAAGGCCTTTAGGAGATACTTCTAATTCGCGAACTGAAGCGAGACTGACTTTCTTCACCGATTGTTCGGCTTTTATACCTTTCTAGAGAGAACGGAAAAATTATTTAAATTATACGCAAATTTTTTGTAAATGGTCAAGAGAAAAGAGGATTTATGTGGAATTATCGAAATAGGAATAATAGATCGGTAGCAAATTTGAATATAATTACCATGGAAACGATATAAATAAGAAAGACAAAATATGTCAAATTTTTGTTTTTGGTTTATAATAAGAAAACGGTAAGATTTAAGTGGAAAATGAGATATTATTGATATAGGAAAAAAGGTAGCGCAACTGCCCACACAAAGCTCGAGATTGTAGAATTACGGAAAACTAGCTAAAAGATCGAAAAAAGGTAGACTCCATTGACACCAATTTAAAAGTGCTGATAATGTGAAAATACGAAGTAGAAATGATTTGTTATTGTGTTCTTATGGTTTAAAATCGTTACAGGATCCTATGGAAATAAAGGTGATGTAAAATATCCAGTTTTGAGGTGAATGCAGAAAATCGAAACAGAATGGAAAAATGAATTTAAAATAATGTAAAATGATACGTGAGTAGCATAACACTACATTTTCCCCCCGACCCTGGAAAATTTTTGACTCAGCAAAAATTTTGATATATACATTCTAAAATAAACCATAAAAACACAGCTTTGCAGAAACAGACATCACCAGGCAAAATCAAATATACCATCTCTTACATTCATCATCTGCCGTTCAGGTAAGGGTGGAGTTCACATTCAATGACTACCACTCTAAAAGTGTGTTTTCGAAACGACATTAAGGCTTATTTAAGGAGTAGTCATCCGCTCCTGCGTGGAAAAAAAAGTAAATTAGTCGAAGAAACACCACTCTTAAAAGTGTGTTTTCGAAAGGACATTCAGGCTTATTTAAGGAGTTGTCATCCGCTCCTGCGTGAAGATAAAAAAAAATTATTAAGGGAGTAATCAGCCGCTCCCAAGTGAAGATAAAGATAAAGAAATACCTCAAGTAAGCTTTAGTCGCTATGACTTAAGTAAAGATTAAGAACGGCCAGAGCGGTAGGGCTCAAAGCCAGAAAACAGCAACATCACCAACGAGATGTGTCTGAAATAAAAATAAAAAGTGACGATTAACCAACGAAAGTTCGAGGTCCTAAAGCAAGATGTGTTGAAGAACACTGGATCATCAAACAAACAAACAAATTAAAAGAAATAAAAATAATAAGGTGAGAATGATGGTGATATTTATACATATATACAAATTAATAGTTAATAAAAGTTAAGAAAATTTATGATTTTACATCTTTGATGTGCCACTTGCCTCTAACTCCATTAGGGTCTTCAAGTACATAGACTAGTGGTGACAGTTTAGCTATCACTTTACACTTGATGAACTTAGGGGCAAGTTTAGCATTAAAGTATGCGCCGGCATTGCTTAAAACATGATTTTTACGCCAAACAGTATCTCCCACATTAAATTCTTTAAAAGCCCGGCGAAGATCATAGCGAGCGCTATTTTTAGCGTGCGCTATGTAAAGTTTAGTTTGAACTTTGTGAAAGATAGATGAGAGGAGACCAGCATTAGACGCGTAAATATCACGAGGCATAAATATTAATTCCTCGAGGTTCTGAGTTGGAGTATAGAAGGAACCACAAGGTATTGTTTCTCTACCAAAGACTAAAAAGTTTGGAGTAAAGCCAGTAGCTACATTTGTAGCGCTGTTCATTGCGTACTGAATTTTAGTAAGATGGTTGTCCCATGATCTATGATCGTCTCCTACTAGAGATGCTAGAGCTGTAATAATTGTACTATTAAACTTCTCCGTAGGATTAACCTGAGGACAATATAAAGCTGTGTGAAAAATAAAAGGAACGTTATAAGAATTTAAGAATGAGTGGAATTCTCGCGACTGAAATTGAACAGCATTGTCCATTATAATAGTTTGGGGAATGCCATGAACTAGAAAAACTGAAGTAGCACGTTTAAGGGGAAAAATCATAGTAAATTTAGTAAAATTGCAGTTAATTACTAGAATATACTGATTTCGTCTTCGAGTCATAGGCAATGGACCCATAAGATCTAAGGATATAGTTTGAAAAGGTCTGGAGCAAAGTTTAGGTTTACCCATAAGACCATAGGGAGAATGATTAGGGTGTTTGTAGGTTAAGCAGGTTTCACAAGTTGAGATTAAATTGGCAATATCCTTAAACATACCAGGCCAATAGTATTTTAAAGATATTTTCTTGAATGTCTTGAAGATACCAAGATGGAGTTCTGAAGGGGAACCATGGTTAACTTCAATAATTGCATGTCTATCTTGAGGTAGTGGAACTTCTTTCCAAATAAAGTCATCGTTTAGACGATCGGGAGAATGGATGCAGCGATAAAGTTTGTTATCCCTGATAGTATAGTTGGGATATGAGTCTGGGTTGTTGGAGCATCCGAGAAAAATCTTGTTGTAGTGCTCAAGTTTACGATCAGGTGGTTCTTCAATCGTAATAGGGTGTACGCCTTGAGGTGAAATTTCTCGTGTATCAGGACGTTCTTGATTCTTATGTCTTGATAATAAATCTGGAACAACGTTATCCTTTCCTTTTTTATGTTTCAGGACAAAGTTAAAGCAAGATAAGCGTAAAGTCCAGCGAGCAAGTCTTCCTGATGGATTCGATAAGTTCTGAAACCATTTAAGTGCAGCATGGTCAGTATATATTGTAAATTCTTTACCATTGTCTAGGTAACATCGCCAATGTTCTAACGCAGTTATTACAGCCAATGTTTCTCTTTCAGTAGTTGAGTAGTTCTGTTGATTTTTGTTTAGTGCTTTACTCATGTAAGCAATCACGACTTCTTTGTCATCTTGATGTTGAGTAAGCATTGCTCCTATGCCATAGTTTGATGCATCACAATGTACAGAGAAGGGTAGTTCGAAGTTAGGACAAGCAAGGACAGGAGCAGTTACCAAAGCTTCTTTAAGTTTCTGGAAAGCAGCTGCAGCTTGTGAATTCCAAAGAAATTTAGGAGCGTTCTTCCCGGAACAGGTTAGTTGATTGAGTGGAGAGGCAATAGTGCTAAAGTTTGGAATGAATCTTCTGAACCAGCTGCAGGTGCCTATGAATCTTCGCACTTCTTTTCTACAAGTAGGTACAGGATATTCTAATATAGCTTTTATTTTATCTGGATCAGCACGTAGACCGTACTCGTCCACTAGAAAACCAAGGTATTTCAGTTCTTTCCTGAAGAATTGACTCTTCTCAAAGTTAATAGTCAGATTAGCATATGAAAGTTTTTCATGGACTTTCATGAGGAGTGATATGTGTTCATCAAAAGTCTCGCTAATGATAACGATGTCGTCCAGATAGCAAAATACCTTGTTCTCAAATTCAGGGGTAAAAAGCATATCCATTAATCTTTGTAGAGTTGCAGGTGAGTTAGAAAGACCAAAAGGCATTACCTTGAATCTAAACATACCTCTTCCAGGTACATAAAATGCAGTTTTATCCTTATCAGCAGGATTCAAGGGAATCTCCCAAAATGCTTTCGCAATGTCGATGCTTGATAAGTATTTGGCATTCCTCAAGTTGTCCAAAATTTCGCTTATTAGTGGCAGACTATAAGCATCACGACGTGTAACTGAGTTAAGCTTCCTGCTGTCTACGCAGAAACGCCATTCACCATTCTTCTTCGGAGTGATGAGAACTGGAGATAACCAAGGACTTTCGCATTGTTCAATGACGTTCCATCGCAGCATCTTGTCAACTTCATTAATTAACGCCTTTTGTTTTTCAGGAGACAGTCTGTAACATCTTTGTTTGATTGGGAGAGAATCACCAGTGTCAATCTTGTGGGTGATTAAGTGTGTGAATCCCAGGATACCTTTTTCTTCAAAAGAAATTGTCTTGAAACGTTGGATGATGTCATTAGCGATGTTCTTTTGATTAGGAGTTAAATGCTCATAAGGTAAAACTTTAGTATCTTTAGTTTCGATAGCAGAACATTTAGATTCTGTAAAGTTAAGAGAAGATAAAACACTAGGTAAAAGATTAAATTTTCTCCAAAAGTCAATACCTAATATTAGCGAAGGAAAAATTTCAGGGAAAACGTAAGCTTTAATTAAATGAGTTTGATTATTAAAATGAATAGGTAAGTCAAAATAACCCAAGGAATTAACTTTTTGATTATTAGCAGTAGAGACAGTAATAAGATCTGACTTGAAAAGTTTGCAGCCCAGTTTAAGAATTTCCAAATGAGAATTATTACCCAGAATAGTTACTGAACTGCCAGAATCTAGTAAACCAGATAAAGTTAAGTTATAAATTTTGACATTAACGAATGGACGATTAAGATCTTGTTCCTTGGAGTAGAGTGTAGAAGAGATTCTGTAACAAGAAAAGAAGTTTTGAATTGTTTTAATCCAATTAGTCCAATCGTCGTTATCAAAGTTTAAGTTACTTTTCAAGTCAGTAGTTAGTTTTTTGAACTAGTATTAGGTTTGGGAGAACAAGTAGGGCAATCTGCAGTTTTAAAACCCTTAAGACCACATTTGAAACAAATCACGAATCGTGGTTGAGTACAAGTGTTCAAAGAATGTCCTTGTTTACGACAGCGAACACAAAAGGAGGTTTGTTGAGGAGCTTTAGTTTGAGAGAGACTATTAACTTGTCTAGAAGGGTATTTGTAGGATGGAGTGAATTTATTCATGAGGGGAGGAGAGGGTCGTGAGTTATTAGAAGAATTTGGAGAGTCAACTGAACTTGAACAACTGGAATGCTTGTAGTTGAATTCAGAAATAAGAGGACTTTGTTGTACATTTGGTTCTTTAAATTGTTTGTCTCTGTCTAGGAATTTTTCATAGTTTTGGCAAGTAGTCAGAAGAGAGTCGATAGAGTCAATGTCTTTTAGAGCTACGAAGACTGAATAACATGGGCGAATATTCCTTAAAATAATCTCCAATTGTTCTGTTTCAGAAAGTTTCTTCGAAAGACGAGAAAACATTCCAGACATGATGTAAATATAGATGACAATAGGTTCATCTCGACCTTGAGTTCGATTCCTAATCGCTTCTAAAAGTTTGTGATCATAATCAAAACCACCAAAGTCTTTGATTAATAACGAAAAAAGTTCGTTCCACGTTAAGTTTGGATTCTGATTATATTTAAATCTGAACCAATGAAGAGCATTGTCAGTGAAAATTTCAAACGCTTGTGAAATCAACAAGTCTTTGGACAAGCCACGAGCTATACAATATTCTTCCAGTTTTTGAAGAAAGGATCTTGGACAGCTTTTACCATTGAAGGTGTGTCTTTTCAAATCTTTGAAGACGTTGGTTGGAGAAAAAGATTGAGGTGGTGGTGAAGGATACGGGGTATGGACCTGAATAGAATTTTGAGAAACAAGAGGGAGTTCCGTGACAGTCGGGTCAACCGTGACAGTCGGGTCAACAGGAGGGTCAAGTGATGGAGGGTCATTTTCAATTGGAGCTGGAGACAAGGATTCAAATTGTTTAGTAATATCGTCATATTTCATCTTCAAAGTATCGAAAATAGCTTTAAAGTCTGGATATAAGTCAGTATCTATTCGTTCCAATCTGTAAAAGATATGATTAATAAAAGTTTCTATTAGTCGCAAGTATTTGGTTTCGCCTTGTAAAAATTTTTTAATTTTACAGTCCAAGTAGGTCAAGGTAGAATCAATTTGAGACAAGTCATCCTCAATCGGAATTGTAGAAGTCAGAATATCTTCAGGGTGAGAATTCGCAACTAAACGCAAAACCTGTTTTTTTAGAAGTAAAACAGTATTAGCTGGTTCCTCACATCTAATCTTCACTTCGTATTCGAGTTCGGCCTTGTTAAGAAATTCGTACTTAATAACCCTTTTCATTGTTATAATTATGTGTAAAGTTAAGTTTAAGAAATAAAAATTTAATTAAAAATTATACCTCTTTAAGTTATCTAAAATAAAAATATTAAAGTGATGGATGTAAGTAAGGTGTTAAATGTAGGTCTAAATATAATCTAGATAAGTTGAAAAACTAGATGAAGTTTTGTTCTAGAATAAAAATATTAAAGTGATGAATGTAAGTGTTGTGTGAAATGTAGGTCTAAATATAATCCAGATAAGTTGAAACACTAGATGAAGTGTTGTTTTAGAATTTGGAAGGTATGAAAAGGATGAATAAATGAATGATGAATAATGAGTTAAGAACGAAAGGGAGAGCAATTAAATCAAAAGGGAATGGACAAGGCGCAGTAAAGGTGAAGAATTAAGAGAGAAGGAGGACTTTTACGTTGGGCGCCAAATGTCGTGAAGCGACAATTAAAAAAAATAAAAAAATAGAACCTAGCCTAAGTACAACAAAACAACAAAGGTAGAGCCAGAAAACAATATATTTAAATTTATAAAAGGTATTTACAATTTTATAAAAAAAATGATGTGAGGATGGTGATGGATGAAGTGAGAATACAATTAGATTATAAAAAAAATAAAGGTGAGAGAATAGGGGAATATAGCGTTGAAGTGGGGCCTAAAAGTCGAAGCGACACACGTTGCGTTTGTAGAAGTAGGTTTCTTAGCAGCGACGGCACGCAGCGCCTGAAGCCAGCACACGCAGCGTCCGGAGCCGGCGCACGTAGCGCCTGGAGAAGGGGCGCGCAACGCTTAGAGCTAGCAGTTGCAGCGCCCAAAGGTAGCGCCGGCGGTAGGTGCACTCGGCGCCTGGAGTAAGTAGTAGTAGTGCCCGGAGTAGTGTGGCCCCCGCGCTTGTAGTAGACTCGAAGCGACTTCCGAGGTAGATGGAGGCTTGTAGGAGTCCGGAGTGGCGCGGCCCGAGTTTGAAGAAGGCTTCGCCGAAGACTTCACGTGTAAATGGAGGCTTGCAGGATCCCGGGGCAGTGCGGCCCCGGGATAAGGCCTTTAGGAGATACTTCTAATTCGCGAACTGAAGCGAGACTGACTTTCTTCACCGATTGTTCGGCTTTTATACCTTTCTAGAGAGAACGGAAAAATTATTTAAATTATACGCAAATTTTTTGTAAATGGTCAAGAGAAAAGAGGATTTATGTGGAATTATCGAAATAGGAATAATAGATCGGTAGCAAATTTGAATATAATTACCATGGAAACGATATAAATAAGAAAGACAAAATATGTCAAATTTTTGTTTTTGGTTTATAATAAGAAAACGGTAAGATTTAAGTGGAAAATGAGATATTATTGATATAGGAAAAAAGGTAGCGCAACTGCCCACACAAAGCTCGAGATTGTAGAATTACGGAAAACTAGCTAAAAGATCGAAAAAAGGTAGACTCCATTGACACCAATTTAAAAGTGCTGATAATGTGAAAATACGAAGTAGAAATGATTTGTTATTGTGTTCTTATGGTTTAAAATCGTTACAGGATCCTATGGAAATAAAGGTGATGTAAAATATCCAGTTTTGAGGTGAATGCAGAAAATCGAAACAGAATGGAAAAATGAATTTAAAATAATGTAAAATGATACGTGAGTAGCATAACACTACATCCTATACTCCCTGAAACGACAATCAGTCCTAACTGCAAGACGCAAGAGTCTCGCAAGCATATTCTTGTTCTTGCGCAAATCTTGCACGGTCAGTCTTGGTCTTGGTCTTGCTAAAAATAGGCGGTCTTGTTCTTGGTCTTGGTCTTGCAAAAATGCAAGAACAAGACCAAGACTGCAAGACCAAGACCGATTTTGGGCAACACTAATACGAAACACAACAGCATTAAGCTGCTATTTTACGCTGGTATTCTGTGAGAGCGTGGTCCTTCCCTGGTCGAGCCGACCCATTCATGCTACAACTATACTATTAATATAGCTGCAGCATGGCTCTACCACATATAGTCAATAAGTAAAGTAAGTCTTCTTCTTCTTCTTCTTCTTCTACCTAGCGTTTATCCCGGTTGCTCATCCCGCCCAGCGCGGGAGAACCCAGGGTCCGCTTTCCAACACTTCCTCCTCCACTTTGCCCGGTCTTCGGCGTCCCTCACAACTAGCCCATTGGCGCGCATGTCATCCTGCACGACATCAAGCCAGCGTTTCTTGGGCCGTCCTCTACTCCTGGTACCAGGTAAGGTCATGTCTAGGCATTTGTTTCCCACGTAGCTTGCTGGTCGTCGTAAGACGTGGCCGTACCAGCGGAGGCGACTTTCCTGCAGCTTGTCAGCAATGTCACGGACATGGAGGCTGCCGCGGATGTATGTATTCCGTACACGGTCTTTCCGCGTGACGCCACACATCCACCGCAGCATGTTCATCTCCGTGACATGCAACAACTGCCGGTGTCGCTCCAGCACCGGCCACGCCTCACTGCCGTACGTAAGGACAGGCCTTATGATGGTCTTATAGATCTGTCCCTTCAGCTTGACCGGCATTTTGGGGTCACAAATGACACCCGTCACCTCGCGCCATTTCGCCCAAGCCGCTGATATACGGGCCTTGATGTCGCGATCGATGTCACCGGACGCATCAAGCACAGATCCGAGGTACCTGAAGTAGTCCGTGCGCTCAACGGTGTCGTCGCCTATACGGAGAGACGTCAGATCTGTGCTGTTGCAGGCCATATACTCCGTCTTCGCCACGTTTAGCTTCAGCCCGCCATTCTCAAGCGCCTCCCTCCATGCGTGCACGCGTCTGGTGAGCCGTCCTTTGTCCCCATCTACCAGTGCGATATCATCAGCGTACATAAGCAGCCAAGGCTGCGGCAGTTTCTGTACGCTGGCTGACAGTTCGTCTAATATCACACTGAAAAGATAGGGGCTTAAGGCGGAGCCCTGATGCACGCCTATGGTTATGGGGAGGGGGTGGTATCACCAACAGCGGTCCTAACTATTGAATCGGAGTTGCGGTACATGTCACGTACGATTTCCACGTAGGTCTCTGGTACCAACTTCGACCGCAACGCCTACCAGATCATCTCCCTAGGAACACAGTCAAAGGCCTTCTGCAGGTCTAGGAATAAAAAATGCAAAGGCATATTCTTTTCCCTGTGCTTCTCCATGAGGATCCTTAGGGCGAATATAGGGTCCATGGTACCGCGTCCTGGTTGGAAACCGTACTGGAAGTCCGACACTGTACACTCCTGTCGGATCCTGGTGTCAATAATGCGCTCGAAGAGCTTCATGGTGTGTGACATTACCTTTATACCGCGGTAATTACCGCAATCCTGAACGGACCCTTTACCCTTGTGGACCGGCGTTATTATACTAAGCCGCCACTGATCGGGCATTATTCGGTCGCTCAGGATTCTATTATAAAGGTTAGTAAGAATGCACACACCACGAGCCCCCAGCGCTTTCCACGCTTCAATTGGCACCTCGTCCGGTCCGACAGCTTTCCGATTCTCCATGTGACGAAGAGATGCGAGGACCTCGTCAGGCGTAATCGGTGGCACGAGTCCATGGTTCGGGAGTTGTTCGGGAGGGTGCACTTCCCGGTGCTGAGTATTCAGCAAAACGTGGAAATAAGAGCGCCATCTCTCCTTCACCGCACGATCATCGTACAGGAGCTCGCCATTAGGGCCGTTGACGCTGCAGCAGCGAGTAATATCTTGCGCTGCTTTGGCCCTAGAGCGCGCCAGTTTATATATGAGCTTGTGCCCCTCAGGAGTGTCCAACTTAGCATATAATGGTTGCAAGTGGTCACGCCTGGCTCTGGCTACAGCTTTCTTGGCAGCTCTTTTCGCAGTCTTGTAAGATGCGCGATCTTCAGGAGATTTGGTCACTTGCCACGTCTTGAAGAGCGCTTTCTTCTCCCGTAATGAACCCTGGACTGTGGCGTCCCACCACCAGGTCTCCTTGTCGATTTTGCAGCCCCCTTTCGCCACGCCGAGAACTTGCTTTGCCGTCTTTGTGATTGCTGTCTGAATGGTTTTCCAGCACTCTTGGACGGACTTGCCTGCTGTGTCGAGACTAATATCTCCAGCGGCAGAGTCAAACTCTGAGTATCTGGTTTGATCCAGTAGCCACCACTTGATTTGACGGCGGCAACGTTCGGCGTGTCTGCGACGGGGTTTTACGCAGAGGTCCATGACAAGAAGTCGGTGTTGGGCAGTGAGACACTCATCGGGTATGACCTTACAGTTGGCCACGCGACTGATATGACTTCTCCTGGTCAGTAGATAGTCGATTTGAGTGGCGTTCCGACCGCTCCTGTAGGTAATCAGGTGCTCGGTTTTCTTTTTGAAGAACGTGTTCACCACGGCCAGGTCAGCTGCAGTGCAGGTTCTGAGAATGGTTTCCCCCTCTGCGTTTCTTCGGCCGTAACCATAGCCGCCGTGGACACGTTCATACTCCCCCTGCACCTCGCCCACATGACCATTCAGGTCGCCACCCAAAACGACATCGTGGTACAACGGTATGCCACGTAGTACATCTCCGAGCCGATCCCAAAACAGCGTTTTATCCGCGTCGCTGCAGCCGACCTGTGGGGCGTAGGCACTTATTAAGTGGGTCACGACCCCCTCAATAAGCAACCTTACTACCATAAGTCGGTCGCATATGCGTCTAACTTCCAAGACGCTATCGTGGAAATGCTCGGCGAGCACCACTGCCACACCGTTCTCTCCACCAGAGGAGCCTGTATATATCAGCTTGTAGCCGTGCCCAATATTCCGGCTCCTGTTAGCCTTCCACCGTGTCTCCTGCAGGAATGCCACTGCCACTTTACGCCTGGCAAGTATGGCCGCAAGTTCTGCGGAGCGTCCCGTAAGCGTGCCAATGTTCCAGTTTGCAAAGCGAATCTTCGTAGTTGGTGCTAACGTCTTTAGCCGGGCTCGCACGGGGCCCGGTAGCCCTCGCATACTTGTCGCAGGGTTAAGGCGATCCCCATGCGCGTCGTTATGCGGCGACGCCCTAGTCCTAAACGTATTTATCTTTCTTTTACCGTCCATTTTTGAGTGGCTTAGTGCCAATTACCAGGGCGACTGCCGTCTGACCCCCGAACCCCTAGGACGAATCCCAGAGGAGTGGCATCGCCAGAGCCCTTTCCGTTATCCAGCAGGTGCGCCACGTGCAGGCGGGGTTGGCTTGGGCTCCAAGATCTTAGCGGAACCCCTTACACCCAATTAAATTCAATTCAATAAGTAAAGTAAGTAGGTAATTATAATCAATAAAAACTATTTTAAGAATTTTTCAAAATTCCCACTGGATAGGGAATAAAGAGGATCAATTACCCGGTTCATACACAATAATACCTATATAATAAGTATATGGGCACATGTCTAGACTGTGTCCAGTAATAGCACACACGGTATGTATGGTATACACGGTATCTTAAAAGTGTAGGTCCTTAGGGTGCAATTATAAACAAAATTTCTGTAATTTCCAATTCCTCGCTAGCGAAGTCGCGGACGGTCACTAGCTTGTTTATAAACTCTAATCTCATACCAATGCGAAGGGCGCATATTATAATTTAGTTTGCAAAATCGATGCGGCTCAGAGCTTAGTTCGGTCTAACGTAAACACCTAAATCCTAATAAATTTCTGGCCTAGAGATATTCTGTCCGCTTATGCTTATTCTGGTGATTAATGGCTTTCAAAGTCATTTAATTTATCATGTATGCTCTGTGAAACCTTTCTAAAGTTTGTCTCTATTTATCACAGTATTTAAAAGGATGAAAGAAGGCGTTCAAGATATACTATGGTAACACAAAAACAAAGACAGCTATCCGTTCAAATTTAAACAACGCTTGTGTCAAAGATGTTTTCCTATAAAACATCTTTGGCTTGTGTGAAATAAACACATCAGAGACACTGAGAGCGAGACTACGATGAAATGCCTCGTAAAAGGCTCTACTAATCTTGTTCTTACCAAATAAAACATTACAATACAATGTCCTCCAGATCGAATTTCCAGTGTGAATTTAAGTATGTATGAACAACTTATTTTATTAATATTTTTTTTCGATGACACAGAATAGTAATCCAAGGATTTTTTTCAAATCCTTTAGACAAAGAGGGTCTGAATTCTTAGAGTTCAATAGCCGTTTTTAAGGTAACTTCGCATTCTGAAAGCTGCTTTGATTTAAACATTTACAGGATATAGTTTCTCTATTAAAATGAAATAATTTTGATAAGTTTGCCTACGTGTACCTTCAGGTTTCTAATAGTCACATACTCAAATTTATGATTTTGGGATTTTAAAGATTTTTAAAATTTGTTTTTATAAAAGTCTAGCTAGAAACGTCAATGATATAGTGATGGATATATTTAAAGGAAATAGTTTTTTGAACCTGATCTCTTTTCATTAAAATTTTGCCTTCAACTTCGTCCACGTAGTAGTCCGACCAAGCCACATATTTTGACTAAGATGTAGAGTTTATGAAGTTAGGGCTTGTAGAATTAGGGCGTATAGGGTTAGAAGCTTGACGCTACATGAGATCTGATAACTTTTTAACAGTGTGTGCCATATGGTTTCGTCTTGGCAACATTTTACATGAAAATGTTTTTGGTGGGATTTCACTTCTTTTTGTAAGATACTTATGACAATATTTTTTTTTTACTTAAAATCCAGACATACGTATTTTATTATTATTACTTATAACAAGGAGTAACAAGGAGTCCCTATATCAATTTTCAGACCTCTAGCATCAAAATTTGCGGAAGTCTCGCATAAACTTCCATCGACTAGTTTAAGGGGTTGGGGGGCAAAAGTTCCAATTTTTAAATTTTTTTTCTTGTTTGTGTATTAATACTAGCTTTCATACCAAATTTCAGCTTTCTAGGACTTCAGGAAGTACCCTAAGAAATTTGATGATCATCAGTGACTGAGTTTTTTGAACATGATTTCATTAAAACTTTGGCCTGCAACTTCGTCCGCGTAGCAGTCGAAAATAATATTCTTGTGCTACACCCTAACAACGAATGTCATCATTTGAAGACGTTTCTGTCTAAGACTTCTTCGATATAGCCATGACACATAACATACCGTTCAATTAATTCTTAAAGTGGGTTGCTAATTTATCACGAAGCGTTTTGAATATAGCAATATTGAACTGGTCGAAAAACAGGCTCGTCTGAGGGCGCAATTTAAGGTTTCCCATACCGTAGTAAATGGGATGATTTAATGTGTAATTGATTCGTAACCCACATTATATGATCTAGATATACCACGCGTCGCCGTGTAGCGACAGCGTAAGAAAATTAACTGTCCAAAATCATCCTGTAGTTGGTGCCCATACAAAATCTATTGATGGATGGATAGATGGTATAGGTAAAAAATTATATAAAATTGAATTATTTTATTAGCGTTCTCGTCAATCCTTTCGCTTCGCCACAGCTTACTAGCAAACGCATCTGATACGTGGTCATTATAAAATATAAAATAATAATAAACCTATAACTCAAAAAAATAGAACTACAGAATTCTAAAATTAACACAATTTCAGCGATTTTATATCGTACAGTATTCCTGAAATGTGCCAACGCGTACTAAAGTTTTATTCACTTCAGGCGCAACTTTAAAGTATTGCTACGAGTACGCCTTTGTCCTGTTAAAGCAACAATAAAAATGTTTTAGCATTTGCTTAAGTAAAGAAAAAGGAATCTATAAAAGAGACTTTTAAACATATCCTCGACAAAATCTTTATAACAGAGCCCATGCTATTCTTAAAAAATTTCAAAGTAGCCATTTTGGTTACGCCAAGTTGTGTTTTTTTTAAATAGCGTAAGTGTGAAAACTAGCACACAGTCCACCTGATGGTAAGTGGTTGCTGCGGCCCATAGACATCTAAGTCCAGCCTCGACTATGAATCAAAATGCAGATGCTTTCTCACCTGCGAGGACTCAGATGGAATGCCTCGTTTCCAGTAAAAGAGGTCTCCGGTTCTCTACACTCACCATACGAAATACAGTAGCGTTAAGCTAGCTAGCTAGTTATTTTCGCTGGTATTCTGTGAGAGCGTGGTCCTTCCCCGGGCGAGCCGACCCATTCGTGCTACAACTATACTACTAATATAGCTGCAGCATGGCTCTACCACGTAAAAGTGTTCTGTATTATTGTAAAAAAAAAAAAACTATTAAAGCGCCAAATCCTCCTTACTATGAGGGTGAGTTCAGCATTACGGACTGAAGAGATATTTAAGATATAAAAATTTAAGAAAAAAAATTGTTAACGCCCACTGTTATGTGGATTAACAGATAGAGGTCTTACTGATTGCGGAAAATCCAGAAAGGTAAGAATAAGGTAAAAGTAAAGTTAAAGGTGAGGGGTAAGTATGGAATGCCTTCTTATCATTACCGGTAAGATAGTGTTTTGTTCTCGTCATTCACCCTACGAAAAACCTCGGATAGAGATCAGGCGCAGGACCACGTACACTCTACGTACTATAAATAACGCCAACTTCATGTCTCCGGGCTGCTACTGAGAATTTCTTGACAAATACAAGCACAATAACTATAAGTTTTATACGTGGTAGAGCCATGCTGCAGTTATATTTCTGGTATAGTTGTAGCACGAATGGTTCGGCTCGACCGGGGAAGGATCACGCTCTCACAGAATACCAGCGTAAAATAGCAGTTTAACACTGCTGTGTTTCGTATGGTGAGTTTAGAGAACCGGAGACCCTTTTTACTGGAAACAAGGCATTCCATCTTAGTCCTCACGGGTGACAACGCATCTGCATTTTGATTCGTAATCGAGGATAGATGTAGATGTCAATGGGCCGCAGCAACCACTGACCATCAGGTGGACTGTGTGCTCCTTTGTCACCCTTATCCTATCAAAAAACACTAATTTTGGCCCGAACTAGGATTCGAAACCGGGACCACACGATCAGCAGTCGCACTTGCGACCACTAGACTAATGAGGCAGTTGACGACAGAATACGTCTGACCGGCGTAGAAAGTATCAAAGGTACGAAGATCTAATTTCTACTAACCGTCTTCAAAACGGAGGAGGTACTCATTTCTGAACCTTTTTAGCCTATCACCTTTTATTGGCTAATACCTTCTTTTCAAGGTGAACCGACTTTGAAAGGTTACCTGGCAGAGAATGCCGTTTCGGCATTAAGTACGCCTTTGTACCAAATTTCTTCTATCCACGCCATTTTGCCGTTTTTAAGGTTCTGGAGAGCCATTCTAATCGCGGTCAGACTGGCTTCCAAGATATCATCGAAATAGTGTCAGATAAGACTTGCTCTTCGATCGTTATTCACATTTGGGTGTGGCTCCAGATGATGTGTATAGTTGTCTATATAACCTCTCAATCTCACTCAAAATCTCAGGTGTCCCGGAAATGATGCTGCCACATTCGGTCTTCAGCTTCGACAGTTGACTCTTTCTGGCAGACAGATCTCTGGCAAAGACTTTGGAGCCCTGGTACCGCTCGATCGCTTCTTCAATACGAACAGTATTAAAGTTGCGTAAGTCCCGCCGCATGTATTTGGAAATCTGTCTATTCAGTTGCCTGTATGCTGTCAAATCTGCTGAAGACTGCAGCTTCATTTCACGTCTAACAGCCAAAAGATTAAAAGTATGATCGGAGAGTTTTTGTGTTCTTCTACGGCTAGACGTTTACTTCATTAGACGAGACCTCTCCAATTTCACGTTTAGGTTCAGTGTGCCTCTAACCATTCGGAAATCGCTACCAGTTTTCACCCTCGCGATCACTGAGACATCACTAAAAAGTTACCTTCTAGTCGTCATAATAAAGTCAATCTCAGTTTTTATCGAACCGCCGGGGCTCGACCAGGTCCACTTCCTATGGGGCCGCTTCTGGAAGAAAGAGTTCATCATAAAGAGTCCCACTTTCTCCTTAAAGCCAGCCCCTTGGATTTTGTTGGCCTATTTCAAATTTCTCTAACTTTAGCTCACCGTTCTCTCTTGTGCCTAGTTTTGCGTTGAAGTCTCACTTTAACACCGTATAGTGGGTTTTGGAGGAATGCATGGCTTTAGAGATATCCTGATATATTTCCTCCGCCTCATCATTGGGATGTGCTTAGGTTGGTGCGTAAACCTGTATGACCTTCAACGAATACCGTTTGGTGAGTAAATAAGGCTTCTACTTTTATTTGAAACTATCCCAAATTGAATGTGATTTATGAGCAATAAAATTTTTGCCTACCGATCAACCCTTACAAATGTGTACGTAAGCAATAAAATCAGTTAAAATAATGCATTACCACGCATTTTGAATTTAAAGATAAAAAGTATAGAATGTTTGAGATTTTTTTTAATTCATTTTTCTTCACCATTTGCCTATATTACTTATTCTGAACCTTCTCTGCAAATTTGGCAGGTTATTGCAAAATAACCCAGTATACATCAACTTGTTCAGGATTCCTCTCACCCCATACAAATTTGTCCCTTAGTAAATTATTCACATTCTGAACTTTTGGGTTTAATTATATTTAATTTAATCTCCATAATTAAAGGATAATGAGCAGGCCACATATCATCGTATTGTACGTAAATATTTAAATTAGACCCTAAAGCAGATCGGTGACAACGCAGTGGTCAAGCCACCGCCTCGATCCATTAGCCTCGCTTACGGAAATATACGTATCAGAACCTCTCCCTAAAACATCATCATCACATAATAACTATATTATCTACGACATTCGAGCTTATTTCATATTCCCTCTCCTTTATTTCTAAGTCAGCTAATAGAAAGTAAAAGCTGGGCCTTTAATATTCAGTATATACACTATGTCTTGGCACAGACTTCTGAAGCTGTTATGTAAACATTATTTATTCTCTTTGTTCTCTGGAGTTGACTTTTACTTTTTATAAAAAAGTAAATTTTTTAAAAGACTAGTTTTCTGTACAAACTTTTTGTGTATTTCTTAAAATCGCTTTGATTCGTTAAGCCATGGCTAAGTTATATAACCCCGTAAAATATTGTCGATACATGCATTAACCAAAAAAGTAAAAAAGAAAAAGGGTGTACAAAATAATTGGTGATGCAGGTGTTTTTTTTTTTATAGGATAAGGGTGACAAACGAGCACACAGCTCACCTGATGGTAAGTGGTTGCTGTGGCCCATGGACATCTACATCTATCTTCGATTACGAATCAAAATGCAGATGCGTTGTCACCCGTGAGGACTAAGATGGAATGCCTCGTTTCCAGTAAAAAGGGTCTCCGGTTCTCTACACTCACCATACGAAACACAGCAGCGTTAAGCTGCTATTTTACGCTGGTATTCTGTGAGAGCGTGGTCCTTCCCCGGCCGAGCCGACCCATTCGTGCTACAACCATAATATAGCTGCAGCATGGCTCTACCACGTATAAATAGGTGTAAGCCCTCCCATGAGAAAATCAACTTTCTATAAAATATGAACGCTAAAATTTCCCTAACTTTAGCTCACCGTTCTCTCTTGTGCCTAGTTTTGCATTGAAGTCTCCCTTTAACACCGTATAGTGGGTTTTGGAGGAATGCATGGCTTTAGAGATATTCTCATACATTTCCTCCACCTCCTCATTCGGATGTGCTGAGGTTGGTGCGTAAACCTGTATGAACTTCAACGAATACCGTTTGGTGATTCTGAGTATAAGGTACGCAACCCTCGTCGACACACTCCCAATCTTTTACAACGTTATTAACTAGAGACTTGAGAAATCCGCCACCTCCTTGGGCAGATGGTCGCCCTCCCAGTAATAGGACAAGTCGTCGGATTCGAGGATTACCGTGTCCTCCCCCTCTCTTCGGACTTCAGATAATCCTATAATATTCCAGTGCAACTTATCTATATTTTCTTCCAGCTCCAGGATCTTCTCGTCGGTCCTGAGGGTGCGTGCGTTATAAGTTGCCAGGTCGAGTCGTCGTAGGTGGCAACCGGACCTCCACCGGAGATTCTTAGCACCCCCTGCCCCGCCGTTACCATGGTCACCACCATAGCCAGGAATAGTAGGGCCGCTGGGGACTGGCGCCTGTTTATTAGTGTCATTGCTCATGGGGGGTATATTGCCATAGTTACCACGCTTGGCGAGCGGTTTGGTAACTGCTGTTTTTTTATTCCTTTTTGCTTTTATCAGAAAAATGCTGCTGCCCATCTTCTGCCTCAGTTTCCCTGTGTCGCCTTCTACGACACCCACGGGAATTCTTACCCGCCACTACACGGGGGATGAGAGATGATTACACAAAACAAAAAAAAAACAATGTACAATTTCAATCCCCATTACTGCCTTATTATACCCGAAGACTTCCCGAAGACTTGAGATCAATTAAATATCTTTTAAAATTGCAAATCTTGTATATGTGGTAAGGACACTTTGATTCTTAATAAATAAATATGTTTGTTTGTGAGCACCTAGAAGCAAGAGCTTCCAACACGATTTGAATTCAAAGTCTGAAAATTAGATTTATCTAACTCTAATGGCTTTATCGGATTTCATTTATATATACAGTTAGTTTCTTAATATAGGACACGAGCAAATGCCTTTTTTTATGTAAAAAGTGGTAAAACCCTTAAAGCCGGACTTAACTACTATCATATTACAGGGATATTTATTGTTATTTATTACAACGGCTGCAGGTTCGAATTTCGCACGGTACAAATATCTGTATGGTCTACAAGAACAATTGTTCAGGATCTGATACGACTTAGGGACCTTCAAAAAATAGCTCACTCCTTTCTAAAAGGCCGGCAACGCACCTGCAATTTCCCTGGTGTTGCAGTTGTTCATGGGTGGCGGTAGTCGCGTGATGTAGTCGTTTGCCCCCTCTCCTAAGAAACCCTGAGGACTAACCCCTCACCATCTGGATGCTTGGCAGTCCACGACTGTGCGTTTACAAGGAGTTTCTTCCTCGTACAACTTTTCTGTGGAATTGGTTACCACCGGCGATTTTTCCAGACCGATACGACTTAGGGACCTTCAAGAAAAGAGCTTACACCTTTTTAAAAGGCCGGCAATGCGTCTGCAATTCCCCTGGTGTTGCGGTTGTTCATGGGCAGAGGTAGTCACTTACCATCAGGTGAGTCACATGCTCGTTTGCCCCCTCTCCTATGAAAAAACCCAGGGGATTAAAATGGAATTCCTCGTTTTCTATACTCACCATACGAAACACAGCAACATTATGCTGCTATTTTACGCTGGTATTCTGTGAATGCGTAATCCTCCCCTGGTCGAGCCGACCCATTCGTAATACAACTATATTTTATAGGTATAGCGTGACTATACCGCGAATACACTTCCTTGAATAACAAACAGTGTTATGACGCTACTCTCCATCTTGTTGACATTTGTTTTAGTTCAAAATGATAGTGATCACACTAATAAAAAATAAAAAAAACTGCGGTTGTCAACCCGCCTGTCAAGTATGGCATCTGATGTAAATATCTCTCTGGGGGAGGCCTATGTTCAGCAATAGACTTTTGATAGGTTATAATGGTAACTAACGGTAGTCTGAATAGAAAAATATGACTTTGCTATTATTTTTATCTATACATATAAGTAAAACTAGCTGACCCGCTCGCGACTTCCTTCGCGTGGACAATGCCGATTATAAAAATTATTTTACCAAAGAAAATCTATCCTATTATCCCTGAGCGAGTTCAAAGTTTTGAGTGAAACGTTTTAAGAATACTACGTAGTACGTACAGCTAAGGAGTGAAATTCCTTGCCTGAGTCTGTGTTTCCTGATAGCTATAACCTGTGGGTCATTTAGTCAGCAGTCATTTAGTGATTTAGTCAGCTTACAATCAGATGAGGTACAGGTCAAACGCGAGTCTATCAATAATAATAAAAAAAATTATAATACATAAGCTTAGTAATAGAAAATAGGGAATTATAAAATCTTAAATTACCTCAAAACTTCTCTGTATATTATATTTACAGTGGTATTGGTTACTGGTAGCAGAATATTTAGATTTTCAGAAGATCCCTCGAAGAAGACTCGAGATAGACCAACATATAATTGCCCATGAGAAAATCACTCTTTTCTCAAGTCGATGCCCAAGAAAGTTTGTCGTTGGTACATATTTATTGTGAAGTCACACGATAGGGAATTATAGCTGTTTAAAAGGTATGGGTAGGTCTGTCGGTATCATCGGAATAAATAGAATATACGCAAGTTGTCCGGCTGCAGGCCCAGTGAATCCTCAATAATCACACTATCTATTAGTACTTTTGTTAAAAGTTGTATGCCATTGCACATACTGATTGGGCTTAATTTTCTCAATATTGTAATGGAGCTACCGATTTTTAAATTCAGGGCGTGTGACGACAGGCCCATCGGATTTCGAGTATTAGGAAACTGTGACTCCAATGTTGCATACTAGTGTCATAAAATTTTATTACCTGGCCCTTTTGTAATATAATTTCGTTTACCTCATTAACTGAATCGTTTCTTGGTGAAACTATTGCCCTTGAACAAAGCCAATTGTATTTCTTTCATTGCAGATTTGCAACTTCGGGATATATTGCATCTATAAGATGCTTTGCTATGTCTGTCCGGTGTAATGTTCGGAATGGTTTAACCGATCGTTAAGAAACTTCACGAACAGATAGAAAGCAATACCAGGAGTCATCTAATAACCTTTTTTGCAAAAAATCAAAACCTGCACTTTTTTTAGTGTTCCGTACCTCAAAAGGAAAAAACGGAACCCTTATAGGATCACTTTGTTGTCCGTCTGTCTGTCAAGACCCTTTTTCTCAGGAACGCGTGGAGGTATCAAGCTGAAATTCATATTAAATACTCAAGTCTACTGTCCCTTAGAGCTGTGAAAAAATCAAACTTCTAATCCAACGCAATCAAAAGATACAGTTGTTTATGCCGTAAATTTTCGACATTCGCAAGGGAATCAAAACCTACAGGGTACTTCCCGTGAACTCTGAATCTTGAAATTTGGTACGAAGCAACGTTGTATAGCACAGATAAAGGAAAAATTGCGAAAAACATAAATTTTTAGTTACATCATATAATAAAAATATTTTTAATAATTTTAAACTTATATACCTACAGATTTGTTCGAACCCTCGGTGCGCGAGTCCGACTTGCACTTTGCCGGTTTTTTTATTTATTTAAATAGTGTAAAACTATCTTAAATTTAAATAACTCCACATTATTAGATTCTAACCAGGTGAAAACAGGGGTTGTCGCTAATTATAAAATATTTTTTCTCTCGGTTCATATTTTGTAATTAGGAAATTAATAATTTTATAAAATGGTGCGCAAACTTTCCTATAATAAATAAAGTAATAAATCATTTATATGATAGAAGCTTATTATAATGGTTTCATAATAGAACTATAACTGCCTCCCAACCCCCGCACGTAAACGTAACCTCTAACAACCCCTTATCGCAGTGCATCGTCTAATTAATAGACGAGGCACTAGCGCTAACTAATGCCTGTAAAACCACACAAAACATGTTTTACTTAAATAGAAATAGAAATATATTAATACAAACATCTTAGTAAAACCTGCTTTTATATTTTTTTTAATAATAGTAACAACGACGTGTTCAACAATAAAATAAAAATTAGAATGATGTTTTTTTTTTAAAACGAGTATAATTGTTTACAAAACTTCAAATAGTCTTTTTGTATAGAATAAGGCTAACTTTTTTTTTAAATCTATTTTAGTTACCGAATTAAAGTTAAGTTAAAAACCAAGAGTCTAAATTATGATCCCACAATATAATCTACACAAAAAAGGATGTAATTTAGTGAATTAACAGAATCCAATTTACAATTATTTTATGTCTACTACACTAGTAGTTAATTAATTAATTCTCGGAATAAATGCTAGTGCATTTATTCCGAGAATTTCCAGGGTGGCCCCTCAGTGCTCACGCACATAATTCCCACCGCTTTCATTTCAGACCATTGAGATATTATGTTCTACGAACTACTATGTTTCAGACGAAAACCCTTAGTCCATTTTTACGGCACTTAAGGGACGAGATAAGGTTATTCATCTTTATATGACACATTTAGACTGCGGTAATGAAAACGTGATTCTTTTGTGTAAATCCTACAAAAAACTTTAATTCTTTACCACCACCTCTAATTATTATATCTATGGCTATAATAATAATAATAATATGATAAATCGTTCTTTTCAAATTATTCACCTTAAGCACGTCTGGCCACTGTTCGTTACTTGCTGCATAGTGGTGGTATAAAAAAAGATGCACTACCCCATATATATACCGTGGGTGTGACGTAAGGAGCGGCAGATGGAAACTGAAACTGAAGATGGACAGTAGCAACTTCCTGATTACAACTCAAAATAATACAAAAATGCGATAACTGCGGCAACTATGGCAAATATCCCCCTATAAGACAATCTATGGAGGAGATTTATGTACAGTGGACTTTTGATAGGTTGTATGAATGATTGCATGAATGAACTGTTTTTTTACATCCCTAGATGACTACTTCGTCGATCTACTGCTCGTAAGCGATACGATGATCATCCGGCCCCGGGTACGAATTCCGAGTCGGGAGAAAAACAGTTAATAGGTTTTTCTGTCAATTCACGGTAGCAGTCCGATGTCAGGGAGTTGGCGGTGTTTCCGGAAAGCTTGACCTGATCTGGAGAAATTTAATTTGGTAGGCGTCGGTTCATATTGAAACAGCCGCACCGTCGACTGACGTTACGTTGCTATTATATTGATATCTCCAAGATACATCACCTGTAATAATGTCGTGAACACGCCAAACGAAACTGATTCTGTGCATCGTATCAGTGCGTTTGAGTAAAATCTCATGAACGCCTGCCTATCCAACCACCAATTAATGCTGAATTTCTTTATACGTAATTCGCCTATTCTCTATTGTTTTTTTTTTATTGCTAGCATTTTCCCTTACGTAACGTAAGCCATCATAGGACGATCTATTTTTTCTTCATCTCTTAAAGTTAGTCAACCGTGCTGAAAATTGAAATAGGTACCGGTATACGGTTGCCTTACAAGAGCATTTACTCATAAATTCTATTTGAAGTCTGTCAAGCGTTTCATCTGATTTCGGGCGACATTTGAAATCGTAAATATTTATCAGGCTAAAATGTTCCCTACGCATTTCTATTTTTCAATGAAACGGTATTTCAATTTTGCTCGTAAAAATATGGTGGTAAATTTGAAGTTGGAGCATTCAAATTTTTACTTGTAAATAAATGTGTTTTCCAAACATTTTTTTTAATGTTTAATTTAAAATATTGCCTCTCGGGGACAAAGACGGGCTATAACTATATCGACTTAGCTCGAATTAAAAACCCAAGATGTTCCTGATGATACACCTTCGCCATGAGCCTCGTCGTCAGGACCATGGAAATGCTTTTGCGTATTGACGCAGCAATGCCACTCGCCCCTTTTTCACACAACTTTCCACTTAAATTAAAAGGTGAAGTCAGAATCAACACTCAGAATTCAGAATCTTGTTTACATTGCCTTACATACAGAGTTGGCTTAAAATAAAATTTATTTTTAATTAAATTAATTGTTATAATTATAATAATAGAATTAATTTAATAGACATAAATAATTTTACTTAGAAAGTTTTGACTAGAGATAGGTATTACCTATCTAAATATAATTTAAGATAGATAGTACATGTGGTATCTTATGGTTTATATGTATGTATATTATATGTATATTAACGCAGCCAAGGTCTTGGCTACACAGGCATCTGCTTCTATTGAACACCATAATGACTTAATATATAATTTGGAATCAGTTCTAAGTAATTTAAATTAAAAAATGAGACAAATTGTTTACACTTGGTGCATCAGAATATACAAAGCATGATAGGCAAAGAGCTAGAAATTAAATTATTCTTAAACAGCAACTATATTCATATTTTATGTATTACTGAACATTGATTAAAAGCTTATAACTTAATGTCCAGGTAGTCAGTTCGTTCAATAAAGAAACTGTTGTAAGAGGTGACTCGTTAATATTAGCTAGTAAATTATTATCATGTAAAGAACGTAAAGATATTGTGGGCCTCTCTGTTGAACGAACTGTAGAAATGGCATGTGTTGAGTTTGAGAACATCATTGCTGTAAGCGTCTATAGATCCCCATGTTCTATATATGATGCTTTTGAAAAAATTATGGAGTAAGTTTTTGTTAAGCTTAATAAACCGAATAAATTTGTTGTAATATGTAGATACTTATATCAATCTCCTAGAAGATTCCTCCACCAATATTAAATTTAGATCATTGTTTAAATCATATGGGTTTTGTAATTTATTTTCAGAGCCAACGCATATTACTGAATATAGTGCAACATGTATAAATAATATAGCTGATTGAGTTGTGTAGGTTGCAAATTGAGCGGACAAAGGTTATATGAACTTTACCAAAATTTAGTGAATATGTAAAAAAAATATTCAAAAGTATTTAAAGGAGTGTGCTGCACAGTCAAGTCTTTGCATTTACATTTGAGCAACAAAATTACGACGGCTTCTAATAAAATGAAAATGGCGTGGAGTACACTTAATAGTGAAACTGGTAAGGTCAACTCTCGCAATTCAAACTACCAGTTAAGTTTTAACAACAAATTAACTAAATCAGATCAGGATGTTGCAATGTTTTTTGAGAAATATTTTGATTTCTTATATTTACGCGAACACTACACATTGAATGAAACTACTTTTACGGATTTTATCGCGTTTAATTAACTTATTTTATATTCCCGATGTTTCGGTTGCTTTCCAGCAACCGTGGTCACGGGGGACTGAGGTGATTGACGTCCCGGTGTCAGAGTTAATCCGGAGTACCTTCATCTTTTTTAATTAATAATTTTGGTCCGATCTACGCAGAATGAACTAACTGTGTCTTGAAGTCTTGCAGTGGTATGCTTGGGTTTAGTTTTAATTTTCCGGAACGTGAAACACCAACGTTCCGGGAAGTCTGCAATGTGTGATCATATCCTAGACGGCCCCCGCCATTACATTAGATTTGATAAACCACAAATTCTCGCGAAAGAACATCGATTCCTGCCAAGGATGATACGTGAGGCTATTGAAATTAAAAAACATCCTAATTTCAATAGAGAGAGAGGCTGGGTACTACCACCTGCTTGGGATCCTGTAATTCATAAAATTAAAACTAAACCTAAGCATACCACTGCAAGACTTCAAGACACAGTTAATTCATTCTGCGTAGATCGGACCAAAATTATTAATTAAAAAAGCTGAAGGTACTCCGGATTAACTCCGACATTGGGACGGCAATCACCTCAGTCCCCCGTGACCACGGTTGCTGGAAAGCAAGCGAAACGTCGGGAATATATAATAAGTTAATTAAACGCGATAAAATCCGTAAAAGTAGTTTTATTCAATGAGAAATATTTTACTGATATTCCGATCTTAGGCACTAAGTCACTGAATTCTTCTCCTGCCGTCGTCAAATCATTACTTAAACAAAATGTAAACAAATTTTTTTATAATGTTTTTGGGAAAATCCTTAAAAATTGCTGTTTCTCCACTTATATTAGATAGATGATCTAACGGATGTCATAAAAATCAGAAAAATCAAATTATTTAATTTGCGTGATCAAACATTTTTACACGAAATCTATACGTACCTAACATTATAAATCCAAAAAAAATTGACACTCAATTGTTTTACTTTCAATTGTTTTATCATTCAGTATTTTCGTAAGACACGGAGACCTACAAAATTAGAGTGAGTTTCAAATACGAATTTGTGGTTCGTGGTCCAACTTGGTTCTTTAACAACATCGCAGCAGAGGCAGCTCGCAATATCAATGCTGCTTTAGGAAAGAATAAAGACCAACGAACGCGCTGTGCATTTTAACC
The DNA here is from genome assembly GCA_963668995.1 of Parnassius mnemosyne. Classification (NCBI taxonomy): domain Eukaryota; kingdom Metazoa; phylum Arthropoda; class Insecta; order Lepidoptera; family Papilionidae; genus Parnassius; species Parnassius mnemosyne. The sequence continues at coordinate 16,325,761 of CAVLGL010000083.1, forward strand.
GACATCGAAAAAGGAGAATCTTTACAGCTCGACTCTATATTTTTTAACATTGTAAACCGATTTGATAAATATTTTTTATTGAATAGGTTATACTTTAGTTTGTCCAACTAGTTCTACTGTCAGTTCTACGATAGAACTTATACAATATCATCATCATCATCATCATTACAGCCCTTCACAAGTCCACTGCTGAACATAGGCCTCCCCCAAAGAATGCCACAAAACACGGTCCTGAGCCACCTGCATCCATCGACTTCCTGCATGTCTTACCAGGTCGTCACTCCATCTCGTGGGGGGACGCCCTACACTTCGCCTACCGGTACGAGGCTGCCACTCGAGAACCTTTCTTCCCCATCGGTTGTCGCTTCTTCGAGCTATATGGCCGGCCCACTGCCACTTCAGCTTACTAATCCGTTGGGCTATGTCGGTCACTCTGGTTCTACTGCGGATATCCTCATTCCTAAGTTTATCACGCAGAGAAACTCCGAGCATAGCCCTCTCCATAGCTCGCTGAGCGACCTTGAGCTTCCTCATACGGCCAGCAGTTACATGAAAGTAACAAAAGTAGTACATCAAAGTTGACTGTCGGTATATCGAAGTGTTGAAGTGCTTGTACAGTAGGGCTACGATGGCTATCCGAGTACAGAACCAGAGTATACAATATGTAACAAAAAAATTTGTTACATGTTGTATAAGTGTGTTATTAAAATTAGTATTCAAATATAATGAAATAACTTTTCTTCAGAAAACTCAACCCTATTAATGAAATCAAATTTAAATACATTTTTATTTGAAAATTTTGTGTGTTTTTATTACCACATTTCTTTGTCTCATTTTTGTTAATATTTATGTTATTTTTTGGCATACAATCTATCTAGATAGATTGTATATCTCCTTTTTCATTGGCTAGGGAATCAAAGACCCCCTTTCCCGTTGCGCGTGTCAGTTATAGATAGGTATTAAGCTATACAATATTACTTATGCATATATATGCATATATATTGATATATATATATATATATATATATATATATATATATATATGCATTTTTGCTGTTTACATTTATATATAAGCATTATTGTAGGTTGTAGCCACTTCAAATGAATAATTAATTCGCCTCTTACTCTATTGTTATAAAAACGACGTTACTAAAATTTTATTTCGCACACTAATTCGAAAATATAAGTATTACAATTTATTTAAACACAAAAAGGGAATATTTTTCTGCCTACTTTCTAAAGAATTTTATCTAAGAAATTAATTTTTAGGAAGAAAACAATTAAAAAAAATATTCCATGCCACATTTATCTATTTCATAAAGAAAATGTTCTATTTACCTAAATTATTTTTAAAACCTCAAATATTAATAATTAATATGAAAAATGCCTTCCAGATTTTTTAATTACTGTACTTACCAAACAAAAGCAATAATAAATCACTCACGGCCAAACTGAATAAATAATAGTTTGTTGCTGTATGCAAACCGGGATTTCTCACAATAACCACGCACACAAACGCGTTCCCTACGACACCAGTTAAAAATATGACCACCAGAACAATAGTGATTGGTATAATTTCACTTAACGGCAGTCTACGCGAACCCATCATCCACCACAACATTTCCTCCTCGCTGCAGTCGAAGTGTGTTAAGTTATTGCACCGACTATAAAAATCGTCGTAGGTTTCATTTTCGCGAAGGAAAAATTCTAATTCCTTTGCCATTTTTTTTTATTATATAGTATTACACAAAATATCAAAATTATCTAAGTAAAATGCTATGATAAGGATTCATTTTCGCTATTTTTATAGACTTAACGATTTGTTTATTAGAATTTAAACTAAATAAATTAATATGGCGTTATTTTATTATAGTTTTTTTTTAATATTATATATTTTTCAATGCTATGTTTTTAAGAATAAATAAATAATTTTTGTTTCAAAAGGCAAATGTCGTATATGCGATAACTCAGAGCCTTTACAGCAGACATGTCTATTCTACACGATTTCCCGCGCGTACTGAAAGGAAAATTGACTTTTAACTTTAACCAGCGTTGTGCCGCGACTAAGCTTAGAAAGCTACTTTGATGCAATTTGGTCGGCAGGAGATAAATAAAAGTTGCAAAAAATTTACATAAACGAAAAAAATCTTCCCAAGCTTATGTACAAGACATTATGAGTCAGAGAAAACTGAATTTCTTAATCCAACCAATTCAGGTTTTCATCTGGGAAACCAATTTAACTGCTCCCTCTCTTATAAAAAAGGAAGATTGTTTTATTCCTTACACACTCGTTTCCGGGACTTTTGGACAGAGTTTTGAAAATTACATATAATTTGCGTATTTAACAGACCTTAGGATGCTTATCTTAAGATCTATCTCTTTCTGTGGTAGAGTGACGCTGCAACTGTATGATGGCTGCAGTATGAATGGATCGGCTCAACCAGTAAAATAGCAGTATAAAGCTGCTGTATTTCATATGATGAGTGAGGAGAACCGAAGACTATTATTTACTGGTAACAAGGAAATATATCTTAATCTTCGGAGATGATAACGTATCTGCAGTGTGGCCCTTAATCGAGGATAGATAAAGGTGTATATGGGCTACATCAACCACTTGCCATCAGGTATACTTACTCAAAAATACTCCATATTTAAGTAGTCATCCGACCGGTCTGCATATTAGTTTGAGTTGAAACGGTCGGCCACAGTACAAAATTCAGTGTGAAATACCATGCAGCCAATGGGAACACGCGAATTATTTCAAAGGTCTGGATTAATTTAGTTGATCTGTTTGTACTTTTTTTTATAAAAGTAAGGTTGATAAACGAGCACATAGTTCACATAACGGTAAGTGGATGCTGTGATTCATAGACGCCTACTCAATTAAGATAGAATATCTAATTACCAAAAAAGTTTCTCCGGTTCTCGACACTCGGCTACTATACGATATACCTATAGCAGCGCTATGCTGCTATTTCATGCTAGTATTCCGTGTGTATCTTGACCCTTCCCCGGTGGAGTTGACCCATTTATGCTACAACCATAGGCTACAGCGTGTTTCCACCACGTATCATCATCACTGTCTTCATTACAGCCCATCACAAGTTCGCTGCTGAATATTGGCCTCCATACGTCTATACGAGTACAAATCTTCTTGAATGTACCTGACATTTATATACTATATTTCTATCACTTTTTACACCCATCGGATACAATCTAATGGTCAGATAGTGTTGTCGGTATTCTTCCTGCTCGACAACTTAACTTTTTTGCCTGGGAGTCTGTCTGGATGGTGACAGTGTTCCGTTATTATAGAGGGCCAGTAGGTACAATTACAGGCTATGAGATATTCTATCTTAGTCCTCAGAGATGACATCTGCATATGAAGCCTTCTTTGTTTTAAGTTGGTTGTTGTCTACAGACTTCACTATCAGTATAAGTACATTTGTCATTGCAGATTTATATTTAAAAAAAAAACGGTTGAATTTGGTTTCTTTTTAATAAAACCTGTAGGACTCATATTATTATTTTTACTCAATATTTTTCAAAATATATACTGCAAAAATGCTAAAAAGCTAAAAGTGTAAGAAATCATTTTTCTTGCAAATTATGACAAATAAGTACGACTCCTCCACTTGGCTCAAGTTGTAAGATGTTAATTGGGATATTCAGTATTCGCACCTGGTATAAAAGCATAAGAACTTTACAAAATATTTAGGTACCTATAAAAATACAAAATAAATAAGTTATAAGTATATTTAATGAAACTACCTTCTTCATCATCATCATCATTACCTACATCCTATCAAAAGTTATTATAAATATAAGTATATTTGCCATGTAAAAAAAAACTAGTTTTTACGGATTTTGTCGCGTATTATTTTATATTCCCGCCTTCTCAAGCACTTTACAACACCCATGGTCACAGGGGGACCGAGGTACCAATGGCATAGTTAACCACCTCTATCTTCTCTATTGAAATTAGGATGTTTTTCGATTGCAGTCATCCTTAGAAGGAATTGGTGATGTATCAAATCTGATATAGTGACGGGGGCGACCCTGTACGTGTTCACAGACTGCAGACTTCCCGAAACGTCGATTCTTAACATCAGCTATGCATATTTGCTATAGTTGCCATGCTTGTCGCAACAGCAGTCATTTTAATATTTGGAGTTGTTGTCCTTTTTCATTTTATTCTATTGCCACTTACGAGACCTTCAGACAGATAAGTTTAAACCATGTTATAACATTCATCTACTGTACCTATAAATAAAATTGAGGTGTATCTCTGTAATATTGAAATAATTGGTTTCTATTAAGCTCAGGGGGTTATTTGCATGATATGCTTAAGACATAAATAACCATTTTTATAATTTTAGACTGTCTACCCGGGCTAATCTTCGAAATGGCTTACCCGATTGTGACGAAACTTTACGACCAGATAGAGGGCAACGCGAGGAGTTATTTATGCTATATTTTATTCGAAAAACTTAAAGATATTTTTTTTGAAAATGCGAAAAATTGTTCAAAATGGTTTTTGATTATCTTAAACCTAATCGTATTTTTCTAGACGTCGTTCCGAATCGAATGAGCTATCGCACACATTATTAAGAGCGGGAATAAGAATTAACACGTTTTTGAACTTGTTGACTAGACTATTTGTGTAATTTAGATATTAAACTATACAAAAATATCGTAAAGTGTATAGACATTTACAATAACGCTATATTTCGCCATTATCTGTGAAGCTTAGATGTCTGAAGAAAGCTGGCGTCCAATCATCTTGGCTGCAGCCCTTAAGATACGAGGCAGGTTAGGAAGTCCAGGTGAGTGCACATGCATTCCTTAACGTCCTTCCTGTAGCCCAAATTTAGGGCATTTGCAGTATTTCAAAATAGTAAGTTAGAGCAACGCACCCTACACCTACAGTCCATTAATTTGCGTATAATCATCCTTTTAATAACTCTGAACCAGCAGTTAACCAACACGCTTCTCGCTGAATTATAATTAAATAATTAAGTAACCATTTTTTGGTCACTCCAGCTGGGACCCAGTTTAATTAAACGGAGCTTTTATACGAAAAATTTTATGAGCACGTGGAAAATAAAAAGTACTTTGGGTGAAGTAAGTACTTTTTTTGTTTGCGAATAATTTTATAAATAAGGTCACTTATTGACTCAGCTAGCATACATACTTTACCATGACGTTGCATTGAAAGCGACAGATATCAAACCAATGTGTAAAAAATTAAAAATATTTAAGCACAAGTACCGGTATCGCTTAAATGATTTGTCAGTTTTTGTAGCTCTAGAATCTTGCATAATTCACTCAAATTAATCTCTTAATATTGTGATTCATAAATAAGTGTATGCGTAAATATATGGATGTAAAGGAGGCGAGAGAGGTGTGTCGGGATCGCGCCAAATGGAAGTCCGTAGTCTCTGCCTACCCCTCTGGGTGACAGGCGTGAGTGTTTGTATTGTATTGTATAAATAATGTAAATGTGTTCGTATCCGTAAATATAAAATTTATTTAAAAAAAACTTTAGGTAAACAAATAAAAAAAAAACTAATTAGACAAAATAAATGCATAAATAAAACGTTACTTTAGTGCGTAGAGTTTTAAGTTGTTTAATATTATCCTATGTTCGAAATATAAGAAACTGTAAATTAATCTTTTGAGTTTAAATAATTTCAAACGCTTTCATTTTCAAATTATAGCCATTGGTCATCATCATAATTACAAATCATTACAAGTCCACAGCTGAATATAGAGGGAGACCTTAAGGAATCCCACTAGAAACGGTCCTTAGCCACCTGCATTCATTGACTTCCTAAATCTCTTACCATGTCGTCACTCCATCTAGTTCCGCTCTACACTTACTGGTACTACCACTCGATAATCTTTCTTCCCCATCCGTTGTCGGTTTTTGTTGGCCCATTGGCTCTTCTGCTTACTGATAGACATGTGTTATTCATTCATTTCTCGTGACCCGATCGTTCAAGTATTGCTTCGTCTTACGAACCGGGTCGTCCGGGTTGATCATTCAAATGGATCATTTATAGCTTCAGTACTCTGTGATCTGTGAGACCCGCTCGATAATGTCGGTCGTCGGACATTACTATACTCTGGTTGTCATCATCATCATTACAGCCATTCACAAGTCCACTGCTGAAGATAGGCCTTCCCCAAAGAATGCCACAAAACACGGTCCCGAGCCACCTGCATCCATGGATTTCCTACAGTCTTACCAGGTCGACACTCCATCTAGTGGGGGTCGCCCAACACTTCGCCTACCGGTACGAGGCTGCCACTCGTGAACCTTTTTTCCCCATCGGTTGTGGCATCTTCAAACTTTATAGCCGGCCCATGCTACTTCCGCTTACTAATCCGTTGGGCTATACCGGTCACTCTGATTCTACTGCAAATATCCTCATTTCTAAGTTTATCACGCAGAGAAACCCTGATCATAGTCCTCTCCATAGCTCGCTAAGCGATCTCAGATCCATAGGTCATCACTGGCAACACGCACTGGTTGTACAATCTCATTTTCAAGTTTTGAGGTATGCCTGACAAGAAGATGTATCGTAATTTCTCGAACGCTGCCCAGTCGAGTTGAATCCGTCGATTGACCTCTCGGTCGAAGTTGGACTTACCTAGTCGGACTATTTGTCCCATGTAAACATATTCGTCAACAACTTCGAGCTTAGTGCTCCCAACAACTAACGGCATAGGTGTGAAATGGACGTTACACATGATCTTTGCTTTGTCCTTTTGAATAAATATAATATAATAAATATATACTTTTGAACAATATGCAACTAACATGCCTGCTTTAACTACGAAATAACTAAGATTTTCCAAAAATGTCGCCGTTTCAAAAATTTAAAATTCATTATTATTAATACTGTTCCCATCTCTGGGCTGGGGCTCCCCAGTGCCAGCTTCTTCCACTTGACCGCATCCAGCGCAGAGCGGCTCGAATCGTCGACGACCGAGTCCTTTCCGATCGGCTCGACTCATTGGCACTGCGAAGAGATGTTGCATCTCTTAGCATTTTCTTTCGCATTTATCATGGGGAGTGCTCTGAGGAATTGTTCGGATTAATCCCAGCCGCCAAATTTCACGAACGCACATCGCGCCAGAACTCCCGATACCATCCACACCATCTGGATGATTGGCGGTCCACCACTGTGCGATTTAGAAGATGTTTTCTTCCTCGCACAACTTCCTTGTGGAATAGTTTACCACCAGCGATTTTTCCGGACCGATACGACTTAGGGACCTTCAAGAAAAGAGCCTACTCCTTTTTAAAAGGCCGGCAACGCATCTGCAATTCCCCTGGTGTTGCGGTTGTTCATGGGCGGCGGTAGTCACTTACCATCAGGTGAGCCGCATGCTCGTTTGCCCCCTCTCCTATAAAAAAAAAAATTGCCAAAAGATATCAATATTAACTTTTTTTGCCACAACAGTCATTAACATAAATTTTACATATACTTATCATTATTAAAAAAAATACAGAGTGCCCAAACATTTTATACTTATCTTATATTACAAGACTTTTAGATGTAAGACTTTTACTTGCTACATCATTTGCCGTATCATGCCTACATGATAAAAGTTATTAGCACCCTCTCTCGTCTCGTGAATAACGTAAGACCAGTATAATTTTATCGAGGCAATTTCATCGAAGAGCCTAGGAGTTCCAAAATTAGATGCTACATTAATGGTGTAGCCTTTAACAACTTTAGCTACGCGAACGAATCGCATCGATCAACGGTCTTAGAAAGCTTATATCCAGTAGCCAAAATTATGCTTGTCAGCATAGGTTAAAATATAATGAATCTAAGACTGCTATTTCGTGCTGGAAAAGGTCCGAGGAGGGTACCGTAGTACTAAATGGTGTAAAAGTTCGGATTGTGAAGAAATTCAGGCACTTGGGTCATTATTGTAGGTGACCCTGAGTAACGACTTGGATATAGAGCGCGAACGTAAGGCTCTAGCCATACGTTGCAACGTGCTGGCGCATCGCTTTACTTTGTATTCTGAGGATGTTAAGATTACTCTGTAAAGCCTACTTTTACACCGGACAACGTTGGATAAATTACACCAAAAAATCCTATAACATTCTCTGAGTACAGTATAATGGTACTGCAGCGCATCCGCAATGATCGCGGAAGCTGCTACTCTAGACTTTTACGCAGTGTTACGTTGAAGAACGGCCAATTTCTGCTACACATCGGATGCTACAGGTTATTAACAATTAATTTAAGTATGATATTTTAACTCACAATAGAACGTAATTTGTATTTTTGTATAATATACTTCTATGATTGATTGTCTTATATTCAAAACATACTAGATATAAATGGGTTGATCATCATCATCATCATTACAGCCTTTTTAAGTCCACTGCTGAACATAGGCCTCCCCCAAGGAATGCCACAAAGCACGGTCCTGAGCCACCTGCATCCATCGACTTCCTGCATGTCTTACCAGGTCGTCACTTCATCTCGTGGGGGGTCGCCCTACAGTCAGCCTCGAGCACAGGCGCAGAGTAGCCAGTCTCTCGGTATTCTATAGGATGCATTTCGGTGAGTGTGCGCAGGAATTACACGCCTTAATTCCTCCCTCTCCTTTCCACCATCGGACAACCAAACGGTCGGCGGGTCTTCATCCCTTTGTTGTCGATATTCCATGCATTAGAACCAAACGGTTTGCATCGTCTTTTGTAATACGTACAGCAAAGGCGTGGAATAATTTGCCGGCGTCTATCTTTCCGTCCGAATACAATCTAGGCGTCCTCAAGACAAGAGTGAATAGGCTTTTGTTACGATAAGACAGTGCGATTTACCATCTAAGGCTGCACCACCACGTGGCTCTACCATCAACAGTGGTAGAGCCACGTGGCGGCTTTTGCTATCGCACGGATGGGCCGGCTCGAACCGGGGTGGTACCACAACCTCACAGAATACCAGCGTGAAGTGGTGGTTTACCTCTGCGTTTCGCTTGGTGAGTGCAGGTGGGCGGAGGCCCTTTTTACTGGAAATGAGGCATTCCATCTTAGTCCTCACGGGTGACAACGCATCTGCATTTTGATTTGTAATAGAGGATAGATGTAGATGTCTATGGGCCGCAGCAACCACTTACCATTAGGTGGACTGTGTGCTCGTTTGTCACACTTATCCTATAAAAAACTTACCACCAGGTGGGATTGTGGTCAAGCACTGGCTTACAATAAGTTAAAAAAAATTACACTAATTATCACGCACACTACAATAACATCAGCAGGAGTGTTCATTCGGTATTTCATTCATAGCCTATATTTGCGTACATTTACGACAATTTACATAATGAATTTGTTTGTGTTACTTAGCAATTTTATTATATTGCATAGTCTATGTAGACTATGAACAAAAAAACGGCCCCCAGTCCCCGGCGGCCCCGCTATTCCTGGCTACGGTGGCGACCATGGTAACGGCGGGGCAGGGGGTGCTAAGAATCTCCGGTGGAGGTTCGGTTGCCACCTTAGACGACTCGACCTGGCAACGTACAACGCACGCACCCTGAGGACTGACGAGAAGATCGTGGAGCTGGAAGAAGAGATAGACAAGTTGCGCTGGCATATTATAGGATTATCCGAAGTCCGAAGAGAGGGGGAGGACACGGTAATCCTCGAATCCGGCAACTTGCTCTATCACCGGGAGGGCGACCATCTGTCCCAAGGAGGTGTCGGATTTATCGTCCACAAGTCTCTCGTTAACAACGTTGTAAAAATCGGGAGTGTGTCGACGAGGGTTGCGTACCTTATACTCAGAATCACCAAACGGTATTCGCTGAAGGTCATACAGGTTTACGCACCAACCTCGGCACACCCCGATGAGGAGGTGGAGGAAATGTATGAGGATATCTCTAGAGCCATGCATTCCTCCAAAACCCAATATACGGTGTTAATGGGAGACTTCAATGCAAAACTAGGCACAAGAGAGAACGGTGAGCTGAAAGTAGGGAAATTTGGAATAGGGCAACGGAACCCAAGGGGCCAGCAGCTGGCCGACTTCATGGAGAAAGAGGGACTCTTTATGATGAACTCTTTCTTCCAGAAGCGGCCCCACAGGAAGTGGACCTGGTCGAGCCCCGACGGTTCCACAAAAAATGAGATTGACTTCATTATGACGACCAGACGACAACTGTTCAGTGATGTCTCCGTGATCGCGAGGGTGAAAACTGGTAGCGATCACCGAATGGTTAGAGGCACACTGAACCTAAACGTTAAGTTGGAGAGGTCTCGTCTAATGAAGTCAACGCTCCGTCCCCCTCGTGCTCTGTTCCAAAGTCCCGAAACCTTTCAGCTCGAGTTACAAAACCGTTTTCAGTGCCTGGAAGACTGCAATGAAGTGGACGATATGAATGACAAGCTCGTGGAAACTGTCCATGCGGTTGGAGCTAAGTTCTGCAAGACCCGCCGCAGAAGAACACAAAAACTCTCCGATCACACTCTTAATCTCATGGCTGTTAGACGGGAGATGAAGCTACATTCTTCAACAGACTTGACAGCATACAGGCATCTGAACAGACAGATCTCCAAATGCATGCGGCGGGACTTACGCAACTTCAATACAGCTCGTATTGAAGAAGCGATCGAGCGGAACCAAGGCTCCAAAGTCTTTGCCAGAGATCTGTCTGCCAGAAAGAGCCAACTGTCAAAGCTGAAGACAGAATGTGGCAGCATCGTTTCCGGGACACCTGAGATTTTGAGTGAGATTGAGAGGTTCTATGGGCAGCTGTACACATCATCGTTGGAGCCACACGCAAGTGTGAGTAACGATCCAAGAGCGAGTCTCATCCGACACTATTCCGAAGATATCCCGGATGTCAGTCTGAGCGAGATTAGGATGGCTCTCCAGCACCTAAAAAACGGTAAGGCCCCAGGCGAGGATGGAATTACAGCGGAGCTTCTGAAAGCGGGTGGAAGACCGGTACTTGAAGTCCTTCAGAAGCTCTTTAGTTCCGTCCTCCATGGTGGCATTACACCGGAGGCGTGGAGCAGAAGTGCGGTGGTCTTGTTCTTCAAGAAAGGTGACAACGCTCTCTTGAAGAACTACAGACCGATTTCCCTTCTGAGCCGCGTCTACGTGCTGTTTTCGAGAGTCATTACGAATCGTCTTGCGCGCAGACTTGATGACTTCCAGCCTCCCGAACAAGCCGGTTTCCGAAAGGGCTTTAGCACCATAGACCACATACATACCCTTCGGCAAGTTGTACAGAAGTCCGAAGAGTACAATTTGCCACTATGTCTGGCGTATGTGGACTATGAGAAAGCCTTTGATTCCGTCGAAATTTGGGCGGTGCTGCAGTCCCTTCAGCGGTGCCAAGTTGACTGTCGGTATATCGAAGTGTTGAAGTGCTTGTACAGTAGGGCTACGATGGCTATCCGAGTACAGAACCAGAGTACGAAACCTATCCAATTGCAGAGAGGTGTAAGACAGGGTGACGTCATATCCCCGAAACTCTTCACCGCTGCATTGGAAGACGTTTTCAAGCTTCTGGACTGGAAAGGATACGGTATCAACATCAATGGCGAGTACATCACTCACCTTCGATTTGCCGACGATATAGTCCTTATGGCAGAATCGCTGGAGGACTTAAGCACTATGCTCAATGACCTCAATAGTGTTTCCCAACGGATAGGTCTTAAGATGAACATGGACAAAACTAAGATCATGTTTAATGTCCATGTCACACCTATGCCGGTAGTTGTTGGGAACACTAAGCTCGAAGTTGTTGACGAGTATGTTTACCTGGGACAAATAGTCCGACTGGGTAAGTCCAACTTCGACCGAGAGGTCAATCGACGGATTCAACTCGGCTGGGCAGCGTTCGGGAAGCTACGACACATCTTCTCGTCAGACATACCTCAAAACCTTAAAACGAAATTGTACAACCAGTGCGTGTTGCCAGTGATGACTTACGGAACTGAGACGTGGTCCTTCACTGCTGGCCGTATGAGGAAGCTCAAGGTCGCTCAGCGAGCTATGGAGAGGGCTATGCTCGGAGTTTCTCTGCGTGATAAACTTAGGAATGAGGATATCCGCAGTAGAACCAGAGTGACCGACATAGCCCAACGGATTAGTAAGCTGAAGTGGCAGTGGGCCGGCCATATAGCTCGAAGAACCGACAACCGATGGGGAAGAAAGGTTCTCGAGTGGCAGCCTCGTACCGGTAGGCGAAGTGTAGGGCGTCCCCCCACGAGATGGAGTGACGACCTGGTAAGACATGCAGGAAGTCGATGGATGCAGGTGGCTCAGGACCGTGTTTTGTGGCATTCTTTGGGGGAGGCCTATGTTCAGCAGTGGACTTGTGAAGGGCTGTAATGATGATGATGTAGACATTAAGTGGGGACTTACTACATATACCTTATAGAAGTGAGCTGTTATTTTGATAGGTATCTACCTATCTACTATGTGAGTGATGATGAGATGAGTATTACATTCATTCAACTAAAATAATTTTATACATTTTAGAATAGAAGAGAAAGATTAGAGACAAAACTAAAAAAATGCAATTTGCTACCTGTTTAGGCCAAATCGTAACATTTAAAACTTGCATTCAAGACGCGCGGCTCGGCGTGTTCATCCGATGGAATTTTAAGGTCACCGCCAGCCCCCTCTCCCGCGCGCGTCTCTCCGCTGACCGCTCAGTCGCGAGACGTCTGGAACATTCAATATGCGCGGCCGCCGTGTCGGTTAGATGTGTCGTCAAGTTACTATTAAATTAATTGTCGCGACCGCCTCCTTGCGTTGTCTTATTTCGTGCGTTTTACGTGACAACGAGGCTACTTTGAATTTTGTGTGATTAATTTAATTTCGATTGCCATTAATTTGCGTCGACGAGTTGTTTGTGTGGCATTTTAATATCGTAATGAGACATTTTTGCTTTGTCGGGTGGGGCGCTAAACTTTGTGAACCGAGAGAAGGTCGCGTTCGTATTCGAGTATAAGTTTGTGCTAAGTGAACATGGGACATTGAACTTTGACCGACAGTTCTTAAGTTGTGCAGTGTGTCACTTGTTTTAAGTTCGATTAACGCTGATTTAGTTAAATTTGAAGTTAATTAAATGTACAATAAAGTTGATAAACTAATATAGTGAAATAAAAGCAGAAAGTCTCAATTGGTGAACGCCCACTGGAGGGATCGCACATTGTAGAGAAAAGCAGCGCCCGTGGGTCTACTGTCCGATTATATCGGTGACGTCAGGTTACATGTACACACTTTCTCACACCACTTTACATCCACTTACTTACAACCTGACTTTGCCTGCTGGTCGACCCTACTTCCGGAACTCGGTAAGTTTGTGTTTGCTTAACCAGCCATTACATAATAATTATCCATATTCTATTTGGGCACGAACCCTCTGGTTGCCCGTCGAGTTGGGTTACTGATGGGCCCTAGCCCAGTCGACTTCTGTCGGGGCAACTGAGGGCCGTAACACTACCTAAATCGAAAGGACAAGCAACGTTAACTTCTAAAATCAACAGCTCTGTGCTCAACAAGTAAGTAGGTACGCGTACTTGCTTACTTACTTACTTCGATCTCGTACCTTACGAGTACCATCTTACATACTATTTATTGTATGTACATAAGTTGACTGGTAGGACATAGACAGAAATTTATTCCAATAAAAAAATATAAAAGTATAGAATAGCTGGGTTCTATGTTCGGGTGTATGTATGTTTGTTTTTTTTTTAATATAGGTATGTTCACCGATTTCTCCGGACCGATATTGAATACCTATTCTTTTTTTGTTCACAGTTAGTTTCATACAGATTTTATGGAAATAATTTCAACCATTTCATATATTATGTAATAATTGAGTTTTATTGAAATCGATTGTACAAAATTTTTGATTTTCCAGTCCAGTAATATTATTAATCCGTTGGAAGAAGTAGTTCGTATCACTAAGATTTTCGAGATACAAAGATTTGATTAGTAAAATTTCTATACGTGGTATAGCCATGCAGCAGCTATATTAGTAGTGTTGCGCGCCACTATTAATGTCTTGTACATGGCAACACTAGTTACACTAGCGCCCTCTAGTGTCGAGTAGCAGAACTAGGAGAGTCGAGATCCTTCCAGAAATTTCGGGACCGATATGTACTCGAACATTGTAGAAGGTTCTGGAAACTATAGGAGGCCCTATATAAGGCCGGTATAGACCACGACCGGAGCAGTATTAAATTGGCGATACAAGAGAATACTTCGAAGTGAAATAACGGCGAACTGTGTTTTATTATTAGTGTGATTTTAAGTTGTAATTAGTGTTGTGTAATTAAATAGTCAATTTTGGTAATTCACTCGGCAGTTTTTAATTATCTCGAACCCCAAGCTCGTAACAGTAGTATAGTTGTAACACTAGTGGGTCTATGCTCTCACAGAAATTCGAACGATGAACCGAATTATGTGGGTAAACTAGCTTTTCACCCACGACTTCGCCTGCGTTAGTCAGCCGTAAAATATAATTTAAACTATTATCATTCTATTCATTTTTCAGTGACTCCGAGACAGACAAATAATTACCGGACAGTAATGTGCAAGGACGATGTAGGTACTCCAATTGGCGAAGGAATCGAATCTGACAAAGAGAATCAAAAAGAATACAGTAATAATAAGTAATAATCTAAAGCTTCTGAAAGCGGGTGGAAGACCGGTACTTGAAGTCCTTCAGAGGCTCTTTAATTCCGTCCTCCATGGTGGCATTACACCGGAGGCGTGGAGCAGAAGTGCGGTGGTCTTGTTTCTTCAAGAAAGGTGACAACGCTCTCTTGAAGAACTACAGACCGATTTCCCTTCTGAGCCGCGTCTACGTGCTGTTTTCGAGAGTCATTACGAATCGACTCGCGCGCAGACTTGACGACTTCCAGCCTCCCGAACAAACCGGTTTCCGAAAGGGCTTTAGCACCATAGACCACATACATACCCTTCGGCAAGTTGTACAGAAGTCCGAAGAGTACAATTTGCCACTATGTCTGGCGTATGTGGACTATGAGAAAGCCTTTGATTCCGTCGAAATTTGGGCAGTGCTGCAGTCCCTTCAGCGGTGCCAAGTTGACTGTCGGTATATCGAAGTGTTGAAGTGCTTGTACAGTAGGGCTACGATGGCTATCCGAGTACAGAACCAGAGTACGAAACCTATCCAATTGCAGAGAGGTGTAAGACAGGGTGACGTCATATCCCCGAAACTCTTCACCGCTGCATTGGAAGACGTTTTCAAGCTTCTGGACTGGAAAGGATACGGTATCAACATCAATGGCGAGTACATCACTCACCTTCGATTTGCCGACGATATAGTCCTTATGGCAGAATCGCTGGAGGGCCTAAGCACTATGCTCAATGACCTCAAAAGTGTTTCCCAACGGATAGGTCTTAAGATGAACATGGACAAAACAAAGATCATGTTTAATGTCCATGTCACACCTATGCCGGTAGTTGTTGGGAGCACTAAGCTCGAAGTTGTTGACGAGTATGTTTAACTGGGACAAATAGTCCGACTAGGTAAGTCAAACTTCGACCGAGAGGTCAATCGACGGATTCAACTCGGCTGGGCAGCGTTCGGGAAACTACGACACATATTCTCGTCAGACATACCTCAAAATCTTAAAACGAAATTGTACAACCAGTGCATGTTGCCAGTGATGACTTACGGAACTGAGACGTGGTCCTTCACTGCTGGCCGTATGAGGAAGCTCAAGGTCGCTCAGCGAGCTATGGAGAGGGCTATGCTCGGAGTTTCTCTGCGTGATAAACTTAGGAATGAGGATATCCGCAGTAGAACCAGAATAACCGACATAGCCCAACGAATTAGTAAGCTGAAGTGGCAGTGGGCCGGCCATATAGCTCGAAGAACCGACAACCGATGGGGAAGAAAGGTTCTCGAGTGGCAGCCTCGTACCGGTAGGCGAAGTGTAGGGCGTCCCCCCACGAGATGGAGTGACGACCTGATAAGACATGCAGGAAGTCGATGGATGCAGGTGGCTCAGGACCGTGCTTTGTGGCATTCTTTGGGGGAGGCCTATGTTCAGCAGTGGACTTGTGAAGGGCTGTAATGATGAAATGATGAAGTAATAATAAGTAATAAAAAGAATACGTTATATATATATATATATATGTATGTATTATCGTCTTCAACTGTCGAGCTAATTATTGAACCAGAGCTAGTCAAGATTGAGTCAGATAAGTTGTACGGGCAAAGAATTGTAGAAATAAATCATTTATTTGAATGTATCGCAAATAAAAAAATTAATATTTCGATTGCAATTTCATTAATTTAACATTTTGCAAAGAATCAAGATTAGGAAACATAATCTAATAGTTTGGGAGTGTGGACTGTTTATTGATTCCAAAGATTATTATTTAGGGACAACTTCTGATGGGCTTATTGGAGACGATTCTCTAAATTAAATCAAATGTCTTATTTTTGCTTCTAATCCTCTCGTTATGGCTCCAAATATGCCACATTTGGAGGCCATAACTAAAAAAGATCAAATTTTGTTTCATACGAGAAGGACAAAAAGAAAAAAGAAACCATGATTACTATTATCAGGTTCAGGGATAATTACATATCACTGGTAGGCAATTTGTTTGTTTTTTCGTAGTATGGACACAACTTTTTCATCTTTTCGTACTTAATTTAATAAACCATGTGGTTTGGCGTAGGAAAAAATAAGTACTATGACCACTTTTGGACAGCAAAAATGCAGCCAAGGCTTTACTCATTTTATTTTTAATGTTTATTACCAGAAATTATTGACCCTCGAGTTCCTAGAAAAATGGCAGTTCGAGAAAAAGTGTAATAAAGTAATATAAACAATAATAGTTTCTTCAAGTTACTTTTTTATTTATTTGACTACCTACTTTATTATAAACTTGAACATGTCCTTATTCAATAAAGACCTTAAATTAATTACTAAATAATCGATAAACACCGAATAATCACAGATATTAACTTTTTCATGAGAGGTATTATCTTTGTAGGTTATCGATATTATTTTTCCTCCCTAGGCGATAATAATATCGATAACAGCTCTAACATCACTACAATATGCCCCTGCCCCCGACCCGTATCGTGCGATAGAGAGAGTTGCAAGTCTTGAAGACAATTGCCTACATTTTCTTTTTGAAATATTGTTTCCGGCAATAACTTTTCTAGCCCTAAACCTTTATAAAATAAGACAATTTTGGTCTTATTAGATTCAGTACACTTTCATCTATGTCTGTACGTTTTACATTTTTAGTAATCAGTTTAGTTTAATAAAAAAAAACGCTCGAGGAAGTTAAGTTAAAAATATAGATAATTAGATGCTAATAACTAATATTGTATACAATATTTCTTTAAAATTAAAACGTACGGGCCCAGTTTTTGTCATATCTACAACATTTCCAAAAATTATTAAAATTGGACTACATTTACGGGGAGGAAAAGTTTATCGCTTTTTGCATGAAAATTCTCTCTTAATAAAATAAATGGTGTAATTTCAGCTTTTCTTGGTAAATTGAAATTAATGAAACAAAATATTTTTCGGCGCGAATTCTCCCAGTTTCCGCAATTGTCACAGATAGAATGTCTTTATGAGAATATTCAGACATACGCTGAACATTTAAATACCCTGCATGATGACTTCAAAAATAGATTTGTAGATATTCTGACGATGAAAATACCACCATGCATCATAACCCCATATAATGAACCGGAAGAGACGAATGTGGTATTACAAGAGGAGCTAATTGAGCTCAGCACCAACTAGGAACTGAAGGTGACATTTAAAAAAGGTTATCAAACATTTTGGCTGCCTGCAGGCAGAAATCCCCGAAAAATATCCTGGGCTGTGGGAAATTGCGAGAAAATTTTTGATAGCGTGTCCCTCGTCATATCTTCTCGAAAGAAGTTTTAGTGACGTTACCAACCTGTTAACAAAAAAAAGAGTAGATTGAACATCACAGAACGGGGATATTTGAAAGGACTTCTTACAAAACTGAAGCCAAATATTGATAATTTGCTGTCAATTCATCAAGTACATCCGTCTCATTAAAAGTATGACTATTTTTTATTGTTGATTTACATTTCAGAGTTCATTGTTGATTTTTTTTCAATTGTTGATTGTTTGTAATAATAAATGTTTATAATTTTGTATAACCACAAGTATTATTTTAGTAAATAGGACACAAGAAAATGTGCTACTTTTTTTTTCTTCTTAACACCCCCAATTTAGGGTGATAGTTTTAGGAGTTTTGAAAGTGACTAACTTTGAAAGTGGTCCACGAAAAAAAAATAGTTTGGGAACCTCTAGTTTAGAGCAAAATACACCGTGTGCGACCATAAATTATCGTGTGAAGTTTCAACTTCAGGACGACTTGAGACAAACATCTATACAAATAAATAAAATTGAAGTGTCTGTTTGTAATATCAAAATTACAGCTTTTTACTAAACGCATATGATAGTATGTATGATATTAATAAAAAAAACTACATTTTTTTTTTAATTTTTGTCTGTTTCTGTTTGATCCGGCTAATCTCCGAAACGGCTGAACCGATTTTAACTGGACTTTCACTGGCAGGTAGCTGATGTCATAAGGAGTAACTTAGGTTACTTTTATTATAGAAAAAGAATTAGAGGTCCGCGCAAAAAAATTAAAACCCTAAATTAAACGCGGATGAAGTCGCGGGGAACAGCTAGTCCAAAATATAAAAATAAACCTTTAAGAAGGAGAAATAAATGAAGAATAGAAATTTTTAAAATAAAAAATGAAATATGGCAATTTAGTATTTTTTCCTTAAAATACGGCAAACCAGACAGTGATATACGGCAGCTCAGTTTTTACGATAACAACACTGGCGACCGGCAAGTGGCAACACTAACCACCATTTTGTTTAAAAATTGACAGGAGTCAATTTTGACATAGTTATTAGAATTAAATATTTTTTGTATAATTGTTATATTGATGCTCAGTTTTCATTAATAATTCAATGCTATTGATTTTACATTAGTGTATTGATGGATTTAGCTGGTTAAAAGTGTGAGTGTCGTGGACTAATCAGCATGACGTCTCAAATGACAAACGACATAGGTGACATAGGAATGACCAATACAGAGGCGGACTCTTCGCAATCACACGCTCATGAAGGTAAATAAATAAACAAATTGTTTTTATATTAGTTAGGTACCTAATAGTAAAGATTTTTAAGTAAATTAATTTCTACTCTTATGTGATTTAATTTTGTGAGCTGAAAAACTGTAACATGAAATAACTTTCATATATTTTAAGCTACATCAAGTGCAACTCCTGATGATGCGGCCTCTAGTAATGCTGCTACACCGTCGGCTAGTGAAGGACAGGCTTCAAGGCAGTCCAACTTACAGCGCATTCAACAAAGGAAGCAACAAGTTTACAACTGGCCCCATAACAAGAAGCTACTTAAATTGGCTATATATTCTGCTTGTCAAGTAAGTAATTTCTAA
This sequence comes from Parnassius mnemosyne, assembly GCA_963668995.1. Taxonomy (NCBI): domain Eukaryota; kingdom Metazoa; phylum Arthropoda; class Insecta; order Lepidoptera; family Papilionidae; genus Parnassius; species Parnassius mnemosyne. Next base: position 16,345,274 of record CAVLGL010000083.1, read on the forward strand.
GGTAATAACTGTTGAATTAAAAACATAGTTTATATTGCTTATGGTAATTTGAGCTATTACTCGATAAGCTTTTCAATTACTACTTTAAATTAAAAGATATCTTTATGATTATCCTAAAAAAATGTTAGTTATATGCATGCATATTATGCACAGGGACCAACATATGTAGACTGCTCTTATTTTGAAGAAGAAAAATAATTGTAATTGTTATTGTAATCTCTCAAACATGTAGATTTTCTCACAATAGTTTCTTTCTTTGCTGAGTGTACTTCATATCAACACATTTAATTAAATGTACATATATTTCTTTTAGACACCAGATTGTACTTGTAATGGATGGAAGACACCTGTACCACAACAAGCTTCTAAAGTTAATGCAAGATCAGATAGTCAGCCATTAGCCAACTTCACTGATCCTTGTCGCAACTGTAACCACATCTTAGGTTTGTCACATTTTGCTATGAATTAAATTTTTTTTAACAATTAACTATCCAAATTCACAACAGAAAACAATAAAAATCATCATTCTCCTTTATTCTGTCTTATCATCTCATGAGTGTTGTAAGAGTTGATAGAGGAAAACTAAAACAAGAGATGGGCAGCAGCATCTTCCTGATAAGAATGCAGTAATAATAAAAAACACTGCAGTTGCCATCCTCGAACTATTAGACCTATATAATTGCAATTTTGTATATCTAATAAAAGCTCCTTGAATACCTAATATTCAAAATTTCATGAGTATACCCATTAAACTTTTTGAGTTAATACTATATTCATCAAAAAACTAGACCACTTGTAGGTTTCGGACTTAGAATCTTGAGATTTGGCACGATCTTAAGCTATGAAAGATTTATGGAACTATTATCCCCTTTCAGATTAACTCTTTTATTGTCGAATCAGACAATCCCAAACACAGTATTTTTAGAAGAAACACAAGGAAAACAAGAGTATCTATACAAATAAATAAAATTGAAGTGTCTGTTTGTAATGTCAAAATTACAACTTTCTGCTAAATGCATATGAAAGTATATACGGTACTAATAACAAAATTCCAATTTTTAAAGTTTTATTGTCTGTCTGTCTGTCCGTCTGTCTGTCTGTTTGTTCCGGCTAATCTCCGGAACGGCTGGACCAATTTTGACGGGATTTTCACTGGCAGATAGCTGATATCACAAAGAGTAACTTAGGCTACTTTTATTTTAGAAAAAGAATTAGGGTACCACACAAAAAAACCCCAAATAACACATAAGTGAAGTCGCGGGTATCAGCTAGTAGTAAATAAAACCCCACAAAACATAAATGTGAAGAGAAGGCCAAGTTTGGTACAATCGGATGGTAGGCTATGCTGATAAAAGAGTACAGATCTGAATGGGCACCATGCTCCATAGCATGCTAAATTATATGATCTATAGCAATTTAGACTTTCTTGGAACCCAAATCACTATCATATCCCAACCAGATTCAAACACCAAACAATTTGCATTTTTAACACACATATTGGCACCAGTTGAAACATGTTTGAACACAGGAATCGCTATGTGGTAACCAGGTAGTCTGACCATTATTCCATGCCTATTTTGTTCTCTGCCTACATTGAGTATTATTGAAAGTAATATTATTATAGCATTCCAAGGTGACATAACTCAGATATTTGTTTCATTATAAATCAAAAAAGACATTGGTAACCCTTAACACTTGTGGGGTAGGATTAGATAAACATTATCTACTAGCTGTTCCTCGTGACTTTGCCCACGTTTAATTTAGAGTTTTTTTTTTGTGCAGAACCCTAGTTCATTTTCTACTGATGAAGTCAGTAAAGGAGGAGGTACTCAATTCGACTGTACGTTTTTTTTATGTATGTTATCTCATAACTTTTTGTGGGTGAACCGATTTTGATGATTCTATTTCATTTAAAAGCTGGTGCTTCTCATATGGTCCCATATAAATTTGATCAAGGTCTGACCAATACTTTTAGAGTTATTCTTAATAATTTATATTGAAGTTGGTTGTGCAAAGTTTTTAATTTTAAATTATCTAAAAGTGCCATAAAAAAGCCAGTGAAAGTCCCGTCACAATATGTCCGGCCATTTTGAAGATTAGCTGGTACAAACAGACAGACAATGTACATATTGTCTTAAGCATTTAGTAAAAAACTGTTTTTTGACATTACATACACTTCAATTTTATTTATTTTTATAGATAGTTCATAGTTATTTTTAATAATATAACCATGTGGAAGAGCATTTTAATATAATAACTTACATAATTTTATATTATCATTTTGCAGAAAAACATGTAACCCAGTTGCAAGGTTTGGCAGTATCAGAGGTGAACCGTCTATTAGGTGCAGTAGTGGATGTTGAAAATATTTTCATGTCAATGCACAGAGAGGATGATCATGATACAAAACGCGTCTATTACTATCTATTTAAGGTTGGTATTGCTTAGCATAATACAGTTGCAGCAATTGAGATGATATTGCATGTCAGTTCATTTTCAAATAGTTGGAAGAGTTGTTGTTAAATTTATATTTATTATGCAGCATGGTTTGCATATTTAATCTTTAATGTTTTCAGTAATTTCGTCTATCATGTCAAACTCCGGGTGTTATAACGTACAACAGATTATATCATATTATAAATTTAATCTAAAAAAACTCATAACTTTTTAAGATTTTTGTATAAAAATAGAGATACAAATAAAACCTCAACCACAGTACATAAAAATGTTTGTAGTTGTGTTGTAAAGGCAATGCAATGAATTTTCTAATATAAAATTGAGAAAATGTAGTATTTGCGACTGGGTGTTTGAGAGTGTATAATTATTTTTATTTAATTCTGTTTTTTCTTCGACGCTTACAATTTTTATGCTACTGTCATTGATATACAAAAAATTGTATATCAGTGGCTACTGTTTAAATTAAAGAATTTTAAAGATAAAAGGATTAACTTAGTAAATTGGATGATCTTAGGCCAACTTGTGTGAAATTTTTGTGACAGACTAAACTAGTTTTGCCAATACTGACCTTTCGTTCATTGTCCACTAATTGTAGCAATACCTAAAAACACCAGAAGATGAACATGACTACATAAAATAAAATGTATTCAATTATAGCTTAATAAAATCATTTATATTCAATTATGGTTAAATAAAAAAGAAACATCAGCATACAATTATACCTAAATAAATAAACATATTTTTCAGTTGCTCCGAAAATGCATCCTCACACGTTCACACCCACGTATCGAAGGTCCACTGGGTCAACCGCCATTCGAACGGCCCTCCATAGCAAAAGCCATAACTAACTTTGTGTTGTACAAATTCAACACGCTGCCGCAAAGAGAGTGGCAGACTATGTATGATCTGGCCAAAATGTTCCTGCATTGTTTTAACCATTGGAACTTCGAAACACCTAGTGTTAGGAAATTGGTAAGATATATTTTGATTAGTAAAAAATAATGAGTATGTTCTCTGCCAGCATCAAGAGAATTTCTTAAAATTTAATTCATTATATAAACCCAAATCATTAATCTACTATTGTATTTAAAACTAAATCTTATTACCTAACTTTTAGGCTCAATTTTTGTTTCATTCATTACAACCTATCAAAGTTTCTTGCTGAACTAAGGGCCTAAAGTCTTTCCATAAAACTGCCTCTTAAGGGGACTATTTGCGATAGTTGCTGTATTTTTATTACAATTACACTGCTGCTCATCTCCTGATTTCCCTCTTTCGCTGCATAGGACACAGGGCAATATGGTGCCCAGTGTTTAGTTTACTAATATTGATTGACAGAAAAATAAATAATATTTCGCAAAGAACAAGTGCAGAAAAATAGTTGGCAAAAATTATTGCCTCTAGAAATAACTTATATATAAAATGAGTTTTATTATTTTTCTATGATTTTTCAAATAAAAATATATTTTAATTAAAGCCACAGAAAAAACAAAGATTTTTGGGAATATCAAATAACTTAAAATATTTTTTTTTGGAGTTTATCGCCTGGTATCTAGACCTTTAGGCCAACTTAAATCATTTTACTCTATTCAAGTGTTGCCATTTACTATATTCATACTATTTTCATAATATGTAACAATTTCATTTAATGTTATGGCAACACTAGCTAATACAAAATGTCAGTTTTTTTTTACTGGCTTTACGGCTCTGGGTTCTAGCCCTTCTTAGCATGTCACTGTATGACACAAAGGCACTGGAGCCCTGCCAGAAATATACATTTATAGTATGCAAATATTTAATAGAAATACAATAATCTAAAAACTCTCAATTGTGTAGGTAGGTACATTATGTTGAGAATGTATTAAGCTACCATCAAACAACCACAGGATGCATGAATTTTTCCAAGTGATATAAGACATAACCTAAAAAGGTTCAATTCTAAATATCTTCTTTTTGACGCCTTCTCAGGACAAAATTCTTTGATAAAGTTATTCAGGGACTGATGCCTTTTCAACTAATTTTATGTATGAAAGTCTGCTATTGTTCTTTTAGTTATTTATTTTTACTCCTTATTTTATGATCTCTCACTGCTCTTATGAGGAGGCTGAGATTCTGTCAGTGAGCTATGTGAAGGGTCATGCTCTGAGTGTCTCTATACAATCTACATGATACAATCCGTAATGAATATACTCACAATTGAACAAAAGTAGCTAGCATAGCTCCATGTACTTTCCGGATTTTAATTTATTACTGTACAACATTGTACCAATTACCAAGAGTCGTGGTAGCTCAGGGGTTAAGCATTCGCTGTAAATTTCACAGTATGAGAGCGACCCTAGTTCGATCCGCGCTGGCATCAGTGAATTTGAATGGAAATTGGATGTAAATGGAGATACATTATAAAATTATAATGATGAAGTTTCATAAAGTTAAAAAAGTTACAGCCTATATACGTCCCACTGCTGGGCGCAGGCCTCCCCTCATTTCTGAAAGTGTTTTAGGGCAAGGAAATGTCCGCCGCGCTGCCCTAATGCGTGTTAGCGAACTTCACCTGTCTTCGAAATATATTTTTTCTTATTACTGAGACAAACAGGTTTTCTCACGACTAATTGTTAATTGCAATTTTAAGTGCTGATTTACCACGTGCTTGGCGGTGAAGGAAAACATCGTGGGGAAACTCGCATGTCTGAGAAAAAATTAAAAAACATATTCTTAGACATGTGAAGCTTGCAAACACGCATTGGGGCATGGCGGTGGACATTTTCTTGCCCTAAAACCTTCTCAGAATTGAGAGGAGGCCTGTGCTCAGCTGTAGGACGTATATAGGCTTTACTTTAACTTTTTAACTTTAACCATTGTACACATTGTTTATAACTCTGAGCTGACATTTTATTTGCAGCAAGTATCGAATCCAGAGGACATATCAGCATACCAAATAAACTACACCAGGTAATGCCATCATGTCAATTATTCTAGAAAAACTTTGCAATATCATCAATCTTAAATAAATTTAACTTTGCAGATTTGATTCTAAATTTTTTATAACATGCCTTTATTATAATATCTTCCTTGTAGAACTTAAACAATTATAGTTTGAGCAAGTAGTTTAAACTCAGTTTCTTTGCTATTTGCACGAAAATTTCATGATGTATGGGAAAATACCCCCTTTTTACTGGAAACGAGACATTCCATCTTAGTCCTCAGGGATACAACGCATCTGCATTTTGATTCTTAATATGTGGATGTGATGGATATATGTGGATGTCTATGTGTCACAGCCTCTACTTATGATCAAGTGGACTGTGTGCTCACTGTGTTATTTTTTTATAAAAGAATGCTTAAAATTAAAATCTAATAATTCACACACACATTATCTATTGATTTTACATGTAAAGGTCTTATTACCTTATCCTTAAACTCTGCTGTTGTAAAATGTTGTAGTAAAAACATGTAAAAAAACGGTTTTGCATTAAAACTTTAAGATAACAGGATTGTGACTTTTGGTGTAAAATTGCAAATCAAAAAAGTTATGTTCGAAACTTATTTATCTCTTATAACTTATGCCTTAAAACCCAGGTATTTTATCTGTTTTTTGAAATAAAAAAAGATATCCCATGCTTTTCGGATAAAATGTAGTTTTATCACAATAACTAGCCATTTCGAATAAAATAGAATAGAATAAATATTTTTTTATTCAATATAGATCTACTTAATTCTTATGTTCAGCAGTGGGCTTTAGAATGGTAGTAATGATGATGGTGATGATGAGTTAAGCAATCGAATCAAAATAACAATAAAATTCATAATCATTTTCCCACAGATGGTTAGTTTTCTGCCACGTTCCAGCCTTCTGTGATTCCTTACCGCATTTTGAAACGTCCCTTGTTTTTGGACGGACGTTACTGCGCGCAGTTTTCAAGTCTGTTTGCCGTCAACTCATGGACAAATGTCACTCGGAACGCGACCGTATGCCGCCGGAGAAAAGGGTCAGTTTTTTTGGTATCATAAAACTAGTCCAGACTCAAATGGGTTTGGATATCTTAATATATTAAAGGCTATGCCATAACTGGGGCGAATTTTTAATTAGTAGAAAACAAAAATGTCTTACCCATATATCTTGGTTTCTTATTTTGTTTTTTGGTCGTAAATATTTAAATAAATTTAAAAAATAATAAATATTAATACAGGTACTAGTCCTCACGCACTTCCCTCGCTTCCTGGCGTTGCTTGAAGAAGAAATATTTAGTGTCAACTCTCCGATATGGGATCCAGACTACAAACAAGTTCCTCCTAACCATTTGCAGGCGATACTTGAAAATAAAACCAGTAAGTGCATCATAATTTTGTAACGAAAACTTAAAAAATACCAATAAATAAATAATTGTTTTATTGTTTTCTTTTTTTTTTTTTGACGTAGTTAATTTACGTACATTACGTATTCACTGCATTCCCAACTCTCCAGTAGATGTAGATGTAATCTCTATATCTACTAGGAAAACTAGCTTCCCAGTAGGTACAGAGATCACAAGTACACCAGATGTAGCTAACTCCCCGGCAGAATCTGCTTGACCAGTATTTGACACTACATAACCGAGACTGAGTCCGTTTTGCCCCCAGGGATTTTGGAGTTTAAAAGCTATTCGGATTTTTTTTATTGAGATTATTGTTGTGTAAGTATTGTGTAATGTGTATAAGAGCGGGGTAGCTCAGGTGTTAAGCGCTCCCTGTAAATACGCAAGGTCCCCGGGTTCGATACACACTGACAACCAACAAATTGTTAATTGCGATGTTAAGTGCTGATTTAACACGTTAGGCGTTGAAGGAAAACATCTTAAGGAATTATGCATGTCTAGGAAATTAAAAAAATATTTTGAAGACTCGTGAAGTTCACCAACGCGAACTGGGGCAGCCTAACTTTACTAGAGGAATTGCTATACGGCGTACCCTCTCAGTAATGAGACGTGCCCAGCCATGGCACTAGTACAAGTCGCGGTACGTAAGTCTAGCGCTAAACGAAACGTGGAAGGGACGCTCACGAATTGAATTGCACGAATGCGACTCGAGAGCCAATCAACGCGTGCGAACGATACGCACGAGCCAATCGCGACTAATGCGCAATAACGGTCACCGCTAGACTTTCGTGCCGTTACTTATAGTGGCTGTAAATATACTTGACTTTTACATATTATGTAGTAAAATTTGTTTGAATGCAAAACATTTCCATTTTAGCCGGACGTCGCGGTGGGGAGTTCGAACGAGTCACAGCGTCCGGTGAAAGTAAAGACGGATTCACTACGGTTTCACTGTCGTCAGGTGCAGGTTTATTCGCTATTGGAATTTTAATTAATGAAATCAGACTTTACTTTGCGACAGTTAAAGTTGTGAAAATTAAATTAACATGTGAAAAATGAAATAGTGTATACATAACTCCTAGTTTGAAACGAAATTTCCTTCCTCCCTTTCACAATTGCGTACATTATCCCACCCAATACCACTACACTAATGCCGGGTATCTGTATTTAAAAACGCTTCGTTTTCTTAGTGTGCATTAAAACCTTCTTTTCTTAAACAAAATACCAGTTGAAACTATTTATGAACTGTTTATTTTTACTTTAAGCCATCCTAAGTTGCTGAATGAATAATTTGCAAAATGAACTGTGCTTTAAAAGAGAACATTAACATTTTTTAAATACGCTCTTAACCTAAGTACTTATCGACTACATCACGAGAATGAAACTGAACGACACATTAGAGAGAAAAAGAGAGTGAGAGAGAGATTGAGAGCACGAATAATGGGACGTTGAGTATGTACCTCAAAAAATTATCCATTCGTTAATTTTAATTTAAAAAGACATCTCCCAGGTTTATCTAGTAGAGAACGCCACACGGCAACAAGGTATAAAAATAAGCAAGCCAGATTTAGGGTTTTTAATATGAAAAAAATATGTCGATTATATTCTGTTAATGACTTTTTCTTCTATTCTTTCATGTCCAGGTTCAATAAAACAGGAAGGCCTAAAGCGTGTCGCGGAATCGCGTTCGGGAGAAACGCCCGTGGGTGGTGCGAAGCGTCGTCGTCTCGCCGACGAATGTGATGACGTCAGCGAGCGCACCGTCGCAGAGATAGTCGCCACCATCACCGACCCCAACTACATGTGCGGGCCCGATGTAAGTGTCCCGGTCTGAACTAGTCAACTGACGACTTGATAACGTGGACCCGTAGGCGGACCGACTTTTGGACGTGGACGTCTCCCGTCGTATATTTGACGGTACAAACGATAAATGGTTAATAGTACGGACTGCAATCTTGAAAAGGTGTATACTCGAATCCGCCATACAACTGTTAGAGCTAAACTTACTTGAAGTGGTTAGCAAGAGTATTAATAATGTTAATAGCATTGCTAAAATATCCTTTTAAAAATACTAAAACTTCGTCATGGATTGACCATTAGTCGTCTTGCGTCTTGATAGTGCTCTCCGTCACCTGTCTTTTCTATATCTGACTAGCGATCCGCCCCGACTTCGCACGGGTGATTTCTGAATATTGACAACAGCGCCACCTACCGGGTCCAATTGTGAATCGTTTAGATCATCCAGGAACCCAGTCAAATAAATAAATTTATATATAGAGATGTGAACAAGATGGATATCGTCTATCAAAAGTCATGACATTTTTTTTAAGGTTTGCCACAGTTTCTTACAACAGTTAAGTAACGAAATGGATTGATGGATTTTCTTACTTCACTATACGAACTAAATTGTTCAATGGTGTACAATTGTATAAAAATGCATTGTCGTTGCTTACGCCTTTTTTTTGAGTTCACTTAAACATCTCTTTAAAGACTCCTGGACACAAGCTAATGAAAATATTTATTTAAAAAAATGCACAGTAACTATGGTCAAAAAGATGCAGTAAATTAAGTATCTCATTAGCACTTTTACTAAGGGTCTGTCTGACTATGGGTTGTGGCGTCAATTTCCGGACGGTATAAGTATTTGTGCAGTTTAAAAATTGTTGTTAAGTATCTGGATCTCCGTCCATGTGCAATTTATGTGTATGAAACACTTCCACAGCACTGGTCAAACCAAAATGTGTTCGCTAAAGATATTTTTTTCAATGTATTAAATAAAAAATTACGTTTTCCTGCATTCAAAGGCCCTGTTCCAAATGCAAGCGCCTCGAGATGAAGCTGCGAAGTTGGAGGAACAACGCAAGATGATAGAGTTTCACGTCATAGGCAACTCACTCACCGGACCCGTTAACAAGCAGACCATGTTGTGGCTTATAGGTAAAAATGATTACTTAGTCTATAAATTTATTATTATTAAAAATATTAGTAGTATATACCATTGTCATTAAAATCATTATCTATATAACTATGAAATTTATAAAATGTATTTTATTTTATTATGTTGCAACCCAATTGGTTAAGGATATATGGCCTCGAATTAAAAATCAAAATGCAGATACGTTTTCCCCATGAGGACAAAGGTGGAACACCTCGTTTTCAGTAAAAGCTCACTATATGTACGTACATTTTGCAAGATCGTGGTCCATCCACGGTCGAGTTGACCCATCCGTGCTACAGCTACACGAGTTAATCCGTTAGAGCCAGTGCCCACTCAACCCGACTAGGACGGTGGTTAGATAACTCATCTGTTTTTTTTTTTTTTTGATAATAGGATAAGGGTGACAAACGAGCACACAGTCCACCTGATGGTAAGTGGTTGCTGCGACCCATAGACATCTACATCTATCCTCTATTACAAATCAAAATCCAAATGCGTTTTCACCCGTGAGGACTAGGATGGAATGCCTCATTTCCAGTAAAAAGGGCCTTCGGCCGCCTGCACTCACCAAGCGAAACGCAGAGGTAGAGTTCACGCTGGTATTCTGTAACTGGCTAACAGTACTAACATCACAGAAAATACACTCACCGCTTATAAGTCGTGATACGTAAGTCTAGCGACGACCGTTATTGCGTATAAGTAGAAAATAAGGTATCATGGGGTAGCAAGCGGGTCGCGGGGCGGGCGTGCGTATCGTTCGCACGCGCTAATTGGCTCTCTAGCGGGGGACGGAATGCGTATTATGTATCAATACGGGGCCCCGTACTGATACGTCATACGTACGCGACAGTACCCATGCTCAGCTATCCTATATATATATATATATATATATATATATTTAGATCAGCACTAGAGTTACGTACCGCGACTTGACCTTAGCAGATGGCTAACCGCTAAGTCTATTTCTCCCGATATTACCTCGTTTAGAGGCGAAACACGTGTCGTATCATCGACGATGTGTTATTCCTAGTGGAGGGGACAGAAAGTTTATAAGAGAACGCAATTGTAGGAATGAGGTGCTGTATAAAATAGGTGATACATACTATTAGTTAATATCTTGTTATTCATTAATAAAAGTCTCGAAGATAATATTTCTCATGACTAAATTTTATCATTACCTCCGTTATGGTGACGTAAGAAAACCCACTACCCCATATCATACCGTGAGTATCGTAGGAAGCGACCGAGGCAAGTTGAACAGGAGATGAATGGGCAACAACATCTTCTTGATAACAACTCAAATTAATAAAAAATATGGTTGACAACCCGCCTGTGGCAACTGTGGTAAAAATAACCACACACTCAAAAATCAATGTCACTTATTTCGCAATAACAAATCTGTATCAAATCTTGTTTATTTTAGGTCTTCATAACGTGTTCTCGCATCAGCTGCCCGAAATGACCAAAGAGTACATATCACAGTTGGTTTTCGATCCGTAAGTATTATTATCATTCTTTGTAGCGATTTAGTATTGGACGAAGATATTTTATCTGTTTCCCTTTTCTTTTTTCAGAAAGCATAAAACATTGGCTCTTATTAAAGAAGGGAGACCCATTGGTGGGATTTGCTTCAGGACATTCCATTCACAGGTAAATTTTTTATGGTATATCGATACTGGCCTTCCCTACTGGTTAATAAACTTATCTGTATTTTTCAAAGTCTTATGGGCTTGCACTGCTATGTTCCAGCCTGAAGAGTATAGAGAGCCAGTATAGTTGCTGGCTGTGCGGTATTTCATATTAGTTCTCAGAGGTTTTTTTTTTATAGGATAGGGTGACAAACGAGCACACAGTCCACCTGATGGTAAGTGGTTGCCGTGGTCCATAGACATCTACATCTATCCTCGTTTGCAAATCAAAATGCAGATGCGTTGCCACCCGTGAGGACTAAGATGGAATGCCTCTTTTCCAGTAAAAAGGGTCTCGGGATCTCTACACTCACCATACGAAACACAGCAGTGTTAAGCTGCCATTTTACTTTTATACCAGTAATGTAGCTGCAACATGACTCTACCACGTATAAAAATAAAATTTATAACTAAAGTAGAAACTAAGTTACCATATTATGAGAGATCTAAAGGTTGTTTTTTTTTTTTGCAGGGCTTCAGCGAAATTGTCTTCTGTGCTGTTACGTCCAACGAACAAGTTAAAGGCTACGGTACACATCTAATGAACCACCTCAAGGATTACCACATCAGAAATAATATCTTGCATTTCCTGACATTTGCCGATGAGTTTGCTATAGGTCAGTTTGTTTTTTATTCATTATTGAGCATTTCCAACTCAATGCCACAACGTGAGTTCAGGCGTTGCAACCGGCACCAACTGAAATTAGATTTTAGTTATAATTACTATTTTTAGTTCTGATTTATCACTCCTGAAGATGTATTCTAAGAATTTTAAGCTAATGAAAGAATACTTAAAACCTGCTAACCCACTTATTCCACTCCTTTGCTGTACGCATGACGAACGATGTAGAAAATCACTTGGTTCGAATGCGTTGTAAGTTGACAACGAAAGGTTTGAGACTGGCCAGTCTCTCTGTCGAGGCCACCCTCAGATAACCAGTCGCTCGGCCGAGCGTCTGGTTGTCTGAGGGTGGAAGGGCGAGGGAGGAATTAAGTTATGCTTTATGTACTTTGAGCCTATGTTCGAGGCTGGTGAGATTAGTTTTAACCAAAAAAAGATTTGGTTTTTTACACGGTAGAGCCATGCTGCAGCTATATTACGGTTGTAGTACGAATGGGTCGGCTCGACCGGGGAAGGACCACGCTCTCACAAAATAGCAGCATAAGATAGCATCTTAGTGCTGCTGTGTTTATATGGTGAGTGTAGAGAATCGGAGACCCGTTTTAAGGCGACTCTTCATGTTGGCCAACATAGTGGCGAATGTGTTGGTAAAGATATCATTAGCCAAGAGTTTGTGATGGCGTCCACACGTTAGAAGGTCGTTCAGTTTGCTTCGGCTCAGGCCAATGTGTGGACGAATATATTGAAATTGATATTGAGGCGCTAACGGCTGCTGCGGTTTCTTTATTCACAGCATACCGCTACTACGTGAATACGTATAAGAAAAGGGTGATCAAAAAGAAATTTTATTTCTTGTGTTCCACAAACAATTTTTGGGACCACTAAGCCTCTTAGTACACCTTTTCTTGAGTTCAAAGCGACCGGACTTGCGCTTTATTTAGAGTAAGCAACCGTCCCGTCGGGTATACCACCGCACTTTTGTAAAGGCTAGCCTAGCTTCCTTGCAGCTGCTTTACATTCTCTTTATCTAGAGATGTTCAACCGCGGGCTGTTTATGGGCACACTTGGACCGGGGTTACCGTTGATTTACGTTCATTTCAGGTTACTTCAAGAAGCAGGGCTTCAGTAAAGACATAAAACTGCCTCGAGCCATGTACCAGGGTTACATAAAAGACTACGAGGGCGCCACGCTGATGCACTGCGAATTAAACCCGCGCATTGTTTACACACAGTTCACTTCCGTTATAAGGAGACAAAAGGAGGTATTTTAGTTGTTTTTTTTTTTAAATTAAATTCTCTATCCTTTTCTCTAGTAATAATATCTCTATAGACACGGAACGTTCGTCCTTACGGAACGGTTACAGCACGTGAGCGACCAGTTTGATTTCCGCCAATGAAACTGCTCTATCACGTGCTCGGTAGTGAGAAAACATCGTGACCTACTTAACTAAGAAACAAATGATTTTTCTTGAACATGTTGTGAAATCCTCCAATTTGCACTGCGACAGAACGGTTGTGTATAAAGTGGTTGGCCTCCTTCTTTCTTAGAGTAAGAACCCAGTAGTCTTAATGGTCTTAAGTAAGAATCCGTCTAACTAGGTACCACTCCTACTTTTCTTATCAGCTGTGGTGAATTCTGTCTTGTCTTATCTTAGCGTATAGAAAATAAACGTATCTGTAGTTTTCATTCTATGTAACCACAGGCTCCAGCAGTTTTACCATTACATGAGTTGTAAGCTCATACAATACTAATGAAATTATACACGTGCAAATATAATTAAAAACTTACACCATTATGTAGGTACATTTGTAAGTGTCGTTTTTATTAGTAGTATATTAATTGCTTTTGTTTTACAAGGAGTCAATTTTTAAAAGCTTTTCAAACTTTTACTACTGATGACGTCATAGAGTGGGCTGAAGAGTTCTTTGCGTTTGTCAAGCATCATCATCATCAACATAGGCCTGCCCCAAGGAATGCCACAAAGCTCGGTCCTGAGCCACCTGCATCCATCGACTTCCTGCATGTCTAACCAGGTCGTCACTCCATCTAGTGGGGGGTCTCCTTACACTTCGCGGCTGCCACTCAAGAACCTTTCTTCCCCATCGGTTGTCGGTTCTTCGAGCTATATGGCCGGCCCACTGCCACTTCAGCTTACTAATCCGTTGGGCTATGTCGGTTACTCTGGTTCTACTGCGGATATCCTTATTTCTAAGTTTATCACGCAGAGAAACCCCGAGCATAGCCCTCTCCATAGCTCGCTAAGCGACCTTCAACTTCCTCATTCAGCCAGCAGTGAAGGACCACGTCTCAGATCCGTAATTCATCACTGGCAACACGCACTGGTTCTACAATTTCGTTTTCAGGTTTTGAGGTATGTCTAACGAGATGTGTCGTAGTTTCCCGAACGCTGCCCAGCCGAGTTGAATCCGCGATTGACCTCTCGGTCGAAGTTGGACTTACCTAATCGGACTATTTGTCCCAGGTAAACATACTCGTCAACAACTTCGAGCTTAGTGCTCCCAACAACTACCGGCATAGGTGTGACATGGACGTTAAACATGCTTTTTGTTTTGTCCATGTTCATCTTAAGACTTATCCGTTGGGAGACACTATTGAGGTCATTGAGCATAGTGCTTAGGTCCTCCAGCGATTCTGCTATAAGGACTATATCGTCGGCAAATCGAAGGTAAGTGATGTACTCGCCATTGATGTTAATACCGCATCCTTTTCAGTCCAGAAGCTTGAAAACGTTTTCCAATGCAGCGGTGAAGAGTTTCGGGGATATTACGTCACCCTGTCTTACACCTCTCTGCAATTGGATAGGTTTCGTACTCTGGTTCTGTATTCGGATAGCTATCGTAGCCCTACTGTACAAACACTTCAGCACTTCGATATACCGACAGCCAACATGGCACCGCTGCAGGGACTGCAGCACCGCCCAAATTTCGACGGAATCAAAGGATTTCTCATAGTCCACATACGCAAGGCAAAGTGGCAGATTATACTCATATGTCTTCTGTACAATTTGCCGAAGGTTGTGTAGGTCTATGGTATTAAAACCTTTTCGGGAACCGGCTTGTTCGGAAGACTGGAAGTCGTCAAGTCTGCGGGCGAGACGATTCGTAATGACTCTCGAAAACAGCATGTAGACGCGGTTCAGAAGGGAAATCGGTCTGTAGTTCTTCAAGAGAGCGTTGTTGCCTTTTTGAAGAACAAGACCACCGCACTTCTGCTCCACGCCTCCGGAATAATGCCACCATGGAGGACGAAATTAAAGAGCTTCCGAAGGACTTCAAGTACCGGTTTTCCACCAGCTTACAAAAGCTCCGCTGTAATTCCATCCTCGCCCGGGGACTTGCCGTTTTTAAGGTGCTGGAGAGCCATTATCTCGCTCAGACTGACGTCCGGGATATCTTCGGAATAGTGTCGGATAAGACTCGCTCTTGGATCGTTACTCACACTTGCGTATGTCTCCAACGATGACGTGTACAGCTGCCCATAGAACCTCTCAATCTCACTCAAAATCTCAGGTGTCCCGGAAACGATGCTGCCACACTCGGTCTTCAGCTTTGACATTTACCATCAGGTGAATTTTAGATTACATTAAAACGATCTGCAATTCGTTTACTAAAAGCAGCACCCATTGCTTTAACCATGTACGACGATTACGCCGTATATGACACGTTTTTCGCCTCAAATTGAGGCATTATCTAATTGGCTCTGCGATCGCTGAGTGCTATGTTATGTATGCATCATATCACTATGATCAGTTGCTTCAAATTGCAGATCGTGAAGAAATTGATCGATATGCGTCAGAAGGAGATAAGGAAAGTTCATCCTGGGCTCACATGTTTTAAGGAAGGTGTAAGTACTATTAATAACCTACATATTCTATTACTGTAAAACCAATAATTGACCTATTATGTTTTATTACAAGTGGTAAGATTAAAAATTTTGTGTAACCAACTTCAATATAAATTATTTAGGATTACTCAAAACATACTGGTCAGACCTTGATCAAATTTATATGGGACCACATGAGAAGCACCAGCTTTCAAATAAAAAAAGAATCATTGAATTCGGTTCACCTGAAAAAAAGTTAAGAGGTAACACACATAAAAAACATACAGTTGAATTGAGTACCTCCTCCTTTTTGAGGTCGGTTAAAAATGAGAATTTAATTGTTCTATTCTATTTCATTTCGAGTGTTGTAAACTGAACTTTTTTTAATGTGGAGAACAATGTCGATCTATCGGCGACTACAATTTTAAACTGTGGTGCTAAAGATTCTCTTAAATAACAACGTTATTCTACCGTTTCGACATAATAACACTTAAAAATAGCACTAATATATAATATAAATACGACGACGAATGTTGACCGGATGAAACATCCTCAGAACAATGCTTTGTGGCGATTTATGAAGAGATCTCTATGTTCAGTCGTGGACTTGTGATAGGCTGTAATAATAATAATGATGGTAAATATAGGCATGTAAGGTTATAAAGGATCAACAATATTTTTATTAATTATTCTCTGAAGGTCAAGCTGACCTACACAAAATTACATCTTGGTAATTAATGAAAGAGGTTTTAGCAATCGACAGACGTCGATATATTGATTTCAAAAAATCGAACCTTAATGAGAGTAATATTATTAGTGTGAGGATACCGGGTTTAAACCTATTAAACTGCATGTTTATGGTAGTGAAGAAACCTTTTGGGTAATGCATAGCGGTCGGTCATGATAGGACATATATCCAGCAGTAGATTAATAAAGGCCTTTCATTTCATCAATTTTTAAACCATTGCTGGATATGGGTTATGCTGTGTTTTTTATACGTGGTAGAGTCATGTTGCAGCTATATTAGTAGTATAGTTGTAGCACGAATGGGTCGGCTCGATGGGGGAGGGCCACGCTCTTACAGAATACCAGCGTAAAATAGCAGCTTGCAATACTGCTGTGTTTCGTATGGTGAGTGTAGAGAACCGGAGACCCTTTTTATTGGAAAGAGGCATTTCATCTTAGTCCTCACGGGTGACAACGCATCTGTATTTTGATTCGCAAACGAGGACAGATGTAGATGTCTATGGGCCACAGCAACCACTTACCATCAGGTGGACTGTGTGTTCGTTTATAACCCTATCCTATAAAAAAATGCTGGATATAAGGATTTGCCTAATAATCATGCTTCGTAGATGGTTTGACGATATTGTAATACAAGACGTTTTTGGGTATTTTACGCCTTTTTAAACGTGTTGTAATAACGCCATTTATTGGATGCCATAAGATCATTTGATATAACCCATATAGTCTTACGATATCCATGAAGTAAGGTGATGAAAACACCTATGTCACTACCACACGTTTAGAAAAGCTAAGTAAAGTATATAATCAATATGCCCAGTAATATGTTTGAATATATAGTTATATAACAATTTCTTTTACGGTATAGTGGCGATGTGAGAATATTCACTACATCATATCACAGTCTAACTATTACAACAGTCGGTCATCGTAGGCGTCTAAATGGGGCAATTGTGCGGTGCGGGCCGAGACGTGGATGGAGCGTTCACAGCTGTTCGCTAGGGTTACCCTGTCACGTAAATAAATTAAAATGGTTCATACTACATGTGCGAAAAAGACAAACAAATTCAAATGTCCTGACAGCCGTAGCAATTTATTGTTTATGTCGGCTTTAATAGGTAATGGTGTAAAACTGTAATGTTGTCCGTCAGGTGCGCAGTATCCCGGTGGAGTGCGTGCCGGGGCTGCGCGACAGCGGCTGGCGCGGCGGGCGCGCGCCCGAGCCCGAGCCCGACGCCGACCCCGCCCCCCTGCGCGCCGTGCTGCACGCCGTCAGTCCCCTGCACCATATGCGCTTTTATCTCTATAACTTCACACACCACCTGCTTAACCCTTTTTACTGGAAACCAGACATTCCAACTTAGTTCTCAGTTAAAAACGTGTCTGGATTTTGATAACTGATGTCAAATGTCGGGGGATATTTTTGTATTGAAATCAAAAATATCCTGCTTACTCCGTGGTAAAAATTTACGAGGTAATAGGGTTCCTTTTGTACCTATGTGTCGTTCTAAGTTGTTACCGTCCATACATATCTTAGTTATCAGGAGTTAAATCACACAAAGTGTCTTAAAGCAAAATCACCTAAAATGCCACCGATATCATGTGCTGCTATAAAATAATAATAATTTCTGACTAATCAAATTTCGTCACGGCGAACAACCTTCACAGAAACTAGCTATTAGCGCAAGATAGAATTATAGTGCCCAAGTATGCGCAAGTACAAATGCACTCTCTATTCCCTCACTCTCATAGGCCAATGTTATCCAACACTACCTGCTCTCTGAAAGGTTGGGCGCAGAACCAACGGCTTTACGTGATTTCCGAGGCACAGGGGCACATTTTCTTTAACACACCCAATAAACAACCCTAAATAGTATGTCCAACGCAAGGACTCATCAATACCAATCTAGTGAAAATTATAAAAAACATACAGATATAGATGAAGAATTAGTAAAAAAATAATAATTTTCTCATAAAAACACAAAATAAATTATAACTCTGCAGGGGTTGACCTTAAGGACCTCTTGTAGAACAATTTTTTCCAGCTGATGACCCCATCTAACCCCTAGTTGCGTTTGATCTACGACTTTTTGGCAACCTGTATAACCAAATGGTAAAGAAAAATTAATTAAAAAACATCTCAAACATTCTGCCCTTTTTATCTTTTAAATTCAAAATGCGTGGTACGAGTAATGCATTATTTTAACTAATTTTACTGTGCACGCACACATTCGTAAGGGGCGATCGGTAGGCAAAAACGTTGTTGTTGCCCATAAATCACATTCACTATGAGATAATTTCAAATAAATGTAGAAGGCTTATTTACTCGTATTTTCAAAAACTGCAATAACGGTATATTAATATTTATATATTTGAACTTAAGCTTAAATTTGGCTAATGTTTGTAAAATAATACTGTATATATCTTTGGTCTAGTGGTCTAGTAGTGCTATGAAATATTATATGAAATGTAATAAAATATTAATATAAATATTATTATAAATATATATTTATTACCAGGTGAAAAACCATGCCGCCGCATGGCCGTTCCTGAAACCCGTTGATAAGTCTGAAGTGCCAGATTACTACGATCATATCAAATATCCGATGGGTAAGTTTTTCAATATCTACCTACATATTACACATGTATTATGTGATCATAGTGACAAACAATTGTGATCAAAAATTCGGCTCGAATGCTACCAAAAATAATGGTGCAAAAGACTGTGTCTGCGTGGTCGTAGGAACCAAAAACCAAATAGAGGACGTGGCGTGTGTCGAACTTTGCGTAAAATTGATTTAATTCGTTGGCTGGCACGAAGGGACATGAGCTGCTGAGGAATAAACAACAACAAATAAACAGCTCATAAAAAGGATGGATCAAACACAATTCCTTGACAATGGGCGGCGTGCCTCGTATCTCTTGATGAGATACTTCGTTGTGGTTCGCATTGACGACTGGTCTCTCGGACGAGCTATGCCACACTAGGTATGTGCCGCAAAAGGAAAAAAAAGGGAGAGAAAATGCCAGCCAACCTAACTAATAAAAAACATCCATGCGCGTTAGCGCAACCAATTTGAGTTGTATCTCCTTGCGATGCATGTTAAATATCAGGTTGCATTTGCTTAACGATAATAGTACCATAAAATGGTGATTTTTAAGTACAGTGTGGTGGCGGTGTACGAGAATATATCACCCAATTTCGTTCCATGAATTTCGTAGGAGGCGATTGTGGATATTGCCAGAAAGATGTGACTAACGGCCTCCTGTAGATGGCTTTAAAGAAACTCGAGAGCCCTAAAGCAGTTTACAACTCGACATAGGTGTTTTTACTGTAGTATCGACAATCGCATTACCAGACGTCTCGCATCATTTGACATTCTATCCATCCATCCATTATAGCCTATAAAAGTCAACTATTTAACATAGGCCTCACCCCATAGTTTGCCACGTAGGGGGCATTTTGACAATCTCAGTTTTATCTCATCTGCTGTTTCATTTCCCCTCTGTCGCCTCTTACGACACACACGGAACGATATGGGGTAGTGGATATTCTTACACGGCCGGTCTTTTGCACTGCATCGTCGCATCGTCGCCGGTCTGAGCATTTTACATCTGGCATACCGACATCCATCGTTTATACCGCCACCGCCATCTATCGGAGGCCACAAGATATTGCGAGTGCGGGACGGAATGAAATAATGGATTCTCTTAAGCAGCCATCACACGGCCAGTTTGTATAGTTTTATATAATGAAGAATAATATAGTCTTTCTTTCTAACACGCTTTTATTAGCTTCGCGTATATTTATCTATTTATCTATCTATGTAACGAAAACGTTTCATGTAATTTTCACCAACTAGTAAATAGCCGATTGACTTGAAAATTTGCACTCGTATCAATGACCTATGTCAATACAATAATTTAATAAATTTATCCCAGTATCCTAACGAACATCACCAGGATAATTATCTCTAGTAAATTCTAATATTATTTCAATGAAAAGTCCACTGCTGGACATGGGCATTACATCTCTCTTTGTAAGGAGCATTTGCCCCAACCGTTACTCTAGACAGACAGATTGACGACCGCAGTACCAGACGCTAAGTGGTAGAGCCACGCTGCAGCTATATTATAGTTGTAGCACGAACGGGTCGGATCGACTGGGATAGGACCACGCACCTGTTTCGTATGGTGAGTGTAGAGAACGGGAGAATTTTTTTACTGTAAATTTTAGTCCTTAGAGTTGATAGCGCCATCTGCATTTTGTTTTTGGTTGGGGATAAATGTGGGAGTCATGGTAAGCAGCATCCACTTACCATCGGGTGGACTGTGTACTAGTTTGTCATCCTTATACTATAAAAGAGGCGTCTCGTACCTTTGACGCTGCCAATCGCCAGTGTGTGTATTTCACATCTGCCGTAAACAAGTTTTTATATTCGGTAGAGTCATGCTACAGCTATGTTGTGGTTGTAACACAAATGTGTCGGTTGGGCAAGGACCACGCTCTCACAGAACACCAGCATGTTTCGTATATTAGAAAGTCGGAGACTTTTTTTTACTGAAAACGAGGAATTCCGTTTTAGTCCTCAGGTGTAACAACGCATTTGCATTTTGATTCTTAATTGAGGATTTTTATGGGCATCCATACACCATCAGGTGAACTGTCTCCTTGCTTGTCCCCATTATTCTATAAAAAAGCGAGACGTTTTTAAAGCTTTTTATCGGAAACCCTTAGATTTTTCTGATATTTCCCCTAGTCGCTACTTACGACGGGATAAAAGGGTTTGATGGATTTATATATAGAATATTCTCATGCTTTCACACACACAGATCTCCGCACGATGGGCGAACGTCTCAAGTCCCGCTACTACGTATCGAAGAGGCTGTTCATTGCGGACATGACACGGATATTCACCAACTGTCGCCTGTACAACTCGCCAGATACGGACTATTATAGGTAATTAGTGCGGAACTTAAATATTAAATAAAAATAAAAGGTTTCTTATAGAAAGCTATAAAATGATCGTTTTGGTATTAAAGATGTACAGAAATACCAAATCTTTGAACCATTTTTTTAAAAGTAAGAGAGTACACTACACTCGTGTTTCCAAGTTTTAAGGTATACGTGACGAGAAGATGCGTTGTAATCTCCCGCATGCTGTCCAACCTAATTGATTTTTTTTTAAATACTGGCAATGTTATTAACATTACTAATATTCTAATAAACCCTTTACACAACTTGAAGTGCTTGTATTAGAAGTAGTTCACGACAGTAATCGAATGGTGGATTTATAGATATAAAAAAGAAGGATATGCCCGGTAGTTGAAAATGTGTATCGTAACCTGGTGCCTCCAGTTGGCCCCTACCACACGCCAACTACCGCACATGCAGATCAGTAAAAGCAAATAGATACAGAGTCGCGCACACACTCGCATTTTATAAATCAGAAAGTACTACAAAGTCAATTATAAACCTTATTCCTACAAGCAGAGCGTGCATTCACCACGCACCATACTACTTACTCCTTTAGCTATAGATAGCCTATATAGTGGAGCACATCACTAACTCGTCGCAAGGTACAGCGGCTGTAGTACGCGATCCCATGAAGCAAATACAAAGAGGAGACGTTGTAATTAAATTTCACTATGTAACAACGCGTGACAATTTGCGGGGTGAGGGGATGCAAAGCTCCACCCACTTTACACTATCTACATCTACCGATAAATAGTAAAACTACTCGAATCTTTCCATATCGATGTTGCAATGTAGCTTAGCTACCTTGACGGTAGTAAATATAACTTAAACATTTCGTAAAAATCAGCCTAAGTACAATTTCCTGCATTTTAATATTAAAAGGATTACTGGGAAAAATAATTGAATTCTAATTAGGGCCCTGTCTTTTTGTCATTTTTATGAGGTTTACTTGAGAATACGGTCTGTTCTCAAAATGATTATAAACTATAAAAATAATATTTTGCGATTAAAATTTCTTTATGTCTGAATGCAAAACAAATTTCAGCACCTTCGTATGATTATTTTACTAATACTGAGCTCTACGGACCTTTATATTTTTAGTTCACATGACACACAAGTGTCGCCATCTAGTGTCGAATATATTTAATTATATTTGAAAGCCGACGCAAAGAGATTTTTCTCGAACTATGTTAATAAATTAGGGGTAAAATTATTTACAAATGAAATGTGATGCCATCCATAACATCAGAGCGTCTATCTGAGTAGTTTTTACACAATAAAACACAACACTTCATCCTTTTCTTCTTAATACTACGAAAATACACCGATTTGCGATTTTTTCAACACATAAGCGCACAGGACGAATGCTGACGGTATACTAACTAAAGCCACGCCCACTATGATGACGTCAGGACCTACTTAGAATCACAGTGCACAGTTGCTTATGCCGTCTCCCCTTTGTATTAGCTTCATGCGCGATCCATCCGCATAAATAAAGTATCGTTTGTGATATTTACATTGCTTGTTCAGTCACTTAGCGACATACTTAGGGTAGTGGTTAAGGAGCAATGTTTTTACTGCAAAACAGTACAGTCGCTGTGATATTTGAAAACAAAAATAACGTAGTAAGAGCAAGAAATATTTTACGATGCGTTGTTTTTCATAATTTTAAAGATAAATATAGTAAAATATATTATGGTAAGTGATTCCATGATTTACACTTTTAGTTTTTGGTTTTTACAAGAAATCACTGAACAACATTTCTACGTGGTAGAGCCATGCTGCAGCTATATTATGGTTGTAGCACGAATGGGTCGGCTCGACCGGGGAAGGACCACGCTCTCACAGAAAACCAGCGTAAAATAGCAGCTTAACGCTGCTGTGTTTCGTATGGTGAGTGTAGAGAACCGGAGACCCTTTTTACTGGCAAAGAGGCATTCCATCTTGGTCCTCACGGGTGACAACGCATCTGCATCTTGAGTCTTTATTGAGGATAGATGTAGATGTCTATGGGTCACAGTAACCACTTACCATCAGGTGGACTGTGTGCTCGTTTGTCACCCGATACTATAAAAAAAAACAACTCGGCAACCTGATAATAATTCGCGTTGATGATCGAAAGCGCACTACTTCGCAGGAACGGCCATTTGCATAGAACATGAGCATTTTGATCATAGCTCCTGTACACAGACACGCCCCCTTACTGCCACTTCTCGTTTTTTTATATTTCTATGGGTGGATTCGAACGCACGACCTTTTTAGTTCGCGGTTAGCATCCTGCCATTAGGCTATTGTCGCTTTGTGTGGCCTACAAAGGATTATCTTTTATACCTCCACGGTGTTAAAGATAAACATTTTGTGTGGGGTTACATTTAAAAAAATAAAATTGTGTTGTTCGAACTCGTATGCTGTACTAATATATAAAACGTTCCCCCAAACTAAAATTTTCTTCTGTATCGTGGAGGCAGTTTGCAACAAACTTATGTTGTAATTTTTAATCTTATAAATGTCGCTGCCCCGCGGTTTACCGAGAACACCCACGGTAAAAAATAAAATTTTTGACCGAATTCTTTAAATAATGTACAATAAAGGTTAGCGTCCACCAGGCGGGCCGCATCGGGTCGCATCGCAACGCAAAAATCCGCTTGCTACTACATTTAGTATGAAACTGCGTCGATTAGAGGCGGGGCGGGCCGCACCGCGACGGAACCGTCGGCGCATCGCTCGCCGTATTTTTCCGTCGATGCGACCCGGCCCGGCCCGGCCCGGCCCGGCTCGCCTCCAGTGGACGCATGGAGCACATCATTTGTACTAGAACATTGCAGCGAGCGGACGTATGTATTTACGAAAAAAATTTACGAGTAACTACTTATATCGTTAGTTCTACAAGTTGTTTATGTAGATCTTCTAGTAAAATATTAAGTAATTTTTCAAAATTTTCGTAAGACTAATAATCAAAGAATTTCAACGGATCATTCTTTAGGTCCTAGAATAAGTGATGTAATTCACCACAACATCTTTTCTTGCATATATCGTGAACCCAGACTTTATGTTTGCGAAGTTTATTATTTTCTTGATCCTTAACCAACAACATTAATAAAAATAATTGTCACACTACCGTAAGCTCGCTTGTCATTGTATTACTGTAAAAATTCGCCGATGCGACGCGGCCTGCCTTGTATAGTGGACGTTGTACGCAAAAATGCTCGCCGCACCATTGCGACCTGACCTACCTCAAATGGACTCTTACCTTAAGTAAACACCAAATTGTTTCAGATGCGCGAACCTCCTAGAGAAATACTTCCATACAAAGATGAAAGAAGCCGGCCTATGGGACAAATGATTGGAGTTCAACTTCGACGTGTTCTTTGTACGAGAACTCGCCGCCAACGCGCCTCAGCGCCACCTGCCTTAAAGGGATCCAATTAAAATTGACCCCCGTCCCTTCTCAACCTATATTTCATAGACGCCAATAACACAGACCCAATTGCTGGTGACGAAATTTCTTTAGCTGGAGACTGGTCCGAGCATCCAGTTGTATTGTATCATCCGGACCTAGCTTGTCATCTTACGGCGATTGCTAAAATCTGCAATCATATAAGAAATCATTAACACATCTGCAATTTCTCTATCATTGAGGATGTTCTTGGACACTGGTACTTAGTCTGGTGAGCCGCATGCTAATTTGCTAAAAAAGTAGAATCGTGAAGTTCCTATAGCAAAAAAAAATGTACCGACCTGTATGTATAACTTTTGAAGAGATTCGTCCAAACCACGATGTCGGTTTTCAGTAGCTTGGATATGTAACATTTATTTCAGTGTGATGTCAGTGGTCATCATGGACGTTAGTCACCAGATTTAGTCCTCAGACTATAATGCACATAATATACTGCATATGTTATTATTCTCCGTCAAGAATAGACATACACTACATCAATTAATATGGATATACCACAGTAACCGATCAGTACTTTTTATAAGCATTTACTCAAGTTATAATTTTATTATACTCCACCAAATCTAAGAGATAACTTTTGATAGCTGTTACATTCATTGGGCCAGGCATTCCAACTGAAAAATCGGGTCCCATAATATTCGATTCAATATTTCATTTAGAAATCGATTTCGATTCTTTAGAGTTGATGATTTACAGTTTTATCCGGATTAATACCAGGAATCTTTTATCTAGATTAATTTATCAGAATAAATTAGAAACCGATAACTCAAAACACAAAGTTTATCAGTTTCTTTGTATTATATAGATAGTTATATATATGAAACACTGCACTAGATTAAAAACAATGTAATCATTGATCAAAACAGTTGAGTTGATGTCGTCATCATCGTTTACATTAGATAATTATTATTTGATTTTCTATAATGCATTCAAAATTAATAGTCGTCTATAAAATTTTTCTTAGTTTCTATGCTTTAACAAAGGCGCATAAGGCTTTAAATGATACAGACTGTCGGCACAGATTACTTAATAGTTTACTAAACTCTCGGACGCAGAGTTGCATTTTGATTTTAATATGCGCGCCGTGTCAGTAGGCTATTTTAACGAAGGTCGTATCCGAGGCGTGCAAAGTATTATGAACATTAGCGACGTTGTAACTAGGTTTAAACTCGCAAGTTTGCTCTCAGAGAGTGATTCTTCTGTTCTTGTACTATTATTTATTCTGTAGTTTTATCCATCACATAGTTTTACTCAGTCATCTCTTGTGTAGTAGTTGTAAATTTACAAATCTTCCTCCGTCGGATCCCACATGGCAAAGCTTGAGGCGCGCATCTTTTCCCACGGGAAAGTCTGCGACACAGTGTGGTTAGCTTTTAGCCATATTTCATCATTCAATATAACGTTGTCCCAATTGGTTATATCTTTAATTTCTCATTAAAAAAAATTTCTTTGTATTCTTGTCTCAAAATAATTATTTTTAGTTTGTAATTTTTTTATCGTAAGCCAATTCCTTTTCAATTTCTTTAAATTACTCTATACTACCATTGCACAAGCAGACATCTTCTAAACTTAATGACAACGTCTCCGCAGTGGGACACACAAAAATTATAAAAAGAAAAGATATTCACGATACATATAATTTATGTAACTCTAAAAATAAAAATTTAAATAAACAAATAATCAATTAAAAAATATATGTAATGGTTCGATTATTTCAATATTTTTATCGATTATTTGGATTAGTATGAATTTTAATCATCCAAACACTAGGGTAGGGTACATAACAACATATCATTGAAACAACGTAGAGCATAAAAGTTGATTCTGATTAATTTTTTTTATATTTTGCTTTGTTTAAAAGATTCGAATTTAAATTAATGATAAAGAACTTTACATGTTGTAATGAGATATAGATAACTATATAATTATTGGGATTTATGTAAAAGGTTATTTTAAATCGTGTGAGTACGCTTGTACAAAGTTATCGCGGAATGGTTATGTGAAACGTCAAAAGGTATTTCTTAGATTTGGTAGAGTATAACTGGGCTTTTCTTTAAATTTTATAACACTTTATAGCACTTTGGTTATGTAAAATTAAACAATAAGATTGGATATTTAACTACAAGATAATGACTTCATCAACCGGTATTCCCATTTCTTTTTTATAGTATAAGTGTGACAAACGAGCACACAGTCCACCCGATGGTAAGTGGTTGCTGTGGTCCATAGACATCTACATCTATCTTCGTTTGCGAATTAAAATGCAGATGTGTTGTCAGCCGTGAGGACTAAAATAGAATGCCTCTTTTCCAGTAAAATAGGTCTCCGGTTCTCTACACTCACCATACGAAACACAGCAGCATTAAGCTGCTATTTTACGCTGGTATTCTGTGAGAGCGTGGTCCTTACATGGTCGAGCCGACCCGTTCTGCTACAACTGTACTATAAATATAGTTGCAGCATGGCTCTACCACGTAAATAATCCCATATTATTTATATTGAAGTTTCGTTTTGACAGGCTGTATTATTAGTGTTTGAATAGACATTAGCACAACTGCCGTATTGTTGAGAATTTACGGCTATAAAATAAACGTCAATTTAAGAAATGTTTAAGTTGCTCTTTCTTTCTTCACTAAATTACAATAGAACGAGATAGGTAAAGGGATAATTAATAGTTCAGTTTATTATAAGTAAGGCCGTTAATCTTTAAGAAATGTTTATAAATGTAAAAATCTCGCCACATTTAATTTAAAAAAAATCGGCGGCATGTCCCATTGCTTCCCACCGATGGTTATTTGGTGTGCGATAGTGAAATTGGCTTTGTAAAAGTCAATTTTTGGCTCAAGCTTTCAACTAGCGGCTTTGATTAGTTTTTAAGCATAATTCCCATGTTTCAATGGTTTAGTCATATAAAATGTTACATTTAGTTATACGTACGACACTTACGAGCAAGCCAGGGTCGGATTAAGAGATGAATGATGCAAAGCACCGAGAGCAAGTTATTTGATATTTGTAAAGGAATTTTTTCGAAAAATCTCATGAGAAGCTGTGTATGGGTTATTTTGATTTCTTTTATTGGACTTGTAGTTCCAAGGGCTCAACGCCTTTAATCCGGTCTTGGCTACTGTAGTTAAATTTGTAAATATTTCGACAAATTATGTCAAGGAATGTAATGTAAATAATTCATTTATTTTATTAAAATTTTTAACAATACAATACCAACCAATTTATTACATAAATGTGTAATTGCAACTAGTTATACAATTAAATTAATGTGCGTAGTGATAATTTGAATTATATACGTCGTAGTAATTTGAATTGACACTTACTACCATTGTGGATAGAGAATTGGCGGATCAAATAACCTGTACTGTCACTTAGGCTGGCTTTTCACTATGGGATATAATATATATTATATCCCGAAATATAAATTATATCCCGCGATTGGCTTTCACACTGTGAGATATATCTTTTAACCAGTGTGCGTTCGTCATTGGTCATTGGATTACCCCCTACACCGTTCTGCGGGGGAGCGGAAGGTGTGCGGGGTACAGGGGGCGAAATATAATATGAAAATATCGCTCGGTCGATCGAAAAAATATTTATAGCTTGAGATGTAATATATATTATAGCTCAGTGTAAACGGTTCCATATGAAATGTATGGTGAGTGATATTAATTTATATCTCGAGATGTAATATATATATTATACTATATCCCATAGTGAAAAGCGGGCTTCATACATGCTACCTAAAGCTGAAACAGATTTTATTCGCTATTTTTTTAGTCGTTATTTTAGAAAGACGCTGCTGACTATCTGCCGATTTGTTTCCCTATGTCGCCTCTTACGAAAAGACATACTTGATAATACGGAGTTGTGGATATTCTTACACCACCACTACACGGTATATTCATTACAGATAGTGACAGTGAGCAAAAGAGACGTGAATAGAGTCGACACCATTTATAATCTCATTCTTTATCGATCGAGTAGTAGATATTTCAACACAGGTTATATGTAACGTCATTTAAATGTGTTTTAACAATATTGTCACCTCCGTAGCGTAGTGCTTAAACATTTGTCTGCGGCGCCTCAAAACGTGGGTACAAGTGTTGCACAGAACAAGTTTTTGCATGGCCTACAAACATTATTCCGAGTCTGGATGTTTGTTTATGTGTAATTTATGTACGTTTATAACGATTAATGTTATAGTAAAACCTTCCAAACTGTTTACATAAATGTGGTTATTGCATATAAGTCGTTGTATAGGTCAGGCCATGAAAATGTTAAAAATAATTTAAAATTACGGCATAATGATTTTATACGTTAAATATCTTTCAATGCATTAAGACTGATCTTTGTAACATCTTTCTTTTGCTTAGCTAAAATCTCAATTCGCCCATGTGTTAATCATTTTTATTAGTTTTTTTTTTTAATTTGGGAAAATTTGGGAAATACTATCTCATATTAATAATTTGGATGTTGATTACAAATAAACAATAACATAAATACAAGTGATACTTTGTTTTACTTACCAAATGAACTAAGGTCTCAATAAGGTATGCAATGTCAGGATGCCTTTAATCCCGCGGCGATTTGATGCTTATTACGAACTAATGAAAGAAAAACAAATTAAATTTGATTGGGTGGGGAGCCTGGGAACGCGATGACGATGCAGAGAATTTCCTCATCGGAACTTGTTCCATATTTTTTCCAGTTTCAATCTAAACTAAATTGAACTTTTTAAGATGTAACAATAATTGAAACTACAATACTGTATTTAAGTGGGCGTTTGTCACATCAATTTTATATTTAAAAAAAAATGTGCCCTCCCGATCCCCTACAATGGAAGAGGCCTATGTCCAGCTGTGGACTTTCACTGCCCGATCAAGAAGAAGGCTTACGACTAATACCGTATAAAAGAAGGCATTACGAATGGTTTTAAAAGATAAATTTACCATTCCGAGTTTACTGCACTTCGTCGGTTTAGCAAGATCTTTTAAAGTGTAGGTTTAACTTAAAAATTGCCCTAATTCTGTTAAATTGATGGTTATGCATTATTACAAAATACAAAAATCTTTTAAAGCTGAAAGACAAAAATCTATTAATATACCCTACATTGACGAATAGACTTAGGCGCCGTCCTATTGCCATCGCTCGCGCGATCAAGCGTACGTCCAACGAAAATAATCGTTCGACCGTGCGTTTAAACATACTCATCTGCGGAATGTACTATTCAAGGTCGCGCGATCATGCGATGCGACCGAATTGTCTAATTTTCGTCGTGCGATTATGAAGATCGGATGATCGTCCGATCAAACATACTAATCAGTACTGAATATCCTAATGGCGCTCGCGCGACCAAAGGGTTGAGGCAAGGAAGGGCTACCACGGCGTGTGCTCGGCTCGACGGCCTGCCATTTTGTATAAATCGTTTGATTCGGTTGCATGGATTCGTAAGATGACATTTGAAGAAAACTTAATTTAAAAAAATCTTCGTTTTGCCGTAGGTACGTCATACTGATTGTGAAATTCACCGCACTGATTTCTGTTTTTATACAGTATATTATGTGGTGGTAGGTTTTCTTTTTTAAATGCTATTAACGAAATATGGCTCGACAGCAACAACTGTGCATCTCTGTTAAGAGATGGCAATAGGACGGCGCCTTATACGTGATTCTTTGAAAATTATGAGTATGACCTGGCAAATTAAGAACTTGATAGTGAAGAATATTGTAGATTTAATTTATGGTTTCCTTGCGCGAAATAAACCTGACAATGGAGTACGCACAAGTTATAAAGAAAAGAAGAAATGTGTTCAAACTTTTAAAAATTTACGCGCACATACTTGTGCTCTATACTCCTGTCTTTTGCAGAGGCTAGTCTTCTTGAGTCTGACCTGTCTGGAGGACATTACAATTCATTTGGGAAGTTACACAGTATCTGAGTAAGCTGAATTTTCGTATATACCTTCACTTTAGCATTCCAAAAGTTGTCCCTTTTATGATAATCGGAATAAATATTTTAGTAGCGACAATAAAACTCAAATTTAAATACTGTATTGGTTTTTATTTAAACATTTGTTGTACACACTCGGGAGTACGAATTTAGAACATTTTCAATTATGGAATGTAAATATACCTTTACACCATAAGCTGTCGTTATTATAAAGTACATACCAGTCTCCTTGTTAATATAAAATCCGATGGATTTAGCAATAAGTACCTTAAGCGTACAACATTAACTTAAATGCTCACTTACAATAATACCTTAAACAAAAATTTACTTAAAAAAAAGAACGAATGGCATCGCTTTTTAGTACCATTGCATTAAAATCGATTATAACTTTGGTTGAAAGAAAGTGGGGGGAAAATGACACCAAACACATAAAAGAAATACACATATAATATAATTAAACAAAAAAAAGCGACATAACTCGTAGTTATCTCAGACTAGATTTTTATCTACCATTTCCTTGCAGCCACGAAATTAATTAATGTTTACAGTCTGTTCTACCGCTATAACCTAGATCCTAGATCAACTTAGTGAAATATGTTAGTAGGCCCAAAACAATGAAATATTTTAATATCTTAACGATATTTATTGATTTAAAACTTCGATGATTAATCTGAACTCTTAGAACATTTACACTACAACCAATTTGAATGTTATTTTCTAAGATGTATGTAACAATTTAATGAATTGTGTATGTATTAAATCTAAATATATTAAAATATGAAGTAAGAGCAAATAGTATCGTAATGTTTTGAAGTCGGTTTTTATTTCATTGTAGGATCATAAAAATAAGAAAAATGATTTTAACTGCAAGCCACTTTGATTGAATTTGGTTTTAATAGTTGAGAGAGGTTAATGATCAAAAAAGTTTTATTTGGTGTTAGTAATATTGTTAATTGAACGTTATATCTATGGACGGATAGCCTTAATCCGAAGACAAACGTTTAGCTTTATAGGGCCACCACAACCGATACGTTCTTAATTTTTAACAAATATTTACTTACTACATAAAAATAGGTGGTCGAATTATACTTTATATAATATAAATTATACTATAATAACAAAGCAAAATCAATTCTACAATTTAAATAAACACTTTATATTTGAAATATTGGATATATTGTAGAAATTTAAAGTTTTATTTGTAATACAATTATAATCTTTAATAATTACAGCAAATACTACTGTAAATAGTTTATCCCCAAAGAAGGGTAAAACATTTGATGACACAACCGCAATAAATAGTATACAATACAAAAACAAACTTCTAAACTCTTTGTGTAAACGGAAGACTGTTTTCTCGTGAGGACAAAAATATATAACAGTGAAAAATCTGGTCCTTCGAGTCTGATATAATAATAATTTGTTGCTATATATAGGTAATGTATTAAGGATAAATTTTTCTTTTGTAGCAACCAGTTCATTGTAAAAAAAAAAGAAACTCAACCGATCCCCACCTCTGCATCGATAGTTTCTTCGAAATCCAATAGTATTTGCTATAAGCATTGAGCAAAGTAAACGTGATAACACATAACATTTAGTTGAACGATTGTTGTTCACATCGAAAAAGGATACATATATGAGATCAACCAAACGAATTTAACATTTAAGTACAACATGACAACGGCTCATAATCCCACGCAAATGGCATGAATGTAAATGTCTTGAGAACACTATTTCGTTGACTAGGCGGAGTCGCGATGGTTCTTAACTAATGTTTATCTAGTTATTCCTTACAAAACAATAATGTCCTTTACATATACAAAAATATCACTTGTCATCCACCTGCACTAGCGCTACGGTCACTGGAGTCCACAAGTACTATATAGGGATTATTTTTCTTAATTTTTGAGTATTTTTTTTAATTTGTAAATCTTAACTACGTCGTAATTATTTCGTAAATGAACACATAACGTCTCACTGTTTAACTCTCGCACTTGACACTGAAGACTTCGTTCAATATATGCGCCTCTATATACACTTCCATTGTTGGTACGTTTTCTATATTGGTCCAATATCTGACTATATTTACAATACCCGGTAATTCCCCTTTAAAAACTCAATAAATTTTAGATCAAATATATTCTCCTCTTGTGTAGGAGTAAAATTTGCCAAGCAGTGCATTCTGTCATGTATTCCTGACGTTTTAAACCAATACGATAATATTTCAGGGTATTTATCGAAGCCTTACACGTCACATATTAGTGTATAGACTTGATTATTTGAGAAACGTCACAACTACAAATGGACTGACTCCGACGACCGACTCCGGAAGAATTATCAGTATACGTCACAGATGAATGAAGTGTCGATGGTTCGGTAAACGTCACCATCGTTGGCAACACATGACAATCCATTCAGGGCATTAACGACATATGATGACACGTGAAGAGGGAGTTTGGCAAACGTCACAACTGCAAATGAAGGGCGAGTACGCCAACGTCTACAGCCAACCCTCAGTCATTGGCATCGTTGGCGGAACTGACGGACGTGTCTTGCCTCGAGCACTCCGCTCTCGGTCCGTCCGATGGAGAAGCCGAGCAGGATCTAGTAACAAGAATTAGTATTTATAAAGAATGTCATTTAGTTTGTGATTTGTGGTCAATGTAGTGATGGTGTCCGTGGTCGGTGTAAGGTTATTCATTACTCCATATCAGCCCGTGGGTGAAGAACGGGGGTACAGAGGGAGGTGAAACAGATAAGCTCCGGCATTTTCCTAATAAAATTCAAAATAATAAAAAACTCGCTTGTTAAGCGAGGCAATCATTGGAAAAACTCCCATAATGAGGAAAGGGGAGGCCTATGTTCAGCAGTGGACTTTTAATAGACTGTAATTCCTTATCACGCCATGGGTTCACTGGGAGAGAATGCCAACTGCCATTAAGTCCGGTCTTTGTAACCTTTATGGTTAGTACAATAAAGTTTTTAGACAAAAAAATAATAATGGTATACTGTTTTTGGCCGAGTATCTTTATCAATTTTTAGTTTCCAAGTTCCGATCGCAAACATATTAATATAAATTATAATAGCTATTGATCTAACGGCATGTCTGATAAATTTTTTATCAACGAATCGTTGCCGACATAGTTGTGTCGTAATGCAACAACCAACACGTTTAATGTTGTTTGAAAAAAAATAATGTAATTATGCGTATGTATGTTACAGATGATATGTTGTGGGGGCTTTTAATATAGTATATTTATATTATAAGTTATTTAGTCTGCCTTATTGGTTTAGTGGTTGTAAACGCGACTGCCAATCATGAGGTCTCGGATTCGAATCTCGGTTCGGGCCAAAATCAGTCGTGTTAGGAGTTTTTCTGTCAATAAATTATTTGTAGCAGCTCAGAGTTAGGCACTTGGCGATGTTTCACCCCCGTGCCTCGGAAAGCACGTAAAGCAGTTGACTCTGCGCCTAATCTTTTTGGTGATGTCAGGTTACTCCTTCATCGGACTATGAGAGACTGGGAGAATAGAGTACACCAGTGCTTGCGCACACATTCGTGGACTATAATCATATCCGCAGATGGCTATAGTCTCTGTTGTGTGATCATCCCCTGGGTGTCGTAAGAATCGATAAAGGGAAACAGAACATGAGATGGACAGCAGCGTCTTTCTAATAATAATAAAAAATAAGAAAGCTGCGGTTGCCAACCCGCCTACCAGGCGTGGTAATTATGGCAAATATTTCCCTATGAGGCAATCTATGGGGGAGGTTTATGTTCAGTAGTGGACTTTTGATAGGTTATGGTAGTATGGTTGCAAATCTAAATATATTCAAGAAGTCCTGAAATTGGTTGAAACCGACACAAACTGAATGACTTTTCAAGGTGTAGACTGATCACAAATTGCTGGGTTAATATAATATATCCCAAGAACATTGGCACATCATATGCTGGATGTTATATGTGCCAATACTATTCCCATATTGTATGCTGGGTCAATAAATGTGCCAACATCATTATCACGTCATATGCTGGCCCCATCAATGTGCCAACATCATTATCACATCATATGCTGGGTTAATAAATGTGCCAACAGCATTGGCATATAGGTTGGCAGCGTGTACCTGATGGCGGGCGGCGCGGGCAGCGCGGGCGCCAGCTCGTCGGGCGACGAGGCGCGGCTGCTGCGCTCGCTGCCCGCCGAGTACGAGTTGTCGCTCGTCAGCTGCCAACAAACGATTATTCATTCGTTACAGGCCTTCACAAGTCCACTGCTCAACATAGGCCTCCCGCAAGGAATACCACAAATTATTTATTATTATCTATACAAATAAATAAAATTGAAATGTTTGTTTGTAATGTCAAATTAACAGCTTTTTATTAGATTAATATGAAAGTATCTACGGAACTTCTAACAAAAAAAAACTATTTTTAAAATGTTTAGCTGTCTGTCTGTTTGTTCCGGCTAATCTCCGAAACGGCTGGATCGATTTTGACGGGACTGATTTCCACTGGCAGATAGCTGACGCTATAAGGAATAACTGAAGCTTCTTTTTAGGAAAACAAGGTCACACGCAAAATAATTAAAACCCATGAAATTTTGAACAAAAACCGATTCAAATAGGGAAGTATAATTACTAAAAACTTATTCTATACGAACGCATTTGCGAGTACGGCTACTTTTTTATAAGTAAATCTTAAATGATAAACGAACTCCTCCATTAGTGACTATAAGCGACAATAGTCTAATAGTTAAGGGAGTGCTCTGTATACTCGAGAAGTCATGGGTAAGAATCCCCATTCGACTACTGTGGATAACCACTCCTAACACGAGCATTAAAACCTACTCAGAAGTATTAATAATGTTACTAGCGTCACTAGTATTATTTTTTTTAAAGTGGAT
The DNA here is from genome assembly GCA_963668995.1 of Parnassius mnemosyne. Lineage (NCBI taxonomy): Eukaryota > Metazoa > Arthropoda > Insecta > Lepidoptera > Papilionidae > Parnassius > Parnassius mnemosyne. The sequence continues at coordinate 16,381,216 of CAVLGL010000083.1, forward strand.
ACTACAGTCCATGGATACTTGCAGCCAATTTCAAACAAAGAACGCTACAGATGTGTTGTCAAAGGACTAAGATAAAATACCTCAGAGCTTATGATTATTCTAGCTGTCCATACAAAGTACACTGCTATTATAAGTGCACTTCTATTTGACGGCAAAAATAAGTAAGAGTGTGGTACCTATTCAAACGGATTCCTATACAGAAAAAGAGTCTGAGCACCTAGTAAACTTTCAGTTTAGTTAAAAAAAGTTAAAGTTATAGCCTATATACGTCCCACTACTGGGCACAGCCCTCCTTTCATTTCTGAGAGTGTGTTGGCGAACTTCACATGTCCTCGAAATAGTTTTTTTCTTATTTCTCAGACATGCAGGTTTCCTCACGATGTTTTCCTTCACCGCCGAGTACGTGGTAAATCACCACTTAAAATTGCAATTAACAATATAATTGGTGACGGCGGGGATCGAACCCGGGTTGCTCGTGTACTGTCAAATTTACAGCAAGCACTAACCATCTGAGCTACCAGCTAGCTTTCAGTTAAATATGGAGGTTTAATTATAATTATCATTTACATTTAGCCCACAATAGTATTTGACTTTTTGATGAACATAAGCCTAAGTGATATAAAGCTGGACGTAGGAGCATAATTATTGTCGTACTATCATTTGATACATTTATTTACATAATATTTTTAAAACTGTTTCTACGTAATAAATTTATTTGATTTTTTATGTTACGTAGTTTAAGGCTACCGTACCGGTGTGCATGATTTGTAAATCCTTATACCCCTTATCATTCCTGGGTGTCGTAAGAGACGACAGGGGTAAATGAAACAATTGATAGCCATCAGCATCTTCCTAATAATAACTCAAAATAATGCTGTAGCCAACTTAACGAAGCAAGTCAACTATTGGAAATATCCACCCGGTACAGTAAAAACCTGGCCCTTTGCAATATTTTCATACGGACGCTCGCATACTTCTCTCCCACCCACCACCAAGCCTGCCCCTTTGCATTCCTATTCCCCATCTTATATGAGGGTTGGACGTAAAATATACTGCGCACCGCGGACGTATGTACGAAACGTTATATCTGTGAATACACCTGTGATCTCGCTCCGAAATATTAACTGCTGATGACGTGGGGATAGCTTTTTGCCTAGTTTCTGTGCAAATTAGTAACGTACTACTGCTTTCTTACTTTTTTTTCTTTAGCATATCCTAAATATCATTTTCCTCCACTTTTATATCTATAAAATTCTGGTAGCAGAGCGTGGTTTCAGTTCCACTATCATTGCAAATTAAACATAACAACTATAAAATATTGTCTAAATGTCTAATCATTGCATCTATCTGGATTGTATAGCAAAAATTCATTTACCTACCGAATAATTAACATTATATTATATCTACTCGACCTCCGGCCGGCTAGTGCATCGGTCAACATTTTTGAGTTAAAGTTTTCTTTGTTCTGATATAAAACAGCCGCTGTTTCATTTTGATCTTTATTTGCAAGTATTTTTATAACACATTTAAAATCGATATATTTGTCGAGTCTGTTACTAAGTGCCATTTAATTTGCATTTGAATAGATTTCTACATGGTAGAGCCATGCTGCAGCTATATTATGGTTGTAGCACGAATGGGTCGGCTCGACCGGGGAAGGACCACGCTCTCACAGAAAACCAGCGTAAAATAGCAGCTTATCGCTGCTGTGTTTCGTATGGTGAGTGTAGAGAACCGGAGACCCTTTTTACTGGCAAAGAGGCATTCCATCTTAGTCCTCACGGGTGACAACGCATCTGCATCTTGAATCTTTATTGAGGATAGATGTATATGTCTATGGGTCACAGTGACCACTTACCATCAGGTGGACTGTGTGCTCGTTTGTCACCCGATCCTATAAAAAAAAAGATTTGCTTATTGGGTAAACAAACTGCATACTACATACATACAAAATGCTTTATTTTGATTGTGAGTATCGTAATGTTCAATATACAATATGACATTAACATTTTTTGCACCTACGTCTAAATATAACCAAGAAGATGCCTTTAAGCGTTAATTATTCTCTTCTCTAAATAATAATTCAATATTTAGATTTAATAAATTAAATAGCGATAACTCACCAATGTGAGCGGGTGCCGGTTCCTGGCGGGGCTGAGCGCCCGACTGCGCGCCTCCTCCACCTCCAGCTGCAGGATGCTCTCCTGGCTGCCGGTGAACTGGAATTCAAAGCACGATTTTACACTATCTTCTCTTTCACTATTCCAGAGTTTTCCCGATTTTTTTTAAATTACGTTGTAGTAAGTGGGGATTACTTTCCCACCTTTGTTACCCACACCATAATTCTCTCCTTGTAATGTCGTAAGATATTTTTGGGTCTTCGGTGGTTTTATTTAATTACTTACAAAAATTTAGCAATATTTAATTATTAACTTGCTAAGTGAGCCGTGTCCGAAGTTAGCGAGTGAGCTGTCAGAGAAACTAGGAAGTTTCTCCTATTCGACACATACAAATACTTGTCCCGTGCGAGATTCGAATGCCCTTCCCTCATTGCTAAGCCACTGTGCCGCAGGTGATCCAGGTCCAGCAGAGTACTATTTGATAGTACTAGGTAGGACCTGTACTTATCCTTTAGTAGGGAAGATTTGCCTTACTCGCAGTTTAAGGATTGGCGACCGAAGCTCCAAACGTATTGCACCATCGACGCTGCTCTTTGTCGCCGGTATTTTACATCTAGCTATAGGTACCACCACTTTATTGTAGACAATGACAGGCTATGACATCTTATTTGTATTTCTCATAGTTGGCACTAACGACACTACGGAACCATATAGCGATAAACAAAAATAGGAGGTTACTATGCCATAAAAGTTTTGTCAAAGGTATCACGGTACGGTTTCTTTACTCGTGTGGTTATGTCAAATCTTAATAATTCAAAACTTACGGAACGAAACTATTATAAATCTTAATAACGGTTTTAAAATATTGTGTCACTTACCACGAAACCGTAATACTTGAGTATGTCCATTTTGCACATGGGACAGGTGCGATGCTCCAACAACCAAGGATCGATGCAGTTCTTGTGGAAGTCGTGTCTGTAATCCACAGATTATATATATATTAATTCCTGGCTTCGTTTTATTGTTTATCACAAATGAACTGATAGTCCACCTGATGACAAGTCGCTACTGCATTCCATGGGCTTCTGCCGCCAACTTCAAAAGAAAACGACTACGGATACGTCGTCACCTCTGAGGCCTAAGATGGAACGCCTCACAGCCTGTAACTATACTGCCTCTCTATTCCCTTTCGACCGGAACACTACTGTGTACCCCGCAAGTACTCATCGCTGCTTGGCGACAGAAAAAGCATAGCTTCTAGAGACAAAAGGAGTACTAACACCTAGTAAATTTAATTGTTCCTTTTATTTAATTTTGGCCATATCGACGAAAATTTTAGTTACTCACACATGCATCAGATAAAATATCACTTTTAATTGCGATAAACATCGATCACTATTAAAAAAAAATTGATAAACAATCACATGCAAAAGTTCTCTAAAAACTGTCGCCAATTGTTTTGACGTAATTCTAGTTGAAATAAATATACATTAATGTAAATTCAACCTTAAATGTATTGCCTAAAGTTGTATTCACAAAGCTACGTACAAATTAAAAGCGCACCCAAATGTTCGTGTGGGCGCTCATTCGGTAAGGACATTTTTGTCACTGACTAGTTTTTTATTAGTGATCGATGGCGATAAACAATATCAGTGTTGAGGCGGGGACCGAACTAGGATTTCTCGTGATTTTTTTTTATAACAGTGAGGTGACAAACGAGCACACAGTCCGCCACTTGTGGATACTGTGGCCCGTAGACATCTACAAGAAAAGGCAGATGCTTTGTTAGCAAGAAGGTCCTCCGGTTCTCTACACTCACCGTACGAAACACAGCAGCAATACGCTGCCATTTCACGCCGGTGTTTTGTGAGAATAAGATCTTATCGAGCCGACCTGCATGCTGCAGCTATAACTGCAGTGTTTCTTTACCATGAGGAGGACCTAGGCCTTGTACCACGGCTCTACTTCCCATATAAAGTAACATCTATCACTAGGTTGTGCCTTAATTTACACAACTAATTTATATAAAACTTAAGTGTTTTGTAAAATAAAATTAAAAGGTTTTAAAATAGGAATATGTCAAATTAAACAATTTTTGTAATTTAGAAATCAAGAGTTAATTTGGACAACGATCACTGACTCACCTACAAGGAAGAGATCTAAGCGTTTCCGATACTTTATATGGCTCTATGCAGATGGCGCAGCATTCGCCGTCTCCTTGTACTTCCTAAAACAAACAGACGCCCGCGGGTTAGTTTATATATAGACATTTTATTTAACGTGTTACATTAGCAACGCGCCACTTACTCGGTCATCAGTCTTTAAACTTTTGGTGGGTATTTTCGAGAGCGCTTTCTTAGCCGCATAGCACAAGCGTTTCTGAAAAAAATACATATTATATTGATATAGGATTATATTTTTCTTTACATAAATGTGTCATTTTCATGACACTATTAATGTGTAATACTGTGCTTATTTTGATCACGCAGCTTAATATCGATTCATATGGCAATATATTGGCAAAAAACATTTAAGGGATGAATGTTTGTGTTCATATATTTTGATAAAGTTAATTTTTAATTGATTTGCTTTGAATTGTAAAACCTCAGAGGCTGAGAGCTTAGAGTAATAAAGAAACCTTACGATCTTCTTTCCTACAATTTGAATGTCAAATATTATACCTTACATTTTACACAACAATCAACCCTCGACAATCTTACACAATCACTGTTACAGTCGCAAAACCATCATTAAAAATATAACAGTTATGCTGAAATCAAATCAGGCGTTACTATTCACAAATATATTACATTCCATCTTAGTCCTCACGGGTGACAACGCATCTGATGACAGACCACATTTTAATTTAGTTTTCTCATCTTAAATGGCACAGTTATACTCACAGAGAGACGATCCTTAGCGTGTATATACCGGAAGCGTTGGATATAGTAGAAAACCAGCCAAGCCAGCGAGATAACCATCAGCACTATGAATGAGATCGACACGAACAGCACTGACGTCCTGCAACATGTTTGTTGTATATAAAAATTTGGTATATATAAAAATTTGCTTTACGTTTTTTCTAAAATGTCAAACAAACTAGTGGAATTAGAATTAAAAAAAGCAATATTCAACCGATCTCAAAGGTTACAAATAATTTATTAACAAATGAAATATTTACTTTAGAGAGGTTCACACATTGAAGAAAGAGACACAATAATAAGCAAGGGGCAGTTTATAGCTGCCATTAATATTCAAAATTATAATTAGAAATCCGGATAGTAGGACATCAATATACTTAGTCGTCACGTCACCTTTCAAGTGTAGCAAATCCTTCCCCATTAAAAAGGCTTATAATAATTAATAAATAAACACTCACGCCTGTGACCCAGAGGGGTAGGCAGAGACTTCCGTTTGGCGTGATCCTGAGAGACCATTCTCGCCTCCTCCACATCCATATACCTACGCACACATGCTCGTCGGTTAAGGGTACTCTTAATTTGGCCCATTTTCAATATATCGCCAATTCAGTTGATAAACTTTCGCCTAGGCCCTAGGGCGTCCCTTCCCGACTCTATCGTTTATTTCTGCAAGATAAATTTGCTTTGTCACTCTTTCCTCATTCATTCTTTCTACATGACCAAACCACCGAAGCATTCCTTTCTTAATCCTGGTCACAACATCATCGTACAAACCACACTCTTCTCTTATCATACGAAAGGCGTCCAGCAAAATACTTCTATGTATCATAATAATGAATCAGCCTGTAGTAAAATGTAGGTGTGGGAGTGTAATTTAAATTAGGATTAGTTAAAATGAAATAAAACGTAATTTTTAAAATAAATAAAGTTTCAAGAAAGTATGTTAGATGCGCATTCTAATAAATAGAAGTGCATAATATGAGTAAATAAATAATGAGACAGCCATGACATATCCCTAGACCATGGATGAATTCCAAGTATTACAAAAGTGAAACGACGTACGACACGTATACGTATAATAGGTATCATCAATACTGCACAAATAATTATATCTATGCTCACTTTGCTATTTATCATATGAATAGATTCACGACATTATTTTGTAACTAATCATTTTGTTATGAGAAAATTATCTGGTAATAATGAAATGGTGTGCGATAACAAGTCTGAAGTCCGCGCTCCACACATTAAGGAAATGAATGATCTATCATTAATTAATTTTATCATTTATCATTACCTGTTTTTTATGATAAAATGTTTCTTTTTTATACATTTTTACGTGGTCCGAAAGTTTCTTGTTCACATATGAGGTTATTTTGAATTTCAAAGTATATAAGTCAATAATCATGCTTTTGCACTTAACAGTTTTTAATGATCACACAGATTAACTATTTCTTCTTTAGGCCGTAAAAGTCCACTGCCAGACGTGAGCCTCTCCCGTTGAAGGAAGAATGTGCCTTAGTCGTTACGCTTGGTAGGCATTTTGACAATCACAGTATCAATTAACTAGTGCTTTAGGCGCAAATGCCCATTACACAGTAGGTTTTGCTGTTTAGTTTTACAATAATCACAATTGTGACGAATAACCTACCGTGTAATACGGTGATTGACGGTTGCATGAAATTGACTGACAAATGTGTGGATATTTTGATTTTACGTTAATCAATTATCAGTCACGAATTTTGATTGAACGTGTAATGGAATTTCGTCAATCACGCATCGTTTCTCCTATCTTTTCTTCGGGAGTTATAGCTTTTTGCATACATATATCTTGTTTTTTTTTTTTTAGGTACGGTGTTACCAAGAACGGTAACTTATCAAAATAAGCCTCTTTCATGCGAAAATAATTTACAGTCTTTATCCTCTTTTCAAACCCGTATGTCAATAAGTTAATATGGGTATATAGAAATCCCTTTTTAAAAGCCAGTCTTTTACTCGACGGCTTTTTTTTATACGTTTTTTACACAAAATTGCAGCACAGGCCTTTTTTATGAATATCCATCCTTTCCCTCTGAAATTTTGGGTTTGACTGACGATCAGTCATACAGAAGCGGCATAAGGCGAAGGCACGGCACAGGCGTAGGCGTGGCGCTAGAGTAGAACGGATAAAAGCCGCATGGCTGTGCCGCGTTCTTGAGTATAATTCACGACATGCCGCTTTCATACATTTGCGAAAAAGTTTTGAAGCGACACCATGCCTGCGCCGTGCCTTCGTCTTATGCTACTTTTGTATAATTTGCGCCTTAGACATGGGCTGTCCGGTGCCGATCTTATTTAGCGCATGGCGTAAGCGAGATGGTTAGACTATAATCTATCGGGAGCCATAAAATTTAACTAACTGTGGCGGCTGGAAGGAAAAGGGGAGATCTCCCGCCGGGCAAGGTGTTCTGCCCGGGCAGCGGCCAACGTTCCGGGTTGTAGTTCGGAGTTATTCTATATATACTACTTTAACTTCGGAACTTTGTTCGCGCGATTTAGGCTTCGATGTGTTTTCGCTTGTGGCGCGACGACAGCGCCGCCATATAACATTTCCATTAACATTTCCATTAACATTTCCCACAGTCGCCACTTACGACACACACGCGCCACGGGACGAAATGGGGTAATGTATCCACGCCGTCACCAAATGCCTTATTAACCACTGGTGCAATATAATCCATAAGCTGACGCACTTACTTGTTGATGTTGTTGTTAATGTGAGTGAAGGTGCGACCCTTGATGATGGCGATCATGACACGAGTACCGTTGTCCACCAGCCGCGTGATCTCTTCGCCCTTCCACTTGTAAGTGAATACGGCACTTATGTTACCTGCAACAAAAATACATTTAGGATATTTTTCCACTGCTTATTTGAATATAGACGTAAGTACATACATAATAAATAAACAAGGACAGGAAGATAACAATATTTAAATATAGAAATAGAAACACTTTGATCATTCAACTCAGGATTATCGGAATATGTTACACGCAGAATGGGTTATTGTATTGCTAAACTATAATTTAATTCAATATACTAACTGGCCTTCGTGTAGTAGCCACGTCTCTGCCACAGTGATTAAATACTCGTAAAGGATAAAAAGGCATTGTATTTTCTTGCGGTTTTTATGTTTTTATTGAATTATGATAGTACTCTTTTGAAGACAAAAATTATATAGGTTAAGTAATTTTTTTAGTTAAATTTTCACGTTTGGCAGTAAACTGGCAATCGCCCGGCCATACATTCAACTTTAAAACGGTGCGCACGTCTATCTTCATTTATTATATTTAAATATCGAATTTAACACCACCCATGAGTTGTATTACATGGCAACATTAATCTTAATAATAAGTAAAATAATGTTTATAACAAGGTAACATTTTGTTATTTCCCCCTTCACTTCACTCGCTGTAACGAACGAAACAATTCAGTTTTGTAGATGGTCGACACATCTATTATTAGGCACAAACATAAACCCGCTGCAAATATCATTGCAATTCTGATCATCCTTGTTTTTATGATCTGAAGTGGCCACCGAACACTATGAGATAAGATGTGATATTTAAGTGCTGATTTACTAGGTGCCTGGCGGTGGAGGACAACATCATGAGGGTATTTGCGTGAGTAACAAAATTAATTTGTAGGGTATGGACTCCAACAACACATATTGGAGCCGCGCGGCGGACAAATTTTTCCCTTGATTTTTCTCTAGGAAGTAAGAGGAGACATTTACAGGAGGATTCATAAACGTAGTTTGCTTATGTATACACTAAGGAAGAGGCCTGTAATCATTAGTGGAGTTCTGATTTAGTTTCTGGTTTAGACTTAGTGATTATCAGTAAATGTGCTAATAACACAGCATGGCAAACTGATCACTACGTAACTGTAGATAGATTTGATAATATAAATAAGCTGCATCAATGCGTAACCTTGCGTTCCTATTATATTATTCAGTTTTGTCTATTTAAGGAAAATTTGTTCAATTATACTAACCTACATTTATGATTTAATTGCACAAAAACACTTAAAATCTTTGAAAATTACCGACTATATCTGAAAGAGATCTAACTGTTCGAATAATTATTATAGAATCACCTTGATGTCCGTTAGTTAAATCTGCCACCGAAGTAATTCTCAAAGATTGCATGTAAATGATAGAAATTTTTCTTTGCTATTGTAGTAATATTATGTAGGGTTAGATTTTTATATATTTAATAGTTCTTTTTTTATAGAATAGGGTGACAAACGAGCACACATAAGTGGTTGCTGTGATCCATATACATCTACATTTATCCTCAATAAAGAATCAAAATGCAGATGCGTCGTCACCCGTGAGGACTAAGTTGGAATAATGCTTCTTTTCCAGTAAAAAGGGTCTCCGGTTCTCTAAACTCACCATACGAAACACAGCAGCGTTAAGCTTCTATTTTACGTTGGTATTCTGTGGTCCTCCCCGGTCGAGCCGACCCATTCGTGCTACAACTACACTACTAATATAGCTGCAGCATGGCTCTACCACGTATAAAAAGTTAATAACTTTTCGAGATATGTGGGATATCAAAAAGATCTTTAAATAACTATACAATAATTTATCATTTATTATTTTGTGTTTAATCGGAATTAAATTGAATAGGGGTTAAAGTATGTAGTTGCCGTTTTATAGGAGTCGCTTTTTTAAATTAAAATTAAACTTACATGGTCAAGGTTTCGTGATTAAAACTTTTTAACTATGACACAGTAAATTCAAAAAATTTACGACATTCTTTTGTTTGACTTTAAAACATTTGGTATTTGAGTTAAACAAGGAGACCTCCAAAATTAGATTATTTTTCGAATACGAGTTTTCACTTGATTCTAACGCAGTATTCAGCTCGCAATATGAATGTTGCTTTTGGACAGGATACGACTAACGAACGTACTGTGCGTTTATGGTTTATTCGCTTTCGTGGTGGAAACTTCCACCTGAAGATTGACTGTGAATGATAAGAAAGACCAAGTACTAAGATAAATATTGATGAATTCAAAGTAACGTTGAAAGTCGATTTTTATCTAAAAACCAGAAGTTAGAGCCATAGTTTAACGTTAGTTTACCCAAAATAATATATCTCATTAGCACTAAATTGATAAAAAAAAATTAAATGGGTACCGATTTTTCGAGTGTTTTCCAGAAAGCGGTTCTAATTGCATTCATAGACTTTGTACATGTCATGATTCCCAGAGATCTATCGCAAAGGTATAAAATGATCTTCCTTCAAGACAAAGAAATTGTGTAAATACTTCGATTAAACAAATATATTTTTTCATAAAAACATTACTTTAGCTTCTTATTTTTCCGGAAAATAAATCTTTCCATCCAACGTATACCTAAAAATCTGATGAAAATTACAAATATGATATTTAAGTATAGATTAAATGAAAATTATCACAATTGCGTTATATTCTTGAACTAATACAGCACTTAGGAAAAACTTTGAATATCGAAAAGTAGGTGAGTCAAAATTATCTGCCTGAAACATTGTGCTAGCGCGATCAATAATTGTTTAAGCATACAATAGTTTATAGGAACGGAATCTTAACAGTGAAATTATACTCAACGTCTCAATTGTGAAATTATACTCAACGTCTTAATTGTGAAATTATACTCAACGTCTTATTTGTGAAATTATACTCAACATCTTAATTGTGAAATTATACTCAACGTCTTAATTATGAAATTATACTCAACGTCTTAATTGTGAAATTATACTCAACGTCTTAATTGTGAAATTATACTCAACGTCTTAATTGTGAAATTATACTCAACGTCTTAATTGTGAAATTATACCTAAAATTTATTTTATTTTAAGAGTTTTACTTAGAATATTACCTTTTATTTGGGGTGAAGAGATGTAAGAAAGTACTTACATTTATCCTCTTTAAAGCCACCTAACAGCCCCAATATGCAACTTACTAATCAAAATAAATCCATGAATATTATTCGAATTACTTTTTCGGTTCGTAATCTATTACGCACATATTTTAAGAACGAAGTGTTATCAGGCAAAGATTATCCGTTCTATTCAGTCACATTCCTGACAACATAATTATATATCAATAAACAACGGAAATTTACTGCGGTGACTAAATTATATTTCTCCTATTTTTACAACTTTGAAATAAAGTGGAAAAAAGTCATGAAGAATCAGAAGAAATGCGTTAATACCAACAGTAAAAAGGTTCAGTCAAAATATTGCTGCTATTTTCCAACTGGTAGTCTGTGCGAGCGGTGTTTTTTCTCAGTCGAGAGTCAACCCATTTATGCTGCAGTCACGATACAACTACAGCGTAGCATAAACATGTCATGTAGAAACAACATTATCCGTTAGAGTTGCTACGTGGTGTGTGAAATGTTCTGGTGTCTTGGTGCATTCCTTGGAATTACATATGTATGATAATGATAACAGCGAAATTATTTTTTTTCAACCAAATATGTAATATTGGTTCAAAGATGGAATACTGTTCCAATCTCTGGGCCGTAACTCCACACTGCCAGCTGCCAGCCATCTGATCGCATCCAGCGCAGCGCGGTTCGATTCTTCGGCGACCGCGGTCTTTCTGATCGGCTTAAAACACTGGCATTGCGAAAAGATGTTACATCTCTTTGCGTATTTTACCACATCTATCACGGAGAGTGCTCTGAGGAATCGTTCGAATTAATTACAGCCGCTAAATTCCACGAACGTACATCGCGACTAAATCAAGATACCATCCCACCATTTGGATGCTTGGCGGTCGATCACTGTGCGATTTATAAGAAGTTTTCTTCCTCGCACAACTTTCTTGTGGAATCGACTACCACTAGCGATTTTTTCGAACCAATACGACTTAGCGACCTTCAAGAAAGGAGCCTACTCTTTTTTAAAAGGCCGGCAACGCACCTGCGATTCCCTTGGTGTTGCAGTTGTTCATGTGCGGCGGTCGACACTTACCATCAGGTGAGCCGCATGCTAGTTTGCCCCCTCTTCTATAAAAAAAAAATATTTCCGATTCCTAATCATAATTACAGTACAGTGTTATCACGTGTAAACTTAGATCACATTTTCACAATACTTATGTTATTCATGCTCCGCGCTTCCTTGTGTCATCTCAAGCTGATAAGTCACATATGGATAAACATTGCACAACAATACGATGTTTCGTCGAATTGAAAGTTTTTCTTTTCATAGATAAACAGCAGATAATCATCCACAATCTTAGTTATTTGCAAACACATAATATAATATTTTATGAGGTGATTCAAACATATCTATATAATTATTCTTCGTATGCATATTTTTCTATGCAATTAAGGATGGCAAGCGTAAACACAGTCCATTAGACTGCGAATTGATGCTGAACCTTATAGACACCTACATCCGAATCGAGATGCAAATGTATACCTCCCTTGGAATGTAGAGAGCAATGCACTGCTAGATTGGCGTTCACAGTAGCTACCGATCGTTGTATTTTATATCTGCTATAATATACGAGATGTTTATATCGCCATATATTGTGGGTCATGTTTAAAAGTTTAAAAAAGCTATGAATTTTTATTAAATAAATGCTTTATAAAAAGGGTTGTAATAACACTGGTCGCTGCCATTCCATTTCAAATATTTTGTATTCAATTGCACAATATTGAAATTATTATTAGTTATATATAAGGTAGTTATATAAAGAATGTATTTCCGATAGTTGTTGATCTTAATAACCTGGTCCTGTATCGCAAAGACAAAACCCTCGGTTTCCCCAAAGAGGTCACCGAAACGTAGGCAGTGGAGGGAGACAACTGTATCTACAAAAAACTCATGTAATGCTCATGTCTTATAGAATTTCTAAAATCACAAGTGAAGTTTAGCAATTCTATAAGATGGGAGCGACTGGAAGCGAATAACTTGAGATCATACATATAGAAAAGGTGGGTCACCTTTTTCCCTCCATTTGGAAGCTGCAACCCCCATCCGGATCCCTCCAATAAGGTAATAAGAGGGTTCAGAGAGAGGCAGAACTAGATTAGACTCAAACAATCGCCCTGGAAGATACCCCTTTTTATCCTTATATGCAGCTTTACGCAGCCGTCACTCGCTCGCCTGGATGACAAAGGATCGTACTCCACTGCCCCATACACTAACTGAGGAAGTTTCTAACTGTACTGCCAACCTTGTACCTTGCGTTTTACCACTTTGCCGACCACCGTGTCAATGAGGAGTGGATCCTTGGTTCCACGACCATCACCCCGACATCCATATTGAGCGCGCGACATCACCTGATTTGAGTTCAGGTGAAGAGTGATTCTCGCGCTCAAAATTAATGTTAGTGTCTTGTATATGGTAGGTAGACACGTGATAGGGCGGTATTTGCTCAGGTCTGTGGTGTCCTGGTCTTTAGGAACCAAATGAGTGAGATCCCAGTAGTGAAGAGGCGAGCGAGCGACTTCTGGTCGAGTGTCTCTCTGAACTGTCAGGCAAGCACAGCGTGACACACCAAGAACCCCTTTAGCCAGTAGTGGTGCAGCCCGTCAAGTCCCGGACTTTTCCAGTTCGTGGCTTTACAGACTGCCTCAGCTTTGGTGGTTAATGGTTCATGCTTTGACGGACTTCGATCACAGGCTTCGCCAGAAGGTGACAGTATCGGCCTGATTTGGCTCTTGGAACGTTTCACATATCGATGGTTGCTCCAGTGATTTATAGAGCCTCTTCTGATCACTCTGGAAAAGGCGATTTTGGTTGGACCGTTTTGAACTTTTTTTTTATAGGATAGGGTGACAAACGAGCACACAGTCCACCTGATGGTAAGTGGTTGCTGTAGCCCATAGACATCTACATCTATCCTCAATCTTTATTGAGGAAAGACTCAAGATGCAGATGCGTTGTCACCCTTGAGAACTAAGATGGAATGCCTCTTTGCCAGTAAAAAGGGTCTCCGGTTCTCTACACTCACCATACGAAACACAGCAGTGTTAACCTGCTATTTTACGCTGGTTTTCTGTGAGAGCGTGGTCCTTCCCCGGTCGAGCCGACCCATTCGTACTACAACTATACTACTAATATAGCTGCAGCATGGCTCAACCACGTAAGAACTCTTGGTATATCGCCGAATCCGCTTCCCCCAAGCAGCTGCAGGTCGTCTATGCGCTCCGTTAGTTCCTAAGTGATATCTGGCTGGGACAAACTGATATTTGTCCCCTTGTTCCTATTCTCAGCGAAAATAAGAAAAATTTAACCCACTTCCCCGTAGTCCTGCTTACGCAATTCTTTTCTTAGTGTTAGCGTTGCCTACTTTTTTATATTTGAGGCATGCAAAGATGTATTAGACGCGAAAAAATAAACAGCATAGAATGTTAAATTACATTTAAAGGATATTTGAAAGCAAAATTGTATTCTGCTTTTAGCCTTTATTTAGTTAGTACTTACATCCACGCACCTGATAAATATAGTAGTTACACCTTCCTACACAATTATAGTACTTCGAACCTTAATTATAATAGGATACTAAATCATAGTAAGGTATATTTTACGAGTAAATTATAAAATGAAATTTCTTGGTAAACCGATGTCATTAGTTTATAATACAGCCATACTGTGATATACAAAGCATGGTATCCAACCTTCTATTGTCGTCAATCTACCGTCACCTTGACAGTGAATCCCAACAAATTCGATCTCATTTGCGTTGTGTCCTAGTACCTACGTAAGAGATTTGTCCCACGCTACAAGGTCCGAGGCTTCTGACTTCTATGAGATGTTTGAACACTTCTTAAGTTTACAATGACGTCAATCGACTCCAACGCAGAAAATACAAGTATATACGAGTAGGTACGCCAACGTAAAAGCTTGAAATATATCTTTATAAAATAAATCAATCAAGTCGCTCCTGTAAGTGCACGATAATTGTCAGTCGTTAATGTAAATTCGAAAAAGACAACTCATTTTTTTTATTTGGTACAATTTTTTTAAAGCTCGCAGCGAAGCAGGTGGGACTTCCTAAAAAACTTGAGAAAGATAATTAAACTTGTTTAAAAATTTTGACGGCTCCATGGCTTAACAATAAGTTGTCGGAACAAGTATTTGTATAACCTACAAATAATTGTTCCGGGGTCTGGCTTTTTATTCTTATGTCATGTCATGTTGAGATATCTTATAAAATCGTTTTTATATCTATCTAATGAAATAACAAACAAAATCGAATCGTTTAAGCGCTCGCGCCAGACTTCAGTCAGATCCCACCGAGATATCTTCAAGGTTAGAAGCACATTGTTTGTTCTAAAATTTTCCCCACTTTAGTGCTGCTATTCGCGCGATAATTAGCGAGTGAGGTAACCTAACATATTAACCTGGTAACTGAGAATGATAAACATAACATGAAGCAGAAACCATGTTCAAGTTATTATACGATCACGCACTCCAGACTCACACATATGTATCTAAACTAGACTTACGGGCTGATAAAGAATGAAAGAAGAAAGATGTGTGCGTTAGAGCGTGTGAAATAAGACTCTTAAACATGAATGAAGATTTTATCATAATAATATAACTCGTAACATACCCTGTTAATATGATGTATTGTCCATCGTAAGCTATGGTAGGTCTGTAACTGATACAATTGACAACCGAATTGGATAACACAGGTACAAAAGTAGCTACAACTTTACAGGTTAATTATTCATTCATTGCAGCCTATCAAAAATTGACTACGACGTAGGTCTCCCCCGTATATTGCAATAGGTGAGATATTTGCCATAAATGACCCGCTTAGCAGGTTGGCAACCATAGTTTTATTATTTAAGTTCTTGTCAGTAAGATGCTGCTGCCCATAGCCTGTTTCATTACTCATCATTAATCATGTTAGAAGCGAAGGGCCCGAGATGGTGTCCCCTCCTTCTACCGCAGCAGCCGAGGCGCAGTCGCGGGGTAAAAAGAGTGTTGGTATGGCGATGCGCCTGTCGCTCTATGTCCTGCAACTGGCTAGGCCGCACGGCTGATACGGGGACAGAGATAATCAATATTACCATGCACCACTATCCCTACCCTCCACGGCCAATAAGTAATCGGCGGCGAAGCCATAGCCTAGCGCAGATAGTCCAGATCCGCCGATGGTGTCGGAACGTTTCCGATAGCTAGTTTTTCCGTGCCCCATCGCTTTAGAGTTACGGACTCGGGTGGGTCCGTTTAGTAGGTAAAGTTCGTGGCCGTGGTGAAAAGCGCACTTTGTATTGAGCGGTGAGACGGTGAGCCGGTGAGCCTCTCTCGATACTGTCTTAGGTAGATGTCCTCTCCCGAGAAGGGTCTGCGGGTGTTTGCAAAAGCGTTTCCGTGCTGATATGCGGCGAGGGTGCGGTTTCGTGTAGGTGCGATTCTGTCATAATCCGTCCATGCGCCCGCTAGGCACGTATGCGTCAAAAAAAGGCTCCGCTACGCAGCGGCCAAAGGTCTGACAGCGGGGTCATAGCTACTATTTTTTTTTGTACATTAACGTATGATAACTAATGTGAATTTGATTTGAAGCAAACCACTTAATTCGTAACACTACTTTCTTAGCCCTAAAACTGAGAGAAGACCTATGGCCTCCTCTCATTTCTGAAAGGTCTACATCCCACTACGTGCCAATCCTGGATTTACAAGCCCAGGAGTGGGACGTACTAGGCTGTAAATTTAACGGTGACGAACAAGCACATAGTCCACTTGATGGTAAGTGGATGCTGTGGTCCATAGACATCTATATCAATCTTCGATTAAGATACAAAATGCAGATAAGTTGTAAGATGAAATGCCTCGTTTCCAGTTAGTTGTCTTAAAATCAGCGACTTGAAATGTTACTCAAAATAACGTTATGTGTAGTTCATACCGTTACACTAGGATCGTAACAATTTTTTTTTATAGGATAGGGTGACAAACGAGCACACAGTCCACCTGATGGTAAGTGGTTGCTGTGGCCCATAGACCTTCACATCTATCCTCGTTTGCGAATCAAAATGCAGATGCGTTGTAACCTGTGAGGACTAAGATGAAATGCCTCGTTTCCAGTAAAGGGTCTCTTGTTCTCTACAGTACACACGAAATACAGCAGCATTAAGCTGCTATTTTACACTGCTATTATATGAGAATATGGTCTTTTTCCGGTCGAGCCGATTCATTCGTGCTCCAACTGGCTGTATCCTTTAGTAAATGCTCGTTTTGAATAACATGGTAATTAAAAAAAAGGAAATTCCCATGGCTGACACTTCTCATTTTTCGGGCTTTGGGGCAGAAAGGTGCTCCAGTGTGACTTGTTCTCACAATATGTCATAAATATTTGTTATAGAATAAGGGTGACAAACGAGCAGACAATCCACCTGATGGTAAGTGAATGCTGTGGCCCATAGACATCAACATTTACTGAATTAAGAATCAAAATGCATATGCGTTGTCACCCCTGCGGACAAAGATGGAAAAACCTCGTTTCTAGTAAAAATGGTCTTTGGTTAAATTTCTGGGCAGTACAGTATTTCAAAAACATTAATTAAATTTCTAAACAGTACTATAATAAGTACTATTTTCAATTTACGACACACATACATAATAAAATTGGCGTTCAGCGACCGGTCGACCTCGTAGCCATATATAGAGAACAATGTCGGCCTAGCGATTGTAAATAAATAAATATGCTTCAATAGTAATAACTAGCTATAAGCATATTACCGGTAATCACATTGATGAGACTAATAGGTACATAATATTTTTTAAATATTGCTATCCATAACGGACAGAATTGTGAACGCTCTATGAAGGAATCCACTATAGTTATTTATAGTTTCGTTTTTCTTATTTACGTTATATTTTTTCTGCAAGTGTCTACCGGTGTCAATATTATAATATAAAACCGTTAAACCACACATTATATTTTCAATTTAAATGTGTTGCGATTTATCGTGGTAGCGGTTGTGTTAAGTTATGCAGCGATGCTATTAAATGTGTTGTTTCTAACGCTGTACTGCAAAGAAGACTCGCGAGCGAATCGGGATGTCGCATATCCCTTATAGTTTTGTACAGTTTACAATTTCCGTTATTCGAAAATCTGTGGTTGTGAGTTTTTTTTTTTAATAAAATGAGGTTGACAAAAAAGTTTTTAATAAAATGAGTTGAATAAAATGAGGTTTAATTTTCTTTCAAGTGTAACGTAAAAGCCGTCTAAAGAAATTGCCAAAAATTTTGAAATCGTCCTCGACAAATCACGGAGAGATCACTAACGTTACCTAATTAAAAATATTCAGACATATTACAGGAAGAAGATTATTGAAAAAGGTTCTCGAGTGGCAGCCTAGTATCGGTAGGGGAAGTGTAGGGCAACCGCCCACTAGATGGAGTGACGACCTGGTAAGACATGCAGGAAGTCGATGGATGTAGATGGCTCAGGACCGTGCTTTGTGGCAGTCCTGAGTTTGAGATGATGATGATGATGACAGGAAGCAACAACAATAATTCATAACGTACGGTATTAGTCGAAAAAACTAGTAGGTTCTTTTTAATTTTTTTTAAACAACGTCACACTAGGATTTTCTCCTGTATCGCGGAGGCAGTTTACAAACATAAATTGCACAAGAACAATCATCATTCAGACCCGGAACAATAATTATTTGTAGGCCATACAAATACTTGTTCTGTGCGGGATTCAAACCCGCGGCCCCCAATGCTGTAGTATCACGCCTAAAAAGGCACATGTTAATATGCCTATTCCCACTTATAATCTGATGATAATTACTATTTAATTTAAACAAAAACGTCTCGATTAAACGTGTTAATGCTCGCTTAACTACGACCAATCGTTATAATTGCAGCATCATTATGATACGATAATGGTTAAATTATTTTTCGAACACGCCAGCGAGGCCACATGTTACAGAACATTAAACAGTCGACAGACTATTGCGAAGTGACGTAATACATAATTAAGCAGTAACCTCTGTTGGGCGCTACGTTTATCCCATTTTACACATGTAACATTATCTATGACATAATGCAACACACTGTGGGCAGCACGATTAGGGTAACCAACCGCATATGAAAAGTGAGACAGAGTATGGAATATTATACGAATTTTTTATAATAGAAGTGACAAAAGAACATACAGGCTACTGCATTCCATTGACACCTGCAGTTAATTTTAAACAAAGAAGGCTACAGGTGCATTGTCACACCTGAGGAATAATAGCCGAATACTCAAACGCTACTCAGTTTTAAGATGTCGTCAAGTCTCGTGGCGTTACAGTCACTTTGACTTAAAGTGTTAGAGACAATACGAGACGTTTGTTTGTCCGCGATGGACTCTTTAAACTACTGAACTGATTTCAATGAAATTTTGCACACTGTGTGCATTTTGGTCCAACTTGAGAAGGATAGTTTTTATCCCGCTAAATGAGCCTCAAACGTTTTTATTGCGAATTTAAGGATTTTTATAGAAAGGGTCGTCGGAAAGGGCAGAACAACGTCTACCTGGTCAGCTAGTATATATATATATACACATTCCGATTTGAAACGGCGATTTGAATCGGTCCAGCCGTTTCGGAGATTAGCTGGAACAAACAGACAGAGAGACAAAAATTTTAAAAATCGTTTTTTTGTTATAAGTACCGTATATACTTTCATATGCATATAGTAAAAAGCTGTTATTTCGACATTACAAACAGACACTTCAATTTTATTTATTTGTATAGATATATGTATATATTAGAGATGGGACGGGTACCCGGTGTGGATCCGGTACCCGGTGGATCTGGCACTTTTTCAGAATCCGGTCGGGTATCGGGTAATGACGCCGGATACCCGGCACTGCCGGATAATTAGATCTAAGATAAAATTTAAAAAAAGTTATTTCAAAAACGGACATTTATTTCAATTAAACATGAATCAGTAGAAGAATTAATATTCATAATTCAAAAGAGGTAAATCATGGTGAAGAAATACAAGCTGTTCAGCACGATCTCGGTCAAGTCTGTTGCGCTATTTCTCATAGATATTACCAGCCTCCAAAAAGAGGCGTTCACTATATACGGAGCTGGCGGGAGTGGTTAAATGTCTAATCGGGAGACTTTTTATAATAGGGTAGTGACACTTGACCGTCAGTCGCGCCCAAACAGAGAAATGGAATGTATGGCTTTTCATGCCGGGTAATTTTGCCGGGTACCCGGCTACCCGGCATAAGCTTGCACCGCGTACTCGGTTGCCGGGTACCCGGCAAAAGTAGGATCCGGTGCATCTCTAGTATATATATATATATACAAATAAATAAAATTGAAGTGTGTACATAATACATCTTTGTTTAGTTGTTATTCCCTGTTTATACGGGGAATAACAACTAAACAATGAATACAACTAAACAATTATACAAAATTTATTACTTTTGAATTATCAGCAAAACAACTTTTAAGATTCCCTTACACATAATGGAAACAGGAAGGGAAACTAGATTTCCTTTTAGGTAATATATTTGTTAACAGTCCGTAATAGCCCACAACTAAACACGTTTTGCAAGTGTATTGGTTATTGCTGTAGCTTGACACGTAGTTCACGCTGGCTTATGTTATTTTAGATGTCGTAATTTCAATAATGCTACTAACTAGGCGATGAGATAGTGGGAAAATTTTATGTCATATCTCAGTTGAGTTTTATGAAATTCAGCGAAGCTAGCACAGTTCACATCCTTTGATCGTTAATGCTAATAGAAAACCGTAAAAGTGCATGAAGTAAACGATTACTCAAATGAATGTCATGTGGCTACGAGTATACGTTAAGATGCTCAGAGTAATCATATGTATGTAACTATTCTAAGTTGAGATGTGACAATCCTATATATTTTTAAAGCTTGTCCATTTTGACACTGTTTTATTAATAAAATATTTATAGAATAATGTTGACAATCGAGCACACAGTCTACCTGATGGTAAGTGAATGCTGTGGCCCATACACATCTACATTTATCCTCCACTAAGAGCGTTGTTATCCCTGAGGACTAAGATGTAATGTATATCTACATTTACCATACGAAGCACAGCAGTATTAAGCTGCTATTTTACGCTGGTATTCTGTGATACTACCCCGGCCGACCCGACCCATTCCTGTTACAACCATAATATAGCTGCAGTATGGCTTTACCACGTTCAAAAAGCTGTGCGTCTATCTATTTATCTATCAATGTACCGGAATCTTTTAATGTGATTTGCAACAACAGGACCGATCACCAGGATCACCAGGATCAAGATCACCAGGATCAAGATCACCAGGATAATTTTCTCTAGAATATCACAGTTTTAAATCAATGCGTGTTTTTTTTAATTTTCTTAAATTTTAAAATTATTTTGCTTTTAACCGACTTAAAAATCAGGAGGGAGTTCTTAATTAGACCTTCAACAATTGTGAACCAATTTTAATGATTCTCTTATAAATTTATACCTTACGAAATTAGAAAAAAAATCTAACCCCATAAGGCTGAAAAAATACTAAGTGCGATAGCACATTCGATTCGTAATGACGTCTAGAAAAATGTATCTCGACGATTTATTAGCACATACAAAATTGCAATTGTTATTAACAAAATAAGATGAAAAAGAGATGTTTAGGTTTTCTTTAATAACTGAAAAACTATTAATATTTAAGAACTTTTGAAAAAAGATCCTTAAAGAGGAGGAAATTTTCAATAAAAAACGTCTCGACACCCGAAATTCAATCTCCATTATTTATTATTTTTATTTATATCCACTTAAAATGATATGTCACATAAAATATTTTTATAGTATTAAAAATTAATTTAAAATTTGAAAAAAATTATTAAATTTCTTACAAAAAAATTAAGATTTTTTTTCCAGTATTGTGTTATATATGGCTGTTTATCACGCAGAGAAAAACTGCGTGATAAACTCAGAAATGAGGATATCCGCAGTAGAACTAGAGTGACCGACATAGCCCAACGGATTAGTAAGCTGAAGTGGCAATGGGTCGGCCATATAGCTCGAAGAACCGACAACCGATGGGGAAGAAAGGTTCTCGAGTGGCAGCCTCGTACCGGCAGGCGAAGTGTAGGGCGTCCCCCCACTAGATGGAGTGACGACCTGGTAAGATATGCAGGAAGTCGATGGATGCAGGTGGCTCAGGACCGTGCTTTGTGGCATTCTTTGGGGGAGGCCTATGTTCAGCAGTGGACTTGGGAAGGGCTGTAATGATGATGATGATGGCTGTTTTTGTAATTTTTATTTGCTTTCAGGAAAAAAATAAATTGTAGGTTAAAAATGTTTTTAACAAATTGTTAATTTAATAAATAATATTTATATAAAATATTTTTAACCCCATAGACAAATTAATGCCAATTATATGTTTAAAAGAAAAAAAAACTTATTTAATTATTTAAACAATCGAATTATAAAAAAACGATTATAAACGATTAAAAAAATATTTCAGGAAAATGTTGTAAACTTGTCTATTTGTTTAAAAACAATTTCTTAAAAAATTACATAATTTTTTTTTCTGCGTTTATTGTTGGATGCGAAAATAGCAATATAATTACATTTGTCAAAAAACAATTATAAGGATTCCATGAAGTAAAAAAGTTACTATTTAAACTTTTATGTCGACTTTTGTAAAAACAGAGATTCGAAAAAAGTTTGTTCCTACAGGGCTTTATTTATTTAAGTGTTCTTATAGTACCATAATTTTTTAAATTAATATTTAGTACTATAAAAAAAAATATTTTATGTGATATACCTGTCTTCAGTGGCGATGCGCTCTAGCGGTAACGGTCGCGCTGAGTCCTATTTTCGGCATTAAATAAAAATAATAAATAATGGAGACAGAATTCCGGGAGTCAAGATGTTTTTATTGGAAATTTCCTCCTCTTTACGGATCTTTCCTCAAAAGTTCTTAAATATTAATAGTTTTTCAGTTATTAAAGAAAAACTAAACATCTTTATTTTCATCTTATTTTGTTAATAACAATTGCAATTTTTTATGTGCTAATAAATCGTCGAGATACATTTTTCTAGACGTCATTACGAACCGAATGAGCTATCGCACATATTATTTTTAAAAGCGGGAACAAGAATTAACACGTTATTGAACATGTTGTCTAAACTACTATATTGTTTAGTCTTCTATAAATTGTTATATTATTTTATCAAAAGGTAAAGCAGAATTGATTTGAAGAAAAAACGAAAAAAAAATTTAGATGATGTTATCTTCTTGCACACATTTTTTTTTTTATTTTACACGATTTTAGTAAACACGACGACCTTTACAGATTTACGAACATAAGTTCTACCTATGACGCAAACACAGAAACACAAATATCCCACAGTACCACATTACTGCATTAATTTAGTCTTCCATATCGTGCGGGACTTGCTTTCGAACTTAAAATACACAGTTCTATACAATGCAAAACATTATATCAATAATATTCAAACTACAATCACGTACATTAAAAAGGGTTCTTCACACATTTTCTATGAAACATAACGCCCGTATCTTTTAACGTCTGCTAACTTGGCCTCTAAATCTATAAAAGTCATACACCTCCCGAAAAAATAACATAATCGCGGGTTCTTAATAGTTATTCTTTTATTATTTTTCTACCGACTTCAAAAAGGAGGAGGTACTAAATTCGACTGGATGTATTTTTTTTCTTTTTTTGTGTGACAAACGAGCACACAGTCCACCAGATGGTATTGGTATTCTGTGGTCCATAGAAACTAACACCTATCCTCGATTCAAATTCAAAATCCAAATGTTGCACCCTTGAGGACTAAGATAAAATGCATCGTTACCAGTAATAACGGTTCTCGTTATTTTATACAAAACTCAGCGGCGTTATGCTGTTATTTTACGCTGGTATTTAGTAAGAGTAT
This sequence comes from Parnassius mnemosyne, assembly GCA_963668995.1. Classification (NCBI taxonomy): domain Eukaryota; kingdom Metazoa; phylum Arthropoda; class Insecta; order Lepidoptera; family Papilionidae; genus Parnassius; species Parnassius mnemosyne. The sequence continues at coordinate 16,405,183 of CAVLGL010000083.1, forward strand.
GGTCATTTCAACGTGCTGTAGCGATAATGCAGAAGCAACGTGACTCTACAAAGTACAAAATCTCGTGCTATTTAAGATAGCTCGACTATTTCGCAATACTTTACTGAATAAAAACGTATAGATAATTTCGACAAAGGCAAATTACCAGGTTATCAGCAAGCAAGTCTTTTCGCAACTTATTTGACATCAAAATGATAGTCAATTTGTATTACATAATTATTTATTTATTCATATATTATTTTTTATTGTCACACCTTACGGGAAAGATAACAATGGGCGGATTTAGCCTGTCGGCATTCTCTAACCCGTAGCGTGATGAGCTGTTGTAGTGTCTAGTGTATGGTTCATAATAATTCAGATATCGGTAAAAGATCACCGGATTAATGTAGTAAATACTTACGTCCATTATCAGTAGACAATTTCATCTTCTCCAGTGACGTGGCGTCGCGGTCGTTGTAGATAAGGACCGCAGAGGCGTTCGCGCGCCATGCGTTTTGCACCTAGAAACATGCAGAAACGGAAAACAACTGAATATTGGGTTCTCCAACTGTGTGTAAGCCGTGGCTCGATCTTAAAGTATATTGTATACGAAAAAACCGAATTCGATCCTCGCAACTGCAAATAACATTGTTAAGTTGTATAATTTATTTATTTATTTAAACTTTGTTATACAAAAAATTACAAAGGCGGACTTAACGCCTTAAGGCGTTTTCTACCAGTCAACCTATAAGTAAGCAGAGAAGACTACTCTAATTTTAAGTGCTGATTTACCCCGTGCTCGACGACATTATGAGAAAAACTGCACGTCAAAGATTTCGGTGCCGGTGACTATGAAGTACGCCAACATGCATTGGGCCAGCCGCAAAGGGCTGCATCGTGTTTCAAATGTCTTTTAAAAATAAGAGGACACCCGTGCCTAGCAGTGCAATACACACTGTTTTCTTTTTTAAATTGATGACAAGTGGATGCAATGAGACCTACATCTTTCTTATATTTCTTTAAGGATAAGGTTGACGAACGAGCACTCCATCCACCTGATGGTAAGTGATTGTTGCAGCCCATAGACATTTACATATATCCTCTATTACAAATCAAAATGTAGATGCGTTGTCACCCGTGAGGACTAAGATGGAATGCCACCGATGGTGGTGATTTAATTTTACGAACTCAACTTATTAGTCTGTCACTTGAAAGTAAAAGAGAACATCGAAAGGAAATTCGCATACAAACAACACATTTCAAGGACACGTGACGTCTCCGTGGCACCATTACCTTTATAAAAATTCAATGTTTTCCTATCTTTGCCCCAATTCACTTTCTTTTCCAAACAAACATTTTAGTTGTAAGTCGTAACCATGTCTGTTAGCCGTGAATTTACTTTTATCTAATCTACTATCGAATACGATAGGTTATCGTACTATGTTGTTCGAGTAATCCCTTCCGTTTATAGTTCACAGGGCGTTAGAGATTAGCTAAGTACTCTGTCAGACTGGGGATTATCTAACTGCGCAACAAAGTAATATATACTGACCAACAAATATACTCAGTATATCGTGAGTGATTAACTACAATATGCACTTGAAATAATTTGTCGATAACTAAAAACGCGTCAGCAGTTTTAACAGACCTTACATAAGTGATGAGGTTATCAAATCGACTAATGTATATCAATATGCAATATAACATATCCGGGGTTAGTTAATAGGTTTCTGGAAGATTAGGGAACTTCATTCAAAACTTAACTAACTAACTTAACTATAAAAGATACTACAAATATGTATTAGTACAGTAGTGTAATAGTACATAGGCAAAATGGACTGTAAGTTTATTTCATATATGCGGGGGAATAAAATCTAATTGCAGTATTACAATATAATTCAAATACAATGAGGAATGTCTGTGGAAAATACCTCATGAAAGTGATAACAAAAGAAGCGAAACACTTACTGAATCTCCAAATTCCTCGGCGTGGCGAATATTTGAGGAACTCCACTAAAGCAGGTTCAAAAACTCCTTAATCAATCGAGAAGAAAAATAATATATGCGATGCGGCAGGAAAAAAACGAGCATTCATCAAGGTATTTTCATATATATATATTCATTTATTAACTTATTATTTTATTGCGGGACTTTTTTCTGGTCATAGACCGAATTATAAGTCAACCCGGAAAGTGAATGCATCAATTGTCACACGTTCACAAGGCAATTCCACAGACATTTCTTATATAAAGACCCAAACAACATCTGTTGTGAAATTAATAATTTAATAACATAATCCTTCGTATGAGATTATCTCTCCTTTCTCTTTATCATACACTCTTTTTTTATTGTCAGCACCTACCTTAATCTCGAAGTTGCAACTGCCTCTCCTAATAACAGCGATCCAGGGTTCTGAGGGCAATGGTTCTGTGGGCGCGGCAACAGACAGCAACGGCCACTTGCATCCGCTGTGGTCACGCTCTCCGTCTGGACCAGAAGCCCTCACATGGACTGCAACCCCACGGGACGACCCCACGTAACCTTCGCCGTATTTACCAGACTGTGGACAATAACGAGAAATAGTAAATAAACTGACCTAATAACTCATTTTAAGCATTTTTACTATAGAGCAATCGAGTACCTATAACATTTCATGTTATAGCAAAAATGTGAATTTATTTATTCGCCGTCATGATTATTTAAAAATGATTATTCTAAAGACGGACACCTGTCCACAGTTGATTGCCCTATCTATGTGATTTTTGTAGGTACTAATTGCGTTATATTAAAGTGTAGAAGTTATTTGCGCAATAATAATATGGAAGAAGCCACTGGTTCCCGAAATACACTTTTACACTAGTTCGAGAAATTATGGATTCATTGAAATAATTGTTTTAACAATTTTATGTCAAAACTAGCGATCCTCCCTGCAGGGCTAGCATGGGCAGGAGACAATTTTATCCCCGGGGAAAGGAGAAAACGTTTATCCCCTCGATTAGTTTTATCCACCTATATTTATATTTTGTACATATTACGTTCATAGATCATAGAGCAACACGGTATATTAATATTAATACATGAACAAATAACTTTCTTCCTCATCCATAAATAAACAACTATAAATTAATGGAACAACAAGATTTCGTGAGAAAAGCATAAATCCTCGCTAAGATTACTACCGATAGTTATAAATATAATACATCTAAATTCGGTAGTGTATTTACAAAACCAGTTTTATAACAATGCATATTGTATGTAGCAATGTTAGGCAATAGTTTGCTTAAGTACTAACAACAATTGTAAATAATATTAATAAAAATTACAGTAAGCTAAAAATAGTAAAAGTAATATTTTAGAGGAAGTAAAAAGTCCGTACTGGTTTACATAATGATTTCTTATATTTACGCGAACACTACACATTGAATAAAACTAATTTTAACGGATTTTATCGCGTTTAATTTACTATTTAATTCCCGACGTTTCGGGTGCTTTACAGCAACTCATGGTCACGGGGGACTGAGATGTTTGACGTCACGATGTCACAGTTAGCCCCGGCTACCTTCAGTTTTTAATATAATTTTTTTTTGGTTCGATTTACGCAAATCAGACTGCGTATATGTAGCATGTAGCCTCACTTCACTGGAGCGAGAAGACTGCTTGTAATCGGGATTGGCCGATTGGGTTTTGTGACACTAACGTTCTAACCTCCAACCTACATGATAGATAAATAGATAATAATAGATAAATAAATAGAACAAAGATTTTATACACATATTTTATTGCTTTAAGTAACTCTTCAAATATATCTAACTTGATTGTATATCAAGTTGACATAAAAAATTTTAAAAAAAATATTTCCGGTACTGAAACTTGAAGGAGTCTTCGCTTCAAAATTCGCCACTGGAGTTAGGGTTGCCAGCTCGCGTTTTATGTCTTAGAATTAGATAATTTGCTATGATTAAAATAAAGGACATAGGATGGAAATAAAAGATATCATATTGTTTTCATTAAAATGCTGTTATGGTATCAGTAGCAACATTTAATAATAAAAAAAAAACAATGTAAATAAATATGCAATATAATGTAGTTTGTCTTTTGTCACCTCAAAATGATTTTTAAACTTTTTGACCTCAACAAGTAAAGGAAATGTCGAATACGCGGTATTGCCTTATCATCTATTAAAGATTTCAAATTAAGGGGCCAGAGACAGAGAACGTCATTTATAATAAAGGACATCTGGCAACCCTAACTGGAGTACAAGCAGTGAATGGAAAACAAACACCAAACATTAATGCGCAAATATGTGTCAGTTAAAATTCGTGAAATAACTCACTGTGATATAAATATAATACATCTTTCTCATTTACACTTTCTACCAAATAACTTTGACCCAATATTCAGGGTTGCCGTTTATAAAGCTGGGCCTTATTGAGCCCTTTTTGCATATTGATTGCAAAGTGGGTCCCAATTGCGGAGGTCAAAGAATATCCATGATATTTTATGTTCAACGCGGTATGTCGCCATCTGTCCCAACGCTGCTAAGTTTAGAAATAAAACATTGGCCCAACATATTTAAGGCTGGGTGTTCATGTTTGTGTCCGTTTTGGTTGGTTTGATATCCAAATTATTACATATACAATCTGAAAAAAAAAGATATATTTTAGATACATTCTAAGATCTGTGCTAAATTTTTGCGTGCACGCTTCTCTTCTGCTACGTAAATAATATTTAGGAAATAAAATAAATTGTAAATAACTATAGTTTTATAGAACTTATATAGACTATAGTTAAGCTTTTGTTTGTGTGTTTATTTCTCATTGTGTAAACATTTGTTTATAACTTTAAAACAATATTTTTGTGATTATTTTGTAAAAATCACGATAACACTCGCGGCGCGACTCGATCTTTGCGACGACCGCTTGTAAATACCTAATGCGTTTGGAACACCCAGCCTTAAATACACTTTGTATATGACACTAAAAAATACATATTTCAGTACGCAAATAAACATAAAATCAGCAAACAAATCCACCCTAAAAGATGACGGGTGCTTTGAAGTGAAATTAAATTACAAGACTTTTTCAGTACTGTTCTCATTAGTACATAATCGATCCGTGGAGAGGATACGTAAATGTGTCGAGGTCGTTAAAGTTAAAATGTATATTATTCTTTTATATATTATCTTGCTACTTAAATAGATGACATTAATATAAATTATAGCTTTATTATATTATTACAGACATTCAATTGAATATTTAAGGGCGTTGAAAGAATTGCTAATGATGAAATGCTTCAATGTTTTCGTGTATGGATCATATCAATCCAACTTCTAAGAGACCTAAATAAGGAAGAATAATTGCAACATTGACTGAATCAACTGACAAGTAAATGTTGTGTCACTCGTGTGGCCCGTAGACAAGTACATCTATCCTCGACTAAGAATGCACTATACATTGTCTAGTCATCATAGTCTCATTATAGGAACCAGCAGGATAATGCTGCTACTTACTTATGCTGATATTTTACGAGAGCATGGTTCTTTACCCGATCGAGCAGACCCATCCGTGGTACAGTTGCAGCGTGACTCTACCACGTAAGTATGTAAAGACAAAATTATAGTGACGGTACGTTTAAACTTGTAGTCGTTGAAGATGTTTCAGGATTTTCCTGTATGTTAATCTATATTAAAAATAAAAGAAAGCGGAGTTTTAAACGAAGAGCTACAACTCTTAAATTACAAACAAAAAAGTGCTTTGGGTATAATCTAATAATAAACCCTTAAAACCTTATTTGGCATTTTTTTAAATAGAGAGTAATTTTTACTAACTGTACCAATAAGCGTCATTAGGATTTTTTAGTTATAATATTTATAAACTTATAATTCTTTAAATCTGAAAGTGAGTTTGTTTGGATGTTTATCATTCAATCACTCTAAACGGATGATCGGAATCTAATTAAATTTGGCATAGAAGTCGATTATGGCCTTAGATTATGGCTTTATTAATATAGCTTATTTTTTATGCGACTACCGCCGCCCATGAACAACTGCAACACCAAGGGAATTAATTGCAGGGGCGTTGCCGGTCTTTTAGAAAGGAGTAAGCTATTTTCCTATAAGTCGTAAGTTACTAAGGTTTATTACGCCCAGAGATACAAGTACGTAAAGCACGCACTTTCTAACAATATTATAATCTATTAAAAATTGTTTAGCACAAAATGCTTGGTATTTAATAAGAAAGTTTAAAATAAGTAAAACTTTAAAACATGTTTCAACACCTTTTATTTTAAAACAACGATGTCTACACCACATCCTGTAAAGTGAACACAAATTTGCGTAAAAGCATAAAATCGCTGTAGTCATAAGATCCCATAATGAAAACTTGTAAAACTTACATCTAATGAAAAGGATTATTATTTTGAGGTCATGTTGAGAACACATTTTCAAAGAGAAGGAAGTACTCAATTCGACTGTATGTTTTTTATGTGTTATGTATATTACTCATAACTTTTTTCTCGGTGAACCGATTTTGATGATTCTTTTTTTATTTGAAAGCTGGTGCTTAATTTGATCAGTCTAGTTTTTGAGATATCCTTAATAATTTATATTGAAGTCGGTCGTACAAAATTTTTGCTTGCTAAAATTTGTTTTTATTTTTATCTTATGAAAAAAAATATCGAGCCACGGTCACTGTCCGCCAAACAGTATAATAACTGTTGGTGTTCGCCGAGACTTCTTTGAGATTGGACGTTCGTTGTTTTTATGACACACCCACGGTGCAGACAAACATCACGCGTGTCATTGGCGCAGACTGCAGCATTGCCGCCTGCGGGTTCGAATCCCGCGCTAAGTCAATATTGTATGACTAGATTCCACTGCAATCATAGGATTAGCCACTGCGCTACCAAGGTTCCGGGTATGTAAAACGGCTCTACGATTCAGCATAAAGTCCTCGCGTGTACTTTATCTAATATATAAAAAAAGTTATGTTTGTTCGTGTTTTATGCGCTGCCATACCTTTCTTCAGATTGTGCTAAAACTTTTTCAACTTTGCTTGCACTTGTGCGAAGGTTATTATAGGCATAGTACAATTAACTTACAGTAGGTGGCGTACGTATCGTAACACCAAATTTATTTAAAATTCAACTTCAATGAATGTATTATCATTAGTGATGCAACGAATACGAATACGAATATTCGTATTCGCCGGATAGTAGACATTTACCGATATTAGTATTCGGCGAATACTGATCACGAATATTTAAAAACTAATATTTTTGTACACAACTCTAATTACTGGCGGACTTGGATAACGCGCGTCGTCGGCGCGTAAAAAGTACTACGTGTGTTATGGCCCTTAGCCGCCTCAACGACGGGGGATTCCCAAAAATATTTTTCACTGAAACTATGTACAGTCGCCTCAGAAAGACTTTTTTCAACGGCTGGGAACATCCAGACTGAAAGAAAAAATCGCTTAAAACCAGAAAATCTACAAATTTTATGTTTTTTAAATAAAAATTTGTCTATTGTAAATTTTAATTATTAGAACAATAGAAAATCATCATATAAATTAGTTTTTTTATTACCATGGCGATATATTCGTATTCGTATTCGTATTCGTATTCGTAATAGTAGTATTCATTGTATCACTAATTATCATTCTTAATTAAACAATATAACTCCTCAACCAAAAAAAAACCAAATTTAAAATGATATTTCGACGATTATTTTTTCTGCGGCAGCAGCGCGCCGGGTACCAGCTAGTTTATAAAATAATTTTAATATGTAATTTCCATTATTAAAAACAGTTTTTAGTTGGTGTGTAAATTCAACACTTTAAATCTCAAAATTTATTGCAGGCGAGAATTAAAGGAAAATAATACACGAAAAGGTGATTATGGCAATATCGGAAAATAAAAATCGAGAGGATAGAATAAGTATTTCAATCATGTCTGATTGAATCTGTATTACCTCGAGGTTTGTCCTGAAAAGAGCTTTAAGTATTGTAGCCCTCCTATACTATACAAAACGTTTGGTAAACAAACCCGTAGGCAACAACGGTTGGGTTCGGTATGATCGTCTCGTCGTACAACGTGGACGCAATCACAATGAGCAAGTCACCTTGACTTCCGCTTCCTTAATAGGCAGTATAATATTCTTGTAAGGAAAACTCCGTATATAGGGCCTTCATATGTTGTTTTATGCGATACCACGATATTGCAATTATAAAAAACGTCTGCTTGATTGTTGTTTATCCCGAATTGTTGTTGCGAACGCGTTTTCATGTTAATAGTAACCAAATCGAAAAGACTTATTGTAGATTTAGGATTTCCTGGAAAGAAGCAACATCTTTGGAGAATCTTTTGAAGATTAGCCGGAACAAACAGACTGACAGACAAAAAATTTAAAAATTGTTTTTTTTTGTTACTGCTACCGTATATACTTTCATATGCATTTAGTAAAAAGCTGTTATTTTGACATTACAAACAGACACTTCAATTTTATTTATTTGTATAGATTACAGACATTATCAAGCCTACATAAATGTATCCACCTATATTCATCACGTTGTTTATGTTGCAATAACATGTGCAATATAAACTAAATAAACTATTAAACTAAATAATAAATATTATCATTCATACACATGTGAATCGACTTGAATCAAGGGACCAAATAACAAGCAAACCGCTACCTGTTGCACCACAGGAACAGCTGCATATGTTTGAATTTAGTCGGGTTAGTTGGTTAGACATTTGCTTCGTATTGCTACAGCTAATTAGTACAGTGCGTTATAATTATAAAAAATAAACGAATTTCTTCTTTTGTTTGAAATATCAAAACTACATAATATTCAAACAAAGTTTTTCTTTTTTACCTATTAGAGCTTGACTCCCTGAAATTAAGTGACGAGGCAGCCGAAGATATCAAAACGCACTCACTAAAGCCTAATCACTGTTGCCTTAAAGACACCCACATTATAATCAGATGGAAAGTCAGAAGCCGGGTAATTAATCCATTCCTTTGCTGTAAGCATTATGAACTACGATACAAACCGTTTGGTTCGTATGCGTGGTATGTCGACAACAAAGGGGTAGAGAAAAGCTGAGCGTCTGGCGGTCCGACGATGGAACGAGGAGGAAGGAATTAAGTCATGCAATTCCTTCGCACACTCTCCGACATATTATGTCCAGTAAAATAACGAAAGGCTGATTACTTTACGCCTGTGCTCGAGACTGATAAGATTGGTTTTAATAATTCGCATATTTCCGCGGGACTTCTTATTTAAACTACTATTTAAAATAAGGCCGTATATATTATGACTATTTTAAAACATGCTTATCGTTTGAGTTACTCGTTTTGGTATCTGCCGTGTAGCAGCGGTGAAAGAATGTCCACTACTCCATATCGTTCCGTGGGTCTCGTAAGAGGCAATACAGGGAAACTGAAACAGGAGATAGGCAGCAGCATCTTAATGGTAATAGCTAAAAAAAAGCTGCGGTTGAAAACTCGCCTGCCAGGCGTGCCAACTGTGGCAACGTCCAAGGCCTATGTTCAAGAGTAGACTAATATAGGCTGTAATGGAATGGATAATGGAATCTTTTGGACTAAGATGGTATTTGGGTTCGTCATTTGTCGATCGCCAGACAAGATGATGTCCTGGGCGTTTTCGGCCACGGAAACATCTAAATGGGAAGCTTTGCTTTATCGTATAGTATGATTAATAATGTAGGTTATATATAATATTTTTCTTAAATGCCTAAAACTCATAGTCATAGCCAAATGGCCACACTCCCAGAGAATACCAGCGTAAAATAGCAGCTTAATGCTGCTGTGTTTCTTATGGTGAGTGAGTGTAAAGAACCGGAGACGCTTTTTTAAAGGAAACGAGTCCATCTTAGATCTCGATGGTACAAGTACCTACAACGCATCTGCATTTTGATTCTTAACGGAGACAGATGTAAATGTTTGTGGGTCACAGCATTCACTTACCAGCACTGTGTACTTGTTTGTTAACCTTATTTTGAAAAAAGCTTACGAAATAGTCATTATTTGTAATGGTTACAGTCATTTCAATTGAGGTTATCAAAGTTACTGTTGCGCATATTTCCGTTCACAAGTTCAATAGAATGTAATCAATTCATGGAAATGAAAATAATTCACTGAAATTCTATATTGATTAATAAATTACACGACACGGATACAATAATAAAGATTTTAGGTATACTTGTTTTTTTTTCAATTACGTTGAAAATGTGAACTTTTTTTAAATAAATGTAGTGATTACTATATTTATTTAGCCGCCGCGCGCTAACCATCTGAGCCGTGGTAGCTCAGATGGTTAGCGCTCCCTGTAAGCTTCACAGTACTCGAGCTACTCGGATTCGATCCCCGCCGGCACCAATGAAATTGTTAATTGCAAGAAGGAAAACATCGTGAGGAAACCTGCATGTCTGGGAAATAAGAAAAAAAATATTTCGAAGACATGTGAAGTTCGCCAACACGCATTGGGGCAGCGCGGCGGACATTTCCTTGTCCTAAAACCCTCTCAGAAATGAGAGGAGGCCTGTGCCCAGCAGTGGGACGTAAATAGGCTGCAACTTTACTATATTTATTTAAAAAAAAGTTTATACAGGTTGTTTATAATTTATAATTAACGTTGCGACTGTTTTAGTCATTTAAAGTGAGTGCAAAAGTAATACTAATGCAAACTTTTGTTTGAAGAAACTCGCATTCGTAGTCTACTTGATGGTAAGTGGCCTCTGTACGCCAACCCATTGATACTTTCTAGATAAAGAAAGTTATAGGTGCGCTAAAACCTCTGAGGAAACAATAAAATGTCTTATAGGTCATATCCTGCAATTATTAATATCGTATTAAAAGAAAAATATATGAATATCTGACTAAGTGCCGTTTGTCAGCCAAATGTGGTGAATCATATTGCGCTACATGGTCAGCTTAAAAAGTACGTATGATCGAGTAATGAGTCATAGACTGATGCAGGATATAAGGCGTAAATGTACTCAGTAGCCCTTTTCGTTATTTCGTTTAATTGACTTTAGACTATAATTACATATAAATACGACAGAAAATCCTACATACGTTTAGTTATAATTGTGTGATTGTTGTGTAGAAGTGTACATATATGACCCACACACAATTTTAGTTCTTCCTATAATGTAATAAGATATATTTATGTGTTCACAGCTGGACGCTTTAATTAACTGCGCGGTTGGACATGTAGGGCCGGCAGACGAGTTTGTTTATTATGATGACAAGCAATTGAAGTAGTGGCGAGCGATAATTCGAGACATTGTTGGTACTTAGACATAGGTATCGTATCGTATTTATAAATAAAACGCGGTTTCAACAAAACTAAGTGGGACTTCAAACAATGACGGTAATGCTTATATTCACCTGGCAGTTCCGTGTACTGGCGGTGTAAGAATATCCACTACCTTATATTATCCCGTGAGTGTCGTAAGAGGCGACAGGGCGTAACAAATCAGGAGATGGGTAGCGGCGTCTGCCTATCTATACAAATAAATAAAATTAGTGTCTGTTTGTAATGTTAAAATTACAGCTTTTTACTAAATGCATATGAAAGTAAATACCGTACTTATAACTGAAATACAATTTTTAAAATTTTTGTCTGTCTGTCTGTATGTTCCGGCTATCTCTGAAACGGCTGGACCGATTTTGACGGGACTTTCACTGGCAGATAGCTGATTTCATAAGGAGTAACTTAGGCTAATTTTATTTTAAAATAACTGTGGTTACCAACCCGCTTGCCAAGCGTGGTAACTATGGCAAATATCTCCCTATGAGGCAATCTATGGGGAGGCCTATGTTCAGAGGTGGACTTTAATAGGCTGCACCGGTAACGGTATCAATTGCGATGGAGATGTCATAGTATCGCGAGTAGTACTTATGCGCTGTAGAACAAAGGTACCAGTGTCAAATTACTCGTGCTCGACTTGCGCTCATGCGTAGAAGATGTAGCTGATAAGCTCCGACTGGGATTTAAACCTAGGATTAATTAGATGCTATAACCGGACAATAGTACTAATTTAAATATTATACTTATAAAAACTAAAATTAATGTTTTGTTTGGTTGTTTCGAGGCTAAAGGAGCAAAACCGTTGTGTACCTATATTGTATATACTCGGTATATCCGGAACTCTATGACAATAATTTATAACGATTCATAATATTGAAATGTATGTAAGGTAACGGTTTGGCGTCGATAACATCTTGGAGAAACCTACATGACTAAGAAATCAAAAAAAAACCAAAAACATGTGAAGTTTGCCAACACGCATTGGGGCAGCAAAGCGAAGACGTCCTTGCCCTACAACCCTCTCAGCATTGAAAGGACACCTGTGCACAGGAGTTGACCGCATATAGACTGAAACTTTACAAAACGTAGGTTATGAATAACAAGCCTTTCTGACCCTTTAGGCTCACCTGGAAAGTATTTATAGCCTGGGAATATCTTTATATATAAAAAGGTGTAAATCAAAGCATATTTAAATGTCAGGCTTATAAAAACGTGTTAATTTTTACATATTTATGGGGTAATGTTGCAATTCCACCAATTTCTAAGTCGTAATTAATCAATATTAAATTAACAACAGTGGCGGCCAGCTTACTCTCCGGCTATAAAGAAAACTCATTTGGACCAGGGCTCGGATAACGGTATATTTTTCGAAACGTTTTCGCCTTAAACACCTAAAAACTTATTTGTTTCGTTTATCTTCGAACGGAATCATAATAAAAACGTTTATGAACAGAACGAAATTTTAAATCGTTCTTGTTATATAAATAAAACGTTTTTAACCATTTTAAACAGTTTTTTTTTTTTCATTTTCGGCCCTGCAATACGAAACAAAAATACCTTATAGGTTTAAACTTGTCGTGGCACGCGCCATTTATTTAGCTTCCTGCTGAATAAACCGTTTTTTAAGTTTACAAATTACGTTCGCATTTCGTTTTTGTTCCGAACACAATTTTATACAAGAAACCGTCCCAAACGTTTTAAAAATGTTACTTTTAATAACGTTTCCGAGCCCTGATTTGGACAATTTCTAGTAACTTCTTTGATTGTCAGTTCACGAATTTATATGGTTCATATAATCAAATCAAACCAAGAACAGACAATATACAAATAAAGAAGACTCAAATTATAATCTACTTCGATAGAAGTACGTGAAAGTACTAAAGAAAGTGTTTACTTAACACAACGATTAGCCGTATTTAAAATAGTTACAAAGTGCAAGAGTAACATGCTTACAGTACAACTATACAGTAGGTAAATTAACAGCATCACACAGGGGCGCCAACTGCTTTCAGAATATTAGAACCTACTTGTCAACGAGATAGAGAGAATTTATTTATTCTTATAGCCGACTTAGAAAACCGCGTCAGTTCCGAACATTTCAAATAACTGCTAATCTAACTTCTTACAATCGTATTTTTTATTATTTACAAAACTGGACCCCCGCACCAGTCATCATCATCATCATTACAGCCTTTCATAAGTCCACTGCTGAACATAAGCCTACCCCAAGGAATGCCACAAAGCACGGTCCTGAGCCACCTGCATCCATCGAATTCCTGCATGTCTTACCAGGTCGTCACTCCATCTAGTGGGGGGTCGCCCTACACTTCGCCTACCGGTACGAGGCTGCCACTCGAGAACCTTTCTTCCCCATCGATTGTCGGTTCTTCGAGCTATATGGCCGGCCCACTGCCACTTCAGCTTACTAATCCGTTGGGCTATGTCGGTTACTCTGGTTCTACTGCGGATATCCTCATTTCTAAGTTTATCGCGCAGAGAAACCCCGAGCATAGCCCTCTCCATAGCTCGCTGAGCGACCTTGAGCTTCCTCATACGGCCAGCAGTGAAGGACCACGTCTCAGATCCGTAAGTCATCACTGGCAACACGCACTGGTTGTACATTCTCGTTTTCAGTTTTTGAGGTATGTCTAACGAGATGTGTCGTAGTTTCCCGAACGCTGCCCAGTCGGGTTGAATCCGTCGATTGACCTCTCGGTCGAAGTTGGACTTACCTAGTCGGATTATTTGTCTCAGGTAAACATACTCGTCAACAACTTCGAGCTTAGTGCTCCCAACAACTACCGGCATAGGTGTGACATGGACATTAAACATGATCTTTGTTTTGTCCATGTTCATCTTAAGACCTATACGTTGGGAGACACTATTAAGGTCATTGAGCATAGTGCTTAGGTCCTCCAGCGATTCTGCCATAAGGACTATATCGTCGGCAAACCGAAGGTGAGTGAAGTACTCGCCATTGATGTTAATACCGCATCCTTTCCAGTCCAGTAGCTCGAAAACGTCTTCCAATGCAGCGATAACGTCACACTGTCTTACACCTCTCTGCAGTTGGATAGGTTTCGTACACTGATTCTGTACTCGGATAGCCATCGTAGCCCTACTGTACAAACACTTCAGCACTTCGATATACCGACCAGTCAACTTGGCACCGCTGAAGGGACTGCAGCACCGCCCAAATTTCGACGGAATCAAAGGCTTTCTCATAGTCCACATACGCAAGGCATATCTATTCTATATCGTAGAAGCGTTTTATGTATATTAATTTCACATGAGCAAACTAGAGATCTGAGAAACAGTTATTCCATGCGGGATTCGAACCCGCGGCTAAAAAGGTCCTGGCCATACGCTTAGCAACTATGACACCGAGTTGAAGAGTTGAACGTCAGAATCTTTGGACCTTGAGATAATATTAGATATGTTTTTGAACAATTCCTATGTACCTTATTAAAAAGAGAAAAAAAGGTGTTTTTTCCTGTGCAAATTTCCATGTATAATTTAGATTTTCTTCATACTTCCCTAAAGTGCCAGTTTATAAAAATTAAAATGAAATAATATATATATATATATATATATATATATAATATAACTGAAGCGTACATTAACCTTTTCAATTAACTCTAAAACAGTGTCCTTTAAACTAATAAATAATAATATAGCAATCACTCGAACAGTTCGCGCTACATATTCTTGCCTTTTTGCGTGATAGTAGCGAAAAAAAAACCAGTTTTTATTTTTACAAACATGGAGTGCACTGACCCTATTATTAAATCGATTTGACTCGTTGGCCAAATGCCACTTTGCTGAAATTTTAATGCGGTGACTGCTACATCATGTTTTTTTCACGCTTCAATCGTTTTGTTGATCAAAATCTCAAAAGCTGTAGGTCACTTAAGCTGACTATAAACTATATTCGTTAAAAGAATATTTATCATACTGTATTATATTACCATAAACAATAAGCAGATACTTTGTAGATCTCTCCGTAGTATAAAACAAAGTCGCTTTCCGCCGTCTGTACGCTTAGGTCTTTTAAACTACGTAACTGATTTAGATGCCGTTTTCGATAGAATGGATTCAAGAGAAACGTTTATATGCATAATACATGCATATTATATATTATATAATTCTTCTGTCCGTGTGTATGTGTCTGAACTCCTTCTAAACGACTGAATCGATTTTGATGAAATTTTGTGTGTGTGTGATGATTAAGTTGATTAGATAATGGTTTAGATTCACAATACCCGGTAGGTGTTGTTGTCGAGATCCACAAATCAACGGTGCGAAGCCGGTAGCAGCTCGCTAGTGTTTCTATAAACCCAATATATGCCTAACTAGACGCTTACTTCAAACAGTGATGTTCTGAAGTATTTAGTCATTTATAAAATTTCAACGGTATTTTCTAATTTTTATGACTGAATGAATGAGTAGTGTCAATGTTGTCAATAAATCAATTTTAATTGAAATTATTCAATAAAATGTATTCTGTAAAAAAATTAGACAGTTCCTCGATTACTAAGCTTTGTGACCTAGCAATTGCGTGGATAATAGTACAAGTATCTAAACGAAGATGGCCGCAGATGCGTTGTTGTCGTCAATCTGCACGATGCCTGTAATGGCCATAGAAATAGTAGTTCCGTGCCGAATTCGAATCTGTTCCAGTAAAAGTAAATGTCAAAAAAATGAGCACTATGCGCAATCCTTAACCACTTTATAGTTTTTGAGGTATATTGTGTACAAAAGTGGCTCAAAGTTAAATGTTTAATGTAAACGTGGTGTGTCGCCCTTTTTTCCGAACTTTGCTTGGCTGTGTGATGATTGATCAATGATCATCAAGTTAAGGTAACGTTAACAGCGAAATATTACTATGCAAACTGATATAATAAGAGTGAAAGTGAAATAAGAAAGTGTTCAAATGGAATTAGTTTTGTGCTACACAATCTTAAACAGTTTTTTGTTTACTTGTTGAACTATTTTGATAATAAATCATTGGATAAAATCAATTTTAAGAAGTTATTGTATTTCATTTCAATGCATTCTTACACCATAAGGTTTTTTAAAATAAGAGTGACAAACGAGCACACAGTCCACCTGATGGTAAGTGGATACTGTGATTTAGACTCTCTATCCTCGATTAAGAATCAAAACGCAGATGTGTTGTCACCCCTGAGGACTAAAACGGAATGCCTCATTACAGTGCGTGCTTCCTTCCCCGGTCGAAGTGACCCATTCGTGCTGCAATCAACCAACTGCAGCATAACTCTACCACTTTAAAATTTTATAATATTATTATAATAATACAAAAGATACAAAACTGTTTATTATTTTTTTATTTATTCGAACTGAAGAACTATCTTACTGGAACTTTTGTCAGTGACACAATATTTTTTTTACTAATGCATCTATTTAATGACATTTTTGCTCAATAATTTATTTTTAAATAAGAGACTTACAAGTTCCAGACGGCTCCGTGTTGCAGTGGCTTAGCAATGAGTTGCAGCGTTAAGGGCCGTGGTTTCGAAACCCGCGCAGATTGAGTAATCCCGCATGAATAAAGTATTTGTATGGCCTACAAATAATTGCTCCGGGTCTGGATATTTGTCCATGTGAAATTTTCGTATGCAAACTGCTCCCATAATACAGGAGAATAATCCTAGTGTGGAGGTAACTAAACGTAGTGATTATATTCTCTTTGGAGGTAACGAAAGAATAAAATAAGAACTTAAAGTAAACATTTAGAAGACGTGAAGTCCGCCGAAACGCATTGAAGCAGAGCGTTGGACACTTTCTTGCCCTAAAACCCCCTCAGAAATGAGAGGTAGCATGTGCACAGGAGTGGGACGTATATAGGCTGTAACTTAGCTAAGCTTATGTAAATAAGATATTTTCTGCGCTTCTACATAATGAACATTTATTATTTGCAAGAGAAATCAGCAAGAAACCCTTGTCTTAGAATAATCAGGATGACATCTTATGACAATTAGCAAACGCAGCAAACTAAGCTTTATTCACAATTACGTGTATTATTATGTGTATTGACGGGAACACCTACATGCTGTGCTTACGTGACCTCCGTGCTTATGTGATAGCGGAAAATATGAGTTTTGTCACGTAGCACAAATTACGCATAAACCATATTATATTATAAAATATTTTTACAAAATATTTTATTAAGTTGACAGCACAGATCCCTCTTGAAAAAATTACTGTGCCAGCCAACTAGACCTATGGCGAAAGGTACCCGAAACCATCAGCGGTTTTAGATGAAAATGACCAAATAAAATAGCGTTTTTAAATCCGTAATTTAATGTACCTAGTTTCAAAGGGTCAGTTAGTCGTATAGAAAATTTGCTAGGTTTGTTAGGAGCTTAAGTTCTCATAACACTCTTAGACTATTGATAGGTCTTCGCGCGTTCAGACTGACCTATTAATAATCTAAGATAACACTAATCATTGAAATTAGGAAGGTAGTTGTAAAAACATTACATGAAATAATGCAATAGGTAAAAAATTATTACGCTATAAACCTATGTAGAGGCTTTGTAAGAATATCCACAATCCCATAATATGTTCTCGTGGGTGTCTTAAGACGCGACAAATGTAAACAAAGCAGGGAGGGAGATGGGCAACAACGTCTTCTCCTAATAACTACAAAAATAACTGCGGTTACCAATCAGACCCCTGCCAGGCTCCCAGGTGGTGTTTAGTGGGTAGACACTTAGGTTTCGCAGTGAGTCCCACATAACCACGCAGCCGAATGTGTGGTATGCTTACAGCATTCACCACCTCCCTCCCCCGCTTCCAGGAGGGTAGCCCTTTTCATTGCTTCTGGGCGCATAAAAAAAACCAATCAGCCCGCCAAGCGCGGAAACTATGACAAATATCCTGTGGGACACTCTATAGGGGAGGACCAGGGAGGACTATGTTCAGTGGGGTTTGGATAGGCTGTAACGGCAGCGATAGCGATGTAATACCATCGAGGATCTTGATCAAACGTGGCTTACTACTTAAGTCGTTATAAAAATAATCATAAAAAGGTTAAAATATTGTTGTAGGCGTTTTATACATTTGCAAGTATCTGTATTCTGTACATAAATATAACATAATTATATAGGATGTGAATTTCTGTATTTTAGCGTTCACGTACGCGCATGTGTATTGGTGTGTGCGTGCGATAAGAATGAATTTTACATTACAATAAGCATCCACAAAAAAAGAGAACGTATAACATGTTACGACTAAGAAGTTCGATAGTTTATGAACAAGTTTGAACTAAAACTCTGGAGTGTTAAAATATATAAGAAAAGATTTTTATTTTTTATCCCAATATATTTTAATTTTTAACCAACTTCAAAAACAAGGAGGTTCCATATTTGACGCGTACATGCTTTTTATGTATATTCGCAGATTTATTGGAAACGAAAGTCGGCAAGGCACGCCCTAGACGGAAACTCACTTATCGACCAAATTTTCTGTATATTGAAGATGGACCAAATTAAGAGGACTCTTAACCGACGAGCATGTAAGCGTAGGGATATGGACGTGTAGGAGGCGAGAAAGGTGTATCAGGATCATGCCAAATGGAAATCCGTAGTCTCTGCCTACCCCTCTGGGTGACAGACTGGTCTTACTTTTTTATCAAAAGTTAAAAAATTTATTGCTCACAAAGCAAAATATCGAAAAGGATTGTAATATCCTAGTAAACACATCATATTCCAGCTGTTCTTTGTTAATACATATAACTTGTACACTTCTAAGGTTGTAAGTATAGATAATATAAAATATTAATAACAAACAATGCCAACATGCGTCACTTAGTACCTACAATACTTAATAATAATCATCAATGAAACAGCAAAAACCACTCGGTACTTTTGCGGCATCGATAAGTCCCCACCTAGCTGCACGAGTGCCTCGTTTAGTGGCACGATTACGAAGCCAGCCTTGCCTTACCGCGCCCCACCTATCGCCCCTCGCTCTAGGGATGGGAAAGGGAAAAATACATCGATACATATCGAATCGATATTTTTAAGCAGTATTGGTATAATTCGCGTGATAAATATCGATATATCGTCATCATTTACGTGATGTAAGGATAAGACACAATATTCAATATACCAGACAGTAGGCCGACGAAAAAAATAAAAAATAAACTAGAACTACACACATGAATGCATGCTTTTGTAGCTCCTTTTGTTTTTTTTTGTGTTTTGTCCATTAATAAAATATTATTAAAATATATCGAAATTGAACAAATTCGATACTCTAAAATAAATATCGATATATCTATGTATCGTGATTAAGAAAGTCGATATTATATAGATATTTTATGAGAAAATATCGATATATCGATATTTTTACCCAAGCCTACTTCGCTCGATAGTACCCAGGCGTCCTCCACCCGGGCAGACGTGTTTTCTTTTCTCGGTGCTGTTGTACGAAAATGGATAATATTTTAATTGAAGCCGTGTATAGAAGAGAGCCTTTATGGAACCCTATGAACGATTTGCATAAGAATTCGAATATTCTGAAGAGACTTTGGCAGGAAGTTGCGGCAGAGGTGAATAGAGATGGTTAGTGTTTGAATGAAATAATTTTACCTTTCTAGGTATTTAGGACAATTTACTAACAAGCTGAAACCTTGAAGTAGTTATCGCTATGTTTAATTCAGAATGATACTCGTACCTAGTTTGGGATTATGGTATTACGAAAACATGGTACAAATGTCACTCTATAAGCATTTTGGATCATAGTTTTATAATTTGCGTGTTTTCATTTTCAGTAAAGTTTTTTTTTTATAGTATAAGGATGACATACGAGAAAACAGTCCACCTGATGGTAAGTGGTTACTGTGCTCATAGACATCTACATCTATCCTCGATTACGAATCAAAATGCAGATGCGTTATCACCCGTGAGGACTAAGATAGAATGCCTCGTTTCCAGTAAATAGGGTCTCCGGTTCTCTACACTCACCATACGAAACACAGCAGCATTAAGCTGCTATTTTAAGCTGGTATTCTGTGAGAGCGTGGTCCTTCCCCGGTCAAGCCGACACATTCGTGCTACAACTATACTACTACTAATATAGCTGCAACATGGCTCTACCACGTCGTAGAGTTGATGGAGACACAAAATATTTTAAATCTAAACATTAATCCCCGTCAAAGTGAAGTTGCGTTAATGGTGCGGAGATGTCTTCTAGTAATGCGATGTACAATCCGCCGGCCAGGCCTGACGATTAGGGCAAATCCTTCCTACAACCGGAGAGATCTATGTTCCATGGCTAATAAGGGAAAAAGAATAAAGAAGAAATCTAAAAATAAAACATTTTTCTGGTCTAAGTTACTACTTTTACAAAAAAAAATACATAACACAAAACCCTTAACAGTTTTGTTTTATTAGATGGCATCAGGAACTTGCGGAGCTACCTTTTATGTCAACATTGACAAATATATTGATAAAAATAGTGTATTTAGTAATTTGACGTATTTAGAATTGAAGATATCATTGAGGTAAACATTTTAAACACATTGGACAAAAAGTTTAAATTACAGCTAAAATTAGATTTGATTATCTCATTTTAGGTTCTCTTCCTATTAATAATAATTCATAAAATATTTTAAAATGTTATGATGTCTTGCAAAATATTAATACGTAACGTTGTAGATCAAATTCTTTTAACAACTGTTTCTACTAAATCTACAATAATTCCATAAGTTCATGTTTCTTAATCTCATTTAATATAAAGTTTATGTCTTGCTCATAATACCAACCAGAAAACCAAAAAAATTGTGCTTTTGCATAATTTAGGCCTGCTAGAATACAAACTTCGAACCTCCGAGATGCAGTAGCTAGGTGCTCTGACCGGGAATCCAAATAATTTATAATTTATAGTGTAACATTTGTGTTACATACCTCTTACGACTGCAAATTCATTTTTGAACTTTTGCTGTAAACATACTGGTCGAAAAGAAACTAGACGCCAAAGAAAATTTGTAAAAAAAAAAAGAAGAAAAATAAGAAAACAAAAAAGGAATCACGGTCGCTACCTGTTGCGTGAACTTTACATTTTAATATCGTTTTTGAATAACACAAACTAAACACTTAATATTATTTTTGTATTAAAACGCTGTTTTTTATATTATTTCGCCATTCCATCGAATAATAAATCCAATTTGTTATAGGTATTGATAATGACCGTTTATTACAGCGAAAACTACGAAGACAAGATGGAAAAATCTAAGAGCGTACTACGTAAAGGAATGCCAAAAGATAAATAGCAAGAGTAAAGAGGGTAGCGAAACGACTAGCACTTGGCAATACTTCGACCAGTTGCAATTTCTAGGAGACGTAATATTGCCAGGGTTAAATCAATCAATGGGTTGTACAAAAGAAGAAGACTACGAAGGCGACGAAATATTCATAACGAACTTAGACGGTTCCATGGCGTACCCTGAGAACCTCTCTCCGGCACAATCTTCATCAGACACGTCCTACATTACACCCCCTACGAGAAAGAGAAAGTTGAATACCTTAGCGTCAAGCAATGAATGCATTAATAACGACACGCTGCTAGAACTGGAAAGAAAAAAGGTTCAAATACTGGAGAGTGATATAGCTAGAGGTTCAAACGACGATTTGCTATTTTTCGAAAGTCTCCTCCCTTTCATGAATGAGATCCCTTTAGATCGCAAACTTCGACTTAGGACTAAGATACAAGATTTGATATCAAATGAATTGGAAGCTGTGCAAAAAACTGTAATTAATTAAACATTTAGTTAAATATTTCTGTGTATTTTATATTCAATTTATTTTATATTAAAAATAAGCACTAGTAATATAAAAGCTTTTTAGCAATAATGGTAGTCAGGATAAGTATGTTAAAAAAATGTGCTTAAGAAAAAAATATTGGGACAGACAAGATGAGGAATACCATCTCAGCTCAGCCTGTCCAATGAACCACTGCCACTGCTAGACTGTGTTTTCTTACAAGTTAGTCATTCTAACAATCACAGGGACGTTGTATCTATTTTTAATTTCTATGTTGATATATTAAAACAACACTCTTTTTTTTCATCAACATTATGAATTTATTGAAGTGAACGTGCAGTACTACGGCTGACAGTTTTTTTTTACAACTAAATAGGTTCATAACTAAGGAAATTAGGATCGTGTTTTCGACACAAATACATGATGAAAAAAATAAATGGTTGTTAATGTTATGTGTCACTCGCTACCTGAATGAAGAGCGTATAAAAAAAAAGATTGTTTACGAGTAGATGCAATCAAGCCATTCTCACTGTCAACAAGCTAAGAGTTTTGGCTCTACTCCAATTTTATATATTTAATATGTCGTGAGACCAGGTAGATATTAACCATTTCAAAATTACCGAACACATTAAGTTGAATTTCGTTTTCGTTATCGTTTTCATTCAAATGGCAGTAGTGCTCTTTTAGACTGAGATTTAATACCAAATACAGTATTTAATATTATAATACTAGCGATCCGCCCCGGCCTTGTACGGGTGATTTCTAGAACTCGACAACAGCTCCACCTGCCGGGTCCAATTGTGAATCTAAACCATCCAGGTGCCCACTCGAACGCAGTTTCGAGTTTTAATGATATTCGTGCTACTACCATAATATAGCTCTACCACGTATAAGTAACTTATCTGTAGTATTCTTCATTTAAAGTTGTTTCCAGATATCCTTTGTATGCAGTAATTATTTACCATCAGGAGGGCTGTGTAGTGTTTATCAAATGTATTTATAGTCACGAACTGTAATATGTATTTACTTCTTTTTCGACCGACTACAAATAAAGGAGGAGGTTCTCAATCCGAGTGTATTTTTTTATGTGTGTTACCTCAGAAATTTATTCTAGGTGAACCAATTTTGATGATAATTTTTTATTTGAAAGTTGGTGCTCCTCATGTGGTCCCATATAAATTTGATCAAGATCTGACCAGTAGTTTTTGAGTTATCCTTAATAATGCGTATTTAACTGACTTCGACTAGATTTATGATGTTCCCATTTTGTTTATATTGAAGTCGGTTGCACAATTTATTTTTATTTTACTACTTGTTATGAAATAGAAATGACAAAATAACTAACATTGAACTGTTACGGTAAGCCAGAAGTTTACTGTCAGGTGGACAGTACATGGACATCTGCAACCGACTATAAATAAAGAAGGCTACAGATGAGTTGTCACTTTGAGGACTAAGAACTAAGATGAAATACCCGTAATTCATTGCCCTGTAATTCGTCGCTAACGCTGCAAAGGGGCGAATCTCAATTTTTCAAAAAATTATAGAAGAGTAAGAAAACATTCATTATTCCCTGAATACTAGCTTTTTTTCATCAGAAAATTAAATATATTAGACTTAATGGGGAACTACAAATAAGATTAATTTTCTGATTAGTTTTCTTGCTCTCCTGTAATTTTTTGAAAAATTGAGTTTGCGGTTTGTGAGGGGTTTGAAAAACCCCTTTGCAGCATCAACGACGAATTATACTAAAGAATTCCAACGTTTTGTAGCATGGAATCGTATCTAGCAATCATATTATATATAAATGATATAAAAAACACATTATCAGAAAGATAAAAATTATTGTTGAAGTTACTAATGTTTTTTTTTAAATCGATTAATTGCTGTTTTTACATAAAAAAGGGGTTTTAATGACTTATGGTGTGGATTTATCAAGTCCACATGGCGGCGTAGACACGATAACTTTTGAAAATATTAATTTTTATTTTTTATTACACTTTTTATATTAAATATGTTATTTAAATAAATAAAATACAAAAGAAAATATTATACAGACTTTACTGGACAGTAGTTACTCTTGTATCTTGTATATTCAATAAAGTGATACCTGAAACGATTCACGTGGGGACTGCTCTTTTATAGTATATACACATATGTGCATAGCTTGCTTATGTATACTCTAAGGACTGCTTAATAATTTTCTAAATATCATAATAAAGTTACTTTTTGTTATAATATAACGTCACAAAAGGTGACAACGTGATGGGTGTATTCTTTTTTATAGAATGGGGGAACAAACGAACACAAACATTTATCCTCGATTAAGAATCAAAATGCAAATGCGTTGTCACTCGTGAGGACTACAATGGAACGCCTCGTTTCCAGTAAAAAGGGTATCCGGTTCTAAACGGAATCACCATACGAAACACACAACAAACAACATTAAGCTGCTAATTTACGCTGGTATTCTGTGAGAGCGTGGTCGTTCCCCGGTCGAGACGACCCATTCGCGCCGCTACCATAATTTAGTTGCAGCTTGGCTCTACCATGTTTATAGCCTACAAATAATTGTATCAGGTCTCGATGATGACAGATACATTGTACATCATGTGTAATTAATGTATTACATAAGCGCCTCCCTTCTCAAGCCCCTCCGCGATATAGAACAAATTCCAAGAGTAACTTGAAAAGAAAAATTGTGTCAACATCATAGTTGAGCATAACTAAAATCAATTGTTACAAGTCATGTTCCTTATCTAAATTTATCATTGTATACATTTACATAAAATCTTAAGATTTGCACAAATAAAAGATAAATAATTAAATAAGTAGTTCTCTAAGCACCTATAATTTCATACTGTCACTTTCATTTCACGGAACCTAGAACCAGTTTATCAAAAAACAAATATATGACGAGCGCCTATTAATTACTACGGACCTACATTCTACTTTCTTATTCCGAACATCTAGAACTTGAATATAGTTTTTTTTTTACAATATAGTTTTTAAGATATTTATATAAGTCTAGCGATCCATCCAGGCTTCGCACAGGTCCTAATGTGAATCTAAAACGTCAAGGGAACCATTCAAACACACAGAAAAAATTAAAAATCGGTCGAGCCGTTTTTTTAGTAAACTATTAAGTAATCTGTGCTGTTTTTTAGTTTTAGCGAGACTGACGGACAGCAATTGATTTTTATATATAGAGATTTTAGATTTTATTATTATTATACATATACTTAAATTAAAGAAAAAAGTATTTAGGATGTATATGTTTTGTGATGTTAAGTGACGTTATTTAATGTTTAGCTTATTCGCTGGATGCAAATGGCTCAGGACCGTGTTTTGTGGCGTTCCTTTCAAGTTCACTTTTAAATATAAGCCGGAGAGGCTAAAGTGGACTTGTAAAGGGCTGTAATGATGATGATGATGTTGATAATATTGAAAATGTCATACCTACAGATATCAAAAGCCACAAAGTCACGGGATGTAATGGTCTGATGGATTTACCCATCTCGGCACACGGTAAAAATAATATCATGTTCTTTGTTAATAACACTATTAATCAAGAGACGAAGCCGTGACTGGGCTCCCATATTATCTTGTCTAAACATCACGATGAAAACAATCAGGCGGTGGTAATGCTATCTAAGCTTCATTTTTACAATAACTGAGTCACAAACGCGCCGACAAACCATATACAAATAAAGAAAGCCATAGATGCTTGTCACTCAAGACCGTGAAAGATGAAATTGTTCAAACCGAGAGACTTTAGTGTACGTGTTGCTGCTGGGTGCAATGCAGATAATGGAAGCAAAAGAAGCCCTAGAGTTATTAGCCAATTGCAAAGATAGGTTTTCAACTGCAATTAATGCAATACATTTATAATTATTTCGATAGTTAATCATCAAATTACTCCATCAATCACTCATGCATTTACGTGATTAATTGATTGATTAATTCAAAACCAATTACTTTGTTATGTAATAGGGTTTTGTTAATATAATTATGCTGCAGCTATATTAGTAGTATAGTTGTAGCACTAATGTGTCGGCTCGACCGAAGGACCACGCTCTCACAGAATACCAGCGTAAAATAGCAGCTTAATGCTGCTGTGTTTCGTATGGTGAGTGTAGAGAACCGGAGACTCTTTTTACTGGAAAAGAGGCATTCAATCTTAGTTCTCACAGCTGACAACGCATTTACATTTTAGTTCGCAAACGTAGATAGATGTAGATATCTATGGGCCACAGCAACCACTTACCATCAGGTGGACTGTATGCTCGTTTGTCATCCTTAATCTATAAAAAAAATGTGAACAGCGCATGCATACAACAGCAGGTCAAACAGTACTTTGTTAACAAATAATCTGATTAGAAGGTCCAAAATATGTGTTTGTGAACGTAGATAATTAAAAGCAAGATATATAAAGATATTTAAAAGTAATAAAAACGTGATTAGAAAAATCAAAATATTCTCGTTTAGTAACGCGTGACAAAAAGTGCGTAGAAACGTAGAAATCTAATGAACTAGTAACCGACATCGCACAAAGGATTAGTTGTTGGATGTGGCAGTGCATAGACAACGCTGTATGGCAATGAGAGCATAAAGGATCACGAATAGTTAACATTTTTATCACAGCCCTGTGTAATCTTCCTGTTAATTATACAGGACTTATCTATAAAAAGTTTAAAAAAAATTATTACACAAAAATTGTTTAGTTTCATATTTATTTGTACAACATATTATAATATTGTAAATTAATATTTAAAAAGGCTAGTTTTCTTGTTGGTTCTTCTCAGGACAGAAGTTTTTTCAGAAGCATAATATGACTTTAAATAAATGTTATTGTATATTGAATATTGAATCAAAATTATATTATTCTATGTTTATCATAGACTTATAAGTCAGAAAAGAAAAACCTATGTCTTACATATTTCGTATAATTATTGAAATAAAACCTTTTAGAGCAAGATCCCAGGGCTACCAGACGGCACTTATTTTCTGAAGAACGAAAGAACGTAGTGTTAGTATGTACTAAGATCGCATGCCTACCTGGTAGCTTCGACAAAGTGAGGTGAGAAATATTTTACGTACCTTGATTACCTGGCACCTGGTAAATGGCTCACTGGCCAAGCTAGCAGGTAGGCATGCGATCATAATACATACTAACACTACTCAATCTTACACATTTAATTCGTCAGAAAATAAGTGACGTCTGGTGGCCCTGGGATCTTGGACAATATGTATGAAAAATGAAAAAATTGGAGGACATACGAAGTCTGAAAACACGCATTGCAGCGCAACAAACTCTGCCCTGTTTTAAACTCAGCTAGGCTTAAGCAGCAGTGTTTAGGTGCAAGTTTATTATTTTTTTTTTAATTTATCGTTTTCATCGTTATCATTACCTAGTCATAATGTATTACTAATGCAATGGTTACGCGAAATTTTATTGTTATGTAAAGATAATATTGTGTACGTACCTAAATAGAGATTGTGGATACTACATAGAACATACTAGACTAGTTTATCGTAGTGAAGTAAATACGTCTATATAATTGTATTAACGTGAACAATCGGGTTTGGTCTGTTTGTGTGAGCGATGATTTTTTTAAATGTATTTATGAATAATTACTATATGTTATATGTTTCAATGCATTGCAATGACTATTTAATAACGCAGAAATAGCACACAATTTGTCATATTTAAAGGTGGATAACATCAAATAAATTACTAAATCTTATTTAACAACTTACCTGTTTAAAATTACTTTACTTTTACTATCCCATGAGGCATATAATATAGGCATTTCGATTGTTTAACTATTGTGCCTATTTTGGGGACAGGACACATAACTTCACTTCTTTTATTAGTGTATCAGTTTTTGTTAGTTTTCTGCTGAGATAAATTGGATTTCTTCCTCGCACAACTTCCTTGTGGAATCGTATACCACCAGCAATTTTTCCGGACTGATACGACTTAGGGACCTTCAAAAAACGAGCCTACTTTTTTTTAAAAGGCCTCTGTCCCGTGGCAGTTGTTCATGGGCGGTGGTAGTCACTTACAATCAGGTGAGCCGCATGCTCGTTTGCCCCATCAAATATAAAAAACATATTATTTACACAATATACAAATAATATGTTTTCTGTACCACATGAAACTATGACGTAATTTATTGGTATTAGATGGAAATAGCATAAAAAATGAGATGTGATATTACCTTGTAATAGCAAAAAAATTATAGCCCATTATTTTTTTGACATAAGTTTGAACCAACCCTATTCGTTAATTTTACGTCTAATAAACAACACTTGTTCCACTTAAAAATTCCTCAATTATTCCTCGGCATGTTTTAATAAACCTCGCACACTAAATCCTCTAACATTAAATAATGGACGAATAAAAATATAATCTAACTAATTGACCTACTATGAAAAACCATTATTACGTGCCTATGTGACAAGAATACCGTTTAAATATATATTAGTATGGGTTATTTTATGCACACACTGTGTGACAACACGTACAGGATCGCCCCCGCCATTACATCAGATTTGATAGACCACAAATTCTCGCAAGAGAACAGCGATTCCTACCAAGGATGTTTCGCAAGACTATTGAAATCAAAAACCCCCTAATTTCAATAGAAATGACTGGGTGTTACCATCTGATTGGAATCTTATCACTATCACAATTAAATCCTAACCCTAATATAACACAGCAAGACTTCAGGACACTATGTTTTTTCTGTGTACATCGGACCAAAAATTAGTAATAAATAATTTAAAACTAAAGATAGCCGTGGCCATTGGAACGTGGAACAGCTCCGTGGTGTGACCATATGCTGTAAAGTACTTGAAACTTCGGGAATATAAAACAAGTTTCATTACATGTGTAGTGTTCGCGTAAGTATAAGAAATCATTAAGAATATAATCAAAACACCCACCTCTGAGGTCTCTGTGTACAGCTTGTCGTGTTCATCTTCATACGTTATATTGATATTAGCCACAGTGTAAGTATCGCTGCCGAATCTTTCATCAGCTGGTCCGTATCTGACAGATTCCAACTCGCTGCCGGGCGTATGGCATCCCACCATAACGGTAGCCCAGCCCAAGGTTGCCAGCTTAAACCATAGCTCTTCTACGCGCATTTTAAAGAAAAACTCACATTCGATAACAAAGCACACTGCACTATTATCACTGTCACACTGCACACGTCTTGACGTAAAAGCGGGTTTTCACCATCTGACGATTAAAAAAAATATCGACAACACCTTATCAGCGCTATCGGTTAACGAAAACAGTCTCAGCTCAACGGATTTAGTTAAGAGTGCTATCGTTATCGCTCAAAACGATTTCGCAACGCTGGCTTCCTTATTCAAATTTTCGTGTATCTTTCCAATTCGTTAGTGTTCTATTTTCAAATTGACTTAATGTCGTTGTGAGATAAAATTTAGCAGGAAAGTTTTCGTCATGAAATCGACGCAGCCTCTCCTCGCATGTTTCTATACAGCTATGCACTCAAATCTCTTGGTTGATAGTCGATTGCTGCTCCATAACCGGCGAGAAACTTTGAAGCAGCAGGCAACTAAAACAATAGAAGTGTTACGTTAATATGATTATTAGCAATGACGTCTATAGTGGATTTAATTTGCTATTACGTTAACACATACACAATATATTTATAGACATATATTTAATATTCGACACAGTTATTTTATTTTATTATTATTATTTAATAGTTAGTCACCCTTCTATGACAAGCATAAGAGTTTATAATATATTTTTTCATAATATCTCATTTCAAAATTAGAATTTGCGTAAAACATAAAGTAGGAGAAAATTCGATAGTAAAAACGTATCTTATTTTATAATATTTTATATTTATTTTAAATATATTTTATATTTATGCTTTTAAAAGTACCAAAAAGTAAGAAAAACGAGATTTGTGTTTTAATGAAAACAAAATAACTTGAGATACTCAAATATTACAATAAAAAATAAAGACAATGTTTAAGTAATAAGTAAATTCAAAATGAAATTTATGACGATGAAATAGAGATTCCAAAACAATTTACTTGCCAAGTTTAAAAATATTGAAAGCGAATTCCGGCAGCGACCAATTTTTATATCTGGGTACTTTTAAAATAATTTTAGAAATATGTAAACAAATAAGTTTTAGCAGTTAGAAGCTTCCATAACACCACAGAATAAATAATACTACAAGAAATAGCACGCAATCCATATCGATATTATATTTGGTATTTTTATATTTAAAAGTATTGCATAATACAATGAAATGACAGAATGTTAAGAAACACTGACAGTACTAGAAATTTACGTGATGGACCACACTGCAGTGCTGCCCTGTAGTGCTGCACCCATTCGTGCTGCACAATGCTTGCAGCACGAATGGGTCGTCTCGATCGGGAAAGAACCGGAGAGATCCGGAGAATAATTTTGAGTCTTAATCGAGGATAAATGTAGGTGTATGTAGGCTACAACATCCACTTACCATCAAGTGGACTGTGTTCATTTGTCACTCTTACTTTTATATAAAAAAAGTTAATACTGTAACGCCTCAGGTCAGAAATATAAAGAATTCTTTTTCTTTAAAATTTTCCACAATCTGCTTGATTGGTAGGTGGTGATCACAGGTCCTGACGTTAAGCATCTTGACGCAGCTCCACGTCGCTGACTTAAGTGTTTGCACCTTGGGCGGCCGTTAGTTAGGGATCTGTCTTCCGGCGGGTTGCCATTGATATGCTACCTTCAGCGAGTTGAAAAGGATAGTTGAGAACCCTTAACTGATTAGGCATATTCATTATATTAATATAAATAGATGGTATCTCAGCAAGTACTTAATATAATTATCGATAAACCGCTCCTTGTGATTGAAGATCTATTAAATTCACGTAAAAAGGTCTTATATAGGAAAAGGTGATATTTCTATATCGCTCATAGTTTTAAAATAGACTGTAGAAGTAAAATAAAAATATTAAAAATTGATGTTATTTTGGTATTACACACTTGAATTTCATTTATATGTATGTATATAGATTTTGTAATATAAAACAATCAATGAGAATAGTGTGAACAACTTGAAGGATGTTGAACCCCGGCCATTGACTGATCTATTAAAAAACAATATTCTCGAAACGTCACGATTTTGCGATAAAATTAAAAATCAGCCATATGCAAAGATCAAAATAGGTTTAACGTACTTTGGTATATAATAGTTTAATGGGTTTAATCTTAATTATAGCTACACTTTAATTTCTTTCCATAATTCCTTTTTTTTAACTATTTTATAAGCTAGTATTTGACTAATATTTCACCTGACGGTAATGTAGCCGAATTTTTATCCAACTGCAGCGGCGCCCAAAGGTGTGTTATATTTTTAAGTGATATGTATGTCCATTACTGTGTCTACACAACATTTATACACTGCTTACGATCCGAATCCCATTTAAATCCGAGTAAACATTAATCTAGAAAACTCATAGCACTAGACAGTAAATGATCCTAATATTATAATATTATAAATGTGAAAGTTTGTGAGAATGTATGGATGTGTTACTCTTTCACGCAAAAACTACTTAATGGATTTTAATGAAACTTTACAATTATATAACATATACATCAGTATAACACATAAACTATAATTCATAAAAATATTGTGTAAATCGGCCAAAATATAACGATAAATGTTATGTAATTCTGAAAAAATCTGTCATCTGCGAGCTATTTTGGCGTTAATATATATTTGGCATATCTTGACTGAGGATTTGCGTGATAACCACGATATAGAACGTGAAAGGAGGGCTGTGCGGTATAATATGCTCGCACGCCGGTTTGCGCGGTGCAGTCCCAAGGCAAGGCTGACCCTGTTTAGAACATATTGTCAATGCTTCTATACTTGTCAGCTTTGGTTGGACAGTACAAAAATGCACGTAGCAGCATTAGAGTGCAGTATAATAATGCATTCCGCATTCTTATGAAACTGCCTATAGGTATACTGCAGTGCGTCGAGCATGTTTGCCAACGCCGGGGTGCCCAATTACTTCGCCGTTATTAGATCTCGGATTGCAGCTTTTTGGTCCCGCATCCGTGATTCCGAGAATGAGATCCTCAGGGTGTGCTACGAGTGCCCAGAGAATCCCATACTACAATATTGGCGTGCCGTGCATCGCGACAATAACTGTAAATAGATAGAAGGAACTCCCTTTTGGGGGCAATTGTAGTATTTTTAGTATTAACCTAAGATTACAGTTGAATTGTCTTTTATTTATCTTATTTATTGTATCCTTATAATTATATTTTAATTTTGTTTTTAACATTTAACATTTATTAATATTTGAAATGGGTGTAAACAAGCCTGAAATAAATGACTATTATTATTATGGGGTATCTATAAAGTTTTCTCATCTGGTTGGGCAGTATAAATATATAATTGTAAATGAAAATGGTAATCATACATAAATATGAATAAAATAAAATAAATACATAAAAAATACATAAATATATAAAAACCCAACCAGATGGAAGCCCTCGGCAGGGGAGACCAGACGGCCGAGGGTTAGGGGGAAAGGGAAAGAAACCGGCGGACGATGCGGGCGGTATCGAGGAGCACCGCCTTCTGCATTTGAGCCTGGAGCGGTCCGTCACGGAGTCCCAGTCGTCTCAGATGACCCGGGAGGCTGACTGGGATTAACCCGTACGCAGAAACGACCACAGGAATAATTTCGGCCGGCAGACCACCCCACATGCCGGTAACCTCGTGAGCCAGGTCCAGATATTTTGTCACCTTATCTGTTTCGGCTTTCACGAGGTTCTCGTCATAAGGAATGGTAATGTCAACCAAAAAGATTCTTGACTGTGCCCGGTCCATCAGCACAATATCAGGCTTATTCGCAAGAATAGTCCTGTCTGTGATGATGGCCCGGTCCCAGTAGAGCCTGGCGTGGTCATTTTCGAGCACGGCTTCCGGCAAGTACTTATAATACGGCAGTTTCCGATCCACGAGGCCGTATTTCAGAGCGAGCTCCTGGTGTAGAATCCTGGCTACTAGATTGTGTCTGTGCAAATACTCAGAGTTAGAAATTATGTTAACACGCATCACGAAAAACCTGTGAACCAATTTTGACGGGACTTTCGCCGGCAGATAGCTGATGTTATAAGGAATAACTTAGGCTGCTTTTATTTTAAGGTTCCGCGCAAAAGAAATTAATTAAAAAACAGAATATAAAAGCCGTGGTAGCTAAGAATCTAACCACTCGCCGAAAATTTCATAGTACGCGAGAAACCCAGGTTTGGTCCACGCTGGCAAATTGATACATATTTGCAATTTTAAGTGCTGATTTACAACAGGATGGTGAAGGAAAACATTGTTTTTATAGAAGAGGGGCAAACGAGCATGCGGCTCACCTGACGGTAAGTGACTACCGCCGCCCATGAACAACCGCAATCTGCAACACCAGGGGAATTGCAGATGCGTTGCCGGCCTTTTAAAAAGTTGTAAGCTCTTTTCTTCAAGGTCCCTAAGTCGTATCGGTCCGGAAAAATTGTCGATGGTAAACAATTACACAGAGAAGTTGTACGAAGAAGAAAACTCCTAGTAAAACGCACAGACGTGGACCGCCAAGCATCCAGATGCTGAGCATGGTATCGTGAATTTTGACTCGATTCCTAAGAGCACTCCCCGTGGTAGATTCTATAGAAAATGCAAAGGGATGCAACATTCCTACACAGCGCCAGTGTATCGAGCCGATCAGAAAGAGCTCGGTCGTCGACGATTCGAACCGCTCTGCGTTGGAAGCGGCCAAGTGGAAGGAGCTGGCACTGGGGTGCCCCGGCCCAGAGATGAGAACAGTATTCCATCTGAGGTCGAAATACTGTCTCGCTCTGCTGAGCACGCCAAGCTTTTTAGAGGCCAATTTGGCCTTCCCTTCCAAGTGACATTGCGAAGGGCCGCCAAGCCGCCAACATGCATTGGAGGCGTATAATTTCACTATAATACGATGAAATTATACTATACAGTACATACAGACTACTTCCCATTTTGTTACTAAATGTAAGTTCGACTTCTTTTTTTTATAAATACTACAAAATAGATTTTAATAAAAAGTTAATCAAGTATGCATTATGCAAAATATATTAAATTAACTGTCGAATGGAATTGGTTTGATTCCTATACACTGATCTCTACTTGTATATATAGAAGTCAGTGGGCCTATAGCCTAATTTCTACTCTAATGCACACTTTTAAATGTCGGACTCATTACATCAGCTATCTAATGGGGCTTTAAGAATAGTTACAAATATTGTCATGACTTACAGAGAATTATCAAAATTTTACAACGTAATTAGGTAATTATAATTAGCCTTCTAATGGAGCTGCCCTTGAGTCTTCCTTGTTGTTTAAATATAAAATAGAATTTTGAACTCTCATACTATAGGAAGAAGATTATAATTTCTTTTCGTGTTTGTGGTAAAACATCGCAACGTTTAATTTAGTTATAATCATTCAAAAGAAACAATGAGTTGCTGTACCAGTACAGTTGTAGTTCTTATCTCTATCTTGGCCTTCGAATAAAAACGAAACGCATAAAAAGGAGTGTAAGGAAATCGCTCGTGAAACCACCACAAGGGACTAAGTACCCACATTGTATACAAAGTGGGGTGACAATAATTGCTAAGGATTAGTATTGTATAACAATGTTATACTTGGTCCAGAAATCAGAATAGGTTGATCTTACATGATTTTTAGACAATTTCTTCGTTGTATGATAGGTATGATATTACAATAAAACAAAAAATAAACAGATTCCATCATTACTAATTGGTTGTGTTTAATTTCATATTGTTGTTTGTTGTATACAGTATATAATATATACAAAACACAAGAATATGGTTAGGTCTTCTAATATAATTAGGAGGTTCCGTAAAAATTTTAGTTTTTGAAATATCAAGGTATATAGATTTTTTTAAAGAATTTGGGTTTCGCGCAAAAAATTAAAACCCTAAATTGTACGCGGGTGAAGTCGCGGGGAACAGCTAGTATAGAATAAGGGTGACAAACGACAGACACACAGTCCACCTGATGGATGTTGTGACTTATAGACATCAACATTTTTCCTTAATTAAGAATCAAAATGCAGATGCGTTGTCACCCCTGAGGACTGAGATGGAATGCCTTGTTTCCAGTACAAAGGGTCTTGGGTTCTCTACACAACCCATACGAAACACATCAGTATAAAGCTGTTATTTTACGTTGGTATTCTGTAAGATCGTGGTCCTTCCTCGATCGAGCCGAGCCATTCGTGCTACAAACATAATATAGCTGCAGCGTAGCTCTACCACGTATAGCCTGCAATGTGTCCCCGTGTATGAAATCGTTCTTATTTTCTCTAATAATGTTAATTTAATAATCAGGAATATTCAAAAGTAGACTATAAGGCACAAAAATAGCCCTAACATATTTTAAAAAATATGTAAAATATAATAGATAGTTGTAACGAACGCTGTAGCGTTTAAAACTTTAGAAAGTTTTTATATAAATTCAACAGCGGGCAGACATAGTCACCACGCGTCTCTCGGCATGCATTTGCTAAGTTTTTAACAGACATGGTGACTCTAGCCCCAAGCGCTCGCCAAGCGGAAATTGGGGCGCAGTAAAAACCACATCATAAAAGGTAAACGCCGTTATTCCGTCAACTGTTACGCCGGCGCCGAAGAACAATTAATAAGTTTCTGAAACAACAGCACAAGTTTATTCACACCCCTGCATATATTTATTCAACCATTTACACAGCTGGGCGTCCGTTTAACGGAATCTGGTTTACTTTGTGCAAATTCTCTTTAGCAAGAGAAACAATACTTTAGTTAGACTAGCTTGGTGTTGCAAAAGTTCATGTGGTGGGGTAATCACCGTCAGAAGAGGCTTATGCTCGTTTGCCTCCTCTTCTATAGAAAAAAATGCAATAGTTAATCACACTATGACATTGAGTTTAGAGAGTTTTTTACGTGGTAGAGCCATGCTGCAGCTATATTAGTAGTATAGTTGCAGCACGAATGGGTCGGCTCGACCGGGAAAGGACCACGCTCTCACAGAAAACCAGCGTAAAATAGCAGCTTAACGCTGCTGTTTCATATGGTGAGTGTGAGAACCGGAGACCCTTTTTACTGGCAAAGAGGCATTCCATCTTAGTCCTCACGGGTGACAACGCATCTGCATCTTGAGTTTTTATTGAGGATAGATGTAGATGTCTATGGGTCACAGTAACCACTTACCATCAGGTTGACTGTGTGCTCGTTTGTCACCCTATCCTATAAAGAAAATTGAGGTCCAGTTATTTATTTATTTTTTATTGCTAAAAAGGTCAAGCTAACTTTTTTATCAAACTGGAAAACACAGGAGATGGACGACTGCTTAAAAGGGGCACAACACGGGGCATATACGAGGGCTGACCCGAAATTAATGAAAATCGGTTATTTCCAGTGCACATTAAAATTTAAAAAAGAAATTTTTCCTTGCTTATGTATCCACTACATCAGCGTAAAATGTAAATAAATATATAAATAGACTACGATTCCCGGGAGGTACATTCATTTGAATACGAATCATCGATGAGATAACATCAAAATGGAGAAAAACGAAATTAAAGCTGTCATCAAGTACTTTAAACTAAGAAGACTATAGATGAAAAAAAAAAGTAATTTTATTTTCATTTGAATAAAATCAGGGACAACTAGGAATCTGGCAAATCACTTTCCTTAACGAAAACGCTCAGTACGCGGAGTAGTTTTAAATGCAAATGTTAACTGTAATCGTAGACAATTTAAACACAGCTGTGTGTAAGTTATACCTAGTACTATTGTTTCGTTGGCTAGAAACACGACAGATAAAGGCGGCCATTGTGCCCGCTGGCACGATTACTAGGTCAACTACCTTTGTTTTGAGGATTCTAGACTTAGATCGAATTAAAATATTCTCAAATAATCATAAGAAGCAAGTAAAAGAGCTATGTGCTAGGCAGTTAACAGGGTGTGATTTAATAGTGCCATCCGATCCCATTACAAGTTCAAGTTATTGAGCGCCTGTAACCTAATGATTAAGGGGGCGGATTGCTCGTAAAGTAGAGGGTTTGAATCCGCCATTTGGCTATTGGAACGACTCCTAAAATAATTTTAAGCTTACTTGGAGCAGTTAGCGGGAGTAAATAGCCCCTTTCTAAATAGCATTTGTGTAACAGGAACAAGTTAGGTTACGATAAGGCTGACATATCCTTGTACGATAAAAGCCTTTTTAAATAAAGATAGATAAAAAAAAACTTGCGAGGAATTTATTTTTTATTTTTCGATAATAAAAGTAGTTTGAGTTGCGAAATATTCATACATTTACCTACTTTTACTAAGGAAGTCCCGCCTCTTAAACGTAGTGTCTTTGGTCAGAGCATAAAGTAGGTAATGTCCTCTCTCTATTCTTTCTTATATTCAATGAACCCGTCGAGAGAGTAGGTAAATAGAAAGATAGATTGATGAAAAAAAAAATATGAAGGCATTAATATAATTTTTAAATAAAAATAGGTCAATCCGAAAGTAATCGCTGCCACAAGCTCGTCGTCCGCTATGTTTGCCCATCCGGAATATACCTCGTAGTAGCACGTTCGCCGAGCGTGGGGATGCCGTGTTTGTGTTGGGTGATTGTGATCGATGTTTGTTCGTGTTTGGTGTTTGTGACAAACACCAAGCATGTGGAGGCGGCTTTAAGTTTGACACGTGCATATCGTTCATTGTCGTTTGAACTCCATTTTCGCATATTCCCACTAACACGAAGTAATTAGAAGTCTGCTTTTCGAGATTACAATCTTCAAAGAGTTGAGCGTATTAATGATATTAATTTAAAGAAGAAGAAAAGTTTTTTTATAGAAAGCGCCTCTCGTCATTAAACTAATGATCTCACACTTACCAACTCCGCCAAGCGTAATGAGTATCGATAAATTTTGAAGTAAGTAATTCATAGACGCTGACGCATTCTTCTCCTGGTTTGCTTCCTTTCTTTGAATCTTACGACACCCACGGAACAATATGGGGTAGCGTATTATTACAACGCTACTACGTAAGAGGTGACTTATCGAAACCAACCTGGAGATGGACAGCAGCGACTTCTTAATAACTACTAAAAAAAATATAGAGGCCTATGTTCATGCAGTGAACTTTTCATAGGCTGTAACGGTAAAAGACGCGATCTTTTATTTTTACCAAATAAGAATTTCCCACAACGTGGATGTGGATGGGAAGCAGCATCAAAGAATTTGGATATTTAGTACCAACTGTGACCTTCCAAGCGTAACGATTATGGAAAATTCTCCATATTATGGGAAAGGTCTCCCCATGTCTAGCTGTGCTGTTTACAGGATTTTAGGGAAGTTTTCTTTTTTACAACATTGAGGTTATAAACGAATTGACAATATGGACATCTGCCACCAACTTCAAACTAAGAAAACTGTAGATGCTTTGCCACCTGTGAGGACTAGGTTATTTTTACCATTGAGTTATATGTACTACGTACTAGAGAAGCTATTCCAAACAAAAATTGTGTCCTACTCTATGTTTTCGCGCATGCGCGGGAGTAGTAGTTGTGCATGGGCGAAGACTTTAATTTAATATAAAATAAATATAAGAATTTATTATAAAATATCTTAATTTAATCTAAACAAACATATTTCTAAATAAAATGTAATAATAATTATTTTATGGAATTCACAAATCTTCAATTTACGCAATATTTAGTTTGTATGGATTGCACTACAGTTCAGTTGAACATAGCCAATGTTCAGAATGGCTTCTCTAGTACGTAGTACATATAACTCAATGACTTTTACGATATTAATTTTATTTTTTATAATTAACCGATATTTTAACTGTTCACTCATTTGTAACATGTCTGTTTACATATAACAAATAGTTTAATCACTTTTATGGCCGCGAAACAAAATAAAACGTTATCTTATCAAGTCTACACGATTATAAAACAACTATTGCAACACTATCAAATCTTACCTGTTACCACAGAACAAATAATAGTACTAGGTACGGT
Organism: Parnassius mnemosyne; assembly: GCA_963668995.1. Taxonomy (NCBI): domain Eukaryota; kingdom Metazoa; phylum Arthropoda; class Insecta; order Lepidoptera; family Papilionidae; genus Parnassius; species Parnassius mnemosyne. The sequence goes on from CAVLGL010000083.1 coordinate 16,444,396, forward strand.
TACGTAAAATAACTACATAATACCAATAGACTTCCTATATCACCAGCTAGGAAATGTGTGAACACATGTTGTTCACGAATAGCTAATGCCGCGATTACTAAATTAATTCGCGGGCAATGTCAAGCACGTTTCGTACTTAGCACTCTTCCGTATGCCGTTTGGAAAGTACTTTAATATAATTACGTAATTTAAACTTCCGAGTATGTATATTTACATATAAATTATTGCTTATTTGATTTACATTTAAAGCAAGGTGTTTTACAGATTTACACAGAACTCAGAAAATATTTAGCTTCAAAGTGCGATTAACGTGGCCTCTAAATATGAATATTTGCGTGTCTTACAGATATCATACTATTATTATATGATGTATGTGCCGTGTTCAAGTACTTAAAAGTACTGCAGTGCAGATAATATCTAAAATTTTCTGACATTTTCATGCTTGTTCGGTATAATTTAAATCGGAAATATTCCGTAACACTGTTTTTTGCTTTTCTCGTTTGTCCTTTGTTTTTGATTTTACTAGTTGTGTTTACAAACAATATTTTGAAGAAAATTAAAATTACAGTGGAACGGTACATATTTTATAGTTTCTTTACTATTGTACCAATGAAATTGTTAATTGCAATTATAAGTGTTTATTAACCACCTACTCGCCGGTGAAGGAAAACATCTTGAGGAAACCTGCGTGTCTGAGAAGTATAAAATATTTTTTTTCTAAAACAACTGAAGTTCGCCAATAGGCATTGGTGCAGCGCGGTGGTCATTTCCTTGCCCTAAAATCTTCTCAGCAATAAGAGGTTGGCTGTGCCCAACAGTGGGACGTATATAGGCTGTAACTTTTAACTTTTTTTACTACTGTAGAATTCATCATAATACGCAACTTGAAATATATACAGAATGGTAGTTATAATTTTTTGTCGTGGCAGTTACATAATGTGGGTAAATAAGAAATTTTAGACAAAACTGACGCACCAAGGCAAGGTTGTACTAATTTATGACTGTCTTAAATTAAAATAGCTACTGCATCATTCTTTTGTACTTACTTCCGTTGCATACTGAGTTTATGATACCGGTTGAATGACCGTTATCACGGTTACCACACGAAAATGATGTACAAACTGACAGTTTTACTGTTATAAACATAATGCCCTAAGGTATGCATGATACGGCGGCAGAACGATAAAATCGTCTCGTTCCGTTTAATATTAAATTCCGTTTAAATTTAAAGTTAAACATTTATAAATTAAAGAACCGATAAAAATATCAGTTATATAAAAATGTATTGAGTTGTGTAGAACTTTTAATGTGTGAAGCATTAAAAAAATAAACATCTTTTACATGTGATAAGATAGGGATGGTAGAAATTATCATAATAGGGTACAAATAACCGCACACACACACACACACTCATTTTTATATTGTATGCTTTTTATATTATTAGTAATACTTTATTAGGTAACTGAGGTGCAAATGGCAGTTCGTAGTCTCTGCCTACCTCTCGGAGGTGCCTGCTGTAATTCCTCAATTCTCAAATAAGACCTGACTGGTACACGATATCACAAAGCAATAATTCAGTCCACAATATACGCGTAGGGCCCTTTTTTTTAGTATATACGATAAAAAATATTTGATGAAAATAAAAACTGCTATCCTATATTCTGTGAGAGTGTGATCCTTCCCAGTCGCGGGGCGAATCACTCGTGCTGCATACATAATACACCTGCACCGCGACTCTATCACCAAAAAACGAGCATTTTTACTTTGGCGGGATTTAATCTCAACCGAACATTTTCATTCGGCTAGTCGAACAATTTAATTAGTAGAAGAAACAAATATAAATATCAAAATAACAACACAAAATTTAATGAAAAAGCAACATTAATCAATTTAATAGCGTGGAAAGCAAGCCGGAAGTTAGAAATTGTAATATAATTTGGCCCATAAACGACCGCGGTTATGGCGACCATGACTGAGCAGGGTCTGCCCTTGGTTAGCGGCCATGGGGTGGTGACTTGACTGTTTAAGGTATAGGGAGGCACCTTCGACATATCATTTTATCGAATGCTATTTTTTACTTAAAAGATCCTTTTAAGCAATTATATTAAAGTCGACTGTTTAGCCCAGTGGCGCAGTGGCTATACGTTTGTTCTCGATGTTGAGGGTCATAGGTTCGAAACACCCATGTACACAATGAACACAAATTGTCCCAGTTCTGATTGTATGTGCATGGACAATTTATGTATATAAAACGCCACCACGATAGAGAAGATAATTCAATAATGTGTCTTTTTAAATAAAATAAAAAGGTAATTTATGAGGTTTTTAATTTGGTAGTAACCGGAAAATGTAATTTCTTTGAATTAAAATAGTCAATAGAGCCATAGTCGTGATCATAAAGACAAAACAGTGTTGCTATATTTATATCGAATGAGGTGTGTATAATATGAAGACACCGTTTTTAACCGACTTAAAAAATGAGGACGTTCTCAATTCGAATGTATGTTTTTTTTGTATGACGCGATATCTTTGCAGATTGTGAACCAATTTTGATGATTCTTTTTTTATTAAATAGATTACATATACTTCAATAGTGGTCCCATATAAATTTTGAGAAAAAATTCCACCCTAAAAGGTAGTAAAAACAAACTTCTTTTTTAGCAATTTGAAGTCGGTTTTTACTTTTTGTTTATAGTTATAATTATTATTTGTAGAAAACTAAAATAGCCAATGGTTATGTTACTTTCGTACAAATAAAAGCGCGCAGTATGTACACTATTTTAATGATGATAATCATCATCATTAGAGTCCATAACAAGTCCACCGCTAAACATAGGCCTTACCCAAGATATGCCACAAAGCACGGACCTGGGACACCTGCATCCATCGACATCCTATCTCTCGCCACGCACCACGTCGTCATTCCATTTAGCGAAGAGGGGAGGGGTCCTAGACTTCTCTTGCCAGTACGAAGCTACCATTTGAAAACTTTTTCCCCATCGGTTCTCGTTTCTTCGAGCTATGCAACCGACCCATTGCTCCGTTTGATTCCTAGCTACGGATTAACGTGTACAAAAGCAAAAATCTATAAATTAATGGCTTTTTGTTATATTCGTAACTTATTTCAATATCTATTTTTACTGTCACTAGCATTATCCTCTTATATTAACAAAAGTGAAAATAGTATATTTGATAAAAAATTCATGATTCCGAATGTCTACTGTCTATGCATTTATGAGTTTATTTATAACGTCTTATTTTTATCATGTCTTTCATCTTTGCCTACGCTGCACTGTCTTTATTTTATTTACCCATTTTAAATATTGTTCTAGTTTTTACCTCGATGTTTTCATTAGGAAACTTTAATACCATTTCTTTTTTTTTTAAATATAAATCTAAATTAATGTAACAGCCGGATACTACATGGCTCTAGGATCAGGAAAGACTCCGCCACGCGGCTCCAAAATAAAAAAGAAAACTTTCTTTCGTACTGATCAGCACTCAACGTTACGTCAGTTGAAAGATATACCAGCCCGTATTGACAACCAAGTTGACCTATATGTCTCAACCGTGTGTCTCCTGTCTTTGGAATCATGGTTAGACTAATTCTTACACCTGTAGGCTTTATGATATATGTAGGTCTAATAACGAGATGACAAAAGATGGCGGTGTAAAAAAAATAAAACACTAGAAACTTGATATAACGATACAAAAGTCATCATTATAAACGATGTAACAATCACATCTGACATTTTCTAAATTTTAATATCTAATACATCACTATTTAAAAAAAATCTGTGAATATTTCATGTCTTTCCCTCGATATGTACACACAGTACGCTGGCACTACTCGGAACGGGGTCGGAGCCTCGTGTTTCCCCCTTAGCGTGTCGACGTGAACTTCAGAAGGCTCTAAAAGCGTTCGCTCGAAGGCCACGAACTTGGACCCTAATGATACTGCGGCATTGACACTGGATTGTATTGTGCTCTATTATTGCTTTTTTGCTTCTTGTTTTTATGCGGAGGAGCGAAGGCTGTTTGGTGACGTGTCAGGAAGTGGAATATGATAAATGATTCGATCCCAATATATTGTTATAAATGTACTTTATGACTGCTCCTCCTGTGTTTCATTTAAGTCTTTGCAGCTATATGTGTAATTTAACCTTCCTTCTTAACTCGGAGTAAAATAAAATCAGCGGGTAGTGTATTACGTGACGCCACTGACAGTACTAAGCCGCGCATTACCTCAGATTATAGGATCACAAACGACATGTTTAATAAAATATACTTTTCTATATGGGTTCTCGTCAATTTTATTACAAATAATTGAATTAACTTAGATAGAACACACATCTACAATGTGAGAGAGTACAAGAGTAGACTAATGGTTAAACAAGTAAAAAGTTACACGTTATAATCCGCCACACTATTGTCAATACCAACATTAAAACATTCATGCATTAAAGTGATTAATAGCATCAATGATTTTCAAATCCAAGTCATATGTTTACGCCATTTGCTACAAATATATTTAGTTCGGTAACAAAGGATATAATATTAATTAGCGTATTGATTTTCTTTATAGAATAAGGGTGAGAAACGAGCACACAGTCCATCTGTGTTTTCGTTTGTCACCCTTATTCCGTGGTAGAGCCATGCTGCAGCTATATTAATAGTATAGTTGTAGCACGAATTGGTCGTCTCGAACGGGGAAGGACCACGCTCTCACAGAATACCAGCGTAAAATGGCAGCTTGACACTGCTGTGTTTCGTTTGGTGAGTGTAAAGAACCGGAGACCCATTTTACTGGAAAAGAAGCATTCCATCTTAGTGCTCACGGGTGACAACGCATCTACATTTTGATTCTTTACTGAGGATAAATGGTAGTTGTCTATGAGTCACAGCAACCAGTTACTATCAGGTGGACTGTGTGCTCGTTTGTCACCCTATCCTATAAAAATAGTGGATGCTGTTGCCCATAGACATCTCATTTACCCTTAATTAAGAATCAAAATGCAGATGCGTTGTCACCCCTGAGGACTGAGATGTTTGCCTCGTTTCCAGTAAAATGAGTCTCCGGTTCTCTACACTCACCATATGAAACACAGCAGCATTAAGCTGCTATTTTATGCTGGTATTGTGAGAGCGTGGTCCCACCCCGAACGAGCCGACCCATTCGTGCTGCAACCACAATATAGCTGCAACATGGCTCTACCACGTAAAAAACCTACTTTTTTCTATAGAATTTTAATATTGTGTCGTATATTACATAATATGTTTTATAATCATAATGAGAATTTTTTTAGTGTCCTTGACGTACAACAAATTAATAATTATTTACAACACATGTGACCTCATGTGACAATGAATGATACATAAGTAAGATCCTGAAGTAAGGTCACATGTTGGTAAAAAGAAACTTTTGTCTATGAAACAAAGAAATACGTATATCGCGTACTTTGGCTAAGGTCATTAAAATTTGTTTGTTTATGCAAAACTATTTTGTGTAAATTTGTTTTAAAACCATGGTTAACGCACGTTAGCATAATTGAATTCTTAATTTTGAATAAATTTCTCCATTGGACATATACCCCAAAACTCGTTTTGCGGAACAAAACAGACTGGATCGCTATCTATCATCAGAAATTGGAACCCTTCTTTATCCAACACGAAAACAGTAGATTTCAATTAAAAGTACAGATCCAATTTACTGTTACCTAATTCACCTTCTACTAGTGAGGACCTTAACTGGATTACTGTATTAGTTATTATAGCTTTTGATCATCCAAATAAAAATGAAAATCTTGACAGTAGCAAATTGTGCAAGACCAAAGTCATTTGAAACCGATAGCTAATAGTTTCACCTAATAGGAAACTGTAAATAAATGCCAAAGTTTACCATAGTTTCATTTCTACCATCAGTCAGTCAGAACGGCCGATCGCTTCCTCGGAGGCGGTTTTTGCGGCGTTCAATAATGGCGGGAAACGGAGCGGCGACTACCTAATTGAACTTTTTGCTGTTTTCTCGAAACGTCAAAATTCAATATATCCGTATGGAAACACGCTGACATTTTATACGTTAACTAAAATCCTATTAAAAATATAATGTAGCAACATACGTGACAAAGTAGTAATTAGCTACTGTGTAACGGTCTTTGGTTTTCAAACCCAGCTATTTTCCAGAGTCAACAAAACTTTGTTTCCAAGTTAGATTCCACGCCGGGATTAACAACTTGCGAACAGTATCAAAAAATATTGAGTGCGTAGGAGATAATATCCTCTCGTCCTAATAAAAACACACATTGCCAAGAATTGTGTAATGTTTTGTTTTCATTCGCGTTAATTAAGAAAATTGTACCTTTAAAAGAAAATTATATTTTCCATACAATACGAGTATTTTAACATTTGGCTGCTAATTAAAAGTCGTTTGACAATTGTAATTGTGATTTTGTGTAAAAAAAATATATATTTTTCCTAAGGCATCTATCTATCCTAGAGCTTAATCTAGAATAACAACATAATTTTTGTGACATCTTATTTTAATCACGCTTTGATTGTATAAACGTAATAGTATTTTATGATAATTGAGTTTTCACACATTTCCCAACGTCGGAATAATCTAACATTTTACAGAAGACAATTAAATAACTTTATGAATATGACCTATTATTCTTACTAGGACCATTTAGAGTTATAATCCATGCGTGCCTATTGCTTAAGATATTTTTAACTGTAATGTTATTTCGTCATTAATGTTAAAGTACCAAAACAAGTTAGTTTTCGTAACAGACGACAAAGTTTAGGAATACATCAGTTAGGGCGTCGATGAATTTCGTAATAATTGCATTATTTCGTAAGCTGCTTATGATTGTAAGTACAAACATGAAACAATGGATTGTTTAGTGTTATGCAAGATTAAGCCTGTCGACGCTATAGCCATTATTGTTAACGTATTTGCCTACTATAATTTTTAACGGAAAGAAACACTAACTAAACTGACCAGAACTATTGTAATAGGTTCGTTGAAGTAGTTAGCTAAACACACAAAATCCTATGCACCTATGCAAGCATTATGTCATGCGGATTTTCGCTATAATATAATCTATGATGAGGACTGCCGAGTGCCGACAATGGGACTGTCAAAGTAACAATTCAATTGCTCACTAATTTCAAAAGCGTTGTGTGAGGGTGCAAAAATTCTATTTCTAATTTTTTAATTTTTTTAAAAATGACTAACAATACCCCCAAAATTTATAATATACGTTTGACAATGTTACAATTAAAATACGAGGGCGACGCTGAAAGTTTTTAAAACTGGCCACTTGTAAACGTTGTAATTGCTAGTTTGTTCAGTTTTTGATTTTCCAAGAACTTTCAGTGTCATCCTCGTACTAACTTGTTTTACGAAAACCATATTATCGATTCTGCTGTCGGTGTTCAGCAGGGTCTCCTTCCGGGTCCAGCACTTTTCAGTTTGGGAATTCAACCCATCATTTCAAATTTGAAATAATGGGTTGCTGCATCCAAGCATCTGGTACCTGGACGATGGTACACTGGAGGTAGAGCAGATGACGTCCTCAGTGATCTTACTCATATTTTTTGAAATTTTATAAATATTGGTCTTGAACCAAATAGCAATAAATGTGAAATATTTTTTTTCCCAATAATTTATCTAGTTCTAACAGAGACACTTTACTTCGAAATTTCAATCATATTTCTCCAGGAATAAAAACTGTCAGTATAGAATCGCTATACCTGCTAGGTGCCCCGTTGTTTTTCTATAGTATTAAACCTGCTTTAAAAACAAAATTTGATCTGTGACCACATAATATTCTTTTGTTTTCATAAATACAAATAAAATTACAATGGCGGCATGTCATAACGGTGTCAAGAAAAATGACGGTAGAAAGTTAAGTTGTCCGTAAACCCATTACTTGCATTACTTTTCTTGTACCGCGCGCATTGTAAGTTTTCTATGAGTATTTATCTTGATTCAGAGCAACATTGAACATGGTGAATTTACACGTGGTAGAGCCATGCTGCAGCTATATTAATAGTATAGTTGTAGCACAAATTGATCGGCTCGACCGGAGAAGGACCACGCTCTCACAGAATACCAGCGTAAAATAGCAACTTAAAGCTGCTGTGTTTCGTATGGTGAGTGTACGAGTAGAGAACCGGCGACCCTTTTTACTGGAAACGAGGCATTCCATCTTAGTCTTCACGGGTGACAACGCATCTGCATTTTGATTCGCAAACGTGGATAGATGTAGATCTCTATGGGCCACAGCAACCACTTATCATCAGGTGGACTGTGTGCTCGTTTGTCAGCCTTATACTATAAAAAAAATACTCCTGCCTTGAATAGGTTAGTTAGCTTATGAGAATCCATCACCAAGTTTTTCCGCGGGTGTCTTAAAATGCGACGATTGGATATGACATATATTGAAAAACAAAGGTTGAAACAGTATATTTGAAGCTGAGTCCGATGAAAAAGTAACAACTGGCTAACAGCACTAACATCACAGAAACTAGACGTTAAAGACGGACGTCAAAGGCAAGCGTGGCGATTAAGGCAAAGGATCCCTGTAAAACGGCAGAGGCCCATTACTATCGGTTGGTTTATACGGACTGGTGAAGAAGAAGATTCCTTTGCCTGAATACCTTTTTAATTTCATGCAACGTATTAACGTCCCAAAGTCAATAATGCGTGCTATCCACATATAACGAACGCTAATGTGAAGTTTGTGCAAATGTTGGTTTTGGTTGTTTTTTACATGATAACGGTGACAAGCGAGCACACCGTCTACCTGATGGTAAGTGGTTGCTGCGGCCCATAGACATCTGAATCTATCCTCTACTACAAATAAAAATGCAAAGCGTTGTTACCCGTGAGGACTAAGATAGAGTCCCTCATTTCCAGTAAAAAGGGTCTCCGGTTCTCTACACTCACCATACGAAACACAGCAGCGTTAAGGGGCTATTTATTGTTAAGGGGGTATTCTGTGACAGCGTGGTCCTTCCCCGGTCGAGCCGACCCTTTCGTGATACAACTATATAATTAATATAGCTGCAGCATAGCTCTACCACGTTTAAATTTGTTTTCCACCACGTCTGTGGTTAGAATCAGGATCAACAAACTTAATCAGAAATGCTGATAACTAAAACATTCCGACCTTTAAAATTTTATATAATTTAATTTTGAAAAGTAAAGGTTTTTAGCAAACACACTCACAGATAAAACGTATTTGTACTCGTTTTCACAATGAAAATATTTTCTAATCGTAAATACATAGAAGGACAACCGTGGTAGTTCAGAGGGCGAGTGCTCGCTGTGATTTTGACTGTACGCGAGCAAACCGTGTTCGTTATCCGCTAGCATCAATGAAATTGCTAATTGCAAATTTTAGGACGATGAAACCTGTCTGAGTTAAAAAAAAGTTGTCAAAAACTTGTGAGGACAGAGGACATGGAAATTTAGATGTTAACAATCGGACATATTGTTTGCCCTAAATCCCTTTCCGTAATGAGAGGCTAGTGCCCAAAAGTGGGATGTATATTGGTTGTAACTTTACTTAAAAACATATATAGAGCGACTATAATCATCACAACTGGTAAAATTACTTAAACGGATTTTTGATAGGATCTGTAAGAATTTTTATTTACTTTAAGGGATCTGTAGATACTACTGCTGGGCCTATTGACACTATTTCAATAGTAAAAGTGTTGAAGATCTAACACTAGCTATATACATTATAGCTAATGTTTCGCAAACACGAGTTTGTGTAGACGAAGAATAAATTAAATTGCAATAAGTCTAGTGCCGCAATGTACACTTCTTTAATTGGTTATCAAATTGTAGTTAGGAAGAAGTAAATTGTAGTGTAACAAGGGATACCCTGTCCCTGACAGAAAAACAAGTGATTTAGTGTTATGTACGAGTAATAGATTGCGTGAACGGCTGTGCGATTTTGTAACTCTGCTCTTGACATTTGAAGTCTCGTTTTGTTTTAACCGACTTCAAAAAATGAGGAGGTTCTCAATTCGTATGTTGATATATATATATTTTTACTAGCTGTTCCCCGCGACTTCGCCCGCGTGTAATTTTTATTTTTTACGCGGAACCCTAATTATTTTTCTTAAATAAAAGTATCCTAAGTTACTCTTTATAACATCAGCTATCTGCCAGTGAAAGTCCCATCAAAATCGGTCCAGCCGTTACGGAGGTTAACCGCAACAAACAGACAGACAGACAGACAAAAATTTTAAAAAGTGTATTTTTGTTATAAGTACGGTATGTAATTTCATATATGCATTTAGTAAAAAGCTGTTTTTTGACATTACAAACAGACACTTCAATTTTATTTATTTGTATAGATTATTTTAGGTTACAAAATAATACCGTTAACGTTACAGCTCATAAGAGGGAACTCGTAGTTATTAGGAAAACATTGCTGCCTATTTCCTGGTTTGTTTCCCTCTGTCGCCTCTTATGACCCCGACGGGACGATATGGGGTCGTTTTTTTTTATAGAATAAGGGTGATAAGCGAGCACACAACCCACCTGATGGTAAGTGGATGCTGTGGCCCATAGACATCTACATCTGCAATCTGCATTTTATAAATGGTAGAGCCACGCGGCAGCTTTTGCTGTAGCACGGATGGGCCGGCTCGAACCGGGGTGGTACCACGACCTCACAGAATACCAGCGTGAAGTAGAGGTTTACCTCTGCGTTTCGCTTGGTGAGTGCAGGTGGCCGAAGGCCCTTTTTACTGGAAATGAGGCATTCCATCTTAGTCCTCACGGGTGACAACGCATCTGCATTTTGATTCGCAAACGAGGATAGATGTAGATGTCTATGGACCGCAGCAACCACTTACCATCAGGTGGAATCTGTGTGCTCGTTTGTCACCCTTATCCTATAAAAAAAAAAAACATATCGCAGATGCGGTTAATACCCACCGGTAAAGTAATTCAACCACAGTTACACAATCGCACTAATGGTAATTGTATTATACGTTAAATTTACATAAATACATACATTTTCACGTCAGTGATTTGTCACGCGATAATGTAGTCTACGAAGCAAAGAAACAATAAAAACATAAATAAAAAATAAATTGTTATGATTATTCCTCTATAGTCTTTTCCGCTGTAGCATGAAGCTCTTATCTTGAGATGAACTGTGAACATTTTTATCATACTTATTACTTATCGATACTTTCAAAATCACTGATAGATTACAATACAATACAACACATGTGAATCATCTTTGTTAAAGCAATAAAATAGCGCTTAATGAGGGCTAATAATTTTCTGCTCACCAGATGTCGCTAGTAGACACTGAGGTAAAGTTTTTTTGTTGTACAATGTAATTTAATTGAGAAGTTGGTTTTGAATAAAAGTTTATCAGTTTGTAGAGTATTAAATTAATACACAAAACAATGTATCAGTGGTTTGCTCTTTAATGTTTTTACACAATTTTACATTTTTTTAATTTTTCTACTTTTATAACTATCTGTCGTTTGGTTTATTTATTTTTAATCTTATCAATATAAAATATAGCTAATAGTACAGAAAGAAACAAACCTTTTCATTTTCCGAACAGATTAACTTCCCCGCTATGAAATCTGTCAAATATTATACCTCCCTTTCTAGTGGCGCCGCCCTGGTGGCAGAAAAAGTCGTGGATGCCCTTTAATTTCACGGAATCGAATGATTTGTTTTATGAACAAATTGTCCAATACAACTCGGATTTTCTTTTATTCAACTAAAGGTTACCAACAAGCCTATAGTAAGTATAGTCCTAGTCCGTTTAGATCTATCCTCGATTATAATTCAAATGCGGAATAAGATGGATTGTCTCGCTTCCAGTAAAAATCGCCTCCGGTTTTCCTTACTAACTACACATTACACAAAAGTAGAACGCTGTTTTTTTACCCTGGTATTCTGTGTAAGCGTGGTTCTTCACAGTAGATAAAAATCGCGGTGGTTTCTTGGTTTATTGTTGAAGGGTAAGCGAATGCATCTTTGAGCAAAAAAAAAGACATGATACCTACCTACTAAAAGTTTTTGGTCAAAATTACAATAAATTTTTTGCCGATGTCTATTTATTTGGCACGTTCTGTAGCCAAACGGCTTGATGGATTTTAATATATTATCACAGAATAAATAATAGTATGATATTATGCGGTGTCGTTAAATTCGTCTTAATTGTGGGAGTTATCTTTTTTTATTTTGTTTCATTTAATATTACTATTGTTGCTTTAAATAATTATATAATATTACTTAAAAAAGGTCCAATTTACCTGCTAGATTTTGGAATGTAGCAGGTAAATTGGGCCTTTTTTAATTATCACTTGCATAAATAATTAAAGCATGAGATCGCATTTACGTGTTTGGACACGTATTTGAACATTGTATTATACGATGCTTTAAAACGGACTCCAGTGTATAAAATAATCTCTTATTACAAATTACAGGATATCTTGAAGAGATGTTAATGTGAATTTATAATAGAAATTAAATACTATATGGAGGGCGTGCAATAAGGCCCGCCATATACATACGGAATTCCGTTTCGAGATTCCGTTTCGGAATTCCGAACGGTAGGCCACACACAAACGGAATCCCGTTTTGCCCGCAAAATATCGAACGGAAAACTACCGTACGTGTGTGGCGGGTCATAGATTTTATATGGACTTGCTGCGTTCGGGATTCCGAATCGGAATATCGAAACGGAATCTCGAAACGGAATTCCGTATGTATGTGGCGAGCCTAAATAATAATAAGGAGTGTAGGTAGTAACTGTCGTTGAGAAAACTCATATACTTAACAGTTGATATTATTATCATTGCAAATAAATTGTTATTGACTCAGGTGAAATATTCATGCATCAATTACCCGTTGGGTCCCATGTTTTTCGTTTAAATACTTACAAGTATTTTCATAGCTATTAAAAATTCACAATCACGACTTTTCAACATAATCTTTATAGGTTTAGGAATCTGTATGGGCCTCGGAAGAAATGATTACATGCTTTTCGGCAGTTTTGAAAATGTGTTTTTTTTATTTATAAAATAATCATTATTTTCTTCTTTTTAGCCCTTTTTTAGTAGTCCTGGATGTGCAAAATTTTTCACAAAATTTTAAACTTTTTGACCGCAAAGACAAACCAACAGACAAACAATAGAGCGAGTTAATATTAAATTTTTATTGTTTTCTTTTTTCGTTTTAAAAACGTTATGTGCCCCGACAGTAGGATTTTCTCCTATATCGTGGAGGCGGTTTACATACATAAATTGCACACGAACACACAGTCGGACCCGGAACAATTATTAGTAGGCCAAACAAACACTTGTTCCGTGCGGGATTTGTACCCGCGGCCCTGCAGCTCCGCGACCAAACGCTTAGCCACTGCGCTACGGAACTGTCCACTATCTACCGCACTTCATCCAGTTATGAGCTATATTTAAAGTCTCAACTCATCGCTAAGTTATTTTAAAATCGATTACAATATTCGTTCCGAACAGGCAAATAAATAGACCAAGAAGAAAGCCAGTTAATAAAAACGTGATAAAAAACATTTGCGTTACGTGTTGTAGAATTATAGCTTATCTTATAGCTTTAATATCTTTCTACCAAGCATATTATAATATATTCTGTAGTTGTCATGTCTTTTTTCTAAATTGTAATGTTTAATTTTAAAATAAAATATTTAAACAAATGCGATAACATGGAAATTTTTAGATTTTCCTACGTCTCTGCAACACAATTTCGAAAGAAATAGATTCAAAATCATATGCTCATAACTTTGTAGTTATTTATTGGTAATGCGACTTCAATCCATATATACATAATTTATTAGGCATATTTAAAATTAATAAGATGACCTTCAAAGCTTTTAAACAGTTAGTTACTTAACGTTTATAGGCAAGGGCACTTAAGAAATCGAAATGGTAGCCCAATTTTAGAATAGTTGCGTGTGATCTGGCCTTGGATAATCGAGCCCTTTAGTAGTACTATTATTTATTATTAAAAACATATCGCGACTTTTACAATTTATAAATCATACACAGCGTCTCACCTGTAGTACTTAAATGGTAGGCAGAGTCGAAAATGCAACGGGGTACCTACTCTGAATACGTTTAGCTAAAAATAAGGCTTTAGAAGTATTTAGATAAAACATTGTGAAAAAATTGATAGGTGGCTAGCTCATCGCCTACACACTTGTTATGGTTTGTAAAGATAAAGGTAATAAATGTACTTAATATGTAGGTACATCTGGGTCTGGTAACCTGTGAAGATTTGATCAAAGCCTAATCTTTGAATTTATTTGATAGTAACATCCTGAGGTAAGAAAATAGCTTCATGGAAAATTCCAATACGTGAAATTTTGTTACAGAATTTTCATAGATTAATGTTTAAGAAGGTTACCAAATATTTATGACAAAGTAATGTAGGTGTACATTATTTACAAACAAGGTCAGTCAAATTTTCAACGCATCAAACAAAGACAAAGAGTTATGTCTTCAACTATTTTGACAACCCGTGTAAGCAAAATGCACCAAGGTGAACACTGACCGACACGACGGAAACAAATTGGTAACAATGGCGTATTTGTACAAATATCTCATTGTTATTACCTTTCTGCACAGCTTATATAATTTCTTAATATAAATTGACACTTGAAATGAAAACAAAGCATTTGCCTTGGAACATCGATACATTTATGATTACAGCAGGTAAAATATTGTAAAACTATCGCGTTTTTATAGAATAAGGATGGAAAACGAGCACATATATATTTACATCACATCATAGATATCTATATCTATCCTCGATTTAGAATCAAAATGCAGAATGAGTTGGCACCCCTGAGGACTAAGATAGAATGCCTCGTTTCTAGCAAAAAAAGGTCTACATTTCTCTACACTCAGCATACGAAACACAGGAGCATTAATTTGCTATTTCACGATGATATTCTGTGAGATCGTGGCCCTTCCCCGGTCGAGCTGACCAATTCGTGGTTCAATTTTGAAAGAAGTTGGAAAATTTTCCAAACATTGTTTATGATGTTCGTTTATATTGTTTGTGTAATCCTGACATAAACATATTTATACAAAAACAAGTACTTCCTCGTATGGATAAAAGATTTAGATAAAATGCTTTTAAAATGTTTTTAAATGATAATCAAAACTAATCGCAATAACGATAATTTATCGGAGCGCGCTCATATTTAATCAGGAATAGTCTTCAAAATATTCGACAAGCCCTTGAAATTCTACTACATTTATAATTGTCACAGGTTTTCATTGAAAACAAAACGTCACATCACAATGGGCCAATAAGGCTATTTGCTGCCGAACTAGGCACTTCTAATTGAGAAAATCATCTGAATTAACAGAAATGTAACCGATATCGAGTTTCGCAACACAACGCTTCAGGTCAATGACAATTTTGTAATATTTACAAGGTACATAAGATATAACCTACTCCTCATATATACTTAATAATAGGAATTCCTGTAAATATCATTCATAATTTTTTTTTGTTATAAAACAAATTGACGCAATAAAAGAATGTCATTGAATTATTCCGAATTTAAAAAAAAAACTAAATTTTAAGTAACTGTGCTATTTACTGCATTCAACTTTTCACATAGAAAAAATATTGTTCAAATGTAGTTGTTCAAATGTAGTATGTAAGGATCGTGACACTTGGCGATCTGTTCTCTCTGGCTACCCCGTCAGGGATTGTGCGTGAAGATAAGTAAGTAAATGTAGTTTAAGATAGTCAAGAAAAATTTGAAATTGGATGTGGACAATTCTTCGACTACAAACAACAACCTTACCCTAGATATAGATACGATATTATACATATCAATTTATAGACAAGTGGTAAATTCAGATTATATTATAGGGGAATTGGAGAGATTACTTTATAACCACTTTGGACAATATTAACAATAAAGCTTTCACTGGGTAGAGAAAGAGGGTTAAATATAAAATAAAATGCATTCAATTATTACCTCTTATACAACGTGATATTATGTAAACGCACTAATTAATAAACATGATGATTTCTAATGTTTACGCGAACACTACACATTTAAATAAAACTAGTTTTAAGTATTTTATCGAGTATATTAAATTATTTTATATTCCCGACGCTTTGAGCACTTTACAGTACCATGGTCACGTGGGGGACTGAGGTGTTCGACGTCCCAATGTCATACTTTACCACGGTTACCTCCAGATTATAATTATTATAATTAATATAGTTTTTGGTTCGATCTACACATAAAATGAACTTATAGTATCTTGAAGTCTTACAGTTGTACTTCGGGAATATAAAATAAGTTAATATACGCGATAAAATCCGAAAAACTAGTTTTATTTAATAAACATAATTAATTATCACTTTTGTGTTTATTAATTAGCTGTCCTGTATGACTTGTATGGATATTGCGGTATAAGCTAATAACGGTCCGATGGAGCGAGCGTAAATGTAATAAATTAAAACCCTTGTACAGTAAAAAAAACATAAACCACAAAATAAACAGTTCATATGTTAGAAATACTAATCTGTAAGAAATAATTATCATTTTTATCGCTTTACAAAGCGTTACCGCCTCTCGCTGAAAATGAGATTTTTTATCTGTTAAAATTTATTTCAATTCCGTAAATAAGAAATTTGGTAGGAACAAAGTAGGTATGTCGAGTATAATGGATGGCAGAAAATTTCCAATCGATGCTCCAGTAATTAAAAAGACAGTCCGTTGTACAATGATTTGCCAAGCGTCGCCGTAGCAGTATTCAACTAGAACAATTCACAAGTTTTGGTTGTTTGATAGCGAGTCATTTCGTTCATCATCGTTCGCAATTCTCAACAGTATATCCCGGTATAATTTGTTATGTAGGATGTCATAAATCTATGAGTGATACCGCAATGGACCTATTTGACAAGTAATGATAAATGACAACACATAATATTTATATATTATATTATATACAGATATATATTTACTTAAAAGGATGTCCCAACAACGGATTAATGTATCGGTTAATAATATGTTGCCATATCTGTTGTGAACTTGACTAATTTGAATAAGAAAATCATCTGAACTGCCTGTCTGGGAAAAAATAAACCAAAAAAAATTTGCGAGCGTTTTATGTGTATGTTCTATTAATTGATATTATTTATGGTTCAGGTGTTCGAGAAAAAGTGTGATTGTTTCTCGAACACCTGACGTCAACAATGACAGAAATGTAAAAATGACGAATGCGGGTGGCTGAGGACCGTTCTTTCGTGACAATTTGTGGGGGGTCTATGTTCAGCAGTGAACTTTTGATGGGCTATAGTGACTGTTGTGTGAACAGAAAAGAAAGTCAAAAGGAGTTTTGCAACACAACGCTTTCGGTCAATAACAAATTTGTACTATGTTATACATAAGATAGGACCTATTCGCCATTTACTTGTTTGTTCCAATAAATTGGAACTAAAAGAATGTCACTGCCTTATTCCTTACAAAAATATTTAAGTTACTGTGCTACTTACTGCAATCAGTTTACATAACTTATCATACGAAATAACACCGATGTAGTTATGGTGTACAGCCACAAGCATTTTCTTTTGACTCAATTTCGCATTGGGTCATGCTTTGGCTCCCTAAAGTCCAGCCAGAATGATTGCAACGAAGGTATCTGAATATTACACAGGAATCTACCTTTTATCACATTTTATACCAGTGATCCGATTCATATTTGCCTAATTTGTGTGTCAAATCAACAAATTAAGACAAGGTTTCGCGTGTGTTTATTGTTGTCCTTCAGTAAGTCAATACTTTCTTTACTTTCCCAATTGTATGTAAATAGAGATACATTATAAAATTATAATAATGAAGTTTCATAAACAAATAAAATCGAAATCCATTTTTTGTTAGAACTTTGGGTTCGGCACGGATTGATCTTAGGATTTATGACATATGGAATCAAGCATCCCGACCACTAAAGGCGTGGTCATAAGTCTTCGTTTATCTTAAAATTGGACGGATGATTCAACATAATTTCTTTGTAACCAACAACTTAGCTTCGTATGCACAGGATGTAGCCGACAATAATGGCGCTAATTGTGAATTGAATGAAAGGATATCGCAATCATTGTAAAAGAATAAGAATGCACCGAACAAATATGGTATCCTGGTGTCGACATCGGTACACAGTTGAAAACAAAATTTAGAATTTCAATAATTCCGTATTCAGTACACTTCATCTCTCTTTACCGTTCTTCATCTTAATCAGGTTGTTACGCTTTAATGTTTGCAATTAGATGAGTCCTTCACAGTGTATTTGACGAATTATATTTTTCTAACCAAAAATCTTTCCGTGTATAATTGATATTAATTATTGTTGTTTTAAAGTTGGTAAAAATTACCTTGCGTACATCCGCTCGATAAAATAAAATGATGTGTCTTACCTAGCTTGAAGAGCACCTCCCGTCCGCTCTCAATTGCGTGCATTATGCCCGTCACCACTAATCTCTGCACCACTACTCCCAACACCACTACACTAGGAAAGACACACCACTTACGACAATACGACACGTGTTTCGCGATGGCTCATGTGCCATCGCAGAGTCTACATCACCATGGTACTGGGATTAGTGGTGACGGGGATAGTGCACGCAATTGAGGGAGAGCGGGAGGTGCTCTTCAAACTAGGTAAGACACATCATTTTATTTTATCGAGCGGATGTATATGCAAAGTAATTTTTACCAACTTTAATATAATGGATTTCCGCAAAGTAACATCTGATTCTATTAATGATATTTGTTTTTTACGTTAAAAATGCTGAATTATTCAAAAAATTAAATGAACGATCTAAAGGATTTAAAGGGGAATGCCCTTATCTCCATAACGAAGCGATACTCGTAAATATGTGGAATGGTTGGTGAAATACATTTATAAAAAAGCCTTGATTTTTTGTGCTCGGTATGCGGCATACTATGTGTACGCACTTATTGTAAAGAAAATACAACTTTAACGTGATACAGCTAAAATTTTAATTGGTGTAAACAGAAATCAAGCATCAGTTTTTAAATACCTTGTAATTTTATAGGTTGAGTTAAACTGCAATTTGCAAGCTTGTTATTGGGTGTTCAAAATCGAGGACACACGAATACTTTCATCTCTTCAATCATAACTTTTTTTATAGTATATGGGTGATAAACGAGCACACAGTTCACCTGATGGTAAGTGAATGTTAAGGCCCATAGATATCTACATTTGTCCTCGATTCAGATTCAAAATGCAGATGCGTTGTCACCCTTGAGGACCAAAATGGAATGCCCCTTTTCTAGTAAAAAGGGTCTCCGGTTCTCTACACTCACTATACGAAACACAGCAGCATTAAGCTGCTATTTTAAGCTGGTATTCTGTAAGAGCATTGTCCTTCCCCGGTCGAGACGACCCATTCGTGCTACATTACAATAAAGCTGTAGCATGACTTTACCACGTATTAAATAACTTTTATAATATACGTGGCTCGAATTTTCTTCTAGCTGTTCCTTGACAGGTCGTTGCTGCCTTTCTTGTCAGTGTTCGTTATTTGGCAAATAAATGTTGTCATAATCTTCCGCCACCTCTTCGCGTTATTAGATCCAAAAATCCTACTTCAAAATACTGTATAAAGCATATTTTTTACTGCCAAGGTACGAAAAATGTTATTAGATGACGTATCAATTCGAGGATTACCAAAATCATATATAATACCTTTTTCCTATTCTTAAAACGTTTGCATAGCCTAGATAGTAATTTAGTTGCATAATAATATTATTATAAAACGATTATATAAGAACATATTATTGTACAAGGAAATGAAACCAAATTTTTTTTAATGAATAATTCCATACTCCATAATATACTCCAGAATACGAGTCGTACGTACGTAATACGACTCGTATCAGCTGAGGTAACTCTGTTAGTGCTTTTTCCCACGCTCCGGTTGCCGGGTAGCCGGTACATAGGCTGCACTAAAAGTATCGGGAATGGAATATTTCCACTGTTCCTGTCATATTAAAATCTTTTTAATTGAAAACTCCTTGGTTTTAAAAATCGAATACCATTTATTTATTTAAAAAAAGATTCTCGGTCTTGTCACTAGGTTTTGTCAAACTTGTTTAGTCGTTGAGAAAATGGAATTGACTCGAGAAAATTAAAGAGCGATGATTTATTATGACTTTCGAAGTGGTTTAACACTAAAACAGTGTGTTGACCGGATGATTTCTGCATTTGGTAATGAAGCCCCATCCAAAACCACAATTTATCGCTGGTTTGCTGAATTTCAACGTGGACGTGTCAAGCTCCGTAATGATCCCAGTCAAGGTCGTCCAAAAACTGCAGTCACCCAAGAAAACGTTGATGCTGTGCGTAAACTGATTGAGGAAGATCGACATGTGACATACCGCGAAATTCAGGCAACTTTAGACATTGGCATGAGTCAAATACAAATCATCTTGCATGAACAATTAGGTGTAAAAAAGTTGTTTTCCCGATGGATACCGCATTCGCTCTGTGAAGAGCAAAAAGCGGCTTGCGTTACTTGGTGCGTCAGAACTCTCGAAAGATTCCACGCAGGATCATCAAATGCTGTATACAACATCGTATCAGGTGACGAATCCTGGATATACGCGTACGAACCCGAAACAAAAAACCAGTCACGAGTTTGGGTGTTCGAAAATGAGTTAAAGCCAACAAAAATTGTTCGTTCACGGAGTGTTGCAAAAAAAATGGTGGCCACGTTTGTCTCCAAAACCGGCCATGTTATGACTATTCCTCTTGAGGGACAAAGAACGGTTAATGCAGAATGGTATGCTAGCATTTGTTTGCCACAGGTCGTTTCTGAACTCCGTAAAGAGAACTGCAACCGCCGCATCATCCTCCGCCCACAGAACAAAAGAGTATTTAGAGCAATAAAACATAGAATTATTAGACCTTCCGCCGTGCAGCCCCGACCTAAGCCCTAATGATTTCTATACTTTCCCTAAAATAAAGAATAAATTGCGTGGACAGAGATTTTCATCACCTGAAGAAGCTGTGGACGCCTACAAAACGGCCGTTTTGGAGACCCCAACTTCCGAATGGAATGGTTGCTTCAATGATTGGTTCCATCGTATGGAAAAATGTGTCAAATTTCGCGGAGAATACTTCGAAAAGCAATAAATACATTTTTAAATAGTAATATTGTGTCACTTCCTTGATTCCCGAAATTTTCAGTGCTCGTAGTATATAAGTTGTATAAAAGTTGGTTGTTCTATTTAAATTATTTTAAAATTTTGATAATTTTTTTTTATGTGAAGTAGACCTTTAAATCCGTAATGTAAATATAAGTAAAGAACAAATATCTTAATATAAAGAACAGGGTCTTTTACAAAATTTCACACTTCAAGATCGTAATCACTAAAACGTAGTGATTACATGGTCTTTGGTAATCACTGTGAATTTTGCCGACGTACATAGAAAATAGGAAGTCAAGGGCGATTTGTAACACGTTGTTTGTACAAGTCTAGGAAGCTAGAACAATGTCACATAAAAACTACTAATATCTCTCATAATTATTATCTGCACGCAATTGTCGGAAAATATATCTTATGATATCGATAGATAAATGCCGTCTTTGGTTGCTAAAGTACAAATTAAAAAAAACTTATACATCTATGTGCCTCTTTTTAGTTCGGAAAGTTATAATTCTTCAAGAAATTTGAATCCTTTATTTATTTCTACCGACTTCAGGAAGTCTCAATTCGTCAGAATATTTTTTATGTACGGATGACAGATGCTCCCACATAAATTTGGTTAAGGGTTTATTGAGTCAGTGAATCGAAACCAAACATTGTTAGAACTACGAAAAACTTTACTACTTATAAACACAGGTTATTATAGGTGATTTACGTAGGAACATTTATCTTACAACGGCGGACAAATTGCAGACTTAACAACGCTGACAGTTGCCATACTTCACGATGGTATAGTAACGTATCTTATACATGCATACTCGTACATATATTTTTAAACGATCTCTTATACTACTTATATTGGCTCACGGTCTTCGCGATTATTTCATCACAACAACAATCTGATGATGAAATCCATGAGAAAATCATCAACTCTTTAATTTGCAAAGATGCACGGCATGTGGGTGAATAATTCTTTCTGACTTACTATTGTTGATACAATTAGGGATTTTATCAATATCAATTAATTAATTCTTATATTTATGCGATTACCGCACAGGGACACATTACATGGATACATACATACAATACATTTATTGACGCCATTTTTCGATAGTCAGACACTATACAAAAGAATAGAAAAATACTTCTTTTTTCACGCGCTTTTATTAGCTTCGGGTGTATCTATCTATCTATTTAACGGAATCTTTTAATATAATTTTCACCAACGTGAAGACGGCCGATTGACGTGAAAATTTACACTATCAAGGACCGATGAAATACAATAATTTCATAACTTTATACCAGTATCATGAATAATTACACGCTTTGTATTAGATTGACCTTCATGTAAAAGTAATGAAATTTTGTAATTAAATTTTAACCCACTTCTAGAAGTCTCATTTGAAATTTTGCAGTCGTATTAAGAACTGATGCTAATACAATAATTTCAAGACTATGACCCAGTATTCTCACTAGAATCATCACAGCTCACGATCAATGCGTGTTGCTTAATTCTTCTTCTTAATAACTGGCTTTACGGCTCTGGGATCTAGCCCTTCTGAGCCTAAAGTTACAATATATTATAATTATCCTTCATAGTATACTGCTTCACAATATATGATGCGTCACATTGTGCAGCCCTTGCGAGATTTTGACGGCAACTTTAGCCAGCAGACAGCTGACGGTTGGCGATGGTATCTCAAGGCGCCTAAGCAGACAGACACGTTATTTTGAGAATCACATCACCATCAGAGCACTTGTTTCACAGTTTCCACTAATATTTCACATGCGCAGACACTTAACACACAAAATCGCACCACTTTTACATATCAAAGTCCACTTCAAACCACTATTTAAACAGTAATACAGGAGCAGCAAACCGCCGCCGGTCAAGTTCCCGCCAAAACTCTCCGTGTTGCTTAAGTTTTATAATTGCCTAAGAGTAAGTTCATATAGCGAGTAACCAAAGACAAATCATTCACACGATGAAAACATTACATAATATCTCTTCTGCTTTAAAAGCTTGTTGTAGTTTGAAGTGAAAATCTTTACAGATGTAAATACTTGAAATACAATGTGTATTTTTTTTTCTTATAAACTTAGAAAAATAATTTAGCGGGCTATACGGGCTTTAACTGTTTATTAATGATATAAATAAAATTGACAAAGTTTTGAAAGTTCCAGATATATACTCGTATACTGTAAGCTAAGGGAAAAGTAAAAAAAAACCTACTTAATGATATAATTTTCTTCCCTTTTTGTTTGTACAAGTTTTAATTTCTATACGAATACACATTTGTTACTTTCAAAGGTACAACGAACATTAAATATATATTTTTTTTTTATAGGATAAGTGTGACATACGAGCACACAGTCCACCTGATGGTAAGTGGTTACTGTGGCCCATAGACATCTACATCTATCCTCAATTACGAATTAAAATGAAGATGCGTAGTCACCCGTGAGGACTTATATGGAATGCCTCGTTTCCAGTAAAAAGGGTCTCCGGTTCTCTACACTCACCATACGAAACACACCAGTGTTGCTATTAGAGATAGAGCTGCTATTTTACGCTAGTATTCTGTGAGAGCGTGGTCCTTCCCCGGTCGAGCAGATTCCTTCGTGCTACAACTATACCTACTTATACGTATCATGGCTCTACCACGTAAAAAAATTGATAATTGTGCTTATTTCTTATAAAAGCACATTTTAACATATTTTACGGCATTCAATAGAAATCTGAGATTGTTACTAAGGCATTTTTCCAATTGAATTTGGATTTACATTTACAGTATACAATATATTTCCATTCCAGCAACACGTTTTTCCACACGTTTATCCTAACTATGGCATTTACGGTTCACAATTAATATCATTATTTAGCCCGTATAACACGTTAAATGACTAATGGGTGGTACCTATCTAGAACACCGGTTACTTTTGTAAACAGTAGCAATCATAACCATATAGGATCTTATTTTTATATCCTCTATTTGACGATACCTTTTCACGTTGAAAGCCTTTCCTATTCTCACTACAGTCAAGTGGTGAATGCAGTGCCAACACTCTCGAATAGGTTATATAGTTCCCAATTACCAATTTGTTTTTCCGCCATCGGTTGGTTTTCGAAGTCACGTCCGTCAGTCAGTCTAGCTGTGCACTAGCAATGATTGCAACTAGACAGCCAATTGGAGGAAATTTTCTTTTGTTCCAGTAGAGTTATAACTATTGATGTTACTCTATAGAATTTTCATGCTGTGCCGTGGAAGTGCTAAATACTTACTACTTACTTGTAAGTCATATAAATATTTTGTCGGTGTAGGATTCGAGCTCACGGCTCTCAGCCCGATGACTATACGCTCGCTACTGAATACAATGTTTTTATAGAGATAGCGTAAGATGAATCGTTACAAAGAAGCAGAATACAAGAAAATACTACGTTTACAATTACGAAGTACTTAATTACTTAACAACTCAGGCCATTTAATTTTACGACAGTCTGCTTAGTTACAAGAACTTAAAAGAGCCATTACCATTTAAGTCGTCATAAGGTTGCGTATGTGAACATATAAACAAACAACGGGATGGTTGTGTGTGCTCTCCACAGTTTGAGTTAAATATAGTAGCAGCTTGTAGCTGTTGCGACGTACGTTAGTAAGTGGTCAAAAATAGATAAATTGTCCATTAAACTGCTCTTAAATGTCCTCCCGGTCTAAATATAAATAAGTTTATTGTTGACTACGTCTATAATCGTCATAACATTTTATAGAATTGCCATGTTGTGTATACAACGGCGCACGGATATGAGTGTGTGTTTTTAAATCAGTGAACAGTTGGTTCGCTGATTTAAAAACAGTCGCTTTTCTACACCTGCTGTCTTTGATGGACATATTGACCAACACAATAAGAAATAGACGCAAATGCAAATAACTGCATAGTAACAATAGTCCTGGCAATGCCCTCCGATAAGAAAAAGTAAAGATACAGTAACTGAGGTTACGTTTTTTTATAGGATAAAGTGTCACCCTCAGCAAGCACTCAGTCCACCTGATGGTAAGTGGGTGCTGTGGCCCATAGACATCTACATCTATACTCGTTTGCGAATCAAAATGCAGATGTGTTGTCAGCCGTGAGGACTAAGATGGAATGCCTCTTTCCAAGTAAAGGTCTACGGTTCTCTACACTCACCACAGGAAACACAGCAGTGTTAAGCTGCTATTTTAAGCTGGTATTATGTGAGAGCGTAACCCTTTCCCGGTCGAGCCAACCCATTCGTGCTACAACTATACCATTAATATAGCTGCAGCATGGCTCTGACACGTTGAATAAACGTATACTATGCGACTATCGAACTTACAGTAAACGTGATGGTGTGGCTATTGCAGTCCATGGACGCCTGCCGCTAATTCTAACAAGGGAGGCTACAGATGCGTTATTACCTCCGAGGACTAATATGGAATGCCTTACAGCCTGCTATTATACTGGCTCTCTATATCCGTCAGCTTCAGCACACACTGCTATTTGGCGGCACGAATAAGCAAATGGGTGGTAACTACCTAGAACTCGAATACGTAAGAGGATTCCTATCAGCTAGTAAACGTTTTACATTCTGCAGTGATATTCCAGTTCCAAACAGAAAGTAAACAAAAAAAATTCATACTACTTTAATATACATAATTATATATTTTAATATAATAAAAAATACTTGAAAAACATCTTGATGGAATATCGTAATTAATTATAAGTTTCAGTTTCAGCATACGTAATGAAGAAAATAAGGAAACAGAGTTAATGTTAATTATATGTAGCAACGTCAGTAGCAAAGTTAAATAAATTATAACAACAGCATTATATTCAAAATAGCCTATGCTAAACATTACATGACTCACTTCTGTCATTCAATACTCCATTGTTTTCCATCAAAGTGACTAGCACAATATGTTATGTGGGTATAAAAGGGTATAATATGTATCCTGTATAATGAAATGACAGCGTTGCTTTTGAACGATCTTTGTGAAACCTTACACTGTTCATTTTGCTTTCTCGCTGAAATCGCTTTCTCCGCACTGCATTGTTATTGTAATTCAATACATAAGAATGATAACCGCCCACTATTTAAGGGACTACGTCGGGACATTCTAACAACTATATATTATAACAACGTATTTTTGGTTGCAGCCACTTACTGTGTGGTGGCGTTGTAAGAATAACCCTATCCCATCGTCGTCCGTCGTCCCGTGGGTGTCATAAGAGGTGGCAGAGAGAAGCAAAGCGAAAGATGAACAGCGTACGATATAGATGCACGCTGCAGCTATATTATAGTTGTAGGACAAATGGGTCGGTTCGACCGAGAAAGCGCCACACGTTCACAGAATACCAGCGTAAAATAGCAGCTTTATGCTGCTGTTTCGTATGGTGAGCGTAGAAAACCGGCCTTTTTTACTGGAAACGAGGCATTCCATCTTAGTCCTCAGAGATGACAACGCGTCTGCATTTTGATTCTTAACCGAGAATAGATGTAGATGTCTATGGACCACAGCATCAACTAGTCTTATCCTTTCTATATTGGAAAGGCTTGGGTACAGTGTTGAAGGCACGAAGACGATGACACACACAATCAGGCCCGAACCAATAATAAATTGCTTTGCACATATATTCGCATCACTACGTGTCGAATCTAAAATCAGCAAGTAGCAACTAAATCATCAGATAATTTGTCGACAGAGCCAAGCAATTCTCATCTATATACTTAATACTACAAAAGATAAAAGCGACCTCCACAGAACAAAAGCCTCGTGACCTCGTTACATGGATAATATTGTTGAAGATTTACAAACAAATGTGTACAGGAAGCCATTATAAAGGTTATTGACATTTCATGTCTCGAGATTTCTGATCTTTAACCGAAGAGTCCAAGGACTACGTAACAAAATAAAAACAATTGGTGTAAACACTGATAGTGCAATCACAAATACACAACGTACCGAACTGTTGCGTTATCTCAGCGGTTGGCAAGGCGGTGAACAAGTTATTATTTTGTGTTATTCATGCGTCAAACAATTGAAAAATGAACAGTCCACCGCTGGACATGTAACTCTTAGACATATTTAATGCTTATTTAATGTTGCTTTTATTCAGAATTAAAGGGATTTTATTATTAACTAGCTGTTCCCCGCGAATTCGCCCGCGTGTAATTTAAGTTTTTAATTTTTTGTGCGGAACCCTAATTCTTTTTCTAAAACAAAAGTGGCCTAAGTTACTCCTTATAATATCAGCTGTCTACCAGTGAAAGTCCCATCAAAATCGGTCAAGCCGTTACGGAGATTAGCCTGAACAAACAGACAGACAGACAGACAAACATTTTAAAAATTGTGTTTTTGTTATAAGTACCATATATACTTTCATATGCATTTAATCTAAAGCTGTTATTTTGACGTTACAAACAGACACTCCAATTTTATTTATTTGCATATATTGTATAGATATACATAAATACAGGACGCATCTTACGACACTCACTGGATGAGATGAGCTGGTGGTTTCTTCTATGCCAGCACCAGGTGATGTGGTATATTCTCTAATATCTACAACAAATATATACTACTGAAAAATTTTTATAAATTCGACTCCTCCTAAAAATCCTCTAAATAGTTTAAAACTACATGAACCATAAACAGCATATGCCTCTCCCATTGTAGCAAGGATTTATATAGAAGGGGTTGGGTTGCATTTTTTTATTTTTTATTTTTTTTATTTTATAGGATCGGGTGACAAACGAGCACACAGTCCACCTGATGGTAAGTGGTTACTGTGACCCATAGACATCTACATCTATCCTCAATAAAGACTCAAGATGCAGATGCGTTGTCACCCGTGAGGACTAAGATGGAATGCCTCTTTGCCAGAAAAAACGGTCTCCGGTTCTCTACACTCACCATACGAAACACAGCAGCGTTAAGCTGCTATTTTACGCTGGTTTTCTGTGAGAGCGTGGTCCTTCCCCGGTCGAGCCGACCCATACGTGCTACAACCATAATATAGCTGCAGCATAGCTCTACCACGTAGAAATGCATGCGACACTATCCTGGTATCCTTTACATACTTTTGTTTCGTTAAAGTTATGGTATAAGTTAATGTTAATATTAAAAGCTAAAGTTAAAGTTACAGCCTATATATGGACGTCCCACTGCTGGGCCTTCTCTCATTTCTGAGAGAGTTTTAGTTTGAGTTTAGAAATATATTTTTTTCTTACTTCTCAGACATGCAGGTTTCCTCACGACGTTTTCCTTCACCGTCGAGCACGTGGTAAATCAGCACTTAAAATTGTAATTAACAATTTCGTTGGTGCCGGCAGGGATCGAACCCGGGTATCTCACATAGCTTGAAATTTACAGCGAGCGTTTAGCTCCTGAGTTACTACGGCTCTAATGTTAGAATGAATATAACGCTATTAAAGTTCTCTTTTTTTTATAATAATATAGGCTGACAGGCTTTGTTATTTCTTTCTAAAACAGCCCAGTCAGTTAGATCTGACGTGACCATAGAGTAAGGGTTGTGATAAAATACTTGTGTAGAAACCATGTAAGCACGCACGCTCACGTGAAATGATTACCGTCGATTAGCGTAAGTTCAGCTTTTGTTTCTGAACAACGGGAGTCATGCCGCGGAAAGGAACGAAATAATGAGATCTACAATGTGACTTAATTTGTAATACAGAGTTCAAAATAATTCAACTACAGAACACAAGTTAATTTATAGATAAGAATCCATTTATTATTATTATTATTAGTACCACTGTTCCATATATGATATATATTTTTAATCAAAGTTTCGGTATAATTTTTATAACTAGAAATAGTGCAATTTGAAAGGAAAACATATCGTATATACTTTTTACTGACAAGCACTTTAATTTTGAAGCGAGCAACCTTTTTTCAACTACACCAGCAGCGACCATTGGTAACAGCCAACTTCTCCGTCAACGCAAGCAATAACGCTGTGACCGTCACACATCGCGTGCGCGTTCCGTTATCGGCAGTAGATAAGATTTAATTTCCTTGCTCCTTCGAATAGTAGAAAATAGTGGACACATTTGGCCAGAAGATACATCACACCAGGCCCGGTCAACGTCGGGCAGTTCAGAAGTTCCCAGGTGAGTGTGAATAAAAACATTTACTAACTCGCTTTAGTGTATCGTGGAATTTAGTAATCGATTATAAAACAAACTACCCAATTAGCTCCAGAGACTTGAAATAATGAACATAACTCAGAATCGGATGTCAATGTAAGAATATTTAAAAAAAAAAACAAGTGCTTTATTAAAATTTTAATACATTTTTTTTTAATTTCATTTGTTATTTATTGCCTCGGTCTACCTGGTACCAACCTCGTAAATGTTTTTGGTGTTAAGGAATGGAAAGCCAGGTCAATTACAGACTGGATGACATTACATTCGCATCAACAGCATCGATAGCAACCAGCTGTTGATTAAACCATCAGCTGACCTGACTACGAAAAGTAATAATTATGACAAAACTTTCCAATATACGAGTAAAGAACGGAGTGGACTCGATGACGACATGACTTTAGGTTATCGGGAAGTTAGGTTAAAACCGATTACAAAATGTATGCTGTACAGATAGACTAGCAACCGAGTTAATAAAAGTGTGTTAAGATGTTTATTTCAAAGGTACGGTATTGTAAGGTCCTCAATGTAAAATTCCCAGTATTGTAGAACTAATAATATGAAAAGCGGAATGAAAAAAAAGCTACTTATCTTGTATACTAAACCACAAATAATCTCTTTATTAACTTTATTTTATGACTTTTACAACCGTGTAGTGGCGGTGGAAGAATATCCACCACCCCATATCCCCCTATCCCGTGGGTATCCTAAGTGGCAACAAAAGGAATAAAATCAGGATATAGACAGCAGCGTGGCAACTGTTGCAAATATCCAAGCTATGAGGCAATCCATAAAGGAGGCCTATGTTCAGCACTTTAATAGGCTGTAACGGTAACAGTTACGGTATTTTATGACTAAACATTTACGTTTAAAAATAAATAACTCAGTTAAATGCACAACATGCGTCAACAAACCAAAAATAAACAGGTTTATTTTATTACAATATACTTAATATATTCTTATTTTTCATTTAATTATATGCGCATGATTCAGCTTCAGAACCAATAAACCTAGCAAGCTAACAGCATAGCAAAATGGCGAAGCAATCAGCTTTGTAGCGGTTCCTAACGGTTGCCGTTGAGCAATCAGTTTCAAAATAGGAGGTTCAGATGCCTGGGTGATCAGTAATCGATTGCTGAAAACAGAATTTGAAAATTCGAAACCGTTCTCGAGATAATCGTGGGACAGACGGACAGACAACGTGAAATCAATAAGTGAATTCGCAAGCTTCGCCACTTAATAAGGCGCTGCTCAAACGTGAACACTTTTTGTTATTGACACGGCACAAATCACAGGAAGCCGTAGTCGCTGTGTGGACCAACCTGTATTGCTTGCGGACTGTGAAATTTACAGCGAGCGCTAACCATCTGAGCTACCACGGCTTTTGGTGAGGTTATGATAAGGAGCAAATTGTCCCGGAAAAAAATTCTGTATACTGTGGAAGGTAACATAATGTCACTATCACATACATCTACATATTACCACATATTATTCTTCTTTGTCAGCGTGTGAAAGTTCACCGTTGGACATACCGGAGATAGACCTGTTCCGGCATAAGGAGGATTTGCTATAATCGCCACGCTTGGCAAGCGGATGGGTGATCGCAGTACCACTTGCACCTTTGAAGTTGCTCCCTGTCTGGATATTTCACATGTGACGTATAACGAGAAAGTTATACCACCGTACATCGGAAGCGCATACTTCATATTAAGCACAGTTAAATCTTTAAGCCCCTGTCTTATTAATGTCGGGAACTTTATGTAAAAATTAAGTGTATGTCTATTTTGAACACATTTTTCTTTTCATTTTTACTATGTACTGGCTATTGCCTTATACACTGGTTAAAATTAAGCAAACGGCGCTTGCAATCGGTCGGCCACTCATAGCATAATAGTATCACAAGCAACTCTTAATAAGAAATATTTGCCTTCTGGGACATTCTAAGAAAGACTTGTTATGGGTTGATTGAGTTAACATGGTTCCGGGCGGCGTTTAGTCTATAACTTATTCCTTTGTATTCTCCCTAGGTTAACACTACACAGAGCAGTTCTGTTTATACGATACGATCTATATATATAACACTGTCATAATCCAATGTTTTTATTTCGATTAATATTTTTTTTTCGATAAATAAATTATTTTAAAAATTAGGAAACTTAAATTACTAAAATTTCTCACTTATACCGCAGACATCCAGCAAACAAACGTAACAAAAAAAAACATAGAAACAGCCTTAATTTTCCGTATTACAGTTTATTTAAAAATTAATTGTATCGGACTAGTTTTGTTTAAACAGGAGAATAAGGATGACGATTTTATCAATTTTTATAGCTAAATATAACAATTCCGAGCTACATTTACCTCTCTTGGTTATCTAGCTCGGTCTACTGGACACAGCGCGGCAGCAATAGATCGTTAAAAATATATTCTTCAAATTTCTTGCATTCCGGATATCCCATTAATAACATAACACACAGATAACTCTCACGCCTGTCACCCAACGGGGTAGACAGAGAGATCTTGATTCATCTCTATATAAAAAATCATCGCCCTATATCAATTCTTTCTTGCTTTTCCAAACTATTTGAAAGTCTTGTGTACCCACCTTTTGCCAAGCACCTTGATCATTTTCTTACCAGCTCGCAGCATGGATTCAGAAGTGGATTGCCAGTACAAACTAATTTGTGCAATTTTACTTCCGATCTCATAAAAGAAGTAGATAGGGGTCTGGAGATCGACGTCATATACACGGACTTTAGCAGCGCATTCGACAAGGTTGATCACAAGCAACTCATTAACAAACTTTCTCTGTATGGTATTGGTCCCTCCTTGATTGGATGGTTTAGATCTAATCTAGAGAATAGATCCCAAATTGTTGTTGTCAATGGTTTCGAGTCCCAAATGTATCAAGCTCAATCCGGGGTGCCTCAAGGTTCGCATCTGGGCCCTCTATTATTCTTGGCTTTTATTAACGACATCGCTACAGAAATAAAAAATTGTCGTTGCTCGTTATTTGCTGATGATTTAAAAATTTATAAACCAGTAAAATCAGTAGAGGATATAAAGTTCATACAGGATGATCTGAATAGAATATCTCATTGGTGTGAGGTCAATAGTATGAGTCTTAATGCTAACAAATGCTTCTACGTAAAATTTACCAAAAAAAAAATACTTGTATCTCGTTACTCAGTTGGTAATGTAGTTTTGTAAGAGTTATCGGAGATTAAAGACTTAGGAGTAACTATTGACAGAAAGCTAATCTTTAAATCTCATATAAACATTATTGTTAATAAAGCCGCGAAGTTCTTAGGATTTATTAAACGCAATACAAAAGGGTTTTCTTCTAGGACTAAAATTATTTTATATAATGCTCTTGTAAGAAGTCACCTTGAATTCGCTAGTGTAATAACGAATCCATCTTTTAGTGTGCACTCCCAACGCGTTGAAAGTGTACAGCGTGCCTTCACTCGACATCTTGCCTTCCATGCCAGTGGTATCTCACATAGGCAGCCTTACTATCAGCGACTGGCTAAGTTTAAGATAATGTCTCTCCGAAATAGACGAGACATTCTAGATCTGTGTTTTCTACATAAAATAGTACACAATAAAGTTAAGTGCAGTGACCTTCTTGATCGCATATTGTTACCTGTTCCGCATAAATGTCCCCGTTGTCGCATCTTAAAAACATTTTATATTCCTTTCGAGAAAACTCATCTCGGGAATCATGCTCCTATTGTTCGTATATGTGGCAAATATAACGAAATAACCAAAACCATACCTAGCATCGATATATTTCACGACTCTTTTAAGACCTTCAAAATTAAACTTACTAGGCATTTATCGCCTAGTTCCTGTTAAAAATTATATTTTGAATAGAATCTATTTTATACTTTTAATCCTTGTCACGACATCTTTCAAATTTCCTACCATATCATTCATAGTCACCAGTGAACTTGTTTTATTTGCGCTCACTGAGAATTACTCGTAACATAACGTCATAATTACCGCATTTTTCAACATCAATTTTACTCTTATGCTTCTTCAGCCACACTTAACTTTCACTATCGTACATTAAGGTAAAGCATTGTGAATTACCATACGTGCCCTTATTGACACATCCCGACTACCTACAATAGAGTGAAATGTCCTAAGCCCTCTTTGTTCTTTATTCCTACTAAACACACAGCCTACCACTTCCTCTTCTAACTCCCCTTCTTATAATTTCATACAGCGCTACATTTTCTTCTCTTTCAAAAACCGTATCTTTAATCTTACTCGCGTGCGCTTTCATTCCCCTTTCTTTTAATTGTACGTTCATAATTGTAGCCATCATTGGCGCTATCCCGTTGACGACGCAAATAATATGACTTGATCGTCAATATACAAGTAATCTCATAAAGCAAATGAAGTGTCTGTTTGTAATGTCAAAATTACAGCTTTTTACTAAATGCATATGAAAGTATATACGGTACTTATAACAAAAACACAATTTTTAAACTTTTGTCTGTCTGTCCGTCTATCTGTTTGTTTGTTTCGGCTAATCTCCGAAACGGCTGGACCGATTTTGACGGGATTTTCACTGGCATATAGCTAATGTCACAAGGAGTAACTTAGGCTACTTTTATTTTACAAAAAGAATTGGAGTTCCGAGCAAAAAAAATTAAAACCAAAATAACATGCGGGCGAAGTCGCGGGGAACAGCTAGTATAAAATAAAATATATAGTTATTTCAACTGTAATTTATCACTCACCCTTCAAATGTTTACGCTTATGTAATACAATTTGCAGTTTGAGCCTTTGAGGATATTTTGCACAATAATATTTTGCATATGCAATTGGACACAATAGCATAAAATGTGCAAATATGTCATAACACTGTTGTACGTAATGGACGTTATATGGCTGCAAACGAGGCTAAACCCCACCATAAATATTATCGAGCAGATTTCTAAGTCTTCCAATCCGCTTTAGAAAAGTAAAAACATGTTTTATAAATCGTTAGAAGTTATTCCCTACGCTAATTTCTTAGCGGTCTCATTTAGTTCTCTTCCTCCTCGTCTTATACATCATCATTACAGCCCTTCATAAGTCCACTGCTGAACATAGGCCCCCCCCAAGGAATGCCACAAAGCACGGTCCTGAGCCACCTGCATCCATCCACTTCCTGCATGTCTTACCAGGTCGTAACTCCATCTAGTGGGGGGGTCGTCGTGGTTTCTCTGCGTGATAAACTTAGAAATGAAGATATCCGCAGTAGAACCAGAGTAACCGACATAGCCCAACGGTTAGTAAGCTCGAAGAACCGACAACCGATGGGGAAAAAGGTTCTCGAGTGTCAGCCTCGTACCGGTAGGTGAAGTGTAGGGCGCCTTATAGATAAGATTCTTTCTTCAGATTTTAAAAATAAAACACGAAAGATACACCTGCAATATATTAAAATGTTTTTGTTTCCTATGATTCAGGTAAGGTTTACATGAGTCATATAAGAATCACACAGGGGACATAAAAAATATGGAAATAAGCAAAGTATTGCAAAAAAAAAATGCAAGCAACCTGCATTTACACCTATATGTTCTTTCATTCCATAGTAATTCAATCTTATACTGATTTGGAACGGTACATGAAAGGATTTCTAACTGACATAAATTGAATATACAATGCCATTTTGCAGCTGTATTATATAGGTGCATAACAAAACGGAAGGGTCGGCTCGACTGAGGATGGACTACACTCTCGTAGATTACCAGCGTCAATAAGCAGCATAAAGCTGCTGTGTTTTATATGGTAAGTGACGAGAATCGAAGATCGCTTTTACTGCTAACGCGGCATTTCTTTTGTTCCTTCGCGGTAGGTAGCGATAAGGCATCTGCATTTTTTTTTCTTAATATGTATATTTATTTTTTAAAAGGCCGGCAACACATCTGTAATTTCCCTGGCGTTGCAGTTGTTCATGGGAGCCGGTGGTCATTTACCATCAGGTCATTTACTCCTTATGACATCAGCTATCTGCAAGCGAAAATCCCGTCAAAATCGGTCCAGCCGTTTCGGAGATTAGCCGGAACAAAAAGACAGACAGACAGACCAAAATTTTAAAAATTGAATCTTTGTTATAAGTACCGTATAAACTTTCATATGCATTTAGTACAATGTTGTAATTTTGACATTACATACAGACACTTCAATTTTATTTATTTGTATAGATAATTCTTCTGTCCGTGTGTATGTGACTGAACTCCTCCTAAACGGCTTTGTGTGCGTGATTAAATTGATTCGAGAATGGTTTAGATTCACAAGTGCACCCGGTAGGTGGCGCTGTTGTCGAGATCCAGAAATCACCCGTGCGAAGCCGGGGCGGATCGATAATAGTTACGAGTACATATAATCATATAATATTAATAGTATTAGTATTACCATTACGCCATCTTATGTTGTACCTAATTCAAACGACTGCAATGTAGGCACAACTGGAATGGAGTAAGTGGGGACGAAACATTTAATTAAAAACACCGGTAGGGAAAAAAAACGCAAAGAGCAAAATGAACTACTAAAGGTTATATGAATTCATGCATTTGCCATCCACACTGATTCAGATTTTAATGATACAAGTTGTATTACGTGAATAGCAATTTTCTTTTAATTAAGGATAATTAATGAGATAAGGGTGACAAACGAGCACACAGTTCACCTGATGGTAAGTAGTTGCTGTGGCCCATCTTTATCGATCCTCGATTACGAATCAAAATGCAGATGCATTGTCACCCGTGAGGACTAAGATGGAATGCCTCGTTTCCAGTAAAAAGGGTCTCCGGTTCTCTACACTCACCATACGAAACACAGCAGCATTGAGCTGCTATTTTACGCTGGTATTCTGTGAGAGCTTGAATCAGTAATATATATGTAGCTGCAGTACAATACAACGTGGTAGAGCCATACTGCAGTACATACTGCAGTATGGCTCTACCACGTGCAAAAAATATTATATTGATGACCTTCTAGCATTTGTTGTTAATAAACCTAAGTTAAAAAGTTGACATTATGTTATGCTGTCCATGGATACCATCGAAAAATATCATACGAGGTCTGTTCAAAATATATCGCGTATTTTATATTTTTTCAAAAATTATTTATTTATTCATGAATATCTATTTTGTATGCTTCAAAGGAATCCCCCTCGGATATAATGCACTTGTGCTAACGTTTTTTCCAATCCTCGAAAAAAATCATTTATCGTCGTCAATCGTCAAATCATTCCTTACAATCGAATGGCACGAGTAGAGGTTGCAATCGAATATTCGAATATTCGAATTATTCGAATTTTATTTTCAAATTTATATTCGAATAGTAAAAAAATATATATTCGAATATTCGAATAACTACCAAATAAATATACTATTCAAGTCTATGTTGGCAGAACTTAAAAATTGTTGTTGGCAACACTGCTTAACGGCTTGAGTGACTTGACGCCATTTTGTTGAGTTCATTCACTTACAGAACGCGTTGTTATATACTTGCAAAGCTGTGCATTTTGTCTTTTGTGATTTGATTCTTGTGTTTATATAAAAGTATTTGTGGATTGTTTTATGTAAGTATTGTGTATTTTGTTATTTTTTTGCAAACACGGTAGTTGAATTTATGACTTAACCTAAAAACTCACTTTGCACTGATCACCAAATACCTACGTTATATGTATTTACAAGTATCAAATTCAATTACATTGCAGATCAGTTGATGATGGATAAATTGGTTTTTAAAGAGTACACAAAACGTAAGTTTGACAAATCTTCAGTATGGAACTCTTTCTTACGGACTGAGGATGGAAGTCACGCAAAATGCAAATTATGCAAAAGAATTCTTCAATGCTCAAATACCACCACATGCTTACACAATCACTTGAAGAAACAACATCCAAGTGTACCTGGTTAGTCACTCATTTAACTTACTTTTACGGCTTTTACCTTTATTAACTACTTCACTTTCACTTACATTTATTACTTTTGACCAAAAGGTATTAACGCTTTTACTCATAAGATTTTTTTTTATTGTTCGGTCTACTAGATACAAGAAGAAATATTCGACAGATTCCAGCGACTGCTACGCCTACCATTCCCACAAATGAGGTAGTACAAGAACAAGATCAGCGGCCCATGCCCAAGACAAAAAAAGTCAGAATTGACGATTACTATCAGAACACCAAAGAAGATAATATGGAAACTGTGATTTCCAAAATGACTGCGTGTGATGGTCAACCATTCAAAGTTTTTTGCAAATCAGAATCTATACGTATGCTTTTTTTAAAAAGTGGATACGAAGCTTTGCCAAAATCTCCGAACACAATTAAGAAGATTGTTATAGAAAAAAGTGACCTGTTAAAACAAGAACTGAGAAAAGAATTGTCGGTTTTAAAAGCAAAAGGACAGAAATTTTCCGTCTCTCTTGATGAGTGGACATCAGCTAGCAACCGGCGTTATGTGAATATTAACATTCACTGCCCTAATTTCAATGACAATGACAAGCCTTTCAGAAACTTGGGGTTGGCAAGAATTACAGGTAGAGGAACATCGGAAAGATGTAATCATATTTTGCGGGTTAAATTAGGGTCCTACGATCTATTTTTAGAAGATGACGTAGTAGGTGTAGTGACAGACGGTGCTAGCGTTATGACTGCCATGGGTCGTCAAATACCTTCATTTCACCAATTATGCCTCGCACATGGAATTCAGTGTGCAGTGGTGGATGTCATATATAAGAACTTATATAGTCAGAGTGTAGAAACTGTCGAAAATTCAGAAGAAATAGACACAGAGGAGACATTATCTACATTAGTAGATTCAGAGGCAGAAGAATCAGAAGATGAAGAAACAGATGAAAATGACGATGGACAAGGTTTTCTAGTTAGTAATGCAGAAACCAGAAGTGAATCCAGGCTTAATGTCGATTATAAGGATTTGATTGTTAAAGTACGAAAGGTAGTGAAATTTTTCAAGAAGTCTCCAACTAGGACAGAAGTTTTAAATAAACATGTCCTTGAAGATAACAAAAGAGCGGGCCTGGTTTTAGATTGCAAAACGCGGTGGAGCAGCATGGCGGACATGGTTTCAAAATTTTTGCTTTTAAAGGATGCAATATTAAAGGCACTGATTGACTTGAAAGAAAAAACTATGTTCAGTACCTACGAGCTTGATCTTTTGCAGGATTTATCTACGACTCTCACTATCGTAAAAAGTACTGTAGAAGCTATTTGCCAAGAAAAGGCGAATTTATTAACTGCGGATACAGCCCTGCAATTCATGGTCACTAAACTACAAGAGAACAATGGGGTTATAAGTAGTAGACTCCTTCAGGCTTTAACATTAAGAATCGCTCAACGCCGACAAGCAGATCTGGTATGTACACTGAAGTATTTACACAATCCTAACAAATACTACCAGGAACAATCTTCTACTGTCTTTCCTAAAGTAGGAAATGATGTTATCACCAAAGTCATAGTTGACATAAAAAAAAATACTTTAATCAAAGACCTTCAACAATAACTTATACTGGCGCTTCTGATGACGAAGATGACATGTTTCTAGCAGATCTACAGCATTGTCAAAATGAAGAAGCGTCTAGAATCACAAATATGTCAATAAAAGAACAGCTGCAGAAAAAAATAGATGATGAAATGTGTGCAAGGCCTTCTACGTCCACAGCAACTTGCGAAGATGATCTAGAATCATCAATAAAAATGCAGATGGCTTCATATGATGCAGGAGCGCCAAGACAAATACACCTAACTCAGGCTTATGACGTGTTAATGTGCATTCCACCAACTAGTGTAGAGTGCGAAAGGGTATTTTCTTCTACGAAGTATATCTGCAATCATCTCAGATGTAAATTAAGCGATGATTCCTTAGACGCATTAAGTTTCCTCAGGTCTCACTTTCAAAGAATACGTAAAAAACAATAATTATTATGGCTGTGTTGATTTTATATTATAATAGGTAAATCTGACTTAATTCTTAGTTATTATTGATGAATCTGATTTATTAGTGTAATATTGCATATGAAAATGATACTGCAATGCCTTTACGACACCTTTACATTTGTGATACTTTTTATTTTTATTATTAACGAGTTTAAGACTTTTTGAATTGCTTGAGAATTTTATAATTGTTTTGATTAACATGTTCATGTATAATCGTGAGATTTATAAGAACATAAGGTTCTTACTATGTTTAAGAATTTGATAATACTTTTTATTTTACTAAACACCGAGTTTATATTGTTTAAAGATAAATGATGATTCTATTCGTGTTGGTATGTTAGATTATTTGCAATATTTATTGTTTTTTTGTTTAATGATTATTGTTCTGTTCCTAAAGCAATAAAAGCTGATATTTGAAGTGTATTTTTTAATATATTCGAATATTCGAATAATATTCGAACAGTACTGAAAAAATATTCGAATATTCGAAAATCAAAACTATCGAATATTTGCAACCTCTAGGCACGAGCCAATCGATATGTTTAGGTCCTCAGCAACTTCTCTAACGGTGATTCGACGATTGGCCAATAATATTTTCTTCACTTTATCAATGTTATCGTCTGTTGTTGACGTGCTCGGGCGTCCGGCACGCTGTTCGTCGTTCACACCTTCTCGGCCTTCTAGTACCACCGATAAACGTTGCTTTGGTCCAAGCTAGCTTCACCATATGACACGGTCAACATTCGGAATGCATCCGCGCACTTTGTTATGTTTTTAACACAAAATTAAATACGGATTTGTGGCGGGCGGAAAGAAAAGGGGAGATCTCCCGCCGGGCAAGGTGTTCTGCCCGGGGAGCGGCCAATGCTCCGAGTGGTAGTTAGAGGCTAGTCTCTATATACTGCTTTAACTTCGGATCTTTGTTAGCGTGATTTAGGCTTCGATTTGTTTTGCTTGTGGCGCGACAACAGCGCCGCCACTTCACCCCCCTGCTCAGACCGGAGGTCGATAGTGCAGTCCGATTGCCGGTGCGTCCTTAATGCCGGTGAGGAATGCATGCTGTGTGCGTAAGGGCAAGTACGCCGGTGCGAACGATATGCCGGTGTATAATGCATGCCATACTACGCACTTGCAAGTGATGTTGGTGAGAACGATGAGCCGGAGCAAGTGCCAGGGATTGCCTTGTAGTCTGCGGTGAGTCGAGAAGAAGGCAAGTAATCTGCGAGAGTGCCGTGAAGCAGAGGCGAGCAATAAGGCTCAGAGCCGTGCCGAACACTAGCGCAGAGAGTAGCTTGAAGGAACAGGAAGCATTATTATTATTCCAGTGCTGCGATGACCTTTGTAAAGCTAGATGGCTTTGTAGAATGTGAAGACTGCAGACAATATCTGCTCGGGAGCGAATGAATGGGGTACTTGAGGACGATGACGAAGGTTTTGAAGTTGTAGTTTCCGAAGGTTGTTGGTTGCGTGTTCGTGTCACGTCGGTTAGTCACCACCGTTGCCGGTGAAAGGAAAAGGGGAGATCTACCGCCGGGCAAGGTGTTCTGCTCTGCCCGGGGAGCGGCCAACGCTCTGAGTGGTAGTTCGGCGCTATTCTATATATACTGCTTTAACTTCGGAACTTTGTTTGCGTGATTTAGGCTTCGATGTGTTTCGCTTGTGGCGCGACTACAGCGCCGCCACATATTCTTTGATCCATTTTTTGGAAAAGACAAAAATCGTAGACGAGCCAAAACACATCCAAGCAAAACAGCTGTCGAAAATTAACTAAACATTCAAAATGGCAGACCTTGTCAGCATTAGTAAAGGACATGAGTACCAACATAAGGCTACACAAAAATCAAAAATCAAATATACGTAGCCCGCGGAAATTCAAAATTCGCGATACTTTTTAAACAGGCCTCGTAAAAAGGAGAATGAAACTTTTGAAATTTGAAAGGTACTATTCCAAAAATAAACAGAAAAAAATTGTGTTGTGTGTGTATATTTGATGGTCGAATTTTGACCAGACACAATATTAGTGATAATTACAGCAAATATAAAA
The DNA here is from genome assembly GCA_963668995.1 of Parnassius mnemosyne. Classification (NCBI taxonomy): domain Eukaryota; kingdom Metazoa; phylum Arthropoda; class Insecta; order Lepidoptera; family Papilionidae; genus Parnassius; species Parnassius mnemosyne. The sequence goes on from CAVLGL010000083.1 coordinate 16,485,825, forward strand.
CATACAGCGATCGATGCATACATCTTAAATATATATTGTTCTTTTTTATGACGTTCAACTAAAAATTTCATACAAAGAACTAAAACTTGAACAAATATAATTGAAATTAAATCATACAACAAATGGTGATATTAAGCAGCCGTTTGCGGTTTTATATATTTTAACACCACACACGTTTCTCGAAAGCCGGAAGATCCTTGGCAAACTAGGAAGTTGAAAACACAAACAATTTTAATTTATGTGTGTGCGATAAAAAACAGCCCTTTCACGGATCATCGCGTAGCAGAATTAAACGACATGTAGTGAAATAATTTAGGTAACTGGGTCTCAATTTTTTGGAACGAAGTTTTAAATACGTTTATCAATAATAATATACTACGAAAGGAACTTCGATCAAACCGAGTGTTCCATGACACTCGCGCATGTTTTTATATCATTAGGATTACAGGCTACCAAATGTCCACTGCTGAACGTAGGTTTCCCCAATGGATGACCTCACCAGGATTTTGCCATAGTTGCCCACGCTCAGCAAGCGGATTGGCAACCGCCGGTTGTTTTATAATTTTGAGTTGATGAAGGAAGATACTGCTGCCCATATCCTGTTTAATTTCCCTCTGTCTCCACTTACGGCATCCAGGAAGGACATGGGGTAGTGGATTTTCTTACAACGCCGCCACTACACATTGTGGCACGGCTATGCTTTATAGGTGGAAAAATAAAAGTAGTTGTTAATGTAATTATTATGACGACATTCTAATGACCTTGAGGTTGTGATACAATTTACAATGTTTGTGTAATCAAACAGGATGAAATGTCGAATAGAAGCTGAACATTTTTTCAATTTAATTAATCTTTTGTTTTACTATTTACATACATTATTTTAATAATATTAATTAAAATAATGTATGTAAATGGTAAAATATTTAATTATCAAACTGTAACTATATTAAATACTATAATAATAGTTAATTTTAAATACATAATAATATGTCCCTATCGTGTTGCCAGTGATGACTTACGGAACTGAGACGTGGTCCTTCACTGCTGGCCGTATGAGGAAGCTCAAGGTCGCTCAGCGAGCTATGGAGAGGGCTATGCTCGGAGTTTCTCTGCGTGATAAACTTAGGAATGAGGATATCCGCAGTGGAACCAGAGTGACCGACATAGCCCAACGGATTAGTAAGCTGAAGTGGCAGTGGGCCGGCCATATAGCTCGAAGAACCGACAACCGATGGGGAAGAAAGGTTCTCGAGTGGCAGCCTCGTACCGGTAGGCGAAGTGTAGGGCGTCCCCCCACGAGATGGAGTGACGACCTGGTAAGACATGCAGGAAGTCAATGGATGCAGGTGGCTCAGGACCGTGTTTTGTGGCATTCTTTGGGGGAGGCCTATGTTCAGCAGTGGACTTGTGAAGGGCTGTAATGATGATGATGATGATGATGTCCCTATCACTATCACTGCAGCCGTCAAAGTATTCACAAGCGTAAGTAAGCTTCAGTCCATCACAAGTCAACTGCTTTTGGCCTACTCCATAGGTTCCGCCGCCACACAGTAGTGCTAGTTGAACTAAGTGGTTCTGTTGAGTAAGTTTTAACAACTGTTTTTATGTTTACATAAAATTTCATGCTTTAGTGAACAGGGATCAAGTAATGTTTAATAGCGCTACTATATCATCATTATCAACAAAATATATATTTGTACCTACAAAAATAAATGTTGCATACATAATATTTTTTATTATTTTTAAATTTTTGGTCTGCGATGATCGGCCCAAAATATAACAATAGAAAGCTGAAAGTTGGCGGGACTAACTATATCAGAACATCAGTGAGGTGAGTTAACACAGCCGGGAATACACCTAAGTCTAAGTAAGTGCTGCAAACCACCCGAAACCACAGAATAAATAATGGTCATAGACCATTCAACCAAATTATGGTACTACGTACCGAAACGTGGAAAGTATATAAAAATAGGTTAGTATATTAAACGCGATAAAGTACGTAAAAATTACTTTAATAGCACATTCTTAAAATGGCTCATATCATATAATTGGCCGTATTAAAATGGCTCATATTCATATAATATAATGTTGTTGTAGTGTACCTTACGATTTTTCTATTTTTTCACTAATGCACTTATTAAATGCAATTTTAATTACATTAGTACTTAAAATTGCATTTAATAATTTCATTAGTGCCGATGCAGATCGACCCCTGGTTGCTTGTATTGTGAAATATACGGCGAGCGCTTAATCCCTACCACGGCTATATAAGAATTTTCATTTATACATCCCCTAGTTTAAACTAAACTGAGCAAAACGTCACTTATGTTTTTGTATGACGTAATTACTTATCGCAAGATATCCGTGCCGGACTTACTGTACGAAGCGAGTTAAAAAGCACGCAGCGTGCGTGCTACAAACTACAATCTCTATCTATCCGTATTTTGTATCCATGCACTATCAACATTTTATCTTCTACAATTTCTCAATGAAATTTAATAAGTAGTATTTAATTATATTGATGTGTCTGTCTGTAATATCGAAACAACTGTATTTTATTAAGCTTGTGGCCGTGGGAAGGAAGAGGGGAGATCTCCCGAAGAGCTATTCTATATATACTGCTTTAACTTCGGAACTTTGTTAGCGCGATTTAGGCTTCGATGTGTTTCGCTTGTGGCGCAACGACAGCGCCGCCACATCACCCCCCTGCACAGACCGGAGGTCAATAGTGCAGTCCGATTGCCGGTGTGTCCTTAATGCCGGTGGGAAATGCATGTTCTGTGCGTAAGGGCAAGTGACGCCGGAGCGAACGATATGCCGGTGTATAATGTATGCCATACTATGCACTTACAAGTGATGCCGGTGAGAACGATGAGCCGGAGGAAGTGCCAGGGATCGCCTTGTAGTCTGCGGTGAGTCGAGAAGAAGGCAAGTAATCTGCGAGAGTGCCGTGGAGCAGAGGCGAGCAGTGAGGCTTAAAGCCGTGCCGAACACTGTAGCGCAGAGAGTAGCTTGAAGGAACAGAAAGCATTATTATTCCAGTGCTGCGATAAACCTTCTGTAAAGCTAGATGGCTTGTAGAAAGTGAAGACTGCAGACAATATCTGCTCGGGAGCGAATGAATGGGGTTACTTGAGGATGATGAAGGTTTCAAGGTGTAGTTTCCGAAGGTTTGTTTGGTTGCGTGTTCATATCACGTCGGGTGATCACCACTGTGGCGGGTGGAAGGAAAAGGGGAGATCTCCCGCCGGGCAAGGTGTGCTGCCCGGGGAGCGGCCAACGCTCCGATTGGTAGTTTGGAGCTATTCTATACTGCTTTAACTTCGGAACTTTGTTAGCGCGATTTAGGCTTCGATGTGTTTCGCTTGTGGCGCGACGACAGCGCCGCCACAAGCTGATGGGGTAAATACTAATTAGCATGCCATTAAAAAATCTTGTCTGTCAGTCAAGGTTAATATTCGGAAAAGCTGAACCAATTGTAATGAAATCCAATGAACACATAAAAAATATTTTTAAGTAATCGTAAAATTGTTTAAATAATGTGGTCTAATAATTATTATTTTAAAATCTAAATGACACTGATAATGACCTGTTAATGGATCCGTACCAGGCGAAGCTGGATACCGTTGCTTGTAATAATCAGGAACCACAAACATAAGTTCAAGGCTATCTTCATTATGTAACTTGAGTCTGGGTGTAAATAGCAACTAGCGACCCGTTATCCGGTTCACACATCTCTTAAATGAACTGCTTGTAAAACCTTTTATTTGCTCGCTTCACGCGGACCTGTTTAGTCGACGACGACGGTCTACTCTTTTATTTGTTTGCCTACAAAATATTTTATAATATACAAATTTCACTGAAATATTCATACTCCTTTTAAAAAGAATTTTAAAGAAATAAACATAAAATCATTATAGGATAATACACTACACCATGCTGTGTGAAGAATTCATCATGTCATTTCGTCCCTTGCGTATCTTTTTTTTTAGAATAAGTGTGTCCAACGAGCACACAGTCGACCTATGTGAATGCTGTGGCCCATAGACATTTACATCTATCCTCGATAAAGAATCAAAACGCTGTTGCCGCCCCAGAGGACTAAAATGGAATGCCCCGTATCCAATAAAAAGGTCTCCGATTTTCTATCTTCACCGTACGAAACACAGCACCATTGAGCTGTTATTTTACGCTGGTATTCGTAAGAGGCGTCTATCGAAAAGGTCGGAAAGATATTATGGCCTCCAACAGACGGCTTTATAATATATAGCATATTTATGGTATATTGCATATTCCAGATGTAAAACACTCAGACACACATATTCGTCTACTAACCGTGGAACTAGTACAGCAAATTCTACCCACAATAAGAGTGGTCCATGTGCAGCTGTGAGACAAACAAGTGGTAAAATTAATAATTTTGTACAACCGACTTCAAAATAAATCATTAAGAACAACTCAAAAATCTTCGCATCAGGTCAGACCTTGAATAAATTTACATGGGACCACACGAGAAGCACAACAAATAAAAAAAGAATCATCAAAATCGGTGCACCTAAAAAAAAGTTATGAGATAACACACATAAAAAAAAACCAAAAAAAAACAGTTGAATTGAGTAGGTACCACCTTTATTTTTTATAGTCTGTAGAAAAGTTATAAAGACGAAAAGGTACACCTATAAATATTTAAGAACTGTTCGATTGTTCTCGGTAAACTAACTACATCATTTATTAATATACACTGAGTAAGCAAATTAGAAATGTCAAACACAAAATTTATTTAGATCTAACATACTTAAAGAACGCAAAGGTAAATTAATCAACTGTATTTCAATTTACCTGAGATAACGATATGATAACGTATCTATGCGGCACAAGTTATTATCTGTATGACACTTTGGGATGTTATGAATTTGCAAGTTAGAAGACAAATTATCATAATATGCATATACTCCTTCCATCAATCCGATAGCCAGCAAGCGTAGTGTTGGTCGCCTCCCCAGTAGATGGAGTGACGATCTGATAAAACACGCAGGTAGTCGATGGATGTAGATAGCTCTGGACCGTACCTTGTGGCTTAAAGGACTATGGTCAGCAGTATACTTGTGATGGGAAGTAGTGATAGTGATGCTGTGTCTAAATAATAGGTATTATAAGTCGCTATAACCGTGTAGTGGGGGTGAAAGAATGTCCACTACCCCGTATCGTCATGTGGGTGTCGTAAGAGTCAACAGAGGGAAACTGAAACAGGAGTTAGGCAGCAGCACCTTCCTGATAACAACTTAAAATAATAAAAAACTGCGGTTGCCAATCCGCATGGCAAGCGTGCCAACTATAGTAACATCCCCCCTATGAGGAAATCTATAGGGGATGCCATGTTCAGCAGTGGACTTTTATAGGTTGTAACGGATGGATGGATGGATTAGTCTAAAAATCGGACTATTATCAATCCTCATTGCACAATTATTAGCGTTTATAATAATATATAATTTTATAATAATATATAATAAATAATTTACTTAATAACTAGCTGTTCCCGCGACTTCGCCCGCGTGTAATTTTAGATTTTAATTTTCTAGCGCGGAGCCCTAAATATTTTTCTAAAATATAAGTAGCCTAAGTTACTCCTTATAACATGAGCTATCTATTTGTGAAAGTCCCGTCAAAATCGGTCCAGCCGTTTTGGAGATTAGCCGGAACAAACAGACAGACAGATAGACAGACAAACAGACAAAAATGTTAAAAATTGTGTTTTTGTTATAAGTACCGTATATACTTTCATATGCAATTAGTAAAAAGCTGTTATTTTATTTATTTGTGTAGATGTATAGATTATTTTGGAGACAATTTTAGCATTCAGGATGTTGAATGACAGAACCTGTTTCTATAAGTTAATGAATACATTCATATATAATTTATTACAGCCTATCAGAAATCCATTACTGACTAATGACCTCTCCCATAGATTGCCTCATAGGTCATAGGGGGCATATTTGCCACAGTTATCACGCTTGGCAGGCGGGTTGGCAATTAAGATTTCATATTTTTTGAGATCTTAACACGAACATCATCATCATCATTATCATTACAGCCCTTCACAAGTCCACTAGTGAACATAGGCCTCTCCCAAGGAATGCCACAAAGCACGGTCCTGAGCCACCGGCATCCATCGACTTCGACTTCCTGCATGTCTTACCAGGTCGTCACTCCATCTAGTGAGGGATCGCCCTACACTTCGCCTACCGGTACGAGGCTGCCACTCGAGTACCTTTTTTGCTATATGGCCGGCCCATTGCCACTTCAGCTTACTAATCCGTTGGGCTATGTCGGTTACTCTGGTTCTACTGCGGATATCCTCATTTCTAAGTTTATCACGCAGAGAAACTCTGAGCATAGCCCTTTCCATAGCTCGCTGAGGGACCTTGAGCGTCCTCATACGGCCAGCAGTGAAGGACCGCGTCTCAGATCCTTAAGTCATCACTGGCAAAACGCACTGATTGTACAGTCTCGTTTCTAGGTTTTGAGGTAAATCTGATTGTGTCGTAATTTCCCGAACGCTGCCCGGCCGAGTTGAATCCGTCGATTAACCTCTCGGTCGAAGTTGGACTTAGCTAGTTGGACTATTTGTCCCAGGTAAACATACTCGTCAATAACTTCGAGCTTAGTGCTCCCATATACTACAGGCATAAGTGTGACATGGACATTAAACATGATCTTTGTTTTGTCCATGTTCATCTTAACATCATGTTCATTTTAAGTGTGTCCCAAATAGTGCCCACATCTTGGAAACTGGCCAATGTGCAGCCTGTGCCTAAAAAAGGTAGCCGTACCGACCCTGCCAACTATCGGCCAATTTCAATTACCTCCATATTCTGCAAGACTATGGATGAACTATGAAGAGTATATTGAACGCCGACCTCATGGCATACCTAGAACAAAATGACTTCCTCAGTGATCGCCAGTACGAGTTTCGCCGAAATCGATCAACTGGTGACCTTCTAGCGTAGAATAGAACAGAGTGATTTTTATTCAATATTGATTATTACATAACACTTATTGAAAGTCATTTTTTATTTACCACTGGTTCGGAAAATATCTCTGTCCTGGGAAGAACCAGCAAGAAACCAACAAGAAAAAATTTTCATAGAACCAGCATGGTGGCGATCACCTTATTCCCAGGGGTTATTTTCATTCATGTATTCCTTGATATGTACTATATATAGTACTAGTATTACTTGATATAATAAAACTTTTAAACTTGTTTATTGACAAACTTTGAACATGTACTGGGCTTTTGTTGTAAAAGCGTATACATTGCCCCATAAATGAATTACTGATTCTGTGGAGTCTAGTAACTGGAATTACAAGCTTATGTTTGTTCCTAGTGTTTAAAGTATGAACATCCTCATTCTTATTAAAGCTATTTATGTTTTTGTGTACATACATTACATTTTCAATGCCACTCACATATGGGGCGAAGCCCTCGAGAACAGTGGTGAAGACCTTGCTGTTTCCCTCGATGTTTCGAAGGCCTTTGATAGGGTTTGGCACGCTAGTCTATTGGGCAAGCTTACAGCGTACGGCTTATCCCCTGGCCTGATTGTCTGGGTGAAGGACTTTCTGAGTGAACGGTCTCTTCGGGTCGTCATTGATGGCTGCTCATCCGATACTATGGCGACTAACTCCGGTGTTCCTCAGGGGTCCGTTCTCTGCGCAACTCTCTTCCTGCTGCATATTAATGATCTGCTCATTCCCGGTATCTATGGGTAGCCAGTCTCTTGGTATTCTATAGGATGCACTTCGGTGAGTGTGTATTTAACTCTTTAATTCCTCCCTCTCCTTTCCACCATCGGACAACCAGGAGGTCGGCGGGTCTGCACGCGTTTGTTGTCGATATTCCACGCATTAGAACCAAAAGGTTTGCTTCGTCTTTTGTAATGCGTACAGCAAAGGAGTGGAATAATTTGCCGCCGTCTATCTCTCTGTCCGAATACAATCTGGGCGTCTTTAAGGCAACAGTGAACAGGCTTGTGTTACGCTAAGCCAGAGAGATTTACTGTCTAGGGCTGCATCATCACTTACCACCAGGTGGGATCGTGGTCAAGCACTGGATTATAATAAGTTAAAAAAAATCTTAAGACCTATCCGTTAGGAGACACTATTGAGGTCATTGAACGTAATGCTTAGGTCCTCCAGCCATTCTGCCATAAGGACTATATCGTCGGCAAATCAACGGTGAGTGATGTACTTGCCATTGATGTTAATACCGTATCTTTTCCGGTCGTTGAGTTCCAGAAGCTTGAAAACGTCTTTCAATGCAGCGGTGCAGATTTTCGTGGATATAATGTCACCCTGTCTTACACCTCTCTGCAGTTAGATAAGTTTCGTACTCTGGTTCTGTACTCGGATAGCCATCGTTGTCCTACTGTACAAATACTTCAGCACTTCGATATACCGACAGTCAACTTGGAACAGCTGAAGGGACTGTACCACCGCCCAAATTTCGACGGAATCAAAGGCTTTTTCATAGTACATATGCGCAGCCGTGATAGCTCAGATGATTGGCGCTCACGGTAAATTTCACAGTACTAGAGCAGTGGCTTAACAATCAGTTGTTGCGCTGGGGGCCGCGGGTTCGAATCCCGCACGGAACAAGTATTTGTATGGCCTACAAATAATTGTTCCGGGTCTGGATGTTTGTCCTTGTGCAATTTATGTTTGTAAACTGCCTCCACGACACAGGAGAAAATCCTAGTGTGGGGGTAACGTTTTTGAAAAAAAAAAAAAATAAATAAACCTGGGTGCGTTTCCCGCCGGCACCAATGAATTTTATTTGGAATTTTAAGTGCTGATTTACCACGTGGTCGGCGGTGAAGGAAAACATCGTGAGGAAACCTGCATGTCTGAGTAATAAGAAAAAAAGGAGTCTCTGTCGTCTCTTACGACACCCACGGGATAAAATGGGGTAGTGAATATTCTTATACCGTCACTACATGGAGTACCCACGTGTTTGCAGTTTATACGTACACTTGCTTCACTACAATATTTCCCATATAGTTAACAACATAGTATTCGTAAATTGTTGCTTGTCGCTATGGTCGAAAACGACCAATATTAAATCTCTTTGAGTACTCGGTAGCGTAATGGCTTAGCGTGGTAGACGCTGCCGGGTCGCGGGTTCTAATTCCGCAAGCAACAAGTTCTTGTATGACCTACAAATAAATGTTCCAGGTCTAGATGTTTGTCCATGTGTAATTAATATATTATATGTCGTGTGGTGCCGGCCTTAAGAAAGTCCATCACACTACTTTGTGGGTGCTGTAAGAAGTAACTATGAAACGTCTAGTATTGTGATCGTCAATCCGACTGTCAAGAATGAGGTTTAAGGATTTTTTTTAAATGTAAAACGTTTCCACAATACGTAAAAAAATCCTATGGTGTTGGTAACGTTTATTACAAACAAAACTAGAAATGCTTACTGCGTGATGTGCCGTCCCGCAATCATCACTAGCTGTGAATGCATTTACCTAAAAATGGATAGTTACATGGACTAGACAAAGAATTAGGTTTGTATTTCCGAATTAGACAAGACGACGTGAAAATTCGGAATACTCGTACATTTTTGAGATTTTTTTATAGATGAAAGGTGAAACAAACGAGAAACCAGTTGTCCATCTGAACGTAAATGAACGCTATATGCTATGGTCCATAGCTACATCTATTATGAATCAAAATGTAAATCCCAGAAAAATAAGATGGAATGTCTCTTTACCAGTAAAAGCCATAAAGCCCAAAATTCTCAACACTCACCATACGAAACATCTACTTTACGGTGGTAATCTGTGAGAGCGTGGTCTTTCCCCCGTCCAGTTGGCCCATTTGTGTTGCTGCCATTAGACAATCGCAGCGAGGTTCTACCAGCTTGAGTGCATGAACTCCTACTTGGCGGCGGAAATAGTTGAGAGGGTATCATCAAGCTAGACGAGCTCTTAGACAGAAACTATAACATCATATCATAATCTAATATTTAAAAAATAATGTTTGTTTGTTCGTATTTATTCGCTGCCATACCGTTCATTAGATTGCGGTAAAACTTTGTCAACCTATTGCTTGCACTTGCGTAAAGGTTATATATAGTACAATTAACTTACAGTAGGTGGCGCGCATACCGTACCGACAAATTTATTTGATAGTTATATTTCATTCAATTTGAATGAAGGTTTTTCATATCATTCCTAATTAAACAACATAACTCTTCTAAATTTAAAACGATATTGCCACAATTATTTCTTCTGCGGCTGCAACGCGCCCGCCAGCTAATCCATACAATACAAATAAATAAAATTGAAGTGTCTGTTTGTAATGTCAAAATTACAGCTTTTTACTAAATGAATATGAAAGTAATAACAAAAATACAATTTTTAAAATTTTTGTCTGTCTCTCTGTCGGTCCGTCTGTCTGTCTGTTTGTTCCGGCTAATCTCCGAAACGGCTGGACCGTTTTTGACGGGATTTTCACTGGCAGATAGCTGATGTCACAAGGAGTAACTTAGGCTACTTTTATTATAGAAAAATAATTAGGGTTCCTTGCAAAAAAATTAAAACCCTAAATTGCACGCTGGCGAAGTCGCAGCTAACAGCTAGTAGTAAATAAAAAAGACCACCTCGTTCCATGGGTGTGACATGAGCTTCACAACTGGCCATAGGAAATGCCGGAAAGATCTCATGATCTATGGTAGAGTGCAGTATAACCATTTCGTATATGCCAGAGGTACAATACCCAAACTGATGACGAAGCAGTTTCAAAGTTGCAATACTACCACCAGTATTGCTCTAACCGACAAGCATGCTTGAAGTATATCCTCCCTACATTTAAAGAGGACCGACTTCAGCAGTGAACTGTTAACGGGCTTGTGAAATTAAGAATTAAAATAATTCATGTTTATAATGAGATATTCTCTAGAAAAACCAATTACATTAAATTACTTCATTACAATTTATTTGTCATTTAAGTTTGTGCCAATTAACAGAAACGAGTTCAGTTTTGAGTTCGTGTAGCAATCACACTCAACGCAGCCTATGTTATGACAAAAACGAGTGTAAATTATATTTATTTTACATTTCGTAACTTCAAGACACATATATTATAGTACTTTATACATCAATAAATTATTATTGGTTGAGTAGGTTTTGTAAACACGCTAGAAATTCCGTTTAAAAAAAGTAACTCTACTGGGTATTTTGATCTCTATTCAGAACATGAACCCTGCAAAGTTAAAAAAAAGAACTTTTAGTAAAAAGTAAAAGCCGTCGGGTCTTTAATTTATTTAATTAATTATACACAATTTCCTGTTCTGTTAGGATTAGGGTTGCCACCTTTTTTTTGGTCAAATATATTATTTTTTCCATAAAAGATGCAAAAATATAGTACTTTAGGAAATTCAGGAAAAAAGTACACATTTATTTTTTATCTGTATTTTTTTCCTATACGTTTGTTATTGCTCTTCGCTATGGTCATCAATGATCTACTACCTTTAAAATAATTATAGGAATCTGAGCAATTTAGAATCATATTAAAATTAATTTTTAATTTTAATACATGCTCTATTTCTTTCTTCTTTCCATTTTACATTCATGACGGAAAAAATACTGCCGTAAAAGTTAATTGTTCCAGGCTTCCAGTCACAATTAATATAGAAAAGCGCGACAGTTGAATTAGGGATAAAAATGTAGTATTTTTCGTACTATATTATTTTTCTATAATATATAGAACAATTTACTGATATATAGTACGATACTATATATTATAGTACGGGTGGCAACCCTAGTTAGGATAGATATGAAATTATTTAGTTTTAGTTAAAAGTCGGGTTTACTTCTTTATCCCCGACGAAAACAGACGGGCGTTATAAGTTTGTAGAGTATTTGTGTATTTGTGTGTTTATTTGTGTCATCATAGCTCCTGAACGGGGGAACCAATTATAAGGTTTTTTCGTTTGAAAAGTGTCATCGAGAGTGTTCTTTCGTTTTTTCTCAGCTGTTTGAAGATAATCAGATTCTTTTGTTTAAGGATTTTTTTTATTTTAATAATAATATTATATTAAAAGTTATATTTTTACCCTTTTGAATGAACTTAGGAACATTACAATCTCAATGTAATCTAATCAGTTACATTTTGCATGCATGCTTTTATTATGTAATATTTATTTCAGTTTTTTGTGTAGCTGTGTGTAGTGTAGCAGTTTTAACCCTGAGTGCGTTAATACTTTACATTTACAACCTTACTCCATTACATAATAGAAGCAGCCAAGCCAAATAATATAAAATTATTTACGTCACGTAGCTTTATTGGTAGCGATACGTACAAGTCACGATTTTGCAGGAGCAGATTTAATCAGGGCCTGTTTGCTTTGTTATTTAGCGGTAAAGGGTTTAACCAGAGTTGCCTCAACTCAACAATTTTGTAATAAAATATAAAAACTTATATAAAAATATTTTCTTCAGTTTAAATGTATTTATTTGACCAATTAGGGTAGGTAAACCTACGTTTGCATTAAATCTCGCGTAAAAGAAACATTACTGACGTGAAGTATCTACACTGGACAGGAAGTCTATGAACAAGTTCAGGATATTACATCTGATTCGATAAACCACATATCTTAGCAAAATCAAGAATACCCATTCTTACCAATGATGAATCGTGACTACATTAAAATTAAAAAAAAATTCACTAAGTTCACAATTCAACCTCTAATTCAATAGTGAAGGTGACTGCATAATACACCTCCATTGAGATCCTGAAATTAATAAATTTACATTAAAACGCAAGCATACAAGACTGTTTCTCGGATATCGTTATGTGTAGATTGGATCAATATTACAAGTTGAAGTTGAGGGTAGTTCTTAGTTAATTCGTCGTTGGCGCCGCAAAGGGGCGAACCTTAATTTTCCAAAAAAATACCCCCCCCCCCCCCCCGTTCCCCGATTACGAGTTTTTTCATCAGAATATTAAATATATTAGACTTAATAGAAAACTACAAATAAGATTAATTTTCTGATGAAAAAAACTAGTAATCGGGGAATAGTAAATGTTTTCTTGTTCTCCTGTAATTTTTTGAAAATTGGAGGTTCGCCTCTTTGCGGCGTCAACGACGAATTATGACACCAAGACGTAAACCACAATTTACCCGCGATCATAGGTGCTTTAAGGGCAAAACATCAATTATTAAAAATAATTTAATGCAAATGTGAATAAATCTAGTAATCTTATTGTATTCGCTTAAATATATTACTAGCTTTAAACGTCACTATAATATGCAATTGAGGCTGTCTAAATAACGTACATAGACCTAAATGAACACAAAAAGTAACAATAATATAAACGAAAACGCAGCAATAACAGAGATATAATTTATCTTCTTTTGATTTATTTTGAATTTCTGAAACTAAATGTTTAAATCTTGAAGTCAAACTACAAGCTAATCTTATTTGTTGTTTTCCAACAAAGTATTACTGCAATTATAGAATATAATATTATAGAAATACAACTTTTTAAACATTAAGGAGCTTTTATAAAGCATAGAAATGTACAAAACATTCACAAAAGGTTATACACCGACTAGCATATCAAGGGTGAGGCGTGTTGTGTTGTATTTGACCACTAAAACTTGTTGAAGGTGAGAGAAAGTACTATAACTATAAAGCCTTTATATGAAGGTCATACGGCAAGTTCATCATTCATTCATTCATTACAGCCCTTCACAAGTCCACTGCTGAACATAGGCCTCCCCCAAAGAATGCCACAAAGCACGGTCCTGAGCCACCTGCATCCATCGACTTCCTGCATATCTTACCAGGTCGTCACTCCATCTAGTGGGGGGACGCCCTACACTTCGCCTGCCGGTACGAGGCTGCCACTCGAGAACCTTTCTTCCCCATCGGTTGTCGGTTCTTCGAGCTATATGGCCGGCCCATTGCCACTTCAGCTTACTAATCCGTTGGGCTATGTCGGTCACTCTAGTTCTACTGCGGATATCCTCATTTCTGAGTTTATCACGCAGGGAAACTCCGAGCATAGCCCTCTCCATAGCTCGCTGAGCGACCTTGAGCTTCCTCATCCGGCCAGCAGTGAAGGACCACGTCTCAGTTCCGTATGTCATCACTGGCAACACGCACTGGGTGTACAGTCTCGTTTTCAAGTTTTGAGGTATACCTGACGAGAAGATGTGTCGTAGCTTCCCGAACGCTGCCCAGCCGAGTTGAATCCGTCGATTGACCTCTCGGTCGAAGTTGGACTTACCTAGTCGGACTATTTGTCCCAGGTAAACATACTCGTCAACAACTTCGAGCTTAGTGCTCCCAACAACTACCGGCATAGGTGTGACATGGACATTAAACATGATCTTTGTTTTGTCCATGTTCATCTTAAGACCTATCCGTTGGGAAGCACTATTGAGGTCATTGAGCATAGTGCTTAGGTCCTCCAACAATTCTGCCATAAGGACTATATCGTCGGCAAATCGAAGGTGAGTGATGTACTCGCCATTGATGTTTATACCGTATCCTTTCCAGTCCAGAAGCTTGAAAACATCTTCCAATGCAGCGGTAAAGAGTTTCGGGGATATGACGTCACCCTGTCTTACACCTCTCTGCAATTGGATAGGTTTCGTACTCTGGTTCTGTACTCGGATAGCCATCGTAGCCCTACTGTACAAGCACTTCAACACTTCGATATACCGACAGTCAACTTGGCATCGCTGAAGGGACTGCAGCACCGCCCAAATTTCGACAGAATCAAAGGCTTTCTCATAGTCCACATACGCCAGACATAGTGGCAAATTGTACTCCTCGGACTTCTGTACAATTTGCCGAAGGGTATGTATGTGGTCTATGGTGCTAAAGCCTTTTCGGAAACCGGCTTGTTCGGGAGGCTGGAAGTCGTCAAGTCTGCGCGCGAGACGATTCGTAATGACTCTCGAAAACAGCACGTAGACGCGGCTCAGAAGGGATATCGGTCTGTAGTTCTTCAAGAGAGCGTTGTCGCCTTTCTTGAAGAACAAGACCACCGCACTTCTGCTCCACGCCTCCGGTGTAATGCCACCATGGAGGACGGAATTAAAGAGCTTCTGAAGGACTTCAAGTACCGGTTTTCCACCCGCTTTCAGAAGCTCCGCTGTAATTCCATCCTCGCCTGGGGCCTTGTCGTTTTTAAGGTGCTGGAGAGCCATTCTAATCTCGCTCAGACTGACGTC
Organism: Parnassius mnemosyne; assembly: GCA_963668995.1. Taxonomy (NCBI): domain Eukaryota; kingdom Metazoa; phylum Arthropoda; class Insecta; order Lepidoptera; family Papilionidae; genus Parnassius; species Parnassius mnemosyne. The sequence continues at coordinate 16,501,075 of CAVLGL010000083.1, forward strand.
CGGGATATCAACGGAATAATGTCGGATAAGACTCGCTCTTGGATCGTTACTCACACTTGCGTGCGGCTCCAACGATGACGTGTACAGCTGCCCATAGAACCTCTCAATCTCACCCAAAATCTCAGGTGCCCCGGAAACGATGCTGCCACATTCTGTCTTCAGCTTTGACAGTTGGCGCTTTCTGGCAGACAGATCTCTGGCAAAGACTTTGGAGCCTTGGTTCCGCTCGATCGCTTCTTCAATACAAGCTGTATTGAAGTTGCGTAAGTCCCGCCGCATGCATTTGGAGATCTGTCTGTTCAGTTGCCTGTATGCTGTTAAATCTGTTGAAGAATGTAGCTTCATCTCCCGTCTAACAGCCATGAGATTAAGAGTGTGATCGGAGAGTTTTTGTGTTCTTCTGCGGCGGGTCTTGCAGAACTTAGCTCCGACCGCATGGACAGTTTCCACGAGCTTGTCATTCAAATCGTCCACTTCATTGCAGTCTTCTAGGCACTGAAAACGGTTTTGTAACTCGAGCTGAAAGGTTTCAGGACTTTGGATTAGAGCACGAGGGGGACGGAGCGTTGACTTCATTAGACGAGACCTCTCCAACTTAACGTTTAGGTTCAGTGTGCCTCTAACCATTCGGTGATCGCTGCCGGTTTTCACCCTCGCGATCACTGAGACATCACTGAACAGTTGTCGTCTGGTCGTCATAATGAAGTCAATCTCATTTTTTGTCGAACCGTCGGGGCTCGACCAGGTCCACTTTCTGTGGGGCCGCTTCTGGAAGAAAGAGTTCATCATAAAGAGTCCCTCTTTCTCCATAAAGTCAGCCAACTGCTGGCCCCTTGGGTTCCGTTGCCCTATTCCAAATTTCCCTACTTTCAGCTCACCGTTCTCTCTTGTGCCTAGTTTTGCATTGAAGTCTCCCATTAACACCGTATATTGGGTTTTGGAGGAATGCATGGCTCTAGAGATATCCTCATACATTTCCTCCACCTCCTGATCGGGGTGTGCCGAGGTTGGTGCGTAAACCTGTATGACCTTCAGCGAATACCGTTTGATGATTCTGAGTATAAGGTACGCAACCCTCGTCGACACACTCTCAATCTTTACAACGTTGCCGTGTAAAAACCCTCTAAGAAGAAAACATGTAATAGACCAATATTTAGATGCAAGACAAGAATATACTAATGCAATTGAAAAGGCTACAACTCAAAGCTGGAAAAATCTCTGCAACAAAGAAGAAAAAGAGTCTCTCTGGCAAAGAACATACCGGATCCTAAAAACTTGCTCAAATAGAGAACAGGACAGACTACTCCGTGACTCAGATGGAAAAATCCTTTCAGAAGTCGAATCAGCGAACCATCTAGCTGATACATTTTATCCATGGGACAACCCTGACACTGATAGTGTACAGCAGACTGAAATAAGAATAGAAAGACAGCAAATAATAAGCAAACTTAAAAATGAAGACATTTCAGCCATCAAGTTGTTCACAAAACTTGAAATAAGAGAAATATTTAAGAATATGAGTCCGAAGAAAGCTCCTGGAGAAGATGGCTTAACATCAGATATATGCCAAGCTGCGTTTGAAAGCAACCCGGAAATCCTGCAATCCATTTACAATAAATGCTTAACACTAGGCTACTTCCCAGAAATATGGAAAACAGCAACAATTAAGGTTATTCCCAAGCCTAACAAGGAAGACTACTCCCTGGCAAAATCCTATAGGCCAATCGGGTTATTACCAGTTTTAGGTAAGGTTCTAGAGAAACTTTTTGTAAATAGAGTCCAGTGGCAACTAGGAAGGGAAGGTAAAATTAACAATAGACAATACGGTTTCACTCCCCAAAGAAGTACTGAGGATGCCCTATTTGATACAACTACACTTATAAAGAAAGGACTTAAGAATAAAGCTATAGTGGTACTAATATCGTTAGATATAGAAGGTGCGTTCGATAACGCATGGTGGCCTGCCATAATTAAAGAACTCCACGCCAAAAATGTAGATAAATCTATGGTCAGGCTCATTAGCAGTTACTTATCCGAAAGAAAAATACATCTTAGGTATGCTGGGCAAGAATGCAGGAAACCCACAAATAAAGGATGTATCCAGGGCTCTACTTGCGGCCCTATGCTCTGGAACATCCTTATCGACCCCTTACTTAACGCAACTAAGGACCTAGATGCCCACGTACAAGCTTTTGCTGATGACATTCTGATCGTAGCCAAAAACAAGGATGGCCAAAAACTAGAAAAAGACATAAATGAAACACTAAGAATAATCACGGAATGGGGCAAAAAACATAAACTAAGATTTGCTCCCCAAAAAACCCAGTCCATAATCATAACAAAAAAATTGAAATACCACCGACCTTGTTTACACATTGAAGGACTTACATTACAGTACACAAATCAAATGAAAGTTCTAGGCCTAACAATTGATAATAATGTAAATTTTAAGGCTCACCTTGATAGCGTCTGCCGAAAAGCAATCAACATCTACAAAATGGTTTCCAGGGCGGCAAAAGCCCATTGGGGATTAAATTCTGAAATCATAAAAACCATCTATTCAGCTGTGGTCGAACCGACAATACTATATGCTGCTAGCTGTTGGGCGGAGACAACCGAAAAAAAAGTATATCGAAAAAATACTTAATAGAATGACCCAAATATTTGGTATACGTATCTGCAAAGGGCATAGAACTAACTCCCTGATCTCCAGCACTATTCTGTCCCAAATAATACCATTAGCACTAAGGGCTAAAGAGAACGCAAACATATACGAGATCAAGAAAGGAAAGCCCGTCGATTTCTTACCTGGAAGACAACTAGAAAAACTAATAAGCCCTTACGATCTGCCCCATCCATGCGAGAGGTCGCAGCGCAGTTTTGGCCTAGTAAGTGAACAGAAGGAAATTGATGACGTAAGTAACGACTGGGTCAAAATCTTCACTGATGGAAGTAAAATCGACACAAAGGTAGGCGCAGCAGTAACGATCTGGAAAAATGGAGTGGAAATTAAGACAATAACCTTCAAACTAGAAAGCTATTGTAGTGTCTTCCAAGCAGAGATGATTGCAATTTTAAAAGCTGTAAAGTACGTTGCTGACAGAGATTACCAAGGAGCAAATATCTTTACTGATTCAAGATCAGCTGTTATAAGCATATGTGATCCAAGCTCATTGAACCCAATTGCTTTTAAAATTCGTAACATGATAAAAGACATTGAAGACAACCAAAAGAAAATCTTACTGTACTGGATTAAGGCCCACTGTGGAATTCAGGGCAACGAAAGAGCAGACGAACTAGCCAAACGAGCTGCTACTAGAAGCAAGCAAAAACCGGAATATGATAAATTCCCACTGTCGTATGCAAAGCGCCTCACTAGAAACGCAACCCTACAAATTTGGCAAAGAAAATATGAAGAATCGACAACCAGCACCATAACCAAGACTTTCTTTCCCAATGTTTTAGTAGCTTATAAAGTAATAAAAAATATAAAAATGAATAATTTAGTCACACACCTGTTTACTGGGCATGGCGGTAACAATGCTTACCTGTATAAATATAAATTGGCATCATCCCCGTGCTGCACTTGCGATGAAAACGTAAACCAAACTGTAGAGCACATTATAATTGACTGCCCGCGATTCAGTAAAGGAAGATTTGAAGCTGAATGCAGCATGGGAATGACCATTGCAAAAGACAATCTAAACATTATAATCGAGGATAGCACTTGCCGACCTATCTTTATGACATTTGCTCTTCAAGCATTAAGAATTATAAGTAAGGAAAATGGAAGTATAATGGTAGAGTAAGCAAATGTTAGAGTACGGTACATGTAATGAATTCCAAAAAAGAAAAAAAAAACTATTTACTTAGTACTTGTTAAATACACGTACTTTAATCAAAAATCTGTAACTACAAATAACAAGTGTTAAGAAAGTAGAAATGCTAGAGTAAGAAATCTTAAGTAATGAAAAGTTTTAAAACATTATTAATTTAGTTAGTAAATATAATATGTATAAAGAGTATATTGTAAAAAAGCGATAAAGAAAGAAAAAAAAATAATAAAAAAAAGAATAAAAAAAAAAAACAGAAAAAAAAGATAAAGAAAAAAAAAATTAGATATAGAAAATAAAAAAAAAAAATATATACTTAAGGATATTCTAGAATAATCTACTTAAGTAAGGATACACAAAAATTAGATGTAAAAACAGAAATAACATAATAGTAAGAAATCCTAAGTAATGTAAAGCTTTAAGATTATTAACATAGTTAATAAAAGTAATGTGTATAATGAAAAAAAAAACATGTATGCAAAGCAGAAAAAATAATATACCTAGCAATTCTAGAATATATTAATGTAATTGTAACGTATGTCAGAAATTTCAGTAAGAATATTATACAACAGTAAGTGTACTGAGTGAAGTAATGTATAAGATAAGAAGTATTGAGTAATATGTAGCTAAAAATTTAGAAATATAACAATAAGTGTACCAATGATAAACCAAACTGTAAGCAGTACGGAACAATAAAATAAAAAAAAAATAAAAAAAAAAGAAAACAAAAACAGTATAATTAAAACAGTAGTTAAATGCTAGAAAGAAGGGTACTGCAGAAAAGTAGTAGTAAGCTATAGTTAAAAAAAAAAAAAAAAAAAAAAAAAAAAAAAAAAAAAAAACGTTGCCGTGTAGTGGCGATTAAGAATATCCACTACCCCATATCTTCCCGTGGGTGTCGTAAAAGGCGACAAAGGGATACAGGCAGGAGATGGGCAGCAGCATCTTCCTGATAATAGCCAAAATAACAATAAAAAAACTGCGGTTGCCAACCCGCTCGCCAAGCGTGGCAACTATGGCAATATACCCCCCATGAGCAATGACAATAATAAACGGCCCCCAGTCCCCGGCGGCCCCGCTATTCCTGGCTACGGTGGCGACCATGGTAACGGCGGGGCAGGGGGTGCTAAGAATCTCCGGTGGAGGTTCGGTTGCCACCTACGACGACTCGACCTGGCAACATACAACGCACGCACCCTGAGGACTGACGAGAAGATTGTGGAGCTGGAAGAAGAGATAGACAAGTTACGCTGGCATATTATAGGATTATCCGAAGTCCGAAGAGAGGGGGAGGACACGGTAATCCTCGAATCCGGCAACTTGCTCTATTACCGGGAGGGCGACCATCTGTCCCAAGGAGGTGTCGGATTTATCGTCCACAAGTCTCTCGTTAACGGCAAGTTCAAGGGAAAAATAAATCTAGTTGATTTTGATAAATAATAATAGGTACTTAAAACGAAACTGCCTTTTTAACATACTGGCCGACTGGACTGTATATAATACAGTCAATAACTCACTAATATATAATGTTAATATAAATTTTATGGTTACATTTTTTTAATTAGAAATTGGCTCATTCTTGTCATCCATTTGGCCCTAGGCCAAAGACTAGGTCTACGATGGAGCGAGTTTGCCTAGGAGAAGCCTGTTCACACGCACCTTGAAGAGGTGCAGGTTATACGTACTCGGAAAAACAGAAGCCGGCAGGGCATTCCATTAATTGGCTTTGTACATTATAAAAAGTGACTGATAGCGCTTAGATCGAATGTTCGGAATGTCAACCAAGTGTTGATGGTAACCTGTAGTACATCTCTGGTACCCCGATAGGAGAATAGAGATGGCGGTATGAGGTTATGATGCTCATAGGCACACTCTCCGTGGTTCAATCTGTAGAAGACCGACAAATAAGCAAAGTGGTTAGCTAAGCTGTGAAGCTTAGTTTCCACCAGCTTTTTGTCGCCGATAAGGCTCTTGGCTCTGAATTCCACTGAGTCGAGTGCGGCAAGTTGATATTTTACCGAGCTATTCCAAAGGCGACTACAATCTATACAAATAAATAAAACTAAGTAAAAAGCTGTTTTTTGACATTACAAACAGACACTGTTTGTAATGTCAAAAAACAGCTTTTGACATTACAAACAGACACTGTTTGTAATGTCAAAAAACAGCTTTTTACTAAATGTATAAATGAAATTACATACGGTACTTATAAAAAAATCAACTATTTTTTAAATTTTTGTTTGTTCCGGCTAATCACCGATATGGCTGGGCCGATTTTAACGGGACTTTTAATGGCAGATAGCTGATGTTATAAGAAGTAACTTAGGCTACTTTTATTTTTGAAACAGAATTAGGGTTAAGCGCAAAAAAAAAAATTAAAACCTATGAAATCCAATCGTAATAAACGAAGTCGCAGGGAACAGGTAGCACTAAATAAAAATAATACTACATAAAATATAAAACAATACATGATAGTACGCCAAGTAATTAAATCACTCGGTATGATAATGAGCACATTCAACCATTAATTGTCAGTGGCACTGTAGGTGGCGAGAGGTAAACAACGAATACAGCCAAAATTTAAATTAATTTTGGCCTTCGTTTAACGCTATTAGACGTAAATACTAAATTCTTGGGACAAATACCAACCTTAAATAATTTACGAAATAAGGTATATTTTAGCGAATTCCTACAGCTCAATGTGGTTGTTGTCATACCTACTGTTCATTATTATTTAACGCGTTATGTGCAGAGTATTTTCGTACTAAATTCAACGATACTAAATTTGAATGCAGTGTAAGAATATCCACTATCCCATATTATCTCGTGAGTGTTGTAAGCGGTGACAGAGAAAACTATAAACAGGAGATGGGCAACAGCAGCTTCCTGATAACCAAGCAAGCGTTGCATCTATGGCAAATTCCTCCCAATGATGTAATCCATGGAAGAGGCCTACGTTCAACGATACTCTAATGGATGGATCGTAAAGGAAATTTTCGTCCGTCCGTCCGTCCGTCAGTCTTCCATCGGGCTGTATCTTATGATCCGCAATAAGTAGACAGTTGAAATTTTCACAGAATGTGAATTTCCGTTGCCGGTATACAACAAATGTTAATAAAAATAAAAATAAATTAAAAATTAAAGGGGGCTACTAGAAATGTGTTTTTTTTTGCATACATAGTATTAAATCTTGTTCGACGGTAAGGAACCCTTCATGAGCGTGTCCGACTCGCACTTGACCATTTATTTTTTATTTTTAATCGTTACGAAGCTTCCGTGTAATGGTGGTGCAATAAATTCTACTACCCCATATCATCCCGTGGATGTCGTAGGAGGCGACAGACGGAAACAAATCGGGAGATGGGCAGCAGTGTCTTCCTTGTTTTTTTTATAGAATAAGGGTGACAAACGAACACACAGTCTACCTGATGGTAAGTGGTTGCTGTGGCCCGTAGACATCTACATCTACCTTCATTTGCGAATTAAAATGCAGATGCGTTGTCAGCCGTGACGACTAAAATAGAATGCCTCTTTTCCAGTAAAATAGGTCCCCGGTTCTCTACACTCACCATACGAAACACAGCGGCATTAAGCTGCTATTTTACGCTGGTATTCTGTGAGAGCGTGGTCCTTCCCCGGTCGAGCCGACCCATTCGTGCTACAACTATACTACTAATATAGCTGCAGCATGGCTCTACCACGTATAAATGACGTATAAATGTTGCCTACTTTGTTTTGGAGTTAGCTACTCAGCAGGCCGGCAGTGATCACTCACTATTAGGTGGACTACAAGCTCGTTTGTCACTCTAATGTCATTACAAACGTGGGTTTTCATAACCGGCTTTCATAAGGCAAGTACTTGAACTACTACGTAGTCGGAACAAGATAAAACATTGAAGCAGCAATATTAGTACTAGGGTCGTATATAAACGACAATACCATACCACGTACAACTTTATTTACAGGCAATCTCTATTCGATTACGCGACATTGAAACTGAACGCCTTGAAGTTATTTTATTATTATTTTTTTGTAGATAAATGCATTGTTACACAGTAGCGAACAATTTTCAATAAGGCAATTGTTAAAATTGATTCTACATTGGAATTTATGTCACGCGTAAAGTTTTAACAATGGATCCATTATAATCTTCGCAAGTTTACATTGTTGAACTGGAAGTTTTTTTTTAATGATTTTAAAATATTATTTTCTGTAGTTACAACCTAGCTACAGGTCCCGCGTTTTTATCTAAATAAACGAGTAAGCTATAAAATATTAGCAATGCTATTAACATTACTAAGATTACCTTTAGCTACTCCTGGTGAACTTAAAGTGCTTGTGGTAGGAGTTGTTTATGACAGTAGTCGAATGGCAGATTCGAACCCACGATCTTTTGAGTGTACGGTCCACACTTCGCTTACAAAATAGTGTTGGAGATTTTTCGTTTTATTCGCCAAACAGCAGTGCCGGCTCTGCTGTGTTTCCGTTTGAAGGATATAGAGAACCAGTACAATTACAGGCTGTAAGGTACCTTCAGGTAAACTGTAATTTCCTTTGTGATTTCAGTTTTTTTTTTTAATCTATATATAATATTTATGCAATTAAGCGTCAAAGGAGATTGTTTGGAATCGAAGTTTACTAACGTACATACTATGACATCCTTATATGGACAGAGCTTCTTTTTGAAAACAAAATTACATTAAAAATACGTGTGAAAACGGAACGTAAGGATTGAGTAAAAGGGTTAGCGAATGAGGTAAGTACGACAAATGAAATAGGCATTTGTTTTTTTTTTTTTATATTGTTATTCTAATTTGATTGGCTCATTACAAAGAGTAAGATATCTAGAGTAAGGTACCTTTTCTAGAGTTTGAGGAATGTGAGGTTATAGTGTGGAAAGAGACTGGTTAGTTAGTTATGGATAGTTTATTCTCTTTGTTTTTGTGTTTGATTTCTGCGTCGATTTATGCAAGACTGGACTCTCAATCATCAGACCCATCACTTAAATTATTAATTTTTTCATCATAACAATTGATCACATTACTTAAAATTTTCCATGCAGACTTTGCTACCAACCAATTTTTCAACGTACGTGATTTATTCAGACTTTTTACGAACGATCGTTTAAATGATAATGAAGATCACCGTTATCAAGCGTTTTCGCCAAAACATATTAGAAAATAACGCTATTATAAAACATTTAATTTCATTTTATCTCCCCTGTATTTATTTATGATGTTTTTAGATTTAGTTTGAATTTACAGTCCAACTGATGATAAATGGCTATTGCAGTCATCCATGGGACATCTGTAGCCAACTTCACACAAAGTACAGCAAGTAGGTATAAATTAGAAACAATTTTGAATGTAAAAAATACCTACCACCTAGTAAAATTAGCATTTCAATAATATTCTGTAACCTTAAATAAAATATCAAAATTACAATACATGGGAGTTGTATCGATACTAATAAGTTTTCGTATAGGACAAAACTAATTGACTGGGAAAGAATGCCTTAAGCCAAGTGTGCACTTTGTAATTATATCATATATAAGTTAGCAATAAAGTATAAATTAATAAATAAATAAACGAAACATCAAAAGTCTAAACGAGGCCAGCCACAATTACGAGAGTTGCAAACCAGCATCGGTTAAAATAAATTGATATATCAGAAAACATATCACAATATACTTTTAAAATGTATCTATGTAATAAAATGTTTATTTATACAGTAAAAGACTTCCATTACGGATACAGGAAATGTCAAGTTTAAAGCGGATTTAATTAAATTTAAAGGCAGTTTAATTAAAATAATTAGTCCCAAATAATAACAAAATATCTAGTTATCCGTACAAACTTCAAGGCTCAAAATCGTTTCTAATTTATACCATTCTGGGGGCCACAGTGGTTATTTGCGGCTACTTAAAGACCATATGGTGTCAGAACACATATGTATAGTTATGATTACAAGTCCCCGCAACGATAAAAATGTAAAAAGCGCCCACATGCGAAGGGCTGGATTAAGCGATTCAAATCAATTTGTTCCACATTTAAATACGTTTATGTAACACTTAACTATTTATAACTTGTTTAGTAACATATTGCCTCTACTACGAGTAAATAAGTAAACGTAAAACGGCAGTGGTTAGCCTTTAAATGAGGTAATGCTGTTGCCATTAGATTTTTTAATTACAGTGCTGCCAATTTGCACAGCTATGTGAAACTTAAAGTCATTTGCGTTAGCAAGTAATAAAAATTTATAGTACCTATATGAAAAATATGCTCTGGAGAGCAAATAAAAAAAAGCTACATTAGGTACATGCATATTTCTTAAAAGTCAGTTGCCAGTGACCCGTGTGCCTCAGGCTAATGTTCGCTTACGTAACGAATTGTGATATTTCAATAAATTACGGATCACATAAAAATAAACATAACACTCTAAACCTCGGGCGTTTGAGTTTTTTGCAGCATCTTTTTTTTTTTTTTTTTTTATAGGAGAGGGGGCAAACGAGCATGCGGCTCACCTGATGGTAAGTGACTACCGCCGCCCATGAACAACCGCAACACCAGGGGAATTGCAGATGCGTTGCCGGCCTTTTAAAAAGGAGTAGGCTCTTTTCTTGAAGGTCCCTAAGTCGTATCGGTCCGGAAAATCGCTGATGGTAATCGATTCCACAAGGAAGTCGTGCGAGGAAGAAAACATCTTCTAAATCGCACAGTGGTGGACCGCCAATCATCCAGATGGTGTGGATGGTATCGGGAGTTCTGCCGCGATGTGCGTTCATGAAATTTGGCGGCTGGGATTAATCCGAACAATTCCTCAGAGCACTCCCCATGGTAGATGCGAAAGAAAATGCAAAGAGATGCAACATCTCTTCGCAGTGCCAATGAATCGAGCCGATCGGAAAGGGCTCGGTCGTCGACGATTCGAGCCGCTCTGCGCTGTATGCGGTCAAGTGGAAGGAGCTGGCACTGGGGAGCCCCTGCCCAGAGATGGGAACAGTATTCCATGTGAGGCCGAACCTGCGCCTTGTAAAGTTGCAGGCGGTGTGCCGGCATGAAATACTGTCCCGCTCTGCTGAGCACGCCAAGCTTTTTAGAGGCCAATCTATGGGAGGTCTCGGAAAACTAAATGCCGTAAACATGTTGTGTTAAAAATAAGTTAAGAACGGGATAAAGTCCGTAAAATGAGTTTCACTCAATATATAGAATTCACGTAAACTAAAGAAATCATTAATCATACTGTTAGGCAGCCTGAACCTGACCACAATGTCAATATCCGAATACTTTCGTAATCGCTAATCGATCTTCGAAGACTTACGAAAGTTTGTATCTATTATATATATTTACTGCATTCAAATAGCTTTTTTTTTATAGGATTAGGGTGACAAACGAGCACACAGTCCACCTGATGGTAAGTGGTTGCTGCGGCCCATAGACATCTACATCTATCCTCTATTACAAATCAAAATGTAGATGCGTTGTCACCCGTGAGGACTAAGATGGAATGCCTCATTTCCAGTAAAAAGGGCCTCCGGCCACCTGCACTCACCAAGCGAAACGCAGAGGTAAACCTCTACTTCACGCTGGTTTTCTGTGAGGTCGTTGTACCACCCCGGTTCGAGCCGGCCCATCCGTGCGACAGCAAAAGCTGCCGCGTGGCTCTACCACTGTTAATAGTTATCGTTTAAAGTTTGACAGTTATCGTTAAAAAATCAAAATGCAGATCCGTTCCTACTCTTGAGAATGGAATACCATTTGTATCAGTTCAAAAGGTCTTCGGCTATATAATACGTAATATCATATTAGCATTTTACAGCAATATTCTGTGAGATTCTTCAACGCCGAGCAAAGCTAGAACTAGGTTATTAGTTTTTCTATGAAAACAGTCGAGCCGGACGAGAAAACCGTCGTAAAATATTCAAGAATACCTGCGATTTGTCACAGTACTATCTGGAGGAATTATCTTTAGCCTTCCAAACCCCTACACAAATCTCCTACACAAATAATACATACCAATGTCCAATGCATTAAAAAAAATTAAAAGTTATGGACTTCCGAAACCTTTCACAGTTAGGGTTTCCCTCGATTTCACACTTAAATTGATTGTAGTATCGTACATTCCTTCCAAAGATTCGTCTTTATACATCCGTTGCTGACAGAAAGCCCTACAACGATTTTTTTATATTCGTATGCTTTTCTCTCAGTAATCATTTTTATTTTATACTAACTGTTCCCCGCGACTGCGCCAGCGTGTAATTTAGGGTTTTAATTTTTTCCGAGGAACCCTAATTATTTTTCTAAAATAAAAGTAGCATAAGTTACTCCTTATGACATCAGCTGTCGGTAAACTACTAAAGTCCCGTCAAAATCGGTCTAGGCGTTTGGGAGATTAGCCGGAACAAACAGAAAGACAAAAAATTTAAAGAGTGTATTTTTGTTATAAGTACCGCTTATACTTTCATATGGATTTAGTAAAACGCTGTAATTTTGACATTACAAACAGATACTTCGTAACGCCTGATTCCATTGAAATCAAAAGTATCATTTCCGCTGCAACCGAAAAAATTACTTTAAACTTAGTAGACTGAGCCCCATTATCGATCATAAAGATCCTTAAAAATATAATTGAAACGTAATGACGCTATAATGAAGGCGGTTGTACGATCAGGCCTTATACGGGTCGGCACCGTTAGAAATCAGAGTCATTAGAAACTAAACAGGTTATACTAACATTGTATCATTTTTTCAATGACGCCCGATATATTGCCGTTAGGTACCCTTTCCTGCAGCCACAAGAAGTATTCAAGCTTCTAGAAGTATCACTGCTTTAACGACTTTACCTAAGTAACTTACCATCTCTAATATCAATATAACTGACATCTACAGCCTTAGTCCGTTGCTGAACATAGGGCCTCTTCATTTATTTTGGCTTGGCAGGCGGGATGGCAATCGCATTTTCTACCGACATCAAAAGGGAGGAGGTATTCAATTCGAATGTATGTATTTTTTTCTTATGTGTGTTACCTCTTAAGTTTCTTCTTGGTAAACCGATTTCAATGATTTTTTTTTATTAGAATGCTGGTGCTTGTCAAGTGGTCCCATATATTAATTTAATTTGATCAAGGTCTGACCAGTAGTTTTTAAGATATCCTTAATAATTTATATTGAAGTCGGTTGTACAAAATTTTTAATTTTACCTCTTGTTTTAAGCTATTATTAGGAAGACACTGTCCATCTCCTGGTTAGTTTTCCTCCGTTGCCTGTTACGATATCCACGGGACAATATGGCGTAGTGCGTATTCTTACACCGCCACTACTCGGTAAGCAAACACAGACACATTTACAAGCTAATAAAACTGTCTCAATCGTGTGCTGACTAGCGTACTGAGTTACTTTGAGAGTAACTCCATAGACATTTCCCATAACTCCTAAAAGACATTCACATGCTAACTAACATATTATCACAGTTTAAAGAGTTACTTCTTTAAACTGTGATATTATGGTGCTTAAATTACACAAGCATTACAATTAAAAATTTTGTATAACCGACTTCAATATAAATAAAATGAGAACATCATCAATGTAGTCGTAGTCAATTAAATACGCATTATTAAGGACAACTCAAAAACTACTGTTCAGATCTTGAAAAATTTATATGGGACCGCATGAGAAGCACCAATAAAAAATAAAAAAGAATCATCAAAATCGGTTCACCTAGAAATAAGTTCTGAGGTAAAACACATAAAAAATACAGTTGTATTGAGAACCTCATCCTTTTTTGTAGTCGGTTGAAAATACCTACTGTTTTCCTTCAATTCGGCAATGTTTGGAAAAATTTTGGCGTTGCTTGGGATTCAGTGCTCACGTTGTAAAAGTCGGATGGTGCGTCTATAAAATTACACGGTGCAGCTTTAGGTTGCACAATGGTAAGACGAGCGAAAGAAAAACGGGCGCGTCGAGGGTAATATATTCATTGGAAAAGTTGGTAACTATATTACGTAAATTTTACTAATAACAAAGAAGGAGAAGTTTGTTCTTTAACTAACGTTTTCTTACGGTTCGCTTGCTTATTCATACTTTGATATTTCTTTGAAACTGATTTTCTGAAGGTAAGTATTATGCAATATTATTATGTACAGGAATGTAATAAATATAGAAAGTCAGTGTCATGGCCACTGCTTGCCATCGGGTTTTTGTTTGTCATTTTATCGTTAATAATTATTATATACTATTTTCTTTTTTAACCGAATTCAAAAAAGGAGGAGGTACTTAATTGGACTGTAATTTTTTATGTGTGTTAGCTCAGAACTTTTTTTCTAGGTGAACCGATTTTGATAATTGTTCTTTTTTTATTTGAAAGCTTTTGCTTCTCATGTGGTCCCATATAAATTTGATCACAATCTGATCAGTAATTTTTGAGTTATCCTTAATAATGCGTATTTAATTGACTTCAACTACATTGACGATGTTCTCATTGTGTTTATATTCGTAAGTATAAGTCGTTTGTAAAAATTTTAAATTTTTTAGATTATCAAAGGCCACCCCCCAGATATTACAATGCCACCCGAAAAGGTTCATAAGGCCCTAGATAGTAAATCAAATAAAAAAAATAAACTGTTATTGTAACTGCGACTTAGAAAATTGAAGAAACGAAAATATTACGAGTAAAAATAAAAACATTTCTTTCACAAACACAAGTAAGCCCAAATTTTTATAAATGAAATATAGAAATATATAATAATGTATGAAATATGTAAAAATGTATATTTGTATATATTAGCCAAAAATTATTAAGAAATCAAGGAAAAAGACTAATACCTACGCCCATAAAACATTTATAGCAAGATGACTCATCACCCAAAATAAAAAAACGGGCGTCTTCCGGCACGCCACATTAGTTTATTTATAAGGCCATCACAGGAAATGGGAATGAAAAATGCATACTTAATCTTATTCCGTGCGGAAACGGAAAACGAAACTTTTCCTGTCCGATGTTTCCATTGTTTGCCAATATCATTCTAGAGATATTATAGTACCTATTACAGAAAATAAATACATTCAACGCTGCTTTCTTTAGAATTACGCTCTCGTGGTGTGTCTTGACTACTGCATATGAATACATTATAATGAAATCAATAATAATAATTTCCTTCACCGCTCTCATCAAATGTATGTCCTAGGAACTAGGATCCGCTTACACGACTACATAGAAATGAGGTTATTACATGAAGCTAATATTCATGGGTTATTAGCCCTCATTTCTATGTAATCGTGTCTTCCACTCACCAGATGTCGCTGGTTGTGACTGAAGTGAAGTTTTCTGTTACACAATGTCAATTAATTGAGAAATTAGTTTCAAATAATAGTTTATCAGTTTCTAGAGTGATATATTAATAGACAACATAATGCGTCAGTGATTTGATCTTTAATTTCTTGTACTTTATACTTCTTTTTTAATTTATTTATATTTATTTTATAGTTTTGTTTATTTATTTTCAATCTAATCAATGTAAAATGTAACTAATAATACAGAAAGAAACAAAAAGAAATAAAAAAATCTAAAAAATTACCTTCCCCACTATGAAATCTGTCAAATGATTTAACTCATTGTAAAGCAGCGCCGCCCTGGTGGCAGAAAAAGTCGTGGATGCCCTCATTAGTGTATGTTTTTTTCATATAGAATTAGGTTGACAAACGAGCACACAGTCCACCTGATGGTAAGTGGTAGCTGTGGCCCATAGACATCTGCATCTATCTTCGTTTGCGAATTAAAATACAGATGCGTTGTCAGCCGTGAGGACTAAGATAGAATGCCTCTTTTCCAGTAAAAAGGGTCTCCGGTTCTCTACACTCACCATACGAAACACAGCAGCATTAAGCTGCTATTTGACGCTGGTACTCTGTGAGAGCGTGGTCCTTCCGTGGTCGAGCCGACCCATTCGTGCTACAACTATACTATTCATATATCTGCAGCATGGCTCTATGTACAATTAATATTCTGTATATCATCATTGTATACTTTTAACATCAATCAGTGTCGTTACTTGCTACTATTATAAACCGAAACAAACGAGGCAGTAAATGTTTTAAGACTAGTAAAAACAACGACGATTGCAGAAATGTGCTTACAGCCCCTAGCTTTGTTCATATATCATACAAGTTACATGACCTTAAATTGTAAAGTCATCATCAATAACACTCGCCACAATATCAAGTTATTAATAACGTATTGTCATACATATCAAAAGGCTCTATAAGGCGCGAAGAAGCATACAAATGACTTTACATCCTGTATCTTCAACTTTCGTACTGATGTCAAGGTTGGATATTTTTAGAATATTGACAAAGGTACAATACTACCACCTCTGAGTGCATATGTAAATATTCCTACTTTAAAAATAATACCTTGTTTAAAAATATACCAATCTTAATTTACATATAAACTATTTCATCTATTAATACACTATTATCAAATCATAATTGATATGTTAGCATTAATAACAAATAAAACTACGTAACTAGCTAATGTTTGTGGTATTTACGACGACGTGATCAGTGGTCAGCGTACTTGCCTCTTGAGCCTTGTGCTTTTAGCTCTTTCGTGTTCTAGGTTTTAATTTTTTTTCTAAAATCAATGTTTGTACTGCATACGAATTACTAAAATTATTACATTACCCTACATAATTCCGTTTCGCCGATATTAACGTGCAAGCGTTACCAGACAGGGAACTGAAAGTAAAGTGAAAGCCTCTACGCAAGTACATTTGTGCAGAGGCATAGCTATGTAGCAAAGGGCCCTGAGGTAAAAATTAAATTGGGGCCCTATTTAAACGAAACTAAAGTTTTATAGGTGCAAAACTACTTCATAATCAGCTATTTAATGTTGGTCCATACCAGGCGAACGAAGTCGCGGGCGGAATCTAGTAAAAAATAAACAATGATGAAGTAGATTACAAGTTGTGCAAAAGGTGGTGACGGTGGTGGCAAGTGAATGTGTGAAGAAAGGGTTGCTCTTCAAAATTTGGTCACACCAAACTAATTAATTATCAAATCTTTAATGCAATAAAATCCGCAAGGTAATGCCTGATTCTAATAATTATATTGGGTAAGGTTTTCACGTAATATGTGTAAGTTTTTGATTAAACAAAAATATAATGACGGCTCCGTGGCGCGCACGGAACAAGTACATATTTGTATAGTCTACAAATTATTGTTCTAGGACTGGATGTTTCTCCTAGTGTAATTTGTGTATGTAAACTTACTCCTCGATGTAGGAAAAATTCTTAGTGTAGGGTAACGTTGAATAAAAATCATCAAAGTATTCATCATCATCATTACAGCCCTTCACAAGTCCACTGCTGAACATAGGCCTCCCCCAAGGAATGCCACAAAGCACGGTCCTGAGCCACCTGCATCCATCGACTTCCTGCATATCTTACCAGGTCGTCACTCCATCTAGTGGGGGGACGCCCAACACTTCGCCTGCCGGTACGAGGCTGCCACTCGAGAACCTTTTTTCCCCATCGGTTGTCGGTTCTTCGAGCTATATGGCCATCCCATTGCCACTTCAGCTTACTAATCCGTTAGGCAATGTCGGTCCCTCTGGTTCTACTGCGGATATCCTCATTTCTGAGTTTATCACGCAGAGAAACTCCGAGCATAGCCCTCTCCATAGCTCGCTGAGCGACCTTGAGCTTCCTCATCCGGCCACCAGTGAAGGACCACGTCTCAGTTCCGTATGTTATCACTGGCAACACGCACTGGTTGTACAATCTCGTTTTCAAGTTTTGAGATATACCTGACGAGAAGATGTGCCGTAATTTCCCGAACGCTGCCCAACCGAGTTGAATCCGTCGATTGACCTCTCGGTCGAAGTTGGACTTACCTAGTCGGACTATTTGTCCCAGGTAAACATACTCGTCAACAACTTCGAGCTTAGTGTTCCCAACAACTACCGGCATAGGTGTGACATGGACATTAAACATGATCTTAGTTTTGTCCATGTTCATCTTAAGATCTATCCGTTGGGAAACACTATTAAGGTCATTGAGCATAGTGCTTAGGTCCTCCAGCGATTCTGCCATAAGGACTATATCGTCGGCAAATCGAAGGTGAGTGATGTACTCGCCATTGATGTTGATACCGTATCCTTTCCAGTCCAGAAGCTTAAAAACGTCTTCCAATGCAGCGGTGAAGAGTTTCGGGGATATGACGTCACCCTGTCTTACACCTGACTGCAATTGGATAGGTTTCGTACTCTGGTTCTGTACTCGGATAGCCATCGTAGCCCTACTGTACAAGCACTTCAGCACTTCGATATACCGACAGTCCACTTGGCACCGCTGAAGGGACTGCAGCACCGCCAAAATTTCGACGGAATCAAAGGCTTTCTCATAGTCCACATACGCCAGACATAGTGGCAAATTGTACTCCTCTGACTTTTGTACAATTTGCTGAAGGGTATGTATGTGGTCTATGGTGCTAAAGCCTTTTCGGAAACCGGCTTATTCGGGAGGCTGGAAGTCGTCAAGTCTGCGCGCGAGACGATACGTAATGACTCTCGAAAACAGCAACGTAGACGCGGCTCAGAAGGGAAATCGGTCTGTAGTTCTTCAAGAGAGCGTTGTCGCCTTTCTTGAAGAACAAGACCACCGCACTTCTGCTCCACGCCTCCGGTGTAATGCCACCATGGAGGACGGAATTAAAGAGCTTCTGTAGGACTTCAAGTACCGGTCAAGTATCCCACCCGCTTTCAGAAGCTCCGCTGTAATTCCATCCTCGCCTGGGGCCTTGCCGTTTTTAAGGTGCTGGAGAGCCATTCTAATCTCGCTCCGACTGACGTCCAGGATATCATCGGAATAATGTCGGATAAGACTCGCTCTTGGATCGTTACTCACACTCGCGTGTGGCTCCAACGATGACATGTACAGCTGCCCATAGAACCTCTCAATCTCACTCAAAATATCAGGTGCCCCGGAAACGATGCTGCCACACTTTGTCTTCAGCTTTGACAGTTGGCTCTTTCTGGCAGACAGATCTCTGGCAAAGACTTTGGAGCCTTGGTTCCGCTCGATCGCTTCTTCAATACGAGCTGTATTGAAGTTGCGTAAGTCCCGCCGCATGCATTTGGAGATCTGTCTGTTCAGTTGCCTGTATGTTGTCAAATCTGTTGAAGAATGTAGCTTCATCTCCCGTCTAACAGCCATGAGATTAAGAGTGTGATCGGAGAGTTTTTGTGTTCTTCTGCGGCGGGTCTTGCAGAACTTAGCCCCGACCGCATGGACAGTTTCCACAAGCTTGTCATTCATATCGTCCACTTCATTGCAGTCTTCTAGGCACTGAAAACGGTTTTGTAACTCGAGCTGAAAGGTTTCGGGACCTTGGATTAGAGCACGAGGGGGACGGAGCGTTGACTTCATTAGACGAGACCTCTCCAACTTAACGTTTAGGTTCAGTGTGCCTCTAACCATTCGGTGATCGCTGCCGGTTTTCACCCTCGCGATCACTGAGACATCACTGAACAGTTGTCGTCTGGTCGTTATAATGAAATCAATCTCATTTTTTGTCGAACTGTCGGGGCTCGACCAGGTCCACTTCCTGTGGGGCCGCTTCTGGAAGAAAGAGTTCATCATAAAGAGTCCCTCTTTCTCCATGAAGTCGGCTAGCTGCTTGCCCCTTGGGTTCTGTTGCCCTATTCCAAATTTCCCTACTTTCAGCTCACTATTCTCTCTTGTGCCTAGTTTTGCATTGAAGTCTCCCATTAACACCATATATTGGGTTTTGGAGGAATGCATGGCTCTAGAGATATCCTCATACATTTCCTCCACCTCCTCATCGGGGTGTGCCGAGGTTGGTGCGTAAACCTGTATGACCTTCAGCGAATACCGTTTGGTGATTCTGAGTATAAGGTACGCAACCCTCGTCGACACACTCTCAATCTTTACAACGTTGTTAACGAGAGACTTGTGGACAGATGGTCGCCCTCCTGGTAATAGAGCAAGTTGCCGGATTCGAGGATTACCGTTTCCTCCCCCTCTCTTCGGACTTCGGATAATCCTATAAGATGCCAAC
The DNA here is from genome assembly GCA_963668995.1 of Parnassius mnemosyne. Lineage (NCBI taxonomy): Eukaryota > Metazoa > Arthropoda > Insecta > Lepidoptera > Papilionidae > Parnassius > Parnassius mnemosyne. The sequence goes on from CAVLGL010000083.1 coordinate 16,520,981, forward strand.
GTAACTTACATCATCAAAGTATTACGTACGTATAAATATAGGAAATCAGTGTGACAATATTTTTAAAAAAGTAAATAAAAAATTGTAAGTTGCGTTTTACGTTTGTCATGTCATTTAATTTATTTAACTTTATTACTTTAATCGATGATCGTGTTTTCAAAATTGTACTCAATATTTAGGAATCGATTGCTCCTGCACATGCTTCGGTTACTAAGGGCACATACATACTATAAACTACTACATACTTACAATTTCGACGTTAGATGTCATTCACCCCTTACACGGATCATTGACCTGCTAGAGATTTTAATATTAAAAATTGGGTCCAACGCATAAATATAATCATCCGGTATTCCGGCGCGGCGTTATCGTCTGACACTCAACGTTTCATAGAACGTATCCCTCACAATAATATTATTATTATAAAGGTTGAAAATAAAAAGGATCTTTATGCGCTACCTGAAGGACCAGTTCAATGGTAAGAGTAATTGGTTTGTGTCTACTACGCCTAATGTTCAAATACCAGTCGGAGCCAATATTAGTGCAAACACACATTTTTTTTTTTGGTTTTCTAGTTGGTTGGTTGGTGAAGCCGAACCTGAAGATAGGGCTCAGTTTCGCGCCTTAAGTGAGACCTATGCCCAGCAGTGGAGTACAAGCGTCATTTGAAATAATAGATAGGTTATTAGTAAGCCTGAACGAGAAAAGGGCCTTTAGTTATTAACTAATTTAGAATTCGACGATCCGGGTTATAATTTATTTACAAAAACGTATATTACTTAATATGAAACGTATGCGTATTACGCAACCTAAATTACAAACGCATTGGATGTGTATCGTAAATAAACTCTTGCCTATCTTTATCTCGTAGACGGAAACCACATACAAGTTGCGTACGCCCGGTTGTTTGGGCTAATTTCGTAAGTCGCTTGTAATTTTGGGTCACTGAAATATCAGTAATCCAACCTTACCATAAAAGGATTAATGCATCAGACTGCTTTTTTGAACTCATACATTTTTCAGAATCCACATACAGATTTGCTGCATATGAATTCTGAAAAAATATTTAACGAGACAGTTGTTGTGACAACAGTAGCTTTACAGAAGTATAGGCGATAAAGGTGCGACGACCCTTGGCGTGGTAGCGGTACAGTCTAACTACCATATTACTAATGCTGTGTTAATACTATGTTCTTCTTAGGCTGTGGTCGCGACGTAAGCTAATCCATCGTTCTCTTTCGTCCCGTGGGTGTCGTAAGAGGCGCCTAGAGGAAACGCCAGTATTATCTTATGGCTTGTGATGGCGGTATACCATCTCGTTTACGCCCTGTGAATATAAATAGGATATTTATAGTATATTAATTTATATAGCTACATTTCGGTTACAGTAAAAAATAAATAAAATGGCATATAAAATAATGTAAAAGAATCAGTTATTGAATAGGTAACGAACTTCTGGTGGAATAATAAATATATTTGCAAAAAAACCGATTGAGAATCTATATTGACTTCACTATATATAAACTGAAGGGGCAGTACTCCTATGAGTGAGGCGTGGTATAAGAGAGGTAACTTAAAGTCTTAAACTAATGTAGTGAGTTCCCCCTGACCACAGAATTAATAAACCTAGCAAGCTAACAGCATAGCAAAGTGGCGAAGCAATCAGCTTTGTAGCGGTTTCTAACGGTTGCCGTTGAGCAATCAGTTTCAAAAAGGTTCAGATGCCTGGGTGATCAGTATTCGATTGCTGAAAACAGAATTTGAAAATTCGAAACCGTTCTCGAGATAATCGTGGGACAGACGGACAGACGGACAAACATCGTGAAATCAATAAGTGACTTCGCAAGCTTCGCCACTTAATAATAGTAAGCAGGAACGATTTGTGCGAGATCCAAATTCGTGCGTGGAAGGTGCCTATGTGAAAACAAAACAATGATTATAAACACACACGTACACATTTAGAGAGCCGTGGTAGGTCAGGAGCTAAGCGCTTCCCCGCCGGCACCAATTAAACTGTTAATTGCAATTTTAAGTACTGATTTAGCACGTGCTCTGCAGTGAAGGAAAACATCGTGACCTGCATGCCTGAGAAATAAGAAAACCAATATTTTGAAGACATGTGAAGTTCGCCAACACGCATTGGGGGGCAGCGTGAAGGACATATCCTTGCCCTAAAACCATCTCAGAAATGAGAGGAGGCCTGTACCCAGCAGTGGGACGTATATAGACTGTAACTTTCGTACACATTTACAAATAAATGTAAAGATTCCAGTTCAAGGTAGTTGTAGGTTCAGTACACCCCGGTTGGCTTAAAAACATTAGGATTGAATAAATGTCAGAAAGACTGCGTGCATATAACGCGTGGGCAGTAGGTAATGGAATCAGAGTCGCGGAATCCCATTCAGTGCAGCCATCACATGACAGCGCCGACACCTAAATCTAATTACTGGATAGCTGTGTACTGAAAACAGACAAACATCGGGAAAATATAATAAGGTCCCTAATTGTTTCGGCTTATATGAATACTATAATATAAATATTTTCTTTATAAGTATGTAATATAATCGTTGGAACGTCTATTAGTGATCGTATAACTGATCTGAACGACTTAAGGTCATTTTTTTTATAGGATAAGGGTGACAAACGAGCACACAGTCCACCTGATGGTAAGTTGCTGTGGCCCATAGACATCTACATCTATCCTCAAACAAAATGCAGATGCGTTGTCACCCGTGAGGAATAAAATGAAATGCCTCGTTTCCCATTCGTGTTACAACTATACAATTAATATAGCTGCAGCATGGCTCTACCACGTGTGAATATAATATCAATAATATAATATATATAATATCAATTATTAAATATAAACATAATAATAAAATTAAATATGAATGTAAATTGCAATATCTTTAGTGTCACCATATAAAGATATCAGACTTTGTACTATTTTATAATAATATGCTAATGTAAAGGCAAACGAACTTTCATGAATGGTGTGATCTAGTCTAAGATAGCGATCACGATAGCCCAAGAAATGCTTGCCACATAGCATGAAATTCCTGGAGCTTGTAATTGTCAATAGTGACTTACGAAAAAGCTACAAAAACTATCACTTTGAATGTATCATACATGGGAATAAGTTTCATTACCTTCATTCCATTTTAATCCTACCCCAAAAGTAAATATAATACAAAGTCGCAAATAAACAGTAATTAATCCTTTTTGTTAATGTTTTCACAGAATTGCTATTATATAACAAGGAGCTTGTGATACGGACACATATGATTCACATCCAAACATGACGGTTACAAATATGGTACTTTTCAACATGGCGTCGGAGATTGCATCTGGTCATACTATATCCACAGACTACGTGACCATTTGCACGTTATAATTCGCGATACTCGTGTATTATTAACAGGTTCTCCTGAACGAACCGCATTGACATTTAAGAATTTCTCATCATGACCCCACTAGGAGATATGAGTTCAGAGACTTCCTGCAACGAGCTCTTAAGTTGTTTCTCTTATTTCATATTAGTTTAAATATAGTATACTCCATTTACCTTTTTTTAATATTATGTATACAAGAAGTCAACATCACTTAGTATAAATAACATCCTGTGTCATTTGACTGAACTTACCAAAACATGAACTAAAATTGTCGGCAACCTGGAAATATTATATTTTTGAAGTTATACTTGTTTTGGAGCGTTTGGGAAAAATGAGACTGAATTTTTACGATGCGCGCACACACCGACACCTAAAAGCGACAACTTCCGTGGGTAATTGTCTTCCAAGTTTTTTTTTTTGTTTTGTTACGCTAAAGAAGTATAAATTCTTACGTGCGTACATAAGTACACACACACACACACACACACACTTTTTTTTATAAAAAAATATTACACAAATTAATAATTATGTTCTTGCTAAAGTAATATTAATGTTATTAATATTAACAGATTGATGGCTCTGAGATCAGCAAATCGCTTACTCGAACAATCTCGCTCGTATATGCAGCTGTTTCTAAGGGCATGCCCTCGCATGCACTGGCGCATTTTTGAATAATTATATGTTTAGAAACGTGGTCCTAAAATGGCTTTTGGATGTTACGATTGTCTTTTTTGCACATGTAAAAGGAAAATAAGTAGCGCAAAATGAAGTTGCAAGTAATTTACACGGCTGACCAATTAACTAGTTGTAGTCACGGACCGTGTTAACACGGTGACGTCATTTCATAAAGTAAGTTTTGTAATTTTCGATTTATGGTTATATAATAAATTGCATTACTCTTGCATGTGAAGTATGTTCGTAGTGCCATTAGGGTCTAATTGGCACGTTATTAAACTAAACAGTACTCGTAGCACCAACCTTTCGCATCGCACGACACGATGACGTAGAGCGATAGTTTCTTTTACAATAACACAACATGGCGAATTAACTTGTAATCGAGCAAAATCCGCACCACAGTCTAAATATAACTAAAAATATATGGACCATAGTTATAATTTTGTACTAAAATAAGCAAGGTTGACAAATTGACAAAAGAGAACATAGTGCCCTCATGTGGATCCATTGGCCCACATACATTTTCTCCATTCCCAATTAAGGTTCATAATATAGATGGGTTGTCAAATGCGTTGAGGACTAAGATGTAATGCCTCGTTACCAGTAAAAAGTCTACAAATCTCGTCGCTCATCTTACGAAACAACATTATGCTGCAAATTAAGCATGGTATTCCGTGCGAGCGTAGTCTTTTTCCATCTCCAGTCAAGTCGATCCAATCGTACTGGCCGTAATACACCTGCAGTATGGCGCTACCATTATGTACATCTTTTTTCTTCTTTTTTATTTGCCAGACTGTTCTACCAAATGTTGTAAAATAGGGCCTTACGAGAATGCGCCAAATAATGCATTTTTTTTTCTTTTTAAGGGAATATCTAAACCTATTCACTAAATTCCAACTTCATAGCAACCCTGTACTGCACAGTAACACATGACGCACACACCATTAAATAATGGTGTGTGCGTCTTGGCTTTAGGAATAACAATGGGAAAAAGAACGAATGTTTCAAGAAATGCATCACTAATATTATATACACCCCATTAAATGTATGCGTAATACATAATAAAACCGAATATATTAATCTATATTTATACAATTAATGAGACGAGATGTCAATCGCGTGGATTGAAAGTGTGATAAGAGAATCCATCATCCAACATCGTCCCGTGGGTGTCATAAGAAATGCAAGAAAAACTTATGGCTTCCGGTAGATGGTGGTAAAATGTGGGGGCACTACTGTGCCCCCGCCAAGTCGAGCAAAAAAGCGGCACGGCCGTACCATCCTTTTCTCGAAGCAGTTCAGGCCATTTTCGAAACCCTATAACTTCGTGGCGGATAAAACTAGAAGCCTGAATTTACAGTAACCAAGTAGGCATTGTAAAACTCTGTATATTTAATTATATTATTTATATATATTATATATATTATAGAATTATAACTAGTCAATTTTGTCACTCACTGACTGACCGATCATCAAAACTCTAAGGCACTTCTAACAGACATAGAAGCTTCAAATTTGGAATACAACTATTGTTTAGTATACAAATCAAGGAAAAACTAAAATATTTTGCAATTTCGGTCCAGTTTTCGAGATACACCAACTGCATACATAACTTTGTAATCCCATATAAATATATAGTATAATACTAGCTGTTCCCCGCGACTTCGTTCGCGTGTTAGGGTTTTTATGTTTCTGCGCGGAACCCTGATTCTTTTTCTAAAATAAAATTAGCCTATGTTACTCCTTATGAAATCAGCTATCTGCCAGTGAAAGTCCCGTCAAAATCGGTCCAGCCGTTTCGGAGATTACCCGGAACAAACAGACAGACAGACAGACAGACAGACAGACAAAAATTTTAAAAATTGTATTTTAGTTATAGGTATCGTATTTACTTTCATATGCATTTAATAAAAAACTGTTATTTTGACATTACAAACAGACACTTCAATTTTATTTATTTGTATAGATGTATTGCTTGTGAGATACATTGTGTTTTCATGCTATGGCCAAGTCAATGTATTTATTTAAAACATAAAAGATTTTTAATATTGATATGGTTACTATTAGATGTTGTTAGGTTAGTTAATTACGTAATAACTTGAGACAGAAGGACCCTTAAGTAGGGACTGAATAAATTAACCGACTTGGTATTACATGGATCTCACAACTTTTTACGGTAGAAGAACTGTGAAGAAGTTATGTTTTTGATGACATCATTCTTACACAATAAGTAAAATACTCAGACTGGCGGCGGGCATCAGCTTCAAAGGTGAGACGCCTGGTACTGCGGTCGTCAATCCGCCCAACAAACGTAACGATTAAGGCAAATCCAACTTACACCGAGAGAGACCCAGACCAAGCAGTGGAATTTTACGGACTGATGATGAAGACGAAGATGTGAATCCTGATAAAAATGATACCAGTGTCACGAACTTTGCAAACAATAATGCAAACAACAAAAACAATTGCTAACAATATTGCAAACAAATTGCAAAATATTCACGATAATTTATCGCAAGGAAAGAACGTCCGGAGTTCAAGGGCTCGTCATGCAAACAGTTTACCCGTGTTTTTCTTAAAGGGCAGTGGCGACTGTTGCCCTTTCCGACGTGGTGTCGACATCTTGCGACAATAATTTCTACAGTCGTTTTTATGCGATGACTGATAAGGTTAATAATGTAAATAAAAAAGTATTACTCTCTTGTGGTAGATTTGATTTTTAAGGATGTGATATAAATAAAAATCTACATATAAACTTTCCTACTGTTCTGTTTCTAACTCCTTTCTCAATAAAACACGATGCTTGTTACATTTTGTAACATCCTCGTGCGATTAGTCATTAGCCTATTTTCATAAATTTTAATTTCTATATCATTAAATTTACATTGATTATGTATAATGTATTAAATTATGTAGTAATAAAAAATATTTTATTTATTAATCTCTTTTATACCTATAATTTATATAATCCTTGGTACCTACGTCTGTTAATGATCGTGTAACTTCTGAACATCTCGACAGATTCACACAATGCATAATATATTATTTCTTTTGTCACGATGACCGTTCATAACTTTGCTAGGATCCGTTTACTCTGTTATAATTGTGGAGTAAATTCAGACGGAAACTGAACGCGGTAATTACCAGAAAGGTCAGAACAAAGTCTATCGGGCCAACTAGTAATAATTATAATAAAAAAAATTATATAAAGCTAATGTATACACCAGATCATCAAAAATAAAACAGAACGCTGTGTGTTTGTATCTCGATTTTATATAAAAAAGACAATGTTATAAAGCGTAAATTTTTTGCTCTGAGACGTAAATCTTATGTGAAAATCTCTTCTGATTCAAGAAAATCACGTTCATGAAAATCATGATTGTAGCATTTCGAGTTTTGTAATGATAGCATCATCTATGTACTCGTATCACTATGCCAGTGAATAGAAATGCGAATCCGTCTTCGTAACGTTTTACTTTCAAGATCTTTACAGAGCTTTCATCGTTCACCACTCACACATTAATTTTTTTCATTATTTAATTACTTATTACATTGCCATGGAATCTATCATGACCGAGGAATTTAATAGTAAAATAATAAAAACAATTAGGACATATTTATTGTAGTGCCCATCATCATCGGTGACAAATACAATAAATAATATACACATATGTATTTAAATACATATCAAAATATGAAAGCATGGAGTTAAAATATCCATATTATACATTCTACAATATTAATGATTAAACGAATATACTCTTTGGATATGGCCACCATCGGACGACTAGACAGACGCTCGGCCCCTCGGCCAGTCTCTCTCTCTTTATCAAATAACCGTGCATTCGCATCAACGGTTTGCATCGTCGTTCGTCATGCGTACACGAAGGAGTGGAATAATTTGCCAGCTTTTTTCTTGCCATCCGATTACAATGTAGGTGTCTTCAAGATAAGAGTGAACAGGCAAACATTAGAACCGAACATTTAACATTAAATTTTTTGCTAAGCTAAGCGCGCTTGCTTTACCATGATCGGCTGCATCACTATACTACTATTTACGGTTATTTTATATATTACGCATGTTAATTATTATCACGTTAAAAAATTAAGTCGGTAAAAATTTTGAATTTCTTGGATATGCAGATTTCTCACTATGATTACCTGCATCGCTAAATACGTAATGGAAGCACTTAAAATTACAATTAGAAAATAATTATAGATGCCACGGGAAAAGAATTCGGTTTTTTTTATAAAATACGTGGTCCTTCTCTGCTGGCCGGATGAGGAAGCTCAAGGTCGCTCAGCGAGCTATGGAGAGGGCTATGCTCGGAGTTTCTCTGCGTGATAAACTTAGAAATGAGGATATCCGCAGTAGAACCAGAGTGACCGACATAGCTCAACGGATTAGTAAGCTGAAGTGGCAATGGGCCGGCCATATAGCTCGAAGAACCGACAACCGATGGGGAATAAAGGTTCTCGAGTGGCAGCCTCGTACCGGCAGGCGAAGTGTAGGGCGTCCCCCCACTAGATGGAGTGACGACCTGGTAAGATATGCAGGAAGTCGATGGATGCAGGTGGCTCAGGACCGTGCTTTGTGGCGTGCTTTGTGGCATTCCTTGGGGGAGCCCAATGTTCAGCAGTTGACTTGTGAAGGGCTGTAATGATGATGATGATCTTCGTGTTAAGATCTCAAAAAAATAAAAAATCGTAATTGCCAACCCGCCTGCCAAGCGTGACAACTATGGCAAATATGCCCCCTATGACCTACGAGGCAATCTATGGGAGAGGTCATTAGTCAGTAATGGACTTAAGATAGGCTGTAATAAATTATATATGAATGTATTCATTATTAAACTACGATTCTTTTTCAAGGTACCCTCTTAAGAAATCAAACTCCATATATTAGATTTCAGTTCGCATATTTCGGCGGGTCATTTTTCAAGAAACAGATTTGTTTAAGCCGGGGACTAAATATAAACTATTGAAGTAATATATACTACGCAGGTACTAGAAGAGACGCCAAGACTTGGTTGTTTGCAACATGGTTGAGCCCGCGGACTCAAATTTACATTGTCTGTGCCATAAAAAGATAAGCTGTGTTTCACAGATTTTGTTCGCGGTGTATGTTCTAGTATGTACTACATATAACTTCAATGATATAAAATACTTTTTGTAAAGAGACCACAAGTCATTATCATGTACAATCAATACATTTAGTCGAAGAAATTTCCGTTACTGTATTTTTAACATTATTTTTTTTTTTATAAAACGTATTTGTGTACTGATTTTCGCGGGAGTGGATTTAGGTCTTAGACTTGCTATTTGTGATACCCTCATACCAATGGCCGTTTCTGTTTGGGAGCTGACATCTGAATTTGTTTGGGCTGGCCCTCAAAGTTCGAGCTCCTTATGAGTTTTGGTGGTTCGCTATCTATCAATACCTTCTTTTCGGTTTTAGTTGTTTTTTTTGGCGTCAGTCCTTCGCCACAGGTTCGCTATTTTGCTTTCTACGTCTTTTGTGTTGGATTTAGAAGATAGGATAGAGTTAACACTAGAATTGCTACCTTGTCTGGACCCCTTAGCTAGGATGATGGCTTTCCCGCTGTCGTTGCTCTGCAAGCTGTGGTTTGATGGGGAGTTCCTCATGGCGGGTTCAGCAGCTTTTTTTTAATTTGTTTTCGTCTGTTTGCTTGTGCTGGTGTTAGGTTTAGATAGTGGCGGTCGCGCATAGCGTGAGAACTGCGGCAGCCTAGAGGGTTTGGTTTGGTTGGCGAAGTGGCCTTTACTAACCGCGGTACTATTGCTTTTATGTCCGGTTCCGGTAAATCTTTTGGCGGCACTATGCTATTACCGGCAGGCGAAGTGTAGGGCGTCCCCCCACTAGATGGAGTGACGACCTAGTAAGATATGCAGGAAGTCGATGGATGCAGGTGGCTCAGGACCGTGCTTTGTGGCATTCCTTGGGGGAGGCCTATGTTCAGCAGTGGACTTGTGAAGGGCTGTAATGATTATGATGATGATGATTATAAAATAAGGGTGATAAACGAGCACACAGTCCACCTAATGGTAAGTGGATGCTGTGGCCAATAGACATCTACATCTTTCCTCGATTAAGAATCAAAATGCAGATGCGTTGCCAACCCCTGTGGACTAAGATGGAACGCCTCGTTTCCAGTAAAAAGCTCTCCGGTTCCCTACACTCACCATATGAACACAGCTACAATGAGTTGCTATTTTACGGTAGTATTATGTGAGACTATGGCAATATACCCCCCATGAGCAATGACAATAATAAACGGCCCCTAGTCCCCGGCGGCCCCGCTATTCCTGGCTACGGTGGCGACCACGGTAACGGCGGGGCAGGGGGTGCTAAGAATCTCCGGTGGAGGTTCGGTTGCCACCTACGACGACTCGACCTGGCAACATACAACGCACGCACCCTGAGGACTGACGAGAAGATTGTAGAGCTGGAAGAAGAGATAGACAAGTTACGCTGGCATATTATAGGATTATCCGAAGTCCGAAGAGAGGGGGAGGACACGGTAATCCTCGAATCCGGCAACTTGCTCTATTACCGGGAGGGCGACCATCTGTCCCAAGGAGGTGTCGGATTTATCGTCCACAAGTCTCTCGTTAACAACGTTGTAAAGATTGAGAGTGTGTCGACGAGGGTTGCGTACCTTATACTCAGAATCACCAAACGGTATTCGCTGAAGGTCATACAGGTTTACGCACCAACCTCGGCACACCCCGATCAGGAGGTGGAGGAAATGTATGAGGATATATCTAGAGCCATGCATTCCTCCAAAACCCAATATACGGTGTTAATGGGAGACTTCAATGCAAAACTAGGCACAAGAGAGAACGGTGAGCTGAAAGTAGGGAAATTTGGAATAGGGAAACGGAACCCAAGGGGCCAGCAGCTGGCCGACTTCATGGAGAAAGAGGGACTCTTTATGATGAACTCTTTCTTCCAGAAGCGGCCCCACAGGAAGTGGACCTGGTCGAGCCCCGACGGTTCGACAAAAAATTAGATTGACTTCATTATGACGACCAGACGACAACTGTTCAGTGATGTCTCAGTGATCGCGAGGGTGAAAACCGGCAGCGATCACCGAATGGTTAGAGGCACACTGAACCTAAACGTTAAGTTGGAGAGGTCTCGTCTAATGAAGTCAACGCTCCGTCCCCCTCGTGCTCTAATCCAAAGTCCCGAAACCTTTCAGCTCGAGTTACAAAACCGTTTTCAGTGCCTAGAAGACTGCAATGAAGTGGACGATATGAATGACAAGCTCGTGGAAACTGTCCATGCGGTCGGAGCTAAGTTCTGCAAGACCCGCCGCAGAAGAACACAAAAACTCTCCGATCACACTCTTAATCTCATGGCTGTTAGACGGGAGATGAAGCTACATTCTTCAATAGATTTAACAGCATACAGGCAACTGAACAGACGGATCTCCAAATGCATGCGGCGGGACTTACGCAACTTCAATACAGCTCGTATTGAAGAAGCGATCGAGCGGAACCAAGGCTCCAAAGTCTTTGCCAGAGATCTGTCTGCCAGAAAGCGCCAACTGTCAAAGCTGAAGACAGAGTGTGGCAGCATCGTTTCCGGGGCACCTGAGATTTTGAGTGAGATTGAGAGGTTCTATGGGCAGCTGTACACGTCATCGTTGGAGCCGCACGCAAGTGTGAGTAACGATCCAAGAGCGAGTCTTATCCGACATTATTCCGATGATATCCCGGACGTCAGTCTGAGCGAGATTAGAATGGCTCTCCAGCACCTTAAAAACGGCAAGGCCCCAGGCGAGGATGGAATTACAGCGGAGCTTCTGAAAGCGGGTGGAAAACCGGTACTTGAAGTCCTTCAGAAGCTCTTTAATTCCGTCCTCCATGGTGGCATTACACCGGAGGCGTGGAGCAGAAGTGCGGTGGTCTTGTTCTTCAAGAAAGGCGACAACGCTCTCTTGAAGAACTACAGACCGATTTCTCTTCTGAGCCGCGTCTACGTGCTGTTTTCGAGAGTCATTACGAATCGTCTCGCGCGCAGACTTGACGACTTCCAGCCTCCCGAACAAGCCGGTTTCCGAAAAGGCTTTAGCACCATAGACCACATACATACCCTTCGGCAAATTGTACAGAGGTCCGAGGAGTACAATTTGCCACTATGTCTGGCGTATGTGGACTATGAGAAAGCCTTTGATTCCGTCGAAATTTGGGCGGTGCTGCAGTCCCTTCAGCGGTGCCAAGTTGACTGTCGGTATATCGAAGTGTTGAAGTGCTTGTACAGTAAGGCTACGATGGCTATCCGAGTACAGAACCAGAGTACGAAACCTATCCAATTGCAGAGAGGTGTAAGACAGGGTGACGTCATATCCCCGAAACTCTTCACCGCTGCATTGGAAGACGTTTTCAAGCTTCTGGACTGGAAAGGATACGGTATTAACATCAATGGCGAGTACATCACTCACCTTCGATTTGCCGACGATATAGTCCTTATGGCAGAATCGCTGGAGGACCTAAGCACTATGCTCAATGACCTCAATAGTGTTTCCCAACGGATAGGTCTTAAGATGAACATGGACAAAACAAAGATCATGTTTAATGTCCATGTCACACCTATGCCGGTAGTTGTTGGGAACACTAAGCTCGAAGTTGTTGACGAGTATGTTTACCTGGGACAAATAGTCCGACTAGGTAAGTCCAACTTCGACCGAGAGGTCAATCGACGGATTCAACTCGGTTGGGCAGCGTTCGGGAAATTACGGCACATCTTCTCGTCAGGTATACCTCAAAACTTGAAAACGAGACTGTACACCCAGTGCGTGTTGCCAGTGATGACATACGGAACTGAGACGTGGTCCTTCACTGCTGGCCGGATGAGGAAGCTCAAGGTCGCTCAGCGAGCTATGGAGAGGGCTATGCTCGGAGTTTCTCTGCGTGATAAACTCAGAAATGAGGATATCCGCAGTAGAACTAGAGTGTCCGACATAGCCCAACGGATTAGTAAGCTGAAGTGGCAATGGGCCGGCCATATAGCTCGAAGAACCGACAACCGATGGGGAAGAAAGGTTCTCGAGTGGCAGCCTCGTACCGGCAGGCGAAGTGTAGGGCGTCCCCCCACTAGATGGAGTGACGACCTGGTAAGATATGCAGGAAGTCGATGGATGCAGGTGGCTCAGGACCGTGCTTTGTGGCATTCTTTGGGGGAGGCCTATGTTCAGCAGTGGACTTGTGAAGGGCTGTAATGATGATGATGATGATTATGTGAGAGCGTGGTCCTTCCCCGGTCGATTCAACCCATTCGTGCTACAACCATAATATAGATGCAGCGTGGCTCTACCACGTAAGAGGCTGGCGTTCTAAAAATATATTGCGAGTGCTTAGGCCTGACTACGGCCTGAAAGCCTGCTCTATTCGATCGAGAAGAGCCTTTAGAGCGGTACGAATGGGTTCGTTTTCGGCGGGCATTGCAAACATACGCTCTTGCTCTAATGTCCTGAGTGGAGCCCTCAGAATGTATAACAAGCAACCGCTGAGCCGCACGCTTTCTACGTCGCTGGATACGTTCTCCATTCGTCTCTGAGCTACCACTGCTTACCGTTTTAGTTTATTACATTTCTGTAAAATTATACCACGCACCTAACAAAGATCAGTTATTAGATTAGAATTTAGCATAGAATATAATAAAATTTATATTTATTTTCTCTATTTCTTGAACTATAAACGTATTGAACCCTAGTTTCAATAAGTTTATATTCAAATCTGCCTGTGTCACATTTTCAAGACTTAATATTGTTGGTCAACTATTAGTATATGAAAAGATAGTTACTACAACTTAAAATTTAAGCATTGACGTTTAATTCTAGTAGTAAAATCATTCCTTAACGTCTTGGTCCTCCGTCATTGATAACAACGCATATTAAAATGAATTTAAGTGCAGTCTTAATAATGACTTTAGGCATTCACTAATTGGCCTTAAGTCGAACTACTTAGTTGATCGAATACGGCAAAAACTTCAATCAGCGATGCCGTAACAATAAAACCTGGGAATCGCGGAAGTAACGTTTAGAAGCGCCTGCCGATGATATAATCGAAAACCAGTTCAACAAACACTATATAACATTTCGAAATTTAGCGTGATTAGCGCATTGTAGCGCCTTTAACTTGCTGTTATTATCGCTGTGATGACGGTTGTTGTTTTCCACTGAACAAGGATACTCCTGCACTTTCCTTATCTCAGTCGGAATGGCATTGGTATATTTATTGGTATACATACTCTCCCAGTGTCGGACGGGACAGTAATGCTACCTCTTAGACTATACATTAGTAAGAAAAACAATTAGAGTAATGTGTTCACGTTGTTTTTTGTAACAAGCAAAATATACAATTTCAATGGCCAACCTTAGTAAGATAATTAAAGAACAATTTTTATTTATTACAATATAATATTTAAGATCACAAGTTATTAAGTAAATAACTTGCTCCAAATAAAAATTATTTCATTTTACAAGGGTTCGCTCGACAGCTCATGTGATAGAATTCACAGGATGCTTTCAGTATTTTGTGACTTATCAAAAATCTTCGATTGTGTTCACGATGAGACCTCAATCAGCAAATTACAACATTATGGTGTAAGAAGTGTTACTCTTAAATCTACGAGGGTGGATTGAAAAGTACTCGGCCTAACACAGATCCATTCAATTCTAAAAATCAAATCTACCCACATTATTTAGTTCAGTTCAGACTAGTTCATTGTGTGAAGTTCGAAACGTGTGCGATAATTAGTTGTGATTTTATAAATTTAGTAACAAAGTAATCGGACATAATTTCCGCGAATGGAGCAAATCGAGCAGCGTGCCGTCATTAAGTACCTCCATAAGAAGGGGCTATCATCGAAAGCCATCCATGATGACATGGTCAGTACATTAGGCGATTGTGCTCTGTCATATTCATCCGTCAAAAAATGGATAGCAGAATTTAAGCGTGGTAGAGAGAGTGTGAAAGATGAACCCCGCTCTGGAAGGCCTTCGACGTCAACTACTGACGAAAATATTAAAAAAGTACTTGATTTAATAATGGGAGACCGCAGATTAAAAATTAGAGAGATAGCCGAGATTATAGGCATCTCTTATAAATGAACTCAAAACATCATTGTCAACGAGTTGGGTTTCCACAAGGTGTCTGCGAGGTGGGTTCCGCGACAGCTTTCAGTTGAACAAAAAAGGACGCGATTGACTATTTCACGCGACTGTTTGGAGTTATTTGAAGCCGATGCAGATGATTTTTTGAATCGTTTTGTTACTATGGACGAAACATGGGTTCATTACTGTACACCGGAAACAAAACAACAATCTAAACAGTGGAGAAGACCTGGTTCACCACCCCCTAAAAAGGCTAAGTCGATTTTGTCGGCAAATAAGGTGATGGCTTCAGTATTCTGGGACTCGAAAGGTGTGATTATGATTGATTATATTGAAAGGGGTCAGAATATAAACTCAGATTACTACTGCACCTTACTACGTCGTTTACGAGAGGAAATAAAAGAAAAACGTCGAGGAATGCTCAGAAGAAAAGTCCTGTTTCATCAAGATAACGCCCGTGTTCACACGTCAGTACAGTCAATGGCTGAAATTCACAACTGTGGCTTTGAACTGTTACCGCATCCACCGTATTCACCTGATCTGGCACCATCAGACTTCTTTCTGTTCCCTAACCTAAAACAGCACTTGGGAGGTCAAAGATTTTCGACAAACGACGAGGTCAAAGCAGCTGTAGACGCATATTTTGACTCTAAGGAAGAATAATTTTTTATCAACGGTCTAAATGCTTGGAAGGGGAGGTGGCAAAAGTGTATTGAACTTGATGGTGATTATGTAGAAAAATAAAAATAGATATAACTGATTTAGTATTTGTTTATTTTCTTGGTTAGGCCGAGTACTTTTCAATCCACCCTCGTATCATTTCATAGTTAAGTAATTAAATTCAAAAGTTGTTATTAACGGTGAGAGTTCTTCCGTGTCGTCAGTACAAGTGGGCGTTTCTCAGGGCTCAATTTTCGTTCCTTTTCTGTTTCTTATCTATACTTACAAAGTGAGGAATAAACATGATATAATGTTATTTACTGATGATACTTCATTGATTTTCAAACTAAAACGACCATTATTTAAAACAAGACGTAGTGAATAATGCTATTTCTAATTTGTAACGTGAACAATTTGCCTTTTAATGGCACTCAAACTAAATGTACAAAAATTCTAACATCGAATGTTTAACATCTAAATAAGTATACTAATGTTATTTTAAACGCGGAACTTCTGAATCTTGTTCATAGCACCATTTTTCTTGTAATTAAGCTATACGCATAGCTTCAAACTAACCTTAAACCTGTAAAAAAAATTGAAGTATCACCATCGTTAAACAGAAAAATCATTCATGGGATAATGTTTTACTACGATAATGAAAATAATTCCTGAGATTAAGGAGATATTATATAATTTATATAATTGAATTTAAAACATAATTGTAAACTGTTTATTTATAAAAATGTCCCGCTGGGTTTCTTGCTGGTTCTACGCCGGATAAAGATATTTTCCGAACCAATTTCAAAATAATTTCCAAACAACAAAATTAACCTCAATAATTACTTTGATTTAGTGTTATTTATAATTCATAATGATATTTTTTTTATATTTCTATTGCAGTAGCATCAGACGCTGTTATTTCTAGTTTTCGTTATGCGACTAGTTAAATATGTAGCAGAATTATATAAATCGGCAATTAAGTGCTTGCCATATATTATGTAAAATATTCACGCCAATTTGCACGCAAAATTCAATCACGATAAAACGTCACTAGCACAAACAAGCCGTCAGCTTTCAATGTATACAGAACTTGAAACGATCATGGGTACCATTAACAATTTTATTGCATTGCATTTCCTACTTCAAATGCTAGCATTCGCAAACACTAATGCATACACGCGTCATTCTTATATTACCCTACTTCTCTGCTTAATATTGTAGGTGATTTAAGTCGCTACATTATATTGTTTCGTTGGCTGATTTCTGGTAAGAGGGGTATAAGACTCAGTATAATCATATGTAATTATAAAAATAGGTTCCGATCATGACTTTCTACATAGCTCGCTGAGCGTTAACCTTGTGTTCCTTATACGGCCAGCAGTCCTAACTCCTAGACTCATGTCTCATATCCATATGTGATCACATGCAACACACACTGTTTTTTTTGTTTTTTTAGTTATGAGGAAAACGTGATGAGATGTGTCGTATTCTCCCAAACACTGCCCAGCCGAGTTAGAATAGATCCGTCGATGGACGTCTTTATTGAAGTTGAACTTACCTTTTTTGACTATTGCCAACTCGCACCCTTGCCACGTGGGGGCATAGACAAGTTATCTAAACTCGTACCGATTAAAACAACATGATGGCCCATCGTATATTGGCAGGGCCATGGGAAAGCTTTCGTACAGATTTGTAGCTACACCAGCGCCGGTGCATTTCTGAATAGTTTAGTTGGACTCACTTGGATTTCCAAAAAAACTATATAGACATATGTAGGTGTGACACGGACGTTACAAATGACGTTTCCCCCATGTTTATCTTAAGACCTATCCGCTGGAAAATACTATTGCGGCCATTGAGAGTGGTGCTAAGGTTTGATTCTGTTATGATGACTAAATCGTAGACAAATCGAATGTACGTGCTGGTACTCGCATTTGATGTCGGTATGGTTATCCTTTCCGGTCGAATATCTCAAAAATGTCTTCCAATGCAGCAGTGAAGTTTCGAGGATGTAACGTCATGGTCTTACGCTGTCTTACTTACATATCGCCACCTAAGGTTCGACGGAATCAAAAACTTCCTTACAGTGATGGATCACGGCTTTTCGGTCCTTTATACAATTTTCCGAAGGGAAGATATGTAAACAATAGCCAGTTATAATTTATTTTGTAAATACGATTATTTACAAGGGAAAAAAAATACAAATTTCCAATTTCAAAATTTTAGTCTCCGCGGTCAGTCTCACCGCAGATTAGCCATCTGCGCAGGACAAAGCTATAGTGTTCAAGTGTATGCACAAGCAGAGGTGCACCCTCTATTCCCTCATTCTCATAGTCTGATGGGACGGTAAGCCGGCACGACCGGAGAGAGATCAGGCGCAGGACTAACAGCTTTACGTGCTTTCCGAGACACGAGGATGAAACACCGGCAACTTCACGACTCCGAGCTGCTACTGAGAATTTCTTAACAGTAAACACAATATCTGACTTTGGCCCAACTCAGGATTTGAACCCGGGACCTCGTGATCAGAAACCGCGTTTACGACCCCTAGACCAACGAGTCAAAGCTAGTAGGAGCTAAAATATATAAATAAGTATCGTGTTTCATTAAAGACTAGATCTGCCTCGGGAACATTTTCGCGCAACGATTTCAAGTGTCACCGATGCTCATAACTCCTAAGCAACCCCGCGTGTTATCAAACCGTGACATGATTACTAAATTTGAAGCAGGCTCATCTCTACGTGTCATACGACATTATTACACCTAAGGAATCTTGGATTTATCAATGCGACCTAGAAACGAAACGCCAGTCGGCCGTTTACCTGTTTCAAAATGAACCAAAGTCTACAAAAGTTAAGCGATCGTGAAGAGCGGTGAAGATTTCGATCGGTAGCTTTTTTACTTTTTTTTTTTGTTTATCTGGTGTCAATTACTTTAAGAAATCCAAGTTACATCAACTCCTAAACGAACGAATTCTAAATGCGTTTTAGAATCAGAAGTGATCACTGTTTTGAGTAACAAGCGACCGAACACGGCTGTCGATATTGCTTCACTGTACACAACGCACCCGCACACTCGTCGCTCAAAACGAGGGACTTCCTGGACAGTACACCGATTTAGCCTTTGGGTCACCCTTCTTATAGCCCTAATTTGGTATTATTAAAGTTCATAGTTAGTGTTATATGATATCAAAAAGTTCAACATTTGTCCTGATCTCTTCCCTATATGATTTGTACTTAAGAGCTTTGATTATATAAATGACATTCAAAGTTTATGAGTAATGGGCACTTTTGCCGGATAATTGCATTATAATGTTGTTGTGTAATCATATTGTTTAAAAATAGAAAATAGAAAAAAAAACTCATATTACGCTGCGACGTTTCATACGCCCTTCTTATTCTTTCATACTATCTAGTGGATTTGTTTTTTGTTAGTTCAGGTTTAGATAACTACTAGTAGTTCCCCGCGACTTCATCCGCGTGGTATTTGTTACGACTGGATTTCATGGGTTATAATTTTTTTTTTTTGCGCGGAACCCTAATTCTTTTACTAAAATAAAAAATCTCCTTATACCTTCAGCTATCTAAAAAATGAAAATCCTGTCAAAATCGGTCCAGCCGTTTCGGAGATTAGCCGGAATAAACAGACAGACCGACAATAATTTTGAAAATAATTTTATTTGTTATGTACCGTAAATACTTTCATATGCCTTTAGTAAAAAGCTGTTATTTTGATATTCAGAACAAACAGACACTTCAATTTTATTTATTTGTATAGATGTATTAGATATTATGCGTACTGTTTAGGTACAATAGGTAGGTAACTAAGTTCTGGTAGAAAATATTTTGTGACGTTTTTGGATTTATTCGCAAATCACACAAGTTTGCAGTTGGCACCTTTTCAGCTTTAATGCATCAGATATTAATTTTTGACGTAAACATAATATTGTTTTCTTTTTGTAGTCTAAAAATAAAAACACAAGCTTGTACTAGGTTGTATTACTATGACGGCAGTCGAATATTTTTTGTACTCATTTGATTTTGCAGTCGGTACCTTTCTACTAAAATAATAAAGCAATTAATTATAGTTATAAAATGTAGGTGCATAGGTATTCATTTTTGTATTCATAATTAATTTTTCTAATCAAATATTACCTAAGTATTATGTTATGAAAATTATTACAAATCAACATTTAAGCCCGTAATTTTATAATAAACATAAATCCATATTATTTTTATAGTCATCAGATAGGGAATTTAGTAAACTACCTACCTACTTTTCTCTGTATTCTGAGACTACCTACAAGTGGAATTTAAGTGACGATGTTGATTACGAACATCTTCGTTCTAAAGATAGAATGTAAAAAGTGGCTACTCTTATACTATAAAACAATAAGAAAATAATTAACTTTTGAAAGAGTGATATTTTTAACGCTTTTAGCCATCAGAATATAGATGAAATTTATTTCGGTTGTTACTTTTATTGTATAATATACCTATATTTAATCAAGAACTAGAACTTTAAAGAAAATGATACTTACAATATGAAGCATACTATGCACGAACAGCTGTTAAAATTTCTCTTCTCGGTTTGATTTAACGCAATCTTCTCGCCCCAACACCAAACGAAAACACAACACTCGTTTGTTTGTATTGTCTACTTTGTACCTTTTCACTATAAAATTTAGTCAAAATAGACTTTTATGCACACGTGATAGAAAAGTAAAAATTAGTATTGTATCGTTTTGTTGTTGGCTGCAAATACCATGAATAGCGAACGCACAGCGATCGCGATAGCAACGCGACACACGTCTCACTCGCTATCAAACTCTACACCATTTAAAAAAATTGAGATTGAACTGAGTGAATGATATAAAATGAAAGAGAATAAGAATGAAATGTGAATGAATTGCGTTTAAAAACAAAACAAACCGACGACCGATTTGCGTTGCCAGGTTGCCGGCGTTGAAAATTGAATGATTTTTATTTCACATTGATCAAGATAATGTTACCATTATAGAACATCATAATTTTTATTAATAACTATTTTTTTAAACGTTACCCCCAGACTAGGATTTTCTCCTATGCCGTGGAAGCAGTTTACAATCATAAATTGCACGAGTGCAATTATTTGTAGGCCATACAAATACTTGTTCCGTGCGGAATTCGAACCCGCGGCCCCCAGCGCAACAACTCATTGCTAAACCACTGCGCCACGGAGCCGTCTATTAATGAGGCCTAACAATCTTCCGTTTACCAGATGTCGCTAGTTGGGACTGAAGTAAAGTTTTTTGTTACACAATGTCGTTTTAAGGCGGCTACTCACATGCCTGTCGTAGGGGCAATCTAGGGTGTACAGCGCAATATCTGAACTGTCTCTACACACATGCCTGCCGTTCAGTATGAGAGTGTACGTCTCCATATCAATTTTACGAATCAATATCAAATATCAATGAATGGGTATATACAGCCTTGGCTCTTTATTTATATAGAATAAGGGTGACAAATGAGCACAGTCCACCTGATGGCAAGCGGACACTGTGACCCATAGACACCCACATTTATCAATAAAACAACTATATTTATTAATAATTACAACCATAATATAGTATTTATAAGCTGTAGCATAGCTCTGCCATGCTATTTTTAGGCTACAAAGACAATTTAATGTGACTAACTTCACTCGTCATAATTTAATATAACCAATTTATTCTGTGATATAACTTAAGTAACTAGTGCTTAGTAACTATAATTTAACTCTTTATACATTCTATCACCATATATATATGACTTGTACTCATACGTGTGCTCCGCGCGAATGTCGCAACGAACTGATTGAAATTGCCCCGATTGGAGTACACACGTGACAGCAGCAGCTACGATCTAGGGAGCAAAGAAAGTCTTGCGCCCCTGCCGCCCTGCCGGGCCGACTTAGAAAATTGCCCCTGCTTGCATACACACATCACAATTAAGGAGGCAATTAAGGGTCATCACCACTCCTACATCCTAGATTGCACCTGCGGCAGGCAAGTGAGTAGCAGGCTTTATTAAGAAGTTAGTTTTAAATAAAATCAATTTATCAGTTTCTATAGTAATTACAAAACAATGCCTTAGGTGGTACTTTGGTATTTTAATTTAAGTTATATTAAATGTAACTATATTACAGAGAGAAACATTAACCCATACATTTTCCTAACAAATTTATTCCCATATTAAAGTATACAAAAATAATATAACATAAATATATTGAATAAAGTTACAAATACAAAGTAAGTTTATACAGGAAATTCTGTCATTTGAAAATAAATTCGCGATATTTCTTTTAGATTTTCAACTATAGTGTAATGGCGCGTCTCCACCAAAATTTTCAACATTTGTCAACACGTGTTGCCGACAAATGTTTCTGTCAGGCGCGTCTCCACCAAAAATGTTAACAACATTTATGTTTCCGACATGTTGATAAATCAACAAAAGTTGACGACATTTGTTTCAAAATGTTGCAAAAGGAATACGCTTGTTGCCGACATTTGTTCCCTCGGTGGAGACGCTTCTCGCAACATTTTGAAAAACTGTCGTCAACTTTTGTTGATTTGTCAACATGTCGGAAACATAAATGTTGTTAACATTTTTGGTGGTGACGCGCCTTAAGCTGTACGCTTTGGATGATTGGTTGTAATTTGGATTTTGGTAGTGTATGGTAGTGTATCTTGATTTTTCATATGGTAACATTAGTTTACGTCCATCTTCTATCATTTGCAAACTCAAAAAACGACGACGAAAAAGAATAGAATTCCCTTTGTCGGTTAAAATATTGTTTCTTGTCGTAATAGATCATGTGAGTGATTCATGCAATACGTGTTTTTAAATTTATTTTCTGTAGTTTAAAAAAGTAATAACAAGGACTACATAAATAACGGTAAGTTTAACGACAACTGAGGCATTTTGTTTGTATTGTAGCTAGAAAGTAACCGTTTTCGGATGTTCGCTCGATGCTCGCTCTAGTTTCACATCTAACTTATATTGGGTATGGCTATAAATGAACTGGCCCGCGATTAAAATTTGTTCTGGTGTATTGGCTAGGTAGCCATTGTAATTTGAAAGGAAGACATCGTTGAATCATCATTTTGTTGATAATTCGCTTTCGGTTTTTTATTTAAATTATCCTTAAACATCAGTTAAAATAAGGTATTCAATAAAATTAACATAGGGATAGTTGTATTTAAAAATATAAAATAATATAAAAGGTAATTATGTATATTAAATATTATATTTATATATATATATATATATAGGTATATTTTTAATCAAATATACCTATTTATATGTAATTATGTATAGAAAATATATCCTCATAATATATTTTCAATAAGAACTGCAATAATGACCTTGCAAGTAAAACTCCCTAAAGGTCAACTCAACTGCAGACTGCACATATGCATTGCAATAATTATGCTCAGGGTTACCCAGATTCCTTTTATGAAAATAAATGTGGAAGACATAGTTATTTAATTACATCAAGTTTGAAATCTGGTCCAATTTCTAGTTTTGCCCTCAGCTTAATCTTAATTTGAATAGCTATATTAATTCAATATTTTATTTACCGGTTGTAAATCAAATATTGTCAAATAGTATTCCAAAAACATAAAAATTTAAGTAAAACTACATAAACACCAATAATTTAACAGCTATATATAATTTTTGGTTCTTTAGGATTATCTAAACCAATGTGCTCTTAAATGGGGAGGAGTTGAGCCTTGTGGATACCACTGTTTTTCTTGGTATTACTATTGACCTGAAACTTCAATGGGGCCCCCATATATCTAAATTAGCAAGCAGACTTAGTTCTGCAGCAAGAAGCTGTAAAAAAGATTAGAAGTCTCACAGATGTTGAGACAGCTAGGTTAGTGTATTTTAGTTACTTTCATAGCGTAATGTCTTATGGAATTTTGCTATGGGGTAATGCTGCTGATATTGAAGCTATATTTGTTTTGCAAAAGAGAGCCGTACGGGCAATTTATAATCTAAATGGTAAAGAGTCCCTTAGAGAAAAATTTAAAGAAATAAACATATTAACTTTGGCATAGCATTATATTTATGAAAATGTAATGTATGTACATAAAAATATAAATAGCTTTAATAAGAATAAGGATGTTTATACCTTAAACAAACATAAGCTTGTAATGCCAGTTACTAGACTCCACAGAATTAGTAATTCATTTATGGGGCAATGTATACGCTTTTACAACAAAATCCCAGAACATGTTCAAAGTTTGTCAATAAACAAGTTTAAGTTTTATTAAAGAAAAACTGTACAAAAAGGGTTATTATAATATCAAGGAATACATGAATGAAAATAACTCCTGGGAATAAGGTGATCACCACCATGCTGGTTCTATGAAAATTCTTAAAAATTGTATAAACAAAATTATTGTTAAGCAGGGATGGAAAAAATCATGATTTTTTTATTTTTAATCAAATCATGCTGATTTTTTTTTAAAAATCATGATTTTTTTGTTTTTCTTTGAATTTTTTGATTTTTTTGTATATTTGGAAATACACGAGTTGGTAACACTTTTTAACATAGGATTAAAAGTTTATGAATACACTAGCTGTTCCAAGCGACTTCGCCTGCGTGTTATTTGGGGTTTTAGTTTTTTTGCACGGAACCCTAATTCTTTTTCTAAAATAAAAGTAGCCTGGGTTACTCCTTATGACATCAACTATCTGCCAGTGAAAGTCCCGTCAAAATCGGTCCAGCCGTTTCAAAGATTAGCCGGAACAAACAGACAGACAGACAGATAAAAATTAAAAAAAAATGTATTTTTGTTATAGGTACGTATCGTATATACTTTCATATGCATTTAGTAAAAAGCCGTAATTTTGACATTACAAACAGACACTTCAATTTTATTTATTTGTATAGATATGTATGAAACTGATTAAGAGTAAAATAATTAATACATTCTGTATTAATTACAATTCATATACATATTAAGAGTGAATTTCTAAAAAATTAAAAAATTGATTTTAAAACTGACAGATCTCATCGCTACGTCTTTGTTGATTTTCCAAAGTTTATGAGACTATTGTAGTAGAATAATAAGAATAACATAAAACAACAAAAGATTTTACTTTTTTAAGCCAGTTTTATTTCATTTTCTGCCTATTACATTAATTTATACATGTTGATTTAAATCAATGATTTTTTAAATCAAAATCAGGTGATTTAAATCGTGATTTAAATCATGATTTAAATCGGTCTGATTTAAATCAGCCAACCCTGTTGTTAAGTGAAATTATGTTTAAAAAAAAAGTCCCACTGGGTTTCTTCCTGGTTCTTCCCAGGACAGAGGTATTTTCCGAACCAGTGGTAAATAAAATAATGACTTTCAATAAGTATTATATAATAATCCATATTGAATAAAAATCATTCTATTCTATTCTATTCTCATTGACCTCTGAATGCTGAATCCTTTCAATATTATATTTTAATTTATTTACAGTTAATGATTATATCTGCATTCATTATAATGATATAATCATTAACCATAAATAAATTATGAGTTAGCCCAAGGGCCACCCCAGCCGTACCTTAACTTACCATTACTGATATTGCAAGATTAGTGTAATGTTTTTTTAGAAGAGCTTTGAGAGGTCGACTGGATAATCCCAAAGTTTCTATTTTTTTGGTTTTAAAGCATTAACTTTAAATGTTAATAAATTTAATGTGTTTAATCTAAACTCTTAATTTTAGGAGTAATTTTAAAAACTTATAAATTTCTTTATAATCTCCCCAAAATTAAATCTAAATAACTTGTCATAGCGTAATAAACTTTATCTTATCAGGTCATACACATTTTAAACACATAATATTTTAAATCTCACACATTGGAATAGGATTTTCTGTCTTATTCTTTATCTTTATGGTGGTTTTGAAGTGACAGGTCTTTTCTCAATTTTTTGAAGATTATGGAGCATGCAGCTATTTTAAATTTATTTTTAAAACTGCAGCCATGATGCATTTGTATTTCTATTATTATTTCTATTCATTTGCTTCCATTTCGTTATCCAACTACACTAGTATATGAAAAAGCCCGAGTACTAAGCGTAAGAAAACTTTTTATCTATCAATGCATACGAAGGTACCATCGTATAACTGCACCATGTATCAAAATTCAAAAGAAAAGGACATTCAAATACCCGACCCCTAGAACAAGAAGTATTTTTGCGAAAAGACACTATAGTTACATTGCCCCGCATTTGTACAATAAGTTATACAGGGAATTTAAATTAAACTTAAATAATTACAGTAACCACCAAATAAAGGCAAGGATCAGAGTGTGGTTAGAGAATCTTGATTATGACAGCACAGAAGCACTTATGCCGTAGGTTTACCACAAGTAATACTCACACACATAATATATTCCAACACACACACACACACCCACTCACACTTACACACACATCAACACACGAACAAATACACACACGCACGCACACACACACACACACACACACACACACACACACACACACACAAAACAAGCGCTTAAAATAACATTTTTTTTTAAATTTCTTATTTATATTTCTTTACTTGCTAAATAATTAAATTATTATTATTATATAGAAATTGACCTTTTAACAAGGCTAACTTTAAGGGGAGGAACTGGTTCCTGAAACACAGTTATACTAGCTCAGGGACCAGGGAATCAATGAATATATGTAAAAAAGGTTGTTATTAAATAAAATAAATAAATAAATAAATAAATAAAATTAAGGAGCTAGTATATTATATACTATATATAGAGCTAGTATAGTAAGGTATTCTACTTTATGTGCTTTAGTCTTTATGGTATAATAATAAATTTAGGTTAAGTATTGATGCTGCCCATGACTACTTGTTACTACTTGTTTATGTGGTAGAGCCATGCTGTAGCTATATTAGTAGTATAATTGTAGCACGAATGAGTCGGCTCGACTGAGAAAGGATTGCACTCTCACAGAATAATAGTGTAAAATAGCAGCTTAACACTGCTGTGTTTCATATGGTGAGTGTAGAGAACCAGAGACCTTTTTTACTGGAATAGAGGCATTTCATCATATTCTTCACGGGTGACAGTGCATCTACATTTTGATTCGTAATCAAGGATAGATGTAGATGTCTATGGGCCGCAGCAACCACTTACCATCAGGTGGACTGTGTGATTGTTTGTCATCCTTATCCTATAAAAAAACAGGCTCTGGGTTTTTTTTGATGGATTTTTCTGTGTATTCAGTTAACAGTATTAGATTTAATAATTAAAGTTTCATATTAATTTCACAAACAAGTTTCAGGTAAATTTGACATAAATACATATTTATTTAGTAAACTACTGACATCATGTAATTTGTGGTATGTGAGGCTGTCCCCCTGGACAAATGGCACTACTATTGATCTAGATAGCATGCTACTCACCCTCTACTTCATCTTCATCATCATCCTCATCCTGCAGTAGTGCACTGCTGGACAAAGGCCTGTCCCAAGTTGCCCCATTTAGTCTTTGATTATTGTCCACTTATATTATCAGCATCATTACAGCTCTCTTACTTTATATAATAAAATTTTATTGAAATTATAATTAAGTAAATTATGTACTGATGTCAGCATTGTATTTTCATAATATGTTGTATGTATCTTGACTTTAATAATTAAAAAATTTATACAACTGACTTCAATATTATTAAGAATAACCCATAATCTATTGGTCAGACCTTGATCAAATTTATATGGGACCACATGAGAAGCACCAGCTTTCAAATAAAAAAAGAATCATTGAAATTGGTTCACCCAGAAAAAAATTACAAGGTACACATTTAAAAAAAATACAGTTAAATTGAGTACCTCCTCCTTTTTGAAGTCGGTAGAAAAATGAAAAACTGTGAATAAGAGCTACAACACAAGAATGTAAATTGTCTTACATTTATTTAAACTTTTAAGGGTTAAATTTTTTATTATATATTGAATATTATTAGTATGAGGCTGCCACTCGAGAACCTTTCTTCCCCTACAATTGTCAGTTCTTCGAGCTATATGACTGGTCCATTGCCACATAGACTTAATGATCCAGTGGCCATGTGAGTTAGTCTTGTTCTTCTGCAGATAATTTCATTATGGATATTATCATGCAGAGAAATTCCTATGCTTCCCTTTCCATCACAGGCTGAGTAATTTTGAGTTTCTTCATATGGACAGCTGTGGGCCATGTTTCAGATCGGCTAGTCATTACTGGCAACACACACTGGTTGTACACTTTTTTCATCTTAAGATTCTGATGATTCTGCTTTGCTAGTTTATTTAAAAAAAAAACATATTTAAAGGCATTTATTATTTAGAATCAAAGACTGAACACTAATCATGGAGGATGAAAACGAATATAAGAAGCTACCGACAGAGGAGAAATGTGTTCACAAGTTATGGAAGGCTCGAGTTGCAGGATATGAGGAGGCCATCAAACTCTTCAATCAGATTGATGATGAGAAATCACCAGAGTGGAATAAGTATTTGGGACTGATAAAAAAGTTTGTGACTGACAGCAATGTCATGGCTCAGGAGAAAGGTAGGTTTTAATTATATTAATAGCAATTTCCATCTCCAGTGATGAATTGACTATTATATTAAGTTATGAAAGGGATTTTATTGTTACTTAACCATAAATAATTTGCTTTAAAATATTGTATTAACAAACCTAGTGGAGACTTCGATATCTAATTAAACAGTGGTAGAGCCACGCGGCAGCTTTTGCTGTCGCACGGATGGGCCGGCTCGAACCCGGGTGGTACCATGACCTCACAGAAAACCAGCGTGAAGTAGAGGTTTACCTCTGCATTTCGCTTGGTGAGTGCAGGTGGCCGGAGGCCCTTTTTACTGGAAATGAGGCATTCCATCTTAGTGCTCACGGGTGACAACCCATCTACACATTCATTGATTTGTAATAGAGGATAGATGTAAGATGTCTATGGGCCGCAGCAACCACTTACCATCAGGTAGACTGTGTGCTTGTTTGTCACCCTTATCCTATAAAAAAAATCTAAGATGCAAGTTTTACAGACTTCAGGCAACAATTCTTCACCCATCACTAGTATCGTTTCAGATGTAACCTTAAATTCATTGTTGCTATATTTTGTATATCATTCGTGGAAAGAAAATAAAGTAATCGAAACTAAGGATACAGGATGCAGGAGTGGTGCTACCTTTTAAAAGGGTGGCTATTTTAACTGCAGTGCACATTTCAATTGTAATAGTTTCAAGTAATGATTTTAAGATTTTTCATTTTGAAATATTACTTTATTACACAATTTATTAATTTCCTTTAGGGCTTATGGTTTAATCATTGGATGAAAGTTATTCACAGGATGAAATACAATATAAGCAATAAGATGATGTTGTAGTTGTATGAATAAAATAGTTCAATTATTTCATTTTTATATTCAGTCTGTTTATAATTTATTTGTTGAAAAATTAGAAAATAAGCTCTTAATTGACTAATCAAAACTCATCTTGCTGTAATTTTTTTTCTAATATTAAATCTAAGAAAATGAAAAATGAAAACCATCATATTACAAATAATATATTATTGTTTAATTGAAAGGGTTGGAAGCTGCATTGGTGTTTGTAGAAAATTGTGGTCATGCTGGAAAGACTACAGGGGAAGTAATGTCTGGAATTGTCACAAAATGCATTGCAGCTCCTAAAACAAAAACAAAAGACCTTGCTCTGCAGGTAAACTTCATTTTTTATATTATATATTTACTATATTATCTTATCTTCACTTGCATCCTAAATGTAGATAATATATAAGTATATATATTACATATCATAAATCAAAAATGTGTGTTCTGTTGATATTATTACTGTTATTGTTTTCAGGTAACACTAATGTATATTGAAATAGAGAAACATGAAATTGTTGAAGAAGAATTATTAAAAGGAATGGAACAGAAGAACCCCAAAGTGGTTGCTGCTTGCATAGTTGCTCTTACCACTGCTCTAAAACAGTTTGGCAATAAAGTAATAGCTATTAAACCAATGGTTAAGAAAATACCCATTTTACTTGCAGACAGAGACAAGACTGTGAGAGATGAAATGAAGGCATTGGTTATTGAAATGCATAGGTAAGAAATAGTCATAACTTAAGTAGAATTATTTTATTCAGCTTTAATTTTAAATCTATTATTTATACATCAATATAATCTTTGTTATTAATTTTGGTTGATGAAAAAGCTACTAAAATTTTTTCATAGTATGAATTGGGATGTAGTAAAAATCAAGGGTATTAAAAAGCATATTGTTTGATAAATCGAAGGAAAAAATTCCTGAAGTGTTTATGTTGATAAAAAAAATTGCAAAAGATAACATAAACAGTTCCACTCCAATTATTATTTAAATACAATCAATACATGGAAGATCAATGGATCTTGACTGTGTTGTGTGTTAATGGAACTACTTCAAAAGCTGTGTTTAAGAATTTTATATTATAAGACAACATAAAAATTATATTTGACTATATGAGGGTGATAGCTTAGGTGATATACATACAATGCATATTATGTATCTACATAAACATAAATTGAATCCAGGAGACATTATCAAATGTTTAATATTTAAATAAAATCCATTACTATGTTTTAAGATTAGCACTTTCTACAGATAGATGCCAGACTCACATTGCAATATGTAGTGATAGTACCCATTATTATGTATGAGGTGTTCAAAGTTAAAAGACAATGTGTAACCACATTTATAATTGTGATTGATATATTATATATTCAGATGGATTGGGGCTGCAATAGAACCACATATAGCAAGTCTACAAGCAGTGGTCCAGCAAGAGCTAAGAGAATCATTTAGTAGTGGAGGCGGTGCCCAGCCCACCAGATATCTTCGCTCACAACAGAGTAGAGTGCGAGATACACCGGCAGCTGATGCTATTGATGGTAGTAATGTTTATGTGTATAATGTTGTTTTATTTTAAATTTGTTCCATACCCACAAATCTTAGTAGTGGTGAAATACTCTCAACAGCCTTAAAAAGAAGAAGAATTGATAATTGATAGTGGCACTGGTGAATCTGGTTGATTAAAGATGATGTATTCACAGTACTTGCTGCACAAATCTTTTAGTACTGGTATCACCAGTATGGATTATTTAGTATTGTGTTATAAAAATTAAGATTTACTATTTACTTCATTAAGAAGCTACATTTTATGTTATTCCTATAATATATCATCATCATTATCATTACATTACAGTCTATCACATGTCCACTGCTGAACATGGCCCTAGGTATGCCACAAAACACGGTCCTATGGCACCTGCATCCATTGAGATGCTGCATTTGACCAATACGTCACTTCTAGCGAGTGAATAATATCGAATGAGAGTTGCTTTTGAATTATCACTCACACTTGCTATGTGTGGCTCCAACGGCGATGGTACAACTGTCCATAGAAACTCAATCTCGCTCAAAATCTCAGGTATCTCGGGAAGGACGCTGCCACAGTTAATTCTGCTCCGTGGCACAGAGGCTTGACAATGAGTTATTGCGCTGGGGGCTGCGGGTTATAATCCCGCACGGAACAAGTATTTGTATGGCCTACAAATAATTGTTCCGGATCTGGATGTTTGTCCTCGTGCAATTTATGTTTGTAAACTGCCTCCACGACACAGGAGAAACGTTTTTATATTTTTGAGAAAAAAAAGAAAAAGGTTTTCAATTTCCATAGTTAGCTCTTTTCAGCAGACATCTCAGGATTGCATGTTTATTATGAACTGTATTATAGTTGCGTAAGTTTAGCCGTTTGGAGATCTGTCTGTTCTGTTGCCTGTATACTGTCATATCAACAGATATGACAGTATACAGACAGACAGGTATATATATGACTAGTTTTATTTCCATCTAAGACTTCTAAGTGCCAAAAAATGTAGTGACGACTCATTTGGTAAAATCGGTCTAATGGGCCGCTACAGTGAAACATCGATACAAACATACATATGTACATATAATGTCAAGTACAGAACACTTTGTTTAAATAGTTCTAATCGGTTTGAAATATAGGTTGAAAGTGACAATCCTTGGTTGTAGCAAAACATAGCAAAGTAACCGTCACATTGTGGCATCACTAGTATGGTAATTTTGCCAAGTTAGTTTTTTTTAGATAAATGTTAAGACCAACATGTTAAAAACAATATATTACATTTGATAACCATTAGCATTACGCTAGTACAAAGATATATAGATACCTACATTCAGTATTTCAAACAAAATTCATTCATTGATATTAATAAGTATTACACGAACCAGATTGATCAAAATGTATCTTAATTTTATTAGTCATACACTAAATGAATTTAACGACATCGTTTTTTGTTTCGCTAATGGCGCATTAATTGAGGTGTCTATGAAATGGGAAAACGGTAAAAACCTTGTAAAAGAAAGATCTTATTTTGTACCACGTAAAACTTCATATGAATAAAGTGTTAGAGGGAGAAAAAAATACAAGAATTTTGTTTATATTTTAGTATTCCCTCTATACTAGTAATTACTCTGAGGGCTATACAAATACAATAAAATTTCTGAACAAAGAGGTTATTTCGCCGGCACAATAATTTCGCATTAAAATAAAAGGCCAAAATTAACTCTCATGTTGTCATGTCTAAAGCAATGCTGTCAATTAGTTATTGTTTTTTCATACAAAAAATGGCATGTCTCGGAAAACGTTACGTTTTCCGTTTTAATCGTAATTTTGTACCAGTACATCCCTGATGGCAGACTTAACTTCCATTGGTAAAGTTGCCAGACTTGACTGTAACATTAAGAATCAGTATACCTATCACCACATCACACATCACATCACATGTAATTTAGAAACTAACTCCGTATTTTCAATATATTCTTGTATTGAGAATACGGGGAGAATTTCCTTTAAATTCACCATATTTCATAGGCGGAGCTGATGACGACGACGCAGAAACGGGCGGTGGAGACTCTGCTGATATGGATCCCTACGATCTTCTTGACCCTGTGGAAATCTTGTCAAAATTACCTAAAGATTTTTACGATAAACTAGAGAAAAAAAAATGGCAAGAACGCAAAGAAGCTCTTGACGCATTGGAGGGGCTTCTAAAGAATGCTCCCAAGCTGGAACCAGGAGACTATGCCGATTTGGTCAGAGCCTTGAAAAAGGTCAGCGTCATTACTTTTAAATGGGTCCATTTAAAAAGAGAATTTTCATACTTTTTATTTATGAGATTAATCGTTTTAACTATTTTGTTTGAAATTTGCTTCAGGTTATAACCAAAGACACGAATGTGATGTTAGTTGCACTTGGTGGACGATTACTCGGAATGGTAGCTAGTGGCCTTCGAGGAAAATTCCAGCCTTACGCGGTTGCTTGCGTGCAAGCTATTCTGGAGAAATTTAAAGAGAAGAAGGCTAATGTAGTGGCAGCTTTGAAGGACGCCATTGATGCTATTTACCCTTGCGTAAGTGTTATTTTTAATTTTTATTATTACATTGGTCTTTGATTAAGGTTCAACTAAAGTTAGTAGTTATGTTAGTTAGTTATGTAATGTGCTTGGTGTGCAGGCAAGAATTTGTGCCAAGATAAGACTAAGAATATGAAGCCATTGTTTTATGGTTTGGCATATGTAACCATAATCACAAAAGTTATGTATAGCTTGAAAAAACTACAACAAAAACCAAAACAATCTTTTATAAGACATAGAGTGTATAATCTGAATCAAATAAAAATCGAAAGATCAAAACACCAGTGTCAGTTTTTTGTTTACTTTGAAATTAATTATTCTTTTTGTTGTAACAAGTAGTTCATTCGACTTTAGGTGGCCCATAGCTGAAAGGTTATTTATTTGATACCCACATGATGCTTCCATTCTTACCTACACAATTTGTGAGACAAAAATTTGTAAACAATTTTTCTTTTTAATAGACCAATTTAGAAGCGATAATGGAAGATATGCTAGCCGCGTTCGACAACAAGAATCCATCGATAAAAGCAGAAAGCGCCCTATTCTTAGCGCGAGCATTGTGCCATACCCAGCCGGCAGCGTTCAACAAGAAACTAATCAAGGCTTATGTTGCTTCATTACTCAAACTGTTAGAAAGTGCAGGTTAGTAAACTATTCTTTGGGACTTATAATTAAAGTTACAGCCTATATACGTTCTACTGCTGGGCACAGGCCTCCTCTCATTTCTGAGAGGGTTTTCGGGCAAGGAAATGTCCATCGCGCTGCCGTAATGCATGTTAGCGAACTTCACATGTCTTCGAAATATATTTTTTCTTATTTCTCAGGCATGCAGCATTCCTCACGATGCTTTCCTTCACCGCCGAGCACTTGGTAAATCAGCCCTTTAAATTGCAGTTAACAATTTCATTGGTGCCAGCGGGGATCGAACCCAGGTTGCTCGCATACTACGAAATTTACAGCGAGCGCTTAGCCGCTGACATGCTACCACGACTTTTATAATTGCGTATTTAAGATTAGTCAAATTTAATACTTTTAAAGAGTTGTGAAAACAAACATTCCTATAATATTGACTAAACTTTGTTTGGTAAATATAAGTAATAAAATTGGTTGGACTCTTTCGACCTAGGAGTGCACCAAATAACAGTCAGTGCTTCCACCATTGTGTTCTGGTGTCTCTCATCTCATAACTTGATTCAACTAAGTTCTAAAATCACTACTAAAAGTACCAAATTCAAATTTAATATGATGTGTGCTGCTGGTGACGATTACTACGCAATTTGTTATGCCAGTTGTAGCTGGACTGTTGATAGCAGCCGATATCTGGCACCATTGTCGTTGCTTACCATTAAAGGTCAGGAATTGATAGATAGATAGATACTGAGCCATCACAAGAAAAACTAAAATTTTATAAGTTTTGACATGTTTAAAAGGCTTTTTCGTTAAGAAATTTTAAAACGAACGCAACAAAACGCATCCGCAATTTTCCGAAGTGCGGTCAACAGCAATGTCAGTTCACAATACAGGGTTATTTTGCAATAACCGGTCAGAAGATTCAGAATAAGTGATATAGGCAAATGGTGAAGAAAAATTAATTAAAAAAAAAGTCAAACATTCTGTAATTCTTATCTTTTAAATTCAAAATGCGTGGTAATGCACTATTTTAACTGATTGTCCTTCATAAGTATCTAACGCCTACTATTTTACTACATACGCACACATTCGTAAGGGTCGGTCGGTCGCCAAAACATTTGTGAATTGAATCACATTCGGATGAGCGGACGTACGCGTAGTTGTTGCCCATAAATCACATTCTATTTGGGATAATTTTACATAAAAGCAGAAGCTTTATTTGCTCGTATTTTCAAAAATTGCAATAATGGTATATCATTATTTATGTATTTGAATTTAAGTTTAAAATTTGGCTGCTCTTTGAAAAATAATCCTGTATATTAACCCTTTCCCTATCCCATAAATCAAATATGAACATTTCGATTGTTTAACTATTGTGTCTATGTCATGGACAGGGAAACTAAAGATACCTGCAGCAAAACAGATCTAAATGCGGGATTTCTTACCTTGTGGCTTAATGACAAATTTCGCGAATTTTTTCATCAATAATCAAATATCGTAAAATAAATCTTAACATTACAAACTATATAAGTTTGTATAAGATAAACTAGTCTCTTACAAATTAGTAATTTTTTTTAAATACTAGTAATGCTATTAAACACTACTAATATTCCCTTTAACCACCTCTGGTAAGCTTAAAATGCTTGTGTTAGAAGTGATTCACGACAGTAGTCGAATGGCGGATTCAAACCCACGACCTTTAGAGTTCGCGGTCCGCGCCGTGCCATTAGGCTACTGACGCTTCATATTTATCACCATTAGGTCTATTATTTTATTATTGGAAAATCTTTAATGCACATAAAGTACAAGTATAGTACAATTGGCGGTCTTAATGCCTACCAGTCAGCCACTAGTCAATTGTGGCGTTAAACAGCAAAAATGAATAATAAAACCTAAAAACAATGATACATGTTTATTCATCATTTAAAAAAATATATAACCGTAACACTTCATCACATTTCAAAGAGAAAAAAAAATGCAAATCAGTGGTCTAAGATTTAACCTTTAGACTCCGACCTATTTTCAATATGTACTATCTCTTTGCTTTCGAGAGCAAATAAAGTGATATACTCATAGTTTGCAGACGTAATGTTTGCTATTCGGAAAGCAGTATTTACATTCTTTATCTAGTGTCGTTGGATTTACTGTAGCGGGTGCGCGTAGAAATAAGTTGATAACTTTCTTCGACTGTCATTCTGAATAACATCTTCATTAGCTTATCACTGCTGACAAACTTAGACTTTTGGTAGACGCGCCATATAGCGTGATCTTTGGCATACGCATCATATCGTATCTGCGTTGAGCAGGTCGCCGCTCTATCGAGCCTGGTGGTTTTCACATTACGTTTGCCTAAGCCCGGTCTCCACTCGACAGACCGCTTTTATAACATTTATTAAGAAATAATAATAATATTATATTATTATTATTTCTTATTCGAGTCTAGTCTTCGCGCGAGTCATGACAACCGTCCAAAACTACTTATAGACGTGGGTTTGTTTCTAAATTGTAAAACAACAATTTAACTAAGGAAAGTCACTTTTATTGAATTTTATTAATCTACTAGCTGTGCCCCGCGTCATCACGTGTCCGAGCTGCACGACATGACCTAGTTCAAGCATTTTATAACGGCTAGGGTTTAAGCGCGCCCAGCCAAGTATTGAATTATTTTAATTTTACATTATCTCTTATACCCCATTTACACTCTCGCGCGAGCGACGAGGCGAGCCACGAGGCGCGAGTGTAAACGCTAGCTCGTGGCTCGCCTCGCAGCTCGCCTCGCCACTCGCGGCGCTCGCGTCCCAGGCGGTTTTTCGGGCACGAGGCAAAGGGCCTCGCGAGGGACGCGAGCGTGCTGTTTACACTCTCGTCTCGTTTCAGTTTGTTTACGGCGCCCTTCCATAATAACATTCGAATTGCTTTTGTTTTAAAATTACAATTTTAATAAAATAATATTATTTAATCTTGCACAATAGGTACTAGCAATTTATATAAAATTATGAAACTGAAAAGGTTCTGTTTCGATGAATAGATATCATCCGTCATATTCTTCCTCAACGACGTATTTTTATTAATTTCCTTCTTTTTTAAAATGTGCAAACATCGATATATACTTATTAAGGCAAGAGTTGATGCCGCTATTATTTCGACGTCATTCATCGTTGCTGGCTCAACGCAAACTGACCGCATCGCGAGAGTGTAAACAGGCACTCGTTACCTCGCAACAAAACGCGAGCTGCGAGGCGAGGTACGAGGCGAGCTGCGAGGCGAGGTACGAGGCGAGCCGCGAGGCGAGAGTCTAAACGAGGTATTAAACTATGCGTCCAAATAACATGGTATAAAGAACAAAGTTTATCTTCATATAATTGTCTTGATGACGAAGTAACTTTCGTTCGTAAGGATAAATAGGCTATGCCTATTAATAACGCTCATAAATCACTTAAATTTTCAATATTTTTTTGTTACAAAACACCAAATTATGGCTTATGTATAAGAAACAGACATATGGTATAGCGGACTTTTTTTTAGACGGAGTAAAGGTCTATATTTTTCTAGAACATTGTATTTACGTAACCCTAACGATAACACCAGCATACGCGGATAAATCATTTCGGGAGTGCTTTTTCTTGTGACTTGCTTAACAAATATCCATATTTAAGGCTAGCTGATTAATATAGCTTAATGCTAGATAGCCTATACTATTCCACATGAATCTGGCTATAATAAACAAAAAGAATTTTACAAATCGGACTGGTAGTTCCAGAGATTAGCGCGTTTAAACAAACAAAAAAACTTCCGCTTTATTATATTAGTATAGATTATTTTTTTGACTGGATTTTGGCTTTTGTTATCTATTCTCAATAATTTATCTTAGTCCCGTTTTATGTCCTCTCATTTATTTCGCGACAATGGACAAGCACGTAGTCAGTTCATAATCATACAAAAGAAATAATAAAAAATAATTCCCCTCGTTCTAAGGTTTTTCTCTGGGCGCGTTTTACATACATAAATTGCATATGGGCAGACTTCCAAACCTTGAACGATTATTTGAAGATTCTAAAAACACTTGTTCGGGATTTGAACCCGTGGTCCGTGGATGCTTAACCTATGCGTTATCTAGCTATCATTATAGAGATATCTATTTTACACTAAAAACCCAGAACGCTTATTGTACTGTTATGTTTTTAATATCTTCAAATTATTTCGACGACATTTCTTTGTTCGTCAGACCAATAATATCAATCGATCCATGACTTAACGGTCACGCTAACCAATTTAGGAGTTTCCCGCCGGTCATTGTTCGAATATCTCAAAACGAAAGTGTTTCTTCTTGATTGCTATATGTATTCCGTGTTTAGTTTATTGAAAAACAAATTTCGTAGACAATAAATAAACGGGCTTCAGCCCAAAGTGCATCATTTTATTATCAGTTGTTAAACCTTTCAAGGTTAATAAAAATTAATTCTACCATATAAATAGAGATATTGTGTGGTTCCTTGTAAAGTTGTCAAAATATGTCTACGTTTCCGTTCTTCTTGTTTATAAAATATGATTTATCTTCATATTAATCAACTAAATCGGAAATCAAGCGAAGTACCTATATTCTCTTTTAACTCGAAGTAAATTCTCCGTGATATACAATAACCCTAGCGTTGATCCTTGCTTTGCTATGGACGACTGCCTTTCAAATGTTTGGATTTTTTTAAATTATCAACCAATCTGTGCGAGTTTACTCAATAAATTTATACACAAAACAGTTATTTACGCTATGATACAAAGACCGTTATTTTTCCTCCTATTTACTATATGATCGTTTTTACAATCAAATCATTACAAAATACGCGGTAAACGATGTTTTAACATGCTTACTATAAACCTCAGATGTAAACAATATACCATGCCATTTATGCAAAATATCATTTTACGAGTTTATTTTTCTACGCTTGACAAAGATAACGAATTC
This sequence comes from Parnassius mnemosyne, assembly GCA_963668995.1. Lineage (NCBI taxonomy): Eukaryota > Metazoa > Arthropoda > Insecta > Lepidoptera > Papilionidae > Parnassius > Parnassius mnemosyne. Next base: position 16,559,964 of record CAVLGL010000083.1, read on the forward strand.
TTCAGCCCCCAACAAAAGTTTAAAAAGCTGTTAAAATAACTACTTCTTAGTAAATAAAAATAATTCAAATGGTTGTTTATATAAAAACGACACCTTAAATGGTTTACATACCGAATTTAACATTTAAAATTCCTTGGCTTAAAGATCCCGTGGTTCGAGACGCGGCGGCAGAGGCGCTCGGTACTGCAACCAAGTTGGTTGGAGAGAAGAACATTGCGCCCCATATTGGTAAATTGGACAATTTGAAGGAGCAAAAAATTAAGGAATTCGCTGAAAAGGTGAACATAGCTTTAATATTTCGTTCTATTTTTAATTTATAATTGAACACAATAATATCATATTATTATAAACTTAGTGTTTTATTAATATTTTATTTTATTTTTTATTGATTGCCTCGTTGCTCTAGTGGGCGTAAACGCTGCTGCTGATTATGACGCTCTGGTTCGAATCCCGGGCCAAGCAAAGAAAAAACAATTTTTTTAGTGTTAAAATAACGTTACTCCCACACTAGGATTTTCTCCTATATCGTGGAGGCAGTTTACAAACCTAGATTGCACGAGGACAATCATCCAGACCTGGAAAAAGTATTTGTAGACCATACAAATACTTGTTGCGTGTGGGATTCGTACCCGCGGCTCCCTACGCAACTACTCATCGCTAAGCCACTGCGCCACGGAGCCGTCTAATTATTGAATTTTTTCGGTCAAGAAATTCTCAGTAGCAGCCCAGTCAACATGGTGGTGTTTCACTTCACCACTGCGCCTCGGAAAGGACGTAAAGCCGTTAGTCCTGCGCCTGATATCTCTCCAGTAGTGTCCGATTGCCGACCCATCGGACTTTGTGAGTGACGGAATAGGGAGGGCACCTTTGCTTGCACATATACTCTGGTACTTAAATCTGTCCTATGCCAATGGCGAGTTGGCTAGTCTCCGTTGAAACTGGAGGCCGTGACCGAAATTCGGTCTAGAGGACATAACATTATTATTATTTATAGAATGTTGCAAAACTACACTTTTTAAATAAAATAAGTATTAATAATCTATTTTAAGCTTTAACACAAGTGGATAAAAGACAGCTTGTCTTAGTTGAAGACTTATCCATATTTCAGGCTGTAATCCAAGTCAAAGTAGCGGCACCTAAGAAGGAAGTCAAACCAAAAACTGCACCAGCAGCCGGCAAAGGAGACACCAAGGCATCGGCAGGTTCAACTCAGCCCAAGCCTGTGAAACGACCTACCACAGGCACAAAGAAGCCAGCTACGGGTGTTAAAAAAACTGCAGCTAGGGCACAACCCAGCCCGCCAAGAGAACAGGAGTTATCTCCGGAAGAAGTCGATGCTAGAGCAGAGAGATTGTTTGCAGGAGATGTACTTAAAGGTAAAGTACTGTGGTGGCTTAAAAAGTCCCTCTAGTGGGACATACTTCTTTCTTCTTCGAGGATTTGGTAGCAGAGAAAAATGTTTTATTTGAGTTGTTCAATTGCATTTAATATTTTATTTTAAATAGATTAACGCTTTAAGGTTCTAAATATATAAACTAACATGAATATCTTTTTTGAAAAATAAAATGCATGAAAGCAAGTACTTATTTACAATGCAATACAACCAATTTTACCCTATTAAGTTTATGAAAACCAAATAATTTTGTGCCAGGTTTAGAAGATGGCAACTGGAAGAACCGACTTGCAGCTGTCCAAAGCCTCTATTCAACTATACAAGGATTGACTACTGATGACACCTCAGCACAGGTTCTGTATCGCACTCTAAACAAGAAGCCTGGCCTCAAAGATACTAATGTGCAAGTATTAAAAGCCCGCTTAGAAGCTTGCAAGTATATAACGGAAAACTTTCCAATATCCACGTAAGTGTTATTTATATTTTTTAGGTTTCAAATAATTTTATAAGCATTCATTAACCAGATTTTACTTCTATTCCCCCTGATAAGTAAAGGCTTTAAATGCTTATAATTTATTTTCTTGTATTTATTTATATAACGTAATAATAATAGGACTTTTGCTTATGTGCCGCCCAGCTATGTAGATAGTCTCCTTATACCCGTTTCTGCTTCTCCACAGCAGTGCACCCACTATTTTGTTCCACTTGGAATGGTAAGTGCAGCTATAAGTGGCTGCCTAGCCTTCATTTTTTGAAGTTGGTTGCAGATGCTTTCTCTTGTTTTATATAAATACTATCTAATGGTGTATTTACATAAGGTTAGCCTGTTATGAACTTAATTACAGAAAAGCTATTAGATAAAAATATTAAAATGTATATTTTTGTCTAATAGGCTTGCCATCATATAGTGTCAGAGTTAAAGAACCTACTACCCCCATATCGTCCCATGGTTGTTGTAAGAGGTGACAGAGAGAAATGAAACAGGGGATGGGGAGCAGCATCTTCCTGATTTCAACCCAAAAAAAATAAAAAACTGCAATTGCCAACCCACCTTCCAGCGTAAGAACTGGCAACTATGGTATGGTATGGTAAAATCCCCCCTATGAGGCATTCTATGTGGGAGCCCTATGTTTAAAAGTAGGCTTTTGATAAGCTGTAATAAATAAATGTACAAATATATTTTTACAGCATAGCAGCAGACTTCGTACTTCAAGACGTCGTGGCGAAGCTAGGAGAAAGTTCATGTTCAACTGTATCTGCAGAGTGCCTCACTGCTCTTGCTGAAGGATGTGGACTAGAGCACGTTTTGAATGAAGGTTTGACTTACGCCATGGACTTGCAGAAAAACCCGAAAGTCCAGTCGGAAATGTTTAATTGGATGTGTGTCGCTATCAAAGAGTTTGGATTTACGTAAGTACATAGAATAGCAATTTTTAACTTCTTACTTAGCATTCAGTAATCATGAACCGTATTTTTATCCAGTACACAGTACTTACCTTTTCAAAATGTCAATAACAATATTTTACAACTTAACTGTGGTTATTAATCATTTAACATAAAAGATTTTGTTCCTTCGAACCGAAACACTATTTTTATTTCGGTCTAGCGATCCGCGCCGGCTTCGCTCGGGTAATTTCTAGATCTATTCTAGATAACAGCGTCACCTACCGGGTCCACACGTGAATCTAAACCATTTAAGGACCCATTCAAACTTGGGATGGGCGTTGCGACGACGAACCGTTTACAAAGAACCGTTTTGTGTTCTGCGACGATGAAACTGTTTTACGTCCTAGGTTCAAACAGTCTTCGTTGCACAAACCAATCTTCGAATTCCTTGGTGCGATTTTTTATTTTACGCCTATGAAAATACATTCGAGAACGCAATGATTCAATTATCTATCTCACTCGTCTCGTAGTCGTCCTTAACGTTCGGCTTTGGTTCCGCGTTCGTTTACAAACGTAGACAAAGACAAAACAGTCCTTACCCAGTTGTAAGAAACTGCAACCATTTCACTCGACTAAAACGCCATTCTATTCCATGTTGAATAAGTTTTGTCCGTTAAGATTTCTTCAAACCGGTTGCAACGACGACCGTTTTTTGCAACTCTTTTCATCGTCGTGGAAACGGTTGCGTTTCGTCCTTCAAAAATTAAACGACTAATTCAAATGCACACAAAAAATTTCATCATTATCGGTCGAGCAATTTTTTAGTTTTAGCGAGGCTAATGGACAGCAATTGATTTTTATGTATAAAGATTAAGAATAATATTTATTGATATTTATTTTGTTATAGAATGAATGTAAAATCAATCGTCGCACATTCGAAGAAAGCTCTCTCTGCGACAAACCCTAATGTACGAACGTCGACCGTCAACTTTCTTGGAATATTGTCGCTCTATGTTGGCCCATGTTTAATAAACCACTTCGACAGTGAGAAGGCAGCTACTAAACAGTTGATAAGTCTTGAACTGGATAAATATGCTAATAGCACGCCACCAACACCTACACGACAAATAGGACGAGTTAGTAAGGTATTAGTATATTATACTCTAACTAAACTATATATATAACTATATATATTGTTGTGAGCGTCTACAGACCCCCATGTTCTATATACAATACTTTTGAAAAAATTATGGAGGAAGTTTTTGCTAAGCTTAATAAACAGAATAAATCTGTTGTAATATGTGGAGACTTTAATATCAATCTCCTAGAAGCTTACTCAATCAATATTAACACTTTCACTGTCCGCTTTTCAGACACAATAGTAAGACAATAGCAATGACCTATATGTAGTGCACGGGACAGCGAAAGGGTTAAATTTAGATCATTGTTTAAGTCATATGGTCTTTTTAATTTATTTTTAGAGCCAACGCGTATTGCTCAATCTAATGCAACATGTATAGATAACATTTTTACAAATGTGAAGCCGTTGCATAAATTTATAATTCAAAAATTAAGTTCTGATCACTGTGGACAGGTAGTTTCGTTACCTTATGTTCATAAAAAGCAAGTAGATGAGAAAGTTGTGTTTGTTCCAGTAAATGCACGTCGCTTGGAGAAATTTAGAAGTAACATAGTGAAAAAACTTCCATCACTTTCATACCAAAATGATCCAAATTTTTTGTATGGAACATTATTTAAGCTTATTTGCAATGAATTTAATAATACTTTTACTTCTAAAACATTCTCCTTGAACAGTCGAAAGTCATTTAATGTATGGGCGACAGTAGGAGTTCATAAGAGCAGACATAGGTTATATGATCTTTACCATGAAAGGTCATATAATCATAGCGTCGAATTTAGGGAATATGTAAAAAAATATTCAAAAATATTTAAAAGAGTGTGCTCCACAGCCAAATCTTTGCATTTGAGCAACAAAATTAAGACGGCTTCTAATAAAATTAAAATGACATGGAGTATAATTAATAGCGAAACTGGTAAGATCAACTCTCACAATTCAAACTACCAGTTAAGTGTTAGTAACAAATTAACCAAATCAGATCAAGACGTTGCAATGGTTTTTGAGAAGTATTTTACTGATATTCCGATATTAACCACTAAGTCACTGAATTCTTCTCCTGCGGTCGCCGAATCATTACTTAAACAAAATGTAAATGCGTGTACAAAGAATTTTGCATTTCATAAAGTATCATCAAAAGATATTGTAAAATATTTTAAAACTATTGATGTTAAGAAAACTGCAGATCTGTGGGGGATTTCCGTTAAAGTTATTGCGTCTATAATAGATACAATCGCGCCTCGTTTAGCTATTATTTTTAATACTAGTATCGAATCTGGTGTGTTTCCTGATTTAATGAAGTATAGTAAAGTAATACCTTTATTTAAATCTGGTAGTACATTAGACCCCGCCAATTTTAGACCTATTTCTGTACTACCAACACTTAGTAAGATTTTTGAAAAAATTATTCTTGATCAAATGTTAAATTTCTTTAATATAAATAATTTACTTCATAAAAATCAATTTGGTTTCACAAGGGGTCGCACGACAACTGATGCCGGTGTTGAGCTGATTAAATATATATTTAATGCATGGGAGAATTCACAGGATACTTTGGGTATATTTTGTGACCTATCCAAAGCCTTCGATTGTGTTCACCATGAAACATTAATCAGGAAACTTCAACACTACGGTGTAAGAAGTGATGCTCTTAAATTAATTATTTCATATTTAAGTAAGAGAACGCAAAAAGTTGTCATTAACGGTATGAGTTCTTCCGGGTCGATGGTACAAATGGGCGTGCCTCAAGGCTCAATTCTCGGCCCCTTTCTGTTTCTTGTATACATTAATGACTTACCTTACATAGTAGGAGATAACCATGATATAGTATTATTTGCAGATGACACTTCTTTAATTTTCAAATTAAGTCGACAATTGCTAAAATATGACGAAGTAAATAATGCTATATCTAAATTAGTAAATTGATTCAATGTTAATAATTTGCATTTAAATGGCACTAAAACGAAATGTATGAAATTTATGACTCCAAATGTCAAACAATTAAATGTTAATGTAATTTTAAATGGGGAGAAACTGAGTCTTGTAGATACCACCATTTTTCTTGAAACCACCCTAGACGCGAAGCTTCAATGGAGCCCCCATGTATCAAAACTAGCAAGCAGACTTAGTTCTGCAGCATATGCCGTAAAAAAGATTAGAAGTCTAACTAGTGTTGAAACAGCTAGACTAGTTTACTTTAGCTATTTCCATAGCATAATGTCGTATTGTATTTTGCTATGGGGACACGCAGCTGACACTGAAATTATATTTGTTTTACAGAAGAGGGCCATAAGAGCAATTTATGATTTAAAGCCTAAAGAGTCGCTGCGACAAAAATTTAAGGAAATTAATATATTAACTTTGGCCTCTCAATACATTTATGAAAATGTAATGTACGTACACAAAAATAAAAGTAGTTTTACAAAAATAAGTGATATTCATTCTGTAAATACTAGGAACAGACACAAGCTAGTAGTACCAGTTACTCGACTCCATCGAGTCAGTAATTCATTCTTGGGTCGATGTATACGCTTTTACAACAAAATTCCAGAAAATATACAAAATTTGACCTGCTCAAAGTTCAAAAACTTTATTAAACTAAGTTTGTATAAAAAGGGTTATTATAATATTAATGAATTTATAGATGATAATAACCCCTGGAAATAAGGTGATCGCTACCAAGCTATTTCTAATTTATTGTGTTGTTAATTTGTGTAACATACATGATTGTAAGCTGTTATTTAAAAAAAAAGTCCCGCTGGGTTTCTTGCTGGTTCTTCCCAGGACAGAGGTTTTTTTTTTTCGAACCAGTGGTAATCATACAAAAGAGTGACTTTCAATAAGTATTATTTATAATCTATATTGAATAAAAAAGTTTCTGTTTCTATACTAATATTACACACACAAGTAAATTAATTCAGTCCAGTTTTATAAGTAATGAAAAACTGTATATTATGCGAATTTGTAATCATGTCAAGTCCACTGCTAAACATGGGGCTCTCATATTAATAGAATTCGTCCATCTCGAGAGTCAGATTAGCGATCGCTACATTCTCCATCGGCGTCTAAGAAAGAGATGTCTTGCCAACATGGTGAAAACTGCAAATCTTCCAGGTTTACATGTAATCTGTGTCCATTAAATTGGCATTACTATCTTTTAATAATACTTAATAGTACATTATAACTTTCAGTCCGCAAGTAAAGCTTCAGTGGGTGACGAATTGGAAGAAGGATGTGAGGACGCTATAGAAGAGGAACCTGCTGTGGTGGATGACAATAGACCGCGTACCGACATCGCTCCACTCATTACCGATGCGCTTATAGGTGAAATAAATGATAAAAACTGGAAGGTATGTATAAAGAAAAAATCATAGTTTGTATAGTTCTTACAGATTCACAGTTAGGACTAAATTCGAAGTTTAGTGTTCAATCATGTAATTTACTAAGTTAAAAGGTTGAATAAAAATGAGCAGAGAAAGAAACAAGAAGGGAAAAGTTCTTATGTTTATTACATTTCATTTCTCACCATCAGATAAGGTTTTTAAGAAATTCAAAAAGGAGCAATTTATTTGTTTTCATAAAGCATGTTATTACTGAGGAGCGGTTCCATATAAATTTCAACTAGATATAATTTTTAAAACAACATAATTACATATTCCAGGTGCGTAATGCAGCTCTTGACAAATTAAAAGCTATTATCACTACATCGTCCCCTATCAAGGCAACTCTAGGCGAGTTACCAGCAGCTTTAGCTGCAAGGTTGGTGGACTCGAACTCAAAACTCGCCCAGAGCGCGCTGCATATCTGTGAATCTCTTGCTGTTGCAATGGGCCCAAAGTCAAAACAACATGTGCGCACATTCTTCCCATCATTTTTTCAAGGTGAGTCTTAGTTACATTTACTTTAATACAAAGGCAAAAGTACAACAGTTTTAAACATTTCCAAGGGTATTTGTGATCATTAAACAAATCCATTAATTAAATATCATTTAACTACACTAACTGACGATGTATTACATCAGGCAACCTTACTCCTTTTCATATTTCGAAAGTGATGGCATCAACTAGGCTTTAATTAACTTTGCCTTTGAATCAAATTATGTGTTGGTATCAGGGGAATCCTGACGTGTGGCAGTGACAGGATGCTGGGTGGTGGATAATGGAATCCATTACAACATTTTGTCCCGTGGCAGTGATAAGAAGTAAAGCTATGAAAAAATATGGTGTCCAATAAATGTTGATACATCCAACTCATACTGACAGTCGGAGCAATGTTGAAAGTGCAGGGACGTATGCTACAACAATAGCCAATTTGTCTACTATAGGAATAGTATATGTCCAGCGTTGTACTTTTATAGGCTGACCTACCTAAAGAGATGGTTCTAACAGTTCTAAAGATGCTGGATATCACAATTTAAATTCAGTTTTTATTTTAGACTTATGAGGCCGATCTGCCTTTGTTTTGTTGGAGATTGTATGTTGGAGAAATGTAGAAGCATTGTTTTTTTATGCCATGCATTTTTTCAGCCTTTGGTGATAGTAAACAATGGATCCGATCGGCTGCCGTGTCGTGCGTGGAAACGTGGTGTCGCGAAGCGGGCCCTCAGACGCCCTTCGAGGGCGAAATGATATACGACGCCTTAAAATCTGGCTCCCCTGTACTGAGAGCGACCTTGTTGCAGTGGTTAGCCGATCACCTTCCTAATGGTATGAAATTGATGTGTATTGTTTTTGTTTTTTGATTACCTACGTAACATGGAGCTAAGCTACTCAGGTGATATAATATTATAAGAAGATTGAAAGCGGGTCTCTTACTCTACTTTACTTTAAGAGATCTCTCAACTCTTAAGAAATTATGAATATTGTTTAATGTTTCTTGGTTAAGAATGTTGAAAATTATTCTTCATATTGGAAAAATATAAATGATAATAAAATAGTGTCAGAACAAAATATGTCTGCAGCAACATAATTTTAATATTTATTAAAATTAGTTTTATCCATTTATATAGAGGTTAGACATGTAAAATTAATCTAGATTGGAAATAGTTTTTGGAGCTTATTTATTTCAACATTATGTGTTCGTTTTCGATATTCTAGAGTTCTAATTGCTTTGGCCGAATATTTCCCCTATGCTGTGTCCCTATTTATTCAGGAAATAGAAACAAAATTTATTTACTACATTAATTTCAATCAGTGATTAATTTCGATTAATTCCGATCATATTAGAAAGCCAGTTTGTCTCTGTTTATTACATTTAATTACACTACTATGAATCAGATATTAGTAACAAAATAATGCTACTGTTATTTTAATATAGTGAAATTTTACTTCTTTAAACATTGCTAAAATGAATAGCTATGATGAACCAAACTACAAAGCGATAAGAATTTTATGTGTGAACGATAATAAGTAAGAAATACCTTGTAACAATGGTAGAGCCACGCGGCAGCTTTTGCTGTAGCACATATGGGCCAATTACGACCGGGAAGTATGAGCCGGCCCAATAGCCCTGCTACGCTATCTGTGAATTTCTGCAACCACAAGAGACTTCACTCGAACCTAAACGTCATCCACTACCATCTGGAGGCAGCCAAACCGGCCTTACTATTTCTGACTGAGAAGCTTCTCTCCTACCCGGAGCAAATTGGAACACTCCTTTGTGTCTCGGGCTGGAGTTTGCATATACGTCAGAGAGGACATCTGTTCTCGACGCCTCGGCGGTCTTGAAGGTTCGAACCTGTCCATCCTTTGGCTGCACGACAGCGACGACTATCCGCGCGATTACGCGCCTCTGTAGGTCCCATAGCGACAATGCCGACACAGATCGACTCATTGATCACGTCTAAAAATGGCTACGGATTCCTTGCTACAGCAGATGTAGAGATCGTGATCCCTGGCGATTTTAACACCATAGCTCGGTTTACGTTTAACCGATCATGCGGGGAGATTTGTTTATGACTTTCTTGGAATATGGTCTGACACAATTGGTTTTCGCCTACGTGGATTTGGAGGAATTGGAGGATCATGCACCTTCCCTGTTGGACCTTCTGCTGACCTCTCATCCGGTCGGATATCAGGTCTCCGTCGACTTCCCTTGTGGCTCCTCGGACAATTGTCTAGTTCGGAGTGTGGTGCCACTGCTGCCGTGTTTGGCACCTATAGGTCGGACGATTGGGATAGGATGCGGTCTGTTTTTGCATCCATCCTTTGTGGTGCCCATGGGAGGCAGATCCCAGCCCTGGTTTATTCGCTCCTGTAAAATAGCATTACACTATAAGCAGGAGTGCTACCGGGCCTGGGCTGACGCATCAACGTCCCAGGATTTAAACACCAGCGTTCTTAGTAATAGTATAATTTCGCCTCCAAGTCCTTCAAAAGAGTCATTACCAAGGCAAAGTCAGAGCACATCTGCAGGATTGTCGAGTCGTTTTAATACAATTTCGGATTGGGTGCTACTAAATCTAGTCCAGTTCAATCCCTAGAAGACACAAGTTTGCGCGTTTACCACTAAAAATACCTCCTTTGTCGTATCTCTTCAGTTTCAGGGCACTCCCCTTGTTACCTCAGCCAGTATCGGAATCCTCGACGTCGACATATCGAATGACGTGCAGTTTCGTGTTCAATTGGAAGAGATAGCCAAATAGCCTCTAAAAAGCATGACGTGCTCAGCAGAAGCGGGACAATATTTCATGCCGGCACACTGCTTGCAACTTTACAAGGCGCAAGTTCCGCCTCACATGGAATACTGTTCTCATCTCTAGGCCGGGATACCCCAGTGCCAACTCCTTCCACTTGACCGCATCCAGCGCAGAGCGGCTCGAATCGTCGATGACCGTGTTCTTTCAGATCGGCTCGATTCACTGGCGTTTAGAAGAGATGTTGCATCCCTTTGCATTTTCTATCGCAACTACCACGGGGAGTGCTCTGAGGAATTGTCCGGATTAATTCCAGCCTCACAATACCATGCACACCATCTGGATGCTTGGTGGTCCACCACTGTGTGTTTTACTAGGAGTTTTCTTCCTCGTACAATCTCTCTGTGGAATCGTTTACCACTGGCGATGTATCCGGACCGATGCGACTTAGGGACCTTCAAGAAAAGCTTAGTCCTTTCTAAAATTCCGGCAACGCACCCGAAATTCCCCTGGTGTTGCAGTTGTTCATGGGCGGTGGTAGTCACTTACTATCAGGTGAACCGTATGCTCGTTTACCCCTCTTCTATAAAAAAAAACCTAATAATCACTTATATTTAACAAAAATGCCTGTTCGCCAGAGCCTCATTCGTCAACTAGTTGATCATGCAACCTAACTGCATTTGTAATTACTACGAACAGATGCAGACCATTAGAAACAGCTGATCCTATTCTTGGTCTTGTTAAGATGGAACATATGGTCTGTTCTCAGCCATTTTCCCGCGAGATGGCGCTGAAGTCATCATTTTTAGATTATTTGGGTTTTTGTGTAATTGGAACATTATTAAGTCGTAGAAGTAGCTACCACGGTCTTCGAACATTACACTTTATTGTACTAGGTCATATCATTGCCTCAAAATCTAAAATATGATTTTTTTAAAATCTTTTTTATACCTATATTTTTAAAATAATGTCCATTATCCGAATTCACGAAATTATGAATTCCTGAAATCCCTAAACAATAACATGTTTCTGAATCCTGTATAGTTATAGAATGATAATTTACTGTGTCAGTGGCACCGAAATCGTTTGGGCGTGAGGAGCTGTCTGTGTGCGTGCCGCTGCTGTTCGCGTGCCTGGAAGACCGCGCGGCCGACGTGCGCAAGGCGGCCGCAGACTGCGTGCTGCCCTTCATGCTGCACCTCGGCTACGAGTCCATGCACAAGCTCCTCGACAAGCTCAAGGTAAACCCTACCTCCCAAACACGCACATATTATTATAGTATCTACATACAAACGCACATACAAATCACACACACCCACACACAACGCGCACGCACACTCACATACAATGCACGCACGCGCGCGCACACACACACACACACACACACACACACACACACACACACGCACGCACGCACGCACGCACGCACGCACGCACACGCACATACAATGCACACAGGCAATCACGTACATATTAAACTAACATCAACACCAAACTTCAAACACTACTTTCTCGTACTTCTCATCAGCTTTTAAATAGTCAATTTTTGGTCATGAGCCTCTGACAAAGTTGGTATGACTTGCCGTAATCGTCGCGCTTGGAAGGCGAATTTCCGGTTCAGCTATAAATACCATTATTGTCACTCACTACATGGAGTACATATTCAAGAGTTCAATGTCTCAAAAAATACTGACTTAATGTGCCAGCAAAGAAAATTATAATTCATTTAAATCACTTCACATCTGAAAATGTAACAACTTATTTCATTATATTAATAATTACACACCAATAATATCCCGGTGTGTTTTAAAGGTTCTTCACTGCTACTGTTCGCGCCAAACGCTAATTTCAGGAACTAACGCGAGAGGGCGCGCGCCTCGGTGCCATACCGGTTTTGCCGAAGTAAATAAAAGTCAATTCTCCTTTGGTTTACATTTGGTTGGCACTGTCTAAGTTATTTAAATGAGAAGTTGGGCTGTCCCTTACGTTTATTGTTTTGTTTAATTTGCAAGTTGACCTATGTGCATCAGTGATTAATTTGTTTGAATTAATTCTATAGTTGGACATTGATGCTTTGAAAAATTAGTTGAAATATGAGCATAGGACTACTTGTCTAACAGGCTGGCTAGTTTGTAGATTATCAGATGAAATCAGCTGTCGCGCCATTTGGTAAATGATTATATGGTGGATGGCTTGGCTATGCCTACTTGTTTGAAAATTCATACTAGGGACTATCTGTGCGTTCGTTCGGCTCTCCACAGACGTCGTTCATGGGGAATTTGGGGGTGCTCTCTGCACTGAAGCTTAGGAGGTCACTCTGGGCCGCTTCGTGTCGCGTCGCTGTTTGCAGACCCGATCCGGTCGGATTGCGGAACTAATCATAGGAGCACAGATAGGTGTTTGAAGGAGGTCGTCGGACTTCTGTCTAGGAATAGGACTTATTTATGGGCTGCGATGTCCAGGAAGGGCATCCAGTTCAACCCTCCGGCTTGCCCACGTTGGGGCTGTAATTTTGAGGCGTTGGTTAGGGTTGCAAGATCTGGTGGGGTGCCTAAGGTGGCCTAGTTTTGGTGTAGATTCGGTCTTGCAACGTGCCGTCGCGACCCTGTCCAGCTTGCCGGTTTGCTCGCGGACATAGGTCCTTATGTCCGGGACGGGGGTTTGTTCGCGCCAAAAGAGGGCGCGCGGCTCGGTGCCATATCGGTTTTGACCTCGGTCGAGCGGCGGGTGTTGAGAACGCGTAAAGGCGAAAGCAGTCGTCTGCCAGCTGTGCTAACGATAGCACACTGTCATTTTTGTTCGGGAACCGCGGAATAGTTTAGGCGTCTAGTAAACATCCTGTCTAGGATTTATAACGCGCATTCCTTGTTGGATAGCCTTTCCCGGGACTTATTGGGTCCGACTCAGAATCTGTATAAGTGCATTCGACAATATTAGCTAGTACGGCCTTTGATATTCTAGAAATAACTGTTACTACGCGAAACGGTAGTGACCTTTGATCCGGACACTCCGTGTTCGTTTTGTGCGTTAACCTTACAACAAACGAGAGTTAGTGGCTTCTGTAAGTTAGTTAATCGTACGATAGAGCTAATGGACTGTCATCGTGACGAACGAGGAAAGTGACTGTGGACAACGCCGCGGTAGATTATCTCATTTTGGAGCAGCCTGGAACTCTGCCGCTGCTGGTCGCCTATGCTTGCCAAGGCCCCACACATTCACACCTCACTGTACACTACTCGCCATCCACTATTACACACACTCACGGCCTGCCCAAGCCTTGGTGCGAAGTTAGCTCCGGATAATGGTAAGTACTATGTGTTTCTAGCTTCCTCCCATATAGTTTATTGTGATAGGAAATTCCAACGCTCCCCCTTATTGTTTAGTGTAACTAGAGATTTTCCACGTGGCCATATTCTGGCCCCGTCCCTCTGCTGCTCGTCGATGGGATTACTCATGGGCCCTAATCCCGTCATCCTTGGTTGGGGCAGCTAGGGGCGTGTACAGCTACTATAGGTATTTCGCGCTCTTCAAAATGACCCTACAGAAAATTACTGCTGTTGAATTATCATTATATATTATATTTCTTTATTTATGAAAAGGAATTTATTTGATATATTATTCATTTACTTCTTAAAATAAATAATGAATTGTATTAACGATATCTGTGGCAGCAATTTGAAGATTTATTTAAATGATATAATTATAATTTGTTGCAGCCTGGCTCAAAAACAGTTGTTCAAGCAGCTCTAGATAAAGCAAGACCCAACCTTCCTGTTCAACCTTTACCAGCTAAAGCCAAAAAAGATGAACCAAAAGGAGTCAAATCAGGAGGCGGACTTAAGAAAGATGTCGAGAAAAAAGTCTCACAGCCCGTTAAAGGAAAGGTAACATAAAAAGTTCATACGAAATTATACAAATTACATAAGATTTTATATTATACAAATTTTATAAGATTGTATTTTATATATTTATTTAACAAAATAATGCATTATACAAATTTTATAAGATTGTATTTTATAGACGTGTTTAATACAATAATATATTATACAATTTATAAGATTGTATTTTATAGATGTGTTTAACGCAATAATACATTATACAAAATGGGAACATTTTTGTATTTAAAACTCCTTTATTGTAAGAAAATAACATTTTCCAACTAAAACAAAATCTGATAATAATAAATGTCGTGTTGAATATTTTATTTGATAAAATAAAAGTCTTAAAACCTAATTAGTGTTTAATTATTTGTTTTGCAGGGCCCTGTTAAACCTTCTTCAGCATCTAGTCGGGGAAAGAAAGAAGATGAAGACTGTACTCCATTACTACCTAACAATAACTCCAAAAACCAAAGAATCATTGACGACCAGAAGTTAAAGGGTATCTATCCTCAAAATTTCTAAACATTCTTATCTATATCATCTTTATTGTATAATATTATGCCATTTATAACACTTTTGTACTACCTATAAAAATACATCTTGAAAATCATTTTTAGCCTTTGTTCAGAAGTAGACAGTGACATACCGTACAGTATATTATTTATAAGTACATTGTGAGGGGTTCAAAGTGAAATCCTTCTCAAGAATCACTTTCAGCCTTTGTTCAGAAGTAGGCAATGATAGAATTTACACAATTTTGCTTTTGCGATCTTTTTTAGTTACAATTACAATAATAGCATACATATAAGACATAAGTAGCTATTGCAGTTAATGGACAGTCACAGGCTACAGGAGAGTTGTCATCCCTTTGGATTTTAAACGTTTTATTCCCTGTAATTAAACTGACTCTATTAACTCTCTAAACTTAACTAAATTCTTGTAAAACTTCAACTAAAATGCAACATTCTGTGAACTGTAATTTGTTGCTTTTCGGTTGCTTTTCTTTTTCGATTCCTCATCCTCATTACAGCCTATCCATTGCTGAACATATGCCTCCATCAAGGACGTCCCCAAAGCATGGTCGTGGGCCAACCTGCATCCATTGAGTTTTTGCATCTCTTACCAGTTTTTTACTATATATCTAGTGTGGGAGTACCCTACACTTGGCTTTATGGTTAACTGAAAAATATTTTTTTGTTAGTAACGAACTTATAAAAGAAGTTTTTAAAATTTAAATTATATTTAGTTTTAACATAATAATTGGTTTTAGTTTTGAAATGGAACTTTACGACTCCACGGGAGGAATTCTTTGACTTGTTGAAGGAACAAATGACGAGTGCTGGTCTCAATAAGCAGCTCATCGCCAACATGTTCCACAGTGACTTCAGGTATGACTAAACACTATCATTAGCTTTAATAAAGAAGTAACACTAATTTTGTTTATAAATTATTGTTTTTCTCTCTTTTTAGCATTATGTTTATTTGCTACTAAACAAAATTTATTTATTATTTATTCCACATAGATATCATTTGAAAGCAATTGAAGCTCTATCTGAGGATCTTCATGAGAATGGTCCGGCACTTATGGCTAACCTGGACCTTGTTCTCAAGTGGTTGACACTACGCTTCTTCGACACAAACCCTTCCGTCATATTGAAGGGACTTGAATACCTTTCTTTGGTTTTTCAATACCTCATGGATAATGACTACACTATGGCCGAGTATGAGGCTAATTGCTTTATTCCGTACCTTGTGCTTAAGGTTAGTGACTTAGTGATATTAATTTTAGAAATCATTAGTATTTTTTACGTAATCCTTTTTACATAATCGCTAAAATTGTAATTACAGGTTGGAGACCCAAAGGATACTGTTCGTAACGGCGTAAAGGCTTTATTCCGACAGATTTGCGTAGTTTATTCCGTGACAAAGTTATTTGGATACCTAATGGAAGGGCTAAAGTCGAAAAATGCAAGACAGCGAGCTGGTAAGTCCAGTCCGATATATTTTAAGCAAACTTTAAACTGAAGATGTTTCGATAAAACAGTAGTTTTGGGGTCATAGACTCCAAACTATGTAAATATGTCTGTAAAAAACTCAAAATACAATCAATCATTATTGCTTATATTTACTTATGTTTTAAACTTTAAACATCTTAGTTCTTTGTAAAAAATATGTAAATAACAGTCTAATCATTAAAGTGAATAATATTATTAATATTAATATATTTATCAAAATTATTTGCTTCTTTTAAATACATACTGCAAAAATATTATAATAGAATATAGGTATAACTCGTAAAAGCATCGTATTACTAAGGTACCCTTATTTTCGACTTATGCGCAATAACGGTCACCGCTAGACTTACGTGCCGGGACTTATAATGGCATGACTTGATCGATCAGTAAGTAGTACAGTGACTAAGGATTCGGTTACGACGTTGCGGGGTTCGTGTTTTCGAATCCCACACAGAAGCTGCAAATATTTTTTCCAGGTCTGGATGTTTGTCAGCGTGCTATGTATGTACACCAAGATACAGGGGAATATGCTAGAGATAGCGTCTTTAAAAGAAAACAAAAGGTAGTGCTTTTCATTTGCACAAGCAGAGCTATTCATCTTTTATAAGACTCAAGATAGTATTCAATATGACCTTTGGGCTTAGTAAGAAATAACTCTTAAGTTTTATGTTATGAGTAATTTAATTAATTTTTTTTGTACTTGGAAGAGCCATGCTGCAGTTATATTAGTAGTGTAGTTGTAGCACAAATGGGTCGGCTCGATCGAGGAAGGACCACGCTCTCACAGAATACCAGCTTAAAATAGCAGCTTAACACTGCTGTGTTTGTATGATGAGTGTAAAGAACCGGAGACCCTTTTTACTGGGAATGAGGCATTTCATCTTAGTCCTCATGGGTGGCAACGCATCGTAATCGAGGATAGATGTAAATGTCTATGGGCCACAGTATCCATTTACCATCAGGTGAACTGTGTGCTTGTTTGTCACCCTTGTCCTGTAAAAAAAAAATTATTCATAGAGTTACAGCCTTTCAGAGAGAGGAGCAATCAGTCCACCCTATTACTTCGGTGGGGGGAAGACTTCAGATGTCTTTGACTATATTTTATTTCTAAAATATGTGGCTTTGCTATTGAGCAAATACGTTTTCCTGTACTGATATACCGAGCCCATGGTATATCAGTCCTTAAAATAGTCACAGACTCAGTAATTTATTTTAGGAGCAATGTATACGTTATTACAACAAAGTTCGAGAAAATATACAAGGTCTCCCTATTATGAAGTCTTAATATTTTATAAAATAAATAAAGAGGGTTATTATAATATAAATGAATACTTGGTTGATAAGAACGCTCGGGAATGAGTTGGTCGCTTCCAAGCTGGTTCTAAAATAAATTTTGTAAATATATGTAAATAGTTTGTACAATCTTTCAGATTGTATAATTTACTTTAAAAAATCCCGCTGGGTTTCTTGCTGTTTTTTCGAATCAGTATTAAAGTAAAAAATTACTCCCAATAAAAATTACATGTAATCTATATTGAATCACAATTATTTTGTTGTATTCCATAGCCGCCTATCGATTATGCGCTCCAAGAGGTCGAACATTAGCGCGCGTTTCAGCCACATGAAATGGATACCGCCTTGGAACACCCGCTAAATTGTTCGTTGGAACACTCAAAGGTGGAGCGGGCTGTTCCATCTGGTGTCGGTTTTTACCGCGTATCAAAGTAGTTAAGTTTTGGCGTGTACGCCGATTGAGACGGTGGTTATCATCATTCGTGTGTTCGTTGGATAACCAAAGTTGCCCTAAATTGATATAATTATATGGTTCAAAAGAACTGCTGTGGAGTAGAAAAAGTCGTTTTTATTATAATAAAGCGTTCAGAGAAGATGCATGGAATTATGAAAGCGGCAGCTGCTCGTACACGAACGACGTTCATGTTGAACGGTCAAACACTGGAACAGCTGGCGCGCGCTCCAGGCGCGTTTATTGATGTACTTGGAACATTTGGAACGCGTTCCGCAGAACGCACTGGTCGGCGCGGTCATTAATTTATTGCGCGCCAGGAGCGCGTAATCGATATGCGGCTTAAGTATTGTTGATAAGTGAGTGAGGAGTCGCTGTGCGGGTGTGTGGGTGTGTGTGCGCAGAGTGCCTGGAGTGCATCGGGCACCTGGTGGAGACGTACGGGTCGACGGTGATGGCGGGCGGCTGCGGCGCGGCGCTGCGCGAGCTGGCGCGCCACATCGGCGACCGCGACAACGCCGTGCGCTCCGCCGCGCTCAACGCCGTCGCCGCCACCTACTTCCTCGAGGGCGAGAAGGTCTACAAGATGATCGGACAGGTGCATACCTCTTCACACATTTTATTTGGATCTGAGAAAGTCGTATTGCATGCCTTAAGCGCAAAGCGCGTAGGTATGTTTTACTAGCGCCTAAAAATCAAGATTCCAACGTTTTGTCGCATAAAATCGTATCTAACAATCATATTGAACATATAAATAATATAAAAAGTACATTGTCAGAAAGATAAATGATTGTTGAACTAATTAATATTTTTTTAAATTTATTAATTGCTATTTTTACATAACAAAAGTGTTCAAGTCCGCATGGAGTAGTAAACACGATAACTTTTGAAAATATCAATTGTTTAACTCAATCTATTTTATAATCTCTTCATCTATCATGTTTTAGTTTTTTAGTTTTTCTTTTTTAACGTTAACCCCGCACTAGGATTTTCTCCTGTATCGTGGAGGCGGTTTACAAACACAAATTGCACAAGGACAAACATCCAGACCTAGAACAATTATTTGCAAGCCATACAAATACTTGTTCCGTGCAAGATTCGAACCCGTGGCCCCCAGTGCAGCAACTCATTGCTAAGCCACTGCGCCACGGAGCCGTCAAAAGTGTCTGGGAAGATGGAAAGCCATGAAATGTAAATGGCAGTTTAATTTTGTTTTGTTCATTTATAATTAATTTTATTCGGCTGCGAAATGTCGAAATTTTCGATGTTTTAGCATTAATTATTAGTATTAATTTATTTTACTAGTCCTTCAAAAGAGTTATTGCCAAGGCAAAGTCAGAGCACATAGGCAGAATTGGCGAGAAACTAGTTCGCCTTCCTTCGGGAACCCGTGCATTCTGGTCTCTCGCCAAGGCTGTCCAAGGGAATTTCTGTAAGCCATCACTACCATCTCTGCACAGGGAGGATGACTCACTGGCCCATGACGCAAAAGACAAAGCCGACCTTTTAGGCTCCCTTTTTGCGTCCAACTCGACTCTTGATGACGGGGGGAAAACACCGCCGACCATCCCGCGGTGTGAGTGCTCCATGCCGGATGTGCTGTTCTCACAGCGCTCGGTTCGCAAAGCACTGCTCTCCCTGGACATCCAGAAGTCGAGTGGGCCTGACGGAATCCCCCCAATTGTGCTGAGGACGTGTGCTCCGGAGTTGGCACCGGTCCTAACGCGTCTTTTCCGGTACTCCTACTCCCAAGGCGTAGTCCCGAATTCATGGAAGACAGCTTTTGTCCACCCGATCCCTAAAAAAGGCGACCGCTCAGACCCGTCCAACTATAGGCCTATCGCGATCACCTCCTTGTTCTCCAAAATAATGGAATCCATTATTAACTGCCAGCTCATCCGGTACCTTGAGGATCACCAGCTGATTAGTGACCGCCAATACGGTTTTCGTCGGTGTCGATCAGCTGGTGATCTTCTTGTCTACCTGACCCATAGATGGGCGGAGGCAGTAGAGTCCAAGGGGGAGGCGTTGGCTGTTAGTCTGGACATTGCGAAGGCCTTTGATCGGGTTTGGCACAAAGCGCTTCTTTCAAAGCTGCCTTCCTATGGGCTTCCCGAGAAATTGTGCAATTGGATCACCAGCTTTCTTGCAGATCGGAGCATCAAGGTCGTTGTAGACGGTGCATGTTCTGACTACAAGCCTATTAACGCTGGTGTTCCACAAGGCTGTGTGCTATCACCAACGCTGTTTCTTCTGCATATCAATGATATGTTGCTAACTGGTAACATTCATTGCTATGCGGATGACAGCACTGGTGATGCTCTATACACCGGCCGGGCCAATATTTCTCGGGAAAACGTCGCCGAGTACCGGAACAAACTTGTGTCTGAAGTCGAGTCTTTGCTGGACAAAGTCTCGGATTGGGGGCGACTAAATCTAGTCCAGTTTAATCCTCAGAAGACACAAGTTTGCGCGTTTACCGCTAAAAAGAACCCCTTTGTCGTATCTCCTCAGTTTCAAGGCACTCCCCTTCTTGCCTCAGCCAGTATCGGTATCCTCGGAGTCGACATATCGAGTGACGTGCAGTTTCGTGGTCACTTGGAAGAGAAGGCCAAATTGGCCTCTAAAAAGCTTGGCGTGCTCAGCAGAGCGGGACAGTATTTCATGCCGGCACACCGCCTACAACTTTACAAGGCGCAGGTTCGGCCTCACATGGAATACTGTTCCCATCTCTGGGCAGGGGCTCCCCAGTGCCAGCTCCTTCCACTTGACCGCATCCAGCGCAGAGCGGCTCGAATCGTCGACGACCGAGCCCTTTCCGATCGGCTCGATTCATTGGCACTGCGAAGAGATGTTGCATCTCTTTGCATTTTCTTTCGCATCTACCATGGGGAGTGCTCTGAGGAATTGTTCGGATTAATCCCAGCCGCCAAATTTCACGAACGCACATCGCGGCAGAACTCCCGATACCATCCACACCATCTGGATGATTGGCGGTCCACCACTGTGCGATTTAGAAGATGTTTTCTTCCTCGCACAACTACCTTGTGGAATAGTTTACCACCAGGGATTTTTCCGGACCGATACGACTTAGGGACCTTCAAGAAAAGAGCCTACTCCTTTTTAAAAGGCCGGCAACGCATCTGCAATTCCCCTGGTGTTGCGGTTGTTCATGGGCGGCGGTAGTCACTTACCATCAGGTGAGCTGCATGCTCGTTTGCCCCCTCTCCTATAAAAAAAAAAAATAGACTGCCTCACTCACTCACTTGTCACTTCGGCGTCAACCGCCGTCGTGAGTGGATACTGTATCGATTGTTTGCAGCAGTTCAAAAAGATCGCTGTACAAATACAAAATATTCGAAAAACGAAATTTCTTACATAATATTATAATTATTATTAATATATTAAATATTTATTATATTATATTAATTATTATTATAATAATTAGAGATTTTTATAACGATATTTTAAAATCACAGAATAAATAATAGTAGTACATACTAAAAGTAAGTAGGATGTAATATTTATACTTAAATACGTTTTGGACATTATGGAGCGACCTGAATGATGATATGATGATCATTATGAGTTGTGCACTTTTGGATTTCCAATTTTTTTTTTTAAATTGAAGTTTGACATAAAATTATCGGAAAATTGGAAGTATAATAACGTTATTAGTGAAAACTTGTGTGTATTTAAACTACTTTAAAAAAAATCCGTATAATCATGTTGTACGTAATTTTTTTAATGCGCTTAGGGTATGCACAATTGGATTTACCAATAGTTTATATGTATTATGAATAATGAGATACAAATAGTATGTAAGTTTTTTTTATATGATAATATAAATTTATTTTCATCTTCACCCCATGATAATAATGTCCTCCAGACCGAGTTTTGGTCACGGCGACCAGTTTCAGAGACTAGCAGCCATCTACGCAGGACAGGATTATAGTACCCGAACACAAGCACAGATGCACTCTTTTTTCCTCACTGTCATAATCGGGACAGTTATCTGACACTACCAGAGAGAGATCAGGTGCAGAACTTTACGTCCTTTCCGAGGCACAGGGTGGAACACCGGCAACTTCCTGACTCAGGGTTGCTATTGAGAATTTATTTATCTATACATATAATAAAACTGTAAATAGCAGATGTCTGTACATTTTATATTTTTGTAATAAAAGTGATTGAGGGGTACTAAAAATAAGTAATTAAATACATTTCTACCATTTTTAGAATTTTCTGTCTGTCTGTCTGTCTGTCTGTTTGTTTGTTAACGTATCACGTATAAAGTACTAATTTATATCATAAGAATTGTTAAGGAAATTATAAAGTGTATCTTCGGGTTACATTTAGTCTTTATTTCATTAAAATCAGTTCATTCTATCAAAAGTTATGATAAATATTCTGAAGTATGGGTAGGGAAGTATAGGTACGAATTTGCTCAACGGTGGCTTTGTTTGAGTCATCAAGTGCATTTTAAACTAATATCATATCATAAATCATAGTTAAATTATGTAAAATAATGATATAATTATGTATATCTAAAACGCAGTAAACAAAAGTATTAAAGAACGTATTAAATATTAACAAAATTATACAAAAATATATTAACCTTATTAACTAAATCTGAAGCACAATAGTTAACCCATTTCTTCGATAGATGGTGGTGTTGTGAAAATGTAATGCAATTGCAATGTGGTTTTATCCTGTAGATGAGTTTTCATATTTACTGCTAATCTTTATTATATTACTCGCTGCCCTTTTGCGTGTTGACAAACTCAATTTATTCTTTACCGCCGAGTACTCTATGTGGTAAATCACATTTTAAAAGAGCTATTAACAATTGCGTTGGTTTTGGCGAGAGTCAAACTTTACTTTTTGCTTACTATGCAGGCACTGATTTATAAGTTCTCTTGCGTTTTATATAATGTATCAATCGCGTCAATTAATCTCATTTATTTTTAGAATTGATGTTAGCAGCGCCATCTCTCTTTAAATATATACATATAATAAAAATGACGATAACATGTTGTGTCTCTTTCTGTACATTATATATATATATATATATATATATATATATATATATATATATATATATATATATATATTGGTGGCTAAAATCATTATGGGGAACTGAAAATAATTAAATAAGAACATTTTATAATTTTTAGAATTGTCTGTCTGTCTATTTGTCTGTTATTATATGAACGCATCACGTCTAAAGTAAACATCTTTTATTTTCAAAGAAATCGTTAAGAAAACCATAAAGCGTATCTTCGAGTTACATTTAATCTTTGTTTTATTAAAATTGGTTAATTCTATCGAAAGTAATGATTATTATTTTGAAATGTAGGTTCGAATTTGTTCAATGGCGCCATAAAATCTCAGAAATAGTAATAAAAAGATTTGTGTGTAAAAAAAACGTTCCATAATAATTAATATATTTATACTTAAAACACAAAAAGAGATTTAAAAGGGATGTTTTCTCACACAAAGGACGTAATAGATGCAGTTGTACAAATCACAAACTTTTCTGAATTGCTGTGTTGAGATTTTTCGCCGATGAATCGTATTGAGACTTACTGAAGAAATTTGTAACCATCGAAGCCATACAACGGAACCCGACCAAAAATAAAAATTTTGCAACGAAATGTCG
Organism: Parnassius mnemosyne; assembly: GCA_963668995.1. NCBI lineage: Eukaryota > Metazoa > Arthropoda > Insecta > Lepidoptera > Papilionidae > Parnassius > Parnassius mnemosyne. The sequence goes on from CAVLGL010000083.1 coordinate 16,583,814, forward strand.
TGATATTGTATTTATAATATACGCAAAATCAGTACTGCCATTTTAGCGCTTTGGGAACTAGATTTAGCCCTTTTTTGGAATGTATAGCGCGCATTTCGTAATTTTAGCACCTAGCTTAATCCAGCGCTTTTTGGTGTATTTAGCACAAATTTCAATATTTTAGCGACTAGCGGGTTATTAACTCTTTTATCTTTTAACCTTTAATATTTTTTCCCACAAATAGTACATTGCAGTTTATCTTTTTCAAACATATTTTTTCCACAAAGCAAAGAGCATGGGAGACGAGTCCAAACTAGGATACCCTGTGCTATGGATCTCCTGGCTTCCCCTTTAGGATGATCAACTTGATTTTTTTACCGACGACTATAAGCGGGGAAATCCCCTTTATTAAAGTTTTCGTTCATGGTTTTGGCAACGCATTTATTTTGCTTTATTCAGTTTCAGTCACTTGCTTAGAGCACAGCTAAGTTAAAAGTTACTTAGAAGTTATAACACAAAGAAACTGTGTAGCAACCGCAATCAGATGCTGACATCTGAAACTAAGTTGCGAAATACATTGCACTTTAAAACAATTAATGACATTTTTATTGTTCGTACAGTACTAACTACTGTTGACAGCAATTGCCATAATTATAAGTCGATGTCCTGCGAAGTATTGATACATCAAAAAAATATTGCCAGAAAAAAAACTTAATGTTGTTTCCTTTATTATGATTATATAAAAAAAACACAAACTTTGTTTGTAGTTAATTTAGCGCGAAATCTAGGGCTTTTTTAAAGCGTTGTTTTCATGAAATCTAGCGCTTTTTGTGTTGTCCTAGAGCTGAATGAGTTTTTTTTTAGCTGGCAGCACTGCCCAAAAACCCTCTATTAAGAAGTAACTTTCCTTTCAGTTTTAAGCGCGTTCAGTTCCCAGTTACAGTGAGCGTGTGTTATGCGATGACCGTAAATAAAGCGCAAGGTCAAACTACGCGTTGTAGGAGTGTACCTCAGTACTGACTGTTTTGCACATGGCCAACTCTATTTTGCTTTTTCCCGTGTTAGTAGCCCCCGTAAACTTTTTGTGTACACCCCGGCTAAGCCTACTTCTAACGTCGTTTACACAGAAGCTCTATCATAAACGACTTAGAACTTTGATGATAATGATTTTTTTAGTTACCACTTATTGATACAGTAATAAAATAAATCGTTTAATATTCTCTTACCTAAACGACAAATTCTTTATGTAAAACCTGTATACGCGAACTACGCCGCGGGCACAGCTAGTAGAAAATAATTTTAGCCCAACCCGGGATTCGAACCCAGGACCTCATGATCAGCAACTGTGTTTACGACGACTAGATCAACGAGGCAATCACCACATAAAATTCCTCTGCTGAACATGCTAGACGACGGAACGAAATGGAGTGATGAATTATCTTATGCCGCCTCCATTGGCTATAAAAATTCTCATTAAACCGTTTTCATGATTTCAAATTTAAATACTCTTTAATGCCCGAAAATATTTAAGCCCGACATGCGTCACAATGTTTTTTTATAAAACGTAAACGATTCTTCATAATTGAACCAATCATCTATTTTTTTTAATGTTAGTGCCGATTATGACTCAAAAAAATCCCTCCTCCTCTAAGGCAATCCGTGGGGAGGTTTATGTTCACCAGTAGATATTAAGAGGCTGTTATCTAAAACCAGTAAACCAGAACACATGAAAGGATTTTTTTACATAACTAAAATGTGGAAGATCAAAATAAAAATATAGCCCCAATTTTCTTACAAAAATAAATAAAATTATTTATTTCTTAATGCTTATTTTGTTAACAATAGTTTAAGCAACATACTGTCTAATTTTAAATACTCTATTCGAAATTACTGCTGGTAATGAAGCTGTGTAGTATATAGTTGATATAATAATTGAATAAAAGGCGTATTACATCTACACGTGATAAAAATCAAGTTGCAGTAATCCTCATATTCTATTATTGTCTTTAATCAATATATGTCTAAGCTGGACTTACAGCGAGAGTTGTTAATTAAATTATAGATTATAATGTTAATAGTATTACTGTTATTGTTAATCTAAAAATGTGGGCTTAGCCTGTGAAACCTAGTAAATGCTTATTACATAATTAAGAGAATTCTCTAGCCAAGAATAGTCTTGGGAATGTCCATAATATGTATTAGAAGCTGCGAGACTTGGGGGCCAAGTCCTCACCTTATATTTTGTAATAAGAGGTATTTCATCCATCCTTGAATTTTATTCTTAGTGGTTAAGAAAAACATTGTGTGGATATCATGTCAGAGGAATAAAAGATTCAAGAAATGTAATGTCTGCTAACATTACCCCGAGCACCATAACATATTCTGCTGTCTCACATTACTTACCTATAAATATATTGTTAGATATTACTCTAAAACAAATTTAAAAGAAAAGGAACATTACTTAGTAACAACTTTACATTATAAAATAAATGCAACACAGTAAGCAGTTAGAAGTAAATACAAGATAACATTAAAATAAATGAAGTATATGAACCGACAGCAATATTGCCTATCACGGTGTGACAATATGACAGCGTTTCCGCAATATTACCTTTTTTAAGATTTACTTAAAGAATTACCAGAAGTAAATACAAGATAACATTAAAATAAATGAAGTATATGAACCGACAGCAATATTGCCTATCACGGTGTGACAATATGACAGCGTTTCCGCAATATTACCTTTTTTAAGATTTACTTAAAGAATTACCAGAAGTAAATACAAGATAACATTAAAATAAATGAAGTATATGAACCGACAGCAATATTGCCTATCACGGTGTGACAATATGACAGCGTTTCCGCAATATTACCTTTTTTAAGATTTACTTAAAGAATTACCAGAAGTAAATACAAGATAACATTAAAATAAATGAAGTATATGAACCAACAGCAATATTGCCTATCACGGTGTGACAATATGACAGCGTTTCCGCAATATTACCTTTTTTAAGATTTACTTAAAAAATTACCAGAAGTAAATACAAGATAACATTAAAATAAATGAAGTATATGAACCGACAGCAATATTGCCTATCACGGTGTGACAATATGACAGCGTTTCCGCAATATTACCTTTTTTAAGATTTACTTAAAAAATTACCAGAAGTAAATACAAGATAACATTAAAATAAATGAAGTATATGAACCGACAGCAATATTGCCTATCACGGTGTGACAATATGACAGCGTTTCCGCAATATTACCTTTTTTAAGATTTGCTTAAAGAATTACCAGAAGTAAATACAAGATAACATTAAAATAAATGAAGTATATGAACCAACAGCAATATTGCCTATCACGGTGTGACAATATGACAGCGTTTCCGCAATATTACCTTTTTTAAGATTTACTTAAAGAATTACCAGAAGTAAATACAAGATAACATTAAAATAAATGAAGTATATGAACCAACAGCAATATTGCCTATCACGGTGTGACAATATGTCAGCGTTTCCGCAATATTACCTTTTTTAAGATTTACTTAAAAAATTACCAGAAGTAAATACAAGATAACATGAAAATAAATGAAGTATATGAACCAACAGCAATATTGCCTATCACAGTGTGACAATATGACAGGGTTTCCGCAATATTACCTTTTTTACATTTACTTAAAGAATTACCACCACGGGTATAATTACCACGACGGTCAATAAACCTCGTAAAATGACTGACTCCTTCCAACCGATTACCTACGTCGTGCTTTATTTTATACCGCTAGAACGAGTTCTACCCTCACTTCTTCGTATTTTATTTTATTTTCATCCTTAATTCCTAATAGTATATAATATAATACTAAATGTCATACAAGTACTTAAATTTGAACAAATATCAGGTTCTTACAGAACTGTTTTTAATACCTTTAGGTTTTTTTATAGGATAGGGTGACAAATGAGGACACAGTCCACCTGATGGTAAGTGGTTGCTGTGGCCCATAGACATCTACATTTATCCTCAATAAAGAATCAAAATACAGATGTGTTCCCACTCATGAGGACTAAGATGGAATGCCTCTTTTCCAGTAAAAAGTTCTCTACACTCACCATACGAAACACAGCAGTGTTAAGCTGCTATTTTAGGCTGGTATTCTGTGAGTGTGGGTCTTTCCCTGGTCGAGCCGACTCATTCGTGCTACAACTATACTACTAATATAGCTGCAGCATGGCTCTACTACGTATAAGGTTGAAAACACAACTACTATATTCCTATTTTTTCATTATGTATGAGAAAAAGCATTGTTTGTAATTAATTTAAATATTGTCACTATCATGTTTTATCAATTATATATGAATGCACATCATAATATTTATTATCATGCTGTTTAAAATATGTTTAGATATTGTTTATCTGTAGATAAAAATTATCATTGAGTTAATGTTGTGCACTATTATATTAACTCTGTAATCTGTTGATATTTAGAAAAAGTTTTCTTGATTTAACAAATATTTGTATAGTATATTTTCTAGATTGGACTACCGATTTAGGCTTAATATAATTCTGGCAAGTCGATTACTCAGTACTGTTTGTCTTACTAGACTGTCTTTTATTAAATATTTATGAAAGAGAAAATATTCATAAATTTAATAGAAAGATGACAAAAATACCAGTACCTATTCAATTACAGATATCCGACAAAGATCTTTCGTTGCTTGAGGAAAGAATAAAACGTGCGAGCAAAAGTCGCAGCGCGGAAGCGAGAAGGTCCATGTTGGTGCCTCTGTCAGCTTCTGGGAAACCCATACAACCTATGCCTGAGGTAAATTTCACATTTGTTTTGATAATGTATTGTTGTTATTATTTTTATTTTCTGTATTGACCTTTATAAATTTAGGGCAACTTGCACACAATTGTTACTAAATAAACATAATTTTTGTTTCCATAGGATGAACCACCGAGGCGTGTCATATCGGTTGATAGCGTTCCAGCCGCGGAATATGAAGAAGAAGAAGAAGAAGTTGAGGAACCACCACCGCCTCCTGTTGCGCAACCGTAAATATACAATTCACATTTAATTTATACTGACAATTTTAATCTTAATAAACGTAAATAATAGCTTCATTTAACTTTCTTACATATCACAGAAAATATCCTTATTTTTAAGGCCAACTTTGACGAAATATAGTATTTTTCAACACGATTTTGGCTTCTTGAAATAGCGTATCCTCTGAAAAAATGTGTTCATATATGAAACACTCAATAAATTAAAAAAATACTTTAATGTTAATTGAGATAAAAATATAATTACCACGGCTAATACTAATTAATATAATTAGTTGAGATAAAACTTTGTTTTATCCAATAGTAAAAATTTTTTAAAGCGAAAACCACAACTTGTAACCAGAGAGGTAGGCAGAGATTACGGACTTCCATTTGGCGCGATCCTGACACACCTCCCTCGCCTCCCTTACATCCATATCTCTACGCATACACACTCGTCACCGACCAGTGTGTATGCATAAGTAAAGGTTACTCCTAATCTGGCCTATTTTCAATGTATCGCCGATTTTGGTCGATAAATCTTTGTCTAGGGTGTCCCTTCCCGACTCTGCCGTTCACTTCTGAAACATAAATCCGCTTTGTCACTCTTTCCTCGTTCATTCTTTCTACGTGACCAAACTACCGAAGCATTCCTTTTTTAATCCTGGCCACAACGTCATCTTGCAAACCACACTTTTCTCTCTTATCACATTATTTCTCACCCTGTCATTCAGATTCAGCCCTAGCATACTCTTTAATGACCGCATTTCTACAGCATTTATTCTACTGTCATGATTCTTCTGCCAGACCCAACTTTCACTACCATACATTAAAGTAGGGACTAACACAGCATTATGAATTGTCATACGCGCCTTCTTTGACACATTCTGACTCCTCATAATAGCGTGTAGAGCCCCATTCACTCTATTTCCTGCGTTCACTTGTCGTTCTATATCCTTATCATATCTACCATCCCGGCTAAATAAACATCCCAAATATACAAACTCATCCGCTTGCCCAATCAACCCCCCTTCTATTCTTATTTCACATAACGTTTTACTTTCTTCTCTTTCAAAAACCATCACTTTCGTCTTACTTGCGTTCACTTTCATACCCCTATCTTTTAATGACCAATTCATTAAAGTAACCATCATTTGCAACTCGGCCACGGACGATGCAAATATGACTTGATCATCGGCGTACAAAAGGCGTTTGACGGTTAACTCACCCATTCTCAACCCATATTCTTCAACTTTCAAAGTTTGCAAACAACTGTCTCGTAAATAGGTTAAACAGCCACGGAGAAGCTACACAGCCCTGTCTGACACCTTTTTGAATGCCAAACCAGTCCGAGTAGACCTCGTTGACCCTGACCCAAGCACTAGAGTCCCTTTAAAGAGACTCTAATGCCTGTATCAAACCAGCGCTCAACCCAAATGAGATCAGTGTTTGCCATAACACGTTTCTGTCCACTCTGTCATAAGCCTTTTCCAAGTCCATGAACGCATAAAAACCTTATGGTTTTTGGCCAAAAATTTCTCTGCAATCATGCGCATGGAAAAGAGTTGATCTGTACACCCCATCCCCTTTCTAAATTCAGCTTGCACATCCCAAATTTTGTCATCAGTTTCTTCCATAACTCTTTCAATTAACATCTTAGCATACAGTTTACTCACAATGCTAAGTAAGCTGATACCACGGTAGTTTTTACAGTCCTGCTGCGAGCCTTTTCCCTTATTTATTGGGATTATAATGGCTTTGCACTAGTGTTCCGGTTTCCGCTTTAGTTCCCAACATAAATTAAACAAGGTGTACAGCAGGTCTGCAACCACACCCTCTCCAGCCCTTAGCATTTCGAGTGATACTCTATCATATCCGGTTGCCTTACCTGCTTTCATGCTTTGCAAAAAATTATGAAAGCATAAAGCGAAAACATGCAATATTTTTCGATAATATGAAAAGCCAGTTATCGAAGATTTGTGCGGCAGTGCGGGTGGTGTGGTCGGGAGGCACAGAGTATCTTTGTATGGCACAGACCAAGGTTATCCCCGCTAAGAACTTCTCCCGTATTGTGGAGGCAATTTACAAACATAACTTGCACAAGAGCAGCAGTACAACATGCAGACTTGAATAAATTATTTGTAGATTATACAAATACTTGTTCCGTGCGTGGTTCAAACCCGCTGCCCTGAGCGCAACAATTGATTGCTAAGCTACTGCATCATGGAGCCGTGGAATGTTTAAACGCTTGAAATGGTGTGTGTTGTGTGCAGTGTGTGTGCCGAGCCTCGTGTGGTGTCGGGCCCGTTCGGGCTGGACCCCGAGCTGATCGCGCAGCTGGACGCGGCCGTGCCGGTGACGCGGCGGCCCGAGCTGCCGGAGATCGACCTCAAGTTCCTGGACGAGCCCGTGCCCGCCGCCGCCGTGCGCGCGCTGCCCGCACCCGCGCAGCCCGCGCGCAACAAGTATGTGCCGCCACATAATACGGCTGCTAATACAATTATTAATAATACTAATACAATTATTATAGCTTAACTTTGTTTTCTTGTCTCGTTACAATGTATAAATACTATTAAAAATATATAAAAGTGTACTATAACCATAGATAAGATAGAATAAAATAAATAAAACACACTATCAGACTTATTCGTAAGAATAGTCCTGTCTGAGATGATGACCCGGTCCCAGTAGAACCTGGTGCGATCATACTTCGAGCACGGCTTCCGACATGAACTTATAATAAGGTAGCTCCGATCTACGAGATCGTATTTCAGAAGAAGCTCCTGGTGTAGAATCTTGTAGCTACTAGTTTATATCTGTGCAAATACTCAGAGTTAAAAAGCACCGAAAGAACAGATATGACATGCCTATGTGGTTCACTGGTATGGCGAGAAGCTCGACAGATGTCAGCACTACCATATTTTAGAATGAATCTCCGATAAATTAGTTTTAACTACCCGATCTTCATAAAACCCTCGGTTTCCCAGAAATATCACCGAAACCTAGCCAGTGAAAAAAAAAACTCAATTGTATCTTCGAAAACTTACATACGGACTGTTTCATATAAATCTGCCATTAGAATTAGCGACACTACCCCTTAATGTAGAGCCCTGCGTAACGCCCTATTGTATTGTTTTTTTCAAAAATCATTGCAATTGCAATCACCATAAAAGTTCACATTGGATGTAAAATAATTTTAACATCTTCTGATAATTGTAAAATAAGGCTGTGGTTCTTTGTTAAATTCTGCTTGATGTCGATAAACTTGTTTTTTTTTTTTAATTATTTTTAATATTTTCTAATATTTCAAGTACTTTGCAGCAACCATGGTCGTAGGGGGAGTGAGGTGTTGAACACTGAATCAATTTAAAAAATATTTATAATGAGTAGAATTGATATGATTAAATCCGTAAAAATGACTTTCATTGGAAACAAAAAACAAAATAAAACATGTGTGAGTGTCGTAGAAAACTCGGTTGGAACGAAGTTCCTTTCGTAGTATATTATTATTGATAAACCTATTATATTATTGATTAACAAATACAAATAAATGCATTACTAGCGTCTATTAAAATGAAGCGTCATTAAAAATAATTTTCTATCATGGCAAGATAAGTGCGAGTGAGATGGACATTATTCCATCTCGCTCGCACTATTGAAAGGATCGTGAGGGAAAAATCTTACACTTTTCTTGCCTAACAAATTTGGCAGATGGGGGCCATCTGCCAAATTTGTACCGTGAGACCTTATCGCACGGTACGAATTTGTCAACTTCGTTCCAAGAACTGAAAACTGGAGCAAAATTATGCTTCGGTTGTTGTATTATTACATTATGTGGCGTCTCATTATTACTCGTTTACTCAATATCACTAATTTTCGATTATACTATACGAGGGTGGATTGAAAAGTACTCGGCCTAACACAGATCCATTCAATTCTAAAAATCAAATCTACCCACATTATTTAGTTCAGTTCAGACTGGTCACAATGAACCATGAAGTTCGAAACGTGTGCGATAATTAGTTGTGATTTTAGAAATTTATTAACAAAGTAATCGGACATAATTTCCGCGAATGGAGCAAATCGAGCAGCGTGCCGTCATTAAGTACCTCCATAAGAAGGGGCTATCATCAAAAGCCATCCATGGTGACATGGTCAGTACATTAGGCGATTGTGCTCTGTCATATTCATCCGTCAAAAAATGGATAGCAGAATTTAAGCGTGGTAGAGAGAGTGTGAAAGATGAACCCCGCTCTGGAAAGCCTTCGACGTCAACTACTGACGAAAATATTAAAAAAGTACTTGATTTAATAATGGGAGACCGCAGATTAAAAATTAGAGAGATAGCCGAGATTATAGGCATCTCTTATGAACGAACTCAAAACATCATTGTCAACGAGTTGGGTTTCCACAAGGTGTCTGCGAGGTGGGTTCCGCGACTGCTTTCAGTTGAACAAAAAAGGACGCGATTGACTATTTCACGCGACTGTTTGGAGTTATTTGAAGCCGATGCAGATGATTTTTTGAATCGTTTTGTTACTATGGACGAAACATGGGTTCATTACTGTACACCGGAAACAAAACAACAATCAAAACAGTGGAGAAGACCTGGTTCACCACCCCCTAAAAAGGCTAAGTCGATTTTGTCGGGAAATAAGGTGATGGCTTCAGTATTCTGGGACTCGAAAGGTGTGATTATGATTGATTATCTTGAAAGGGGTCAGAATATAAACTCTGATTACTACTGCACCTTACTACGTCGTTCACGAGAGGAAATAAAAGAAAAACGTCGAGGAATGCTCAGAAGAATAGTCCTGTTTCATCAAGATAACGCCCGTGTTCACACGTCAGTACAGTCAATGGCTGAAATTCACAACTGTGGCTTTGAACTGTTACCGCATCCGCCGTATTCACCTGATCTGGCACCATCAGACTTCTTTCTGTTCCCTAACCTAAAAAAGCACTTGGGAGGTCAAAGATTTTCGACAAACGACGAGGTCAAAGCAGCTGTAGACGCATATTTTGACTCTAAGGAAGAATCATTTTTTTTCAACGGTCTAAATGCTTGGAAGGGGAGGTAGCAAAAGTGTATTGAACTTGATGGTGATTATGTAGAAAAATAAAAATATAACTGATTTAGTATGTGTTTATTTTCTTGGTTAGGCCGAGTACTTTTCAATCCACCCTCGTATAAATAATGTATGTATAATAACACCAGTATAATTACGTGTCACATTGTTTGTTTGCGATGAACTCCTAAACTACTGAACAGATTTTAATGAAATTTTGCGCACTGTGTGCAGTTTGGTTCAACTTGAGAGATAGATTACTATTAGTGGTAGAGCTTTGCTGCAGCTATATGAATAGTATAGTTGTAGCACGAATGGGTAAGCTCGACCGGGGAAGGACCACGCTCTCACAGAATACCAGCGTAAAATAGCAGCTTAACACTGTTGTGGTTCGTATGGTGAGTGTGGAGAACCGGAGACCCTTTTTACTGGAAAAGAGGCATTCCATGTTAGTCCTCACGGGTAACAACGCATCTGCATTTTGATTCGCAAACGAGGATAGATGTAGATGTCTATGGGCCGCAGCAACCACTTACCATCAGGTGGACTGTGTTCTCGTTTGTCACCCTTTCCTATAAAAAAAGTGACCCTCAATATTTTTAATTACGAATTTAAGGATTTTTTTTTTATAGAACAAAGGGTCAACGGTGAGGGCAGAACAACGTCTGCCTGGCCAGCTAGTATATATATATAAATATATAAAAATAATATTGTGTTATTCCGGCAGCATGGTGACAATGTCTCCACCTCGACATATGACCCCGCATCCGCTAGTGGCGACACAGCACACGCAGCACAATCAGACATCGGTCGACGATTCACAGCTCGCAGATACTATACACTCTATAGCCAGTCCCGACCTCAATGTGAGTTTACCTCTAATATTTTATCTATAATGGGCTAGGTACTACAAGATGAAGAATGTAAATAAACTTGCAGGATATAGATATTTTTATTTAGGAATTTAATAATATGTTAACTTGATAATGAAGAATTATGAACATTTTGTCCAAGTCTATTTATGGACAAGTTATTATACTTATACAATTATATTTTTGTTTTTATTAATAAGAGTGATAGATGAGCCAACAATCTTCTTGAGTTTATAGCTACAGCAGCCCATAGATGCCTCTAACTAACTTAAATAGATATAACTTCTCAGTCTTAATTACGTAGGGATTATCTTTCTTAGTCTATTATCCTTGAAATATGTGTCAAAAAAAGTTTTTTGTTTAATACTTTTCACTTCTTTTTTTTTACATGCATGTTTAATGTAAGAATAGTTGAGTAATGTTGACTTTATTTCATAGGTAGTTTAATTAAATATAAAGATAACACACGGGTAGATTGAATTGTAAGTACTTAATTTAACTTTGATTGTGTGGATGCACTTTACTGTATTCACTAGTCTATAATGTCGCCCTGTGTTCGTCGGTAAGCAGCGACAGAGAGAAACAAATCAGGATATGGTTAGCAGCGAATTCTTAACAACTAGAAACTAAAAAAATTGTTAAACGTCGCAACTACGGCAAATTATATGTGGTAGAGCCACACTGCAGATATATTGTGGTTGTAGTACAAATGGTTTGACTCGATTGGGTGAGGACTACGCTCTCACAGAATACACGCGTAAAATAGCAGTTAATGCTGCTGTGTATGTTACGTGTATAGAACCGGAGATCTTCTTTACTGGAAATGAGGTATTCTATGTTAGTCCTCAGGGGTGACAACGTATTTGCATTTTGATTCTTAGTCGAAGACAAATGTAGATGTCTATGGGTCACAGCATCTACTTACCATCAGGTGGACTGTGTGTTCGTTTGTCACCCTCATTCTGTAAAAAAACAAATGTTCTGGATTATCGAACCTGTGACTATCTTACTGATTTAAAGGTTCTTTTAAATAACGTATCAATCGCTATATTTGTAACCTTGTTTCAACAATTTCCGTGTAGTGGCATGTAAGAATACTCACTACCCCATATCTTCCCGTGGGTGTCGTAAGAGGCGACAGAGGGAAACTGAGGCAGAAAATGGTCAGCAGCATCTTTCTGATAACAGCAAATAAGAATAAAAAAACTGCGGTTGCTAACCCACTCGCCAAGCGTGGCAACTATGGTAATATACCCCCCATGAATGAATAAAGTTACGAAGAGACGGCCCCCAGTCTCTCCCCTTGTTCATTGATGTCTTTGGTAAGCACCTCTGACACCTCTCCCTCTTTCCTACTGGGCTTTAAATTGTCCATATTTATTTTTGTGTTTAAAATTCGTTCCCCCGGCTTCCCACCTTCCATGGAGCCCGCATCTTTGGGAACGCCCTACTTTAAAAAATAATTTCAGGCGTTAGAATTACCGGGGGTATATAGTTACGCGAATTTAGCTCACAGCGCGACATCGGGAGCTCGATCTAGCTAGTAGATCGGTCTGAAAAGGCCCATCCCCACTACCCGAATAGACAGCTTGAAATCCGGACCAAAGAGGAAGTGTTGCCTCTCGCCACTATATATCCCAGTGACGATCGGTTCTACCCTCCAGGACTCCTTTATCCCCGCGTACGGCGCTCGACTTCGCAGGTCCTAGCGCAGGTGGGTGTGTTAGTCCACCGGATACACCCACTCTCTTCGGCGGAATCGCCCCTTCTCCTTTCTCATCCGGGATTGGGACCGGCAATGGGGGAGTTAAGAGCAAGTCTTATCCGACACTATTCCGATGATACTCCAAACGTCAGTCTGGGCGAAATTAGAATGGCTCTTCAGCACCTTAAAAATATCAAGTCGCCGAGTGAGGATGGAATTACACCGGAGTTTCTGAAAGCGGGTGGGAAACCGGTATTTGAAGTCCTTCAGAAGCTTTTTAATTCCGTTCTCCATGGTGACATTACACTAGTCTCTCTATCTTCTCGTCAGGTATACCTTAAAATTTGAAAACGAGACTATACAATCAGTGCGTGTTGTGCCAGTGGTAACTTATGGAACTGAGACGTGGCCTTTCACTGCTGGTCGTATAAGGAAGCTTAAGGTTGCTCAACGAGCTATGGAAAGAGCTATGCTCGGGGTTTTTTTGCGTGATAAACTTAGAAATTAGGATATCCGTAGTTGAAACAGAATGACCGACATAGCCTAACGGATTAGTAAGCTGAAGTGGCAATGGGCCGACCATATACCCGACCGAAAACCGACAATAGGTTCTCAAAAAAAAAAGTTCTTGAGTGGCAGCCTAGTACCGGTAGGCGAAGTGTAGGACGACCCACCACTAGATGGAGTGACGACCTGGTAAGACATGCAGGAAGTCGATGGATGTAGGTGGCTCAGGACTGTGCTTTATGGCATTCCTTGGGGAAGGCCTATGTTCAACAGTGGACTTGTGAAGGGCTGTAATGATGATGATGAATGATGATTCAACAATTGTTAGCTTTATTCTATAATAATAAAAGAGTTATGTTGGGCTATGTTCGATAGGCTAGATGTTATGTTTGATAGGTTACAATGAACGGAATAAAGTTACAGCCTCCACTGTTGGGCACAAGCGTCCTCTCACTTCTTAGAGAGTTATAGGGTATGAAAGTGTTCGCCGCGCTGCCTGATTGCGTGTTGGTGAAGTTGACACGTGCTGGCAATATGTTCTGATGTGGTGCAACTGCGTTTGGCAGGCGGCGATCCGCGCGCTGTCGCTGATCTCGGGCGCGCTGGTGTCGGGGCGCGGCGCGGCGCTGGGCGCGCACGAGGCGCGGCTGCTGGCGGCCGTGGCGGCGCAGCTGCGGCGCCTGCGCACGCACCACGCCGACGCGCCGCACCACACGCTGCCCGCCTACAAGTGCCTCGCCGGCGCGCTCAACACCGTCAGTATTATTTTATTTTACCACTAGCTAACCGATGCTCTATGAATCTCGACAACGGCGCCACCTACCAACTCCTATTGTCAATCTAAACCATTCTCCTCGAATCAACTTAATCACTTCTACAAAATCTCATCAAAATCGGTCCAGCCGTTTAGGAGAAGTTCAATCACACGTACACACGAACAGAAGAATTATATAAAGATAAACAATCCCACCTGGTTGTTACCAATACTATTATTTATTTATTTACACAAAGTAATGTTAGAATGTAAAATTAAAAAGATATTTTCTACAAAGGTACTGCTTATTTCATATTAAATTTTACCCAATACTGTACAGATTCGATGAGAAACGAATTTAATGTCCACTCTCATAATAATTATTATAACACTTCTATCATTACCATACATACATACACTTATATCTAAATACATATTCATACACATATTATATTAGTCCAAGCAATGATAAAGAGAAAAATATACTATGAGTATAAACTTTTATCTTGCCTAAAAATTTTTTTAAATCAATTTATATCTTTTTCTCGACTTCATCGACACCACCTTTTTTCTTGTAAAAAAAAGTTATGATGCTTAGCTTGCGAATTTTATTATTCAATCTACATTTTTTTTTGTTGCATTTGCACTGTTGTCTGTATTTAAAAAAACACTATTACAAACATAATTCCAAAAAAATTATATCTTGGGTTGAGCGTCGCGCGTAACCTTTTCGACGACAGGCGCGTGGCGTGCTTTCGTGGTCTGGCAAACAGTTGTGTCAAAAAGAAGAGTGCCAGACTCGATTTTTCATTTTTTACTGACCAATCTCTATCAAATTAAAAAAGAATTACACTTAAGATAGGTATTGACCGGAGTTACGGGGCATCATGTACCATACGCAGCGTACAACGTTACGCCGTGTGCTAAAATTCGTGTAACACGCTCGTTTTCGAACGTTTCGAACTATTTGCTCGCCCTTTCTTCAGATTCGTTGCCACTCGTAGTCAAGATGTCGGATGACGAAGTTATATTGGGATCTATGCTGAAATAAAGAGTTTTATCTTTGTCCCACTCCATCTTTTTAACAACAAATAATCGCAACTAATAAAATAAAGTCCCTAAGTACCTAGAGTCGACGCCTGTGCCATGAGCGCTCGTGACGAATTGCTGCGACGTACTGGCTGAAGCGCGTAATACTCAAAAGATTCGCCAAAAAACTGACAGTGGGGTGGAACTCTCGCAGCAGACAACAAGCCGCTCGTTGTGTATGCCCGCTGTGAAACACGTTACATTACGCCCCGTAACGGCGGTCAGTACCCACCTTTACGTTTTATATATCAATTTTACAAAAAAAAAAAAATATGTCAAAAAATTTTGGCCAAGTTACAAAGCACGAGACTACTGGTTTATTATTTAACTAATACTCGGCAAATAAAAAAGTATATTTTCTACTTATTCCGGATGACCAAACTTTTTCGACGGTCACCGCTTGGATTATATGGATCGTTATAAAAAGAAGTACAGTCATTTTGGGTAACTTTGAATAGCGGTTTAACTTTGAACAAAGTTGTGAAAAAGATTTAATAATTTATAATAAGGAAACTTTTTGTTGTTACAATATCGTAACTGCGTAAAATGGATCGCCAAAATGTTTTGTAGCAAACGAAGAGTAAAAAAATAAACTGTCAAATACATAATTTTGAAAATTACCCGCCTTTTCCGTAGTGAAGTTATTGGAAGTGTTTTTTGCTCTGATTTGAAATAGTAATTAAATATACTAAACTTATTTTACACAGGTATGTTTTGGTGTTTATCTTTAAAATGTAGTTTATATTTTATTTTTTTCAATTCATTACTCGATTTTGATGTTAAATATTATGTAGAACTGATGAAGTTTTGAAGACGATCAAAATCGAAGTAATTTGGGTAACATTGAACGGTTCAAAGTTACCCGTATTATAAAAAATATTGTTTGGATAACTTTGAATAAGTAAATACATGATGTTGCTCGATTACGATTAAAATTTTCGCCTTTTACAGCTAAAATATGCCCCGAAAAACTCAAAAAGTGAACCCCGGGGTTAGGAGATATGGACTAAAAAGTAATTATACCTCTGAAACGCTCGAAGAAGCCCTCAGTAAAATTCGTTCAGGTGCCATGTCTAGACTCGCTGCTTCAAAGTTTTACAAAATACCCGCGGTAACCCTTTTTTACAAATTAAAAAGTAAACACATAAAACCAATTGGTAAACCTGTTACTTTTAGTAAAGACGAAGAAACTAGCTTCAAGGCTCATTTGTTGCTGCTAAGCGATCTCGGCATACCTATGAGTATGATGGACTTCAGATTTGTAGTAAAAAACTACTTAGATAGCAACAATATGACAAAGCCACAATTTAAAAACAACCTTCCAGGTTATGAATGGGGTGTATTGTTCTTAGAAAGAAACCCAGAATTAAAAACAAAAATAGCTTATAACATATCCCGAAAGAGGGCTCAAGTCACACGAGAAATGGTCGAGGAATTCTTTGAACATATTAAAACGGAAATAGAAGGAGTCCCACCAGAAAATATATATAACATGGATGAGTCAGGTTTTCATGACGACCCTGGAAAGAAAAAGTTGCTTTTCCGTAGAGATTCTCGACATCCCGAAGTTATAAAAAATACCAGTAAATCGTGTTACACTGTGGTCTTTTGTGCAAATGCTGGTGGCGAAGTTTTGCCTCCTTTTTTTTATATTTAAAGGAAAGAGACTGTGGTCAGATTGGCTTTTTCAAGCTCCTTCAGGTTCAAGAATGGCTGTGTCTGAATCTGGATGGATAGATTCTTCAATCTTTGAGGAGTGGTTGGAAAGACATTTTATTCCACACGTTGATAAGCAAAATGGCAAGAAGGTATTGTTGTGCGATAATCTCAGCGCCCATATATCACCAAAAGCATTACGTCTGCAGTGAACATAACATTACGTTTATTTGCTTACTACCAAATTCAACCCACCTGTTGCAACCACTAGATGTGGGTTATTTTTCTGGCTTAAAAACTTCATGGAGAAAAGTTCTCAATGATTATCGACAGACTAATAAAGGAAAAAAAGTACAAGCACTGCCAAAGTCTCTCTTTGCCCAGCTGCTCAAAAAGTCTCTAAATAATATTGAAGGTACGTCATCTGACAATGTGAGCCGGATTTCAGAGCTGTGGCTTGCAACCATTTTCACCTTCTACCGTTTTGAACAAATTACCAAGGTACACGTCTCAGGCAGATGTTTGCGATTCTATTGGTACAAGTTTCATAAACTACATAGAAGAAATAAGGCAAGGAGATTCGCATGTGAAGAAAGGAAGAAAATTTCAAATACCTGTTACGGCTGGGAAAAGCGTTTCGGCTGAGGAGGTCGAAAAATATTATGAAGAAAGAGACAATACAAACAAAAGTATAGGACTAAAGGGAGCTGAAAGCGACGCGCAAACCAAGAAAAAAGGACGACCCCTGGGTTCTAAGAACAAAAAGAAAAAGAAGATTAATAATGATACAGAAGAAGAAAAAAATAAAGATTTTGACAGGGACCAGATTAAAAATGGAGAAGCAGAAGATACAATCACTGAAAAAAATAGTGATAATAAGTCTGAAAAAATTGAAAGAAAAGTAATAATAGTAGAAGCTTTAGTTCACCAACCTCCTAAACTTTCCAAGACATCTGCTGGTGACTTAAGCAACGCTTTTGAAAATCAAGTCATGGCAGAAGATATGATCCAGGAAGAAAGCCCTGACTTAGACATAGGAAGTGAAGTGATTTTAATAGATGAAGACATTATAGAAGAATATATAGTAGATGAGAAAAGTGGTGAATTAAAGGGCGTGACGACTGAGAAGTGTACAGGCAAGGGAGACGTTAAAGTCCCGAAATTAAAAGAGGGTACATATTGTGTCTTTAGAGAAGAGGGTAGTTTGTTCCCAGGAAGGATACAAAAACTTAGACCCTTACAAGTCTCTGTGCTCCAAAAAAACTTTTTAGGAGGTTGGTCTTGGCCCTCTAAAGCTGACATATGTCAAATCGATGAGGCCAATATAATAAGTGTTTTAAAGGAGCAACAGTTATCCAAAAAAGGCGGCCAACTTTTTATTGAAGATGAAATTCTGTTATTGCAATGGGGTGTATGATTTTGTTTAAAAAATTGTTTAAGAAAATGTTACTTAGAGTTACGATTTTGATCTCATTCAGTAGCCAAATAAATGTATAATTTGTTATGTTACACACAACTTTCCTACTTTATCTTGAAGTAATAAATAATTATAAAAAAAACACGACCTTTTTTCCCTCCAAATTGGTCCACCTTGATTCATATGGCAAGACCAAGTTATCTATTATATTTGAACGTCACCATAGATATCATTTTGATAGAAAATACGTCGTTTAATTTTACCCGAACCTTAAAATATTGGATTAATATAGGTTTTTATACCCTAAAAAATTTAGATTCAAAGTTACCCAAAACTCGTGGTAACTTTGAATTTGACTTTTAGAGGAATTTCTAGGTAGTTCTGTTGTTTTCTCCGTAAATTTATTGTGTTGAAATAATAAACCAACTCAGAAGAACACTATTTTTTCAATAAAACATACGTGTATAAATATAAATCAGATTGTAATATCACAAATACTGTAAAAAATGTTCAAAGTTACCCAAATTGACGTTAGAAGCTTTATATACTCGTATTTTCAAAAACTGTAATATCGTCATATCAATATTTATATTGTTGCGCGCCACTATTAATGTTTTGTACGTGGCAACACTAGTTACCACTAGCGCCCTCTAGTATCGAGTAGCAGAACTAGGAGAATCAAGATCCTTCTAGAAATTTCGGGACCGATATGTACTCGAACATACTAGATGTTTCTACGGTAGAAGGTTCTGGAAACTATCTGAGGTCCTATATAAATCCGGTATAGACCACGACCGAGTGAGTATTGAATTGGCGATACAAGAGAATACTTCGAAGCAAAATAACTGCAAACTAAAGTGATCAGTAGTACAATTGTGTTTTATTATTAGTGTGGTTTTAGATTGTAATTAGTGTTCTGTAATTAAAGTGTTAATTTTGGTAATTCTTTCTCGAACCCCAAGCTCGTAACAATATATTTGAACTTAAATATAAAATTTGATTACTCTTTAAAAAATAAACCCTGTATATTTAAGTCGCCTTTTAAAGTCTGGCACTGTTTGAGCTTCAGAAATTGCGGCAGAAAGAGAAGTCCATAAACCATTACAGCCTATGGAGAGTCCACTGCTGAACAGAGCAATCTCCATGGGTTATCTCAAATGGAGGATATTTGCCATAGAGGCCATGCTTGGCAAGCAGGTTGTTGACATAATTTTTGAGTTGTTATCAGGAAGATGCTGTTTCCTATTTCCTTATGATGGCTAATAATTTTCTGCTCATCAGTTGTCGCTAGTTGACACTGAGGTAATGTTTTTTGTTACACAATGTAATTTAATTGAAAAGTTGTTTTTTTTTTTTAATAAAAGTTTATCAGTTTCTAGA
Source organism: Parnassius mnemosyne (assembly GCA_963668995.1). Classification (NCBI taxonomy): domain Eukaryota; kingdom Metazoa; phylum Arthropoda; class Insecta; order Lepidoptera; family Papilionidae; genus Parnassius; species Parnassius mnemosyne. The sequence goes on from CAVLGL010000083.1 coordinate 16,603,282, forward strand.
GTATTATATCAATACACAAAACAATGCGTCAGTGGTTTGCTCTTTAATTTTTTGCATTTTTTAAACTTTTTTAAACTTTTCTTCTTTTATGAATATCTGTGTTTTGGTTTATTTATTTTTAATGTTATTAATATAAAATATAGCTAATAGTACCAAAAGAAACAATAACTTTTACATTTTCCGAACCAATTAACTTCCCCTCTATGAAATCTGTCAAATATTATACTCACTTTCTAGTGGCGCCGCCCTGGTGGCAGAAAAATTCGTGGATGGGCTCATTCAGTTTCCCCCTGTCGCCTCTTAAGACACCCACGGGAGGATATAGTGTAGTGGATATTCTTACATCGCCACTACAAGGTTACATACATATTACATAGTTTATATTACATTTTATAGTTCTACGATACGTCTGGGTGTGGCGGGAACGTGAACGAGGCGGCGCTGTGCGCGCTGCTGGGTGAGCTGCTGCGCGTGCTGGGAGGCGCGGGGGCGGGGGCGGGGGCGGCGGGAGGCGGGGGCGGCGACGCGGAGCGGCTCGTGCGCATCCTCAACAACGTGTGCGTCAGCGTGCTCGAGCACTCGCCGCGCACGCCGCTGCTCTGGTCAGTGTAGCGCACGCCGATGTCACGACAAACCATTCCGCGCGTACACACGCATACACGCACGCTAAAACGCGCGTACACGCGCACATACACATACACCCGCGCATACACATACACATACATATACACACATGCCACATACGCACGTGCGATTTTTCACCAGCATCGGTTGCTACAACCACGCCCGTCAGCAGTACACGCTACTTCTAAATGAGTTTGACGTTTTATGAAAATATTTCTTCCGCCTTATACCACAACATTTAAAATAACAACCAATAACAACTACAAATGTTAAAAATAATAGTTTAAAACTAACAAATATGAACTATTTGAAGCCTAATTAAGTATATTTACTTTTACTGTATCAAAATTTGTCAGTCGAAATTTAATGGCTAGACAAAACAAACTGTACTCGCTAAAATAATAACATTATGACCATGATAGTCTGGGACTTAGTAAATTCCATATTTATGTTGGCCTTAAAAAAAATAATGCACTAACTGTGTGTGTTCCTTGCTTAGCATGTCGTTAAAGGCGACTAATGAGATATTGAGTTTGTGATTGTGTAGGCAATGGGCTAGCCATCTACGATTTTAGTTAGCCATCTGTCTATCACTTTTTTCACAATTATCCATCTAAACCAAATGGTCCAAGTAGCTTGCTGCTCTTTAGACTCTGCCTACCCTCTTTAGGGATTACAGGTGCTTTTATTTAGTAACCGACATAGCCCAACGGATTAGTAAGCTGAAGTGGCAGTGGGCCGGCCATATAGCTCGAAGAACTAACAACCGATGGGGAAGAAAATTAGATGGATACAGGTGCCTCAGGACCGTGCCTTGGGGGGAGGCGCTTGACACGCCAGGCGTGTCATGAAATATTTGTTCGCCACAGCTAAAAGTTGTCGATAATTGGTGCCGCAACGAATCGGTTAACAATTTTTTTATTTTACAGTGCGATAGTTTCACTTCTTCACGAATCGATTGGGGTTTCTGATCCTGCTTACCCACGCTACCAAGATTTGTTACTGAAGTGCTTCTGGAAGACCCTCAAGATGATCGCCACCTGGGACGTAAACTCTATAGACTATGACGCGGTGCTATATAAGATTCATCTGTTTTACAAAGCCTTCCCAAACAGCTACTGGAAGAAAAATGCGGATATCAGTGATACACCTTATAGGTAAGTTACTTAGGTTATTGTTATATACTTTGTAACAATGTTGCTATTATACGAGGAGATTTACTATATTTTTTTGTCATTTCAGTTTCAATTTTCATTTAAAGGATTTTAACTGATATCAGTTTCAACTTTCCCTATTGCTCAAATTGTGCCTCTCTTAATATAATAATCTTTAATTTTCTTTAAATAGGCTGCACAAATTCTTCCGAGCCTTATCTAAAGTAGCCCTTTACGGCAGCCTTGGAAGGCATGCAATCATAGCCTCCCTTATAATTCCACCACATGAAGCATTATGTAATAAAATGCCACTGAAAGTGTTTAATATGACTAAAATTACTAAATTATCTAATAAACATTTATTATGTTATATAAGTATTAGAAATTCTGTTTTCTTGTTAATGGTAATAAAATGAGTTATATGACTTATTTCTTTTATAGAACTGTAAAGACTCTTGTCCATACATTGGTGAAGATGAAAGGAGCATCGATAACCAACCACTTAACTCAAATACCAGATGTCAATGAATCCGACCTCTATCCTTATTTGCATAAAGTACTGAAGGTAAGAAACTTAATATTATGATAATTAAGTACCAACCCAATATTTATAGCACACACAATGTAACTAAAGAAGTATAAGTCACAAATGATCAATAAGTATTTTAGTTTTGATAAAATTTTGTATTGATAAAAATAATTGCAAATAAATGTTTGCTTATAATGAAATCTTAAATTGTGGTTCTTTCCGCAGCAATTGAAACTGGATGACAAAAAAGAAAATACGGCGGAGTCGCTGAATGGTGGAGGTGGTATTCCTGGGGGTATGGGAGTGGGTATGGGCATAGGAGTAGGAGCAGGAAATGCGGCACTTCAGGCCGGCCGGCTGCCTCGCGCACTACACGAAGAGTTGGCGTTAATTCTTAAGCGCATTGGCTCCAAAGACCATAATCGAGACGCGCTTTCGCAGCTCTATGACCTTAGGGTAAGCGAAATTCCTTCCTTCTCAATAATTTTATTTTCGTGGAAAATCTCTTACATCCAGTGGACGAAATAGGTGAGAGATTTTAATACGAAGCCACCACAGCAAAACTCAGCAGATGATGGTGAACTTCTAATGTCAGGATGAGTGACACTGACCATTCATGTGCCAAGTGTAATAATTGCACCATTTCATCCAGTCAAAAAGGATTACGTCCACTGATAAACTGCTTAAAGACTAATCATCATTATCGTCACAATTTCACTACTGTAAATATCCCACCCAAATAAACTACCTTTCTGAGCTACCTACATCCATTGACTGCTGCATGCCTTATCAAATTGATTGGCAATTGAAACGTGTGGTAAAATTAAAAATTTTTGTACAACCGACTCCAATATAAATTATTAAGGATAACTCAATTTTTTTTATATGTGGTAAAGCCATGTTGCAGCTATATTAGTAGTATAGCTGTAGCACGAATGGGTCGGCTCGACCGGGGAAGGAACACGCTCTCACAGAATACCAGCGTAAAATAGCAGCTCAATGCTGCTGTGTTTCGTATGGTGAGTGTAGAGAACCGGAGATCCTTTTTTAGTGGAAAATAGGAGATTAAAAAAAACATACAGTCGAATTGAGTTTCTTCTCCTTATTGCAGTCGGTTGAAAATGCTACCCATTTGTCTATGCAGATTGCCACCTATATAAACCTTTCTTCATGTTTATGTAAACTTTTTTGTTTGTGTAGTTTCTGTTTATCTAAACCAAATGTAAATATTTCAGGAACGTCACCCAGAGGTGGACATTTGGACATTTATGCAGGGCTCATCATTTTATTTCCGTAATTATGTGGAGCGTGGTCTGCGGGAAGTAGCCGAGCAACGCAAGATGGCGTCAGTACCGTTGTATAAGCATGATTATAAAAATGAAAACATAGGTAAGTGACACAACCAAAACATCTATAAAATGTAGTGAATTGGGTTTTTAAATAATTGACATTGGCAATATGTTTTGTGGGTCTTAAAACTCATTAATTTTGCAATTCAAGTATAGACACTTATAATTTCAGGACTTTATTATTACTATTATTGACTTTTTTTTTTAAATTAATTTATATAATTTTTAATATTTTTTTCAGATATTAGTAACGAAAACGATGAAAAGTCACACCTCATATTTCTGGAGCGATTGAGGGCTTTACAGGTAACTTTAATATTAATTGCTTAATTATTTATAATATATTATATAATAATATACTAAATTTTTCTTCGAGTCTCACTTATACTTGCGACTTACCTAGCCTGGCTAACTACAGACCGTCTATACTACTAGGAGAACCCGTCATTGAATTTATTTTGCCGTTAAAACAAAGATGCGAAATAAATTTGGTTTCTCTGAAAATATACTATTGTTTGGGAAAATATTGTTACGAGCTTGGGGTTCGAGACAATTAAAAACTGCCGATTGAATTACCAAAATTGACACTTTAATTACACAACACTAATTACAATCTAAAATCACACTAATAATAAAACACAGTTCGCCGTTATTTCGCTTCGAAGTATTCTCTTGTATCGCCAATTCAATACTGCCTTGGTCGTGGTCCATACCGGCCTTATATAGGGCCTCAGACAGTTTCCAGAACCTTCCACTGTAGCGACATCTAGAATGTTCAAGTACATATCGGTCCCGAAATTTCTGGAAGGATCTCGACTCTCCTAGTTCTGCTACTCGACACTAGAGGGCGCTAGTGTAACTAGTGTTGCCATGTACAAGACATTAATAGTGGCGCGCAACACTTTCTTTTACTCGACACTAGAGGGCGCTAGTGTAACTAGTGTTGCCATGTACAAGACATTAATAGCGGCGCGTAACACTGCCCCCTCCTAAGACATGCTCGTCCCGAGCATTATTGGCCCCATAATAACGCGCCAGTCGATCCACATGGACAATCTTAGGAGTACCTCTGACACCTTTCTGTATCCGGTAGGTTACGTCATTGATCCTTGTCACAATCCGGTACGGTCCGTCCCATTTAGCTTGAAGCTTAGGAGATTTCCCTTTGCTGCGAACTGGATTGTGTAACCACACTAGTGAACCTTCATCAAACCCCTTGTTGTTCATTTTGCGGTCATACCGTGTTTTCATCTTCTCAGACGTTTGCTGGCCCGTCTGTCTGACGTGTTCATAAATGTCATTCATTTTGTTCCGCAAGTCATTTGCATAATCGGTTATACTGCGTGGGGCATCAGGTGGTATTCCGGTGATCAGGTCTGCAGGCAGCCGTAATTCTCTCCCAAAGTTTGCGAAAGCTGGCGTCACTGACGTACTTTCGTGAACAGCGCTTCGATATGACAACAAAAACGGTTGTATGTGCCTGTCCCAGTCTCGTTGCCGTTTTTCCACAACTTTTGCCAGGTACCTATCCAATGTCTGATTAAATCGTTCTACCATTCCATCAGATTGTGGGTGGTAAGAAGTTGTTCGTGTTTTATGAGTACCCATAACTCTGCAAGTTTCCTGGAATATTTGAGACTCGAAATTCCTTCCTTGATCGCTGTGAATCTCTAAAGGTACTCCAAAACGACAGAAGACTTCATGAACTAGTTTATCTGCAATTGTTGAAGCTTCTTGATTTGGAATGGCGAAGACTTCTGGCCACTTAGTGAAGTAATCCATCACAACCATGAAATACTTGTTACCACTTTCACTTTCCGGAAACGGCCCCGCAACGTCAATGGCTATCCTCTCCCATGGTGCACCAACATTGTACAATTTCAATGCGCCTCTACTACGAATTTGAGGTCCCTTTACAGCCGCACAACTTGTACATTTGCGGCACCAGTCCTCGACATCGTCACGACAGTGGACCCAGTAAAACCGTTCTCGGATTTTCAGTAGAGTTCGTTTAACTCCCAGGTGGCCTCCTGAACAACCACTATGGTACAGCTGTAGAACATCCGGTACTTTAGCCTTAGGGACAACCATTTGCAAATGACAACTGCCTCCCCGAACATTTTCCCATTTACGGCACAGGACTCCATCCTGAATTAGCAAGCTGTCCCATTGGGCCCAATAGCTTTTCGTGGTCGAACTCATTGCTGAGACGTCGCTCCACTTGGGCTTAGGAGCACTGGCCTTCATCCATTCCAGAATCGGCTTAATATCCGAATCTTCCTGCTGTGCATGTTGTAGGCTGTCCTTCCACTCATTGCTGAGCTGGTCTGTCCTGAGCATCCCCACAGATACCACTTCCTTACCCTCTTGCCTAGTACAATGCTTGCAATCTTCAGGGCAAGGTCTTCTTGACAATGCATCTGCATTGCCATGAGATTTCCCGCTGCGATGTTCGATCACAAAGTCGTATTCCTGCAGTAATTCAATCCATCTCGCAACTTGTCCTTCCGGATTTTTGAACTGCAATAGCCATTTCAGTGCAGCATGGTCAGTTCGTAAGTGGAATTTCCGCCCTAGAAGATATTTGCTAAAATGCTGCAAGGACTTTACCACAGCAAGCAATTCGCGTCTTGTGACACAGTAGTTCCTTTCCGGCTTTGACAATGACTTGCTGAAGTACGCTATCACAATCTCTAGGTCACCATTCCGTTGAGACAACACACCGCCAAGTCCTATATCACTTGCGTCTGTGTCAACTATGAATTCCTTGCCCACATCAGGGTACCCCAAAATAGGTGTTTTGCACAGACGGTTCTTGAGCTCCTGGAATGCAATATCGCAACTTTCATCCCAGCAGAATTGTCGCTTCTCCTCGGTTAGCTTGTGCAGAGGTTTGGCTATATCTGCAAAGTTCTTCACAAATCGCCGATAATAAGAGCACAAACCCAAAAATGCTCTAACCTGTGTCTTGTCTTTTGGAACCGGCCACTCCTTGACAGTGGCAATTTTTTCTGGATCCGTGCGGATACCTTCTTCCGACACTACATACCCCAAAAAACTAACTTGCCGTTTGAATAGTGAGCACTTCTTTGGACTCAACTTGAGGTTGGCACTCTGGATCTTCATGAGCACGCGTTCCAGGTTTTGAAGGTGTTCCTCAAACGTACGGCCTACGATGATGATGTCATCCAAATAGACCAGACAGGCATCTCCAATTAGCCCGGTAAGTACAAGCTCCATCAACCTTTCAAACGTTGCTGGAGCATTGCACAATCCAAACGGCATGACTTTAAATTGCCACAGACCCTTTCCTGTGGAGAATGCAGTTTTCTCCTTGTCCTTAGGGTCAATTTCAACCTGCCAGTAGCCACTTTTCAGGTCCAGCGTACTAAACCACTTTACGCCTGTGAGCATGTCCAGCGTGTCATCAATTCTAGGCAAGGGATAGCTGTCCTTCTTCGTAATGTCGTTCAGGCGGCGGTAGTCAACACAAAACCGCATGCTGCCGTCCTTCTTCTTTACCAGCACCACAGGTGAACACCATGGACTAGATGAAGGTTCAATAACACCATCCTTCACCATTCCCTCAATCATGGTTTCCACTTCCTTTTCACGTGCTACAGGCAATCTTCTTGGCCGCTGACGAATAGGCAATTCTTGTCCTGTGTTTATTTTGTGTTGAACTAAGCCAGTCTTTCCTATGTCAGCTTCGTTTGACGAGAAAACATTGGCGTACTTGAGTAACAACTTCTTCGCTTTGACCGTTTCATTCGGGGAGAGAACGCTGCGATAGTCTTCTAAAAGTGTGGTCACTCTCGTTTGTCCATCCTTGCTAGGGGTCCCGGTCGATAGATATTCGCACCGACGCAACCAATCCACTTCCTCACTAGTATCAACCAATGTGCCTTTTTCTATAATCTGTTCCTGATCACAAAGGTTCAACACACGTACTCCTGAGATGTCGGTGGTTCTGACCAAGGTTCGAGCCACTTTCCATGGAAGATCATTGTCTACCCTTTCCACGAGTACACAACGATGAGCTTGCCCAGGACTCCGAGGAAGACTAACCGGCACAATCGTTTCCGATCTCGGCGGAAGAACAATCTTCTTAAGGCTGTACACATTCCCTGGTAACGCCCCTTCCATGAAAAGTTCCTCTTGTCCACATTTCAAAACACCTTGCTTAACGTCGATCTCACAACAATTCTTCCTCATAAAGTCTAGGCCCAGGATGCAGTCGTCCATTATATCAGCCACGATGACATTATGCAGGTAGATCATGTTGCCTAGCTTCAACTCCATCTCCTTCTCTCCACGGACGGGTATGCGCTGACCAGTGGCTGTCACCAAATTAATGCGTTCTCGGTTGTATGCGGAGTCCCCAAGGAACCGACTTATAAGTTGGGAACTGACAACCGTGCGAGAGGCTCCAGTGTCTATGGTCAGTTTACACGGCGTTCCGTTGACTTCGCCCTTGATGATCAGGCTGTTCCCATCACGGGTTTGTGAGATCGAAATCCTTGGGGCTTTTTTAACATCAGCCAGCACCCGCCAGTTTCCCTGCTGCTGCTGGGCGGTGCTGTTAGCCGCACTACCCTCTCGAGATCGATCACCTTCCCTTTCTATAGTTCGCTTAGGGCAGCTGGATCGAAGATGACCCCTTTCTCCACAGCCGTAGCACCTAGGGCTGTAGCTTTTATTGCGGTCCTGAACTGTAGCTGCTGCAACCTCCCTGACGCGGTGGGAACGATGATCCTGCCGCACGGCTTCCACCTCCAGTGCATGGGTCAAGGCGTCCTTAAGCGTCTCGTGGTGCCCGAGCCTCACAGCAGCTCTGACTTCAAGGTCGCGGATGCCGTCGATGAATGTCTGCACCAGGTTCCCTACAATAAGCGCAGGTACAGACTGGTACGCTTTTCGAACCAGCTTCTCCACCTCAAGGGCCCACTGCTGCAGGTTTTCATTACTGCGCTGCACGCGATCTTTGAGCTGCGCACGAAAGACGTGTTCCAGGTGAGCATCGCCATATCTCGCCTCCAATGCCTCAAGGAGCTGCTCGTAAGTCACTTCCTTACCGAGAGCTTCCAGAACAGTTAATGCAGTGAGAGCAGTCATGGCCTGACTCATTCCAGCCGTTCGCTTTCATGACAGCCTCGAACTGGATTTTGTAGGCCGACCAGGAAGAAGTCCCGTCGAACGGTGGCACTTTGAATCCACGTAGCGAAGGTGTTGTAGCTACCACGGGAGCTGTAACTCCATCCCCAATTTTGAGGTCGTTCAGCGTTTTCTTCACGTCAGCCATCACGTTGTCAACCCGATTGTACACTTGGTCGATTCGGGTTTCAGCTTCCGACAGGCGGTTGTCATATTGAGCAACTTTATCCTTCACCTCACTTAATTCTTTCCCGAAGGTAGCGTGAAGGTCCTTCATGAGAAGTATCTGCTCTTCCTTATCGCGTTTGAGCTGCTCTTCCAACCGACGGCCCTGTTCCTCCTGTTGGCGGGCTTGTTCCTCCTGTCCGCGCTGCAGCTGCTCTTCCAACCGACAAGCCTGTTCCTCCTGTCGGCGGGCCTGTTCCTCCTGTCGGCGAGCTTGTTCCTGCAGCATCATCATCAGAGTACCTAAGTCAGGTGCTGCAGATGCAGGAGCTGCTGACGGGCCGGACTCCGTGGTCGGCAACTGGCCTGCCGACGTCTGTGACGTTGCACCACCAAATCGTCTCTGGTCCGTCTCCTGTTGGCGTTGACTTCGGGTACGGATACCCTCGGTGTCCTCTTTAGGTAAAATCGGCATATTTGATCCCACTTCTGACACCAATTGTTACGAGCTTGGGGTTCGAGACAATTAAAAACTGCCGATTGAATTACCAAAATTGACACTTTAATTACACAACACTAATTACAATCTAAAATCACACTAATAATAAAACACAGTTCGCCGTTATTTCACTTCGAAGTATTCTCTTGTATCGCCAATTCAATACTGCCTTGGTCGTGGTCCATACCGGCCTTATATAGGGCCTCAGACAGTTTCCAGAACCTTCCACTGTAGCGACATCTAGAATGTTCAAGTACATATCGGTCCCGAAATTTCTGGAAGGATCTCGACTCTCCTAGTTCTGCTACTCGACACTAGAGGGCGCTAGTGTAACTAGTGTTGCCATGTACAAGACATTAATAGTGGCGCGCAACACTTTCTTTTACTCGATACTAGAGGGCGCTAGTGTAACTAGTGTTGCCATGTACAAGACATTAATAGTGGCGCGTAACAATATTATAACCTAGTAAAAAAATTGTATTTTTTTTCTCAGGCTAAAGCTGGAATGAAGACTGAATCGAACCCGTCATCCCAGCCGCGCACACCAGTGGGCGACAATCGGGCTCTCACTGACTCTATCAATGAAAACACTTTACCCCGATCACATAGTATTGACCCACAGCTTGATGTGAGTACATTTTTTTTTTATAGAATAAGGATGACAAATAAAACACAGTCCACCTGGTGGTACGGTCCGGCCGTTCTATCTAGGCTGGGCTGAAGTTAGTTGAGAGTGACTACGCAGATAAAGCTTTTAGGAACAAAATGGTTGCAAGAAGCGGTACGGTACGGGCGGTAACTAAAACTAGAAATGCAAATACGCATATAATTGTTATTATCGATTATGATTCGATATTATTTTATATTTTTTATGGATCATTGGTGTGTTAATGTAAAAAATTTCATACAAAAACATTTTTCCCATCTAAACATAGTCTAATTTTCATAATTTTTAGAATTGTTGTAGATATAATGGAAAACTAGGTCCGTATGTTTTTATTTCAAAGAAATATTGCGTATAAGTTATCAGCATCTAAATATGTATATTTTTGAAAACTTCCTTAAGCGTTTTGATTTTTCTAAATTAAACGAAACTGAATTATTAAAAAAGAAAATTTTGCAGACGTATATTAAGGTGTACTGAATTTAATGAGACCCAAATTGTCTCTTCGTAAAGGGAAAACGTTATCGCCCGAAAAAACATTTCCAAAAGCAAATGTCTCCAATACTTGCAACTTTCTCTGTCGCACGATACGGCGATACGGAGCGACCGGTATAAAACAGATGCATTTTTTTTTTTGAAAATTCACTCACGCAGTCACTCATACCGCGTATCGGCACTTCACAATTCTCTTAAATACAGTGATTATAATGATGTGCATTAATTTTTTTTTTAATTTTGTAGTTATATTATTTTGGACCTACTGAAAGAATTTGTTGTCCCCGCTAATATCGTGTATTTACTATATATTTAAACTTTCCATCGTAATTCTTTATTAGATTTCTTCAATTTTTATTTTAATGATAATTTTCAATTTGTTCTATTATCGAAATAAACAAAACAAATTGTTTCCCTAAGCAATCTTAGGAGCGAATATGAATTGGCACATCTCTATCGACCAACGTCTGTACTTGTGCGAATGTCTCTCAAAGCCAACTTCAGCCCGGCCAAGATAGAACGCACAGACTTTAACTTGATGCTGTGGCCCATGGACATCTACATTCGTCCTCAATCCAGAATCAAAATACATATGCGTTGTCGCCCCTTAGGAATTAAGTAGGAATGCCTCGTATCCAGTAAAAAGGGTCTGCGTTTCTCCACACTCACCATACAAAACACAACAGTATTAAGCTGCTATTTCACACTGGTATTTTGTGAGAGCGTGGTCTTACCCCGGCCGAGCTGGCTCATTTGTGCTACAATCATAATATAGTGGAAGCGTGACTCTACTATGTATAAAAATTTTGTGTTATTTAAAATACTGAAAATGTACAAACATACAGTTAATGTCTTTTTATTTTGTTACTTTTAACAAAATAAAAACTTTGCTCCGTGGCGCAGAGGCTTAGCAACCAACCAGTTGTTGCGCTGGGGGCCGCGGGTTCGAATCCCGCACAGAACAAGTATTTGTATGGCCTACAAATAATTGTTCCGGGTCTGGATGTTTGTCCTTGTGCAATTTATGTTTGTAAACTGCCTCCACGAGACAGGAGAAAATCGTAGTGTGGGGGTAACGTTTTAAAAAAAAAAATTCGAGAGAATTTTAATAAGAGTTTTTCTTTGGAAATTGGACACACCTTAAATTTCATAGGAAAACAAATCCGTGTTGTAACTTCCGGTGCCGGTGCCACTGGCATTGTTAATTGCAATTTAATTACTGATTAACATCGATCACTAATAAAAAACTAGATGCACAATCATAATATACAAAAGTTCTCTAAAAACTGTCGCCAAATGTTTTGACGTAATTCTAGTTGAAATAAATATACATTAATGTAAATTCAACCTTAAGAGAAATGCCTAAAGTTGTATTGACAAAGCAACATACAAAAAGCAATAAAATTTTACGACCGAGGCTCGTCGCTTGAACTAGGAGAGTGTAGTCGAACTGCACAATATTTTTTGTTACTGTAATTTTAATTTTACAATTTTTTTAAACTCGTTTTAAATAATTGGTCTACTAAATAAAGCATATTTTATTCTATTCCACGGTGTATATGTGTAATGGTTATATTATTACCTAAATGTAAATATACTTTTGTATAGGGCACCACATTCATTTAATAATGAAAGTAATTGAAACAGCCATAATTATTTATTTAAATAGAAATATTATAGTTACTAAATATAAAAAATAAGTACAGAAAGTTCTTGCAAAATTATTGTCCAAATTTTGACGTAATGTTCATATTTACAGATGTTTAAAAAAAATGGATAAGACTGAATAATTATAATGATTTCTTACATTTACGCGTTCACTACACATTTAAATGAAACTAGTTTTACAGATTTTATCGCGTATATTAACTTATTTTATATTCCCGACGTTTCGAGTACTATAATATTTAGAGAAACAGTAAAGAGCTCTCATTAAACAAAAAAATAATCATACTTTAATAATAAAAACATACAAAACAATAGCACCTCGAACAATGTCGACATATTTTATTACGACTTAATTTAAAAATATACTTTTACGATGATTTCTTGACAAAATATCAGTATTTACAATACAGTTATAACAATTAAATAATGTTAATATCAATACTTACCGAAAATATGAAATTCCATCCTTTTTTAGCGTCCTGGCTGTGTGATTTTTACCCATTTTTAAACGAGCACTGAGGCATGTTTACCGTCGGAGCATTCGAATGCTAATAGATTAAAAGTGCACCCATATAATAATAATAATAATAATAATATTCCACAACTATCACACAACGCCATCTAGTCCCAAGCTAAGCAGAGCTTGTGTTATGGGTACTAGACAACTGATAAACATACTTATATATTTCTAAATACATAAATATTATAGATAAATTACACCCAGACACAGAACAAATGATCGTGTTCATCACACAAACATTTGTCCTGGGTGGGAATCGAACCCACGACCTCCGGCATAGCAGTTAGGGTCACTAACCACTAGACCAACAGGCCTGTCAAATGTTCGAGTGGGTGCACATTCGGTTATGCCATTTTTGTCACTGATTGTGTATCTAGTTTTTTATTAGTGATCGATGCTGATTAACCATGCCCGAGAGAAAATATCGAAAATAATCTACATGTCTGAGAAATTATAATATTTTGAGGACTTATACGCACTGGTGAAGGAGCGGCGACCGTTTTATTGCTTCTTAATCTGAAGGTCATCTTCCAAAATTATATTTCGGGCATTTGTGATACTTATTTAGGCTTATTATTTTAATTAGTGTTGTGATTTGAGTTATTTCTAATCCGTGTCTTTGTTAATCGCTAAAATTATTATTAACTCTTAAATTTTCTTCTTTTAGTTGCATACTACACAATCTGTATCGCAGAAGAACGAAGCCGCGGTGGACGCTCTTCGCCTTAAACTACAACAGATCAAGAGTTCGTCCAAGAGATAGACCACTTCTGTCACACATCTTACCTTACGTGGCAGCGACACTCCCACACTTCGAACATATAGCGAAATTGCGGTTGTTTTAGGCAATATAAGTCGTTATTTTATAGTAGATAGGTGTTACAACGACCGCACTTGCATTTGATATGGTGTGATGTGATACAAGTCCTTATAGAGACGCTTTTACACACACTTCGAAAAACTAAAGTAATCTCATCTATTTCCTTCATGATTCCGGTGCGCTTTACCATTTAAGTTAGTTCCTACGGCAATTTTAGAGTTAGAATATCACATTCATAATTATGAAAGGCCTATTTGAATGTGGCATGATACGTCCAATGTATTTTTCTCCTTACTATGAATGAGTATAACATGACAATATGAATAACAGTATCGCATTAAGCAGGGTATATGACGCTTTTAATATTATCATGAATATCATAGTAAGGAGTCTGAAAAGTAAAAGTGAACCTCGATGAGAATTAAATTCTGATTGTTATAAAAAGTGGTTTCTTGCCGTTTATGGATGTGATTAAAGGTTAAATTTGGTTTTTGTGAAAATTTAGAAATGTACTGTTAATTTACATTGGATATTAAATAGAATTTTTGACGGAGATATTCGGATCTCACTTCTCTTGTCCTTGAATGTTTGAAAACCTGTTGATCACTCGAAATTTGCACTCAAATGCACCTTCTGTATATGTTAATCTAACTGAAATATTTAAAAAAAATATGCCCCAATATTTTATTGTTATGATAAAATCTACTAGTATGGCTTCGAAACAAAAGTTACTAAAATCATTAGTTGAAAGGCAAAATACAAAGTGCATTATGCCAGTGATTTCTATTAATATAAAAACTATCTACCTAGATAATTACAATAACCTGATAAACACTAGTTAAAACGTACTATTTTTGTCTGTTAAAGACTTAGTTCAATATTTGCTTTTAAAAGGAACAATTAATGTAGTTTTCGTGGATTGAAAACTATAATTGATGTAATTGTACTAAATGTAGAATTGAATACCTTAGTGTGGTTTGTCTATGTTTATGATTCTGTTGTTTTCATTTAAACTGGTTTGAATGAATCGAAGATTTAAGTGGAGATTTCGCTATTGCTTCATTTAAATGGCGATCCGAGATGGACAAACTAAATCAGTTAAAATCTTACTTGTATGATCAATCAATTACCTTTTGACTTTGATGTGAAGACACATATAAAAAACGGGATGTGTTACAATTTACTACATGCATCTAGGTAGATGCATTGGATAATTCAATTACCCCAAATATGTGAATATTATTACAAACCTGTCAAATTAATGTTGTAAAAATTTGTATTTTACTCGAACTGTTTGCCCATCTCTGGAGCCGTTCTTAGTCTGCATTTAGTTTTATTTTTTTATGGCTGGCAGTAGTCATCCAGTAGGTTTGTAGGAAAACTTTTAAAGCTGAGATGAGGCCAGTATTAAAATCTCTTACTAAATTGTTTTGTACCGAACTAATGTAACCCAAACATTCCCACTGGTATTGGTTTTAATGTACAAATTTTTATTCATCACTTCATACTATTAACCTATCGCTCTCACCCACAAATTATCATTTTGTGTTTTATTATAGTGCTCTAAATGTTATTCCACTTCTTTCGTTTATATTCTCTCTGCCTAAGAAGGCCTATAAGTCTCTATTTTTCAGATTAGGGCATAGAAAATTAATTTGTTTTGAAACGCTAACATTATTTTATTTATAAATATAACATTGATGTAAACGTTGACTGATTTTTAGTGTGCTCTATATATAATTTCGTTATATCAATCGCCTTTTTAAGTATATATAATCCATTA
This sequence comes from Parnassius mnemosyne, assembly GCA_963668995.1. Classification (NCBI taxonomy): domain Eukaryota; kingdom Metazoa; phylum Arthropoda; class Insecta; order Lepidoptera; family Papilionidae; genus Parnassius; species Parnassius mnemosyne. The sequence continues at coordinate 16,618,706 of CAVLGL010000083.1, forward strand.
TTGGAATATCTGTTAGCATATTTTCATAGTGACGATGTGGGTTATGTTGTGTCGTAATTTCTTTATAACAATTTTATCTCTACTCATTGGCATGTCAAAATGTTCAGTGTGTAACAGACTGTTACCAGAGTGAGAGTGTAAAAGCTAAATACAAGCGTTGCAACGCACGCACACAAGCGTGGGTTTCACTTACAGTAGCACACAGAGAAAATAACGCGACATGTGATACTACTGACACGCGCATACCTTGAACGCTTGTGTGCGTGCACTGCGAGACGCTTATATTAAGCTTCCGCACTCTCGTTCACTCTCCTGTTACTATGTATGTTGTTTGGTTGTTAAGTGTGAACTTCTTGTCGTTGTTCCTGATGTGTTTATAATGTTATGAATGTAAAATGAATTATGCACATACATTTCACTACATATATGTCTGGAGGTCCATTGTTATGTTATATACTTCGTATTAATTTCGAAACAATTGTAAAATATATCAGACTGAGCACTAAAAAGATAATACTCTTATTTGAATGTGTCTCGTGAAAATTTGTTAAATTTTTTTCACCTATTGAAAAAATTGTGTTGGTGTTTATAAATTAATAATTTGTATTCTAATTTTATCCATTTTGTATATCAATTTAAAAACTTGTAAAATCTGTAACCATTCTGAATATAATTTGCGCGGAACGTCCAATATATTGTTAAAAAGTTGAGGTATCGCACTTTACTTTTTCCTTTTTTTTATTAAACTTGACTTATTAATTGATAATAACAGGCATTTATTTATTCTATGTAAATTAATGTATTAAAATATTGTAATATTGGTAAATAAACTTCATACAACCTAAAATTTGCTTTATTATATTAGATCGTTTAATTAATTTTCGACGATATAATAGCAATCAGATGGGCCAGTGTCGATAAAAGTATATACTATGTGGTATCGATATTTTGCACGATACCAAGCCAAGTAAAATTAAATGTACACAGACCTCTACACGGGCCGCCAGCAGACCGGAGGGGAGTAGGTATAGCCTTTATCCCCAATAAAGAAATGTCTGTTACTTTTTAGGGTTCCGTACCTCAAAAGGAAAAAACGGAACCCTTATAGGATCACTTTGTTGTCTGTCTGTTTGTCTGTCTGTCTGTCAAGACCCTTTTTCTCAGGAACGCGTGGAGGTATCAAGCTGAAATTCATATCAAATACTCAAGTCTACTGGCTTTTAGAGCTGTGAAAAAAATCAAACTTCTAAGCCAACGCAATCAAAAGATACAGTCGTTAATGCCGTAAATTTTCGACATTCGCAAGGGAATCAAAACCTACAGGGCACTTCCAGTGAACTCAGAATCTTCAAATTTGGTACGAAGCAACATTTTATAGCACAGAGAAAGGAAAAATTGCGAAAAGCATAAATTTTTAGTTACATAATATAATAAAAATATTTTTAATAATTTCAAACTTATATACCTACAGATTTGTTCGGAACCCTCGGTGCGCGAGTCCGACTCGCACTTTGCCGGTTTTTGTGAGTGAAATCAGCGCACACAAAAACAATCGTCTGTCACTACGAAACTCACACAACAATTAAAACAAACTAATTACACACACTCGGATATATTATAGCTATCGCTCAGTGACAGCGACAACTCGGATAAACTGATAGTAGCACGACCGAATCGCATATTGCATGAGGGCGAGGCGAGCGGCCTCTGTTAGGAAACAAATCCAAAACAACACGACTGTTATTATTGTAATTTTTAAATTTAAGAAGTAAATAGCAATAAATTGATTAAAAATTACTTATGTCTGAAAGGTAACGCCACCTTATATAAATTTGACGTGGCAGCTCTCTTTTTGCATTAAGAAAACTAAATTCGGCATTTTTGTACGACATCGATTTAGCCGCGCATTGGTCTAGTGAGCACTGCGGCTAGGGATGACAAGGGAAAAAATATATATATATATATATATATATATATATAGATATTTTTAAACAGTATCGATATATATATATATATATATATATATATATATATATATATATATATATATATATATATATATTGCGTGATAAATATCGATATATCGTCATCATTTGCATGATGTATGGATAAGGCCCTAAATTTAATATTACTAAAAAAAAGTGTTTTGTCTAATGGCTTCCAGTACACGTTGGCCGAGCGCGCTTGGCGAGCGCACTCGGCAGATTTTCGTGGTGCCGTTCACACGTTTGCGTGTTTCATTCTGCGTTGGTAGCTAGATGATGATGGACGTTAGGGCAATCGCGGCCGCTGTCATATACTTATACAGCGCTTCACTCTTCTCAGAGTGAACCAAAAAAAACTACACATACAACAAAAATCCCAGTTTGTCCTTTTTAGGGTTCCGACCTGAAAAGGAAAAAGAAACCTTTATAGGATCTACTAGCTGACCCGTGCCCGCTTCGCTGGGGGTTTTTTCAAAATAAATGATAGCCCAAAAGAAGCCCCTAAGCTACATTATCCCTGAGCAACATAAACGCAGAGATAATTTATAATAATATTTTACATTCGGTAGGTACTTTGAAATCGCAACTAAACATGTATTATTTAATGCAGTTAGTCAAGTTACTTACTCTGGTTTTATTTTTATGTTGCTCATGATTAGGGTTCCATATAACTGATTCATTGTGAGAATCAATCAATGAACAATGAATCAATATTTCACTCCATAATTATTAAATCGTAATGTGTTGGAATGCATATAAGTAACATTAAAAATATATTATATTGAATTATATATTTTTTCATAATATATATATGAAATATATATATAATATATATGTGTGTGCGTGCGCGCGTGTGTGTGCGCGTGTGTGTGTGTGTGTGTGTGCGTGTGTGTGCGCGTGCGTGCGTGTGTGTGTGTGTGTGTGTGTGTGTGTGTGTGTGTGTGTGTGTGTGTGTGTGTGTGTGTGTGTGTGTGTGTATTTGTATTGTATATGTATATTTATGGAAGTACACACATTGACTACCTCTATTTCCCTCAACTATCCTTCAATAGGCCTACTGGAAGAAATTTCATCATGGAATAGGCAGTGCCTTTGTACATAATTATGTTTTTACCATTTTCCTATCGAATTATGTGTGAACATGAACTGTTAAATAAATAAATAAATATTTCCTCATTAGTCCATGTCGCCATGTTGAAACAATTTTATTAAGCCGACACTACAGTCTACTCCGACGCGTAACTATGAACTCTGCCAACGTGTGAACACTGTTTGCGGCTTGCGCCAAATTCCTTTGATTTGTGCACGGAAAACCGACACTATACGGCTCGTCGGCGAGTGTTGGCCACAAACGCCAAATATATACAAAACGGTCCAGTACACGTTGGCCGAGCGCGCTCGCCGAGTGGAGTGGAGCCATAAGATGTTTTTAAACTATAGATACGTCATACTCGATCTAAAATGGCAATACGAAAGTCGGGTAATTGCCCGACTCGCATTCAGTCGGGCATGCTCTCGCGTCGCGGCTATACCTTCTCTACAGCGCGTAAATCTTCTAGTTATTCGTGGTAAAAATGCCTTCCTGTGTTTTTAGGTGGTGCACAAATTACACGGCAACTGTTAGAGACAAGAAAACCGTCTCATTAATATTTTGAATATAGATGTTTTGTTCATAATTGGTTTTTATTATTTCAACACTAACCGCTAGTGTAAACTTTGACGCTAGCTAGTGTGTGTTCATTTCCATTTCGGAATGTCAGGCGCTCGCACCAATGAGCGCTTAGCAGCAATCAATACGCAACTTATGATGTACATTCATATTTTTCTAACGATAGGTATGCCGTAGCATTTGTCCTTTGATTATATACACGTCGTATATAATCAAAGCATTTGTCTCTTTTTGTTAGCGTTAATCAGGAAACTACAACATTACGGTGTAAAAAATTTAGCGCTTAGACTTATTACTTCATATTTAAGTAACAGAATTCAAAAAGTAGTGATTAATGGTAAAGGTTCCTCCGGATCGGTAGTAACAATGGGCGTTCCTCAGGGCTCGATTCTTGGCCCATTCCTGTTCTTAATCTATATTAATGACTTACCTTATCTTGTAGGGGACAATCACGATATAGTATTATTTGCTGACGATACCTCTTTAATTTTCAAACTCAAACGACAGTTAATTAATTATGACGATGTAAATAATGCTTTATCGAAATTGGTACATTGGTTTAACGCCAACAATATGCTCTTAAACGGCAATAAGACAAACTGTATTAAATTTACAATACCTAATGTAAAATATTCGAACACCAATGTGCTCTTACAAGGGATGGGGAGGAGTTGAGTCTTGTGGATACCACTGTTTTTCTTGGTATTACCACAGTCTATAAATCCATACAGTCGTCCGACGAAGACGTCTAGACAGGGCAATCGTATGGGGTGTGACGGGTGAGACGCGGGAAGGACGAGCCCGAGCTTCTTATGCCAATCGTATTAGTAGCTTTTGCCTATATAATTAAAATGGTTCATACGACGTGTGATGTGAGAGATTGCAAGTCGTCATCTTGCATAAATAAAGATCTGCGATTTCACCAAATCCCGCACACGGAAGAAAGGTATATAAATTTTTCTTCATCTAAATCATGTGGATGGACAGGCTAAGGTTTTAGACCATTAATAGAATCAGGCGTTACTTTGCGGAAATCCATTATATAAAAGCTTTTACAAAAATTTACTTCGCAAATATCCGCGTTATAAAATAAAATGGTGTGTCTTACCTAGTATGAAGAAGCACCTCCCGCCCTCCCTCAATTGCGTGCACTATCCCCGTCACCACTAATCCCAGCACCACTACTTCCAACACCACTACACTAGGCAAGACACACCACTGACGATAATACGACACGTGTTTCGCCTCTACACGAGGCATCCTCAGATGATATAGACTCTACGGTGGCTAACCGCTAAGAAGAGTCTTCATACTAGATAAGACACATCATTTTATTTTATAACGCGGATATTTGCGAAGTAAATTTTTCTAAAAGCTTTTTAAACAAGATTCTATTCATTTAAAAATTGTTTTACATCATAAACACATTTACTGTTGCATTGCTGAATGAACAAACAAATGTTACTAACTCACCTCTCTTAAATATCTTCAAGCCTGCTATCTAATAATAGAGAGCCTCGCAATATGGTCGTTTGTCATCCTCACGGTGATCGGCGATTGGTTGCGTGGTTGGAGGGTGGGCGTTGCGCGGCGGTTTGTTTTTAATTTTACAAACGGCTGCGTAAGTCCAGCGGTGATTGGTCGCATGTTTTATCGTATGACGCAGTCGCTCGCTCCTTAGGTAGAGAGCGGTTGCATCATCGGTCTGTATAAAAGGCAGTTGTTTTGGCTCGCCGCTCACTTAGCGGTTAGCCACCGTAGAGTCTATATCACCTGAGGATGCCTCGTGTAGAGGCGAAACACGTGTCGTATTATCGTCAGTGGTGTGTCTTGCCTAGTGTAGTGGTGTTGGAAGTAGTGGTGCTGGGATTAGTGGTGACGGGGATAGTGCACGCAATTGAGGGAGGGCGGGAGGTGCTTCTTCATACTAGGTAAGACACATCATTTTATTTTATAACGCGGATATTTGCGAAGTAAATTTTTGTAAAAGCTTTTTTAGACCATACTATAGTGCTTCGTCTTCGGTTTTTTGGAAGTTTTTTATAAAATATTAAGATTTAGGGGTTAATTTTTAGGTATGTCGCGATGCTAATTACGAAAATAGCATTTATTTTTATATCCCAGATGGCGGACATTTTTTTAATAATATGATATGTTAACAACGTTGTAAAAATTGGGAGTGTATCGACAAGGGCTTCGTACCTTATACTCAGAATTACAAAATGGTTTTCGCTGAAAGTTATACAGGTTTACGCCCCAACCTCGGCATATCCCAATGAGGAGGTGGAGGAAATGTATGAGGATATATCTAGAGACATGCATTCCTCCAAACCCCACTATACGGTGTTAATGAGAGACTTCAACGCAAAACTAGGAATGAAAGAGAACGGTGAGCTGAAGGTAGGGAAATTCGGAATAGGACAACGGAACCCAAGGGGCCAACACTTGGCCGACTTCATGGTGATAGGGGGACTCTTTATAATGAATTCTTTCTTCAAAAAGCAACCCCACAGGAAGTAGACCTGGGCGAGCCCCGACGGTTCGACAAAAAATTAGATTGACTTCATTATGACGACCAGAAGACAACTGTTCAGTGATGTCTCTGTAATCGCGAGGGTGAAAACTGGTAGCGATCAGCGAATGGTTAGAGTCACACTGAACCTAAATGTTAAGTTCGAGTGGTCTCGTCTAATGAAGTCAACCTTTCAGCTCGAGTTACAAAATCGTTTTCAGTGCCTAAAAGAATGCAATGCAGTGGACGATATGAATGACAAGCTCGTAGAAACTGTCTATGCGGTCGGAGCTAAGTTATGCAAGAGTCACCGCAGAAGAATACAAAAACTCTTCGATCACACTCTTAATCTCATGGCTGTTAGACAGGAACTGAAAGCTGCAGTCTTCAGCAGATTTTTTTATAGGATAAGGGTGACAAACGAGTACACAGTCCACCCGATGTCAAGTGGTTGCTGCGGCCCATAGACATCCACATCCATCCCCCATCACAAACCAAAATGTAGACGCGCTGCCACCAGTGAGGACCTAAATGGAATGCCTCATATCAATCTTTGGCAGCATAGAGGCAACTGAATAGACAAATCTCCAAATGCATGCGGCGGGACTTACACAACTTCAATACAGCTAGTATTGAAAAAGCGATCGAGCGGAACCAAGGCTCTAAATTCTTTGCCAGAGATCTGTCTGCCAGAAAGAGCCAACTGTCAAAGCTGAAGACCGAGTGTGGCAGCATCGTTTCCGGGACACCTGAGATTATGAGTGAGATTGAGAGGTTCTATGGGCAGCTGTACACGTCAATTTACAGCCACAAGCAAGTGTGAGTAACGATCCAAGAGCAAGTCTTATACGATACTATTCTGATGATATCCCGGACGTTAGTCTGAGCGAGAATATAATGGCTCTACAGCACCTTAAAAACGGCAAGTACCCTGACGAGGATGGAATTACACCGGAGCTTCTGAAAGCGGGTGGTTTAATTGTTTACTCCGTGGTGGAACTACTCCGAAGGCGTGGAGCAGAAGTGCGGTGGTCTCGTTCTTCAAGAAAGGCGACAACGCTCTGTTGAAGAACTACAGACCAATTTCCCTTCTGAGCCGCATCTAAGTGTTGTTTTAGAAATTCATTACGAATCGTCTCGCACGCAGACTTGACGACTTCCAGCCTCCGGAACAAGCCGATTGCCGAAAAGGCTTTAGTACCAAAGACCACATACACACCCTTCGGCAAATTGTACAGAAGACCGAAGAGTACAATCTGCCACTTTGCCTTGAGTATGTGGACTATGAAAAAGCCTTTGATTTTGTCGAAATTTGGGCGGTGCTACTGTCCCTTCAGCGGTGCCAAGTTGACTAGCGGTATATCGAAGTGCTGAAGTGAAGGGCTACGAAGCTACAATGGCTATCCGAGTACAGAATCCCTGGAGGATCTAAGCACTATGCTCAATGGCATCAATAGTGTCTCCCAACGGATAGGTCTTAAGATGAATATGGACAAAACAAAGATCATGTTTAATGTCCATGTCACACCTATGCCGGTAGTTGTTGGGAGCGACTAAATCTAGTCCAGTTTAATCCTCAGAAGACACAAGTTTATTGCGCGTTTACCGCTAAAAAGAACCCCTTTGTCGTATCTCCTCAGTTTCAAGGCACTCCCCTTCTTGCCTCAGCCAGTATCGGTATCCTCGGAGTCGACATATCGAGTGACGTGCAGTTTCGTGGTCACTTGGAAGAGAAGGCCAAATTGGCCTCTAAAAAGCTTGGCGTGCTCAGCAGAGCGGGACAGTATTTCATGCCGGCACACCGCCTGCAACTTTACAAGGCGCAAGTTCGGCCTCACATGGAATACTGTTCCCATCTCTGGGCAGGGGCTCCCCAGTGTCAGCTCCTTCCACTTGACCGCATCCAACGCAGAGCGGCTCGAATCGTCGACGACCGAGCCCTTTCCGATCGGCTCGATTCATTGGCACTGCGAAGAGATGTTGCATCCCTTTGCATTTTCTTTCGCATCTACCATGGGGAGTGCTCTGAGGAATTGTTCGGATTAATCCCAGCCGTCAAATTTCACGAACTCCCGATACCATCCACACCATCTGGATGATTGGCGGTCCACCACTGTGCGATTTAGAAGATGTTTTCTTCCTCGCACGACCTCCTTGTGGAATCGATTACCATCAGCGATTTTTCCGGACTGATACGACTTAGGGACCTTCAAGAAAAGAGCGTACAAGGAGTACGCTCTTTTTTAAAAGGCCGGCAACGCATTTGCAATTCCCTCCCTGGTGTTGCAGTTGTTCATGGGCGGCGGTAGTCACTTACCATCAGGTGAGCCGCATGCTCGTTTGCCCCCACTCCTATTAAAAAAAAAATTAGGGCGGTGCTACAGTCCCTTCAGCGGTGCCAAGTTGACTAGCGGTATATCGAAGTGATGAAGTGAAGGGCTACGAAGCTACAATGGCTATCCGAGTACAGAATCCCTGGTGATCTAAGTACTATGCTCAATGGCATCAATAGTGTCTCCCAACGGATAGGTTTTAAGATGAATATGGACAAAACAAAGATCATGTTTAATGTCCATGTCACACCTATGCCGGTAGTTGTTGGGAGCACTAAGTATTCGGTATGTGTACCTGAAACAAATAGTTCGACTAGGTAAGTTCAACTTCGACCGAGAGGTCAATCGACGGATTCAACTCGATTCGGCAGCGTTCGGGAAATTACGACACATCTTCTTGTCAGGTATACCTCAAAACCTGAAAACGAAATTGTACAACCAGTGCGTGTTGACAGTGATGACTTATAGATCTAAGACGTGGTCCTTCACTGCTCGCCGTATAAGGGCGCTCAAGGTTGCTCAGTAAGCTATGGAGAGGGCTTTGCTCGGGGTTTCTCTGTGTGATAAACTTAGAAATGAAGATATTCGCAGTAGAACCAGAGTGACCGACATAGCCCAACGGATTAGTAAGGTGAAGTGGCAATGGGCCGGCCATATAGCTCGAAGAACCGACAACCGGTGGGGAAAAAAGTTTCTTGAGTGGAACTATATGGAGTGATGACTGGTAAGACATGCAGGAAGTCGATGGATACAGGTGGCTCAGGACCATGCTATGTGGCACTCTTTGGGGAGGCCTATGTTCAGCAGTGGAGATGTGAAGGGTTGTAATGATGATGATTTGCGGTTGAAGAAACAAAACCAGCCCCGCTCCCCGCCATCCCGCACATATTCGCGCTCAGCTTGGAATCCTTTTAAACAATTCTAAAGTATGCGAACTTACGTGAATAGGACAGTTTTATTTTTAGGGGGACAAAGCCGTAATCGATATTACTGGTTAATCAATCAAAGAGCTTTTATTTGTAAATAAGTTTATAGCATAGTTAGTGGTAATCGCGATAATTTGTGGGGAAAAATAATTTTGAACAGGGAAAATGTATGTCATAATGTTTACACGAATTACAACGAGTTACACGAGTTTAAAAACGTGTTGGGTATTTATTTATTTTCTGCGTAATCCATAAAACTACTTTTTTAATCGATATATTTTTTTCAAAGGTAAAAATGCACAAATAACAAAGTTTAACACTACTACCTTAATACTTATAAGAAAAATCTGAAAAAAAAAATGAGCTTTTGTAATTTGCGTTGCTATTTTTGATGGCGTAAAAACAAACAAATCGACATAAGACCACTTATGCTTTTGTTCTTCTCAAGGTACGATATGATCTCTATTTTTAAGAAAATATGTTTGGTACTCCAGTGAATGGTGAGTAACATAATGTTTTTCCCTTGTTTTTTCAATCACGCGGTGCTGGTGTAAATTCTTACACTACAGTCAGGTCTGACAACTTTTCCAATTGATGTTAACTTTGCCATCAGGTGTGTTTTTTTTCAACAAAAAGGTTATGCCGCACTCCTACCGGCTAAAACGCCACGGTGGTCACCATCAGCGTATTGGAGGGACCCCGGTTGCGTTCCGAACGGAGATCCCGGGACCGCTGTTAACTCGCAGTACTTATTCCCCCAGCACCCTCTCAGTGCTACCAGATGTCTCGAGACCACGTCCGAGTCATCGTCCTCCTCGGGGGCTACATAACTAGGCGCTCGAGGCCCCCGCCCCGAGCGTCTGCAACCCCGGAGGCCCCGTTTCTGGTAGGGAAACACCGTTTTCAAGACGAGGGCTGTGACGAACGCCTTGGTGACGTCGTCTCCCCGCGGGATCCGCCCTTTCCAGATCCCGCTCAGAAGCCTTCTCCTGAATAATAACAGATTCACAGAAGGTGGCTACGGCCCTCCACGCCGAATCCCCGCGCAGCATCGCCGACACGACTGCTGGCAGGGAGAGGTTCCATCCGATGCGGTTCACCGCTCCCGTTCCTAAACTGGGCATACTGCAAGCGTGTGGGTCCTGGTCCCGCCCTCCACAGTGGAAGCAGTTTACCGTTGCCTCGCGTCCGATCTTACACAGATAATCACCGAACCACCCGTGCCCGGTTATTATCTGAGTAAGTCTGTAGGTAAGTCTTCCTGCTCGTCGCTGCATCCAGGCTTCGAAGACCGGCAGGATTACTCCAATGACGCGCTTGCGTTCATAGCACTCCTGGTGTCGCGAGCGCCATGACGCTAGAGCGTTTTGTCGTTCCTGCTGGTTAATTGATTCGAGCGCCTCTTCTGGCTCACTACTACCGCTCTGGCGGAGAGCATGGATTACACCCTCGCGTCCATTTCCGCCAGTATATCTAGTGGTGGAAAGCGAGGCAGGATTGTCGCCGCCTCAAAGGATATAGTGCGGTATCCTCGTACGATCCGTATGGCCATCCTCCGATGAACACTAGTTTTTAGTTCTACAACATCGGATGGCCAGCCTTTTTGCCCATACAGGTGTTCCATATACAGCTACGGATCGTATGACTCCCGCATAGAGGCGACGTACTTCCTCCATCGGTCCCCCTAGATTGGGCAGCAATCTATGCTTAGCACCCGCCACCCTTTCCATCCGGGGGACTAGACGCTCGAAATGTTCTTCAAAGCCCCAGTGACTATCCAGGTGGCTTAGGTGCTTCTTTTACCTCCCCACTCTGACTTCAGACCGACCCACGCGGACACACGAGTCGGGTTGTTCCCTGCTTCTTGATAATTTATGGAACCATAGGGCCTCGGTCTTGTGAGGCGCTATTTCTAATCCCAGCTCGTGGATTTTGGCGACGACAACTTCCGGCCCAAGTTCGGCGAGCTCCTTGTCCCTCTTGAAAGTGATTCCGCTGGCGATCACCAATGTATCGTCAGCATAGCAGACGATATCTACGTCACCGGGAAGATCGATTCGCAGAACCGCATCATAGGCGAAGTTCCACAGTAGCGGCCCTAGCACCGAGCCTTGTGGAGCCCCACGTTTGATCTCCCTCCGGATCTTCCTGCCATCTTGCCCCATGTACAGAATGTACCTGTCGCGCAATTAGTCCCCGATAATATATTGCACGTAAGGGGACACGTGATGATGTGCCAGTGCCCTCCTGATTGCATCCCAGGGTAGGGAGTTAAATACTTAGGAGATATCAAGACTTATCGCCAACGCCACGCCACCCTGGGATACTGTTTGTTCCGACAGGGATCGGACGCTCATAATCGCATTTAAAGTGGAACGCTCCCGTCGGAACCCAAACGGGCTATCGGCCAAATCGGGACCGATGCGCGACAGATGCCTATTGAGCCGATTGGCAACTATCCTATTGAATAATTTGCCAATCTCGTCCAACAGGCATATGGGGTGGTACTCATAGGGAGAATCAGCGGCCCTGTCCTCATTCTTCAAGAGGACCAGCCTAGCTTCTTTCCAGGCTGTGGGAAACGTGGCACAGCACAGACAGCTGGTAAACATGTTAACTATTCCATCAGGGGTGTACTGGTACTAAATTACGATTAATACGGAAAACGTAACGTTTTTCGAGATAAGCCAAGTTTTGGATGAAAATACAATAACTAATAGACAACATAGCTTTAGATATGGCAACATGAAAGTTTTTTTTTATTTTTGAATTTTGGCATTTATTTTTTTAGCAACGCGGAACTGTGCCGGCGAAATAATCTTTTTGTTCAGTGCTCCTGCACTTTAGTTTTTTATGTTTGAAATACTGAACGTAGGTAGGGTTACCAGATGACAGGAATTTTCCTGACATGTTCGGAATTTTAGCTCTCTGTCAGAGAAAGAGGAAAAATTTTAAATTGTCAGGAATTTTTAAATAGAAAGAGAAAAATATTAGAAGTACAAATTAATATATTTATTAAACAGTTGACATACAAAATGTAATAATATATGAATCAATCTCGAAGTTAAATTCTTTTATTCATCTGATCTAGCTCGTACTTTTTACTGCGCATAATATGTCAAGCACATGCGCGAGTTTTTACAATGAGATATATATGTATATTATTAGGAGAGCTTGTTTCTATACGTGGTAGAGCCATGTAGTAGCAACTATGTGATGGTAGTAGTACGAATATGTATGGGTCGGCTCGACCGCAGAAGTACCACGCTCTCACAGAATATCAGCTTAAAATAGCAGCTTAATGCTGCTGTGTTTCGTTTGGTCAGTGTAGAGAACCGGATACCCTTTTTACTGGAAAAGAGGCATTCCATCTTAGTCTTCAAGGGTGACAACACATCTGCATTTTGATTCTTTTTTGAGGATAGATGTAGATGTCTATGGGTCACAGCAACCACTTACCATCAGGTGGACTGTGTACTCTCAACCTATCCTATAAAAAAAGGCATTTTTGGGTAGGTATTTGAGGCACGCTGAAAATATTAATATATATTAATATCTACTGCGTCAATGTCAGGAAATTTATTGAAAAGTCAGGTTATATTAGTAATTAAAATAACAATTTTAAAATACAACAACTTTTATCGGATGAAAGTACGTACGTAAAGGTCAAAACAGACCCTACAACTAATACACTTAAAACAACTAGCGATCTAATAAAGAAATACTCCGAGAAACTGAATCTAGACCTTAATTCGATAATACCTACGTGTGCCAAACCGCCGAAGTTGTATGGGTTACCAAAAATACACAAACCTAACGCTCCATTACGTCCAATAGTGAGTCAGATCGATTCGCCAACTTACAGATTGGCTCAACACTTAGCAAAAGTACTATCACCGCTCAGAGGACATACAAGAGCACACACTAAGGATTCATACCATTTTGTCAGTGAGATAAAAGACCTATGTCTTACTGACAATGAAACTATGGTCAGTTTTGATGTTCAGTCTCTATTTACATGCCTACCTGTTGAAGACTGCATCTCAATTGTAATTAGGAAACTAGAGGAAAACAACATGTCAGCAGAATATGCAGAATTACTCAGACATTGCCTTACATCTGGCTACCTATTGTGGAAGGAACAGTTCTACAAGCAAGTAGATGGTGTTGCGATGGGCTCACCGGTATCTCCCATTGTCGCCGATATTTTCATGGAGGACTTTGAGGAGAAAGCGCTGCTTACTGCACCAGTAACTCCAAGTTTCTACAAGCGGTACGTAGACGATACTTTCACAATTTTACCATCAGACAAAGTAAATGCATTTTTAGAACATCTTAATTCCATAAACTCTAAAATTCAATTTACTATGGAGTTAGAGGCAAATAATTCTTTAGCTTTCCTAGATGTGTTAGTCATTCGAAATCCTAATAACACCGTAGGTCACACTGTGTATAGAAAAAAGACCCATACAAACCGATACTTAAATGGTGAATCCCACCATCACCCTTCACAGTTAGCTACCGTGGGCAAATCTTTGTTGCAGAGAGCAAGAGGGATCTGTGACAGCAAACACCTGGCCGCCGAGCTTCAGCACGTCAAGCAGGTTCTGCACGACAACAAGCTTCGGGTTCTGCGTCTACGTCACAGTGACCGAGTGAAGCCGGCCACAGTCGAGCGTGTGCCTGCTGTACTACCATATGTCAGAGGTGTCACAGACAAGATTGGCTACATCTTGAAGCGAGCTTCTATTAGAACATTTTTCAAGCCACCGAAGAAGATTAGTCAGTTCTTACCATCCGTCAAGTGCAATATTCCTCTACAATATGCAGGAGTATACAAGCTTGATTGTGAGTGTGGTCTGTCATATATAGGGCAAACAAAACGATCAATAAAAACCCGCGTAAAAGAACACATAGCTGACGTGAAGCACCAACGTTCCAGGAAGTCTGAAGTTTGTGATCATATCCTAGACGGCCCCCGCCATTACATTAGATTTGATAAATCACAAGTTCTCGCGAAAGAACATCGATTCCTGCCAAGGATGATACGTGAGGCTATTGAAATTAAAAAACATCCTAATTTCAATAGAGAGGGAGGCTGGATACTACCACCTGCTTGGGATCCTGTAATTCATAAAATTAAAACTAAACCCAAGCATACCACTCAAGACTTCAAGACACAGTTAGTTCATTCTGCGTAGATCGGACCAAAACTGATAATTAAAAAGCTGAAGGTACTCCGGGTTAACTTTGACATCGGGACGTCAATCACCTCAGTCCCCCGTGACCACGGTTGCTGGAAAGCAACCGAAACGTCGGAACGTCGGGAATATAAAAATAACTTAATTAAACGCGATAAAATCCGTAAAAGTAGTTTTATTCAATGTGTAGTGTTCGCGTAAATATAAGAAATCAATATTTCCTTCTTCTTGACATTGAGAATGGTTTATAATTATGCAGACGAGCCGTAACTCCAGGAACTAATTAATTTGTGATAGCAGAGACGGACAATCCACTTCATGGTTCAATAATTTATATAAAAACATCATAGATAGCTGTTCCTTTCGTTGCCTTAATGAAAGCATATTAAATTGGTTTAACCTATCAGAATAACTATTAACGCTGCGGTAACTACCATTGATAAAAGAGATTCTGTTCACAAACTTTTTTGAATCTTTTCGATACGCTGAATATTATTCTGATAAAATGGGTACCAAATAGAACTACAATAATCCACATGGCGACGTACTAAGGCCAAGTACAAAACTTTCATTGCCTGAACAGATTTCAATTCTTTAGAATTTCTATAGACAAACGCTAACATTCTGAAACATTTGTTAACCATGTTATTAATACGGTTTGTGAATCTCATTTCAGAATCGAGAGCAATACCCAAATCTCTAACCTGATCGACCCTGTTAAAGATCGTTCCGTTTATGTTATAAGAGCTTGGAAATTTGTTAAATTTTCGGGAAAATTTTATGTGACAACATTTATTAGTGTTCAAAGTCATACCGTTTAGTCGACACCATTCCGTAACCCTGTCTATGCCCGCTTGAAGTTTTAACTGATCGACACTGTTCTTAACTGTTTTGGATAGCTTTAAATCATCTGCGTAAAGTTCAAATTCCGAGTTAAGAATACAATGTTTTATATCGTCAATGAACATAACAAACGAAATCGGTCCGAGGTGTGAGCCTTGCGGAACTCCGGAGGTAGGGTGAATATCCATAGATGTAAAACCATTCGCTACTACTCGCTGTGTACGATTACTTAAGTAAGATGAGAACCAGTTCAAAAGTGGCCCATGTATTCCAAAAGTGTTCCTAAGTTTACGTATTAGTAATGCGTGATTCACCTTGTCGAACGCTTTACTAAAGTCGGTATAAATTGCGTTTACTTCATTACCTGAGCTCATACTTGTAATTATTCTATCCACAAATGTTAAAAGGTTGGTTGCTGTAGAACGTTTCTTCAAAAAACCGTGTTGTTGCTCTGCCACAGTTTGCTTTATGAGCCACGATATACTAGGGTATACTAATGATTCAAAAACTTTGGCAAGAACTGGGAGAATACTAATGGGTCTATAGTTATTTACATTACTTTTATCACCGGCTTTATATATCTTATATCTTCTATATCTTCGTAGTAACGTAATTTTAATGGTTATCAAATGTAATATATCGTTTTTAACATGTTGGTCTTAACATTAATTTATAAAACTAATTTGGCAAAGTTACCACACTAGTGATGCCATTTTGTGACGGTTACTTTGCCAAGTTTTGTTACAACCAAGGGTTGTCACTTTCAACCTATATTTTTAACCGATTACAACTATTTAAACAAAGTGTTCTGCACTTGACATTCTATGTTTAAATGTATATTTGTATCGATGTTTCACCGTAGCAGCCCATTAGACCGATTTTACCAAATGAGTCGTCAATCAATTCATCTTTATAAAAGTGAAGGAAAAGAATGGAGAAATCTATATTATTTTTACTGCGTTGTCGGGCATTAATAATATTATCACTCAGTATTTTTCATAATTTCAACTTAGTGTATTGATATTAAACAAAACATTAATTGTCATTTTTAATGATTATTAATGTTTTGCTATTATGGGAAAAGATAATTATGACCTGACATCATTTTATTACGACCCGTAATAAAATGGTGATGATAACTAATAAAAAACGAATACTTGTTAAAAATGATCGTAACAAGTTTTTTTTTCTATATTATAATTGATTTAAGCTTATTGTTGCACCAATTTTATTTTCAATTTTAGACGAGAGTATTTTTGTTGATATATTTTTAATTTTTTCTTACGAAATTATTGTGACAAGATTTAAATAAAAAAATTAAGTTAAGTATGTAATCAAGAATTTTTGACAACCCTGACACATATTTTCAAGTTTGTATAAAAATTGAAAAATTGGAGGGCAATTTTGCCACAAGCGTAAACTTTGCTCTTTGCAACACAATTAAAGAAGCAAATTATAACTCTGGGTGTTGTGTATTATATTATGAGGTAAAATTACCTTCAACCTTGTAGTCAAATCCTATTATTTTCATTATAAGCCCTAATGGCAAAGTTGCCACAAAGTGAAGTTAACTTTCTATTTTTGGGCATTTTGTCTATTTAATGTTAGTATTTGTTCAAATCATTAAAAAAATACATAATATCGATTAAAACTATACAAATAATATTTGCATATTATGCTCTTATTAAACATCAAATAATTCTGAAGTTAAAATTGGTACTAAAAGACTGGAATCTGGGGCATCAACCCAAAACGCTGTTTTGTCTGTAACATAGAATAGACAACATTTTTGGGTGAGTTTGCTATGCCGATGAAATGAAATGAAAGTCCGCCTTCCGCCACATGTCCGCCATATCTACTACATTTTCTTTCTGTTAGTGACGTCCGTGTTATTTTTTATTATATAAAACTGTTGTATAGACATTTGTTTTTAATTTGATTATTCTTGACTTTGTTCTAAACACTGTGAGTAAAAACTGTTCGAAGAAATTTTTTAATATGTAGTTTTATTTGTAATTTAAATGCCGCTACGTGCTTGTTATATTTTATTGTCATATTTGAAAACCGTATTCTTATCACCTAAAACAGTCCTCTAGTGAAATATTAATCACGTTTTAATACTTTTTGTATAGTTACTGCAGTGTTGTGACTTCGATTAATTAAAACTTCAGTGTTCTTTCTCAGGCCTTGGACGGCTGATTACACCATGGAGTCTCCTAGAAAATTTAATGATTGTTATTTTTACTATTATTCTACGTGTATTAAGGTACGTATTAACATATCCATCAGATGTGTATCTTGTTATCTAACCTATATTCGTGTTAAAAACATTTCATTGTAATGTGGCAGAAATATTATTGTACATATTATTTAATGTTTGTCTTTGGGCGCCCTTGTACAAGAATTAAATATTGTGTCTATAAAAACGTGTCATCCATCTATCCAGTTAAGCCTATCAAAAGTCAACTGCTGAACATGGGCCTCTATCATAGATTGCCTCAGCAATATTCGCTATAGTTGCCGCACTTCGTAAGCGCGTTGAGATCCGCAGTTTTTTAAATTATTTCGAGTTATTATCAGTAAGATCTTCCACTTTTTCTTATCTCATCTTCATTCAACATCTTCTTAAATGTCGGTAAAATTAAATTAGATATTTAAGAAAATAAGCTTATTGTTATGCAATAATACATTAATATTATGCTATGAAATTTAATTAGCTTACAAAATATTTCAGGGTGACAATTGCGTATTCCGTCATGAGCCATCAGCATTAGGCTGTGAAACAATGTGCACTGCATGGCAGCAGGGCAAATGTCTAGACAAACGTTGTAAACTGCGTCACATGGAGCTGAGGGTATGTGTGGAATTTTTAAATAATGTTCAATTTGTGATTTTCAGTCATTAACAGCTATTGCTCAGGAGTTAAATCTCTATCTCTTTCGGGATGTGATAAATGAACACAGTCCACTTAAGTGTAAATTTGTGCTGCCCAAACACACATCATTCCTCAAGAATCAAAATATAAATGCATTGTTACCCCTGGCGTCTATGATAGAATGTCTCATTACTATCAAAAAGGGTCTTTAGTTCTTTAAATGCACCATAAAATACACAGCAGCATTAAGCTGCTATTTTACATTGATATTATGTGAGACTGTAGTGATTAATCTGGCCAAGCCAACCCAAATCTATTTCATGCTGTAGCCTGTTCATATAGTGTACATGAATATAAATTACTACATCAATATTATATTAGTAAATTTTGATTTATTCAACATTAGAGGTTTTCCAATTTAAACAACATTATTTAAATTTATCAAATGATGATGATTACATTCTTTCTGGTTCATTTTACTAAGGTTTATATGCACAGAAGATAATATTATTGGATCAAAGATGCACATGCACATAGAGGCACTCACTCATGCTACCATACTGTTAATTTCACAATTCCCACTTATGAAATGAGATTGTAGGTATGCTAAGATACAGCATCGTGCAGGTAAATAAGATATGGGGATTGTTGCAACACAACCAGATCTAGAAATCAGCAATTTGTGTTTTAGCACAAATGTTTTATGTGTTAGTAATTCAAACCCAAGTCTTATTTTGTCATGTACTTTGATAACTTGGCTTGCAATAATAAGCCGATTTGTACTATAAAAAAATGTTTTTAAAATTTTGTTGTTAAAAATGTTAGTTTTTATAGCATGAGTTATGGTTATTGTTTCCATAAAACTTGCATAAATCTGAGCCTATTTATGATTGGTTAAAAAGATGAAGGACGTATAGTGGTATTATGTAATATAGTGAAACTGTAATTGTATTTACATTTAGTGGAAAATTTCATCATAATTTCCACTTATTAATTTTTTTTTATTCATTGCAATGTTTTGTTGTTATACGTAATCAAAAGTTTAATTCTTGTATTATAGCTCCATACATATTTCCACAAAAGTAGTTGTTGCTTTTCTATGTCCAGTGTAATATTTTGTTAAGAAGAATGAGACATGAAATAAGTACTAAATAAGCATATCTAAATTTCAAAAATTATTAAGTTAGTGCTGCTGTTAATGTTATTGTTGTTCTGCCGATGTTGTGAGGAATGAGGATATAATTATTTGTATAAAAAACATTTTGTACAATAAATTATCGACTTTAGCTAGAAATCAATTTAATATACTTATTTTATTAGTGCTAATGCTATTATATTTTAAAATTGTTTGAGTTGTTATAAAAATAATAATATTTTAAATTTATGGTCTTAACATATTTAGTCTTCTTATTAATTTGAACACAAAAAGCCTAATTGGAGGAGAAACTTTTGATTAACAAATTGCTAAATTTAAATAGCAGTTTAAAAAAATATTTTTTTAAATCACAACTAAATGCCTTGCTTACCTTGACATATCAAGATATTGAGATTACGTAAGAATTTTATCAATTATAATTTAATCTGTTAAATATTTTGTTATAAGATAACACATAATCATGTGTTGAATTGCAGAAAAATCGTAAGCAAATCCCCTGCTACTGGGAAAATCAACCTGGTGGTTGCCGTAAGAAGCATTGCCCATTTATGCACAAGAACCCCGATGCACGGACTGATGGTATTGCGCCCAGCCAGCCAGCACCTGTAGCTGCTGTATGTATTTTTTTAAATTGTATGTTATTATATTATACTTGTTCTGTGATAGTGCAAAAGAAAACCAAACACTGACTTTAGCCGGTGGGTGTCAAAATATTACTTAAATTTATTTGAGAAAAAACCTTTTAAAATCTGAATTCCCTCTCAAACCTAACAAATCGTAATTATAGTCCGGAATATGAAAGAACTACACTAATGTTAAAGACTCACTGACCGTGGTGCAATAAAATGGCTGCCTGTTGCGTTTTGCGCTCTCTGTCCCACTTACGGGCTTAATGGCAGTCATCATGGGCAGAGTCTTTAATGTTAGTTGAATTCAAATTTATTTTTATGTAAATGTGAGTAATGAAGACAAAAGATCTTAAAAATGATTGTTTGTTGCATTCAAATCTTACTAATGTTTATTAAATTTAGTTTACAATGGGCTATTTTCCACAATTCCCCGTCTACACACCTTTTTTTTTTATAGAATAAGGATGACAAACGAGCACACAGTCCACCTGATGGTAAGTGGTTGCTGCGGCCCATAGACATCTACATCTATCTTCGTTTGCAAATTAAAATGCAAATGCGTTGTCAACCGTGAGGACTAAGATTGAATGCCTCTTTTCCAGTAAAAAGGGTCTCCGGTTCTCTACACTCACCATACGAAACACAGCAGCATTAAGCTACCTATCTTGCGTGTCGGTAAATTGTAAGTAAATACCAGAGTAAGGGAATAGAGAGTGCGCCTGTGCTTGCGCATACACTTTGGCACTATAATCATGACCTTTGCAGGTGGTTAGTGTCCATTGAGTCTGGCTGCTGTGACCGAAATTTGTTCTTTTTTTATAGAACAAGGGTAACAAACGAGCACACAGTCCACCTGATGATAATTGAATGCTCATAGACATCTATATTTATCCTCAACTAAGAAATGAAATGCAGATGCGTTGTAACCCCTGAGAACTAAGATGGTTCGGTTCTCTACACAGCATACGAAATACAGCAGCATTAAACTGCTATTTTACGCTGGTATTCTGTGGGAGCGTGGTTGTACCCCGGTCGAGCTGATCCATTTGAGCCACAACCATATATATAGCTGCAGCGTGGCTCTACCACATAAAACTACACTATATAACGGTCTGGAGGACATTATTATTATTATACAAATACCTAAAAAAAAATCAGCAAATTATTGTAACAATTCAGAGATCTATGTCATTTTCATTATTGTTTACTGACTTATGATGAGTAATAAATGGTGTTTATTAGTAAAAACCTGGAATTAAATATATTAAGTATATTTAATGTAACAATTGTGTTTTTAAAAATTTGCATATTTCAATATTACAGGCTACTCCTGCCAATACGGTTTCTGAGAGTCCAGCTGAGCAGCCCACAATGAATTCAAATGTTGCTCCCCCAGTTCCAGCTCCTGCTCCTGTACCCCTGCTTTGGCAACAGCAACGTCAAGGTATAATATTCACTACTTTATGATTTGAAAATAGTTTTTTTATTAAGGTAATTATCCTCTTTAAGAAAAAAAACCTGCCAAGTGTGATTCGGACTCGCGCAAGAAGGGTTCCTTACCATCGTAATACACGTTTCTAGTAAGGGAGCCCTTTTGATTTTTAATTTATTTTATTTTTTTACTAAATACTTCCAGCCTCCAGAACAAGCCGGTTTCCGAAAAGGCTTTAGTACCTTAGAACACATACACAGCCTTTGGTAATTTGTACAGAAGACTGAAGAATACAATCTGCGACTTTGCCTTGTGTATGTGACTATGAGAAAGCCTTTAATTCTGTCGAAATTTGGGCGATGCTACAGTACCTTCGGAAGTGCCAAGTTGTCTGTCGGTATATCGTACAGTACAATATCGAAGAATATCGAGAATATTGAAGTGGTGAAGTACAGTAGGGCTACGATGGCTATCAGAGTACGAAACCTATCCAACTGCAGAGAGGTGTAAGACAGGGTGACCTTATATCCCCGAAATTTCACCCTGTATTAGAAAACGTTTTCAAGCTACTGAACTGGAAAAGATGCATGGAATGGCGAGTACATGTGCCGATGTACCGACGATACAGTCCTTATAGCAGCATCGCTGGAGAACCTAGGCACTATGCCGCTAGTTGTTGGGAGCACTAAGCTCGAAGTTGTTGACGAGTATGTTTACCTGGGCCAAATAGTTCGACTAGGTAAGTCCAACTTCGACTGAGAGGTAAATCGACGGATTGAACTCGGCTAGGCACCGTTCGCGAAATTACAACACATCTTCTCGTCAGGTATACCTCAAAACGTGAAAACGAGATTGTACAACCAGTGTGTGTTGCCAGTGATGACTTATGGATCTAAGACGTGGTCCTTCACTGCTGGTCGTATAAGGACGCTCAAGGTCGCTCAGTGAGCTATGTAGAGGTCTATGCTTGGGGTTTCTCTATGTGATAATTTTCGATATGAGGATATCCGCATTAAAACCAGAGTGACCGACATAGTCCAACGGTTTAGTAAGCTGAAGTGGCAATAGGCCGGCCATATAGCTTGAAGAACCGACAACCGATGGCAAACAAAAGTTCTCGAGTGGCAGCCTCGTACCGGAAGGCGAAGTATATGGCGATCCCCCACTATATAGAGTGACGACCTGGTAAGACATGCAGGAAGTAGATGGACCGTGCTTTATCGCATTCCTTTGGGGAGGCCTAAGTTGAGCAGTGGACTTGGGAAGGGCTGTAATGATGATGATTCACGGTTGACGAAACGACACCCGTCCCGCTCCCTGCACTCCCTCACGTACTCGCGCTTATCTCAGAATCCTTTCAAACAATTGTTAAGTATGTGAGCTTACATGAATAGGACAGTTTTATTTTTAGGAGAACAAAGCCGTACTCGAAATTACACTTAGAAATTAAGACAATCACATTGCTTAATCAATCAAAGAGCTTTTATTTGTTAATAAGTTTATAACATAGTTAGTGGTAATCGCGATAATTATTATAATAATAAACCTTTTTTATTCTGAACTTCTTGGTTAAATATGAATACATGTTCTTGATTGTTATAATATGACCCAAAGCTCAGTTTGCCTTTTGGCATAGGCCTCCTCTAACATTTTCCGCTGGGACCTATCCTGCACTACCCTTCTCCAATGATGTCCAGCCGTGAGTTTTAAGTCATCTTCCCATCTTGTTGGCGTCCTCTACTTCTTTTGCCATCTCTGGGATACCAGTCAGTAACAGTTTTGCACCACTTCTCTTGTGGATCACGCATCATGTGACCTGTCCATCTCCACTTTTGTTGGTCTATTCGGGTTATTATATCAACAACTTTGGTTTTATCCCTTATTATGCTACATCTTACTCTGTCCTGTTTCCTTATTCCTGTCAAACTTCTCTCCATGGCTCTTTGACAGCGTTCCAACTTTTCTCTGTGGTGTTTGGTGAGTGCCCAGGTTTCACATCCGTAAGTAATGACTGGAAGTATACATGTGTTGAAAACTTTCCTTTTGTATTTGCATACTTAGCTCCTTAGAATCGTGATAATTAGTGGGGAAAAATAATTTTGAACAAGGAAAAATTTGTTATATTGTTTACATGAATTACATCATTTAAAATTTTACGACAAAAAAGACTCAAACATTTACTGAAATTAATGATTATATTTCTTCAAGTTTAAAAAGTTGTTTAGCTATGTACGTGTAGGTTATTTATTTATTTTCTGCGTAATCCATAAAACTGTGACTTTTAACGGTGGTAGAGTCACGCGGCAGTTTTTTATGTTGTACGTATGGGCCGGCTCGAGCCGGGTTGGTACCACGACCTCACAGAATACCGGCCTGAAGTAGAAGCTCTGCTTCTGCGTTTCGTCTGGTGAGTGCAGGTGGCCGGAGGCCCATCCCCCCCCCCCTCCCTCAATCAACATGGTAGCGGAATTACAAGAAAGACTTCCCTGTTGGACCTTCTGCTGACCTCTCATCCGGACGGATATCAAGTTTCCGTCAATGCCCCTCTCGGCTCTTCGGACCATTGTCCGATCCGGAGTGTGGTGCCACTCACGCTCCCCTCGCGGTTGCGTCCTGCAGGTAGCCGCCGTGTTTGGCATTACAGGTTCGCGGATTAGGACGGAATGCGGTCTTTCTTTGCATCCTACCCATGGGGGCGGGTCTGCTTCTCGCCGGATGATCCCAGCGCTGTTGCTGACTCTGTCACTGATGTGGTGCTACAGGGAATGGAACTATTTATTCCATCATCTGTGGTACCCATCGGAGGCAGATCTCAGCCTTGGTTTGTTCGCTCCTGTAAGACTGCATTACGCAGTAAGCAGGAGTGTTATCAAGCCTGGGCTGCGGCTTCGGCAACTCGGGATGTAAACACCAACATACTTAAAAAGTCCTTCAAATGAGTTATTGCCCCTTGGCAAAGTCGGAGCACATAGGCAGAATTGGCGAGAAACTAGTTCACCTTCCTTCGGGAACCCGTGCATTCTGGTCTCTCGCCAAGGCTGTCCAAGGGAATTTCTGTAAGCCATCACTACCATCTCTGCACAGGGAGGACGACTCACTGGCCCAAGCCGCAAAAGACAAAGCCGACTTTTTAGGCTCTCTTTTTGCATCCAACTCGACTCTAGACGACGGGGGGAACACACCGCCGACCATCCCGCGGTGTGAGTGCTCCATGCCGGATGTGCTGTTCTCACAGCGCTCGGTTCGCAAAGCACTCCTCTCCCTGGACATCCGAGTGGGCCTGACGGAATCCCCCCAATTGTGCTGAGGACGTGTGCTCCGGAGTTGGCACCGGTCTTAACGCGTCTTTTCCGGTATTCCTACTCCCAAGGCGTAGTCCCGAATTCATGGAAGACAGCTTTTGTCCATCCGATCCCTAAAAAAGGCGACCGCTCAGACCCGTCCAACTATATGCCTATCGCCATCACCTCCTTGTTCTCCAAAATAATGGAATGCATTATTAACTGCCAGCTCATGCGGTACCTTGAGGATCACCAGCTGATTAGTGACCGCCAATACGGTTTTCGTCGGGGTCGATCAGCTGGTGATCTTCTGGTCTACCTAACCCATAGATGGGCGGAGGCAGTAGGGTCCAAGGGGAAGGCCTTGGCCGTTAGTTTGGACATTGCGTAGGACTTCGATCGGGTTTGGCACAAAGCGCTTCTTTCGAAGCTCCCTTCCTATGGGCTTCCCGAGAAATTGTGCAATTGGATCACCAGCTTCCTTGCAAATCGGAGCATCAAGGTCGTTGTAGACGGTGCATGCTCCAACTACAAGCCTATTAACGCTGGTGTTCCACAAGGCTGTATGCTATCACCAACGCTGTTTCTTCTGCATATCAATGATGTTGCTAACTGGTAACATTCATTGCTATGCGGATGACAGCACTGGTGATGCTTTATACACCGGCCGTGCCAATATTTCTCGGGAAAACGTCGCTGAGTACTGGAACAAACTTGTGTCTGAAGTCTAGTCTTTGCTGAACAAAGTCTCGGATTGACGGCGACTAAATTTAGTCCAGTTTAATCCTCAGAAGACACAAATTTGCGCGTTTACCGTTAAAAAGAACCCCTTTGTCGTATCTCCTCAGTTTCAAGGCACTCCTCTTCTTGCCTCAGCCAGTATCGGAATCCTCGGAGTCGACATATCGAGTGACGTGCAGTTTCGTGGTCACTTGGAAGAGAAGACCAAATTGGCCTCTAAAAAGCTTGGCGTGCTCAGCAGAACGGGACAATATTTCATGCCGGTACACCGCCTGCAACTTTACAAGGCGCAGGTTCGGCCTCACATGGAATACTGTTCCCATCTTTGGGCAGGGGCTCCCCAGTGCCAGCTCCTTTCACTTGACCGCATTCAGCGCAGAGCGGCTCGAATCGTCGACGACCGAGTCCTTTCCGATCGGCTCGATTCATTGGCACTGCAAAGAGATGTTGCATCCCTTTGCATTTTCTTTCGCATCTACCACGGGGAGTGCTCTGAGGAATTGTTCGGATTAATCCGAGCCGCCAGATTTCACGAACGCACATCGCGGCAGAACTCCCGATACCATTCACACCATCTGGATGATTGGCGGTCCACCACTGTGCGATTTAGAAGATGTTTTCTTCCTCGCACGACTTCCTTGTGGAATCGATTATGGCGGTAGTCACTTACCATCAGGTGAGCCGCATGCTCGTTTGCCCCCTTTCCTATAAAAAAAAAACTACTTTCTTAATCGATATATTTTTTCATAGATAAAAATGCACAGATAAAAAATTTAGATTACTTCCTTAATACTTATAAGAAAATGTTGCTATTTTTGATGGCGTAAAAAGAAACAACATAAGACCACTTATGCTTTTGTTCTTCTCAAGGTACAATATCTTTTGGTCATATGGTAGTATGCAAGAAAACCAAAGTCCCGCAGTTAAGACTCTTTTCATTTATGATAATCTTACTTAAGTATAATAATAATTATATTTTAGAATGTTGTGTAATAATTAGTGAAGAGTAGATTTTTTAATATTTTACAATGTTATCAACAGTTGTTCTAGATTCGGCGATACTTGGTGTCCTGCCAGCTTCAGGCGACTTGTTGGGAGCCCGTCGTGTCTTACCACCTCACGCTCACGGTCACCCCCATCCTCATGAAGCACCGAACCCCTACGCACCGCTACCGGTCGACCCTCTCGTCGTCAACTTCGAGGAAGGTATGCGTCTCTACTGAAACTATATGTACTAAGCCCCATTTCAGCAGTTTGGGAACTCTCGCCATTACCAGTGGTAATCGGCAGAGCAGTCATGTGAATATATGTTGGATGATAGTCCGTCAAAATGGATAGTGTTTGATTATTGGTGGCTTAGTTTTACAATCGACTGATAGAAATTGGTCAAGGTAATGAATAAGCATAATGAGATTGCTGGACTGGTTTCCGCATGGTTAACTAATTTTAAGTTATTTTAGGTGTCATTTCTTTTGCATTCTCCAATAGAAAAAAAAATAAAACAAAGAGATTGAATAAGATTTTAACATCATTTATGGATTCTTTAAATGTTTTGTATTATATTAGATTACATATTTGCATTCTTCTGTATTTTGGGGGACTTTCAAATAAAAACAACATGAAAAATATTCACATTCACTTTCTCAAACTGCTTGGGAGCTTATAGTCTTTCCGCTAATATGTCAGTTTTTAAAACGCCGAAAATGTTGACATTTCTTGAGTAATAAATATTTGGGACAAAATATTTTCGAGGGTTTTAAAAATATTCAGCGAATATATATTTAATTACAGAGGCATGAATGAGTTTTCAGCTGATGTTCCCAATATGCCTCTTTAAGTATTATAGAGATTGAGGATTAAAAAAAATAGTGAATTAATACAGTAATGTGATCATATTATTAAGCAATTTCATATGAAATACAGGAAAATTGAACAAGTTGACAACTCATACATTCTCTACTTACGAGCGATTTGTGTAGAGTTTAGATTTAACAATGTTTAACTTTTAACACTCACTATTATAAAGTATCACTTCGCGCTTAGGAGAGATTAATTCAATGAAGATTGTGGCACTAACGGCGTATTAGATTCTGTCCCAGTATATCGAGCAATTCGCAATTCCCAACACATGATTTATTGACAGAGTTTAATTGCCTTATTAATTATGTGCCAATATATAAAGCCCGATACATGAATTCCTCAAAAGGGCATATATTAGGGTGTTAGTGTAAAGCAATATTTATTTTCGTTTACTTTTATTCACTAAGATTGTTTTATATACATTTCTGTCTATGAACTGGGAAGTTTATTGTATACTATAGCAGCCCAATAATTTACTTTATATTAGAAAAGTGTATTGTTATGTTTTACTTCCTGGTTTGTAGTGATAGTATGCCTTATTGATCATTATATTTAGCTCATTTATAATTTTTTATTGACTGGTTGTCAATTAAAGTATTTATCAATGTGATAGTTGAGTTTAGTGTCAGATAAATATTGTTTCGTTTCTTTTTACTTTTATCTTTGATTTCCGAAACAATTGCAAAAAAAAAACGTAGTTTCATTTTATGCAAATATCTATTGAATTTTATCTATAAAGTTACTGAATCATGAAAAGAAAAAGATTTATTTGATTCTACTAAACTATTGCCAGAAGTGGCAGCTTTTTCTTTAATTCAAACTTTATCTTTTTATATGCAAAATGCAATAATTATGAGAGTGATTGAATAAGAATTTTAAGCTCTCATAATCCCGATTTGAAAATGCTTTAGTAAAAATCAAGTCGGTATTTTTGTATGTGCAATAAATAAATTATTATAGACTATAACTTTTCTCATATCTTAGCTAATTAGATTCATAAACATATTTCGCTTTTTTATGTAAGATTATATAGCGTTTAATATAGTGTCATGCAGTCTTATTTTTAATCAATGTTGATGTGACTGCCAATGATTTTTGGAAATATGACTGTGCTAGATGTTTGTTTTTTTTAAATAGATGTTGATATAAATATAATCCTGGTCTATGATAGAAAAGTACATAATACTTAGGTTTAATAATATATGAAAATACAAATAAAAATATATATACACAAATATTGTAACTCATTAATTATAAGCAGAAGAAAAAAAAATAAAAAAAAGCTTTATGCATTTTAAATTGATTGTATATTAGTGAGTAGGGAGTTCAAGGGGCTTAGCAGTATATAAATTTGTTCATCGCTAGTGAGCCCCCATATACTTAGTATTTTGCACCGTGAGATAGACATAATGAAGTGAAAATTAGATATTTAAAAGCACAGCACTGCAATCCAATGACTGAATTTTTAATGTGGCATGAACAGATTATTGTGCTCTCTAAATAAAGGATGAAATTTTTGTGCTAATTATAGTATTACCAACTTAAATAAAATAAAGAAAAACCTAAAATAGCAAGTCATTGCTTAGCAGCTGTTGGTAATACAAAAATGCTTTCGACTACCATGATTCATGAATAGTACATTGATGTAAGTCATGATTAGATGAATATAATATTCTTTCAGTTGAATGTTTTTTATATTTTTGCACTGAGAGAAAAGTTCCTATATTACTTACTATGATTACAAAAACAAACAGCAAAAAAGGGAAACTAAAATATTTAAATTTGTTTAGGGTCCATTATATGCCTAGTCATTATTTATGTATGAAAATAATTATCATTTCTATGATGAAGTGAATAAAGCAAAAGAAAAATACATTCGATTGGCGGTGGTAGTGTTTGATGAAACAAAAAAAATATCTAACTAGTTAACATTATTACTGCTCTTTTTCGACCATCATAATGTGGAAAATTCTCTCTATTCAGAGTAATATCAAAATATAATATGATGCTAGTACATTTTATGAAATTAGTATAGTATAAATATGGCAGTTGTTTTATATGGGCAGCGTTTTATCTATATTGGTTTCGCTCATACTGATTGTATTGTACCAGTTGCCTTGTACTTGTACCCAGTTTTTTCAGTATTTATTATGTTTAGTTTAGTTCTGTCTGACCTGTGGGCGACTGTTGCTTGATGAATTTTATTACCTTATGTTAACAGTCGCAATATTTTACTAATGTTATATATTGTTAATGGTTTTGAAAAAAAAAAGAAATGTAATAATTTAGTCATGTCGTCCATTTATGAGGATATAGTTTCTATAGACTTGTGGTATGGTTAGCGCTGTCTATAGCAGAGTGATCGGGATGCAAAGATTTTGATACAATGTATATGTAAAAAAACCTGGAATTTGTCAAAGAAATCTTTAGATGTTTGAAAGGCCAGCACTTGTTTGTACCTTTATGTAATAAATAGTGCAGTTAGCTTTTTACATCCTTCTTAAGTAGACAACACTAAGAAAGATGTAAAAATCTACATAGTAATATTTTTATCGTGCTCCTTGTCTTATTCACACCATACGGGGTTGTTATTTTGTTAATTTAATGTTAGTCATACGGTTATTTAAATAATTGAAACTACGCTACGTTTAAAAGTATAGCTCTGAGTGTGTTACACCATTTTGTTTAAGCTAGTGAACTTTCTGATATAGGAACTGATATTGGAGGAAAAACATATACTTTGGCTTTGTTTTAATTCAGATTGTGTTTAATTTATCGAACGAGTAAATAAAAACGTTTCGTAATATGATTTTTGTAATTATTTTTGACCGCCCCATCCCGCGTCGCTTTCAGAACGGCACAGGCAAGAACACACCGCTAGTAAACGTGACGGGTCGCATCAAAACTAATTACGAAAATCATACGCGTGTTCAGATCGCGTTGACGATTAAGCGGTTGCTTCGTGTGTTCTTGCAGAGTCGGATAATGAAAGCGCTCCCTCCTCAACACCCACTAAAACGATCTCGCCCGACGATGCACAGAAAATTGCGCGCACCAAATCTCAGGAGCTGTTATTACTCGAGAAGATCCAAGCTGAGGCGGCAGCCTTCTACAGTTATGAAGCACAGCCGGTTATAGACCAGTCTAAAGAACGTAAAATTGTGAGAACAAACTTATCATCCAAATACGATCGGTTGTCACTAGACGAAATATCAGGTAAGACACAGACAGCAGAACGCCGGAATTCTTTAGATTTTAAGGTGCTCTCGTTAGATGAAATTAGAGCTAGGAAAAAGTGTAACGATACGATTCTACACAGCACACCGATAACATTGAACTTGAGTAGGAAAAGAAAGCTGTCTACTCAAGAAATCAATACCGCCACAGGTAACAAAATTATTAAAGTAGTTAGAAACAATTCAATAGTTTACAAAAAAGTTGATCATAACGCTTCTGTTCAATGTAATCAATCCAAAACAGAACAGAAACGCAATGAAAATGAAAGGAGAAAGCGTACTCTTTCTGAACAAAGTGATATTTATGATATGCAAGAAGACGAATTAGTTGATAACTGTTATGAATTTAAAAGAATTAAAATCGGCGAGCAAACTTCGAAACCTAGACTGATTCGAAATAGGCACGCTAGTAGTTGTACGACGAACAGCGATGGCAAAGATAATGAAGCTGAGTTTAGTAATAAAACTGACATTGAATCTGATTCAGAAGTACAATTTGTTGGTATTGAGATGTCTGAAAATCATAACATAGATAAATTATCTGATACAGAAATAATCGATGTAGAATCTACTAAAATGGGTGATCCAGTTGATATCGTTGACTTGTGTGAGGATGTAGATGAGAATGACGTAATTCTATCAGATATTGATTTAGGTCTAGTTAAGAACGTACCCGATGTAGTAGCAAGTTGTCATAAAAATTTAAGTAAAAACGATAACAGTGAAAAAGATTTGCTTAATGACATCGATGCTTTATTAGATGATGATTTATGATTTATAGAAAAGCTAAGTAAACGCGAAATCGTACAAATTTATAGTACATTTGCATCAACTTATATAAAACTTTTTTTAAAACAGATTTTATCTTGTTGATTCAATTTGATATATAAGAAATCTCTGAAGTACTAGTGTTTTTTATAGGATATAAGATTATTGTTTAATTTAGTCTAGCTTAGTTCTAAAGCTATCTACATTTTGTAGATTAACTATTGCGTTTGAGTGTTCACTTAGATTTAGTTCGTCAATTTAATTAGTATGCCTAGTAAATATTTTTTATTAGAATTCTAATTCTAAAATGACATTGAACAATCAAACAATTAATATAAGCAATATTTGACGATGAAATTTTCAAATTTTTGTAGCAAATTTACAAAATATACTTTACTGTAGGTTTTAAATTATAGAAACAATGTTTGTTGCGTTGATTATTTTTTAAGAATTAGTCTTTACTCTTTATCATTGAATGGCAATAATTCTAGGCATATTGCTGTAGAATGTTCAAAGCTTTAATTAAAATTATTTGTTAATATGGAATGTTTAGTTTTATTAACCCATTTAAGTTTTACAATTGAGGATCTGGCAGGTGACGATTGTGGTTTCCTGTTTTCAGCTACAACTACGTGAACGACTACGACCATATGTAAATGCTTTTTATAAGTAACAATTGTGCAGAATTTAAGTGTATACGCTAGCACAGAATAAATAATAGTACTACGTAACGCTAGCACTTTATTCACATAATATTACCTATGTCTAAAAGGTCTTATTAAGAGCTAAGCTGCGATACACACGGTGATCAGTCAAAACGGATGTAAGCAAAATACGGTTTCCCCACTTGCATCAAATGTGTTGTGTTTCGTATGGTGAGTGTAGAGAACCGGAGACTCTTTTTACTGGAAACGAGGCATTCCATCTTAGTCCTCACGGGTGACAACGCATCTGCATTTTCATTCGTAATCGAAGATAGATGTAGATGTCTATGGGCCACAGCAACCACTTACCATCAGGTGGACTGTGTGCTCGTGTGTCGCCCTTGTACTATATAAAAAAAAGCTTAACTCCGGTCTTGATAAAATGACCTGAAAGTGTACTTCGGTAACTGCTACTGAAACTCCTCGAAAAGGAGAACTAGGTGTGCCGAGTTTGGGCTCATTTTTTTCGTTATGATGAGATCTTACATCCGAACTTGATGGAGTGTCTTGAAGGTGTACTTCGGTGACTGCTACTGGAATTCTTTGATGAATAGAACCACAATTTATAATTTTTTAGCGATCTTATGAGTCGTGCATTTTTGGATTTTTCAAGCTTTTTTTTTAATTGAAATTTCACATTAACTATCGGAAAATTGGAAGTATACCTAGTAATGATTATAAGGTTTTTTGTGAAAACATGTGTGTAATAAAACTACTTTAAAAATTTACGTATACTTACGTATTCTTTTTAATGCGCTTGAGACATGCACAATTGGACCTATCAATAGCTTTTTTTTTATTTTAATTATTTTTATATTTTAGTTGTTATTAGCTCTTACAACACCCACGGGACGATATGGGGTAGTGGATATTCTGACACCGCCACTACACGGCCATTTTTAAATGCAACTAGGCGGATGAGGTATTAAAGGCATTGCTTATAACAGATGAATGAATGTGGTCGAATGGAACTGGAAATCTCTGAATTGGAGTTAGTACTTTGTGGCCCTGGATGGGGTTGAAAGCGAAGTGCACTCGCGCCTTAATCACGCTGTTCCTCAAGCCAGTCAGCGCGTCTGAATTTGATTCAAAGAATTTTAGCGCCTTTAGCAGATACTAGCAGTATTTTATCCAAGAAAAAAAACCTACAGCAGGCGTACTTTTTGTCCGCATTGCTGCCCCGTCTCCGTCGACAGCGATCATTGTAGGCCCAGTCTGCCCCTATTTATCTATCTTTGCGGACATGTCTATTTGCGGATGTTTTAAAATTTCAAAACAAAAAAATTGATATGTATAAAAATAAATAGATATAAATAATGCGTGTGACGATCTTTAAAATACATATTGTGTCTCACTATTGTATTAAACTAAGAAAAGTAAAAGTACATATTTAAATGCTATATTTTTATTAAATCAAAATTAGGCATATCTTTCGTTGGTTTGAATGCAATGCAATCGCCATGTTCAGCAAGTCATCAATGCCTTGTTTAACGTGCAAGATAGACGCTATGTTTCTTTATACCTAAATCTGTTTCGTGTTTTTGTCTTAATTAAATTTATTTGAGAGAATATTCTTTCGCACGCTGACTCCACTCATATTTTTTTTATTTTTACTAGTAGCGGCATCACATGAGTAAAGAAACCGACCAGAGGGGAAGCTACATACAAACTCCTCGCTGCGAATACATCCATACATAGCGCAGCGATGTGTGCGTGAGCTCTCACCGACAGGTTCATCGACGCTCCGTCGGGGTACAAACCGGTTTGCGTCGGCTCAGTCAGAGTACAGAGTAAAGAGTAAGGACCAGAGGGGAAGCTTCTTAACAACGTCGAAAATGTATACCTATTCTGATAGGGTTGTCACATGACGCATGTGAAAAATTTAAGGAAAAAATAAAAATATTGTATAGCATAAGACAACATATGTATGTCGGAGCGTCTATAAAATACCCGGTTGGATCGAAGTAGAATGGAGGGTATATCGAGAAACCCCCTCTTGTGTCTGTAGTATAAAGTTCACTGTAGGTGCCGTGCGCGAGAGATTCCGCTTAAGTCATTCAACGAGTGTGGTTATTCGACTAGTGCTAAGATAGTGTCGTGGTTCTGTTCGTTGTTGTAATTCTTCTAGTGCAGGCAAGGAGAATTGGTGTTGCTGAGAGGCTGCCCAGTGTTACATGGAGATAAGTAGTGTTGCTGTTGGTTTACATGTTTTGGTGTTATCATGTAATTACGTACCTCACGTTACACTCGTGTGTGATTGTGGCAGAGACGTGTTACGGTGTGGTCGAACAGTAATTTCACTATACTGAATGTATAGTGCGTTACGTTGTCTTATTACTGATAATGATTAAACTGCGTAAGCAAGAGAGCAAGTTGAACATCCGCTCTCACACTTTTATTATTTTTAACAATTAACGCTATCCTGATGTATTTCCAAGATCTAAATAGGGATCCTCGCTTGTAATTCTCCGACATCAGAAGTGGGATCTCCTGTTGTCATTTCCGATATCAGAAGTGGGATAAAGTCCCTGTTACTGCCCACCTGTTATAACCTTTGAATAGTGTGAGGGTTATTACGTTGGTGAAATACTATGATAAGCCTCGCGTTTTGTTTTTGTGTTTAATTTCTTAAATCAAGTTTGTTGTCGTATTTACAACACTGACGAATAAAGTTTAAAGTGAAATGTTTTAAGCTAAAAGTCAAATCTTTTTGTTCGATTAATGATAAAAAATACCCGCAAGTACTTTCATTATTTCTAAACGTACCCAAATATGATAACAAATGTCAAAAGAAATGATGGAGGTATTCTAAATGAGTTATAGTTCGCATTCTGTGGAAGTTTAACTTGCTCGAGTTACGTTATAATTTGATACACGAGGTGTGATTTACATGAGCTAATTTTAAATTTCAAAATGTTTAAACGATGTACTAAAAAGGGAACATGTTTACTTTAACGTGCTATGAATTAAAAACAACAAGTAATATTTTTGTGTTCTAATGTGTTGATAAGTGTTACAATTTACTGCGAGTATTACATAGTCGATAAAATTGGGATTTGATGTTGAGGGCTTCGTGGAAGATGTGGTGCTGTGGCACTCGCTCTTGAGTGGAAATATGCTGTAGAATTATGACGCCGCGGACATTTTATTTGCCGCTGCTACCGATCACCGTTTGATACAACATGAGTAAAGTAAATTTATCCTAAACATTGTCTTAAAAAATATTTTGTAAGATTAAGTGTTTACATTTTTAATTGGTTGCGATAAATGCCGGAAAACCAAAGTATAACTGATGAAAGTGAAGTAGAGCCAATTAGTTCTGACATTGAAGAGAGTATTTAAATTTACGTGAGGATAGGACCATACCAGAGGTTGTCGTGTAGATGCAGCCCAGTATATGGTGCCCTGGAAAGGCGAACGGTGTCTCGAGAGTAGTGCTGCACTTTTTTGAAAAAAAAAAGTTCTTATTGAATATTTTTAATGTTTCCTTTTGTGTTACAGTAGTACGTGTGATGTGATTACACGTGTGCGCGAGCGTAAGGCGATGGTGTGCCTTGCTGGTCGGAACTGACTGCCGAGTCCAGATGTAGCAAGGCCTGGCTTCGGCACACGCGTATGCTGTACGCGTGACGGGTGATTTCCCGGAGCGTGTGTATGCTATACATGGCGATGCCTCTGAAGTCGTGTACTCAGTATGCGCGGAAGTCATACACTGTGTGCGCGGAAGTCGTATACTCTGTGTGCGCAGTAGTGTTTTCTAAACATGTATCAGGCTCTGTCCTGGCAGGCGCTGTCCTGGTCCACGTTTTTAACGTGGTTCACGTGGTTAACGTGGGATCTCGCAAGTTCAAGAGTGTGTGTGAGATACTTCGTATGGAGATGTATGCGCACTTGTGAAAGCGAAGTGCTTTATTATAGTTCACTGTATGAGAGCGTATTTCTGTTTGAGGGCCTCGTATGTGTGATGGATGAGAGAATAGGCAACTGTGTATGTTGTCCTGATAATTAACAACTTGTTTTTCACGTAGATCACGATGACTACAATCCCGACGATGCCTGTGAACCCTCAGGTGAACCTGCTGCTTCCGTTGACGCTTGGAGTGCGTGGTACGGTGCAGCATCTCGCTGGCGATGGTGACATGCGACGACTCGTTGGTGCGAGTGCGGCACGCCGTGTGCTGTTCTTTTAGCCACGTGAGCTTGCCTCATGACGGCTAATTATGGTGTGAGCTGTTGTTTTAGTAGCCACGTCCGCTAGCCTTATGCCTGCCGCAGCGGCGAGCAGGGAGCGATGTGTTTACGTCTGCTATGTGAGCAAACTCAGTGGTGTGCTGATGAATACTGGTTAGTCGTACCCATTTTATTATGATTCAGGGCCAAATGCCCTCTCGTCAAAGATTGTGTTGGGGCAAAAGTGTAAAAAAATTTGTAAATTTAACCGAAATCTGTCACAAGTTTAGTGTGCAAAGTAAAAAATACCCCCATGATCATGTGAGGAAGATCCCCGATCACCAAGTTCCTCGAGAATTAGATGTCATAGTTGATGACAGTGGTAGTGAGACCAAATTTGATTAAGAATGCTTGTATACTCATACTCTAAACTTTAGACCGCACCTCATGAGTAACATGTGGCGATGGGTCTGTAGGAAATCGTTGGTGCGATTTCTGTCTGTGTTGGTGCATATTTGGCGGCAGATATGTAGGGAATCGTTGGTGCGATTCTGGAATATGTGGCGGCAGATGTGTTGTAGCATATTTGGCGGTGGATATGTGGAGAATCGTTGGTGCTATTCTGGCATATGTGACGGCAGATATGTAAAGAATCGTTGGTGCGATTCCGGCATATGTGGCGGCAGTTGTGTTGTAACATATTTGGCGGTGGATATGTGGAGAATCGTTGGTGCGATTCTGGCATATGTATCGGCAGATACGTAAAGAATCGTTGGTGCGATTCTGGCCTGTGTTGGTGCACAGAGCCCCTTGTGTATTGTAGCATATATGACGGCAGATATGTGGAGAATCGTTGGTGCGATTCTGGCATATGTGACGGCGGATATGTAAAGAATCGTTGGTGCGATTCCTGTGTTGGTGCACAGATTTCAATGAAAGTTTCACGAGTTAAATATGCATTGCTTATGAATTGTAAAGAGTAACAAAATTGTTAACATTACTGTGTTGGAACTTGTTGATCGGACCTTCCACAATAAATCATGTTGTGCAGGAAGCACTGTGTATGAAGCCTTAATAACAAGGCATTGTCAATAATGACAGTTAGCTATTGTACTTAGACTTAGGAGAAGTAAAGTACCATTTGGAATCGACCTTGTTTCTATTGGCAGAATAGCCGAGCTAGATTAATCTCTGAGCATATTTTGTCTACAGGCACTGCAACCGAGGACAGGTGCTGATAAGGGATGGCCGTGTCATGGCTTGATGGCGCCATAGCGCAACAAGCGGCGCCATCTAACAATTAGTTTTCCGAACTAATAATATGTACCTGCTCGTGTCAGGATGGACGAGCGGACGAATTGGTGTTTGTTACAGGAATGCATGAAAATACACGCCCGAGGACGGTCGTACGTCAGGACGGCCGTGTCGGAGCGTCTATAAAATACCCGGTTGGATCGAAGTAGAATGGAGGGTATATCGAGAAACCCCCTCTTGTGTCTGTAGTATAAAGTTCACTGTAGGTGCCGTGCGCGAGAGATTCCGCTTAAGTCATTCAACGAGTGTGGTTATTCGACTAGTGCTAAGATAGTGTCGTGGTTCTGTTCGTTGTTGTAATTCTTCTAGTGCAGGCAAGGAGAATTGGTGTTGCTGAGAGGCTGCCCAGTGTTACATGGAGATAAGTAGTGTTGCTGTTGGTTTACATGTTTTGGTGTTATCATGTAATTACGTACCTCACGTTACAC
This sequence comes from Parnassius mnemosyne, assembly GCA_963668995.1. Lineage (NCBI taxonomy): Eukaryota > Metazoa > Arthropoda > Insecta > Lepidoptera > Papilionidae > Parnassius > Parnassius mnemosyne. The sequence goes on from CAVLGL010000083.1 coordinate 16,656,769, forward strand.
TCGTGTGTGATTGTGGCAGAGACGTGTTACGGTGTGGTCGAACAGTAATTTCACTATACTGAATGTATAGTGCGTTACGTTGTCTTATTACTGATAATGATTAAACTGCGTAAGCAAGAGAGCAAGTTGAACATCCGCTCTCACACTTTTATTATTTTTAACAACTAACGCTATCCTGATGTATTTCCAAGATCTAAATAGGGATCCTCGCTTGTAATTCTCCGACATCAGAAGTGGGATCTCCTGTTGTCACTTCCGATATGTATTAATTATAACTTATATTAATGTAACAACATATCTATTAATTGTTCGAAATCAAGAGTGTTGGTGTAAGTGGTGGTGGTGGTTATAGTAATGGTGGTTATGGTGGTGGTGTTGATGGAGCCACTGTTGGTCCACTATTTACTACAACTACACACGATACTACCACCTCCACCACCACTGACACCATCAGCAAAACTATCGACCAACACCAGCACCACTTCCACCAACACCAATCCCACCACCCCCATCAATGTCTGGCGGTTGTATTCCAATCATACTGCAGTGGTATTTACTCCTGGGGTCGCGACTCGCAAAAAGTAGCTTATATCCTTCACAAGGAAGCAATCTACCTCTAAAGTGGGTGGGTAGTATATCCTGCCATCTACGGCACTGTCAAGGTTAGACTGACTAACGTTTCAAGTAGGTGAGACTGACTTCATCACTCGGTGACGTACCTGTCTAACACATTCTCACTTACTTATCAATGTTATTACCTAGTTTTATTGTATATTATTAAATACGTAAAACGGTACTTACTTCACTTGATTTCTCGGGTACAAAAAAAGGAAATATCCTTATTTTCTCTAGAATTATTCATGCATACCGTACAACTATTAGGCATTTTTGCTTATACAGAACACTTATTATTTACCCGTATAAATTTATAATTACTTAATTCTTAATTATTTTAATTAAAATACTTAAATCGAATTATTTAATAATTGCAAAAAAATTTAATAAATTAATCGATATATAAAATTTTGAAATATTGTGAGTCTATTTATTTAAATGCGCACGACTAACAGCCCTTTCATGGATACTCTGACTGAGCCGGCGCAAACCGGTTTGTACCCCGACGGAGCGTCGGTGAACCTGTCGGTGAGAGCTCACGCACACATCGCTGCGCTATGTATGGGTGTATTCGCAGCGAGCCGTTTGTATGTAGCTTCCCCTTTGGTCGGTTTCTTTAGGCTCGCCACATACATACGGAATTCCGTTTCGGGATTCCGTTTCGATATTCCGATTCGGAATCCCGAACGCAGCGAGTCCATATAAAATCTATGACCCGCCCCACACGTACGGTCGTTTTCCGTTCGACATTTTGCGGGCAAAACGGGATTCCGTATGTGTGTGGCCGACCCGTTCGGAATTCCGAAACGGAATCTCGAAACGGAATTCCGTATGTATGTGGCCGGCCTTACTCATGTGGTCAGAGTATCCATGAAAGGGCTGTTAGGCCCGCTCTATACATACGGAATTCCGTTTCGAGATTCCGTTTCGGAATTTCGAACGGTCGGCCACACACAAACGGAATCCCGTTTTGCCCGCAAAATATCGAACGGAAAACTACCGTACGTGTGTGGCGGGTCATAGATTTTATATGGACTTGCTGCGTTCGGGATTCCGAATCGGAATATCGAAACGGAATCTCGAAACGGAATTCCGTATGTATGTGGCCGGCCTTAGTCGTGCGCGTTTAAATAAATAGACCAACAATATTTCGAAATTTTATACATCAATTAATTTATTAAGTTTTTTTTGTAATTATTAAATAATTAGGTTTAAGTATTTTAATTAAAATAATTAAGAATTAAGTTATTATAAATTTATATAGTTAAATCATAAGCGTTCTGTATAAGCAAAATGCCTAATAGTTGTACAGTATGCATGAATCATTGTAGAGAAAATGAGGATATTTCCTTTTTTTGTACCCGAGAGATGAAGTGAAGTAAGTACCTTTTTACGTATTATATACAATAAAACTAGGTAATAACATTGATAGGTAGGTACGTCGCCGAGTGATGAAGTCGGTCTCACCTACTTGAAACGTTAGTCAGTCTAACCTTGACAGTGTTGTAGATTGCAGGATATCCTACGTAATAAGGCTAAATGTGTGACTTTATCCACCCACTTTAGTATAGAGGTAGGTTGCTTCCTGGGGAAGGATATAAGCTACTTTTTGCGAGTCGCGACCCCAGGGGTAAATACCACTGCATTATGGTTGGAATACAATCGCCAGACATTGGTGGGGGTGGTGGGATTGGTGTTGGTGGAAGTGGTGCTGGTGTTGTTGGATAGTGTTGCTGATGGTGTCAGTTGTGGTGGGGGTGGTAGTATAGCGTAGGTACTAGGTAGTGGTAGTAGGCAGTGGACCAACAGTGGCCATCAACACCACCACATGGTGACAACCCTATCAGAATAGGTATACATTTTCGACGTTGTTAAGAAGCTTCCCCTCTGGTGCTTACTCTTTACTCTGTGGCAGCATGCTCCTTTAAAGCGGACAGCGGGATGTCAATTTGCAGTTACACAGTCTGGATCATCTTTAGCTTTGGAGATCGACGATAAAAGTAAAGGATCTTGCTCCCACTCCGCTCTATATGCCCTTTCATATTTTCGCTTCATCACCTCCACCTATAATTACTATCGTCCACGAAATATTATTAACAAGATATCGCTAGCAAGATATGTCACCATGAAATCTAATGCGATACCAAACCAAAGCACGTCTCTTCTATGACTGATTGAAATATTAACCATAAACTCGTGTTTATAAATACTCGTTTTAAAATTATCAGTTGATAATTTTAAAACGAGTGTTACACACAAACTTTTAAAGTTGTTTATGGAATGTGATACAAAAATAATACGAGAAGTACAGGGAAATCCCCACATTTTTGGCATTTTAAGTTCCCATAATGAAATCTATTTTTAATACTCCGATACTGCCAGGTTTTATAAAACGTCAAACGATCATGCCAGAAGATAAGAGGCCAATCCTGCCAAAATGACAGGAACCTGCCACATATGGTCACACTGAATGCGCGGCTGGCCCTAACTTTATCATGAGGCAGAGGTACAAAAAGAAAAGACTTCCCCTCTCATACGCATGCGCGATAAACCGCTTGCCCTACTTCTCCGCGGAAAGAAACCACACATCATGCTTGCAACACACACAATGAGCGTTATAACCATATTGACATATTTAACTGCAAACTAAACGGTTAAGTATATTACATCTATTAAGCAAGTTGATCATGCTTAGGTGGTGTGTGTACTTCTTGTCCCCTATCTAATTACGAGGGCGGCACTGAAAATTTCGGGAATCAAGGAAGTGACACAACATTACTATTTAAAAATGTATTTATTGCTTTTCGAAGTATTCTCCGCGAAATTTGACACATTTTTCTATACGATGGAACCAATCATTGAAGCAACCATTCCATTCGGAAGTTGGAGTCTCCAAAGTGGCCGTTTTGTAGGCGTCCACAGCTTCTTCAGGTGATGAAAATCTCTGTCCACGCAATTTATTCTTTATTTTTGGGAAAGTATAGAAATCATTAGGGCTTAGGTCGGGGCTGTACGGCGGATGGTCATAATTCTATGTTTTCTTGCTCTAAAAACTCTTTTGTTCTGTGTGCGGTGTGAGAACTCGCATTGTCGTGATGGAGGATGATGCGGCAGTTGCAGTTCTCTTTACGGAGTTTAGAAACGACCTGTGGCAAACAAATGCTAGCATACCATTCTGCATTAACTATTTTAACCGTCTACATTAACCGTTCTTTGTCCCTCAAGAGGAATAGTCGTAACATGGCCGGTTTTGGAGACAAACGTGGCCACCAATTTTTTTGCAACACTCCGTGAACGAACAATTTTTGTTGGCTTTAACTCATTTTCGAACACCCAAACTCGTGACTGGTTTTTTGTTTCGGGTTCGTACGCGTATATCCAGGATTCGTCACCTGATACGATGTTGTATATATATAGTATAGTATATAGCATTTGAGGATCCTGCGTGGAATCTTTTTTAAAAACAAGGAGTTTTCAATTAAAAAGATTTTAATATGACAGGAACAGTGGAAATATTCTATACCCGATACTTTTAGTGCAGCCCTCGTATAAAATTACCTTTACTAATATTGCTATTAGGCATGCACTAAGTATATCCTTCAAAAATCTTAAAACTCAAATATGTACTTCATTTAATTATGTTTAAAGTTTTCGCAATGTAAATCTTAACGTTGGAAACTGTTTTGGCTAATGTATTGTTAACATTCATCTTACATTCAAATGTGATATAAAAGCTGTAAGTTTCTTTGAATAAATAAATTAAAAAAAAATCACTGAACACGTAGTGCTTATAAAAATCGTTGTTTCTTAAAACTTTAATAACTTTATATTGAATGAAGATATCGCAATATTTTTTTAGATAAGGGCAGTGTCTAAGAAACAAAACTTAGAAAATCTAATTGTAATCTATCCAGTAGGTTTTCCGTGATGTGCGCACAACTGCAAACCTCTATACTTTTATACAGTTGCTAAACTATACCATTTTCGATTTGCCAGGGTGTAACCCTGGCAAATCGAAAATGGTATGAGTATGTATAAAGTAACATTTTGTTACTTTATACATACTCATGGTATGAGTATGAATAAAACAAAAGCAACATTTTGATCCAAAAATGTGTTATGTTATAATGTAATTTATTACAACGTTTTTCGACATCACACAATTATTCACATATAATTATGGTATTACGTATCTATTTATACAGTTTACGTCTAATATTAATAAATTCGAAATTAATATCCTATTTAATTGAAACATTTGACGGTGGTGATTTTCATAATTAATACGACAAACATTTATTTATCGTGAAAATAATTGAACACAAAATATGTACATAATACATATAATATTATAGTATAGTATCTACACAGTACTAGTAGTTAGACTGTGACAGTACTCTGTACCACACAGTACATAGAACCGCTGTATAGTCATTTTGTGGTGTGGACCGTGGTGATGGATAGTGGCGTCAATAAAGCGTCAAAGGTGCGAGACTTTTGGTACTGCGACCCTCAATACCTACGCCTACCAAGCGTAGCGATTATGGTAAATATAGGAATACAAAAAGAGAGACCGCAGAAATATAAAAAACACTTCTTTCTTATATCCCTCAGAGAGATCCATGCACTACTCTGTCGTAACTAGGATCAAATCAAGTGAGATGTTAGTGCTTTTAACTTCGCAAATGAAAAAATTCAAATACAGTACACTACACAACAAAGTAGGTACTATGTCCCTTTGGACCCACCCCAGAAAAAAATGTTAGCTGTGCAGCTATGCTCATGATCCAATAGTAGGTTTTACTGGTGCTATGTGTTTATTATCTGGACTGATGATGAAATAACACCCACATTATCATATGTTGGCCTCTCATATAGTAGAAGCGATTTGCTATATCTAATCATTACCCTGGGCAAGCGGCTTGCCGATTGCAGTACCTACTAGATATCCTTTGACGTTGTATCCCATGATACTCGCATATACGATATGGTTGTTCCGTCACCTGTCACGCCACAATATAATTTTGGAATTGCTCGTCGATAGTTAAGTGCGACTTTATGTTTCAAAATAATTTTCTAGATTCTTTTATTTTTTATTTCGCACAATTCGAAAATTTTCGGAAAATCAACCAACACTAGGTGTGGTTAACACATAAATATACACACATACATTCTATAACGCCGATTTATAATATTGAGTACCTACAAAAAATTAATTGATTTGAAGAATAAAATAATATTTATAACAGATGAAAAATTTTTGTTGAACAAGTAGTTCACTGTTTTTTTTTCAATTTCGTAACCATGTTTATCACAAGAAACGATAACTGCAATTAGTTGTGCATAAGGTATAACCTTACACATTTCATACAGCAAAGCATCATTATTAAATATGTCATTATTGTAATATCACTATTGTATATTTTTAACTATACGCGCAATAATTTTAGAAACAAATTGAGAAAAATGAGCTCGTTTCACAGCATTTCGACATATAAGTACATTTACTTTTCAATAGCGATAGGTAAAAAGAGCAAGGAGTAAATTTCATTATGGATATACATAGTCTTTTAGAAATGAGAGGAGTCCTTTGCGCAGCTGTGGTATGTATAAATATGCTATAACTTTTTGGATAAACACACATACAAGACGATTGCACATTAAGCTTACAATAATAATTGTGGTAATAAAACGCTATTTTTGGCTGCTAATAATAAAATTATACTAAATTAATAAGACTACACATCATCATCAGCCTTCGTTATCAACAGCTTGATGCTTGCTGATGATTGCAGAGGTGTTATAACAATGAAAAAATTAAATACAAGTTACTAGTAAAATTATATCGTAAAATGCGTATTTTATTCTGTTTATTTTAATATAAAATTTTGTGATTGTGTTGTGTTTATTAACCAAATTATAGCAGCCGTGTTTGTTTGTGTAAAATCAGCTACTTCTACTACGAGTAGTTCATTTTGTATTTTGATGTGTCGTATCTAAGTAGCGGTCTTATATACATTTGTAACATATACAGTACGAATTATTTATTTTAAAATTAACTATACTAGTTACCAAACTATTTTTTTATTTTAAACAAATTTAAAATAACACCTATGTTAATTATTAAATTATTTCATTCAAAATTATGCACACGTACTGTAAATTCCCATACGCAGGGAAACATAAATACAGATTTGATTGAATTAAATGAGGCTTGAAAAAAATTGCTCATTCGGCTCGATAGAGAAAAAATTGAATGAAATAGTTTAATTTACATTAAATATAATTTGAGCCTGGACTTTGTGCTCTGTTTGCTCTTTGTGTGGATATGTTATTTCTTAATACTATGCAGTGTTAGACAAATATGCGTTAAATAATATTACAATAGGAAATACAATCAAATTGTTTGCCTACGATACTCATTTTGAAAGTAACCTAAATTGCCTTACATAAAATCTTGGAAAACATTATTTACACACAATAATATATAAATGATGAACAACACTTTGAAAATTTATTTCTGAGGTATTTATGTAAATAAAAAATAAAACTATTGTAGCAAGACAAAAAAAAATAAGCGTAGATTTTGTTTTTAACATGATTGTAGTTTTGTATGGAAACAAAAACCTTTAATATTTCCCTTAATTATCACTTTACATGAATATATTAATCTAATCCAACTAATAGTGTTGGTCCTATTTTAATGTAAGACAGCTTAATACCCGGAAGAGTAATTGAACGATTCAGTGGACACTTTGTAGCCCAAGGCATGCAATCCGGATGACGACAAGTTGCTCAGTGATCAAGTGCAGCATTGAGGTGTGCGATGTATAGTGCGCTATTGAGACTGTGGCTAGTGCCACCAAGGTCACTGCAGGCGCGACCAGTACTGTGCGTCATGCCCAGGCACGGCTAAAGGTACGGACACGCCTGCCCCTAAAAGACCGCCCAGTTCTGTGGGAAGAGTTTTTTTATGATTAAATATCACAGAATACCAGCGTAAAATAGTAGCTCAACGCTGCTGTGTTTCGTGTGGTGAGCGTAGAGAACCGGAGACCCCTTTTTACTGGAAAGGAGGCATTTGCATTTTGATTCGTAATCGAGGATAGATGTAAATGTCTATGGGCCACAGCAAACACTTGCCATCGGGTAGACTGTGTGCTCGTTTGTCACCCTTATCCTATACAAAAACAGAAGAAGTAGGAGTGTTCGGGGAAGAGGGGTTGCCATGTTGTGATGGCGTAAGAGAGTCCTTCACTCCATTTTGTCTCGCGGGTGTCGCCAGAGGTAGCTATCAGAGTAGTCTTACGGCTTCCAATAGATGTTACGCCAGATGTAGAACAAGGAGACAATTGATGGAAATTCTTCTTCCCTTATAATAGGAGCGGCCCATATCCAGCAGTGGAATTTTACGGGCTCATGACGATAATGATGTCTGAAGTATGATGTGAAAAGTGGGTCAAAGCCGTTGCTTACCGTATGGTGATGACGTCAAAGCAGCCATCATGGAATCTATAATGACTTTAAATTTAATGTCGTGATAGACTCTCATAATTAGAAAAATTTTATTTTTTTTATTTAGTTTCTTGTTGGGAAAGGACATTGTGGGAAATACTGGAGAAATTTAGCCTGAGGTAGCGTGAGTGTGGCGAGGTGGATAGTTACCTGGCGTGGGCGAGGCGGGCTCGTGCTGGTAGTTGTGGTTGACGTAGGCGTGCGGCGCGCGGTAGCCCAGCTCGTAGCGCGGGTAGCCGCCGAAGCCGCCTTTGCACAGCTCCGCCTCGCCGCCCTCGCACAGCGCCGCCTCCGATATCCCACCTCCGTAGCCCATCGGCGTGAAGGGGCTGAAGCGAGGCCGAAAACAGTTTTAGTGAATAAGACTCCACATTTACAAAGGCGTGTGGTTAAAACTGACAATTATACTTTTACAGAAATCTAAACTAGGGGACTAGGGGCATCAAATTAGGAAATGGACAGCCCCGTCATAACAACTAGAAATTAAAATAATTATTATTTTTAACAAAAAGTAAAAACCGACTTCAAATTGCTAAAAAAAATTATTTATATGCTATCCTTAAGGGAATTGTTGAATGTTTTATCCTTGAAGTATAACCTATTTAATAAAAGAAGAATCATTAAAATCGGTTCTCAATCTGCGTAGATATCATATAAAATTCCTTAAACTTGGGGTGGAAATTTTTCTTCAAAATGTAAACACTTTCTATTTTCTTCCCTTGGGGTGGTCCCATTAAATTTTGAATTCCCCTTAAGGCATAGCCTATTTAATAAAAAAAGAATCAGATAAATTGGTTCACAATCTACGAAGATATCGCGTAACATATATACAAAAAAAAACATACACTGGAATTGAGAACCTCCTCATTCTTTAAGTCAGTTAAAAAAGGCGGTTGCTGCAACTATGGGGAGGTATATATTCAGCTGCGGTAATTGACGAGATAGTAAATGGGGAGAAACGAATTAATTAAATAATAGTTCGGGGAAAAGTTTCTTCGTATTTTGTTTGTATAAAATTGAAGAAAAATGTCTTTGTACTGTTTGTATCTGACTGGTTTTAATATCAATACATATAGGACATTAGGATATTAAGAAAATGGGAAATAAAAAGTAAAAATTACTTTTCCACCATCTTTAGGGTTCCGTACCTCAAAAGGAAAAAAACGAAACACTTATAGGATCACTTTGTTGTCCGTCTGTCTGTCTGTCTGTCAAGACCCTTTTTCTCAGGAACGCGTGGAGGTTCAAGCTGAAATTCATATTAAATACTCAAGTCTACTGTCCCTTGGAGCTGTAAAAAAATCAAACTTGTAAGCCAACGCAATCAAAAGATACAGCCGTTTATGCCGCAAATTTTCGTCATTCGCAAGGGAATCAAAACTTACAGGATACTTCCCTTGAACTCAGAATCTTAAAATTTGGTACGAAGCCACGAATTATAGCACAAATAAAGGAAAAAATGCGAAAAGCATAAATTTTTAGTTACATTATATTATGAAAATATTTTTAATAATTTTCAACTTATATATCGGAACCCTTTTCAGTTCGGGAATTTTGATGACAAAGATACAGCTCGCTCTGGTCGCCCTAGTTACATATGCCTACCGAGACCTTGCATGCCGTCACGAAGCCACCTACCATACAGCACCGCCTGCTAAGCAAATAGCTGCACGTCTTTAAAGATGTGACTCAATTTACTTACGCGACTTAAGAATATTCAACATAGTATAAAAACCAAGGTTTAATTGTTAAGATTGCCCAGTATTTCTGTGAACTCACATTGTCACAGTAGTTAAGTTAGCTTGTGAGTTAGAAAATAAAAGTATTATAGGAAAAAGTTCGTCTCCTTCCACATTAACCCTCATTAAGCTGGCGCAGCCCTCATACGGATAAAGTTGATGCTATATTTAAAAAAAATGGAGCCAGATCGTCATATTAGTAGTTACGACATACCCGTGGAATTGAGTATTGACTACAAAGCAGTCTTGACCCATTTGAAAAAGTCTGGCTGTACAAAAACTATATTTGGGTACCACATAAGCTTACTGAAAGAAATCTCATGAATCGTGTACCTACTCATTTGCGATTCTCTATTGAAATCTAAATAAATTGAACCATTTTTGAAAAGACTAATATGACTGGTGATGAAAAGTGGATCACCTACAACAAGAACGTGCGAAAAATATCATGGTCAAAGGGTAGTCAAGCTCCAAAGACTGCTGTATGTATTGTGGGATTGGAAGGGCATCGTTTATTATGAGCTTTTACCGCAGGGCAAAACCATCGATTCGGATCTTACTGCCAACAACTAATGAGACTCAAGAAAGACATTAAGAAAAAACGGCCGCCTAGCAATATTGAGAGCTTGGTTGGGAAGTGTTAATGCATCCACCATATAGTCCTGATTTTGCACGCTCAGATTTTCATCTGTTTCGGTCTCTTCAGTATTTTCTGGGTAGTGTTAGGGATTAGGGTGTTTTTTTTTAATCAATAATACCAAGATTTCTACAGCAACGGGATTACATATTATGTCACTACCAACAAGAATGCAACAAGTTATCAAACAAAATGGCATATACATATTGTAATTAAATGCAATGAAACTTTGACTAAAGAATGTCTTGAATATGTATATAAAATACTAAGAAACCTTTTCCCCGACCATAAATAAGCTAGAATGAGTAATAATAATGCACCAATAAGAACCACCTCTCAGCACGTGCTATATGGAATGTTGCGACGCTGATACCAGATCTAAGTACAAACATAAATTTCACATGGACATACTCGGACCCAATATATTTATTTGTAGACCATGTTTTATATAATACTGGAATTACAAACAAAAGTGTCTCAGGCAAAAAGCATAGCGTAGTACGCTCGCCGCGCCGCGCATGAGCACGACAGAGGGAAATTGATATAGTGAATGAGTGATAGAATCAACCTGAAAAAAAAAAAAAACAACGCAATAGTAAAAATAAAAATGTTTTATTACTTAAGAAATAACAAACCTGTAAGTATCAACATTGAGAGGCGGCTGATACGTCGGGTGCGGCGGTTGCGTCGGATGCGCGGGATGCGTCGGATGTGTGGGATTCGTCGGATGCGTCGGATGTGTGGCGTGCGTCGGATGCGTGGGCGCGTGCGTCTGTGCGGCGAACGCGCACTCGGGACTGCGTCGCTGTGACCGGATCTTCTCCTCGCGCCGCCACTTCGCGCGACGATTCGAGAACCACACCTTGAGGTCGGCGAATGTTAACAACGCGCGCGATAGTTACGCGCTAGTTTCGCGACGCATAGCATTTTATGGTAGTTACTATTTTCTATATGTTTCAATTTTTTTAGAAAACTTTACCCCCATACTAGGATTTTCTCCTGTATCGTAGAGCCAGTTTTCAAACATAAATTGCACAAGGACAAACATCCAGACCCGAAACAATTATTTGTAGACCATACAAATAATTGTTCCGTGCGGGATTCGAACCCGCGGCCCCCAGCGATGCAACTCATTGCTAAGCCACTGCGCTACGGAGCAATCCAGTTACTAGTTACTACGGAGGGTCTCAGGTTCGAATTGTTTATGATTTTACAATGGTGACAAGTTTTATAACTTTACAGTTGTCTTGAATTCAAATCACAGTCGTCCTCACAAGTTTTATATTAGTTAATAAACATATTTTAGCATTAACTCAATATTATTTTTTAATTTATTTATCATTTACAAGTTGAATACAAAAGTACAAGTAAAATGGCATCCATAAACCACAAAGGTTTGTAAAATTTCGGCTGATGATAAATCATCAGATCTGGTTGAAATTTATATGGAGACGCTCTGGAAGTACCGATGTTCTATCGATAAATAATTATCAATCTGTTTACTAATCGTGTAATCTGTACACTAAACCATACAGTAAGTAGTAAGTTTTTTTATGGTTTCAGTCAAATTGATAATATCCTCCTTTTTGAAGTCGGTTAAAATTATTTCATAAATGCGAGTACGAGTAAAGCGAATTCAATCTCCACTGACACAAATGAAATTGGCAATTCCAGCTTAAAGTGTTGATTTATCACATGCTTGATGATGAAGGAAAAAATCAGGACAAAACCTGCATGTGTGAGAAATTAAGAAAAGTATTTCAAAATCAAAAATGTATTTTCTGCCGACTTTCAAAAAGGAGACGGTACTGAATTCGACTGTATGTTTTTTTTATGTGTGTTACCTCATAACTTTTTACTGGGTGGACCGATTTCGATGATTCTTTTTTTATTTGAAAGCTGGTAGTTCTCAAGTGGTCTAATATGAATTTGATCAAGGTCAGAGCAATAGTTTTTGAGTTATTCTTAATAACTTATATTGAAGTCGGCTGTGCAAAATTTTTAATTATTTTAGGCGGATGTTTGCTCAACCTTAAAACACTCTCAGATATAAGAGTTCTATGCCTATCTGTGGGACCTACGTAGGTTGTTACACTTTTGTTTATTACCGACTTTTGGATTGGCTTGCAATTGGTCCTACTTACTTGTACTTTTGATATAACTGTTACGTCAGGTTGAGGTTATTTAATTGTTATTTAGGCGCGCAACTAGGGGGGCATCCCAAAACTGGATATTTTTGCGCCTTACTCAAATTTTTCATTGAGATGAAAAAATGACGTTGCGAGAAATTTCAGACTCTGATCCCCTCCAAGCTTTAACTCTAGATGGTGTAGCTTGTTGTAATCAACATCAGATTTGATGTGGTTGATGTGTGGTACTTGGACATATATTTCGCCCAGCCGGAACTTCAGCTTAAGCAACATAATTTTTACAAACTATATTGGCGGTCAAGGCAAAAATCGCGAATAAACGAGCATGACATGAGAAGTTCGCCAACACGCACTGAAGCAGCGCAGCGGACAAATTGCTGTCCATAGCCTTCTCCGAAATGAGTCTCCTCTCATGTGCCCAACAGTAGAATGTATAAAGGCAGTGGAATGTATAAAGGCTGTAACTTTACTTTCATATCTATTTATGTTACTTTTTTAATAAAACTGAAGTGACAAACGAACCGACAGTCCACCTGATGGTAAGTGGCCACTGCAGCCCATCAAAACCTGCAACTAACTTCAAACAAAAGCCTATCAGATGCATTGTCACTTCTAAGAACAAAGTTCGACTGCCTCACAGCCTGTAACAACAAAATCCATTTTGTTATAGGCTGTTTTTTAACAACAAAATCATTAAAATTTTCTCCTAATGTCGCCGAATCATTGCTTAAACAAAATGTAAAGGCTAGTTCAAATACGTTTAAATTCCATAGAGTATTGCCAAAAGATATCATTTAAATATTTTAAAACTATTGATGTTAAGAAAACGGCAGACTTATGGGAGATTTCCGTTAAAGTTTTTTTTTTATAGAAGAGGGGGCAAACGAGCATGCGGCTCACCTGATGGTAAGTGACTACCGCCGCCCATGAACAACCGCAACGCCAGGGGAATTGCAGATGCGTTGCCGGCTTTTTAGAAAGGTGTAAGCTCTTTTCTTGAAGGTTCCTAAGTCGTATCGGTCCGGAAAATTCGCTGGTGGTAATTGATTCAACAAGGAAGTTGTGCGAGGGAGAAAACTTCTTCTAAATCGCACAGTAGTGGACCGCCAATCATCCAGATGGTATGGATGGTAACGCGAGTTTTGTCGCCATGTGCGATGGTGAAATTGAGCGGCTGGAATTAGTCCGAACAATTCCTCAGAGCACTCGCCGTGGTAGATGCGATAAAATACGCAAGGAGATGCAAAATCTCTACGCAGTGCCAGTGTATCGAGCCGATTAGAAAGAACTCGGTCGTCGACGATTCGAACCGCTCTGCGCTGGATGCGGTCAAGTGGAAGGAGCTGGCACTGCGGTGCCCCGGCCCAGAGATGAGAACAGTATTCCATGTGGGGCCGAACTTGCGCTTTGTAAAGTTGCAAGCGATGTGCCGGCATGAAATACTGTCTCGCTCTGCTGAGCACGCGCAACGTCCAAGCTTTTTAGAGGCCTATTTGGCCTTCCCTTCCAAGTGACCACGAAACTGCACACTATTCGATATGTCGACGCCAAGGATTCTGATACTAGCTGAGGCAGCAAGGGGAGTGCCTTGCAACTGAGGAGATACGACAAAGGGGTTCTTTTTAGCGGTAAACGCGCAAACTTGTGTCTTCTATGGATTGAACTGGACTAGATTTAGTACTAGATTTAGACTCGACTTCAGACACAAGTTTGTCCCGGTACTCAGCGACGTTTTCCCGAGAAATATTGGCACGGCCAGTAATAAGGCATCACCAGTGAGGTCGTCTGCATAGCAGTGAATGCTACCAGTTAGCAACATATCATTGATATGCAGGAGAAACCGCGTTGGTGATAGCACGCACGCAGCCTTGTGGAACACCAGCGTTGATAGGTTTGAAATCAGAGCATGCACCGTCTACTACGACCTTGATGCTTCGATCAGCAAGGAAACTGGTGATCCATTTGCACAAATTCTCGGGAAGCCCATAAGAAGGAAGCTTCGAAAGAAGCGCTTTGTGCCAGATACGATCGAAGGCCTTCGCTATGTCCAAACTAACGGCCAATGCCTCCCCCATGTACCCTACTGCCTCCGCCCATCTATGAGTCAGATAGACTGGAAGATCACCAGCTGATCGACCTCGACGAAAACCGTACCGGCGGTCACTAATCAGCTGGTGATCCTCAAGGTATGAGCTGGCAGTTTATAATGGATTCCATTATTTTGGAGAACAAGGAGGTGATGGCAATAGGCCTGTAGTTAGACGGGTCTGAGCGGTCGCCTTTTTTAGGGATCGGGTGGATCAAAGCTGTCTTCCATGAATTCGGGACTACGCCTTGGGAGTAGGAGTACCGGAAAAGACGCGTTAAAACCGGTGCCAACTCCGGAGCACACGTCTTCAGCACAATGGGTGGGACTCCATCGAGCCCACTCGACTTGCTGACGTCCAGGGAGAAGAGTGCTTTGCGAACCGAGCGCTGTGTAAACCGCACATCCGGCATGGAGCACTCACATCGCGGGATGGTCGGCGGTGTGTTCCCCCCGTCATCTAGAGTCGAGTTGGACGCAAAAAGAGAGCTCAACAGATCGGCTTTCTCCTTTGCGGCATGGACCAGTGAGTCGTCCTCTCTGTGCAGAGATGGAAGAGATGGCTGACAGAAGTTCCCTTGGACAGCCTTGGCGAGAGACCAGAATGCACGGGTTCCCGAAGGAAGGCGAACTAGCTTCTCGCCAATTCTGCCGATGTGCTCAGACCCTGCCTTGGCAATGACGCTTTTGAAGGACCTGGAGGCGGAGTTATACTTCTTTTTAAGTGCGCTGGTGTTTACATCCCGAGACGTTGATGCGTCAGCCCAGGCCCGGTAGCACTCCTGCTTATAGCGTGATGCTATTTTACAGGAGCGACCAAACCATGGCTGGGATCTGCCTACGATGGGCACCACAGA
Organism: Parnassius mnemosyne; assembly: GCA_963668995.1. Classification (NCBI taxonomy): domain Eukaryota; kingdom Metazoa; phylum Arthropoda; class Insecta; order Lepidoptera; family Papilionidae; genus Parnassius; species Parnassius mnemosyne. The sequence goes on from CAVLGL010000083.1 coordinate 16,672,368, forward strand.
GGATGGAATAAAAAGTTCCATACCCTGAAGTACCACATCAGCAACAGAATTGGCAACAACGCTGGGATCTTCCGGCGAGAAGCAAACCCGCCCCCAAGGGTAGGATGCAGAAAAAGACCGCATCCCGTCTCAATCAGCTGACCTATAGTGCCAAACACGGCGGCAAGCTGCAGATCGCAACTGCGATTGGAGCGTGAGTGGCACCGTACTCCGGATCAGACAATGGTCCGAAGAGCCCAGAGGGGCATCGACGGAGACCTGATATCCGTCCGGATGAGAGGTCAGCAGAAGGTCCAACAGGGAATATACATGGTCTTCCACATCTGGGATCCGCGTAGGCGAAGTAACCAGTTGTGTTAGACCATGTGCCAAAGCAAAGTCATAGACAGATCTACCCGCATGATCGGTTAAACGAGAACCAAGCCATTCAGCGTGGTGGGCGTTAAAATCACCGAGCATCACGATATCTGCGGATGGGACCTGTTGTAGCACGGAGTCTGCAGCCATTTGGACGTGGTCGATGAGTCGGTCTGCGTCGGAATTACCGCTATGGGACCTATAGAGGCACCCGTAGATGCGGGGATGGTCGCCGCTGTCTACGCGCAGCCATAGGGTGGACAGGTCCGTACCTTCAAGACTGCCGAGGCGTCGAAAACAGATGTCCTCTCTGACGTATACGCAAACTCCAGCCCGGGGCACAAAGGAGTGTTCCAATTTGTACCCCGGGTAGGAGAGATATGAAGTATCGGCCGGAGAGGACACCTGAGTCTCGGTTAAAAAGAGCGAGGCCGGCTTCGCCGTCTCTAGATGGTAATGGACAGCGTTAAGTTTGGAATGAAGTCCCCTGATGTTGCAAAAATTCACGGATAGCGTGACAGGGGTCGCCTTGGTTGTATTGCTCCGCTTGCCCCGAGCAGCATTAGTCGCGAGCGGAATTTTGCCCCCCCAGAATACGCGGGGTAGCCTGAGCACCCACGCTCAGGAGTGAAGTAGTTTGGTCGTGGATGCTCAGCGAGGGATTCTCCAGGGGTGCTGGTACCCTCCTGGGGTAGTCTTTTATTTAATTCCACTACCATGTTGAGGGGGGGGGGGGATTGGGCCTCCGGCCACCTGCACTCACCAAGCGCAACTCAGAGGTAAACCTCTACTTCACGCTGGTATTCTGTGAGGTCGTGGTACCACCCCGGTTCGAGCTGGCCCATCCGTGCGATAGCAAAAGCTACCGCTTAGCTCTACCACTGTTAAAAAAAGTGATTTTATCTATGATAGATACAATAGCACTTTATCTAGCCATTATATTTAATACAAGCGTCGAATCTGGTGTGTTTCCTGATTTAATGAAACATCGTAAAGTCATACCTTTATTTAAATCTGGTAGTAAATGAGACCCCGACAATTTTAGACCAATTTCTGTACTACCAACATTTAGTAAAAAAAAAGTTAAAAAATATTTTTAGGTCAGATATTATTTATACTCGCTCTCTATACCCTTCAAAACGGAACGCAAGCACTGCTAGTGGACATAAGAATAGGCAGAAAAGAAGTCCTACTACCTAATAAAATTTAAAATAATGATCTAAAATAATTAAGGTATTTACTAGTTAGAAAAACTTCAAAAATAATTAAAAATTAAAAATTTCGTACAACCGGCATCAATATGAATTATTAAGAATAAGTCAAAAACTATTGGTCAGACCTTAATCAAATTTATATGGAACCACATGTGAAGCACCAGCTTTCAAATAAAAAAAGAAACATCGAAATCGGTCTACCCAGTAAAAAGTTATGAGGTAACACATAAAAAAAACATACAGTCGAATTGAGTACCGTCTCCTTTTTGAAGTCGGTAGAGAACAACTAAAAGAGTCCTACTACTGTGGTAAAATGTGGTTAGACTTACTTGTATCCGAGCTTCAGGTAGACCTATCTTAGCTGCGAGTCGTTCCCGAGCGAAGACATCTGGGTAGTGGGTTCGCTCGAACTCTGACAACGTTTATTAACAAAATTATTGAAATAATATTTAAGATTTTTTTTACTAATCTAAGCCAGCGTTTAACTACAATTCCACCTGATTTTTTCCTCGATTCATAATCATAATGCAGATGCGTTGTCGACTCACAGGACTACGACAGAATACCATGTTACCAGTTAAAGGATCTCCATTTCTCGTCACTTACAATATGAAATACATAAATTTCTTTAGTATTGTAGAGGCTTTTTACCATTTTCATATATAATATGAACAGCTCATGTACAAACACCCGATCCCAGAATAATTATCGGTATGTCAAATACTTGCTGCGTGCAAAAATTAAACCTGTAGTATAACACCAAAGTATTTTTAAGCTACGTAAGCTGGTTCTAAAATTAAACTTTACGCAGTGAAGTCCTCCATCTTATTAACATAGACCAAACAAGAAATATAAGAGTACTGCGTAGATTTCAATTGACACCGAAACTATTTTATTTATTAAATTGTAGTGATAAAAAAACTTGACACCTGACAGTAAGTGGCTACACATCTGTTGTCGCCTCTGAAGTAGTCTAAGATGGAATACATCACCGCCTGTAATTATTCTGGAACTACATGCCCGCACGAACACAAGTACTTCCTTTCTTTCTTTAACAATTCGACCCGTAAACGTCTACTGCTGGACTCACATATGCTTGCAAGTGATTTTAAATTATGTGTGTTCTTACAATAAGATGAGTGTGATTTTTGTTTGTTTCCAGCATCACTTTCAATGTAAGCAGTGCTCCGTCTACCTTTCTTTTATTGTTCTCAGGTTAATAATTAAGTTACATTGCTCACCTCTTTCTAGGCTGTCGATCTGCTCATTAGTGAAGCTAGTGCGGTTCCGTTGCAGCTTTCGTTTGAGCCGCAGTCGCGCGGCGTCGTCGTCCGCGCCACTGGAGCCTGCGTTTGAATTGTCTCCCGAGCCCGTTTCATCGGAGTGCAAGCCCTCTAGGCCTTCTAGAGCTTCTTCACCTGCAAAGAAATAAAATTAAAAAAAACATGCGTGAGTGTCGTAGAAAACTCGGTTGGAACGAAGTTCCTTTCGTAGTATATTATTATTGATAAACGTAATATATTAATGATTAACAAATACAAATCAATTAACTATCGGCGTCTATGAAAATGAAGCGTCATTTAAAATCATAAAAAGTGCGAGAGAGATGGATATTATTCCATCTCGCTCGCACTAAAGAAAGGGGGACGTGACGGAAAAATCTTACACTTTTTCTCGCCTAGCCCCCATCCGTCAAATCAGTACCGTAATTATCGCAATAAGGAACTTCGTTCCAAAAGTTGATAGTATAAAGTCACCAGAAACTAATCAACTTGAAGAATTAGAGTAGAAAACTTGTAATTTATTTGGCATTTGTCCTAGAATAAAAATACTAGAAATAAATTATTCACTGTAGTATGCGAATATATAAGTAAACTCGCCTACGCCAAATTCACCGATATGCCGGGTACACAGCATTGAAGTATAATGTACTTATAGTATATAATAACTCAATGGTACATAGAGTGTTTATATAAAATAGAATTTCCTACTGTTGACATAAACCATAGTATTAAACTTAATTCTAAGGCTATTTATTGGTTTTTTATTCCATTGTATGCCCTGAAATAAACGTCAACGTTTAACAACCCGTTATTAAGTATAAAAAAATTAAAAATGTAATGTACTTCTTTATTGATCTGAGAACAATAAATATCGATTTTTTTTCTGATATCAAAGAACAGTTAAAGCCTACTCGTCTTTGAATTTTGCCATTCTTTATTTCTTTTTCTTCATTAGCTCGTAAAAGTCCACTATTGGGCATAGGCTCTATTTGTAAGCGATCTATTTGGAAGGATTTCGCTAGCCTCCCTAAAATAATTAATCGCAACATAATTCTCTCTAGCGTAACAGCTGTAGAACTTTAAATTGGTTGTAAGTTAACTAACTCTTAACTAAGAGGGCTTAAGAATTTAAAAGACTATCGCATTAAATCAAATTAGGTAAATTTGTTTGCTGCGCACTTTCAGTTATCGTCGCTTTATCGGTGTACGGCCCGCCTCATCCGCCCGCACTCCGCTATCTGATGCTTGTTAACTTGAGAGTTTGCACTCATAATTCATCTACTACTTCACAACTAACTTTGGAAATAGGTGCTTTTGATTTAGTACTTCACGTTATAAACTTCGAAGCTAGCAAAAGTTACGTGAACGTTGTCTCACTTTCGTTCACATTGTTCTCGCTGTTGTATTTGCTTGAATCAACATTTCATTTTATCCATGTAGAGATAATCTTGCAATATTATTGTGATAATTTTCATTTATAAATAGGAATTCCTATATATCAATAGGAATTCGTTTTTAATCAATAAAATAACAAACTTTCCATAAGAAAATATTTGTAAAGTTGTTGGTACTGATTAAAAATTATTTTCTATGTTGAATCCAAGAAACAAAGTATTTCTATAGAATGGAGACCGTGGCAGAACTTATCCCCGAAAGTTGCCAACGAAGTAAGCGCAAGTAATGATTAATTCTCAAAACAAACGGTTGATAGCGGTAGGATTTATTCGAAATGTCGCGATTTTCACCTTGCTTCTGAGCTTAGAAGTTTTGAAGGAAATTTTAGGACAAATAATATTTTTCGTATAAATGAATTTTTAAATTAAATTATACTTATTTAATAAAACTATTTTTTGTAGATTATGATATTATATTTATGTAGATATATTTGTTTGGTAAATATCCGCTTTGTTTCTTTTATTTAATTAATATTTTGCAGACTTTTTTTTTTACTTAACCCTTTAATGAAAAGAATTCAACGAGTTCAGTGCTACGCACAATTTTGTCTTGTTGCTATTCTCCACGAGATGGCGCTATATGTTGGAAGTTATTTATTTAAATTTAGAAGTTGCAAAATAATAATCATGTTTGTCATACATCTCGACAGGAGGGATCTATAACTTCACCTCACCCCACGGTTATTTTATAATATTTGAATGGCATTTTTTATAATATTTTATCCAGAGTGACAAATACAAGCTAATCACAATCAATAGGAAAGTGGCTCATGTACACATGCAACCAATTTTAAAGGTAAAAAGATGCGCTATCACTCCAGACAAAAATGGAATGCCTCACAGACGGACTTTCAAACCGAAATTCAAGAGTGGAATCACTGATGTTTAGCGGCAGAAATAATTAAGATCGTGACAGCTACAAAGACGTACCTCTAGAGCTCTAGACAGACATAAACGTAGCCCTGCTAGTATTTAATTCATGAGAATATGAAACGAATAAGATCACGGATTATGATAGATTGTGGATAACCATCAAATATGTCAGTAAGTCAGACTGTAATAGACATTTAAGAGAAAATGCAGGCCGAGAGACTTTTGAAAATTAGGTATTTGAACAAACTATCGCTGTCGCTCTGCGAGCGCACGGCGTCCGAGATCCGACTGAATAGCCTAAATAAAAAGGCATAATTCGAGGTTTGGCTCTCTACCATTTCCTCCTCCAATATTGGACCAATTTAAAAGATATTTCATTAATTGAATAAGAAGGATATACAATGTTTTTCTTTTTCAGTATTAGTTATCAAATTTGAACACTAAATCTGTGTTGACAGCGGTCTGTTTAGACAACAGAAGCCTTAAGGGAAGTTACGCAATTTTCAGCATTTTTTAAGGGTTCTAGTGCTTATAAAGATAATGTATCCTTAAAAGAGAAAACATGGAACATAGAAGAGGTTGATATTTATTTTACTGTAAAAACTCATTGCTATAAGGTCATAAACCAGAATGAAAACAGGCGAGAGCGTTTGTATGGAGAAAAGAACACCCGCATTTCCTCTTAATATCGAAAGCGTTGTGATTATGATTAAAGTGTAAATCTTTATGTTAAACTGAAAATGTAGAGCGCTGATGACCTGAATTTACCAAATCTATAATGGGTACTTTTAAAACTAATGTTTCGAGGTAGTTATTAATTTTTAATTCGTTGTTTATCAGTGAAATAAAGCAATTTTTTTTAATTAAACACTAAGTACATAATTTGCTTGTATGATAAATTATGTAGTTGCGCTGTAAACATAGCTGCGGTAAAATAATATACCTTTATAAAAATATAAGTATTTAACGACTCACTGAACATTAAACTAAGGTTATGTATGACGTCAACTACGATTGCGCAACACTTAAGTTTCGACTACAATATAATTTAGCATGAAAAGTATTTTTAGCTGGAACCTTTACCGGTTTGAGGACGCAAGCGCGAGGTTATGAATGGAGGAGATTTTAAGAGCTAGGTTATTCTGCGGCGTGTCCGCATTAGTAATCCGCTAAGGAGAATTCGCGGGCCGTGCTGTCTCGCGCCACCCACTATCATGGGACATGTAGCGCGACCAGACTGACACGATATTTGATTTTTTTTGAATAAGATATTAATCTGTGTATGTAAATTATGACCATAATTTGATTTTAATTATCTTTATCGATCATATTATGTTGTCTATTATATTACCCGGAGAAAAGCGTCAGTAGCCTCCAAATAACATATTTCAGTAGCCCTTGAATTAGCTTCGGAAATAATTTGCATAAGTGTTGAGTTTTATGGCATTATATATGCATTTCATTCAAGTTCAATTTACATGAACGCTGCTAAACTTAATATATACTTATGCAGGTATTTAATGGTTTATTTAATACGTAGTAAAGGTATGAACAACGCAATTTTTACGTGGTAGAACCATGCTGCAGATAGCAGCTTTACACTGCTGTGTTTCATATGGTGAGTATAGAGAACCGGAGACCCTTTTTACTGGAAAAAAGGCATTCCATCTTAGTCCTCACGGGTGACAACGCATCTGCATTTTGATTCGTAATCGAGGATAGATGTCGATGTCTATGGGTCACAGCAACCAGTGACCAGTGCAGTTTATGTTTATAGGATGACGTAAAGAAGTAGCCCCTATTGATTAGTTAGAACTTTTTGTATAAAATTGAAGTTATAAACGAACTTAGAATCAAATTGATAGTAACTGGTTTACTGCAGTCCATGGACACCTTCGGCCAACTTTAAGCAAAGAAAGGCTATGGTGGAATGCCTCACAACCTGTATCTAATTATACTGGCTCGTTATACTCTTCTGACCGAAACACAGCAGTGCAAGCACTATACTATGTAAGCATCCTATTCGGTAACTTTTATGGCCGCATACATTCAATGTTTTATGAAGACGTGGATTTCATATTAAAAGGACGTTTATGGAAAATTTGACTACGTACCATGTGACGTAATTAAAAAACTGGCTGCTCCGTTACAGTCCTTTAGGTTCAGATCCCGACAATAGTTGTTATATATAACAACACAACAACTATTGTCATTATATATAAAATAATGTTATATATAATGACAATAGTTGTTGTGCAAAACACAATTAGCTGTTTTCGGATCTGGATGTGTTGTCATTGTCTCCGTGTATCTGGAGTACAGTCTGCTTTAGCATCCAGCTGACCTTTGATGTTTTTTGCAAAAGAGTTACATCAAGTACAGGTAGGTTATGAGTGTCTTTGTATTAACGTGCATAGTTGTGGTAAATTAACACTTTATGAGCAGTTGATAGCGTCCGAAAGCATTCCGAAGTAGACGCCGTGTTCGAAATCTTTCTTAATGTTTAGTGAACGTTGTAATTCCACGATTTGATATTTTATTCAAAACCAAATGTTTAAATTCCAGACATTATTCACAAAAGATTCAACTAATTGTAAACGAATAACTTTGGTAATTTTTCTTATGTATAATCTGTTAATTGAAGTATTAGCTTCTACCAATTAACGTTGATGTTGTTTATTAAAACAACATCAACGTTTAGGTACTAAGCAATAATTAAAAGTGACGTTTTATAGAAATGTTTACTTACGGGCGCTAGTTTCCATGATACCTAGCGTAAACTAAATTGAATAAATTAAGTTCAAGTGTCAAGAGTGCACGGTTTTCGCGACGCTACACTCGGGGGGTAATAGGGAGTTACAGGAGATGGGGGGCGAGAGAGGGTGGACCGTAACGCGCGCGTTCATGCAGAAACTGACGATAACGCGGGCCCGGCCTACCACGTAACCCTGCCGAGTGCGATAGCGTTATCGCGCGCTTAAAAATGTATGGCCAATAATGGTGTCGCGTTTTGACAAGGTGCAATTTACTCACCGTTCGAGTGTTCTACGTTAGCCAGATAAGAACGGTTAATTTGAATTTTCGTGACTGAATTATTTTTCTTGGACATAATTTATATTGAGTGGGTTAATAAGAAAGTTTTGTTAGTTGTATAATTGAGTAATTTAAAATTACAAGACATGAAAGAGTCTGTCTTAAGGACTTCACACATTTATTAGGTTGTAAGGCTGTTGTTTCATTAAAATAGTACAAGTAATATCAATTTTAAACATTGATTGTATATGTGCTGGGAGTTAAAGTAAAAGCCAACTTCAATGAACCCAAAAAAATATTAAAATTATTTCGACGAATAGCTTCTGAAGTCGGTGCTAAGATATGCTTAGTTAGTGTATTAAATAATTAAAACCCTGACTTTCGAAGCTATAACGTGAAAATTAATTTATTATTAAAGAAACATTTTAATTTTTATTACCAAAAGTTAGGAATTTTTTTTACTCTTTTGAGTGGAATAAGGAAAATCAAATCTCAAGAAGAACAAGAATGTCGTCTAAACATTTGCAATAAATATCTACTTAATCCCCTATTTTCAATATTATGAGATTATCCAAAAAAAAAAATATCAAAATCGGTTCACAATTGACGAAAATATCGTGTTACATATGAGTATATAAAAAAAGAGAAAATATACAGTCGAATCGAGAACCTCGAACCTCCTCCTTTCTTAAAGTCGGTTAAAAATAATTTATGCTTGAGGTCATAAATGGAGCTTAACAAGTCGAGTAGGGCAGCAGGGTCTTCTTACTGCCTAACCTTAAAAGAAATTATTAATTCCTTACCAAAATAGAGGAGGCCTGTGCCCACCCGGAGGACGTAAGAAACTAAGTAAACAAGAAAGAAAAAAAGTTTTATAGGAATATAGTTACATAAAAAAGACTGTCGTAGCGGCTTTATGCAATTTGAAACTAAAAGTCTGATTCCAAAACGTAACCATAATTTAAAAAAAATTATTAATTTATTTCACGTTTAATTGCATAATGAATACCTGATTAAGTTTTCATTAAAACTTATTACGTGGATTTATTTTTCACAAATATAATCGAATTTACAATCAGCCACCATATGGTTAGTCGATATTGAAGGCAGACCGAATCATGACCACATACATTTTTTTATGCACTGAGTTTGTTGGTGTGATAGTACCTACCTATATTAATAGCTTGCGTAGAAGGTTTTCCGATGATCACCCCTCTCATTTCCACCAACCGCGTCCTACACTGCAACGCTTCCGTGTACGCGTGACGTCATGATGCTATCGATAAACCTTGGATGGACGTTGTATATCGTCCAGCAGATAATCTATATTTTGAAAAAGGCGCGAAGGAAGATACAAGCTTAAACTCTCCGATAATACCACCTGTATTGTATTATTTTATTCTTTAAATTTTCAGTATACGGATTTATTTAAGCACGTAAAAATTAAATTGTATCTAAAACCTTAGTCCATAGAGGTGACAACGCATCTGTAGCCATCTTCGTTGAATGGTACCTATCAGATGTAAGGACTGTAAATGCCTTTCTGGTGAACTTAACAGTCGTTCGTTTCTTCAATTTTATTAAAAAAATGCGATTGGTATTGTGAATTCCGATTCGCGTGCTGAATGTAGCAATTTTGGTAAATTTTGCTAAGTTTTGATATTGTGATGTTCGGACTATGTATTTTGAGCATCCGTTTTATCAGATTTAATAGGTGCATTTTAAATCTATTAGGCCGTAATGAGTTTTACCTTTGTCTTTTTCTATTAAAAAGTAAGTAACCTACAATTCGTGCCAATTTTATCGCATCTAACGAGACCCAATTTGTTTGTAAGTTTATTCACTCGTTTCTACTTCAGCATAAGTAAGCCAGAATTCCCCTGGCAATTTGTTACGTCGACAGCTAGATGTCATTCGTTGTATCAGGAGCCTATCTGTCAGTGCTGGCGCGCGAAAACATTAATGTTTCATGAAGGCTCGCTACGTTATAATGCGTATAGATCCGTATCACATAATAGACGTGTCTCTATTTAACGTCACTCAACACGGGATGGGGCGTGATAGTAGCATTTCGGGAATCGGGTTGGTCACAGATAATAAATATTTATGGATATCCGATAGAATGAACCACAGATTTAATTTTGTTTTAATCAACATCAATTGCTCTACTTGATTTGTTTCTAGTTTAACAAAACTATAGAAAATTTACAGAAAAGTTACAGAAAATATAAAATTTAAAAATACTTTTTTATATTATCTCGCGTCATTTTTTAGAGGCAACAATCTATATCTGCAATTATTTTTTATTGGTTAGTCTAAAATTAAAATCCTATATTGTTTCGTGACGGCAGATAATATTAAGACTATACATGTAAAAGTCTTCATCCTTTTCTTTACCATAAGCCCGCAAAAGCCCAATGTTGGATATGGGCCTCTTCCGCTACAGATAGGATTTGCTTTACCTTATTCGTCACGCTTGGCAGTCGGATTGTCGGAGTACCAGACGTCTCGCACATTTAAGGTTACTGCCCGTCACTGCTCTGAGTATAATATATACCTTTGGTATAAACGAGGTTGTTAAAAAGGCATCTAGCTAAATCCATTGAGTTATATGTACTACGTACTAGAGAAGCCATTCTAAACAAAAAATGTGCACTACTCTGTCTTCGCGCATGCGCGGGAGATAGTAGAGTCGCGCATACGCAGTTGCGCCACCACAGACTAACTAGTAGATTAAAAGCACACTTATGACACACTATACGGATTGCAGTACAGTTCAGTTGAACATAGTGTATGTTCGGAATGCGAAATCTAGTACGTAGTACACATATATCGCTGGCTAAATCTAATATGTGTAAAATTGTTATAAAATATTTGAGGTTTTTTTGTATTTTATTGCCTTCTGTCATTAACTGCATGTTAACAATAATGTTGTATAGTTAATTGATGTATTTAGGTATTAAGTGGCGATTATTTGTAAAACTGCTTTTAGAACAACGCGATTTTTCAAAAGTTTAATGAAATTTTCGGTGACTAAGGTGTTATATTGATATGTACAATGTGGATGATAATATTGAGTTTTTGGAACCTAAATAACAAGCAGATAAACGATTTAAAACGCATTTTATAAGACCTTTATCAATGGTCACATATTATTTGTTATAATTAAAGTGTCTACTTTCCGGCAACGAAGAAAAGATGGCGGTCGAGCCATAAACAAAACGTGCGGTGTTGCCTTATCGCAAAAATGTCATCACTATGACGTGTATTTCATTCGCCGCGATTCCCCAGTGCTTTCCCTCTGGCATAGGGAGTGAATGTTTTGTTTGTGTGATATATTTTACCTACTGATATGGCCAGATTTACCCCTGAAAAGTATACCTAATAATAAATTTGCTTTGTGATGCAAGATTCATCATTACAGCCAGTTGTGAAAAATAATAATATTTTTTTAAAATAAAATTAATTAATAAAAGATACTGAAAAAAGTAAAGAATTGTATCGTGTAATGTGTATAAAAATTATCATAAAAGGGCAATAAATGAATTTTGCAAGATTCAGATTCAAGTCACGTGTCGGCCATTTTGTCGGAATATAGCGGGAAAAGGGCCAAAGAGACGGTTGAATGCGTACAGGTGTCACATACTAAATTGACTTTTACAAGGAAAAAGTTTGTAAAAATTAATATTTAACAAAGGAATACACTTATGTCCTAATATAAAAAAAGCACAGCACGGAATTATATAATATAAAATACTTGCTAAGAATCCGTTTGTATTCATTAGTAACAACCGTAGGGTCATTAAAATTATAGGTATCAGGTAGGTAGTACCTATATATCTACTGTTATTCCTAATGTCAACTATGAAATAGAATAGATTAGAATAGAATATTTTTTATTCAATATAAATTATAAATAAACTTGTTAACTTACTAAGCATCGCTCCGTTAGTACTATTATTTATTGTGTCATTGCACTGTACTTTACATAATATGAACAGAATGACAGGGTGTTACATGGAAGTGTACTACATAGCGACACGCTTGTGTACAAGTATATATTTTATGTGTGAGTTTTGCGCACATAACCGTCGGGGAATATCCCCATATGTCATAGTGTAATTATATGTGTGTTGTTTATACACGCGGGCGGTGCAGTGGGGCGGCACTAACTCGCCGGAGGGGACCGCCTACGCCCCTGCCGGCCTTTTTTACTCCTCTTGTTTGCCGTGTACGACGAATTATGTCGATAGCAGAACTAATGGGTGGCGTGTCGAACGAAAAATATGTTTATCTACGAATGTAGGTTTACACACAGAATAAAGTTTAGACTGGTGCGTCAGTAGGTATTTTAATTATTATTAACTGTTTGTAATAGATATTGTTCATTGAAATAATAAATATATCAATTTATTTATTTCCTTCATGGTTTTGGGCTTAGTTGTTTGTCAAAAATTTGGAACACTCATATGCGATTTCGTAGTATTTTCTGCATAGTTCACACCATTACCGATTAGGTACATTGGTTTTGTAGCATTAATATACTCAATTCACAAGGTGGTCTCTCGGTGGAGCCTCGAAAACAGATATAGAACATTTGAATCAAGATGTAATGTTTATTTTGTACTAATATTAACTCCATCTTGGTAATATGGAAGATTTAATAGCTGGTAGTATCTAGTAACTTTTTTTTCTACCGACTTCAAAAAGGAGTTTAATTCGATGATTCTTTTTTCATTTGAAGCTTCTCATGTAGTCCCATATAAATTTGATCAACGTTTGACCAATAGTTTATGAGTTATTCTCAATAATTTATATTGATGTTGGTTGTACGAAATTTTTAATTTTAAATTATATAGAATAAGGGTGACAAACGAGCACACAGTTCACCTGATGGTAAGTGGTTGCTGTGACCCATAGACATATACATTTCTCCTCAATAAAGAATCAAAATGCAGATTGTCACCTTGAGGACTAAGATGGAATGCTTCTTTTCCAGTAAAAAGGGTCTCCGGTTCTCTACACTCACCATACGAAACACAGCAGCGTTAAGCTACTATTTTACGCTGGTATTCTGTGAGAGCGTGGTCCTTTCTTAGTCGAACCGACCCATTCGTGCTACTACTATACAATTAATATAGCTTCAGCATTGCTCTACCACGTAAAAAAACATCTTTGAAGAATAAAATCGATTGTTTCACAGCCTGTAATTTCTCTCTCTACCCTTCACACCAGAGAACACAATGCAAGCATGGTTATTTGACGGTAGAAATATGTTAGAGAGCGTTTATCTTTATTAGAAGGGGCAAACGAGCACACGGCTCACCTGATGGTAAGTGACTACCGACGTCCATGAACTACTGCTAATAAGGGTGACCCTTATCCTATAAAAAAACGCATCTGTAGTCTTCTTTGTTTGAAGTTGGTTGCAAGTGTCTATGCACCATAATACCCTCTTACCATCAGATTGACTGTAAGTGTGTTCGTCACTTTAGTTTAATAAAAAAAATATTTTTGCTGATAAGCAGCAGTGCACTTATAACTTAAATATAAAAAACATTAAGAAAAAACTTAAAATGTACTTTTTGGGTAATTTATAAGAAAGAATGTTACTACTTAAAACAGCGTATATGCGTTTGTTCAGGTCTTAATTATGCTGTAATGTTTTCTTTTTACAAACTAAATTAATTATACTTTAATATAACGTCGACTCAGGTCGCGTCATCAAAAACCTTAGTGGTTTTCTGTATGCCTTTTTAGGATAGTTTTTTGTAATGCTTTGTAATTTGGTAAATAAATTTAAAAAAAACTTACTGCCGTGTTCTGATATGAAGGGTGAGATCCCGTTATGATTACAGGCTGTTAGATATTTCATCTTAGGCCTCACAAGTACCAATGCCTCAGTATCTTTCTTTGTTAGAAGTTGGAAGCAGAGGTCCGTTGGGTTTTTGTAATGTCATAAACACAGTTTATCAGTGTCTTATTTTAAGCATTCTAATAAAATTTTACATATAAAGTTAGAAATACGGTAGAAAGTTTGAAGGTAACATAAGTTGTCCATGGCCGTAAGTCGCGGCACGACCACGAAGACGTGAAAAAACGGTTGGCGTTTTCTACGCTTCATCTACTGCAACAAGTATACTACATTAAGCCTATCACCTTATGCGTTTTTATCTAAAACAGCTCAGGCTGTAAATTCAAAAAGTTGTGGGTTCGAATCCGCGATTCGACTGCTGTGATGAACCGCTCTTCACACAAATCTTTTAAAGCTTACTTGGAGTGATTAACGGTATCATTAGTAATGTTATTAACGATAAAAGTATTCTTTTTATAAAACAAAAAAAAAATCAGTAATTCGTTAGTACCTAAATATGAGCAAATATTATTTTTCAACGTAAACGGCTACCAGTGTTATTGGTAGTAAATTATATGGTTATTTAGTTCGCCTACAGATTAAACACAAGTAGGCAGACGTCCCGTAAGCAAATTAACAGCTATAATTACATGTAAAACGTATGAACGTTGAGGGGACCCACCGAAACCGCCCTTTAGCGAGCGTTTTCATGTTTTATAATCCTGTTTCATGCGTTATTGGCCTCGGTGAACCCTTTGTGCGGCTCGTTCGCCCGGACACGCTGCGGTCCTTGCTTAACTCGGAGTGATCGTAAATTGTCATCAATGGGAGAAGCGCACGTTTCGGAAACGTTAGCGTTTTTAAAAACTGTTTCTTTATTAATATGGTACTATTAAATTGCATTGCTTTTAAGGTTTGGCAATTAGGTCCTGGATTAACGCATGAGGTACATTGGAAAAATAAAGTTGATGCGGGAAAATGGGCGTAAAGGCGTTTCTGTTTCCACTGAAGCCACTCTTTCACTGAAGTCTGAGGCTATTATAACGTAATATATCACTATAATTAAAAGTTCCTTTGGATTTCTTGTTAATTCGTAAATTAGTAAAAGAGTGTTGAATAAAAATGGTTCTATTCCTTTATTTTTTCTGAACATTCATATGATATCTTTATTTCTGCATATTTCAAAAGGTCATTTTAGTGAATTACTCTTGAATCACACGCTGAATTCGACATAAATTACTTAAATCATTCTGCAGCAGTGAATTAATGGCCTTATAATGATGGTGCTTATTTTTCAAAGGTGGCCAGTCATACTGTTTAGAATGCGATTAAAATACTAAAAAAATAATAAAAATATAATTGGTAAAGATATTAATACTACATACATGGGTTCCCTTTAAGCGTTCACCCCTATTAGTAGAACATAGGATACCTCTGAAAGGGTGATACGTAATGAAGGCGGATTTAATTGCTATTTTGCTCGCGTGTATGCCTCCGTCCCACTGAGGGTCCCAGCTCTTTTATACCGTTTCAACGGGTTTTGGAACGTATCCGGTGCGAGGCTCTGATATTTATTTCATTTGCGAAATTAGATCTTGTTTATGTGGTATTGATATCGCTATTATTGCGTTTATTTATCTTTATACGATTATTCACTTCTAATTGAAGGGGCTTGGGTGTTCCTTAGCGTTTGATTGTCACAAAAATATAATATAAATACATTTCTTTTGACGATCGGTTCGTGTAGTTCTTTCGTGATTATTTGTAATTATAAAGGCGCAATCTCGGTTGATTGTTAATAGAACGAAGCTTGACCGTTTTTTTTTACTTACTTAGTTGACAATAAAAGATAAAAGAAAAGTACATTGTCATGAAGGAATGCGAGGAAATCTGTGTAAAATAAAAATTTACTGTGACATATATACAGGATCGTTAGCACCATTACATACATGGTACCACGACCTCACAGAAAACCAGCGTGAAGTAGAGGTTTACCTCTGCGTTTCGCTTGGTGAGTGCAGGTGGCCGGAGGCCCTTTTTACTGGAAATGAGGCATCCATCTAGGTCCTCACGGGTGACAACGCATCTACATTTTGATTTGTGGATTTGTGTTGAATGGAGGATAGATGTAGATGTCTATGGGCCGCAGCAACCACTTACCATCAAGTGGACTGTGTGCTCGTTTGTCACCCTTATCCTATAAAATATATATATATATATATATATATATATATATATATATATATATATATATATATATATATATATATATAAGATAATAGGAGATATAGATATCTATGGGTATTTGCTTATCATTGTACTGTACTGTACTGGTGGACTACGCGCTTGTTTGTTATCTTAATTAGTAAAGTATTTACCGATTTTTACCAGCAATAATTCGCGAGGCAATTGTAATTTAAAAAAAAACATATACTAATTAGCAAAGATGGCTTACTACCAATAAAATCCGGTTGTGTAATATTACATCCATCAGATGAAATATTACACAACCGGAGAGAGACCCTTTTTACTGAAAACGAGGCATTCCATCTTAGTCCTCACGGGTGACAACGCATCTGCATTTTGATTCTTAATCGAAGATAGAAGTAGATGTCTATGGGCCACAGCAACCACTTACCGTCAGGTGGACTGTCTGCTAGTTTGTCACCCTTATCCTATAAAAAATCACTAACTGACATATTTTCTACTACATATCATAGAGTCTTTATCTGCATATTATAAGAAATGTATGTGTATGTGAGTAGCCAGTAAAAAATCTGGACTAATGTATGTATGTGTGACGAAATGACCAAAATATATTTTAAATTGCAGAAATATATTCATATTAGTATACAAAAAGTTATTTTACACCACACGTAGCGTAAGTTAACAGACAGTAGAGACAATCATCCTTTAAATCAATTGAAAAACAGTCTACCTTTCTATAACTATGATTTAAGGAACTGCTAAGGAACTTGGCGCCCGTTCAGGTCTCTCCTCTTTTATACCGGTGACATCGACAACCCCGATCGTTGTCAATACCGAACTTGGCCCCATTTTCACATTTATGTTTTTGGTGGAATGCGTTTCATATTTTTAGTCAATGTTATAGTTATGCAAAATTGTGGTACACAATATAAGCTATAATTAAGCTGTAATTATTATTATATAATTTTTAAACTTAATAATAATAATAAGAAACTAGCTAAATGCAAAAGAGTGGAAACGCATTGCAATATTTAAGTAAAAAATATTAACTTTACTTCTTTTACATACATTTGAAATTATTGTGAGTGAAAGCATATTATTATAATTTAATTATTATAAATATGTACTTAAATGAACTGCTGGACAGGTCGTTCAGCGCTGGAACAATGATCGACTATATCTATAAAAAATAGTGAGTTATAATATACTCTAGTATCACATAGTTCTCGATAGTATAATTTATAAACAAAACAGACGTAGCCTATGTAAGTTGAACACATAATGTACACGTTTTCCGTATACATTGTATATCGGCACGTTCAAAGCGTGGCGGCAAAGCGGGAACGGCACTAACCCTTTGATCTACCGTTCATACGGGTTAGGTATAATCTGAACCTAAAACTGAAAGCCCTTCTATTTCGGTAGACTGTCTTGGGGTGGCTTGGTATGTTTATGTGTGTTTCAGAGGTGAAATTCTCTCTGTTTTATTCCTTTGGATATTAAAAGATCAGTTCTACCGTGATGCTCATATATTATGTATTTAAATTAATCTTATGAAAGGATGTGTGCTGTTCATTTAGATTGTTAAACAGAGCGTTTATTTAGTTATAAAAATTACCATTACCTGAACTGCCATCTTGTCTTTCTATTTGAAATACTTAGTCCAGTTTCTTTTATGAAATGTATATAGGTATAAATAATTACAATAGATGTACAGTGTACATGTTGTCTCTAGCCGAGTTTAAGTAAGTAAACGATACATTTTTAATTTACTACTTATTATTTTTAATTAACTACTTTCTTTTAAAAAAAAATCACTGATATTTATGTAAGTTGTCGTTACCTGTAAGAAGATGAACACGTAGCAGTGTTTTTTCGCAGTGTTGAGTTATATTTTTGTTAGTATTGTGTATCATCTGTTAGTGATCCAAATAAAGAGAAAAACATTACTTTTTTATGCTAAGGTTTTGTATTTAGAATTACTAGGTAAACATTGATTATGTAATGAGTGTTTAAGTTGATATACGCATACTATTTCTGCATTGTTGCAACAATAGTTGGTGTATTGAAATAAATACATAAAGATTATAATTTCTCTATATATTTTTAAATCGATTAATGACTTGTTTTCTCTATTATTGCTAGTTTCCCTTATCTATATTTTTAATAATACGTATTTTTAAGTTACTGAATATTATAATCCTATGGCCGGTGGCAAAGGAAAATGGCGTGAGTTCGTGAGTGAACTTTTATTCTATTTAAAAAAAATAGATATAATATTAGATCCATGTTTTCAAGAAATTTATGATTACGGCCACTTAAAACTCAAACGGAAGATTTATTTTAATTTACGAAATGTTATAGAAAGGCTTTTAACATGTACCTACTTTATAATAATCATAGAAGAAAACGAACGACCGTGGCCCATGGAGTGGCGTTGAAAGAATAGGAACAAACCAAGCCAAAAAAATTGCAGCAGCTTATCCGCCTGCCAAGAGTGGCAACTATGGCAATTATTCCCCTCAAGAAGCAGGATATTTGGAGGCCTATGTTCAGCAGTTTTACTTTGATAAGCTGTAATAAATGAATGAAGTAATAGAAGAAAACAAAACAGTTCTTGAATACAAGAACTTCTATAGATTGGAGTCATCGAACACTAACAAAAAACTAGATACACAATCAGTGACAAAAAATGTCCTTACCGAATGAGCGCCCCCTCGAACATTTGGGTGCGCTTTTAATTTGTACGTAGCTTTGTGAATACAACTTTAGACAATGCATTTAAGGTTGAATTTATATTAACGTATATTTATTTCAACTAGAATTACGTCAAAACAATTGGCGACAGTTTTAGAAAAGTTTTACATGAGATTGTGTATCTAGTTTTTTATTAGTGGTCAATGTATGGAATACAAAAGTATTACATTCATTTTAATTTAGTTGTTTATGTTTGTATGAGCGCATTGAGTTATATGTACTACGTACTAGAGAAGCCATTCTAAACAAAAAATGTGAACTACTCTATGTCTTCGCGCAAGCGTGGGAGATAGTAGAGTCGCGCATACGCATTTGATTTAAGCGAGTTGCGCCTGCGCTGTCAGTTTTTAATTTAAACTTTAATTTGAAATCTTGTATTATTTGCGCCGCTCCACACTGCATGTATATTGAAACCACAGACTAACTAGTAGATTGAAACCACACTAAATTACACACTGTACGGATTGCAGTACAGTTCAGTTGAACATAGTGTATGTTCGGAATGCGAAATTTAGGACGTAGTACATATATATCGATGTATGAGTGCTTTTATCGTAGTTAATCCTCAATTTACTCATGTGGTTAATCATCGCATTTACGCACCTCAGACGTAACATTGTTTTTAAATTATACCTAGTGACAAACGAACTCAGTCCATGAGACACTTGCAGCTTCAAATAAAGAAGGTAACAAGTACGTTGTCATCAATAACAAGACCGCCTCACAGACGTCACCATACTGGTTCTCTATACCCGGATCTCAGACCGTGCACGCACTGTTATTAGTGGCAGAAATAGGTTAGAAGGTAGTACCTACCTAGACGGAACCCCAGGTAGAAAAGGAGTCACCTAATTGAAGATGCGGCGTGAAAATACATTATATTATTAATTTACTCAAGTAAAATTTTACATTTCGAAATATTTCAATGAGTAGCGTTTCATCACCATCATTACAGTCCTTCACAAGTCCACTGCTGAACATAGGCTATCCCCAAAGAATGTTACGAAGCGCTTGAGCCACGCATTCAACGACATGCATGTCTTAACAGGTCGTCACTGATGGGGAAGCAAGTTTATTGAGTGGGAGCCTAGTACCGGTAGGCGAAGTGTGGGCTCCCTCCCCCCCGCAAGATGGAGTGATGACCTGGTAAGCAAAGACACGCACGAAGTCGAGTAGAGTTTATCAGTCTCAAACTCTGTGAAAAGCTATGTACACTTAAATAATTTGATATTATTAAAGCTATCACGTTACGTCAAATGTCATTTGTATCACAAATACATAACATAAAAAAGACCACCCGCTATCACAGCGCTACGGCGACGTGAAGTGTACGAGATACGTAGTGGCGTGACATTGTTATAATATTTCCCGGCTGTCTGTACGTCGCTCGTCGCCTGAGGACGAGACAGGTTCGCCATGTGGCGAGTTTCACGCGGACAATTTATTAATATAAATTGTGCAAACTTCGATTAAATCCAATAATGCGGATTGTTTTTTGTAGAGTTACATGTTTATAGACTCTACATTACAAGCTTGCTATATCACAAATAACTCGTCGACATTAAATTCATGTAAATTCTGAAAAAAAATATTACAATAATATTATCTGTCATTCTGACTGAGTTTCTTCTGTCAGACAGCCTTTTTAAAATTAAAAAGGCTCTTTTATAAATGCATAATTTACCAATAGTCATCCATTGCTTTAAAGAGTTGCCCGTTCAGTTCGTAAAAAATTATTAGAAAAAAAAAGGGGAGTATTCTGTCACTTCTACAACTAACGAACTAAATAAGACGACAGCCATATTATTTTAAAATCCAGCAAGCCGTTTAGGCTACAGAGCATGCCAAAGAAATAGAGATATATAGGTACACATTATAAAAGTATTTGCAACTAACATAATAAAATAGAAAATTAATTATCGTGTATGTCCGATGCTTTTATTACACAGGGCGATTTTGGACATTGTCCTTTATACGTTTTACGGTTTTATACGTGGTAGAGCCATGCTGCAGCTATATTAATAGTATAGTTGTAGCACGAATGGGTCGGCTCAACCGGGGAAGGACCACGCTTTCACATAATACCAGCTTAAAATAGCAGCTTAACACTGTTTTTACATAGATATGGTGAGTGTAGAGAACCGGAGACCCTTTTTACTGGAAAAGAGGCATTCCATCTTAGTCCTCACGGGTAACGACGCATCTGCATTTTGATTCTTTATCGAGGGTAAATGTAGATGTCTATGGGTCACAGCAACCACTTACCATCAGGTGGACTATGTGCTTGTCTGTCACCCTTATTCTATAAAAAAACACAATCAAAAAATAATACCGTCCTTCGGAATAGTAATATAATTTTGCTTATTTTATTTTTTATAGCACATACACTTGCTATATATACTATAGAATATAGTGTATGCGCTATAAAAAGGAACAATATTGTAGTACAATAGTATGCCTAGCGCAGTTAATACTTTTGGCAGTATTCAGGTTATATCGTTTAAGCCTAACAGAAGTCCAAATATGCCTCTTCGATAGATTGCTTCATATAACATATTTGTTATAGTTGCCACTCTTAGCAACCGCAGTTTTTTCAGTTGTTATTAGGAATATGCTGCTGCCCATCTCCTGGTTTGTTTCTCTCCAAATTTCTTCCTGTATGATAGATGTGTAAGATATGATGCAAATAAAAAGTTGAAGATCATATGATTTAATTTCTGTACAATGTATTTTGTGAGGAAATTTATTATAAAATTTTGTTACTCAAATTGAAGGTAAATGTAACTGTTATCAGTGTAATAATTTAAATATTCGTAAGAAAATTGGTTTAGAATAATTCTTAATAGGCAAAGAGATCTTTCAGAGGCACCAACTAAAAAATTAATAGAATTTTAATATTTTAGACCACTAAGAAGCACAATGAATGCTATGCTATACTAAGCATGGCTTGTAAGGGAAATCCTTCAATTTTGGGAAGATTTACTCCCAGCAGTATATTTTTATCGTTAAAATTTTTGTTACATATGATACACAATTACAAACGATTTTCTTATTTTTGTTCAGATAATTTGTTTCTTAATTCATTCATCAATTTTAAGGTTCAGTTTTAATGTATATGAAAACTTTTACAATAGATAGAAAGACGTCGAAGCAAACGAAAATTCGCCACTAATTCTATCCCCAAAGTGTCGCTAGTGATATAAATGGCACTCAATCTCCCCACATTGGCACACCGACCGACGATCTTTGTGGCGATAACTTTCGTGACCAGTAAATAAATATTCAACACGGTGCCATACATCTCACTAATTTAGCACTACGGGACCCTATAATAACCATCTATTCCAGGACCCTGCGAATAAAATATCCCGCGACATTTTTCTTCGCCTTATCTTGAGAGACCAGACGCTCGGGTGACTAGGCTTCACGAAGTTTGGAGATTTTTTATTTTTTTATTTTAAATGAATATACTCAAATTATGAAGTAAAATTATTACAAACTCAATATTTATAATTATAGTACGTGTAATTCAACCCAATTTATTTATTTACTATTATTAAATCGCAACATAAATACCTGTGTGGCCTCAAAAAACAAATCATATTAACAATATTTTTTAAATCTGTTATTGGGTCCTTTTACTAGCTAGTAGGACTCTTTTCTTCTAAAAGTTTGTTTGTGTAGGTACCACCTTATTATCTTTTCCTACCGTTAAATAGCTGTGCTTGCACTGCTGTGTTGCTGTCTTTGTTTGAAATTGGTTTGCATGCGTCGATGGGCTCTAGAAGCCTCTTACCATCAGGTAAACTGTTAGTTCGTTTGTCACTTCAGTTTTAGTTATTATTGCCATCAAATAGCAATGCAAGCACTGAAACAGGTAAGTAGGTGGTACGTACCCAGGCGGACTCGAAGGAAAATGAGTCCTACACTGCATTGGTAACGCTAGGTTCTCCCCATCTCTAATCCTTGAAATACCACTATCAAGACATATTATTATAATAGATATCAGATACCTTTATCTCTTATTATGCAATATGAGATCAGAGGATACTAATTTAAAACCACGGCGATAGGAAAAGACATTCGAATCGAAAATGAATGTATACTTTGTAATAATCCTGAAATCAACTTCGTAGTATGGGAAATTGAGACACCATACACTGTTATAGCATGTTAAGCTGCTCGAATGCATTTTAATGAGGGCATCCACGACTTTTTCTCCCACCAGGGCGGCGCCACTAGAAAGTGAGGTATAATATTTGACAGATTTCATAACGGGGAAATTAATTTGTTCGGAAAATGTAAAGGTTATTGTTTCTTTCTTTACTATTAGCTATATTTTATATTAATAAGATTAAAAATAAATAAACCAAACCAACAAGTTAAAATGTGTAAAAAATTAAAGAGCAAACCACTGACGCGTTTTGTGTTTTGTGTATTGATATAACACTCTAGAAACTGATAAAGTTTTATTAAAAACCAACTTCTCAATTAAATCACATTGCGTAACAAAAAACTTTACCTCAGTGTCAACTAGCGACATCTAGTGAGCAGAAAATTATTAGCCCTCATTGTTGCAACCCGCTTTCTTTGCTTTGCTTGTTGTTCTTATTTCTTTGTACGTTATTTGTGCGATGACTAAATCATTAATTTATTCAAATGCTATAAGTGGTAGGACATTTTTCTCCCTAAAGACCGAAATCCGGTTGGATCTTCTTGATTATTAGCCATAGGACATATACCACTCTCTTTCTAGGGAGGGTTGCCCTTAATCATCAAGTTTGTGGTTTGCGATTCTAGTAGGAGACATCTTGTACTTTTGAAACTACTCCCCTTAACCAGTTAGAGTATTTTACGTCGGCCATAAACAAATGGTGAAACAGCTATCTATTGGAAGCTATAAGATTTTACTGGCCATCAAGGTATCGCCTTTTTGACTATTTTTGTCGGTAAGCAACTAATTACAGGTTTATTTCATCTTAAACATCGATGGTGACAAAGCATTTGTGTCCTGCTTGATTTTAAGAGGGTTGCAGTTGAGTATGGGCTGCGGTAGCCATTTAGCATTAGGCGATTTCACAGCTTTAGTAAATTAAAAAAGGAAAATAACTTGACGTAATCCAAATTCTTGTGTTGTTTAAAAACATTTTTTTCAATATACCAGTATGTCTTTCGACATCCTAAAACTTTTAGTCCTTTTTAAGCTTCCTGACACAAATTGTAAAATTTGGTTACTGTAGTATATCATCTTTCTCATTCTAATATACAGATGTTGGTATTTCTCGTCTCTGTTGCCCAACATCTATCAAGCTGCGACTTGCCGCCTCCCTTAATTCAGTGCGTTTTATTTAGTTTTCGCCCCTTAATGGATTTATCTTGCGTGCTTTGACCTTGTCTGTTTGTCTTTTAGTTTGTTAAGTCTTTAAAGATTTTGGGCTCTATCGATTTGACGTTAGTGAATTGTGAATTGTTTACTTAATTGTATAAGTATTGCCAGTCGTTTGTATTTAATTTTTATATGTTTATTATAAAAGTTTAAGCATTTGGCATAACATTTGAGAGCTGTGGCAGCGCTAAGCACCCGCGTAAATTCTGCAGCGCGTGAGCTACCCGGGTTTGATCTCCGCCGGAACCAATAAAATTGTTAATTGAAATTTAAGTGCTGATTTACCAAACGCTCGGCGGTGAAAGAAAATATCGTGAGGTAACCTGCATGTCTAAGAAATAAAATATTTTGTATAACAGCGCGGTCTCATAAGCCTTTCAGAAATGAGAATAGACTATAGGGACTTAGGTATAAAGGGCTGTGACTTTACCACAAAAGGAGACAATTTATTTTTGTATGGAGAATGTGCCCACCACCAAAACCAGGTGTAACTTAATGAAACACATGTCGATTTATTTCTTATAACCAATAGATTACAATAGTAATATTAGTTTAACCGTATCTAACGGGTATACTAAGAAGTTAACAATTAAAATGTGAATATCACAATAATCTAAAAATAAACTAAAAGCGATTGTCTAGTAGTTTTCACCGGTATTGTAAGTTATAATAGTGCACTGGTCAATAATTAATAATATAAAAGAAAATTGTAGGTACATTCAGCATTTATAGGACTTTAAATTTGATGGAAATTTTTTTTAGAAGTTCGTTCTTTATACGCATTTTTTTCACATACATTAGCCAATTCACAAATATCAAATGAACTTTTTTTCAGATTTTATGATTCCGTTTTTTTTTTCATAAAATCTTTAGGCCGTTTACTATAATAAATTGGTATCTTTTTATGTGTAATAAAATAAAGTTACTTTAAAGTTTCTAGTGGATCCAAAAACGATTGTCTCCTTTATAATATTATTTCCATTTAATTTGGTTTTCGTGGTCGTTTAAAAATCTGATTTAATTAAAAATCTATGAGTTTCTATTTTGTTTGTTATATTTATTATTTATTTATTTTTACTATTCTTTCTCTTTTTTCTTTCTTTCTTTCTTTCTTTTTTAATATACGAGATGGTTATTTTTTTATAGCATAGGGTGACAAACGAGCGCACAGTCCACCTGATGGTAAATGGTTACTGTGACCCATAGACATCTACATCTATCCTCAATAAAGACTCAAGATGTAAATGCGTTTTCACCCGTGAGGACTAAGATGGAATGCCTCTTTGCCAGTAAAAAGGGTCTCCGGTTCTCTACACTCACCATACGAAACACAGCAGCGTTAAGCTGCTATTTTACGCTGGTTTTCTGTGAGAGCGTGGTCCTTCCCCGGTCGAGCCGACCCATTCGTGCTACAACTATACTACTAATATGGCTCTACCACGTATAAATACCACGTTATACTGGCAGCAATGAGAGCTAATAATTTTCTGCTCACCAGATGTCGCTAGTTGACACTAAGGTAAAGTCTTTTGTTACACAATGTCATTTAATTAAAAAGTTAATATTAAATAAAATTTTATCAGTTTCTAGAGTACTATATTAATAAACAAAACAATGCTTTTGCTCTTAAAGTTTTTGCACATTTTAAACTCTTAAAATTTTTTAATTTTATGAATATATGTGGTTAGGTTTATTTATTTTTAATCTAATAGTGCAGCAAAAAACATTAACATTTACATTTTCCGAATAAATTAAGTTCCCTGCTATGAAATCTGTCAAACATTACACCTCATTTTTATGTAGTACCACCCTGGTAGCAGAAAAAGTCGTGGAGAGACTATGGGGATTCTTACAACACCCACGGCAATAGCATAGTGTGATGGATTGCTTTACGCCGCTACATGGCAACAAAATGTCAACTTTCATAAATCCAGGAGTTATATATGTAACAGTCCTATTGTACTCTTTTATATATTTTAATATAATATAATAACACATGACACATTACATGAGACGTGGTCCTTCACTGTACTGTTGGCAGTTTGAGGAAGCTCAAGGTTGCGCACCGACCTATGGAGAGGGATATAATCAAAGTTTCTCTGCGTGACAGATTTCGAATTAACGATATCTGCAGTAGAACCAGAGTGACCGAAATAGCCCAACGGATCAGTAAGTTAAAGTGGCAATCATATAATCAGTGGCATAAAGCTCGAAGACTTTACAACCGATAGTGCGGAAAGGTTTTTTTTAATAGGATAGGATGACAAACGAGCACACAGTCCACCTGATGGTAAGTGGTTGTTGTGGCCCATAGACATCTACATTTATCCTCGTTTACGAATCAAAATGCAGATGCGTTGTCACCCGTGAGGACTAAGATGGAATGCCTCTTTTCCAGTAAAAAGGGTCTCCAGTTCTCTACACTCATCAACCATACGAAACACAGCAGTGTTAAGCTGCTACTTTACGGTGGTATTCTGTGAGAGCGTGGACCCTCCCCGGTTGAACCGACCCATTCGTGCTACAACTATACTACTAATATAGCTGCAGCAGGGCTCTAGCACGTATAAAAAGGTTCTCGAATGGCAGTCTCGTACCGGTATATGGAGAATAGATATAGTGACGACCTGGCAGGAGATGTATAGATATGTTTTGGCATTCTTTAGGGAGGCATATGTTCAGCAGTGGACTTCTGAAGGGCTGTAATAATAACGATTATTTTAAAAATTCCGTTTGATATTCCGATAATTTTGGATTCCGTTTTTCAGTCTAATTATTTTAACAATTATTTACTTTGTTTTGAAGTTGACTCTATCTATGAATAATTAATTTATTCACATAGACCTCTGTATTCACCACTATCAGAAGCACAAAGCATCGCAATGCCTGCTCTTTGCCGGTACAAACGGTCGCCTGCGGGCACGCTTTGTTACTCTAACAATTACTGACTCGGTGTACGCGTTTTGTTTTGTGGTGTGAGTTAATTATCTGAAATACGTATGATTTGGTACAATTCTAATAGCATTACATTTAAATATGTTAATTTGTTCAAATATAATATCTAATTATAATTTATTTGGTATGAAATATACTTCTATTGTTCTTCTTTGTGTTTTGTTTTTATCTCTAAAAACGTATTATATCTGGGTTGACTGGCAGAGAATGCCAAAAGGCATGAAATCCGCCCTTAGAAATCATTTTTCTTAAAGTTACAATAAAGTGTAAATAAAAAAATTAATTATATTATGAAAAAGTCATTTAGTTATAAATGAAATTTTTAAGGATGATAAAACAATAGTTGGTAATGTCCTTAAAATTCTTTAGATAAGGATCTGTTTACGCATCGAGTCTAAAACTCAATAGAAAAAAAGATTTGTGTAAAATCCATTTTCTATACACATACTTGCTATATTGTACTATATAATATATAAATAAAATTAGGCTCAACAAACGATATTGTAATTACTAATTGTAAACACTCTTAAAGTGTTATAAGGAGTTTTCTATTTATCGGATAAACTAAGAAAAACTCACATTATTGGTTACTTGGAAATGGCGCAAAAATTGGATTAAAATTTATATTTAGATAGTGTTTCACTTTCTAAATTTGTCAAGATAACAAGATAATTATTTTTTTTCTAACGCCGAGTAAAGCTCGGTCGCCAAGGTACTAGTCATTGGAGCGTGCAGCAGCGATCGCCTTACCGATTTGCCGGCACTTTTACGCTCCACGGTCTTGCCTGCGCTGTCGACGATACCTGTCACTGATGACAGGCGTTTTTTTTTTAAATAATTTGGCGGAGAAACTATTATTTATTCGGTAAACACGCAGATTTTTCAATTTTGTATATTTTTAACATTTTAATTTATCTATCTGTAATAAAAATAACCAGTACTGTACCTTGTTGAATGACACATTATTTATTAAATGTGTAGCTAAATTTCTTACTGTTTGGCTATCTGTTGTGTAGATTGGAGCGTAAGAGGTAAGAATAAGGTTGATTAATAATATGTACACAGTGAGAGGATACGAGAAATTTAAGAAAATAAATTCCATTATATACGTTTAATTGTATGCCATTGTCTCTACTCTACTTTTCTCTCTATCTTTTACCATTATAAGCAAGCGTTTGACTGCTATTTCACGTGGTAGTAAGTGGTGATGCAGCCAATGATGTTATAGCGAACTTACTTAGCATTACAAAGCCAAATAAAGAGTGAATAACTCGTGCTTTAAAGAAACCCACATTTTATTCGGACGGAAACGTCTATTGAACACTTATAAGTACATTTTAATAAAGAGATATAAGTCGAAATGTAAGCCGTCAAGTCGCCAAGAAACATAGTATTATATATCTAAGAGAGATTATAGAGCTGAGTTACTGTTATTTTGCCATAAAATTTCAACTCAATACCTTTTTCAACGAAAAAAAAAGGCGACTCACAATGAGAAAATAAGGTTACTGTTACTGTTGTTAAAAGAACGTCCCACAGACTTGGTAATCTTTCCGATCGAAATTAAAATTCCATAACTCCTATGTAGTTATACTGTACTTCGAGAAAAATGCTCAAAGCCACCTAATTGGATACAGACTACAGACCACTACAAAGGGGGATGTTTGAGATAAAAATGAAAATTAAATCTTCCACGCGGATGGGCAGAGTAATGTTTTTGACGGTACTGAGGCGGGATTCCATCCCTCCCTCCTCTTTCGCCAGTGGGGGGAGGACGCCGCAAATCGACTATCAAAATGCTGGTAAAAAAAGTTATGTTTCCACGCAGACAGCGCGACCGGCTGTTGTAAGCTTTCTGTCCTTTTTGGCGACGGTTTGCGGTGTTTTTTTTTTAATTATTTTCGTCTGACGCTAGTGGAGACGAGGATATTTTTCAGGCTATAGGATTTTTAATCGAATGCACAAATTTCAAAATTATATTATCATAATTTCAAGGATCATGTGCACGACGCAACAATATTAAACAAACGAAAGAAAATGCTTATTGTAACCGGCGCTAGTTGAACAACCTAGGAGCGGTGGGCGGAGCCATGACGACGGTGTAATTATCAGGCCACGCCTCTGGTTCGACAACTAGCAAGGGTTATACGGCGGAACTAGCGCAACCTTATGTTGAATTTAAATTATAATTTGTGTAAATAATTGTATTACTTGTATCGAACGATAAAAAATAATGATTGTATTATAACTAAGTTTAAGGTTGAGTTGTAACTGTGCAATAACTCTCCCAAATAAAGGCACCGTATGAACAGGGAGAGTTAGCATAGTCTTCTAATGAAAACTGTAATTGTTAAATATAATAAATGTTTACTTTATTATCTATACAAATAAATAAAATTGAAGTGTCTGTTTGTAATGTCAAAATTACAGTTTTTTACTAAATGCATATGAAAGTAAATACGATACCTATAACTAAAATACAATTTTTAAAATTTTTGTCTGTCTGTCTGTTTGTTCCGGGTAATCTCCGAAACGGCTGGACCGATTTTGACGGGACTTTCACTGGTAGATAGCTGATTTCATAAGGAGTAAAATAGGCTACTTTTATTTTAGAAAAAGAATCAGGGTTCCGCGCAGAAACATAAAAACACTAACACGCGAACGAAGTCGCGGGGATCAGCTAGTATAATAAATATATTAGGCCGTTAGGCACATAAAATAATAGTAGTAGTGTAACCAAAGAGCATGTTATCGTGACGCGGCCGCGGAGCAAATGAAGCCACGCGCACCGCGCCACGACGTTTTATATTTATAGTGCTGAGGCGGGGGGAAGGATTCTCCGCCTAAAGCAGCTGAAAATTATAATGTAAACCTGTAAATAAGTAAAAATATTGATATGTACACCCTAGTCTAACAAGTAGTTATAAGAATATTATATAGTGAATTATGTTTATTAGTTTGTAAGGTTATTAAATAAATAAAGATAGGCGCGGGGGTGAGGCAAGGGTCCGCTGGCCAGCAGCGGCCAAATCATATAAAAGACGGGCCGGCCGCTAGGGTCAGCACACATTCCGCCTGTGGCACCGCTCTCGAGCGGTCGTGTCCAGGTAGTCCGCGCATCCGTCCCCGTACGGTAGTGCTCTCTCGCTCTCGCGCCTCCGCTGTCCTGCTCGCGCTTACAGCGTCGACGCCTTGGTGAGTCATTTTACGCTAACTCCAGTTATTACCTCCCTGTCTCCGGGCGGGGCGGTTTGACTGTTGGTCTTGCTTGTTATTGTTATTTTTATTGTTAATTCTTTTGTTAACTATTTCTAATTTTGTTTTCGTTATTTATTTGTATAACGTGTACGTGTATATACTGTTTCTAGGGAGTTACTTGCTCTTTTCAGAGCAAGGCCCTGCTCTTTTGAGAGCAGGGGCACTTACTCCTAGAATTAAGAACGTCCCGTTCTTCTCAGAACGGTGATCCCGCCCTTACTGTTTAGGTACATAACGTCTCTGTTCTTTTCAGAACAGCACCCACTAGCCCCTTCCGTATCAAATACGTTTCGTAAAACAACTACTGCCCTCAACATGTCCACAATTACCCAAATTAAGTCCCTCGTCGCCGCCCTAAACCAAACTCTTGGTCTGGGCCTAAACCTCGATGAGACGGCCCTTGCCGCCATCGCCGCCCATGTTACTCCCCCTGCCCGTCAGGCACTCCAACCGCCGCCCGTACTTGCGGCCTACCTAGAGACAAAGAACTCTTTCGCCCCATTAGAAATGGAGTACGCATGCTCCGAGTCCTCTGCATCGGCCTCCCGGAAGAGGCCCGCCACCAATTCTGGCACCGGCTCATCGGAGTCCTGTGACTCCGACGGAACCGGGGATTCTTCGTTCACCACGGTGAACTCCAAGCGCAACGGTAAACGCGCCGCTAAAAAACGCACCCTCCCTGTCTCAGCGGCCCCTGCCGCTCCTTCAACCTCCGCAGCTCCCGCTGCCGCCTCTGCCCCCGCAGCCCCCGCCGCTGCCTCAGCCCCACTTATGTCACTAGACATTCCCGCTCCGACCAAGCCAGCCTCTCGCTGTGCTCCAGTCCTTGCCAAGAAGCAAGTCCCGCCCCCTGTCTTCCTAAGAGACAAGGCTAAATTCACAGAACTCTCCAAAACCTGCTACAACGCAGGCATAAAATATGACCACGCCATCAACCTCGGGGAGGCTATTAAGATCATCCCCCAATCAATCGACGACTTCCGGCGACTCACCAGGCTATTCACAGCCGAACGAGTTTCTTATCATACATACGCTCTTCCGGAAGAGCGCAAAGTCAGGGCCGTCATCCGCGGCGTCCCCTTCGAATTTTCAAACGAAGAAATCCTCGAGGACCTTAAGTCCCAAGGTTTCCCCGTAGAAGCCGTGCACAAAATGCACAGTAGAACAGGCCAGAGGTTCTCTCTTGCCCTAGTAATTTTAACCAACGTGCCGGAGGCGAAAGCCATCTTCCGGCAGGTACGCACAGTGTGCGGCCTGTCGAGAGTGAGGGTTGAGCCTCCACATAGGCGCGGGTTCCCGGCGCAGTGCCACCGCTGCCAGCTGTATGGTCATGCGGCGGCCAACTGCTCCGCCCCACCCAGGTGCGTTAAGTGCCTTGAACCCCACAACACTAAAGAGTGTCCTCGGCCCAAAGACGCCGAATCCCCACCCGCGTGTGTCCTGTGTAAACAAACGGGCCACCCGGCTAACTACAGAGGCTGCCCTTGCGCACCTCATCCTCGCCCCAGTAGGCAAGCTCCACCGCCGGTCAATGACCGCTCATTCCCAGCTCTTTACCAACGGATGCCCCGTCAGGGCCTTTCTCAGCCCACCCAGGGCTTCTCTCGACCCTCTCAGGGTCCTCCTAGGCCCCCTCAGGGCACTATTCGGCCCCCTCCGGGCTTCTCTCAGCCTATGCAGCCTCCAGTTTTTCCCTGGGGCCCCAAAAAGGCAGTACCACCGCGGACATCCTCCGCCCCTCAACCACAACAATCACAGCCCTCAATGGCTGATGACCTAAAAACGGTGTATTCCGCAATTAGGAACATCAACGTTGAGGAAATCGCTGTGTTAGCACGCAAATTGCGCGCTGCGAGGTCCCCTCAGGACCGTCTCCTCGCTCTTGCAGAGCATCATAATCTTTTGTGCTCATTGTAAGTTAAGTTAACTTAATTAACTTAACTCACAATGACAGAGCAGTTTGCTCTACCAAAATCCCACGGTCGTATCAAACCTAAGGGTTTATCGCTTGTATCCTTTAACATTCGCGGTTTGCGAAATAACCTCCCAGAGCTTAAGCTCTTTCTTCAAAATCATGAAACCGATTTCCTCCTCCTACAGGAAACTAATCTCAATACTAAGGACACTAAAGGCCTTTCCATCAAAAACTTCTCTCTTCTTCGTAATGATAGACCCGACCGCCGAGGCGGCGGTACGGCCATTTATTACAAGAAGACACTCCACTGTTCTCCCATTTCTACTCCGCAACTTTCCAACATGGAAGCCACGGTATGCAGGCTAGCTATGACTGGACATCAGTCCATCTTCATAGCCTCCTGTTACATCCCTTCTAAAACCCTTCCCCTCAAAAAAGATTTTGAGGCTATTTTATCTCTAGGCAATTCAGTCATTATGTTTGGAGATTTTAACTCCAAGCATACTGAATGGACATGCCGTACTACCACCCGTAGTGGCAAGTTACTGCTCGATATCACGCAGTCTCTTGATATTACCGTCCACAGTCCTCTCGGTGTTACTCACTTTCCCGATAACACCGACTATGCCCCCGATGTACTAGATTTTGCGTTACTCAAAGGAGTTTCTCTCAACCTTAGGGCAATCGAGACACTAGACGATCTAGGATCCGACCACCGACCGGTCTCTCTCATTCTTGGCCATCAGCCACCACTCCCAACACCCTCTACTAAAACCTTCACAAATTGGAAGGGCTTCAAGGAGTCCCTAGCGAAAGCTCTGGACTCACAGGACTCCCCCATCTCCCTATCTTCGGACTTAGACAGTCCTGAAAAAATCGACACCGCGGTCGATTCACTCTCCACCCTTATTAAAACCTCCCTTAAGGAGAATGAAAGGGTCGTCCCGGTTGCTAATAATAGTGGGCTTCCCCTGCATATTAGCAACCTATTAAAAGCCAAAAAAGCTGCTTTCCGGAGAGCAGCAAAATATCCCACGCCCGAATATAGGCGCACGGCCAATCGTCTTCAACGAGAACTCCGTTTCCGCCTCTCTGAATTTCGAGACCTCGAAAAGAGTAAGCTCATGGAGAATATCTCTCCCTCTCATACAGCGTACTATCAGATGGCAAGAGCCCTCCGCATAGACGCTATCTTCCACACTCCCCCTCTCTCCCGTCCCGACGGTACGGTAGCCTTCGAGGACGAGGAAAAGGCTGAGTGCTTTGCAGACAGCATTGCCGCTCAATGCTCTCCTAGCTCTCAACCCGTAGACCCCTCACACGTCCAGGCAGTGGAGGATGAGGTCCGCCGCCGGAACTCGCCCCCTACAGCCTCCGAACCTATCTCTGTGTCCAATGATGAGCTTTCATCCCTCATCAAAGGACTTAAGCCTAAAAAGGCTCCGGGCGCGGATGGCATCTCCAACCAAGCCCTAAAAAACTTTCCTGAGCAGGTGCTAACCCTTTTATCTATTATCTTCAATGCCTGCTTCAACCTTAGTTACTTTCCCACTACGTGGAAAGAGGCAACTGTGATTGGTATTCCCAAGCCAGGCAAGCCTCTTAATCTCCCCTCCAGTCATCGTCCCATTAGCCTCCTCAAGGCCATGGGCAAGCTCTTTGAAAGAGTCATTCAAAATCGCATGAGGCGCCATCTGTTTCCCACAGACGGTGACCCTCTTATCATTCCCCATCAATTCGGTTTCCGAGCGAAACACTCCTGCCCCCAACAAGTTCACCGTATTGTGGAATATATCCTCAGCGGTTTTTATCCCCGTCGTCATAAGACTATCGCGGTCTTTTTCGACATTGCCAAAGCCTTCGATAGAGTCTGGCATACAGGCCTTATCTACAAACTATACAAAATAGGTCTCCCCGATCGTCTAGTACGTCTCGTGGCCTCTTATCTTAATCATCGTACCTTTCGTTTTAGACACGAAGGCACGCTATCTTCACAACGCCCCATCAAAGCTGGTGTCCCTCAGGGCTCAGTTCTTGCTCCTCTGCTGTACATACTGTTCACCAACGACATTCCCATTCCGCAGAAAGGTGTTCAGCTCTCCCTCTTCGCAGACGACACTGCTCTCTACTGTAAAGGTATCTCACTACCTTTCATACGGAACAAGGTCCAAAAGTCAGTTGATGACCTAGGAGCTTGGTTCAAAAAATGGCGCATCGATGTGAACCCGGAGAAGAGCTCCGCCGTTCACTTCGATTATAAACGACGCCGTCTCAAAAACACTCCACCAATACGTATGCTAGGGACCCCTGTCCCCTGGCATACGTCTGCCAAATATTTAGGTGTCACTCTAGACACAGGGCTAACTTTCAGGCCCCACGTCAAAAGAGTAACCCGTCACGCACGTTTTTACCTGAATAGGCTCAACAGTATGTTGGGCCGACACAGTAAAATGTCCCTCAGAAACAAGCGTACCCTTTATAAGGTCTGTATACGACCAGTCATGTCCTACGCGGGCCCCATTTTCGCCCACTCTAACCCTAAAATTATTAATGAACTCCAAGTAGTTCAAAACCTTTTCTGTCGTCGAGCTGCGAACGCACCTTGGTACGTCCGCAATGCCGACCTTCATCGGGACCTAGAGCTCCCTACAATTCAACAATTCCTTAAAAAACTCTCTGAGAACTTCTTCAAAGCCTCAGAGTCACATTCCAATCATTTTATTCGTGAGGCTGCTAATTATGCAGCCCCACTCCCCTCCCGCTATAGCGTCCGCAGGCCGAGGAACTCCCTCTCGGACCCGCCTAATAAACTTTCAAACGACCTGAACTGCCTCCTGGCGGCTCAGGCCAACTCTAATTAAGTTATTCATAATTAATTTGCCTTCCCAGGCACTCCCTCAGCGGCTTATAGCCGCCTGCGCCCTCTTTTCCCAAAAGAGGGTCGCTTTACGATACGGCATGTGAAGCTTTCAACAGCTGGTTGCCAGTCCCCAAAGGCAGTTTTTAGAGGGTATCACTTAGGTTCCCCTTGTAGGTAGTGAGTCCCTCATAACCACGATGGACCGGCCATCGTGGTATGCGTAATGCATTTTCTGCCTCCCTTCGGGGTAGCCCATTTCCAATTGCTTCGGGCGCAAAAAAAAAAAAAAAAAAAAAAAAACTAGGGTCAGCAGTCGCTCTCCAGCCACCGAAAAGGCACCAGCAAGAAAAGAAAAAGTACAAGTTCCTCCTCACCGCCGCTTGCCTCCAGTTAAAAGCAAGACCAGCGCGTTTTATTCCATTTTTCGCACGGCATTACGGCGATCCGTAATATTAATGGTCCTTCGAGAAGCCGGATTACTAGAAGAAAAAGACAATATCGGTCTTGGTATTGCCGGAAGAAAGAAGCAAACCGCAAGAACGAAAAAATATTATTGTGAAGAAAAATGGTGATTACGCGTAGTAACAACGGAGAATCATCGAAGCGTCGCAAGGATGAACAAACAACCCAGGGGGCCACAGAAGAGGCCTCCGGGGGCGACTCAGCCGCTAGTGGTTCAACAAACACCACTAGCGAAACCACAACGGTCAGCGATACGACCGCTACCTCTGCAACCGATAGAACAACCGCAACGGAAGAAACCCAGCAAGAGGGTGATCAAAGATCGCAGTGCATATTGAAGCCCGGCGAGACTAGGTCACGCCGCTCCGTAGCCTCACGCAAGAGACTCCTCGCGGAGTTAGAGGCGAAAGAGCGGTTAGCCGAACTCAAGCTCGAGCAGGCTCAGTTGCAAGCAAGAACAGAATTGCAAGAAATACGCGTGCAGCGACTACAAGCAGAAGCCGGATCAACCGATGAAGATGAAGAATTAGAAGACGATTTGGCATCAGTGCGCATTAGTACATGGTTGCAAGAAAAACCTACATCGCAACCCGCGCCTCAGCCCGCGCCACAACCCGCGCCGCAGCCTGCGCCGCAACCCACATCGTACTTCACGCCGCAACCAGCACTGCAGATCGCACCACCCGTACTTCAACAGTGTGCGCTGCAATACGCTCCGCAACATACCGCGCCGCAGAAAGAAGACTATGGACAGGCGCAGCAGCAAATCGACGTCGCTACCTTAGCCGCTGCTCTATCACAAGCAGTACGAAGCACAAGGGAGCCGCCGAAATATATACAAGAGCTGCCCTCATTCAATGGTAGCAGCAAGGAGTGGCTCAGCTTCAAGACAATGTACGAAGAATCTTCAAAGTACTTCACGGCGAACGAAAACATAGCGAGAATACGCCGGAGCTTAAAAGGGACAGCAAAAGAAGCCGCAGGTTGCCTACTTATAAGCCAACCAGATCCCAGAATTATAGTAGAAGCTTTGGAAAGGAGATTCGGACGACCAGAAGCGTTAATTCACTTGGAAATAGAGAAGCTGAAGCTGCTGAACAAAGTTACGGACAATCCCAGGGAGCTATGCATATTCGCAAATCGCATAGCGAACGTAGTGGGCACCGTGGAAGCACTCAAGAAAGCACACTATCTGCATAGTCCAGAAATGACGCGAGTTATCACAGACAAACTCACGCCCATATTGAAAAGCAAATGGTACGACTATGCAGCCAGAAAGAAAGAAGATATCCCAGAGCTTAAGAAGATATCAATGTTCTTAAACGAAGAAGCGGATAAATGCAGCGCGTATGCCTTGCCGGAGTTCATCGCAGAGGACAGCGAAACGAGAGAGCGAAGACCGAGAAAAATAGAACGTGCCTTCGCCACAAGCAAGAAACCATATGAAGAACGCTGCCCTCAATGCAAACAAGAACACAAACTGCCCGATTGCAAGTCATACGCCGCTCTGTGCACAAATGACAGATGGGAAGTAGCAAAGAAGTACAATATCTGCTACCGCTGTCTGCGAGGCAAACATCGTCGATTACTGTGCAAAGCTCCACCGTGCGGAAAAGGCGGATGCATGATGAAACACCATAAATTGTTGCATCACGACAGAACAGCAGTAATGGAAAAAGAACCCGCTATGGAAACCGCAACATCGGCAAAGGAGGTCAACACAGCGACTCGACCGTACAAGCACCGCCGCGCTTACCTAAAGATTGCGCCTGTAACAATAAGGGGGCCGCTAAGCTGCGTCGAAACATACGCATTATTGGATGAAGGAAGCACGGTCACCTTAGTCGATGCCTCAATCGCCGACGTCATCGGCGCCGACGGCCCAGCCCACACAATGTGGATACAAGGGGTCGGCTCGGAGGTGAAACACGAGAAGAGCAAGATCGTCAGCTTTAAAATAAGAGGAACGTACGCGCAAGAAGAACACAACATAGAAGCAGCGCGTACTGTAGAGCGGTTGGACTTCGCGCCAGAATCCGTGAATGAAGATCACTTGGGGAATTGCCCACATCTGTTGGATATCAAAGAGGATATCACCTACGAACGCGCCTCACCGAAAGTACTAATCGGGCAAGATAACTGGCACCTCATAGTGTCTAGAAAACTGCGCGTCGGCCGTCGAGACCAACCAGTCGCCTCATACACCAACCTGGGCTGGGTTCTGCATGGCTGTCATAGCTCATTGACGTCGACGGTCACCTTCTGCGGCAGACTACATCAGAGGGAAGATGCACCACCGATAGAAGAAGAAATAAAAAATTATTTCAAATTGGAGTCGCTGTGCATCGAGCCGAGAAGACCGAAAGAAGATCCCGAGCAGCGAGCCATGCAAATATTGGACGAAACCAGCCAGAGGTCAGCGGACGGCAGATTCGAGACAGGGTTGTTGTGGAAACAAAAGGACTTCCAAATACCAAATAATTATAAAGAAGCGGATAAGCGCCTGCACACCTTAGAGAAGAGGCTCGACCGAGACAGCAATCTCAAGCTACAGTACGAAGAACGCATCGAGAACCTCTTCAACTCGGGTTACGCAGAGCGCGCGCCAATGCCACCGCCGCAAGGAAGGACATGGTATCTGCCATACTTCCCAGTCATCAACCCTGCGAAACCGAACAAGCCGCCGAGATTGGTACACGACGCCGCAGCGAAGACAGCCGGAATATGTCTCAACGATATGCTTCACTCGGGGCCCGACTTATTACAATCACTGCCCGGAGTGATCATGAGGTTCCGACAGTATCCGTATGCAGTGAGCGCCGATATAAAAGAAATGTTCATGCAG
Organism: Parnassius mnemosyne; assembly: GCA_963668995.1. NCBI lineage: Eukaryota > Metazoa > Arthropoda > Insecta > Lepidoptera > Papilionidae > Parnassius > Parnassius mnemosyne. Next base: position 16,711,082 of record CAVLGL010000083.1, read on the forward strand.
ATTAAAGTGCGCAAAGAAGATAGAGACGTTTTACGTTTCCTGTGGGTGCAAGCCAGTCAGCGGGAAAGCTTCACGAAGGAGCTCAAGAGAATCACCAGCGGAAGTGTTCCGGGAGGCGACGACAAACTAGGCCACCTGAGCACATACATTGATGAAGAGGGGACCCTACGCCTCAGAGGTCGAATAAAAGCGGCATCAGAAGTGGAGGACGACATGTACGACCCTCCCATATTAGACGGGAAGCACGCATACACTCGCCTGTACATAGCACACGTACACGAGAGGCTGCATCACGGAGGCGTGGAAACAGTTGTGAATGAATTAAGACAGAGATTGTACGTAAGAAAAATACATCCAGTAGTGAAAACTGTCGTCAAAGGATGCCTGCCGTGCCGTCTAAGAAAAGCCAAGCCTGCATCACCGTCTACAGGAAACCTGCCGTCCGCACGCCTCGCTCATCACGCACGTCCGTTCACATACACCGGACTAGACTACTTCGGGCCAATAGAAGTCACAGTGGGACGACATCGCGAAAAGCGCTATGGCGCGTTATTTACCTGCATGACGTCGCGAGCAATACACATAGAAGTAGCCCACTCGTTGAGCGCAGACTCAGCCGTGTCGGCACTTAGGCGTTTTATGAGCAGAAGAGGATGCCCAAAAGAAATATGGAGTGACAACGCTACGTGCTTCAAGGCAGCAGACAAGGAGATGGCCGAAGCAGCACTTGCAGCCCTCGAGCACGAAACCACGTGTCAACAGATTGTGTGGAAGTACATACCGCCATCAGCACCGTTCATGGGCGGCGTATGGGAGCGAATGGTTCGCTCCGTAAAAGAAGCCCTACGCGTCACCCTCAACGAGCGCTATCCCAGCGACGAAACATTGGGGACCCTGCTCGCCGAGGTCGAAAATACTGTAAACTCCAGACCTCTCACACACGTCTCAGTCGACCCAGGAGACCCTGAAGCCATCACGCCGAATCACATCCTCATCGGTCCCAACTCGCACGTACCTGCGCCGGGACACTTCAGCAAGAATGACGTGACGGCCCGCCAGCAATGGAAACGAGCTCAAGCCCTAGCCGACGTGTTTTGGAGAAGATGGGTTAAAGAATACCTGCCCCTACTCCAACACCGGCGGGAGCCCAGCAGCATAGGAGTATCGCCGAAGATTGGAGACCTAGTCATCATTTGTGACTCCAATCTACCACGCAACACCTGGCCCAGAGGGAAAATAAGTAAGGTATATCCTGGCGTCGACGGAGAGGTACGAGTAGTGGACGTAACCACCGGCAGTGGGCACATACTAAGAAGACCAACGAAGAAGATCGTCGTGCTACCAGAGGGATCGCAGCGTGGCGACGGCGGGAGAATGTGCACGACGCAACAATATTAAACAAACGAAAGAAAATGCTTATTGTAACCGGCGCTAGTTGAACAACCTAGGAGCGGTGGGCGGAGCCATGACGACGGTGTAATTATCAGGCCACGCCTCTGGTTCGACAACTAGCAAGGGTTATACGGCGGAACTAGCGCAACCTTATGTTGAATTTAAATTATAATTTGTGTAAATAATTGTATTACTTGTATCGAACGATAAAAAATAATGATTGTATTATAACTAAGTTTAAGGTTGAGTTGTAACTGTGCAATAACTCTCCCAAATAAAGGCACCGTATGAACAGGGAGAGTTAGCATAGTCTTCTAATGAAAACTGTAATTGTTAAATATAATAAATGTTTACTTTATTATATAATAAATATATTAGGCCGTTAGGCACATAAAATAATAGTAGTAGTGTAACCAAAGAGCATGTTATCGTGACGCGGCCGCGGAGCAAATGAAGCCACGCGCACCGCGCCACGACGTTTTATATTTATAGTGCTGAGGCGGGGGGAAGGATTCTCCGCCTAAAGCAGCTGAAAATTATAATGTAAACCTGTAAATAAGTAAAAATATTGATATGTACACCCTAGTCTAACAAGTAGTTATAAGAATATTATATAGTGAATTATGTTTATTAGTTTGTAAGGTTATTAAATAAATAAAGATAGGCGCGGGGGTGAGGCAAGGGTCCGCTGGCCAGCAGCGGCCAAATCATATAAAAGACGGGCCGGCCGCTAGGGTCAGCAGTCGCTCTCCAGCCACCGAAAAGGCACCAGCAAGAAAAGAAAAAGTACAAGTTCCTCCTCACCGCCGCTTGCCTCCAGTTAAAAGCAAGACCAGCGCGTTTTATTCCATTTTTCGCACGGCATTACGGCGATCCGTAATAGATCATATAGGCAGATTCTACTGTTTACAAGAAAATGTCGATGTGTGTGTGTACGTGTGTGTATGTGTGTATATTCATACATGTATTTGCTTAACTATCTTGAGAACAAATACATGTATCGATACCAAACGAAAACACTTATTCGACGTGCATTATAATCACTTGATTATGATTTAAATTCATTAAATTCTAGTAGTAGTAATATTTAGTTTCTAGTTTGTAAGCATCGATCACTAGTGGTCGATGTTACACATATTGTAAACTTAATTACCTATTTAGACATTTTGGTTTATTTTGCAATTGTTACCATCTTCTTCTTTATTAGGCCGTATAAGTCCACTGCTAGACAAGAACCTCTTCTGTTACAATGAGATTCAATTAAATATCAGTAAAACATCACTCAGTAATGTCTTAATATCCTAAGTATTTTATAAAATGCTGACCATTCTATAATTTCACAAGCTATCATTACCACGATACTTACATAAAATGTTTTAACACATTAAATAAACAAAAAAGTTAGATAATGTTACATCAGAAAAATTCAATTCAAAGTATTTTTTATTTGCAGCTGGTTATTAATTTAGTGACAAATAAATGAAACTAATTTTTACGGATTTTTAGCGTTTAATTTAACTTTTTAATTTCCGAAGTTTCTGTAACAATTAGTTTCATTTAATGTGTAGTCATCGCGTAAATATAAGAAATCATTAAGTATATTAATGCAAAAGAAAATAGAATCACAACCTTTAAACATTTTTTTAACTGGCTTTACGGCTCTGGGTTCTAGCCCTTCTGAGCCTAACCTTTAAACACTTCACAGTTCGTCACAGGTCTCTTCGCATTTCGAACGACGTTTATTTTTCGATTATTACAGTCCTCCGCAAGTCTATTGCTGAGCTCAATGCATCCATCGATTTCCTGCATGTCCTACCAGGTCGTCAATCTATCTAGTGCAGTGATTTCAAATCAGTGGTACCCGCGAACCACCAGTGGTCCCGCAAGAGCTAAATATGGTCCGCGAAAGATTTAATTATTTTACCTATCTATTCGTTTTAAATAACAGATTTATTATTTTCACGTCAAGCGTTTCATTGCCACTTTGGACGGATCTGTTGAGCTATGTCATATTATACATTATGATTAACGATTTTAGTAATCTCAACTAGGGTCAAAATCAAAATCAAAATTTGAGTATCGAAAAGAAACTATAAATTGATATTTTTCATATCGGATTAATCTATAAAAAACTTTCGATATAAAAATTACTTCGATTTAGACATTACTGGGCGTATAGGTTCAATAATTAACTGCTTCCGCGCTAACAAGGGTTAAAAATAAAATGAAAATTTAAAGAATTAAAAAAAAACTTCTTTCGTATACTGAATTATGTTATTAGTAAAATTTGATAAAAAATACACGCATTTTTACAGAATAATGGTAACAAACGAGTACGTGGACTATGTAAAAGGATGCTCATAGAAACCTATCTATTACTGATTAAGAAACAAAATGCAGATGCGTTATCATCCCTGACGACGAAGATGGAATGCCTATAGTTATCAGTAAAGATCATTAAGGCTCTAAAGTAAATAAGAAACATTTAAATAACTCACCTTTCTTCAGCGTAGGTATATCCGAGCCGCAGCTAATAGTCTGTGGACCCGGACTAAGGCTGTGCAATTGATAGGGTGGAGTCCTAGTGTCGATCTGCGTTGGCCAAGGCGCCCTCGGCCATGCGGGCGCCGATCCAGGAGCCCCAAGCAATCGTAGACGCTCGTATACAGGAGTGGAGCAATCTGAGTTAGTCTGTTGGTTACTAGACTTCTCCTTTTGCGCCGCCAGGTTGCGAAGAACTCGGTTAATCGAAGACACCTGATAACAATATAGGTAGGTTTTTAAGACAAAGTGAAAGATTTAAGTAAAGAGGTTTGGTCAAAGCGTTCAAAGGTAAGATAATCTGTCAGCCCTGCTCATTCCGTGAGTATCGTTAGGAGCTCTTAGGGAAGAGAAAGGAAGATCTTGTGATTTTCGATAGATGATACAATCATGAAGTATCCACCATATAATTAATAGAATCAGGCGTTACTTTGCGGAAATCCATTATAATGGGGTTGTTATAAACTAATTTGCTTAATTCCGCGTAAAGAAAGAAAATGATGTGTGTCGTGCCTAGTGTGGTGGTGTTGGGGGTGGTAGTGCTGGGACTGACGACGACGGGTATAGTGCGCTCGATTTAGGGAGGGTGGGAGGTCCCCTTAAAACTGGGCAGGATACATCATTTTATTTCATTACACGGAATTAAAAAAATTAGTTTATAAAAACCTCATTATCCACCATATGTTAATTATCCGGTCTGATGGTGGGAAGCATCGTCAAAACGTTGAAACGTGTGTCACCGCGATCGACAATTCGTCTACCAAAGATAGTGGTTACGGTAGATTCTCCCTCTTATGACTGTTTAAAATATGTTTTTCTATACATATGAATAACATTAAAGTGTTTATCTGTAATATAAAAATAAATTCCTTCAAAATCAGGCACTAAGGATAATAGGAGGATTTATTAAAACCACTCCAATTCATGTTATGGAGACTGAGCTTGGTGTAGTTCCACTGTACTTATGGAGAAAGTATATACCATACAAATTATGTCTGAAGTTAAAGTCTGCAGAAAATAATATAACTACTCAGCTATTAGAAGAACTCTACACTCTTCGACAAAATTATTATTGGAGAAACAAAATCATTCCTTTACTGGTATCCTCATATAATAAAGTTAAAGAAATTCAGATAGCAACATCATGTCCTTTATTAATGTTTACTTTGCGAACATGGGTGACCAATATTAACTTAAATGAAGTAATTGTACCCAAGCTAGAAACAATTCACTATCCAAAAAGTTCATACGATAGTAACCTATTAAAGTATGAAGTTATCAAAGAGTTGTATACAAGATCTAATGGCTGGAGTTTTATATTTACGGATGGGTCGAAGAGTGTAGAGGGATATGGGTCTGCGTTTTGTGTGCCTAATATAGATATAATACTAAATCAAAATAATCATTGTTTTAAAATAAGTACTCATACTAGTATTATGGCTTTGGAACTTATTACAATCTCAGAAGCTTTGACATATGTTATCAGTAGCCAATATAAAAATGTCGTTATATGCACAGACAGCAAGAGCTCGTTGCAACACATAGCTCGATGCGCCTCATCCAAGATAGATGAAATAACTTCAAAAGGCGTCCAACTGAGATTGCAATGGGTCCCATCGCATATTGGGTTACGGGGCAACGAAAAGGCTGACATGTTAGCGAAATATGCAGCTAAGAATGGAAAGGAAACTAATATTATTGTGGATTACTCAGAAGTTTTACCTAAACTCAAAAATATATGTTATGAAATGTGGAAGGAATACTTTAACGTGCACGGCACGTGTCAGCCTCTTCATGTGCCCTTGTGTTCATGAATACTAGTTTAAGTAGGAAATTAATTACTACTGCTCATAGACTCAGATCTGGACACGTTCCATGTAAGAAATTTGTATTTCTGATGAGAAAAACAACTTCGCCCAATTGTGAAGACAGTGGAGTTATAGAAGACCTACACCATATATTGATGGAATGTGTTCGATTTGAGTCTATTAGAAGTAATTTAATAATAATAGCAGCTTAACACTGCTGTGTTTCGTATGGTGAGTGTAGAGAACCGGAGACCCTTTTTACTGGAAAAGAGGCATTCCATCTTAGTCCTCACGGGTGACAACGCATCTGCATTTTGATTCGCAAACGAGGATAAATGTAGATGTCTATGGGCCACAGCAACCACTTACCATCACGTGGACTGTGTGCTTGTTTGTCACCCTATCCTATGAAAAATATCTTAAATATAAAATGAACACTACGCGTAGCTAACCTCAGAGAAATGTTCATAACTATTACTTTATTTTAAAACTTTTTTAAATAGAATTTTTAACTTAGCACTTAGCTAAGCAAATAGAGATAATACAAATAATAAACATTAAGAATTATCCCAGTCAATAGTGTACCTTTTTTATATAACAGGGTGACAAATGAACACACAGTCCAAGTGATGATGAGTGAATGCTGTGGCCCACAGACGCCTATATCTATTCTCGATTAAGAATAAAAATCCATATTCGTGGTCACGCTTGACAACTAAAATGGAATGTCTTGTTTTCAGTACAAAGGCTCTATGGTTCTTCACACTCACTGAAGACAGCAGCAGCAAGCAAGTAAAAAGGGTCTCCGGTTCTCTACACTCACCAAACGAAACACAGCAGCGGTAAGCTGCTATTTTACGCTGGTATTCTGTGAGAGCGTGGTTCTTCCCCGGTCGAGCCGACCCATTCGTGCTACAACCATAATATAGCTGCAGCATGGCTCTACCACGTATAAAGAGCTATATTATAGTTATGTAAATATATTTTTTTAAAGATTAAGAATGTTGTCTAATAAAAAATAAATTGTATTTAAAAGAATGGTCATGTAATCCGATCAGAGTAATAAAACAGGTAAGTCTCTAGGCAACGGTGAGCTACCGGTATTTAAAACCGAATAATAAGGACTATTAACTTAATGCGCCGTGAACACTCAAAAAACCATAAAAACTTATTTAAACCCAATCGAATGAGAAACACACAATTGTAGGGGATATTGTTTATGTGCAAACCTTTAAAAGAATTAATTCGTGTAAACATATACAAACAAATTTTAGTAAAAGGGTTATTTACTAATTGGTGCATTAGGCGAGCACAATCGCAGGAACCAGTCAATGGATGTGTGTAATTCGAATTAAGGGACTGTTTACAGGTCTGTTTCTTATGTTATAGAGCTTTTTTAAACGGGCAAAGCACAGATGTGTTTCACTCATGACCACACATTTGCGCAAGTCCGCTGTTTATATTCTTGTATTATTTATTTGTGTTTGACATAAGTGTAATAAAAATAAGAAAATATTGAGCATGATAACAAAATGTTATTTACGATTTATTATTGGAACTAAAAGTAAAGAATAGAATAGATTCACTTTTATTCAATTTCGACTGCAAGAATAGTTATTGAAAGTGATTTAAGATTTTTTTTTTTTAATTTAAAATTTCATGCTTTGTGCATGAAATTTTACTATCATCACATATTTTACTTATTTATCATGACACATGAGTCATGATAAATAAGTAAAATATGTGACGATAGAATCATTATTTAGAAAAATAGCGTTAATTCACACTTGCAATGCTTTACTAAAATGTTCACGAATTTTGTTTTTAAAAAGAAACTTGTTGGAAGCTTTTTTAATGTCAAGAGGTATTTCGTTCCAGAGTCTTATAGTCGTAAGAGCGAAAGAGTGGGACATATAACCAGTACGGTGTAAAGGCGTTAGCAACTTTAGATTATCCGAAGAACGGAAAAAATAATTATGAGTATCTCCTGGGTACTGAAATCTAGATTTCAAATACTCAGGAGCACAAGGATCGTTCAGGATAGTGAAAAGAGTGCAGAGTATTCTAACATATCTGCGCTGACGGTTAGGCAGCCAGTAGAGTACGAAAAGGTGATACATGGTCATATTTACGAAGACCATAAATGTATGTGATGCAGTTATTGAGGTGATGATCCAATGTGTTAAGATGCTGTTGAGATAAGTCTTTGCAACACACATCTACATAGTCTATTATATATACAGAATAAGAGATTGAACAAGCAAAACTTTTGTAGAGGTAGGAAGAAAATTTTAACACTGGTTTGGAGAAAAAAACCTCAGCCCTGGGAAGAACCAGTAATAAACCCAGCGGGACGTTTTTCTTAATTAATTTATAATATAATATTTTATACAATTAAGCATGAAAACATTTAGAAACAGTATGGTAGAGATTACCTGATTCCCAAGAGTTATTATCGATCATGTACTCTTTAGTAGTATAATAAACCTAATAAAACAATTTTTGTTTAATAAAAATTTTAAACTTTTTGATATATTTTCTGGGAAATTGTTGAAAAAGCGTATGCGTTGCCCCAAGAAAGAGTTTCTGACTTTTTGGAGTCGAGTGATTGGCATAAGTAGCTTGTGCCTCTTCGTAGTATTTACAGAATAAATATCAATATACAGGCATATTTTTCAAAGACTTGCCAAATTTTAAAATTAAATTCAAATATATAAATAAAATATACCGTTATTGCAGTTAAAAAAAACGTAAATATAAATAAAAAAAATAATTAAATATAAATATGGCTTCTACTTTTCTTTGATATTATCGCAAATTGAATATGTAAAAAAAAAAAATTATGCAAATTTATGGGCAACAACGTTTTTGCCAACAGATCGAACCTTACGAATGTGTGGGTGTGCAGTTAAATCAGTTAAAATAATGAATTACCACGTATTTTGAATTTAAAATATGAAAAGGACAGAATGATTGAGATTCTTTTTAATTAATTTTTCTTCTTATATTACTTATTTTAAACCTCCTTTGCAAATTTAGCCAATATTTGCAAAGTAACCCTGTATACAAGAATGTACGAAGAGGCTAAAGTTAATATTTATTTCTTTGAATTTTTCTCTAAGAGATTCCGTCGGATCTAGGTTATAAATTGCTCCCATTACTTTCTTTTGCAAAACAAAGATAGTTTCAATGTCAGTCACAATACCCCATAGCAAGATTCCATATGACATTATGCTATGGAAGTAACTAAAATAAACTAAACTAGTTGTTTCAACACATATAAGGCAATCTAATCTTTTCCAGCATATACTGCGGAACTAAGTTTGCTAGCTAGTATAAATATTTTTGGGCCCCATTTAAGCTTTGCGTCAACTTTAATTCCGAGAAAAACAGTGGATTAATATGGTAAAATGAAATAAACAAATTGATTTAAGATTTTTAAATAGATAATTGGACGTAAACATTGATTAATTGGTTATACCTTGTTAAGTGGAGTAAAAGAGTTGTTATTAGCAAACAGCATTTAATTGACACGAATCATTGGCTTCTAACTCTTTATTAATTCTTACAGTAGCTTGTTAAAAATTTCCATTTCGTTTTGTCAAAGAACTCGCAACAAATAATAAGCCTTTTAAGGAACATTCATATTTCTAGTCGGACGGCTAAAGCAAATCTCAGGTATACTTACTTTCATTTAGGCATCTTGTTATAATTTTCTAATCGAACAAATTTATCTTAACAAAAAAAAACCTCTAGTTCTCTAGATGTAATATTTGCCCTCAGAACTGTTATGGCATTTTTTTTTTATAGAATATGGGTGACAAACGAGTTCACAGTCCACCTGATGGTAAGTAGATGCTGTGGCCCATAGACATCTACATATATATCCTCGATTAAGAATCAAAATGCAAATGCGTTGTCACTCATGAGAACTATAAGCCAGTATATATAGTATAACTATTGCCAGTAAAAAGGGTCTCCGGTTCACTACACTCACCGTACGAAACACAGCAGCATTAAGCTACTATTTTACGCTCGTATCTGTGTGAGCGTGGTCCTTCCCCGATCGAGCTGACCCATTCATACTACAACCATAATATAGCTGATGCGCACGTATAAGGCTTATAACTATTATGAAAAAAAAAAACACTGTATCTGACTTACAAAAAGGCTTTTATATGGATTTTACGGCGTGTCATAGTGTCATGTATGTAGCATACAGAGTCATGATAGCTCAGGGTAAAGTGATTGGCGTAAATTTCACAGTACGCGAGCAAATCGGGTTCGAATGCTATTCATCTCGTGCTCGACGGTGAAGGAACATATCGTGAAAGCCAACGTGTATGAGCAGTAAAATAATCGGAGTACATGTACAGTCCGCAAATACAAGCTGTAACAGCACGTCGGTCTAACTGCTCTGTTATCCTCTCGGAATGGAAGTAGGTCTGTACCAAGCAGAGGGACGTAGATAGACTTACTTTAGTGTACCATACTGTATACAGTGCTTTCGGAAAAAATTACAACCGCATTAAATAATGGTGGAAGTTGGCGGGACACATTTTTGACGTCACTTTAGCAGTTAGTTAAAAGACCTGGTCTGTAAATCCATCTTCAGGTGATTATGCAAAATATGTCTGCAATATCTTTATTTAATAAATATAGTCGCTTAGGACGGTTTGGTCCTATTCTGTATTCGGCACAGATGGTTTGATATGCAGATGCAAAGAATCAAAATTCGCAGAAGGAAATAAATTCGATTGTTAGAAGTCGTCCTTACAAATATAGAAAGAGGGTTCTCAATACTAGGCACAGTAGAAGAGAATAAGCCTTGTTGTAATCGCAAATATCCAAAGGCTAAGAAAAGACTGCAAAAATATTTTGCGTAGTCTTAAAGAAGAATAAGGTACCTTTTGTGAACACCTCTATGTAAGTTTCTGAATCAAATCAGGCCAAAAATAAATAATTATTATTTTAAATTTAAAAACTTATTTTCTATCTACAATTTGCATTATTAAAACTCGGTATTGATCAGATAAAAAAAAACTGTTAATCAAAACTGTCAAATGTCAAGTGGATCATAGAAATAAGTTTTTGTTTTTTTTTAATCCACATTCGTTCGTCGTACGTGGCGCGCTTTCTCGGTCCATCGGGCATCGCGTCAGCTGCCAGTCACCGCGCGGCGAAGACCACCGCGCGATCGGGTCTCGTGTTACCATCTATCGTCTTACGGCCTTCCTGCCCTACGTCTAAGTTACGCGCTACGTCCGTTCGGCGCGCTGTCATATGTCCGTATGACAGCTGGCAGACTGGTGGGACATTTTTGGTTTTCCTTTACGTTCTGGGTTTGGGTGGCCTGTCATGTCGCAAATGACATTTTGCTTTGTCATTATAACTTTAAATTTTACTTTGGTTAATTAATTACACTTATAGCAAGCAGATAATTGTTATAGCATATATAAGCTGTACTTGTTTTTGATGATGATTATGATAATATTTAAAGCCTATTACAGATCAAAACTTGTTCCCGCTGGGTTTTTTCGCTGGTTGTTCAAAGAATAGAGGTTTTTCCGAACCATGGGTAAAAAAATCTATTCTATTATTTGTTATGATGGAAGATGGTTTAAAGGAAACGTATTTGTACTTTTAGACTACCGCCTATGCCGCTAGAACAATAGCGAAGTCTTTAAGTTAAAATAATATATCATTGTAATACAGCCCTAAAATGCGCGGTTGCAATATGATCACTTAATTTTAATTATGTCTTCTTTTTCTAATCCAGACATTAAAATATATTGTTGGCAGGTCTTTACAGAAGGCGAAAAACGAGTAGATATTTTCACGCTAGAAATTTTGTCTATGGGATTTAAGTTTGGTATATTTGTTAGATTTTTCCGGCATAAGTTGGGCGCCAGATACTTATTGGTTAGCAAATGTACATTGTACACCGCCTTTAGGTGACATTGCCAACTGGAGACAGAAGACACTAAACCATTTCTGGCAATTATATATTTTATTATAAAAAATAAAAGGTAAGAGTGAATAGTTTGTTTAGTCCATATTAAGTTAGTGCGCTTAACAATCTTTGGCTACTTCTCTACCAATAATTAGGTGGAAAATAGCCAAGCACTGGCTGGAAAAACTTAAAAATCTAGAAAAAGATATTTTGTTCTTTAAAAAAAACGTTATCCCCATACTAGGATTTTCTCCTGTATCGTGGAGGCAGTTTACAAACTCAAATTGCACAAGGACAAACATCCAGACCCGGAACAATTATTTGTAGGCCATACAAATACTTGTTCCGTGCGGGATTCGAACCCGCGACCCCCAGCGCAACAACTCATTGCTAAGCCACTGCGGCACGGAGCCGTTAAAGCCATTTGAACTGATAGACGTAGATTCTATATTTATTAATATATTTATTTATGGTTTATCGTTAAATATATGTTACTTTATGCATCTATGCAACAAACAATGTATCCATCTATAATTAAAATGAATGGCTAAATTAACAATAAATATTACTGTTCTTTTTCTTTTGCTTCAACCCGTTTTACTGATATGACCACCACTGATGAAGCCATAGACAATACACTAATATAGGGCAGATAAACCCCTCCATTGTTACCTTAGTAGAATAGCGATTGTCAATTTTGACAATACCTATTAGACGTCTCGCACCTTTAACGTTGCTACCCGTTGTCGATCTGGGTATTTTGCGTCTGTTTAAACGAAATGGTTACACCGTCATCCATCTGAAGCAATATTTTACCGGTATTTTCCATAGTTATATATATATATATATATATATATATATATATATATATATATATACGTTCCATAGTCACAACGAACGTTTTTTTTTTACTATTCTAAGTCAGCGTTTGAAGAAAGCCTATTCATTCTTGCCTTGAAGACAGACATTGTATTCGGATGGAAAAATAGATGATGGCAACTTATTTCACTCTTTTGCTGTACGCATGAAGAACGTATGAACCAGTTAGGAAATCATTCCGCAACTGCGTTAGGTTTTTATTACAATTACAGTGTAACCTTAAATATTTAAAAAAAAACATCGGTTTAAACTAAATGTCAAATGTTAAAACGATGCCAATCACGATTCCTACCAGAGTTATGTATATATTAATTGTTGCCTTGATACATATACAAATGCGAGACACGGCAAATACAGTTTCTTTTTACACAAACGTTGGCTTTGGGACCTGTGGCATCAGGTTCAATATTCTTATTATAAATACAATTTTATTATAATTATATCAAATTCGAAGCCATATCCTGTTTCATCAGGTTCACTGATTTGGGGCTATGTGGTCGTCGGTTAAAGAGTAGGTACGTAGAAATAAATTAAAAAGCTTGTATTATTAATAAAATTACTATTATTTGTTACTTTTTTGGTAATGCATTATTACACTGCTGAACATAGGTGGCCCCTTAGGTTGCCTTATTGAGGGCATTTTTGCAATGGTTTTTCAGTCAGTTTTTAAATGTTTTGAGTAGTCATCAGGATGGTACTGCCGTCCATCTCCTGTTCTCTCTGTCGCCGATAACCACGGGATGACACGAGGAAGTGAATTTCTTTTCTTTTACGGCACTACCCTTGCTACTATTACTTGTATCCTCTTTTAAATATTTTATAATGATGATTTTGTTTGTCAACAGTACTTTTACAATTCATCTTTCGTTAATAAATTTAAAACATTGGGCAGTTAAGCGACCGACCATATCACATCACACTTCTTTCCATGATAATACTCGAAAAGGTAATAAATGTAGGACTTTTCACTTTTTAATATTTTTAACTTTTATTTTCATATCTAAGATTTTTCGATACTAATATATTAAATAGTAAATTAATAATTCAAAAATACAATTATGTTTTTATTTTGCTACTTATGACAACTATGAGCTTTCTTTTCCCCTTGTATATAAGGACGTTCTTCATTAAATTATGCGTGTCCTATGGAAACCCGTCGTGAATTCGTTCATGAGAACGCACCTAATAAATAAATCGCCGCATATCATTTCACTCTCAAATGATTCCGAATACACAATTGAGTAGGGCCGAGCACCTTAGACTGGAGTAATACAGTGCCCCAACAGAACGCCCCCTGTGACGCGTCACAATAATACACATTTATTGACAAACTGCCTATAAGTCTCAATCAAACAATGGAATTTCTGTATAAATCTATTGACCCATTTCTTTGATTGCACACAACAATACTTGAATCAACAATTAAATTTAAATTTCACATCGTGGGAATGGCGCGAATTAAGTGAGTTGACTCGCGCTGTCATTTAACATCTGAGCGCCGGGATTCTTTTTTTTTTTTCTTAAACGATGGGTGTGTCACGATATACTTGCGGCCTTTCTTTCTGGACGGGGCGGTATAGCGGTATGCTTTATTTTAATTGTTCGAAATTTCTTTTTTTCTCTGAAAAATTTTGATTTTATTGTGGTATGTTCTACATTCTAGAGAATGCATTGTATTAAAACGTATAGAATATTTTAATTAATTAAAACTACAAGATCATAATAATTAATACAAAAATTCAGTCACTATAGGTAAAATTTTATTTTTGTAAATTACTATAATAATTTACAAAAATAAAATTTTACCTATTATTTTTAAGCATTAAATAAAATAAGGGCTAGATGTGGCGGTTTTTTTACTGTTCATTTAATGTCTTGCCTGCACTGATAAATAAAAAAAAAATAAAAAAATGTCATTAGTTAAGTGTTTTGTGGAGATAAAAAATAGAAAAACGTTTCCATTTGCTAATAATATTTAAATATACTGTTTACTAGTATCAACCGTGTAGAGGCGGCGTTAGAATATACACTAACCCGTTGATGTCGTAAGAGGTGACAGAGGGAAACTGAAACAGGTGATGAGAGCAGCATCTTTCTGATAACAATTCAAAATAATATAAAACTGCGGTTGCCAACTGGCAACTGCCATGCTAAATGGCAAAATCACACCTATAAGGCAATGTATGGGGAAGCCTATGCTCAGCAGTTAACTTTTATAGGCTGTAATGCATGGATTAATGGATCTAACAATGTATGTGATGAATCTCCATGATTAAAAGCAGATTTATTTTTTTACACAATAATGAGAATATTTAATAAATCTACTATTTGTAATAGGTGATCTTTATTACCTTAGGGTGCAATAACACCCATCAACATAAAACTATGCACTGTGAATCAAAGGCTATACTAGTTGTGAATAAATTCCGTGCAATACTTTAGGTTGTTATCGCATGCTTTCAATTTTAAAAGGCTGCTATCACATGATCTAAACTTCAAAAGGATGCTAATGTATGTTATAACTAAGTTATAGTCGTTAAAAATAATGTTTTTAAATACCGCTGTTACTGTAACCGTTATATCCTAACAAAAGTTCACCGCTGAACATAGGCCTCTCCCATAGATTACCTTATTGATATTTAGCCATGGTTAGGGGGATATTTGTCTTAGTTGTCACGTTTGGCAGGTGACTCTGCTGCCTATCTCCCTTTGCTACCTCTTACCACAAGAACCAACGGGACGATAGGACGGGCTGTACCGAGCTACCGAGTTATAACTACCACGTTAAGACAATATTGACTGGTATAGTAACTTGTTTCATTGTATACATACACCTCTTGTCCAATTTACTGATATCTTTTTTTTTTAATATAAAACGTTACCCCCACACTAGGATTTTCTCCTGTGTCGTGGAGGCAGTTTACAAACATAAATTGCACGAGGACAAACATCCAGACCCGGAAAAATTATTGCCTAAAGCCTAAATTATTTGTAGGCCATACAAATGCTTGTTCCGTGCGGGATTCGAACCCGCGGTATCCAGCGCAACAACTCATTGCTAAGTCACTGCGCTACGGAGCCATCAACCTACGCAATCTACGCTCAAAGCTGATCAGTTACAATTAGGGCCATGATATGTTCGTTTACGTAATCAATCATTCTAAAACTTTCGCTCAGATAAACGTCCAACTCATGATAAATAAGATTGCACACTTAATTATCTTACAGTGTTATTGAAATACTAAAGAATAAAAAGGAACAATCATGCACTCCAATTTTGCGATCTAATTCAAAACTAAAACAAAAGAAAAATTGATGAAATGCAGAAACAGAACATAACATAAGGGAAGGTGCGCAGTTGTGCGCTTACGTGGCAAGAGCTCAAAAAACATCTGAGAAGAGTAAAAGTCACCCAAAATATTGACTCGCAAAGTGCCGACTTGGCGCACAATAGACCCAGCAGGTTGCCTTTTGTTAGCGACCCTTCTGTAGTTAACAATGCTTAGAGTAATGCACTGCTTTTTTATTCGGTGCACATCAAAATTACGAGTGAAGCAAGCGAGCGTTGTATTGGATAGTTTGAATTTCACTTTATTGCAAAAAATATTTTTTTTTATTTCCTAATTATTTTCATTTCCATTTCATGCGAAGTTTGAGTTGAAATTAAAATGTTAGAAAGTAATTCTGTTTCCACCCCGGCTTTGCACGGATAATTCTGGATCTCGACAACAGCGCCACCTAGAGGGTCAAATTGTGAATCTAAACCATCCAGGGATCAACTCAAACACATAAAAATTTCACTGAAATCGGTCCAGCCGTTCCCTAGTGATGATCTTTTATACATGCAGAAATTGATTGTTATTTTAAATATAGTTGATATAAAAGCTAAAATCGCTTATTAACTCTATTTCTTTATTTTATAGAAAAAGGGTGACAAACGAGCACACAGTCCACCTGATGGTAAGTGGTTGTTGCGGCCCAAAGACATCTACATCTATCCTCGATAAAAAATCAAAATGCAGATGCGTTGTCACCCGTGAGGACTAAGATGGAATGCCTCACTTCCAGTAAAAAGGGTCTCCGGTTCTCTACACTCATCATACGAAACACATCAGCGTTAAGCTGCTATTTTACGCAGGTATTCTGAGAGAACGTGGTCCTTCCCCGGTCGAGTCGACCCATTCGTGCTACAGCTATATTAGGTAATATAGCTGCAGCATCGCTCTACCACGTAATAAACCCTCATGTAGACACAAAGCTACTACTAAACCATTTCAAATGTTTGAAAAATTTACAAACCATACAGTAAAAATATTAGAATTTTACAATTTTTAATTAGTGACATATAATTACATTTTTAGTTACTGCATTTCATGTAAATAGCATAAATCAATAAAGATCCTTTTTTATAGCCCCATCTTGAGGCGCGGAACGTTTGGGCAAAACGCTCGGCACCGAAACGCGCGACGCTACAAAACTTGCGAAATAAAAAAAAAAAACGCTCTCTAAGCTTATTGAAAAGTATTCTCGCCCTACGTTCACGGCGTCTGAGCAAATATAAGATAATTTTCCCGCTTCACCTCACACGGTATTTAGGGGGCACCTTTCATACTTTTTACAGTGCCGTTTGACGGTAAGTACGTCGCTAGGAACGCTGCGATGTAATTTATTTTGAATTCAAAACACGGATTCACGGTTTTGTGTTTTCCTTAAGTTAAAATTATTTTGAGATCATTGACAGAAAATAATCAATTTTGTACACATTTTCAAAATAAGAATATATTATAAATGTAGATAGTATATGCACATGTATGAATATAATTTGGTGTTGTTTAAAAACGAATACGAATTAAGTATAAAGTTTTAGGTATATATATAGTTTTAGGTATAAACATAATGTAAAATGTAATAGCCTATAGACATCTCTCGGTCTGTAGGGTAATGGCCTACTTTAATTTTTGAGAATAATTGAACGGAGCCCGCCATGCTATGGAAATGCTGTGCCGCCGAAAAACTGAACCGCCGTGCTGTTTAACAAACTTCCCTTGTGGATGTTTTATTGCTGAGACATGCAGGCTTACCCGGTCTATTGAAACAGGGTAAGCAGCAATGTAGACAAACGGTTTTACACATAAAAATTGCAAACCTACTGTTGTTTCGAACAACATATATATAATCATATTGCACCTCCAAAGTATTGTTCTCTGCTTACTTATAAGTTGACTGGTAGAAAACGCCTTAAAGTTAAAATAAATAAATACTATATTGATTGATTCTTCCGAAGTGTATTTATTACAATAATGCCCAGATTAGCATATTTCGGTTATAATAGTCTCGATAGAAGCTAGCCATCTTCAGACTCACAGTTTCTCGGAAAGTTGACGTATGTCTTTGAATTAATAAAAGCTGTGGTAGTAATTAGACTGAATTTTGGAGTAAATTATTTAAATCTTGTATATATTGGTAAGCTGTTATTTAAAAAAAAAGTCCCGCTGGGTTTCTTGCTGGTTCTTCCCAGGACAGAGGTTTTTTTTCCGAACCAGTGGTAATCAAACAAAAGAGTGACTTTCAATAAGTATTATTTATAATCTATATTGAATAAAAAAGTTTCTGTTTCTGTTTCTGTTTCTGTTTATTATTATTAGAATAAATAAAATTGAAATGTCTGTTTGTAATGTCAAAATAACAGTTTTTTTACTAAATGCTTATGAAAGTATATACGGTACTTATAACAAAAACACAATTTATAAAATTTTTGTCTGTCTGTCTGTCGGTCTGTCTGTTTGTTCCGGGTAATCCCCGAAATTGCTGGACCGATTTTGACGGGACTTTCATTGGAAGATAGCTGTTATTATAAGGAGTAACTTAGGCTACTTTTATTTTAGAAAAATAATTAGGGTTCCGTGCAAAAAAATTAAAGCCCATGAAATCTAATAGTAACATACTACACGCGGGCGAAGTCGCGGGGAACAGCTAGTTTTAAATATTTTCTGAGTTCTACTAAATGATCCAAATTGGTGGACTCTAGTAAAATCCAATGCCTAATAGATGTCGCAACCTAAAAATGTAGTGTACTTAAATTATTTGTGTAAACAATGTTAAGTATTTTTGTAGTCTTTTAATTAAAAAAATAAACTTTTTATTTTTAATATTTATTTATCTCGAATACAACCCCAAAATCGCGACATTTTCAAAATTTGTTCAGATATTTTGCGTCTTTCGATCTGGCTTAACTGCTGGACAGGATTATAGTGCATGATTGTATGCGCTAGCACAGGTGCACTCTCTGTTCGCATACTGCCATATTCTGTTGCGGCAATGTAACACGATCGGAGAGAGAACAGGCGCAGCACTGACCGACTTACGTGCGTTACGAGGCACGGGGTGGAAATGTCGCCAACTTCCTGACTCCGGGCTGCTAAGAATTTCTAGACAGAAAAACAATGATTGATTTTGACCTGACCCGGGACCACATAATAAACACAACAGCCCCATTTGCAATCACTAGAACAGGCAGGAAGTCAATAAAAAGACTGGAAAAATGAATTTTGAATACAATATATCATTTCAGGATAGTAATTATTATGGTTATATATTTAATCATAATAATTATATTCATTGGGACTTAATAAAGGTTTTTTTATTTTCCTTTCTCTAATTTTTACGTCAGTTCTGAAAATTTTGTTTTTGATAATATTTTAGTAGAATTAAATGTGCGTGCAATTGTATGGTCTATGGTTGACTACATTATACCTTGTTCCGTTCAAAACTATCATCAATATGCATGTTTCACAATAAAATGCCACGTTATTATTTTAATTTCAGAGATAAATTTCTTAAATCTCTATGCAGGTATTTAATTAAAAAAGTATTTTAAAGTCATTATGCCTCATTGTATACGTTGTCGTAACGTAATGGTTTCCGTCAGTACTCAATAAGTATATTATTTTAATATAGCTTATATTTATCCATTGAAAATTTACGAATTCTTACCATTCTATTTTTTTACCAAACTTCTTAATTGATAAAACCAATGTATAAATTAGCAGTCAGCAATGCGAAAAAAATATAAGCTCATCACTCGAAATAATTTTTTTTAAATTTTAATTTCATAAAAGTACGAAAAGTAAAGTAAATAGGTATTTATAGTTACATGATAAATCAGGATTTTTTTAATTAGTGTCGGCGAGGGACGAACTCGGTTTGCTGGGGTATTTTCTCTTAACGTATTGTGTTAAGTATAGACTATATAAAAAATATGTGATGGTAAAGTCTATCATGTTATAAAATAACGAATAACTGTGATTTCATATTGCCGTCTTATTCCGTTTGCGTAGATCGCCACATTTTTCCACTAGATAAGTTGTTGGAATAAAATCATAACAAAAATACTGTGGACCGAATGGGCTGGCGTAAAATTGAATTATTGATTTATTTTTATATCCGACATTATATTTTGGGGCAGGACGGGAAATTTCTGCGCAGTACGCGTCGTTGGCGAGAGATAATAGGTCCTGAAGTGCGACGAAGTAGTTGTCACGGTTATAAACTCGCGAAAACGTGCCGACTTCTCGCATCATCTCTTTATGATTGCTCTCGTATAAGCTTTACTGATACATTTTATGTTTTGCAGTAGATACAATAATGATAAATGTAATAAATATTAATAAAAAAAAATCTTAACACGTATCGACTAAAGGCTTGATCTACTGAAAGAAGTTTCTGATTTTCTGTTATAAGTATATTAAAATTCCTTATGTTTTAAAATGATTAATTTTCATTTAGTTTTAAATGGCGTGATCTATTCACTATTTTTATTTTGTAAACTATATCATATTGTATTTATTTAAAAGCTTTTATTTTTATTTATAAAATTAAAAGAAGTAAAAATAACAGAATAAATTAAAGACCGTATCCTATTTATATCTATTATTTTTTTATCTATTCTGTGGTAAGAGGCGTACTGGGTAGAATTGTCAGAAGGTATGTTTACGTACGTAAAATATTCTTTGCTTTTGTGCAAATATAAAGTCACTAAGGATTATTCTAAATAAAATGTCGAACAATAATGAGGTGAAAACAACCGAAGGGTCAATACAATTAAATACCAACATCTTTGAGAGTCAACCAAATGGCAAAAGTCAATTGTGTTTACTTTGTGAACCGCTCTTTCGGCCGTCAATAATAATAATTTTATTTTAATGACAATAATCGTCGCCATTATTATTATTTTAAAAATATAATAGTGTATTATTGCGTTCGGCACGGGGATGAACGCTCGAATGAATCAGAATGTCAATTTCGTAACGGTTTTTATGTTACGTTTTTTTTAATATCTGCTACTTTTAATGAATGAATAAGCGTGTGTTTTAAAAAAGGATGTTAGATTCATAATTTAAATTTTACGTATAATAATATCGACCACCTTTTTATATTATAGCTTTTGGACTCCAAGTATGAGCCCCTGGTGATGATTGATGATGATTGGTGACGCTGTTAATCGTGACTAGTTTGTGATACTATAGTTTAGTTTTTTTTATTATAAGAGAGGTGCAAACGAGCATACGGCTCACCTGATGGTAAGTGACTACTGCCGCCCATGAACAACTGCAACACCAGGGGAATCGCAGGTGCATTGCTGAACTTTTTAAAAGGAGTAAGCTCTTTTCTTGTCCGGTAAAATCGCCGGTGGTAAACTATTTCACAGAGAGGTTGTACGCGGAAGAAAACTCCTAGTGGGTGTTTTGGTTAGTGTAACTTAGTGCTTTTTGGTTATATTTTCTGACATTACCAGAATCTCGTTTGTTAATTGGTTGATAGGTACCGTGAGGTAGCGGTGTAAGTTAATTCACTCCATTTCATTCAGTGGATATCATTAAAAACTATATATTAACGAAGCAGTAGATCATTTTTTTATAAGACAACAGTGACAAGCGAACACACAATCCACCTGATGGTAAGTAGTTCCTGTGTCAAATAGACATCTACATCCATCCTCAACTACGAATCAAAATGCAGATGCGTTGTCACGGGTGAGGACTAAGATAGAATGCCTCGTTTCCAGTAAAAGGGGTCTCCGGTTCTCTACACTCACCATACGAAACACAGTAGCGTTAAGCTGCTATTTTACGCTGGTATTCTGTGAGAGCGTGGTAGTTCCCCGGTCGAGCCGACCCATTCTTGCTACAACTATACTACTAATATAGCTGCAGCATGGCTCTACCATGTATAAGTAGGTAGGATCTGCAATAATTTATACATATAATTATAACTTTTAACAAAAATAAAAACCGACTTTAAATTGATAAAAAAGTAGTTATTACATAGATATATAGAGAAAAAATTCCACTGGAATGGAATTTTTTCTCCAATTTTATATGGGATTACCCTTGAAGCATAACCTATTTAATAAAAAAAGAGTAAATAAAAGTGGTTCACAATCTGCGAAGATATCGCGTAACATACCTACATACAAAAAAACACTCGAATAGAGAACCTTCTCCTTTTTGAAGTCGGTTAGTAACTAAAATCTCTGTAATATCGAAATAACTGCTTTATATTGAGTTGAGGGGGTTATTTGCATGTCATTAAGACAGGAATCATTTTTAAATTTTTTGGTCTATTTGACTCTCTCTCCGGGCTAATCTTTGGAATGAATTAATCGATTGTAATAAAACTTCACGAATAGATAGAGAGCAATCAATGCCAGGAGTAATCTATAGATCTAAGCTATATTTTATCAGAAAAAATTGGGAGATTTTTTTTAAATAAACGAATAATTGATAAAATTATTCGTTTATTTCAAAATTCGTTGATTACTATATACATTACTATATATATCCTTGATTATCTGAAATCTAAATAACACCACATTAGTACATACTACCTACCTACACGATGCCAGTGAATAAGTCTGTCGGGCGGAATGATGGCCACAGTACTCCAGATAGAACAAACTTTTTGATTAAATATGGTTTATTTCCTGCAAACTACTTGTAGTTATTTCATCACAAATCCACTGTTGAACATAGGCCTCCCCCAAGGAATGCCACAAAGCACGGTCCCTAGCTACCTGCATCCATTGACTTCTATCTTACCAGGTCGTCACTCCATCTAGTGGGAGGCTCTACGCCCTACACTTCGCCTGCCAGTACGAGGCTGCCACTCGAGAACCTTTTTTCCCCCATCGGTTGACGGTGCTTCGAGCTATATGACCGGCCCATTGCCACTTCAGCATACTAACTCTTTGGGCTATGTCGCTTACTCTGGTTCTACTGCGGATAACCTCGTTTTTAAGTCTATCAAGCAAAGAAACGCCGAGCATAGCCCTCTCCATAGCTCGCTGAGCGACCTTGAGCTTCCTCATACGGCCACCAGTGAAGGTAGTTATTTATTTTTGCTTATTTGTTTAATAAATAAAATGATAGAGGTTTGCAGCTGTGCGCGCATCACGGAGAAACTACTGGATAGATTTCAATTAGGTTTTCTAAGTTTTTTTTCTTAGACACTTGGACACTTTCATTTAATATAAAGTTATTAAAGTTTTAAGAAACAACGATTTTTTTAACCACTACGTGTTCAGTGATGTGTGTAAGCAACGCGGACGAAGTTTAGGGTTAAACATTACGTAATTTGTTTGTAATCTGTAATTATTATCAATTACAATTGTACTATAAAGATTTGTTATAGATAAAATTCTCTTTAATTAGTCCTCGGCTATGCAATAATAAATCGAAATGCAAGTGTACAAAATGCAATGTAAAAATGTTTAAGAAAATTATACATTACACATAAAGAACAATGGCAGACTTTCATACATAAAATTAGTTGAGAAGAAATGGTAGCGTCTATATACCAAAAATATGTTAAAATGTTAAGCCTCAGTCCCTTAATAACTTTGTCAAAGAATTTTGTACTGAGAAGGCGTCAAAAAAAAAAATTTACATTTGAACTTTTTAGGTTATGTCCTATGTCACTTGGAAAAAGTCATGTTTCCTGTGGTTGTTTGATGTTAGCTAAATACATAATACATAATTGAGAGATTTTAGATTATTGTATCTCTATTATATATTTGCATACTATAAATGTATATTTCTGGCATGGCTCTAGGTCTTTTGTATCACAGTGACATTCTCAGAAGGACTAGAACCCAGAGCCGTAAATCCAGTAAAATGACATTTTATTTTAGCTAGTGTTGGCATAACATTAAATGGAATTGTTACATAGTACTATGATTGAGATAATGTATTATTGTAGGAAATTCTTTGTAAGAGGCTTATTCTCAGCCGTTCCGTTTTTATTATTACTAATAGTACAGTTATTACTAATAATAACTTAATATAAAATATTTTGTGTGTTGTGTTGGTAGTCTTACAAAGTGTATATGAAAATAGTATAAATATACTAAATGGCAACATTTGAATAGAGTAAAATGATTTAAGTCATTTGATATTCACAAAAATGTTTGTTTTTTTTCTGTGGCTTTAATTAAAATACCTTTTTATTTGAAAAATCATAGAAAAATAATTAAACTAATTTTACAAATAACTTATTTCTAGACGCTATAATTTTTGTCAACTATTTTTCTGCCATTGCTCTTTACCACCACATTTGCGGTGCAATAACTATGATAATTACAGACAACTGACACTGCGTAATCGCTAAATTAAATCTAGCATTGGATGCATCGAAAAAACCCATTAATATTCAAGAGCGAAGAGATCTCGATAATGCTGTTATTACATATTATACTCACCCTCTTACAACAAAAACCCGACAAGGACATCGTTTAAATACACAAAAGAGACAGCAGAGTGTGGACGCCGCATAAAATTATAATAAATATTCACTGCGAGAGAGACTATGCTTTGGATAATGTGACAAAAAGAGACAGTTTTCGGTCATTCGATGTTCACCATGTTTACTGTTTTTATTTTAAGGATTATGTTCTTTAAACCATACAACTTTAATAATTATATTGCAGTCATATATTAAGTAAAATTATTTAGTTAAGGTAGCTTTCAACTGCGCCGGAGATGTTAAAGTACCAAAGGAACAAGGAACATCCGCCGTAACCGAGCATTTACTCGAATTTACTTACTCGAGATATCGGTTATAATTAAGCTTAAACGAAACATAGGATATTCACAAGACTATTCGAAAACCTATCATTGGTGTTTTTGGTAACTGTTGTGTCGGTGTAAGAATATCCGCCACCCCAAATGACTTTCAATAAGAATTACACATGTAATGTATATTGAATAAAAAATATTCTATTCTATTCCCATATAAAATCAATAATAAAAAGTCTGCGGTTACCAACCCGCCTGACAAGCAAGGCAACTATGGCAAAATCCCCCTTATGAGTCAATCTATGGGGGAGCCCAAGTTCAGTATTGGACTTTTATAAACTGTATTGGAATGGATGGTATTTTTTGGACGAATTTTCGTATTGGCTGGAATTGGATATTTTGGCCACTAAGCCTTCGGTCGTCAATATAATATCGATGTGAAAAATAACGCACTTCATGTAAGACTTAAAATATGGTCACTATAGGCCGTCCCTATTTAGTCTGTACAGCGTTACCACAGACGTAAATCGCATAGGTGACAATGCATTGACATGTCATTTGATTCGCACAGGGGCTATTACATGTCGCACGCTGTTTGGGGTAGTAATAAGTCATAACTCATGTGTTAACTCCAGTAGGGTACTCTAGTAATGACTGTGAGTTCAGATTCAGAGCGTAACGCGTTTTGGCGGGATGCTTGACGATGCTATTGTAAATGTGACACGTTGCAGGTTTTTGTTATCTGTAAAATTATTTAAATATGAAGTATTTATAAATGTATTGAAAATCACTATAATATGGTGATTTCATGGAACAATTATTTATTATTTCAATATCATGAATTATTTTATTAAACTGGTATTTAAAAATAAACTAAATAATTATAGTATTAGCGGCGTAAGATATTCCATCATCTCATTTCGTTTCGAAGGTTACGTAGGTATAAGGGGTCTAAGAAACCGCCAAAATATCACATTGCTTATGATATAAGGCGGGAGAAGCCAATGTCTAGTATTGGACTTTTGCTATCTGGTAAAGAAGAAACAAATTCTTACGAAATGTTGAATATAAATTTTACTTGTAGAGAAAAAAATATAATAGTATTAAAGTATTGGACAACGACATTAGTCATTTATGAAATTTGAGCCGATAGGTGGTGGTTAATTTAAATTATTTGCAAAGACATGCTTAAGGTCGCCCCTTGCGCTGGCTGGCTTTTGACGGCTACGGCATGTATGCCGTATACTGTAGTATCTAATATGTGCATACGGCGCTGCGAGGCCGCGGACTTGTATCCCGCACGGAAAAATGTTATGTATATGGCCTACTAATAATTGTTCCGGATATGGATGACTGTCCATATTGAATTCATGAATGCAGATAACCTTCACGATCATCATCATTATCATCATTACAGCCCTTCACAAGTCCACTGCTGAACATAGTCCTCCCCCAAGGAATGCCACAAAGCAAGATCCTGAGCCACCTGCATCCATCCTTTATCCTTTCACGATACGAGGGAAAATTCTTGTGTAATGTTGAAGAAATGGCAAATACAAAACCTCTATGTGTAATCTTTAAAAAAAATTGCGGTCAAGCACTGGCTTAATATAAATTAAAAAAAAACTCAAGTATCGTACAATATACGAAAAAGATAGAAATATTTTCGTAGCAGATAACTATGTACGCTACGCTACGTAAAGGTGATGCCTAATTAATCAATTGTATTAATTCGTCGTTGACGCCGCAAAGGGGGCGAACTTCAATTTTTCAAAAAATTACAGGAGAGCAAGAAAATATTTATTATTCCCAGATTACTAGCTTTTTTTCATCAGAAAATTAATCTTATTTGTAGTTTTCCATTAAGTCTAATATATTTAATTTTCTGATGAAAAAAGCTGGTAATTGGGGAATAATAAATGGTTTTTTGCTCTCCTGTAATTTTTTGAGGTTGTGTAAAAATTGAGGTTCGCCATTTTGCAGCGTCAACGACTAACTTACTTGCTATGATGCCCTTGAAATCCAATAAGTGAATCATATTTTGAGTGTCACCGCGAGTGACCACGAGCCTTTTCCATTATTCCAAACCCTCCCCGACTTTATCGTCACACTTGGCAGGTAGGTTGACGAATGTAGCAATTGACGGCTCGCACCTTTGACGCTGCCGCCTGTCGCCGGTCTGTTTATTTAACGTGATAGTTATACTCGCACCGGCAACGATCGGGAGCTATAAGACCTTTTTAGGGTTCCGTAGCTAAATGCCAAAAAACGGAACCCTTATGGATTCGTCGTCTGTCTGTCTGTCTGTCCGACCGTATGTCACAGCCACTTTTTTCCGAAACTATAAGAACTATGCTGTTGAAACTTGGTAAGTAGATGTATTATGTGAACCGCATTAAGATTTTCACACAAAAATAGAAAAAAAAACCAGTAAATTTTGGGGGTTTCCCATACTTAGAACTGAAACTCAAAAAAAGTTTTTTCATCAAACCCATACGTGTGGGGTATCTATGGATAGGTCTTCAAAAATGATATTGAGGTTTCTTATATCATTTTTTCCAAACTAAATAGTTTGCGCGAGAGACACTTCCAAAATGGTAAAATGTGTGTGTCCCCCCTGTAACTTCTAAAGTAAGAGAATGATAAAACTAAAAAAAATATATGATGTACATTACCATGTAAACTTCCACCGAAAATCGGTTTGGACGAGATCTAGTAAGTAGATTTTTTAATACGTCATCAATCGTAAATTATGTTACTTGCTGCTACGTAACCCTTCATGGGCGAGTCCGACACGCACTTGGCCGCCTTTTTTATTGGAATTAAAAACAGTCGCCTCTTACGACACCTATGCGGCGAAATGGAGTGATAAGTTCTCTTATGCCGCCATCACCAATGTTACTGGAGTTTTCTATCTAGGAGTTCGTCTGAATAGGTACCGCCTTTTCCATTCCAAAACCATCCGATAGTCGTTTAGGCCTAACCGCATAGAGAGCGATAAACATTACATGGAGTATTCCTACTTAGTCCTCAGAGGTACGCTGTAGTATTTTTGAAGTAGCTTATTTATAATATTAGGTGTTCATGGTTATTGGCCAAATTTGCAGAGAAAGTTCAGATTAAGGCAAATCTCAAACATTCTGTACCTTTTATCTTTTAAATTCAAAATGCGTCGTAATGCATTATTTTAACTGATTTTACTGTGCACGCACGCACACATTCGTAAGGGTCGATCGGTAGGCAAAAACGTTGGTGCCCATAAATCACATTCAATTTGGGTTAATTTCAAACAAAAGTAGAAGCCTTATTTACTCGTATTTTCAAAAACTGCAATAACAGTATATCATTATTTATATACTAGCTGTTCCCTGTGACTTCGCCCGCGTTCAATTTAGGGTTTTAATTGTTTTGCGCGGAACCCTAATTCTTTTTCTAAAATAAAAGTAGCCTAAGTTACTCCTTATAACATTAGATATCTGACAGGGAAAATCCCGTCAAAATCGGTCCAGCCACTTCGGAGATTAGCCGGAACAAACAGACAGACGGACAGACAGATAGACAAAAATTTTAAAAATTGTGTTTTGGTTTTAAGTACCGTCTTCGCTTTTATATGTATTTAGTTAAAAGCTGTTATTTTGATATTACAAACAGACACTTCAATTTTATTTATTTGTATAGATTTTAACTTAAGTTTCAAATTAGGCTACTCTTTGAAAACTAACTCTGTATATTGTTTGCGCTCTTTGTCTCTCTCTCGATACTCGGAATTTTAATCGATTAAATCGACGGTCATTTGCCAGATACAAAGACGTGGGTGTGAGAGCTTAATCCGCCTAAATACGTTTGTCTGTGGTGAGTACATCCGTTGCATATAGCCACAGCGCGCGTGGAATGCTAATCCAGATTGGCTAATGAATTACTACGTTTGTTTGGCCATCTGCGTGCCACGAATCGTTTCGCAGCGCATATCAGCTGATAATAAGCCAATATCGGCAAACGCTTTGCGCTGGCGGAGCAAATGAGATTTTAGGTTTAAACATCAAATGTGAAAGTTAGTTTTGATGCTTTAATTAATTCAAGTATTTGTACTATTTAGACGGTAACTCATCAAACGTTCTTTCATTACAATAGCTGCATCAGGTATATCATTGCTACGATTACTACGCTACATTATTCGAACCCGCGGCTCCCAGCGTTGCAACTCATTGCTAAGCCACTGCGCCACGGAGCCGTCTAATGTCTAATGTCGATTGTATGTTTTAATACAATCAGATTTATTTAGCATATAACTCTCTTGATTACATGTATATATTCTTAATAATTCAGTATTTGGCGAACTTATATTTACTCGGCGTAAGAAAAAAAAATTATAATTTTCTCAGGGCTGAAACATATCTTAATACATTTGGAAAGCAAAAAAAAATACTGAATACAAAATTTTTGCTTTATCGTATTACATACAAGCATTGCTTACTTAAAGATATGATTACAATGTATTTAAGCAAATCTGAAAATATTGCTTATTTACGTCTATAATAAATCGTAATAACTTAAAGTTTCATATGGCTCTGAGATATGTCGATATCAAAACCTAAACAAGTGGCACAACAAATCGATAACACGAACGTAATGAACAAGCGTGTCTCATATGTAAAGTGCAGAGAGTGGATTAAAATTAAAACTGCGTAAAACGCACAACATATGTCGATATTTTGAATGCGCCGCGTCAGGGGACGCACCCTACTGGCTAAACGTGATTTTATTCAAACGCTCTTCTTGGTTGTAGCTAGCAGTTTAAAAACAAATAAAATTAGAAGAGGGGCTTAAGGAATTCAAATTTTTTGGTTAAACTTTTAGAGACTTACTTTAAAAAAATATTTTATAGGATATTTGTAATATTGAAAAGTTTGCAAATGCATTAAGCTAACTAAATCGTTATTAAGTCTTAATAAATTATATTAAGGTTTTTGTAAACTATCACCATGAAATATAAAAAAATATATTACAGCACTTATATAAGTAAGTAAATTAAAAAAAGACTGAAAGAAAGTAATATAAAGTCATAATAATCAATTGACGTTCGTATTATCCCCCTTTACGGAATACAGTGTTGCCATTTGATTCATGTAATTTCATTAAACTATGCACATGGTAGTTTGGAAATATTTTTGTTTATTTGTTGACCACCGATTGAACTGAATTGCCTTGCGTCTGTGGCCATTACTGAGTTACTATACGCACGCATATGGAGTTACTAAGTTAAATTTCAAATAATGTGATTAATAGTACGTATCTATATCAATAAAATACTTAAATTATTACAATTTGTGCGTATTATCTAATACATTAAACTATATGATTACATAACAAGTATACACAACACAAGGTTAGGGTAGAACCCAACAAAGCAGCGACAGGCAAATTAAATTCTCCCCTGAAGACGTTTATGTTGTCTATCAAAGAATGCCTTAACGGCTGATTATGATGTTATGTACTGCAAGGAGAAGTTTGGGCTGTTTGATGTGCAGCCATCCGTAACAGCCTAAGAATGCCTTGTAAACCCGGGCAACGTCCCGGTAGACTTTAGCTTATGTTACATAAACAAATCAGTACACTAGTTTGCCTGTGGTGTTTCTTACAAGTCTGTCAAAACAAAGTTATAAGTATGTCTTTTCGAAAGATTTTTATTAATAAAATAATTATGACAAATAACCACAAATTTCACCTGATCGTAAATGTTATTGCTCCTGAACCCCTCCATATATCCTTGATTGAAAATTAAAACGCAAATAGTCACACCGTAGGACTAAATTGGAATGCCTATGTTTGAATTAAATATCCCAATATCCACTCGAAACTTAAGTATTGCTTTCCGCCATCAGTTTAGTTTTATGAGACTTTAACAAATTGGGATTAAGTATTCAGACATACATATTGGAAAACCTTACACTTGTCTAGCAATAGCTAGGAATGCAATAGAAATGGATAATGAAATATCATTACTATAATTTTAAAATTTATGAGGTAATATGGTACGACACATTCTCTTAAAATACAATCTAATGACGATTTATAGTGGCTTACTTTGAATTTGCAAAGACCTGTAGATCAATTTTTGATGTTTTCTTTTACCGAAAATCGAGTAGCAAATCAATACTTTAATTATTGTTATTAATAATTTCGGTGGGGTAGTTACAGATAAGATTCAGGTTGTTTGCGTACTTCAAAATTCCAGAAAAGTAGGTTGAACCTGAGTTACAATAGATCTAACTTGATCTAACTTACGAGTGTAGTAAACTTGTTCAATTCTTTACATATAAAAGAATTCAACGTTTTCTGCCTATTTCAAAAAGGAAGAGGTACTCAATTCGTTAATTTTTTTATATGTGTTACCTCATAACTTTGTTCTACGTGAACCGATTTCGATGATTCTTGTTTGAAAGCTGGTGCTTCTCATGAGGTCCCATATAAATTTGATCAAGGCCTGATCAATAGTTTTTCAGCTATCCTTAATAATATATATTGCAGTATTTTAAATTATCTCAAATAGAGTAAAATTTTTATCAAGTGCATTTACTAGGTTTTAAAATAACCTGTAAAAATGAATGTGAACTTAAGCTATAAAATTAAATTTTAATATTGAAAACCACAAATAAGATTTAAAAAAAATCGTATTCATTAGCCTACACAAATATCCCCTCTTACGCACGTTCAAAAAGTTATTTAAGCAAAGTACCCCAATATGTTACTATAAGTAAATACTAATCGGGTATTTTATCTTATCAAGTATCTGTTGATGTTATATAGCTTCGAATTGAGGGGATGCAAGTACAGTGACCAAAACAAATACGCTTACCGAGCATTAAGATGAAGTGAGTAATAAAAAATCTATATCTGTTGTCAATGAATCAAATCCACTTATTTTCCGAATTTTTTGCCACCAGGGCGGCGCCACTAGAAAGTGAAGTATAATATTTGACAGATTTCATAGCGGGGGAAGTTAATTTATTTTATTAATTATTAGCTATATTTTATATTAATAACATTAAAAATAAATAAACCAAAACACAGATATTATATAAAAGTAGAAAAATTAAAAAAAAAAGTTAAAAATGTGTAAAAAATAAAGAGCAAATCACTGACGCATTGTTTGTGTATTAATATAATACTGATAAACTTTTTTTTAAAAAACAACTGCTCAATTTAATTACATTTTTAATTATTAATTCACTTTACCTCAGTGTCAATTAGCGACGTCTGGTGAGCAGAAAATTATTAGCCTCATTAAATATTGATATTGTAGAACCGATTTCTCGATTTTCAAATATATCTGAAACTCCAACGGCTTCTACTACGTACGGTTATATACTTAGGTAAACCATATTAACACACAAGCACGGGGCGCTCACATTGTTTTTTATTTATTTTATGATATTTATTTTATTTTTTTATTTTATTACAAGACCCACGACGTGCAAAGTCAAATTGTCAAATTCAAGTATTTGTAAGTTATAGATTTGCATATTGTTGTGTACCTACGTCATTGCGTAAAATAAAGAGTTATTTCTTTCTCTTTCTTTCTTTCTATGTTCCTTACCCTACCATCCTTCTTTTGAATAACATACCTTTTTAAGAATATGTCACCTGACTGCTGAATTATATGCCTACACTCGACAAGACGCACGGTGGATTCATTAGCGTAGAGCTCAACCTCTCCTACTGGTATATTATCACAAGCCTGTGATAGACTGTCTTTCACCGAATATACCGCGTACAAGTGGGGTTGGCAATTGGCTAAAAGTTGGCATGTTCTGCAACTTATTTAAACCAAATGATGATATTATGAGGAAGGGGAGCGTCATAGACACCAGACGTCTGTTATTATGATTATGATAATAAAAATTGAGGATTTTTAAACACAAGGAAGGGCAGAAAAATAGCACACATTTCATCTGTTAGAAAGTGGATGATGTGGCGTATAGACGCCTTCGTCTATGCCCGATTCAGAATCAAAATGCAGTGCATTGTCATCTCTCAGGATTATGTTGGAATGAGTCGTTACAAAAAGTTTCTCTAGTTTTTATAAATCGCCATAAGAAATTTTAATTCTATATATGGTAGAGCCATGCTGCAGCTATATTAGTAGTATAGTTATGCCACGAATGGGTGGGCTCAACCGGGGAAGGACCACGACCTCATAGAATACCAGCGTAAAATAGCAACTAAAAGCTGCTGTGTTTCGTATGGTGAGTGTAGAGAACCGGAGACCCTTTTTACTGAAAACGAGGCATTCCATCTTAGTCTTCACGGGTGAGAACGCATTTGCACTTTGATTCGTAGTTGAGGATAGATGTAGATGTCTATGGGCCACAGCAACTACTTAACATCAGGTGGACTGTGTGCCCGTTTATTACCCTTATCCTATATATAAAAACCAAGAGCAAACTTTGGCGAAAATCCTTCTTATGTCCCTTTAGGCAATCTATGGGAGATATATGTTCACCAGTGGACTTTTATGTTTTAGTGAATGTTAGAGGAGCTAGACTAGAAGTGCAGACGTTAATGTCTGGGTGGGATAAGGCCTATGTGCAACAGTTGTGTTGTGTTTAAGGGCTGATTATGAAGACTACAAGAGAACTAATAGTTTATTTGTAGTTTATTACGTGGTAGAGTGACGTTGCAGCTATTATGGTTGTATCACAAATGGGACAACTTGACCGGGGAGACGCTCACAGAGAATACCAGCGTAAAATATCTGCTTAATGCGGCTGTGTTTCGTATGGTCAGTGTAGAGAACCTTAGACCCTAACAAACAACGCTTCTGCATTTCGGTTCTTAATTAAAGATAAATGTAGGTATATATGGGCCACAACAACCGCTTACCATCAGGTGGACTGTGTCACACATATTCTATAAAAAAAGATTAATTAGGGTTTTGTTAAGGTTTTATTTTCATTCAGTCTCAGTCCTCAGGGGTGCCAATATATCTGCATTTTGATTCTGATCCAGGATAGATTTCAGTGGTGATCATATTATATATCATATGTTGATATATGATCTGTGGCACATCTCTATTTTGTTGTCTGTACAGAGAAGGGCGGCGCATCGCTTCAGAGGAGGCGGACGCGGTGGGACTTAGCGTTAATATACGCAATCCACTTCTGAAGAGCACGACTTACATATAGATATACTACAGTCTACATGTTTAAATTAAAGACACCACAACACACTCAACCACTATAGTATATGTCAAATTTATTGCGGTTATAATTTCATATATATTTTGTACTAACAGCATAATGTAAATCTTAATTCAATCTCACAGAATACAATACAATCTCATAAAATAGCAGATTAATATTGCTGTGTCTCATATAGTTGGAGAAACTTTATTTTTAAATTAAAAAAATCTATCTTGGTCTTCAAGGGTGATAACGCATCTGCATTTTGATTCTTAATCGAGGATAGAAGATGTCTATGGGTCCTAGCATCTAGTTACCAATAGGTGGACTGTGTGCTCGTTTGTCACCAATACCTAATCTATAAAAAATCTAAGTCATAACCTCGGTTGCGTAAAACGCTTTGCGTAAGTCTCTATTGCCTATATATTAAAGACAATAGACATGCATTTATTCAGCAACTTACACTCATACAGTTTTAATACAGAAAATAAAATGGTACACAAAACGAAAGATAAAAATAAATAAAAGAACACAGTCATAAAATAATCTGATTGCATGAGTGACGTTATACTGAAAAGGGCACTAACTCAACAAAATGCTGTCGCACGGTTGCGGTAGCGTTGGTCATAAGCAATGCCTATTGAGGTTTGACTCCATTAGTAATAATATAATTTTCGATAATTTGGAGATGTAATAATTTAAGGACTGGGTGTTTGCTTATGATAATCGTAATTTTATTTTTAGGTGCTGTTTACCAAGTGTTTTTGGTACCAGAAAATATTGTGAGACAACCTGCATGTCTAAAAAAATTGAGGATATGTAAAGTCCGCCATAACGCGCAATTTAGAGCAGCGCGGCGAACTTTTTCCTGCACCAAAACCCGCTTAGAATGAGTAGGTACCTATGTCTAATCACTTGGCTATAAATATTTAAAAAGAAATGTAGGTAACCCTTCATTATTTTTTAATTTATCTAATAATTAAGAAAATATGTTTACAATAAAACAGCCTCATTCATGTTAAATTACACCTAGATGAATGACAAGTAAGAAATAAACTGATAGGTTATAAATAGAAAGTCATTATGTAAATAATGTTTGTTTTTTTTATTTTTATTTAATTGTTTCATGAATAGATGGTATGGAATAGGTGGTAGGTCTCTTTTGCCAGGAGCCTGTCTAAGTAGAAACTCTCACGCTATGTATATTTTAAAATTTTTATTCTATCTGTCGGAGAACACAGATTATTCAGTATTCACAATAGTATTCGCGTAACTTAAGATTGATCTGAATCTCGCATTGCTAATCAAAATGCTGTGTGTAATTATACATTCAATATAAAACGTTTAACGGAAATATTTTATAAGTGCGTATTAATAATGATAATAACAATAATAGTAGCATTATATAAAAATTGTATGTCCCGGGTGGGGACGCACGTGTCGCGGCGATACTTATCTCGCTTCGCTTGTCTCCCTTGCCGTAGGTTCGCCCGTTTTATTTGCGATCGACTGTACTAAGGCGAAGCAGATTTGAGTCGGGATTTGAGAAAAAAATATAATCAATATTTCAATAGCCAATAATAAATTTTGTATTTCAAAATTATTGTCTTAAATCATTTTACAACGCGATTCTTGTGTAAACAATAAAAAAAGTAGTTTGAATTTCCTTTTTTAATTACTTTCTTCATTATGTTCTCGCTCGCCAGCGCAGTACTTTAAACGTAAGATTAATTCTATCAGTGTTTCTTCACTTCTAATCGCATAAAAAAAGAGCTGAATAGGCAACAGCCCGTCTTATAGCTCGCGTAGTCTACTATTGCTAGAGTAGAAAAAACCCAGTGAAAGCCCGATACAGGAAGTCAACGATAGGATGAGGATATAAACCCAGTAAACTTAAAAGAAATTAACCAATTGATAATAAAAGCGATGCCGTAGAGCCCACTATAAGTTAAGATAGACTATACCAAAACATTTTTTTAATACAGCAATCTTAACATTAAAAAAAAAAGAAAAAGTTGCCTCCCCCTCCCTCCCCCTGGGTGTGAGGGTGGCCCATTTCAGCAGTGGACTTACATAGGCTGTAAAAAGGCTATAATAGTAACGGTAAAAAGATATTTTACAATTGTGACAACAGATGTCGCTGTGCGGTTTTAAATCGCGCTATTATGTGATAGTTTTGAAACACATAGGAGATTGTTGAGAATGTTTACATATTGCCTATAGTTGCCACGCTTGGTAGGTCTCCTATAAGGAGATAGTATTTTTGATATCGAGGAGTAGTTACCAAGCTACTACCTTGATTAATAAAAACTGATTGTAGTGTTCCGTATAGAGAAAGAAGTAAATTACGTTGCTAGTCAGTAGTCACGCGCAAACGCATTCGCATTTGCGCAGTGCACCGAAATCCGAAAATATTCCACTTCATTTAGTTAGTTTTTAATTCAAATTGTCCATCTGATGATATAAATGCATGTTGCCATGGAGCAACTGTGCCATATTGATTAAACAGATTTTTTTCAATGACTGCTAATATTCTGTCACTCACTAGATGTCGCTAGTTGTGACTGAGGTAAAGGTTTTTGTTGTTACACAATGTCAGAATTAGTACATTATCTAGAGCATTATGTTAATACACAACAAAGCATCAGTGGTTTAATTTTTTATTATTTGCACTTTATAACTGTCTTTTTTAAAATTTTCTGCTTTTAGTTATATTTATAGTTTGGTTTATTCATTTCTAATATAATTAATATAAACTATAACTAATAATACGAAAAGAAACATTTTCCTAAGAAATTATCGTGTCCACTATAAAATCTCAAATATTTTTATCTTAATGTAAAGTGGCGCCGCCCTGGTGGCAGAAAAATTCGTGGATGCCCTCATTGCAAGGAATGATTATTTACAAACGGGACAGTTTGTTTTGTATTCTTTAATGAAATACGAATAAAAAAGTTCATATGACTTATTACGATAAAGTTAATATTTTCGGAGTTATGAATTTTTAAATGTTTGAAAAATCTCACATCGGATACTTTTGATCAATTAAAAATACACAAAGAAAAATAATAAAATATACTTTTTTAAAATATATGAAGAAAAGGAATAAAATATAAAAGATTTATTTATATATTTTTAATGAGTCGAAATTATCCGAATTCGGGATTTTTCAAACCTTTAAAAATTCATCACTCCAAAAATATGAACTAATAGTAAAAAGTCATAGGACCTTTTTTATGCGTATTTGATCAAGAAATATAACAAAATAGTCCCGTTTGAAGATAATCATTCCTTATAATTGAAAAAAAAAATCGATTTAAGCCACAGGGCACCGAGTTGCCCCATGGCAACATGCATTTATATCATCAGTAGGACTATTTGAACAGAATCGCATAAAAAAATTGAGGTGGAATAGTTTTCGGTACTCATGCCATAGAATAAATAATAGTACAAGAACTCAAGCGCTGATTCCTCCTGGACTATAGCGTGTAATTTTCTAGAGTAATTGGTAAAATTGTAAGTCAAGTCAACGTCAAAATATTTTTATTGATAAATTTCTACAAGTGTTTTTAATAATCATCTAATTTGTAATACCTTACTAACTATAACAATGCTTTTTCATGCGTCTTGAATTTACACAAAGGCGAAGCAAGTAGTAGTAAATAAGTAATAATTTTATTAGGTTTCTGTCAATGGAGACAATCAGAAAACTACAAGTATGATAGATTATTGTTCTGTCTATCATTGACTACAGAAATATGTATGACTTTTTGAAAATCTGACAACCATGATACACGAAAATTTTAATAAATAGGTACCTACATCTTTAGTTTTTATAGCACGCTCTAAAAAGCATGCTATTTCTTTAATATTTTCGATTATTGCGTCAAATTGTAAAAAATAAATTATTGATTTTTGGAACAAGTTGTGTTTTGTTTATTCCCGTATCACTAGAATAGAATAGAATAATTTTTAATTCAATATAGAACACATGTGTAATTCTTATTGAAAGTCATTTTTTACTGGTTCGAAAAAAAACCTCTGTCTTGGGAAGAACCAGCAAGAAACCCAGCGGGACTTTTTTTTAAAAGCAAATTTTACATTAATGGTTGTACAAACTATATAACTACAAAATTTATTTTACAAACAGCTTGGAAGCGACCACCTCATTCCCAGGGGTTATTATCAACCTCTTTGAACCGACAACCGACATTGCATCTCAGTCTACCTTTTATTTTTTATAGAAGTAAGAGTGACAAACGAGCATACAATACTTGACGATAAGATGTGGCCCAAGAAAGAATCAAGAATCAAAATATGGATGCGTTGTTTCCTTGAGAAATAAGATATATATAAACTACTATATTAATAGAGATAGATAGATAGAATATATTAAAAGATATATATTTTACTCTGGTACTAAGTGAGAGCGTGATCCTTCCTGAGTCAAACCAACCTATTCGTACAGCAACTATAATATAGCTACGGCGTTGCTCTACCATATCTTATCGTTTAAACATTACATAGAGCGCAGGAAGTGCAGGATGAGCATGTGGCAGTGTTGGTGTGTGCATAATAGGCATTTAATTGTTATTGCTATTATATTTCCCGTGTTATTTGTTGCCATGGTAGGCCATGGTAGACAACATCATATCAATGACTTTTTCTGCCACCAGGGCGGCGCCACTTAAAAGTTAAGTTTATGTTCCTTTGTGTACTACCAGTTATAGTTTATATTAATTAGATTAAAAATAAATAAACCAAACTAAAGATATTCATAAAAGTAGAAAAATAAAAAAAACCAAACCACTGAGGCATTGTTTTGCGTATTAACAATATAACTCTAGAAACTGTTAAACTTTTATTTAAAACTAATTTCTCTATTATATGGCATTGTGTAACAAAAAAACATAACCTCAGTGTCAACTAGCGACATCTGGTGAGCGGAAGATTATTAGCCCTCATTGAAGGCTAATATAATTTTTTGTAAATTTCTTATAATTTTTATTTAATTTTTAAAATTAAAATTTAAGTACATTAATTCTTCATTTTTAGTGTAAAATGTTTTAAACCTTTTTTTAAAGATCAATACGACGTTATACATTCATTCAAGCCAATATTGCGGACCATGTTATATCAGGAGATAATCTTTCATTAAGGTATTGTGAGCTCGCGTGGCGCGCACGGGCCGCGCGGTGTGAGTGATGTTTATTGGATTCGAACCTTGTAATTAAGTCGCTTCTAATTATAATAGGGAAAACTATAATAAACATTTTTTAGTGTCTAAATATTAATTTGAGGAAATTGAAAATGGTGACTAAAGTTCTATACAACTTATTTATTTGTTTATATACTTTATTGTACTAAGGGTACAAACGGCGGACTTAATGCCATATGGCATTTGCTACCAGCCAACCGGAAGGTTAGTGAGAGATGTGTGTACTGCAGTGGGCTAGGATGAAAACCTAAAATTTATAAATTTCACACATACCCATACACACACACACATACATACATACACACACATGTAGATCAAACTTATTTAAACATATATAAGGATATAACAGATCATATGTTATAGATATTTATGTGTCAGATGAGCCCAAGTAATGTTCCATTAATTTTGTTTTTTTAACAATTTATTGAGGAGTGAGCTTATGGCTTACAGAACAGATTACGATCTGACCTCCATGCTGTAAACCAGATTTATGAAAAATGTTTCTACACTAATTTATAAAAATAGTAGTGGTCCACATGAATGAGCGAAAAAATAAGACATTTTTTAGATAATAATAATAATAATAATAAATGTTTTTATTGACATATAGATTTAACAAATGTAAGTGAGAACAGTGAGTTAAACGTAAAAATAAGATAAAAAAATATTTTCCGTTAGATTTGAATACAAAAAATAAGTTTTCATAAATTTGTTAAATTGTAAAGTCGGCGACGGAGCAGTGTTTAAGGTCCACTTCCACACTTCCTGTACAGAGAACATCTATCCTCCCGCCTAGGAATGCGGACCCAGACGAATGGGTAGGTCATCATCCTCTAAACAGTGAGTATTGTTATGTTACGGTATAAATAATAAAAGAGCATAATCAGAGAATGTGAGTCATTCCTTGTAAGGCCTAGGCGGTGACAACGCATTTTTACTCGAGACGACTTCTTTGTTGCAGTTAGTTGCAGATGTCTATGGGCTACAGTAATCACTCCCTGGTAAATAGGTATACACTACTATAACAGTTCTTATGGATAGATGGATAAATCTGTAAAAGTCATAAGAATTCTTGGGCTTTTTTAGCATTGGCGCCTCTTATGATGCCCACTGACAAATGTTGGATGTATTCTCTAACGAAGGTCACCACACGGTAATGATTTGATGAATGAAGGTCACGTAGTAAATTTGATAAAACTTGCAAAAAAAAACCTGACATAGAAAAAGTGTTATTAGGAACTAGATTCAAAGAATAATTTAATTTTCGTAGTAAAAAGAAAATAAAATAATAATCGCAATTCGCCCGAAGGTGCTAGTGGCAAGTGACACAAACACAAACCCGGTTGACGAACAAGACAATCGCAACAATCGTATCTATTTATTTGTTCATGATTGCACTCAACATCAATGTAAGCCTTAAATCCAACGAATTGTGGTATTAATTTCCCTCCAACACTTCTTACTTTTTAAGTAACTTTCACCAAACATCCACTCACATGAAAACCGTCCTAATTGCGTTAACGCAAAGTTTATTCTCGTTCAACTATCTTTGTAATGCTCTTATAATTTTTTTTATAAAGGATAACAAACTCTATATATAGGTATTAAGCCACCATTTCGAGTGTTAGGCGGTAAGTTGGGGTAAAAGTTGCTATATATGACCGCATGCACGCCACGTGCTCGCCACGCGTCATCTCCGATAATCTTCTTTCCGGGACTCCTTTGTTACAATTTGTTGCTGCGATATATCCCCGGTCCCCGTGAGATCGCCGATAGTGATATGATGCTTAATGATATTTTAAATCGGTGTTCTGAACGGGCTATTCATATGTATGTTTTGTTTAGAGATTACTAACTTTACGAATAGCTTCTTTTCTTTTTTTTTTTAAATCTTACGACACAGATTTTTTGCATTCATTACAGCCCATCCAAAACCCACACAAGCATAGGCCTCCCCTACAGATTGACAAATATTGGGGATTATAGTTGCTATACTTGGCAGGCGAGTTGGCGACTGTAGTTTTGTATTATTTTGAGCTGTTATAAAGAAGATACTGTTGCCCATCTCTTGTTTCAGTTTCTCTCTGTGATTCTTACGACAAACACGGAATGAAATAGGCGTAGTCGTATATAGTGGGTAATGTGGCTTCCCTTACACCTCCACTACAGGGCAAACAGTTGTAGCACGAATGCGGCGGCTCGACCGGGGAAGGACCACGCTCTCACAGAATACCAGCGTAAAATAGCAGCTTAACACTCCTGTGTTTCGTATGGTGAGTGTAGAGAATCGGTGCCCCTTTTTACTGGAAAAGAGGCGTTCCATCTTAGTCCTCACGGGTGACAACGCATCTGCATTTTGATTCGCAAACGATGATAGATGTAGATGTCTATGGGCCACGGCAACCACTTACCATCAGGAGGACTGTGTGCTCGATTGTCACCCTCTTCCATAAAAAAAAACTGTTGTCCATCTTCTGCTTCAGTTTCTCTCTGTGATTCTTACGACAAACACGGTATGAAATGGGGGTAGTCGTATATAGTGGGTAATGTGGGTTCCCTTACACCTCCACTACAGGGCAAACATTGATCTCTAAATAGATTACAGGCTTATTATATTTCTATATTAACAACAACATAAACTTTTCTATCTGAGAGCCCGACAGGATAGATACCATCTTCTCATCTATATCTAGTAAAGCAGCAGCAGTGCACCCGCTTCTATATTTTGATTTAAAAAGTAGGGGAGCTAGTATAAATGTAGGCTGTGAGGCATTGCATCTTAGGCTTCAGGTGTGACGGTGTGACAACTCATTTGTGGCCTTTGTTGGAAATTGGTCGCAGGTGTCCACCTGTATGTGGACCACAGTAGTCACATACCATCATGTAGACTGTTAATCCATTTATCGTAATAAATCCAAATGTAATACTAAAATTTAGCCCCTTAATGTTTTTAAGAAAAAGTTCTTTAGTTATGTGACGTTAACTTAACTTTTTCGAACGGAAGTAACCATTCAGTAAAATCCATAGTCCATTTACGCAGTTTCCCCCATTTAAAAAGTCTATATTTACCTATTTCATAAGCATATGTTTAATATACACAATTTATGTACAATTTTCAGACGTTATTCGTTATCTTTATTTTGATTTCTATTCTATTTCTATATAGTTCGATTCTAATAATAATAATAATTGTTTATTTGATTTTATATTAAAATTTTAATAAACAATAAAAAGTAAGAGAACTAAATTAATAATTATATAATATTATATTAATATTAATAAGTTTACCTTAACCGCGAGTAAAGGCCACATGCACTCTATAGATTATGGTATTTTTAGATGTAGCAGTACGGACTGATATTCCCCAATAGTATTTCGTCGCGCGAATTTTGCTCTTGACAAAAAAAAAATCAACAACTGTCGTGACAAGAAAATATCGCGACATAATAAAATAAAGTTGTCATCCCCAGTTAAAGTGCCGAAGGGAGCGTGCTAAATGCATTAATTTGGCCTGGATTTAGTGGTCCGGAAGTGATTTGCTACGGGAACGCATGCCCCGCGCCGATATGACCCTGCTATCTGCCGACAATTGACCCCCTTACCTTACACTATTTGTGTTAATTAAAAATAAACTGTATTTTTACATGTTTAAGACAAAAATCCAACGACAAAAAGAATCGTTTAGGGTGGCTTAACGGGGTTCAGCTTTGTTAGTGCCGCTTTAGTCAAGGGTTGTTACTGTAAAAGCTTATCAGCTTTAGATGTCCTTGTTATTCATTAGGCCTTTGCTTATATTGAATATAAAGAAAGAAGGACTCCCGCTCTTTGGACAATTTCATGGCATAATTGATTTTTATTTATTTATTTATTTAATAAGGCTTACCAACTAAATACATATAGAAACAATTATTATGAGGTGCACTAAAAAAAATTTGTATATATGCATTTAAATTAAAGGTAAACACAACATATAATAAAAGACTTCCTTTAAGGAGAACAGTAACCTATAAAACTATCACTACAATAAAATAACAAAATTAAAGCAAACAAAAAAAAAAACCTAACTTATATAATGTATAAATGGAAAAAAGAGAGAAAGTAAAAAAAACTTTTAAAATGAAAAAATTATTTAGCTGTGTAATGTGTTAGTACCTTCCTCTTTAAAACATTAAAGCTATCAAAATGGATATCCACATCACAATTTTGAAATGTTGAGTTGAATGCATTCAACAAAGATGATAAAGGTGTGTTTCTGCCATATTCATTACGACTTTTTTTAATATGAAACGGTTTGTAGTTATGTAGACGTGCACTATTTCTTGGAACAGTGATACCGATATCAAGTAAGAGAGACCGACAGTCAATTTTAAAACTTAAGAGCTTGTGCAGGAAAGTTATACTTAATACATCCTTACGCCTTTCTAAAGGTATCATATGGTAATGCTCAAGTCTTTTCTTATAGCTATTAAAAGTGTGATAAGTCCCTTCGATGTAACTGAGTCTAGCTAACATTCTTTTTTGTACCTTTTCTATACGTTGTATATTATTTTGATAACTAGGATACCAAACAAAGGAACAGTAGTCTATATTGCTACAGATCAACGCGAAATAGAGGGCCTTTAAAGCTGGCATGGACTTAAATTCTGTAGTGTTACGTGAGATGAATGCTATTAATCTATTACACTTATTTATTGTGATATCAATATGACGTGTGAATAATATGATATAAGTATATTAATTTTTTATAAATATTATAGTATGAATTATCACATATTTAAATCTATCAGTCAGTGGCAGAGTCGGCATCCTTAACCGATGAGCATGAAGAAGCGAAAGAGGTGTGTCAGGATGGTGACAAATGGAAGTCCGTAGTCTCTGCCTGCCCCTCTATATGACAGGTGTTATTGTTAGGGCTTATTTATGTATTAAGTCTACAAGTATGCCATGTAGTGGCGGCGTAAGATAGTAGGGATTATCGTATCATTCCGTTGGTATCATAAGAGCCGAGAGAAAGAGAGAGAGAGAGAGAGATACTTAAATCAGTCCAAAATAACATAAAGCCGCGTCTCCACCAAAAATGTTGACAACATTTATGTTTCCAACTGTTGACAAATCAACAAAAGTTGCCAACATTTGTTTCCGAAAATGTTTTAAAATGTTCCAAGAAGCGTCTCCAGTCTCCACCGAGAGAATAAATGTTTCCAACAAGCGTATTCCTTTGATGTTGCCGCCGAAAATGGAAACACGGTTCCCGATATTGTTTCAAGATTTGTTGCCAACACTAGGTGATTACAGAAACATTTGTTGGCAACACGTGTTGGCAACTGTTGTGTTGGCAACAAAACTTTGGTGGTGACGCGGCTTAAAATGCGCTTGCCAACCCGCCAGCCAAGCATGGAAACTATGATAACAAATATCCTTCCTATGAAGCAATCTATAGGGAAGACGCCTATGTCTTATATAATAAAATGATAAATGAACAT
This sequence comes from Parnassius mnemosyne, assembly GCA_963668995.1. Classification (NCBI taxonomy): domain Eukaryota; kingdom Metazoa; phylum Arthropoda; class Insecta; order Lepidoptera; family Papilionidae; genus Parnassius; species Parnassius mnemosyne. Next base: position 16,755,609 of record CAVLGL010000083.1, read on the forward strand.
ACTTAAAAATTGAAATAACATGGAATATGAAATAATCGCATGATATTTTATTATTAAAAAAAAAACATATATTTTAAATAAAATTTTCCAACTTTAATTTCCGCAAAGTAACGCCTGATTGTATTAATTATAACATATATTTATAAAAATATAAATAAGTAGTTAATTTTAAGTACTCAAGTACATTAGATAGATTCCACCCTCTTGCAGCTCTTTTGCCTATAAAATACGTTAATAGTTGTCCCTAAACAGCAGCGCATCTATTTTTGCGTTCTCGTTGAAAGGAAAAAGGAGTGAGTATCTTTACGAGCCTTAAGGAGTTCCATATTAGTCTTTTATGTGTGTCGTTTGCGATATTCCTGTGCTGTAGTAGCTAATAACTGAAGACTGCAAGCTCGTTTGTGACCCAAAAGTTGCAAAAATTTAGACAAGTTCAAGTTCATGGAATGCACAAATAGTGTTCAGTGTCGTTTTTTCAAATCGTATAATTAAGGCTTTACTCGTTTTTTTTTTAAAAATGGCTTAAAAACGAAACGACTGAATGACGTTATTTTTTATACTCTTTATTAAATATAAGTTGTAGTTTTATATATTATGAGTAATTTTCCTCTGATTGTAGCCAATATACGGCTACAGTCTTATTATTTTCCTTTGATAAAAACTTACTAGCTGGTACATGGCGCGTTGCTGCCACAGAAAAAAGAAATGTTGAAATATCGTTTTAAATTTGGAAGAGGGAACGATAATGTACATTCATTGAAGTTGAATAACGTACATATAACACTGAAATATGTTGGTATGATACGCGCGCCACCTACTGTAAGTTAACTACTAACTAACTATGCCTATAATCTTCACACAAGTGCAAGCAATGTGTTGACAAAGTTTTAGAGCAATCTGATGAACGGCATGACAGCGCATAAAATACGAATAAATAAAAAATAATTTTTATATATTAAATAATGCCGAGTGGTAGCCGATTTCGTCCTGGTGGTGGTGTAAAAGGTTACTACTACGGACAATGCCAGAGAGATCTTACGGTTTTCGATAGATGGCGGTATATACTTCTCGTTTACCTGCCAAGTATGGCGATTGAGTCAATAAATTCTTTCTATAGTGGGGGGAGGTCAATTTCTGGCTGTGAAATTTTAGAGGCCGATAAAATATAATGATAATCGTTAATAAATCATCAATCATCAATTCAAAGTAGACTACTGAACATAGGCCTTCTCAAAGAATGACTCTTATGGGGGGATACTTGCCATAGTTGCCACGTTTGGCAGGCAATATTTAATAAATTTATTAATTAATTAAATAAATCGTGTACTTTTATTACATGCAAGAAACGAATTTCAGTACAATATTTGCCGTTTTTGCAGTTGATATAATATGATGATGCTATATCCTTGCTTGCTTTTGGAGAAGTTTCCATAAGGAGAAATGCAATGGCAAATGGAAAGGCAATTCATAAACGCATAAGAAGTTTAATTGATATGTATTTTTTTATGCAATCACATGCGAAATATAAAATAATATTTCGATATCATACGATGTGATTCATTTCAACAAAAAAATAAAAAATAAGCCAGACGTTGAGTCATACTTTCACAATTTCCATAAATATTAATTCGAGGCTCTTCCATCCAGTTTAATGAAATCAGACGTCGATGAGGTATGTCAGACCGAACGATCTCGACTTTAATATATTCAACGTTTAAGAACCCTCATAAACAATATACATATGGAAACACTCTACATATTGTATATTTACCGATACTCAATAAATACGAAGACGAAACCACCCCATATAAAGCACCTGTCTATACGGGCCTATCTTAAACCTCCCTTAACGGCTCCCTCTGATAACTTAAAGACTTTATCCCCTGTACAGGAATTTTTACGGCAACAAAAGCCTTCATATTTTCTTTATTCATACCGTGTCAAAATCGCCTCTTTTCCCCTCCACCCTTCAGACGTTGGGAAAAGAGACAGTCGGCCAACTCTTTCACTCTCATTAAAATTTTTATATCCTCGTCTCGTTTCTTACCCTCCATTACGGTTTTATGTTTTTCTCGATATTCTTGGTGGAGAGTACTTAATGCCGTTTTTTTCGTCAAACCGTCAGCAACAGGGTGATTGCGCGAATTTCTTAATTAATTTATGTTAAGTATTTCGCGAGGGGTAACATCTTAAAGGGTGTTTATGAATTTCTTATGCAATACGAGTCGCATAATGACGTCGTTTTCGCGTTTTACGGCTTTTAATTTAGTGTTCATTCTCATCGGTACATTCGCTTTTATATTAAAAAGTTGGCTATATAATAAGAATTAATTATAAGATTAGAATATAGCGTTGGTTAATTGTTTTTTTTTTAAGAGAGATATAAAATGTAATTGGAATTAAACTCGGTGCTGCCAGAAATGAAGCTTTAAACAAATAATAAATACTGACATTCTTAACATCAACCTCTATATTAGTACGATATCGGCTCTGCCTAAAGGATGTCCCAGTAGGGAGCGGCTCCGTATTCAAAAAGGAAAAATCTGAACAAAAAAGTTATAACGTCATATTGTTTTGCCACGGAGCGAAGGAGGAGGGGAGGAGGCAACAAAAAGGGGGAGTCCTGTATAGTGCTGGGGAAAGATAAGGCGTTATAGCATTCTGTACATAGCTTCACTATAGATATGGTAGCACCATTGTACTTTACGAGTCGCCCTTTCGTATTTTTCATAGCGTCTTGGTAAAACGTCGGTATATATTTTGTCAGACTTATATTTTGTAGAACCCGTTTCTTTATTTTTTTTGTTCTGAATCAGTACAGATAAAAGTGTGTTGTTTAACTACTCTGTTTTTTTTTTACATTTACATATCTAAATGGTTAAAAGAAAAAAATGCATGATAAGGAGCCGTGGTAGCTCGAGGCTTAGCGCTCGCTGTAACTTTCATGGTAGACGAACAACCCGGGTTCGATCCCCGCCGGCACCAATGAAATTGTTAATTGCAATTTTAAGTACTTATTTACCACGTGTTCGGCGGTGAAGGATACGTTTGATAGATGGATTTTTTATGCATTATTCTATAAACTTTAATTAAAATCAAAATTAAATTAGTTAAAATATTTTTGTTGAAATTAGTATCTACAGTAAAGTAGTAATTGGAGTAGCAGTGGTAGCAACCATTAATTTTTAACATTCAGTGTGCAATTAATAACATATTACTTATGTAAGTTACGTTAATAAGGCGGGGAGAAGACGTACGTTCTCGATAATTTCCGTAACTATTTTTTATTGTAATTGTGTTTTAACAAATTGTTTAACAATGATATTGGTTACTTATTCAAATAAATCGAATAGCTGTTTAAATTAAGCTGGACAGCTGGAACCTAAATAAAGAAGCGACCTGTTTTGCTTCTTTATTGTTATTGTTTTAATTTTTGTTTAAAGCACATGCATATATTTATTGTACTTACACTGGGTATATTATCCGACGTGCATACGCCTTCACTGAGTAGACGATCCCGAATCTCCCAGGCGAAGATCGAAGGACACTCACGTTTGTACTGAGCGATCTTGCTCACGACCTCCGCAGTCGCGACCCTGGGCTTCGACCCACCGATGGCCCTTGGTCTGATAGAGCCGGTCTCATAGTACCTGAGAAAAGAAGGCTTTATGAAAAATACTCATTACGCTTGTTATGTTGACATTTCCTAACCACGTATATGTCAAAGAGCGTCTGAATTTGCAGTATATAAAGTATAAACATGTCTTATGCCTCAACATTGTAGTGTTAATCTGGTTCCTCAAAGCTTAATATATTATAATACAGGTCAATTGTTATTAATTAAAAGCAATATTAATTATACTAAATCAAAGTTTAGTGCAGATTTTAGTTGGTGTAAAGTTGTTAAAAATGTAATTAATAGAATGTTTTAAAAAGTTACTTCGCAAACATCCGCTCTATAAAATAAAATGATGTGTCTTACCTAGTATGAAGAGCACCTCCCGCCCTCCCTCCATCACCTGAGGATGCCTCGTGTAGAGGCGAAAAACATGTCGTATTGTCGTCAGTGGTGTGTCTTTCTTAGTGTAGTGGTGTTGGGAGTAGTGGTGCTGGGATTAGTGGTGACAGGGATAGTGCACGCAATTGAGGGAGGGCGGAAGGTGCTCTTCATACTAGGTAAGACACATCATTTTACTTTATAGAGCGGATGTTTGCGAAGTAACTTTTTAAAACCTTTTTTTGTTTAAAATGTTCTTTGGGCAAATTCGCCCACACAAATCCTTTACAAAATATAGAATAATATGTAAACGTCATTAGCGTGGTAGAGCCACAAATTGCTGAGTTATGGCTGCACGGATAAGTTGACTCAACCGTGAAGTCCTTTACCCGATGAGTTTGCTGACAGCATAACGTAAAGTAGCAGCTTAAGCTGTGTTTCGTTTGGCAAGTTAGGAAACCTAAATCCAGATATACCCGTAACAAAGTAGTTTATTTTACTTCTTAGTGGTGACAATAATTCTTATTTTGATTTTTGATCGAGGATAAATGTTAATGGCTTGGATCATACAGCATCCAAATGGATATATTATAATAAAATACTATCAGGTAGGCTGTGTGCTATTTTGCCATTCTTTGCGTGTATAATAAAAAAGTTTAGAGGTATACCAAACAAAAAGATTTTTACTGAACGTGCCATGCTAAGTTGGATTTGTTATTTGAGATCTTTTTCGAATAAGACTTAGAACTAGAGGGTAAGTATGGTCCTGGTGGTCCAGCTGTAATACTGTAGCGTGACTCTGTCGCGTCTTAATGTTAATAGTATTAAGCTAACTAACCAAGACAAATTTCTTCCTTTTTGCGCATATGAAGAAGCCTAAAGTCGCTCAGCGTGTTATAGAGAGGTATGCTTATTTTAACGTGGTAGAGCCGTGCTGCAGCTATTATAATTGTATAGTAGTAGCACGAATGGGTCGGCTCGACCGGAGAAGGATCACGCTCTCACAGAATACCAGCGTAAAATAGCAGCTTAATGCTGCTGTGTTTCTTATGGTGAGTGTAAAGAACTGGAGACCCTTTTTTCTGGAAAAGAGACATTCCATCTTAGTACTTGCGGCTGACAACGCATCTGCATTTTGATTCGCATACGAGGATAGATGTAGATGTCTATGGGGCACAGGAGCCACTTACCATCAGGTGAACTGTGTGCTCGCTTGTGACCCTTATCCTGTCCGTTAGTCTCACTAAAACTTGAAAATGGCTCGATTAATTTTGATGGAAATTTTTATGTGTACTCCCTGGACGGTTTAGATTTACAAATGGACCCGGTAGGTGGCGCTGTTGTCGAGATCCAGAAATCATTCGTGTGAAGCCGGGGCGGATGGCTAGTGTACAATAAAACTGCTACAATCGTATACTTATGCTTGTATGCTGGGGATGGTAGTGCTGAGATTGACGGCGACGGGTATAGTGCGCACGATTGAGGGAGGGTGGGAGGTCCCCTTAAAACTGGGCAGGACACATAATTTTCTTTCTTTCTTTACGCGGAATTAAGCAAATTAGTTTATAACAACCCCATTATAATGGATTTCCGCTAAGTAACGCCTGATTCTATTAATTATTTTCCTATATGATGACAAGTGACAATCAAGCCTAATATTGTAAAACGCACTGGTCTATTCTAACAAAAGCCAACAACTATTGTAATCGGATGACAAACCAAAAGCTGGCAATATCTTTCACTTCTTTGCTGTACGCATGAATGAATAACGAACCAAACTGTTTGGTTCGAGTGCATGGTATGTTGTGCTACAACCTTATTAAATAAAACTCTTAAAAAAGTACTGGACACGATAAATTTAAATTGCATTTAATGGTAGTTCGAAATTTAAAATATTTGTATTTGTTTCGCTAACTTAAAAGAATTATAGATTATTGTCAGTTTTTTTTTCTGAAATCAATTATCATATAAGCATGTTTTACAATGTAGTGGCGGTGTAAGAATTTTCACTGCCTTGTATCGTCCCGTGGGCGTTGTAAGAGGCGACAGAGGGAAACTGATACAGGAGAAGGGCAGCAGCATCTTCCTGATAACAACTCCAAATAATAAAAAAAACTGCGATTGCTAGCCCGCCTGCCAGGCATGGCAACTATGGAAAAGTCCCCCCCATGAGTCAATCTATGGAAGAGGCCTAGTAGCAGACTATTATAGGCTGTAATGGTATGTTTTTAGTAATTGTATGACTGAGAGTTATGTTACATCGTCATTTAACGCGTGAAGAGGTGCTTAGGTTTGTGTGTATGTTGGATGCAAGGTGCAGTCAGCGTTAAATTGCGGACACTGTTAATAAACAACCAAGCTTAATTTGCAAATTGTGAGCACGTTACTGTGCTACAAGAGAGTGTAGCCGAACGTTACCGACGAAGATACAGAGTCACAACTGAGAGTTAATATCGTTTTCTACGAAATGCTTTACGGGATAGCCCCAGATCTTCTTAATCTTCTCTAAAATTTTAGCAAGGAAGAAAAACTTTTTTTTTCCCTTTAATGAGTATAGAACCTTCATCCACAGCTGACAATTGATAACCTAATACTCAGTATGCTGCACAGATGTGGAACCGTCGCTGATAGATTGGAATATCCACAAGACTATTAAAAAAGTAAAGTTACAGTCTATTTACCTCCCACAAATGGGCACAGTCCTCTTCACATTTTTAGGGCGTTAGAGCAAGGAAGGGTGGATTTGAAAAAAGTTACTATGAATGATACTTTTAAAAGGTTAGATTTTACAAGCATTTATTTAACTTTCAATGTAACTATGTTTGTTCGGGTGGCATATTGCAACTCAATTTTGAAGCAGATATCTTCAATCGATTGACATGAAATTTTGTATACACGTTAAGTTTGGATAACAATGCATGGTTAGCTGTGTGATGTCATTTTGAATCCAACATGGCGGAACACTCAAGATGGCGGACTAGTTATTTTTTTTGTAATTAGCAGAAAGAAGTCCTATCTAGTAAAGGTTATTGCACAATGACTTCTTATCTATCTCAGGAAGAACCGTACTTATATAGACACAAATATAGAATAGAAATTGATCAGACAGGCACAGGTATAAGCAAAGTCGGAGTAAGAGGTTGCCTAACTATAGGTATCGGATTGCCACGTCCTGTAAGGTATCAAGTTCAATGCCGGGTCGTCGTAATATGTTTTCGCTTTATCAGCCAGATGTCGTCGGGTTATTTTATTTTAAAAGTACAAGAGAATTATAAATATAATAATGTGCATAACAGCTTCTGGACAGGAGTAAAAGCAATTGGTCGCTAAACACTAAACTGACTACACTAAACCGAATAAATCGCGTCTTCATAATCAAAAACTCTCAAAAATCATTCCCATTTTAGTCTGGGGCTTATTTGCTCATTTTTACGCAGGTCTTTAACAAACAAATTATTAGCCGTGTTACTAGAATGTCGAAAAAAGCGATTAATTGGATATCGGGTTAGTGATCGTGTAGGCGATGGGCTATTTTGTCCTTTTGGGCTTCCTAGCTTGATTTTCTATGTCTGACGTCATAAGTATGGGGATCTATACATATGTGTCTAGTTGTGAGTTGTCGTTAATGTAATTATTATTGAACGCGTAACACCTTTTTATTTTTTATCACTGAAGTCTTATCCCAAGAAGAGGAGCAAACTATCAAGGTAGGAAGTCGTTCTTAGATTCTTGTTAAGACCAATTGTATCCCTAAATACTTAATTCTAATATTATTTCAAATGATTTGAACTTTAAAAGACAGGTGAACTTTTCTACCTCGCAAATGTTATTAAAAGACGATACTACGAGAAGGTACATAGATGGAAACATATTGTGTTAATATATCCTATTACTAAATAAGCAAATAAATATAAATTTTAACCGCAAATCTATAAAACAAAATTAAAAAAAAACAAGCCATACGTCACTACAAAAATAGACGAGCTCAAGTTTCACGCCTGTCAACTAAAACCAACCTCCACAGTCAAGGTCTGCAAAACTATTCGGACCCTAGTTATAACTCTAGTGACGAATAAAGAGAGTTCTGGATATGCTGGATAGTCGTTGGCATGCTCTGTGGTGTTTTCCTATGACGTGCGGTCAGTTACTATAATTCTGTGGTTACAACCAGTTAGAGACCGGTGTTCGATTGCAGCTGCATTTTTTAGATATTTTCAGTATAATGTTGCTAAGATAATGAGTGACTGGTGTAATTATTTTGCGGTTGAATTAAATAAATATCGATATAAATTTAATTTGAATTTCATGCTAATAAATTATGCTTACGAAAAAATGTTTTTTTTTTTAAACATATTCAAGTCATATACACATTTTTAAATATGGAATAAAGGTGACAAACAAGCGGATAGTTCACTTGATGGTAAGTAGATGCTGTGGCCCATAGACACCTTCACTTTCATCTATCCTTGAACAAGAATAAAATGTTGATGTGTTGTCACCGTTAAAACCCTTGCCTCGGTACCACTATAAAATGTCTCCGGTACTTCACATTCACCACACGAAAGACAGCAATATGTCTTTTACGCAATGATATTACTTTCAAATACACAACAAATAATACAGCTTACTAACCTGCCAAGTATCTTGGAAACGCAGCCGTTGGAGACCTGCAGGATGCGGCTGATGTCGCAGGGTCGGGCGCCGGAGTGCGCCAGCTCGACGATCTTCTGCCGCGTGGAGTCGGGCAGCGGTCTGCCTCCTACAAACACGCCGCCGAGCTGGTTAACACCGCTGTGACCTGTCGCACCACAATCCTGCTTACTCCAATTAATCACGCGTTTATATATTCATATATAATTGACGGTAAATGCAACAGGTTGTGTTACACAGGTCTTTAAATATGACGATAGACTTGTAGCGTAAATTTAATAAAAATTTAAAATGAATCTCATGACTTTTTTATTTAGAAATAGTAAAAGTAAAATAGTATGTACACATAATGATTTCGTATATTTACACGAATAACGTCGACAATTAAAAATAAGTATAATAAGTTAAATTAGGCGCAATAAAAATCGTAAAATTAGTTTTATTCAATAGTATGGATACAGTCGTGATAGGTCAGGGTCTAAGCGCTCGCTGTAAATTTCACAGTACGCGAGCAAACCGGTTCAATCCCCGCCGGCAAGTAAAGTAAGTGCCGATATACCACACTTGTTCAGTGGTGAAGGATAACATCGTGTGGAAACCTGCATGTCTGAGATATAACAAAAAAAATATATCGAACACATGTGAAGTTCATCAACACGCATTGGGGCAGTGCGGCGGACATTTCCTTGCCCTACAAACGCTCTCAGAAATGAGAAGAGGCCAGTGCTCAGCAGTGGGACATATATAGTCTGTAACTATAACTTTAACTATGGATACAGCCAATATCCGTTCCAGAACTGGGCTCTGGCCTCCTGTCATTTCTGAGAGGGTAATGAAGAGTTAGTTTGTTGCGCTCCACGCGTGCCGGACTTCACATATCCGAGATATATTTTATTTTTGAGGCATTTAGGTTTCCTCACTGTGTTTTCCTTTACCATCGAGCATGCGGTAAATCAGCACTTTCACTTAATTTCAATGACCACGGCGGTAATTTAACTCGCGTACTATACAAATTTAGGGCGAGCGCTCAGCTCCTGAGCTACCATAGCTAAGAGATAAACCAGGCCTTGCTAGTTGTGGGGAGGATTTTCAGTAATCGTTAAGATTAGAAGGCAGTTTGGCGATTGCAGCAACTGCACCATTTACAGTCACCGATCTGAGTATTTTATGTTAAAGCACGGTCGCGGAACAGGATTTTTTTTATTGCTTTGCATTTTTGAACTTAATTCCCATTGAAAAATAGTTTTATTTCTCTTGCAAATAAGATAGTTTTAGTACCTTTTGAACAGTATTTGTGATCCGAAAACCGATTTTATTCTCAAGTTCTTAAAGTTTACATTTGTATGAATTGCAATAATTTGAAATTCTTCCTGTTCCACGATCACGCCATACCTCTTACTATCCTGAAGAGACGAGTACTTACTGCACGGTATGATCCATCAGAGAAATGAAGAGGCTTGATTTTGCTTCTTTCTCATTTCTTTGAGCGATTTTTTCATATTAAAATAGGTTAAACATAATATGGTTTTAGAATATGTATTGTAGTAAGCTTATTGTCTGGTGGCAACGTGGGAGAATAAGATATATATATATATATATATATATATATATATATATATATATATATATATATATATATACGGATAAGTACGAGGATGACTCGATGAGTTGTTGTGTATAGTTCATTTATTCCGGGAGTTAGGTAAGGCGGATTGAAGAACAAACTTAACTTTACAGTGGATAAAATGTTATTTCATTTGTCAGTCTACATCATGGTCGATGCTTCAAATGTTAATGAAAGTTTAGTGCAATCGCAAAGAGATTATTTTTTATGTGATATAACTACACTTACTTGTGCTTCTTGACACATTTCGTGATTCTACGTCAACGGTATATGTGACATTAATAGTTGTATCTTTTGATTGCATTGTCTTGCAAAACTTGAATTTTTTACACTTACAAAGAACAGCAAAATTTATTATTAGATGTAAATTTCAACTTCATACCTCTACCCGTTCCTGAGAAAAAGAGTGACAGACGCACAGACGGACGGACTACAAAGGGACACTGTAAGGGATTCGTTTTTTCGTTTTGAGATATGGAACGCTAAAAATAAAGTAATTGCTTGTCGTTAATGTTGATTTAGACAAATGTTACCATGATTTAGTGAATCGAAACGAATTACCTCGGATTCCATCTGTGTTGTTATTCCCCCTTTGCCTCATTCTATTATCAAGCAACAGTTATCTAACGCTGTGTTGTCAAAGATAGGTACGTGGACGAACGCAAAATTTAGTCTAACCACTATAATCAAAATAATTTATGAATTGCGTCTTTTTTCAACATGAACTAAGCAATCGGTACCTTCCAAAAGGAAGGCCACACCGGCACCAATAAAATTTTTAACAGCAATATTAAGCACTGTTTATCACGTACTCGATGGTGAAACAAAATGTCACGAGGAAGCCTGCACCTCCAATCTGCGAAATAAAATAATTCCGAGGACACACACTAAAGCACCGCGGTGGACTCCCTCCTACATTACACTCTCAGAAATAAGAGGGGATCTGCGCCTAAAATCTAAATATACACCCGACAAATATATATCCCATGTTTGTTCCATACATTGAGTGTATATTTACATTTTGATGAAGCTAACCAAAATCGAAAAAAAAGCAAAGAATATAGCATTAAAATACAGGGTTACTTCGAAATAACCAAATTTGCCGAGAAGTTCAGAATAAGTAATATAAGTGAAAAAAAAATTAAAAAGATTCTCAAATATTCTGTCCTTTTTATCTTTTAAATTCAGAATGCGTGTTCATTATTTTAACTGATTTTACTGCGCACGCACACATTCGTAAGGGTCGAACAGAGTAGACAAAAAAAAATGTTGCCCATAAATAACATTCAATTTGGGATAATTTCAAATGAAAGTAGAAGCCTTATTTACTTGTATTTTCAAAAACTGCAATAACTGTATATCCTTATTTATATATTTGAACCAAGTGGAACGCGGGAAGTAAAGTTACACAACCTTTACTTCCCGCAGAAGCATTTTCCATCCGGATTTTATTTCTGTCGGAAGGATTTTTTATTTTTTGGTTTTTGGCCATTTTGACCCCCTAGAAGTGTAATGAGAACTTTTTGCTCCTATTCAACCATGACTCCATGACATCCTCAACATGATAAGCTATTCAAACTGACAATGCCTAAAGTTCGAGCCACCCACCCCCCATTTTTTGGTTTTTGACCATTTTGACACCCTAGGAGTGTAATGAGAACTCTTCCAATTACTTCCAAATTAAGTTTAAAATTTGGCTACTCTTTGAAAAATAACCCTGTATAATAGGCGACTTTTTTGTAAAATATTAACTTTCAAACGTGAGTCTCTGGTAACCTTTTGAACACATTTTAATAAAGTTGTTGTAAAGTAAAGTTGCAGCCTATTTACGTCCCACTGCTGGGCACAGGTCTCCTCTCATTTGTGAGAGGGTTTTAGGCACAAGGAAATGTCCGCCGCGCTGCCCCAATGCGCGTTGGCGAACTTCACGTGTCTTCGAAATATTTTTTATCTTATTTCTCAGACATGCAGGTTTCCTCACGATGTTTTCCTTCACCGCCGAGCACGTGGTAAATCAGCACTTAAAATGGCAATTAACAATTTCATTGGTGCCGGCGGGGATCGAACCCGGGTTGCTCGAGTACTGTGAAGCTTACAGCGAGCGCTAACCATCTGAGCTACCACGGGTCAGATGGTTAGCGCTTGCTCATTTTAATGTTTACTAATATTACAGAAATGGTGGTCACCATTACCTTTACCTTTGTGCGCCAGATCGTCCATGCGGTCCAGAAGGTTGGCGTCTGGTGGCCATGGGCTGATCGGCGTCAGCTGCTGCGCTGGCAGCATCGTGTACACCCCGTATTCTTCTATTGTGGTAACCTTAGCGGTACAGAGAAATTAATAGTTGATACTATTTTATTTCATGTATTATGTTTTGGCATTCAGCCAAAAAGATTCAACGACAAAATACATTGTTTTATTAAATAAATATGCCGATAAAACTCTTAACATGTTAAAAGGTCATATTTATGTCTTTAAAGGAATATATTAAGCCGACAACAAGAATTATTTTAGCTTAATGCTAAAAGATGTACGCCTTTTTTCATACAGGTGAATTTTTTTTTATAGAATAAGGTTGACAAGCGAGCATACAGCCCACTTGATGGTAAGTGGATACTGTGGCTTATAGACATCTACATCTATCCTCGATTAAGATTCCAAATGCAAATGCGTTGTCACCCCTGAGGACTAATATAAAAGGCCTCATTTCCAGTAAAAAGGGTCTCCGGTTCTCAACACTCACCATACGAAACACAGCAGCATCAAGCTGCTATTTTACGCTGGTATTCTGTGAGAGCGTGGTCCTTCCCCGGACGAGCCGACCCATTCGTGCTACAAGCATGCAAGCAGCATGGCTTTACCACGTATGATACATATTGTGTAAGGTTCAATAAATCATAATATATAAAAATTACGTGTCACATTGTTTGTCCGCGATGTACTCCTAAACTACTGAATTGATTTCAATGAAAATTTGCACACTCTGTGCAGTTTGGTCCAACTTGAGAGATAGGATCAATGACGTATTATATAAGTTTACACATTGGATAGGATAGTTTTTATCCTGATAAGTGACAATCAATATTTTTTAATACGAATTTAAGGATTTTTTATATTATGAAGGATCTACGAAAAGGGCAGAACAACGTCTGCCTGGCCAGCTAGTAATGAATAAATATAAGATTCGACTCTATGACGTCAAAATAAAAAATAACTTTAGGTTTTTCTTAACTATTATTTCATCGCTTTAATTATTCACGTAACCTCGTCATTTAATTCAGGAAATTGCGTCATTTTTACGTCTAAATCATTGTTCGATAATACTCGAGCATTATTGGTCTGCGTGGTTAGGTTATTTTAGTTACTTTTGCTGACAAAATACATTAAAATATGAAGTTTACGACTGCATGACCACTTGATGGTACTGCCTGTCGCCGGTCTTAATATTTTAGGTCTGGCGTAAACGAGATGTTTTTACTGCTAGCTATCGAAAGCTATATGATTTTTCTACTATTTCATACAATATCAGCTGCATTGTGTGCTCATCAGGTTGACTGTGTGCTCCTTTGTCATCCTTATTCTATAAAAAAAAAGAAATAGCCTCCATTGGAGTGATGGATATTCTTACACTGTTACCACATAGAAATTAGAATAATTTGATTTTTGACATTTATGTTTTTATAAATTTTATTTTATGGAAAAATCTGGATATATTTTTGAAAGTAGGTTTACTTTACTACGACATTGGGTACATTATAATATGAAAGAGGTATAATATAATATTTGGAGGTAGGTTTATTATAATATTTATTAAGAAATTTATAGATGATATACGCCTGGGAATGATGTGATCACTACCAGGCTATTTCTAATTTGTTTTGTGTAGTTAATTGTAAAACTCAACATACATAAATTGTTCTTTTAAAAAAATAAAAGTCGCGCTGGTTTTCTTGCTGGTTCTCTGCACTATTTTCCGAACCAGTGGTAAATTAAACATAAGAATGTATGATCTAAGTTTCTATTCTATTCTATTAGGAAGCATAGCTTTTGAATACACTGCTAGATAATATATATTGCTTGTATCCACTCTAGAAAGGTTGACAATGATGAGCGTAAAATCATACTTTGAGCTGGTTACACAGTATTCCATTACCAAACTTTACGGACTGAAGAAGTAATTGAAAATTAAAGAAGTGTCATCTGCAAATAATACTGTATAATGGTTATCACCTACTATGTAAGGTAAGGCATTAATGTATACAAGAACCAGAAAGGGGCCGAGAATTGAGACTTGAGGCACGACCATTTGTACCATCGACCCGGAAAAGCTCATATTGTTAATGACAACTTTTTGCGTTCTCTTACTTAAATATGAAATAATTAATTTAAGAGCATCACTTCTTACACCGTAGTGTTGAAGTTTCCTGATTAATATCTCATGGTGAACACAATCGAAGGCCTTGGATAGGTCACAAAATATACCCGAAGCATCCTGTGAATTCTCCCATGCATTAAAGATATATTTAATCAGCTCAACACCGGCATCATTTGTCGAGCGACCCCTTGTGAAACCAAATTGATTTTTATGAAGTAAATTATTTATATTAAAAAATTTAACATTTGATCAAGAACAATTTTTTCAAAAATCTTATTAAGCGTTGGTAGTACATAAATAGGTCTAAAATTGGCGGGGTCTAATGTACTACCAGATTTAAATAAAGGTATTACTTTACTATGCTTCATTAAATCAGGAAACACACCAGATTCGATACTAGTATTAAAAATAATAGCTAAATGAGGCGTGATTGTATCTATTATAGACGCAATAACTTTAACGGAAATCCCCCACAGATCCGCAGTTTTCTTAACATCAATAGTTTTAAAATATTTTACAATATCTTTTGATGACACTTTATGAAATGTAAAATTCTTTGTACACGCATTTAAATTTTGTTTAAGTAATGATTCGGCGACGGTAGGAGAAGAATTTAGTGACTTAGTGGTCAAGATCGGAATATCAGTAAAATATTTCTCAAAAACCATTTCTACGTCCTGATCTGATACAGTTAATTTGTTGTTAACACTTAACTGGTAATTTGAATTGCGAGAGTTGATCTTACCAGTTTCGCTATTAATTAGACTCCATGTCATTTTAATTTTATTGGAAGCCGTCTTAATTTTGTTGCTCAAATGCAAAGACTTGGCTATGGAGCACACTCTTTTAAATGTTTTTGAATATTCTTTTACATATTCCCTAAATTCGACCATTATATGACCTTTCATGGTAAAGATCATATAACCTATGCCTGCTCTTATGGACTCCTACTGTCGCCCATTCATTGAATGACTTCCGACTGTTCAAGGAGAATGTTTTAGAAGTAAAAGTATTATTAAATTCATTGCAAATAAGCTTTAATAATGTTCCATACAAAAAATTAGGATCATTTTGGTATGAAAGTGATGGAAGTTTTTTCACTATGTTACTTCTAAATTTCTCCAAGTGACGTGCATTTACTGGAACAGACACAACTTTCTCAGCTACTTGCTTTTTGTGAACATAAGGTAACGAAAAAGACACTGCAAAGACAAGTAAATCAAGAAGTCGACCATAGCATCATTCGTTAATAGAGCTCCGTTCTACCCTGTGTAACCGTGTAGTGGCGATGTAGGAATATCCACTATCCCGTATTATCGCGTGGTTGTCGTAAGAGGCGACAGAGGTAAACCAAACACGAGATGGGCAGCAGCATCTTCCTGATAACAGCTGAATAAAAATAACAAGCTTCGGTTGGCAACCTGCTTGCCAATCGTGGCAACTGTGGCAAAATCAAATAAATTAAGGCCTATGTTCAGCAGTGTAATGGTAGTAGTTTTACTCTTTGAGTACAGAATACTAAAAATATTAATAAAAAATAAGAAAAAGTTAACTGAATGTTTATTATTAATAAGAATATAGTTTTGCAATAGTATTTGTGTAAAAGTAGCTTTTTGGAAAAATTATGAACAATATTTTAAATTTATAAAAAAAAGTATTACACATTCATTATCGTAACGTAAGCATTTGCAAAATTTTCTCCTAGAAAAATATCAATTTAAACAGTTTTAAGATTTAAATTTTATAACACTTCATCCAAGTGTTTGTCAAACACTGAGCGTTGTTGAACTCAACGCTCTTGAACAACTCTCGAACATGAGCACATTTTGAGAAAAAGTTTCACCACTTTCGTCTTTTTCGTAACAACTTTCGAGATTTGACAAAGTTTGCAATAAAAAGATATATCTTAAAAACAGTGTTTTATTTTATATAACAAGTGGTAAAATTAGAGATTTAGATTATAGGATTTTTGTGGTATTTTTACGACGATTTTACAGCAATATAGGGCGAATTAATTTTAGAGTCGTGGCACAATTTCCGAGCAACCCCCGTTCGATCCCCGAGTTTTCGTGGTGAAGTAAAAAAATCGTGAGAAAACCTGCATATCTGAAGAATATTTTCAAAGGTGCGAAGTTTACCAACATGCTTTGGAGAGCCAAGTTGTGGCAATATTACGCTTGTAGCACGAATAGACATAAAATAGTACGTTGATGCTGCTGTACTTCATATGGCGAGTGACCGAAAACCTTTTTTTACTGCCAACGAGGCATTCCGTCTTAATATTTAGGGTTTGACAACGCATCTGCATTTTGGTTCTTAATCGAGGCTAGTTGTAGATGTCAATGGGCCGCAGCGTCAGGCAGACTGTGTGCTCGTTTCACCCTTATCCTATAATAAATGCTTCTGAGAAATGAGAGAAGGCCTTTTGCCAGTGTGTGACGTGCATATGCTGTAACTTAATAAGCTATTATTTAACATTATAATCTTAACGTTTCGCGACGTAAGAGAATCTATTAGAAAGAAAGAAATAATTTCATCACACTATTATTGTGAATTTACTTTATAACAAATTAAATCAAGTTTTTCACTCATTTTACGCTAGTTCTTTTTTATTAATTTAATGTTGACAAACGAACACAGTCCACCTGATGGTAAATGCATGCTGTGGCCCATAGACACAAATATATACGATTAAGAATGTTTAATCCAAATTTTGTGTCGTGGGTAGTGTTGCCATCCGTACTATAATATATAGTATCGTACTATATTTCAGTCAATTGTTCTATATATTATAGAAAAATAATATAGTACGAGAAATACTATATTTTTATACCCAATTCATCTGTCGCGCTTTTTCATATTAACTGTGACTGAATTTCCCAAAAGTACTATATTTTTGCAACTTTTTTGGGAAAAATACTATATTTGTTCAAAAAAAGGTGGCAACCCTGGTTGTGGGTCTCGTAACAGGCGGATATGAGAAAGGGTAAAGGAACGACGGCGAGCAGCATCAAAGACGCGAGGCATCTGGTACTATAATTGCCAATCCGCCTGAAAAACAATCCCTTTTTATGGCAAATAATTTGGCGATTATGGCAAATAATTCCCATTGTGGGAGAGGCTCATGTAGACAAAACAAAAACTAATCAATCTAAGAAAAAGGTGTATTGCAGTTAAACAGAAGTAATTCCTAATCATAATATCATTGAAAATTAAAAATCATCGGTGCGTTCAGCCGAGCGACTTAATCAGGCACAAGCGCTTTAAACTATCGTCGTAGAACATGTAGTTCATTAAAATGTTTTATTTTTTCTGCTGCAACCAGTGCAAGCGATTTTTACTTGTTGTGACATTGATAAGTGTTACTCATAGTATTTTTGGAGAAGATGTGTTGCAAGCAGTTCCTGAGGATTTGGTTTCAAAACTTTATTTGAAGTATAAAGAAGCTGTGGAAGATGGTATTAGAATAGAGTTATTTTTCGCTATAGATTACTATAATATTTAACGAAAGTCGTTTATGCTTTTACCACGGAATCAAAAAAAAATCTGTCCTGGAAAGACACATCAAAACTTTTTTTTTAAATATTTATTTACAATATAATATTTTGTTTTATATGTTAAATATTAAAACATTTAGGGACAGCATGATAGCAATGAACTCATTCCCCGGGGTCTATTGTATACTCATCTATCATGTGCTCTTTAGTAGTATAATATCATTTATAAAACGATTTTTGCTTTATTTAAAGAAATACTTTTTGATAGATAAGTCAGTAAGTAATTTTTGGGAACTTTGACGAATGAGAAATTGTACTAGTGAATATAGCTTGTGTTTATTTCTATTATTAATAGAATCTTTATCACATATAAATACAATACAAAATTTATAAATTTATATTTTTATAATATTTATTTTTGTATAAGAGACTCCTTCGAACTTAGTTTTTATTTTTTTAACGTTAATTTCACAAGGACAAACATCCAGACCTAAAACAGTTTTTTGTAGGCCGAATAGTATAGTAGGATTCGAACCCGCGGCCCTTAGCGCTGCAACTCATTGCTAAGCCACTGCGCCACGGAGCTTGTGTCGTTAATAAATTAATTTTTTGCAAAAAAAAAGCTGGTTTAATATAAAGATAAATAAAGTTTTTAGTAGATTAGTATAATTATTTTTTTATTATACTTATAGTATATTGTTAGATATTTGAGCACTAGTCGATGTGCTATCTTTTATAAAAATATAAAGAAAAACCGTTACAGCCGTAAACGACAGATGGAAGCCAATTTCGTCTTCTTTGTTTCTCTCACCGATTTCTACATTGTACTTTAAATTAAAGCACCTGTCCCAGGGTCTAATGGTCGTAAACACGATTGCTGATCTTGAGTTCCGCGGTTTGAATCCGGGGTTGAGCCACAATAATTTATTGGGTTTTGTGTTAATAAATTCTCGGTAAACACGAAAAGCCGTTGGTTCTACGCCTGATATCTCTCCCGTCGTCGATCGGAATATAAGAGGGAATAGGGAGTGCACCTTAGCCACTATAATCCTGTCATGTACAGATGCCGCCGCGAGTAAATTCGGTCTGGAGTACGTTATATTTTTTTTATAGGATAAGGGTGACTAACGAGCACACAGTCCATCTGATAGTAAGTGGTTGATGTGGCCCATAGACATCTACATCTATCCTCGATTACCAATCAAAATGCAGATGCGTTGTCACCCGTGAGGACTAAGATGGAATGCCTCGTTTTCAGTAAAAAAAAGGTCTCCGGTTCTCTACACTCACCATACGAAACACAGCAGCATTAAGCTGCTATTTTACGCTGGTATTCTGTGTACCCCGGTCGAGTCGACCCATTCGTGCTACAACTATACCAGAAATATATACCACGTAAAAAATGTAGTATCATCAAAAAATTTAAAAATATGTAGTATCATCAAACAGTTAACAACTCATAAAATAAAATAAAAAAACCTGTATTACCTACAGGTTACATAGGTCGTAAGTTTATAGGTTTCAAAGGGCCGACCCCTTCAGTAAATAAATTCTGTACAATTTACTTTTGCTAAACTATTGCTGAATAAATAGCTCTCTGAAAAATTTTATTTTGAGTTTTTCTGTACTCGCATCAGTTTATCGATTAATAACGTAGAGCCAGAAGCCTCGCACCCTTATTGTTAAATATGTTAGGAGATTACGAAGTAATAATTTTTTCTTTATATAACGATAACCCCGCATTAAGATTTTCTCCTGAATTTGCAGTTGACATAAAATGCACAAGGGCACACATCCAGACTCGGAATAGTTATATATAGACCATACAAACACTTGTTCTGTTTGGGTTTCAAACCAACGGCCCTGCAACCCGCGACTAAATTCTTACAGCTACAGAGCAGTCGTCGGCAGCAGTCGTGTTGTGGAAATTTTTACGTAACTTAATTTTATTACACATAAAAATGATATTAATTTATTATAGTAAACGGCCTAAAGATTTTATGAAAATGTAACCGGAATCATGAAATCTGAAAAAAGAGTTGTTTTGCTATTCATGTTCTGGCTAATGTAATATGAAAAAAAAAGCGTGTAACGAAATATTATCTATGGTAACGAACAACGAATTACTAAAAAGATTTTCCATCAATCTTAAAGTACCTATAACTTTGTTTAATACTATTAATTATTGACCAGTGTACTATTTTAACTTATAATACCGGTGAAAACTACTAGATAATCACTGTTAGTTTGTTTTTAGGTTATTGTGATATTCATATTTTAATTGTTCATTTCTTAGTATTCCGGTTAGATACGGTAGAACTTATATTACCTTTGTAATCTACAGGTTATAAGGAATAAATGGCTCATTCTCATAAATGGCTCATTCTCATAATGGGCTGGCTCATTCTCCATGCAAAAATAAATTGTCATCTTTAAAGTTCAATGCTGCTAGTTGGTATTTAGCAGCATCAGCCCATATATGTCTTTGTAGGAGTATTCCACAACCGAATAGAACAGTGCTTTGTAGTTGTAACGAGCTATTAAAAAAACCGTAATTATTGATTAAAAAATGTCTAACACAGTTAAATAGTCAAACTATAATATACGCGTGTAATTTCATCTAATTATTTTTAGTATTTTATTATATATTTTTATTTTATATTATTAATAGT
This sequence comes from Parnassius mnemosyne, assembly GCA_963668995.1. Classification (NCBI taxonomy): domain Eukaryota; kingdom Metazoa; phylum Arthropoda; class Insecta; order Lepidoptera; family Papilionidae; genus Parnassius; species Parnassius mnemosyne. The sequence goes on from CAVLGL010000083.1 coordinate 16,776,424, forward strand.
ACATAAAACGGTAAAAGGTGTAGTTTGCGACGAATTTAAAAGTAAAAATGTCTTTACGTATTTTTATTGAATATCTTTTTTATGATCAGCACATAACAGTCCATTGGCTAACATGGGGCTGTCTCATTGTAGGAAGGATCCACCTTAGCCGTACTTGGCAACACCTTTGAGGTTGGTCACCGTATACATTTGGCTTAGTTTGACGATGAAGTAAGGGAGACAAACAAGCACACAGTTCATATGATGGTAAGAGGATATCCTGGCCCATAGCCACATTCATTTATCCTCGATTATTAAAAAGGCAATATTACGCTGCTGCTATTTTACGCTGATACTCTGTGTGAGCCGGTATAATTTTTCTTTTATTAAATTACTGCATGTATACATTATAACACTGAGAAGCTGCTGAGAGTAGTTATAATTAAGTTAACAACTAAGGAGGTTTATAATTAAAATATAAATATTTGATGTTTTTTTTTTTGTAGAGGCGCCCGTTGCAACGCGGCGGCTATCTATCCAGAACCGGCAATATAAAATACATATAAACAAATTGAAAGAAGTAAATGGTTTCAAAAAACACAATCTGTTTATTAAAGAAGAAGCACTACGAAATGGCAACCCATTGATTTACATAAATAATCCAGTGGAATCGAAATTTCCTAACGCCTACCTTTCTTTAGAAGAGTTTAAACAAGCTCTTACTGAACGAGTTTTGAGACAAAGAAACATGTTCTCAAAAGAATCAAAGTATGCTCTACGTACGTTAAAAACGAAATATTTAACAACTAAGAAACCTACTCCATCAGTTTATCGTTTAAAGAAAAATACTTTTACTTTAAAAACGAACAATGTTAAAAGAACAACGAAAACAAAAATACGAAACAAACCGCAGAAAGTTTCAGCTTCAAACCCAAGCATCGCAACCAACAGAAATAAAACAGATCGCACAAAAATCACTCAGTCAAAAATTAGTTTAAAATATACTTCAACCATGATCACTGAAGTTAAGAAAACTTCCATACAAGAAAAGGCCAATATAACAGAATTAACCAAAACTCGATTAAACAAAGTAATACCTACAGGTTTTGAAATAAATGATATGGCTAATAATTCGGAAACTTCTTCACTACCTGTAAATGATGTTAGTTTAGTTGGAAATAGTCCTGAAAACTCAACCATACAAGTTGTAAGCCAAGAACCAAGCACAGAGCCAACACATAAAGAATTATCTACAGAAACGATGCTCACAGAAGTACATGATATGACTTTAGTTGGAAATAGTCCTGAAAATTCAACCATACAAGTTGTAATCCAAGAAACAATCACAGAGCCAATACATAAAAAATCATCTACAGAAATTGTGCTTACAGAAGTACATGATGTGAGTTTAGTTGGAAATAGTCCTGAAAATTCAACCATACAAGTTGTAAGCGAAGAACCAATCACAGAGCCAATACATAAAAAATCATCTACAGAAATTGTGCTTACAGAAGTACATGATGTTAGTTTAGTTGGAAATAGTCTTGAAAATTCAACCATACAAGTTGTAAGCCAAGAACCAAGCACAGAGCCAACACATAAAGAATTATCTACAGAAACGATGCTCACAGAAGTACATGATATGACTTTAGTAGGAAATAGTCCTGAAAATTCAACCATACAAGTTGTAAGCCAAAAACCAAGCACAGAGCCAACACATAAAGAATTATCTACAGAAATTGTGCTTACAGAAGTATATGATGTGACTTTAGTTGGAAATAGTCCTGAAAATTCAACCATACAAGTTGTAAGCCAAGAACCAAGCACAGAGCCAACATATAATGGATCACCTACAGAAATTGTGCTTACAGAAGTACATGATGTGAGTTTAGTTGGAAATAGTCCTGAAATTTCAACCATGCAAGTTGTAAGCCAAGAAACTAGCACAGAGCCAACACATAAAGAATCATCTACAGAATTTATGCCTACAGAAGTAGTTAGAACTACAACTAAGAGAACAAGGCGAACTTTAGGAGTAAGTTATTTGTTAGAAACAATCGAAATATTATTGTCTACAGTAGCTGCTTATACCTTATTTAATTTTTTTTTTATGAAAGTAAGGTTGACAAACTAGTCGTAACTCCCTTTGATTCGTCGTCTATTTTCGATTAAGAATCAAAATGGAATGCCCTCTACCAGTAAAATTGGTTTCCGGTTCTCTACAGTGACCATACGAATTACAGCAGTGTTATGTGTGTGGCGGTGTTCTTATTACGCTGGTATTCTGTAAGAGCGTATCGCTTCCGCGGTCGAGCCGACCCATTTGTGTTATTTTCAGCGCTATTTGTGCTGCACCATTAATACAGCTGCAACGTGGCTCCACCGTATAAATGGTCTTTCGATATAATTGTTATTCATGATTTACAGTTTGAATACAAGAAAGTACATTGTTTGTGTGAATTATAAGCTACAATTTGGTGGATTATAGTTACGTTAAATGTTAAATTAAGCAAAAGATTGACTTGCTCTAAGTATATATATATATTGATTAAAAAAGTTTTTATATCTATTTCTGTTGCCAAAGTCAAAACTAAGATTCTGTTTCCTTATTTAGATTAGTACTAAAATTATATTATTGTTCCATGAAGTAGATTCTTATTTGTTTTATTATGATATCATTAAACTTATTTCTTAATAATTTTTGTTTCAGAGGCCGCTTGTGTACATGAAGGGCAAAAAATAACAGATAATTATAAATACCTATAATATTTAACGTTTTCATTATTATCATCATCATTCGCTCCCCCCCCCCCCCCCCCCCTCCAATGCTGAACATACATTGTTCCTTATATATGTTCAGAATCCTAGGCAAACAAATGTTTAATTTTTTTATAAATAAATATAATTAACAAAATATTAAATTATTAATTTAAAAATTCATTTATAAAATGCCAGCATTTTCACACAACTATTTATTTAGTTTACTTTTAATTGCGACTGTGTTTGCATATAATGCCCTCCACTTCTAACTTCCGAGATCTGCGCTGGATGGAATAGTGCACGAGTGTGAGCGCAAGTACAGGTGCACAACCTATTTGCTCACTATCATAGTTCGATCGATCGGAGAGAGATCAGGCGCAATGTCAATGGTTTTATGCGCTTTCTAAAGCATATGGGTGAAACACCGCCAGCTTTCCGACTCTGGGCTGCCTGTTACTAAGAGTTTCTTGAATGAAAAATCCAATAAATAACAAAATAAGTGATAACCGTCATGAGACCAACCCGGGATTTAAGCCGTTATGAGTCTGTCAAACTAGACCACCGAAGCAGTTAATTTGCTTTATTAACTTCCTTCTGCGTAGCATTGAAAGGAAATTAATAGTTTTAGCTGGCAGTCTGTTAGTCTGTATGCCGACACGATAACTTCCGTTCCACTGGACCGATTGACTTTAAATTTGGTATGTGGATACCTTGAGGTAGTAGCTCGGTCGAGTTTGAATTTGGGTCCTGTAGGTCAAAGGGCACCAGAGATATGGGATTCACGCAGAAGGAAGTTGTTTTTCTTGAATTTACATTCAACTCGTTATAGTACAGTTCTGAACACCCGCACAACATTGCGCTGGACAATTCAAGGCTGTCATTCAGGAATCTTTCTTCACATCAACACCCAGAGCATAACTTTTTCTATTGTTCACTGATGAATTTTGAGAGGGTTGATATAATCACAGCTTTTTAATAATTTGAGCTGTTATTAGAAATATGCCGCTGCCCATCTCCTGTTTCAGAATTCATCTGTCGCCTCTTGCGACACCCACATGACAATATGGTGTAGTGGATTCTCTTTTTCGATTGTTTTTTTTTAAATTAGAATTAGCAGAGGGGGCTAACGAACATGCGACTCACATGATCGTAAGTGTCGACCGTAGCCCATGAACAACTGCAACTCCAGGAGAATTACAGGTGCGTGGTGGCCTTTTAAAAAGGAATAAGCTCGTTTCTTGAAGGGCTCTATGTCGTATCGGTGCGGAAAAATCGCCGGTGAACCGCGAAACATCCAGATGGATAAGTTTTATCGCGATGTACTTACGATGTTCTCTTATGTCGCCATTGCACTAGTTTTATGATTTATTCTTGCATGACTTCATCAGTTATCAATTATATAAGAATTTTGATATGTTGTGTATAAAATGATCTCATGGTGGAATATACAATTGTAATCCATTTTATGAATATAGTGGAATTTTGGTTTTTCTTAATTTAGAAGAATATGTTAAACGAATTTATGATTTAGCAAATTTTTAAATTTATTTGATGCATTCCATTGGACTTAGTACTACCAAGTACTACGTAAAGAACTTATTTCCTAGTTTTAATTTTAAATATATTTTGCAAAATCTTACCTTATGTTACTCTATAAAAAATCCAAGTTATTCCAAAAGAAATAACTAAAACTTTTCTTCAACTTGTAGTGTTTAACATCACTTTAACAATTTATTTTGTATTTTCCGTTCGTTATAAAAAGTTCATAGGTGAGAATTGACGATTATTGGAATTCTTTGGCTGGTGGAGAACACGAAAATTGCGTTCCCGCCAAACTATACGTCAAACCGACAAAGGCGCGGACATTGTACCTCTGTTCCAGAATAAAGGCGCGACTTCACTGATCACAAAACACAATCTCACGTGGAACTACGGCTCTACAGAGAATTTACGACTCTGAAGGGCTGTCATTACGATGGCTCCATTCGTTATTGCTAAGCCAGAGAGAGACCACAATATCACCGAGGCTCCGCTCCCCTTGTAAGCTTCTTACTATATTTTGAACTGCTCATTTGAGCGAAAGGGATGTCTAGATTTCTCACTTGTTCTCCATTTGATTCAAGCTCCGCCCATCTTTCTTGTATTCCACACAGTGGTGGGGTGAAGTTGGACAGTTTTAAATTATCTATTATAATAAAATTATTATTTTGCGAAATAAGGGGTTGGTTTCGATAATGATGCGTTTCATTTGTGCCGATTTGTTTTAAATGGAAAGACAAGATTTTAAAGTTAATAATTCTATTTAATTCGGAACACAGTTTATTGTAGGCACTCATTTTAGAAGATTAGAACTATTTTATAAATATAAATATTTTTATATTACAAAACAAAATTCACAAAATATTTAAATTGCCTTAAGTAAGCCCTCAGCCGCGTAAGTAGATAAATAAAATAGAAATGTATTCTTTCCATTTAAAATAAATTTATAATTAGCCTGTAAATTTAAGATTTTAAATTATTAATTAAAATTATTCATAATTAGTCAAGTTATCAATTAATTTCATTTTCATGTAATCATTATATAGCATAACATAATATGGGGGTTATTTGCCATAGTTGCATGTGTTACGCTTGGCAGGTATATTGGCAACCACAGTTATTTATTTTCTAGTTATTTGCTGATTTGGTTGTATGTTGCCTCCTACGACACTTACCTACAGGATGGTATGAGGTAGCGGATATTTTTACACCACAACTACACAGTGTAATTAAATTTGGTAAGTTACCAAATTTAATTATAAATTGGGTAAGTTACCAAATTTAATTACATTGTGTAGTTGTGGTGTAAAAATATCCGCTACCTCATTACCAAATTTAATTACACTGTGTGTTGTGGTGTAAGAATATCCGCTACCTCATTACCAAATTTAATTACACTGTGTAGTTGTGGTGTAAGAATATCCGCTACCTCATTACCAAATTTAATTACACTGTGTAGTTGTGGTGTAAGAATATCCGCTACCTCATTACCAAATTTAATTACACTGTGTAGTTGTGGTGTAAGAATATCCGCTACCTCATACCATCCTATAATTAATTAAAATTAAGACTCACTTAAGAAAAAACTTTTTTTATAACTGCGTATCAATGTAAAAAAATTAACCGTGGTTCATCAGGCTAGCTTAAAATTTCATCGTACTTATGCGAGGTAACAGAGTTCGTTCCTCGCCGGCAACGTCACTAGTGTAATTGTTAATTGTAGATAATTTTAAGTGTTGATTTATCATGTTTTTTTTTATAGGATAGGGTGACAAACGAGCTCACAGTCCACCTGATGGTAAGTGGTTGCTGTGATCCATAGACATCTACATTTATCCTCAATGAAGAAAAAAAATCCAGATGCGTCGTCACCCGTGAGGATTAAGATGGAATGCCTCTTTTCCAGTAAAATAGGTCACCAGTTCTCTACACTCACCATACGAAACAGCAGTATCAAGCTGCCATTTTATCCTGGTATTCTGTGAGAACGTGGTCCTTCCTCGGTCGAGCCGACTCATTTGTGCTACAACTAGACTACTAATAGGTATAGCTGCCGTATGGCTCTACCACATATGAAGAATTTAAATGTATGTCTGAAAAATTTAACATATTTACAGAATATTTAGGTACAGAACCCTTTCAAACAAGAGAGAATGTCTGTGCCCAGCGCTGGGATTGTAGGATTTTACTCTTTAACTTTCAATTTGTATATAATGAGTACGATTTTTATTGTGGATTTTAATAGTTGGTGTTATCTCTTAGTTAAAGGCAAACATAAATTAAATTATACGGAGAACACGTTATTTTATGAACGTGTAATGCAACCCTCTTTATGCTTTGTTAGTCTCTTTCTCGCAACCTAAAAGGAATCCGTTTTCCGTCTCATTTCTCTGCATACTCATCATATCCGTTAAAGTATTATACAGAAACAAAAACTTTAAACTTTATGCGTTTTGGAATAAGGTTAAATTTGTAACGTACTGCGACGATAGTCGTCTGTCAACATTTGCGGTCGAGTTTTGGTTAATCTCCCCCGCAGAAAATTGTTAGTTCCACAAACATTATTTTTGGCCAATGGCATGTATGCAGCAGACATTTTCATCCAATCAAGTGCTCAAGTTTCCAGCTTCATACTGTGTTTTATTTATGCTTTTTAATTTTTATTTCTGTTTGCATTCATTTTTATAATTTAGCTGTTTCTTTTGTCTCAGAGTCTCAGACTTTTTTTTTTACTAAATGGGACTAGCGCCTTCGTTTTGCTTTTAGGTACTACTTTTTAATCGAATTCGAAAAAGGAAGAAGTTGTCAATTGGATTGTATGTTTTTTTAATATATATATTACGCGATATCTTCGTCAATCGAGAATCGATTTTATGATTCCTTTTTCATTAAATAAGTCTTTTTTCATAGGATAAGGGTGACAAACTAGCACACAGACCACCTGATGTTAAGTATTTGCTATGATCCATAGACATCTACATCTGTCTTCGATTACGAATCAAAATGCAGATGCGTTGTCACCCATGAGGACTAAGATGGAATGCCTCATTTCCAGTAAAAAGGATCTCCGGTTCTCTATACTCACCATACGAAACATAGTAGCGTTAAGCTGCTATTTTACGCTGGTATTCTGTGAGTTTTCAGGGCGGTCCCATAAAGGATGCTATACAAAGGGATGAAGTTTTCTAACGTAACTATTTATATGATGAGATGGATGCAGGTGGCTCAGGACTGGGTTTTGTGGTATTCCTTGGGGTAGGCCCATGTTCATCAGTAGACTTGTGAAGGACTGTAATGATGATGATGATGAGACGACATTCTGCTTGTGATATTTGTTAATTTATCTAACAAGGTCAAAAAATTAAGTTTTAGTAAACATTAAATTTGTGCCGTGTAGTGGCGGTGTATGAATGTCCACTACCCCATATCGTTCCGAGGGTGTCGTAAGAGGCAATAGAGGGAAACTGAAACAGGAGATGGGTATCAGCTCCTGTCCGATAACAACTGTAAATAATAATAAAACTGCGCTTGCCAACCCGCCTGCCAAATGCGGCAACTATGGCAAAATTTCTCTTATGAGGCAATCCATGGGGAAGGCTTATGTTCAACAGGAGACTTTTATAGGCTGTAGAGTCATTCGGGTCAAGTGTGCGCACTTTGGTAAATATTAGTTCATTACGCATAAAATAAAAGAGCTAGGAATATAAAAGACAGATCTGAGATAAAACATATAGTAGCCTCTAAATTGAAATAAAAATAAGAATGGAAAACTTGGTGGTTTTTTTTTCTGTAAGCATTTAATTACATAAAATCGAAAGGTGCTCACTTGACCCACGCTGCGGGTATTTTTTTTATAACAGGCTTTACGGCTCTGGGTTCTAGCCCTTCTGAGGCTGGTTCCACGCTGCGGGTAACTGTGCGAACCCGTACGGGGTAAGTATACGCATATGGGATAAGTAGGCCCATTCCTTGGATTAATCAAAATATACACAATATTCACGAATAAAGGTTCTTTATTGTAATGCCACTTAGAAAATATTTTTATTAGATATTAGTCTTTGCATAAAATAACAATTATCTCATAAAATAAAATATACTTAACATTAATTTAAGTGAAATTATAGAAATTTTTAATTATTTTTTTTTTTTTTTTATAGGATAAGGGTGACAAACGAGCACACAGTCCACCTGATGGTAAGTGGCTGCTGCGGCCCATAGACATCTACATCTATCCTCTGTTACAAATCAAAATGTAGATGTGTTGTCACCCGTGAGGACTAAGATGGAATGCCTCATTTCCAGTAAAAAGGGCCTCCGGCCACCTGCACTCACCAAGCGAAACGCAGAGGTAAATCTCTACTTCACGCTGGTTTTCTGTGAGGTCGTGGTACCACCCCGGTTCGAGCCGGCCCATCCGTGCGACAACAAAAGTTGCCGCGTGGCTCTACCACTGTTAAAAAATTTAATTATTGTTCTTCAGTGTTAAAGATTTGTTCTTCAGTGACCGATGCAAGTTCAGGTCTTTTTCTTATATAATTTCACGGCATGGTGATGAGAAACTGAAAATAACACCGAAAGGGCAAGTGGCAAGTGAAGGCTCATAAAATAAATTGAAAACAAATATAACATGATTTTTTATATAAAATGTAGAGTAAACATATTATTATTCAAATAAAATACAACTTACCGTTGTGAAATCGATAACGCCGATGATGCATTGTTTTCCATTAAACAAAAAATTTCGATTTTAAACACCATATAATGTTTTTCATGAAAAAAAAAAAGTTATTCATCAACCGCCGCCACAAAGACAAGTCGCGAAGAGTGCTCTGCTACTCTGGCGTCACTTTTCGACCTAAACAAAAACCTCCCCCCCGTTCCCCGTTCGGGAGATACACTCACTGCGCTCATTCGGGGTAACTGAGCGCAGTGGGTAGCGCTCAGTTACCCCGAATGATTCTAACGGCCGTCTTCAAAGAACTAAAAACAATATAAAAACATGCGTGAGTGTCATGGAACACTCGGTTGGAATGAAGTTCCTTTCGTAGTATATTATTATTTGTAAACGTATTATATTATTGATTAATAAATACAAATAAATGAATTACTAGCGTCTATTAAAATGAAGCGTTATTTAAAATTATATTTCTTTCATAGCAAGATAAGAAAAATGTGCGAGAGAGATGGATATTATTCTATCTCCCTCGCACTTATAGCCGCCAAGGCTGTCTACACTACGTCAGAAGAGGTCGTGACGGAAAAATCTTACACTTTTTCTCGTCTAACCCCCATTCGTACCGTCGGAAAAGGAACTTCGTTTCTATAATTTTCACATAACAACTTCTGAAGTCAGGGCTTTAATATTTCTGTACATTATGTTTTAGCCGTGGTAGCTTAGGTATAAGCCATGGGTGCCGGCAGCAGGGTGCAAGGGGTGCACTTGCACCTCCCTGTCAGGAAAGAAAATACATAGGAAAAATCAATTTTTGTGAATTAAGTTACATTTTGAATAAAAACTTGAAGGCGCCTAGGTTGCTATCCAAATTTGTTCATCATCTTGTTAATAAATTCAGTATCCTCCTCTACTCTTTTCCTATAAACACTGAGCATGTACAGGCCACTTAGTCTTGCGTCTTCCATCGATGAGCGACTCCACGTCGCAATATACATGTATAATTCTATATTTTATATTAGTTAATAGTATTATGTCTAGATGCAGATGCACCTCCTTCATATTAATCCTGGCGGCGCCCATGGGCTAAGCGGTCGCTGTAAACTTCACGTAAGCAACAACCCCGCCGTCACCAATGAAATTGTTAGTTGCAATTTTAAGTGTTTATTTACCACGTGCTCGGTAGTGAAGGAAAACACCATGAGGAAATCTGCATGTCTGAGAAATTAATGAAAATTTCGAAGACATGTGAAGTTCGCCTATACGCATTGGGGCAGCGCGGCGAACATTTCCTTGCCTTGCCTCTCAGAAATGGGAGGAGGCCTGTGGCTAGGTTTGGGGTTATATATGATGTAACTTTACTTTATTTTTATAATCACAGTCATTGACTTATATATATTACTTTTTGAAATCATTGTACACAGTTTAAATTTGAATAATATTTTCTTCTTAATGTAATATAATCTAAATCAATGTTGTCTATTCTGATTTTATTTAAGCAAATAAAAGAATTTTGGTCATAATCAAATGCTACTCAATTTTAAGATGTCGTTTAGTCTTGTGGTGTTAGTCACTTTGATTTAAAGTTATAGAGACACCGCGAGACTTAACGGCATCTTAAAATTGAGCAGCGTTTGATTATGACCAAAATTATTTTATTTGCTTAAATAAAATCAGAATAGACAACATTGATTTAGATTGAACATTGATATAATAAATAAATTTAAAAATTAAAAATTTTGTACAACTGACTTCAATATAAATTATTAAGATTAATGATTTCTTATATTTACGCGAACACTACACATTTTTAAATAAAACTAATTTTACGGATTTTATCGCGTATATTAACTTATTTTTATATTCCCGACGTTTCGGGTGCTTTCCAGCACCCGTGGTCACGGGGGAGTTAATATACGCGATAAAATCCGTAAAATTAGTTTTATTTATTAAGATTAACTCAAAAACTATTTGTTAGACCTTAATCAAATTTATATGTGACCATATGTAAAGCACCAGCTTTCAAATAAAAAAAAGAATCATCGAAATCGATTCATCCAGTAAAAAGTTATGAGCACGCATAAAAAAAACATACACTTGAATTGAGTACCGTCTCCTTTTTGAAGTCGGTAGAAAACACAAAATTTTCTTCTTAAGTATATGAAATGATCATTTCCAGTATGTCGTAAGAGAATCGATTATTCACTATGGTTCATGGTTGTCATAAGAGACATGCATATGGTGAGTGTAGAGAACTGGAGACCCGTATTATGCTATACGAGGCATTCTATTTTACTCTACGTTTTTTTTGTGTGTTACCTCATAACCTTTTTCTGGGAGAACTGATTTCGATGATTCTTTTTTTATTTGAAAGCTGGTGCTTCACATGTGGTTAAATATAAATTTGAGCAAGGTCTGACCAATAGTCTTTGAGTTATTCTTAATAATTTATATTGAATTCGATTGTACAAAATTTTTAATTTTTCATTATTTACATGTGTAGTGTTCGCGTAAACATAAAAAATCGTTACGTTAAGCAATAACTTTACTTCAGAAAACTCTGCATTGGCCGGGGAGTAAGAGTACTTACTGTCAAAGACCCCGCTTTACCGATGCGCGTGTCAATTAGCGGTAATAACATTTAAAATTAAAAATTTTGTACAACCGATTACAATATAAAAACTATTGGTCAGACCTTGATCAAATTTATATGGGACTACATGAGAAGCACCAGCTTTCAAATAAAAAAATAATTATTGCAATCGGTTCACCCAGTAAGAAGTTATGAGGTAACACATAAAAAAAACATACAGTCGAATTGAGTACCGGCTCCTTTTTGAAGTCGGTAAAAAACCACGTACAGCTTGCAAATAAAAATTTATTTAAATAAAACTAGTTTTACGGATTTTATACCATAATTGCTGTATTCGAAACGTCGGGAATATAAAATAAGTTAATATACGCGATAAAATCCTTAAAACTAGTTTCATTTAAATGTGTAGTGTTCGCGTAAATATAAGAAATGATTAATAAAAATTTATTTAAATTGAATTCAATTTTTTTGTTGTCGAGTCTTCTGACGTAAAGTTATTTACATACGTTTGAACACTGATTCTGATAGCGCACTTTTATTTTTTATAGGATAAGGGTGACAAACGCGCACACAGTCCACCTGATGGTAAATGGATGCTGTGGCCCATAGACATCTACATTTATCCTCGATTAAGAATCAAAATGCAGTAGTGTTGTCACCCCTTTTTTTTTTTTTTTTTTTTTGCGGATGGAAAATCATCTAATGACGCCTTTCGCTGTGGGTGGAGCGGAAGGGAGTGTCAGACTTTTACTGACTAAAAACCATCCGTGTTCCTTCAGTGCCCTTACGTTCCGGAGCCGCGGTATCTCTTTCGAACAGCCCGCAGCCCCGGCAGGCGTCGGCCCTTGCGGGCCCCTTCACGCTGCTGACAGCTCTTTGAGGCGCGCGTGGAACAAAACGCGCCGTCGACACGGCCTGTCGTCGTTAGACGGACGGACGGCGAGCTACCCATTCCACAGGCCCGCGCCTACGGTGGTCGGGGGCCACGACGTAGCCCCCGACGCCCGGGGCGTCTCCCGCGGCGGCCGGGAAGGAAAGCTGTTGCTCTTTCCTTCTCCCGCTCCGCCACCTCCTTCGCTAGCATCACTGCTTCGCAGAAGGTGGTGACGGCATCCCATTCCGTCTCGCTCCGGACCATGGCTTCGACCAGAGCCGGACGCGAGAGGTCGCCGCCGCCTATCGCCGCTACGAGGACACGGCGGTGCTCCGCCCAAGCAGAGCACACCTCCACGGTGTGCTCCACCGTGTCCTCCGGTCGATCCTCGCAGTGGGAGCACCCGGGCGTTTCCTCCCGCCCGATTCGGTGCAGGAACCTCCCGAACACACCGTGTCCGGTGAGGACCTGCGTCAGGCGGAAGGTGAGGACGCCGTGGCGTCTCTCAAGCCACTCCTCAAAGAGGGGTCTTATCGCCGCTATAGTGGCGTGCCCAAGTGTTGTCACCCCTGAGGACTAAATATGGAAGGCCGCGTTACCAGTAAAAAGGGTCTCCAGTTCTCTACACTCTCTATACGAAACACAGCAGCACTAAACTACTATTATACCCTGGTATTCTGTGAGAGCGTGGCCTGCCCCGGTCGAGCTGACCCATTCGTGCTACAACCACAATATAGCTTCAGCATGGCTCTACCACTTAACGTCGGGAACCACAGGTTTTACTGTTGTATAAAATCGAAGTGTATATCTGTGTATCTCGAAATACATGCCTTTTATCGAAACCCGCGCTACTTTCTGTTTTTTTTTTGTCTCTGTCTGTCTGTCTGTCCAAACTATTCTTCGGAATGGCTAAACCGATTGGAAACTGTCTGAAGTGGTCCACATTCAGTTACAAACAGTTGTTTGGTCCATTAAGAAAGGATTTGCACATCCTTGAATTATGGTTGCCAACCCACCTACCAAGCGTGGCAATTATGGTAAATATCCTCCCTATGAGGCAATCTATGGAGGAGAGTTCAATAAATGTAGTGGTAATATAGGATTTTTATTACGAAAAAATGCTCGAGAGTATTCTTGTTGTCACGCAGGCGGAGCCGCCGGCACAAGCTTGTGATTAATATTGTGCATAATCAAGAATTCAAGAAGTCTCAGTTCATTCTTTTCTCCGCTCAAGTTTAAGAATTTGGTTACTTGGCTTTCTGCCGAATTTCGTCCAAATGTTTCGTCGTTGGTACGTAATTGTGAAACTAACATCCAAAAATCTTTACAAACTTTCGCATATTATAATAAAATTAGTACAGATTGATAAAATTTTTTTTTCACCCAAGTCAATATGGAATAGAAACTTAAAATTTTATTTATTTATATATACATAATTTTCTTTTATAGGATAGGGTGACAAACGAGTACACAGTCCACCTGATGGTAAGTGGTTCCTGTAACCCATAGACATCTACACCTATCCTCAATAAAGTATCAAAATGCAGATGCGTTTTCCCCTGTGAGGACTAAGATGGAATGCTTCTTTTCCAGTAGGGTCTCCGGTTCTCTACACTGTCCATACGAAACACAGGAATGTTAAGCTGCTATTTTATGCTGGTATTCTGTGAGAGTCTGGTCCTTCCCCGGTCGAGCCGACCCATTCGTGCTACAACTATACCACTAATATACCTAGCTGCAGCATGGCTCTACCACGTACTCTAGTTTCCCTTCAAAACTTATAAATCTTTCACCTTTTACTAAAGATACATAATAATCATTCCATTTATTTCGTAATACAAATATTTCTTAATAAATAAAATTTTACATTGATAACAATACAAATATTCAAATATAAAAGATAATAATTATATATATTATAAGTACTATAGTAAAACCACAAACTAATAGTTATAAAAATTAGATATAAATAAGAACATTATTAGATAACTTTAAAACAATATTTCAAATGACTAATCATTAATTAACATTTGTATGACATCAGCAACATGAATTCTTATTATATTAAACAGAAGCGTTGTGGTATATGGTCCTTTACCAGTCGTGCTGACCTATTCGTGCTGCAAAAAAATTACGTTGCATGTCCATTTGCCTTCTACCATGTAACTACCACTTACCAATCGCTGTACCACGTAGCTGTCACGTATTAACGGTCCTTTCACGAAACTATCACATATCAATAGCTCTACCACGCACCTACAACGTACCTAGTACGTTTTAAAATCATTATTGTGATATTAACCTATTAGTCTTAATCCTGAAGATTTAGTTTTTGAAACTTATTTGTGCCCAAAATACGCAGGTTGGAGCCATAGGATATTGAGGCAGTATAAAATTAATAAATTGTATAAAAAATTTTTCTTACTCCAAAGTTTAATAGCCGAGATACAGGCTACCTAACTCAATAAGTCTCGATATCGAGTCGCACGGAGTCGTGTCGAGATTTGTTAAAACTTTTAAACTCTTCGAGACTTGTGTTTATTGATGCTCTCTACATGGCTTCGGTAAATAAGTTGGTATATAAAGTAAAGTAACATCCTTTACTGCTGGGTCCGTCCCTTCTCTTATATAGTTTTTGGTGGACTAAATTTTTATAGTATATCCTGTGGGTGTCGTAAGGGACAGAGGCAAACTGCAATAGATGAGGAGCAGCAACTTCCTAATAATGACGTTAAAAGACTACGATTACGAACTTGTCTCCTAATCGTGGCAACTATGGCACATATTCCTGTTATAGGCAATCTATGGGTAATGTTTTTTTATAGGAGAGTGGGCAAACGAGCATGCGGCTCACCTGAAGGTAAGTGACTACCGCCGCCCATGAACAACTGCAACACCAGGGGAACCAAGGGAATCACAGATGCGTTGCCGGCCTTTTAAAAAGGAGTAGGCTCTTTTCTTTAAGGTCCCTAAGTCGTATCGGTCCGGAAAAATCGCTGGTGGTAATCGATTCCACGAGGAAGTTGTGCGAAGAAGAAAACATCTTCTAAATCGCACAGTGGTGGACCGCCAATCATCCAGATGGTGTGGATGGTATCGGGAGTTCGGTCGCGATGTGCGTTCGTGAAATTTGGCGGCTGGGATTAATCCGAACAATTCCTCAGAGTACTCCCCGCGGTTGACTTTCTACCATGATATCTTAATTATTATTATTGAAGATATTTACATCCCACTAAATTACTCCTCGGTTCTTTAAGTTACAACTCATTGCAGGCACGGCGAGCGTATCAACAAGCTATCATGGCGTGAGCGGCTGAGTGCCGAACTGTGTCAATTTTTCGTACCAAATAGCAACTGTCGTAATCGCGAGCAGAAATTTTTATCCGTACCATGTTTGCAGGTAAACGGACGGTGATATTGTCTGAATGCTTGAAGTTTTTTGAAGGTTTGTGAGCGAGAATAATGAATATGTTATCTTTAATTAATGTAATTGGTTTGACCGTTTTAATTAAAGTAAAAATAAATAAATGATGATGTTGATGAGATTTTTATGCGCCATAGAATATCGAACATTTGAATGAGACTATAGGAAAATTATGAATACTGGTTGATAGGTTCCTTGACCTTGAGGGAAAAACGTCTATTAGGTGGTAAGCTTTTTGCCACCAAGTAACAGTGCCTGAGTAACAGTGCCTGTATATACTACAGTGTTCTGCTCTTAAGGGGTCAAATTTTGTTCATAAGTTGCGTCACTTGGAAAGAGGTAAGGCTTGAAAACTATTTTTTTTGGTGATAACTTTAAAATTCGCTAAAAAGCTTACGTTTTATTTTTAACCGAATTCAAAAAAGGAGGATGAGGTTCTCAATTTGTCGGATTTTCTTAATAGGATAGGGTGACAAGCGAGCACACAGTTCACCTGATGTTAAGTGGTTGCTGTGGCACATAGACATCTACATTTATCCTCGTTTGCGAATCAAAATGCAGATGCGTTGTCACCCGTGAGGACTAAGATGGAATGCCTCTTTTCCAGTAAAAAGGGTCTCCGGTTCTCTACACTCACCATACGAAACACAGCAGTGTTAAGCTGCTATTTGACGCTGGTATTCTGTGAGAGCGTGGCCCTTCCCCGGTCGAGTCGACCCATTCGTGCTACAGCTATACTACTAATATAGCTGCAGCAGGGCTCTACCATGTATATAAATGTATTTTTTTATGTATGTTCACCGATTATTCGAAGACGCCTTAACCAATTTGGAAAATTATTTTTTGTTTCAAAGGCTATATAGGTACTCTCCGGTGGTCCCATTTAAATTTTGTCGAAATAGGTTGAGCGGTTTTGAAAAAAATCAACAATAAATTATCTTATTGAAGTCGGTTGTACTAAATTTTAATTTAACTAGATACTGGTTGTTTTACAACTTTTACTTGTCCGAGTGAAAATCAAAGATTTAAAGTCCACGTCAAAAATTGTGCGTGTAATTATATACACACGTACGTAGTGAAACTTCTTTCCGACATATACACTTTTTTTACACATATACTTTTTTATATTATACATAAGTAGGTTAACAGTAGTATATTCAAGCAGCCTTTTTTATAGGAGAGGGCAAACGAGCATGACGGCTCACCTGATGGTAAGTAACTACCGCCGCTCATGAACAACTGCAACACCAAGGGCAGCCTAAAGTACATTCAGTATAAAATCGTGATAATTCCTCCTGACTCCAAACATGGTTGTGCCTGATAGGGCCCATGGTTGATCCCATGTACTATTTTAAGATTACAATGTAACAACACTATGGTAAGCAATAAAGCATTGAGAGTTGAGTAAATTAACAGTGAGAATGCAGCTGCATTTTAATCTTAATTAATATAGGTGTAGGTTTTAATGCGTTGCAGTATGTGCAGTATGTGTGGCCGTATATACAACACACATCATCACTGCCCATACTTTTATAGCAACTAGCAAAGATAGTGTTTCAAAAACAGTTATGTTGTCTGAAGGCACTCCCTGAAATACAAAACAAAGTGGAATACAATACAATGCCGGCGTATGTCTTTCCGTCGGATTACAATCTTGTTGTTGCGCTAAGACGGTTCGTTTTACATCTAGATCGTCATCATCACTTTAGGTGTGGTTGCAGTCATATATACATATCAGTATATATAATATGATAAGTACATATAAATAAATCAGACGTAACAGAATAACGTTAAACTTTTTTTTTTTATAGGAGAGGGGGCAAACGAGCATGCGGCTCACCTGATGGTAAGTGACTACCGCCGCCCATGAACAACTGCAACACCAGGGGAATCGCAGAAAAAGATAGCTACGAGGGCGAATTATTAATACAGGAAAGATGTGTTTTATCTAACACAAAATTACAAATTTTATTGGCAATCTTTGTTGTAAGCGTTTGTTTTAACGCAATATTTTCGCACGGGCGCACATAAGTTGTGTGGCATGAGAGGAAGTGCACCCAGTGGCTGCATTACACGCATATTTTCCACGGCGTTGTTATGTGTGCATTAGCACGTCTCACTATTGTTTTAAAAGGTTTGGTATAATTATGTATTATCTTTTTAAACGATCAAAAGTGACTATGCCAGTATCTTTTTCGTAATTATACCGATTAATACTAAAAATAATAATTTGTACTAAAAATAAATAATTTAAGAAATAAATAATTTATATGTTTGTCTTGCAATAGGTAATGTGGTGTAACGTATACATGTGAGTGTGGTCTTGCTCAATAAAACAAATAAGAATTAAGTAGTACTTTTACTGAATCAACTCCGCACACATCGCAACATGGTGATAATCAAATATAAATAAATGATATTTATTTTCCCCTGAGGGTTTCGATCACTTCGTTCTATCGTCCGTTGGACAAGATCAGTTCACTTACTAAATATACTACGCTTGACAGTGCACAGTGTCATCGTGGTACTACGTTTTGCACCTTTTGACGGTGCTGCCCTACTCTGGTATAGATATTTTAAGTCTATCATAAAAACGAAATGATTCATATTCTTCCAGGAATTTTCCATAGTCACCATTTACGACATCCACGGGATAAAATATAGTGTTGATTTATCTTAATTGTAGCAATAATTTTACTGATATATATCAAATACTTTTCTAGTCAACAAATGTAAAGTTAGCAGAGCAATGTTTGGTTGATTACATTTTTTAATATAATTAACAATCTAATAAACTAAAGCTAAAGGTAAGTTTTAGCTGTCAAGTTGAAAATAATTATAACGTTTTTATTTTCAAATAAGACATCAGGCAATGTTAGGGATAATGATCCTATCTTTGCCTGCTTACTAAATCTGCAATAGGTAAAGTTTCTGCAAAAATCCATTGTGAGTCCAAGCAATTTAGTAAGATCCTAACTTTAACTGTATTTCTCATGCAATAGATTTGAATATTATAAGGTAAATTTTGACATACAAAAAGGTTCAAAATTCAGGCAAAGTTGCGGCAGTTTACAGTACGTAATAAGCAAAAAACATCTGATAAATTGAATGTGCCAACTGGTAGTTGTTTCAAGATTATTATCGGTGAGCTTCAAGTGTGAGATTAGCTATTGCATAGAATAGAATAGAATAATAAAATAGAATAGAATGATTTTTATTCAATATGGATTATTACATAATACTTATTGAAAGTCATTATTTTATTTACCACTGGTTCGGAAAATACCTCTGTCCTGGGAAGAACCAGCAAGAAACCCAGCGGGACTTTTTTTTTAAACATAATTTCACTTAACAATAATTTTGTTTATACAATTTTAAATGAATTTTCATAGAACCAGCATGGTGGCGATCACCTTATTCCCAGGGGTTATTTTCATTCATGTATTCCTTGATATTATAATAACCCTTTTTGTACAGTTTTTCTTTAATAAAACTTTTAAACTTGTTTATTGACAAACTTTGAACATGTTCTGGGATTCTGTTGTAAAAGCGTATACATTGCCCCATAAATGAATTACTAATTCTGTGGAGTCTTGTAAGTGGCATTACAAGCTTATGTTTGTTCCTAGTGTTTAAGGTATGAACATCCTTATTCTTATTAAAGCTATTTATGTTTTTATGTACATACATTACATTTTCATAAATATATTGCGATGCCAAAGTTAATATGTTTATTTCTTTAAATTTTTCTCTAAGGGACTCTTTACAATTTAGATTATAAATCGCCCGTACGGCTCTCTTTTGCAAAACAAATATAACTTCAATATCAGTCGCATTACCCCATAGCAAAATTCCATAAGACATTACGCTATGAAAGTAACTAAAATACACTAACCTAGCTGTCTCAACATCTGTGAGACTTCTAATCTTTCTTACAGCATATGCTGCAGAACTAAGTCTGCTTGCTAATTTAGATAATTTTATTCTCCAATGAAAGAACATACTTAATAATTCTATGTACAATTGAAAGGGTCCAACAGACAGGGGTTATATAGTCATGGATGTTCTACCCCACTAAACTGAAATCACACCACGTTGGGTTCGGGAACGACGAAGTGGATGTGACCCCCGTGAAAGAGTGTCAACAAGGACGTCTGTTGCCCTCTCTTAAAAGAAAGGTTAGACGACTAAGATTACGAGTCCCTTTGGAGTGGTCCCGATTTTGACGTCCCTTAAGTTTTTTTTTAAAATACTAGTAATGCTATTAAACATTACTAATATTTCCTTTAACCACCTCTGGTAAGCTTAAAATGCTTGTGTTAGAAGTGATTCACGACAGTAGTCGAATGGTGGATTCGAACCCACAACCTTTCGAGTTCACGGTCCACGCCCTGCCATTAGGCTACTGACGCTTAAGTGAACTGTATCTTCTACTTATTTGGATGGTGCAGTAGGAAATGAAACGTCAATTATACCTTCGTAATTTCCCCATAACAGTGCAACGTTGAAACTCACTCTACTTATCCTATCACTTCCCAATCGCCTTCTTTTTTGCTCTAAACTGTAAACTGGTTGCTGGTCCCGAACAAATTTCCGGTGATGTTATTCTTCTTGACCCTTTTTTGGGATAGAAGGTCAACGGGCGTCTACGCGGGGGGCACGGCTCCCCCGGTTTTAGGTGCTGCGTTTTGACACAGCTTATCTGCTAGCTATCTGATCCGGTGTCGGGACTCTCACTCGTCCCCAGCGTCTCCCTCGTGGGGCAGTGAGCGCAGAAGTTCACGTGGGAATGGTCGCCCGTCAGGTGGGCGCGCGTATAATGGTGATACGTTGTGAAGGTGTTGGTGTGGTCTGTTATCTGCGCAGTCGTAAAACCGTCTCGAAGTACGGGTCACATATTCTTGAATTGATTCTATTTTCAGGTCACGCGCTATGACGTCATTCCTGACGTAGCGGCCGGATCCCACGATCACCCGTAGTGCAAGTTTCTGCTGGGCCTGCATCTTCTTGCGCTGAGTGGCTGAGGTCAACGCGTACCAGGCTGGTGCTGCGTATGTCAGCCGCGAGCGGACGTAGGTCTTGTAGATACCTATCTTGGTGTTTATAGGGAGTTTGGATGCCAGTACTGTATACAGCTTCGCTAGCGCGGCTCTGGCCTGCCTTACGGCGTAATTGACCTGCGGGTTCATTCGTAGCGAGCGATCGATCTGGCATCCGAGGTAGGTGATGGTTGTCCTCCAACATACGCCCTGCCCACGGAGCTGTAGATGTAGCCTGGTTATGAAGGTGGTGGTCTTCCCGACGTTGACCGCCATTCTCCATTTGTCCAACCGCTCTGGTAACAGGTCTAGCAGCCCCTGCAACTTCTTTGCAGCGTGGTCTAATTGACGAGATGACGTGAAGTATGCACTGACCACAGTAAGTCACAGGAGTGGGAACAGGACCCGTACTGCGAGACGGTTGTACGTGCTTGCGTATAGTGCAAGCACGACGTCCTTTTTCCACTCCTCCAGCTGGCCTTGGAGTGTTTTTTTTTATAGGATAGGGTGACAAACAAGCACACAGTCCACCTGATGGTAAGTGGTTACTGTGGCCCATACACATCTACATCTATCCTCGTTTGCGAATCAAAATGCAGATGCGTTGTCACCCGTGAGGACTAAGATAGAATGCCTCTTTTCCAGTAAAAGTAAAGGGTCTCCGGTTTTCTAAACTCACCATATGAAACACAGCAGTGTTAAGCTGCTATTTTACGCTGGTATTCTGTGAGAGCGTGGTCCTTCGCCGGTCGAGCCGACCCATTCGTGCTACAACTATACTACTAATATAGCTACAGCATGGCTCTACCACGTATACCGAACGTGTGGGGATATCATTGGTGTAGACCGCGTGCAGATGAGGTGATAAGCAGCTGGCCTGTGGCAGTCCTGCTTCAATCGGTCGTGCTACCGAAATAGCCCCTTCTAGGGTGACTTGAAAGCTCCGCCACTTCAGGAACGACGCTATTAGCCGCACTAGAATCGGCGGTGGGTTGTTTGCTCTATTAGCTTATAAATTAGCCCTGCGTGCTACACTCTGTCGAAGGCCTTCTCCAAATCTAGGAGGACCCCCACACAGATGCGGCCGCGGTTGCATTTGGCCGCAAGATAATAGACAACACGCGGAACAACTGTGAGGTCACAGAATGTGCTCTACGGAAGCAGAATTGCTCTTCTCGTAGAGTAACGTGCGGCGTGAGTCTTCTTAATATGAGCTTCTCGAAAAATTTCGCTATATGCGGTAATAGCGTTATAGGGCGGTAGCTAGTCGGGTGCCTCCTGTCCTTTCCATGCTTTGGTAGCACGATGATTTTCCCCTGTTTCCAGATATTTGGGAAGTGGCCAGTCCTTAGAATGCCGTTAAACAGTTTGGTGAGCTCCATTATCCCTCTTCTAGGCAGCTGCTTGATTAACATTGTGTTGACTTCGTCGAATCCCGGCGCTTTACGGGTGGGAAAGCGCATGATATTGCGCCCTACCTCCGCCGGCGAAATATGCGAGTATGTTTTCTACAAACTCGGCGTACATCTCCGATATGCAGTTGGTCTTAAATTGCTCTTCAGGTGCTGTGCCATCATTTCCGCCCTCCGCTGGGCGTCGTAGTAGCGTTTACCCGTATTATCCACTAGTGGGCATACAGGTACTGGTGGGTGCGTGAGCTGCCGGTTAAGGAGGTGCAGGGAGGCGGGTATCTCCGATGCCTCATCGAGTCGCCTCTCCCATGCTTCCCCTCTATGCAATTTTACTGCTTCCAACAGATCTTCTGTTAAGGTGTTTAGGTTCTTTTTGACAAGCGGGCATCGTGTTCGTGCCCAGAGTTTCCGTAGTCTTCGCTTCTCGGAGAGTCTGATATGTAAATTATGTGAGAGTTCCTCTCTTTGGCGCCCTGTAGAGACAGGGTGTAAATTGAGTTGCAGTTGGGTTTGCATTGTTTTGTTGAAATGTAGAGCCGCTGTCTCTACATCTTCTTTGGTTGTTATGGTGGTGCCGAGTCGGAGGTCCTCCAGCGATCTAAGGAAGTGATTCCAGTTTTTTATCATCTTTAATGCTCTGAGCACTACAGCGTCCGCACTTATGTCGATGGTGAACAACATGGAGAGGTGCTGTGCGTCCAGATCGTACAGCACCTCTAGCCATATTGGGTACGGCATTTGATGGCACAGCACTATGTCGAGGACACCGGGCTGATGTTCGCATTTTGGTGAGAAGTGGGTGGGCTCATCTGGGCCCAGCACTTCGTATTCGCAATCTTCAGCTTCTTTCTAGAGCTTCTTCCCAGGAGGAGTGATTATCGCGGAGCAACAGGCAGTATGTTTTGTATTGAGGTCTCTAGCGATAATTGCAAGTGTTGTTGCATCGAATATAATCCTGGGGGGCAAACAAGGTGTTGCGAGGTCTATAGCCGGCGTAGATCCTAATCTCCTTGGTTCCCACCTTCATCCGTATCCCTTTCGTCCTCACCGATGTGAAGTTATGTTGTGTGTTCTTACTAGTGCCCCAGTACCTCTGTACGTGACACCTTCGGGGGACACATCGTCATATCGATACACGAAGAAGTTAGGAAGCTTCAGTAGTGCGGAGGGGCGCAGCTTTGTTTCTCCCAGTAATACAATCTGAACGTTTGTAACCGCTAGACCTTCCCCGTGATGCCGTCGGAGTTCCAATATGTTCCATCGCCCAATATCCTTATCACCACACCCACCACTTCCGTGAGGCCATCTTCGATGGTGGTTGGTACGTGGCTGTTTTGTGTTAAGGGTAGGTTGATTGTTTCAGTCCTTCTTTGGGGTTATTCTCGGGGTTAGCTTCCATAACGCAGTTGTTGCTGCTTGTAGTTATAATTGTTGATGTTGTAGTTGTTGACGTTGTTGCGTTTGTTGTCGCTGTTGCTGATGTGGTGGTTGTTTTTGTGGTTGCTGTGGTTGTTGATGCAGTGCTCTTACTGGTTGCGGAGGCATGGATGGCTGCAGGTGGATGCCCCTTTTCCTAGCTATCCTTTGCAACGCTGCTGGCCCGGTGAGCCTTAGCATAGTTGGCGCACTTGGGCTGTGCATCACGTTCACGTGGCGTCTAGCTTTCCGATGTGGGGTGATTACCCGCGCAGTGAAAACACTAGAATGGGCGATGGTAGTTTACTGAGGCGTGGCCAAAACTTTTTAGTGGTAGAGCCATGCTGCAGCTATATTAGTAGTATAGCTGTAGCACGAATGGGTCGGTTCGACCGGGGAAGGGCCACGCTCTCACAGAATACCAGCGTAAAATAGCAGCTTGATACTGCTGTGTTTCGTATGGTGAGTGTAGAGAACCGGAGACCCTTTTTACTGGAACATAGGTATTCCATCTTAGTCCTCACGGGTGACCACGCATCTACATTTTGATTCGCAAACGAGAATAAATGTAGTTGTCTATGGGCCACAGCAACCACTTACCATCAGGTGGACTGTGTGCTCGTTTGTCACCCTATCTTATAAAAAAAACCCTTGGGACCCATGGCATTGTGCAGGGCCAATTCTACCCTGCCAGCCCTCGATGGTGACTTTCGGCATGTATAGTGATTCATCTATGGTCGGTTAAACTCCTCCGGGGAGAGATGGTCCATCTTGATGTGGTACAGACATCCGAGCTTCTCTCTTTTGGGTGGGATGGCCCTCACGAAAGTGACAGGAAAACCCATTTCGATGAGTGCCTCTTGAATGTCTCGGGGGTCTGTGTCAGCAGGGAGCCCTCTTATCCCGACCTTCGTGGGATGCTCCTCACGCGGCGCATAACAGTACCACGCGAAGGTGGTGTCCTCCTTGCTTTTATCCACCAGGTATTTTGAGATTTTTCTATATTCTTTTTCCGTTTGTGGCCGGAATTGAACTCCCTTTCCAAACGGGCGGCGTTTGGGACCTATCCGAGAATTTGTTGCAATATTTTGAACTACTTCGTCCACTTTGGGAAGCACTCCACTATAATGAGTGGGTGTTTTTCCGTTGTTGATGTTTCTATAGATGGTTTTCTTGATGTAGGGGGTGGTGGCGGTCGCATTGTTCTTGGCGTGGCAGCTATGCGCGCATAGGAGTCCAGCGCTGTAGACGGCCCCGGTATGGGCTCGGTGTCCATTTCTTGTATGGGGGGGGGGAGGAAGGGACACTCCCTTCCTTTGGGTCTTGTTCTTCGTGCTCTGGCATGCTGGTCGATGATTGTGTTGGAGATGGTGACTTTGGCGGTTGGCTATATTTTGTCATAGTTATTTCTAAGTCCTTCTCCGGTGTTGATGAGTATGTAGTTGAAGTTGACTCAGATGATAAGTCTGACGTTGGTGTACGATAGCCATCTTTATGTTTCTTTTCATCTTGAAGGTCATCTATTCCCTGGAGGTATTCTTTTCTTCACGTTTAGGTTCCGGTGAGTTGTTAGTGCCGGTTCGGGGCTTAGTGTGCGCTCTGTCCCGTTAGCGACAGGCCCGGAGCTGGTTCCGCTCCATGAGAGGCCGGTCCAGTACCCCAGGTCGCCTGCCCGGTGGGGTTTAACGATTAGCGGAGTTCGTCGGCTGGCAGGTGCGTAAAATAACTTGGGTATTGATCACAAAATACTACGTGGAATGACGACCAACAACGAATTTCCAAATTGCCAGTTTACTATCCTAGTCGCGAGCTATACGCGAAAGTGAACCGCGGACCCCGCGCCATTTCGACATATCTTAACATTGATTTTCAATATTGCACCCTTGTATTTTACCCCATATCTTTATTTCTATAAAAGATAATATAGTTACACACTTGTATTTATAGGAAACACATACAAAGTCTTATAATTATGACATACATTACATCGTTATCACATAAAAACATATTAAGATATTCAACAAAATACACCTATTTTACAGAATATTTTCAAAGTTATAAATCTTAAATATCTGACACACATGGTCAAAATAACAATCTTTTTTATTAAACATGAATATCTTAACTAATACAGTAGTTTAATTCACAATTTAAAGACATTTTACACTTTTATTCGACTTTGATTTTCTTATATAAATCTATTATTATTTAACTATTTTAAGCACAAATTTAGGCACTTTTAACACATCACTGTTCTTATTAATATATATAGTTAACCTGAAATATTTATTACTTATTTCTACATATATTACTGAATTTTTCACAAATTAATAAAAATTTTATTTTATTTTTTATGGTACATTATTTACACCCTGTTTAGATCCCATACAAAATGAGCAACCAATTCCTACACGACCCTTATTATATCAGTAGAAGGCTAATGCTTTATTTGTCTAAATTACAACTATCTCGTTTCATTATGAAACATTATTTGTTTACATATCCTATTCTTATCTAGCCATAATGAATCTTATCTCTTATCACAACAGCAAAATATATTTTCATCTAAAATAAGTATCTAATTTAATATAAGACTTTTATTCGTATTACATAGCCAATTACTATGTAACACATGACTCTAAATTAAGCTACAAATAACTTTCATGGAATTAACTCTTGACCGGGGAATCAAACCCCGAACTTTCGTTCGACATTATATTGAATCTATTTACTTTTAACATAGATTATTTTCTTATTCGGAGTTCCTTATATAATTTAATAGCAATAACTTCAAAACACAAAATTATTTATTTTTTATGAAATGAAAGATGACAAACTATTTTTTTAAGCGCATTGCCATCAACAATTAATTTTGATACTATATACCTATTGCGACAGCTTTATATTCAGTTTTCCGAATAGGTTATTATAGGACCTGAATTTGAAAAAGGTTTGTTTTCAGTTTTAAATATGTTTTATATGTATGCGACAAATAAGCATAGGCTCCATCAGACAGTAAGTGGATGATGAGACTAGGAAGTAGGTTTTGATTTTTTATCCAGGATATATAGGTAATATATCCTGGATAAATAATAAAAAAGCAGATGCGTCCCCATCCCTGAGGACTAAGATAGAATGCTTCGCTATCAGCAAAAAAATCTCCGGTTTGTCACTCATCACAAAAAACATCAGCGTTATTTTCCGGTTGAGCTGAACTTTTAAAAAACTACAGAGTGACTCTACCACGTACTAACACATAAGTATCTTAACTGACCGTATAATCGTCCTTAGGCATAAAACTAAATCCTACTTCCTATTTTAATAAGTGATGACATACTTTTGGTTGATTATCATTTATAGTAATATGAAGCTATAGATAAACTTCGCAGGAGATTAGGATAATAGTGTATAACTGCCCGAAACACTCTCTGTTCTACCTAAGATTAAATAATAGCATATTATTTACTCTGTGCTAATAGACTAATATCCTTTTGTATATGATTTTGGTGCAGTAAATAATAATAAAATAAATAAATACGTATAGGAAGTGTATGCACAAACAAAGAGGCACTTATTATTTCTAATCTTCTTTAGTACAGAGAATGCAGTGTCAGGGACACGCCAATAATTTCAAAACAACCTCTTGCCTCCGGCTATGACTTAAAAATATATGACTTGTTTTGATGCAAGTGAATTAATAACGTATAAATTAAAATTACAGTTATACTAATTTATAAATAACTAATAATTACGTATAAATGTAAAATAAATGCTATTCAATGAAAATAATGACGTAGCCTCGTTATAGCCATCTAGTGGTGCAATTCCGTTTCCGCTACCCCTTTTTAGATGGCGCTAGTTGAGAAGGACTACTATTGTAGTTCTGAATAAAAAAGGCAGATGACGTACCAATCATAAACCGTGTGTAGCGTTCTTATTTTCCTGGTTCAAGGAATAATTTATAGATGTTACTGCAATCAATTTTATTTAATACAATACGTACAGGTCCTGAATATAATATTGATTCAGGTTGCAAGCATAATTATGTAACAAATTCAGGTATAACAGTTATAATCTATGCACGCATGAAATATAATGTGTGACCATTGCCGAAATTTTAATTAATAATTTCAAGGTATTTATCGCCGTGTAGTGGCGACGTTAGAGTATCGATTGCCTTGTATCATTCCGTGGGTGTCGTAAGAGGAAACAAGCAGCATCTTTGGATAACAACGCAATAATTAAAAAAACTCTTGTTGCTAACTGGCCTGCCAAGCTTGACAATTTTTTTTTATATAGAATTGCGACAAAATATCCTCCCTATGCGACAATGTATATTGGAGGCCTAGGTTTAGTAGTGGACTTTTGATAGGCCGTAATGTATGAATAAACGATAATGACAATATTTTGTTATTTCCAAATCAGAAATTGTCACTTTTTACCCGTTTTTAACCCTAATCTGGTTGTTGTCTTAAATTTCGTTGGGTCTTTGTACCTACTACTTTTTAATACTAATAATAATAGTAATAGTAATAAGCACGAATAACCTTAGATTTATAAAATAAATACCTAAGTACGTTTAATATTTCTAGACTTCATTAATATAATATGAGAGTTTAACGTAGCAGTTACGTGCAAATGCAAACTCTAAGAACTTTTGAATACATTCTCAAACTAATACGACGTTATCCTAGCCGATGCACGATCATGACATTAGCATTGGAATAGATACTATCAGGAGCTTCTAATTACTCAAGATATACTGTAGTATCGCAAGCGTACCATGGAAAAAATGCCACTATTAAACATTTAAATTTTATATTTCTACGCCAGTGTTGGCAAAATGTGTGATAAAAATTATAATATCATTCTTTGCCAAGGAGGCCGTCTGCATCCAATGGTGCCATAGGTAAAGAGAGTCAGTTTATATTACAGACTGTGAGGCATTTCAGCTTAGTCCTCACTGGTGATAACGCATCTATAGCCTTCATCGTTTGAAGTTGATTGCAGCTGTCCACAGATTGCAATAGTCACTTACCAGGTAGACTGTAAGCTCGTTTGTCCCTTCAATTTTATAAAAAAAATGAAAGAAATAAAGAAACTCTTACATTGATTGATTCATTTATTTATTCGTTCATTCGTAGTGAGAGGTCGATGTTACCATCCTTCATTTATTAACAAACGCTACTGCTTTTTAATGTAAATTTCCATTATTAAAATAAAAATAACCTCCACTAAATCCGTAACTTTCATTTTAAATAATTAATTAGTCAATATGGAGGACAATGACTTTAGGTGTTTGAGTTCATTAAATGAATTTGCATTTAACTACTTTGTACGTGCATTTTGCGACATCGTATTTAAAATCCTTATTTAATAAATATTTGGTTATCTGCTGCAACCTATTTTGTTGTCTCGACCAGGGAATGACCACGTTCGCACAGAATAGCACTGCGAAATGTCATCGGAGAACGGACATACAGATGGTACAGATAACGAGACATTAACTTTTGCATTTTTAATAAAGTAAAAAATTTTCGTTACTTGCGTAAAAAAGTACACAACTCACTCGCACGATGCGCGGAACACAATTAACCAATCCCGAGTCATGCGGCGTGATCTAAACGGCGCGGCGTTTAAAACGCGCTGTAGGTTTAGTATGTATAGTTTTAGAGAAATTCCCTTGTTAATACTTACCTCTGTTAATTGTAGCCCCGGCTTCCCCTAGGTGTCTATGGGTCACATCCACTAACCCTCGGATGGACTGTGTGTCACTTGTAGACTTGTATATCACTCATTTTATGATTAAGCTCGCTGGTATCCGGCGCGTTGGTGCTACACATAAGAAACAATTGTAGAAATATAATTTTAAATTTGCAAGAGTTATATTGTTTAATTATGAATGATAATACATTATTTTAACGATATATTAACTTTTAAATAAATTTGTCGGGAGGCACGATACGCGCGCTACCTACTACTGTAAGTACTATGCCAAGTGCAAGCAATAAGTTGACTAAGTTTTACCGCAATCAAATAAACGGTATGGCAGCGCATAAAATTGGAACAAAAAACATTAATTTGTATATAATACAAGATTACATGAAAAAGAATGTAAATTGTAGATTTTTAAACTGCCTTTTTAAAATTATCTCGGTATCAGCAATCATACTGTGGTGATAGCGTAAGAAAGTTAATATCAATTTGTATCTTGTCTGGAAGGTGGTAGCTTCTCGAAGAGCGGTACTTAGCGTGAATACGCTGTAATATACTAGAGCAGCGTCCGATGCCATTTACAGAAAAACACAAAAATGCAGTCGATTTGACGACGCAAAGTTGAATAATTAAGTACTCGTATCTCAATAACACGTGGATTCTGTGACACTGGAGTGTCACAGAATCCACGTGTTATTGAGATACGATTAGAATATTAGTTAGTATAGTAGTTATTAGATAGTTCGAATTTCTGTGATGGTGCTGGAGCACCATCACAGAAATTCGAAAAGGGCTGCGCCCATAGTGCAACATAATACACAGTTTTGCAATAACCGGCCAAATTTGCAGAGAAGGTTCAAAATAAGCAATGGACATTATTTTAACTGATTTCAGTGCGTATACACACATTCGTAAGGGTCGATCGGTAGGCAAAAACTTTGTTGACCATAAATCACCTTCAATTTGGGATAATTTTAAATGAAATTTTGACTGTGTGCTCGTTTCAAACCTTATTTACTCGTATTTTCAAAAACTGCAATAACAGTATATCATTATCTATACATATAATAAAACTGTAAATAGCAGATGTCTGTACATTTTATATTTTTGTAATAAAAGCGATTGAGGGGTACTAAGAATAAGTAATTAAATACATTTCTACCATTTTTAGAATTTTCTGTCTGTCTGTCTGTCTGTCTGTCTGTCTGTTTGTTTGTTAACGTATCACGTATAAAGTACTAATTTATATCATAAGAATTGTTAAGGAAATTATAAAGTGTATCTTCGGGTTACATTTAGTCTTTATTTCATTAAAATCAGTTCATTCCATCAAAAGTTATGATAAATATTCTGAAGTATGGGTAGGGAAGTATAGGTACGAATTTGCTCAACGGTGGCTTTGTTTGAGTCATCAAGTGCATTTTAAACTAATATCATATCATAAATCATAGTTAAATTATGTAAAATAATGATATAATTATGTATATCTAAAACGCAGTAACAAAAGTATTAAAGAACGTATTAAATATATTATACAAAAATATATTAACCTTTAAATCTGAAGCACAATAGTTAACCCATTTCTTCGATAGATGGAGGTGTTGTGAAAATGTGGTTTTTTCCTGTAGATGAGTTCTCATATTTACTGCTAATCTTTATTATATTACTCGCTGCCCTACTGCGTGTTGACAAACTCAATTTATTCTTTACCGCCGAGTACTCTATGTGGTAAATCAAATTTTAAAAGAGCTATTAACAATTACGTTGGTTTTGGCGAGAGTCAAACTTTATTTTTTGCTTACTGTGCAGGCACTGATTTATAAGTTCTCTTACGTTTTATATAATGTATCAATCGCGTCAATTAATCTCTTTTATTTTTAGAATTGATGTTAGCAGCGCCATCTCTCTTTAAATATATACATATAATAAAAATGATGATAACATGTTGTGTCTCTTTCTGTACATTGTATATATATTTTGGTGGCTAAAATCATTATGGGGAACTGAAAATAATTAAATAAGAACATTTTATAAGTTTTAGAATTGTCTGTCTGTCTATTTGTCTGTTATTATATGAACGCATCACGTCTAAAGTAAACATCTTTTATTTTCAAAGAAATCGTTAAGAAAATCATAAAGCGTATCTTCGAGTTACATTTAATCTTTGTTTTATTAAAATTGGTTAATTCTATCGAAAGTAATGATTATTATTTTGAAATGTGGGTTCGGATTTGTTCAATGGCGCCATAAAATCTCAGAAATAGTAATAAAAAGATTTGTGTTAAAAAAAACGTTCCATAATAATTAATATATTTATACTTAAAACACAAAAAGAGATTTAAAAAGGATGTTTTCTCACACAAAGGACGTAATGGATGGAGTTGTACAAATTACAAACTTTTCTGAATTGCTGTGTTGAGATTTTTCGCCGATGAATCGTATTGAGACTTACTGAAGAAATTTGTATCCATCGAAGCCATACAACGGAACCCGACCAAAAATAAAAATTTTGCAACGAAATGTCGTGATATTGTATTTATAATATACGCAAAACCAGTACTGTTATTTTAGCGCTTTGGGAACTAGATTTAGCACTTTTTTGGATGTATAGCGCGCATTTCGAAATTTTAGCACCTAGCGCTTAATCCAGCGCTTTTTGGTGTATTTAGCACACATTTCAAAATTGTAGCGACTAGCGGTCTATCTAACTCTTTTATAGCAGCTCTGTTAGTCCACATTACCGATAATAATAATAATGACCTTTATTATTTTTCCCACAAATAGAACATTGCAGTTTATCTTTTTCAAACATATTTTTTCCACAAAACAAAGAGCGTGGGAGACGAGTCCAAACTAGGATACCCTGTGCTATGGATCTCCTGGCTTCCCCTTTAGGATGATCAACTTGATTTTTTTACCGACGACTATAAGCGGGGAAATCCCCTTTATTAAAGTTTTCGTTCATGGTTTTGGCAACGCATTTATTTTGCTTTATTCAGTTTCAGTCAGTTGCTTAGAGCACAGCTAAGTTAAAAGTTACTTAGAACACAAAGAAACTGTGTAGCAACCGCAATCAGATGCTGACATCTGAAACTAAGTTGCGAAATACATTGCACTTTAAAACAATTAATGACATTTTTATTGTTCGTACAGTACTAACTACTGTTGACAGCAATTGCCATAAATATAAGTCGATGTCCTGCGAAGTATTGATACATCAAAAAAATATTGCCAGAAAAAAAACTTAATGTTGTTTTCTTTATTATGATTATATAAAAAAAAAACACAAACTTTGTTTGTAGTTAATTTAGCGCGAAATCTAGGGCTTTTTTAAAGCGCTGTTTTCATCATCATCAAATCTAGCGCTTTTTGTGTTGTCCTAGAGCTGAATGAGTTTTTTTTATCTGGCAGCACTGCCCAAAAACCCTCTATTAAGAAGTAACTTTCCTTTCAGTTTTAAGCGCCTTCAGCTCCCAGTTACAGTGAGCGTGTGTTATGCGATGACCGTAAATAAAGCGCAAGGTCAAACTTTACGCGTTGTAGGAGTGTACCTCAGTACTGACTGTTTTGCACATGGCCAACTCTATGTTGCTTTTTCCCGCGTTAGTAGCCCCCGTAACCTTTTTGTGTACACCCCGGCTAAGCCTACTTCTAACGTCGTTTACACAGAAGCTCTATCATAAACGACTTAGAACTTTGATGATAATGATTTATTTAGTTACCACTTATTGATACAGTAATGAAATAAATCGTTTTATATTCTCTTACCTAAACGACCAATTCTTTATGTAAAACCTGTATACGCGAGCTACGCCGCGGGCACAGCTAGTTTATATATATGAACTGAAGTTTAAAATTCGGCTACTCTTTGAAAAATAACCCTGTATATACTGTGAATTTATTTTCATTATTTCTTTTATTTTATTTAATAAAGTATATGGTGAGGAAGCCCTGTATGATAAATAGCGCTGTCCTAGCGCTACTAGGCCTACTTACTATTGCCTTGAAGATATCCTCATTGTTAGTGATAACCCTTCCTGTTTGCATTAAAAAGTAGGCAGCAGTGTTTGAAACATGTCATTCTTGTGAAAACCTTTATTTTTTACTATAAATGATTGGTGATAAGCAACAGCGTCATAGATATAGTAAGTCGTGGACCGAGACAGACAATATCTTTTTGCATCTCTTTATTCACATACCTTTACGGTTAGAGTCTATCAAAAGTTCATTGAAAACATAGGGCTTCTCCATACATTGCATCATACAAAGGATAGTTGCTATGATACGCAGGCAAGCTGGCAACTGCAGTTTTTAATCGAGATCAGGGGCGTAGCTACCGTTGTATCAGCCGTATCAATGATACAGGGCCCTCGGGGCTACAGGGGCCCCGAACGTGTCTAAGTAAAAATTTCAAAGTCTTCTATGGGACATCTATCACTATTGTCTGTAGAAGCAAAGAATTTAGTAAAACTGAAATCGTCTTCAACTATGAATGCTGCCGAATCGTCTTCAGCTATGTTCGCCGAACAAAAGGCAAGAAAAGTGTATATTTGATTTGAATTGTTTGGCTAGCTTAGTTCCTAGGAGTATTAATTGTAAGTAATAACTTAAAATCAATATATAATAATGTTAATTCAACGCAAGTGTCTTTGTTCCTGTTATGAAATCTTTACTCTTCATTGGGGCCCCAAAACAAATTTTGATACAGGGCCCATCGAAGGCACGCTACGCCACTGATCGAGATATCTATCTCGTACATCATCATCATCATTACAGCCCTTCACAAGTCCACTGCTGAACATAGGCCTCCCCCAAAGAATGCCGCAAAGCACGGTCCTGAGCCACCTGCATCCATCAACTTCCTGCATATCTTACCAGGTCGTCACTCCATCTAGTGGGGGGACACCCTACACTTCGCCTGCCGGTACGAGGCTGCCACTCGAGAAACTTTCTTCCCCATCGGTTGTCGGTTCTTCGAGCTATATGGCCGGCCCAGTGCCACTTCAGCTTACTAATCCGTTGGGCTATGTCGGTCACTCTGGTTCTACTGCGGATTTTTTTTTTTTTATATAGGATCGGGTGACAAACGAGCACACAGTCCACCTGATGGTAAGTGGTTACTGTGACCCATAGACATCTACATCTATCCTCAATAAAGACTCAAGATGCAGATGCGTTGTCACCCGTGAGGACTAAGATGGAATGCCTCTTTGCCAGTAAAAAGGGTCTCCGGTTCTCTACACTCACCATACGAAACACAGCAGCGTTAAGCTGCTATTTTACACTGGTTTTCTGTGAGAGCGTGGTCCTTCCCCGTTCGAGCCGACCCATTCGTGCTACAACCATAATATAGTTGCAGCATGGCTCTACCACGTAGAATAATCCTCATTTCTGAGTTTATCACGCAGAGAAACTCCGAACATAGCCCTCTCCATAGTTCGCTGAGCAACCTTGAGCTTCCTCATCCGGCCAGCAGTGAAGGACCACGTCTCAGTTCCGTATGTCATCACTGGCAACACGCACTGGGTGTACAGTCTCGTTTTTAAGTTTTGAGGTATACCTGACGAGAAGATGTGCCGTAATTTCCCGAACGCTGCCCAACCGAGTTGAATCCGTCGATTGACCTCTCGGCCGAAGTTGGACTTACCTAGTCGGACTATTTGTCCCAGGTAAACATACTCGTCAACAACTTCGAGCTTAGTGTTCCCAACAACTACCGGCATAGGTGTGACATGGACATTAAACATGATCTTTGTTTTGTCCATGTTCATCTTAAGACCTATCCGTTGGGAAACACTATTGAGGTCATTGAGCATAGTGCTTAGGTCCTCCAGCGATTCAGCCCTAAGGACCATATCGTCGGCAAATCGAAGGTGAGTGATGTACTCGCCATTGATGTTGATACCGAATCCTTTCCAGTCCAGAAGCTTGAAAACATCTTCCAATGCAGCGGTAAAGAGTTTCGGGGATATGACGTCACCCTGTCTTACACCTCTCTGCAATTGGATAGGTTTCGTACTCTGGTTCTGTACTCGGATAGCCATCGTAGCCCTACTGAACAAGCACTTCAACACTTCGATATACCGACAGTCAACTTAGCATCGCTGAAGGGACTTCAGCACTGCCCAAATTTCGACGGAATCAAAGGCTTTCTCATAGTTCACATACGCCAGACATAGTGGCAAATTGTACTCCTCGGACTTCTGTACAATTTGCCGAAGGGTATGTATGTGGTCTATGGTGCTAAAGCCTTTTCGGAAACCGGCTTGTTCGGGAGGCTGGAAGTCGTCAAGTCTGCCCGCGAGACGATTCGTAATGACTCTCGAAAACAGCACGTAGACGCGGCTCAGAAGGGAAATCGGTCTGTAGTTCTTCAAGAGAGCGTTGTCGCCTTTCTTGAAGAACAAGACCACCGTACTTCTGCTCCACGCCTCCGGTGTAATGCCACCATGGAGGACGGAATTAAAGAGCTTCTGAAGGACTTCAAGTACCGGTTTTCCACCCGCTTTCAGAAGCTCCGCTGTAATTCCATCCTCGCCTGGGGCCTTGCCGCTTTTAAGGTGCTGGAGAGCCATTCTAATCTCGCTCAGACTGACGTCCGGGATATCATCGGAATAATGTCGAATAAGACTCGCTCTTGGATCGTTACTCACACTTGCGTGCGGCTCCAACGATGACGTGTACAGCTGCCCATAGAAACTCTCAATCTCACTCAAAATTTCAGGTGCCCCGGAAACGATGCTGCCACATTCGGTCTTCAGCTGGCTCTTTCTGGCAGACAGATCTCTGGGAAAGACTTTGGAGCCTTGGTTCCGCTCGATCGCTTCTACAATACGAGCTGTATTGAAGTTGCGTAAGTCCCGCCGCATGCATATGGAGATCTGTCTGTTTAGTTGCCTGGATGCTATCAAATCTGTTGAAGAATGTAGCTTCATCTCCCGTCTAACAGCCATGAGATTAAGAGTGTGATCGAAGAGTTTATGTGTTCTTCTGCGGCGGGTTTTGCAGAACTTAGCTCCGACCGCATGGACAGTTTTCACGAGCTTGTCATTCAAATCGTCCACTTCATTGCAGTCTTCTAGGCACTAAAAACGGTTTTGTAACTCGAGTTGAAAGGTTTCGGGACTTTGGATTAGAGCACGAGGGGGACGGAGCGTTGACTTCATTAGATGAGACCTCTCCAACTTAACGTTTAGGTTCAGTGTGCCTCTAACCATTCGGTGATCGCTGCCGGTTTTCACCCTCGCGATCACTGAGACATCACTGAACAGTTGTCGTCTGGTCGTCATAATGAAGTCAATCTCATTTTTTGTCGAACCGTCGGGGCTCGACCAGGTCCATTTCCTGTGGGGCCGCTTCTGGAAGAAAGAGTTCATCATAAAGAGTCCCTCTTTCTCCATGAAGTCGGCCAGCTGCTGGCCCTTTGGGTTCCGTTGCCCTATTCCAAATTTACCCACCTTCAGCTCACCGTTCTCTCTTGTGCCTAGTTTTGCATTGAAGTCTCCCATTAACACCGTATATTGGGTTTTGGAGGAATGCATGGCTCTAGAGATATCCTCATACATTTCCTCCACCTCCTGATCGGGGTGTGCCGAGGTTGGTGCGTAAACCTGTATGACCTTCAGCGAATACCGTTTGGTGATTCTGAGTATAAGGTACGCAACCCTCGTCGACACACTCCCGATCTTTACAACGTTGTTAACGAGAGACTTGTGGATGATAAATCCGACACCTCCTTGGGGCAGATGGTCGCCCTCCCGGTAATAGAGCAAGTTGCCGGATTCGAGGATTACCGTGTCCTCCCCCTCTCTTCGGACTTCGGATAATCCTATAATATGCCAGCGTAACTTGTCTATCTCTTCTTCCAGCCCACAATCTTCTCGTCAGTCCTCAGGGTGCGTGCGTTGTATGTTGCCAGGTCGAGTCGTCGTAGGTGGCAACCGAACCTCCACCGGAGATTCTTAGCACCCCCTGCCCCGCCGTTACCATGGTCGCCACCGTAGCCAGGAATAGCGGGGCCGCCGGGGACTGGGGGCCGTCTCTTCGTAACTTTCATCATGGGAGGTATATTGCCATAGTTGCCACGCTTGGCGAGCGGGTTGGCCACCGCAGTTTTTTTATTGTATTTTTGCCGTTACCAGGAAGATGCTGCTGCCCATCTCCTGCCTGTTTCCCTTTGTCGCCTTTTACGACACCCACGGGAAGATATGGGGTAGTGGATATTCTTAACCGCCACTACATGGCTACATACATAACCTATTTTGATTTAACGGTCAACTATAGTCCAATCATTTATTTAAATATTATGTTATGTGCGTCATTGGAAAAGATATCCAAGTTTGAAAGATACTTATCACAGCACAATAGCATCAGAACATTTATTTACTTAGCTAGAGTTATCATCGAAACAGAATGCCTTCGAGCTCCGAGTGGTATTCTTATGCTTTCCGATTGCCCTTCCAATTCAAATTCGATGATTGTTAATTATAATAAAAGTTCCATATTTAGTAGTAAATTTACAAGTTAGAAGTCTTTTTTTTTACTGCCAGTGCGTGACTACTATGCCACCTGATGGTGTGGTGATGCAGCGGAAGATGGTGAAGCGCACTGACTTAACAAAATTATCACTTTAAATTAATAAATGAAGTCTAATTTCATTCTTTTTCAACCGACTTTATAAAAGAAAGGAGGTTCTCATTTCGACTGTACTGACTGCATTGTATTTTTTACTAGCTGTGCCCCGTGGTTTCACCCGCGTCATCACGTGTCCAAGGTGCGCGATATGACCTAGTTCAAGCACTTTATAACGGCTAGGGTTTAAGCGTCGTTCGCGCGCCCAGCCAAGTATTGAATTATTTTAATTTTACATTATCTCTTAAAGTATGCGTCCAAATAACATGGTATAAAGAACAAAGTTTATCTTCATAAAATTGTCTTGATGATGAAGTAACTTTCGTTCTTAAGGATAAATAGGCCATGCCTAATAATAACGCTCATAAATGACTTTTAAATTTTCAATATTTTTTTTGTCACAAAATACCAAATTATGGCTTATGTATAAGAAATATACATATGGTATTGCGGACTTTTTTTTAAACGGAGTAAAGTTCTATATTTTTTTAGAACATTGTATTTACGTATCCATAACGATAAAAACAGCGTACGCGGATAAATCATTTCGGGAGTGCTTTTTCTTCTGACTTTTTTTTTTTATAGAAGCTGGGGCAAACGAGCATGCGGCTCACCTGATGGTAAGTGACTACCGCCGCCCATGAACAACTGCAACACCAGGCGAATTGCAGATGCGTTGCCGGCCTTTTAGAAAGGTGTAAGCTCTTTTCTTGAAGGTTCTTAAGTCGTATCGGTCCGGAAAATTCGTTGGTGGTAATTGATTCCACAAGGAAGTTGTGCGAGGGAGAAAACTTCTTCTAAATCGCACAGTGCTGGACCGCCAATCATCCAGATGGTATGGATGGT
The DNA here is from genome assembly GCA_963668995.1 of Parnassius mnemosyne. Classification (NCBI taxonomy): domain Eukaryota; kingdom Metazoa; phylum Arthropoda; class Insecta; order Lepidoptera; family Papilionidae; genus Parnassius; species Parnassius mnemosyne. The sequence goes on from CAVLGL010000083.1 coordinate 16,815,324, forward strand.
AACGCGAGTTTTGTCGTGATGTGCGATGGTGAAATTGAGCGGCTGGAATTAGTCCGAACAATTCCTCAGAGCACTCCCCGTGATAGATGCGATAAAATACGCAAAGAGATGCCAGTGCCACTGTATCGAGCCGATCAGAAAGAACTCGGTCGTCGACGATTCGAACCGCTCTGCGCTGGATGCGGTCAAGTGGAAGGAGCTGGCACTGGGGTGCCCCGGCCCAGAGATGAGAACAGTATTCCATGTGGGGCTGAACTTGCGCTTTGTAAAGTTGCAAGCGATGTGCCGGCATGAAATACTGTCTCGCTCTGCTGAGCACGCCAAGCTTTTTAGAGGCCAATTTGGCCTTCCCTTCCAAGTGACCACGAAACTGCACACTATTCGATATGTCGACGCCAAGGATTCCGATACTAGCTGAGGCAGCAAGGGGAGTGCCTTGAAACTGAGGAGATACGACAAAGGGGTTCTTTTTAGCGGTAAACGCGCAAACTTGTGTCTTCTGGGGATTGAACTGGACTAGATTTAGTCGGCCCCAATCCGAGACTTTGTTAAGCATAGACTCGACTTCAGACACAAGTTTGTCCCGGTACTCAGCGAAGTTTTCCCGAGAAATATTGGCACGGCCGGTATATAAGGCATCACCAGTGCTGTCGCCCCCATAGCAATGAATGCTACCAGTTAGCAACATATCATTGATATGCAGGAGAAACAGCGTTGGTGATAGCAGGCAGCCTTGTGGAACACCAGCGTTGATAGGCTTGAAATCAGAGCATGCACCGTCTACTACGACCTTGATACTCCGATCAGCAAGGAAACTGGTGATCCATTTGCACAATTTCTCGGGAAGCCCATAGGAAGGAAGCTTCGAAAGAAGCGCTTTGTGCCAGACCCGATCGAATGCCTCCCCCTTGGACTCTACTGCCTCCGCCCATCTATGAGTCAGATAGACTAGAAGATCACCAGCTGATCGACCTCGACGAAAACCGTACTGGCGGTCACTAATCAGCTGGTGATCCTCAAGGTACCTCATGAGCTGTCAGTTTATAATGGATTCCATTATTTTGGAGAACAAGGAGGTGATGGCAATAGGTCTGTAGTTGGACGGGTCTGAGCGGTCCCCTTTTTTAGGGATCGGGTGGACCAAAGCTGTCTTCCATGAATTCGGGACTACGCCTTGGGAGTAGGAGTACCGGAAAAGACGCGTTAAAACCGGTGCCAACTCCGGAGCACACGTCTTCAGCACAATGGGAGGGACTCCATCGGGCCCACTCGACTTACTGACGTCCAGGGAGAAGAGTGCTTTGCGAACCGAGCGCTGTGTAAGCCACACATTCGGCATGGAGCACTCACATCGCGGGATATTCCCCCCGTCATCTAGAGTCGAGTTGGACGCAAAAAGAGAGCTCAACAGATCGGCTTTCTCCTTTGCGGCATGGGCCAGTGAGTCGTCTTCCCTGTGCAGAGATGGAAGAGATGGCTGACAGAAGTTCCCTTGGACAGCCTTGGCGAGAGACCAGAATGCACGGGGTCCCGAAGGAAGGCGAACTAGCTTCTCGCCAATTCTGCCGATGTGCTCAGACCTTGCCGTGGCAATGACGCTTTTGAAGGACCTGGATGCGGAATTATACTTCTTTTTAAGTGCGCTGGTGTTTACATCCCGCGACGTTGATGCGTCAGCCCAGGCCCGGTAGCACTCCTGCTTATAGCGTGATGCTATTTTACAGGAGCGACCAAACCATGGCTGGCATCTGCCTCCTATGGGCACCACAGAGGATGGAATAAATAGTTCCATACCCTGAAGTACCACATCAGCAACAGAATCGGCAACAACGCTGGGATCTTCCGGCAAGAAGCAAACCCGCCCCTAAGGGTAGAATGCAAAAAAAGACCGCATCCCGTCCCAATCAGCTGACCTATAGTGCCAAACACGGCGGCAAGCTGCAGATCGCAACTGCGATTGGAGCGTGAGTGGTACCGTACTCCGGATCAGACAATGGTCCGAAGAGCCCAGAGGGGCATCGACGGAGACCTGATATCCGTCCGGATGAGAGGTCAGCAGAAGGTCCAACAGGGAAGGTACATGGTCTTCCACATCTGGGATCCGCGTAGGCGAAGTAACCAGTTGTGTTAGACCATATGCCAAAGCAAAGTCATAGACAGATCTACCCGCATGATCGGTTAAACGAGAACCAAGCCATTCAGCGTGGTGGGCGTTAAAATCACCGAGTATCACGATCTCTGCGGATGGGAGCTGTTGTAGCACGGAGTCTGCAGCCATTTGGACGTGGTCGATGAGTCGGTCTGTGTCGGCATTACCGCTATGGGACCTATAGAGGCACCCGTAGACGCGGGGATGGTCGTCGCTGTCTATGCGCAGACATAGGATGGACAGGTCCGTACCTTCAAGACTGCCGAGGCGTCGAAAACAGATGTCTTCTCTGACGTATACGCAAACTCCAGCCCGGGGCACAAAGGAGTGTTCCAATTTGTACCCCGTGTAGGAGAGATATGAAGTATCAGCTGGAGAGGACACCTGAGTCTCGGTTAAAAAGAGCAAAGCCGGCTTCGCCGTCTCTAGATGGTAATGGACAGCGTTAAGATTGGAATGAAGTCCCCTGATAATGCAAAAATTCACGATAGCGTGACAGGGGTCGCCTTGGTTGCATTGCTCCGCTTGCCCCGAGCAGCATTAGTCGCGAGCGGAATTTTGCCCCCCCCCAGAATACGCGAGGCAGCCTGAGCACCCACGCTCAGGAGTGAAGTAGTTTGGTCGTGGATGCTCAGCGAGGGATTCTCCAGGGGTGCTGGTACCCTCCTGGGGTAGTCTCTTATTTAATTCCACTACCATGTTGATGGGGGGGGGGGGGGGGGATTGGGCCTCCGGCCACCTGCACTCACCAAGCGCAACGCAGAGGTAAACCTCTACTTCACGCTGGTATTCTGTGAGGTCGTGGTACCACCCCGGTTCGAGCTGGCCCATCCGTGCGACAGCAAAAGCTACCGCTTAGATCTACCACTCTTAAAACTTGTTTAACAAATGTCTATATTTAAGTGTGACTTGCTTAACAAATATCTATATATATACTATTCCACATGAATTTGGCTATAATATACAAAAAGAATTTTTCAAATCGGACTGGTAGTTCCAGAGATTAGCGCGTTTAAACAAAAAAAAAACTCTTCCGCTTTATTATATTAAGTATAGATGTGTTACCTTAGAACTTTTTTCCGGGTGAACCGATTTTGATGATTCTTTTTTATTTGTAAGCTGGTGTTACACATGTGGTCTATTTTTTATAGAATAAGGGTGACAAACGAGCACATAGTCCACCTGATGGTAAGTGGTTGCTGTGACCCATAGACAACTACATCTAATTTCGTTTGCGAATTAAAATGCAGATGCGTTGTTACCCGTGAGGACTAAGTTGGAATGCCTCTTTTCCAGTAAATAGGGTCTCCGGTTCTCTACTGCTGTGTTTCGTATGGTGACTCACCATACGAAACACGGCAGTGTTAGCTGCTATTTTACGCTGGTATTCTGTGAGAGCGTGGTCCTTCCCCGATCGAGCCGACACATTCGTGCTACAACTATACTATTAATATAGCTGCAGCATGACTCTACCACGGACAGAAAAGGTCTCACACAAGTTTGATCAAAATCTGACCAGTAGTTATTGAGTCGTATTTAATTGACTTTGACAAGATTGATGAGGTTCTCATTTTATTTATATTGAAGTCGGTTGTCCAAATTTTTAATTTTACCACTTGTTTAAGTACATTTTTTATCGTAAGTAGATAATTTATATTTAGAGTAATAAAAAAATCTATATCGCATCGTTAAACTACGTATCATTATAAAACTGTCATTAAAATAACATTTGAGTCTTTAGTTTTTAATTTAAAAGTGAAACGCATACGTTTCATTATTTACACTATAAGAACTTTATATTCCACGTTTAAACCGAGAGAACATTATAATAAATTGAGCGAACTTATCGTGTAGGCTGCAAAAATCCTATGTAAGTACTCCTCGTATATTCAACTACGCCAAACTTAATTCCTACAAGCATATTTTTTATCTCAATTTTTGTAGCTGGAATAATCTGTTTTATTTTATTTTAGTTTAAATATATTAAGTCGCTCATTGTCAATATTTGTTGCTGGTCTAAAACAAAAAAAAAGTTATTTAAAAACGAGAGCCTTAATGTTTTTTTTTTTCATTTTGAAATTTCAGTTAGATTACTTGCTGTTATTTTTTTTAATATTTTGTATACGTTTTTTTTATAGGATAGAGTGACAAACGAGCACACAATCCACCTGATGGTAAGTGGTGGCTGCGGCCCATAGACATCTACATTTATCCCCAACAAATAATCAAAATGCAGATGCGTCGTCACCCGTAAGGACTAAGATGGAATGCCTCTTTTCCAGTAAAATGGGTCTCCGGTTTCCTACACTCACCATACGAAACACAGCAGCATTAAGCTGCTATTTTTCGCTGGTATTCTGTGAGAGCGTGGTCCTTCCCCGGTCGAGCCGACCCATTCGTGCAACAACTATACTACTAATATAGCTGTAGCATGGCTCTGCCACGTATAAAATACGTATTTAATATTTGTTAATTGACCAGATGATGTTGCGTTATGACTGCATAAGAAGACTATTAACATTCAACAGGTGCCCTAAGAGGTGTCATGAGTAAATGTCGAGAATATTTTGTAGCTTATTTTGTAGCGTATGTCGGCATAACTATGTCAAATGTGCGTGACGTTTAATAGTCGTCAATCCGCCTGCAAAGTATCACAATGACTTTTTCTACGACTTTTTCTGCCATCAGGGCGTATACATGATAGATTTCATGGCGGATGAAGTTATTTTGTTCGGAAAATTGGGTTAATGTTTGTTTCTGAAATATTAGCTTTTTTATCACTTTATTAGAAAAAGGACATTTTAACCAAACTACGAATATTTGTAAAGGTAAAAAAATTAAGATTTTTTTTATAAAATGTGCAAGAATATTAAGAGCAAACCACTGACGTATTGTTTTGTGTATTTTTACAACCTAGACAGAAATAAACTTTTATTTAAAGAACGATTTCTCAATTATGATGACATTGTACGACAAATGGACACTGGTTTAACGCCAAGAATTTGCTTTTGAACGATAATAAAACGAAATGTATTAAATTCACTACACCTAATGTTAAAAAGGTGAATACCAGTGGCTTTTAAGTGGGGAGGAGCTGGATCTTGTTGAATCCACTGTTTTCCTCGGTATTACAGTTGACGCGAAGCTTCAATGGGGCCCACATATATCTAAACTACTGTACTGTAATCCATATTGAATAAAAATGATTCTATTCTATTCTATTCTAAATATGTTCACCTCAGTTCAAACTAGCGACATCTGCTGAGCGTAGAATTATTAGCCCTTATTGCGGCAAACATATTTTAACTAATTATCTTCTTCTTTATGGAATCGAATGAATGTAACTCGGGACCTCGGGCTCTTTTTTGAAACAATATCACTTTGTTTTTTAAAAAAGAATTAAATTAGTAAGACGCTGTTCGATAAATTACGAACAAATCTACTAGGATTTTTAAATTGAAATTAGAATTTGTCACAAGGCCCAGAACAGCAGAAAATACAATAACATAGAAGTTAAAATAATCTAATATAATTTAATAGAGAAGTAAAGAATAGAATAGGTCAGAATAGATTTGAAATGATTAGAATCGAGCACAGTAGACTAGAAAAGGATATCATAGAACACGTAGTATGGAATATAATGCAATAGAACGGAATTGAACAGAACATAATGAAATAGAACTGTTCTTATTTTTTAAACGCAAAAATTATCCATCCATCTATTGCAGCCTACAAAAGAACATAATTAATACCGCTCTGTGCCAAAATTAGCAAAATTGTATCACTTGTAGAGTCACTTTGGTGTCTGTCCCTCTATGTCTGTTTATAACAAGACTTTTTGAATTTTTAGAATCTTGAATGTAAATGAAATACCGGTAAGTGAAATGGAGGGCAGCCCACTCTAGATGGAGTGCCTACAAAAGTCCATTATTAAAAATAGACCTCCCATAGATTGACTCATAGGGAGAATTTGGTTAGAGTGGCCACGCTTGGCAGGCGGGTTGGCAAACTCTTTTTATTGTTTTAAGTTGTTATCAGAAACATACTGCTGCTCATTACTTGTTTCAATTTCCCTTTGTCGCTTCATACGACACATGGGGTAGTGGACTTTCTTACACCGCCACTACGCGGCGATATACAATTCCTATACAATAATTAATTAAGTATACTTTCAGTATAAAAAAAAAAGATATAGCTTACGTCATTGAGTTGACATGCGGCTCAGCATACGGTAGCTTCTTAATATGATCACGTAGCACAACAGGCACTCACTCTCAATTTGCGGGCCTACGTGTCTTAAGCGATGTAAATATTTCATTGATTTCAGATTAAAGTTCAACAAACAGAGTTGTGAATATACTTACTAGAGGAGATTGGCACTGTCTACATTTTCTGAATTGGTAATTCTTTTTCCACAAGTACGATGCCTGGTCTGTTACGAGAGTTTCTTTCTATTTTTTATTTTTTGTTAATTAATTAATAAATTAGTTAAGTTAATTAGTTAATTTTACAATTAAAAGTTATATGTGTATCACATTATTCATGGGTAACGAAAAGCTCGGAGAAAGCTTTATACATGGTAGAGCCATGTTGCGGCTATAATAATAGTATAGTTGTAGCACGAATGTGTCGGCTCGACCGGGGAAGGCCCACGCTCTCACAGAATATCAGCGTAAAATAGCAGCTTAATGCTGTTGTGTTTCGTATGGTGAGTGTAGAGAACTGGAGACTCTTTTTACTAGAAACGAGGCAGTCTATCTTAGTCCTCACGGTTGACAACGCATCTGCATTTTAATTCGCAAACAATGATAGATGTACATAGATGTCTATGGGCCACAGTAACCACTTACCATCAGGTGGACTGTGTGTTCGTTTGTCACCCTTATTCTATGTATAAAAAAATAATATTGATTAATTAAACAATGTAGTAACTAATACACTACTTTAATTTAACAAGTAACTATATACTAGCGTATAGATATACCTATATTTTATACTTTATGGATCTGATGTCACTCTTACATCACTTACTATACCACATGAGTAAAGAAACCGTATCGTACAGAGGCAAAGCTTCATACAACCGCACTGTGATAGGTACACTATTACAAGCCTGGAGCGCGTGTGTGCGTGAGCACTGACGGCTCGTCACGTACAGAGAGAAACTGCTTTAAACAGGCTCGACCAATGCTCAAACTCAGGGTTCAGTGATGTCTCTGTGATCGCGAGGGTGAAAACTGGTAGCGATCACCGAATGGTTAGAGGCACACTGAACCTAAACGTGAAGTAGGAGAGGTCTCGTCTAATGAAGTGCTCTATTCTAAAGTCCCGAAACCTGCCAACTTGAGTTACAAAACTGTTTTCAGTGCCTAAAAGACTGCAATGAAGTGGATGATATGAATGACAAGCTCGTGGAAATTGTCCATGCGGTAGGAGCTAAGTTCTGCAAGACTCGCCGCAGAAGAACACAAAAACTCTCCGATCACACTCTTAATCTTATGGATGTTAGACGGGACATGAGGCTACAGGCTTTAACAGATTTGACAGCATACAGGCAACTGAACAGACAGATCTCCAAATGCATGCGGCGGGACTTACGCAACTTCAATACAGTTTGTATTGAAGAAGCGATCGAGCGGAACCAAGGCAAAAATCCAAAGTCTTTGCCAGAGATCTGTCTGCCAGATAGAGCCAACTGTCAAAGCTGAAGACTGGGTGTGGCAGCATCGTTTCCGGGATACCTGAGATTTTGAGGGAGATTGAGAGGTTCTATGGGCAGTTGTACATGTCATCGTTGGAGCCACACGCAAGTGTGAGTAACGATCCAAGAGCGAGTGTTATCCGACACTATTCCGAATATCCTGGACGTCAGTCTGAGCGAGATTAGAATGGCTCTCCAGCACCTTGAAAACGTCCAGCACCTTAAAAACAACAAATCCCCGAGCGAGGATGGAGCTTCTGAAAGCGGGTGGGAAATCGGTACTTGAAGTCCTTCAGAAGCTCTTTAATTCCGCCCTCAATGGTGGCACTACTCTGGAAGCGTGGAGTAGAAGTGCGGTGGTCTTATTCTTCAAAAAAGGGGACAACGCTCTCTTGACGAAATACAGACCGATTTCCCTTCTGAGCCGCGTTTACTTGCTGTTTTCGAGAGTTATTACGAATCGTTTCGCAAGCAGACTTGACTACTTTCAGCCTCCTGAACAAGCCGGTTTCCGAAAAGGCTTTAGTACCATAGACCACATAGACACCCTTCGGTAAATTGTACAGAAGACAGAAGAGTATACTATGAGAAAGCCTTTGATTTCGTCGAAATTTGGGCGGTGCTGCAGTCCCTTCAGCAGTACCAAGTCGACTGTCTTAATATCGAAGTACTGAAATGTTTGTACAGTAGGGCTACGATGACTATCCGAGTACAGAATCAGAGTACGAAACCTATCCAACTGCAGAGAGGTGTAAGACAGTGTGACGTTATATCCCCGAAACTATTCACCGCTGCATTTGAAGACGTTTTCAAGCTACTGGACTGGAAAGGATACGGTATTAACATCAATGGTGAGTACATCACTTACCTTCAATTTGCAGACAGTATAATCCTTATGGCAGAATCGCTGGAGGGCCTAAGCACTATGCTCAATGACCTCAATAGTGTCTTCCAAGGGATATGTCTTAAGATGAACATGGACAAAACTAAAAACATGTTTAACGTCACATCACACCTATGCCGGTACTTGTTGGGAGCACTAAGCTCGAAGTTGTTGACGAGTATGTTTACCTGGGACAAATAGTCCGACTAGGCAAGTCCAACTTCGACCGAGAGGTCAAGCGACGGATTCAACTCGGCTGGGCAGCGTTCGGGAAACTAATACACATCTTCTCGTTAGACATACCTAAAAACCTGAAAACGAAATTGTACAACCAGTGCGTGTTGCCAGCGATGATTTACGGATCTGAGACGTGGTCCTTCACTGCTGGCCGTATGAGGAAGCTCAAGGTCGCTCAGCGAGCTATGGAGAGGGCTATACTCGGGGTTTGTCTGCATGATAAACTTAGAAATGAGGATATCCGCAGTAGAATCAGACTAACCGACATAGCCCAACGGATTAGTAAGCTGAAGTTTTTTTTTTATATCGTATAGGGTGACAAACGAGCACACAGTCTACCTGATGGTAAGTGGTTGCTGTGGCCCATAGACATCTACATTTATCCTCGTTTGTGAATCAAAATGCAGTTGCGTTGTCACCCGTGAGGACTAAGATGGAATGCCTCGTTTCCAGTAAAAAGGGTCTCCGGTTCTCTACACTCACCATATAAAACACATCAGTGTTGAGCTGCTATTTGACGCTGGTATTCTGTGAGAGCGTGGTCCTTCCCCGGTCGAGATGTCCCATTCGTGCTACAACTATACTACTATACCACGTGTAAAGTGGCAGTGGGCCGGCCATATAGCTCGAAGAACCGACAACCGATGGGGAAGAAAGGTTCTTGAGTGGCAGCCTCGTACCGGTAGGCGAAGTGTAGGGCGACCACCCCCATTAGATTGAGTGACGACCTGGTAAGACATGCAGGAAGTCGATGGATGCAGGTGGCTCAGGACCATGCTTTGTGGCATTCCTTGGGGGAGGCCTATGTTCAGCAGTGGACTTATGAAAGTCTATAATGATGATGATGATGAAAGGATTTCTCATAGTTCACACACCCAAGAAAAAGAGGCAGATTGTACTCCGCACTCTTCTGTACAATTTGCAGATGGTTATGTATGTGGTCTATGGTGCTATGGCCTTTTCGGAAACCGGCTTGTTCCGGAACTACAAACCGGAAATCGGTTCGTAGTTCTTCAAGAAAACATTGTCGCGTTTCTTGAGGAACAAGACCACTACACTTCTGCTCCACGCCTCTGGAGTAGTGGTAGCATTGAGAACGAAATTAAAAAAATTCTAAAGGCATTCAAGAACTGGTTTTCCACCAGCTTTCAGAAGCTCCGCTATAATTCCGTCCTCCCTTCGGGCCTTGCCGTTTTTAAGATGCTGGACATCCATCCTAATCTCGCTCAGAGTGACGTTCGGGGTATCATCGGAATAGTGTCTGATAAGACTTGCTTTTGGATTGTTACTCACACTTGCGTGTGGCTCCAACGATGACGTGTACAGTTGCCTATAGACTTACGCAGCTTCAACAGTTGGCTCTTTCTTGCAGACAGATCTCTGGTAGAATTTGGAATCCCGGTTCTGCGTGAACGCTTCTTCAATACGAGCTGTATTGAAGTTGCGTAAGTCTCACCGCATGCATTTGGAGATTGTTGATTCAGTAGCCTGTCAAATCTGCTGAGGACTGCAGCTTCATTTACTGTATAAAAGCTATTAGATTAAGAGTGTGATCGGAGGACTTTTGTGTTCTTCTGCAATGTGTCTTGCAGAACTTAGCTTCGACAGTTTATTTATGTATATAATATTGAAAATATTTTGTAATCTGTGAATACGTGCAGACTATCATATTATATTGAGACTAGCTGTTTTGACTTCACTTTAACAACGTTGTTAGTGTTTCATACAAAAATTCAGGGTCACCTCGTTGCCTGTCAGTGTCTGTTACGAATGTTCTCGGAGAATCTATGGATGAATTTTCAAAGGCTGTTTTCACCGCCTCATTAAATTTCAAAAGTTAGTTACACAGTCTGGTGAGTACAGTATATGTAAGAGAGTTTTCAGTTAGTTTCTATAACTATGTGACGGTCTGTAGTGAAGTGTGTTTTTTTACTTTAGTGGTAAGTGGCCAGTGGTCGTTGGTCTAGTGGTCGTAGGCGCCACTACTAATCATGTGATCCCGAGTTCGAATCGGTTGGGGCAAAATCAGTTATTCGGTTATTTTATCAAGAAGTTGGCGGTGTTTAACCTGCGTGCTTTGGAGAACACAAAAAGGCATTATAAGCCAGTGGTTGACTAATATTGCGTTGAAACATGTGTGAGCTTTGCTACCAATGTGTACTTCAGCAAAGAGGATGGAATAAGTAATACAAATAATAAAAAAATACAAATCGCTTGACCTACCACATCGGTAACAGCGCAGTTTGACGGATCTTCAGACAAAAAGTAGACCTTCCATCAAGGATAAGATACAAAGAAATGCCGCATCTCGTCCCAATCTGCTGACTTGCATGACCGCACATCTCGGAAATTGTACTTAGATGGGGAATAAAACGATACTGTTTTTACCTTTACGACTTTAACCTGACCATTGTGAAGTGTGTTATGGACTAGTTCCGAAATAAATTATTTTAAATTTTTTATTTAATTGTACCTGTCCGGATCAGTAGTCAGCAGAAGGTCGAGGCTGTTGTCGTATGTGTCATCCACATCGGGTGCCCTAGTCGTTTGTTTTACCAGCTGTGAGAACCCTTGCGAAAATGCTAAATTTCACGCCTCTCTCCCAACGTGGTCGGTATTCTGGTATGAGAACAGCTAGTCCTGATGACGGGCATTAAAGTTGACGAGCAATATCTTGCAGAAGTAACACACAGAGTCAATTGACATGTCTTGTGTTTATAGGGAGCTTTTGCATTAGGGTGTAACTCCTGACAGATTAATTAATCACGCTTGCAAGGGGATTGACGATTGCAGTACTGTACGTCTATCACCTTTTACAATTGTCTGTCTTCGGTGTAGACATTTTGTCTGGCGTTATGATGATGATCATACTTCCGTCTTTCAGAATTAAGCCGTGCGATCATTTTGGCGGATTAGTAAGCTGAAGTGGCAATGAGCCGGCCCGAAGAACCGACAACCGGTGGGGAAAAAAGGTTCTCGAATGGCGGCCTCGTACCGGCGGACGAAGTGTAGGGCGTCCCCCCACTAGATGGAGTGACGACCTGGTATGATATGCAGGAAGTCGATGGATGCAGGTGGCTCAGGACCGTGCTTTGTGGCATTTTTGGGCAGGCCTATGTTCAGCAGTGGACTTGTGAAGGGCTGTAATGATGGTGATCTTTTTGGAAGTTTTTAATAGTTGCCTCTTACGACACACTCGAAATGGAATGTATGGATTCTCCTATGTCGGCACCACATGGTATCTTCTCTAAAACGGCAGTGACCCACATCCGTTAGTAGACTTTTACGGATGATGTAATATGTATATCTACATTAATTGTTATTTTAGATCTCAAAAATCTGTAGTAAAAAATGCTCGTGCAGGTCACCATACAGTTCTGAACAGGGTCTATTTTGCATGACTAGTGAAAGTAGGATTAGAAATACTCTCATCGAGTTTTTATTATTCCTACTTTCTTCGCTTCTTTAATTTCCTTCATTGTCATTATTACAGCCCTTCACAAGTCCACTGCTGAACATAGGCTTCCCCCAAGCAACGCCACAAAGCACGGCCCCTAACCAACTGCATCCATGGACTTCCTGCATGTCTGGTAAAACATGCAGGTCGTCACTCCATCTAGTGGGAGGACGCCCTACACTTCGCCGGCGGGTGAGAACCTTTCTTCCCCAACGGTTGTCGGTTTTTTTTAGCTATATGGCGGGCCCATTGCCACTTCAGCTTACTAATCTGTTGGGCTATGTCGGTTAATCTGGTTCCACTGCGGATATCCTCCTTTTTAGGTCTATCACGCAGAGAAACCCTGAGCATAATGATTGTACAACCAGTGCGTAATGCCAATAATGATCTATGGGTCTGAGACGAGGTCCTTCACTGCTGGCCGTATGAGGAAGCTCAAGACCGCTCAGCGAGCTATGGAGACGGCTATGCTCGGGGTTTCTCTTCGTGATATACTTTAATTTCCTACTTTGACGAAAATGTATCGATATTGTTTTTTGCTGACGTTTAGGGCTTGAGATGAATTTGCTTCCAGTATAACTTCGAATTTATCATTATTGAATTTCTTTTCTCTTTTATTAGAAGTAAGGTCGGTCTTATGATAGGTTGTAGTGGATGGATAATGAATGAATTTTTGTACAAGAAGGATTTTTTATCTGTTTATTTAATTAGTCTCAGTAGTTGCATAATTGCGGCGTGAGAGAATCTGTCAAAACATTTAATCACGTGAGAGCGTAAGAGGCGCCTAGGGAAAATACCAGAAAGACCTCATGACGTCTAGCATTTCGACTGCCAATCATACATATGACGACGAAGAGAAGTCAATGGTACATGATAATGGACATAAACTTCCCTCGCATACTTTTATGGGTTGCTAAAGAAAAATTAAAACCAGATAAAATTTAAAATTTTATAATGATTTCTTATATTTACGCGAAGAAAACTAAATAAAACAAGGATAAAAAGGATTTTATCGCGTTTAATTATATTTATTTTATTAAATTTCCGACGTTTCGGGTGCTTTCCAGCACCCATGGCACGGGGGACTGAGGTGATTGACGTCCCGATGTCAGAGTTAACCCGGGGCAAACATCGGGACGAAACATCGTAAATTAAAGAAATGAGTATAATTAAATCCGTAAAAGTAGTTTTACTTAAAATTTTGATTAAACATTTCAGTGTTTCCAGCGGAGATCAAACTGAAATTACTCTCGTATTTACTTTGAAGTTGATATTTATCTAAATAAATAAAAATTCTATCGGGTTTCTCGTTTCGAGCAGAAGTCGGTATTCTACCTTATCCTATTTCATAAAGTCTCCACTATATAAAGTGATGACCTGCTAAGAGACGCTTTCCGTGGTTTGTGGCATTCCTTATGGAAGGCCATGTTCAACAGTGAACTTGTGATGGTTATAATTGTAATGATAATTGCTATATATATGATGTAAATTGATTACGATAGCACAGTACGATTCTAATCTAATAGCAAATACAAGTTCTATAATTGGTAAAAGGTTTGAATTTAGAATCGAAAATAGAATTTGTATTAGGAATCGACTTCTTAGTTAAAAAAGAAAACTAAATTTACGAATTGATTATTAACTTTCTGTGGACTTTTTCTACGCCTTAATTATTTCATGAGTAATTACATCAAACTTTTTATTTAATAAGGTTTAAATATTCCGATTCCGTAAATTTATAATGTAATTCGTTGATTAACGAGGACTTATATTCCGCTTGATTTACATGGAAATTGTCAAAAATCTCAAACTGGCGATAGAATCGCCAAGTGCGGCGATTAGGATAAATCCGCCATATATCGGGAGAGACTAAAGTCCAGCAAGGGGGACCGCAGATTATTATCATCTATACTTTCATTTTTGTATGTAATTCATAAAATCTTGTAATGATTTCCATATGGGTGGCCTTAATAGAAACATCTGTTATTGCACGCCTCATAACGCGAAGCGTTATATCGTGTATTACTCTCGACACGTCAAGGTCAAGCAATTTTGTTGTCTTAAAATGCCTCTGTCACAACCATATTGCACTTATACGGTAATGTGAGTAGCCGTATGTCAAGAAAACATCCTAATTAATCCATCTTATATATTCCCTGTGTAGTGGCGGGTAAGAATACTCACTACCCCATATCTTCCCGTGGGTGTCGTAAGAGGCGACAGAGGGAAACTGAGGCAGAGGATGGGCAGCAGCATCTTTCTGATCTTGAACAGCAAAAAAAGAATAAAAAACTGCGGTTGCCAAGTGTGGCAATGATAAAAGTTACAAAAAGACGGCCCCCAGTACCAGGCGGCCCAGCTATTCCTGGCTAAGGTGGCAACCATGGTAACGGCGGGGTAGGGGATGCTAAGAATCTCCGGTAGAGGTTCGCTTGCCACCTACGACGACTCGACCTGGCAACTTATAACGCACGCACCCTGAGGACTGACGAGAAGATCCTGGAGCTGGAAGAAGAGATAGACAAGTTGCGCTGGAATATCATAGGATTATCCGAGGTCTGAAGAGAGGGGAAGGACACGGTAATCCTCGAATCCGGCAACTTGTTCTATCACCGGGACGTGGACCATCTGTCACAAGGAGGTGTCGGATTTATCGTCCACAAGTCTCTCGTTAACAACGTTGTAAAGATTGGGAGTGTGTCAACGAGAGTTGCGTACCTTATACTCAGAATCACCAAACGGTATTCGCTGAAGGTCATACAGGTTTACGCACCAACCTCGGCACACCCCGATGAGGAGGTGGAGGAAATGTATGAAGATATCTCTAGAGCCATGCATTCCTCGAAAATCCACTATACGGTGTTAATGGGAGACTTCAACGCATAACTAGGCACAAGTCAGAACGGTGAACTGAAAGTAGGGAAATTTGGAATAGGGCAACGGAACCCAAGGGGCCAGCAGCTGGCCGACTTCATGGAGAAAGAGGGACTCTTTGTGATAACCCTTTCTTCACGAAGCGGTCCCACAGGAAGTGGACCTTGTCGAGCCCCGACGGTTCGACAAAAAATGAGATTGACTTCATTATGACGACAAGACGACAACTGTTCAGTAATGTCTCAGTGATCGCGAGGGTGGAAACCGGCAGCGATCACCGAATAGTGAGAGGCACACTAAACCTAAACGTTGAGTTGGAGAGGTCACGTCTAATGAAGTCAACGCTCCGTCTCCCTCGTACTCTAATCCAAAGTCCAGAAACCTTTCAGCTCGAGCTACGAAACCGTTTTCTTTGCCTAGAAGATTGCAATGCAGTGGACGATATGAATAACAAGCTCGTTGAAACTGTCCATGCAGTCGGACCTAAGTTTTGGAAGTCCCGCTGCAGAAGAACAAAAAAACACTCCGATCACACTCTTAATCTCATGACTGTCAGACGGGATATGAAGCTGCAGTCTTCAGTAGATTTGACAACATACAGGCAACTGAACAGACAGATCTCCAAATGCATACGGCGGGACTTACGCAACTTTAATACTGCACATATTGAAGAAGCGATCGAGCGGAACCAGCGCTTCAAAGTCTTTGCTAGAGATCTGTCTGCCAGAAAGAGCCAACTGTCGAAGCTGAAGACCGAGTGTGACAGTGTCGTTTCCGAGACACCTCAGATTTTGAGTGAGATTGAGAGGTTCTATGGGCATGGTTGGAGCTACACGTAAGTGTGAGTAACGAGCGAGTCTTATGCGACACTATTCCGATGATATCACGGACGTCAGTCTGAGCGAGAATACAATTTGCCTCCAGCACCTTAAAAACGGCAAGGACCCAGTTGAGGCTGGAATTACAGCGGAGCTTCTGAAAGCGGGTGGAAAACCGGTACTTGAAGTCCTTTAGAAACCCTTTAATTCTGTCATCAATGGTGGCATTACACCGGAGGCGTGGAGCAGCAGTGTGGTGGTCTTGTTTTTCAAGAAAGATGACAACGCTCTCTTGAAGAACTACAGACAGATTTCTCTTCTGAGCCGCGTCTACGTGCTGTTTTCGAGAGTCATTACGAACCGTCTCGCGCGCAGACTTGATGACTTCCAACCGGTTTCCGAAAAGGCTTTAGCACCATAGACCATACCCTTCGGCAAATAGAGCAGAAGTCTGAGTAGTACAATTTGCCACTATGTCTGGCATATGTAGACTATGAGAAACCCTTTGATTCCGTCGAAATTTGGGCGGTGCTGCAGTCCCTTCAGCGATGCCAAGTTGACTGTCGGTATATCGAAGTGCTGAAGTGCTTGTACAGTAGGGCTACGATGGCTATCCGAGTACAGAACCAGAGTACGAAACCTATCCAATTGCAGAGAGATGTAAGACAGGGTGACGTTATATCCCCGAAACATGGACAAAGCAAAGATCATGTTTAATGTCTATGTCACACCTATGTCGTTAGTTGTTGGGAGAACTAAGCTCGAATGTGTTGACGAGTACGTTTACCTGGGATAAATAGTCCGACTAGGTAAGTCCAACTTCGACCGAGAGGTCAATCGACGGATTCAACTCGGTTGGGCAGCGTTCAGGAAATTACGGCACATCTTCTCGACAGGTATACCTCAAAACTTGAAAACAACTGTACAACCACTGCGTGTTGCCAGTGATGACCTATGAAACTGAGACGTGGTCCTTCACTGCTGGCCGTATGAGGAAGCTCAAGGTCGCTCAGCGAGCTATGGAGAGGGCTATGTTCAGAGTTTCTCTTCGTGATAAACTTAAAAATGAGGATATCCGCAGTAGAACCAGAGTGACCGACATACTCCAACGGATTAGTAAGCTGAAGTTGCAATGGGCCGGCCATATAGCTCGAAGAACCGACAACCGATGGGGAATAAAGGTTCTCGAGTGGCGGCCTCGTACCGGCGGACGAAGTGTAGGGCGTCCCCCCACTAGATGGAGTGACGACCTGGTAAGATATGCAGGAAGTCGATGGATGCAGGTGGCTCAGGACCGTGCTTTGTGGCGTTCCTTGGGAGAGGCCTATGTTCAGCAGTGCACTTGTGAAAGCCTGTAATGATGATGATGATATTTTCGAAGAAATCATTTAATATTGCTACTTTGATAATAACGGTTCGAAAAAATTTTTATACGAACGTCCGGATGTTTTGTTGATTTTGTATGTGGTCATGATAACTCCCGAAAAAATTGACGTATCGAGACCGGTTTTTTTATTACTTTCAGAATTACGTTAACTGGTTCCCTATTTCATATCAATAGCCTAGTTAGTACGCATCGTTTGTTAATAAAATGATTTTCAAGTTTTATAAATTTTATTGTTATTAAAAATTTAAAGGCGCTTTCATTTTCTTCTTTAGCCTGTGGTATAAATTTAATGAAACGTTCATGAGACGTGCACTTTTGAATTTTCCAAACTATCATAAATTCTGTATTTTTTGCAACAGACGAATTCAATAGCCACGGTTTTGAAGCCACGGTTTAAAAAAAATCTTATGCTTCCTAGTCTGCTGGAACTTGAGTACGATCTCTGGCAGCACTATTGAAAATCTTAATTGTAGTTTTGGAGTTATATGTCTTTTTTATAGATTTTAATTATTGTAAGTGGATTCTGAGATATCTACGTCTATATTTGATTAAGAACTAAAATGCAGATGCGTTGTCACCCTTGAGGACTAAGATGGAATGCCTTGTTTACAATTAAAAGAGTATCAAGTTCTCTACACTCACCATACGAAACACAACAGCATTTAGCTACTATGTAACGCTGCTATTCAGTGAAAGCCTGTAATCCTGCCCCGGTCGAGGCGGGTTGTTACAAACATAATTTACCTGCAATATAGCTTCACCATGTGAAAAAGTAACAGCACATAATTATTTTGTTTTAAAGAAAGCTGCATGTCTTAGGAATTAAAAATATTTTATAGTAATGATTTCCAGTTCGCACTGAGGCCTCTGCCTCGAATCTTGCGGGCAGCGGGGCGGCGGCGGCGGCGGCGCGAGAGCGGCAGGATCTTATCCGTAAAATCAAATGGACCGACTCTCGAAAATAGCGGCGCGGCAGCGGCAACGAGCGGTGCACTCCAGTCAAGCGGTGACCGCCCGCGCGTCTGCATTGCAGTGTTGTGCAATTATTTTTGTGACGTGTCGAAATTTCCTCGGACGTGCAAGAGCAAATTTATTTGAGAATACTACTTTTTAATGAGTTTGCTTCCACAAATGGAAAAATTCACGCCAGTACAAAAGTTTAGCGTGAGACAAAAAATTAATCAAGCTCTTCTAGACGAGATAAGAGTAAATGAAGGCATGGGTACAACTATCTAATCGTCGTACATCGATATCGTAATTTCGATAAAACTCGCCTTTGTTTTCCTTGCCCTATAGTAGGGATTCACTTCTTCGTTTGCCCACAATAAATTGAGCGTTATGAATAAATTTAAAACAAAAAGATGTTGTCGCCGTTGTTCAGACATAATATAATAAAAACAAATATCTCGACAACACAACCATGAACACATCACTACGCCGCTATAGAGTCGCGCGATCTGCCCGCTGGTTTCGAGAACGAGTCTGCGTTGCCCGCCCTGCTCTCGCGTCGCCACCACTAAATTCGAGGCAGAGGCCTGAAGCATTCTTTACATTTATTATGTTATTTCATATTATGACAATTTCTATTATATCAGATAGAAAAAAATTTGTTAGTAATAATAATGTTCATATTGAATTTCGGGCACGGCGTGGCGCCCAGTCTCTACGGAGACTACTCAAGCAGCACACAAGCGTTATGAACATCAATCTACCAGCCCACATAGAACTTAGAGTTCTTTTAAAAGCGTATAAAAGTGTTAGAAAGAGGTTGTATCCTTATAAGAGTGGTTTATGAGTTGTTATACAGCTCAAGCTGTTATAAAGTCTGTATTATGGGATCTGAGTAAAGTTAGGGTTCTTAATAAGAATATGAAAACTCTAATATAAAACTTTAAGTATTATGTAACACTTCAATCCGTTTTTAGCATGTTGTCCCTTGTTTATACAGCTCTTAGTGTTATTATAGTATCATCATCATCATCATTACAGCCCTTCACAAGTCCACTGCTGAACATAGGCCTCCCCCAAGGAATGCCACAAAGCACGGTCCTGAGCCACCTGCATCCATCGACTTCCTGCACATCTCACCAGGTCGTCACTCCATCTAGTGGGGGGACGCCCAACACTTCGCCTGCCGGTACGAGGCTGCCACTCGAGAACCTTTTTTCCCCATCGGTTGTCGGTTATTCGAGCTATATGGCCGGTCCATTGCCACTTCAGCTTACTAATCCGTTGGGCTATGTCGGTCACTCTGGTTCTACTGCGGATATCCTCATTTCTGAGTTTATCACGCAGAGAAACTCCGAGCATAGCCCTCTCCATAGCTCGCTGAGCGACCTTGAGATTCCTCATCCAGCCAGCAGTGAAGGATCACGTCTCAGTTCCGTATGTCATCACTGGCAACACGCACTGGTTGTACAGTCTCGTTTTCAAGTTTTGAGGTATACCTGTCGAGAAGATGTGCCGTAATTTCCCGAACGCTGCCCAACCGAGTTGAATTCGTCGATTGACCTCTCGGTCGAAGTTGGACATACCTAGTCAGACTATTTGTCCCAGGTAAACATACTCGTTAACAACTTCGAGCTTAATGCTCCCAACAACTACCGGCATAGGTGTGACATGGACATTAAACATGATCTTTGTTTTGTCCATGTTCATCTTAAGACCTATCCCTTGGAAGACACTATTGAGGTCATTGAGCATAGTGCTTAGGCCCTCCAGCGATTCTGCCATAAGGACTATACTGTCTGCAAATTGAAGGTGAATGATGTAATCGCCATTTATGTTGATACCGTATCCTTTCCTGTGCAGAAGCTTGAGAACGTCTTCCAATGCAGCGGTGAAGAGTTTCGGGGATATGACGTCACCCTGTCTTACACCTCTCTGCAATTGGATAGGTTTCGTACTCTGGTTCTGTACTCGGATAGCCATCGTAGCCCTACTGTACAAGCACTTCAGCACTTCGATATACCGACAGTCAACTTGGCATCGCTGAAGGGACTGCAGCACCGCCCAAATTTCGATGGAATCAAAGGCTTTCTCATAGTCCACATGCGCCAGACATAGTGGCAAGTTGTACTCCTCTGACTTCTGTACAATTTGCCGAAGGTTATGTATGTGGTCTATGGTGCTAAAGCCTTTTCGGAAACCGGCTTTTTCGGGAAGCTAGAAGTCGTTAAGTCTGCGCGCGAGACGATTCGTAATGACTCTCGAAAACAGCACGTAGACGCGGCTCAGAAGGGAAATCGGTCTGTAGCTCTTCAAGAGAGCGTTGTCGCCTTTCTTGAAGTATAAGACCACCGCACGTCTGCTCCACGCCTCCAGAGTAGTGCCATCATTGAGGACGGAATTAAAGAGCTTCTGAAGGACTTCAAGTACCGGTTTCCCACCCGCTTTCAGAAGCTCCAGTGTAATTCCATCCTCGCTCGGGGATTTGTTGTTTTTAAGGTGCTGGACGCTTTCAAGGTGCTGGAGAGCCATTCTAATCTCGCTCAGACTGACGTCCAGAATATCTTCGGAATAGTGTCAGATAACACTCGCTCTGGGATCGTTACTCACACTTGCGTGTGGCTCCAACGATGACATGTACAGCTGCCCATAGAACCTCTCAATCCCACTCAAAATCTCAGGTGTCCCGGAAACGATGTTGCCACACCCAGTCTTCAGCTTTGACAGTTGGCTCTATCTGGCAGACAGATGGCAAAGACTTTGGATTTTTGCCTTGGATCCGCTCGATCGCTTCTTCAATACAAGCTATATTGAAGTTGCGTAAGTCCCGCCGCATGCATTTGGCTATCTGTCTGTTCAGTTGCCTGTATGCTGTCAAATCTGTTGAAGCCTGTAGCTTTATCTCCCGTCTAACAGCCATAATATTAAGAGTGTGATCGGAGAGTTTTTGTGTTCTTCTGCGGCGAGTCTTGCAGAACTTAGCTCCGTAGAACTTAGCCATTGTAGCCCTACTGTACAAGCACTTCAGCACTTCGATATACCGACAGTCAACTTGGCACCGCTGAAGGGACTGCAGCACCGCCCAAATTTCGATGGAATCAAAGGCTTTCTCATAGTCCACATACGCCAGACATAGTGGCAAATTGTACTCCTCTGACTTCTGTACAATTTGCCGAAGGGTATGAATGTGGTCTATGGTGCTAAAGCCTTTTCGGAAACCGGCTTTTTCGGGAAGCTGGAAGTCGTTAAGTCTGCGCGCGAGACGATTCGTAATGACTCTCGAAAACAGCACGTAGACGCGGCTCAGAAGGGAAATCGGTCTGTAGTTCTTCAAGAGAGCGTTGTCGCCTTTCTTGAAGAATAAGACCACCGCACCTCTGCGGTGAGAGATTAAAGAGCGTCTGAAGGACTTCAAGTACCGGTATTCCACCCGCTTTCAGAAGTTCCGCTGTAATTCCATCCTCGCCTGGGGCCTTGCCCATTTTAATGTGCTGGAGAGCCATTCTAATCTCGCTCAGACTGACGTCCGGGATATCATCGGAATAATGTCGGATAAGACTCGCTCTTGGATCGTTACTCACACTTGCGTGTGGCTCCAACGATGACGTGTACAGCTGCCCATAGAACCTCTCAATCTCACTCAAAATCTCAGATGCCCGGAAACGATGCTGCCACACTCCGTCTTTAGCTTTGACAGTTGGCTCTTTCTGGCAGACAGATCTCTGGCAAAGACTTTGCAGCCTTGGTTCCGCTCGATGACGCTTCTTCAATACGAGCTGTATTGAAGTTGCGTAAGGCTCGCCGCATGCATTTGAAGATCTGTCTGTTCAGTTGCCTGTATGCTGTCAAATCTGTTGAAGAATGTAGCTTCATCTCCCGTCTAACAACCATGAGATTAAGAGTGTGATCGAAGAGTTTTTTTGTTCTTCTGCGGCGGGTCTTGCAGAGCTTAGCTCCGACCGAATGGACAGTTTCCACGAGCTTGTCAGTCATATCGTCCACTTCATTGCAGTCTTCTAGGCACTGAAAACGGTTTTGTAACTCGAGCTTAAAGGTTTCGGGACTTTGGATTAGAGCACGAGGGGGACGGAGCGTTGACTTCATTAGACGAGACCTCTCCAACTTAACGTTTAGGTTCAGTGTGCCTCTAACCATTCGGTGATCGCTGCCGGTTTTCACCCTCGCGATCACTGAGACATCACTGAACAGTTGTCGTCTGGTCAATCTCATTTTTTGTCGAACCATATTTTTTGTCGGGGCTTGACCAGGTCCACTTCGTGTGGAGCCGCTTCTGGAAGAAAGAGTTCATTATAAAGAGTCCCTCTTTCTTCATGAAGTCAGCCAGCTGCTGGCCCCTTGGGTTCCGTTGCCCTATTCCAAATTTCCCTACTTTCAGCTCACCATTCTCTCTTGTGTCTAGTTTTGCATTGAAGTCTCCCATTAACACCGTATATTGGGTTTTGGAGGAATGCATGGCTCTAGAGATATCCTCATACATTTCCTCCAATTCCTCATCGGGGTGTGCCGAGGTTGGTGCGTAAGCCTGTATGACCTTCAGCCAATACCGTTTGGTGATTCTGAGTATAAGGTACGCAACCCTAGTCGACACACTCTCAATCTTTACAATGTTGTTAACGAGAGACTTGTGGACGATAAATCCGACACCTCCTTGGGACTGATGGTCGCTCTCCCGGTAATAGAACAAGTTGCCAAATTCGAGGATTACCGTTTTCGCCCCCTCTCTTCCCCGGACTTCGGATAATCCTATAATATGCCAGCGTAACTTGTCTATCTCTTGTTCTAGCTCCACAATCTTCTCGTCAGTCCTCAGGTTGCGTGCGTTGTATGTTGCCATGTCGCGTCGTCGTAGGTGGCAACCGAACCTCCACCGGAGATTCTTAGCACCCCTTGCCCCGCCGTTACCATGTTCGCTACCGTAGCCAGGAATAGCGGGGCCGCCGGGGACTGGGGGCCGTCAGTTTGTTACATTCATTCATAGGGGGGTATTTGCCGAGCGGGTTGGCAACCGCAGTTTCTTTATTGTATTTTTGCTGTTATCGGGAAGATGCTGCTGCTCATCTCCTGCCTGTTTCCCTTTGTCGCCTTTTACTACACCCACGGGAAAATATAGTGTAGTGGATATTCTTGACCGCCACTACACGGCAGGTTATAGTATCACTAAAATCTTATTTCTGAACAATGCTGTATGCAAACTGTCTTCTAAAACTTATTCTTATGGTGTCATTGTACACTTTTGTAAATGCAGTAGTTTTATGACTTCTGTCTATGAGAGTGATATAAAACTAAATAAATAAAACAGCCATAACACAACTTAAATCTGTATAAGTGACAGAATATCGCCATTTTGCATGCGTTGCGTGTTTATTGTGCTAGTGAACAAAATTAATTTGTTATCAATATGTGCAAAAAATGAATACATTTGGTGTGGTTAAAAGATCATGTTAGTAAATCTAAACTAAATTTATCCAACACTGTTTCCAAGAGGATTATACGTTATGTTGAAAAAACTGCTATACGGCATAAGTAATAAAAATATCCTATAATAGAACTAACTATTATAGAAATAACATACATAGTTTAAAGCCTTCTGCCAAACAATGTACACGTGTAATCTGTGGGTTGATTATGCGCGGGGGGCTTTCAGCGCACTCCGAGTACAGTATAATAATGCCTTCAGGGTGATGTTGGGTCTGCCGCGATTTTGCAGCGCATCGGGCATGTATGCGCAAGCGCGCACTGATAGCTTTGAAACGGTGTTGCGCAAACGTGTCGCCTCGCTCATGCGCAGAATACGTGGTGGCTCCAACACCATACTAAGGGCTATTAGTGACAAACCAAATTGTCCTATTACGGGACACTGGGTGAATATGCATGTGCATAAACCTAGTGCCTCAGGTAGGCCTGGTTTGTACTTAAACTAATTATTCGTGTCTGCACTTATTTATTACTAACATAGCTATAACTTCCTTGTACCTACTAACAATTATGGATGTTTGTCCGAAATGAAGAGATTTTATTTTTATTTTATAGTACAGCTACTAAGACCATAAGACTATAAGACTCTCGAAATACCATTTTCTAACCTATACAAGCGATATTTAGTTATCGTATTTAGTATTTTGTCCTTATATTATTTTGTTATTTTGCTGGCGCGGCAATTTTTTGATAGAAAACATATACAAGTTTACCGTAAATCTAATTTTACACTTTCAATTCACCAATTATCACCGTCAAACTCATGTCCAATCCGAATATAATATTAATATGTTAAATATATGTTCAGGCATTAAATGTCGCCATCATTCAATAAACGTTCTTTTTGTTTTATATTCATTTGTAATCCCGTTCAGAAACCAATTTAGGACGTTTGTTTTTAGAAGTTACTTATAAGACAATATCTGTAGTTAATAGTTTCCTTGCACACCAAATAACAGCTGTAATACAGCAGTTATACAGCCTCTTTTATGCTTGTACAACTACTGTACATCGCTACAAACGCATAAAGATGCATAATTTGTGCCAAGTTTTTACTTATAAAAATAGCGCTTATACAGCTTATATACAGCCATAAAATACAGCCTCTAGTATAAAAATGAACTTCAATACAGCTCGTATACAGATTGCATGCTGCTTGGGTAGCCATATGCGCAAGTTATGATTATAGAGTACGAGTCTGTGCGCAAGCACAGGTGCACTTTTTGTTACCTGTCTCTTAAAGTCCAATGGGATGGCAAGCTAACACGGTCGAAGAGAGATCAGGCGCACCCTGTTTAATATCCTTCCGTATTCAAGCATGGTGGAAACTCCCTTTCTGAGAAATATTAAAAGCTACCAACTACGCAGTAGATATTATGTCTCAGTCTTATACATCTCTTATCTCTTATATGTCAGTGTACAGACACACACAGATACACTCATACATACTAACTCATTCTTGCCTTATTCATTTATTCATTACAGATTACAGTCATCAAAGACAACCTCGGTTTTTTTTGCTATAATTGTCACGCTTGGCAGTTTTTTTTTTACTATTTTGAATTGTTATCAGGAAGATGTTGCGGAAACGCTAATGATTGCCTCAAGTTATTTTTTTTTCTGTTACACTACTCGCATATATTTCCCTTGCAAGTGTGTACTCGTATACAGCGAATTATCTTTTTAAATTACCTACGAAACACAAAAAAGAATATATATATTTTCTTTACGGTATAATTTTTTTCCGTGTATTGGCACCGTAAGAGGATCACCTACTCCGTGGGTGTCGTAAAGAGCGCCAGATGGAAACTGAAACAAAAGATGGAAACCGAAAAATGAGATGTAAAGTAAATTATCGTCGTTTGGTGTTGGTGTTATCGAATCAATAATTTACTGCTCTTGTAAGAGTCAACGACTGGTGGCCTAAGATGGTGGTATTACTATGTCGTATCAATACATAAAATTACCAAACCACCGACAGAAAACAATGATGAAGGTGGGAGATGTGTGGTATTGCGGAGGTCCTGTTAAGCTTGAAAATTACGGCAAGGTTTTCTGCTATGATAATTAGAGGTATGGCAGCAACGTCTTCCTAATAACGACTAAAAATAAAAAATAAACTGCGGTCACCAAACTGCTTGCCAATAGTGACAACAATGGCAAATATCTGCGTATATGAATATAATAATCTATGGGGGAGGCCTATGTTCTGCAGTTGACCTTAATAGACTGTAACGGTAGATCCTTTTACAGCGGTGAACTTTTAGTTAGGTTTGGAACCATTCAAAAAATAAATGAGTGAATAAATGAAATAATCGTAAAATGCACATTGAAAATTAATAAATCTTGAAAATTTGATTTATGGTAGAGATTCATGTCCAGCATGAACTTTTTTTTTTGCAGTTTTACAATGAAACTCAAACTCAAACTCAAACATTTTATTGCGTTCATGTGGTTACATAAATAACTCTTATGTTGCATATAATAGAGCAGCATTATATATCAATTTAATTTAATTGATATAGAAAGAATAATTACTTTTTTTTTTACTTAAGCTAAACATTACTTTTAGGTTTATTATACCTTATTATTAATTAAAAATTATTGCAAATATTTAAAAAAAATAATTAATAAATACGAATAGGTTGTTTGGTAGATACAATATTGAATGCCAGTCGCTCACATCTGCACAAATATGATCCCTGTTGTCAGAAGGATTTATAATCCGCTATCTTGGTATGCGGAATGACGATCTCAGTACCAGACGTCTCGCGCTTTTATCGGTGAAGTCTTCAGGATATTTTACGACAGAAATAATCGAATCTCAATTACGTTATAAAAATTAAATTTAAATCTATAAAATATTTTTGGCATTTTCTATAATCGCTTCATATGATACCCTCTTAACAAAATAGTGTGAATTCTCTCACGCCTCTACGACAACGTAAAATTTATCTAAATTAGTGTATTTAAATAAAACTAATTTTACGGATTTTATCGCGTATATTAACTTTAACTATTTAATATACGTGATAAAATCCGTAAAATTAGTTTTATTTAAATGTGTAGTGTTCACGTAAATATAAGAAATCATTAAATTAGTGTAATTTAGAAAAATTACAGACAGATTACATCCTAGTCCTCAAAGAAGATAAGGTTCTTGTAGTCTTGTAGTTTGGTATTTTTATAGGATAAGGTGACAAACGAGCATACAGTCCACCTGGTCCATGTTAAGACCATGGTAAGTAGTTGCTGTAACCCATAGATATGCATCTATCCTCAATAAAGAATGAAGATGCAGATGCGTTGTCAACCCGTAAGTACTAAGATGGAATTTTTTCCTTTTTTTTTCAGTAAAAAGTGTCTCCGGTTCTCTACACTCACCATACGAAGCACAGCAATGTTAAGCTACTATTTTACGCTGGTATTCTGTGAAAGCGTGTTCCGGGGACGATCCATTCGTGCAACAACTATACTACTAATATAGCTGCAGCATGGCTTTACCACGTATAAATGTATCCGTGGGTTGTAGCTATTATGAATGGATTAGCAGGCATAACATAATATAATCTCTCCAGAAGGGTAGGCTGCGACTACGGGACTTCCATTTGTCACGATCCTGTTATACCTCTCTCGCTTCTTTTTTTTTATAGGATAAGGGTGACAAACGAGCACACAGTCCACCTGATGGTAAGTGGTTGCTGCGGCCCTTAGACATCTACATCTATCCTCTATTACAAATAAAAATGTAGATGCGTTGTCACCCGTGAGGACTAAGATGGAATGCCTCATTTCCAGTAAAAAGTAAAAAGATCTTTCAGATCCATAGATGCATCTAATTTTTTTTAAACTTTACCGTCACACTAGGATTCTCTCCTGTATCGTGGAGTCAGTTTACAAACATAAATTGCACAAGGACAAACATCCACACCCGGAACAATTATTTGTAGGCTATATAAGTAGTTGTTCCGTGCGAGATTCGGAATCACGGTCCTTAGCACTGCAAATCATTGCTAAGCCACTGCGCTACGGAGCCGTCAATATATGCTCGTCAATTAAGGTTACTTTTAATTTGAACCATCTTCAATATATCACCAATTTGGTCGATAAAGTTCCTCCTTTTGCAGCATTTTGCAGCATTTTGTTTTGTCAGTTTTCTCTCATTCATTCTTTCTACTTGTACAAACAATCGGAATGCTTCGATTCTTTTCTAATCCTAATCACAACATCTTCTTGCAAACCATACTTTTCTCTTATCACACAATTTATCATCCTATTATTTAGGGTCAACGTAACATAAGAGTCAGTGTAACGTACTTTTTAATTATTTCAATCTCTAAAGCATTAATTTTATAAAAAAGCAACTATTTTATCGTGGCTAACATTAATAAATATATATCTTTATATATGTCTAGACACATATATTTATATTTGAGATAAAGTTCAAAATCTATTTTATTATATATCGTTTTGATTTTATTTTTACGTTTAACCGACAAGCATGTATGGAGGTTAAGGAAGCGAGAGAGAGTCATGACAGGAACGTTTCAAATGAAAGTTCATAGTTTCTGCCTGCACCTCTGAGGGACAGGTGTGAGAGATAATGTTGTGTCATGTATCAATTTAAGGCTTAAAGGAAATATAATTAGCAGGGTTACTATAAAAATAGACGTACGATAGTTACTAACCCAGGCTGCAGGTAAACAAATTATTAGGCAGCCTACAAAGCACCGGAAGGCTTTCATTACAAAGCGACGTTACCGCGTGTAGGCACTCCCCTTCATCATCTCCCCTTAAAGTTCACTAAAAGCCGCGGAAATGTCGACTAACTTAGTTTGCATGCGTTTGCATCGATTCATTTATCGATGTGAATATAAAAAATATATATACTACGCAAAACGCAAACAGCATAGGTGAATTTTGTTGAAATATTGAGATTTGTATCCATTTTCAAAATGGTTTTACCTCGTTTTTATTAACTCGCCTTCTTGTTTATGTCTGTTATGTTTATGTGTTTGGATCGAATTTAGTAATGGATTTTAAACTAACTTCCCAATGAGCTAGAGACGTGGAAATTTGAACCTAGTTTAGAATCGAATTCCAATGTAAGAATATGAAAAAGAACGTGGCTATATTAAAAAAATAATGCATGTTTTTTAAACAACATAAAATTAGAACTCATGATAAAAAATAAAAAATTTAATAGTTAAATTAAAATATATATGAAAATATATATTAGAGTCGAGTACTATTACAATTTTAGTACTATTTCTGAGCCGTGGTAGCTCAGATGGTTAGCGCTTGCTGTAAGCTTCACAGTACTCGAGCAACCCGGGTTCGATCGCCGCCGGCACCAATGAAATTGTTAATTGCAATTTTAAGTGCTGATTTACCACGTGCTCGGCGGTGAAGGAAAACATCGTGAGGAAACCTGCATGTCTGAGGAATAAGTAAAAAAATATTTCGAAGACATGTGAAGTTCGCCAACAAGCATTGGGGCAGCGCGGCGGACATTTCCTTGCCCTAAAAACCCTGTCAGAAATGAGAGGACACAGGCCTCCTCCCAGCAGTGGGACGTAAATAGGCTGCAACTTTACTTTACTTTTACTATTACCATTTCAGCCTATCAAAAGTCCACCACTGAACATAGGCCTCTATGGATTGCATCATAGGAGAAATATTTTGCATAGTTGCTACGCCTAGCAAGCGGATTTCCAACCGCGGTTTTTATTTTTTTCAGCTCTATCAAAAAGACGCTGCTGACCATCTCTTGGTCCAGTTTACCTTAGTCGCCACAATACTACTCACTCGTCGGTAAAGAAAAATATCTTTAAAAAATCTGCAAAACTGAGAAATAATCTATTATTGGAAAATCTAAAATATATCAACAACGTGGCGAGGTGATATCAATGTGATAGAGCCATGTCGTAGGTGTTTTATAGTTGTAGCAAAAGGACCACGCTCTCACAGAATACCAGCATAAAATAGTAGAGAACCGAAGACCCTTTTTACTGGAAACAAGGCATTCGATCTTAGTCCTCAAGGGTGACAATGCTTCTGAATTTTGAATTTTAATCAAGGTTAGTTATACATGTCTATTAGCTAAAGCATCTACTTACCATCAGGTGTATTGTGCGCTTGTTTGTCACCCTTATTCTAAAAATAACAACTAGTAAAGCAGTAAGACGGACTTACTTCTCTACGATCCTCTCATAAATAGTAGATCTGCGCCCAGAAATTTGACACGTGTTTAAATTATATATTTTTTTCATTATCATCATCATCATTATCATATCCTCTATTTATCTCCCATATTTTAAATCTATTGCTGAATAACAGGTCCTTTATATATAACATTCTCAAGTAATATCACAAAGAACTCTCCTAAGTCAACTTTTTTTACGTGGTAGAGCCATGCTGCAGCTATACTAGTAGTATAGTTGTAGCACGAATGGGTCGGCTCGACCGGGGAAGGACCACGCTCTCACAGAATACCAGCGTAAAATAGCAGCTTAACACTGCTGTGTTTCGTATGGTGAGTGTAGAGAACCGGAGACCCTTTTACTGGAAAAATGGCATTCCAACTTAGTCCTCAGGAATGATAACGCATCTGCATTTTGATTCTTTATTGCGGATAAATTTAGATGTCTATGGGTCACAGTAACCACTTACTATTAGGTGGACTGTGTGCTCGTTTGTCACCCTAATCCTATAAAAAAAAAAACTGCATCCATAAATTTCCTGTGTGGCTGCGCTGTCGTCCCTCTACAAGCGAAACACATCGAGACCTAAATCGCGCTATCAAAGTTGCGAAGTAAAAGCAGTATATATAGAATAACTCCAAACTACCATTCGAAGCGTTGGCCACTTCCCGGGCAGGGCACCCCTTTTCCTTTCACGGCCACAGTGGTGACCACCAGACGTGATATGAACACGCAACCAACAACCTTCAACAAAACTACAACTTCAAGCCTTCATCATTATCCTCAAGAACCCCTACCATTCACTCCCAAGAATCGTCTTCTACAGTCTTCAGCTCCTGCAAGCCAGTCCAACTTGTCTTCATCTCGACTCACCGCAGATTTATAAGGCAGACTTCTGGCACTTGCTCCGGCTCATTGTCCTCACCGGCATTACTTGCAAGTGCGTAGTATGGCATGCATTACACACCGGCATATCGTTCGCACCGGCGTACCTTGCCCTTACATACACAGCATGCATTCCCCACCGGCATTAAGGACGCACCGGCAATCGGACTGCACTATCGACCTCCGGTCTGAGCAGGGGGGTGATGTGGCGGCAATTTTATCGCGCCACAAGCGAAATACATTGAAGCCTAAATCGCGCTATCAAATTTTCGAAATAAAAACAGTATATATAGAATAACTCTGAACTACCACTCGGAGCGTTGGCCGCTCCCCGGGCAGATCACCTTGTCCGCCGGGAGATCTCCCCTTTTCCTTTCACGGCCACACCTGCACCTCTTACGAGGTCGGTTTACCTAGTGGAAGGCCATAAATATATAAAATACTATTTTTACTTTACTTTAATCTTACTTTTAAATAAAAAAAAAGCTAGTATCTCGTTAAAGTAATGAGAAGCAAGGATCTCAGACTTGTATGGATATCTTATCACCCTGTATCAATATATATGTTAACCAATCTCAAATATTATTCAATTTTAGGATTGATCAGGTCGACGAAACTAAAGCTGTGGTTCAAGTTCAATTAGAGTATTACGACATAGTTGGAAGGATGAAATGTAAACGAATTACCCTTAAACACCGTGGACGTGATACCGTTACCGCTGCGTACACTGCTTCCCAAACTACACGGATAACTTCACTTAATGTGAAATTATCGAACATTATTCATTATTAATAATGAATGTAAAGTGTCCTGTGGTGACAGTGTAAGAGAATGCGTCACCCCATTCCGTGCCATAAGTGCCACGTAGAGATGACTACAAAAAATGGCTTTCGTGATATGGCGGTATAAAACTTTTATTAATACTAGATAAAATTAGAAAAGATTGGCAAGAGTAGTGTCCAAAGCGCCGCATATCTTGTTCCATTATCATGACAGATGATTTCTTAGTGATACATGTGTGATTTCATAGTGATACATGTGTGATTTCATAGTGATACATGTGTGATTTCATAGTGATACATGTGTGATTTCATAGTGAGAGTGCTTCACAGCCAAGTCTTTAACAAACAAAGTTAAGAATGTCTCTGTAACAAAATTAAAATGACATGGACTACAATAAATAACTAAACTGGCAAGGTAGTAATTTAAAAATAATTTAACAAAACCAAATCAAGATGTTGAAACGGTTTAAGGAAATATTTTACCAACATTTCGATCTTAACTATAAATTCACTGAATTTGATTTCTTATATTTACGCGAATACTACACATTTTTTTATAGAATAAGGATGACAAACGAGCACACAGTCCACCTGATGGTAAGTGGTTGCTGTGGCTCATAGACATCTACATCTATCCTCGTTTACGAATCAAAATGCAGATGCTTTGTCACCCGTGAGGTCTAAGACGGACTGCCTCTTTCCAGTCAAGAGGATCTCCGGTTCTCTACACTCACCATACGAAACACAGCAGCATTAAGCTGCTATTTTACGCTGGTATTCTGTGAGATCGTGGTACTTCCCCGGTCGAGCCGACCCATTCGTGCTACAACTATACTATTAATATAGCTGCAGCGTGGCTCTACCACGTAAAGAAATACGTGGTAGAGCCTACACATTGAATAAAAAACAAAGTAAACGTGATCCCTAAAAATAGTTTTATTCAATCACTGCATTTGCGCCAAAAAATGTAAATGTACAAAAGAATCTGCATTTCATAAGTTATTATGAGAATACATTGTAAAATATTTCAAAACTATTAACATTACAAAAACCGCAGCTCCGATTTGTTATTATTTTATTTTCAATACTAGTATCAAACCGGGTGTGTTTACTGATTTAAGTTACCTTACACTTACCCTCACCCTTAAATTTAACAGTACATTAGACACCGCTAATTCAAAACCTATTTGTGTACTGCCAACACATAGCAAAATGTTAACTTTTTAACGTAAATAAATTGCTGTATAAAAAGCAGTTAAGTTTTACAAGCGGTCGCTCGACAACCGACACCGGTGTCGATGTGAATAAATATATTTTCTGTGCATGGGAGAATTCATTACATAATCATTACAGCCTTTCACAAGTCCACTGCTGAACATAGGCCTCCCCTAAGGAATGCCACAAAGCACGGTGCTGAGCCACCTGCATCCATCGACTTCCTGCACATCTCACCAGGTCGTCACTCCATCTAGTGGGGGGACGCCCAACACTTCGCCTTCCGGTACGAGGCTGCCACTCGAGAACCTTTTTTCCCCATCGGTTGTCGGTTCTTTGAGCTATATGGCCGGCCCATTGCCACTTCAGCTTACTAATCTGTTGGGCTATGTCGGTCACTCTGGTTCTACTGCGGATATCCTCATTTCTGAGTTTATCACGCAGAGAAACTCCGAGCATAGCCCTCTCCATAGCTCGCTGAGCGACCTTGAGCTTTCTCATCGGGCCAGCAGTGAAGAACCACGTCTCAGTTCCGTATGTCATCACTGGCAACACGCATTGGTTGTACAGTCTCGTTTTCAAGTTTTCAGGTATACCTGACGAGAAGATGTGCCGTAATTTCCCGAAAGCTGCCTAACCGAGTTGAATCCGTCGATTGACCTCTCGGTCGAAGTTGGACTTACCTAGTCGGACTATTTGTCCCAGGTAAACATACTCGTCAACAACTTCGAGCTTAGTGCTCCCAACAATTACCGGCATAGGTGTGACATGGACATTAAACATGATCTTTGCTTTGTCCATGTTCATCTTAAAACCTATCCGTTGGGAAACACTATTGAGGTCATTGAACATAGTGCTTAAATCCTCCAGCGATTTTGTCATGAGAACTATATCGTCGGCAAATCGAAGGTGAGTGATGTACTCGCTATTGATGTTGATACCGTATCCTTTCCAGTCCAGAAGCTTGAAAACGTCTTCCAATGCAGCGGTAAAGATATTCGGGGATATGACGTCACCCTGTCTTACACCTTTCTGCAGTTGGATAGGTTTCGTACTCTGATTCTGTACTCGGATAGCCATCGTAGCTCTAATGTACAAGTACTACAGCACTTCGATATACCGACAGTCAACTTGACACCGCTGAAGGGACTGCAGCATCGCCCAAATTTCGACGGTATTAAAGGCTTTCTCATAGTCCACATACGCCAGATATAGTGGCAAATTGTACTTCTCGGACTTCTGTACAATTTGTCGAAGGGTATGTATGTAGTCTATGGTGCTAAAGCCTTTTCAGAAACCGGCTTGTTCGGGAGGCTGGAAGTCGTCAAGTCTGCGCGCGAGACGATTCGTAATGACTCTCGAAAACAGCACGTAGACGCGGCTCAGAAGGGAATAATCTGTAGTTCTTCAAGAGAGCGTTGTCACCTTTCTTGAAGAACAAGACCACCGCACCTCTACTCCACGCCTCCGGTGTAATGCCATCATCGAGGACGGAATTAAAGAGCTTCTGAAGGACTTCAAGTAAAGGTTTTCCACCCGCTTTCAGAAGCTCCGCTGTAATTCCATCCTCGCCTGGGGCCTTGCTGTTTTTAAGGTGTTGGGGAGCCATTCTAATCTGGCTCACACTTGCGCGTGGTTCCAACGATGATGTGTACAGCTGCCCATAGAACCTCTTAATCTCATTCAAAATCTCAGGTGTCCCGGAAACGACGCTGCCACACTCGGTCTTCAGCTCCGACAATTGGCTCTTTCTGGCAGACAGATCTCTAGCAATGACTTTGGAGCCCTGGTTCCGCTCGATCGCTTCTTCAATACGAGCAGGATTAAAGTTGCGTAAATCCCACCGCATGCATTTGGAGATCTGTCTGTTCAGTTGCCTGTAAGCTGTCAAATCTACTGAAGGCTGCAGCTTCATATCCCGTCTAACAGCCATGAGATTAAGAGTGTGATCGGAGAGTTTTTGTGTTCTTCTGCGGCGGGTCTTGCAAAACTTAGCTCCGACCGCATGGACAGTTTCCACGAGCTTGTCATTCATATCGTCCACTGCATTGCAATCTTCTAGACACTGAAAACGGTTTTGTAGCTCGAGCTGAAAGCTTTCGGGACTTTGGATTAGAGCACGAGGGGGACGGAGCGTTGACTTCATCAGACGTGACCTCTCCAATTTAATGTTTAGGTTTAGTGTGCCTCTAACCATTCGGTGATCGCTGCTGATTTTCATCCTCACGATCACTGAGACATCACTGAACAGTTGTCGTCTGGTCGACATAATGAAGTCAATGTCATTTTTTTGAACCGTCTGGGCTCGACCAGTTCCACTTCCTGTGGGGCCGCTTCTGAAGAAAGAGTTCATCTTAAAGAGGCCAGTTGCTGGCCCCTTGGGTTCCGTTGCCCTATTCCAAATTTCCCTACTTTCAGCTCACCGTTCTCTCTTGTGCCTAGTTTTGCGTTGAAGTCTCCCATTAACGTCTCCCACGGTTGTGTTTTGGAGTCGTTAAATCTCACGAGATTGGCATCGCCCCATTCGGAGATTGCCTGTAGTGTGAGACTAACATGCTTAACAAATCTCTTTCTGACTGGATTTGATCCTGACTGGCCCGGGCACTTGGTTGGTATCTCTCCACAATTGTGCTGTCGTCTGCATACCCATAGATACCGGGAATGAGCAGATGATTTATATGCAGCAGGAAGAAAGTTGCGGAGAGAACGATGCCCTGAGGAACACCGGCGTTAGTCATCACAGTATCGGATGAGCAGCCATCGACGACGACCCGTAGAGACCGTTCACTCAGAAAGTCCTTCATCCAGACAATCAGGCTAGGGGATGAGCTGTACGTTGGAAGCTTGCCTAGTAGACTAGCGTGCCAAACTCTGTCAAAGGCCTTCGAAACATTGAGGGAAACAGCAAGTGCTTCACCAGTGTTTTCGAGGGCTTCGTCTCACATATGGGGTGAGTGGTATGCGACTAGAAGTTCCCCAGTTGATCGATTTCGTCGAAACTCGTACTGGCGATCACTGAGGAAATCATTTTGCTCTAGGTATGCCATGAGGTGGGCGTTCAATATACGCTCCATAATCTTGCAGAGTATGGAGGTAATTTAAATTGGCCGATAGTTGGCAGGGTCGGTACGGCTACCATTTTTAGGAACAGGCTGCACATTGGCCAGCTTCCAAGATATGGGCACTATTCCCGTCCTGAATGAGAGGCGGGACAAACGTGTCAACACAGGAGACTACTGAGGTGCACATACCTTTAGAACTATAACTGGTAAACCATCAGGTCCACTAGCTTTGTTCACGTCTAGACTTCGCAAGATTTTACGAACCTCCTTGTTGGTGACACGGACCTCTGACATAGAGGTACCGCAGTGAGGTAATTGAGATGGTACGCTGTTGCTACTGTCCAGACGCTACTAATTGACTTGCATTTTACTACTCACACTCGTAGGATGATAGACTTCTATCCAACAAAATCGAAAAGAGATTATCCATGGCCTT
Source organism: Parnassius mnemosyne (assembly GCA_963668995.1). NCBI lineage: Eukaryota > Metazoa > Arthropoda > Insecta > Lepidoptera > Papilionidae > Parnassius > Parnassius mnemosyne. The sequence continues at coordinate 16,851,857 of CAVLGL010000083.1, forward strand.
ACGTGCCTTCTGAGGTACTGAGGTGAAACACCGCCAACTTCCTGACTCTGAGCTGCTACTGCGAATTAGTTCACAGAAGAACCCAATAACTGATTTTGTCTATATCGGAATTCGAACATAAAACCGCAATATCAGCAATCACGTTTGCGACCGTTAGAACAACGAGGCAGTGAGAAAAAAGAATTATAAAAAGAGAGCGCTAGATACTAGTGACCAGTAGGCATTTGTACAGTTATTCATTTGTTTCGTTTAATAATTATTATGATGATTAAAAATATCTTTCATTTCATAAATAAACTGATTTTTGCGATATATAAATTACGAGAAATTTATATTTTTAACGAGAATATTTTGAAATAGAAAAACATGTCAATATTTTCTTTACCTTATTTAACCATACCGCGAACCTTTCAACCTTACGCTTGTATATCGCCACAGTGAAATTTTGTATATTATGCTTTACAAAATTAAAATAAATATTTAAAACAAAACCTTTTCTACTCAGTGCAGGAGTATTTAAATAAAAAATAACTCTATTATGTATTTTTATATTTTTTTTCTAGGTTCTAAGTATATTTTACATTTTACGTATATAACCAGTTTCCTCGTCAAATTTGCAGTGCCTGAAAAGGGCGTCTAAACTGTAAGCACATCTTTAATTTAAGACTAATTATGTACACTTAGATTGCAAATATATGATATGATTTGATTTGATTTGAAAATATACAAATATTTTGATTTGCATACTAAACATACATTGTACAAAATTAATAATCAAAGCAGTACGAACGACTTCAAAGAGCACGTCGTAAGTGACACAGTGACAGTTATTATAGAATATTTTTTCACCAAGGTAGCATGTGTAATATACCTAATTTTGAAAACTAAAAATAATGTAATACACCTAATATGAAAAACTAAAAATAACATTGAACAGATTTTTTATTAAATTTAAATAACATGATAGTTCTGAAAGTCATTTATGCTTTTCCCATAGGTTCGGAAATATCATATAATAATATAATATAATATCATCAATAGAAGAACGAGCAAGAACCACTGGTACTTTTTAAAATATTAATCAACAACATAGTATGTTGTACAATTGAATATAAAAACAATTAGCAACAGCATGGTATATAACATCTCATTCCCCATTCTCAGAGGTCATTAACAATACCTTTGCACTGGTAACACTCGGTCTGAAGGACATTATTTTTAATACAATATCTTAATATAAAAAATACAGATCATTTTATTTTGGTTTTAAAATTATATGTAATGCGGTGGTTTAGTTAAGTTTGAGGTTTTGCTTTTTATTCTATTGTATTGTTATTTAATTCTCACTCATACCCAAATATATTATTGTGATTTGTTGTCCAAATTAAATCAAAGTCATATAAAACCACGGGATGAGAAAGTCCACCAAAAAATATTTTGGAAGAATAAATACAACATATTTGTTGTCTTAATTCGAAATAGGAGTAAGAGTCTATCTTAACCAACGTGTAGCTTTGTAGTCAGCGTATCTAATTATATGACTGTAGTCATGATGAATATATCGCTGTATAGGCAACTGTCAAAACAACTTTGTCTTATCAATAGTCGGGATTTGAAATCACTAACCGTTTGTATCATAGGCGTCTTTTGCGTTTCTTCGTTCTGCCTCTGCATTGAGATGCACGAAATACCGTAAACTAGTAAAATAAATTTTAAAATTACATTGAAGATTTTATAATGTAGGGAAATAATTACACTTTAATAAGTGTCATTAATATTACCTGCGGAGAGGGATGCAGTTGGTAATAAATTTAAGAGCTCAGCGAATAACTTTCGTTAAAAATATCATTTTATTATTATTATTCACGAATAGGGCGTTATGGGGATTCCACTGGCCAAACACTAAATTGCCCTGTTACAGTGTTGAAAATGAAAAGACCCATAACAAAAATAATACAAAAACTTAAATTAAAACATATATATTACTTTAAAAATTGCTTGCACAAATGAGATACAAAAACATTTAGAAAAATCTTATTTTGTGTTTTAGTTAATAATCATCTTCATCATTACAGGCCCTCATAAGTCCACTGCTGAAGTAGGCTTAAGATAGGTTGTAACAAATGATTGACTAATGAATAAATATTTTAAAAGAACAGATAGATTAATAGGTGAAGGAGCCCTTTCCTGCCTATGTCCATCTTGGTAAGTACCACTCTTATGCCATTCTCTAACACTACGTAAGTAGCGGTGTACTGCATTTTTCCAGTTTAAAGAGTAATGCTACCAAAACACGTTTAACAGGTGATATCAAAACTTTTTTGTCTTGAAATTGCCTCCACTTATCCAACTGTAGTTACCACTTAGTCTAAAGATTACTCAAAGTATACAAAAAAAATTTAGAGCGTACTATCCAAGAAAGCAAAAGTAATCTTGGTAACACCGAGCTAAGTAGTGAAGAATAGTAATTTATAGATTTTCGTATTTTAGATAAAGTTGTATTTAATTATGTTTATTATGAATTATTTATTTATTTATTATATTACGATTAAAGCCTATTAAAAACCCATTGCTGAACATAAACCTTCCCATAGGTTCCACGCATGGCAATATTATTCTTTTTAAGTTAAGGTTAGCTATTGATATTTTTTATTCAGTTATCAAGTTCCCTTTCCCTTTCAGTTTCCTTTTGTCGCTTCTTACAACACCCACAAGATAGTTTATTGTTATTATTATTAATTATATTAATTTATTTAATTTCAAGTGTATTTAAATAAGATTTACTAATATTTATACTATGTTCCTTATTGTTCCGTATCCTTTCTATACCATATTCTTTGTCAGTTATGGAAATAACTAAGGTTCAATTTAGCCAATACTTATTTACATTATTGAAACCATTTTATTGAAAATTTTGTAACACATAATTTACTAAAAGATGACTCAGAATTACTTTATAAAGAACGCAAATAGTTAGACGTCTATTAAGTCTCAACATTTCAAAGCGAAGTTCTACTCGATGAATATTTCGTCCATTTATCAAAGTTTGACCGTCGCTGACGCGCGAGCGTCCTGTCCTATATAAAAGTGCGTTTCAGAACAACAGTTAGTATTCTCGACGCAACTGGTGGTACACGCAGAGGTAAGTCACGTGTTCTCACTTTCCCTTCGATATTCTTAGTAACGTTTCGAGTGTTAATTTAAATGTACATCTTTTATTTAATGGAGTAAATAAATTTGAGTATTATTAAAAAATAATATTTAAATATAAAATTGATAAAGCAAAGTTAAGTTTTACACTGTGTATATTTATATGATTTACACTTTTATTAAATTAATTTAATATTATAGTATCTAAAAACAATAAATGCCCACCTACTAATATAACTTATTTTTTTTAAAAAAATATTTTTTTTAATAAATAAGCTGATGATTTCATTTATTTTTGTATATTAGTAAATTCTAGTTTAACTTATATTAGTATGTTCTTTTAATTCAATTAATATTCCTAGAATAATATACTTTTCTTTTTACTCATTATAATGTAGTCCATTATTATAGCCCACAATATTTGTTTATTAATTTTGAAACATTAAATATTTATTGATATAAAACCGATCTATAAAAACCCCTTAAACCAAAATGAAGCTATTGTATGCGAGAAAAGAAAATTTTTCAGGCTTTCTAAAAAATTTCACGTAAACAGTATAAAAGAGCTTTTTAAAAAAGCTTTTAAATCAGTTTGCATTATTTAACATGTTACTTTAGCAAGTCATTACTTAACTATAAATTAGGTCCGGCAAATTCCTCATTCCTATAAGAATCATTAATAACGCAGTAACGTAGAAATTATCGCTTTTCCGGAAAGTTATATCATATGTTTTTTTCTTTATAAATTAAGGGTGACATACAAGCACACACCTGATGGTAAGTGGACGTTGTGGCCATAGACATGTTTTTTCATAGGATAGGGTGACAAACGAGCATACAGTCCACCTGATGGTAAGTGGTTGCTGTGGCCCATAGACATCTACATCTATCCTCGTTTGCGAATCAAAATGCAGATGCGTTGTCAGCCGTGAGGAATAAGATGGAATGCCTCTTTGCCAGTAAAAAAGATCGCCGGTTCTCTGCTATTTTATGCTGGTATTCTGTGAGAGCGTGGTCCTTCCCCGGTCGAGCTGACCTATTCGTGCTACAACTATACTACCAGTATAGCTGCAGCATGGCTATACCACGTATAAAATGTACATATCCTCGATTAAGACTCAAAATGTTACCCCTGAGAACTATAACCATGCTGCAGCTATATCCTTTTTACTGGAAACGAGGGATTCCATCTTAGTCCTCACGGGTGACAACGAATCTGCATTTTGATTCTTAATCGAGGATATATGTAGACGTTTTTGCGTCGTATCGCTTGCCACCCTTATTCTATAAAAAATGGTAGAGCCACCGCAGTTATATAATGGTTGAAGCACGAATTGGTCAGATCAACCGGAGAACGACCCTACTCTCACAGAATATTGGCGTAAAACAACAACTTAAGGTTGCTGTGTTTCATATGGTGAGTGTAGAAAACTGGAGACCCTTTTTACTGGAAACGAGGCATTCTATCTTAGTCCTCAGGGGTGACAACGCATCTGCATTTTGATTCTTAGTTGAAAATAGATGAAGATGTCTATGGGCAACAGAATCCATATGCCATCATGGATTGTGTACTCGTTTTTACCCTTTTTCTATAAAAAAAAAACTATTTTCTAAAGTTCTTATAATATATCTACGGATTTGAATATTTAAACTTATCAGCTTATCACAAACAAATGGAGAGCTTATGAATATCTGGTAGTATTCTAAACATTCGGTTTTTTTTGTACGAATTTCTAATAATTACCAAATACTATTACGAAAAAAAAACATTTTGAGGCCATTTAAAATTCGCCGACACGCACCGGAGCAACGAAGAAGACCTGTACCTTGCTTTGGGACGTATATAGGCTGTACTGTAACTTATATATCATTTGTAAAAATCCTCGTGGTTATCGATCTTACTTAAAAATACGTAACCAACTTAATGTAAAAACATAATATAATAAATAAATGATATAATGAATAAATATAAGATTAATATAAATTATTATTTAAATTATACACAGAGAGTAGTAAAGATATACAGGAATAATATAGGAAGATTTGTTTAACTATAAAACACACCTTAAAACATTATGCAATCAATATATATGAATTTAAATAAATGCATGGTCTTAAGTTAAGTGCTTTTATCAAGTTTCCGTGTATAACGTGAAGAATAAAGTGTATCATCATCATCAGTACAAGTACAAGTTTGCAAGTCCACCTCTAAACGTAAAACTCCTTCTAGTAATGCCATAAATATTTTTAATTAATAATATTTATTAATTTACTTTTTTATACTTTATTGTACACCTTAATAAAACGGTTACAAAGGACGGACTCAATGCCTTTTAGTATTCTCTCCCAGCCAACCCGGGACGTGTGGAAATAATGTGATAGGTGCCAAAAAATAAACCACATTTATAGTAAATAAAAAAATACTAATCATATATAATATATATATATTTTAAATACTACAATACACAATATTTTGTTTGTTCTGCATATCTATTTTGCAAAAAATGTCTAAATATGTAAGAACTTATACATCAGACAAATTTACATCCTCATTTCTCTTTTGTAATAAATCCCGTTTTGCAAATGTCGATTCAAAGTGTTGTCTACTCCACTCAGACTCTACTTATACGATAAAGGTGCTGAAATAAAAATATCTTACACACAATAGAGCAGTGGTAGCTCAGGAACTAAACGCTCGCGGTAAATTTCTCTATACGCGAGCTACTCGGGTTCAATCCCCGTCGGCAACAATACAATTGTTAATTGAAATTTTAAGTGCTGATTTACTACGTGCTCAGTAGTGAAGGAAAAACTCGTTAGGAAACCTGCATGTCTCAGAAATTAGAAAAAATATTTCGAAGTCATGTGAAGTTCGCCAACACGCACTGACGAAACGCGGTGGATATCCTTGCCCTAAAACCCTCTCATTTCTGAGAAGAGGCCTATGCGCAACAGTGGGACTTGTATATAGGCTCTAAATTTAACACACATTTAAGTATAGAGAAAATATTTATAGGACTCGTTTTCTGCCTAGAAACCCTAGGTATCAACCCTGGCCTATTCCTCCTGCGAAGCAGCAGTTCATTTACTGCTGTTTTCTAGTTTATTAGAAAGTTCGAAAGATCATTATATTCTCCTCTAATAGTTTATTTCTTTATTTAGACAAACTCTTATTAAAAAAAATCGCAACATTTTGTTTTGTCTCCCAGGGTCCTATATCCTCTTTAATATAAAGCTAATATAAGCTGCCTTATGCATATGTAAATATTTAGATTTTGTTAATAAGCTTAAACTTCTTTAAAACCAACTTAATTACAACTATTTAAAAAATCTTTTATTTACTGCTGTTTTAGCAAACGGTATAGCAAAGCTAACTTAGACAGATCGTAATACTCTTCTCTAATAGTATATTTCTTTATTTAGATCAACTTATTTTAAAAAAAAAATCACTACATTTTGCTTTGTCTCGCCGAGTCCAATATCCCCTTTAATATAAGGCTCCTTATTCTTCATTACTTCAATAAAAGACATCCTATTGGAGTACTGACCGTTTGTATTTCAGGTTTTTCGGATAATGAATACTCAAAGAATTGTATTTCAAGTTATAATATACTAAACCTGCTTAGCACAAATATGCTTAGTTATGGTAACGACCTCAATTGTATGCGGTGTGAATATTCACCCAAAATACTGAACCCAATTCGCAAAAGACTGCTTATTGGGGAGGAGTATAACCATAAATAAATAGTATTATTTGCTGATGATACTTCCTTGATTTGTAAACTTAAACGTTGATTTGTAAATTTAAATGCGACAAAGTGAATAATGCTATATCAAAATTAATGTTAATAATCTACATTTAAACTCAAATAAAACTAAATGTATTAAATTTACAACATTAAATGTTAAAAATCTGAATACAAATGTGTTTTTAAATAGGGAATAACTGAGCTCTGTTGAATCCTCTGTTTATCTTGGCATCACTTTCGACGCAATGCTTCAGTGGGGCCCCCATATATCCAAACTAGTATAAAGGGTCTACGTACATCCATAATATGAAGTCAACGAATACATATATACTTGGGGTTGGGTTCACGAGCTTGGTTGTGATCGCCCCAGTGTTTCTAATGCAGTATCCACGCTTTTCTTCAATATTGCAAAATGCTAAAATTTTGTGTATATCTTGCGCAGTAAAAGAAATCCATAATATTTTAATATTCTATTGTGTGGTAGCTTTTATTGTTGTATATTTTATCCTGTAGATGTTATAATATGTGATTGAAATACGTCAGAAATGGCTCACGGCCTTCATTAGATAGCGAATCACCATCCACCGGGACACTACCTCGTATATCAACATATAAATTACCCCGATAGGCGACGGTAAACAGCGTCAACTGAAGTACTGATCATCATTCCGTCTACCAAGCAATGCTTTATTTTTATTTATTTATTTTATATAATATTTATTTTATTTCATTCCTATGGCTTACTAATAGTCGACTTACACAATGCCAATCTTAAATAACAGAAAAGTTTCTTAACCCTTTCGCGGTCCCGTGCACTACATATAGGTACATTGCTATTGTCTTACTATTGTGTCTGAAAACTGGACAGTGAAAGTGTTAAGCTAAGTGTAGTGACTTCTTACTAGTAAACACAGCATGCACTATAATATTAATTTAAGTAGGTTTTGATTTTACTAACTAAAGTATACAATTTAAAAAAAACGAACGTAGTTTATCCGTATCATAATAGAAAACACAAGCTGGTTGCATGAAATTAAGTAGTAGCCATACTGTCGATAATCTTTTTATGGAAACTGTAAGTGGAATCGAAGTTTGCATCAACTATGTGTTTCTAGATATTTAGCAGCTTACACACTCTGCATAATGGAGAGTTGGAGCCAAGAACGATTCTGCGAGTTGGTGGTCTCAGTGGTGCTATCGAATATCTTGAAGGAGCGCTAAATTCAAACGCGTTCAGTAACTGTGGGCAACTAGTTCTATTGTTGTTGAAAATTTTGTACAAAAAGGATATGTACGTTAGCTCCCTACGTTTATCCAAGAGTAACATTGTGAAAAATTTAAGCCTATCCGCATATGAGAAATCTCTTTTTGGTTTACCAATTAATCATGCCAAATGCCACAGAAACCGCTTCTGATTACGCTCAATGCGTAGATTGTGAGGACTAAGATAGAATAAGGTTGACAAACGAGCACACAGCCCACCTGATGGTAAGTGGATGCCATGGGCCAAAGACATCTACACATGTTTTTAATTAAGAATCAAAATGCAGATACGTTGTCACACCCGAGGATCTTAAGATTGAATACCTCGTTTACAGTAAAAGGGTTTCTGGTCCTCTACACTCATTATACGAAACACAGCAGCATAGGCTACTATTTTACACTGGTGTTCTGTGAAAACGTGGTTCTTCCCAGATTGAGCCGACCCATTTCTTTTATCTCAGGATGAGATAATGAAGAGCGCTTTGACTCCTTAATAAAACATCAGAGTGAGTATCAGCGCTCCATACCAGGTTCATCGGGGACGATATGTGTAAATAATAATGATAACAGTAAGGACTCATTATTTTCACCTACACTCTATGACAGTATTAACTTAAAAAGTAATTTAAATATTAAAAAAATAAAGTTATTACGTATTGTGATGGCATGGGAAAAAATTTGGGTATGATATTAAATAACTGTTTAAAAGGACATCTGGTTAGTAATTATTGCATGCCTGGAGCATTTTTTAGTCATATAATGAATAAAGTTTTAACTAGTAAGTTTTGCCCTAATAGCACATTAATAATTGTTGTTGGGAGAAGAGGCAATGTAAACAAAACTCAATTATTAAAATATATTGATTATATAAATACTTTAAATGTACATAAAATTATCTTGTTTACTTTGCCTTACATACAGGGTTGGCCACAGGAAAATAAAATAAGATACAATTTAAATTTATTAATGAACTAGCGGTGCCCCGCGACTTCGCCCGCGTGGAATTTACTACGATTTCATGGATATCAATATTTTTTGCGCGGGACCCTAATTTTGTTTTTGAGTAATGTTACCACCTTATAAATTTTGACAAATATTGACATTAATATTTATACGATATTAACGTCACTCAATTGTTTTGCGTTCCCGGAACCCCTCCACTAACACTTAAACTTTATGATATGGTATTAAAGTTGAAATTGAATTTTAAGTATTATTACGAATCTTTTGTATGGGAATATAGAAAAGTGTTGTTTTAGACTTTTTCAGACAATTTTTTAAATTTTTCTCTCCGTAAGAACAATCTTCGTACTTCAAGGAATATTATAAAAAAAGAATTAGCGAAATCGGTTCAGCTGTTCTCGAGATTTGCGCTTAGCAACACATTTAGCGATTCATTTTTATATTATAAATAACTTTTCATATAATAACAATTTAAACTTGACATTTAATTGTTGTCATTAATTATAATTATAATTAATTAGAATTAATTTTATAGACATATAACAAATTAATAAAGAAAATTTTGACTAGAGATAAGTATCACCTATCCAAATATAATTTAAGACAGCAAATGTGCTATCTTATTGTTTATATATTAACTCAGCCAAGGTCTTGGCTACACAGACATATGCTTCTATTGAGCAGTCTAATGACTTAATATGTAATTTGGAATCAGTTCCAAGTAATTTAAATGAGAAAATGAGACAGTAGAAGTAATCTCTAGCAGTTATAATCATTTAAATAATTTAGAACGTAGTTTACAAATCCTTAATTTCATGATTTCACAAAGTGACAATAAAAATTGTTTACACCTGATGCATCAGAATATATAGGCATGATAGGCAAAGAGCTAGAAATTGAATTGTTCTTAAATAGCAACAATATTCATATTTTATGTATTACTGAACATTAGTAAAAAGCTTATAACTTATTCTTTAACTTCAGTAATCACCAGGTCGTCAGTTCGTTCAATAGAGAAACGGTTTTAAGAGGTGGCTCCTTAATATTAGCTAGTAAATTATTATCATGTAAAGAACGTAAAGATATTGTATGCCTCTCTCTTGAACGAACTGTAGTGCATACGTTGAGTTTGAGCTCCTCATTGTTGTGAGCGTCTACAGACACCAATGTTCTATGTATGATACTTTTGACAAAATTATGGAGGAAGTTTTTGTTAAGCTTAATAAACAGAATAAATCTATATATGTGGAGTCTTTAATATCAATTTCCTAGCTTCCTCCACCAATATTAAATTTAGATCTTTTAATTTAGTTAGATGATGAGTATCACAGAAAATAGTTCAAACAATGTTTTACCTTGTACAGTTCTTAAGCAATAGTAGGTAATTGAAAAAAGGCCTGCTTAAGGATAAGCTGCAGTTAAGCCAGTCGTTGCGTTGATTCATAATTTAAACCCAGCCGTAAGACAGCGGTTTCGTAATAACTTCTTTTCTATATAATTTATTCATTTTTAAAGCCCACAACTATCTACACAATTGCCGCCGACCTTTTAAGTTTTCTTTCAGACTTCTATTTTTATTTCCAAGTGATTTAGGAAACAAGATTAACTGAATGTTCACTGTGATGTTTTTTCTGGATATTTGTGACTATAGTCGTTCGATGGTGGATGTAAACTTAAAGCATTAAGTATCACAATACGTGGCCTTAACCATAAGGTGTATCTGGACCATGGTTCTTAAGCTTTTGTTGACGACTCAACCTTTTTAAAACACTATTTTGTGGAAATTTCTAATATTCTAACGACGACATGATACTATCTACTCGTACAAGTTATATTCTTATGTTGGTAGTATTTAATCCTAGTACTACTCTTTTCTAGATTTATCATACTCATTATGTGACAAGATTTTATATGTTTTGGGCTTATATTATTTCGGCAAAACCCTCGCAGAGACATTTCGGAACACTAACCTAAACGAACTCGAAAAATAGTTTGAAGCATTTGGCTTCGTGTGTCTGTGGTTGTAAAGACGTTTCGGTAACCTGTGTTATTTTGGATAGGCTTCAAAAGCTTAACCGGGACAAGAGGGAATAAATGGCTGAGATTGCAATCCTTCCCGTGTGGCTGTAACGGAAAACGAGATGGCTGATCGAAAGTTAAAATTAAAGCAAAACTACAGCCCTTATACGTCCCAACGCAAGGCTCAGAACTCCAATTATTTCTGAAAGAATTATGGAGCTACGTCGCGCTGCTGCTCCAATCTGTGTTTGGGGACTTCCAAATGACTTCAAAATATTTTATTGCTAATATCTAAAGACAGGGTTGATTGTTCGTATAAAATGGCTGTGAATTTGCAGAAGTCGACAAATTATATAACTTTAATACTCATCAATACAAAGAAAATTTTGACGAAATACGCTTCGTTCGTTCTGGGCACATTATATCTTGTAAAAAAGTATGTTCACTTAATTGTGACTTTCGTGATGAGAAAATGTACATCATAATATCTCAATGGAGTCTGTTCAGTGAACGCAATTAAAACACTACTGATAAACTAAACATTTTATTAAAATAATAATAATAATAATAATAATAATAATGTTTTAAATATTTCAAAGCATTCTGGCAAAACCAGCATCTGATCCTGGTAGAACGCTTAATTCCTTTTTTTTTTTGTTTTATGTGTGTCTGTGATTTTTATTAATTTGGTAGTTATGATTGTGTATATTTTTTTATTTAGATTTTAAGATTAGATACTAGACGTTAAGTTAGTTGAAAATTATTAGCAGGTTAAGATATTATGGTGGCCACTCACGGTCAGTTAAACTGAACAGTTTAACTGATGTACATCCAAAAACTGACCGTGAATGCGAAATCTTAAGTTGAAATTTTTAACTGAAGGCAACACACGGATTTTTTCGGGCGTGCTGTCAGTTAAACTGCTCAGTCGAACTGACGTACATCCAAAAACTGATCGTGAATGTGAAATCTTAAGTTAAAATTTTTAACTGACGGCAACCCACGTATTTTTCCGGGCGCACCGTAATCCGCTGGCTTCAGTTCGTTTCCATTATTGGTAAGTACATACTTTCTTAGCAGCAACTTACATTATTTGTATGCTGTTTAGATTTTATATTATTTTACATATTTAGAGAAGTTGTTTTGACGGAGAATGGAGACCAAGGTGATTGTAATGATGTCGCCTTCCTTATGGTGGACTCAGAAGGTGGGTAAAGGATCTCAGTGATGCTACTACGTAGAACTATCGTGTTTGGACTCATTTTCAAATAGGTAAACGGAGACCTAGATGATTATGATGATATCACCTTTATGTTGGTGCAATCCGAAGGTGGTATAGGATCTCAGTGATGACACTAGATAGAATGACCGCGTTTGAACTCATTTGAATGGGCTCATAAAGACCTAGGTGACTTTTATAACCTCACCTCTCTGATGGTGCAATCCGAAGGTGGGTATAGGATCTCAGTGACGGCACTAGATGAACGATCGTGTTTGAACACATTTGAAAGGGCTTATAAAGACCTAGGTGACTTTTATAACCTCACCTCTTTGTTGGTGCAATCCGAAGGTGGACGGCACTAAGTAGAATGATCGTGTTTGAACTCATTTGAAAAGGGTTTATAAAGACCTAGTTCAATGTGATTCTAATACCTTCATGATGGTGAACTAAGAAGGTGGGGCAAAAGATAAAAATAAATAATACATTTATTAAAAAAATAAAATTTACCATAATGAATAAAATTATCATAATATCTGACCCATTTCTTAAAAGTGTCTTAATACTGACCTTATCATGAATAAAAATATCTTTTGAAGTGTTAATATATATATATATATATATATATAAAAATATCTTTTGAAGTGTTAATATATATATATATATATATATACGGAACGGATTTCATTTCTCGATCGACGGGGCCGCTGCCGTGCGCGTTTAGTTGGCGTGACTCCTATAAATTAAAAATATCATTTCCTATCTATTAACTAGCTGTTTCCCGCAACTTCGCCCGCGTGAAATTTATTACGATTGGATTTCATGGGTTTTAATGTTTTTGCGCGAAACCCTAATTCTTTTTCTAAATTAAAAGTAGCCTAAGTTCCTCCTTATAATATCAGCTATCTGCCACTGAACGTCTCGTCAAAATTGGTTCAGCCGATTCGGAGATTAGCCGGAATATATAGACAGACAGACAGAAAGACAGACAAAAATTTTAAAAATTGTGTTTTTGTTATAAGTACCGTATGTACTTTCATATGTATTTAGTAAAAACTGTTATTTTGACAATACAAACAGACACTTCAATTCTATTTATTTGTATAGATATATATTAATATACAGGAAATGATTTAAAATAAGATTTAGATATTATTAAATATCATTTAATTTATCTATATATATGATATTTTATAGGAGTCACGCAAACCAAACGCCCACGGCCACGCCCCACGTTTGAACTAGGGCTGTTGACAAAATATCGATATATCGAAAAATCTATTTTATTATTTAGAAAAATCGATATTTATTTCTAATATTTTTGGACGACATATATTGTAATATAAGTTTGATATTGAAATATACATATAAGACAGTCGATATATTTTTTAAAATAATTTAATATTTTATTTTTTCACGTAAATAATTTAATCTACAACACCATCGTAAACTTAAATCCTAATCCTTGATGGACCCAATCTACTATACTTTATTTACACTATATTATGTTTTTCATTTTTCCCCAGTTTTTTATTTGCTTATTATCTTAAAAAGAAATGTAATCTTGTATAGTATATCTCTGTGATATTAAAATCACTATAATCTATTAAACTTAGTACTACTTTACTTACTGTGAGTTTTGGCAGGAGCTTGATCATCGACGGATAGTTGCTCCTGTATTATCGTTTAAATAATCGTTTGAAGTGGATTTTTATCAAAGTGATGCGATTATGTGTATTAAGTGTCTGCGTATGTAAGCTATTAGAGAAAACGACGAAATAAGTGCTTCGATGTTGATATAAGCCTCAAGTTATTTTAATCGCTTAGGCGTCTTATGATTTACTTCCGTGCTATCAGAAATAGCTGTTAAATATTTTATTTCTTCAGCTGCATCCGTAGCATCTGAATGAATTATTTCTATAATCAATCTTTTAGTGCCTAATAATCGCAGTATTGAAACAGCTGAACATATAAAACAACGATTATTTTTGAAAACTCTTACTGAAAAATATTGGTAAACATAATTATCTTATTTAAATTAAACAATAATTGCTAAGAACTAGTTACTAAGAACTTTGAGCCGTGTAACTCAGATGGCGCCCGCTGTAAATTTGACAGTACGTGAGCAACCCGAGTTCGATCCTCGACGGAACCAATGAATTGCAATTTTAAGTGCTGATTTACCGCGTACTCAGGGGTGAAGAAAAACATCGTGAGGAAACCTGCATAGCTGAGAAATAAGAAAAAAATATTTCGAAGACATGTGAAGGTCGCCAACACGCATCGGGGCAGCGCGGTGGACACTTCCTTGCCCTAAAAGCCTCTTAGAAATGAGGGGAGGCCTGTGCCCAGCAATGGGTCTTATGTAGGCTGTAACTTTAACTAAGAACTATAATCTAACATTTTAATACAGTTATAATTTAATTTGCTTAATAAATATAATAAACGAACTAAAGTAAATGACTTACGATTGGTTTTTTTTTAAATAAAGTCGATATGTCGATATTTTTTTCGATATATTGGAAATCCGATATTTTAAAAATATAAACAGCCCTAGTTTGAACTGATCAGTTGAAATGATCAGTTGAACTGATCGTGTGTGTCGAAATTATTTTGGATTAAATCCGTTTGAAGTCATCAGTTGAACTGATGTCAGTTTAACTGACCGTGAGTGGGGACCATTAGTGACATGGTTTAAAAACTAAAAACGCCGCTAAGGACAAACGGATATTAAAGTCAGTCAGTCAAAGCTCTTATGAACGTCAATATCTAGAAAGAAAGAAAGAAAGGTTTTTAAAAAAAAAAGAAACTTAAATTAATTATCGTATTTGCCTTAACTATTAACATATTCTTACTTACTACCATACCTATGTAATGTATGATATTTCTAAAGAAATAAACAATTTTTCATTTAGATTTTCATTTGTCGTATTCAACCATTTTATTGCAATTTATTTACGCCCAAGTCTGCTACACGAGTATCAATAAACTATGTAAAGGCGATCTTTACTACATTTTCGGCATTGAATTTTTGCCTATCAAAAGTTCGGAAAAAGTAAAAGAATGTCTCCAAAATATTATGATTTAATATTATGTCACCTACATTTGTGAGGTCGAAATTTTCTGAACGAAAACGATAGCACCAATAACGCACGTCGCTTGTTAGTAATGCTAGTTGAGTACGCACATCGATGTTGCCTATCGTTTGAGACACATTGTTTTGTTTTTGAAATAAAAATTGAAAAAGAAACTTTTTTATTCCTTAATATTATAATAATACTTTCTAAAAAATCTTTGTTTAATAATGTTGGCGGAGGATAAAGTTTGTATATTTTCTGGGATTTTGTTTCCGTGTATTTACTCATGTGATTTTGTTGTACAAGCGTATCACAACAACATGACTCTGTGAATACTCGTAACTGGTACTATTAGCTTGTGTTTGTTCCTGGTATTTATAGCTTCAATATACCTTTTTTTAAATTACTTATATGTTTGTGTACATACTTTACGTTATCGTGATTTATAGAGAAGTCAAAGTAATTAATTCAATTATGTCCTTAAATTTTTGCCTTAGATACTCTTTAGGTTTTAAACCATAGATTGGTCTTATGGCCCGCTTCTGCAAGTAATCTATGTGTTTATACAATATTAGTAATTTCCATACCATTATACAATGACATATTAATAATAAATGCCATCCTTATATAAATAATTCTTCTGTCTGTGTGTATGTAACTGAACTCGTCCTAAACGACTGGATCGACTGATGAAATTTTGTGTGTGGTTTAGATTCACAATTTGACTCGGTAGGTGGCGCTGTTGTCGAGACCCAGAAATCATTCGTGCGAAGCCGGGGCGGATCGTTAGTTTTTTTTTTTATAAAACTGAAGTGACAAAGGAACTTATACAGCCCACCTGATGGTAAGCGGCTAATGTGGCCCATGTATTAACTTCAAACAAAGAAGGCAACAAATACGTTGTCATCTCTGAAGACTGAGATGGTATACCTTACGGCTTGTAATTACACCAGCTTTATTTAATCTTTAGACCGGAACTTAGAACCGGAAGAAATAGGTAAGAGGATGGCACCTACAAAGATAAATCATCTAGTAAAATAGACGCATATTACAGTAACCTCGGGACTCATTGAGGTGACGGATTCTCTTACTTGTTTGTTCTACACACCCCTTAAAGTACACTGAATAGAGTTATCATATTATAATTAGTCAGTCATTTTACCATACTAACGTAGGAGGGTGATAATTTCACCAAATGATATCAACTTGTTTTGTCTTTATCTAAGCTTGTACATAAATAGAAAAGTGAAAATTCATTGATTTGAATGTTAGAAGCCTGGAAACATTTGTATTTTAACGCTACTTTTAACGCAAGTTTGATCATAAATAACTAACATCAGAAGTACCAAAATTCCAACATTTTTACATGCAAGCATAGTTTATTTATTTAAAAGTTCAAATAAGTTAATTTTGAGAAGATACATTTAGCAGTTTCTCAGCAAGCTAATCAGACGAGTTGGATACACGTATTTATTTTAAATTAAAGCCGTTATGTTGTATGTTTCGTTCTAAAACACAATATAAACTTCAATAAAGTAATTTGAGATAACAATAGCATCTTTGAAACCGAGTCGTTTAACATAAAGTAAATGCGTTAACTCATGTTCACTGACCTGAAATTGATTTTAAAACAATGATAGTTAAGACGACATAGGAAATTAACAGTTTTGTTGTAATACATTTAGTGCAAAGCAGTATAACCATAGCAATATAGCGCTAACAATAAATTTTACAGTACGAGAGCAACCTAGGTTAGATCCCCGCCGGCACCAATAAAATTGTTTATTTAATTTTAAGTGCTGATTTACCATGTGCTCGGCGATGAAGGAAACCATCGCGAGGAAACCTGAATGTCTGGAAATAAGAAAAAAATATTTCGAAGACATGTGAAGTTCGTCAACACTCATTGGGTCTGCGAGGCAAACATTTCCTTGCCCTAAAAACCTCTCAGAAATGACCGCTTTTAACTTTAATATAACCAATATTATCATTTAGAATCGTTACATTGCAATAAACATCCATAGAATCTGCATTAATATAAATAATGTAAATTCTATGATAAATGCAATTTCTAATTATGGTTTTTATTTTTTTTACCTAGTTTAAATTGTTGCTACTACTTTAAACTTTTTTACATTTATTGAATAATATGCTTGATAAGAGACGTGATAGTTTTTGGGGCTTAGCGGTCACATATCACAGTCACCGTAGTAGTAGTCGTAGTGGTAGAATATCACAGTACACAAACAACCCGGGGGCTGATCACCGTCGACGTCAATAAAATTGTTGATTGCAGTTTTATGTGCTGATTTACCATGTGTTCGGCCGTGAAGGAAACTATATTAACATAAAAATATATTATTTCAAAAAGTGAAGTCTGTCAATACGCTTGGGGTAGCGCGATGGACATTTCCTTGCCCTAAAACCGTCTTAGAAACGAGAGGAGGCCTTTACTAAAGTTTATGCTTCATACAACTAAAAGTTTTTCCCCGGACACTACTTGCATTACATACTTATATTTTATATTACATATCTTAATGTGTTTATACAACAAATAATCTTTTCAAATCGTTATTAATGAAATAATATTTATTTACGAGTATATTTTCTTTTATCAGGCACTATGCAGCGGACAGCAAAAATCGCCCTCTCAATGTGCATACTTATTTCCGCAATAGCTACCGCAACATGTAAGTATGACTAAAATGAACTGATTACACCGTTTTCTATCCTATGTTTGAATCCCATCAGGTTCAATTTTAAAAAGAAACATAAATGCCAATAATTGAATAAAACTATTTTTACGGACTTTATCGCGTTTATATGCGTAGATCGAAAAAACTGAAGGTAGCAGGGCTAACTGTGACATTGGGATGTTAAACATCTCAGCCCCCCCCCCCCCCGTGACCATGGGTTTTCTGTAAAGCACCGGGAATTAAAATAAGTAAATTAAACGCGTTACAATCAGTAAAAATAGTTTTATTCAATGTGTAGTGTTCGAGTAAATATTAGAAATCATTATGAATACCAATAATGTATGAGAATTTCCTGACAGAAAAACCCGACAATTAGTTTCGGTCCAACCGGGAATTCGAACCCATGTCCGAATATGTTCAAAACTGAACTATAATATCTATGTTATTTAGCTTTTTTATACGTAACTTGTAAGTTGCATATAAAAAGTAAGCAAAACTAACGAGCGTAATTTATTGCAACTTAGTGTAAAAGTTTACACGCTTTGAAACTAACGAAAGACGAATATTTAATAATATAAAATATTAAGGTCATGATTTACTCAGATTTTGTAGCAACAAAGGAATTGAAGAGCTCTTTATGCTACCTATTATAACAAGTCTATCATCTGCAAAACATCAAACGCTTTGTATCTACAAATTAAAGTAAGTAAAATACCAATTAAACACAAAATTCAATTACTTTTTGTAAAAAAAGCACTTAATTTAAGCAATAAAATGAATTATTGCTATTGCTATTTTTGCTAAATAAAAATAAACCTATAGCTATGGCGAAAAATCTAATAAGATTTGATTTAATTTTATAGGAAAGTAATTTGGAACGAGATAATGAAAGGCAAATTATAGAAAATAAAGATAGGAAAACGAGAATAAACTGCCGTTATTGAGTATAAACATTCGTAGCAATTGTGTAGCACGGTCGTAGCAGAATCGTAGCCGTATTGATAATGCATGCTTTTTACAAGCTGAGAATTTGCTTTTTGACATTTAACCTTCGTTGATAAATAATGCAACTGACCTTAAATAATGAAATCAAACAATTAAATTTAAAACTAAAATCATAATGAGCAAACTTCGTTAAAGGTGTGAACAGTCTGTTGACCGCAAATATTATGTAGTTGAACTTTAGTTCAAACGTCTTCTGAACTTTATTCATTACATTAAAATTTTCTATTTATTTTGATCTTTGATACTTAGAGTGATTTGATCATAATATATTGCTTATTACTTATAATATTTTGTTATTTTACGTATTTTTACAGTTTTATTTTTAAATTTTGAACGCTTATTTTGAACGTGTAGTTGGAGATGTAAGTCGGAAGGTGTAACCCGATTTTTTACGTGGTAGAGCCATGCTGCAGCTATTATAATAGTATAGTTGTAGCACGAATGGGTCGGCTCGATCGGCTAAAGACCACGCTTTCACAGAATACCAGCGTAAAATAGCAGCTTAACACTGCTGTGTTTCGTGTGGTTAGTGTAGAGAACCGGAGACCCATTTTACTGGAAAAGAGGCATCCCATCTTAGTCCTCACGGGTGACAACGCATCTGCGTTTTGATTCGCAAACGAGGGTAAATGTAGATGTCTATGAGCCACAGCAACTACTTACCATCAGGTGGACTGTGTGCTCGTTTGTCACCCTATCCTATAAAAAAAGTGTCATAAGAGGCGACGAAGTGGTTGCCAATAAGCCTGTCAAGCGTGGCTACTATGGCACTGCAATATAGGCCTTCCCATAATTACCACATAGGATGGACATCTGCCACAGTTACCATTTGTCAGCTTTCTTTATTATTTAAAGGTTATTTTCTGGAAAATGCTGCTGCCCCTCCCCTGGCTCAATTTCCCGCTGTCTATCGATTCTCTTATCGCGATTTCTCTTACTACACGGTGTGTATGTTAGGGGTTACAAATTTAATTTATAGAGCTACCAAAGAAAAAACAATCTCAAGGAATAATGTTTGTAATAATAATTATTAAATCAAATTATAATCGTTATATCGTTTATATTGTTGCCGTGTAGTGGCGGTTAAGAATATCCACTACCCGATATCTTCCCGTGGGTGTCGTAAGAGGCGACAGTGGGAAACAGGCAGGAGATCGGCAGCAGCATCTTCCTGATAACAGCAATTTTACAATAAAAACTGCGGTTGCCAACCCGCTCGCCAAGCGTGGCAGCTATGGCAAATGTCCCCGGTGGTGCCGTTATTCCTGGCTACGGTGGCGATCATGGTGACAGCGCGGCAGAGAATGCTAAGAATCTACGGTGGAGTTTCGGTTGCCACCTAAGACTACTCGACATGGCAACATACAATGCACGCACCCTGAGGACTGACGAGAAGATTGTGGAGCTGTAAGTAGAGATAGACAAGTTACGCTGGCATATTAAAGGATTATCCGAGGTCTGAAGAGAGGAGGAGGAGGACACGGCAATCCTCAAATCCAGCAATTTGTTCTATCACCGGGAGAGCAACCATCTGTCCCAACGAGGTGTCGAATTTATCGTCCACATGTCTCTCGTGAACAACGTTGTAGAGATTATGAGTGTGTCAACGAGGGTTGCGTACCTTATACTCAGAATCGGTATTCGTTGAAGGTCATACAGGTTTACGCACCAACCTCGGCATATCCCGATGAGGAGGTGGACGAAATATATGAGGATATATCTAGAGCCATGCATTGCTCCAAAACCCACTATACGGTGTTAATGGGAGACATTAATGCCAAACTAGGCACAAGAGAGAACGGTGATCTGCAGGCAGGGAAATTTGGAAAAGGGCAACGGAACCCAATGGGCCAGCAGCTCGCCGACTTCATAGAGAAAGGGGGACTCTTTATAATGAACTCTTTCTTCCAGAAGCAGCCCCACAGGTACCTGGACCTGGCCGAGCCCCGACGATTCGATAAAAAATGAGATTGACTTCATTATGATGATCAGAAAACAACTGTTCAGTGATGTCTCAGTGATCGCGAGGATGAAAACTGGTAGCGATCACCGATTGGTTAGAGGTACACTGAACCTAAACGTTGAGCTTGTGAGGTTTCGTCTAATGAAGTCAACACTCCGTCCCCCTCGTGTTCTAGTCCAAAGTCCGGAAACCTTTCAGCTCGAGTTTCAAAACCGTTTTCAGTGTCTAGAAGACTTTTTTTTTATAGGAGAGGGGGCAAACGAGCATGCGGCTCACCTGATGGTAAGTGACTACCGCCACCCATGAACAACCGCAACACCAGGGGAATTGCAGATGCGTTGCCGGCCTTTTAAAAAGGAGTACGCTCTTTTCTTGAAGGTCCCTAAGTCGTATCGGTCCGGAAAAATCGCTGATGGTAATCGATTCCACAAGGAAGTCGTGCGAGGAAGAAAACATCTTCTAAATCGCACAGTGGTGGACCGCCAATCATCCAGATGGTGTGGATGGTATCGGGAGTTCTGCGCGATGTGCGTTCATGAAATTTGGCGGCTGGGATTAATCCGAACAATTCCTCAGAGCACTCCCCATGGTAGATGCGAAAGAAAATGCAAAGAGATGCAACATCTCTTCGCAGTGCCAATGAATCGAGCCGATCGGAAAGGGCTCGGTCGTCGACGATTCGAGCCGCTCTGCGCTGGATGCGGTCAAGTGGAAGGAGCTGGTACTGGGGAGCCCCTGCCCAGAGATGGGAACAGTATTCCATGTGAGGCCGAACCTGCGTCTTGTAAAGTTGCAGGCGGTGTGCCGGCATGAAATACTGTCCCGCTCTGCTGAGCACGCCAAGCTTTTTAGAGGCCAATTTGGCCTTCTCTTCCAAGTGACCACGAAACTGCACGTCACTCGATATGTCGACTCTGAGGATACCGATACTGGCTGAAGCAAGAAGGGGAGTGCCTTGAAACTGAGGAGATACGACAAAAGGGTTCTTTTTAGCGGTAAACGCGCAAACTTGTGTCTTCTGAGGATTAAACTGGACTAGATTTAGTCGCCCCCAATCCGAGACTTTGTCCAGCAAAGACTCGACTTCAGACACAAGTTTGTTCCAGTACTCGGCGACGTTTTTCCGAGAAATATTGGTCCGGCCGGTATATAGAGCATCACCAGTGCTGTCATCCGCATAGCAATGAATGTTACCAGTTAGCAACATATCATTGATATGCAGAAGAAACAGCGTTGGTGATAGCACACAGCCTTGTGGAACACCAGCGTTAATAGGCTTGTAGTCAGAACATGCACGTCTACAACGACCTTGATGCTCCGATCTGCAAGGAAGCTGGTGATCCAATTGCACAATTTCTCGGGAAGCCCATAGGAAGGGAGCTTCGAAAGAAGCGCTTTGTGCCAAACCCGATCGAAGGCCTTCGTAATGTCCAGACTAACAGCCAACGCCTCCCCCTTGGACTCTACTGCCTCCGCCCATCTATGGGTCAGGTAGACCAGAAGATCACCAGCTGATCGACCCCGACGAAAATCGTATTGGCGGTCACTAATCAGCTGGTGATCCTCAAGGTACCGGATGAGCTGGCAGTTAATAATGGATTCCATTATTTTGGAGAACAAGGAGGTGATCGCGATAGGCCTATAGTTGGACGGGTCTGAGCGGTCGCCTTTTTTAGGGATCGGGTGGACAAAAGCTGTCTTCCATGAATTCGGGACTACGCCTTGGGAGTAGGAGTACCGGAAAAGACGCGTTAGGACCGGTGCCAACTCCGGAGCACACGTCTTCAGCACAATTGGGGGGATTCCGTCAGGCCCACTCGACTTCTGGATGTCCAGGGAGAGAAGTGCTTTGCGAACTGAGCGGCATGGAGCACTCACACCGCGGGATGGTCGGCGGTATTTTCCCCCCGTCATCAAGAGTCGAGTTGGACGCAAAAAGGGATCCTAAAAGGTCGGCTTTGTCTTTTGCGTCTTGGGCCAGTGAGTCGTCCTCCCTGTGCAGAGATGGTAGTGATGGCTTACAGAAACTCCCTTGGACAGCCTTGGCGAGAGACCACAATGCACGGGTTCCCGAAGGAAGGCGAACTAGTTTCTCGCCAATTCTGCCTATGTGCTCTGACTTTGCCTTGGCAATAACTCTTTTGAAGGACCTGGAGGCGAAGTTATACTTCTTTTTTAATGTGCTGGTGTTTACATCCCGAGTCACCGAAGCCGCAGCCCAGACTTGATAACACTCCTGCTTACTGCGCAATGCAGTCTTACAGGAGCAACCAAACCAAGGCTGAGATCTGCCTCCGATGGGTACCACAGATGATGGAATAAATAGTTCCATTCCCTGTAGCACCACATCAGTGACAGAGTCAGCAACAGCGCTGGGATCATCCGGCGAGAAGCAAACCCGCCCCCATGGGTAGGATGCAAAGAAGGACCGCATTCCGTCCCAATCCGCCGACCTGTAATGCCAAACACGGCGGCAACCTGCAGAACGCAACCGCGAAGGGAGCGTGAGTGGCACCATACTCCGGATCAGACAATGGTCCGAAGAGCCGAGAGGGGCATCGACGGAAACCTGATATCCGTCCGGATGAGAGGTCAGCAGAAGGTCCAACAGGGAAGGTGTATGATCCTCCACATCTGGAATCCGCGTAGGCGAAGTAACCAGTTGTGTCAGACCATATGCCAAGGCAAAGTCATAAACAGATCTCCCCGCATGATCGGTTAAACGTGAACCGTGAGCCATTCAGCATGGTGGGCGTTAAAATCGCCAAGGATCACGATCTCTGCGGATGGGACCTGTTGTAGCAAGGAATCTGTAGCCATTTGGACGTGGTCGATGAGTCGGTCTGTTTCGGCATTACCGCTATGGGACCTATAGAGGCACCCGTAGACGCGCGGATGGTCGTCGCGGTCTACGCGTAGCCAAAGGATGGACAGGTCCGAACCTTCAAGACTGCCGAGGCGTCGAGAACAGATGTCCTCTCTGACATACACGCAAACTCCAGCCCGAGGCACAAAGGAGTGCTCCAATTTGTACCCGGGCGGTTAGTGTGAAGTCCCCTGATGTTGCAGAAATTCACGGATAGCGTGGCAGGGGTCGCCTTGGTGTTGTTGCTCAGTTTGCCCCGAGCAGTTTTGTTTTTGAGCGGAAATTTGCCCCCCCCCCCCCCAGAATACGCGGGGCAGCCTGAGCACCCACGCTCAGGATTGGAATAACATGGTCGTGGGTGCTCAGCGAGGGATTCTCCAGGGGTACTGGTACCCTCCTGGGGTAGTCTACTGTGTAATTCCGCTACCATGTTGATGGGGGGGGGGGGGGGGGGGGGAATTGGGCCTCCGGCCATCTGCACGCATAATGAAGTGGACGATATGAATGATAAGCTCGTGAAAAGTGTCCATGCGGTCGGAGCTAAGTTCTGACAGACCCGCCGCAGAAGAACACAAAAACCCTCCAATCATACTCTTAATCTCATGGCTGTTAGATGGGAGATGAAGCTGCAGTCTTCAATAGATTTGACAGCATACAGGCAACTGAACAGTCAGATCTCCAAATTCATGCAGTGGGGCTTACGCAACTTCAATACAGCTAGTATTGA
Source organism: Parnassius mnemosyne (assembly GCA_963668995.1). Lineage (NCBI taxonomy): Eukaryota > Metazoa > Arthropoda > Insecta > Lepidoptera > Papilionidae > Parnassius > Parnassius mnemosyne. The sequence continues at coordinate 16,876,554 of CAVLGL010000083.1, forward strand.
AGAAGCGATCGAGCGGAACCAAGGCTAAAAAATTCTTTACCAGAGATCTGTCTGCCAGAAAGAGCCAACAACTCTCAAAGCTGAAGACCGAGTGTGGCAGCATCGTTTTCGGGACACATGAGATTTTGAGTGAGATTGAGAGGTTCTATAGGCAGCTGTACACGTCATCGTTGGAGCCACACGCAAGTGTGAGTAACGACCCACTATTCCAAAGATATACCGGACGTCAGTCTGAGCGAGATTAGAATGGCTCTCCAACACCTTAAAAACAGCAAGGCCCCAGGTGAAGATGGAATTTCAGCAGAGTTTCTGAAAGCGGGTGGAAAACCGGTACTTGAAGTCCTTCAGAAGCTCTTTAATCCCGTCCTCCATGGTGGCACTACTCCGGAGGCGTAGAGCAGAAGTGTGGTGGTATTGGTCTTCAAGAAAGGCAACAACGCTTTCTTGAAGAACTACAGACCGATTTTCCTTCTGAGCCGCGTCTACACGTTGTTTTCGAGAGTCATTACGAATCGTCTCGCACGCAGACTTGACGACTTCCAGCCTCCCGAACAAGCTGGTTTCCGAAACGGCTTTAATACCATGGACCATATACACACCCTTTGGCAAATTGTACAGAAGACAGAAGAGTACAATCTGCTACTTTGCCTTGTGTATATGGACTATGAGAAAGCCTTTGATTCCGTCGAAGTTTATTTTTTTTTTTTTTTTTTTTATAGAATAGGGGGCAAACGAGCATGCGGCTCACCTGATGTTAAGTGACTACCGCCGCCCATGAACAACCGCAACACCAGGGGAATTGCAGATGCGTTGCCGGCCTTTTAGAAAGGTGTAAGCTCTTTTCTTGAAGGTTCCTAAGTCGTATCGGTTCGGAAAATTCGCTGGTGGTAATTGATTCCACAAAGAAGTTGTGCGAGGGAGAAAACTTCTTCTAAATCGCACAGTGGTGGACCGCCAATCATCCAGATGGTATGGATGGTAACGCGAGTTTTGTCGCGACGTGCGATGGTGAAATTGAGCGGCTGGAATTAGTCCGAACAATTCCTCAGAGCACTCCCCGTGATAGATGCGATAAAATACGCAAAGAGATGCAACATCTCTACGCAGTGCCAGTGTATCGAGCCGATCGGAAAGAACTCGGTCGTCGACGAGTTCTTTCCGATCAGTGCTACAGTCCCTTCAGCGGTGTTAAGTTGACTGTCGGTATGTCGAAGTGCTAAAGTGTTTGTACAGTAGGGCTATGATGGCTATCCGAGTACAGAATCAGAGTACGAAACCTATCCAACTGCAGAGAGGTGTAAGATAGTGTGACGTTATATCCCCGAAACTCTTCACCGCTGCATTTGAAGACGTTTACAAGCTATTGGACTGGAAAGGATACGGTATTAACATTAATGGCGAATACATCACTTACCTTCGATTTGCCGACAATATAGTCCTCATGGCAGAATCGCTGGAGGGCCTAAACACTATGCTCAATGACCTCAATAGTGCCTCCCAACGGATAGGTCTCAAGATGATCATGGACAAAACGAAGATCATGTATAATGTCCATGTCACACCTATGCCGGTAGTTGTTGGGAGCACTAAGCTCGAAGTTATTGACGAGTATGTTTACCTAGGACAAATACTCCGACTAGGTAAGGGTAAGTCCAACTTCGATCGAGAGGTCATTCGACGGATTCAACTCGGGTGGACAGCGTTCGGGAAACTACGACACATCTTCTCGTCAGGTATACCTCAAAACCTGAAAACAAGATTGTACAACTAGTGCGTGTTGCCAGTGATGACTTATGGATCTGAGACGTGGTCCTTTACTGTTGACCGTATGAGGACGCTCAAGGTCGCTCAGCGAGCTTTGGAGAGGGCTATGCTCGGAGTTTGTCTGCATGATAAACTTAGAAATGAGGATATCCGCAGTAGAACCAGAGTAACCGACATAGCCCAACGGATTAGTAAACTAAAGTGGCAATGGGCCGGCTATGTAGTTCGAAGAACCGACAACCGATGGGGAAGAAAGGTTCTCGAGTGGCAGCCTTGTACCGGCAGGCGAAGTGTAGGGTGACCCCCCATGGAGTGACGATCGGGTAAGACATGCGGTGAGCCACCTGCATCTATCGACTTTCTCGATGGATGCAGGTGGCTCAGGACCGTGCTTTGTGGCATTCCTTGGATGATAATGATGATGTTGATAATCGTTAATCTCTCATTTGAATTATGTCATACACCATTGTTACCACAAGCGTCGGCCCTTAAAAGAAACTTTACCCGCGACTGTTCGTCACTACTTGCAACAAAATAGTCGAGGCATTGTCTTTTGGCACTATATATCGCAAGGAGGAGAGTTATATGATAATCTTAGTTTTTATAGTTTTGTGATTTATTTTTATTATTTACTCTTAAGTAAATAAATGTTTGTATTAGTATAGTGTATTATTAAAATATCAAACAAAAAGGAGTAAACATATCCATTAATAAGCTCCAAGCTGTATTTAAATCTATTGTGTTAATGCCTGATTGATACGAATGGCTAGGATTATCTTTGTTTATAGTCAAGCGTAGTTCTCGCGTCATTTGTCGCACTGTTTGTGGGATTTTCTACAACCTATTGGCGTTTACAAATGGATATGCGTATTCAATGTGTAATAAATTTAAATAAAAATATTTTTTCTAAAAAATTGGAGGAGAGGGGGAATTTGTCAGTTCGAGTGCATGTTTATTGTATGTATGGTACGCGATATATTATATAAAGTCGAATTTGATGATTATTTTTTGGAATAAAACAAATTTTACGGATTTTATCGCATTTAATTTTAACTTTTTTAATTCCCGATGTTGCGGGCATTTTACAGCACCCAGGATCACGGGGGGGGGGGGGGGATTTATGTAGGTGTTTGACGTATGGATGTCATAATTAACGAAGGCTATCTTCAAATTTTGATTATTAATTTTTGGCCCGATCTACGCAGAACCAGCTTACAGTATCTTGAAGTTTTGCAGTAGTATGTTTGGGTTTGGATTTAATATTATTAATTATGGGATCCCGAGCAGATGGTATCACCCAGCCATCTTGTCATATTGAAATTAGGTTTTTTTTTTATTTCGTCCCAACCATTATATCAAATCTGATATAATGGTTGGGACGATCCTGAACATGTTGACATACTGTAGACTTCATGGAGCGTCGGTGCTTAAGTGCGATGAAATCCATAAAATTTGTTTTATTCCATATATTGCAGGGTTTCCCAACCTTTTTTTAACCAGGGACTACTTTGATTATTTTTGTTGTTCTTAGCAGGGACCACAAAGTGAAAGAAACAACATGTTAATCTAACAATAAATTATAATCACGACTTTTAACATAACTATGTGATAAACTTAGAAGGAGCACTTATTAACAGTATTATTTGTGTATTTATTGTAAAAGCCATTAGGTGACGTACAGTATGGCACTGCCGCGTAACTAGAAAATAATAAATGTGTTTTTTAAAACGATAAGGTAGGTAATACCATATTTAAGCTTTTGCGGACCACTGCTGGTTGAGAATCACTGATATATAGTATTCGCATAAACTTAATAAGTCATTATGATTCTTTTTTTTAACATTTTATACTTTAGGGGTGGTCGTAAATAAATTTTGAGACAATATTCCTCCCCTAAGGTTAGCAAAATAGGGAATGAAATTTTAATGTAACTATTTGAATGACATTGAGATTTTTATATTCTTTAATCCACTCAAAAAGGTAAAAAATAGGTATGCTAGGTACTTAGACATAATGTACAGAAGAATTACAGCACCGACTTCAGAATGTGAAATTTATTATACTATTTCTAACCGACTTCAAAAAAGGAGGACGTTCTCAATTCCAATAATTTTTTTAATGTATGTAACCTTAGAACATTTTTCTAGGTGAATCGATTTTGATGATTCTTTTTTTTATTTGTAAGCTGGTGCTTCTCTTTTCCCACATAAAGTTGATCAAGGTCTGACCAGTAGTATTTGATAATTAATAGAATCAGGCGTAACTTTGCGGAAATCTATTATTATTAAAGTTGGAAAAAAATAATTTGCTAATATCGCTTGATAAAATAAAATGATGTGTCTTACCTAGTTTGAAGAGCACCTCCCGCCCTCCCTCAATTGCGTGCACTATCTCCGTCACCACTAATCCCAGCACCACTACTCCCACCACCACAACCCTAGGAAAGACACACCACTGTCGATAATACGACACGTGTTTTGCCTCTACATGAGGCATCCTCAGATGTAATAGACTCTGTGGTGTCTGACCGCTAAGATAGGTAAGACACATCATTTTATTTTATTAGAATTATTTTTATAAAAGAATATATGCATATGTAATAGAATAGAATAGAATAATTTTTATTCAATATTAATTACAAGTAATTCTTTTTGAAAGTTATTTTTTTTACATTACCATTGATTCGAAAAAAACCTCTATCCTGTGAAGAACCAGCAAGAAACCCAGCTTGATTATTAATAATTTTTACAATATAAATGATTACAAACTATTGATTTGTTTTGATTTATTGAGCGGATATTGGCTAAGTAAATTTTTCAACTTTAATTAAAATAGTTTTTGAGTTGCCCTTAATAATGCGTATTTAATTGACATCAACTACATTGATGATGTTCTCATTTTATTTATATTGAAGTCGGTTCAACAAAATTTTTAATTTTACTTTTTTCAATAGTTATTTTTTTAACTCGGTACTTTACATAAAATTCGGTAGTCCTAACTGTATTTTAAGGAGATTATAAAATCCCTGTAAATAATTTTCAACAGATTAATTTAAAATTAAAAATGATGATTGTGTTTGCAGCCAGCAGCACGAAACTTCGTCGCGACGGTGTTTTGAACTTGTACCCATTTCCTAGGGTCGGCCGTGCGCACCACACTTGGCAGGTGCCGATCAATGATGAGTATTTTGGTATGTTGACATTGCCATACTAGTAATTTAAGCTATCAGTTGACGAAATAGCATTTGCTTCACCCGGTGCGGTACATCCCACCGCTGATCACAATATTTTTTCTTCAATGCTGAGCACGCAACAATTCATTAAAATGTTTGCTCGGTGTGCTCGAAGTGACTTTATCGTTAAATTTACAAATTATAAAATGTCCACTGTTAAACATGCAATATTTGGCATAGTTACCACGCTTGGTATTCGTGAACCGCAATTTTCTTTTTTATCGAAGTAACTTAACTGGTTATTAACATAGTTAACTAAGCCATGATACTCAAATAAACCTAGGTATAAACTTAAAGAAATTCATCTCCTTACTCACCAGCCGTAGAATCTACCGTTGGACATAGGCCTCTCCCTTTGTAGTGAGGATTTTCGGAGGATTTGACGCTGCTTCCAGTTGATATTTTGGGTATTTTACATAAATACATACATGAAATTTCACGCTTGTTAAGGGTAGGCAGAGACTATAGACTTCCATTTGTATTAACAACTCTCTTGCTTCCTACACATTTATATATCTACGCATACATGCTCGTCGGTTAAGGGTACTCCTAATTAGGGTATTATACGTCTGGCGTAAACCAGATGGCTATGCCATACGCACTGTACTAATATTTGGGAAGCGCATCTTGCCGGCTTTTTCCAGTCGCCTCTTACGATACCCACGGACTAAATGGGATGATGGATTCTCTTATACCTCTATGGGTTTCCTTATGATGTTTTTCTTTAGCACCGAGCACATGCTAAATCAGCAATCAACAATTTCATAGGTATCGGGTATGGAACCCGGATCGATTGTATACTGTAAAATTAACAGCGATCACTTACACTCTGTTCTACCACCTACCATTTAAAAAATAATATTAAAATATAAAAATTTTCAGGCTTTGTTTACCTTTAGCATATGAAATTCCACGAATTTATCTTTCGTTTAGGGCCCATTTCCGTGAATTTCCTGAACTGAGCGCTTTAAATTGTTTATATGAATAATTTCCGTGCTTCTTTATTTTTTCGACGCACATACACATCCATTTAGGATGTTAAATGGGAATAAGGGTATCGTTTATACAGTAAACTGTAAAGTTAAAACCTTTGTTCGTCCTACACCTGGGCAGAAGTATCCTCGCATTTCTAAGAGAGTTATGGAGTAATTAATCGGGCTCGCTGCTCCAGTGTTGGCGGACTTCATATTTCATCGGAATGTTTTTAATCTTGAGACATATGCAGGTTTTTTCACGATTTTTTCCTTCATGTCTTTTTTTTCTAACAGTCTAAAATCTCTTTTCGAGAATACCGACGAATGATTCCTAATATAACAGCCAGTGTTCAGCGCGAGTGTGATACGTTTCCAGTCGATTCGACGCTTTAGCGCTGCAACCATTTAACACGCACCATGGAATACTACCATTTCTCGAAATGTTGAGATTTCAAAAAAAAAAGTTAGGATAAACCGAATATAATTCGTAAAATTAGTTTTATTTAAAAAAATATTGTTAGTAACAAGTTGCATCGGAAAACTGTTTATTCAACTTTCACTCCATTATTTTTCTTCCATCCTTCCATATTTAATCGCTTGTTCAAATTTTTAGAATCAGAGCTTGCTTCCAAACGTCAACTCTACGCATTCCCTCGTGTCGGTCGCAGCGATAGCAATAGCGAGCACAGCCCGGAACCGTACCAGCCTCTGAATCGTCTGAACGTTCGCTTGGAAGAGATGCTGTTTGGTCAACCACGAAGCAACCTTAACATGAAGCGCGAAAGTGAAAGCACCAGTGGTGGTATGTGGTTCGGCCCACGAGTAGGCAGATCTTACAAATACGACGGTAAGACAAAGTTTAACATACCGTTTTTTATTTTCATAGGAAATTTTTTACAAAACTTTTTTAGTAATATTTTTTATTAGAAGAAATATATCATCATATTAATATAATAAAAAATTGTGAGCCGTCGCGGGACGTCTAGCAGATGTGAAACATCGAAATGATTTTGTACAAGTAATATACATAAAAGGATAGTTTACGACAGGCAATAAATATGGAGTAATAAAAATTAATTATTAATAATATTTACTCAAAAAAAATGACTGTTTATTTAATAAACATTTATATTCATTAAATACAAAAATTTAGTTCTATAGCATGGCGCCTCTTAGAGTCAAGAGTCGATGTGACCCGCCGCTATAGATGTTTCACCTCAAAACTTCATTAGCGCGTAAACAATCTATAGCTCGACATGAACATCTAGCGCATTACATAGGATTTTCCACAGTCGCCACCTTTGGTAGGTGGGTTGGCGATCAGAGTAATATAACTCACATCTTATCACTTATGGAAGGGCTCATCAACCTTTATGTCATTTTAACCGACTTCAAAAAAAAGAAGGAGAATGTGTTAACACACATTCTCAGATATTTTTTGGGTGAACCGATTTTGATGAAATTTTATTTTAAATTTGAAAGCTGGTGCTTCTCATGTGGTCCCATATAAATTTCATCAAGATCTGGCCATAGTTTTTGAGTTATCCTTAATAATGCGTATTTAATTGACTTCAACTAAATTGATGATGTTCTCATTTTATTTATATTAAAAACGGTTGTACTACATTTTTAATTTTACAACTTCTCTTATGGTGGACTCTTTCGACGCCTACGTGACTAGATTAGATGATGTTTTTTACAATACGGCGGAACACTGCTACAATAATGCTTAAAACCCAGTCAAAAATCTAGTGTGAGACATTGGCTTCCTCGAAGTATGATTGATTCGTTGTAAGCACTATGTTTGGTAAACGAAAAAAGTTGGGGTTGGCTATCACTAACTTTACGATGAATTTGAGTAATACAAGACATTTGAGTTACACGGTAGGGCTACTCGTTTACCGGAAACGAGATATTCCATTTCTAAACGCGGTAGAGCCATGCTGAAGCGATATTTCTGGTATAGTTGTAGCTCGAATGGGTCGGCTCGACCGGGGAAGGACCACGCTCTCACAGAATACCAGCGTAAAATAGCAGCCTAATGCTGCTGTGTTTCGTATGGTGAGTGTAGAGAACCGGAGACCCTTTTTACTGGAAACGAGGCATTCCATCTTAGTCCTCACGAGTGACAACGCATTTGTATTTTGATTCGTAATCGAGGATAGATGTAGATGTCTATGCGCTACAGTTTCAACTTACCATCGGTGCTTTGTATGCTCATTTTTCACTCTTTTTCTATAAAAAAAAACATACGAAGTATAATAAATCTCCGTAAAATTTGTACTAGATTGCGTCACGATTAAAGGAATTTCTGTGAAACATCACAAAATCAATATATCGTTTTCTTTTTACAGATATCAGCAGCCATCAGGAAACAAGTGATCAGGGTGACCCCGAAACAGAAACCGACCTTATTGAACGTAAAAAGAGACAAACGAAACAAGCCTAATTTTATTACACACTTCATAATTGCTGCAATACATATACTCCAAAGTAAATTAAGGACTGACTTAAGTAATGTTGACTTAACCCTAATTGATTGTGTGAAGTAGCAACAATTAATTACAGTCTTCTTTTTAATACTACTTTTTCAAGATACGTAAGAGAAGTACCAACGATTTTAAATTAGATTAATATATTTCTTTCCGAAACAGTTTTCTAATTGTTAAGAGTATGGACCTCGAACTAAAAATTCATGAATCCAATATCGCCATTGTACATTTCTAACAGCATTTCAAACTTACAGAGTAATTAACAAGAATAAAAGTAATTTATTAGTAGTTTAAATAGTAGATTTTTTTAATCAAAGTGTAATTGATGAGTTTTACTGAAAAGACAATTTCTTTTATAATTTCAATGTTACTTTGAACAATTTTACCGATTTTAGGAATAGTAACGTAGTTACACTTGCCCGAACTTTGTATTTGTCAATTCTATGGTTTCATAGCCATTAAAATAGCATTTATATTAATTAAGATGGAACTTTGTCGCCATTTTCGTAATATCTATATTATAATAAGAATTAATATTAAGTTACTTGGTTGGACTAAAATTCAACTAAGCATGTTTTGCCTGAATTATTTCAAAGGCTGCGTGGATCGTATACAATTTCATTTACGATCCAGGAAATAATTTAGACAAAAAATCTATTTATGTTTATTATAACATGTAATTGTTTATTATGCACAAGTTTATTAAAATAAAAATGTTATGCAACTTGACTTTACAAATAATCTTTTATTTTTGATTTACACAAGTAATAAAACAAAAACTTATCAAGTGTCATTGAATGAAATATTTTTTTCCGGAATTTAAAAATTTAAGAAATTTAAAATGAAGCTCGCGTTCAATTTACTTACTATATTTATACATCTTTAACTGAGTCAACTGAGTGCACGTGGAGGGGGGGGGGGGGCATCTCAATACGAAAGTTAGTACTGCCAAGATGTCGAAACGTTGGGTGTATAAATAAATATATAAAAACGAGTAAAAATGTTAAGCATTCATTTGTGTAAGACAGCTATAATCACATCCTCCACAAGTATTTCTATTGGTTATAAATAATTTTTGCGCGTCTGGATGTTTGTCCATGTGCAATTTATAAATGTTTGAACATTCAAACAAAAACAAAGACTGACATCCAGACCGAAATTCGGTCACCGCGAGTCTCAACTGGTATATGTACAAACACAGCTGCACTCTCCATTCCCATCACTCTAATAGTCCGATAGGACGGCAATCCGACTTGACCGGAGAGAGATCAGGCGCAGGACCAACGGCTTTACAACTTACCAAGGCATGGGGTTGAAACACCGCCAACTTTCTGACTCAGCGTTGCTACTGAGAATTTATTGACAGAAAAACCAATAAGTACTTGGCCCGACCTGGGATTTAACCTTGTTTTTATTTTAAAAAAATCGGTGCATTGTCACCTCTGCAAACTTAGAATGTCTTTGAATCTGTAATTAAACGCACTGATGTTTTCCGGCAGATATGTAAGAGGATGGTACTTACCTAGATCAACAGCGTGGCAGCAAAAGAGTTCTAATAAAAGCGAAATCCTAATAAAATCTTACCAGACACAAGTTTGCGCGTTTACCGCTAAAAAGAACCCCTTTGTCGTATTTCCTCAGTTTCAAGGCACTCCCCTCCTTGCCTCAGTCAGTATCGGAATCCTCGGAGTCGACATATGGACTTGACGTGCAGTTTCGTGGTCACTTGGAAGAGAAAGCCAAATTGGCCTCTAAAAAGCTTGGCGTGCTCAGCAGAGCGGGACAGTATTTCATGCCGGCACACCGCCTGCAACTTTACTATGCGCAGGTTCGGCCTCACATGAAATATTGTTCCCATCTCTGTGCAGGGGCTCCCCAGTGCCAGCTCCTACCACTTGACCGCATCCAGGCCAGAGCGGCTCGATCCATTGGCACTGTGAAGAGATGTTGCATCCCTTTGCGTTTTCTTTCGCATTTACCACGAGGAACTTTACTCTGACGAATTGTTCGGTCTAATCCCAGCCGCCAAATTTCACGAAAGCACATCGCGGCAGAACTCCCGTTACCATCCACACCATCTGGATGATTGGCGGTCCAACACTGTGCGATTTAGAAGATGTTTTCTTCCTCACACAACTTCCTTGTGGAATCGATTACCATCAGCGATTTTTCCGGACCGATACGACTTAGGGACCTTCAAGAAAAGAGCCTACTCCTTTTTAAAAGGCCAGCAACGCATCTGCAATTCCCCTGGTGTTGCAGTTGTTCATGGGCGGCGGTAGTCACTTACCATCAGGAGAGCCGCATGCTCCTTTGCCCCCCATCCTATAAAAAAAACCAAGGCCATAAATTTCGAATACGTTAAATTATCAATATACGAACATAGTGTTACGAGCTTGGGGTTCGACATAATTAAAAACTGCCGAGTGAATTACCAAAATTGACTACTTGATTACACAACACTAATTACAACTTAAAATCACACTAATAATAAAACACAGTACGCCGTTATTTCGCTTCGAAGTATTCTCTTGTATCGCCAATTCAATACTGCCTGGTCGTGGTCTATACCGGCCTTATATAGGGCCTCAGATAGTTTCCGGAAACTTCTACTGTAGCGACATCTAGAATGTTCGAGTACATATCGGTCCCGAAATTTCTAGAAAGATCTTGACTCTCCTAATTCTGCTACTCGACACTAGAGGGCGCTAGTGTAACTAGTGTTGCCATGTACAAGACATTAATAGTGGCGCGCAACACTCGTCGAGCATTGTTGGCCCCATAAAAACGCGCCAGTCTATCCACATGGACAATCTTAGGAGTACCTCTTCTAAAATCAGTCAGCACCCGCCAGTTTACCTGCTGCTGCTAGGCGGTGCTGTTAGCCACACTACCCTCTTGAGATCGATCACCTTTTTCTACAGTTCGTTTAGGGCAGCTGGATCGAAGATGGCCTCTTTTCCTACAGCTGTAGCACCTAGGGCTGTATCCTTTATTGCGGTCGTGAACTGTAGCTGCTGAAACCTCCCTGACGCGATGGGAACGATGATCCTCCGAGGCTTCCACCTCCAGTGCATGGGCCAACGCGTCCTTAAGCGTCTCGTGGTGCTCGAGCCTCACAGTAGCTCTGTCTTCAAGGTCGTGGATGCCGTCGATGAATGTCTGCACCAGGTTCCCTACAATGAGCGCAGGTACAGACTGGTATGCCTTCCGAACCAGCTTCTCCACCTCAAGAGCCCACTGCTGCAGGTTTTCGTTACTGCGTTGCACGTGATCTTTCAGCTGCGCACGAAAGACGTGTTCCAGGTGAGCGTCACCATATCTCGACTCCAATGCGTCGAGGAGCTGCTCGTAAGTCACTTCCTTACCGAGAGCTTCCAGAACAGTTAAGGATTGGTCGCATAGGCCTAGGGTGAGAGCAGTCATGGCCTGACTTTTATTCCAGCAGTTCGCCTTCATAACAGCCTCGAACTGGATTTTGTAGGCCGACCAGGAAGAAGTCCCGTCGAACGGCGGCACTTTGAATAATCCACCTAGCGAAGGTGTTGTAGCTACCACAGGAGCTGTAATTCCATCTCCATGTTTGAGGTCGTCCAGCGTTTTCTTCATGTCAGCCATCACGTTGTCAACCCGATTGTACACTTGGTCGATTCGGGTTTCAGCTTCCGACAGGCGGTTGTCATATTGAGCAACCCTATCCTTCAACTCCTTTATCTCTTTCCCGAAGGTAGCGTAAAGGTCCTTCATGAGGAGAATCTGCTCTTCCTTATAGCGTTTGAGCTGCTCTTCCAACCGACGGCCCTGTTCTTCCTGTTGGCGGGCCTGTTCTTCCTGTCCACGCTGCAGCTGCTCTTCCAACCGACTGGCCTGTTGGTCCTGTCGGCGGGCTTGCTCCTGCAGCATCCTCATCAAAGCACCTAAGTCAGGTGCTGCAGATGCAGGAGCTGCTGACGCGCCGGCCTCCGTGGTCGGCAGCTGGCCCTCCGACGTTTGCGGCGACGCATTACCAAATCGTCTCTGGTCCGTCTCCAGCTGGCGTTGACTTCGGGTACGGATACCCTCCATGTCGTCTGCTTTTTGTTCTTTGGTTCGACTGCATATATCCTCATTTCTAAGTTTATCACGCAGAGAAATACGGAGCATAGCCCTCTCCATAGCTCGCTGAACGACATTGAACTTCCTCATATGGGCAGCAGTGAAGGACCACGTCTCAAATCCATAAGTCAGTACTGGAAACACGCACGGATAGAACAATATTGTTTTCAAGTTTTAAGGTATAGGTTGAGAAGATGTATCGTAATTTCACGAACGCTGCCCAGCCGAGTTGAATCCATCGACTGACATTTCTGTCGAAGTTGGACTAACCTAGTCGGATTATTTGTCCCATCTGGGACTCATACTAAACATACTTGTCAACAACTTCGAGCTTAGTGCTCCCAACAACTACCGGCATATTTGTGACATGGACGTTAAACATGAACTTTGTTTTGTTCACGTTCATCTTAAGACCTATCCGTTGGGAGGCACTATTGAGGTCATTGACAATAGCGCTTAGGTCCTCCAGCGATTCTGCCATAAGGACTATATCGTCAGCAAATCGAAGTTGAGTGATGGACTCACCATTGATGTTAATACCGTATCCTTTCCAGTTCAGTGCAGCGGTGAATAATTTCAAGGATACAACGTCACCCTGTCCTACACCTTTCTGCAGCTAGATGGATTTCGTACTCTGATTCTGTACTCGGATAGTCATCGTAGCCTTACTGTACAAACATTTCAGCACTTGGATATACCGACAGTCAACTTGGCGCCGCTGAAGAGACTGTAACACCGCCCAAATTTCGACGGAGTCAAAAGCTTTCTCCCGGTTCACATACGCAAGGCGAGCAGATTGTACTCTTTGGTCTTCTGTACATTTTGCCGAAAAGTATGTATGTGGTCTATGGTTTTAAAGCCTTTTCGGAAATCGGCTTGTTCGGGAGGCTGGAATTCGTCGAGTGATGCGAGACGATTCGTAATGACTCTCGAAACCAAAAGGTAGACGCTGCTCAAAAGGGAAATCGGTCTGTAGTTCTTCAAGAAAGGCCACAACGCTCTCAACAAGACTATCGCGCTTCTGCTCCACGCCTCCGCAGTAGTCCTTCTATGGAGGACCGTATTAAAGAGCTTCTGAACGACTTTAAGTACCGGTTTAGCATCCGCTTTCAGAAGCTCCGCTGTAATTCCATCCTCGCCAGGGGCCTTGCCCTTTTTAAGGTGCTGGAGAGCCATTCTAAACTCGCTCAGACTGACGTCCGGGATATCATCGGCATAGTGTCGGGTAAGACTTGCTCTTGGATCGTGTGTGTACGACGATGATGTGTACAGCTGCCCATAGAACCTCTCAATCTCACTTAAAATATCAGGTGTTCCGTAAAAGATGCTGCCACACTCGATCTTCAGCTTCGACAGTTGGCTCTTTCTGGAAGACAAATCTCAGACAAGAACTTTGGAGTCTTCGTTCCGCTCAATCGCTTCTTCAATACGAGTTGTATTGAGGTTGTATAAGTCCCGCCGCATGCATTTGGAGATCTGTCTGTTCAGTTGCCTGTATTCTGTCAAATCTGATGAAGACTGCAGTTTCATTTTCCATCTAACAGTTATGAGATTAAAAGTGTGATCGGAGAGCTTTTGTGTTCTTCTACGACAGGTCTTGCAGAACTTAGCTCCGAGCACGAGCTTGACATTCATATCTGCACGACGTAAAATTCCAAAAAAATGTTTTATCCTTAACTACCTCGTTGGTCTATTGGTTGTAAACACGACTGCTTATCATGAGGTCCCGGGTTCGAATCCTGGGTCGGGCCAAAAAAGTAGTTATTGAGTTTTTCCATCAAGAATTGCTCAGTAGCTGCCCGGAGTCAGCAAGTAGACGGTATCTCTGAAAGCACGTAAAGCCGTTGGTCCTGCGCCTTATCTCTCTCCAGTCGTGTCAGTTTACCATCCTATCGGATTATGAGAGTGAGGGAATAGAGAGTGCACCTGTGCCTGCGCATACACTTGGGCACTGTAATCCTGTCCTGCGCCGATGGCTAGTCCGTTGAGGTTGGCCGCCATGACAGAAATTCGGTCTGGAGGCTATTATTATTATGCTTAGCTATCATAATTCCATTTTAACTGTATTCTCTCATGAGGCAATCTATGGAGAGACGATGTTCAGCAGTGGATTTTGATAAGCTATAACGTAACGGCGGTAAAATAAAAAGTATAGCACAAAATGTAACACTTCATTTCAACCTCTAAGGGATTGAATTTTTCAAAATCCTGTCTTAGGGATGTCCACGTAATATAAAGAAGCTATATTGTCAAAATTTCACGCATCTACGTTCAGCAATTTAGACTGTGCGTCATATTCATATTTTTCCTATACAACTTGCACCCTCGTTTTAAAGCCTTAAACGTAGATTTTTGAAAAGAGTAAAACATGTGAATTTTATTATTTTAATTTAAGAGTTTTCAAATTGATAAAAAACTTAAAAACTTTGATGTAAGAGGTTGTTTTGGAAAATCTCAAATTACGTTTTCATTTATTTTATTTACAAAGTACGTAGTGGATGCCTTTGTCATAAAAGGCAGCTACTGTCCAAACTTCATATTTCTACGTCTATCTTTTTGGGCTCAATATTTTTCATACAAACTGCACCCTCGTTTTAAACCCAAAATAAATAAAAATTCAACATTCTATTTACAGCTTTGTAGGCGTGATTTTAAACCGCGTTTAAATGTAAAACCCCGGATGAACGGACGGACGGGCACAGCGAACGGAACCCTAAAAGGACCACAGATGACCTTTCACCCATGAGGACGAAGATGAAATGCTGCACAGCCGTTATTATACTGGTTCTCTTAAACGTCAAATTTAATCACAGCTGTGGGTGCATTCTAGTTTGTCGTTAGAAATAGGTAAGAGGGTAGTCCTAACCTACACGGGTATCTAGACAGAAAAGAAACTAATTCATGCCATCTTCTTTTTTTATAGGATAAGAGTGACAAAAGAGCACACAGTCCACCTGGTGGTAAGTGGTTGCTGTGGCCCATAGACATCTACATCTGTCCTCGATTACGAATCAAAATGCAGATGCGCTGTCACCCGTGAGGACTAAGATGGAATGCCTCGTTTCCAGTAAAAAAGGTCTCCGATTCTCTACACTCACCATACGAAATACAGCAGCGTTAAGCTGTTAGTTTACGCTAGTATTCTGTGAGAGTGTGTTCCTTCCCCGGTTGAGTCGATCCATTCGTGCTACAACCATATCAGTAATATATCTGCAGCACGGCTCTACCAGGTAAAAAGTCTTCTTCATTCTGACCTTATCTCAAGTTATATAAATTCTTCTTCCATTCTTTCACCTTTATTAGGCGTAATCACTTCATTCATTCCTTTCTTACGCATATCATCCTTAACTGCTTCTTATACTGTGCTAATACAGTCCATCCATCTTTTCTTAGGCCTCCCTTTACTTTTGTATCCATCAACTTTCATTGCCGACATTTTACTTGTTACATGGTTTACTTCGCGTATCGTTTTCTTTAATAGTTTTTTTTTAGTTTATGCCATGTGGGGTGGAAACTGTTTTTTTTTTGGGTCTTATGACCAATTATAGATAATTTGAGTAGGAAAGTCTATTAAAATATTTTTATATTAATCCAGTATATTTCCTGATATAAAAAATAAACTTTGTCAATAGAAAGAGATTCATTTGTGCACAAATTATCACCAAGCATGTAATAGACAGTCTGCTAATCGGAAGTCGGTATCTTTTTGGCATTTACAGAATACACCTTTTATGGCGGTAGTGCAAAAATACGAGGTGATGCATTCACCAAAATGTCAAAATGATTTATTTTACAACGTGCTCAGCATTTTAAAAAATTCAATCCAAATATGTAATTTATCGAGTATACAAAAGAAGAAAAATTGGTCTTTTTCAAGCTACTTCAAAAAAGGAAGAGGTTCCCATTATTTTTTATGAATTTTAAGTAATTCTTGACAACGTTGTCTGATTTCAATAATTCTATTTTTGTTGGAAAGGTTGGAACCACTACGATCGTCAAGAGTGGTCCCATACAAATATGATAAAGATCTGACAATAGAAACCATGAGAAAAAATCAAAACCTTCAAATTTGCCAAAACACCTACACGACGTATGAAAAAATAATTATTTACCAAATTAAACGATTTCGATTATTACATTGTTTTAAATGGTTTAAAGTCATATTTCACTTTTTCATAAATATAAACACCGAATTAAATTGATACAAAATAAAAAAGATTGGTGCGTCAATGACAATAAATGCGAAATATCAATTTTTATATTATAATAACAATTGATATAGCGGACAGACGTGTTGAATGCTACCGCAAAGGTTTTCAAAACAAACGTTGATCGTGATCTGTCGCAATTGTGATGAACTAATTTACTGTTTGCAGGAGCATTACCTTGCCTACACCTACGTGTATTGTAACAGGCATACTGTATCAGGAAAAAACGCTATGAAAACTCCCCTCCGATCTACTGGTGGTCAGTGTTCCTCTATGGTAACAGATATAATCGTTAAGATTTTATTTATATATCGATAAATTAGGATTTTAAAAAATTTGCCAAATGGAATTCAAAAATGTGATTAAAAATCCAAGCATTGTTGTCGTATTAAGCTAAAATTTGATTTCCTTTACATTAAAATTTGATTAAAATCAGTTATGGATTTAGCATTATTTATGAATTTCCTTCCCAAAATTTCATAGTTTGGACTCAATCACTTATATTGAAACACTGTATATTGAGGTGTATTATTTTGTGCCCACTTTATAATTCTAATTTTTAAAAAAATGTTAACTTGTATTAGTCGACCAACAAGATCATGTTGTAACAGTTTTGTATGCAAAGCGATTCGCTATTGGCTGAGATTGTCTCATAGCAAGAAACTCAAACATTCATCAAACAACCTAATCCTATGCATTTTTACAACAATATTAGTTATTTAAATATCTAAAAATATATTAATATAGATATATATATATCATATTATAATATCAACATATTATACTCGTACATTAGCAAGCGTAATGTAATGTATATGTAGAATAATAAATATGTAGAACAAAGTAATTTTTCAGACATTTTTTATCAACAAAGTTATCGAATAGGCCTGTTGATCGACTTGGTGAAGGACTTTTTGTGTGAAGTCCGTTCTCTTTGAACCTCTTTTTCTGTTGCATACGCAGATGATAGCTCAATTGTGGAGAGATACAAGTCGAGTACTAAGTAAGGTAAGTCTCCCCCCACCCCCGAACGGGTTCCCGCCTTGTCGTGGCGGGGGGGCTTAGTAGCCGTGACTTGGTCACCCGCGGTGGACTAAAAGGAACCCCTTGGCTGGCCCGTGGTGTAGGGCCGGCCCGAGGTGGCCACTCCGAGTGGACTTGGCAAGCCCACTTCAGATGTGTGTCGGTGGGCTGCGATGAGAGGGGTGTCCTCTCCCCCTACCGCTGCAGCCGAGGTGGAGCCGCCGAGGAATAGGAGTGTTGGTATGGCGATGCGCTACTCGCCCTATCCTCCGCGACTCTGACAGGGCCGCACCGTTGAAGCGGTGGTGGTGGGGCCGCGGGGTGAGAGGAGTGTCGGTATTGAGAGGCGCCGCTCTCCCTACCCTCCGTGGCCAAAACTTGGTTGGCGGCGGAGCCAGAGACCAGATCCGCCGCTGGGGTCGGAAAAGCGGGTGCTACTAAGCACTCGATTTTCCTGGGCCCATGGCCTCCGCGTATCTAACTCGGGGGGGGAGGTCCAATACGCATGTATTGTTGGAGGCCATGGAGGGGGGCGTGCTTTGTGTTCCTAATGCGCTTTGCCTGAGAAGGAGAACGGGGAGTAGAGGTCCTACCCCGAAAGGGGGCCATAGGGCGGCCGGCGCTGGTGGGGCTGCGGATGTGTGCGAAAGCGTTCCCGTGGTCCTGCCAAAATGTGGCGAAGGTGGAACACCATGGGGTTATAGTCGGTGCCAGTCCGACATAACCCATCCTTGCCCCCGCGAGGCGGGTATGCGTAGGCATTTCCCCATGTAAAAAAAATTAAAGTCAGTCTGGACAATTTTTGAATGAGTCGATGCCAATGTTGTTCAAAAAATTCAACCCGTCCACACAAGCTGGTTTCTTTCAGATTTCACCTTTAGCATTTGGACGTTGAGATTTCCTCGGGCCTGAACTTTCTTTCTTTATAGGTAGTGGATCAATTTTTCTGCCTACGAGTTCGTCTGGGTTAGTGCTACAATCTTACCTATTTCTGCCACCAAATAGCAGTGCTTGCACTGCTGCGTTCCAGTCTAAAGGTTATAGAGAGACAGTATAGTTACAGGTTGTAAGACATATAATCATAGTCCTCAGAGAAGATAACGCATCTTAACGCATAGTCTTTTTTGTATGAAGTTACAAAAGAAGAAGAAGCAGGTGTCAATAGGCTACAGTAGCCACTTTATCATCAGGTAGAAGAAAGTTCGTTGGTCACTTCAGTTTTACTAAAAAACACTTGTACGGTTTATTGATCGATCGATCCAGAGCCAAAGCCGCCAAAGTCCGGTGGGTATAATAAGGTTTAAATTGCCAAAACAAATGGTATGAATAGATATATTCAATATAGATCACAAGTGTAATTCTTATTGAAAGTAGTTTCCTACGTTACCACTGGTTCGAAAAAAAACCCTCTGTCCTGGGAAGAACCAGCAAGAAACCCAGCGGGACTTTTTTAAAGTAAATTTTACATGAATGGTTGTACAAACTATATACAAAATGTATTTTAGAAACAGCTTTTTTTATATAGAATAGGGGTGACAAACGAGCACATAGTCCACCTGATCGTAAGTGGTTGCTGTGGCCCATAGACATCTACATCTATCTTCGTTTGCGAATTAAAATGCAGATGCGTCGTCACCCGTGAGGACTAAGATGGAATGCCTATTTTCCAGTAAAATGGGTCTCCGGTTCTCTACACTCACCATACGAAACACAGAAGCGTCAAGCTGCCATTTTACTCTGGTATTCTGTGAGAGCGTGGTCCTTCCCCGGTCGAGGCGACCCATTCGTGCTACAACTATACTACTAATATAGCTGCAGCATGGCTCTACCACGTATAAAAGCTTGGAAGCTACAACCTCATTCCCAGGGGTTATTATCAACCATTTACTCATTTATATTATTATAACCCTTTTTATACAGTTTTAGTTTAATAGAATATTTAAACTTGGTAATAGATTGAGATTGTATATTTTCTGGGACTTCTGGGAATGAATTACTGACTCTGTGGAGTCGAGATTACAGAGTGTTTTTCACTTTTTTTACTAAAACTACCATTGAACTTTCGATAAATGGTAGTGCAACCATCTCGTTTACGTCAAATGTCAATACCCAAACCGGATATGCATTCATAAGAATCCACGATTTAATTGTATAATTCCTAAGACATCGACCGATTTGTAAAATATCCCAGATGTAAAATAGTCCAGTCCGGCTATGGGAAGCAACATTAATAACGCGAGTTATAGTGAAAATGAAGATGTTCTGTAAAATATTCTATTATCCGCTGATAGTGAGGCCATACACCAGTTTTATTGAATAAGTAGCAAGCAAATAACAGACCGTGTGCGCCGAGCACCGCGAGAGCTTCGCCCCCTGTTGCCCACAATACTTTCTCCACCAATGTTGTCTTTAGCATTGTTTGGATTACCATAGAAATATTCCACTTTCATTTGCGTATTTAAAAATAGATTTATTTAATTCAATTTAAAAAAATTCCACACGGTTGGGTCGACGTTGATTATCTTGGTGTATTGAATCTATCGCTAGGTTAGACGCAAAATTATACGCGATTATGTAAAACGCCGTTCTCATACCATATCTGATACGTCCCGTTCTGCACAAAACCTCGTATACACTTCGCATCGAATACACGTTTCGTGGTCGATAATATGGACGTAAGGACGGACAATACGACGGATATTGCATACGCCACGTTGTATCTTGTTGGTGTTTCTTAATAATCAAAGGGACACACGCTGCTATATGTTATTGAAAAGTTTAGACTTGAAAAAATACGAGGTCCGGTGAGAAATTTGTAGTGTCCACATATTATAAAGATCGATAGATTTTTTTTAAGGTATGGGTGACAAGCGGTAACAAAGTTCACCTGATGGTAAGTGGTTGCTATGGCCCATAGACATCTACATCTATCCTCGTTCGGAAATAAAAATGCAGATGCGTTGTCAGCCGTGAGGACTAAGATGGTATGCCTCTTTTATATATATATATATATATATATATATATATATATATATATATATATATATATATATATATATATATATTAACAAATTAGTAATTGTGTGATAACGCATCTGCATTTTGATTCGCAAACGAGGATAGATGTAGATGTCTATGGGCGACAGCAACCACTTACCATCAGGTGAACTGTGTGCTCGTTTGTCACCCTATCCTATAAAAAAAATTTAAATAAGATAGACGACTACTAAGTTATAAAATAGATCTTATTTAAAATGAGTTATCTTTTTTTTTATAGAATAAAGGTGACAAACGAGCACACAGTCCACCTGATGGTAAGTGGTTGCTGCGGCCCATAGACATCTACATCTATCCTCTATTACAGATCAAAATGTAGATGCGTTGTCACCCGTGAGGACTAAGATGGAATGCCTCATTTCCAGTAAATAAATTATAGAGATAATATTCTAATAAAATATGAATCACTTATAAAGTTTACATCATTTAATCAACGTAAAAAATACAAAACGGCAGCAAGCAACAAGAACAAGCCTGTCATTGAGGCGGGTTCCAACCGGTCAGAAGTGTTGCAATAGTCCTCGAAGCACTGGCAAACGGTTCCCAAATGGTCACCGTTGTCATCGCGGTAGCAGGGATACTCGTGGCGAATCCAGCCGCAGCCGCGGGTCACTCGGATATCGGACTGACGGTGCGAATGGTAAACTAAAAAAATAATACATCAATATGAAAAAACAAGATTGATTTCGTCTTTATAGAAGCCGTAGTAGCTCAGAGGCTATGCAGTTGCCGTAAATTTAAAAGTACGCGAGCAACCCGGTCACCAATTAAATTGTTAATTGCAATTTTAAGTTCTGGTTTTCTACGTGCTTGGCGGTGAAGGAATCATTTTGCATATCAATATGATAACAATCTGCATATCTGAGATATTAAAATATTTCGAGGGCCTATAAAGACCGTGTTGGCGTGCACGTGTGTTGATATGGCAAAATAAAATTCTCTCAGAAATTAGAGGGGGGTTCGTCCCTAGCATTTTTATATAGGCATTGCATAGGAGGTGTTTGCTCGTTTGTCAAATGTGACAAATAACTAAAAGAAAATTCTGGGTTATGTAAAGACGGTTAGTCCACATGTTGACGCCGAACACGTAGTAAATTAGTTATCAAAAATGTAATTAAAATTTCAGTATTGCTGGCACCCAGAATCGAATTCAGGTTGCTTACTTATTATGAAACGTACTCGCTCTGACCTTGAGCTTCCGGCTCAACTTCGAGTATGTATATAATCTTAAATCTTTATATATAAAAATTAAAAATCGATTGCTGTCCGCTAGTCTCGATAAAACTCAAAAACAGCTCGACCGATTTTGATGAAGTTTTTCTTGTGTATCTGAATGGGTCCCTATATGGTTTAGATTCATTTAATTTGGACCCGGTACGTGGCGCTATTGTCGAGATCTAGAAGTCATTCATGCAAAGCCTCGGCGGATCGCTAATCCTCTATAATTACTTACTTACTATTTTATTATGGTTAAAAAAGTAAACTTACTAGTCTGAACAATTTTTCTGCAGAAGAAGTGGTAGCCCCCGGGACTGGGGATGGCTGTTTCGCAATTCACAATCGGTACGATGCGTGATCGTATTTCCTCTGAATACATGTTCACATCTAAACAGGCTGTGTTATTTGCACTGTTGCAATAGTAACAGCGTATGCACCAAGCTGAAAACAAAACAGTTAATACGTGGTAGAATCATGCTGCACCCATGTTATGGTTGTACCACGAATGGGTCGTCAAGACCAGTGAAGGACCACGCTCTCACAGAATTCCAGTGTAAAATAGCAGCTTAATACTGCTGCGTTTCATATGGTCAGTGTAAAGAATCAGAAACCCTTATAACTGGAAACGAGGCATCCCATCTTAGTTCTCAGGGGTGAACGCATCTGCATTTTAATTTTTGAACTAAGGATAGATGTTTATAGGCCACAGCATACACTCACTATCAGGTGGATTGTGTTGCTCGTTTGTGAACCTTATTCTATAAAAAAGGGTAAAGTAGAGTAACAACATTCAAACTAGTAACTGGTTGAAACTTCTTTCTACTTCCTCTTCTTCTTTGTCAGGCTAACGCTAGAGATGGGTCTGTCCAGTTATAGTGAGTACACTTAATCGTTATGCTTGGCCGTCAGATTGACGATCGCAGTATCATACGTCTTGTACCTCCGAGGCTGCTGTTCTTTCTTTGCTGTCTAAACATAAACGAGATGGGTATCATTATCTAATAATAATATAATAACAATAATAATAAAATATTTATTCATTGACCAAAAGTAATAAAATATTTAAAAGTTAAACTAATACAAAAATGATATTTTTAGAAGGACAATGAAAGGGTTCTGACTCAGCATGTGTTGCAGAGAATCTACAACGCTGTTATTCTGTCAGTACCCATATACCTACTTAGTGAGCTAAAGTATAACAGTACGCGTACATCACTGATTATATTACAAATAGCTTTTAGTGTTAAAATATTTATTTATTCATTCAGCCAGTACAAGAACTATTTAATTAACCAGTACAAGTTTTCATATTATTTCTATTAATAAATTGATAATTAATATTCATGTACAAAAGATAAACATAATATAAACAAAATATAAACGAAATATAAACAAAAACATATGAAAAATAAATAATAATATTAAAAGTAAGAGCTACAGTAGTGTTTTATTTATTCAGACTAATTATAATAATTATGCTAGAACATCGTAATGGTTATTAAAAAGAATATTGGTAGTAAATGTAAGTTACATAATTGAATATAACTAAATATGGGATACTCAGCCCCTGCCAATTTTTTTTTATATTTATGACATTTTCTGCGTACTTAATAAATGCTCTTTGTATTTTCTCTTAAAACTGTTCTTATTTGTTATGACTCGTAATGGTGGTGGAAGATCATTCCAACATTTTGTGGCCATAAATTTGTAACTACCACGAAATGCTGATGTCCTATGTTGAGGTATACAAAGTACTTTTGCACACTTTCGAATACCGTACTGTATCTGGATGGATATCTATTGGAAGCCATAAGATTTTTCTGGCATTTCCCACAGCCTCTTCTTACGACACCTATTTTACGAATTGGGGCGATTCTCTTACGCTGCTATCACACGGCTGACTGCTCAAGACTACTGGAAAAAGGTCTGATTTCGGACAAGGGAAGTGTCCGTCACTTCCCTTGTCCGTTACCACGTATTCGAGCCAAACGGTTTGCTACGTCGTTCATCATGCGTACAGCAAAGGAGTCGAATAAGTTGCAGCATCTGTCTTTCCATCCGATTGCTATGTGGGTGTCTTCAAGAGTGAATAAGTTTATGTTAAGTCAGTGCAATCGCTTCACCATCTTATGCTACATCGTCACTTACCATCAGGTGGGATTGTAGTTAAGCGCTGGCTTAAAATAATATTAAAATAAAAGAATGCGTGGTATGTCTTAAACAAAAGAGGTGACTGGCCGAACATCTTGTTATCCGATGGTAAAGGAGAATGAGATAGTAATACTCATATTATACATATTATTACGATAAAATAAAACATACCTTCACTAAAGAAATATATCGGAAGTAGAATTAAGTATATCCATTTACTGTTAAGCACCATGTTGCTCTGTAATAATAACAAATCATTAATTATATGTTTACCACTACTTTGTACAATAAACATAATACTTCTTACTATCAGAATGAAGCAATTCTGTAA
This sequence comes from Parnassius mnemosyne, assembly GCA_963668995.1. NCBI lineage: Eukaryota > Metazoa > Arthropoda > Insecta > Lepidoptera > Papilionidae > Parnassius > Parnassius mnemosyne. Next base: position 16,901,099 of record CAVLGL010000083.1, read on the forward strand.
TTGAGTCCAAATAATAAGCGATAAACTAAATATGCTGCTATCGAAGTAAAACAAAAATAGTCTCTAATATATCTTGTTTTAAAGCAGACGATAGACGATTCATTTTATTCAATATTATTAAGCACATTATTAAAATGAAATGTAGTTAGTTTTTGGGGATTATTATAACTTATTTTTTTAATATTAAAAGTTGAAAGACGGGTTGATGAGCTATGATATGAAGATTTCCAAAATCTCAGTCCGATATAATCCTTAAAATTAGGTTTTTCGATAATAAGTACTATATACGTAAAAATCATTACATGGCTACGATTTTTTCGCAACTTTTACATTAAATAAAAACAAATAACATTTTTATAAGAATCATATCTTTATGTGAATTCACAGTTAGAAATTATTAGATTGGTTTTAATACAAAACGGAAGAACTAGAATTAAATAATACGAGACATATTCAAAAAAACTGTTTTTAAATATTTCATAACACTCATTTAACATTTCAGATAAATTTGTTTTTTAATTTAAATTTTATAAACAATAATAGCTTACATCATTCACAACTTGGAACTTTACCGAAAGTTTAGCACAGACTGCAGTAAATTATATTAATACTTAAAAAGAATTTACTCTTGAGGGCCTAAAAGCAAATAAACATATAAAGCTTTTACTATATGTTTCTTACTCTGTACGTTCGTTCGAAGTAAAGAATAGTAACTGAGTTAACTAAAATAATGCGATAACAACGCTAGCATAACATGAGTAGTTTCATTATATACGGTAACCGCGCGATCTTGATACGCAATGACATGTTTATATCAAATTAATAGGGGATAACCCGAATAAATAGATCAACTATTTCAGTTATCCCTAGTAAATATATTAAATTTTTATTATCATTCATAAATTAATCAGGTGATGTTCGTATGGTTGATGATGAACGTATCTGACCGAGTCCTGGTACAAATCCGGCTCGGATTTGATTTCGGCAACAGATAGCCCTGTATCAAATAAAGCTGTAAAAACCAAAAGGCTAACAGCACTAACATCTCAGAATAAAGGTAACGATTGTTCTTCGGGTATAAATGGCGAAACTATTTTTGTTCCATGTCTTTTACATTGTACTCGATCCTTCCTCGAGCCATATTAACGGGTTTATAGTATATTGTTTTACAATACATGAGTGGAAAATGCGCTAACGGTCCACTTGATGGGAAGTGGTTACTGCAAGTGGAGTTATAGGATAGAATATCTAACACTATACATGAAAATTAAAAAAAAAACTTTCAATATTAATCCCCAAAACTAACCCCTGAAGTCGAAGATCTGAATTTTTAACTTAAAGTTCGTGTTAAGTAGGTACTCCTCAGTACAAGCGAAGTCCTAAGAATAGTAGAAGAAAAGATGGACTCTGCTGTCCTTGATCGGTTCATCGATCGCACTATTTTTGGTCATACTATTTTATTACCAAAATAGATGTACCTAAGCCTCATACTAACAAATATAGACCTACTTTGCTTGAGAATAAACAGTTATTATAATAATTCTTAATAATTTAGGTAACAGGATATTATAACTATGCCGTATTTCAATTATTAATGTCAAATAGCCTCCGGCAAAAACGTTTTTGATAAACAGAGATAAGGCTCGGAAACATTATAAAAATAACGTTTTTAAAAAATTTGGGACGGTTCCTTGTATAACATTTTGTTTGGAACAAAAACGAAATGAGAACGTAATGTGAAAACGTAAAAAACGCTTTATTCCTCAGGAAGCTAAATTAATGGCACATGCCACGACAAGTTAAAACCTACAAGGTATTTTTGTTTCGTATTGCAGGGCCAAAAATGGGAAAAAACGGATTAAAATGGTTAAAAACGTTTTATTGAACAAGAACTATTTAAAATTCTCTTCGTAAACGTTTTTATTATGATTCCGTTCGAACATAAACGAAACAAATAAGTTTAGGTGTTTAAGGCGAAAACGTTTCGAAAAATATACCGTTATCCGAGCCCTGAACATAGAGACGTCGAGGTAAACGTTCCTTACTGCTAAATTTGGTATGTGACACTAAAAATTAACACAGCATCAGTATTCATGAAAGATAAATAAAGGTTTATTTTATAAGCTTTACTTTATAACATTGCTTTTCTTCATAAAAGTATGTTAGTTTTATTATACAATTGACGATAATATATCAAGTATCTAAAATTCATAATTATAGTAATTAAAAAAGTTTATCAGCTATCACTGACCTGCAAGATGTCACATTAGGTTCCGCAAATGTAACTATAATATTAAAAGACATGAATAACTGAGTCGAAATAAGGTCAAACGTAGTATCCAGTTTTATTTAACAATATGAAAGTTAGAGAAAATAGGAGAGGGGTAGCCAACAGTTTAACATACGTCATTCAAACATTTCGGTTTATTCTGGCAATACAGTTTACGTAAATTGCAGATATAGAAGTGGAAGGAAATGAAGTGATAAATTTAATATCATCATGAAGGTAGATTCATTCATTTAACGGTGGTAGAGCCACGCAGCAGTTTTTGCTGTTGCATGTATGGGCCGGCTCGAGCCGGGTTGGTACCACGACCTCACAGAATACCGGCGTGAAGTAGAAGCTTTGCTTCTGCGTTTCGTCTGGTGAGTGCAGGTGGCCGGAGGCCCAATTCCCCCCCCCCCCCCCCCATCAACATGGTAGCGGAATTACACGAAGAACTACCCCAGGAGGGTACCAGCACCCCTGGAGAATCCCTCGCTGAGCATCCACGACCATGTTATGCCGATCCTGAGCGTGGGTGCTCAGGCTGCCCCGCGTATTCTGGGGGGGGACTTCACTCTAACCTAAGCGCCGTCCACTACCATCTCGAGACGGCGAAGCCGGCCTTGCTCTTTCTGACCGAGACGCAGGTTTCCTCTCCGGCTGATATTTCGTATCTCTCCTACCCGGGGTACAAATTGGAGCACTCCTTTGTGCCTCGGGCTGGAGTTTGCGTGTATGTCAGAGAGGACATCTGTTCTCGACGCCTTGGCAGTCTTGAAGGTTCGGACCTGTCCATCCTTTGGCTACGCGTAGACAGCGACGACCATCCGCGCGTCTACGGGTGCCTCTATAGGTCCCATAGCGGTAATGCCGAAACAGACCGACTCATCGACCACGTCCAAATGGCTACAGATTTCTTGCTACAACAGGTCCCATCCGCAGAGATCGTGATCCTTGGCGATTTTAACGCCCACCATGCCGAATGGCTCGGTTCACGTCTAACCGATCATGCGGGGAGATCTGTTTATGACTTTGCCTTGGCATATGGTCTGACACAACTGGTTACTTCGCCTACGCGGATTCCAGATGTGGAGGATCATACACCTTCCCTGTTGGACCTTCTGCTGACCTCTCATCCGGACGGATATCTGGTTACCGTCGATTTTCCCCTCTCGGCTCTTCGGACCATTGTCTGATCCGGAGTGTGGTGCCACTCACGCTCCCTTCGCGGTTGCGTTCTGCAGGTTGCCGCCGTGTTTGGCATTACAGGTCGGCGGATTGGGACGGAATGCGGTCCTTCTTTGCATCCTACCCATGGGCGGGCGGGTTTGCTTCTCGCCGGATGATCCCAGCGCTATTGCTGACTCTGTCACTGATGTGGTGCTACAGGGAATGGAACTATTTATTCCATCATCTGTGGTACCCATCGGAGGCAGATCTCAGCCTTGGTTTGGTCGCTCCTGTAAGACTGCATTACGCAGTAAGCAGGAGTGTTATCAAGCCTGGGCTGCGGCTTCGGCGACTCGGGATGTAAATACCAGCACACTTAAAAAGAAGTATAACTTCGCCTCCAGGTTCTTCAAAAGAGTTATTGCCAAGGCAAAGTCAGAGCACATAGGCAGAATTGGCGAGAAACTAGTTCGCCTTCCTTCGGGAACCCGTGCATTCTGGTCTCTCGCCAAGGCTGTCCAAGGGAATTTCTGTAAGCCATCACTACCATCTCTGCACAGGGAGGATGACTCACTGGCCCATGACGCAAAAGACAAAGCCGACCTTTTAGGCTCCCTTTTTGCGTCCAACTCGACTCTTGATGACGGGGGGAAAACACCGCCGACCATCACGCGGTGTGAGTGCTCCATGCCGGATGTGCTGTTCTCACAGCGCTCGGTTCGCAAAGCACTGCTCTCCCTGGACATCCAGAAGTCGAGTGGGCCTGACGGAATCCCCCCAATTGTGCTGAGGACGTGTGCTCCGGAGTTGGCACCGGTCCTAACGCGTCTTTTCCGGTACTCCTACTCCCAAGGCGTAGTCCCGAATTCATGGAAGACAGCTTTTGTCCACCCGATCCCTAAAAAAGGCGACCGCTCAGACCCATCCAACTATAGGCCTATCGCGATCACCTCCTTGTTCTCCAAAATAATGGAATCCATTATTAACTGCCAGCTCATCCGGTACCTTGAGGATCACCAGCTGATTAGTGACCGCCAATACGGTTTTCGTCGGGGTCGATCAGCTGGTGATCTTCTGGTCTACCTGACCCATAGATGGGCGGAGGCAGTAGAGTCCAAGGGGGAGGCGTTGGCCGTTAGTCTGGACATTGCGAAGGCCTTCGATCGGGTTTGGCACAAAGCGCTTCTTTCGAAGCTCCCTTCCTATGGGCTTCCCGAGAAATTGTGCAATTGGATCACCAGCTTCCTTGTAGATCGGAGCATCAAGGTCGTTGTAGACGGTGCATGCTCTGACTACAAGCCTATTAACGCTGGTGTTCCACAAGGCTGTGTGCTATCACCAACGCTGTTTCTTCTGCATATCAATGATATGTTGCTAACTGGTAACATTCATTGCTATGCGGATGACAGCACTGGTGATGCTCTATACACCGGCCGTGCCAATATTTCTCGGGAAAACGTCGCTGAGTACCGGAACAAACTTGTGTCTGAAGTCGAGTCTTTGCTGAACAAAGTCTCGGATTGGGGGCGACTAAATCTAGTCCAATTTAATCCTCAAAAGACACAAGTTTGCGCGTTTACCGCTAAAAAGAACCCCTTTGTCGTATCTCCTCAGTTTCAAGGCACTCCCCTTCTTGCCTCAGCCAGTATCGGTATCCTCGGAGTCGACATATCGAGTGACGTGCAGTTTCGTGGTCACTTGGAAGGGAAGGCCAAATTGGCCTCTAAAAAGCTTGGCGTGCTCAGCAGAGTGGGACAGTATTTCATGCCGGCACACCGCCTGCTACTTTACAAGGCGCAAGTTCGGCCTCACATGGAATACTGTTCCCATCTCTGGGCAGGGGCTCCCCAGTGCCAGCTCCTTCCACTTGACCGCATCCAACGCAGAGCGGCTCGAATTGTCGACGACCGAGCCCTTTCCGATCGGCTCGATTCATTGGCACTGCGAAGAGATGTTGCATCCCTTTGCATTTTCTTTCGCATCTACCATGGGGAGTGCTCTGAGGAATTGTTCGGATTAATCCCAGCCGCCAAATTTCACGAACGCACATCGCGGCAGAACTCCCGATACCATCCACACCATCTGGATGATTGGCGCTCCACCACTGTGCGATTTAGAAGATGTTTTCTTCCTCGCACGACCTCCTTGTGGAATCGATTACCATCAGCGATTTTTCCGGACCGATACGACTTAGGGACCTTCAAGAAAAGAGCGTACTCCTTTTTAAAAGGCCGGCAACGCATCTGCGATCCCCCTGGTGTTGCAGTTGTTCATGGGCGGCGGTAGTCACTTACCATCAGGTGAGCCGCATGCTCGTTTGCCCCCTCTCCTATAAAAAAAAAAATTCAAGCAGTAGAAGCTGGAGTCTCGTGAAATTGTGACGTATATATGTCATTATATACCATAACAAGCAACCATAATAAAACTAATGTAAATTATAAAATTTAACATAAATTATTAACTCTCTGAATGCGAGGCTTACGATTTATTCTTCTTTTTTTATATGAACTTCATTCCTAATCAGATGTTTAAATTTTAATTTATCTCCGTCATTTGAGGTTCTTAGATGCCGATTATATTGTTGTAAAAGGGTTTTTCTGTGTGTGAGTGTGGGTGTGGGTGTGAGTGAGTGAGCACATTCGTACCATTGCACGTCAAATATTAGTAAACTATTGCGTCTCAAATATCTCGAGAACAAATCATGATATTGGCGGTAAAACATATCTATTCGAAGCTTGATTGCACGAACATTTGATAAAAAAAGTTTAAAATCTATTCTGTAATTTGTTTTAGATTAAAAAAAACTAAATTGCCTATTCGCTGTGATGTTTGAAAATAGGCATTGGAAAATATAAGAGGGCATTGCACTGTAGACCTTAAGCAAACAAAGATATTGCAAGACCACTATATAACATAGAATCCTTTAACCCTGTTATTTTATCCTTACCACTACGTATGGCTTCAGGATGTAGAACACCTCAATAACTTGATACTTTGGTTACCGTTTTGAAAAGACACAATTTTCTGAAATAATTATTTAGATATTCCATACCATTTGAAAGAAAGATTTATTACTTAAATATTTCTCTCGCTCTATTTTTATAATAAAAGAGTGACAAACGTATATATATACTAATAGTTCACCTTATTGTATGTGCTAAATAGTCCAATTCATAATTAGTTTTTATTTCTTCAATAAAGCACTTAATCACAATGTGAATATGTCACGTTAGTTCCACACCAAAAAAAAAAAGGTTACATTATATTTAAAATTAGAGAATAAACTTCCACCAGCAACAACTTGGGTGATGTCAACATTAATCGGTAGAGATGCTATTGAATAACATGACCAATAGCACAGTCTATATTATGTAAAACAAATAAAACTAACCGCGATATAATAGGTTTATCTTCCTGGTTGACAAAGTAGTGGAACTCCTTTGGTGCCGAGGAGGCTATCTGAGTAGATTCACCCTTCAGACCCTTTTGTGCAGTGCACTCTCTGCTGTATTCCAGTCAGTCAATCGCAAGGGTATATAAACCAGTATAATACAGGCTGTGAGGCATTACATCTTCTTCCTCAGTGGTGTCAACGCATCTCAAGCCTTCTATGTTGAAGTTAGTTGCACGTGTTTTTTATAGGATAAGGGTGACAAACGAGCACACAGTCCACCTGATGGTAAGTGTTGCTGCGGCCTATAGACATCTACATCTATCCACTATTACAAATCAAAATGCAGATGCGTTGTCATCCGTGAGGACTAAGATAGAATGCCTCATTTAAAAACTCACAGTAAAAAGGGTCTCCGGTTCTCTACACTCACCATACGAAACACAGCAGCGTTAAGCTGCTATTTTACGCTAGTATTCTGTGAGAGCGTGGACCTACCCCGGTCGAGCCGACCCATTCGTGCCACAACTATACTACTAATACAGCTGCAGCATGGCTCTACCGCGTCAAAAGTGTTCATGAGCTGCAGAAATCACTCATCATCAGGGTGAATTTAAGTTCGTTTCTCACTCCAATTCTATAAAAAGATCTTTGTCCCCCTTCTGCCAGTGTTGATCATGCAGTACTCACACTTTTGATTCATACAAAGTGAACAAAAGGTTGTCATCAAAAGTTAAATTCAAGGTTTATTGGCCATATATCGAAACACGTAAAGAAATAATCAAAAACTTTTCAAATATAGGGTAGGTCGGTCGCCTTAGGCTAAATGTCACCATCAAAGTTATTGCTATCTTGAAAAAAAATAAAAGAAAAACTATGAATAGCAGTTTTATAGGCAAGTCTACATTATGATCATAAAATAGTTGAAAAATATTAAACTAACAAACGTCAGAAAAAACAGACTACTATTTTTAAAGAATTGTAATATTTATTCACATAATGATTTCTTATATTTACGCGAACAGTACACATTAGATAAAACTACTTTCACGAATTTTATCACGTTTAATTTTATTTGTTTTCAATTATCGACTTTTCGAGTGCTTTACAGACTTATGGTCACAGGGCAAAGCACCCGATACGCCCTGATTAATAAACAAATAAAATTAAACGCGATAAAATCTGTAAAACTAGTTTTGACTTGCTTTGTGGTTGGATAGGCATTCACTGTTTAACCAAATACGTGCGATCTACTGCTATTAATCATTCGCCTGACAAACGTGGCGATTCTTCTTCCAATCCTTCTGTATTTGTGTATTTTTGGCTACTATTAGTATACGCGGTAGAGCCATGCTGCAGCTATATATCTAGTATAGTTTTAGCACGAATAGGTCGGCTCGACCGGGTAAGGACCACGCTCTGACAGAATACCAGGGTAAAATAGCAGCTTAACGCTGCTGTGTTTCGTATGGTGAGTAAGATCTGGAGACCCTTTTAACTGGAAACGTGGCATTTCATCTTAGTCCTCACGGTTAACAACGTATCTGCATTTTGATACGCAATCCAGGATAGATGTAGATGTATATGGGCCACAGCAACCACTTATCATCAGGTGGACTGTGTGCTCGCTTGTCACCCTTATCCTATAATTTTTTTTATAGGATATGGGTGACAAACGAGCACACAGTCCACCTGATGGTAAGTGGTTGCTGCGGCCCATAGACCCGTGAGGACTAAGATGGAATGCCTCATTTCCAGTAAAAAGGGCCTCCGGCTACCTGCACTCACCAAGCGAAACGCAGAGGTAAACCTCTACTTCACGCTGGTATTCTGTGAGGTCGTGGTACCACCCCGGTTCGAGCCGGCCCATCGGTGCGTCAGCAAAAGCTGCCGCGTGGCTCTACCACTGTTAAAAATTGTATAAGCATGACAGTATGAGTGTAAAGAACGCAAAAAAAGTATTATTTTATTAATTATTCTTTACGAAGATTATATTATTTATAACATTACATGACCTATGCAAATTCCTTAAGATATATTTAATAATTAATTTTAACATAATATATAAAAATTACATATACTTATAATATATTAAAAAAAACAATACAAAAATTTAGTTAGAGCCCACCCTATAGTTCCAGACTCAAACGTACCCACTAGCTGTTTTTTCACGTTTGTGTAAGTATTTATATTAATAAATTCTAGAAATAATATGTTATTTAGCTTCTTTGACTTATATTATATTGTTATTATATTGTGATTTATCTCGTTCAACGATTGAAAAAGCCCTTGTTCAGTGTTGGGCTTTCCTTTTACTAGCTAATCAGGTAGAAAAAGTAAGTAGGTTTTTATATATTTTTGAAGTTATATATTCATTTAAACATTAAAAAAGAAATGGATATGTATATTCTTAAACTCGAACAAATTAGCTGAACGCAACATTAATTTGATTATCATTAAATAACAGTAATACGGTTAAGTGCATTCGACGGCCGATCGATGTGCGGTTAACGCTTCCTATACTAATGATGTGTCGCGGGATTGGCCATTGATGCTTGTATAAAGGCTAGACAAGGTTTGCTTCAACATAGTAATTTTTTTATCTGTGTACACCTAGTATTATGAAGTTTTATTACTAATTGTGGCAAACTACATTAAATACTTTAGTTTTGTACGCGCCATTTAAATGATGATGTCAAATGTCATTTTATAATATACTTCCGCCACGCTCTCGTACAGCTCAAATTTGCATGGTTCTTCATGTCTTATTATTTTTCCTTTTTTGTCAACCTGCATAAATCTACAGCTGGACATGGGCCTCTCTCGTTATCCGAAGGATTTACTATTATTGCTTGACAGGTGGACGATTGCAGAACCAGACGTCTCGCTTCCCGTCGCCGCTTCCCGTCGCCGCTTTAGGTAACTTTACACAATTGTAAAAAAGGTTGGTTGTACCGCCCGTTCAAAGCACAGAAAACATAGATAACATATAGGTTCAAATAAAGCCGTCATACTCCTCTTTTATTTTCTACAAAATGATTGTCTTATTAAAATCAATAAAAAAAAACAACAATGGAAAGACAGAAACACGTACATACAAGTTCAATTAATAAGGTTGATTGCATCAAACAATTATTGGAATTGGATGAACCTAACATCATGCTTGCAAACTTGTAACGCCTTGTCACTGAAAAGCCCACTCTTCTGATATTTCTCATTCAAAATTTAAAATTGCAAATTAAGTAAGTAAAATAATATAATTAGTTCAATAGAAATGCCGGGAGCTGTACCCAAAATTAGAACACGTCATGCAGACACTTCCCCAAAAACTAGTATCAAGAATCTACCAAATTACGAATACGTCGGAAATTACTATTCGAAAGACTTCAAATATATAAGTCCAGAAGTTTTGCAACGGATCAAAAGGACAAGAAATATTGTCGCTCCATTGAAAGCGAATATGGAAAAGGGAACTTGTAAATTGTTTACGCGTTTGTGGTTTGCGGAGGTGATAAAAGGGTTGAAACAATTCTTGTACGAAGGATCCCTACATGGAGTTAAGTAAGTATATTTATTATAAAGCTATGTATTATTACAAAAAAAACTTCATTAAATCAAATTAATAAAACAATAAGTTTCTGTAAAATTTTTCACTAAATCAAAATAACCAAATTGTGTAGTTGATTGAAATGGATTTTTTTTTTATTGTTTTGTAGCTAAAGTTTTCAATCGTTGAACCTATATCTATACGATCTGCAAATACTTTTTACAGAATACTTTTTAGCTTCAAAATAGCCAGTATCGAACTAGTTTACATTTTTGGTCCCTATTAAAAGAGAGATTTGAAATATATTAGGTTCGTCTTCTTTTTTTCCTTATTATAAACCGGAGTTTGAGTATAATCCCACATGATAGTAACTTCGTTGTTGTTGGACAAAAAGACAGAAGCCGGGAATTTAATCTACTTCTGTACGCAATACGAACGACGAAACAAACGCTTTGGTTCAAATGCGTGCAATAAGCACAAGAAAGGGGTGAAGACCCGCTGACCACCTTATTATGAAACGGTGAAAAGGGGAAGATTGGATTAAGAAATATAATGTATTACAATAATTATCCCTAATCGCCACGCTTGCTAAGCGATTAAAGCATGTAGGTCCACGACCCTTCTCTAGATATTCGCAAATAGCTAACGGTAAATATTGTCATATGTTGATATTGATGACAATTTCTGGTTCTTAGGAATCAATAGATAAACTAGATTTGAAGACGTCGTGTGGTGGAATTACGCCTTATACCTTAAAAATCACACTCATAACTTAAAAATCTTCTTTTATTTTTTTAAAGAACACATTGCAAAAACTATTATAGTTCTAAATATGTAGAGACGGAATTAGAAGCTTTGGATATTAAATCTTAATTAAGACGATATAATACTTGTTATAATTTTCGACAGCTTAAAGTTCCGGCATTTTCATATCTCCGAATTTAAGATGGTGGGACAACATATTTTGCTTAATATCTTTGAATCTATTCCCTCTATTCAATCCCGTATATTCATCATCATCGTCATTACAGCCCATCACAAGTCCACTGCTGAACATAGGAATGCCACAAAGCACGGTCCTGAGCCTTTTTTCCCCATCGGTTGTCGGTTCTTCGAGCTACATGGCCGGCCCATTACCACTTCAGCATACTACTCACTAGCAATACGCACTGGTTGTACAGTATTCTTTTCAAGTTTTGAGGTATACCTGACGAGAAGATGTGCCGTAATTTCCCGACCGCTGCCCAGCCAAGTTGAATCCGTAGATTGACCTCTCGGTCGAAGTTGGACTTACCTAGTCGGACTATTTGTCCCAGATAAACATACTCGTCAACAACTTCGAGCTTAGTGCTCCCAACAAATACCGACATATGTGTGACATGAACGTTATACAACATGTAACAAAAACCCTGTGGTTCCCGTTAAGTACGTTATCAGGATCATTATTCAAACGTATTGAAATAACTTTTTTTAAAAACTCTAACAATATTTTTTTTTATTTTATTTAAAAAAAATTGTATGCAAATTGTATGTGATTTTATTACCTCCGCATTTTCTGGGGAGTAAGAGGATTGTCAAAGATTCCGCTTTACTTAGCTTTAGCATTGGCTAGTGTCAGTAAGAGGTAATAGAACCAAATAAAATTTTAAAAAAATTTAATAAAAAAATATGGTCGAGTTTTAAAAAGGAAGTTATTTCTATAGGTTTGAATACTGATCCTGATAACGTACTTAACGGGAACCACAGGGTTTTTGTTACATATTGTATATGATCTTCGTTTTGACCATGTTCATCTTAAGACCTATCCGTTGGGAGGCACTATTGAGGTCATTGAGCAAAGTGCTTAGGATATGATATGAAGAATACTTTCTGTAGGTATCTATATTTAAATAATAAGTAAACTATGTAATATTTTAGAATATGTATGTATATGTATGTGTGTGTGTATGTGTATATATATATATACATATAAAATACTCGAGAAGTAAATCGCATATCAATTTATCAGTAAGGCTTAATATGTAAGTGTTAGTAAACCTAAAATTATTTAATTTTTATTATTGTTATTTTATTAAGCTGTTGTAAATTGGTCTAATTTGCATTGTTTTTTATAATTGTACCTGGCTTACCTTTATATTTAATATGTGGATGACTGTTATTCGCATACTTGAAGTGAAATTGAAAATTGTATTTAGTGATATAAGCTGTTGTTATCCTTATTAAAATAAAAATAAAATAAATAAACAAAATATAACGTCACCCTGTCTTACACCTCTCTACAGTAGGATAGGTTTCGTAGTCTGGTTCTATACTCGGATAACCATCGTAGCCCTACTGTACAAACACTTCAGCACTTCGATATACCGACAATCAACTTGGCACCGCTGAAGGGACTGCAGCACCGTCCAAATTTCGACGGAATCAAAGGCTTTTTCATAGTCCACATACGCCAGACATAGTGACAAATTGTACTACTCGGACTTCTGTACAATTTGCCGGGACTTTGTATTAGAGCACGAGGGGGACGGAGCGTTGACTTCCTTGGACGAGACCTCTCCAACTTAACGTTTAGGTTCCGTGTGCCTCTAATCATTCGGTGATCGCTACCAGTTTTCATTTTCGCGATCACGGAGACATCCCTGAACAGTTGTCGTTTGGATAATGAAGTCAATCGCTCGACCGGGTCCACTTCCTGTGGGTCCGCTTCTGGAAGAAAGAATTCATCATAAAAAGTCCCTCTTTCTCCATAAAGTCAGCCAGCTACTGGCCTCTTGGGTTCCGTGGCCCTATATCAAATTTCCCTACCCTCAGCTCACCGTTTTCTCTTGTGCCTAGTTTTACGTTGAAGTCTCCTATTAACACCGTATAGTGGGGTTTTAGAGGAATGCATAGCTCTAAATATATCCTCATATACTTCCTCCACCTCCTCGTCGGGATGTGCCGAGGTTGGTGCGTAAACCTGCATGACCTTCAGCGAATACCGTTTGGTAATTCTGAGTATAAGGTACGCAACCCTCGTTGACACACTCTCAATCTTTACACCGTTGTTAACGAGAGACTTGTGGACGATAATTCCGACACTCCCTCATGACAGATGGTCGCCCCCCCGCTGATGGAACAAGTTGTTGGATTCGAGAATTACCATGTCCTCCCCCTCTCTTCGGACCTCGGATAATCCTATAATATTCCAACGCACCGTAGGCAGGAATAGCGGGGTCGCCGGGGACTGGGGCCCGTCTCTTCGTAACTTTATTCATTGGGGGTATATTGCCATAGTTGCCACACTTGACGAGCGGGTTGGCAACCGAAGTTTTTCTATTGTTGTTTTAGAATATGATGCTGCCTATCTTCTGCCTCAGTTTCCCTCTGTCGCCTCTTACGACACCTACGGGAAGATATGGGATAGTGAGTATTCTTACCCTCTAATATACGGGGTGCCACTATCCCGTGTATTACGGATTGATAAAGAGAAGTAAGAAATAAAAAATAAAACAAAATACTCACAGAAAAAAAGGTGGTTCTTTGCGGATTTTTCTTTTAATCTAATCACAATAATAGAGCGTATAGTGTGACGATGTCCTCTTGTCTTCCTTCTGTCCATTGTGTTCGTCCACACGTAGACTCGTCCGTAAAAGACGGAAGTCATGAAGTACAGTCACAAGTATCGTCAAATTTGCAAACCAACAATATGTATATTGTACAAATATTGGTACTGGTTGAAATTCGAATCCAAGACCCGAGACGTAGCAGCCAACACTCCGACCACTTTGTAAACTATGTTATGTGATTTAAAAGTTTATGAAGATTAAAAAAAAAACACTTTTTGACTTTTTATTTTAACTAGGTGGTAGGACTTTTTTCTGCTAAGGAATCCGTCTAAGTAGGTCTTACCCAGTTCTGCCACCAAATAGCAGTGCTTGCGCCGCTGTGTTTCGATCTAAAAGGTATATACTAAAGAGAGCCACTAAAATTACCAGCTGTAAGGCATCTTTTAGACCTCAGAGGTAACAACGCATTTTCTTAGCCTTTTTGTTTGAAGTTTGCCGCATGTGTGCCTGATGTAACTACTCACCATCAGGTTGACTCTAAGTTCGTTTGTCATTTCAGCTTCATAAAAAAAATTATCATTCAAGTTAATAATCGTAAATAAGCCTTTTTAAATCCACGGTTGGACACAGTCCTTTAAAGAATGTGACAAGAAGCATGCATTACTTAGGAGATTTGGTCAAACTAGCAGGGAAGCCGGGTTTTGTGAGGACAGGGCCAATGTCTCCGCAATGGTGACGATCATTTCCATCAAGAGTCTGTGAAGTTTTGGCTCAATAGTTTTAAGGAATTGTAATCGTCATCAAGCTGACTGCACCGAAAATAAGTGGCATGTCCTCTCTTACAGTCTTATCCCCATCGCAAGTCCACTTCTGAACATAGGTGTCCCCGATAGGTTGCCAGAAAGTATGGTCCTCAGCCACCCACACCCATCGACTACCTGCGTGCTTTATCTGATCGTCACTCCATCTAGTGAGGAGGCAACACTACGTACTACGTGCCAGCACGAGGCAGTCGGTTGTTTAAGTTATATGGCCTTCCCATCAGATATTAAAATATATATACAATATTATATATATAATAAATCGACAATTTGTAGATACATCTTTGAGCCAACCTTCAGTCGAAAAGAAAAGCTGATATGGATAATCATTATGGTTATCAGCGTAGCCATATGTGCTGTAAACATCATTCAGCTGCTATGCAAATGGCACACGAAGCCGTTCGTCAACGTGATCGACTCCTTGCCAACTCCAATATGGGCTATTCCTTTTCCAACTGTGGTCTTGTGCCCACATTTGCATGTCCAACTCTCTTACGCTAATGTTTCTAAGCTTGATGAGTAAGTATTTGGTTTTACAACTGGCTTAGTACTTCTGCTACACTTAATTGTTTGATTTTATTTTAGCACAATTTGATTGGCTTTACTTTAATTTTAATTTTTATAAATAATTGTACAAATGTCTGTATGTCGCCATGTAGTGGCGGCGTAAGAGAATCCACTAACCCTTGTCATCCAGTAGGTGTCGTAATATACGACAGAATCTACCTACTTATTATAAGGATACAATGTTACAATCTATAACTAAATTAATTTATAAGGAGGGCTAAGCATTCGCCGTCCATTTCCCAGGAAGCGAGCAAATCGAGTTCGATCCTCGACAACACTAATGAAATTTGTGCTGATTTACACCATCCTCGGCGGTGAAGAAACCATCTTGAACGGCTGACGGGTCCTTATTGCTTAAGCTAACCGCTGCGGCGTCGAATCCTGTACGGAACAAGTGTTTTTTTATAGGATTGGGTGACAAACGAGCACACAGTGCACCTGATGGTAAGTGGTTGCTGTGGCCCATATACATCTACAACATTATCCTCGTTTGCGAATCAAAATACAGATGCGTTGTCACCCGTGAGGACTAAGATGGAATGCCTCTTTTCCAGTAAAAAGGGTCTCCGGTTCTCTACTACCATAAGAAACACAGCAGTGCTAAGCTGCTATTTTACGCTGGTATTCTGTGAGATTGTGGTCCTTCCCCGGTCGAGTCGAGCCATTCGTGCTACAACAATACTACTAATATAGCTGCAGCATGGCTCTACCACGTATAAAAGTGTTTTTGTGACCTACAAGTAACTGTTCCGTGTCTGGATGTTTGTCCATTTATGTTTGTAAAACGCCCGTCGATTCGAACCCACGACTTGTTAGTTTTGCAAACCGTACTTAACTAACTTATCTATTAGGCTATTGTCGCATTGTTTTTGAATATGGGTAATAAACGAGCATACAGCTCATCTGATCGTAAGTGAATGCTATGGCCCATCTATATTTATCAAAACCCATATTCATCGCCACCTCGTAGGACTAAAATGGACTGGAATGCTTCGTTACCAGTAAAAATGGCCATTTATATATTACACTCACCATACGAAACACAGCAGCATTATTCAGCTGTTTTGCCTTGTTCTGACAGAAAGTTGTCCTACCCCGATGTAGCTTGTCCATTCGTGCTACAACCATAATATGGTTACCTAATTAGGTTACCATAGCTGCCTGCCTCGTTGGTCTAGTGGTTGTAGTAGTGCGACTGCTGATCATGAGGTCCCGGGTTCGAATCCCGGGTCGGGCCAAAAAAATCAGTTATTGAGTTTTTCTATCAAGAAATTCTCAGTAGCTGCCCGGAGTCAGGAAGTTGGCGGTGTCTCACCCCCGTGCCTCGGAAAGCACGTTAAGCCGTTGGTCCTGCGCCTAATCTCTCTCCGGTCGTGTCGGTTTACCGTCCCATCGGACTATGAGAGTGAGGGAATAGAGAGTGCACCTGTGCTTGCGCATACACTCGGGCACTATAATCCTGTCCTGCGCAGATGGCTAGTCTCCGTTGAGGCTGGCCGCCGTGACCGAAATTCGGTCGGGAGGACATTATTATTATTATTACCATAGCTGCAGCGTGGCTCAACCACGTGAAATTGATAGAAAGCATTGTTATTGTTGTTTAAAGCTATTTTACTTAGATTAAACTGTTCATTCATAGTTGTTTCCTAGCTCTTAGCCTACTAAATGTAGAGCAAGAGTTCATTTATTCCTTTTTTTTTTTAGACGAGAATATTTCTTCGCGTCTCTCGTGTGTCCACAATTGTCTCACGAAAAGAAAGCACTGCCACAACCATTAAATACAGAAGAGAATATAATGATGCAAGATTTTATTGTTAAAGTAAGTTGTATATTTTTCTTGTCTTTAATCTTCCTCTAAAGTTTACTGCTAGGCATAAGACTCTCACGTTGCCATAATTTTACATGGTATATGCATTTTACGCGTAGTAGAGTCAAGTTGCAACTTATTATGGCTGCAGTACGACTTTACCACGTGCTCGGCGCTTATAGAAAGCATCGTGAGGAAACCAGCATATTACCTGAAAAATAAAAATAAAATGTTTCGAAGGCATGTGAAGTCTGTAAACACGCATTAAGGCAGCACGGGCATGGACATTTTTCTTGCTTAGGGCAAGGAAGAAGTCCACCGTAACACTATCAGAAATGAGAGGAAGCCCATGCCTAGGAGTAGGAAATGTATAGGCTGTAACTTTACTTTGACGCATCGGACGGCTCGATTTGGGAAAGATTACGCTCGCTCAGAATGTCAACGTGAACTAGCAGTAAGAGGCAAAGAGGCACACCATCTTAGTACTCAGGCGTAACAACGCATCTATATTTGGATTCTTAGTTTTTTTTTATAGGATAGGGTGACAAACGAGCACACAGTCCACCTGATGGTAAGTGGTTACTGTGACCCATAGACATCTACATCTATCCTCAATAAAGACTCAAGATGCAGATGCGTTGTCACCCGTGAGGACTAAGATGGAATGCCTTAAAAAGGGTCTCCGGTTCTCTACACTCACCATACGAAACACAGCAGCGTTAAGCTGCTATTTTACGCTGGTTTTCTGTGAGAGCGTGATCCTTCCCCGGTCGACCCGACCCATTCGTGCTACAACTATATTACTAATATAGCTGCAGCATGGCTCTACCACGTAAAATACACGTTGGGAATAGTTGTAGATGTCTATGGGCCACAGTATCCACTTAACGTCAGTTGGATCATCTCCCTTCATTCTATAAAAAATGCTATAATAGGTCTCACACGTTTGACGCTACAGTCCGTCACTCGAGTTTCACACGTCTGCGTCCGGATTTGTCTTTTTTAAGTTTGGCATAATATTATATTCAGTGGTTGGTTATACTTGAAGCTATGAGGTCTTCCTAGCACTTTCCATAATCACCTCTTACAACACTGCTATACGAAATCGAGTAATGGATTCTCGGCTCTATCACACGGATAAGTTGTTTGTGTATCGAGCGTTTATCATTAACATTAGTTAGTAATGGTATAAAGTAGAAGTTAAAGTCATAAAAAGCCAATTCTTCAATTATAATTTAACACATCGTACCCATAATCTTATTCTTCATTGAAAAAGGAAAGTTGTTGATATTTCTAGTCACAAATAATTAATATTTCTATGACTAAAAAACTTTTTTTCGTATCAATAAAAGAATGGAAAAATATCTTATTGTTCACAACAAAATAATACTGTTTAAATAGTATTATCAGGACCGTCTCACTCCGCACTTTAGGCCTGAAAATATACCTAGCTTGCGCGGCCTCCTACGAGGGGCTAATTGCGTGAGGTTAATATGCGCGCGCTTGACCTGACGCGCGCCTTACGTTAACAAAAAAGTATTTAGGCACTTTTGATATTTATTTTTGAGTTTTTATTCAAGTATGGCCTCACAAACAGCCAAAAGGTACTGCATAGCATACGGGTACTTAAATGACAATAGGAAAGTCGACTTTTCATTCTTTACGGTTCCTAAAGATACCGAAACGTAAGATCTAGATAATTAGGTCCCAGTTTCTGACGCCATAATTACAGTTTTATTATTTGATCAGTGACCCGACCACAGTTTCGCAGTTTTCGATCTTTTTCGCGTATAATGCCAATGACCTTAAAAAAATTCAGTGTTAGTAGAGCTCCCAGTACCAGTGACTGCATACTAATGCAAGATCAGCATATACTGGTCCTAAGCTTAACACTTGGTCCATAAAAGAAAGAGATTAAAATAGCAGCACTTCTAATTGCCACTCTTTAATTAATAACGCTGTCGCGTGTCACATGTTTTTAAATATCAAAAAATGTGAAACAGACAAGTGACGGCTCCGTAGCGCAGTGGCTTTGCAATGAATTGCAGCGCTAAGGGCCGCGGGTTCAAATCCCGCACAGAACAAGTATTTATATGACCTACAAATAATTGTTCTGGGTCTAGATGTTTGTCCTTGTGATATCTATGTATGAAAACTGCCCCCGCAATACAGGAGAAAATCCTAGTGTGGAGGTACAATTTTTTAAAAAGAGAGGAAGAGACACAAGTAGTGAAATTAAAAAAATTGTACAACAGACTTCAATATTATTATATTATATTATACCCTTAACTTTAAAACTACTGATCAGATCTTGATCAAATTTATATGGGATATACCTAGGAAAAAGTTCTGAGGTAACACACATAAAAAATACAGTGGCATTGAGTACCTCCTCCATTTTTGAAGTCGGTTAAAAATAGTAAGTAGGTAAATTATCTGAATTTCAAAGACGTTTACATTGTTATAATCTTAACTTTTCACGATGTTGCATAACCTTCCTCACATTGACCAATAATGTTCGCTCGGTGTATTCTACTACAACCAAGTAATATCATTTTTCAATTTGTTTTCTCACAACACCTAACCCTACAGTAGCGCCTTAACAAAGGCGCGTAATGGGCTAAGTGATACAGAGTCTCGTACGCGGACCTAAGGTGCATTTTAATTTAATACGCGCGCCGCATAATCTTTTTTTTTCGACGATATAATCGGTAGGCTAATTTGACGAAGGTCGTATCCGAGGCGCGCAAAGTATTATAAACAGTAGCAACGTTGTAACTAGGTTTAAACTCCCAAGTTTGCTATCAGAGAGTGATCCTTCTGTTCTTGTATTATTATTTATTCTGTGGTATTATGGCCAATTGCCAACCTACTATTGTACCTACAATATGATTTGTACACAAAAAAAAGTATTCGCTTACAAACAACTACCCACGACGGGAAAGGCCCATCTAACAATAGACTTTTACAGGCTGATAAAGAATAAGAAAGAAAAAGCATCAAACATTTCATTATAACATTTTTAATGAGGAACTTTCCGGAAACATGTCATCACTAAAACTGGTAGTTGCAATCAAAAATTGTCTTAATAAAGCTGGTTATCATTAATAACCAAAGTTCAGAAATCGAAAGACGAACAAGTAACGAAGCGGTGCGCTTTCATGCATTTCTTTTTACAAAACTAAAGTCACAAACGAACTTACAATCCAGTACAGGTAATTAGCTACTGCAGCCCATAGATACCTGCAATCAATTTCCAACCAAATAAGGCTACGGTTGCGTAGTCACCTTTAAAGATTAAGATATAATTACAGGTCCTTTAGACCGGATAACAGCAGTGCAGATATTAGAAGGCAAAATAAGTAAGAAACCTACCCAGATGGCCTTCTAGGTAGAAAAAGAGTTCTACCACCTAGTAGTGCGTGACTAACACATGGTCTTGCATGACAGAGTGCTGAATGGCGGCACACGGCGCACCGAACGCTGTCCTCTCACACACTTGAATTTCCTTAAGCTTATGTTGTGGTCATCATCATCACCAACCCATAAAAGTTCACTGCATCCATCGATACATATATATATATATATATATATATATATATATATATATATATATATATATATATATCGATGGATGCAGTGAACTTCTCGAAATCTAGTGCGTAGTACATACGAGACACACTAGATTTCGTATTCCGAACATTGACTATGTTCAACTGAACTGTACTGCAATACGTACACTAAACTCAAATAATTCTAGATTTAAATAAGAGTATTTCATATTAAATTCTTATATTTATTTTATATTTATATTTTATTTTATATTAAATTAAAATCTCCCGCGCATGCACGAAGACATAGAGTAGCGTACTATTTTTGTTTGGAATAGCTTCTCTAGTACGTAGTACATATAACTCAATGACTTTATCACATGGGCCTCTTTCATTGTTAATAGTTCGAGAGGATCAGCATTACTTGATACAAGCGAGATGGTTATAATGCCACCTATAGGAAGACAAAAGTTTTTCCGCCATTTCCCTTTACGTAACTCAAGGGACGAAATAGGGTAATTGATATTTTACGCCACTGCCACACTGCATACGTATATGTTAATGAAACAAAATAGTTTGTTTAGTGCAAACTCGCGGAGTGTTCCAATCACGCGTACGCTACTCAGATCTCTCAAGTCAGGTCACTACTGAAATTTTATACATTGTTCTAATCAGGGCTCGCCAAAATGCACAGATATAGTGAAATCATGCTATTGGAAATCAACCCACGACGCGGAATGGTTCGCTAAAGAATGCTGCGAGAAGATGTTTAAGCCAATTTTCACAGACTATGGACTTTGTTTTGCATTTAACAGTTTACCATTGAACAGCTTGTAAGTATACTCAACAGTAAAACATTTAATACACAAGTGGTAAAATTAAAATTCGACCGACTTCAATATAAATAATTTATTGTCGATTTTTTAAAAACCCCTCGACCGATTTCGAAAACATTTAAATGGAACCACCTGGCGAGTATACCCTTTGAAACAAAAAAAAAAGAATTTTCCATATCGGTTCGAGCGTCTTCGAATAATCGGTGAACATACATAAAAAAAGATTCCGTCGAATAGAGTACCTCCTCCTTTTTTGAAGTCGGTTGAAAAGTAGATTTCTTTTGGGGAACTGAAAGTGTAAAACTGTTTTTTTTTCTTTACCTAGAAGAGCCACGCTGCGCTATATTATGGCTGCAGCTCGAATGAGTCGACTCCATCGTGGTAGGACCATGCTCTTACAGAATACCAGCGTAAAATAGCAGCTTAATGCTGCTGTGTTTTGTATGGTGAGTGTAGAGAACTGGAGACCCTTTTTTACTAGTAACGAGGCAATACATCTTCTGCAGACAACGCATCCGCATTTTATTTCTTATCAAGGATAGATGTAGATGTCTATAGGTCACATTATCTACTTACCATCAGGTGGAGTATGTGCTCGCTTCCCACCCTTATTCTATAAAAAAAATTGCCTCCCATCATCCCTCTTCCTATGAAGAAATGATTGCCTGGCGTTTCTCATCCCTAGAACCCTCCGCTGGTTTGATTATTTCACATCTGATATTTTCGATTCAGCCTGTCAAAAGTCTATAGCTGAACTTTGGCTGTCCCCACAGATTTCCACATAGGTGGCAAATTCGCCATATTTACCACGCTTGGCAGACTTTTTTATTATTTTAAGTTGTTATCAGATACATACTGCTGGCTCCCTATCTCCTGTTTTATTACCCTCTGTTACTTCTTACGACACCCGCAAGATAATATGGCGTAGTGGATGCTTTTTCAGCGACTCTATACAGCGCCATCTGGTATATAAGTCTCGTATTAAAAATAATATAACCCATCTATCGGATGTCAGGAGAACTTTTTGCATTTTCCATAGTCACCTCTTAAGACACCATAGGATAAAATGGGATGATGAATTTTCTTACGCCGCCACCACACTTGCTCTCTACAATGAGTACTCTTATTCTAAAGAAAACTTTCCATAATCGCCACACTTGACAGCCGGAATGGCGATCACCGTATAGAATAGAATAGAATAATTTTTTATTATATATAGATAACATGTATAATTCTTATTGAAAGTATTTTTTTTACTTTACCACGGCTTCTAAAAAAACCCTCTGTCCTGGGAAGAATCAGCAAAAAACCCAGCGGGACTGTTTTTTTAAAGTAAATTTTACATAAATGGTTGTACAAACTATTTACAAAATTTAATTTAGAAACAGCTTCGAAGAGACTACCTCATTCCCGTGAGTTATTATTAACCATGTATTCATTTATATTATAATAACCCTTTTTATACAGTTTTAGTTAAATATTTAAACTTAGTAATACGAGTAGAGAGAGCTATATTTAGTAAGTATCAATCGTCTTATTTTGGGGCCATTTTTTTATAACGGAAGGTGTTTTAAACCACTTTTTAAAATCATGATTTTTTTCTGATCCCCATCCCTCTTATACGAACCGTTCGAACGAGAGAGATGAGAGGTACACCATCTTTCGGAGACCATGAGATCTTTTTAGCATTTACTATACTATTTGCCTCATGTGACATTGATGGAACAAGATGGTGAGACCAATTTTCTTACGCTTAAGATGACTCCACACTGCAGAGAAATTACTAACATAATTATCATCATCACACTGCAGTAGTCCACTGATGGACATAGGGCTCTCCTAAAGTGCGCCACTTACGTTAATATACAATTAGCTCAGGTACTAAGCAATCACAGTAAAATTAGATTCCTACCAACACACTTAAATTGTTTAATACAGTTTTAAATGCCGATTTACGACGGAAGGAAGGGAATTAAAAAAATGAGAACATGTGAATTCCGCCAACAGGATCTGCAGCAGTGCAATCTGCTTACTGCTCAAAACCCTCTCAGGAATGAGAGAAGGAACTGACTGACTTAAGTAGCTCTAATAATTTTTTTTGCAGGACTAACGACTCCCTTCATTGGCAAAAAACTTTCAATCAGAACGCATCACAGTTGCCCCTAAAATGGAGCTTAGATGATGGGTATCCAAAGGTGTTTCCTCCGGACCCGACTATGATTCCATTTAGAGCAATGGCGTCGGGAGAAGTTCATGGATTAGGAGTAGAACTGTACCTCAATACCAGCGAACATCAGTTTGGTTGTGATGGGAACAACGTGGGTTTCAATGTGAGTGTTAGAACAATTATTCGTTATATAAATCGTTTAAAATGAGGTAAAATATTCATACACTCCGCAAAAACATCAATCGACGCGATTGTAAATGTTAAAATCGTCCAGTAAGTACTTACAAAACTGAGCGTAGCGTAGACTAATATATACCAGATAAATAATTGCTTGCACTCGCTTTATCCTCTGCGATTCTGATGGAGTAGAGGACCAGGCCAGAGGCGGCCGGCGCTAGTGAGGCTGCAGATGTGTGATGTGAGAGCGCTCCCATAACCCTGACGTTTGCTCTGTGCGCCACATCCTAGTGTTCTCGAAAGACCAAAAATGTGGGATCCATCCGCTGCTGAGTGGACGTCGCTTTTATTCTCTTTTACTTCCTCAACCCGTAAAAGATCACTGTTGGCCATGGACCCCTCACGTTGAAGTTAAGATGTAAAGGATATCTTGTACCCTAGCAACTGCTCTTTTCTGCGACTTGGAACTTTACGTCTGCGTAGATGATTACGTATGTAATAATAAGCTATGAGATCTTTCCATAATCCACTATTGATTTGTTCTTTTAGACTGAATAATCATTATAATTATGTAAAATTGTTACAGATTTAAGTTCATCCATTCCATCCCATACAGCCTATCAAAGCTTACTTCTATACATAAGCCTCTCCATAGATTGCCTCATAGGTGAAGTTTGCCATAGTTGCTTGATGTTTTTTTTATAGAATCGGGTGACAAACGAGCACACAGTCCACCTGATGGTAAGTGGTTACTGTGACCCATAGACATCTACATCTATCCTCAATATAGACTCAAGATGCAGATGTATTGTCACCCGTGAGGACTAAGATGGAATGCCTCTTTGCCAGTAAAAAGGGTCTCCGGTTCTCTACACTCACCATACGAAACACAGCAGCGTTAAGCTGCTATTTTACGCTGGTTTTCTGTGAGAGCGTGGTCCTTCCCCGTTCGAGCCGACCCATTCGTGCTACAACCATAATATAGCTGCAGCATGGCTCTACCACGTAGAAATGTTGTTATCAGGAAGATGCTGCTGCATCTCCTGTTTCCCTATGTCGCCTCTTACGACACCCACGGGACGATATGGGGTAGTGGATATTCTTACACCACCACTACACGATAATACACTGTGGTTACAGATTTAAGTTTAAGTCAGTCTATAGAGTATAATATGTTTATTTTAAGGTTCTTATTAATTCACCAACTGATAACGCGTACACCAGTACTGTAATTCGTCTACCAATGAATAAAATGACTACCATTAAAGTGACGCCGATCACTTACAAAACCGACGCAGAGCTAAGAACCCTACCACCGTACCAGAGACAGTGCTACTTTCAAGATGAAATGAAACTCAAGTATTTCGAATTCTACACTGACAGTAACTGCAAGCACGATCTGTGGATGCGTGAAGTCAAGAAGCAATGCAACTGTGTTCTTTTCAATTGGCCAAGTATGTTTCCTTTCTAAACCTTGCTTAGTTCACATCTGAATATAAATAACGAGTTTAATGTGTGTTAATGTGCGTTTTTAGGAATTTACATTTGGGAGTCGATATGTTCAACTAAATCAGATTTCCGCTGCGTAATTGATGTTCGAGGTAAATCTAATATGTAATATCTAAAATTAAAATTTACCACCGGTTCAAAATACATATCCACAGAGGCACTAAAAAAAATCTGCAGTACATATTACTTATATTTGATATATATTCATATACATGTCATATACCGGAATTATTAATTGCAAAGATAAGTGTTCATTTAACACGTACTCGAACGTGACGAAAAAAATCGTAAATAAACCTGCATGTTTGACAATTTTTTTTATAGGAGAGGGGGCAAACGAGCATACGGCTCACCTGATGGTAAGTCACTACTGCCACCCATGAACAACTGTAACAGCAAAGGAGTTGCAGGTGCGTTACCGGCCTTTTAAAAAGAGTAAGCTCTTTTCTTGAAGGTCCTTAAGTCGTATCGGTCCGGAAAAATCGCCGGTGGTAAGCTATTCCGCAGAGAGTTCGTACGCAGAAGAAAACTCCTAGTGAAACCTACAGTGGTGGACCGCCAACCAGATGGTGTGGATGGTATCGAGAGTTTTGCCGCGATGTGCGTTCGTGAAATTTGGCGTCTGGGATTAATCCGAACAATTCCTCAGGGCACTCCCCTTGGTGAATGCGAAAGAAAATGCAAAAGAATGCAACATCTCTTCGCAGTGCCAGTGAATCGAGCCGATCGGAAAGGACTCGGTCGTCGACGATTCGAGCCTTCCTGCGCTGGATGCGGTCAAGTGGAAGGAGCTGCTACTGGAGAGCCCCAGCCCAGAGATGGGAACAGTAGTCATGAGGCCGAACCTGCGCCTTGTAAAGTTGCAGGCGGTGTGCCGGCATGAAATACTGTCCCGCTCTGCTGAGCACGCCAAGCTTTTTAGAGGCCAATTTGACCTTCACTCCCAAGTGACCACGAAACTGCACGCCACTCAATATGTCAACGACAAGGATTCCGATACTGGCTGAGGGAACAAGGGGAGTGCCTTGAAACTGAGGAGATACGACAAAGGGGTTCTTTTTAGCGGTAAACGCGCAAACTTGTGTCTTCTGAGGATTAAACTGGACTATATTTAGTCGTCCCCAATCCGAGATTTTGTTCAGCAAAGACTCAACTTCGGACAAAAGTTTGTTCCAGTGCTCGGCGACGTTTTTCCAAGAATTATTGGCACGGCCAGTGTATAGAGCATCACCAGTGCAGTGCTGTCATTCGCATAGCAATGAATGCTACCGGTTTGCAACATATCATTGATATGCAGAAGTAACAGCGTTTATGACAGCACACAGCCTTGTGGAACACTAGCGTTAATAGGCTTGTAGTCGGAGCATGCACCGTCTACAACCACCTTAATGCTCCGATCTGCAAGAAAGCTGGTGTTCCAATTGCACAATTTCTCGGGAAGAACATAGGAGGGGAGCTTCGAAAGAAAAGCTTTGTGCCAAAACGGATCGAAGGCCTTCGCAATGCCCAAACCCTCCAATGCCAATGCCTCCCCTTGGACTCTACTGCCTCCGGCCATCTATGAGTCAGGTAGACCAGAAGATCACCAGCTGATCGACCCCGACGAACCCCGTATTGGCGGTCACTAAGTTCGCCAACACGCATTAAAGCAACGCGGCAGACTGTTCCTAAATAATTAAATGTGTATGTTATACGAACGTTAGTCTAATGTATATAAACTATAACTTTATATACATTTTTATTTTTATTTTTTATGCAGTCTTAGTTTCTACGTGATTGGACTAGGAACGCTGGACGCGATTGTTTGTTGAATCACTGGCGGATTATCCTAAAGGCAAACTAGACACGTGCCTAGGGGCGCACGGTAAAAAAGCGGCGCACGTGGAAGTTTTTCAGCGAAAAAAATAGTATATTTGATTACTCCTACATCTCCCTCACTCTCTTATCATATTTTTTATTCACGCCCACCTGCTAAAGGTACTCGTGACTTAATTATTTTGCAACTATTAGGTTACTATTAAACTATACTGTAAATTATAATATACACTCATGGTATCGCGTAGTGTATATTTTCTTTGGTCATGGACAAATTTAGAGGAACGCGAAAAAAGTATGTATAAAATAAAATATCATCGATATTTGTGACTATTAAGTTTATCAATTTCGATTTTGCTTATTATTCGTTAATTTTAATATTGTGTAAACGTCGAAAAAATAAACGATGAAATGAAAAAATTAATGAAATTAAGAAAAATATAATGATTTTACAGGAAAGAAACATTTTTGTACTTAACATTTTATTTATTTTTTTATAAATGCTTGGGAAAGCCAATAACGTGGGCTATAATTGGTACTATGTGTTACCTCCTCTATCTCTTCGAAATGCTTCGAGTCATCTTGGCATACTCCTATATAATCATAATCAAGTTATCAATAAAATCTTGAGATATTGCGTTTTATTCTTCCTATTATATATTTTTAAGATATCTGAAATTAGCGGGGGCGGGATTTTTTTCTTAATTTGTCTACGAAACTTATCCCATACAAACTCTATGTATATATACTCTCTAAGTAGAGTGAGCGCGCTGGCTATACCATAGCATTAATTTTAACGTCTCGAAGGTATTCTACAACTACGGCCGCAGTATGGGGGCGTGCATTGTCATGCATAAAAACACATCTCCTATAAAAGTAGCAAATTGCACTACAATATCTTCCAAAATCTCAGTTACATGTTATAATGCCGCTGTTAGTGACACATTCTTAAATGCCCCCATACAAATACCTCCTCATACCATAAGTAACCCTCCCCCATATGCCTCTTTTCTTCTTTTGCTCAGGGCGTACCTCTCTCCCGAACATCTTCACTTTTTAATCCTTCCATAATCTGGCTTCAGGCAAAATCTGGACTCTGTCAATAGAACTTGACTAGACTTCTTCATTCCAATTTTCGTGATTGCGAGCAAAATTAACTCTAACTACTCGAAGGCATGTGGCAAGAAGGGACATGCGAGTGTGAATTTATGCCGGTCGATTTGAGTCTTTTTCTCACAGTTTTTGTGATCGCTGTAACCCCTTGAACTTCTCGTAGCTTCGTTCTTACCTCAGAAGTAGTTTAGTCCTGCTTCTAAGCACGCTGGTAACGATGAACCGGTCATCTATAGCCACAGTTTTCCGTTTCCGTCCCTGTCCTGCAAATTTCGTATACTGTCCGGTTTGCCGATACCTCTTCACAACTCGTACCACAGATTTGGATACTCGTAATGTTTGGGCCACAGGTGTACCCAGTTTCGATTAAAGTTAAAGCCCAACCCAGTGGTGTTTAGATCTAACATACTCAGTTCACACTTTACACGACTAACAAGGCAAAAATTTAAATAAAACCCCAACCTAATTAAACTCAAATACTAAAGTTCGCAGTGTTACATAATAATTACATAAAAACAAATGAAATTCGAAAAAAAATTCCAAAACATTCTTTTTTTATAGCTTTTACTAATGTGTGTGGCCAGTACGCATGGTAATTACAACAGGAGAAATTAAACCTTTGTTTCGCGTTTCTCTAAATTCATCCATGAGTGTAGTTTAATTTCAAAATGAGTAGATAGTCATAATTTACAATATATGGCCACTAGAGGGGCGCTGTAGAGGTGCTAGCCAGTGCTGTTGGCATTTATTCCGTCTCTGGTTGAAATACAAAAATTATGGCCGTGGATACATGAACATTCTCATATGAAGCTTAAAGTTTTTAATATTTCATATATAATCACTTAATATGCATACTTAGTCAGACTTCTCATAGAGGGATTCTATTCTTCGGAATTCGAAGTAGAATATGAAGTAGTTATGTATATACGTGTTTTAATGAATTGAGTAAATTATATAATAAACACTTTTTGAATCCGTTTAGCAAAAGTAGAGGAACAGCTGACATACGCATATTTTGAAGACAGCCAGGAAGATAGGACACGCGATGCCGCCTCT
The DNA here is from genome assembly GCA_963668995.1 of Parnassius mnemosyne. Lineage (NCBI taxonomy): Eukaryota > Metazoa > Arthropoda > Insecta > Lepidoptera > Papilionidae > Parnassius > Parnassius mnemosyne. The sequence continues at coordinate 16,930,440 of CAVLGL010000083.1, forward strand.
GCCTCCTGTCAACTAGCCTGCAACGACATTTTGTACTCCAGTCAAGTGTTCTACTCCGATCTTGTTAGCATACCAGGACGACCGGAGCCCGAATGGGAGTTCAAAGAGTAAGCTAATTAAAAATCTATACATATAATAAAACTGTAAATAGCAGATGTCTGTACATTTTATATTTTTGTAATAAAAGTGATTGAGGGGTACTAAAAATAAGTAATTAAATACATTTCTACCATTTTTAGAATTTTCTGTCTGTCTGTCTGTCTGTCTGTCTGTTTGTTTGTTAACGTATCACGTATAAAGTACTAATTTATATCATAAGAATTGTTAAGGAAATTATAAAGTGTATCTTCGGGTTACATTTAGTCTTTATTTCATTAAAATCAGTTCATTCCATCAAAAGTTATGATAAATATTCTGAAGTATGGGTAGGGAAGTATAGGTACGAATTTGCTCAACGGTGGCTTTGTTTGAGTCATCAAGTGCATTTTAAACTAATATCATATCATAAATCATAGTTAAATTATGTAAAATAATGATATAATTATGTATATCTAAAACGCAATAAACAAAAGTATTAAAGAACGTATTAAATATATTATAAAAAAATATATTAACCTTATTAACTAAATCTGAAGCACAATAGTTTTCCCATTTCTTCGATAGATGGTGGTGTTGTGAAAATGTAATGCAATTGCAATGTGGTTTTTTCCTGTAGATGAGTTTTCATATTTACTGCTAATCTTTATTATATTACTCGCTGCCCTACTGCGTGTTGACAAACTAAATTTATTCTTTACCGCCGAGTACTCTATGTGGTAAATCAAATTTTAAAAGAGCTATTAACAAATCGTTGGTTTTGGCGAGAGTCAAACTTTATTTTTTGCTTACTGTGCAGGCACTGATTTATAAGGTCTCTTGCGTTTTATATAATGTATCAATCGCGTCAATTAATCTCTTTTATTTTTAGAATTGATGTTAGCAGCGCCATCTCTCTTTAAATATATACATATAATAAAAATGATGATAACATGTTGTGTCTCTTTCTGTACATTGTATAGGTATATATTTTGGTGGCTAAAATCATTATGGGGAACTGAAAATAATTAAATAAGAACATTTTATAATTTTTAGAATTGTCTGTATGTCTATTTGTCTGTTATTATATGAACGCATCACATCTAAAGTAAACATCTTTTATTTTCAAAGAAATCGTTAAGAAAATCATAAAGCGTATCTTCGAGTTACATTTAATCTTTGTTTTATTAAAATTGGTTAATTCTATCGAAAGTAATGATTATTATTTTGAAATGTATGTTCGAATTTGTTCAATGGCGCCATAAAATCTCAGAAATAGTAATAAAAAGATTTGTGTGTAAAAAAAAAAGGTTCCATAATAATTAATATATTTATACTTAAAACACAAAAAGAGATTTAAAAAGGATGTTTTCTCACACAAAGGACGTAATAGATGGAGTTGTACAAATTACAAACTTTTCTGAATTGCTGTGTTGAGATTTTTCGCCGATGAATCGTGTTGAGACTTACTGAAGAAATTTGTATCCATCGAAGCCATACAACGGAATCCGACCAAAAATAAAAATTTTGCAACGAAATGTCGTGATATTGTATTTATAATATACGCAAAATCAGTACTACCATTTTAGCGCTTTGGGAACTAGATTTAGCGTTTTTTTGGAATGTATAGCGCGCATTTCGAAATTTTAGCACCTAGCTTAATCCAGCGCTTTTGGTGTATTTAGCACACATTTCAATATTTTAGCGACTAGCGGGTTATTTACTCTTTTATAGCAGCACTGTTAGTCCACATTACCGATAATAATAATAATGACCTTTATTATTTTTTCCCACAAACAGTACATTGCAGTTTATCTTTTTCAAACATATTTTTTCCACAAAACAAAGAGCATGGGAGACGAGTCCAAACTAGGATACCCTGTGCTATGGATCTCCTGGCTTCCCCTTTAGGATGATCAACTTGATTTTTTTACCGACGACTATAAGCGGGGAAATCCCCTTTATTAAAGTTTTCGTTCATGGTTTTGGCAACGCATTTATTTTGCTTTAATCAGTTTCAGTCAGTTGCTTAGAGCACAGCTAAGTTGAAAGTTATTTAGAAGTTATAACACAAAGAAACTGTGTAGCAACCGCAATCAGATGCTGACATCTGAAACTAAGTTGCGAAATACATTGCACTTTAAAACAATTAATGACATTTTTATTGTTCGTACAGTACTAACTACTGTTGACAGCAATTGCCATAATTATAAGTCGATGTCCTGCGAAGTATTGATACATCAAAAAATATTGCCAGAAAAAAAACTTAATGTTGTTTTCTTTATTATGATTATATAAAAAAACACAAACTTTGTTTGTAGTTAATTTAGCGCGAAATCTAGGGCTTTTTTTAAAGCGGTTTTCATTAAATCTAGCGCTTTTTGTGTTGTCCTAGAGCTGAATTAGTTTTTTTTATCTGGCAGCACTGCCCAAAAACCCTCTATTAAGAAGTAACTTTCCTTTCAATTTTAAGCGCGTTCAGTTCCCAGTTACAGTGAGCGTGTGTTATGCGATGACCGTAAATAAAGCGCAAGGTCAAACTTTACGCGTTGTAGGAGTGTACCTCAGTACTGACTGTTTTGCACATGGCCAACTCTATGTTGCTTTTTCCCGCGTTAGTAGCCCCCGTAACCATTTTGTGTACACCCCGGCTAAGCCTACTTCTAACGTCGTTTACACAGCAGCTCTATCATAAACGACTTAGAACTTTGATGATAATGATTTATTTAATTACCACTTATTGATACAGTAATAAAATAAATCGTTTAATATTCTCTTACCTAAACGACAAATTGTTTATCTAAAACCTGTATACGCGAGCTACGCCGCGGGCACAGCTAGTAATATAATATGTGGCCAAATTTGAAAAGTTTTATTGGTTCAAATACCAGTATTTCGCGGCGTTATTGGTCCACGGAGCCCGATTCTATTTTTAAAAGGGGATTTGTGCATATTCAAGCAATTCAAGCAATTTCGATTCAAAAAAAAATATTTCGAAATTTATATATAATGAATACTTGGTTAATTATAACAGTGAGTTCCTAATACACTCACACGCGTTTTAATTAATTCTAGAAGTTGTTCGATCGTCAATCATCCTTTTTCGACGTGATAGTCACGCTGCAGATGTATTATGGTTGCAGCACGAATAGGTCAACTAAACCATGATCCTACTCCGGTCGTGCCGACCTTCTCACAGAATACCAACCTAAAATAGCAGCGCAACCAGGCATTGTAATTTACCAGAGGTGACCCCGAATCTAAATTTTGATTTTTAATTACCATATCAGAGGTGACCACGAACCTACATTTTGATTTTTAATCACCTTATCAGAGGTGACCACAAACCTACATTTTTAATTTTAATTACCTTATCAGAGGTGACCACAAACCTACATTTTGATTTTTAATTACTTTATTAGAAGTGACCACGAACCTACATTTTGATTTTTAATTACCTTATCAGAGGTGACCACGAAGCTACATTTTGATTTACATTTTTACTTACCATAGACTCATGGGACACAGCAACCACTTACTATCAGATTATCTGTGTGCTCGTTTTTCACCATTGTCATTATAATGCTTAGTATGTGGACTTTTCGTTGCTACAACCCAATCAATAATTTGTTTTTATGTCATGTCTATGCATTGGTGTTAAGTTTTAAGTAACTAATGAAATTTCCTTTTTTTTCCCTCTTCCTTCTTTTTGGGGCCCGTCGGTACCATTTTTCATGGGTGTATAATCCACGAAAAATGAAACGAAAGTTTTTATTATTTCTCCGATCTCCTGGTTTGTTTCCTTCTGTCGCATCTTACGATAACGAAATTTTATTTAACGAAATTGCTTGCATTTGTTTTATTTAAAAAATTCGACTATAATGAACATAGTATAAAAAAAGTTTAAGAAGACGACTCCGTGGAGCAGTAGCTTAGCAATGAGTTTTAGCGCTAAGGGCCGCGGGTTCTAATCCCGCACGGCACAGATGAAGTATTTGTATGGCTTACAAATAATTGTTTCGGGTCTGGATGTTTGTCCTTGTAATTTGTATGTATGTAGGCTGCCCCCGCGGTGGAGGAGAGAGCCCTGGTATGAAAGTGACGTTTATTAAAATAGAATAGAATAGATAGTTTATTTTTACGAGATTTCCATTGCACTAGTGCAGTGTTTCACAATTAGTGGTACGCGTACCCCCAGGCGTAAAGGGGTCCTTTCTACTAATGTGTCAAGGCTTTTGATTACAGCTTGCAAAAATTACAATCGCCAAATTGTACATGCATAACATGATTATCGTTTAAGTTTTTTATTTTATTTATCATTTCGACTATAAGAGAAACTCTAGCTTGAGGATAAATCAATTAGATATCACTAGAGTATTAAGACGAGGGAGCACTTACCCTCTACGGAGAAACTTATAAAACATGACTACAAATTGGATTTATGAATTTCTTATGTCGTCACTAAGTGTATGGCAGCGAAACTTCTATTTCGTGATACCTGTAATGTTATTTTTGTCATTCTTTCAGAGGTGAAGTGACACGCATCAACGTGCACTTTTATGATGATATATTTTTGGGTCAGCATCGCCACGCGCAATACGACGATTATTATTTTGCAGGTGATTTAAATGAAGTCCATACTAACATTGTACTTGAAAATAATAAAAAGTCACAAACAGTAAACAGTGAGGGTGTTATCACACCAATCGATCGATCGTCGATCGACGCATCGATCAATGATGGAATGGATTAGTCAAAGTCGATTGATAGTTTCTACTACACCGATCGATCGATGGCATTGATCGATGGTACTCGTAGAATGGATTAGTCGACGTCGACCGCTATTTAAAATGTCGTCTAGATAAATTTAAGCTATCTCTGGTTTAAAAAATGGTCGTATCCAGAGTTTGCTGCGTTTGCGTCTCCGTAATAATAATACAAGTAAGTTGAGCGAACTGGCCAACAATAACGTGTCTTCTTCTGTATACATTTTGAACAACGTTTTATCAACCAGTATCCGTCAATCAGCTAAAGTTGCCACACCAATCGATCGACATCGATCGACGTCGATCAATGGCATCTAAGCCTAAGAAAGAGTTTGCTCTTGTGTAAATAGTGTTCACAGTATACTATTACTCTAGTATGTGTACTAACTCTCAAAAATCTTTCATTTTTGAGTTAGCAGAAGACTGTCTATCACTCCATCGCTCATGGCATTAATTACAGCCACATATTAAGGCATATGAAGAGTCCACTGCTGCTCTTTTTTTTGCTCTTTTTTTGATTGCCCATAGTTCCCAAGCTGTGCGGAGTTAGTGGATTCTCCTACTCCGCTACTTTACGACGGAGTCTATTACTTAATTTATGCATTCAAATAAAATTGAAGTGTCTGTCTGTAATATAAAAATGACTGCGTCTTATCGAGCGCAGGGGCCATTTTCACGCCATTAACACATTGTTTAGGCCCAAAAATGGTTATTTGTAACGCCATCCAATAGCGTTGACTTAGCGAATCGCCCGATGTGTGAGGTGACACGCGCGTTGCGGGGAGGGGGCAGCGGTATGCGGCCTCCCGGCGTTTTGGCGCTCGTGGGCGAAAACAGTAGCTTTAGTGCAGTGGCGCCGTCGCAACGTAACGTATTTGTGGTGACCGTGGCAGCGATTTCGTGCGACCAGTTTTGGTTTTATGGTCTAGATTTTCAGTATTTGTGCGCGTTACTTCGCTACTTAAATTGTGTTTCGTGAAGACCGCCTCGGGTTAGGTTGTCTAAGTATTGCAGTGAATCTACTCGGGCCGCGTGATCACTGCCTTAGAAGGTCGCGTTCGGTTCTCGAAATAATTTGTTGCTGAGTGAACGGAAGTGAACTTTGACCCACCGTTCAACAGTCATGCCGCGTGTTACGTTTTTGATTATAATTAACGGGATTTAGTTGAGTTTTGAAGTTAGTTAAATGTACAATAAAGTTGATAGACTGACATAGTGATGTGAGGAACTACCGGTTGTAAAGGACGCGTGTGGAATTATAACGTTGATTTAAGTGCCTCTTATTTTTGCGTTGTTTTTTTTTTGTTTGTTTTACGTGTCAACGAGGCTGAATTTTGAGTTTGAGCGATTAATTAACGTTGTTACAATTAATTAGCGTCAAGTGGTATAGTGGTTGCATGCATAAGTGCATTCTGACAATATTAATTCGCGTCAACGAGTTGCTTTGTGGCATTTGATTTAACTCGGAGATATTTTTCTGTGTCGGTTAAAACCGCTAAACTTTGTGACCCGCGAGAACCAGCATTCGTATTAGATTATAGATTTGTGCTAATGGACGCTAGACTTTGAGTGACACCGAGTGACGCCGCTGGAGTGATACCACATAGGGTGGCGGTGCTGGAGTCAGGGTTGCTGCTGATTAAAAAGGGCTAATTCAGGTTAACCATATATACACTTCTCACACACTACTTACATTCACTACACTTAACGCCTGCACGAGCCTTGTGATCCTTCTTCACTTCAGCACCAGGTAAGTCGCATTAAGTACCTAATCTATTTTGATCCGATTTTGATGAAATTTCACGAACAAATGCACAGAACAATGCTCTGGCATTGCTCTGAAATGCACAGAGCATTGCTCTGTGCATTTGATCAAGTGAGCAAAGTTATACCTGTTTCTGAAAATTTAGAGGTTTTATTTAAAATGGAAAAATTGGTAAAATAAAAATGCACATTGATGATTATTTAAAAACAATCTAAATGGCGTCACATTAATAGATCCTACCCCGACGAAGCCGGGGCAGGTCGCTAGTAAACGATAAATGTTTGACTGTTTAGTAGCGCTAACCCTAAGCTTTTTGCTGCGACTCTGTCAGTCACGGGTTCGAACCCCGTACGAAATAATTATTTTATGGCCTATAAATAATAATTGTTTAGAGTTATTTTTCCATATGCAATTTACGTAAATCACGTCCACGATACAAGAGAAATTCCTAGTGTGGGAATAACACCTCCGGTTAGCTAGTCCCTACTCCAGTAATCACCCAAGGGATTACTGAACCCAGTATCAAATAAAATTATCGCATCTCGTGATGAGCCAGTCAGTCAGTGGTATTTCGCTTATATTTCGATTATATATGTTTAATCAATCCCAAATGCCAAAATCAAGGGTTTGTCTCAGAGTCAGGTGAATCTTCAGAGCCAGGAAATTGGCGGTGTTTCACGCCCGTGAATCTAAAAACACTTAAAGCTGATTGTGCCAAATCGCCGTCACATCGGATTATGAGAGTGAGAGAATAGAGAGTACGCCTGCACTTGCGAACCTACATATTCATGCAGTATGATATTAATCTACGTGTATGATTAGTCTCTGTTGAGACCAGACACTGTGACCGAAATTCGGTCTGGAGGACATTTTATAATTATGGAGGTTAATCCATACCGCCATCTATCAGGGGCCCAAAAATCTTTATAAAAACTGCATAAAAACTATTTTCAGGTGCAATTGGGGGCTTGCTCAGTCTTTTCCTAGGCTTCAGCATCATAAGCGTCGCAGAATTAGTCTACTTCGTACTCCTGAAGCCAGTTCATTTGGCTCTTAAAGAAACCTTTAAGAGTATTTAATAATTGACGTTTATCTAACATTGACTTACAACTTTGTGTGTCATTCATTTATTACTTATGTGATTTATATAATAAGTGTAATAAATACATTTTAAATCAACGTATTAAATTCTTAGATTTTTTTTTCAGTAATGATAACCATCGGCTTTACTTATAATCGTGGATTATGGCTTACTTATATTGAACATTAACTATATATATATATATATATATATATATATATATATATATATATATATATATATATATATATATATATCTTTCTATTATCATTTAATGAAGTGAGAGATAACAACTTTAGGAATTTTTTAAATTTACATCCATTTTTATGAGTAAAGTCGTTCCGTTCATGTTTAGTGATATTTTTGAATGTGTAAGAGTAAATATGCTAACTTTCTCAAATGTGCCTTACCTGCGCATAGTGCATTCACCCTGTTGACTTAAAATAATTATTATTTAATTTTGTTTAAGTTGTTTTAAAAATAAATATGATAAGGAATACGTCTGAGATAGTAACAATAACAACCTTTTTGCCATTAGAAATATATCACCAAACAGCACCTACTGCACTGTTCGATTTGAAAGTAGTATAGCGAACATAATTATAGACAATAACGCTTTTCGTATTTGGATTTAAGGGTGACGAACCTAGCGACGCATCTGTTACTTTTTATTTAAGGTAGAGTTGGAGGTTTCCTGGGACTGCTATAGCCAGTTAATACGAAAAACACCGTGCATTTCGAACATATTATTTTGGTCGTCTAAAGAAAAGGGGAGATCTCCCAAGATGTTCAGCCCGTGGAGCGACCAAGGCTCCTAGAGTTATTTCGGAGCTGTTCTATATATTATAGCGCGGTAACTTCGGAACTTTGATAGCGCGATTTAGGCTTCGGTGTGTTACGCTTGTTTCGCGACGACAGCGCCGCCACATTATATCAATATATATTGGTATTGTTTTATTACTAGCGGTAAGAGACCTAAGAGTTTGCCTATGAGTTCGTCTGGGTAGATACCACCCTATCAACTATTTCTGCCGCCAAATAACAGTTCTTACGCTGCTGTGTTCCGGTCTGAAGGATATAGAGAGAGTATGATTACAGCCAATGAGGTGAGTGAGTGAGTTATCATACTTGTCAGAGGTGACATCGCATCTGTAGACTTCTTTGTTAGAATTTGGATGTAGGTGTCCATGGACTGCAGTACTTACCATCAAATAAGTGAACTGTTCGTTTTTTTGTCACTTCCGTTTTATAAAAAACGTATCGGATTTTAATTTAAAATAATTATAGGTGTCTATAGGCTGCAGCATCCACTTTCCATCAGATAGAATGAGTGCTCGTTTATCACTTACTTCCAGTCACATGTGTTAATACAGCTATCACCACCGTCGCTATTCTTGGCTTCTCACCTAAATTCAGAATAGATAAATTGACCACCTATATAAAAAAAAACATGCGTGAGTGTAATGGAACACTCGATTGAAACGAATTCCTTGCGTAGTAGGGGAGAAGTGGCATGAGAGAGCCAGTTTACTAAACGGAGCAATAAAAACATGCTTTTAGTGAAAGAAATTATGATTTTTTTTCTTCAATTATTATTTATTTATCAAAGTAGGTAATTGCATACGAAAAAACCTTAAACGCTATGAAAAAATCAACAAAATATTCTTTTAAATAAAATGTGTGTTTTGTCTCTTTCATAACATTTCAGTATTGAAAGAGCTACTAAAAGTTATGAAAGAGTCAGTCTGTATTATAAAGTGTAATTGTGAAAATTAAGCAAAATAATAATAGTTCCATTATTAAAAAAATAAAAAGACAGTACTAACAAATCCTTTTTAAAAACTAATGACATTTTGAAGAAATTTTTAATTCTATCAGTCATTTTAAGTGATTCTAACAACGCTTAAATCTTATTCAGTCAAACCTATTTTATATATAATCTTAACATATTAAAATTTAAACAAAATAACAAACATCCATCAAAAACAACATAGTTAAATCTTTAAGAACTTTAAAAAAAATATTGCTCACTTGAGCTTCAGTCTTTACTATCTATTTCCTTAAGTTTAAGATTCAGAATTTTTACGAACTTTGGAATATATAATGCAATTTGCTTAAAATTGGAAACATGTCTTTCAAAAGAAATTAAATTTTCCCTTAATGCCGCAGGATTCATGATTCCAATCAGAATAAATTTTGCACTAAAACCAATATTGATCACTGTTTTCACATGATTTGCTGCAATGATTTCCCTCCATTTATCTGGAGTGATATCATTGGATATGGCATAATCAAATGCCAGCTTCTTAGTTTGTTACCTTGTTAGGCCATAGCACATTTTAGAAGCACTTTTTAAATAATCCGCAAACATATTTTCTTTGTCTGTTGTGAAAATACGCTTATTTCCTATATTAGGACAGTGTTTAAAAGCTGATACACCAAGAAGCCTTTACTTTTTTAACTATTTTAGCTAAGTATGCTCTCAATATATTAAAGATACGTGCAGTTTTGTTTATTGGTGGATGTTTTTCCAAAACTTCACTAACTGCTTCTTCAATTACCGATTTTTCTGGACCAGGCTTCCCTATAATGCAATATCTGAAGCAAATAATTTAATAATATATGAAAAAATGCCTATTTACTATTATTATTTTAATTTTATTTACAATATTTAAATGCAGTGTTATGAAAGAGCCGGTTATGAAAGAGCCAACTCTTTTAAGGCCCATCCACCCGACTCTTTCATAACTTATTCTTTAAAAAAAAATATAACATTAAAAATAACAACAATATCAAAACTCAGTTTTTACGCAGCTGCAAGGTCAAGTATATGCACAAACTCAATCTACAATCCATTTACCTATATCTCTTTATAATAAAATACAAAAAAACAAGTTAAATGAAGCAAACTCCTTACTTTTTAGTATCAACAACTTTGACTCGACGTACCGGCGTCCCCTGGTTTCGGCGGTTTCGGCGGACTGTCAAATGTTTGTGGGTGACGGGGAATCAATGTAGCCACTTAAAAATAAAATTATCAATCAAATCCGTTCATAAACTAGCAAAATAATGTAAGTGGCTCTTTCAAAACCTGGCTACTTCATGCCACTTCTCCCCTACACATATTATTATTGATAAACCTATTATATATTTGATTAACAAATACAAATAAATTAATTAATAGCATCTATTAAAATGAAGCGTCATCTATACAAATAAATAAAATTGAAGTGTCTGTTTGTAATGTCAAAATTACAGTTTTTTACTAAATGCATATGAAAGTAAATACGATACCTATAACTAACATACAATTTTTAAAATTTTTGTCTGTCTGTCTGTCTGTCTGTTTGTTCCGGGTAATCTCCGAAACTGCTGGACCGATTTTGACGGGACTTTCACTGGCAGATAGCTCATTTCATAAGGAGTAACTTAAGCTACTTTTATTTTAGAAAAAGAATCAGGGTTCCGCGCAGAAACATAAAAACCCTAACACGCGAACGAAGTCGCGGGGAACAGCTAGTTTAAAATAATATTTATTTCATGGCAAGATAAGAAAAAGTGCAAGGCAGATGAATATTATTACATCTCGCTTGCACTATAGAAAGGGTCTTGATGGAAAAATCTTACACTTTTTCTCGCCTAGCCCGTACCGTGCGATAAGGAACTTCGTTCCAAAAAAGTTAGAAATTTATATGTGGTAGAGCCACGCTGCAGCTATATTATGGCTGTAGCACCAGGGAAGGACCACAGAATACTAGCATAAAATAGCTGCTCAATGATGCTGTATTGCGTATGGTGAATGTAAAGAACCGTAGACCCTTTTTACGGGAAATGAAGCATTCCATCGTAGTCCTCAGGGGTAGCAACGAATCTGCATTTTGATTCTTAATCGAAGATAAATGTAGATCTCTATGGGCCACAGCATCCACTTACCCTCAGGTGGAATGTGAGCTCGTTTGTCAACCTAATTCCATAAAAAAAAACATTGTGTCGTTTACTATCGCTGTAGTACATTAAAAACAGGGTAATCGCTTTATTATAATACGAATCACTTAAAGACTGAGGTCGAGCTCCGGTGCCAGAACTACTAGAACTGTTAATTGCAATTTTACATGCTGATTTACCACGTGATCTAACGTTAGAGGACCACAAAAGTTCCACAATAATGTTTGTTACATTATCGAGTAACTTTTGTGTTCGAGGAATCAAAAATATTTTGAAGACATCATGCCCCGTGTAGTGGCGGTTAAGAATACTCACTACCCCATATCTTCCCGTGGATGTCGTGAAAGGTGACAGAGGGAAACTGAGGCAGAAGATGGGCAGCAGCATCTTTCTGATAACAGCAAAAAGCAAAAAAAAACCTGCGGTTGCCAACCCGCTCGCCAAGCGTGGCAAATATGGCAATATGGTGTATGACCATGAGCAATGACATTAATAAACGGCCCCTCCGGTGGAGGTTTGGTTGCCACCTACGATGACTCGACCTGGCAACTTGTAACGCACGCACCCTGAGGACTGACAAGAAGATCCTGGAGCTGGAAGAAGAGATAGACAAGTTGCGCTGGAATATTATAGGATTATCCGAAGTCCGAAGAGAGGGGTAATCCTAGAATCCGGCAACTTGTTCTATCACCGGGAGCGCGACCATTTGTCCCAAGGAGGTATCGGATTTATCGTCCACAAGTCTCTCATTAACAACGTTGTAAAGATTGAAAGTGTGTCGACGAGGGTTGCGTACCTTATAATCAGAATCACCAAACGGTATTCCCTGAAGGTCATACAGGTTTACGCATCAACCTCGGCACATCCCGATGAGGAGGTGGACAAAATATATGAGGATATCTTTAGAGATATGCATTCCTCCAAGACCCACTATACGGTGTTAATGGGAGAATTCAACACAAAACTAGGCACAACAGAGAACGGTGAGCTGAAAGTAGGGAAATTCGGAAAAGGGCAACGGAACCAAAGGGGACAGCAGCTGGTCAACTTCATGGAGAAAGAGGGACTCTTTATGATGAACTCTTTCTTCCAGAAGTGGCCCCACAGGAAGTGGACCTGGTTAAGCCCCGACGGTTCGACAAAAAATTAGATTGACTTCATTATGACGACCAGACAACAACTGTTCAGTGAATTCTCAGTGATTGCGAAGGTGAAAACTGGTAACGATCACCGAATGGTTAGAGGCACACTAAACGTAAACGTTAAGTTGGAGAGGTCACGCCTAATGAAGTCAACGTTCCGTTACCTCTTGCTCTAATCCAAAATCCCCAAACGTTTCAGCTCGAGTTACAAAATCGTTTTCAGTGCCTAGAAGATTGCAATTGCAATGCAGTGGACGATATGAATGACAAGCTCGTGGAAGCTGTCCATGCGGTTGGAGCTAAGTTTTGCAAGACCCGCCGCAAAAGAACACAAAAACTCTCCGATCACACTCTTAATCTCATGGCTGTTAGACGCAGGCTTGCAGTCGTCAGTAGATTTGATAGCATACAGGCAACTGAATAGACAGATCTCCAAATGCATGCGGCGGGACTTTAATACTGCTCGTATGGTAGAAGCGATCGAGCGGAACCAGGGCTCCAAAGCCTTTGCCAGAGATCTGTCTACCAGAATATACCAACTGTCGAAGCTGAAGACCGAAAGTGGCAGCTTCGTTTCCGAGACACCTGAGATTTTAAGTGAGATTCAGAGGTTCTACGGGCAGCTGTACACCTTATCGTTGGAGCTACACGCAAGTGTGAGTAACGAACCAAGAGCAAGTCTTATCCGACAATATTCCGATGATATCCCGGACGTCAGTCTGAGCGAGATTAGAATGGCTCGCCAGCACCTTAAAAATGGCAAAGCCCTAGGCAAGGATGGAATTACAGCGAGCTTCTGAAAACGGGTAGAAAACCGGTACTTAAAATCCTTCAGAAGCTCTTTAATTCCATCCTCCATGGTGGCACTACACCGGAAGCGTGGAGCAGAAGTGCGGTGGTCTTGTTCTTCAAGAAAGGCGACAACGCTCTCTTGAAGAACTACAGACCGATTTCCCTTCTGAACCGCGTCTACGTGCTGTTTTCGAGAGTCATTACGAATCGTCTCGCATGCAGACTCGACAACTTCCAGCCTCCTGAACAAGCTGGTTTCCGAAAATGCTTCAGCACCATAGATCACATACATGCCTTTCGGCAAATTGTACAGAAGACCGAAGAGTACAATCTGCCACTTTGTCTTGCGTATGTGGACTATGAGAAAGCCTTTGATGAAATTTGGGCGGTGCTGCAGTCCCCCCAGCGGTGCCAAGTGGACTGTCGGTATATCAAAGTGCTGAAGTGTTTGTACAGTAGGGCTACGATGGCTATTCGAGTACAGAACCAGAGTACGAAACCTATCCCACTGCAGAGAGGTGTAAGACAGTATAATGAATATCACCGAAACTCTTAACCGCTGCATTGGAAGACGTTTTCAAGCTACTGGATTGGAAAGAATACGGTATCAACGTCAATGGCGAGTACATCACTCACCTTCGATTTGTCGACGATATAGTCCTTATGGCATAATTGCTGGAGGACCTAAGATCACTATGTTCAATGACCTCAATAGTGTCTCCCAACGGAGAGGTCTTAAGATGAACATGGACAAAACAAAAATCATGTTTAACGTCCATGTTACACCTATGCCGGTAGTTGTGGGAGCACTAAGCTCGAAGTTGTTGACGAATATGTTTACCTGGGACAAATAGTCCGAAGTTGGACTTACCTAGTCGGTAAGTCCAACTTCGACCGAGAGATCAATCGACGGATTCAACTGGGCTAGGCAGCGTTCGGGAAATTACGGCACATCTTCTCGTCAGGTATACCTCAAAACATGAAAACTAGACTGTACAACCAGTACGTGTCTCCAGTGATGATGTATGAAACTGAGACGTGGTCCATCACTGCTGGCCGTATGAGGAAGCTCTAGGTCGCTCAGCGAGCTATGGAGAGGGCTATGCTCGGTGTTTCTCTGCGTGATGGGCTTAAAAACGAGGATATCCGCAGTTGAACCAGAGTAACCGACATAGTCCAAACAATTAGAATGCTGAAGTGGCAATGGGCCGGGCATATAGCTCAAAGAACCGACAACCGATGGGGAAGAAAGATTCTCGAGTGGCAGCCTCGTACCGGCAGGCGAAGTGTGAGGTGTCCCCCCACTACATGGAGTGACGACCTGGTAAGATATTCAGGAAGTCGATGGATGCAGGTGGCTCAGGACCGTGGTTTATGGCATTCCTTGGGGGAGGCCTATGTTCAGCAGTGGACTTGTGAAGGGCTGTAATGATGATGATGATGATGATGATGATCATGTCTTGTCATATCTTAGACATGTGAAGTCGATCGGATCGACAGTACGACTACATCTTTTATTCCATTTACTTATATATTCCATTGTCTTCTTAAAAACGGAAGTAATGATATTCAGCATCCAACTGTGAGACGTTAATATATTCTGAGACTTATTTACTTTTTCTTACGTGGTAGAGCCATGCTGCAGCTATATTAGTATTATAGTTGTAGCACGAATGTGTGGGCTCGACCGGGGAAGGACCACGCTCTCACAGAATACCAGCGTAAAATAGCAGCTTGACACTGCTGTGTTTCATATGGTGAGTGTAGAGAACCGGAGACCCATTTTACTGGAAAAGAGGCATTCCATCTTAGTCCTCACGGGTGACGACGCATCTGCATTTTAATTCTTTGTTAAGGGTAAATGTAGGTGTATATGGGCCGCAGCAACCACTTACCATCAGGTGGCCTGTGTGCTCGTTTATCACCCTATCCTATAAAAATAAAAAAAGAATAAAAAAATAAAAAAATTTACGGCGATTTTGGATATGAATCTCTGTCTATGACATTTTCAAGCAACTGTAAATAAAAATCAGTAAAATGAATTATATTTCGCCCTCCGGGTGTTGTAAGAGGTATTACGTGATATGCTAGAAAGATATAATTAATGGTTTCCTATAGGTGTTACCCATAGTTTGACTTTTGTATTTTGCTACATATTCAAAAAAATCTCCATAATATGCTGATGTGTCTGTCACATTGCGAAGGTTTTGTAAGATTATGACGACAGCTTAACCCAGAGGACATTTAATGATGGTGGTATCTCAAGGCACCTTAGCAGATCAGAGATTTGTAGGTATTCAAATGGCATCAAAGCACTTCTAACATCGTTTTCATTAATAGCTGCACATGCACAGACATTTAATGCAGAATCGCTTGAAACCATTATTTAAACGAAAGGGATGTAGGTACAGCAATCTGACGGCGGTTAAGTTCGCGCCAAAAAAACGAACGTTTCGATAGTAGCCAAAGTTGGGTATGATTCGTAAACATTAAAGATTTTTGTATAATAAAATTTGTTTTTGTATAATTGCAGGAAGCCTGCTCCAAAACACTATAACTTAAATTGACTCCAGTAGCAGTTCTGTTTTGTCAAATGCAAAGAGTCTAATTATATTCACTACATTTTTACCAAAGAGTATATAATCCCTACGTTTTAGTCAAATATAAAACATAAATGCCAAAATTTATAACCTATATTTTAGTCTTCTAATATATATTAGTAATCCTATGAATATGTCTATATTTTATACGTATTTATGCCTGGACGAACTGTCACACTATTTATAGTTTCTTTGAATATTTCTTATTTGTAGTCACAGATATGTTTTCCCAAGATGCTTTGTATGGCTTCACCGATTCTCTGAGTCACCTCAGGAGCTTGAGTAACAAGTTAAATGCGGAAGTAGTGGAACAAGTAAACAATACCCAAGAACTGGTGATGAAAAATAACTTTATGAAGGAATCTAATGAGTACTTACTGAAAAAGTGCCTACAGGAAAGGTGTGCAGTTTAATAAAAAATATTTTTGAATCTTTTGAATAAATAAGCAATTTTGTTTATCATACATTTCAGATAAATTTTGTATACTGTTTTATCTAGGTCATCTGAATAAGCTACAAGGCGAAAGAGTATCATTTTATACATTAATTCAGTGATAAATAAAAATATCAAAAAAAGGAAAACTGACAAGCTTAGTTTTTTAAAAATCTTAGGGTGTAAAGGGGCATTTGCCAGTATGACAGACATAATAAATTCTGGCAACTGACTGGCGTCGAAATATCTTCATCAGCCTGTAATAATAAAAACTGTAACGTTGTAGAGCCATGTTGCAGCTATATTAATTGTATGGTTAGTTGTAGCACGAATAGATCGGCTCGATCGGTGATGAACCACGTTTTCGCTGAATACTAGCGTAAAATTGCAACTTAACGTTCCTGTGTTTCGTATGGTGAGTATAGAGAACCGGAGACCATTTTTACTGGAAAAGAGGCATTCCATCTTAGTCCTCACGGCTGACAACGCATCTGCATTTTGATTCGCAAACGAGGATAGATGTAGATGTCTATGGACACAGCAACCACTTACCATCAGGTGGACTATGTGATCGCTTATCACCCTTATCCTATAATAATTCTCCACCGGTGGAAATGGAAATAGGCCTTGTAGACAGAATTTGCCTTAAATTCGTCATACTGCAAGCGGATAGACGCACACAGTACCTACTAGACGTCTCACACCTTTAAGTCTTTGACGCTTCTCTTCGTCACGAGTCTGGATTTTTATTTATTTATATAAACTGTACCGTAGTACTGAGTAGATGCCATTATAACATCTCGATTACGCTAGACCTAAAATATCCAGACCAGTGACGTGCAGCAGCTTCAAGGTACGACACATTTCGTACTGCGATCGTCACTCCGCGAGTGTGATGATTCCGTGAATCCGAAAGTGCGATGATTAAGACAAATCCTCCTTGGGGAAGACCATGTCCAGCAGTGGACTTTTACAGGCTGATGATGATGAATGAAAAGGTCGAAGTCCAGCTGCATATTAAAAAGGCTGACGAAGATTTTACATACTGTTAGTAGAATTTCAGACGTTGCTTCGTGGCGGTGGGTTCTAGATGACCTTGCAAAACGCTTAGAAGATTCAATTGACGCTCTAAAACATGAAAGTGACGCTCTCTATGTCGTAGTCCAAAGAATAGATTATGAAGTTAACGCAGCCACCAGCTACGTTGCAAAACCGGGAGCTTTAAGTCCATTGATGGATCAAGTAGAAGAAGCAATTATACAGGTAACATAGATTTTAAACTACTAAATGATAAACAGACTAGGTTTAGGTAAGAATATATCCGAAATGAGATTTTAATAATTTTAAAACAGTAATAAAATACATGGTGCTTTAATAGATCTTGTCAAGTGGAGTTTTTAAAGGTCACTAATAGAATGATCCAGAGCCATCTTATGGCCTCCAGTAGGTGCCAGAAGCAGTGTCAATGTTACGAGATTTGAAAATTATTATTGAAGTGTTTCATTCTTTACAGGAATTGGCATTCCTGCGTGAAGAAAAAGGAAGATTTGAGGGAATGATTATCCAAATAAATAAACAAATAGTTTGTCTTGAGAAAACGAAGAAAAGAATAGAAGATGATGCATTCAATAAACACCAGGCAATATCTGTTGATGAAGCATGCTGCCGTAATGATCATGACTTTGTTAATTTCGAGAACAATAAAAAGAAAAAACCTAAAAAGTTAATATCATTTATAGATAATAAATTAAGCGACTTAGTCAAAGATGTGAAAATTAATTAAATAAGATCCACATGGAAAATAAAATCATGTGTACCTTTACTAATTTGAAGAACATTCATTCGTGCATTCTCACTACCGCCACTATATCCAACACCACTACACTAAAAACATACACGACATTTGATAATACGATACATTTTTCGCTTATGCGTTGAAATAGACTATGCGTTCGCTAACCGCTATTAGTAGCTAACTAGTTTCCACATCTTTAATAATAAAATAATTGAGCATCCCCAAAGAATATTACTTTACAAATAAGTGACTTAATTTAAAGGTATAATATAAATAATCAAAATATTTACGAATAGTTTGCTTCGTAATTCAGATCCTTGTCTCTTATTCGATGGGAAAAGCGATGTTCGTCCTTAAAAGAAGCTGGAATAAATGCTTTAAGGCACGCAATCATGACGCGTCAAAAGGTATGTTTTGAATATTTATTTTTAAAAATACAACATATATAAAGTGTTGAGTTAAGAAATTGGCGATTGTCATGCGGTGACAGCGAAAGAGAAGTCCCATTTTTTTCATCTTATAAATTATAGAATTAGACGAAGACTTGCTAGAACAATTTATTAGCCTCAGACAGAAAGCGGCATTACATATTTAATGTCAGTTTATACCTAACGATTTTAAAACCAATTGTTAATTTTATTTCAATAGATCAGGGCAGCTAGAGTACAACTTTCAATAACAGCTCAGGCGTATGGAACAAGAGTTGACTCTGCTCTTAGAAGACGGTTGCACTCTAACATTATAAAATTGCAAGATCTCGATTGGCAAAGAGGAGAGGTAAGTTGTTTACCTACACATTTATTGTTTAACAAACTCACAAATTTTCTGACCACATGGCACACCGACTAATAAGGTAGCGGGTCCTAAAGATTCACGATTCATGCACGTATACGTCATGCAAAACACCGTCAATTTGCCGGTCAGCCTCGTCAACGTCAGGCACGTGTGATGTATATGTGTATATGGAATGGAAATAGGTCAGCCATCAGCGTCTGAGTAGAAATACCACAAACCACAAATACAAGTATCACATCCTCATAACGTTTTCTTATATTTACGCGAACACTACACATTAAATTAAACTAATTATTTTTATTTTATAGTATAACCGTGATAAAAGGACACACAGTCCACCTAATAGCTATGTCTACACCAGTGCGCTTTCAATTTCGCTTTCATGTTCATTTTGCGTTTCAACTTTCAGTTCGTCTTGCGTCAAGCGCTGTGCCATAAGACGCATGCAGCTTACCGTCTACACCCGTGCGTTTATCGCATGCAACTTATCTATACCTCATGCGCCTCGGTTAGGTTTGGTTATTAAGATGGACGCGGGACTAATAGCTATCAGTGAGGTATATTTTGTGTTAAGTGCAGAGAAAAAACGCAAGAAAAGGATAATCTGGATGAAAGATTATTTGAAGAAGAGAAGAGAGCTAAACAATGAAATTCTTTTTAAAAATTTCACACAAATGACAAAAGCCACTTTCTACAAGCTTTTGAAAATAGTGGAGCCAAAAATTACGAAACATAACACTCATTATTGAGATGCGATACCCGCAAAAATAAAACTAGTAATTAGATACTATTAGATCTACTCGAGTTTCATTTATGTCCCTAATATATTTGTTTAAAGTCTCAAAGCAAACGATTTCATCTATGTTACCAGAAGTATTAAGAGCTATAATAGAAGGATTAAAAGATTACATAATGGTAAGTTTTTATTTAATGTAATTTTTTAAGTGTTATAATTAAATGTTAGAAATGGTTGAAGATTCAGGATGCATTCGTTGTCGGTGCTCTGCAAGGCGTTTGACGTGTTTTCTGTGCGCGGTAGTGAATCTTCGGTTGAAACTGATTGTGTCGAAGTTGCTGGGGAAAGTCCGATTGGTGGCACCACAGAATATACGTTGTGTTGAATCTATTTCTTCTAATTTCAAATGAAAGAATATATCGTTGATGCGACGTACAGCTAACAATCGTTTACGTGGATTGAGCTTACGAAGTTTGCATGCTATAAGTTGCCCAATTGTATCACGTTCGTCATTGTTGCTCATTTTTTCACTAGCTCTTTTCATTATGTTGTATGCTTCCTCATCTCTCTCATCCACCCAAACTTTACAAACATTCCTTTTTTCCGTATCGGTTGAATAAATTCATGCTCAGTATTTTCCGAAAACGATACCTGAGGTTCAGTACTTTCATCTTGTGATATAGTTTTGGACTGCTAAGGCAAAAACAAAAAGTTAAAAATTTAATAATTTCAAGCTCTATCATATTTACAGATACCATCAACGGAACAGCAATGGAAACAACTCGCAGAGAACTTCGACCCACGATGGAATTTCCCACATTGCATTGGGGCCTTAGATGGGAAACATATTGTGATTTTATGACCAGAAAATACCGTAGGGGAGTTTTATAATTACAAAGGAACAGACAGCATTATTTTACTCGCTGTAGTCAATACTGATTACTGTTTTACATATGTGAATGTTGGTTGCCAAGGGCGTATTTCAGATGGTGGTGTTTTCAAAAATACGTCCTACTTTAGATCCCTAGAAAATAATGAACTGCATTTACCAACGCCTGAACCTTTACCTGGACGACCAATGCCAGTTCCTTATGTATTGGTTGCTGACGATGCATTTCTCCTTACTGCACACTGCATGAAACCCTATACAACTGACCTGAATGTAGGATCTACAAAGAGAGTATATAATTACCGACTATCAAGAGCACGGTGCATTGTCGAAAATGCTTTTAGGATGCAAGTACTGGAATAAATATTAAGTGACTCTTCATTCAGTGTTCTATTGAGTGATTCTTCATTCAGTTCCAAGAAGGTCTACAAGAACAGCTACTGCAGTCCAAGATGAATCAAAGGATTATTTCATTACAGATTTAAGCTGTATACCATGGCAAAACCAGTACTTGTAATTCACAAAATTAAAATGAAATTGCTATCGGTATATACTTGCTTGATTATTTTCTTCTTTTCGAATACCTTTTTATTATTTTATTAATAAAAAAAAATAAAGTTTCTGTAGAAATTTGTTTGTATGACTACAATCCACAAGACACGTGTAGGTAACACCTTTAGGTAAGTGTCGTTCTAATTTCCAGTCACCCTAGGTATCGAGGTACAACCAAACATATTAAATTTCTAATTGTATTACTACTATTTGTAAGATGCAAACTACAAATAAATAATTGTATAAATATACTCACACTTTCTGAGATATATCGTTCAGTTTCTTTGGTTTCCTAGATGATATTGAATCCAAAATAAATAAAAGTTACTTGTAAGCTAACCACGAAGATTAGTAATTATGTTCTGAAAGAAAGAAAGAAGAAGAAAAAAATAAGTTTATTTAGTAACACATTTTAGAAGTTTGCTAACCATAATAACATATTAAGATAAACGGTTACTAAAAAGGTACCCAACTCAGCATAGTCTTGGTACTAACAAAGTACTTCGACACTGATCTTCCGTGGGTGGTGTTCTGTTCCGGACCCACTCCTTTTCATCGTAACTTTTTGATGTTCTATTTGAGAAGTATGACCTCAAGTTCTTTATCTTGTTTTTAACAGTGTCTACATCATAATTATATTTTTGGCTCAGAGAAATCAACGTGTCGTTCTTTTTTATTTTATTTGTATAATCTTTATGCTTGTGGTGCCACAATTTTTTTTTTTTTTTTTTTTTTTTTATAGGATCGGGTGACAAACGAGCACACAGTCCACCTGATGGTAAGTGGTTACTGTGACCCATAGACATCTACATCTATCCTCAATAAAGACTCAAGATGCAGATGCGTTGTCACCCGTGAGGACTAAGATGGAATGCCTCTTTGCCAGTAAAAAGGGTCTCCGGTTCTCTACACTCACCATACGAAACACAGCAGCGATAAGCTGCTATTTTACGCTGGTTTTCTGTGAGAGCGTGGTCCTTCCCCGGTCGAGCCGACCCATTCATGCTACAACCATAATATAACTGCAGCATGGCTCTACCACGTATAAAACTACTTAAATAAATACTTGATATGTTCGATAATCGTCGAGAAATTCTAATTTTTTAGCTTTATCTTCCGCCATTTTGTTTTTTAAAATGCACGAAATGTTGCATGCGAACCCATCGGTGATTCGCTATTGCATGCGCTATGGTTGCTCAGGCATGCGTTAGAGGAAGACGCAAGATGAACAGGAAAGCGCACTGGTGTAGACATACCTATTGTAAGTGGATGCTGCGGCCCAAAAACATCTACATTTACCCTCGATTAAGAATCAAAACGCAAATGCGTTGTCATCCCTGAGGTATAAGTTGGAATGCATCGTTTCCAGTAAAAAGAGTCTCCGGTTCTCTACACTCACCATACGAAAGACAGCACCATTAAGCTGTTATTTTACGTTGGTATTCTGTGAGAGCGTGGTCCTTCCCCAGTGAAGCCGACCCATTCGTGTTACAACCATTATATAGCTGCAGCATGGCCCTACCACGTATGATTATTAATTTTAGTGATTTTATCGCGTTTAATTTTAACTTTTTATTTCCCGACGTTTCGGGTGCTTTACAGGACCAATAGTCACGAGGGGACTGAACATATAATATTCAAATACTCGTAATAAATGTTACATTGAAAAGTGGCTGAATTTCAAGTAACAAGTCGATAGATTTTGACAGCATGATCCTATTTACAAAATGTCGAAACGTTAACAATAGGCTAAATGAACATAGTCAAATACACTGCATTTTTAGGAGTCTTATTTTCTCACTGGTACACTATTGAATCAGACACTTTTTATTCGAACTTACCTTCGACTCTAAAAGTATGTAATATTAAATTACATTCACAGAACACAGACAAAACTGAGGTTACAGCCAAATATATTATGTCCCACTGCTGCCTCATTGGTCTTGTATAACGCCATTGCTGATCATGTGGTCATAAAAGTTTATGGGGTTTAGTCCCCGGATTCAAATCCCGCATCGAGTAAAAATCAGTTACTGAATTTTCCGTCGAGAAATTCTCGGCAGCAGCCCGGAGTCCTGAAAATTTGTACGTGGTAGAGCCATGCTGCAGCTATATTAGTAGTATAGTTGTAGCACCAATGGGTCGGCTCGACCAGGGAAGGACCACGCTCTCACAGAATACCAGCGTAAAATAGCAGCTTAATGCTGCTGTGTTTCGTATGGTGAGTATAGAGAACCGGAGACCCTATTTACTGGAAAAGAGGCATTCCATCTTAGTCCTCAAGGGTATCGTATGGGTCTGCACGCATCTGCATTTTGATTCTTTATTGAGGATAAATGTAGATGTATATGTGTCACAGCAACCACTTACCATCAGGTGGACTGTGTGCTCGTTTGTTACCCTTATTCTATAAAAAAAAAGTTGGCGTCGTTTCACCTGCGTACTTCGGAAACCGTCGTACCGGATTGCCGTTCCATCGGACTATAAGTCATACCCATTGGAGATTAAGGGAACAGAGAGTGCGCCTGTGCTTGTGCACACACTCATATAACCCTGTCTTGTGCAGATGGCTACTCTCCGTTGAAACCGGCCGCCGAGACCTAAATAAGGACAGTTAAACCAACCCGCCCGCCAAGCGTGGCAACTGCGGCAAATATCCTCCGTATGAGGCAATCTATGGGTGGCCTAGGTTCGATAGTAAACTGTTAGTAGGCTATAACGATAGCGATATTTTGTTTTTGTATATATTTATCCAGCTGGCAGCCAGTTATACAGGGTTATTTTTCAAAGAGTACCTAGCCAAATTTTAAACTTAAGTTCAAATATATTAATAATGATATACCATTATTGCAATTTTTAAAATACGAGTAAATAAGGCTTCTAATTTTATTTGAAATTATCCCAAATTGAATGTGATTTATGGGCCACAACGTTTTTGCCTATCGAGTACCAACCGACCCTTACGAATGTGTGGGTGCGCATTAAAATCAGTTGAAATAAGGCATTACCACGCATATCATATTATATACAAAGACGTATTAAAAAAGAAAACAATACTTTAAAAACATCTTAGATTATATAGGGCAAACAAAACGTTCTATCGTTCTAACGTTAATGAAAACTCCATTCTATCAAATTTAATAAAAATAAGTAAATTAAACGCTATAGAATCCGTAAAAGTAGTTTTATTCAATGTGTAGTGTTCGCGTAAATATAAGAAATCATTATAAAAATAATCAAAATAATTTTTAAAGCTTAAAAAAAATGTGGATTTTTAGCCTATCCACCTACGAAGGCCGATTACAGCGAATAATAGCCCGTTAAGTACCAATTTTTTTAGGTTTCGGCCTAAGGACCTACAAAGTTTTTAAAGTCAGCTAGAACCTATGGAAACTCCTTTTTTATCGACTTCAAAAAGGAGGAGTTACTCAATTCGACTGTATGTTTCTTTTTTTTATGTGTTACTTATAACTTTTTTCTGGGCGAACCGATTTCGATGATTCTTTTTTTATTTGAAAGCTGGTGCTTCTCATGTGGTACCATTTTTAGTTTGATCAAGGTCTGACTAATAGTTTTGAATTATTTTTGATAATTTATATTGAAGTCGGTTGTACAAAATTTTCAATTTTAAATTGTTGTATTTTTAAATTGAAGTTAAAATCTGAGTCTACATCACTAAAAACTAAAATTCTTACTTTCGATACTTTTTTGAGTAAATTGCAGGAATGTTCGGAAGTTTATTATTTTATGTGTGAAAGTATCATTCAAGACAATCATGTCAAAGAATCTGAAATATAGTCCAGTAACTTTGTCGCCTGAAAGTATGGAGTAGTATGCGTCAAATCCGGTAGTTCTGATTTTTTGCAGAGTTGTTTATGATGTTGGTCTAATAAATAATTCAAGTTTGTGAACTCGAGCGCCGAACGCAACTTTGTCAAAAAACGAAAAAACTGCGAATAAATCTTTTTTATTTCAAATTTTGGCGAGTATAACCCTAAAGGACTAGTTTTTGAAAAAACTTTCTTAGGACGTTTTTAAAGAAGACTAAATTTGCTACAATATGATACTAGAATTGTCTCTGTAAACCTAATAGTTTCCGAGATTAAGCCTTTCAAAATTTATATTTTTTTTCAAACTTCGCAATTATTTGCAATATTTTAGACGTCACTCGAACAACTCTAGTGGGATGAAGTTCCAATAACCTCCGACGCAGTGTGCTAGTGTTGCTCGTGTGAGGTACAGGCGTGGTTGGGAGTCACACTGAACCCTCTGTCCTGGGGGAGGATAACCACGCCACAAGACCTCAACCCCAAAATAATGACCAGACATGCAGCCCTACAACACCTCCTGTCCTTCTGAGGACCCATACCGATGATTGCCTTTTATTTTCGGGATCATATTGATAGATCCATGTCTCGTCACCAGTAATGATTTCTGAAACACCCCTAGATGCTCCGTTTTCAAAACGTAGACGCATTTCATGGCACCAACCCACACGAGTCTGTTTTTCGCTTTCGGAGAGCAAACGAGGGATCCATCGACAACAAATCTTCCTCACATCCAAGATGTTGATGTAGGATGGTATGAATGCTCCGCGAACTAATGCCTGCAATCTTTTCGATGTCCGTATATGTGATCCGTGGGTTTTCTCGGACCAACATTTCAGTAGTCCATACATTTTCTGCCGTTACTGTTGTTAGCGGGGCCCCGGTTCTTTGGTCATCTTTAAGATTAATTTTACCCCTTTTGAATTCAGCAAACCACCTAAACTTAATTGTTCGGTTAAATCAAATTTAAAATCATAATATATCATAGCGGGCAAATGTTCCTGGTTAAGATCCATCGTTTTAAAAAGCGCGGGAAGCGTTGCAGGAAATTAATAGAACTTTTTTAAATAAATGAAAAATATTTTTAAATGCTTTTTAGAAACATATAACACGGGTGCGTTCCATTTTTAAATTTCGAGCATCTCAAAACTTATTGAGTGACCTACGTAGTAGATATCCGAATACGAACCTCAACCGGGACCTTCCAAGAGGGTTAAATTAATTTAATTTTCAGATTTTGAATATTACTCAATTTCCTAACAAATAAACTTATTAACTTTTGTTTTTGTTCATGCCAAAATTTGGTCATGTTGAACGCTATCCAATTGCGTTCGAGCTGGCGCGTTACCCGATGATATGTAGGTGAGATAAACGCCGCCAGGTGGGGCGGCGGTGTGCGGCTTGTGTGGCTCGACGCGTGGGCGAAGGAGGGAGTAGCCCGCTGGCCGCGATGCGGGGAACCCGCGTAGCTCGTTTATCGCGGCCGAAGTTCACCTGACCGTTGTAGGGTCCAGATAGTTAGATTAATTTCGTGTTACTTCGCTACGTGGATATGTGAATTTTGCAATATTTAACTTGTTCGGGTGATGCGGAATTGTGCACGCTCGCGCCGAGTAGATATACGGTCTATGATTCGAACCGCGCATTCCTTGTTCGAGAGCGTCTCCCGGTTGATTGTCAGGAAATCATTATAATTGTGCCGTCGCGTTAAGTGCCCCTTTTGTGTGTTGGCGGGTTTGTTGGTTTTATGTGTCAACGAGGCGTATTTTGAATTCTTTTCGCAGCGTGATGTTTTGGTGTCGAATGAAGGAACTTAGTTGTGTTTAACGCTGAACCGTGTGACTCATTAAGGGATCGCGTTAGTTCCCTATTTATAATTTTGTGATAGGTGAATCCGGGACATTGTGTCGAATTTTGAACTACTGTCCGTACTGTGTCGGGTATCACGTGTTCGATTCTACGATGAATGTGGAATTGGGCGAGTTTAAGTTGGTTAAATGTACAAGAAGCTAATAGACTGAAATAGTGACAATGAAGAAAGAAATTGTCCAGCGGTGGATCCTGCTGGAGCGATGCAGCATTCTGGGGCAGCCTGGAATACGGACGCTGCTGGTCGCCTAAGCTAGTCCAGGTCTCAGACATTTACACATCACTAAACACTACTTTCCATGCACCTCACACCTACTTACGGCCTGACCGAGCCTTGGGACGATCTAAGAGTCGGAAACAGGTACGTACTATACTTTCCTAGCGTTCTCCCATATAGTTTGGTATTATAGGACATTCTTCCATGTGGCCAATCACGCCCGACCTGCGTCTGCCCGTCGAGGAAGCTGCTATGGGCCCCAGCCAAGAGGACATTTCGATGGGCAGCTGTAGGCCGTAACAGTTTTACTTATCTTTTTTACTTCATTATTCGTAGCTTAGCTGAAATATCATAGAAGTGTGAAACTTCTCATTTTCTATTTTAATATCCCATCATAATAGTACACGGCTTCAATAGTATAATCAGGGTCATTCAGAGCGACAGAATTACAAAAAATTGCCAAATTCGAAAAAAATTATAAACTTTGAAAGGCTTAATCTCGTAGACTATTGGGTCTACAAAGACAATTCTAGTATCACATTGTAGCAAATTTAGTCTACTTTAAAAACGTCTCAAGAAAGTTTTTTCAAAAACTAGTCCTTTAGGGTTATAATCGCCAAAATTTGAAAAAAATTCGATTTTTGACAAAGTTGCGTTCGACGCTCGAGGTCACAAACTTGGATTATTCATTGGGCCAACATCATAAACAAGTCTGTACAAAATTAGAACTACCGGATTTGACGCATGCATGTGTATAAAGTTACTAGACTAATATAGCTACTACAAAAAAATATATGAATTTTTGAAACCCCAACGGCAGAAAACGTTAAAAAAATTATAATTCGATAACTATAATCAGATAACACCCATGGGGTATTTTCAGATAACATTGGGTGTGATGAATTTAATTTTTTATTTTGGACGTCCCTGTTTGAAACATTCTATATATACATCTAAATACAACATATATTATTACAACTAAAATGTTGCAAAAAAATTTGAAAATAATTAATCTGAAAGACGGTAGTTATCGTATTTATTAAAATAGCATCATGACTAGAAGTATCATTTTAATTGCATCACATTCACATTCTCCTTACAGGTCATTCGTGATTTTCAATCTTTGGAAAATGAACTTACAACAACAGAAAAAAGTGTTCTTGATACAATGGATAGACAGAAGACAGTACAGGGTAGGTTGGCTGAAAGAACACTACGACCTTTTGGAGAACATGCCTCGGATGGTGTTAACCGTCAGCTGCGTAATGAACTGGGAAAACTTAGAAAATTTATCAAGGAATTAAGAGATAATATACAAATGATAATGTAAGAAAAAATTGTATGTTTTAAACTATCAATACATACTGAAGAACACTTATCATTTTTACCGTGTGATGGTGGCGTAAGGTATCACCACATCTCGGTTCATGGGTGTGGTAAGAAACGACTATAAGGGAATACCTATATACATTCATACGTAGGCAAAAAGCTGCATGCTATTCGGACCACGTTTAGCCAGTCATTCAGGAGTGGCAGAAGAAGCATGAGAGTAAAATACTGTAGTAATGCGATAATCAAGAAGTACGTTAGAGGTGACTGAATGATAGGGTGAGAAATTATGTGGTAAGAGATAAGTGTGGCTTGCAAGATGTTGTGACCAGGATTAAGAAAGGCAGAATTCAGTGATTTGGTCAAGTAGAAAGAATGAGCAAAGAGTGACAAAGCAAATTTATGACAGAAGTGAGTGGCAGAGTCGCTTCATTGGCGGTATATTGAATATAGACGAAATTAAGAGTATCGTTAATCAACGAGCAAGTATGCATAAACATAATACTAATGTGAAAGAAGTGAAGAGAGATAGGATAGTGTCAAACGGAAGTCTGTAATAATGATGATGATGATGAAATGCAAGGCCATGTTACAGATCCTTACAAAATCATCTCAGAGGGGCCATAGCGCATATAGACTGCAGCGCCGAAGACATAGCTCAAGTGATAAAAATAGATCAAGAAAGACTGCGTGCTCGCTTAGGAGATGATACAGGAACAAATGAGAATGCAACGAACACAGCATCTTCAACTCGGCCACGTCAAGACTCTTCTGAGAGACAAATGGTATATCCTCTCGATGTAATTAAGGAAGAGGACGAAAATGATCCATTTTAACAATATTAATATTTTAATATTTTCAAAACATTTTATAAACATATTTTTATACCTAAACTTCTGCTGTATTTACTGAAAAACGTTAAAATAAACAATTGTAACAAAACGTGTCTACATTTTACATTACCTTGATTTCGGGAACTAATAACAACAACGTTACAATTTAAGAAACCTTACTTATACCCCTATCACAGTACACTGAATCAGGGCCCTGATTAAAGGGTGGGCGTGGCCCCTAATTAAGGACATCGGTTATTACACTACACGCCCTTATTCAGTCAAGTGAAAAAATATATCGATATTTTTAAACAGTAACGATATATATCGCGTGATAAATGTCGATATACCGTCATGTTTTGCATGATGTAGTGGGGCAATGACTAATATTTATTAATTTTTAACAGAAAACAAGTTTTATTTCCTATAGAATTGAATTTAAAAATAACAATATCAAAATTGTTACCTGGTGCCCAGTAAGCGGTTTCTCTCCTGGGTTATTGTAGCTCCAGCCTATAAGAATAAAGGCTCACGGGGTACCGAAGTTGCCACAATAAGCAAATAGATCTTAGCTAGTCATGTCATGTGTTACAAAGTTACTATTACCTAATAAGATTGTTCTTAAGCTATTGATCAAGTTATAGCTCAAACAATATAATTACTAATAAAAATGAAGAAAACAGTTCCAATCCATTTTCAATATTTGTAAGCTCTTCAACTCTTTTTTCGAATTTCAGCGACATAAAATTGGTGATAATCATCGTTCGCAATTTTTAACATACGGAATTTTATACTTCCGAATAGTTGATTATTTCGGAAGCTCGTGGCTCTGACTTTTTGACGGCTAGCCAAAAATCGTTTTTAAAACATCGCTTATATGAAGAACGATGTTTATGAACGATATATCGATATTCAAAAAAATCGATGTATCGTTTGCATCCCTAGTCAGTAGTCACGCATTGAATAAGTGCTCTTCCCTAACTGCCCTTAGTATTAGTATTATTTATGAATAGCCTTGAAAATCCGACAGACGATTGGCACAGTGTGTTTCTATATAGTTTGTGGGCACAGTAAATATATAGTAGGAATGGTAAGCCGTATTTGTTATTGGCTATATTTGGCATATACCTCCACACATGAAAGTTATTTTTCAAATACAGCAAATACGCAAATACAAATAGCCATGTGAAGTGCCACCAATAGAGTAATATATCATCATCATCATTACAGCCTATCATAAGTCCAATGTTGAACATAGGCCTCCCCCAAGGAATGCCACAAAGCACGGTCCTGAGCCACCTGCATCCATCGA
The DNA here is from genome assembly GCA_963668995.1 of Parnassius mnemosyne. Taxonomy (NCBI): domain Eukaryota; kingdom Metazoa; phylum Arthropoda; class Insecta; order Lepidoptera; family Papilionidae; genus Parnassius; species Parnassius mnemosyne. Next base: position 16,961,193 of record CAVLGL010000083.1, read on the forward strand.
CTTCCTGCATGTCTTACCAGGTCGTCACGCCATCTCGTGGGGGGTCGCCCTACACTTCGTCTACCGGTACGAGGCTGCCACTCAAGAACCTTTCTTCCCCATCGGTTGTCGGTTCTTCGAGCTATATGGCCGGCCCACTGCCACTTCAGCTTACTAATCCGTTGGGCTATGTCGGTTACTCTGGTTCTACTGCGGATATTCTCATTTCTAAGTTTATCACGCAGAGAAACAACGAGCATAGCCCTCTCCATAGCTGGCTGAGCGACCTTGAGCTTCCTCATACGGCCAGCAGTGAAGGACCACGTCTCAGATCCGTAAGTCATCACTGGCAACACGCACTGGTTGTACAATTTCGTTTTAAGGTTTTGAGGCATGTCTGACGAGAAGATGTGTCGTAGTTTACCGAACGCTGCCCAGCCGAGTTGAATCCGTGGATTGACCTCTCGATCGAAGTTGGACTTACCTAGTCGGACTATTTGTCCCAGGTAGAGTAATATATATAACCTGTCGGAAATATCTGCGAACCTGGCTTGATGACGTCATGCAATATGGAGAGATGGCAACGGTACTGGATAGACGATAACGGGCGGAAATATCTGCGAACCTGGCTTGATGACGTCATGCAATATGGAGAGATGGCAACGGTACTGGATAGACGATAACGGGCGGAGGTGCGGGGAAGCGCGAGGGGAAGCGCATTCCAGCGAGGTTCGCAGATATTTCCGACAGGTTATACGAGAATATTATTGATTTATTGTTATTATTACACTGCACGGTGGTAAGCGCACTACGGACCGTTTCCACTCTGACGCCCTAATTTAGGACCCTACTATACCTTACCCATAAACCTCTTAGGGACCCCCCGGATTCAAGGTGGTCTGAAATAAAATTGAAAAAGACCACCCATAAAGTTGACAAAATAAGGGGTGAAGTTTTTAATGTAATTCTAGTAGTTTAGACGTTATTCTAGTTGTTAAAAAATATAATTTTAATAAAAATGAAAAGCAGATTTCAAAGAAGTAAAAACTATAAAATGCATGAATCATCGCATGAATAAAAGCTAGTGAAGTACTTCTATACCCTGTGCCTTAGCATAAACTTAGGGAGCTATTATGAAGACATTAATTTATTCTTTTTCTTTCTATAATTAATAGAATCAGGCCTTACTTTGCGGAAATTCATTATAATAGGGTTGTTATAAACTAATTTGCTTAATTCCGCGTAAAGAAAGAAAATGTGTCCTGCCCAGTTTTAAGGGCCCCATGCTGGGATTCACGGCGACGGATATAGTGCGCGCAATTGAGGGGTGGGAGGTCCTCTTAAAACTGAGCAGGATACATTTTCTTTCTTTACGCGGAATTAAGCAAATTAATTTATAACAACCCTACTTTTTCTTTCTTTAAAGCGTTTTTTTTTCCAATGCCCGTTAAAAAAACAGAATTGCATCTGTGTTTAGCACAATCTTGGTAGGTAGAGAGTTGGTAGAGCTGTCAGACATTTTCAGACGCTTCAAGACCTAGACATCAGCCATATGTTTGATATATACCACTATCGAGTACACAGAATATTAAAAAATTGATATTCAGAAGCACACGCACACGTAGTACTGTCGTAGACCATAAAAGATTAGGACGGCCCCGCGGTGTCAGGACCAATCCACAGTTAAGCATTACAATACATCAAATAATATCTATCCTCAATGATCACTTAACCACTTTAAACAATGGATACCTAGTAAAAGATTCAGGCTTTAAAATTACATCATCATCAGCATTACAACCCTCTCACAAGTGCACTGTTGAACAAAGGCCTATCCCATGAAATCTCAGGAAGCACAGTCCTGAGCCATCTACATCCATAAACTTGCTGGATCAATTACTAGGTCATTTATTCATTTATTTTCTTTATTTAAACTTCGTTGCACAAAAATGTACAAAAGCAGACTTAACACCTATTGGTCATCAATCCATCTAGTGGAGGGGCCACACTATGCTTTGCTTACCAGTACGGAGCTGTTACTGGAGAACTTTCCTTCCGCATCAGTTGTTGGTCCTTAAAGCCCATTGCCACTTTAGGTTACTGATCCATTGGTCTATGTTGGTTTATTATGCATTGTATGTATAAACTAACATACAACATTACATTAAAAAAAAAAATTGATACCTATTTGGATTAAACAGTAAACAATTTACTTATAATCTAGTATTATTTTTATTATTGAAAACATACAATCAGTTTTAAATCAATTCATGGAGTATATAATATTTTTAAATTATGGAAGACATTAAAATATATTTGGTACACATATATTTACAAAAATAGAAATAGTTCAACATAAAATTAAGCAATTCAAGCAAAAGCACAATAAAATAAAACTAATCATTCAACAGATCTTTGAACTGTGTCAATTATTTTAATTCATTTAGAAAGGTACAATTAATTGACAATAAAGTAGTTTGAATAATTGACACTGGATAATTGCAAACTCTGTAAATCTTATAATAAATCTCACAATATTGTACACCACAGAAAATAGTTAATTACTTACAATATAATGCAAACAAATTCAATAGTTTATAATATTTCCATCTCTTGCCATCAAATTGTGAGATAGTATATCACAAACAAATGGCACGGTGCACCCAGATTGGTTTAAAGATGCACACGTTTTACTCCCCTCCCACGACCCACTTATGGCGCCATTATTAAGTTTTCATTGACAAACCAGTTTATATTTTGTTCTGTAAAGTTTAATGACTTAATATCTATAATATATAAAAATCCATGGATGTTCGTTAGTCTTGCTAAAACTCAAAAATGGCTGGACAGATCTTGATGAAATTTTTGTGTGTTTAAATGTCCCTAGATATTTGAGATTCACATTTGGACCCGGTTAGTGGCACTGTTGTCAAGGTCTGTATGCAGGTTCTTTTCTGCTGACTTCCAAAAAGGAGACTGTACTCAATTTGACTGTATGTTTTTTTTTATGTGTTACCTCATAACTTTTTACTGGGTGAACCATTTCGATGATTTTTTTTATTTGAAAGCTGATACTTCCCATGTGAATTTGATCAAGGTCAGGCCAATTGTTATTGAGATATTCTTAATAACTTATATTGAAGTCGGCTGTACAAAAATTTTAATTTTAAATTATTAATTTAAGGATGTTCACAATTTTGGAACAACTTACAATCTTGCAATATTTATTTTAAGTTTATTTGCAATTTTTCAGTGACATCTAAAATTACTATCTAAAATACATTGATAATTAATGTGATCAGTTATGGCATGAAATCTATACTAAAGGATTATATTAGTAAACAACACTTTTTTGACACAATTAATTCAATTCATTCAACTTGAAACTGTTAAAACATGAGTTACATATTCTGATACAACAAAAAGTTATAAAAATCACAAATAATAACAACAGAATATTGATATTGTTAATGAACACAAATTGGCAACTATAATGATGGATGGAATGTATGTATGTAACCATAGACTTCTATAATATAGTAAACATAGTGGAGACAAATCTTGAGCACAGGACACTTAATAGTTGGGGCTTATTTGCTTCTAGTATTATACAAAATAACATAGCTGTAGTCTTTATATTTATAATCAGTAGTCTACTAAATTAATTATGGTACAACACTCCAATTTATCATGAATAATTAATACTTAGTTAGGGACTAAATATGAATATTATATAATAGCATGAATAGCATGACTAGCTGACGTCAGCACATGACAATCCTATGTATACCCCCAAAAAACTGTAAATCAGTGCTCAAATACTGTGAAAATGACTAAATGTGACACATATGTGATAAAGCTATTATAGTTTATAAGTTTATAAATATATTTTAATTTTATTTGTAAATCTATTTCACTAAATTCACTTTAATACATTCACTTAACTAAGATGGGAAATAAATAAATGGTGAAATGTAACAAACCTACAAATTAACTAAATTGGTTCAAATGTGACTCGCTATTGACATGCTGTTCAATACTCTGAGCATTACAAATTATTTCAACCTTACATTTATTACAGTAGGCAAATTTCTCAAACTCATTGGCTAGGTAATTAACAATAGACATATCTTGTCCTTCCATTAGGTCTTCAATCTCCATAAACCATTCCATGTGATGGTCATCCTCGTCAATATGCTCCAGGATATTAAGAACATGGCTATCAATGTATTCATCACACACTTTGCACCATACTTCGTCTTCATTGTTAACTCTAAATATGCCATTAATTGGTTTCAGTTTCTCCACAATGTGGGAACGATGATTTAGGCTGTTGACATGTTCCTCTATGTTTTGAAGAGTGCAATGAATATTCTTTTTGCACACTTCGCAAAAAACGTTTTCTGTATCGGAAGATAAATAAGCGTTGAGACGGATGAATTCACCATCCACTAGATCATCCATCGCAGCCACCCAATTTGCATGGGCTGCGCCTTCTATATGTTCCGATATAGAATGATTGTCCGGCAAATATGATTTACAAGGTTTACAATACAAGATGTCCGTATTAAAAGATATGCCGTTTTCTGTCATCAATTCAAAGTTTTCTTTGTGTTTCGAACCGTTTATATGCTGTTCTATACATTTATTTGCTTTAGGAATATATACCTTACAAAAAATGCAACGGACCCGCGTCTTCGAGTTTGCAATTATTCCAAATTGTACACTAGTTTTCATCTTTATGCTTTTGAGCTAAACGAAAATTAAATTATTGTGTCAAAATAGCGTGCAATAACTGATTTATTAATAACTACTTAAATACAAAGACTTAAAATTTCGTACTTGCTAATGATTTCTTTGACTTGAATTTTTTTGAATTGAAAAAAAGCTGAAAGAGTTGAGGATGACTGAGACTGACAGTATATACAATAATCTATGACTGACAGATAAGGTATAAGGTGACAGATGAGAGCTTTTAAATATTAATTTACTTTATCCCTAAGGGTATTAGTGTTCTGTGACTTTATCTATGCTCTTGGTTACGGATGAGAAATATTTACGCTAGGAGTTTTGGCGGGAACTTGACCGGCGACGGATTGTTGCTCCGGTATTATTGTTTAAATAATGGTTTGAAGTGGATTTTGATACATAAATGTGATGCAATTTTGTGTATTAAATGTCTGTGCATGAGAACTATTAGTGGAAACGGTAAAACAAGTGCTCTGATGGTGATGTGATTCTCAAGATAAGGTGTCTGTCTGCTTAGGCGCCTTGAGTTACCATCGCCAACTGTCAGCTGTCTGCTGGCTCAAGTTGCCGTCAAAATCTCTCAAGGGCTGAACAATGTGACGCATCAACATATTGTGAAGCAGTTTACTATGAAGGATAATTATACATTGTAACTTCAGGCTCAGAAGGGCTAGAACCAAGAGCCAAAAAGACAGTTATTACGAAAATGTATTTACGATAAAAAGAGTTTTGGCGGGAACTTGACCGGCGGCGGTTTGCTTCTCCTGTATTATTGTTTAAATAATAGTTTGAAGTGGACTTTGATATGTAAAAGTGGTGCGATTTTGTGTATTAAGAGTCTACACATGTGAACTATTAGTGGAAACGGTGAAACAAATGCTCTGATGGTGATGTGATTCTCAAGATAAAGTGTCTGCTTAGGCGCCTTGAGATACCATTGCCAACTGCCTGCTGGCTCAAGTTGCCGTCAAAATCTCCCAAGGGCTGCACAATGTGACGCATCAACATATTGTGAAGCAGTGAACTATGAAGGATAATAATACATAAAGACAAGGCTGTATGGCATAGTTCCTTTGCCTGCTCTGTCGAGCGAATAATAAAAACAACAACAACAACGGCGCTCTGGTACGACCAAAAAATACTTGCAATTATGAAAGTATGTGTTGTAAGTCAGTTGCTCGAAGAACTTGAAAACTACACATGAAATTACTCGCATAGGAAAATGATCCATATATTAATGGGAATAAGAAACTCAATTGTATTTGTGAATGGAAAACGGGTCCAATTTCTATGCAAGTATTTTCAAACTATGACACCACGGCGGGACACGTCGCTCACGTGGCAAAGCAGCGCTGCGCCCGCTAGACGCGTTGGCGGGCGGGACGCGCAGGCAGTGGGTTCTGACGAAGGCTGAATGAATGCTTGAAGCGAAATCTGCGTAGGTACTTAATGCACGTGCCATCCGATCGGGTCGGGAACTTGTCAATCAACAAAGCTAACTTATCCCCTCATGTGGCCGACCGATTTATGTTTTTACGCTTCAAGTGTCAGGGTCGTTTTGGAGATCGCGCGATACCGGTAGGCGCTAATGTAAACAATGGTATCTTTTTACTTTTGTATGCCAGCTATATATAAAACGTATACGCATCGATTCGTTATGAATTAAGGTACTTGATTCTTCTTTATAAATATTAAATTCTATTTTTATAATATTATCAATCTCATTTCAAAATTGCGTGACGTAATTTTACCGGTTTCTTTTACATAAAGTGTAAGGATCATGAAATTAAGACATTTTATAAAACGGTATTTGTTTTATTTGCTTAACAATACAACATTATATCAAAAGTACAGTCTATAAATCCATACAGTCGTCCGACGAAGACGTCTGGACAGGGCAATCGTGCGGGGTGTGAGGCGTGAGACGCGGGAAGGACGAGCTAAAGATGTCAATTTTAAGGTTTCTGGGGGTAATAATTATGAAAATTTATTAATAAGTATTGTATTTAAAAATTTCAGATGCAAATTATAGATGGAAGTTATTGGAAGACCTGATTTAGTAGGAAGAACTTTCGAAAGCCTAAATAATCAATTATAAAATAAACTAATAATTCCATGTCTGTAGTCATTGTAACGTTAATAGTAAAATGGATTTGATGTCTAACTAAGAGTATAAGGACGATTTTATGTAGTGAAGTTGAGGTATGGCCACATATCGATTAGAAGAATTGTTGTGAGATCGACGTTAAGCAAGGTGTTTTGAAATGTGGACGAGAGGAACTTTTCGTGAAAGGGGCGTTACCAGGGAATGTGTACAGCCTTAAGAAGATTGTTCTGCCGCCGAGATCAGAAACGATTGTGCCGGTTAGTCTTCCTCGGAATCCTGGGCCAGCTCATCGTTGTGTACTCGTGGAAAGGGTAGACAATGACCTTCCATGGAAAGTGGCTCGAACCTTGGTCAGAACCACCCACATCTCAGGAGTATGTGTGCTGAACCTGTGTGATCAGGAACAGATTACAGAAAAAGGCACACTGGTTGGTACTTGTAAGGAAGTTGATTGGTTGCGTCGGTGCTAATATCTATCGACTGGGACCCACAGCAAGGATGCACAAACGAGAATGACCACACTTTTAGAAGACTGTTGCAGCGTTCTCTCCCTGAATGAGTACTAGAGCACTCCCTCACGTTGTGAGGCGTGCAATTAACGTTTTGAGTACTTTTAGGAAAAATCTAAGAACAAATTGTTACTTATTTTTTTTATTAGTAATCATACTGTTGATGACGATGTAGATCTAAAATAAATAATTAAATTAGTAAAAGTTGTTAATTTGTGACAACCCTAACCTCCAAACGCTGTCTAGACGTTGTCGGCATTTACCACGAGATCAAAGGCGTCGTCCTACTGTATGTTTATTATACTGTGATCAAAAGTATTGACGGCTCCGTGGCACACTGGCTTATCAATGAGTTGCTGCGCTGGGGGCCTGCGGGTTCGAATCCCGCACGAAACAAGTATTTGTATGGTCTACAAATAATTGTTCCGGGTCTGGATGTTTGTCCTTGTGCAATTTGTGTTTTTAACCTGCCTCCACGATACAGGACAAAATCTTAGTGTGGTGGTAACGTTTTTACAAATAAAAAAAGAGATTAAAAAATCACACCCCATCAATACATTTTTTTCACACCACAAACTTTTTAAAATCTACCTCCTTTTACGCGGTAAAATAACAACAATTTAAAACAATCTTTTTTTTTTTTTGGCTTATAGGAGATATGCTCGCACATGATTACGTGACTGACTTATTTGCTGATACCTTTAGGCAACTATGAAATAAAGCCCTTCTATTTTTGACGACCAATTTTGACATATTGTAATATATTAAATTAATCTTAGGTTAGTTAATTTGACAATGATATTTTGCTTATTCTATTTGACATGTAATCTATTTGGCATGTATTTTTTAATCTATTTGGCATGTGTTTTTTATTTTTAATTTTACTTGGACATGTATCTTAATCAATTACTTATTATTTAAAAGTGTAATTTGTAAATTAGCATGCTGGTGTTTTGGGCATACTGTAAGCCAGCATGTGCATTGTTTTAAAATAAATGAAGAATTAATAAAAGTCGAAAATGTTAAATTCGAAAACGTTTAAAAAACATTACGGCATTGTCATTAATTTATGTTGTTGAAAGAACAAACCAGCTTTTTATCTTTGAACAACTTAGATTAAAGACAAGGCGTGTTTAATTGAGAAATGGGCACACGGGATCGGCTGACGCACGGGCATGCATGCGCTGTCAACCCGCTGCGGGTGTCATGACACTTGAGGGCTTATATGAAACAGCAAGCAATAATTGCACAAAAATATGCTATTCATAAAATTTCTTTTCGCTATTTCGCACCATTCACTTTTATATCTAATTCAAACGTAGATAGAAGATTGACTAGATAAAGCATTCGCGTATGCTTTTGAGATAGAAATAGGCGGGAGGTACTTTCCCTGGGTTACCAGATATTGTTCCATTTCCCCCGATCTGGGTTTATTTACATTCACAGCACATAAATTCATACAAAAAACTTATTTGTTACCATAAAAAAATGTTCTTTTAGAATTCAAATGATTAATTCATTTCTCTTGAAAATACATTCTGTGACTAAAAACTGCGGGCGGAAACGGCGTAAAAACAGAATCATCATTCCGAATTCCACGGCGCATCGACGATTTTACTGGACATTCAATAAACTCTTTGAATTTCGATGGCACTAAGTGAAAACGCTACTAGCACAAAGTGTGATATCGCTAATAAGTAGGAATATGTAAAATATGTACTTAAATACTAATTAATTATCAAAACTTTCCTCGTGCCGAGTTTTATGTTGTTTTTACAAAAAAGAATTCAATAATGTTTTAACATACCAGTCCATCATAAGTTCAGTGCTGAACACAGACCTCCGAAAGGAAAAGGTTTCCAATTAGGTTTTGTAGTGCAAAACGTGTTTCTGAGCAACTCGTGGCAACTATGGCAAAAGTCATCCTATGAGGATATATAGGGAAGGCCTTTTTAGGTGACTTACTTATGGTTTGGTGACTTAATCATGTTACTTAATGGTTAAGGTGGTAAAATGTTTTAGTTAATATACGTTGTTGTAAAGCATCAAATAAAGGTTTGTTTTTGTAATATGTTGGTATATAAAATAAAAACGAATGTTTTATAATATTCTATTTTAATTTTAGAAAAAAGAAAAAAAGATTTACTTTTGTCGTGGATATAAATGAACACGATTACGACAGCTGCGAAAATCTATTGAATGTAAATACTTAATAATTTATTAAACATATATATATATATATATATATATATATATATATATATATATTAGCTCTTACAGTCACTTTCACGCATTAACGACACTGCTTCACAAATTATAACATACACAAACACGTAGATATACAAAACACATACATGCACCCACACATTTATCATATTACTTAGTCAATAAAAAATGTAATGGCGGGGGCCGTCTAGGATATGATCACAAACTGCAGACTTTCCGGAACGTTGGTGCTTCACGTCAGCTATGTGTTCTTTCACATGACGTGAAGCACCAATGTTCCGGGAAGTCTGCAGTTTGTGATTATATCCTAGACGGCCCCCGCCATTACATTAGATTTGATAAACCACAAATTCTCGCGAAAGAACATCGATTCCTAACAACGATGATACGTGAGGCTATTGAAATTAAAAAAACATCCTAATTTCAATGAAGAGGGAGGCTGGGTACTGCTTGGGATCCTGTAATTCAAAAAATTAAAACTAAAACCAAGCATACCACTGCAAGACTTCAAGACACAGTAAGTTCATTCTCCGTAGATCGGACCAAAATTAATAATTAAAAAAGCTGAAGGTACTCCGGGTTAACTCTGACATCGGGACGTCAATCACCTCAGTCCCCCGTGACTTGACGTCGGGAATATAAAATAAGTAAATTAAACGCGATAAAATCCGTAAAAAGGAGTTTAATTCAATGTGTAGTGTTCGCGTAAATATAAGAAATCATTACATTATTTATGTCAATTAAATGGAAATTATTATTAATAAATTATTTATTTCTTAATTTAATTCCACTGTTTATAACGCCTTTATAAAAAGGATTAAAGGTGGACTAAATATCTCATTGGCCGGCATTCCCAGAGTTAGTTTTACAATTATTATTGCATAATAAATTATTCATTTGTATATTTAGGTGGGGACTTAAAATTACTTATTTATTTATTTTATTTAAATCTTTACTTGCATAAAACATGGTAGTACAGATAAAGGTCCTACATTTGTAAATGAGGATTCATGTTTAATCAATCTATCTATAAGTAAATATTTTGTCATTGTCATGCAATCAAATTACACAAAAAAAAATCAAATAAATATAAATTACAATAAAATTATTACAATTATTATTGCAAGTCATAATAATACAGAATCATAACAGAGAAATTTGAAAATAAAAAGTCAAGAACCATATATAAATTAAGCAATGCTAGTCAATTTTTAATACATACAGAACAATGTCAAAAATCATAATTTCCAACGAGCTCAAACTTATATCACTTATGAAGAAACAACAAGACACATCAAGAAAATATAACATTTTAAATATTTTATCTTACTTATATTATAAATTACATAAATTAAGCATATTTAGTCTGCCTAAAACAATGAGGCTCAAAATGTTTTGAGAAAACACTGCAAGTTTTGTTGGTTATCTATAATCACCACCAGTAGCGATTATCCAGCAATTACGGATAGCTGATTCTTTAGGAAAGCTGCAAAATAACATATTTAATAGAAATTAATATATTAAATATTTAGTACACTTTTATATCAAAGACATAAAAAAAAAATCAAGTATGAGTATCTGTGCATAAATACAATACCTATAACAATTAATACAATATTAATTCATCATCATCATCATCATTACAGCGCTTTACAAGTCCACTGCTGAACATAGGCCTCCCCCAAGGAATGCCACAAAAGACGGTCCTGAGCCACCTGCATCCATCGACTTCCTGCATATCTTACCAGGTCGTCACTCCATCTAGTGGGGGACGCCCAATACTTCGCCTGCCGGTACGAGGCTGTCACTCGAGAACCTTTCTTCCCCATCGGTTGTCGGTTCTTCGAGCTATATGGCCGGCACATTGCCACTTCAGCTTACTAATTCGTTGGGCTATGTCGGTCACTCTGGTTCTACTGCGGATATCCTCATTTCTGAGTTTATCACGCAGAGAAACTCCGAGCATAGACTTCTCCATAGCTTGCTGGGCGACCTTGAGCTTCCTCATTCGGTCAGCAGTGAAAGACCACGTCTCAGTTCCGTATGTCATCACTGGCAACACGCACTGGTTGTACAGTCTCGTCTTCAAGTTTTGACGTATACCTGACGAGACGATGTGCCGTAATTTCCCGAACGCTGCCCAACCGAGTTGAATCCGTCGATTGACCTCTCGGTCGAAGTTGGACTTACCTAGTCGGACTATTTGTCCCAGGTAAACATACTCGTCAACAACTTCGAGCTTAGTGCTCCCAACAACTACCGGCATAGGTGTAACATGGACATTAAAAATGATCTTTGTTTTGTCCATGTTCATCTTAAGACCTATCCGTTGGGAAGCACTATTGAGGTGATTGAGGTTAGTGATTAGGTCCTCCAGCGATTCTGCCATAAGGACTATATCGTCGGCAAATCGAAGGTGAGTGATGTACTCGCCATTGATGTTGATACCGTATCCTTTCCAGTCCAGAAGCTTGAAAACGTCTTCCAATGCAACGGTGAAGAGTTTCGGGGATATAACGTCACCCTGTCTTACACCTCTCTGCAATTGGATAGGTTTCGTATTCTGGTTCTGTACTCGGATAGCCATCGTAGCCCTACTGTACAAGCACTTCAGCACTTCGATATACCGGTAGTCCACTTGGCACCGCTGAAGGGACTGCAGCACCGCCAAAATTTCGACGGAATCAAAGGCTTTCTCATAGTCCACATACTGTGTTCACCCTCGCGATCACTGAGACATCACTGAACAGTTGTCGTCTGGTCGTCATAATGAAGTCAATCTCATGTTTTATCGAACCGTCGGGCTCGACCAGGTCCACTTCCTAGGGGGCTGCTTCTGGAAGAAAGAGTTCATCATATAGAGTCCCTCTTTCTCCGTGAAGTCGGTGAGCTGCTGGCCCCTTGGGTTCCGTTGCCCTGTTCCAAATTTCCCTACTTTCAGCTCACCATTCTCTCTTGTGCCTAGTTTTGCATTGAAGTCTCCCATTAACACCGTATATTGGGTTTTGGAGGAATGCATGGCACTAGAGATATCCTCATATATTTCCTCCACCTCCTCATCGGGGTGTGCCGAAGTTGGTGCGTAAACCTGTATGACCTTCAGCGAATACCGTTTGGTGATTCTGAGTATAAGGTGCTCCGCGCGAAACTCGCAACGAACTCTGGAAAAAATGCAAAAGTGGTGCGATTTTGTGTATTAAATGTCTATACATGTAAACTATCAGTGGAAACGGTGAAACAAGTGCTCTGATTGTGATGTGATTCTCAAAATAAGTTTTCTGATTAGGCGCCTTGAGATACCATCGCCAACTGTCAGCTTTCTGCTGGCTCAAGTTACCGTCAAAATCTTTTCAAAAGATGAAAAGATTTTGACGGTAGCTTGTGACGCATCAACATATTGTGAAGCAGTGTTCTATGAAGGATAATTATACATTGTAACTTCAGGCTCAGAAGAGCTAGAACTCAGAGCCGTAAAGCCAGTTATTAAAAAAATCATATGTCATATTATTTTGAAAACTCCACTCCGATGTATTGATGAAAAAGAGAATTCAATTAACAATTATAAAGCTACGTGAAACAGAAATGGCCTTTAGTGAAATTTGTAGAATTTGTTTAAACGTTAATGTACGCATGGTTGTACTAAAGAAGACTGACGTCCAAAATTTGTATAAAACATTGACGAACAGTTTTGTAAGTTTGGTACAAAGAGTATAGTAACTGTCCTATACAGGAGTTTGATAATACTTCTTAATGTTACAAATTGAAGTTGCATCAATTGTTGTTATCGCTGGAGATCGCATTATAACTTGCCTGATATAAAATGCGATAGATCGGGCCTAGGTTAGGGTGCAGTGTTAAATCAAATGACGGAAGGACTTTTATATAAGGGATGTAAATATATGTATATTCTAGGTGAAGCGGTGGAGATCTACCCCCGCATGGGAAAAGTTTAGGAATTGCATAGATTTTTTTTATGAATTCATTAAAATCGGATTTTGAGGTTATGTTTTGATACACCTGATTTATGGGGGGAGGTATAGGGGCCCCCACTATGGCACTCAACGTGGCGCAGTCGACGGGGCCCCGGTTCGCGGCGCTCCTATTTTTGTTTGCAGGGTTTACAGTAACAACATGAAGGGGATGACGTGGTCTTAGTTTACTTGCTTCGCTCTCTCACTAGACAGCCATCCCCTTCGAACCTAACCTGTCCTAACCTTTTCATCCTAAGTTCTCTGTGCCTTTTTACTAAGTTGGTAGTAGACTATAATCCGTAAATTAAAGAAAAAACTAAATTTTCGTAATTATTCACCCAAATAACTGTGAAACTGTTAAATCCAAATAAAATAGCAAAAAAATTATGCATCATCATCTTATTTGCAAAATAAAAACGCATTATTAAAACTCCCTAAAATAGCAACACCTGCTGTCAAAATTATGTCAAAAACAATAAAATAGTACGAAATTTAAGGTTAATTTAGCAATGTTTGATGTTTTTTATTTCAGAAAGTAATTGTTTCCTAAGTCTGAAACTTCGTGAGATTGATCAAAATAATAATTAATATGTAGAAAAAAATCTGAAAGCTTATTGTGAATCCCGTATATGAAAGACGAGCCTTGAAGTAATATGTACCATAGATAAATAAATATGTACTACGTACTAAAAGAGACACCGAGACTTAGTTGATAGTTGCTTGTAACATGTGTTAGAGCCCACGGGCTCAAACTTACTGAGTCTGTGCCTCCTTCCACGCGACCTGCATTACTGCATAGATTTTGTTCACAGTGTCTGTTCTATAACATATTACATCAATGAGTATTATTGCAATTTTCCATCAATAAATTGACATCCACCCTAGTTTGGTGTCTTATCTAATCTTATCTTCATCTTAATCTTAATGCCGTTCTATTGGAAAATTAAAGTGGGAGATTAGAATGAACATGTGCCTACAGACATAGAAATTCCCTCACTCATATTTCTCATATTCCTATCAGACTGAGAAATCAGAAGAGGGAATAATCTGCACATGTGCTTACTTACACACACATACAATATAATCCTGCACTGCGCTAATGAATAGTCTCAGTTAGTCTCACTAAATTCTGTCTGTAGGATATTATTATCATTATTTTATATGTTGAAGTCTTGCAGCAGCTATATTGTGGTTGTATCATGGATGGGTCTGCTCAATGGGGGTGGTACCACACTCACAGAATACCAGCATAAAATAGCAACTATTTCAATTCTGTTTCATATTATGAGTGTAGAGCATAGGAAACCCTATATACTGATGGTGAGGCGTTCCATCATGATTCTCAGAGGCGACAATGCATCTACACTTTGATTCTTAATTGGGGATAAATATAGATATCTATGGGCCACAACATTCAATTACCACCAGGACTGTGTATTCATTAGTCAGAGATGTGAATTATTGAAAATATACATATATTTAAAGACTTACCTCATATGGTATGTTTTCAAACCTCTAGGAACTTTTGAATATCTGCATTGAACCTCTCCAGTAACTCAATATAATTTGGAAGGCTTATTCAAAAATAGGTTGAATATATGTTTTATATATTTTAAGTATCATTTCTGGTTTTGTTATTTTCCATAGTTGCGCTTGTCTAGGCGGTTGGCAATTACTGATTTTTATATTATTCTGGCCTGATTCTGTTATGAGGAGAATGCTGCTACTGTCATCCATATGGAATAAAATAATCTACTTGTTAGATGTCCAAACTTACTTTATACTGCAGTTGATATTAAATTAAAAAGGTTAAAACTGCCAGGGGGATGTATATTAACTTCCATTTGACAGTAGCGTAATAGTTAAGGGTGCATAATGCAAACAAAAGTAGTAAGTTCAAATCTGCCATTTTACCATTCTTGTAAATTACTCCTAGCACAAGAATTTTCAGTTTACTTAGCATAAGCGAAGTATTTGTAATTTTAATAGTGATGTAGTAGTTTGAAGTTAAAATTTTAAAGTAGGTTTAGTAGGATTGAATTTTGAAAGCCCGAACTTGAAAATACCTTTGTCTAGGTCCCAAGAGTTGATTCTACTGCTTTTAAAATTATATCTGTTATTATAAGGTAGACTCCTATGTACTTGACTCTTACAACATTTAAAATTAATTAGAGAATTGTGTCCTTATCGCTTGCAGAACTAACAACAGATGGGGAAACATAATTCTCGAGTGGTAGCCTCATACTGGTAGGCAAATTGTAGAGTGGCCCCCCACTAGATAATGGCAATCTGGTAAGACGGGACGTCGATGGATATGCAGTGATGATGATCCATTAGGTGGTAGGAGTTTTTTCTGCCTAGAAGTCTGTCTGTGTAGTTATTATGCTCATACCTATTTCTGCCACCAAGCAGCAGTATGTGTCCCTGTCTGAAGGGCATTAGAAGCCAGTATAATAACAGGTTTTGAAGTATTACATCTTAGTCCTCAGAGGTAACATCGCATCTGTAGCCTTTTCTTGAAGTTAGTTGCAGGTGCCCATGGGCTGCACTAGTCACTTACCATCTGGTGGATTATAAGATTATTTGTCACTTCAGTGTTATAAAAAAATTATGTTAATGAAGAGAATTGTGGTAGCCAATAGATTTTATAAAAAACTTGTATATTTAAGTAGTTTTCCTCCATATTTATTACGAACATTAATATTTTCAGATGGATGAGGGGCCCATAATTGTCTGTTTCATCTGTGATGCAAGACTCATTCGTTGCAGAAAATTACAACAACAGGCTATTGAGTCAAATGCAGTTCTGGAGCAGTTGCTAGCAGGAGGGTCCATGGTATTATTCATTCCATCCATTAAAACCAATAAAAGTCCACTGCTGAACATAGGCCTCCCTCATAGAATTCATACATTTTTCTTATACAATTTTTCCAAATTTGCCATGCTTGGCAAGGTGGCAACTGCAGTTTATATTAATCTGAGTTGTTATCAGGAAGATGCTGCTGCCCAACTCCTGTTTCTGTTTCCCTTTCCACGGGATGGGTGTCGTAAGAGGCTGTCGCCTCTTACGACACCTATCCAGAGGGTAGGTATAGAGGGTAGTGGATATTCTTACACTGCCACTGCACGGTCCACAGTATTATACTTCTTATTAATAAAAGTTCACTGCTTAATTGGTCATTCCCATTATAATAAAGCATTTGTCTTAATCATCAATTAGCAGGCACCTTGACAATCACCTGCCTCATGCTTTCTATGCTGATTCCCATTGGAGCAAAATTCTGTATTTTACGAACAGTAAGTTAATTCTTATTTTTACAAAAATAACTATGTGACTTTTTATACTGTTATATATTATTACCCTGTTGTATATAAACTAAAGATTATCTATAGGTAATATTACTCAATAAACAAAGATAGATCTTTGTCAATTTATGGCATTCGTTAATCTGATTCAAAAAATTGTTGAGACTTGATTTTCAGGATGGATGAACTATCTACATTCTTATTTAAGTTTATTTGGAACCCTTACTTGTGTTTGATTTTAATTATTATTTGGAGTTTTTGTCAGGAAGATGTTGCTGCCCATCTCCTGTTTCAGTTTCCCTCTATCCTTTTTACGACTTCTGAGAGATGGCATGGGGTAGTACAGATTCTCCTACACCACCACTACACTGGTTTTTTTTTCTCTTATCTTAAGAAAATAATTTGGTTTCAGTCAATACCAACACCGCATGAGCCTAGAGATGAGATTCAATTCACACCAATTTGTCACATAGATATCAGACCAGCAGAATGTGATATAGAAAATGATTGTATGGACGAAATTTTTAGCCTTGAATCTGTTAAAGTTGAGGAAGAGAATTTCGAATATGAGAATTCCAAATTTGAAGAAAATGGGAATCATGAAACAGGTAAGATATACATATTTTGTGATATTATTAAAATAAGGTACAATTTACCTAATGGCAAGTGCTTACTGTAGCTCATGGACATAAAATAAAGAGGGCTTCATGTGCATGATAATGATTTACGGATTTGCCTTTGCAAAAAAAAAGCACTCTCGTGGAGCAAACAAATTAAATAATTATTTAAAAGATAAGCATGTATGGACATCATAATGAGCTTCATTAGACATTTTTTTACTTATGTATTAATATATTTATAAAATATTTTGACTGTTTATGAATGCAGCCAGTATGTATGTCATTAAGACATATTAATTTCATAGGAATTAATGATATATACTTACGCCGTTTAGTGGCAGTTAAGAATATCCACTACCCCATATCTTCCCGTGGGTGTCGTAAAAGGCGACAAAGGGAAACAGGCAGGAGATGGGCAGCAGCATCTTCCTGATAACAGCAAAAATACAATAAAAAAACTGCGGTTGCCAACCCGCTCGTGGAAAAAGTTACTAAATGGATAAAGTTACTAAGAGACGGCCCCCAGTCCCCGGCGGCCCCGCTGTTCCTGGCTACGGTGGCGACCATGGTAACGGTGGGGCAGGGGGTGTTAAGAATCTCCGGTGGAGGTTCGGTTGCCACCTACGACGACTCGACCTGGCAACATACAACGCACGCACCCTGAGGGCTGACGAGAAGATTGTGGAGCTGGAAGAAGAGATAGACAAGTTACGCTGGCATATTATAGGATTGTCCGAAGTGAGGGGGAGGAAGCGGTAATTCTCGAATCCGGCAACTTGTTGTATTACTGGGAGGGCGACCATCTATCCCAAGGTGTCGGATTTATCGTCCACAAGTCTCTCGTTAACAACGTTATAAAGATCCAGAGTGTGTCGACGAGGGTTGCGTACCTTATACTCAGAATTATGTCTATCTATATTAATTTTATCATTCCGTGTCAATGTTTTCCCTCCCAGTATTTACCTAAAATTTTACGTCAGATTTAGAGCTTTTTCCACTCTTAAATTTAATAACCGTTGTTATAGAGACAGTAAAAAAAATAAGATTATATTAAAGTAAAACAGTAGTAAATTAAAAAAATTATCAAAAGGTACCATATACCAGCTGTGATGGACTGTAATGACCTAGTCGCTTAGAAAAAAATTAAAGTTTTTATTTTATATATTGAGTCAGAATCTGTTTTATTCTAGAGACTACTGGAAAAGCAGAAGACTTGGCGGTCGATGCTTTGGGAAATATACATACGAATTTGGAGAATGACTTGCCACTACTTGTATTTGGTTCACAAAGTACAGAGAAGTATAAGACTGTAAAATTAAAAAAGAAGCGTAAAAATAAGAAAAAAGATGATGGTGACATAGGTAAAAGAATTTATTTAAAAAAAACCTGTATCAAAAAATAAAATAAAAACACCACAATATCTCTTGGATCATAAAGATAGAGATGAGATCTGTACATCCAAAATATTATTCTTTAATTCCACATGAGCAAACATTAGAACACACACACACACACAAACACTCACGCCTGTCACCCAGAGGGGTAGGCAGAGACTACGGACTTCCATTTGGTGCGATCCTGACACACCTCTCTCGCCTCCTTTACATCCATATATCTACGCATACACGCTCGTCGATTAAGGGTAGTCCTAATCTGGCCCATTTTTAATGTATCGCCGATTTGGTCGATAAAACTTCGTCTAGGGCGTCCCTTCCCGACCCTGCCGTTCACTTCTGCAACATAGATTTGCTTTGTCACTTTTTCCTCGTTCATTCTTTCTACATGACCAAACCACCGAAGCATTCCTTTTTTAATCCTGGTCACAACGTCATCTTGCAAACCACACTTTTCTCTTATCACACTATTTCTCACCCTGTCCTTCAAATTCAGCCCTAGCATACTCCTTAAGGACCGCATTTCTACAGCATTTATTCTACTCTCATGCTTCTTCTGCCAGACCCAACTTTCATTACCATACATTAAAGTAGGCTTTCATACCCCTTTCTTTCAATGACCAGTTCATTAAAGTAACCATAATTTGCAACTCGGCCGCCGTCATTTGACGGTTAACTCGCCCATTCTCAACCCACATTCTTCAACTTTCAAAGTTTGCAAACAATTATCACACAATTATCTTGTTTCATGCAGAAACTGAATTTGCCAGTGGTGAGCCAAGGTGTCATTAAGATAAAACAGGAAAGGGGATTTACTGAATTGTTGTTAGGTCTATCAACATGTCTGAGAAAGTTGTTGTTAGCACAACTGCTAATTATCAGTTCCTAGGTTGGGCCAAAATCAATTTTTGGGTTTTCAGTGAGTCAACTCGACGACTAGACGAAGCGACGATGAGGTGCGGTTGAAGGAGAGCGGAGTACCCCCCCCCCCCCGCAACTTCTGCAGTAGTAACGGTCGGCTTCGCTTGCAGGAATTGCATAATTTAATTCCTCCCTCTCCCTTCCACCATAGGGCAATCAGACGTTCGGCCAGTCTCCACCCTTTCGTTGTTCACTTACCATACATTCAAACCAAACGGTTTGCTGCGTCGTTTATCATGCGTACAGCAAAGGAGTGGAATAAGTTGCCATTTGTCTTTCCTTCAGCACTCCGATATACAGACAATCAACTTGGCACCGCTGAAGGGACTGTAGCACCGCCCGAATATTGACGGCATCAAAGGTTTTCTCATACTCTACATACGCAAGGCAAAGTGGCAGATTGTACTCTTGGGTCTTCTGTACAATTTGCCGATGGGTGTGAATGTGGTCAATTGGTACTAAAGCTTTTTCGAAACCGACTTGTTTGGGAGGATGGAAGTCATCTAGTCTGATTGCAAGACGATTCGTAATGACCCTCGAAAATAGCACGTAGATACGGTTCAGAACAGAAATCGGTCTGTAGTTCTTCAAGAGAGCGTTGTCGCCTTTCTTGAAGAACAAGACCACCGCACATCTGCCTCCGGAGTAGTCCCACCATGAAGGACGGAATTAAAGAGCTTCTGAAGGACTTCAAGTGCCGGTTTTCCACCCGCTTTCAGAAATTCCGCTGTAATTCTATCCTCGCCATTCTAATCTCGCTCAGACTGACGTCCGGGATATCATCGAAATAGTGTCGGATAAGACTTGCTCTTAGATCGTTACTCACTCATGCGTGTGGCTCCAACGATGACCTGTACAGCTGCCCATAGAACCTTTCAATCTCACTTAAAATCTCAGGTGTCGCGGAAACGATGCTGCCACACTCGGTCTTCAGCTTTGGCAGTTGGCTCTTTCTGGCAGACAGATCTCTGGCAAAGGCTTTGGAGCCCTTACAATGTACAATCTTTACAACGTTGTTAACGAGAGACTGGTGGACGATAAATCCGACACTTCCTTGGGACAGATAGTTTTTTTATAGGAGAGGGGGCAAACGTGCAAGCGGCTCACCTGATGGTAAGTGACTACCTCTGCCCATGAACAACTGCAACACCAGGGGAATTGCAGATGCGTTGCCGGCCTTTTAAAAAGGAGTAGGCTCTTTTCGTAAAGGTCCCTAAGTCGTATCGGTCCGGAAATATCGCTGGTGGTAATTGATTCCACAAGGAAGTTGTGCGAGGAAGAAAACATCATCGCACAGTGGTGGACCGCCAATCGATTCTAGGTTTACCGTGTACTTTCCGAGTACCTCTCTTCGGACCTCAGATAATGCTATAATATACCAGCGTAACTTGTCTATCTCTTCTTCCATCTATAAAAAATATCAATTTATAAGTTCATTCATTTTGGAATCAATTCCACCCGATCGTGTTTTTTTTTCGTCACATTTATTAAAATAATTATCGATTATTCAAGTGATTCTCGATCCGCGCGTCGTTGCCATTGTTTCGCGGGACGTTGCCGAGGTAAGATCTGTACCAAATTTTTGCGAGCGCACTTCTCTTCTGTTACGTAAATTATATTTAGGAAATAAAATAAATGGTAAATAACTATAGTTTTATAGAACTTATAGAATAGAATAATTTTTTATTCAATATAGATCACATGTGTAATTCTTATTGAAAGTAATATTTTACTTTACCACTGGTTCGAAAAAAAACCTCTGTCCTGGGAAGAACCAGCAAGAAACCCAGGGGGACTTTTTTAAAAGCAAATTCTACATTAATGGTTGTACAAACAATATAAGTACAAAATTTATTTTAGAAACAGCTTGGAAGCGATCACCTCATTCCCTGGGGTTATTATCAACCATGTATTCATTTATACTATAATAACCCTTTTTATACAGTTTCATAGACTATAGTTAAGCTTTTGTTTGTGTGTTTATTTATCATTGTGTAAATATTTGTTTATAACTTTAAAAAATATTTTTGTGCTTATTTTGTAAAAATCACGATCATATGCGCAACCCGACTCCATCGCACTCCCGACCGACTCGGTCGATCTTTGCGACGACCGCTTGTAAATACCTAATGCGCTTGGAACACCCAGCCTTAATGTATTTAAATGTTCAAAATATTAATTTTTAATATATCTTTAGACGACTTTAATAGAAAAATTTATTTTTATTTTTATTAATAATAATAATTTAATAATAATAATAAATAATCAATGATAAGTTGCATACTATTACGACGGCACTGGCGATGCCTCATACAGCGGCCGTTCTATTATTTCTCGGGAACACGTTATCGAGTGCCGGAATATAACTTGTATCTGAGGTTGAGTTTTTGTTGAACAAAGTCTCGGTCTTCTAAAAGACCGGCAACGCACCTGCTATTTCTTTGGTGATGCAGATGTTTTCATGGGTGACGGTAATCACTTACCATCAGGTGTGTCGTAAAATCGTTTGCCTTCACTTCCATAAAAAAAGTTCTCATACGCAGAATTTTAATACACAAAATCGCATCCCTTTTACATACCAAAATCTACTTCAAACTATTATTTAAACGATAAAACAGTCCGCCGGCGGTTAAGTTCCCGTACAGAGTTGTGACCTTGCACATGCTAAAACTCCACTATAACTTTTATTATTTAAGAATACCTGGGCATCAGTGGGGCGTGCGGAGTAAAGTTTGGAATGTCACCAGTATCGTATCCGATTAATTGAAGTATAACTTACTATCTCAGTTATCCGATTGGTATTCGAACTAATAGTACATACATGTTACCTTTTTTTAGAATAAGGATGACAAACACAGTCCACGTGATGGTGAGTGGATAGAATTATGTCTTTCTTTTCTTTTTTCTTTTTTAAACGTTACCCCCACACTAGGATTTCCTCTTGTATCGTGGAGGCAGTTTACAAACACAAATTGCACAAGGACAAACATCCAGACCCGGAACAATTATTTGTAGGCCATACAAATACTTGTTCCGTGCAGGATTCGAACCCGCGGCCCCCAGTGCAGCAACTCATTGCTAAGAACTGCGCCACGGTATTGTAATTTCTCTATTTCTCCCTGGGTTAAATGATAGAAAATGCCATAAGGCATAAGCTCCGCCCATTGTTAACCGTTTATGGTGTCTTACAATAAATAAAATGTTTAATTCGTGTGTATTTTCAGAACTGTACATCACACCGACAAATGATTTTTCGGAATCGTCTAAGAAAAATATTAAATCAAATTCTGCTGATAGTAACATAAACGATGTACGTAAAGAAAACCTCGTTTTTGAAAGCTCTACTATTAAATTTAACCTAGAAGGGAAGAAAAATAGTCAACCTATTAATAAAAAAGGAAAGCATCCTGCAAAGATTAGGAAAAAGGAAATTTTGAAACAAAAGAGTGTAAATGTACTTATGAAAAAAGCATCAACTAAATACATTTTTGAATGTGATGGTTGTAGCAAAAAGTTTTCAACAAAAGACGTTCTCGTCAAACACATTTCATACAGTCATAAGACGCAAATGAACCCAGACACCACTGCAGTTCGTACACAAGTTGAACAAACTCCAATACCACAACCAACGGAAATATTTAATTGTGATATTTGCGAGTTTAAAACATCTCAAAAACGTCGCATTGTGGCACATTTCAAAGTTCACGTTGCTAACAGAGTGTACTGTTGTAATAATTGTGATTATAAATGTACAAGTAAAAGCACTTTTCTAAACCATATGAAAATACATACCGCAGAAAAACCTTTTTCGTGTAATATGTGTGAATACAAATGTAATCGACAAAGTAATTTGCAAACACATATGAAAAGACACACCGGAGTAAAACCTTTTTCGTGTCATTTCTGTGAATATAAATGTACAAATAAATTCAGTTTGCCAAACCATATGAAAATACATACCGGAGAAAAACCTTTTTCGTGTAATATCTGTGAATATAAATGTATTGTAAAAAGTAATTTGCAGGCACATATGAACAGACATACCGGTGAAAAACCTTTTTCGTGTAATATCTGTGAATATAAATGCATTTTAAAAAGTAATTTGCAAACACATATGAAAATACACACCGGAGAAAAACCTTTTTCATGTAATATCTGTGAATATAAATGTATTTTAAAAAGTAATTTGCAAACACATATGAAAATACATACCGGAGAAAAGCCTTTTTCGTGTCATGTCTGTGGATATAAATGTAGAAATAAATTCAGTTTGTCAAACCATATGAAAATACATAGTGGAGAAAAACCATTTTCGTGTAATATCTGTGAATATAAATGTATTTTAAAAGGAAATTTGAAAGCACACATAAAAATTCACACCAGTGAAAAGCCCTTTTCGTGTAATATCTGTGAATATAAATGTAGACAAGAAACTGATTTAAGAAAACACATAAAAATTCACACCAGTGAAAAGCCCTTTTCGTGTAATATCTGTGAATATAAATGTAGACAAGAAACTGATTTAAGAAAACACATAAAAATTCACACCAGTGAAAAGCCCTTTTCGTGTAATATCTGTGAATATAAATGTATTCAAAAAGGTCTATTGAGAAGACACATAAAAATACACACTGGAGAAAAACCTTATTCGTGTCATATCTGTGAATTTAAATGTAATACAAAAAGAAGTTTGCAAAGGCATATGAAAAGACACACTGGAGCAAAACCTTTGTCGTGAGGGATGTGGTAAAATATGTGGGTTGATCAACTTATTCGACACACACTTTGGAGAGGTGATGCAAAATATTTTTTGAATAATTAAAAATTTTGTACAACCGACTTCAACATATATTATTACAGATAACTAAAACTATTGGTCAGAACTTGATCAAATTTATATATTATATGGGACCAAATGAGAAGCACCAGCTTTCAAAAAAAAAGAAGAATCATCGAAACTTGTTCACGTATAACAGTTATGAGGTGATGCACATAAAAAAAGCAAAATAAAAACACACTCGAATTGAGTACCTCCTCCTTTTTTGAAGTCGGTAAAAGATAAATATTTATTAAGTACATTGCGACATGTAAAGTATATTAGAAATATCAACTACTTTGTATATTTTAAAGGGCCACAAAACTAACTAATAAAACAAGTATATAATAATTCGTAGTTTTTATTTACTTTTTTACCCAAAATTAATTGCTGTAACATAGGCCGCCTTAACAATCAAACTCCCAGCTTCACTCATGTCTTTCGTACTCACATACCCATATTAACCATAAAAACGGACACTGCACCAAGTCACAGAATAAATAATAGTACTACGTACATAAGCTAGCACTTCTTATTAGTTTGTATACATAAGTTGCACTCCTTTGATGATGACTGCTTGCCGAAGTTTTAATAGCCTACATAATTATTATTAATTATATGAATCGCGCACGCAAGCTAAATAAAACTATCGGTGCGCGCGAGTGTCCGTACTTTGCTTTGCATCTTTTCCTTTTACTATGTCACTGCGGACTTTCCGTGGTTAATGAGGCTGAGATCTATGGATCGTACTTTGACTTTGCTCAGACTTAGCTGGACTTAGCTTACGAAAAACTTAGCTGAGTACATGCTTAGCATAATCTTTGATTCTGAATTTATAGTTGTATCGGGTTAAAATTAAGCTAAGCTTATGCTAATCTACAGTATAAATAAATATATATATATATATATATATATATATATATATATATATATATATATATATATATATATTTACATGAAATAGAAAACGGGCGTATATATATTTTCCAGGCCTTATTTAATTATACCTATGCCTAGGTGTGTTAATGTTTATATAGTTTACTTATCTGTATAACGTTAGTATATAATAAAGAAATATTAAAAATAGTGAAAATAAAATAAAAAATAGTGGTATGCTGTGAATAAATAAACCGCAACAGCCGTTAGCGCTTCAATAATCATTTTAATAAATTCGTCCGCAAAAGTGTCTCCGTAAATGTATAAGTTAATAGCGTAAAGTAGATATTTTTTTTTTAAATTATTTTTATTTTTTGAGTTTATGTAGCACTATTCTTACTAATAGATATATTTTTAATTTTAGTTGAGGAATAACTTATTGTTTTTTTGTTTATGTTTTATAAAGTTATATGCATGCGGAGTTTACCTTTAAGTAATTGTAGCACTTTTGTTAATACTTTTAAGTTATTGTACTAATTTGATGTGTAAGTGTTAGCAATTGTTGGTAAACCTAATAAATAGAAAAAAAAAGAAATAAAGTAACTAATAGGGAATAATAAAGACAGTAAAAACATGATTTTAGTATCCTACTTTTTAATTTGATTTTAATATATATTATAGATTTTAAGATATTTAATAAATCAATTAATACATCAATAAATAAATTAATACATCAATCACTACAACGTGAATATGTATAAGATAAGGATGCTCAAAAAGAAATGGAAAAAAGAAATTTTATTTCTTGACGGCTCCGTGGTATAGTGGCTTAGCAATGAGTTGCTGCCCTGGGGGCCGCGGGTTTCACGCACGGAATCCCGCACGGAACAAGTATTTGTATAGCCTGCACATAATTTCTCCGGGTCTGGATGTTTGTCCTTATGCAATTTATGTTTCTAAACTGCCTCCACGATACAGGAGAAAATCCTAGTGTGGGAGTAACGTTTTTTTTTTTAAAAACTTGTGTTTCACAAACAATTTTCGGCTTGGTAGGGCTCTATAAAGCGAAAAGTTATTTCATTGGTCATTGTTACTGCCGTTATGTAGACACTAGTTACGATGCGTGCATATAAAATTTAAATCAGGTGCGTGCAATCACTCTGGGAGCTCGTAGCAAACTTCCCTATATATAATGTACTCTGTGTAGCAAACTGAACGTGCGCCCAACGTGTGGACGCGGTGGCCAATACTCTGCCACAACCCTTTGATCTTTTGTAAAAAACCGACACCAGACGGATCTCGCGCCAACATGTGGGCCATCGTTCCAATACGTACCAACGTAGCTTAAACACCCGCTCTACCCGATGGCCATCGTTGTTGGCCAACACATTCGCCAGTATGTTGGCCAACGTGAAGAGCCCCTTTTAGACGTACGCCGCTTTATCATAGAATTCACACAATTTTTGGAATTATTTTAATTAAAAAAGAAAATAACGAACTTTAAAAGTTAAATAAAACGTGAAGAATATAGATTTTTAAATTATCTATCCATTAGTGTAATTCTCAAATGATTAGAGCGTTGTCTTTAGCAACAGATGTATGTAATCAATAATTTTAGTCATTTTTTAAAAGTAGATTTTAAACGTATTTATAACATAAAACAAATTAGAACTTTGTGTTTTTTATTAAGTGGAATGTGATGATAGGATATCGAACATTAATAATGTGCTTTTAGACGTAGTTTATTTCTCATAACTAATGAGATAATAGTCTCTGAAAAACGCACAATTACAAGGTTTTGGTCGGGGTATCGCCTTAAATAAATACCTATTCTGACTATGATCCACTGACCATATTTTCGCCCAACGCATGCAATGATGCAACTTGCAATGTGTTGCAATGACATCGGACAATCGTCGGGATAGGAATGGGCAAGGAAAAAAAATAATCGATATATATCGAATCTGTATTTTTAAACAGTATCGACTTATATCGCGTGATAAATATCGATATATCGTCATCATTTGCATGATGTTATCAACATTTTAAAATATATCGAAATTGATACGAATTCGATACTCTAAAAAAAATATCGATATATCAATACATCGCGGTTTAAAATATCGACGATATATATCGATATTTTTATTAAAGAATATCGATATTATTTGCCCAAGCCTACGTCGGGAACCACGATGCTTGGCTCGGAAGGAAGAAATAGGTAGATAGTGTAAACAACAAATGAACTTGAAATACAGTACGATTCCTAAATGAAATTTGATCGTATTCTTAAAAATTCTTGTAAACAAAGTTTTAATTTTTTTTATTTATATTTTAATTACAAAAGACAAGTATAGTATGTGAGTAGCTATTTGGATAGTGAAGTAAATTTCAACTAAGTTTTTTTAATAAAGTACTTAGGTATTACATACTTCTGTAGTTAAAATTACTTAATTCCTTTTTCGCTATAAATACTAACTTATCTAACAAAAAATTCACCTTCCCTTATCCATGGGTAACTTCGAGCATTAGCATAGAAAATAGGTTATTGCAAACCCTTTGACCCATAGATTAATGATAAGTCATCGCGCGCTCTGACTAGATACCGCGCTCCCTTCAAGTAACAGCTCCATGAACGCGGCATCTTAATATTGTAGTGTGTATAAGACAATTTACATGATGCTAGTGTGCATGAAAAATTGTATATGCCAGCAGCTTAACTATTACCCGATTAACGGGAAAATTTATTTTATGCTATGGCTTAGTAGTTAAGTTCATAGTTACGAATGTATTCCAGAAATACTTAAAAATTAATAGTTTATTAATAACGAATGTATCAATATATTTGTGTATATTGATACATTCGTTATGTATAGGTTTTTCTTCTGAATAAATGACATATAAATGATAAGGCCTCCTTTTTATCAGTTTATTTTTTTTATTTACATGTCTAACCAATATTGAAAAATTATTTAAAAAAATAGTTATATATATATGGCGTAATCAAAATAGGGCTTTCTATTCTTTCCATTCGGGAAGGGTCGCCCTAGGCGAAAGTTTATCGACCAAATTGGCGATATATTAAAAATGGGCCATATCAAGAGTACCTTTAACCGACGAGCGTGTACGCGTAGGTATATGTGTCAGTAGGTGTATGTGTGTCAGGATCGTGCCAAATGGAAGTCCATAATCTCTGCCTACCCCTCTGGGTGACAGGCGTGAGTGTTTATGTTATGTTATGTTATTCTACGCGTCAATATGAACAACTTTTACTATAGATCTATCTTCCTAATCGCAAGAAAAATCAGGTCTTCCATACATTTTGAGCAAGTTTGTACAAAATTTTGTATGGAATAACTGACTTTGAGATATTTTTAATAGGATCAGGGTGACAAACGAGCACTCAGTCCACCTGATTGTAAGTGGTTGCTGTGGCCCATAGACATATACATCTGTCCTCGGTTAAGAATCAAAATGCAGATGCGTTGCAACTTGCAACCCCTAAGGACTAAGATGGAATGCCTCGTTTGCAGTAAAAAGGGTCTCCGGTTCTCTACACTCACCATAGGAAACACAGCAGCGTTAAGCTCCTATTTTACACTGGTATTCTGTGAGAGCGTGGTCCGTCCCCGGTCGAGCTGACCCATTCGTGCTACAACTATACCAGTAATATAGCTGCAGTATGGGTCTATCACGTATAAATTGAAAATTTCGAAGATGATCCCATAATAAAAAATATTCACGTTGACGGGCAGAATCATTCCCTAAGTTATTAAGTACTATTTTGTTACACCTTTAGTTAGTATATATGGGGAAAAAGTTTCTTGGTATATTGTATACAAATTCAAGACGTTTTTGTTTTAAAGTTTTATTACATTTAATTATAATATATATGGGTCCATTCTATTCGATAATTTGTTACCATCTTGTAGGTAGTGAAGTGATAAAAAATAAACGTTGCTGTAGAAATCTTGGGATTTTGATAAAAATATGCGACAAGTAGTTTTATTTGATATATTCAATACCAGAGATTTGAAGGAACATGGATTTAATCATCCCATTTATAATGGAAAAAAATTATAAACTTAAATATTAAAACCTCCAGAAAGCTTTCTTTTAAAGAACACAAGCAACAAAAGAAAATAATGACTAAAACTTTTAAACCAGTTTTAAGTACTCAAGCAAATACTGGATTTTTAGGAATGTTAGTGTGTATTGAAAGTCTCAAACAGACAACTAATCTTGTGATCTGGCGTTATCATGATGAAAGACCACTCCTTTTCTGATTATCAATGCCAGTCGTTTTTTTTTCTATTTCTTGCTTGTCTCATTATTTATTGGTAGTAGAGATCCGAATCGATGGTTTTACCCGGCGGTAAAAGCTCATGATAAACTTTCAATCCCACCATACACACAGCATCATTTTATTGCGTGTTTATCCAGGTTTGGCTTTAGTCTGTAAACAAAACACATATCAATACAGAAAAAAATTATATGAAGACCATACAAGAAACGTGATTTTTTGGGTCCTTTAATATTTTACTTGTTTTCTTTTTTATTTTATGTTGTTATAGCAGCAAAATAAATACACATTCTGTCAAAATTCTACATATTACGGTTCATAAGATACAGCCTACTGACAGACAGACGGAACGATAGAGGAGACTTGGGTCCCGTTGATACACTTAGGGTACGGAACCATAATAAACGGTAATTATGTCATTTGAGCAATACTACAGAAATACACATTAAACAATATTGAATTAGGTTATATTATAATAAGTTAAATATATTATATTATAAAATATAGTAACAATAAATTCACGTATAAAAATCTCAGCCACGGGGAACTTTATTTTTGCATTCGCGGCAACACTGAATAGCGTCCTTGATATTTTGTGACTTATTTATGGCTCATGTTATTTTATGTTAAAATTTCGAAATTGTATGATACTTAATGATAGTATGTGATTCCAGTGTCTTTCTTATTTCTTGTAGTATTATTTTTACACAGTTTCAATACGTAAACTGGTATTTTACTTCAGATTATGATCAAAATTTAATAAAACATTCGGTGCGTTCACCTCACACGTTGCCTGCAACGCGACTGGCTCGGGTACGCCGATTTCGGCGTAGTATTTGTTGCCGCATTTTACATGAGCGCCAGCGGTATCTAGTCAGAGCGCGCGATGACTTATCATTAATCTATGCCTTTGACCATAATAAGGATTGTTCTTGTGCATGTGTCCTTTGGTTTGTCTTAACATTGTTATTTATTTTTCAACTAAAGTTTTAGCGACATTCTGTATTGGAATACGCTGGTGATAACTCAGTTTTGGTTAAATAGTTTTTGAGGTTGTCTGAAGAGTGTCTTTCATTACGTCGTAAATACTCGATAAATTAAATAATCAAGTAGATAACTACCGATTATAAATGTAATAGGCGATACCAAGTGATTATATTCTCTTTTTGGTGAGACTTTGACATCCTCGGACACCGAAACAAATAGGTTTTATATAGTATAGTAGTATTTATTTTAAAGCGCAAAATTATTATTGTTTTAATTTCTTCTAAATGCTAAATAAGTACACGTTTCAGTAAAGGGAATCGACTCGTCAGTAATCTAAACTAACAATTTATCGAAGTCAGAACAAGCATAATAGATACATTGTTACATGTGACTGGGATGAGAAATGAACGTATTCGTTTATTCACAGTGAGGTGAGGTCCTTAATAATCATGATATATTGGCAATTTATTTATGACCACCTACAGTTTCCAGTTTTGAATCAAGATAGAAAAGCAATTAGTAGTGAAATTTTTTTTTCATCATTTAATCAATGTTTCATTTCAAGTCACCCAGCGTATACCCTCAATAGTTATATACCAGATACTAGGATACCAGAAGAAATAGAGTCCACAAGTCATTAGACTGACCTCAAGACCGGGACCATTTCTTAGGGACCTGTAATATTAGGCGTCAAACCTTTCTTTTGAGAAAGGACGGACGAGTTCTGAGTCGAACGTCTGCTCAGGGGTCACGCCCACCTCGTTGTTCCCGAACCCAACGTGATGTGGTATTGGTCTGTGAATAGAAGTTCAATAATCGGTTGATCTCTACAGCATGGCGGCCGATGAAGACTTTCCTTTCCCTTTCATTGACAATTAAGTTGTATTTATGATCGAACAATCATCAATAGCGATCGAACACGTTTTTTACGTGGTAGAGCCATGCTGCAGCTATATTAGTAGTATAGTTGTAGCACGAATGTGTCGGCTCGACCGGGGAAGGACCACTCTCTCACAGAATACCAGCGTAAAATAGCAGCTTAATGCTGCTGTGTTTCGTATGGTGAGTGTAGAGAACCGGAGACCCTTTTTACTGGAAAAGAGGCATTCCATGTTAGTCCTCACGGGTGACAACGCATCTGCATTTTGATTCACAAACGAGGATAAATGTAGATGTCTATGGGCCACAGCAACCACTTACCATCAGGTGGACTGTGTGCTCGTTTGTCACCCTATCCTATAAAAAAAAAAGAACAAACAATATTTAGTAAAAATTAATTAATAGGTATAAGTGATAAAAGTTGAAATTTACAATAAGAGGCCAAAGGTACGGCGGGGGTCAAAAGCGCCAGTAAAGGACGTCCTCGTCCTGTTTTATCAAAATTAACCGATAAACTGTTATACTTAATACCCTTTACCAAAAAGAGATGGTTGGACAAATTAGTCACACCAAAACTAAATAGTAAAGAAGTACCATTCTCCACTGAAGTTAAGTACTTGGGCGTGACAATCGACCAAAAACTAACGTGGAACTCTCACCTTAGCAATGTATGGTAAGGCAAAAATTGCTTTAGGTACTTGCAGTCGCATGGTCGGGAACAACTGGGGCTTGCGTCCCAGTATGACCTTATGGCTGTACAACAGTATAGTAAGGCCGATTCTTACCTACGCCTCCACTGTGTGGTGTAATAAGGCCAACCAAAATATGACTAGGAGGTCATTGTAGAAGCGTGCTCGTCGCGACCCCTGCCAGCCCTTTTCAGGGCTGCAATTCTACTAGCTGTGCACCCATGCCAACGAGGGTTAGGGCGTCCCCCCAAGGCGACGCACACCAGCTCGTCCCCGTTGGTGTGGAATGCAGCGTGCAAAGCGGCGATGGGGACCGCCACCCGTCACGCACAGCCCGACACGGCGGAAGGTGGAGGACAGAGTGCAGAGTTGGCACGTGGAATGTTAGAGGAGGCATGAGAGATAAGACGAATGAGTTGATCGAAATAATGAAAGAAAGAGAATTAGATGTCGTGTGTATGTCGGAGACCAAACGAAAGGGCAGTGGTACTGAAGAGCTCCCTGACGGGGTGTTAGCTCTATGATCAGGAGTCCCGGAGAGCGAGAACGCCTGCCAGGGAGTGGGGGTGCTGCTGTCTTCTCGGTTGGTCGATGTTATGACTGAATATAAGGTTGTGAACTCGAGACTTCTCTGGGTTCGCTTTAAATTGGGACTGACGAAGTTATTCCTTTTGGCTCTTTATGCGCCGGTAGCTTCGTCGTCCAGGGCTGAGCTGGAGGAGTTTTGGGAGAATGTAAGAGAAGTTCTAGATTTGGCTAGGGGAAACGAAAGAATTGTTGTATGTGGTGATTTGAATGGATGGGTTGGTACCGCTCGACCAGGGTACGAGTCGGTACTTGGAAAGTTTGGTGATAAAAGGGTTAATGATGCTGGCAAGCTTATACTGGCGGTGTTTTTTTTTTATAGGATAGGGTGACAAACGAGCACACAGTCCACCTGATGGTAAGTGGTTGCTGTGGCCCATAGACATCTACATTTATCCTCGTTTGTGAATCAAAATGCAGATGCGTTGTCACCCGTGGGGACTAAGATGGAATGCCTCTTTTCCAGTAAAAAGGGTCTCCGGTTCTCTACACTCACCATACGAAACACAGCAGCATTAAGCTGCTATTTTACGCTGGTATTCTGTGAGAGCGTGGTCCTTCCCCGGTCGAGCCGACCCATTCGTGCTACAACTATACTACTAATATAGCTGCAGCATGGCTCTACCACGTGAAATACCACGGTGTGCAAGGAAAAGGGTCTTCTTGTGACAAACACTATGTTTAATCACAAGAAAATCCATATGTATACTAGAGAAAGAAAGAATGAGAGAAGTATGATCGATTTGTTCCTGGTGGATGACCGACTGCGAAAACAGGTGATGGATACGCGAGTGTTCAGGGGTGCTGACCTGGGAACGGATCACTATCTAGTGATTACTAGATTTAGGGGTCTGTTCGCGGGTTGGCGCTACCGGACGGCAGTAACAGAACCACAGTCGGTCTGTCGCATCCGAAGCTGGAAGCTTCAGGAAGCGGATACTAGGGACAAATATCATGCGAGGGTAGCCGAAAAGTTTGACACCATCGATGACAGAAAAGAATGTGTAGAAAGAACGTGGCAGAACCTTAGGGATGGAATGGTAAGTGCAGCGGAAGAAGTGTGTGGAACAATAAAAAGAGGCAGTAGTAAAAGAAGAGATGCATGGTGGAATGATGAAGTGAAAGAAGCTGTAAAGAAGAAGAAGAAAGCATGGTTAGACTACTTGGCCTCTAGTAATGATAAGGATATGAGAGAGAAGATGAAAGAAAGATATAGGCTGCAGAAAGTTCACACGAAAGCACTGATTGAGGAAGTGCGTGAAAGGTGTAGAATGGAAGCGGACGAAAGGTTGTCGCACAACTTTAAGGAGAACTCCAAACTCTTCTGGAAAGAGGTTGGAAGGACCCGAAGTGGTGCGACGGCCTTAAGAATGAATAAAGTGCTTTCGAGAACTAATGACGTCCTCTCAGAAAAATCGGACGTCATGCAGCGATGGAGCGAATTTTATAGAGAAATGTATGCGTGTGATGATCTTAGTGAGGGATCCGGGGATGACGCCGTGACTGGTACGCCAGACCCGGACCTCGATGACACTGAGGTCATCAGTATGAAAGAGATTGAACGTGCGATTCGAAGTTTGAAATGTGGTAAGGCTGCGGGACTAGACAGAGTTACTGCTGAAATGGTCAAGTATGGTGGGCCTCGCGTCTGGGACAGCTTTCATCTGCTGTGCTGCAATTTGTGCTGGCGGACGGGGGATGTCCCGGATGATTGGCGATCCGCAGTCATTGTGCCTTTATATAAAGGTAAAGGTTCACATTTTGACTGCGGGTGCTATCGGGCGATCAGCTTGACCAGTTTAGCAAGTAAAGTTTACTCGAAGGTTTTGACACGTAGGATGCAAGAGAAATCGGAAAGATTTCTATGGGAGGCACAATGCGGATTTAGACCTGGAAGAGGATGCACGGATCAAATGTTTTCTCTCCGCATGATCACGGAGAAACTTCTGGCTACTAACCAGAAGATTTTCTGTGCTTTTGTGGATCTTGAGAAAGCATTTGATAAGGTTGTAAGGAAGAAAATGTGGGAACTGTTGCCGGGGTACGGTGTGGATGGTCGATTGCTAAGGGCTGTGCAGTCTCTTTACTGTGACTGTAAAGCCTGTGTGCGGGTAGGGCATGACCTGTCACCCATGTTTAACGTCCAAACGGGCGTAAAGCAGGGTTGTGTCATGTCTTCCTGGCTGTTCATACTGTATCTCGACAGCTGTTTACAGAAGCTGAAAGATAGTTGTTTGGGTGTGAAATTGGGTGACATTAAAGTAAATTGTCTGCTGTATGCTGATGATGCAGTGCTTATTGCACCATTAGAGGCAGAACTGCAGGCATTAGTCACGTGTATGAAAGAGGAATGTGAAATTAAAGGTCTCCGTTTGAATGCTAATAAAACTAAGGTTCTGGTATTTGAAAGGGACGAAGAGAGAACGAAGTGTGAAATATGGGTAAATCAGGAATGTCTAGAGCAGGTAAATGAAATTGTATACTTGGGGAGTGCTTTTAGCCGGGATGGAAGATGTGATTTAGATGTGGACAGGCGTGTCGCTGCCGGGAACAAAGTCAATGGTGCCCTGACTGCGTTAGTCAAAAGGCAAGGCGTAGCGAAGAGTGCACGCCTTGCAATACATAACGCAGTGTTGGTACCGACTTTGTTATATGGCAGCGAAACCTGGGTATGCCAGAAGAAGCATAAAAGTAAGTTGAATGCAGTGGAGATGCGATCTCTTCGTAAAATGTGTGGCGTTACCATGGCCGACCGAAAGCGAAACTTGTACTGGTTAATTAAATAGTTCTTGTACTGGCTGAATGAATAAATAAATAATTTAACACTAAAAGCTATTTGTAATATAATCAGTGATGTACGCGTACTGTTATACTTTAGCTCACTAAGTAGGTATATGGGTGCTGACAGAATAACAG
The DNA here is from genome assembly GCA_963668995.1 of Parnassius mnemosyne. Classification (NCBI taxonomy): domain Eukaryota; kingdom Metazoa; phylum Arthropoda; class Insecta; order Lepidoptera; family Papilionidae; genus Parnassius; species Parnassius mnemosyne. The sequence continues at coordinate 16,997,026 of CAVLGL010000083.1, forward strand.
CGTTGTAGATTGTCTGCAACACATGCTGAGTCAGAACCCTTTCATTGTCCTTCTAAAAATATCATTTTTGTATTAGTTTAACTTTTAAATATTTTATTACTTTTGGTCAATGAATAAATATTTTATTATTATTGTTATAGGGAAAACATTTCTGTTTCTTAGCTCTTTGGCTAGTTTTTACTGCACATACGGGCCGAAGCCAAGTAAATGCAGCATGGAGTGAGTATTTATGTAGGTTGTGTGTTCTGGGTATTTCATTTTCTTCCAATTGCATGAATTTTCTTACAATTCGATAGGTATTTAAAATTGTGGCTTTTTGGAGTATAATATATGTTGAGTCTTTCAGGTCTATTAATTTGAGGCTATGGTGGAGATGGTTGGGTATAACGCCCGTGGTGGAGACGACTATGGGTACTATATAAACTTTATTTTGTCTCCAAATTCTGGTCACTTCTTCTTTAAGCTCTGCATATTTGCTTATCTTCTCGCCTATTGTTTTTTGTAAGTTATGTGTGTTGGGTATTGCAATATCTATTAGGTAGGTGATTTTACTTACTTTATCGTGTAGTGTTATGTCTGGTCTATTATAGTGAATGGTCCTATCGGTAAGTATGGCGCGGTCGTAGTAGAGTTTGTGTGTAGGATTTTCTAAAATAGTGTGTGGCGTATATTTGTAGTAAGGTGTGTTTGTGTCTTGTATAAGTTTATGTTTGAGTGCTAGTTTTTGATGAATGATGTTTGCTACTTGGTTGTGTCTGTGAGTGTAGTCTGTCTGTGTGAGAGTTGTACATGCCCCTGTTATGTGTTGTATTGTCTCTGGTTGGGTGAAGCACTTACGGCATTTGTCGTTGGTTACTGTGGGGTCTTTAATGACATATTTCCTGTAGTTTTTAGTGTTGATGATCTGGTCTTGTATAGCGATTTGATGCCACTGAATCTACATGTGGTTGTTCCAGGTCATGTGGGTGTCGTCCGTGTAGGACTTTCTTTTTCCAGTCCTCTAACTTTTGTTTTTGTGGGTCCTTAGTGTTATTGTGTTGTGTATCTGTTTGTTCATTTAGGTTAAGTGGAGTGTAGTTAAAATCATTTAGGGCTACGGCTTTATGGATGTCACTAGTGTGAGATTTAATGTGAAAGAATGTTTTGAGGCTACTAATTTGTTTCTGCCAAAGGTGATGAATGTCTATTAGGCCTCTCCCTCCATTTTGTCGTTTTATTGTGAGTCTTTCTATTGCGGATTTAGGGTGTAGATTATTGTGTTTTGTAAGTGTGGTGCGTGTGGTTCTTTCTATTTGCTGGATGTCAGTTTTAGACCATTTAATCACTCCAAACGAGTAGGTTAATATTGGGATCGCGTAGCTATTTAATGCTTTAATTAGATGTTTTCCAGCGAGATGTGTTTTGCATACTGCGGTTACTCTCCGTTTATATTCCGTATTCAGTGTGTGTTTAATTGCTGTATGGTCTAGTCCTTTGAGTTGTTTGTATCCTAAATATTTATATAGATCTTTCGGTTCCATAGCAGTGATTGTATCAGTAGTGTTAATTGTATAGTCGCCTGGTTTTATTTTGCCTCTTATTATGTGTAGTGTTTTGCATTTATCTAGTCCAAACTGCATGTTGATGTCTTTACTAAATTCTGTTATAGTGTCTATTAATTTTTTCATTTCTTTTTCCGTTTTTGAGTATAATTTAATGTCATCCATATATATGAGGTGTGAGATAGTGATATCTTCTGTGGTGTTGTGTTTGAGTCTATATCCGGCTTGGCACTGATGCAGTAGGTGAGATAGAGGGTTCAGTGCGAGGCAGAACCATAGAGGACTCAGGGAGTCACCTTGATAAATACCTTTCCTAATAAATATCTGCCGAGTTCTTACGATATTGTCGTGGTAATTCAATTGGAGTGTAGTTTTCCAGCGGGACATGATATGATGTAAGAAGTCTATTATTTTTGGGTTTATTTTGTATATTCGTAATACTTGAATTAACCAAGAGTGTGGAATACTATCAAAAGCTTTTTTGTAATCTATGTAGGTACAATGAAGGTTTCTATTTTTTGTGGCAGCATGTTTGTGGACTATTGAATCTATAATTAATTGTTCCTTGCACCCCATATGGCCTCGTCTGCACCCTTTTTGTTCTTCCGCTATTATGTTGTGGTGTTCTATGTGTTTATTGATTTTAGCTGTGATTACTGAGGTTAGGATCTTGTATATTGTCGGTAGGCAAGTAATTGGTCTGTATTGGGACGGTTGTGGAGAGTATTGAGACTTCGGTAACATGTAAGTTATTCCTGTTGCAATAAATTCAGGTACATTTTGTTGTCCTAAAATTATGTCTGTTAAGTTTTTAGCGATAATTTTGTGTAGTGAGTCTAGTTTTTTGTACCAGTAATTATGAACTTTATCAATGCCAGGGGATTCCCAGTTGTGTAGTTTTGCTGTAATACTATTTATATCAGATTCAGATATCTCTATGAATTCCATTTCTTCTAGTGCGCTCCACTTAGATTCTTCATCTGCTATCCAACCAGCTTTATCATTATGCTGCACTTGTTCTTCCCATACACTTGACCAGAATGTTTCCAATTGTTCTGATGTTGGTAGTTCGGTGTTGGTGTCGGTTGTTACGTCTATTTGTGGTTTCTGTAAATTTCGGTAAAAATGCTTTTCGTTAGTAGCAAACATGGCGTTATCATTTTTGCGTTCTTGTGCCTTCTTGTATCTTCTCAGCCTATGGACTTTTAGCGCGAGCTTCTGTTTTAAAGTATCTAAGAATTCTTCGGGTTTTCTATTGTCGTTTTCATGTCTCGTGTGGGTGGCCATGTTCTTAAATATTGCCTCGACTCTTTTGACCACTTTGCTAGATCTGTTATTGTTGATATATTGTGTTAGTCTACCGCAATCAGCTCGCAATTTTTCTATATCTCTTTCGAGTCTTTGTTGCCAAGCTGGTTTGCTTATGACTTTTGGTCTTGTGCTACCTGTGTATTCTGTTATTTTATAATTAAGTTCTTCAGAAATGACTAGCGCTGTGCAATATATCAATGTGTGTACATCTAAAAGTTGTATGTCTTCGGATATATATTGGTTTAGTATGATACGATTAAATAAATGTACTAGGTAAGAGAGTTTTGGGGTGTATTTAAGCTTGGGTAGTTTTGGGCGAGCTGCTGGATCCATACCTGAATATTGAATTAGAGCGGTTTTCAGTTTGTCGTGTATTTCTTGGATGTACGTTTCTGATAACTGATTTTGATCGAGATTTTCTAAAGTCTCAATATCATTTTCTAGCATTAGGGTTATGCTCTCGGTTTGTGTGGATATGTTCGATCTATGTATACTTTGTGAGTATGCTTGTGATTGATTGTAAGATTGAGATTGTGTGTTATGTTGCATTTGAGAGAGTGATTGTGTTGGTATTTGTAGAGCATTTTCATTTGGTGTATGCGTTTCTGGAATAGGATTTTGGTTTAAATCTTGCAACTGTGCACGTACTTCTTCTTTTAGTTGATCTATTACTTCTTGAGGTAAAAGTTTATTTCTTACTATTGTTCTTCTTTGATCGGAAATACGTTGTTCTGTAACACTAATTTCTGGGTATTGTCTTGTAAAACGTTCATGCAATAGCTGTCTGTATGTGGTCATGTCGGTCTCTAATTTGGTGATGTGGAAGTAGGTTCGCATGATAAATATGTTTACTTCCTTACTCCATCTCATACGAACTCTTGCTTTTCCGGCCTTGGTGGACGCGGGTAAGAAGGAAGATACCCCCCGCGCAGCATTCAAGGTCGAAGTGGGTGGAACTGTATTTAAACTAATGATGGAGGATGATGAAAGTGTTGGTGACGATGGTATAGATGGTCTTGTGCTTGGACTATACTGTTCTACAGGCGTGTCCGTCCTGTCCGTCAGTCTGTCACCATCGTCAATGATTTCGGCTGTAGCATCTTTGTCGGTGGGAGCCCGCCTGTTCAACTCCTCACCGCTGACGGTTCGCATGCTGAGACACCCAGCGTCAGCTCCAGGTGCGTCCCGGCGATCGCCCCCGGGCAGCGGCCCTATACGTTTACTTTTAGAACGAGTCTCCATTTTTTTTTATGGGTTTCCAGAGCCACGTTAGCCACGCCAGTAATTTCTCATTCGTGTGTCCGCCCCCCACGTGATTAGATGGTCAATCAGGACGTGTGGTTGTTTAGGGGGCTTATTATTATTATTATTATTAAGAGATTCGCAATATGGCAGGTTTGAAAGATGACCTTATCACAAAAATTGATAAGGGCGTGCTTCGGTGGTTTGGGCACGTTGAGCGAATGAGTGAAGACCGAACGGTGAAGAAAATATATAGCGCGAAAGTTAATATTAAAAGGTGTCGAGGTAGACCGAGACTAACTTTCGAAGACCATGTGAGCAAATTGCTCGAAGAGGGTAGGGTCAAAAATACTCGGATACCTAGACGTGCATGCATGAAGAAGATAATGAATCTGAAAGAAGCGAAAGAGGTTTGTAAGGATCGTGACACTTGGCGATCTGTTCTCTCTGGCTACCCCGTCAGGGATTGTGCGTGAAGATAAGTAAGTAAGTAAAATATGACTGCGGACAGACTAAGTAGTCTACAAGGGACTGCCTGCTTAATGGCAACTGGAGCGATGCGATCATCGCATGGAGCGGCTCTTAATGTAATTCGCCTAACGCCCCGCCACAGAGGTTGTTGACACGCCTATTGTGCCATCAGCTATATGTAAAAATAATTATCTTTTTTATGCTTTTTTCACTTGTTTAGACCTAGGTAATTAAGTTTAGTTGATATCAAACATCAGTTACAAACGAAAGGATACTTGTTTTTAGTGGGTAACTACCTGTTTTTCTACGTGTTTTCTTTGAAATTGAGAGTAAGTGACTTTTTTACGCAGAGATTACAAACATTTTGTACTATTATTTTGTTTTATAAAAAAATAATTTATATAAGTAGGTACAGCTAAATCACCCTGGAAAACCTTGGTTTTTATTAAACTAAATTTTCACCTAATAATAATATTTGTAAATATCAAACAATCAAGAACCTTAATTTGGAAAAAAATGAGGTTTATGATTCATTAATATTTACAAATGTTAAATATTATTTAATGTTATACAAATGTAAAAGTAAAGTCGATTAGAAAACGTCTAATTAGTGAGAATAGCAAAACAAGTGTTTTTAAAAGGAAACAAACGCCGGCGCTATACGGCGGCGGATTGACACAAGACTATTTATTAGCGAAACAATAAGACAAACGAATTGTTTTTTTTTTAACAGGAGACTTCTTTTCCAAAAATTTATTTACAACTTGAGTTTGTGAGCGATCGCAATGAGTGCTATTATTTGTTACTTATTAGACCCACAAAGAGTAGGTACATACTTACCAATGCCAACCCCTAAAAATTTAAAATTTTCAAAATACCCAGAAATGAAACCGCAGGCATGAACTACTCGTACTTGGAAAATAATGACTATTTTGTTCTGGATAAATTTTCCAGAAACGCAATTTGAGCGAGTTATAACGATTTTTAAAAAGACACGACTCGTGTGTCATACGCCACACACAAAAGTAATTGTGCCCTACAGGCACATTTGTGTGCTGGATTGGTAGAGAATAAAACCGCTGCGATATTTTTCTTTCTTCTATATTTGGTGTTTTCCTTGAGGTAGCTGGCCGCCGACTGTGTCAAACGACGTTTTTTTTTTTTTTTTTTTTTTGTTTTTGCGCCCGAAGCAATTGGAAATGGGCTACCCCGAAGGGAGGCAGAAAATGCATTACGCATACCACGATGGCCGGTCCATCGTGGTTATGAGGGACTCACTACCTACGAGGGGAACCTAAGTGATACCCTCTAAAAACTGCCTTTGGGGACTGGCAACTAGCTGTTTAAAGCTGCTCATGCCGTATCGTAAAGCGACCCTCTTTTGGGAAAAGAGGGCGCAGGCGGCTATAAGCCGCTGAGGGAGTGCCTGGGAAGGCAATTTGATTGTAAAAGGTTAATTATTTATGAAAGTTTAATTATGAAATTGACTGATCCACCAGGAGGTAGTTCAGATCGTTTGACAGAGAATAGGCGGGTTCGAGTGGGAGTTCCTCGGCCTGCGGATGCGATAGCGAGAGGGAGTGGGGTTGCACACTTAGCTACCACACGAATAAGTATGTTTAATGAAACTCTGAGACTTTGAAGAAGTTTCAGAGAGTTTTAATTAGTGAGTGCCTACGGAGGCAGTTTTAACCCGACGTATTTATCTTACGATGAAATGATAAAAATAATTTTATAACGTACTTAAAAGATTATGGTGCTCTGTAAGAGCAAGGAGTCTGTCCTGAGGGGACTTGGCAGCGCGCAATTTGCGTGCTAAGACTGTGATCTCCCCAATGTTGATGTTCTTAATAGCGGCGTACACCGTATTTAGATCATCAGCCACTGAGGGTTGTTCATGCTGTGCAGCGGGGGACGACCGCGGAGGGTCGGCCTTTTTGGGTCCCCAGGGAAAGACTGGAGGCTGTAATGGTTGCGAGAAGCCCGGAGGTGGGCGAAGAAGAGGGGGAGGGACCCGGGAGGGCCTTGGGTCTACCTGAGATGGGCGAAAATATCTCTTAGGTGGCAATCTTGACGGGAGGGCCGGGAATGACTTAGCATTAACCGGCGGTGGAGCGTGCCTAATGGGGCGGGGGTGAGGTGCGCAAGGGCAGCCTCTGTAGTTAGCCGGGTGGCCTGTTTGTTTGCACAGGACGCACGCGGGTGGGGATTCGGCATTTTTGGGCCGGGGACACTCTTTCGTGTTGTGGGGGTCGAGGCACTTAACGCACCTGGGTGGGGCGGAGCAGTTGGCCGCCGCATGACCATATAATTGGCAGCGGTGGCACTGCGCCGGGTAGCCGCGCCTATGTGGGAGCTGAGCCCTAACTCCCGACAGCCCACACACTGTGCGTAACTGCCGGAAGATAGTCTGTGCCTCCGGAGCGTTTGAAAGAATAACGAGAGCGAGGGGGAACCTCAAGCCCGTTCTGCTGTGCATTTTATGACTTAAGGTCCTCAAGGATTTCCTCGTTGGAAATTTCAAAAGGGACGCCTCGGATGACGGCCCTGATTTTGCGCTCTTCCGGAAGAGCGTACGTGTGATAAGAGACTTTCTCGGCTGTGAAGAGCCTGGTGAGACGACGAAAGTCGTCGACAGATTTGGGGATGATTTTAATAGCCTCCCCGAGGTTGGTGGCTTGGTCGTATTTTATTCCTGCGTCGTAGCAGGTTTTGGAGAGGCGGGTGAATTGTGCCTTGTCTCGTAAGAAGACAGGGGGCGGGACTTGCTTCTTAGTCGGGTTAAAAGCACAGCGGGAGGCCGGCTTGGGCAGTGGTGTCGCGGAAACTGCAGCGGTAGCTGCGGGGACTGAGGCAGCTACGGGGGCTGCGGGGTTTGAGGGGGCGGCAGGGGCCGCCGAAACGGTGTGATTTTTCGCGGCGCGTTTACGGCGCTTGGAGGACACTGTCGTGAACTCCGATTCTTCGGATCCGTCTGAGTCAGATGACTCCGTAGAACCGGAGCCCCGGAGCGTGGATTCTGAGTCGGAGTTGGAGCACTCCATGTCTACTTCGAGAGGCGCGAATGAGTTCTGGGACTCAAAGTGGGCCGCTATAACGGGCAGATGTAGGTGTGCCAGATTGGCGGAAGCCAGAATGGCGGTGATGGCTGCGGTAAGAGCCTTCGGGTCATTACGGAGCCTATAGTAAGTTTCGGTGAGTGAATCTATCAAGACGGACATATCCGACATTTTCGGTATGAATGTAAGTTAAGTACGTTAGGGGGACAAGGGGACACTGTTCTGAAAAGAACAGATCGTATTCTTAAGAAACAGTAAGGGCGGGATCACCGTTCTGAAAAGAACGGGACGGTTTTTATTCTAGGAGTTGTGCCCTGGTTCTCAGAAGAACAGGGCCTTGCTCTGAAAAGAGCAAGTAACTCCCTTGAAACAATATACACGTTACAATAAATAACAATAAAATAATTACAAAAACAAAAATGACAATTAAAAAGCAAGACCAACAGTCAAACCGCCCCGCCCGGAGACAGGGAGGTAATAACTGGAGTTAGCGTAAAAGGACTCACCAGGTGTCGCACTGTACAGTGCGAGCAGGACAGCGGAGGCGCGAGAGCGAGAGAGCACTACCGTACGGGGACGGATGTGCGGACTACCTAGACGCGACCGCTCGAGAGCGGTGCCACAGGCGGAATGTCAAACGACGAAAATCGCCCCTCTTTTATACCGCCTCGGGCTGGGTCAATAGATACGGCCGACGCATCGTACAAATGGCGTCGACCAATCAGCGCGAGGCGTGACAGAGCAAGTGACAATGCTGAGTCCCGTTACATTGTTTGTCTTAAGCTAGTTCTATATCTTACTGAGTCATTGTTTACATTGTTTACCTTAAGCTAGTTCTATTATACAAAGTGACCAACTAATTTTATTACACAAATATAAGCTCTACACTATTATTTTCTTAGCATAAAATGCTTATATCCTATCTAAACTATAATCTTTATTAATATAAATGTTTATCCTATCTAAGTACAAACTAACTATAATATTTATTCCATTAATATAAATGTTTTTGTCTTATTTATGTATCACTATTTGTTTTTCTCTTGTCCCGCACATCACTCCCGCCGTGCGACCGCGTCGCATCAGCTTCCGGTGCGGGCTCGACGTCCGTAGGTAGAGGCAGGATCACAAGCTTCCTTACTGGCCGACGTAGGACACCTCCCTTAGTTAGCACGTCCACAGTCCGCACGACGTTGTCGGGACCCGGATATGTAGCGATGACTCTTCCTCGTATCCACACGTTGCGAGGCAGGTTGGGATCGACGATCTGTACGAGGTCGTCGATACGTGCTGCTTGGCCTCGTCCGTGGGGCTCCCGCCGGTGTTGAAGCTCAGGGAGGTACTCCTTCACCCAGCGTAACCAGAAGGTGTCGGCTAGCCTCTGCGCAGCTCGCCAACTTGACCGTGAGAGGGCGTCTCGTTCGGTGAAAGTGCCTAGCTGTGGTACTCGTCCCGGTCCTCCCAACAAGAAGTGGTTAGGAGTGAGAGCTTCGGGATCCTCTGGACTGACTGAGACGTGAGTCAGCGGTCGGCTGTTGACGGTGTATTCCACTTCTACCAGTAGTGTCGTGAGGACTTCCTCCGTCGGATGACGTTCGTGCAACGTCGCGATAAGAGCGGTCTTGACGGAGCGAACCATTCGCTCCCAGGCTCCGCCCATAAATGGAGCTCCAGGCGGGATGTAGCGCCAGGAGATAGTCCTATTTGCTGCTTCTTCTGCGGTCGCTGCGTCGACCGCCTGTCGTAGTTCCTTATCGGCTGCCTTCAGGTTGGTGCCGTTGTCTGACCATATTTCTGTCGGGAAGCCTCGCCGTGCGATCATCCGCCTTATGGCCATTACCGCGGAGTCAGCGCTAAGTGAGCCGGCAACTTCTAGATGTATGGCTCGCGTAGTGAGACATGTAAAAATGGCCACATATCTCTTTTGTCGAGTTCGTCCAACGGTCACCGAAAGAGGTCCGAAATAGTCCACCCCGGTGTAGGTGAAGGGGCGCTTGTGGTGAGCTATGCGACACGTTGGCAGGTCCCCGGTTCTCGGATGCGGCGGTACTTGCGTCTTCATTCTGCAGAATAGGCATTTTCGTAGTATTGTGCGTACGATAGGGCGCAGTCTCAGTACCCAATACTGCTGCCGGCACTCGTTGACTGTGGCTTCTACACCGGCGTGATGGAGTTGCCGATGTATAGCCTGCACCCAGAGCTTGACTGTGTGATGATCACCGTCAATTATCAACGGGTTCTTGAATTTTTCCTCCATGTCGCAGACTGCTCGAATACGACTTCTAAGTCGTAGTGTGCCGTTTATTGACTCGACGCTGAGCTGGCGAAGGCGGCTCTCCTTATTGATCGGCTTCCCGCTGTTTAGGCTGTCTATTTCTTCCGCAAAGGATTCTTCTTGGGAGGATCGCATCAGAAGCTCTTCAGCTGTCTTAAGCAGCTCGGCTGAGACCATTAGCGGCTTTATGTCTTCTGGCGACTGCTTCTTTGTCGTCATGTGCGCCTGATATTTCACTGTAGCTTTGTTCTTTTTCCAAGTGGGATCAGCCTCTTTATTCTTCTTTGTTCGTTTGTAGTTGACTCTCTGTTTGGTGTTTCTGCAGAGTTGAATGAACTGTAGAACACGTGCGGTTGAGTATCGGAGTCGGTCCCAGTTGGAGAACTTCGCTGGATCAGGTAGACCTTCGGCAAGCCTCAATCTTCTTTTGTTGCTCACGTAATGTGTCCTTTCTTCGTCGGAAGGTTCTTCCGCTGTTGCTCTTGTGGTTTCTGTCGGCCAGAAGTCTTCTGTTAGGTATAAGAAGTCAGGCCCTTTGAACCATCGATGTTCTTTATTAAATGCTGCTTGTACGTCTCGTGTGGCGTCGTCCGCCACGTTCAGCTTTGTCCATCGACTATATTCAACAAAGCTTTTTCTACTTGGATGAAAATATTTCGAAATCATGAACTTAAGACAGGATCTTGATAATGCCGTGCATCCGCGACATAAAAGAATCCACTAGCTCCTACCAAATAATATATATTATTGCTTATAGCAAAGGACTACAGAGGAAAATAAAACAGGAGATAGGCAACAGTATCTTCCTTATAACAACCCAAAATAATAACATGTCGATCAGCAGTGTAGGTAGTTTTGACCCCCCCCCCCCCCGAACGGATTCCCGCCTTGTCGTGGCGGGGGGGCTTAGTAGCCGTGGCTTGGTCATCCGCGGTGAACTGAGAAACCCTTGGCTGGCCCGAGGTGGCCACTCCGAGTGGGCTTGCCGAGCCCACTTCGGATGTGTGTCGGTGGGCTGCGGTGAGAGGGTGTCCTCTCCCCCTACCGCTGCAGTTGAGAAGGAGTCGCTGAGGAAGAGGAGTGTTGGTATGGCGATGCGCCACTCGCCCTATCCTCCGCGACTCTAACGGGGCCGCACCGTTGATGCGGTGGTGGTGGGGCCGCGGGGGGAGAGGAGTGTCGGTATTGCGAGGCGCCGCTCTCTCTACCTTCCGCGGCCAAAACTTGGTTGGCGGCGGAGCCAAAGACCAGATTCGCCGCTGGGGTCGGGAAAACGGGTGCTACAAAGCGCTCGATTTTCCTGACCCTATGGCCTCCGCGTATCGGACTCGGGGGGTCGGATACGCAGGTGGAGTTGGAGGCCGTGGAGGGGGGCGTGCCTTGTATTCCTGGTGCGCCTTACCTGAGAAGGAGAATAGGGAGGAGAGGTCCTCCCTGAGAAGGGACTGCCATGGGGCGGCTGGCGCTTGAGGGGGCCGCGGATGTGTGCGAAAGCGTTCCCGCTTAGTCGGTGCGAGTCCGACATAACCCGTCCTTGCCCCCGCGAGGTGGGTATGCGTATTTCCCCATGTAAAAAAAAAGAACCGGCCGTAATATAATTAATGATGAACGATGGATAATATCTTGAGGGAGCAGGGAGGACAACGGGTTATAGGTAATACTTTCGTAATCGATTTATTGGTAGTTGTGATCTAGCGACAAAAGAGAAGGCAGACCGCGGTCGTACCGGTAAGCAAACCCAGGGTCGATTAAACAAACATTGTAATTATTCCCTGTGAAACCCATAATAAGTCTAAGGATAATTTGGTGGAAATATGCCAGCTGAATTTAAGTAGATTTGTACGTAGTAGAGCCATGCAGCAGCTATGTTAGTAGTATAGTTGTAGCACGATCGGTTCGGCTCAATCGAAAAAGGCCCACACACTCACAGAATACCAGCGTAAAATAACTGATAGCAGGTTCAGGATGCTGTGCTATGTTTCGGATGGCGAGTGTAGAGAACCGAAGACCCCTTTTACTGAAAATAAGACATTCCATTTTAGTTCTCACGGGTGACAACGCATCTGCATATTGATTCGTAGTTGAGAATAGATGTAGATGTTATGATGTTAGGGCCACAGCCACTAAGTAGTAGACAAACGGGCACACAGTCCACCTGATGTTAAGTAACATCAGGTGGACTGTGTGCCCGTTTGTCACCCTTATCCTATACCCTATCCGGATATTTTTACCGCCGCTACACGATGATCTTATAAGAAAGAACTAAATGTCTGTGTACTGATTCCATATAAACATAACTGAACGAGGCAGAATTGTCCAAACCTGATCTACGGAATGGACCATGAGCGGGTTACAAAACCGTTAAGCTTCTGAGGGCCATGGTTAGGATACAAAACGCATCTTATCATTTAAACTATCTTTTTTATGGACTCATCACTCATCATTTTTTTAACTTTACGAGGTTAAAAACGTGTTATACACTTTTGAAGTCTATGGCCCTTGACGTAACGGAGCGGAGTAATGAGCGGAAAGGCAGTGAAATAAAAACTTTTGATGATTATCATCCATGCAGCAAGAATTAGTTTGATAGGTAGCCCTTTCTAATGTATGTACAAGAAAGTCATTGTTCACAGTAACGTCGGTTAACGGCTAAGAGCTGAAGTGCGGTTACATCTAGTTTTAACCAGTAACAACTCGCTGGAGCCGATTGCGGTTGGTTAAAATACTTAAACTCACAATAAGAAAAATGTAATAACTTTTTTTTAATATAGGATAAGGGATAATATATTAGCACTCAGTCCACCTGATAGTAAGTGATTGCTGTAGCTCGTAGACACCTACATCTGTCCTCGAAACGATTGTTGATGGTCACGTTTTCACGATATATTTTAAATTATACAACGATAGTACGAAATTCCGTATTATTTGACTACATTTTCGTTGTAAGATGTCTATTTTCACTGTTCCATTAACTTTCATTGATATAAATAAGTATTACGAACCTGACTAATAAAAATCCCTAATTTTACTAAGTTATAGACTAAATGAATTTATCGACAATGTTTTTTGTTTCACTAAATGGCACATCGCTGCCGTGTAGTGTCGGTTAAGAATATCCACTACCCCATATCTTCCCGTGGGTGTCGTAAAAGGCGACAAAGGGAAACAGGTAGGAGATGGGCAGCAGCATCTTCCTGGTAACGGCAAAATACAATAAAAAATTGCGGTTGCCAACCCGCTCGCCAAGCGTTGCAACTATGGAAATATACCCCCCATGATGAGAGTTACGAAGAGACGGCCCCCAGTCCCCGGCGGCCCCGCTATTCCTGGCTACGGTGGCGACCATGGTAACGGTGGGGCAGGGGGTGCTAAGAATCTCCGGTGGAGGTTCGGTTGCCACCTACGATGACTCGACCTGGCAACATACAACGCACGCACCCTGAGGACTGACGAGAAGATTGTGGAGCTGGAAGAAGAGATAGACAAGTTACGCTGGCATATTATAGGATTATCCGAAGTCCGAAGAGAGGGGGAGGACACGGTAATCCTCGAATCCGGCAACTTGCTCTATTACCGGGAGGGCGACCATCTGTCCCAAGGAGGTGTTGGATTTATCGTCCACAAGTCTCTCGTTAACAACGTTGTAAAGATTGAGAGTGTGTCGACGAGGGTTGCGTACCTTATACTCAGAATCACCAAACGGTATTCGCTGAAGGTCATACAGGTTTACGCACCAACGTCGGCACACCCCGATCAGGAGGTGGAGGAAATGTATGAGGATATCTCTAGAGCCATGCATTCCTCCAAAACCCAATATACGGTGTTAATGGGAGACTTCAATGCAAAACTAGGCACAAGAGAGAACGGTGAGCTGAATGTGGGAAAATTTGGAATAGGGCAACGGAACCCAAGGGCCCAGCAGCTGGCCGACTTCATGGAGAAAGAGGGACTCTTTATGATGAACTCTTTCTTCCAGAAGCGGCCCCACAGGAAGTAGACCTGGTCAAGCCCCGACGGTTCGACAAAAAATGAGATTGACTTCATTATGACGACCAGACGACAACTGTTCAGTGATGTCTCAGTGATCGCGAGGGTGAAAACCGGCAGCGATCACCGAATGGTTAGAGGCACACTGAACCTAAATGTTAAGTTGGAGAGGTCTCGTCTAATGAAGTCAACGCTCCGTCCCTCTCGTGCTCTAATCCAAAGTCCCGAAACCTTTCAGCTCGAGTTACAAAACCGTTTTCAGTGCCTAGAAGACTGCAATGAAGTGGACGATTTGAATGACAAGCTCGTGGAAACTGTCCATGCGGTCGGAGCTAAGTTCTGCAAGACCCGCCGCAGAAGAACACAAACACTCTCCGATCACACTCTTAATCTCATGGCTGTTAGACGGGAGACGAAGCTACATTCTTCACCAGATTTGACAGCATACAGGCAACTGAACAGACAGATCTCCAAATGCATGCGGCGGGACTTACGCAACTTCAATACAGCTCGTATTGAAGAAGCGATCGAGCGGAACCAAGGCTCCAAAGTCTTTGCCAGAGATCTGTCTGCCAGAAAGAGCCAACTGTCAAAGCTGAAGACCGAATGTGGCAGCATCGTTTCCGGGGCACCTGAGATTTTGAGTGAGATTGAGAGGTTCTATGGGCAGCGTCAGCGTCATCGTTGGAGCCGCACGCAAGTGTGAGTAACGATCCAAGAGCGAGTCTTATCCGACATTATTCCGATGATATCCCGGACGTCAGTGTAAGCGAGATTAGAATGGCTCTCCAGCACCTTAAAAACGGCAAGGCCCCAGGCGACGATGGAATTATAGCGGAGCTTTTGAAAGCGGGTGGAAAACCGGTACTTGAAGTCCTTCAGAAGCTCTTTAATTCCGTCCTCCATGGTGGCATTACACCGGAGGCGTGGAGCAGAAGTGCGGTGGTCTTGTTCTTCAAGAAAGGCGACAACGCTCTCTTGAAGAACTACAGACCGATTTCCCTTCTGAGCCGCGTCTACGTGCTGTTTTCGAGAGTCATTACGAATCGTCTCGCGCGCAGACTTGACGACTTCCAGCCTCCCGAACAAGCCGGTTTCCGAAAAGGCTTTAGCACTATAGACCACATACATACCCTTCGGCAAATTGTACAGAAGTCCGAGGAGTACAATTTGCCACTATGTCTGGCGTATGTGGACTATGAGAAAGCCTTTGATTCCGTCGAAATTTGGGCGGTGCTGCAGTCCCTTCAGCGATGCCAAGTTGGCTGTCGGTATATCGAAGTGTTGAAGTGCTTGTACAGTAGGGCTACGATGGCTATCCGAGTACAGAACCAGAGTACGAAACCTATCCAATTGCAGAGAGGTGTAAGATAGGGTGACGTCATATCCCCGAAACTCTTTACCGCTGCATTGTAAGATGTTTTCAAGCTTCTGGACTGGAAAGGATACGGTATCAACATCAATGGCGAGTACATCACTCACCTTCGATTTGCCGACGATATAGTCCTTATGGCAGAATCGCTGGAGGACCTAAGCACTATGCTCAATGACCTCAATAGTGTTTCCCAACGGATAGGTCTTAAGATGAACATGGACAAAACAAAGATCATGTTTAATGTCCATGTCACACCTATGCCGGGTAGTTGTTGGGAACACTAAGCTCGAAGTTGTTGACGAGTATGTTTACCTGGGACAAATAGTCCGACTAGGTAAGTCCAACTTCGACCGAGAGGTCAATCGACGAATTCAACTCGGTTGGGCAGCGTTCGGGACATCTTCTCGTCAGGTATACCTCAAAACTTGAAAACGAGACTGTACACCCAGTGCGTGTTGCCAGTGATGACATACGGAACTGAGACGTGGTCCTTCACTGCTGGCCGGATGAGGAAGCCCAAGGTCGCTCAGCGAGCTATGGAGAGGGCTATGCTCGGAGTTTCTCTGCGTGATAAACTCAGAAATGAGGATATCCGCAGTAGAACCAGAGTGACCGACATAGCCCAACGGATTAGTAAGCTGAAGTGGCAATGGGCCGGCCATATAGCTCGAAGAACCGACAACCGATGGGGAAGAAAGGTTCTCGAGTGGCAGCCTCGTACCGGCAGGCGAAGTGTAGGGCGTCCCCCCACTAGATGGAGTGACGACCTGGTAAGATATGCAGGAAGTCGATAGATGCTGGTGTCTCAGGACCGTGCTTTGTGGCATTCTTTGGGGGAGGCCTATGTTGTTGGCAGTGGACTTGTGAAGGGCTGTAATGATGATGAAATGGCACATCAATAGAGGTGTCTATGGAATGGAAAACGGCAACAACTTTGTAAAACAAAGAAGGTGAGAATAATATAGCTATCTTATTTTGTACCATGTTAAAAGTCATAAGTTATAAAGAGTTCAGCTATAAGAACTTTGTTCTTATTTTAGGACCCTTTTTATGCTAGTAATTACTCTGGAGGCATTACATTTCAATGTCTGTTATAATAGTTGGTGCGTTGTAGCAAACGTCGATTAAACATTTATATATACTATTTAATTCTGTTTTATTTTATGAAAAAAACTTAGGCCCGTATTAATAAACGTTACTCAATGACGAACTCAAGTGCGTAATCATTTGATACGCCCTCATTACGATATCAGCATCTCAAGATCTAATTAATAAACACATAAATACAGTATCTCAAAACGCTGTACTTAGGAATACTGTTCTTTGACTTGCACTCAAGTACACATATATATATATATATATATATATATATACATATATCCATACACATACACATATACATATACATACACACACACATATATACACACATACACACGTATACATATATATACATAGATACATACGTTTAATAGGCTTTTTGTAATAAATAATAATATGTAATAGCATAATAAATATTATGTAAACGAAAAATCAGCTAACGTCTAACCTCTTAACAATACTCCTATTTATTAACTATACCCTTCTGTTCGTTTATTAGGAGATATTTTAAGTGTTTTCTAAACGTGCCTACTGTGTTTAGGTCACGCAGTGGAGGAGGTAAATTATTCCAGCAATGGGAGGCTGCATACTTATAACAACCTCGAAAGGCTGAAGAAGAATGTCGCGGAATACTGAGCCTATTATAAGATGAAGCGCGGCTGAGATACTTGCTATGCTCGCGAGACCAGTCTAACTTACTAAAAAGATACTTTGGGTTTTTTGTCTTTATGACGCCAAAAAGTACACAAGCTAAATGAAGTTTGCGTCTGGCAGCCATTTTAAGAATATTATTGTCGTCAAGAAATGGGCTTACGTGACCTCTTGGCGGTACATCGAAGCAAAACCTCGCACAAGCATTTTGGACCCGTTGAATAAGGTGTGCGGTACGTGACAGTAAACAAGGCCCATAAACCGTATCAGCATAATTAAATTTTGATAGTACTAGGGTGTCCGATAGTCTTTTTCGTAATTCTAAACTTAAGTGTTCACGCATTCTGTACAGGATTTTTAACCTATAAAAACAGTTCTTAACAATGTTATTGATATAATCTTGAAATCTGAGATCAGGGCTAATTATGATTCCTAAATTACGTGCTTTATCGACTCTTTCTAATACCGTGTCTTTTATATACAGTGTTGGGACAAATTTATTTATTTTTTGAATCTGTTGTTTCGTTCCGCAAATTAAAAACTTTGTCTTTGATGGATTCAACACTAAACAGTTTCTCTCTGACCACTTTACTACTTTATCCAAATCCTCGTTGAGTTGATTAACAGCTTCTACAGTACAACTAGGCTTAAAAGACTTATAAATCTGTGTGTCATCTGCAAATAAGTGATATTTACAATATTGGAAACAGTTACTAATGTCTGATGTATATAACGCGAAAAGTACGGGACCCAAAATCGATCCTTGAGGAACACCACGCGTGATCCGCTGCGGAGAAGACACACAATTTTGACCATTTGATTGAAATGTAATTTGCTGTGAACGTCCACTAAGGTAACTGTGAAACCATTTTATAGTCCTGGGGTTAAATCCGTAAAACGACATTTTGGACAAAAGTAAAGGCGTATTTATGGTGTCAAAAGCCCTAGAATAATCTAATAGAACGAGTATAGTCCCCTGACCCGTATCTTGGGCCTCCAATATATTACCTACTACATCAGATAGGGCAGTAGCAGAACTTCGTCCCTTTCTGAAACCCGATTGAAGATCGGGCAGTATAGCATTATTTTCTAGATATGAAATTAATTGTTGATACACAACTTTTTCTAATATTTTAGATATACAGGGTAGCAAACTTATGGGCCGTAAGTCAGTCACGGTAGCAGGATTGGCATTTTTTGGAAGAGGACGTATTAAGGCTAGTTTCCAGATGTCAGGGAATGTACTTGTAGATATCGATAGGTTAATCAACGCGGTGATAGTTTCCAGACTTTGTGGAAGGGTCATTAATAACATATCTAGGTTAATACCATCAACTCCCAGTGCATTAGATTTTAGTTTTTTAATTATATTCAAAATTATATCTTGTGATACCGGTTTCAGCAAAAAAGTTTTAGAAATAAATCTATTAAATTCAAAATATGTAAGATCTGATATAGTTACGTTATAGGAACCTGGTATGTTTGAGAAATGTGAATTAATAATATCAGGATCCGATAAATGTGGCGGAAGGTCGTATTCGTTTTTCGGTGGTAACGAGTACGCCTTCAAATTTGACCATAGCTTCTTTGGATTGCTGATATTATTATTAATGAACACTTTGTAATATGCTTTTTTCTCGTGGTATAGTGCGACATTTACTTGATGTTTTAATTGTTTATAATAATTTTTATGACTGGGCGACTGTGAACATCTATATTTATTGAGTGCTTCATCGCGTAAACTCATCATTAATTTTATGGTTTTGGTTATCCAGGGGCAAGGGCGATCTTTAAGTATAACTGTTTTAATAGGTGAATGCAAGTCAAATAAATTTAGGATGTAGCGATTAAATAAGTGCACCATTTCATTGACATTATCGGTACAACTGATCACATCCCATGGAATTATCTGGAGGTCTCGTTCAAAATAATCAAGTAGGATATCATTTAGGGGGCGATATACTAACGTCCGAGGTAGTATTTTGTCTATTTTAAAATGTAACTCGCATGTAAGAAAGGCATGATTACCTAAGTCAGCTATATGATCGTTTGTGACATTTCGTGTTGGCGCATCAGTACAGATAACATCAATTATAGTTTGGCTAGTTTCGGTAAAATGTGTTGGCTTATCTATTAATTGTTTAATATTAACATAATTTATAAATTCCATAAAACGCTTGGTCTTCACATCTTCTGTGTCAATTAAATTAATATTAAAATCTCCCAAAATCAGTACATAATCGTGCGAAAGTGTGCTAAGGCTGTCAGTAATAGCATCAAGAAATAATTCAACGCTAAGCCATGGTGGGCGGTAAGCCGTGCCTATCACAATTTTTTTTGAGTTGATATGCAGGGCTAGCCACATCTCTTCTACACAATTGTGGTGAGGAGTAGATAATGTTCGGGAGTTGATTCCCTTTTTGACGTAGAAGCCTACACCCCCTCCACGGCCACCGCGCACAGAGTGTGGTCTCGGCACGTGACGTAGGCGGTAGCCAGGTACGAGCGGAGCGCGCCCATCTTCGCCTTCCCGTAGCCAGGTCTCATTTATCGCCATGAGATCAACATCATGTCGACTCATGGCTACGAGGAATTCTTCATGTTTCGTACCCAATGAACCCGCATTAAAGAAACCAACTTTTAATTCTTTAAACTTAATCATTGCTAACTGAAATACCACTGTCGTTGGCCGAATAATAAGATTTATCCATTGTTAACAGATAGTAATGAAGTAATAATGAGTATAAAATACCAAATACGGTTTTCCTAACTTTAACAAATATTATATTATATTGTAAATTTAATCTTATAAATAAATAGTACAACTCAGGATTTACATATAATAAATAAATATTATTAAGACATGATGTATGTTTACTTTGTTCACTAAACTGACAAAACGTTACATATAAATTATATATTGACAAGACATTATATATACATTTTGATAGATTACACTCATCATTATTGAATATTAAAGTTAATTCTTTCCGAATATTAAAATTATTTACGTTTAAAATATAAAAATAAAAATGTATGTGCTTATAAATAAATACAAAATTAAAATTGCGTTTATGTAAGTAGAGTAAAAAACGTAAGGAGCTGTTTGCATGTACCACTAATGACCAGGCAAAATATAGTAAAATAAAATTGCGATTACTCACGGTATGAACACTTTTGTCAGACACACAAATACTAACGAGACAATGAAAATTACACTTAAAGATTTCATGTGTAATGAACACGTACACTGATTTACATAAACCAAAAAAGGCTGAATTAAAACTTAACAATAAACCCTTTGAAAAGCAACATATTATATTAAGTTGATGTATATTAATATGTATACACTTACTGTATGTAATTGTTATTTTGGAGACTAACTTATAAAAGAATATAAATATTGTTTTAACAAACCTAATTAAGCTATCTCTAACATAAGAGGTAGGATAGTAAAAAAGTAATATTAAAAAAAGTAAATTAATAGCTAACGCATGATTAACAAAAAACACGCTGAAGGTCTGCTTCGGACCGAATTCGCGTTACAGGCTTTCCATCTTCCTTTCTCACAAAAATATGTCCACCCTTCGTCCAAGTATAACGCCATTTTGCTTTTTTCGCTGCCTCGCGAGTCTTACCAAACAACTTCCTATTCAAAGGTGTTAACCGCTCATTCACGTAAAACCGACGCGGCTCGCCGGGTAACCCCAGTGACTCAGTGGTTACTGTTCGTCGAACACGCGCGGAACGTAAAAATTCATCTCGCAGCGCTCGCCGGCTCATCCGCACCATAATTCTACGTGGTCCCAAACGAACTTCTTCTTGAGAGCTATTAATGTCGTCAATAGATTTGCGTAATATTCCGACACGCTCGGCATGGACAATTTCACGGTGGTCAATATCAAGGCCTAACTTTCTAGCACATAGTATCACAGTGTTAATGGCTACTTCACCCTTTTGTTCCGGTAGACCTGAGATTTCCAAGTCATTGGCTAACAGGTCCTGATCCCTCTCGCCTAATTGGATCTTTAATTCAGCTATTGTATTCTCAAGACCCATGGACTTACATTTGTGCTCACGTTCTTCCATTCGGTTCTCCAACTTGGTGACCCTAGAGTCAATTTCTTCCAAATTTTTATTACACACGAGCATTGTATCCCTTAACATGGCGAAATTGTCCCTGATCTCCTTCAGCTCATTGCGCATTGCACTGAGCTCATTACGAAACAGGCGTATTTCTAGGCCTATGTCAATGTCTTTTTGGACGGGACTACTATCTCCGACATCCTGACACTTTACCGGTGTATTAGAATTGTCCCCAGCACGAGGAACTTTACTCTTACAAGCTGGGCACATCCAGGAAGTTGATATCTTTACCTTTTCAGATAAGTTAAGGCAGCCTCGATGATATGTGGCATCACATTTACCACAGGTAACGCCATCTGTCGCCGATAGGTAGCGGCCGCATGCTCCACACTTTGCCATATTATTGATATCAATAAAGAATATTAATCTATAAAACTAGTGGCCACCAGATGGCGCAGAAGGGATTATATCAATTGATATCAATATACTAAAAGTTAAAACTTAGTTTTTATAAGTAAATTAATAATAGTCCACTTCGTTAGATACAGTGGTAATTAAATGTTTTTCAAATTATAATAATATATGGAATAAGTTTGTAAGTTCGGACAAATTAATATCTTTGTTACACAAAAACAGGGTACTTTTACACTGATTCTTTCCTTATTTACACTTTTACCATTGATTACTTTTAAATTACACCACACCTATATTCAGTATCTCCAATCTTTGTTAAATTAAGCACATATATCACTTTTGTAGCTTTAATACTTAAATAAATTCAATTAAACTCGATTACTTTAAGAGCACAGTACTACTCGCTGTCAATTCAACTACCATCCCCAATGTAGTACTATTATTGATCGAAGCGTGGCACAGAAGTGTGGTGGTCCAATGCAGCGGGGAAGAGTTTCGGTTATATAACGTCACCCTGTCTTACACCTCTCTGTAGTTGGATAGGTTTCGTACTCTTACTCGTACTCGGATAGTTATAGTAGCCCTACTGTACAAACACTTCAGCACTTCGATGAATACCTCAGCACAAAAAGCATCAAAAAGACAACTTTTAAATAAATATTTGCATTTTACAGGACAATAAATACATAAATATTTCAATAAATATTTTGTTTTTTAAATGATGAAAATGTCTTAATTTTTTTTCTATTTTACTGTATAAATTTTACTCCTTGTCATTAATTATTTTTTCTACTTTACGCTTTTTTATAGCATTAAGTTTATTTCATTAAATTTACGTTTCATATTATATCATTAAACTGTTTTATTTTATCACATATTTATTACCTACATTATTCCGTGTCGATATTTTATCGATAGTTTTTTGTCAAGCACTAGCGTATATGAGTTGAGTGTGTTAACTACCTGCAAGGAGTGGGGAGACTAGCGGCGGCAGTGGTATCGCAAGTAAATTGAAACAAAGGCATTTCTATTCCGCTATATTAGGTGTTCTGTGACTGAGACGCTCTCTTGCGGGATATAAGAAGGGCGTTTTGGGTCGCTTCCGATACGGCATATGAAGCTTAAACAGCTGGTTGCCAGTACCCAAAGGCGGTTTTTAGAGGGTACCACTTAGGTTCCCCGGTAAGCAGTGAGTCCCTCATAACCACGATAGATCGGCTGTCGTGGTATGCGTAATGCATTTTCCGCCTCCCTGCGTAAAGGGTAGCCCTTTTCCAAATTGCTTCGGGCGCAAAAAAAAAGTCTGTGAGGTGTTCATTTCTGAAGCGGCACTCGAAGACAACAAGAGAAGAAACCTCAAGAGAAGAAGCATCAAGAGAAATCAAGAGATACTCCATTGAAGATAGAAGAGTGAAGACTCCCCTCTCTGTATATAGTTTATTAGTGCCGCATTTGTAAATAGTTGAATACAGTATAGTTCTACAGTACCATATTTTCTTTGAGCAGTCCCCTAGCGTGGTAATCAACCAGTTTTATACATTAAATTCATACAGTCCACTACAATCCCTTATATTCTTGGTCCATCGCCGCCGGATAGAAGCCAGAAGAAAGAAGATAATTACAGAAGAAAGAAGATAATTATAGAAGAAAGAAGATCATTATAGAAGATCTTCAAGGAAGAAAGAAGTACGTCGACGAAGAGAGAAGATCGTCGGTACTAATTCCTTCCCCGTTTCTTATTACGTCTACGTCATATATGTCTATTGTCTGTTTCCAGACAATTTTCTTGTTTCTTAATCGCGTTTACGCGTTCAGGTGGTTGCTCCCTAACGGTACCAAACTGTGACCATCTGGTAACGCCCTTGCGGCGGGAACGGCGTCCAATACGTGCGTCTTTTTGAAGACGATCGGAGGTCGCAACGTGGGACATCATCATGCGGAAGACAAGAAGCCAGAAGACACGGAACGACGACGAAACGCCGATAGGAATGCGGATATTCGAGGAAGCACCCGCGTCCCCGTCCGATTATCTCGCGTTGGCACAAGCGCCCTCCGCCGCGCCGCAGCCCCCGCCCGCGCCCGCAACTATACATGCGCCCGCGCCCGCTCCGCCGCGCCCCGCTATGTCCGTGTCCACAACCGATCGCTTGGGAGAGGTAAGCACATCCGCGCCGCGTACAGAGACGCTCGCCGCGATTATAGAAGATCTTCCGATTACAGAGACTAGTTCGATAGTGCGTACCGTCGCGCCTGTAGCAGACGTTGTACATAGGCCCGCGCCCCACGCCCCGTCGGTCCGTTCAGCCCGGTCGACAGCTAGCGCAATAGCAAAGTTAAAACAAATCGAGTACAATACCGCGGAGGAACTAGCTGCAATTAGAAGGAAGCAATTGCAAATCGAAGAAGATCTCATCAAGAAGAAATACGCTAGGAACGTCGCTCAACTGCAAGAAGAAACGGATAGGGATAGTTTAAACGAAGACGATTTAGGGGAAAATTTCGTTCTCTAACCGCCTATCAACGTGTTCCCTACACGTTGATAGGCGGTTAGAGAACGTGGAGACTGTGCGGTTACGACCACGCTGAAGATGCCCAGGGGAGGTCGGTTGCGAATGATGTTCAACCGCGACGCGTAGATATGATACAGAGGGACAATGGAGTCGCCGTAGAAATGAAGCAGGTGGATCGCCGTGTACGGATTACGTCGCCGTGTAAGGATGTAGGTGCACGTAGATCGCCATCGCCACATCGCCACGCGGATCGTAGATTACCGTCGCCGTGTAATGATGTAGGTATAGATAGATCGCCACATCGCCACGCGGATCGTAGATTACCGTCGCCGTGTTATAGGGATGTAGGTGTACATAGGTCGCCAGCGCCACAGCGTAGGCTAGAAGGTAATAGGGATAGAGATAGGTCGCTCACCCTGCGAGGGAAAGATAGGGGTATAGATCGACTAGCGGAAGCCGGCATGATAAGACTTAGACCAGCCGCCGCGAAGCAGACACAGGAGTTGCCTATTTTCAACGGCTCGGCCGCGAAATGGTTATCGTTTAAAGCCGCGATGAGAGAGTCCACGCGTCTGTATGGATTCACCAACACGGAAAATATGGCAAGGTTAAGGAACTGTTTACGTGGTGAGGCTAGGGAGGTAGTATCGGCGCTGCTGTTTACCGCGAAGGATCTAGCAGACATTATGCGGACACTGGAGCAGTGTTTCGGCCGCCCGGAAGTAATTATTGATCGTGCGTTAGATGACTTGAAACGCCTTCCGCGCCCGGGTCAAACCGCCCAGGAGTTAAATTCGTTCGCTATTAAGTTGCAAAATATAGTATGTATTATGCAGAACGTCGACGGCAAAGGATATTTACAAAATCCGATGCTAACTAGGGAGGTTGCGAGTAAGCTTAGCCCTCACTTACGGTCGCGTTGGTGCGATTATGCGGAGCACTACGGAAGTGCGGACGAACCGAACATTGTCACACTATCCCGGTTTATGATGAGAGAGGCTGATCGTGCGTTAAGTCACGCCTATAGGGTCAGTAACGCCGACCAAGGAATCGCCCGTAAGACGAGAAGCGCCGCCGTCGAAAAGGATAGTGTTGACACGCCGCGTAGAGGATAGAGCCCGCGACGTAAAGACGTTCACCGCCCAGGAGGACACCGGTAGTGCCTCGTGTATGTGTTGTGGGGGTGAACACCCTATCGCCAAATTTAGGAAGCTGGCGCAGATGGGTTTGGACGACCGGTGGAAGTGGGTAAGAGAAGATGGGGTGTGCTTTAGGTGCTTAAACAGTAAACACCGACGCATACGTTGTAAAGCTAGGAAGTGCGGCGCCGACGGCTGCAACGCCCCCCACCACGCTCTCCTTCACGCCCGCAAGGCCCGCACGCCTGAAGCGTCGGTAAAATCGGATGAAACCGTGCTCGTCGCGTCGAATGTTAATAGTAGTGCGTCTGTATTATTGAAAGTGTGCCCCATAACCGTGCGCGGACCGCGCGGCAAGGAAGTTGATACGTATGCGCTACTTGACGAAGACTCTACCATATCGTTGATCGACGACTTAGCTCGCGAGTTAGGAGCAGAAGGACCGGTAAAGCCGCTCAATATTAGAAGCGTAAGTAATAGTCAACGCGAGGCCAATAGTAGGTTAGTAAATATAGGGATACGTGGCAAGACGCGCAGTGAGATGTATAATGTAAGCGCGCGAACAATAGCAGATTTAAAGATAGGCTCGCAGTCTGTGAGTAGGGAGTGCTTACGGTTGAAGCACTTACGCGACTTACCGAGTTCAGTATGTTACGACGACGCGAAGCCGAGATTATTATTAGGCGCCGACAATTGGCATTTAATAATCACCCGTAATTTGAGAATAGGACGTCGAAGGCAGCCCATAGCTGCACGTACGTTACTAGGGTGGGTAATTCAGGGAACCGTGCCGCGGTTAACGTATCGGGAAGACGGCGAGACCGTAATACACGTAGCAAGCATTGCACCGCTGAAGGGACTGTAGCACCGCCCAAATTTAGACGGAATCAAAAGCTTTCTCATAGTCCACATACGCAAGGCAAAGTGGCAGATTGTACTCTTTGGTCTTCTGTACCATTTGCCGAAGGATATGTATGTTTATGGTACCAAAGCCGTTTCGGAAACCGGCTTTTTTATATAGGATAGGGTGACTAACCAGCACACAGTCCACCTGATGGTAAGTGGCTACTGTGACCCATAGACATCTACATCTATCACCAATAAGATGCAGATGCGTTGCCACCCGTGAGGACTAAGATGGAATGCCTTTTTGCCAGTAATAAGGGTCTCCGGTTCTCTACACTCACCATACGAAACACAGCAGTGTTAAGCTGCTATTTTACGCTGGTTTTCTGTGAGAGCGTGGTCCTTCCCCGGTCGAACCGACCCATTCGTGCTACAATTATACTACTAATATAGCCGCAGCATGGCTCTACCACGTGAAAAAGTGGTAGAGCCATGCTGCGGGCTTGTTCGGGAGGCTGGAAGTCGTCAAGTCTGCGTGCGAGACGATTCGTAATGACTCTCAAAAACAGCACGTAGACGCGGCTCAGAAGGGAAATCGGTCTGTAGTTCTTCAAAAGGGCGTTGTCAACTTTCTTGATGAACAAGACCACCGCACTTATGCTCCACGTATCTGGTGTAGCCCCATCGTGGAGGATGGAATTAAAGAGCTGCTGAAGCACTTCAAGTACCGGTTTTCCACCCACCTTCAGAAGCTCCACTGTAATTCCATCCTCGCTTGGGGCCTTGCTATTTTTAAGGTGCTGGAGAGCCATTCTAATCGCACTCAGGCTGGCGTCCGGGATATCATTGGAATAGTGTCGGATAAGACTTGCTCTTGGATCGTTACTTACACTCGTGTGTGGCTCCAACGACCTACAGCTGGCTATAGAACCTCTCAATCTCACTCAAAATCTTAGGTGTCTCGGAAACGATGCTGCCACACTCGCTTTTCAGCTTTGACAATTGGCTCTTTCTGGTAGTCAGATCTCTGGCAAAGACTGGCGGCGATCGAAAGACTTTTTTAAATTTTTTTATTTAATTTCAGTAAAGTTACAAAAACAACAAATTCAATTAAAATGTAAAGTTACAAAAGAGGTTAAGTTATGCGTGTCAGACTGTAAGATAGTTTCATTGTCTCCATGGCGATTCTTTCCGCAGCGCAAACATTCCTCATTTGCCCATTGTTCTGTGTAACTGCTATGTCAGCCCGATTTCTGGGTTACGACACGTTAACTAGGGACGTCCTCAGTTTGCCTTAGGAGTAAATCGCCACTGGCCTCCCCCACAGAATTATGCTTGTGCTTCCTGCATACCTTACTCATTCGTTACTCAGTCAAGTGGGAGGCCACCTTACACTTCGCTTTTCATTAAGAGGCTACTACTAGAGAACTTTTCCTCCCCTTCGGTTGCTGGTTCTTCGAACTATGTCGCAGAGCGACCTTGAATTTATTCATAGAATCAGCGGTGGAGGACCACGTCTCAGATCCATGTGTCTGGCAACAAACACTCGTTCATCACGTAGAAAATATTCGAGCATTGGGTATCATTTATGGTAGATCAATCAAAAAATTATCACTTGTTATCATTTAATTTAAATATGTAACTTATCAAAAATGCCAATGTAACTTTCCTAAAATACCCATGTAACTTTTCAAAAATGCCAATGTAATTTTCAAACAAGCCATGCTGGCAGCACTGGTTGTCCATTATCGATGTCATTGAGTTTTTGCGGGAACTTGATCAGCGGCGTTTTGCTGCTCCTGTATTATTGTTTAAATAATGGTTTGAAGTGGACTTTGATATGTAAAAGTGGTGCGATTTTGTGTATTAATTGTCTACGCATGTGAACTATTAGTGGAAACAGTGAAACAAGTGCTCTGATGGTGATGGATTCTCAAGATAAGCTGTTTGTTTGTATAGGCGCCTTGAGATACCATCGCCAACTATCAGCTGTCTGCTGGCTCAAGTTGCCGTCAAAATCTCTCAAGGGCTGCACAATGTGACGCATCAACATATTGTGAAGCAGTGAACTATGAAGGATAATTATTTATAATAAACCGAATAAAAATACTCAAGACTTGGCCTAAAGGTCTAGATACCAGGCCATAAACTCCTATAAAAAAAAATATCGATGTCATTTGTTGACAATTGACTTTGACATTTGTCAGTTTGTCGATCGTCACTGGTCGGGTTTGTCATTTTGTTTCTGAAAATAGGAAAATTATTATCGACTTGCTTGGCTTTGCAATTCAAGACTTATTTGTTCTGTTTGTTAAAATGGCGCAGTCTGATTCTGTAAACGATGCTAATGTATTGGAAAATATTACAGAAATCTTGGATGGGCTCTCGGTGAGTTACTTTAATAAGTAAACCATTTCATTATATTGCAAATATTTGGTATTATTTGCTTACAACTTAGTGGAACTAAGCACCTCGCGATTATGCGGCATTTCTCTTGTGTTTTAGGCTAAGTATCAGTATGTATATAATTTAAAATAAGTAAGTTAATAGATACTGTTAAAATGTGTGTTTGAAATGTTTCATATATTGCAAACCGTAGGAGAGGGCTGGTACGTTGTCTCGGCGCGAGGTGTAAACGAGTTGTATATGTTTAATATTTTAAATATTACTTAATGGATAACAGAGGTTAGCTCTGATTGTTGACTCATGTGAATTAGATTTAAGTTCAATGGTATGTAACCTACAAACGAGTTGAAGCCTCAAACTTTTATGAGGGATAAATCTTGTTTTAATACTCAATACTTAATTTTTTGATCTTAAAAATACTGCACTACTAATAAGCACTTGTTGTGCCCAACACATTTACTTGGAGAATGGAGGTAATATTGAAATAACTATTATTATTTTTAATTATAATTATAAATATTTGTATGCTAATAAGACAGATGATTATTTTAAAATTTTTTGTCTGTCTGTCTGACTGACTATCTTTCTTCTTCTATTAAAACTTCACGAACAGTTGTAGGGCAATGTCAGAAGTGATCTGAGTTAAAATCCTAGTGTGGTGGTAAAGTTTTATAAAACAGAAAAAAAAGAAATAAACGGCTCCCAGTCTCCAGTGACTCCGCTATTCCTGGCTAAGGTAGCTACCATAGTAACGGTCGGGCATGGGGTGGCTAAGAATCTCCAATGGAGGTTCGGTTGTCACATAAGACAACTAGACTTGGCAACATTTTTTTTTTATAGGATAAGGGTGACTAACGAGCACACAGTCCACCTGATGGTAAGTGGCTGCTGCAGCCCATAGACATCTACATCTATCCTCTATTACAAATCAAAATGTAGATGCGTTGTCACCCGTGATGACTAAGATGGAATGCCTCATTTCCTGAAGAAAAGATCCTGGAACTGGAAGAAGAGATAGACAAGTTGAGCTGAGATATTATAGGATTATCTGAGGTCCGAAGAGAGGGGGAGGACACAATAATCTCCGAATCCCATAAGTTGTTCTATCACCGGGTGGGTGGCCATCAGTCGAAAGGAGGTGTTGAATTTATCACCCACAAGTGTTTCATTAACAACATAGTAAATGGTTTGAGTGTGGCTACGATAGTTGTGTACCTTATACTCAGAATCACCAAACAGTATTTCTTGAAGGTCATTTTTTATTTCTTGAAGGTTGTTTCTTTTGGTTCTTAATTCAAGGATAAATGTAGATTTCTATGGGTCACAGCAACCACTTACCATCAGATGGATATTGTGCTCCTTCTTTATAGAATAAGGGTGACCCTTATTCTATAAAAAAAAAGGTTTATGAATCAACCTCGGCACATCCCGATAAGAAGGTGGAGGAAATGTATGAGGATATCTCTAAAGCCATGTGTTCCTGCAAAACCCACTATACGGTGTTAATGTGAGACTTCAACACAAAACTAGGCACTAGAAAGAACAGTGAGCTGAAGATAGGGAAATTTGGAATAGGGCAACGTAACCCAAGGGGCCAGCAGCGGGCCGACTTCATGGAGAAACTAGGGACTCTTTATGATGAACTCTTTCTTCCAGAAGCAACCCCACAGGAAGGGGACCTGGTCAAGCCCCGACGGTTCGACAAAAAATTGACATCGACTTCATTATAATGACTAGACGGCAACTGTTCGGTGATGTCTCAGTGATCGCGAAGGTGAAAACTGGTAGTGATCACCGAATGTTTAGAGGCACACTGCACCTAAACGTTAAGTTGGAGAGGTCTCGTCTAATGAAGTCGACGCTCCGTCCCCTCGTGCACTAATCCAAAGTCCTGAAACCTTTTAGCTCGAGTTACAAAACCGTTTTCAGTGCCTAGAAGATTGCAATGCAGTGGACAATATGAATGAGAAGCTCATGGAAACTGTCCATGTGGTCGGAGCTAAGTTCTGCAAGACCCGTCGCAGAAGGCCACAAAAACTGTCCAATCACACTCTTAATCTCATGGCTATTAGACGAGAAATGAAACTACAGTCTTCAGCAGATTTGACAGCAACTAAATAAACCTCTAAATGCATGCGGCGGGACTTACGCAACTTTAATACTACTAGTATTGAAGAAGCGACTGAGCGGAACCAGAGCTCCAAAATCTTTTTCAGAGATCTGTCTGCCAGAAACTGCCAACTGTCGAAGCTGTAGACCGAATGTGGCAGCATCTTTCCAGGTCACCTGAGGTTTTGAGTGAGTGACAGGTTCTATGGGCAGCTGCACATGTCATCGTTGGAGCCACACGTAAGTATGAGTAACAGTTCAAGAGCAAGTCATAGTGTGGGACTGTTCTGATGATATCCCGGACCACCCAGTTTGAGTGCGATTAGAATGGCTTTCCAGCACTTTGAAAGTAGCAATTCCCCAGCTGAGGATGGAATTTCAGCAGAGCTTCTGAAAGCAGGTGGAAAACCATTACTTGAAGTGTTTCAGAAGCTCTTTGATTCTGTCTTCCATGGTGGCACTACTCCGGAGGCATGGAGCAGAAGTGCAGTGCTCTCTTGAAGGACTACAGACCGATTACTGATTTCGAGAGTGGTAACGAATAGTCTTGCACGCAGATTCGACTACTTTCAGTCTCCATAATAAGCCGGTTTCTGAAAAGGCTTTAGCACCATAGACCACATACATACCCTTCGGCAAATAGTACAGAAGACCGAGGAGTACAATTTGCTACTATGTCTAGCATATGTGAACCTTCAGAAAGTATTTTTTCTGTCGAAATTTTGGCGGTGCTGCAGTCCCTTCGGCGGTGCAAAGTTAACTGTCGGCATATCGAAGTGCTGAAGTGATTGTACAGTAGGGCTACGATGGCTATCCGAGTACAGAATTAGAATACGAAACCCATCCAACATCAGAAAGGTGTAAGAGACAAGGTGACGTTATATCCCTAAAACTTTTCACACTGCATTGAAAGATGTTTTCAAGCTACTGGACTGGAAAGGATATGGTATTAACGTCAATGTCGAGTATGTTACTTATCTTCGATTTGCCGACCATATACTCCTTAGGGCAGAATCGCTGGAGGACCCAAGCACTATGCTCAATGACCTAAATATAGTGTCTTCCAACTGATTAATTTATGTAAAATTTCAATTATTTGGGTGAAATTGTGTCTTGGAAAGCAACCCCCCTGTGATAGGATTAAATATTTGAGGGTTTCAACTCAACATTCTGTTGTTGATATTAGTTGATAGGTGCATTCATACTTCTTAACAAAGTTAACACAAGTCATAGTTATTTTAATTATAATTCAGTCTTCCACTTATTTTTAACCAAAAGCCAAAAGAAAAAAAAGGAGGACATCCATTGTTTCAGAACATTTTTCTAGTTGAACCGAATTTGATGATTCTTTTTTTTAATTTGGAATCTGGTGCTTCTTATGTGGTCCCATATAAATTTTATCAATATCTACCAGTAGTTTTTGAGTTATACTTAATAATGCGTATTTAATAGACTTCGACTAGAGTGCGTATTTAATAGAAGTCGGTTGTACAAAATTTTTTATTTTACTACTTGTTAACTATGAAAAAAATTAACACAGATAATTTTATATAGCCAGCCACAATTAGCTGAACCTAGTTGTATCCGGCTAAATCCTAATAGCTAGATAAATGAAATATTATTATTACCATTAGATTCTTCATAAAGATATATGTCACAATGATATAGAAAGGACAATTATTGATATGATTTTACACTTTACACCCCCAAGCAAAAAGTGTCAGTAATCGTAAAACTTAAATTTTACAGGAAAAATTATTTACTGTTTTTGTGGCATAACTCAGGAACGCGTTCCTATATTAAAGCGGTTGATATATCAAATGAAAGTTAATTTTTTATTGAATCTAATCTTAAAGTTGACATCAAGTTAAATAATTTTGAATGCAAGCAGTATGGGAATATAGAAATTACTGAAAATGCGTTCACAGTGTGTTTCAGTATTATTAACTTAAGATATTATTGTGGTAAATTTTTCAAAAGTGATGTTATAGTAACTTTATACTACTGACTTATTGGACCATTTTTTATTTTAAAAGGAAAAATGTATTGTACTATAGCATATTTATTGCTGTACTTTAAAATAGATTGTACAAATGCAAAGACATAAACCCTGTTTTTGCCGTAAAAATCAATATTATATTTTCTAAGTACGTCATACTTTTTGCAAGATATTAAAGTGTAATGTCAAGTTTTATGAAAAAAAATATAAAAACAATAAATATAATCATATTAATTTATTTTATATTATCAAAATCACACAAAGTCACCATAGTAGGCGTAAAATATTTAAATTTTAATAAATATCACAAATTGTTATGAGATCAAACAAGTGGTAAAATTAAACATTTTGTACAACTGATTTCAATATAAATTATTAAGGATAACTCAAAAACTATTGGTCAGATCTTGATCTTTACATGGGACCACATGAGAAGCACCAGCTTTCAAATAAAAAAGAATCATCGAAATCGGTTTACCTACAAAAAAGTTATGAGGTAACACACAAAAAAACTTATATCTGAAAAGCTATCAGTTTCCGTGTCAACCCCTTTTTAAGGGAATTTTGCCCTCCATGCCCTTGCCCTAATTCTTCTACTATGCATTTCACACAGCAGGATACTAAAAACGAACTAAGGCTATAATATATATGTACCAGCTTTTCAGGACGGCAAAATTCAAACATTTGTTTTTTATTGTTAGACTTTTTAAAGTTATTTTTTTCGTTAACCACTTACAGAAAGAGGTTCAAGAATTGTATGCATTCAGAGACCTATATTTTGAAAACAATTCACTCGAACTAGCAGCAGAGAAGAATAAATATGTTGAAGAGAAAAAGAATTTGCTAGTTGAGAAATTTGAATCTATAGATGGTAAGGAAATGTTTTACATATCTCAAGGCGACTAATTTTTTTTTTACTAAGGCTAATAAATATTAGTTGTAGTAGTAATAAGTATTTGAGTAATATTTTAAATAAAATAGTGGCCTTTAGCGCCAAAGCAAAAAGTATCACCTTCACGCTGCAGCTTGGGATTTGCCTCAAGTGTTACGTTTGCCAAAATAATTAATGATCGCAGTACTCTACAGCAATCTCGCGTCTTTGATGCTTTTGTCTGTTGTGGGTCTAAATGTTTTACGTCTGGCTTAAATTTGATGGTGGCGGATGGTGGTACTATCCGTTTGACGGCTCCTTGGTGCGCAGTGGCTTAGCAATGATTTGCAGCGCTGAGGGCCGCAGGGACGCCAGGGTTCAAATCCTGCATGAACAAGTAGTGTTTGTATACCTACAAATTGTTCCGGGACGGGATGTTTGTCCTTGTGAAATTTATGTATGTTAACTGATGGAGAAATAAATTCCGACTGCGCAACCTCCAAAACCAGGTGAAACAGCGCGTGAAAGAGTTTAGATTGCGTCCCTGGACGGTTCTCGCCGCCCAGAAAACGAACGATTTGTTCGGATGGCCGTTAGATAACTCATCCATGTTATGTTAATGTGATCACTGAACTGAACACAATATTATCCCACTCCCCCAAAATTATCGATTTTAGTGCAGCGTCGCGTCCGCAACGTTGCACTAAAATAAATAATCTCCCCCACTCCTTTTTAAATCTCTTTTAGAGCTCTGAGTTCTATAAAGCTGAAAGAGTCGCATAGGCTAACAGCATTAACATCACAGAAACTAGACTAAATTGATAGAGAAAATCCTAGTGTGCAGGTAAAGTTAAAAAAAAATATACTTAGTAGCATCTTACGACACCCACGAGACAAAATGGGTGATGGATTCCTTCATCATTCCTTATATACCTACTTTTTGTATAAATTTTAAAACTACTCTGTGAATTAATGTGCATACAATTTTAAATAAAAAAATTGTTTTAGTTGATACCCAAGTTCCTTTTTCACTCCGAGCACAGTTCCTCCTTTTAAAAGGTCGATGCTATAACATCAGTACTACATACGACGCAAGGGCATCCCAATGTCTTAGCAAAGCAGTAAAATTAAACCCTCACCTTGTTGATGCTTGGAATGAATTAGGCGAGTGCTACTGGAAAAATATGAATGTTAAAGATGCGAAGGCTAGCTTTGAAGGTGCCCTGAAACATGTAAGTGGGTATAATGTGTTTTTTAGTAAAGTGCAATGATAAACAAGCTGACATTCAACGTAAGTAGTGTTGACCAAATACAAGAACAAGACGAGACTTAGCAAGTCTTGGTCTTGGTCTTGCGCCAATACACCTGGTCTTGGTCTTGGACTTGGTATTGCGCTCCCAGTCTTGGTCTTGGTCTTGCAGCAAGAGTCTCGCAAGTCTCGCAATTACCTATTAGCCTATTACTATTTATTAAACGTTACTTTAGACCTTAGAACAATTTAACAGAGTAGATACATATTGAGCTTGAATTAACATAGCCATAGTAAAGACCAACCATATTAATAAATGTCTAAACATTTAATGAGAAATTCGAAAAATCAACTGACACCGGGTGGGGTTTGAACCCACGACCTAAGCGATCCGTGCCGATGCTCTAACCAACTGAGCTATCTACCGTGTTCCACGGCCACGGGCGTCAGTTTCTTAATAAACGTTTACATTTAATAAGCTTGTGCTAAAACATGGTTAAACATAGGTACAAATAAAAACAAATTAATGGCAATAACTACACTGTATTTTAAATAACATTATCTCTCTAGAAAGAGATTGATGGACCCTCACCATATATGAAATGGAATAAGAGAGTTATACAATATACCATTTATTTAAATAAAAAATAAAATACGATGCAAATTAAATTACTTCACAGTATGTACACAACAGCTTTGACATGATGATGAATGATATATTTATTTTTTTAACAAAGCATTTATACAAAGTAACCATCTGGCTGACTCATCACTTAACCTATTTCTATGTTTTCTAATTACTAATGATGCTTTAGAAAATAATCTCTCAGCAGGTACTGAAGTTGCAGGTAATTAAAAGAAAATCACGAGCCATCTTCGATAAAATCGGATATTTTGTCTCATGCGTCCTCCAACAGTCTAAAATGTCTTCCGAGATGACGGCTCTGGATTTACTTAGGTACCCCTCCAACTCCTTAATAACTAAGCCTTGAAGACAAGATCCAGATCCATTTTTACACATTTCAAGTGTTTTAAAAGTGCTATGGTGTCAACCATATTTATCAAATGTGTGACGACATATTCGAGCACTTTGTGTTTTAAAAACACACACTTGCAAAAGTCGAGATTTGCAGTGAACTTACTGAACATGTTTATCTTTTAGGTAATAATAATAACAATAATAGTAAGTAATTATTATAAATCCATATAGTTAATTTTATAATAATTACTTACTAGAATAAATTATTATGATACCTACCTATTATCTAATTACAAGATTTCTTGCGAGATCAGGATAATGTATTCGTGTCCATTCTGAGCATCCGGAAACTTATTTTATTCTTTGAAACATGTACTCTGTGGCGGCAATCAAACAGTGTCAAATGTAGTGCGTGTGGCGCAGCGGCGACGATTGTATGCGATATCAATAGTAGCCGCCGGCACGTGTATCTTGACCTTGTACTTTCGAATAGCT
Source organism: Parnassius mnemosyne (assembly GCA_963668995.1). Taxonomy (NCBI): domain Eukaryota; kingdom Metazoa; phylum Arthropoda; class Insecta; order Lepidoptera; family Papilionidae; genus Parnassius; species Parnassius mnemosyne. Next base: position 17,033,142 of record CAVLGL010000083.1, read on the forward strand.
GCACAATTTCTTTGACAGGTCAGTATCCGACCTTTGATGACGCCGACAACAAGACGCCGCGCACCATCAAAGTGCCGATGGTCAAAACTAGGGATGCACTCTTTTTTCTTTTAATGGATATTTTCATTCGCTATGTATATTTATGGTATTGTTCGTAATGCGCATAAGTCCAATTTTCCATTTTTTTTTTTTCATTATATTTTTTGCGTCTCATAGAGTAGAGAGTAGACCCGAACTCCTATACTCCCTGAAACGACACTTAGTCCTAACTGCAAGACGCAAGAGTCTCGCAAGCTAAGTCTTGTTCTTGCGCAAATCTTGCACGGTCAGTCTTGGTCTTGGTCTTGCTAAAAAGAGGCGCTCTTGTTCTTGGTCTTGGTCTTGCAAAAATGCAAGAACAAGACCAAGACTGCAAGACCAAGACCGATTTTGGGCAACACTACACGTAAGGGTATGTGGCTATTGCAGCCGATTGACGTCAACTTTACTTCAAATTAATAATTATACTTTCAAATATAATATATATTTTATTAATATTAAAAACAAGTTAATTATATGGGCTCCTTTTTCTTACATTTGATTATATTATCGTAAATATTACAAATCTAATACATAAAAATTAATTTTTGTCTGTTCGTATGCGCTGCCATACCGTTCATCAGATTGCGGTAAAACTTTGTCAACTTATTGCTGGCACTTGCGTGAAGGTTATAGGCATAGTACAATTAACTTCCAGTCGGTGGCGTGTGTATCGCAACAACAAATTTATTTGAAAGTTATATATAATTGAACTTCAGTGAATGTATTATCATTCCTAATTAAACAATACAATTCCAAATTTAAGACGATAGGTAGATTGAAATATTCAATCTCAGATTTTTAAACATAAACTTTTTTTGGTTTTTGTATTTTAATATTATTTGTATGCAATATTAGGAACGAAACCGTCTTTCACTACGTTGTCTTTCAATCATTCTTCGACAAGAAAGTAGTGGCAAAAAGCGCAGTGAAGCAGTTTCCCTGATCCTGAAAAGTGTTGAATTAGCCAAGGAGGCAGTTTCGCAGGATATTAAAGATGGTGTTTCATGGGCAGTATTGGGCAATGCATATCTTTGCCAATTCTTCACAGTAGCGCAAGATCCAGCTACCTTGAAGTTGTGCTTGAGTGCATACAAGCAAGCATGGTTGGATCCAGTAGCTAAAGGACAACCTGATTTGTATTACAATAAAGGAATTGTAAGTACATATTTATAGTCTAGTAGAACCTTTTTCATATTATTTATTTATAAATTATAAATGGACATACACTTGTATTTAACTTTTAATAATACAAATAAATTATAACAAATTATAGTGGTAATAATTATTTATTTATTTAGGTACACAAAACAGTATAACATCAAAACATGAACAACGTGAACAGAATAAGTGCGAAGTTACGATCTGTATAGTATTCCAAAACATGGACCTAGAAAATAGGGCGGACAGTCTCGCTAAAAAACAATTGAATCACCGCAATGGCGGCCGCGTAACTACCTAGTCAGGTCATAAATTCTGTCACATGTTTAATATAAAATAATTGAAACAAGTTTATTCATTATGTAACCATTTATATACCAAAATGAACTTAACAAAACACAGATTCTTATGACACTAAAGTTTATTCAAAATGACCTCCGTGATTTTGAATACAGGCCTTCAATCTGCACGGCCAGTCGTCTATCGCAGCACAAACGAGGTCCATGTCAATATCGGCGGCTGCCGTAATCAAGGATGTCTTGAGTGACTCCGAATTGGGATGAGGCTTTGAGCACGCCTTTTCCTCCAAGTGTTGCCATATCTTGTAATCTAACGGATTCAAATCTGGACTGGAGGAGGGCCAGTCTTCGTGCCGGATGAAGTCGATTTCACGCGCCGCCAGCCAGTCTTGTGTGCTCTTCGCTCTTTGAGCTGGCGCCGAATCTTGTTGGAATACCCAATGCCTGTTATTGAACATGGTATGAGAAACAGGTTCCACAAGGTTCGTCAGGACTGTATTTTGATACACAACTGCATTCGTTTTTACACCTTTCTCACAAAAATGTACCTCTGTTAAGCCCCAATAAGAAACTCCCAACCATACCATGAGCGAGGATGGAAAATGACCTCGTTGGACACGCTGAATACGGTTGCTCGCTTCTTCACTACTGTGTGCGTACACCTTATCATTTTGTTTGTTGTAGCTCTCTTCTACGGTAAAAATTTTTTCATCCGAAAAAAGAATTTCCCGATATTTTTTTCCCACGTACCGCTTCAACAAAGCGCGGCATCTCGTCAGTCTCAGGTCCATTAGACGAGCATTCAAACGATGTCCTGTTTTTCTTCGATATGCCCGAATCCCTAAGTCTTCATTTAACACCCTTTTCACCGTGGTTCTGCTTAACCCCATCTGAAGGGCCAACAGTTTCTGCTTACGTTTGGGATTTCTTTGAATTCGCGCCTTCACAGCTTTTATCACTGCTGGAGTCCTAACAGACCGAGGGCGACCACTTCTTGACCTGTCATCTACACTAGAGTCTTTATTGTATCGTTTGATGGTACGATAAACGAATCTTTTGGTTATATTCAAATTTTTCAGTATGTCAAAAATTTGAATTGGCGCGTAACCGCAACGATGCAACGCAATAACTACAACACGGTCTTCTTTAAGCGTCCACTCCATATTTAAAAATGAGTAAAATTCTAAAAAGTATACAGTTTTATTTTCATGAACAATTCGAAATTCGAATTCAATAAACTTTTTTGTGGCCAGCATTCTAAAAGAAAAGTTTTTACTGTGTGACAATACTTATGACCTGACTAGGTATATATGACCGTGTAGAGGGTTGCCAGATGGAGGAAAATTACCCATTTTTAAAGCAAAATAATTCAATTAAGTTTAAGACATTTGTCACCGTCCTCGGAATCAGGACTTTAAGTTTAATAAAACAAAATTGAAATAAAATACATTGAATATAAACATATTTACATTTGTTAATTTACATTTTTCAACGGTTTTTTAGATTCCCTTTTGTTGGGTTCATTTTTTATAACATTGTCTTTTACTGTCTTATTTATATTGTCTGAATTAACCTCTCAGACCTTGACATTTTATTGGACATACTTAGTTAGAACTATGGTCAAGCCAAAGAGTATAGTAGGTCAGGCCAGACGATTTTTTAAAAAAATGGTAAAAATAACTTAGAGTCATTACTATGTTCATATCCAAAAATAAAAAATTATCAACAATTAAAATATCGAATTATTTATATGAAGGTCAAGTGAGCGCTAGAGTGACGACGATTGCAAGACGATTTGTCGATAAATGAAATGTTTCGAGAAATTATCAATTACTGTGTAGTGGCGGTGTATGAATATTCATACTATTCCGTGGGTTTCGTAAGAGGCGACTGATCCACTGTTCAATACAACAAGGTACGTGTACCGTGGAACAGAACGTGGCAACTATGACAAGTATACCCTCTATGAGGAATATAGTGGAGGCCTATGTTCATTGGGGGTTTTTATAGGATGTAACGGTCCATCACCAGCAGTGGAATGAAACTGTAAGGAGAGGGAGGGATTAATTTTATTATTTAAAAAAATATTTTTGTGTTTTTTTTTTATAGAAGAGGGGGCAAACGAGCATGCGGCTCACCTGATGGTAAGTGACTACCGCCGCCCATGAACAACCGCAACACCAGGGGAATTGCAGATGCGTTGCCGGCCGTTTAGAAAGGTGTAAGCTCTTTTCTTGAAGGTCCCTAAGTCGTATCGGTCCGGAAAATCCGGACTTTGTGGGATATGAAAATTTGTGTTTATTACATGATTTATTGTGATAACTCACACTTTTTATTTACTTTTCAGTTAATTCTGGCTATTAAATATAGTGATACGTGAACGACACAGTATTTGAAATGGCAATTTTATAAAATATATGAAATTGTTACGAAGCAAAATATAAGGAATTAAATTTTAAAACAGTGTAATTACTTACCATTTGTATAAAAACTAACAAAAAACTTTCTATTGTACCCACTTAATTTTTTGTAAAATTTCGAGTTGCCTCTTACACTCACGCGGCGAAGGATATAAGACTAAAGTATGTGACGTAAACGCGACGCGAGGCGGAAACTCGTCATTTGAAGTAAATTCTGTTAATTTAAAGAAGCGTAATTTAATAACGAAACTAATTCTAATAAAATTTTAGTTTTATAGTTCATCTAAATAACATTTAAAAAATAATTGTTATGAGCACAATAACTATGGTTCTGACTAAACGTAGTGATCATATACTCTTTGGTTCTGAGGGGTCCTTTCTAAATATTACCATACTCTTTGGAGCGTTCTACAAAGTTGACCTTGGATTGCCTCATGTGTACTTCAAAGGCTTGACAGATTAAGGAACATTTCAAAGTGAACAAAAAGATACTAATCTCCCATATTTAAGGTAACTTTCAAGCTTAATAACTGGCAACACTGATTAGTTTCGTGTTTTGATAATTTATTTTTGTTAATATAATGTTTTGATAATAAAGTTTGAAATAAATTAAAGTAAACACGAGAAATAAGGTGAATAAATTACTTACCTATGAAAAGTGATCCCCTGGCTATTTTTAATGGAACCACTATGGTTTCGACAGGTTTTCACTACACAAGACGGCATCTTTCAACTCGTAATAATACGCGGGCGGGGTTTGGAGCGTAATGGCGAGCGGTAGAATTATTATGGTGTGCATGTGTGCGTGCTAGCTTCTTTGTATTAGCGAGCTGACTTACTATGGGTGCGTTAGTAATTATTTTAAGAGACGGCGTCCGCCCTTTTTTCTAGGTCCATGTTCCAAAACATGTGTACACAACATGGTAACAGTAACGAATTTACAGCACAAATACTTACACTTATAGCACAAATTAAGCCTGGAATGTCTTATCTACAAAGTATATCTAATACGGATTTTTTGAAATTGTTTATTTTATTATTGATTATGTCAATATTGAATTATTATATAAATAATCTTATATATTATATCGTACGTTACATAGTCACGTTGCTGCTGTGTTACGGCTGCCTATACTAATGGATTGGCTCTACTGGGGCAGGATTACGCTCTCTTACTGAATTCAAGCGTGAAATAGCAAAATGCTGCTGTGCTTTCGTATGATTAGTGATGAGAATAGGATATTGTTTTTACTGGTAACGAGGCATTCGATCTTAGTCCTCAGTAATAGTCGCAACGCATTTGCATTTTGATTCTTAATCGCGTATAGATTAAAATTATATATATATATATATATATATATATATATATATATATATATATATATATATATATATATATTATAATGAAACTGATTTTTACGGATTCTATCGCGTTTAATTTAACTTTTTAATTCCAGACGTTTCGGGTGCTTTACAGCACCCATGGTCACGGGGGGACTAAGATGTTTGACGTCCCGATGTCATAGTAGTTAGCCCGGCTACCTTCAGTTACCAGAGTGTAGAGAACCGGAGACCCTTATTACTGGCAAAAAGGCATTCCATCTTAGTCCTCACGGGTGGTAACGCATCTGCATCTTATTGGTGATAGATGTAGATGTCTATGGGTCACAGTAGCCACTTACCATCAGGTGGACTGTGTGCTCGTTTGTCACCCTTACCCTATATAAAAAAAAAGTTAAATTAAACGCAATAGAATCCGTAAAAAAAAGTTTCTTATTTAATGTGTAGTCTTCGCGTAAATATAAGAAATCACTACGCGTATAGATGTAGGAGCGTGTGCTTGTTTGTCACCCTTATACACGTCTAATTACTTTTTTGACTATGTTCCTTGAGTCCTTTATTACCATTGTATTGTTATTCCTATTTTTGATATATAACAAATAGTTTTGCAGAAATGCTAAATGTATAAATGGCGAACCGTGTAGTGGCGGTGTAAGAATATCGACTGTCGCATATCATCCCGTGAGTGTCTGAAGAGGCGACAGAGGAAATCTGAACCAGTATCTTCCCAATAACAACTACGAGTAAATAAAATGATAAACTGCGGTTGACCAACCTTGCGGCCAAACGTGGGGCAATCAATAAGACGGCCTATGTTCAGCAGTGAACATTTGATAGGCTGTAATCATCGATCAGTAATAAAAAAACTAGATACGCAATCAGTGAGAAAAAATGTCCTTACCGAATGAGCGCCCACTCGAACATTTGGGTGCGTTTTTAATTTGTACGTAGTTTTGTAAATACAACTTTAGTCAATGCATTTAAGGTTGAATTTACATTAATGTATATTTATTTCAACTAGAATTACGTCAAAACAATTGGCGACAGTTTTTGGAGAACTTTTGCATGGGATTGTGTAACTAGTTTTTTTTTTTTATTAGTGTTCGACGGCTGCAATGGATGGATAACATACACATCTACTTTTTCAATTCCAGGCATTAAAGTACGAAGAGAATTACGATGAGGCGTTGGAGAACTTCGATTACGCCTGTCGTTTGGATCCGCCGTGGCAGCCGCCACAAACCGAACGCACAAAACTGGTGCAATATTTGACCGATACGAATGACTTGGTGCGCACACGTGGAAAACTCAAAGCCAAGCGCTTTGCACAAATGGTGCAGGTATGTTGATGAAGAACATAACAAGTTTAAAGTTTAAAACAGTAATTGATAAAACCGTCTGCGCAAAAAAAGTTTACTGAAGAGGAAAGTTTTATTATATCATATGTCACTTTTACAACTAATGATTCTAACGACACCTCTATGTTAAAATCTATCAAGTTGTTTAGGCTACAGAGCGTGCCAAATAAATAAATAAATAATACATACATGTATTATTTATATATTTACTAGCTGTTCCCCGCGACTTCGCCCGCGTGTTATTTGGGGTTTTAATATTTTTGCGCGGAACGAACCCTAATTATTTTTTTAAAATAAAAGTAGCCTAAGTTACTCCTTATAACATCAAGTCCAGCCGTTTCAGAGATTAGCACAAACAGACAGACAAAAATTTTAAAAATTGTGTTTTTGTTATAAGTACCGTATGTACTTTCATTTGCATTCAGTAAAAAGCCGTAATTTTGACATTATAAACAGACACTTTAATTTTTTTTATTTCAATAGATAATTACATGGTTTGTTAAAATAGATACATTAATCCCTTGTTGGGACATCATTTTAAGTAAATATATACCTGTGCCAGGATGTCCCTCTCTTCTGTATACCCTCTGAAAATGTTACCCGCCTTTTGGGTGGTCGGGTAAAAATTAATTGAAATTTTGCCGCCATATTTCTTTGTCGAATATCAATATTTTGATAATTTAATATATTGATATTCGACAAAGTAATATGTAAATTAAAAATAATAGTCTCCGGATACTTTGGAGTGTAAGAAATGCAAGAAGTTGATTGCGGATGTCTCAAGACCGTGGTTTATGGTATTCTTTGGAGGAGGCCTATGTCCAGCAAATGACTTCTGAAGGGCTGTTATGATTATGATGATGAATTAAAATTCAAACCAAATAAACAAAATACCAGACCATAAAACCTTGTTAATTGCTTAATCGAATCTAGTTAGTTAATTTTAGTTCTATTAAGGACTAAGTAAAATCACAACCTTAATGTCGTCTAAACAGTTACATTAAAAACTTCATCCCCTATTTCACCACCCTTAAAGGTGGTTATTTCTTATCTAAATTTGTATAGGCCTACCCCTGAAGTATGGCTTATTTAATAAATAAAGAAAACATTGAAATGGGCTTACAATTAACGAAGATATCGCGTAACATACATAAATATTTTAAAATTAAAAAAAATTGTACAATCTACTTCAATAAAAGTTATTAAGAATAACTCAAAAACTAATGGTCAGACCTTGATTAAATTTATATGAGACCACATGTGAAGCACCAGCTTTCAAATAAAAAAAAGAATCTTCGAAATCGGTTCACCCAGTAAAAAGTTATGAGGTAACACACATAAAAAAACATACAGTCGAATTGAGTACCGTCTCATTTTGGAAGTCGGTAGAAAAATAAACTTACAGTTGATTCTAAACTTCTTCCTCTTATTTAGAATCGTTAAAAATTAAAATAGTTTATAGTGTTATTAAGAATTCCTTGTTATTTTTAGTCCCTTGATAAGAAGATGCTGGATGTTTACGGACCGGGCAATTTTCATACATTTGGTACGCGGCGTAACGTCGTTTTGGAGTATTCACGTTTGGATGCGTTAGTGGAAGGCGCTAATGAGGGCAAAGTCGTGCTGGGGAGGGTGGTCGGCTCCATACACAATGGGAATGCTGTTCCTTTGTAAGTATAGTAAAGTCAGTAAGCTGAAGTGGCAATAGGCTGGCCAAATAGCTCTAAGAACCGACAACCAATGAGGAAGAAAGACTCATACCGCTAAGCGAAGTGTAAGGCGGCCCCCTATTAGATGGAGTGACGACATAGTAAGACATGCAGCAAGTCGATGGATGCAAGCGGCTCGGGACCGTCTTTTGTGGCATTACCTGGCACGCTGTCCGCTTTTCACAAGTCCGCTGCTGAACATAAGCGGGAGGCCTGTAGGGAGCTGTAGTATAGTTTTATATTTTTTTTACAGGAGGGGGCAAACGAGCATGCGGCTCACCTGATGGTAAGTGACTACCGCCGCCCATGAACCACTGCAACACCAGAGGAACCAGGGGAATTGCAGATGCGTTGCCGGCCTTTTAAAAAGGAGTAGGCTCTTTTCTTGAAGGTCCTTAAGGGACCGTTCAAGTATTACGTAACGCAATTTTTGAAGATTTTTGACCCTCCCACCCCCCTATGTAACGCGCCGTAACGTTTATCTAGACCCCCCCTCCCCCTCTCTAAACGTTACGTAACACCCAAGTGACCATTTTTACGTAAAAGTTTTGCGCAAATTACCGGAAATTCGCTAAAATAACTTTGTTATTGTTTTAGTCGCGTTTGCGGTAATCTATACATATAATAAAACTGTAAATAGCAGATGTCTGTACATTTTATATTTTTGTAATAAAAGTGATTGAGGGGTACTAAAAATAAGTAATTAAATACATTTCTACCATTTTTAGAATTTTCTGTCTGTCTGTCTGTTTGTTTGTTAACGTATCACGTTTAAAGTACTAATTTATATCATAAGAATTGTTAAGGAAATTCTAAAGTGTACCTTCGGGTTACATTTAGTCTTTATTTCATTAAAATCGGTTCATTCCATCAAAAGTTATGATAAATATTCTGAAGTATGGGTAGGAAATTTGCTCAACGGTGGCTTTGTTTGAGTCATCAAGTTGATGTTAGCAGCGCCATCTCTCTTTAATTAAATATATACATATAATAAAAATGATAACATGTTGTGTCTCTTTCTGTACATTGTATATTATATATTTTGGTGACTAAAATTATTATGGGGAACTAAAAATAATTAAATAAGTACATTTTTATAATTTTTAGAATTGTCTGTCTGTCTGTTTGTCTGTTTTATATGAATGCATCACGTCTAAAGTAAACATCTTTCTTTTTTCAAAGAAATTTGTTTTATTAAAATTGGTTAATTCTATCGAAAGTAATGATTATTATTTTAAAATATAGGTTCGAATTTGTTCAATGGCGCCATAAAAATCTCAGAAATAGTAATAAAAAGAATTGTGTGTAAAAAAAACGTTCCATAATAATTAATATATTTATACTTAAAACATAAAAAGACATTTAAAAAAGGATGTTTTCTCACACAAAGGACGTAATAGATGGAGTTGTACAAATTACAAACTTTTCTGATTTGCTGTGTTGAGATTTTTCGCCGATGAATCGTATTGAGACTTACTGAAGAAATTTGTATCTATCGAAGCCATACAACGGAACCCGAACAAAAATAACAAAATTGCAACGAAATGTCGTGATAATAATCAGTACTGCCATTTTAGCGCTTTGGGAACACTAGATTTAGCGCTTTTTTTGAATGTATAGCGCGCATTTCGAAATTTTAGCACCTAGCACTTAATCCAGCGCTTTTTGGTGTATTTAGCACACATTTCAAAATTGTAGTGACTAGCGGGTTATTAACTCTTTTATAGCAGCACTGTTAGTCCACATTACCGATAGTAATAATAATGACCTTTATTATTTTTTTCCACAAATAGTACATTGCAGTTTATCTATTTCAAACATATTTTTTCCATAAAACAAAGAGCATGGGAGACGAGTCCAAACTAGGATACCCTGTGCTATGGATCTCCCGGCTTCCCCTTTAGGATTATCAACTTGATTTTTTTTATCGACGACGACGAAGGAAATCCCCTTCATTAAAGTTTTCGTTCATGGTTTTGGCAACGCATTTATTTTGCTTTATTCAGTTTTAGTCAGTTGTTTAGAGCACGGCTAAGTTAAAAGTTACTTAGAGTAGTACTAACTACTGTTGACAGCAATTGCCATAATTATAAGTCGATGTCCTGCGAAGTATTGATACATCAAAAAATATTGCCAGAAAAAAACTTAATGTTGTTTTCTTTATTATGATTATATTTTCTTGAATTATAAATTATAATAAAAAACACAAACTTTGTTTGTAGTTAATTTAGCGCGAAATCTAGGACTTTTTTAAAGCGCTGTTTTCATGAAATCTAGCGCTTTTTGTGTTGTCCTAGCGCTGAATGAGTTTTTTTGATCTGGCTGCACTGCCAAAAAACCCTCTATTAAGAAGTAACTTTACTTTCAGTTTTAAGCGCGTTCAGTTCCCAGTTACAGTCAGCGTGTGTTATGCGATGACCGTAAATAAAGCGCAAGGTCAAAATTTACGCGTTGTAAGAGTGGACCTCAGTACTGACTGTTTTGCACATGGCCAACTCTATGTTGCTTTATCCCGCGTTAGTAGCCCCCGTAACCTTTTTGTGTACACCCCGTCTAAGTCTACTTCTAACGTAGTTTACACCGAAGCTCTATCATAAACCACTTAGAACTTTGATGATAATGATTTATTTGTTACCACTTATTGATACAGTAATGATATAAATCGTTTAATATTGTCTTACCTAAATGACAAATTATGTAAAATCTATATACGCGAGCTACGCCGCGGGCACAGCTATCTAATATATAAAATTCTCGTGTCGCGGTGTTTGTTACCAAACTCCTCCGAAATGGCTGAACCGATTTGTATGAAATTTTGTGTGCATATCGGGTAGGTGTGAGAATCTGCCAACGTCTATTTTTTAAACCCTTAAATGATAAGGGTGACCCACCCCTAAATATTTATTTTTATTTTTTGACAATTTTCTTTATTTCTATTTTATTATGATTTAACATTGAAAAATACATAAAACTTCAAATTTTCACCAGTCTACGATCTACCCCTGTTTATTAATCGCGATTTTTAAAACTAAAAAATAATTCTTTGAAATAAAGTATATAAAAAAACGTTTGCCGAGTCAGCTAGTCTATAATATAAAAATGAATCGCTGAATGTGTTTTGCTAAGCGCAAATCTCGAGAGCAGCTGGACCGATTTCGCTAATTCTGTTTTATAATATTCCCTGAAGTACTAAGATGGTTCTTACGGAGAGAAAAGTTTAAAAAATTGCCTGAAAAAGTATAAAAACAACATTTTTCTATATTCCCAAACAAAAGATTCGTAACAATACTTAAAAGGCAATTTGAACTTTAATACCATACCAATAAAGTTTAAGTGTTAGTGGAGGGGTTCCGGGAAGGCAAAACAATTGAGTGACGGTATTATCGTATAAATATAATATCGTATCGTATCCTATAAATATTTGTCAATATTTCTACGAAGGTAACATTGCGGTACGAAGTTCGATGGGTCAGCTAGTAATAAATAAAACGAGATTTCTTCCTCGCAATACATTGTTGATTGTTTATTTTATTTATTCATATAGTTATTTAATAAACAATCACACAATGTAATAAACATTTGCTTAAGTTTAAAATATGTTCAAATGGGCTCAAATCAGTCCTAATAAACTTTTACTACTAACCTTACATTTAATTACGCCGTTTTTTTAACTTGACCTTTTCCTTACATACATTTTATTAAATAAACTCTTAAAATAAAATAATTTATTTATTTTTACCTTTGGCAATGCAATGTAAAAAACAAACAAAAACTTGTGTCTGAAGTCGAGTCTTTGCTGAACAAAGTCTCAATACTCAATATTTATTTGCATTCCATAATGTACAAATAAATAAATTAAATTATCACAATATGGACCCTGTTGGGTGTAGCAAATTAGAAAATTAGAACAGAGGAGGACGCATAGCTGTTTTATAATTCATTATTATTATTATATCATTCATTATTATTATATCATTTATTATTTTTATTCCATAATTATTCATATTGATCATTAATTTATTTATAGTATTGCATTTGTCATTCAGGTATTCATATAAAGTATAATAACATTTATTGATTAGAAACACTTTTAATTGTCTTATAAAAATATTATCATTTGTTTCGTTTTTTAATGAGTTTGGTAGTTTATTATAGACATTTATGGACATTACGTAAGGGCCTGATGAGAAGAGCTTCATTTTAGAGGGTGGTAGCAATAATTTATTTTCATATCTAAAACTATAAGCCGTATTTTTAGTTTCTCTTTTTACATATAAATTAGGGTATTTTCGCACGAATATGTATAATTCCAATATATAAATACAAGTAAGAAGTTTAAGTTTCTTAAAATGAGGACGACAACTTTCAGTATTTTTTATGTTAGACATAATGCGAATTAGCTTTTTCCGTAAGATGAAGATGGTGGGTGCATCTGTACTGTTGCCCCACAGGATAATACCATACCTTAATAATCTCGGATTGGGGGCGACTAAATCTAGTCCAGTTCATTCCCCAGAAGACACAAGTTTGTGCGTTAACCGCTAAAAAGAACCCCTTTGTCGTATCTCCTCAGTTTCAAGGCACTCCCCTTGCTACCTCAGCTAGCATCGGAAACCTCGGCGTCAACCTAAACGAAAAGGGTTGCTAACTTGGGAGATTTTAATTCCCTCGTTTTTTTATTTAAAATGAAAAAATGTTACGTAACGCGTTGGTCGAACCCCCCTCCCGCCCCTGTAACGCGTCGTAACGTTTTACAAGACCCCCCCTCCCCCCAAATTGCGTTACGTAATACTTGAACGCCCCCTAAGTCGTATCGGTCCGGAAAAATCGCTGATGGTAATCGATTCCACAAGGAAGTCGTGCGAGGAAAAAAACATCTTCTAAATCGCACAGTGGTGGACTGCCAATCATCCAGATGGTGTGGATGGTATCGGGAGTTCTGCCGCGATGTGCGTTCGTGAAATTTGGCGGCTGGGATTAATCCGCACAATTTCTCAGAGCACTCCCCGTGGTAAATGCGAAAGAAAATGCAAAGGGATGCAACATCTCTTCGCTGTGCCAATGAATCGAGCCGATCGGAAAGGACTCGGTCGTCGACGATTCGAGTCGCTCTGCGCTGGATGCGGTCAAGTGGAAGGAGCTGGCACTGGGGAGCCCCTGCCCAGAGATGGGAACAGTATTCCATGTGAGGCCGAACCTGCGCCTTGTAAAGTTGCAGGCGGTGTGCCGGCATGAAATACTGTCCCGCTCTGCTGAGCACGCCAAGCTTTTTAGAGACCCATTTGGCCTTCTCTTCTAAGTGACCACGAAACTGCACGTCACTCAATATGTCGACTCCGAGGATTCCGATACTGACTGAGGCAAGAAGGGGAGTGTCTTGAAACTGAGGAGATACGACAAAGGGGTTTCTTTTAGCGGTAAACGCACAAACTTGTGTCTTCTGAGGATTAAACTGGACTAGATGTAGTCGACCCCAATTCGAGACTTTGTTCAGCAAAGACTCGGATTGGGGTCAAAAGTGAGACACAAGTTTGTTCCGGTACTCGGCGATGTTTTCCCGAGAAATATTGGCACGGCCGGTGTATAGAGCATCACCAGTGCTGTCATCAGCATAGCAATGAATGTTACCAGTTAGCAACAACATATCATTGATATGCAGAAGAAACAGCGTTGGTGATAGCACACAGCCTTGTGGAACACCAGCGTTAATAGGCTTGTAGTCGGAGCATGCACCGTCTACAACGACCTTGATACTCCGATTTGCAAGGAAGCTGGTGATCCAATTGCACAATTTCTCGGGAAGCCCATCGGAAGTGAGTTTCGAAAGAAGCGCTTTGTGCCAAACCCGATCGAAGGCCTTCGCAATGTCCAATCTAACGGCCAACGCCTCCCCCTTGAACTCTACTGCCTCCGCCCATCTATGAGTCAGGTAGACCAGACGATCACCAGCTGATTATAATTCTGTAAATACATACTTGTTACGCTCGCGAATCATATTTTGTTAAACATTCAATCTGGCCCTGACCTGCAAATTCTAAAAAACGTATGAAAATTGAATTTTGCGGGCGACCCTGGAACTTCCACCTTAATATAAAGCATTTTATTTTCACTTTCCTTTCCCTTAAGATTATTTTTTTTATAAGATATTTTTACGTGGTAGAGCCATGCTGCAGATATATTAGTAGTATAGTTGTAGCACGAATGGGTCGGCTCAACCGGGGAAGGACCACGCTCTCACAGAAAACCAGCGTAAAATAGCAGCTTAACGCTGCTGTGTTTCGTATGGTGAGAGTAGAGAACCGGATACCCTTTTTACTGGCAAAGAGGCATTCCATCTTAATCCTCACTGGTGACAACGCATCTGCTTCTTGAGTCTTTATTGAGGATAGATGTAGATGTCTAGGGGTCACAGTAACCACTTACTATCAGGTGGACTGTGTGCTCGTTTGTCACCCTATCCTATAAAAAAGTAAGGGTAATAAACGAGCACACAGTCCACCTGATGGTAAGTGGTTGCTGTGGCCCATAGACATCTACATCTATCCTCGATGAAAAATCAAAATGCAGATGTGTTGTCACCCGTGAGGACTAAGATGGAATGCCTCGTTTCCAGTAAAATAAATAAAAAGTAAAAAATTCTAGTGTTTCGTTATTTTTATTAATATAAAATATTATTGTCATTTTTATAGCACATTTGCCATAGTTGACGAGAGTAAGGAGTGCGTTTGTGTGACTGTATATAACTGGGCAGATGGACGTGGAGCGATTATTGGAGACTGTGTTGCCATTCCGGAGCCAAATCTAAGAGTGCACAAACTTGATTCTAAACTAGCGGTGAGTTGGTTGTTTATGACAATTTTGTATTTAGTGCTAACTAGATTTTACTCGGAGCTTAAACCGCGGAGAACTTAAACAATCACAATAAGCAGATCTTTTATTTAGTTAGATAGTTCAAATATCGAAAAACCACTTAAAACTCGAGTATTTTACTATTGTCTTGAAAACTGTGTGCGATATGGGAAAATGTTTAAGATATAATTTAAAATTAAAAATTTTGTACAGCCGACTTCAATATAAGTTATTAAGACTAACTCAAAAACTATTGGTCTGACCTTGAAATTCATATGGGACCACACGAGAAGTACCAGCTTTCAAATAAAAAAAGAATCATCGAAATAAGTTCACCTCCTTTCTCAACTCCACAGAGTCAGTAATTCATTCTTGGGGCAATGTATACGCTATTACAACAAGGTCCCGGAAAGTGTACAGGTTCTCTCTATTACCAAGTTTAAATGTTTTATTAAGCTGAAACTGTATAAAAAGGGTTATTATAGTATAAATGAATACATGGTTGATATACCCCTGGGAATGAGGTGGTCGCATCCAAGCAGTTTCTAAAATAAATTTTGTAAATAGTTTATAATCATTTATATTGTAAAATTTATTTTAATAAAAAGTCCCGCTGGGTTTCTTGCTGGTTCTTCCCAGGACAGAGGGCTTTTTTTCGAACCAGTGGTAAAGTAAAAAATGACTTTCAATAAGAATTACACATGTAATGTATATTGAAAAAACATACCGTAGAATTGAATACCATCTCCTTTTTGGAAGTGGGCAGAAAAAATTAAGATCTATGTATTAATTTCACGTAAAAAAAGATATCTTCATATTACTCTCAGTTTTGATGTAAAACAGTTGTTACGGCCTACGGCTGCTCCCATAAAGTTCAAATCCTCAGGGGCCCATTCAGCTGAGTTTCGACGAGCAGATGTAGGTCGGGCCTCCTAAGGCCAAAGTGGAAAATCTTTAGTTACACTAAACTATATGGGGGAGCGTTCTATACTACGGCCATTCAACAGGGAGAATATTAGACGGAGCTTACTTACCTATATCCAAGGCGACTGGTCCCTCCGGAGTCTGTCAGGTCGCATGTGGTTGTGTAGTGCAAGGGAAATAAGGTGCTGTGATGTGTATCTGGGTGTGACTGATGGTGATTGACCTTAGTAGACCTTGGCCGGCCTCCAAATTGAGGTAATCTTCCGCGGCGCCGTCCACAGTCACTTTCCTCGTTCGTCACGATGACAGTCCATTAACTCTATCGTACTATTAACTAACTTACAGAATCCACTAACTCTCGTTTGTTATAAAGCCTAACACACAAAATGAACAGGGAGTGTCCGGATTAAAGGTCACTACCGCTTCGCGTAGCAACAGTTATTTCTAGACTATCAAAGGCCGCTTTAGCTAATATTGTTGAATGCACTTATACAGATTCTGAGTCCGACACAATGAGTCCCTGGGAAGCTCTCCAGCAAGGAATGCGCGTCACAAATCCTAGGCAGAATATTTACTATCCGCGCCTAATTATTCCGAGTTCCCGAACAAAATTGACAGCGTGCTGGCGTTAGCACAGCTGGCAGACGACTGCTGCGCTTGCGCGTTCTACGCAGACAGATCTCCAAATGCATGCGGCGGGACTTACGCAACTTCAATACAGTTCGTATTGAAGAAGCGATCGAGCGGAACCAAGGCTCCAAAGTCTTTGCCAGAGATCGTCTGCCAGAAAGAGCCAACTGTCAAGGCTGAAGACAGAATGTGGCAGCATCGTTTCCGGGGCACCTAAGATTTTGAGTGAGATTGAGAAGTTCTATGGGCAGCTGTACACGTCATCGTTGGAGCCACACGCGAGTGTGAGTAACGATCCAAGAGCGAGTCTTATCCGACATTATTCCGATGATATATCCCGGACGTCAGTCTGAGCGAGATTAGAATGGCTCTCCAGCACGGCAAGGCCCCAAGCGAGTATGGAATTACAGCGGAGCTTCTGAAAGCGGGTGGAAAACCGGTACTTGAAGTCCTTCAGAAGCTCTTTAATTCCGTCCTCCATGGTGGCATTACACCGGAGGCGTGGAGCAGAGTGCGGTGGTCTTTTTCTTCAAGAAAGGCGACAACGCTCTGTTGAAGAACTACAGACCGATTTCCCTTCTGTGCTGCGTCTACGTGCTGTTTTCGAGAGACATTACGAATCGTCTCGCGCGCAGTCTTGACGACTTCCAGCCTCCCGAACAAGCCGGTTTCCGAAAAGGCTTTAGCACCATAGACCACATACATACCCTTCGGCAAATTGCACAAAAGTCAGAGGACCACAATTTGCCACTATGTCTGGCGTATGTGGACTATGAGAAAGCCTTTGATTCCGTCGAAATTTGGGCGGTGCTGCAGTTCCTTCAGCCGTGCCAAGTGGACTGTCGGTATATCGAAGTGCTGAAGTGCTTGTACAGTAGGGCTACGATGGCTATCCGAGTACAGAACCAGAGTACGAAACCTATCCAATTGCAGAGAGGTGTAAGACAGGGTGACGTCATATCCCCGAAACTCTTCACCGCTGCATTGGAAGACGTTTTCAAGCTTCTGGAATGGAAAGGATACAGTATCAACATCAATGGCGAGTTCATCACTCACCTTCGATTTGCCGACGATATAGTCCTAATGGCAGAATCGCTGGAGGACCTAATCACTATGCTCAATGACCTCAATAGTGCTTCCCAACGGATAGGTCTTAAGATGAACATGGACAAAACAAAGATCATGTTTAATTTCCATGTCACACCTATGCCGGTAGTTGTTGGGAGCACTAAGCTCGAACTTGTTGACGAGTATGTTTACCTAGAACAAATAGTCCGACTAGATAAGTCCAACTTCGACCGAGAGGTCAATCGACGGATTCAACTCGGTTGGGCAGCGTTCGGGAAATTACGGCACATCTCGTCAGGTATACCTCAAAACTTGAAAACGAGACTGTACAACCAGTGCGTGTTGCCAGTGATGACATACGGAACTAAGACGTGGTCCTTCACTGCTGGCCGGATGAGGAAGCTCAAGGTCGCTCAGCGAGCTATGGAGAGGGCTATGCTCGGAGTTTCTCTGCGTGATAAACTCAGAAATGAGGATATCCGCAGTAGAACCAGAGTGCCCGACATAGCCCAACGGATTAGTAAGCTGAAGTGACAATGGGCCGGCCATATAGCTCGAAGAACCGACAACAGTGGCAGCCTCGTACTGGCAGGCGAAGTGTTGGGCGTCCCCCCACTAGACGAGTGACGACCTGATAAGATATGCAGGAAGTCGATGGATGCAGGTGGCTCAGGACCGTGCTTTGTGGCATTCCTTGGGGGAGGCCTATGTTCAGCAGTGGACTTGTGAAGGGCTGATTGAATGATGATTACGATGTCCTGGCTGCCACGTGCGTCATACTTGTGAACAGGTTCCGCTTTGGGGGATTAGGTTTGCGATGCACTTACACTGTCTTATTACAAAATGCGGTTCATATGACAGTCTCAAAGCTGAGACTGAGACTATGGTTTAAGAAGAGTTGTTTCTAACTAAAGAAATCCCTTAGCCACTGTGCCACATTCTTCATGAAATTTGACACTTGCCGTCACATTCCTTACTTTACATTTTAGATCTCATATTTTCCACGGGACTATTTTCGTGAAACAGATTCTAGTTTAAACCCATAGACATAGAGAGAAGGAACTGTGCGTTCCGTATTCAGTTGAGCAGTGAATACAGACCGAAAAGTGGGAGAGAGACAAAGCGAATGTGCGGCCAGTTGTAGTCTATTTCTAGAATTCTGATTGGTCCACGTCACCGGCTTTCAGGAGGTGGACCAATCAGGCTTGCAGGAAAGAGACAGGTATTGGCCGCACAGTCGCTTTGTCTCTTTCTAGAGAATGGTCACTTTTGTGAGGCTAACGCTCAGAACTTTCTCTATGTCTATGTTTAAACCTAACACTAATTATAAACTACTTATTGTAAGGCAGTCAGCTCTGTGGCGCATTGGCTCAGCATCAAGTTGCGGCGCTTAGGACCGGGGCTTCGCAGTGTGCAAGCAGTCGCAGTCGCAAGTGGCGAAGCTTGCGAAGTCACTTATTGATTTCACGATGTCTGTCCGTCTGTCCGTCTGTCCCACGATTATCTCGAGAACGGTTTCGAATTTTCAAATTCTGTTTTCAGCAATCGATTACTGATCACCCAGGCATCTGAACCTCCTATTTTGAAACTGATTGCTCAAAGAAACCGCTACAAAGCTGATTGCTTCGCGACTTTGCTATGCTGTTAGCTTGCTAGGTTTATTATTTTTTAAACTATAGTATGTTTCTAGGGCAAGCGGAAAAACGTACATTGACCTTTGACGATATCATCCGGGTAGCCAACCGGCCGGGTTTTTACGTTTTATTTTTTATCCTTGTATCATTACATACATCATCAGAGTGAAAGATAAGAGTGCCAAGAGCGAAGTTCTTCGCAGGCCCTGTGTATATCATTATATTATGAAGAAAGAAGATTGTCCTGTATGTATATGAATTAAAAAGCAAATTAACATTAATTTAAATTTATTATATACAAATCATAAGAGTTATTACAATTTTCATTATTACGTTAATAGTAGGTAAGTAGTTTAATAAGTAGGTAGATAGGTAGGTAGTTGTACAAAACATAACCATTTCTTGGCAGTCGGGTAAAAAGGCGAACTTTTAATGCTAAGCATTCTTTAGCAGTCAACCTTGAAGCATGTATAAAACTTCTCATAATAGATTGTCAAGAGACACTTGACAGACTATTCTTCTGTATCTATTTCAGAATCATTTTCTGATGATGACGACGTGGTAGAGTCCGCCACATTAATTATAAAACTATATAGGATATACGTCACTAGACCACGTTTCTTTTACATATTTATAGACGTTTACAATTATTATTTTTTCGGTTTCCGAAATATGCGACACTTTCCGCTTCTTTCGTGGTGACGTAAAATCTTTTTAAGATTTTGATGTCGATGGATTCGATTGCATACCGTTGATAATATACAAAACGTCACTAAACAAAAACAAAAACATTAATACAAAACGTAACAATACAACAAACAAAATAAAAGTGATAACAACCACTATAACCGAAAATTTTAAATATCAAACTATGATGAGTCCTACTCCGCCCGCTCTAGCAAATATGCACGACTTGGGACCGCGAATCGTGTCGAAACAGATTTGTTATCTCTGAATGACCGCTTCCTTCACACTACCCTGTACCATGAGACACGCTTAGCGCATAACGATACGTAATCGACAATGAAATGTATGGAAGCAATTCCTGTCGTTTTGTTTCGATGCTAACATAATACTTTAGGTCAATGTACGTTTTTCCGCCTGCCGTAGAAACACACTATACATTAGAAGTGTCATTAATATTACAAAAATGACATAAAAGAGAATATTGCGGAGTTTCTTTTGGAATTACTTCTTCAATCAGAGAAAGTTGTATTTTTTTTATTGTCAAACGTCAAAATATCACCAGGATTATTTTGCTTTCATTCCAGACATACAACTTTAAATCAATAAGGCTCGATAACCCAATGCTGCTACTAATTAATGGCAAACGAGTTGGTAGGAACCAATTTGCTTGCACCCGTGTTTCCAGCACGTACGAGATTCACTGACTAACACAGATGTTGAGGGAGTTTTCGGGACATTAAATAGCTGTCCTACTGATGACTTGAAACTCCCATCAATTTGACGGTTCCAGTTATAAACACCACTGATGTCAGAGGTTAGTAATAACATTGACACTAAAATAGATACAGAATTCGAAAGGTATTTATGTTGATTTTTTGATATTTGGATAATAAAAAATATAGACGTAACATGGTAAACTGTTAAAATTGCATCTGGAATATAATATCTGGAATAAATAATATTCATTAATATATCTATAATATCTGAAAATAAAAATGTTAAAAAGGATTAGAACTAAATGTATAACAAGTCTTTTAGTAAATTTGCCTGTGTCATAAATTCGTATCACTAACCTGCTATTACGACCTGTAAAGTAGTACTAGGAATAGATGTAATTTGCATAATATATGTTTTTTTATAATTATTGTTTATGATTCAAAGAATTTGAATTGCTGATTTTATAAATTTGTGTAGTACAATTGAACTTTTTGTATTTTAATTGATTGATTAATGAAGAAAATTGTAACATGCAATCAACTAATGCTGATGAATGTAAGCTATATGCAATTTATTATATATTTATACAAATATTTGATTTCGTTTATACCCCATAAAGTGATTTTGTAAGTAATATTTTTATTAATCCTGTGTTTTGAGACAAAACAAAAATAGTGGCAAAAGAAAGAAAGTGAAAATATTTTTTATTCAAAATGGGCTTTAAGAACGCACTTTTTTAAAGTCAAAAGCTGTGCCACGGCTTCATCAACTCCCTTACTGTGGGAGACCTTGTGAGAAAAAGCGGCAATAAACTTACACATAGACTATTTTTCTTTCAACAGCCACAATTTTACCTTCTCCAATATATAAGTAAAAAAGGCCCAAAAAAGGTTTAGTATATCGCGTTGTCTTTCAAATAATCATCTAATTTATAATATTCTTTCTTCATAAGAATGCTTTTTATATGTGCTTTGAATATACGCAAAGGCAATTCAGTAATATTATTACTATTATCAGCAGTATTATTATTACTAATAATTATATGTAATTTAATTAATGATCTGTACAATGTAATCTGTAAAAAATACTCTCTAAATATACTATTAATTTTATTTTTTACACATAATGTATTTCCAATTGCTACGCACACCTTGATGCTTATTTTTTAATCTGTGCAAATTCGTAGTAATTAAATTGTAGAATATTTAGGAACATGAAAGTACATTTACAAATTATGTTTGTGGAAACACTTCAATTCTGTTGTACATTTAAAGTGCATTTATTATTTTATAGATATCATTATCTTTTTTGATAAACTACAATGACAGTACATGATTTAAGAGTATAAATAAAATTAAAAAGAAATCACGTGTTTAGTAAAAGTAAAGTTACAACATAATATATACGTCCCACTGATGGGCACAGGCCTACTCTCACTTTTGAGAGGGTTTTAGGTCAACGAAAGTGTCCGCCGCGCTGCCCCAATGCGTCTTGGCGAACTTCACAAGTCTTCGAAATATATATTCTTTTTATTTCTCAGACATGTAGGTTTCCTCACGATGTTTTACTTCACCGACGAGCAGGCGGCTAATCAGCAATTAAAATTGCAATTAACAATTACATTGGTGCCGGCGGGTATCCTACCCGGGTTGCTGGCGCCACAGCTGCCACGGCTCTTAATTGACTCTATAGGTATTTAAACTAAATTTAATTTCAATTGAACTATTGTAAATATTACAGTTTTGTAGAAAATAATAAGTAAATTGAAGAATCTATGAATCATTGGTGTAAACGGGGACAGGGTTGTTCTTTAATCTCTTGGTAACTGCTATAACGGTGCAAACCAATAAGAGGTTAAATAACTGTAACAAGTATGACTGAAATACGATTGGCCTAAAATTATTCCCGTATATTATAATATTATTATTAAAAATAATTGTTGTCATTGCTTATTAATCTGATCTCTATATAATTATTAAATTGTATTAAAGTAATAAGTCAATTAAAATTATATACCCATTAGTATAGTTTTAGAAATAACAAATTGAATATAAAGTGCTCACTGATTTTACATCTATTTCTTACAACTATTCTTCAAAGAGCCTGCTAGAAGAAATTGAAATATGGAATAAGCAATGCCTTTGTAGATGTATTCTTTCTTCTATTTTCCAATCATTGTATGCGAGCAACAATGACCCGGCTTAATGTCTTGTGGCTTTGTCTAACAGCCACCCTCGAGGGAATAGATAAGGATCACTTAACTTAGCAAGATACTTGTTTGTGCGATAATTACATGCAAAAATCTAAGCGGTACTGTGAATTGCTATTTTTCTTTATTTCTGAGTTCTGTGTATAAAAAGTATGACAAGGTAAAATAAAAAGGTTACCATTTTCTATTTTTTAAATTTAATAAAATGAAAGCATAATGTTATATAATAGTGACAACATATCCGACGTTAACAATATATGAAAGATTAGATTCTATTTCATTATGGCGAAAGTACTCGTACAACTTCCATACACAAAAAAAAAGAAAAAGGCTTCATATTGTTTATCTTTAAATATTATATTTAATTATGTAAATAAGTGAATGAGGTGCTTTATATTGCTGTGTATTTGTTTTGTTGCAAACTCTTTTATTTATTCAAAAGAATATAAAGGTTAACTTCAATCATCGCAGCGATCTGTCAATAGAAATCTAGATTTATCTTATAAATAATCATAAACGTTTTATTTAAAAAAGAAATGACATTTTTAAGTGGGAGAAAGTCAAATTTAATTCAGAAACCCGCATTGTGAGATGCTTTTTCTCTCCAAACACTTAAGATTGTTATATAAATTCATAACTCTTCAATGATTACTAGTTTTAAACATTTTTATATCTTAACATTTTTTTGAACATACGGTTAGACAAATTCAAGTTTAAGTTCAAATACTTTTGTGAATTCAAATCTTAGTCCATTCTGCAAATGTATAAACCCAAAGTTATTTCAATCACTTCAATTGTAGACCTTCGACAATTATATGAAAGTTTGTTATGATTTTTTTTAAATAGCATTCAAATGTAATGTAACATTTTTTTTATATATTTTATAGTTTTGACTAACAAATTATTTTAACATACTCAAAATGACAACTTGACCATATTTAATGTTCACAAGAATAAGTAATACACTGTAATCGTATAGTTATCCAATAAAACATGTTTTATAAATAATAATTATATTATTAAAATACTGTTATAAAACGAATGCACCCTTAACAATCCCTATAATCCTGCCATCCTTTGACATATTGGAAACAATAATATTTAAAAAGTATAGATAAAACTGAAGAGTATTGACTTATACATTACAAAGTAGTTTGCAGTTTTGGCGGGAACTTGAGTGCCGGCGGATTTTTTTTGCATCTGTTTTATCGTTTAATTATTGGTTTTGAGTGGATTTTCATTCGCAAAAGTGATGTGACTTTATGTATTAAGTGTCTGCGCATGTGTACTATTAGTAGAAACAATGTTGAATATAACCTCAAGTTGTTTTGTCTGTCTCATAATTGTTAAAAGTACGATTCCACTACCAAAGAAAAAATAAAGATGGACATGCTCTATGATATCTGTGCGTCAGTTTAATGTTATATCACATAATATATGTATATATCGTATATACCTACAAGTTTATTAGTGATGATAAACGTGCTAATTTGTTACGTTTTTTTTGGCGAACACTACTCAGTTTTAAGATGTCGTTAAGTCTCGTGGTCACTGACTTATTTGAGACTGCATCTAAGATTATGTAGCGTTTGAGTATTTGGGCATATATCTTCAGTTTAGAGATTCGATTAATGACTGTGTCGATTTGTTACGTGGGTGGATCCAGAAATAAGGTTCCCATAAATTTTACAAATAGACAACATTGTTTATTCTATGTACATCGTTGGAAAGAAGACACTGTTCTATTTTTCGTCATAATCTTTGCCATCTCTTTTATGCATTTTTGTTGACGGTGCTCCAATTTCTGTATCATGATATCGTAGAACTTCGCCGCCAACCCGTTGAAGAAACGTTTCACCCGGTCTTTCACTTCATTGTCGCTCCGGTAGCGTTGGTCACTCAAGTGTTTAACTTCGGGGACAAGTGATAATCGCTAGGCGCGAGGTCCGGACTGTACAGTGGGTGGGGTATGACAGTCCTTACAAAGTTTGTCAAAAGGTCCTGGGTTTGACGGTAGACGTGAGGTCGGATTGTGTCGTGAAGCAGCGTTACTTTCGGATATTTTGAACGGACATACACTTGTCGCCATACAACTCTGTCATCTGACGATGAATATCCACGGGTGGAGTCCCCTTGGTGTGCAAAAAGCGAATTAAGGAACGAATCTCGCACTTTTCGGGAGCTACAATGGGTGCCTCCATCTCGGACGAGTACTGAGCCACGACAGAACGGTGCAGCAAATCGCGACCGGGTGGAATCGAGAGTGGGGGAACAGCTGCACACAGCGGTGTTGCCGGATTTCGCCTCGAACCTTCCCGTGCGGCTGAAGCTCTTTCGGAACATTATTTTTGGATTCTCCCTAGTATATTTATAATTTCTATAACTTTAAATATAATTGCTGCATCCACAACAGTTTCTAGCATCTCCGCCAGCAAGCTACCACCATTGGTATCACTGCGTCGACTTCTTGGTGTGTCAGAAAAACCAATAATTTATGGTTGGCTGTCAACAGCAACACTACACTTAGCTGTCGTACACACGTTGGCTCAACGTGTGCGAGCGTTTAATAGCGTTCTAAACCGGAGTGTAAACATGCACCTGCATCTCCATTTAGTATTATCGGGGCATTGCAGTCTTAAGGGTCATAGCTCAAAGTGGTTTATCTCAATCTTATGACCAGTATTGTTTTGCAACAAGAAAACGTACTCCAAAGGACTTGTTTTGTTATAAAGCTTATGTTGACTTTGAAAATAAAATGCTAGAATTTTTATAATTAATAGAATCAGGCGTTACTTTGCGGAAATCCATTATATAAAAACTTTTAGGAAAATTTACTTCGCAAATATCCGCGTTATAAAATAAAATGATGTGTCTTACCTAGTATGAAGAGCACCTCCCGCCCTCCCTCAATTGCGTGCACTATCCCCGTCACCGCTAATCCCAGCACCGCTACTCCAACACCACTATACTAGGCAAGACACACCACTGACGATAATACGACACGTGTTTCGCCTCTACACGAGGCATCCTCAGGTGATATAGACTCTACGGTGGCTAACCGCTAAGACTTAGTCGCTAAGTCGCTAAGTCTTAGTCGCTAAGGCTTAGCGATTAAGACTTAGCGGTTAGCCACCGTAGAGTCTATATCACCTGTTTTTGCTAGAATTTTTGTTACCCACCCTTTATGAATAGTTTTTTTTTCTTCTGTAGTGTTATGTTGCTGACCATATATAAAATTATTAAAAGAATGCTGGTTATATAAAAAGAAGTTGTAAAACATTTACATGTAAATTGCAATACCCGTATTTATTTTACTTATTTTAATTAATGCACTACTACATACATATGTACAAATTTAATGCTATACATTCACCTCCCATAGTTTCATATCATTCTCAACTATTTCTGCAAACATCTTTGCTTTATGTTGGTCTTTAAAAAGCGGTCTCAGGGTCTTCAAACCGAGACCCAATAATGCGCCATTGCCGAGCAAGTCGTTGAGCTTGAAAGCCAGAATAGGATTGTAATGGAGACGTAGAAGACTTGGTCTGGAGTATAAATATTGACTGTCGCGTAGGTTTTGTTTTGCCCACGTCTCTACTGTCTTGTTACCGCTGGCTATCTGTGAAATTAAATGACATTTATATTATTACAATGGAAAGCTACTCACCACAAACATTAAAAGATACGATATACAAAATTCTAAAAAACGGAGATTGTTGAAAATTAAATAAAGAATAACGATAATATGTCCATACATATTATATTTATTCCTCAAAGCAAAGAAATCTTTATGAATCACAATGACTACAATATGTAGATTGTATATCAGCTTGATTATCACAAATAACTTTCCTTAGAAAATCTAGCCAAGTTTAGCTTACAATCAATTATATGTTTGCATTTATTTTTAATATTGTTATATTATTATTATAATTAATAAAACTAAAACCTATCGATGCCGGAATTCCCCTCTTCAGCTATTGAGTCTTTTTACAGTAAGTCAAAGCTTGCGGCAAGAAAACTTGGTGTTCTTACTAAAGTATCCCGGTCGTGTATGACGTACTCTAGCCATAATTGAGGATCATTATCAACTAGCTAGCGGGAAGAACACACACAGTCATGGAAGAAGTGATAGGCAAGTTGCGCTGGGATATTATAGGATTATCTGAGGCCCGAAAAGAGGGGGAGGACACGGTAATTCTAGAATCCGGCAACTTGTTCTATCACCGGGAGGGCGACCATCTGCCCCAAGGAGGTTTCGGATTTATCGTCCATAAGTCTCGTTAACTACGTTGTAAAGATTGTCAGTGTGTCGACGAGGTTTGCGCACCTACCTCGGCACATACCGATGAGGAGGTGGAGAAAATGTGTGTGGATATATCTAGAGTCATGAATTTCTCTAAAACCCACTATAGATAAGAGAGTACGGTGAGCTGAAGATAGGCAAATTCGGAATAGGGCAACGGAACCCAAGGCGGGCAGCAGCTGGCTGACTTCATGGAGAAAGAGGGTCTCTTTATGATGCACTTTTTTCCAGAAGTGGCTTCACAGGAAGTGGACCTGGTCGAGCCCCGACGGTTCGACAAAAAATGAGATTGGACTTTATTATGACGGCTAAATGGCAACTGTTCAGTGATATCTCAGAAATCGCAAGGGTAAAAACTGGCAGCGATCACCGAATGGTCTGAGGCACACCGAATCTAAACGTTAAGTTGGAGAGGTGTCTAATGAAGTCAACGCTCCGTCCCCCTCGTGCTCTATTTAATTTTTCAATATTATGTAAATAAGAGTATAAGTCAAATAATATATTAGAGCAAACTGTGCAGTGCCAACACAAACACAATTGTGTTTAATGGCATGAAGAAATTATATTGTAATTAAAACTGTTACTTTGTTGAAATAAATAAAAAAAAACCGTTTTCAGTGCCTAGAAGGACTGCAATGCAGTGGACGACATGAATGACAAGCTCGTGGAAACTGTCCATGCGGTCGGAGCTAAGTTCTGCAAGACCCGTCGCAGGAGGACACAAAAACTCTTCGATCACACTCTTAATCTCATCGCTATTAGACATCTGTCTGCCAGAAATAGCCAACTGTCGAAGCTGAAGACCGAGTGTAACAGAATCGATTCCGGGACACCTGAGATTTTGAGTGATATTGAGATTGCTTACTATTTGAAGTCCTTCAGAAGTTCTTTAATTCCGTCCTCCATGGTGAGACTACTCCGGAGACTTGGAACAGAAGTGCGGTGGTTCTTCAAGAAAGGCGACAATGCTCTCTTGAAGAACTACAGACCGATTTCCCTTCTGACGAATCGTCTCGCATGCAGACTCGACGACTTCCAGTTTCCCGAACATGCCGGTTTCCGAAAAGGTTCTAGTACCATAGACCATATACATACCCTTCGGCAAATTATACAGAAGACCGAAGAGTATAATCTGCCATTTTGCCTTGCGTATGTGGGTGGAATATCAGAAAACCTTTGATTCCGTCGAATTTTGGGCGGTGTCGATAGGTTGTGATGATAGAAATTAATGAAAATGGATTTGTGATCTAGGACATCCAATTATTTTGAGTATCCCGGATAACATGCTTCAGATATAGGCTTCAGTTGATTTCACTTACCTTAATTTCACCAACTTGTTTGAGGAAATACGATGAGAAGTAAAACCTGAGGTTGTCTGAGCTGGAGTGGCGCATGTTGCGCTGCCGTATGTACGCGCGGAGAAGATTGTAGCCTGTCCGTTTATACTTGAACACCTGGAAATTTTATTGAGTTCATTGAGTGTATACCTTTCTATTAACAACCACAATTTGTGTTTATCCATTTTATTTAATTTTAGAGACCTGGTTTAGGGCCGAATGCAACTGAGTAGATCCTGTTTTCATATTAAAGTCGCAGCAAAATTTGTTGAACTGTTACGTATTAACTTAGGATCCCCCTAACTCTGACGTGCAATCGCACAATCCTTAGATGTTATAGTGAAACCACAGTTTTGGAAAAACATACAGTCAGTCATCGCGTTTGATGTCGGAAAAGCCGACATAGGCAATAAAATTGCTAGGGTTGTGGCAACGGGTAGTAATAACAAATATAAAACTGTTTTTAGGGTTCCGTACCTCAAAAGGAAAAAATGGAACCCTTATAGGATCACTTTGTTGTCCATCTGTCAGTCTGTCTGTCTGTCTGTCAAGACCCTTTTTCTCAGGAACGCGTGGAGTTATCAAGCTGAAAAGCTTTGAAAAAATCAAAGTTCTAAGCCAACACAATCAAAAGATACAGCCGTTTATGCCGCAAATTTTCGACATTCGCAAGGGAGTCAAAACCTACAGGGTACTTCCCGTGAACTCAGAATCTTAAAATTTGGTACGAGGCAACGTATTATAGCACAGGTAAAGGTAAAATTGCGAAAAGCATAAATTTTTAGTTACATCATATAATAAAATATTTTTAATAATTTTAAACTTATATACCTACAGATTTGTTCGGAACCCTCGGAGCGCGAGTCCGACTCGCACTTGGCCGGTTTTTTTAATTACACGTTTAAACAAATTAAATAAGTTAATGGTCTGACAATGGTGTTCAGAAATAATAAAAATAGGTTATAGTAAGCAGAGATATTAATAAAAAATAATTATAAAAATAGTCAACTGTTTCAGTAATAATAACCCAACACTATTTTTATAATTAGAATACAACGTGTTGAAATGTAAGTGGAAGCTTTAAGTTGCATACACACAAGTTGAATAAACAATGATGGCATACACACAAAATCACGTCATTGTCATCGAAGTAAGTTAATATTGCCGGTTTCACCATTTTTTTTTTTTTTTTATTTTTTTTTATAGGAGAGGGGGCAAACGAGCATGCGGCTCACCTGATGGTAAGTGACTACCGCCGCCCATGAACAACCGCAACACCAGGGGAATTGCAGATGCGTTGCCGGCCTTTTAAAAAGGAGTAGGCTCTTTTCTTGAAGGTCCCTAAGTCATATCGGTCCGGAAAAATCGCTGATGGTAATCGATTCCACAAGGAAGTCGTGCGAGGAAGAAAACATCTTCTAAATCGCACAGTGGTGGACCGCCAATCATCCAGATGGTGTGGATGGTATCGGGAGTTCTGCCGCGATGTGCGTTCATGAAATTTGGCGGCTGGGATTAATCCGAACAATTCCTCAGAGCACTCCCCATGGTAGATGCGAAAGAAAATGCAAAGAGATGCAACATCTCTTCGCAGTGCCAATGAATCGAGCCGATCGGAAAGGGCTCGGTCGTCGACGATTCGAGCCGCTCTGCGCTGGATGCGGTCAAGTGGAAGGAGCTGGCACTGGGGAGCCCCTGCCCAGAGATGGGAACAGTATTCCATGTGAGGCCGAACCTGCGCCTTGTAAAGTTGCAGGCGGTGTGCCGGCATGAAATACTGTCCCGCTCTGCTGAGCACGCCAAGCTTTTTAGAGGCCAATTTGGCCTTCTCTTCCAAGTGACCACGAAACTGCACGTCACTCGATATGTCGACTCCGAGGATTCCGATACTGGCTGAGGCAAGAAGGGGAGTGCCTTGAAACTGAGGAGATACGACAAAGGGGTTCTTTTTAGCGGTAAACGCGCAAACTTGTGTCTTCTGAGGATTAAACTGGACTAGATTTAGTCGCCCCCAATCCGAGACTTTGTCCAGCAAAGACTCGACTTCAGACACAAGTTTGTTCCGGTACTCGGCGACGTTTTCCCGAGAAATATTGGCCCGGCCGGTGTATAGAGCATCACCAGTGCTGTCATCCGCATAGCAATGAATGTTACCAGTTAGCAACATATCATTGATATGCAGAAGAAACAGCGTTGGTGATAGCACACAGCCTTGTGGAACACCAGCGTTAATAGGCTTGTAGTCAGAACATGCACCGTCTACAACGACCTTGATGCTCCGATCTGCAAGGAAGCTGGTGATCCAATTGCACAATTTCTCGGGAAGCCCATAGGAAGGGAGCTTCGAAAGAAGCGCTTTGTGCCAAACCCGATCGAAGGCCTTCGCAATGTCCAGACTAACGGCCAACGCCTCCCCCTTGGACTCTACTGCCTCCGCCCATCTATGGGTCAGGTAGACTAGAAGATCACCAGCTGATCGACCCCGACGAAAACCGTATTGGCGGTCACTGATCAGCTGGTGATCCTCAAGGTACCGGATGAGCTGGCAGTTAATAATGGGTTAGTTGGAGTTAGTTAGCAAGTTAGTCAGTTAATAATAAATTTTACGGGAAGAAGACGGCAAAGAAAATTTTGAAGTATGTAACTTTAATATCGGCCATATTTTGACTGACAGACATTTTTTTTCAGCTATCGAATTATTTTTAAGCCTCCTTTTAAGTGGTATTAAATATTTATTCGCTTTTATCCTAACTTCATTTCTATTTTTTGAACCACGTACTAGATTTGAAATTCCTGTTATAGCGCGATTTTTTACCGCGCAGGTAGCTTGAACCATTTTAATTTACCTGCAAAGTGACAATACCGCCCTGCCGGACAGCTCCCGAACGAATAATATGAACAGACTGTTCACTAAGATAGTGTCGGTACACCCGGACGCGCACTTATTATTTTGCTTTTATTTTATAATTTTTTACTGTTTGTTAAATAAATGTTTTTCTATTCTAAAAACTATGGTTATTGTAATAAAATACGAATATAAATAATAACACAAGGTAGGTAGCAAAGATGCTTTTACTACGATGCTTCGTTTTAAAATGCCAAATTGTCCTGCGGGTATACGCCGCACGCGGCGACCTTTGATATGTCGGCGGTGCCTTTGACAGGATGCGGCACGTGCCAAGACGGCGCGACAATAGTGCGACCGTATTTAAGCGAACAGATTGTAACCGTTCTGGAGCGCTGCGCCCGTGTCTCGTTCTGAACAGCACCGTACGATTGAACCGTCTAGACGCCTTCGATGACTGACTGGAGTAGTTACACTGTGGTGAAAATATGATAAGTTCGTGCCTCTTCGTTTTGAGTCATACTTATACAACCGTATAGTATCATAACGCTGAAGAGACCCTATATAGAGGCTTGTCTGAAATATTTTTAACCAAATATAAATCTGAAAACATTTCCAAAACATATTTTTGTTTCTCAATACAAAAATATGGTAAACATCTCAAGAGGATACCCAGCGCTTAGTCCGTACAATCTGACTTCATCTGTTTCTCTCACCCTGGATAATGACAAGAGCAAATATTTTTTTACGATTCAACCTATATCTACAACCGTCATGTTCCTAGGTTTTTTACAAATAAATTATTTTAAAAACGGAACATTTTAAAATTATGTACTAAAATCGCCTCCTACATAAGTGCTTATGTATAGGTCCTCTAAGATTATTAATAAGACACCCAAAAAACAAATTTAACGAACATATAAAATAAATGAAAAGCATACGGACGTAACCACAATCTTTCTTATATTATACTTTAAAAAAAAACATTAAATTGGTCCAGTTTTGAAGAAGGGAACAGGGTAACATGGGATGATTATTTCGTCAATTTTCATAGGTATAACCATGTCTTTCGGTTGATAAACATATAGATATATAGAGCCTACTTTCGAACCTACATCGAGGGTGAACGGTGTGACAAAATCACGATGAAAACACTAGCATTTTTTAGAACTTTTTCAAGAGTCACGGCGATAAATATTTTTTTTTTCATATAGACAATATGAATATGCTAGACCAGGGGTCTGCAACCTTTTGAGTCGGAAGAGTCAAAAATAACAATTTACAAAATTTCAAAGTTTTTAAAGAGCCACAATTTTTTTTCTTTTATATATACACATTTATTTAAATTGTAAGTCTTACAACACTAACTTGTACTTCACTAACAAACAATTGAGCAATCAAATTCAATGGGAGCTTTGGCTTTGTATGGTTATTCAAGTAGAAAATTTAAACTTTATTAAACAATAATGATTTCTTATATTTACGCGAACACTACACATTGAATAAAACTATTTTTACGGATTTTATCGCGTTTAATTTACTTATTTTATATTCCCGACGTTTCGGTTGCTTTCCAGCAACCGTGGTCACGGGGGACTGAGGTGATTGACGTCCCGATGTCAAAGTTAACCCGGAGTACCTTCAGCTTTTTAATTATTAATTTTGGTCCGATCTACGCAGAATGAACTAACTGTGTCTTGAAGTCTTACAGTGGTATGCTTGGGTTTAGTTTTAATTTTATGAATTACAGGATCCCAAGCGGGTGGTAGTACCCAGCCTCCCTCTCTATTGAAATTAGGATGTTTTTTAATTTCAATAGCCTCACGTATCATCCTTGGCAGGAATCGATGTTCTTTCGCGAGGACTTGTGGTTTATCAAATCTAATGTAATGACGGGGGCCGTCTAGGATATGATCACAAACTGCAGACTTCCCGGAACGTTGGTGCTTCACGTCAGCTATGTGTTCTTTTACGCGGGTTTTTATTGATCGTTTTGTTTGCCCTATATATGAGAGACCACACTCACAATCAAGCTTGTATACTCCTGCATCTTGTAGAGGAATATTGCACTTGACGGATGGTAAGAACTGACTAATCTTCTTCGGCGGCTTGAAGAATGTTCTAATAGAAGCTCGCTTCAAGATGTAGCCAATCTTGTCTGTGACACCTCTGACATATGGTAGTACAGCAGGCACACGCTCGACTGTGGCCGGCTTCACTCGGTCACTGTGACGTAGGCGCGGAACCCGAAGCTTGTTGTCGTGCAGAACCTGCTTGACGTGCTGAAGCTCGGCGGCCAGGTGTTTGCTGTCACAGATCCCTCGTGCTCTCTGCAACAAAGATTTGCCCACGGTAGCTAACTGTGAAGGGTGATGGTGGGATTCACCGTTTAAGTATCGGTTTGTATGGGTCTTTTTTCTATACACAGTGTGACCTACGGTGTTATTAGGATTTCGAATGACTAACACATCTAGGAAAGCTAAAGAATTATTTGCCTCTAACTCCATAGTAAATTGAATTTTAGAGTTTATGGAATTAAGATGTTCTAAAAATGCAGTTACTTTGTCTGATGGTAAAATTGTGAAAGTATCGTCTACGTACCGCTTGTAGAAACTTGGAGTTACTGGTGCAGTAAGCAGGGCTTTCTCCTCAAAGTCCTCCATGAAAATATCGGCGACAATGGGAGATACCGGTGAGCCGGTGAGCACAGTTAGCTACCGTGGGCAAATCTTTGTTGCAGAGAGCACGAGGGATCTGTGACAGCAAACACCTGGCCGCCGAGCTTCAGCACGTCAAGCAGGTTCTGCACGACAACAAGCTTCGGGTTCCGCGCCTACGTCACAGTGACCGAGTGAAGCCGGCCACAGTCGAGCGTGTGCCTGCTGTACTACCATATGTCAGAGGTGTCACAGACAAGATTGGCTACATCTTGAAGCGAGCTTCTATTAGAACATTCTTCAAGCCGCCGAAGAAGATTAGTCAGTTCTTACCATCCGTCAAGTGCAATATTCCTCTACAAGATGCAGGAGTATACAAGCTTGATTGTGAGTGTGGTCTCTCATATATAGGGCAAACAAAACGATCAATAAAAACCCGCGTAAAAGAACACATAACTGACGTGAAGCACCAACGTTCCGGGAAGTCTGCAGTTTGTGATCATATCCTAGACGGCCCCCGTCATTACATTAGATTTGATAAACCACAAGTCCTCGCGAAAGAACATCGATTCCTGCCAAGGATGATACGTGAGGCTATTGAAATTAAAAAACATCCTAATTTCAATAGAGAGGGAGGCTGGGTACTACCACCTGCTTGGGATCCTGTAATTCATAAAATTAAAACTAAACCCAAGCATACCACTGTAAGACTTCAAGACACAGTTAGTTCATTCTGCGTAGATCGGACCAAAATTAATAATTAAAAAGCTGAAGGTACTCCGGGTTAACTTTGACATCGGGACGTCAATCACCTCAGTCCCCCGTGACCACGGTTGCTGGAAAGCAACCGAAACGTCGGGAATATAAAATAAGTAAATTAAACGCGATAAAATCCGTAAAAATAGTTTTATTCAATTTATTAAACAATGTAACTTTTACTTAAAAATAAAAAAACAATAACATACATTTAAGCAAACAAATTCAATGGGAGCTTTGGCTTTGTATGGTTATTCAAGTAGAAAATTTAAACTTTACTAAACAATGTTACTTTTACTTAAAAGTAAAAAAAAAAACATTTTAAGCAAACGAATTCAATGGGAGCTTTGGCTTTATATGGTTATTCAAGTAGAAAATTGAAACTTTACTAAACAATGTAACTTTTACTTAAAAATACAAAATACAATAACATACATTTAAGCAAACAAATTCAATGGGAGCTTTGGCTTTGTATGGTTATTCAAGTAGAAAATTTAAACTTTACTAAACAATGTAACTTTTACTTAAAAATAAAAAAACAATAACATACATTTAAGCAAACAAATTCAATGGGAGCGTTGGCTTTGCATGGTTGTAGAAAGTTTGGATAAATTTGGCTCATAAATTGTTGTTTTAAGTTTCAAACACGACTCTGAATTTTCATTTGTTAGTTGGTTTCTTACTTTACTTTTAATTATATTCATGCAAGAGAACGCTTGCTCGCACGAATATGTCGATCCGAAGATAGTCAGCACTCCAAATGCCAACTTCTTCACCTCACTGTAGCAATCTAGAAGATTATTCCATGTTCCAATATAAGTGGCTCAACTCGCGGTATTTCTTTTAAAGCTGTTCATTTTTGTTGTGTTACGTACATACATTTCTGAACCTCCAACTCTTTCAACTTACTTTTCAACTCTGTAAATTTTCAACTCCACAAAGTTTTACTTTTTAAATCGCTCACTTGCATTTCTAGATATCCAGTATCAACTCCAAATGGCTCAGTGTGGATCGATTTTTAAATGTTTTTTTTTTTTTATAAAATAAATAATATTTGCTTATGAAACTAAAGAGCCGCAGCTTCACATCCAAAGAGTGAGTGTGGCTCGCGTGCCGCAGGTTGCCGACCCCTGTGCTAGACAAACGATGAAAGAAAAGAAAAATGTAGTAAGGTTCCTTGTATTCGTTACTAGATGCTACCTAGTATCGAAATAGAATTTGGGTACGTATGGCGTTATCACTGGCATTAAATAAGATTACCTAAGTAATGTCGTGAAGCGACAATAAAGAACAAAAATAATCTAACCTAAGAACAACAAAACAACAAAAATACAACAAAAGCAAAAAATATATTTAAGATTCAAAAATATTTACATTTTTATATTACAAAAATGGAGTATGAATATGAGGATGGGTGATGCGATTTACAGATTATTTAAAAAAAGTAATAAAAAAAAAGAGATTAGTGCCGAAGCTGAGTCTGAAGATCCAAGGTGTGCTCTCAGCGCCTGGAACGAGCGCGCACGGCGTAGGTGAGAAGGCGTGGGCGTCTCTAGGCGACGACCTCCGGTGAATGTGGTAATTGCAGGATCCGGCGATTTCAGGCCAGACAGGGGCTTGCAGGATCCTCAGCGGCTTCAGACAACACAGAAGCCTGCAGGAACCGGTGACTGCAGGCGGGACAGAGGTTTGCAGGTTCCGGTGACTTCAGGCGGAACAGAGGTTTGCAGGTTCCGGCGACTCCAGGTAGAGCAGAGACTTGTAGGATCCCGGCGACTTCAGGCAGAGCAACGGTTTGTAGAGTCCAGCGACTTGAGGTAGAGCAGAGGTTCGTAGATTCCAGTGGCTTCTGGCAGGACAGAGGCTTGCAGGATCCCGGGGCAGTGCGGCCACGGGATAAGGCCTTTAGAAGATGCTTTCAATTCGAGAACTAAAGCAAGACTGCCTTTCTTCACCGATTGTTCGGCTTTTATACCTTTCTAGAGAGAACGGAAAAATTATTTAAAGGAGACGGTCCATTTCTGGCCCAGTCTATGTACAATATACCGTAAAAAAGAGAAAAATTCAGGGATTTTGTTAAAAATAAAATGAGAGAATAAATCAAAATAAATAACTAGCAAAAAATAAAAATGCAATCCCAAGTTTCCGATGGTTTTACGGTGCCCTTCCAGTCATAAAAAAGTTAAAAAGACACGGTTATTTGACAAATGTCATTTCTGTCAAATGATATTTTTATTTATCCTCTCCTTACTCTCTACTTGTTTGACTCTGCTTTTGTTTTTGGACTTAATGATGTACGTGAGATTTTGATTTCGTTGATATCGGACATCTGTATTCTGTAGAATCAGATTTTGAATCAGTAAGCAGGTATGTACGAAAGATGTTTCCTTAAGCTATTAAACGCATTTGAATGACATGCTTCTATCTGTAGTCTGTTAATAATTATTAATTTCTAAATAAGTTCATAAGGGCTGCAAAATCTTAATATGATGTAATTATCTTTCAATTCACCTGTTAAAACATGTTGCACTGTTTAAAATGCGTTTCTGCAATATAGATTATTAAAATAAGATTGTTTTGTTCTAGATGGACGAAAATGCACCAATATGTTCACAATGTTTTGCAAACGTAATACAAGAATTATCTGTCGGCACAAATCTTGAAAATGAGCTCCAGCGCCCTAATGCCAATACTATCACTATATTGTATGTTTGGTGTCAACGAAGACTGGGTAGCAAATAAGTTGTGACCCAAATAATATCATCCCAACAAGACCCTGTTTTAATAAGAGGCCGTATAACATCTCGCCATCACTCGGGCAGAGCTTATTATACATATTATATACTGTTGGCGAGACAAGGGACAGGTTGGGATGAGATGATTGCAGGTTATTATTGCAGTTGCTCTTCTGAACAACAGACAGTGGGTTGCTGTGCCCACATAATGACCATTGCCTGGTATTTGTGTTGGGCTCGATATCAAAATTCTATAACCGTACCGGTCTCAATTCTAGATGACATTTTAGTAAGAGAGGATTTTGAAGTAGGATAAATAAATAAAAAATAAAAAATTAAGCTGTTTTATTTATGTTTAGTATCCAAAGCATGTTTGACCTTATGTTTCACTTCTATAATTCATAGGACTGTTAACCTTTGTTATGACATTATCCAGGCTTCAAATGTCTGTCAAGGCTCAAGGCATACTCTGACACGCTGAGGACCTGTTATATGGAAATATTTGTACGTCGGAAACGGCAGAATATTTAGGATGCCAATTCTTTTGTAACAACTGTAATGTACCATATACAGAATGAACAGAAATTAGTATTCAGGATTATTCTGTTTATCTACCTTAAAACAGTCACTCTAAGGTAAAATATGTTAAATATATTCTATAAGATTAGTGCAATAAAGTAGTATCTCAGGGTGGATATTTTAGGGTAGAGAAACGGAGTTACCCTCTATTAACATATAATCTCGGCTTTGAGCTATCTGGCACTAAATTGAGGTGAAGTGGCGTGAAGTGAATTAGTACACACTAATGAATGCAATGAAATAATTTTGTGAGTAGGCATCGTTGATTTGTCTCAACAATCTTCTTGTCTGGAATTAGGTAGTACTTTTTACATTTGTTTTCTCCTGAACTGCATTTATGATATGCAAATATCAACATGAACGTTAGTTGTTTTAAGACCAAAAAAGCACACACACAATCTATAATACACTTTATTCGTGTTTTGATCAAAAAATACAACTTTTTTGCCCTACTTTCCTACTAGTTTCGAGACATTTTAGCTATTTTATATAATAAATCTACTTGATAGGCTATAGGTGATATGAGTGTATCACAGACTAACTAGTAGATTCTACCCGAGAGTATAGTTCAGAGATGACAGCTACCGTCAAATCAAAACGACATCAATCCGCCATTAGTGTTGCATTTATTGGTGAGAATAAAATATTAATTGCACTGAAATTAAGGCAAATCCGTGGATATGCATGATCAAAAGTGGTTTAATATTTTATTTTAATTTATTTCCATACTAGTACAAAACTAGGCCTACGCTTCATACAAATTTGGACCGTCTCCTTAAACGCAAATTTTTTGTAAATGGTCAAGAGAAAAGAGTATTTATGTGGAATTATCGAAATAGAAACAACAGACCGGTAGTAAATTTGAATATAATTGCTATGGAGACCAAATAAACAACAATGTCAAAACATGTCAAATTTTGGTTTTAGGCTTGTAATAAGAAAACGGCAAGATTTAAGTGGAAAATGAGATATTATTGATATAGGAAAAAAGGTAGCGCAACTGCCCACACAAAGCCCGAGATTGTAGAGTTACGGAAAACTAACTAAAAGATCAAAAAAAGGTAGACTCCATTGACACCAATTTAAAAGTGCTGATAATGTGAAAATACGAAGTAGAAATGATTTGTTATTGTGTTCTTATGGTTTAAAATCGTTACAGGATCCTATGGAAATAAAGATGATGTAAAATATCCAGTTTTGAAGTGAATGCAGAAAATCGAAACAGAATGGCAAAATGAATGGCAAAATGAATTTAAAATAATGTAAAATGATATGTAAGTAGCATAACACTACAGTACTTGCCTGATAAATAAAATTTCCCGTAACATACGAGTCGATGTAATGCGTTCCATAACTCTTCATGAATTTTCTCAGATCAGTGGGGTCGCTAACGTTTAAACTTTCGATTGCTCGTTTCACGTAATCTTTGAGGGCAACGTTCCGCAAATCGTCCATTTGGACGGACTTGTGCACTTTCGTCAATTTGACTAATACGTAGCAACAGTTATCTGGTTTCGTGTCGTATTCGATTCCAAATGCGCGCATAATTTCGTCCAGTATCCAATCACCTAGGAATGCCTTCCATGGTTTGTCTGTTCTGGAAATAAATGGTAATATTATTTTGTATCAGATTTAATCACATTGATACATCAATACGAGGGTGGATTGAAAAGTACTCGGCCTAACCAAGAAAATAAACAAATACTAAATCAGTTATATTTTTATTTTTCTACATAATCACCATCAAGTTCAATACACTTTTGCCACCTCCCCTTCCAAGCATTTAGACCGTTGAAAAAAAATGATTCTTCCTTGGAGTCAAAATATGCGTCTACAGCTGCTTTGACCTCGTCGTTTGTCGAAAATCTTTGACCTCCCTTTGAGTGCTTTTTTAGGTTAGGGAACAGAAAGAAGTCTGATGGTGCCAGATCAGGTGAATACGGCGGATGCGGTAACAGTTCAAAGCCACAGTTGTGAATTTCAGCCATTGACTGTACTGACGTGTGAACACGGGCGTTATCTTGATGAAACAGGACTTTTCTTCTGAGCATTCCTCGACGTTTTTATTTTATTTCCTCTCGTAAACGACGTAGTAAGGTGCAGTAGTAATCAGAGTTTATATTCTGACCCCTTTCAAGATAATCAATCATAATCACATCTTTCGAGTCCCAGAATACTGAAGCCATCACCTTATTTGCCGACAAAATCGACTTAGCCTTTTTAGGGGGTGGTGAACCAGGTCTTCTCCACTGTTTTGATTGTTGTTTTGTTTCCGGTGTACAGTAATGAACCCATGTTTCGTCCATAGTAACAAAACGATTCAAAAAATTATCTGCATCGGCTTCAAATAACTCCAAACAGTCGCGTGAAATAGTCAATCGCGTCCTTTTTTGTTCAACTGAAAGCAGTCGCGGAACCCACCTCGCAGACACCTTGTGGAAACCCAACTCGTTGACAATGATGTTTTGAGTTCGTTCATAAGAGATGCCTATAATCTCGGCTATCTCTCTAATTTTTAATCTGCGGTCTCCCATTATTAAATCAAGTACTTTTTTAATATTTTCGTCAGTAGTTGACGTCGAAGGCCTTCCAGAGCGGGGTTCATCTTTCACACTCTCTCTACCACGCTTAAATTCTGCTATCCATTTTTTGACGGATGAATATGACAGAGCACAATCGCCTAATGTACTGACCATGTCATCATGGATGGCTTTTGATGATAGCCCCTTCTTATGGAGGTACTTAATGACGGCACGCTGCTCGATTTGCTCCATTCGCGGAAATTATGTCCGATTACTTTGTTAATAAATTTATAAAATCACAACTAATTATCGCACACGTTTCGAACTTCACACAATGAACTAGTCTGAACTAAACTAAATAATGTGGGTAGATTTGATTTTTAGAATTGAATGGATCTGTGTTAGGCCGAGTACTTTTCAATCCACCCTCGTACCTTTAACTTGTAACTCAAACTGGTTTGCACGGGTGTTTTTTTTAATAGAGAGTAAAGATGACAAACGAACACATTCCAACTGTTGGAAAGTGGATGCCCATGGACCTACATTTATCCTTCATTAAGAATCAAAATGTACTTATAATATGTTGTCACGCCTAAGAACTAATGAAATAGAATGCTACGTTAACAGTGAAAAGTGTCTCCGGTTTTTGTCACTTTGACTTTTTATGACTTTAACAAAATCTTAGTCCTCACGGGTGACAACGCATCTGCATTTTGATTCGCAAACGAGGATAAATGTAGATGTCTATGGGCCACAGCAACCACTTACCATCAGGTGGACTGTGTGCTCGTTTGTCACCCTATCCTATAAAAAAAAAACTTCAACACTACGACTCAATACGACGCGTATTGAAGAAGCGATTGAGCGGAACTAAGACTTCAAAGTTTTTGTCAGAGATCTGACTGCCAGAAAGAGCCATCTATCCAAGTTCAGGGTCCATTCCCGGGATACTTAACATTTTGAGCGAGATTCTAACGATAGCTGAAAACATCGTCGTTGGAACTACATGCAAGTGTAAGTAATGACTCAAGAGGAAGTCCTATCCACCACTATTCTCTTGATATACCTACTTGACGTAAATCTGAACGAGATTAGAATGGCTCTCGAGTACCATAAAAACGGGTAGGCCGTGAATGAGGAAGGAGTTACAGCGAAGCTTCTGAAAGCGGGTGGAAATACACGTGGTAGAGCCATGCTTCAGCTATATTAACTGTATAGTTGTAACACGAATGGTTCGGCTCGACTGGGGAAGCACCACGCTCTCACAGAATACCAGCATAAAATAGCAGCTTAATGCTGTTGTGTCTCGTATGGTGAGTGTAGAGAACCGGAGACCCTTTTTACTGGAAAATAGGCATTCCATCTTAGTCCTCACGGCTGACAACGACAGCAACCACTTACCATCAGGTGGACTGTGTGGTCGCTTGTCACCCTTATCCTATAAAAAAACTGGAAAATTCTTCAGATGCTGTTAAAGGTGTAGAACAGAAGTTTAGTAGTTTTCTTCTTGAAGAAAGACGAAAACACTGTATTGAAATTCTACAGACTGATTTCCATTCTGAGGTGCTCTTTTCGAGCGTCATTACGAACCATCTCGCATGTAGATTTGAAGACTTCCAGCCGATTTCCAAGATTTTTGTCTGGAGTATGTGAACTATATAATAAAACATTTGATTCCGTCCAGTTCAACGAGTGTCGACTTGGTAAGACAAGTAAGAACAGGTCTCACCAGTAAATATATGATTATAGTTTAAACATGATATTAGGCACTCTATTTTTTAGTCTTTCAGCGTGACTTAAATGCAGTAACGAGTTGCTAATGTTATAAAATTATCTTCAGTTTTTCAACACTCACCCTTCTATTCGAAAATTCTGGAAATATGTCGCCAAGAGGTCGTCAAAAGTATCACATAGCAAGATATTCATATCGACCATTGTGTCGCCGCTGGACTGTCTGCTGCTGGCATTTAGGAACACGCGGATGTTCTTCTCTCTGAAGGGCTCCACGTGCGGCGGGTTGTCTTCCTCATAGTCAGCTGATACGACTTGAGTGACTTGTGATAGGTCTCCATAGCTATATTAAAAATAAAGTAATATGGTAAGCTGTAAAAATTGTAGCAGTTATTGTAACGCACTCTGTTGTCTTCCATTTATAATGTGTAAATCCAAGGACGTAACCAGACGTCAAGATGATATATGGTCAAGTAAATACAAATCCATATTATGCAGTGCCTGATTTAGAGTTCCGACAGCCCTAGGCTAATGATGATATCCAAGACTTTTTCTGCCATCAAGGCGGCCCCATTTAATTCGGAAAATGTTAAGGTTATTGTTTCTTTCTGTACTTTTAGCTATATTTTATATAAATATGATTAAAAATAAATAAACCAAACCACAGATATTCATAAAAGTGGAAATATATAAAAAAGTTAAATATGCGCAAAAATTAAAGAGAAAACCACTGCGGCATTGTTTTGTGTATTAATATAATACTTAGAGACTGATAAACTTTTATTTAAAACTTACTACTCTTATAAATGACATTGTGTAACAAAAAAACTTTACCTCAGTGTCAAGTAGCGACATCTGGTGAGTGGAACAATATTAGTCCTCATTATGAATATGCGCCCCCACCGGTCTGTTCTGTCTGTGCCTGCCCAGCCCACTAATATATTTACTAGATTTTTATATTTTGTTAGCTTTACATGCCGCGGTTGCGCCACATTAAATGAAATTTTCCTTATAGTAAGTGTCGACCATCGCCCATGAACAACTGCAACATCAGGAATATGCAGGTGCTTTGCCAGCCCTTTTAAGAAGAGTAAGATAGTTTATTGAAGGTCTGTAAGTCGTATCGGTCTGGAAAAATCGCCAATGGCAGATGATTTCATAAAGAAA
The DNA here is from genome assembly GCA_963668995.1 of Parnassius mnemosyne. NCBI lineage: Eukaryota > Metazoa > Arthropoda > Insecta > Lepidoptera > Papilionidae > Parnassius > Parnassius mnemosyne. The sequence continues at coordinate 17,076,864 of CAVLGL010000083.1, forward strand.
TCTTGCGAGGAAGAAAACTCCTAGGATATCGAACAATCCAAGCATCCAGGTGGTGTCAATAGCACCGTGATTTTTGTCCCGATGTGCGTTGGTGGAATTTGATGACTGCAATTTACTCGAACTTAATTCTTAAGTGCACTCCTTGTGGTAAATGCGATAGAAAATGCAAAGCAACATCTCTTCGCAGCTCCAGTGAATCGAATTGATCAGAAAGAACTCGGTCATCGACGATTCGAGCCGCTATGAGCTGGATGCGGTCAAGTGGAAGGAGCTGGCACTGAAGAGCCTCGGCACAGAGATAGGAACAGTATTCCATTGTGGCATTCCATGTGAGGCCCAACCTGTGCCTTTTAAAGTTGCAAGCGGTGTGCCGGCATGAAATGTTGTGCCGCTCTGCTGAGAATGCCAAGCTTTTTAGAAGCCAATTTGGCTTTCTCTTCCAAATGAAAGCGGAACGATGCAAAGGATTCTAATACTGGCTGAGGCAACATGGGGAGTGCCCTGAAATTGAGGAGATACGATAAAAGGGTTCCTTATATCCATTAAACCCGTAACTTGTGTCTTCCAAAGTTTAAACTGTACTAGAATCGTCCTAAATCCGAGATTTGGTTTATTAAAGACTCGATTTCAGACACAATTTTGTTCCGATACTCGATGACTATATAATATTAGCATGGCCGGTGTAAAAAGCATCACCAGTGTTAGAACCAGTAATAGTAACATATAATTGATATATAGAAGAAACAGCGTAGGTGATAGCACGCAGCCTTGTGGAACACTAGCATTAATGGGCTCGTAGTCGGAGTATGCACCGTCTGCTATGACATTGACACTCCGATCTACAAGAAATGATGATCCAATTGCACAATTTCTCGGGAAGCCCCTAGGAAGCAAGCTTTTAAAGAAGCGCTTTGTACCAAAGCCCATCGAAGGCCTTCGTTATATCTAAATTAACGGCCAAGAGGGATCTTGGACTCTAGTGCTTCCACTTATCTATGAGTTAGGTAAATTAGAAGATTAGAACTAAAACCAGCTGATTGCGATCAGAATTGGCGGTCACTAACTTGCTGGTGGTTCTCAAGGTATCCCATGAGCTGGCAGTTTATAATGGATTCCATTATTATGGATAAAAAGGAGGCGATGGTGATAAGCCTGTAGTTGGACGGGTCTGAGCCGTCGCTTTTTTAGGGATCGGGTGTAATAAAGCTGTCTTCCATAAGTTCAGGATTGCGCCTTGGGTGTAGGAGTACCGGAAAAGACGTGTAAGAGCCGCTACTGATTCCGGAGCACCCGTCTTCAGCACAACAGAAGGGACTCCATCAGGCCCACTCGACTTGTTAATGTTCAGGTGCTTTGCGCACCGAGTGCTGTGTAAACAGCACATCTAGCATCTTCATCGCTCAATCTCAAATTGCGGGATGGTCGGCGGTGTGTACCCCTGACATCGAGAATCGAGCTGAACTTAAAAAAACAACCTAAAAGATTGACTTTCTCCTTTGTGGCATTGGCCAGTGAGTCGTTCTCTCTGGGCAGAGATGGAACATTTGGTTGACATAAATTCCTTAGGACAGCCTTGACATAACACTTAAATAAATTTAGAGGTAGAGAAGAAAGCTTGAGCAGTATAAAGTCTTTGAATCACGTCCAGTCAGTCAGTAAACGAAAGACGAAAGGTAACAAATAATTCAGTGTTATTTTTACAATCTATTTTATTTGTTTTTTTTTTACTTTATTATTTATTGAGAACATTATACCAAATTTTATTCTGTACATAAGTGGTGCTTGCAAAGAAAAGCTCAGTGCCCCCTTGAACCTTGCGCCCGTTAAATGGTTTCAGCCTAGTTAGCCTGTGGGTAAAACAGGCCCTGATATTATGTACTTAAAAATACTACGCTTATTTGTATACCAGAGCCTTTTCAAATGTCGTATAAGATTATAAAATTACAAAAATGATGAAGTAGTCATGAATAGAGATAGTAAACTATTTATTATTATTTGGGGTATCTATAAAGTTTTCTCATCTGGTTGGGCAGTATAAATATATAATTGTAAATGAAAATGGTAAACATACATAAATATGAATAAAATAAAATAAATACATAAAAAATACATAAATATATAAAAACACAACGAGATGGAAGCCCTCGGCAGGGGAGACCAGACGGCCGAGGGTTAGGGGGAAAGGGAAAGAAACCGGCGGACGATGCGGGCGGTATCGAGGAGCACCGCCTTCTGCATTTGAGCCTGGAGCGGTCCGTCACGGAGTCCCAGTCGCCTCAGATGACCCGGGAGGCTGACTGGGATTAACCCGTTCGCAGAAACGACCACAGGAATAATTTCGGTCGGCAGACCACCCCACATGCCCGTAACCTCGTGAGCCAGGTCCAGATATTTTGTCACCTTATCTGTTTCGGCTTTCACGAGGTTCTCGTCATAAGGAATGGTAATGTCGACCAAAAAGATCCTCGACTGTGCCCGGTCCATCAGCACAATATCAGGCTTATTCGCAAGAATAGTCCTGTCTGTGATGATGGCCCGGTCCCAGTAGAGCCTGGCGCGGTCATTTTCGAGCACGGCTTCCGGCAAGTACTTATAATACGGCAGTTTCCGATCCACGAGGCCGTATTTCAGAGCGAGCTCCTGGTGTAGAATCCTGGCTACTAGATTGTGTCTGTGCAAATACTCAGAGTTAGAAAGCGCCGAATAACCGGAGATGACATGCCTAAGTGACTCACCGGGATGGCGACAAGCTCGACAGATGTCGACGGCGCCATCCTTTAGGATGTATCTCCGATAATTGTTGGTCTTAATAACCTGATCCTGTATCGCACAGACAAAACCCTCGGTTTCCCCAAAGAGGTCACCGAAACGTAGCCAGTGAAGGGAGGCGACTGTGTCTACGAAAGGCTCATGTAGAGCCTTGTAGAACCTCCCGTGGAGCTCCTTCTCCTTCCATACGGTCTCCCGGTCGGAAATGCACTGTACTGCTGGGTCTTGCCATTGCTCGTTGGCTAAGGATATAGGGGTCAGTCCTTTATCACAAGAAATAACGTCCCTATAGTATGGATCATCCGCTCTCGTCAGAAAGTAATTACGGAGGCTGCACACTTCGCGATTATGCATGGTAAGCGCGCTTAAAAAGCCGCGCCCGCCATGCTTCCGCGGCAAGTACAGCCTCATTACTGACGATCTCGGATGATGCATCCTGTGGGACGTCATTATAGTGCGGACTTTTCTGTCCAGAGCGTTTAGTTCGGTCTGAGTCCACCTAAGTATGCCAAAGGTATATATGAGAACAGGCATGACCCAACCGTTATATGCGTGGGTCTTATTTATACCGGACAAAAGGCTGTTAAGCACTTTGGTCAAGCGTGCATAAAACACATCGCAAACTGACTGTTTCATACCCGCCTCATCTACACCGATGTTCTGTGACATACCCAGGTATCGGTATGTTTCAGCCGCGGAAAGGGTCCTTATGTTGATGGGCATAGATAAATCTATGCCCTCAGAGTTAGCAACCCTTCCCCTTTCGACATGGAGGGCCGCACAGTTATCCGTCCCCAGCTCCATTCTAATAGAATTGCTAAAATCACAAGTGATGTTTAGCAATTCCATAAGATGAGAGCGACTGGAGGCGAATAACTTGAGATCATCCATATAGAAAAGGTGGGTCACTTTTGTACCTCCCCTCCGAAGCTGAAATCCCCTCCCGGAGCCCTCCAGTAAGGTACTCCAGTAAGTAGAGGGTTCAGAGAGAGGCAGAACCAGATTGGACTCAGACAATCGCCCTGGAAGATACCCCTTCTTATCCTTATGTGGTTCTCCGCAGCCGTCATCCGCTCGTCTAGATGACAAAGGATCGTACTCCACTGCCCCATACACTGCCCAAGGAAGTCTCTAACTGTACAGTCAACCTTGTACAGCTCGAGGACCCTCTTCAGCCATGTATGAGGCACCGAGTCGAATGCCTTTTTGTAGTCTATCCAGGCGGCGGATAGGTTCCGACGGTTGCGTTTAACCACTTTGCCAATGACCGCGTCAATGAGGAGTGGTTCCTTGGTTCCACGACCACCGCCCCGACATCCATTTTGAGCGCGCGACATCACCTGATTTGAGTTCAGGTGACGAGTGATTCTCGCGCTCAAAATGGATGTTAGTGTCATATATATCATGGGTAGACACGTGATGGGGCGGTATTTGCTCGGGCCTATGGTATCCCGGTCTTTAGGAACCAAATGAGTGATCCCAGTAGTGAAGAGGCTCGGGAGCGACTTTTGGTCGAGAGCCTCTTGAAATTGTCGGGCGAGCACAGCGTGACACACCACGAACCCCTTCAGCCAGTAGTGATGCAGCCCATCGAGCCCCGGACTTTTCCAGTTCGGGGCCCTTCGGACCGCCTCAGCTACATCGTCCGGCGTTATAATGACGGGGTCCATGGGCGTAAGATTCGCACACTGACTCACCACAACTTCCGTCCAAGGGCCCTCGCTGTGGTTTACGGGCTCTGACCACAGGCCGCGCCAGAATGCGACAATGTCGGCCTGATTCGGTGCTTGGCCCGTTCCACATACCATTGGTCGCTCCAATGATTTATATAGCCTCTTCTGATCACTCTGGAAGAGACGATTCTGGTTGAACCGTGTCGACCTCTCGGTATATCGCCGAATCCGCTTCCCCCAAGTAGCGATTCTTTGCTTCAGGTCGTCTATGCGCTATTATTATTATTATTATTATTTTATTAGTGATAAAATAAATAAATGTTAAAAATGTATTTAACATAGTATCATATACAACTTTGAAATGATTAAAAAGTGACAGACGAATTTAAAAATAACCGGGTAGTACCGGTATAAGAATAATCACTACTAGTGATCTCGAAAGGTCGTGGATTCGAATACTGTCGTGAACCAATTCTAACACAAGCATTTCAAGCTTACCAGAAATGGTTAAAGCGAATATTAGTAGTGTTTAATAGCATTACTAGTAGTTATAAAAAAAATATAGTATAGTGGGTGTCGTAAGAGGCGAGAGAGGTAAACTAAAACAGGAAATGGGCAGGAGCATCGTACTGATAACAACTGAAAAAATAAAAAACTGCGGTTGCCAACCCGCCTGCCAAACGTGGCAACTATGGCAATCTATGGGGGAGAATCAGCAGTAGACTTTCATAGGCTGTATCTAATAGATAAATAGACAAATTTGTGGCAAATCTGAGGAGATTATTGTTAAGTAACGATTGCACGGTTGATTTCTGTATCTCGACAATAACGTCACCGACCGGGTTCAGTTGTGAATCTAAACTATTGTCTAATCAAATTAATCACACACACAAAATTTCATCAAATCGGTCCAGCCGTTTAGAAGTTCAGTCACATACACACGGACAAAATAATTATATGATATATAATATGCATGTAATTGTCTTATACATATAAACTCCCCCTTGAATCGTTCTGTCTATTGATGAAAAGGGCATCAAAATCCGTTGAGTAGTTTAAACGATCTAAGCGTACAGACGGCGGGAAACGACTTTGTTTTACACTATGTAGAGACTTACGTGATTTAGTTATGGTTAATGTGCTTAGTAGGGATTGTTCTTTACATGCACTTAGAACAGTAATTATTATTTTATAATGCACGTAGAACTATTACTATTGACTAGCGGTGCCCGAAATCTTTGAACATAATCAAAGCCCGACATTCGTTGCAATGCCTTTTTTATCAGAAACCTTCTTAAAAATAACTCCCCAAAATTTTATCGGTTTTTTTGTCAGAAAAATTCGCAGACAACAAACTCACGAAAGTTTCGTGTGTAATAGAAACGTATACTGGACCAACAAAGATTTTTTTTAAATATTTTTCTAAAGGTGAAAAAAGAGCACATCCACCTGATGGTAAGTGTAAAATCATCCATTAAGATTCAATAAATGCGGTGTGACCCATAAGAACAAAGATGGAATGCCTCGTTACCTGTCTGAAAAAGGGTCTCTGGTTCTCTACACTCACCATCTAAAACAGCAGCATTAAGCTACTATTTCACACTGGTGTTCAGAGAGAGCGTCATCCTTCCCCGGTCGAGCCGACCCATTTGGGCTGCAACCGTAATATATCTACAGCATGGTTCTACGTACTATTATTTATTCTGTGGTTCTACCAAGTACAAAAAATTATATAATATAATAAATAATCATTAATTATGGCTAGAATCCCCCGTATATGTCGTTAATTGTGAAATAAAACAAACACAAAAATGTAAGTATTTCTTAAAAATGGTGTTAAAATGTATAACTGTGAACATTTTTATGGTATCAACTTATATAACGATTTTGAAAGTTAGAAAATGTTCGTCACATCAGAGCCAGTTTTGTAACTAAACAAATAGAACTACTCGTATTATAAATGTATATGTGGCCTAAATGTGTATTAATATGCACAATTACTTACTTAGCAAACACGTCGATGGCGTTCCCTATATTCAATCCGTAACCTAGATCACTCTCCTCACTCTCACACAATCCACAATACAGAAAAACCGCGAAAAGTAGCCAAAAAGGCATTTTGATCTACTTAATTATTCATGATTTAAATAAGCACGCCGTGTGGTGGCGGCATATCAACTGAGATTTTTTTTACATTTTGCTAATGTTAACTCGAAGTAAACACAGAATGAACTTGACCTGACAGATTAGTTTGGTCGCATACGTTATAATATCTACACAAAACTCTTTATTCGGCTTTGTTCACGAAACTGCTCTAAGCTGTCTTCTTGCTTATAGGCTCATAGACATTTTTATAACGAACTAGGGATATGTCCCGGCTTCGCACGGGTGACTTTTGGATCTCGACAATAGCGCCACCTCGCGGGTCCAATTGTGAATCTAAGACATCCAGGGACCCATTCAAACACACAAAAAATTTCATCAAAATCGGTCGAGCCGTTTTCGAGTTTTAGCGAGACTAACGGACAGCAATTGATATTTACATATAGAGATGTATTTTCTTTTCATTTTAAATTTCTATGCCAATTATTTGACGCTATTTATGTACTACTAGCTGTTCCCTGCGACTTCGCCCGCGTGTAATTTAGGGTTTTAACTATGTTGCGCGGAACCCTAATTATTTTTCTAAAATATAAGTAGCCTAAGTTACTCCTTATAACATCAGCTATCTGCCAGTGAAAGTCCCATCGAAATCGGTCCAGCCGTTTCGGAGATTAGCCGCAACAAACAGACAGACAGACAGACAGACAGGCCTACAGACAGACAGACAAAATTTTTAAAAGTTGTGTTTTTGTTATAAGTACCGTATATACTTTCATATGCATTTAGTAAAAAGCTGTTTTTTTTGTAATTTTGACATTACAAACAGACACTTCAATTTTATTTATTCGTATAGATAATTTATCGAAGATACATTTTACTGTGTTGCAAACAAAACATCGGATAAATGATTAAAAATAATAAAATTAAATTTAATTGCCCTCAATTAAATGATCGTTCAATGTAATTGATTAAGGAATCAATTCGAATAACGATCTTCGAATCATCATCATCCTCATCACCATTACAACCCTTCACAAGTCCACTGCTGAACATAGGCCTCCTCTTCGAACATCTATATTTATTACACTTGGGTTACTTTATCGAATGATTTGGCCAAAACCATGCATTAATTTAATATTATTTACTAGGTGTTCCTCGCGACTTCGCCCGCGTGTAATTTAGGGTTTTAATTTTGTCGCGCGGAACCCTAACTATTTTTCAAAAATATAAGTCTCCTATAACATGAGCAATCTACCAGTGATATCCCGTCAAAACCGCTCCAACCGTTTCGGATATTAGCCGGAACAAACAGACAGACAGACAGACAAAAATTTTAAAAATTGTGTTTCTGTTATAGGTACCGTATATACTTTTATATGCAATTAGTAAAAAGCTGTAATTTTGACATTACAAACAGACACTTTAATTTTATTTATTTGTATAGATAACTTAATTCTTCTGGCTTCATCGTTAACATCATCATTACAGTTACAGCCTTTCACAGGTCTGGACATCTGTCTAAATATTAGTCTACCCCAAGGAATGCTACAAAGCACGGTCCTGAGGCACCTGCATCCATCGACTTCCACCATGTCTTACCAAGCTGTCACTCCATCTAGGCCGCCGGCCTACATTTAGCTTATCGCCTTACCGGTATGGAACTGCCACTCAAGAACCTTTCTTCCCTATAGGTTGTCGGTTTTAGAGCTATAAAGCCAACCCATTGCCACTTCAGCTTAGTGATCCTTTTTTTTTAATTATTATAAACTAGTGTTTGACTACTATCCCACTTGACCAGGCATACCTTGGGTTATGTTACTCTGATTGCACTGTGGATATCCTCATTTTGAATTCTACCACGTAGAGAGACTCCGAATATAACCCTACCATATCTTGCTGAGTGACCTTGAGTTTCCTACAACTAGTGGTGAAGTCATTCTATACTTACTTATTTGTAACATGAAATATATTAAGTCAACATTTTTTATTAACGTTACTAACATTTCGGTGTGAATTACAATGTTTCATTTAAACATCCGCTACTTCGGCTAAGATTATTGGACAAAGTTTTTATACGTGTTCCAAGCACGTTGCAGATAAATTATGATTGCAGCACGAATGGAAGGACGTACACTCACTACATACTAGCGTTATATAGCCGTGTTTAGTATGATGAGTGATGAGATTCGGAGACTTTTTTTATTGGTAAGAGTCCATTGAATTCCTCAGGGGATGCAAGTGTTTATGGGCAACATCCACTTGCCATCTGGTTGACTTTGTGTCCGAATCTTTAACTATCTTTAAAGTATCTTAAACTACTAACTTGTTTGAACAGAAGCAACCGAGTCAATATCCATCTCTTTTCATTAGATCTGTCAGGGATCTGTCTTATCACAATTATACTAGAAGGAGTCAACAAGTTGCGCGCACCTATGGTAAGTATTTTTACGACTTCTTATTTATTGCATATTTAAAAAAAAAACGCTTCAATCGCAGTAACACTTTATTTTAAATTGTTGAGGTTTTTCACACCTAAAAATGGCTCAATCTAGGCCCGGACAATTATTTCGGTAAATATTTGTGCGGAATTCGAACCCGCGGTCGTTCAGCGCCACCACCAAACACAGCCAATGCACTACTGAGCCATCAGATAAAACATGATATTAGAATGCTTTGGCCGTTATGCATATTACATCATTTAAAATTAAAAATTTTGTACTGCCGACTTTATTAAGAATAACTCAAAAACTATTGGTCTGACCTTGATAAATTCATATGGGACCACACGAGAAGTACCAGCCAAATAAAAAAAGAATCATCGAAATCGGTTCACCCAGTAAAAAGTTATGAGGTAACACACATAAAAAAACATACAGTCGAATTGAGTACCGTCTCCTTTTTGTAAGTAGGCAGAAAATATTATGAAGTGATCATGTGTATGATTATGATTTTAGTGCGATGTATCAAGCAATGTTTCTTTGCCATTTATTAAATTCCAGTTCTCTAAATTCAGCAGCAATCTAATGCACATGCGACGTAAAGCTGCAAGAGCGTATCCAATTTACTACTCACGTAGAATGGCTCTTAGTACAAGTTTTTAACACTAAAGTTCTTTTTCTTCTTTATGTTATGGCGTCTTAATAGAATTCTGCTATGTCAAGCAAGTCACTCAAGGCAATGACAAAACACTAGTTTTCATATCGTCATCAAATAAAATTGTATGGAATTAAGAGCAGCGCCTCTGACGGGCGAAAATGGACCTATTCTTTGTCATATAAATTTACTCGATGGCGATGCGAATTCGATACGACAGTAAATTTAAACGCAGAGAGATAAAACTCTTATCTTCTATGTCCGATAATCCGCTACTAAAAACAATTTTTAAGAACTTCACAGTGGATCGATTATATAGTAAAAAAGCCCATAAGTGTTCATCTCTTTTGTATTTACAACCGTTTAAAGTCCCGTGATAACCTTGATCATGTAAGCCTTTATAAGACACCATTTTCATGCTTATGTAGTCGCAAGTTATCGATACATTTGCTCGACAAAAATCACGGTCCATTAACTATTGCGTTAAGTTGCCGTCACAAGGATAACCTTTTGAACTATGCGCGCACGCGAATAAACCTTTTAACGATATAATAAGTTTTTGTATAAATGAAATGAAATATTTTCTGCGACTTAAGAAAATAAGATTTCGTTTGCCAAATGTCTTTTTTTCTGCAGATTTCAAAAAAGAAGTACTCAATTCGACTGTATGTTTTTTATGTGTGTTAGTTACCTCTTAACTTTTTTCTGGGTGAACCGATTTCGATGATTCTTTTTTTATATATTCTCATAAACTTGCTCAAGGTCTGACCAATCGTTTTTGAGTTATTCTTAATAATTTATATTGAAGTCGGTTGTACAAAATATTTAATTTTAAATTATGTTCAAAATTATGTACTTCAGTTTCTAAATGAGGTTTCTCTCCTCTGACTGGAGAAGAAACAGTGAAAGAAACTATATGTTTCTCCACACACCATGTCCTTCTACACAGAGCAGGATTATAGTACAGGAGTATGTACGTAAGCACAGATGGATTCTCTATTCCCTCACTCTCATAGACCGATGGGACGGTAATCCGACACAACCGAACAAATTAGACGCAGGACCAACGGCTTACGTGCTTTTCGAAGCATGCGGATGAACCACCGCCAATATCTTGACTCCGGCTATTGTGAATTTTAAAGTTGTACCATTATATTTTACTTAGTTTATTAGAGAAGAAATGAAATGCAAAGTCTATCCGTTGTAAATCTAACAGACGCTAGCTGCCTGAAAATCTGTTTTAAAAATGGTTTAGCTATTTTAGATGTATACAGATCTCTTTCTGTTAAAATTATCGATAATTTTCTCAACTCACTAAATAATTTACTAGTACTTATCTATAGCGTCATACAAAACGGTAATTATCATTGGAAATATTAATATCAACATTCTCTCTGATAAACGTGAGCCCAAACCCGACCCTTATTTGAATCTTCTGGTGTCACACGGGCTGTTACCCGCACATTCGTTCATCACCCGTGATGATGCTTGCCTTGATCACGTAATAATAAAAACCAACCTTAAGACAACAACCATCGTGTCAGATTTCAATTTTATATATTTTGTATAGATTATCACCGATCATAATCCTATTCTTACATTCATAGGTCAACGTCAACAAACACCATACCAAAAAACTCGGGTACATGTTAAAACACAAAATGTTACAAATGAATTGGCCAATACTGATTTTTCAACCATCTTTGATACCAAAGGTGCTAATCTTGCTGCTGATCTATTAATCTCAAAGATTTATACATACATTAAGCAAAACACCAAGTCTGTCAAAGTCGCATGCAGAAAACGTATACTAAAGTCTTGGGTTACAAGGAACTCTTAAGGTACATACAAAGCCGTGACAGCTTGCATAGCAAAATGAAAAAGGACCCAAACATTGTAGTAGCCAAAGTCACATATCTACGTTATCGCAACTACTGCAATAAACTATTAAAACAGTTAAAATATCTACAAACGCAACAAATTTCATAAAGCTAAAAATAACCCCAAAGCGACTTGCAATGTCATCAAGAGCATAACTCATCTCACCACCTCTTCATCACCTACGGACCTATTGGATCTAAAAAAGGACTCTAATGTCTCAATAAATCAGATCAATGACTTCTTTGTTAATATTGGATCAAATCTAGCCTCCAAAATTCTTAAAAATCAACACCTACCATTTTCACCTAAAACCTCAATAAAATCATCTCATAATCCTCTTGGCAACTCCATGGTTTTATTAGAGACAGATGAATCAGAAGTTGAGAACATAATAAATAATAATAAATCTTAGTGCTACTGGCTATGACGGAATCTCTTCTGCAGTTATTAAGGCTGCCCAAAATACTCTTGTTCCTCCTATAATCTGCAACCGTTCTCTTGGGGTAGGTGTCTTTCCAATAGCCTTCAAGAAGGCTTTGGTACATCCAATCTTTAAGAGTGGGAACAGAGGCAGTATCAATAATTATAGGCCTATATCAGTACTCACTTCCCATTCGAAAATAATGGAACGAATTCTTAACACAAGGCTTATTAATTACTTGAACAAATACAATATCATGTCAGAAAATCATTACGGAATTAGAAGTGGCTTATCCACAGAAGACGCTGTTATGGTCACTTTAGTAGCTAAAAACATAGACAATAAATTCAAATAATAGGAACCTTCCTTGACCTCTCGAGGGCCTTTGACACTGTTTCTATCCCCATGCTACTTCAAAAGCTGGATGAAATTGGCATCAGAGGTTTGGCTTTGGATATCTTTCGAGACTATCTCTCAGAACGCAGACAACGTGTCAAAATAGATTCTTTTCTTAGTGATGATAAATATTTTCCCTATGGAGTCCCTCAGGGCAGTGTGCTTGGACCGACAATGTTTCTGGTATACATTAACAGCCTCTGTCACTTGACTGTTCCGAATTGTCGCATCATCACGTATGCAGATGACACTGTTCTTTTGGCACACGACAAAACCTGGGAGAGTGCATGATGCCTAATGGAGGAGGCCCTGCGTCTTGTATCATACTGGCTCTGTGACAATCTGCTGACCTTTATATAAAATAATACCTTTCTGCATCAAAAGCCTATGTTCAGCAGTGGATTTGTGATGGGCTGTAATGATGATGATGATTATATTCAATGTAATGGCAATTACCATTATATTTATAACTTGTCCCCTGGGTGAGGCGAGTAAGGATAGTGAAAAAAAAATTAATGACTTCCGATACATATATGGCAGAATAACGTAAACCAGGCGTAAAGTAACAAGACCGGCTATGGGCAGCAGCTTCAAAGGTTGACGGCTCCGTGGCGCAGTGGCTTAGCAATCAGTTGTTGCGCTGGGGGCTGCGGGTTCGAATCCCGCACGGAACAAGTATTTGTATGGCCTACAAATAATTGTTCCGGGTCTGGATGTTTGTCCTTGTGCAATTTATGTTTGTAAACTGCCTCCACGACACAGGAGAAAATCCTAGTGTGGGGGTGACGTTTTAAAAGATAAATCAAATCAAATCAAAATAAAACTGCGATCATCACTCCATCTGCCAAGTGTGACGATTAACGAATTCTTCCTGCAACGGGAGAGATATATCATGGTCAGCCGAAGACTTTACGGGCCGATCAAGAATAAATTTAAAGACATTAAGTACGATAGGCAATTCAGTCAACTAAAGACTGAAACTTATGCAATATACTGGTTAATTTTTATTACGCTTTTAGATCTCGACAAAAACTTCATAACATGTAAACAATGACAAGAGAACATCTGCTTACGACATGAAGTATTCATATTTTTAGCAGGTTGAATGACACACTATCAGAAGAATTTACTTTTGCGATAAGTCTGTGATTTAGGCGATGGCCTCGTTTTTTCTTTTTACGATAATTATTATTCCACTTGGCGAACATTTGTTTTGCTAATAACTTAAGAATGATGGGAAAATTATTATTTGTAAGAATTATTGGACTATCTTCTGCCGTGTGGTGGTGCCACCCCACAGCCTTAAGTAATTATTAGATGAAAAAATATTTCGCGCTCAGAAATGTGCTTAGTGATAAACGCACTACACACTAAACTTTTGGAGCAAATTCATATTTTGTTTTACCCTCTAAAATAAGGCACTATCTCATTATAATGTACCTCAGTATACTTATACTAGACTTTACTTAAAGTCTAGTTATTCTGCACGTAGTTTAATAAAAATCCAGTTTTTATACTTACCGTTGGGTTCAGCGAAATAAAAATTATAATTTAGTTACTAGCCATAATTACATCAACCATTAATATCATTTTAAATATAGATGTTGTTCATATGTATTGTTCTCTAAGTTTTTTTTCTAAATTGCTAATAAATTAGTTACATACCGATAGATGGCATTATCATCAGCGAATTTTTTTGGGTTACAATACGAGATATTATCCAATGTAGATATACCAAACTTATCTCCGAATACAAACCTCCTGTTTCAACATAGTGCACCAGGTGCACTATGTTGACTTAGGTGATGGTGGCTATGAGGGAGACTAATGGTTGGAAGTCCGTTTAAATAATGGAAACGAGGTATGTAATTAAAGATAGATTTATAAACATTGCTTCTTTAGACATATCTTGAGATTGAAATATCGCTAAAAATGAAACACTTTACTTTCAATCATAAAACAATTTTATTTCATCTAAACATGTTCCCTCAAATATGTACACCATCTGTCTACATTTTATTACAATTAATACTAAAATATAAATGCATTCTCAATTTTGATCACGCATTGATTTGTATGCGAATCTAACCGAACCTTTATTATTGCACATATCATTAAAATAGCTCATTTTAAAGTATATAAAATAATTATATCTTATTGTCTAATGTTTTCATATCAATAATTATTAAGGCACTTTTTCATTTTGCCGACTTTGATCGTACTTTGAAATTACACAAGGTTATAAAAGTTATTGGAATAAAAAAAATGGTCAAATTGAAATGAATTTTGAATTGTGAATTATATTGGTGCATATCAATATCAAAATAGAGTCATAAATTTTAAGATCAGCATCGATGCTGAAAAGAGTGTATTTTGTCAGCTTTGCTTGAACAATGCATCAATTATTTTGCGATAATATATAATTTTTTATTACTCAGAAATGCTTTTATTAAAATTTGTGTATTTGTCAGCTTTACTTGCAATTCAACACCATAATTACTATTTATCAGGATCAGCGGATTTTCCGCTGAAATAATCAGCATCGGTGACAACATTAGTTTTAGTGAAATATGTAAATTATAGGTGAGTATAGTATTCGCAGTGCAACGTTATAACTCAATTAATTGTTCCAAAAGGCCCTAATGCTAACATTGCCTTTATGCAATAGAAACAGCCGGTAAATATCTCCTATTAAAGATGATTCATTATCCTATTTGTAAAGGCCACAATAAAATATTTACAAAAATACCTCACTTTCATCTTAATCTAGTAAATAAGTAGACTTTCACTGTATACCTTAAATGTACGATCACATTTTTGCACTACAATTATTTTAAATATGTTCACTATAATATTCCATACAATAAATAAATAAATATTGGTAATAATTGACAAAGTGGAAATCCAGATTTATTTAATTGAGCTTGTTGCTAATTATGTCATTAAAACAAAGAAAAAAATTATGGTCCATAAAATGATATACCTAATTATCAAAAATGCTTTCTATGGTATTTATTTTAAAACTTTATTTATACAAAATTTTGTGGGAGTGTTAAATGTCAGTGACGTATCATTAATACTACCAAATCCTTATATTATTAGTCGTTATGTGTTAAACTTAACTGAAATATTTTTTCTAAACATCACTATCACTTATAACATCAATGGACTACTCGAATATTTCTATTAAAACTTTCTAAAAACCGTCCAATAATAAAAACATTAAAACATCGCTCTATTTTTCTTTATGTTTTTGAAATATTTAAGCAATTTACTTTTATAAAAAGCATCCAATACACTTTGATCACATATTGCTCTCCCATAATTTTAAATAATTGTCTATCACTTCCTCAAACCACTTTTTCTTTTGCGGGTCTTTAAACACCGGTGATAATGTCTTTAACTCTAACTGTAATAACGCTTCATTTCCTAAAAGCGTGTCTAAATTCCTCAACAGTGATGGTTCTCCGTGTAGTTTTAAGAGGCTGGGATAGGAGAAAATATAGTAGTGGACTCGAAGGCGTTTCATAGCCCAGCTTTCCACTGTTTTGTTTCCGCTAGCGACCTGAGAAAGAGTAAATTTTTTTTATTTTAATTTTTATTTGCTATTGTCTTGACTGTAAGTAAAAAAGTATATAATAATTTTAGATTAAAAATATGCAGCATTTTTTTTTCGATAATTGATGAAATATAAAACGTTCAAATGCAGAAAAGTGAAAAATGGGAAATGGTGTGTTAGGATGTTACAAACAAGTTATATGTTACAAACAAATAGATGTAATGTATGACTATGGCAATTGAAAGGTAATGGTAATGAGTAATGACAGATTAACATGATAGGTATTTAAAAAGTACATAAAGGCGGGAAACTGTCAACTGTCATTGCCATTTTAATCTATCAGCGTTACCGAAATTACATTTACGCAAAAAGTAACTTTTATGTTACGTGTTACCTTTATTTGGCCTATATGTTTAGCATGCCATGGCGAGAAGTATCCTTCTAACTCCTTAGCAGTAATATCAGCTACTCCCTTGCTTTTTAATCTTTCTTTGATCATAGAGTATGCAGTTCTAGAGAATACAAACACCTGGTGAGAGCAGACACAATTTTCACAAATTTATTTTAGATTGATAATTTTTTGCGTGAGTGTACTCTTAGATATATTTAGAAAATTATAGAAATATGCGGCCAAAATTTAAATCGTCAACAACACTTAAAAGGTATAAAATTTTACTCAAAATGTTTTGTAACTGCTTAAATGCTCTCAGTAATTTCTAAAAAGGTCGACATTATTGGCCAATTTATTAACTGTTTGATTGATATTTAATGAAGTTTTCGTTAATTTTCTTTAAAATTCAATATAAGTTATGGAAAACCTTCCTTGTTCAAAATATTAAATGCCCGTAGTTTTAAGTGTATTTGTAAAACAATACTATCAACAAAATTATTTTGGCAATCATATCCAATGTTCGTGAGAAATGTTACTGATAATGAAAATGCACATGCTCAAAGTCACAAATCAGTAAAAAAAGAAATAGATGCTTGATGTAAAGTGAAAGTGCCAAGTTCAAGGTGAAGAATTATTCCCAATTTCTTAGCGCATGCCTTTTGGGTGATTTGAAAGATTATGGCCTGTTCCTATAATATGTTTTGATTGATTTTTTTTAGATTACAATGTAGTGTTTTTAGAATCTTAAATGAAATTAAGAAATATTTTACATAAGTCGATATAGAAACAAGCCATGTTACTGATCGATTCAAACCTTGACCGCTCCGACATGTTCGGCAAAGAACGGGGAGAAGAAGTTATTCATCTCGGTCGGTGGTATATCTTTTACACCTTGCGACTTCACACGCTCCTTTATCCTCGAGTACACTCCTCGCGAGAACACAAACACCTGATAAAATGATAACGCACACATTAAAAATATTTTAAAATAGAAAATCACTCATATTTTATCTTTAACGTAACAATTGTTCCTTTATGTTACAGGTCCTCAAAGGATCTTAATATCAATAACACAGTGACATACTTAACGATATTAATTAAAGAGCATAGATGATACACATAACTGGAAATAGAGGTCAAGCTGGTCAGAGATATTTTTATCAGATGCGTTTTTTATTTTTTAATCTATATAATATTTACCGCCACATTTCTTTCATGGCCTCCACTAAGAATGCTACGTAGCATAGCTAAAGCATACAAAAATATAGCCATGGTGAAGGTCTTAGAGAACCTTTAGGATTCAAAAAATACCAGAACAACTATTTTGAAAAGATCAGACCTGTGACGAAGAGCGATATCTAAAAACGGTCGCCAAAATCAATTCCAAAGTAGGTTAATAAAAAAAAATGTTACTTATGTCAAGTCGTAAAATGTGGTTTTATTCTAGTACCTGACGGTCAGTGGATGCTATGTCTTGTAGACATCTACGTCTATTCCTTAAAAGTATAGTTATAAAACAACAATTTTAGTTATAGTTATAAACGCCACCTATCGGAAACCTAGAGTATTAATATAATTTAGTACTAATAATAATAATAATAAATGATTTATTTTTGTATTTGGTATAAGACGTAGAAACTAATACTATATTGCTAATTGTATATAGTTTTAATTATAATTCACTTGTTATAAAGGTATAGAATAAAATTAAATATCTATTAAAAGTAAAGAATATAATGTTATTCATTTCTTCATATTGTAACGCCATCTAGTTACAATTTTCGAATATAAACATAAGGAAACAAGAGCAAAATGGACCAATAAAATACTCAACTATTTTTGTATTAGAATTTAATTATTATAGCTGTGACCTGGGTATTAAATTCCGTAAACCGTTATAGACTACCATGTAGTTAGGGAAACTATCGATGTAATGGATTAAGTATATCGGATTGTTTAGCAAACAGTACACGTTCCTCTGTAAACTTATATCACGTTTCCGTTAGTTCTAGCTTATCACGTGACGACACACGCTATGTGAACTAAAACATTTCGCGACATTTATGAGTCAAACGTGTTAGATTAAAAATATTATTGAAACGATTTGTTATTGTATAAGGTGTAGATAGCGTTAATCAGTGGTTTACCTGTCTTTTAAATTTTGTGTGCTCATAATTTCATTGAATTGAACATGTGTACAATAACATACCAATAATTAGCCGACTCAAAAAAAAATGAGGAGATTAACAATTCGACTGCATATTTTTTGTGTCATTTTCTGATCATGAGATACTTAAATTTGTTTTAGTCAAGATAAGTTAAATTGGTTCTGATATACACAGCTTCTGGGGTTAGCCCCGGAGATATTTATGTACGGAATTGTTTTTTTTTGTCATCAGAATTATAGGCTATAAGCCATGGGGGAGGCAACCGCAGTTTTTTATTTTTTAGTTATTATGAAGAAGGCGCTGCCGTTATTTTTCTGATTTGTTTCCTTTTGTCGCCTCTTACGACACATGTGACGATATGGGGTAGTGGATATTATAACACAATCAGCTACATTTATTATCGATTAAGAATACATAAAGCCGAAATACCCTACGCAAGTTAATATAAGCGTTACATAGACGATCTGGTGTAATCAATCGATGATGTCTAAACAACAATAGATACCGTTCTTACCTGATACAATGAGTTACCAGTGATGTACGACGCAATGTAGTGTGAGCCGTATTTCCTTATGAAGTCAGCAATGGACACGGTATCGCCAATTGTCGACTCCTGGATGGCTTCGTACACTACGTCCTCTACAGATATATTCGGCGGTAAATCGTTTAATTTGCCCGTTTCGCGAAACCTGCAATAAGAGTCAAAGCGATTAGGTCATCTTAACCACATCACCGCTTACCATCCAATGGAATAAAGGTAATAAACGTAAGATCTACATATATATAAATAGAAAAAATAGCTCTCCGATATATTTAATTACATCTTCATTCTCTTAAAACAATTGGACAAAGACTGACAAATTAGGTAGAATTTTTTCTCACATCTTTGAGTTTCGGTGATCTGTGAAATTTTTAATTTATTCCAAAAAAGTCATACCACAGTGTTGAACTGAGATCTGCCTCTCGGCGCGTATAGTGATGTACCACTAGATCACTACACTACAATTACAATTTAATTAACAACACAACAATTACAAAATATAATAAACAAACATTCAAATTGCACAATACCAACACACATTGGGGTAGCGCGGTGGACATTTCCTTGCCCTAAGACTCTCAAAAACGAGAGGGGCAAAAATGCCCAGCAGTGGAACCCTACAATATAACTTTGCAAATAATGATTTTTTTGCACGCTTCTTACCTACATGTAAATAATCAAAGGCTATATTATCTTGAACTGTATGTAGATGTATTTGGAATATTGTAATTCAGTTTTTACCCACTTCCACAAGAACGAATATTTTAAAATTTGCAGACGTAATAAAAACCGTTGAATATACAATAATTTCATGATTCCCTAGTATTCTCAATATGATTACATCACAGCTCATAATCAATAATGAATGCGTGTCGTTTAAGTGTTTTTAAATTCTAATACTATTAACATTAATTAGCTTAATATATTTTTGTGGAGAGGTATTTCTCTAACACATTTTATTTAGTTAAAATCTGGTATCAAAGACATTCAAATATTTAAACCTTTAAATCTCTATATCATGCATATGGTTATAACGCCATCTATCGGGGAATAGAATGATCTTACAGGTAAATGTATGTACCATAGACGACTCTAGCTCTTAATTCTCTTATGTTATCAACACAACGCTTTTTTATTTCATTTACAAATTGAACAAACAATGTATGAAATCAAGGAGAACCATCTTATAAGGGGCGAAAGTTGAAAAAGGGTCCTACCATTTACTGAAGATAGAGGTTCCGAAACCTACCACAATAGCGCTGGCGTCTGAAAAACTACGATATGAAGATAGCTGTTGTGAACGGAGTGAAGTCAGCTGAATTCAAATATTTAAAAAATTTCATGACTAGAGTAGTTAGAAAAATACCAGTATACAAAATCTCAACTATTTACGTAGTACAAAACCAAGCGGATTGGTCGGTCCTTGTTTATTTTTACTTTTGGCGCTTTTTTTTTAATTTATCCTATGCTACTGCAGCGCCACCCTTATTTGACGCGTTTTTAAGGACACTTTTCTTATATACAGATTGTCCTCCTTGTACTCTACACTATGGAGTAGAGTACATATATGGATATGAAATGCTTAAAACGGAACTTAAACCCATAGGTATATATTTAAACCTTTCGAGGCATTATGTTAAAACTACAGAATAAATAATAGTACAAGAAATTATAACAAAAGTCTGTAGAAAACCGGGCAAGTTTTTTTTTAGAATATAGTGACAATCGAGCACACAGTCCACATGTTGGTCAGTGGTTGCTGTGACCCATAGACATCTACATCTACCCTCAATAAAGAATCATAATGCAGGTGCGTTGTCACCCATGAGGACTAAGGTGGAGTGCCTCTTTTCCAGTAAAAAGTGTCTCCGGTTTTCTACATTCACCATACGAAACATAGCAGTGTTAAGCTGCTATTTTACGCTGGTAGTCTGTGATAGCATGGTCCTACCCCGGTCGAGCCGACCCATTGGTGCTACAACTATGCTACTAATATAACTGCAGCATGGCTCTACCACGTATAAAGTGCTTCAGGCCTCGCTTTATTAGGGTTCCGCACACATTAGGACGAATAACTATTTTTCTATAAAAAAAGGTTTCTTTTGTTTTGGTCACAGTCACAGCTTCAAACTTCAGTATGAATCGATGTTTTCAGTATTTGTGGTTTAATTACATAATATACAGAAATTGGAATTCCACATGCTTTGTGGAATTCTTTGGAGGAGTCCGATGTTCAACAGTGGACTTGTGAAGGGCTGTAATCACGACGGTGATGATGATGATACAGAAATTTTAAATTCCTAACAAGTTTAATTTTTGAGACGGTTTGTAACAAAAGCGTAACTGACAACTTATATCTATCGCCCCCATATCTTTATTTTTGAAGGTAAAAAAATCATATTTGTACTCTACTTAATGATCCCTTAAGCTCTATATGATGATACTCCGGACCGATACGACTTAGGGACCCTGATGAAACGAGCTTACTTCTCTTTGAAAGGCCGGCAACACACCTGCAATTCCCCTGGTGTTGCAGTTGTTCATTGGCGGCGATAGTCACTTACCACCAGGTGAGCCGCATGCTCGTTTGCCCCCTCTCCTATAAAAAAATGATAACTATTAATACCTGGACACTCTCACGAGGACATAACAGTGGTCACCGGTAATGAATGAAGAATTGATCCCCAAGTTCCTCGCCATGATGTCAGTCGGCCAGCCGGCAGTGAAAGCGCGCCATGGTCGTTCCAACCTAAATATTAAAATAACTGAGTAAATGTTTTAAAAATAAAAAAAATATGGTGGAGGCTTACGTTCACTATTGATGGGCAATAAATGAAAAATATACAGATAACTTATTTTAAATACATTAAAATTCAATGTTAATAATTATGTCACGGCTAAAAGCTGCAGTGCGTTCTTTACACCTAGGTTTAGAAGGCTATAAAAGTCTAGCCGATTGTGGTGTGTTCGATTTATTCAACAAGGTGTGGCGGGTCGCCTTCGGGTAAAACTATGTATAGTTAAATTCGAATAGTAATAAAAATAAGTATGACTTTTGTTACATTTATCAAAAATAGGAAAGGAAGTATTAACATTAAAGTATACTCTCGCTATAGTGTCGTTAAGGTGCAGCTGCAGACAAAACCGTGGACATTTATATTATTTATAAATTATTTGGAAAAGTCAAATACACCAGAAAAGTTCAACCGGCCGCACTGGGATTGGGTCGCACCTAGTTTCGGCTAAACCTAGGTATGCCATAGTTCTGATTTTAGTCGAAACATATAATTTATAAATTTAAGCAACGACACGTAAAAATATTTCCAGTTATTTTTAAAATTTTCAGGAAATAATTTTCTAATAGTTTTTTTTTCATTTGTATCAATGATCGCTAAAACCAAGATACAGAATTAATGAAATAAATACACACTGCATACTCGTATTGTTAGTGCTAACGGGCTTTGTACTTCAATTCGAATTCCAGCTGGAATGAACGTAGGTAAGTATTTGTTATACAGGAACCCTAAGCTTAGCGAACACAAGGGTCCAGCGTTGTAATTGCCTCTGACTTCACATCTATCCCTCCCTACCTCCCATTGTGACAAATATAAGCTTCTACAGATATTCAAACACCGAGCCGACCCTTTAGACAATGTAAAAGTTATTTTGATATATCACAAAAAATATATTTGTATTCTTATCTCACCTCTCAAAAACGAAGTCTCTGAAGTATGCTTGCAACAACTGCTTCAAGTTATCGCAGAACTCCATATGGAAGTCACCGTCGAAGAGTGTTTTGGGCTGACGGGGCTTCGGCGCGACCGCATAGCGTTCCACGTCCCGGAACACGCTGACGGTAGGCTCCCGGAACACCCAGCCCTCAGTGTCGTTCCGCGGTACGACCCGCATGCATATGCTGAGGTAGCCATATCTGAGAATATATAATATGATGAAATTTAATTTAAATCAAAATCGTATCGAAATTAGAATCGTAATTTTTTCCTAAACATTTTGTTTTGGGAGATGTAGAGCAGTATTGCAGAAATAAGAGATTGCCATTGCGATGCCTATTCCAGCATCGGAGCAATAACAAAGTTATATTTGCATTTGCACAAACAAAATCAAAATGCATTGAAAAAAGTATATACTGAATAAAACCTATTTCCAAAATGTATAAATAAATAGAAGCAAGTTTAGATATCTGATTTTATTCTTATTTGATGCAGATAATTAAAGGTTGAACTGAAAGGTTGGGCTGAATCTGAATGACAGGATGAGAAATAGTGTGATAAATGAAAAGTGTGGTTTGCAAGATGACGTTGTTATTAAGAAAGGAATGCTTCGGTGGTTTGGTCATGTAGAAAGAATGAACGAGGAAAGAGTGACAAAGCAGATTTATGTTGCAGAAGTGAGCGACAGAGTCGGAAAGGGACGCCCTAGACGAAGGTTTATCGATCAAATCGGCGATAAATTGAAAATGGGCCAGATTAGCAGTACCTTTAACCGACGAGCGTGTATAGATATATGGATGTGAGGAGGCGAGAGAGGTGTGTCAGGATCGTGTCAAATAGAAGTCCGTAGTCTCTGCCTACCCCTCTGGGTGACAGGCGTGAGTGTTTGTATTGTGATGTGTATAAGTAAAGGTATACCATTATTATTAAAAAAGGTAGATTTTGTAAAGAGGCTTAATCATCACGTATGGCAGGCAGATCGACAAATTATTTCGCGCCTTTGAAGTTGATCCCCGTCGCGTCGCTGGTCTGTGTGTGAGTGGCAGCTGCAGTCCATCCATGGACCCCTGATGTCAATTTCAAACAAGGAAGACTACAGATACGTTGTCACCGCTGAGGACTAAGATGGAATGCCATACAAACTGTAATTATACACTTCAAACCAGAACACAACAGTGCAGGCTACTGCCATTTGGCGACAGAAACAGGTTAAAAGGGTTTTTTTTATTTTTATTTTATAAGAGGGTGACAAACGGGCAAACAGGGTGGACTGTGTGCTCGTTTGTCACCCTATCTTATATTAAAAAAAAACCAGTCCACCTGATGGTAAGTGGTTGCTGCGGCCCATAGACATCTACATCTATTCTCCATTACAAACCAAAATGCAGATGCGTCGTCACCCGTGAGTACTAAGATGGAATGCCTCGTTTCCAGTAAAAAGGGTCTCCGGTTCTCTACACTCACCATCACTCATGAAATACAGCAGCGTTAAGCTGCTATTTTACGCTGGTATTCTGTGAGAGCGTGGTCCTGCCCCGGTCGAGCCGACCCATTCGTGCTACAACTATATTACTAATATAGCTGCAGCATGGCTCTACCACGTAAAATGGTACCTACCCAGACGTATCCTTGTGCAGAAAAGGAGTGTTACCACATAGTAAATATTAGACATAGGCATCCGCTTCCATCATATTATATGCAGCACGACCTTCGGATGCTTTGATGCTATTGCCTTGTTCAGTAGGTTCCTATATGTTTCCCGTTTCCCTAACGCGTTTGCCTAAACGTTGTAATTTTTCACAAGGAATGACGGCTTCAAGATCTTTGTGATCAGTTAAAAGAGGTTTTATTATATACCACTAGAAATAGAAACTTTTTTATTCAATATAGATTATAAATAATACTTATTGAACTGTCACAGTCACAGTCATTTGAGTATACGGAAAATACCGCTGTCCGGGGAAGAACCGGCGAGAAACCCAGCGTGTCTAACTAAAAATAAGTTTAAATTCAGAGTTGCACAATAATTAACAACACAAAACAAATTAGAAATAGCATGATAGCCTTCACCTCATTCCCAGGGGTTATTATCATCCATAAATTTCTTAATATTTTTATACAAAATTTTGTTTAAACTTGGCAGAAGTCACATTTTGTATATTTTAGTATTCAGTTAACCATCGATATATATGTTAACAGTATTTTGTTTTTGTGTATCGATCCGTCAGTTATACGAATCTTTAGGAGACGTTTAGCGCTAACCAAATAAATTATGAATGATGAGAAAAAAATTATTGTTACCTCATGAAGATGTTGATCGCCTTTCCGACACCAAGTTCGGAGTCGAGTGTGGTGGCTGCGCGGCACAGTGCTACCGCCAGCAGCAGCACTGTGGCCTCACGCACCATCACACCGACGCTACCCGCCTGCCAAGAAAAAAAAAACATTCAAATGAGGGCTAACAATTTTACGCTCACTAGATGTCGCTAGTTGGGACTAAGATGAACTCATTTGTTATTGTTACGCAGATGGTTACACGGTGACATGATCATTGAAAAGTTCTGATTTTGTATAAGTTTTCGGTTTCTAGTGTATGTAAAATAATGCCTCAGTGCTGTATTCTTTTATTTTTATTCCACATTTTTTATTTCTTCTACTTTTAAGGATTATACGTAGTTTGGTTTATCCATTTCTTATCTAGTCAATACATAATGAAATCTTTCAGAAATATTAATCTCTGCAATTCCCTGACAAGTTAACTTCTCACGCAATGAAACCTGTCAACTGTTTCACCTCATTCGTAAGTGGCGCCGCCCTGGTGGCAGACAAAATCGTGGATACGTTCATTGAAAACTTCAAGTCAATAACAAAATTGTTGGACTGTGTTGGACGCAGCGACACTCCCTTGTTAAGGACACCTACTATAGTTCGGCCGTTCAGAGAATGCGTTCCTGACACGTCGCGATTGAACTGACGACGTAACTTTGTAATGGCGTTTTTGTAGTGCCTGAAAACGTTTCCTGGCCTGTTGGCTGCGAATCAGTGACAAAAATTCAAAGTCGGTAGGTATTACAATCCCTGTGATACTCGGGTGTGTAGATTATATCAATAACGATGCTAATAATAATTATAATGCGTCACGGAACTTGAGAATAATTAATAATATTATGTCGTGTTAACAAAAAAATGAGATAAAACATCGGAAAACGTAATGAATATAGTATAGTCTTAGAGTTGAGGTTCTTATTGTAAATTTTAGTTCCTTTTCAATCCTTTATGTACGTATTATATTTTATTATTGTAAATTTTAATGTTATGTCTATAAATGTGTCACAGATAATACAATAATAAAATTTGGAAAATCCAAAAGTGCACACCTCGAACACTCATGTAATGTTTTGAACAATTAATTTACTTTTATAAATTACCGAAACACGCATAAAAATTGTTTCTGTTTAATTAACACGAAATTTTATTTGACTGCTTGATTGATACCGATGATTCGTATTCTGTTGCCGAAAAAATTGTTAAATAATTGATAAAATAAAAAAAAAATATTAAGTAACGGGACGGTTAACAACAGTGAAATTCAAAAGGCTTCCTAAGGATTGAAATCTAAAGCGAATAAAGAAAAATCAAAGTGATATAGGTTCAGTATTTTGAAAGATATCTTGTTCATATCCATATTGACTAACTGATAACGTCCAAGTGAAATTATTTTCAATGACGTCCAAGTGAAACTTTTTTTAATAATTATCGAAATAAATAAATAACTACGTCAGAAGTATTAAATGAACTCTTCTCTTGCTATTGGTGTACTTTTTATTATACAAGTGCAATATGAAGCTGGTTCTAGAACCAGAGTGACCGAAGTAGCCCAACGGATTAGTAAGCTGAAGTGGCAATGGACCGACCATATAGTACGAAAAACCGACAACCGATATGGAAAATATGTTCTTGAGTGGCAGCCTCGTAGCGGTAGGCAAAGTGTAGGGCGACCCGCCACTAGATGGAGTGACGACTTGGTAAGACATGCAGGAAGTCGATGGATGCAGGTGGCTCAGGACCGTGCTTTGTGGCATTCCTTGGAGGAGGCATATGTTCAGCAGTGGATTTGTGATGGGCTGTAATGATGATGATGATGATGAATATGAAGCTGGTAGAAGTGATTTAAATTGAGTGGATCGCGATTGTTTGATTTGGTGACAATAGAGCATGTACCTACTTACATCTCCGCTTCACGTTCGATGTGTGCAAAAGAAAAACATTTCTACACATTGTCTTTTATAAATATTTTTTTTTTAAATATTTGTATTATGTATAATGGTGGCACTTCACATGGCTATTTGTATTTGGGTATTTGGGGTACTTGACAAATAACTTGGGTTTGGGGTATTTGCCTATTTGCCAAATATAGGCAATAACAAATACGGCTTACCGATCGTCTGTCGCTTTTTCAAGGCTCATCAAAGGAGACAAATAGGCAAATACGCAAATATACTGGCCACACATGGTCGGGGTCATAAGCGCGCGAACTGTCAACCAGAACGGACGGACCTGTTTACAACCTCTTAAATAAGTGATTATTTAGGTACCTACGGAAAATGAATTGGAACAAAGAAACCGTTGTAAGGTTTCTAGAAATTTACCAAATGAACCCATGCATTTGGGACCCCGGAAACGAGGGGCATAAAAACCGGCAACGAGAAAACGACGCGTGAAATACCATTAAAGTACCAAAAATTTGGGGGTACCATGTACCCTGCAAGTCAAAAAGGAGTCGCTTATGTTTATAGAATAGAATAATTTTTTATTCAATATAGATCACATGTGTAATTCTTATTTAAAGTCATTGTTTACTTTATCACTGGTTCAGGTGGCCATGTGAAGTGCCACTATAATAATTAAAATATTAATTTTCTTATACATTTATAAATAAAATTTATGTGTAAATAATATATAGTCAAAAAGTTTTCTCCCCGGCGGGGAATCGAACCCCGGTCTCCCGCGTGACAGGCGGGGATACTTACCACTATACTACCGAGGATTGCGAATACAATCATGAAATTACGTAACTATACTCACAAATTATTTATTCTATAAACAAATTGCCAATATGCCCATACATAAATTCACAATCATAGGTATAGTACGATATATATAAAATATATATAAATTATAATTTTGTATAATTTATCATGTACCATGAAAAATTACAAATCATACAAAAAATTACAAAATATAAAAAACATTTCATATTATGTACATAAAAATATTGCTGCACTTAAAAAATTTTGTCAGAAGTGGGATTCGAACCCACGCCCTCAGAGAGGACCAGAACACACATGTACAACCTGTATATACATACAGATAAGGTTAACCTTGAGTCTGGCGCCTTAGACCGCTCGGCCATCCTGACAGTTGATATTAGTCTTGAAATATGTAAACACTTTCCATACATATTTGTTTCATTATTATTGTAATAGATGGCGTTAGAACGTATAAAATTTTATCAATAATATATATTAGTCTAATGTTTTGCAGACACAACACAAAATAACACACAGTAAATACTAATTCTAAAAACTTATAGAAATGATAGCTTTGAATAATACCTTGAACACTTAAAGCACATAATATAATAGATTTCTATTGATATTTTCTTGTGATATTCACATAAGAAAATGTTTACCACTATTATATATTTTTGTATAAGGTCTTATAGTTTATTATCAATTTAACATACATTTAGTAATTATTAAGAAAAAAAATTTTATGCATGTAAAATTTAAGAAGAAAATAATTATTTTGTATAGCTACAGTGTAATAATTGTATCTAATACAAAACACAAAATTGGTAGGTAGGTAGGTACCTATAACGAAATCTGATAAAACCTAAAAAAAGAATAGATTATGAGGATCAAACGAAATGGAATTCCAAAATAAAATCAACGACTCCACGACAAAACACACTTTTTTAAATAATTAATTTCACGTAATTCCTTCTTTGAGCCTTGAAATGAAAGTTGGAACAAATTTATCTTATTTCAATTGATTTAAAATTATATAACGATTATGTTGCGCGTGATCTTTTTATGGATGACTGGTCACAATTGAGAGATCTGTCATGGACCAAATGATTTAGGTGGTCGTTATATGATAATTTATCAACTGCTTGGTACAAACCCACTTACCTACTTATTTCGTAACATTATTATGAAGTGCGTAATAACGTTTATTGTTGTACGTATGATATTTTGGGACACTTACGCATTTTCATTCATTAATTCATTATAGCATACAAAAAACCATAGCTCTCATAAGAGGGATATTTGCCATTGTTGCAGCTTCCCACTCCTCTGATGCCTCTTAGGTTACCCATGAGACAATGGGGGTATTTGATATTCGAACGATGTCCGCACATCTCGGGGGAAGTCAGTTAACCAAGCTGGTTAAAATAAGTAGTTTTTTCTCAGCATGTCCACAGCGCTACGTTGCGCTTGTCCCATGATACTTACAAATTTAAAGAAAAAAAATATTGACATAGAGAGAGACAGACATAGATGCGGCGGATATTACTTATTATACGACTGAGTACATAATATTATGATGGTATGTTACTGTGGCGCTTGATGGTGAAGCGCACTAGCTTTGCTCGTCCCTTATCAAACATCGTTCCCTGTGTGTGTGTGTGTCGTCATAACATTTTGTGATCATCTTACACGTTAGCTTTAAAATAGCCAAGCCGACGAAGGTAAGACGAACCTTTTGGTATGGGTGTAATTTGTGACGATTGAGAAGACAACTATAGAAGAGACTCTATTTACTTTATTAGACTGATAATTTTTTAACATTACAAGTTCGATGGTATCGTTATGCACTCACCAACTCGACAGTCCAAGTACCTAGTAAGGGACATCTTTCAATGAGGGCATCCACGACTTTTTTTGCCACCAGGGCGGCGCCACTAGAAAGTGAGATATAATATTTGATAGATTTCACATTTCAGATGGCGGGGAAGTTAATTTGTTCGGAAAATGTAAAGATTATTGTCTCATTCTGTAATATTAGCTATATTTTATATTAATAAGATTAAAAATAAATATACTAAACCACAGATATTCATGAAAGTAGAAAAAGTAAAAAATTAAAGAGCAAACCACTGACGCATTGTTTTGTGTATTTATATAATACTATAGAAACTGATAAACTTTTATTAAATTACATTATGCAACTCAGTGTCTACTAGCGACATCTGGTGAACAGAAAATTATTAGCCCTCATTAATGCACGCCAGCTGGCGCTAGTACTAAGTCTGAAAAAGCTAACGATGATGATATGGTGATAATTTGAAATATTCCAATATAATTAACTGTTGCACTGAATGAAACAAATATGAAGCACCGCTGACCCTTGGCCTACTTGCTCGTTACGAGTAAATGAATTATACCAATTGTCTTCCACGAATTGCATTTGAGTATAAATTGCTTTTAGACATCATTCAAACACAATAGAGATTCCTTGGAATTTATTTTGTTAAAAGCATATTAACTTTTTATGATAACCTAGCTATATAAATATATTTCTTATGAGCAACCCACAGACATACGAGGGTCACTGTAATGATCGGGAATAAGAAAAACCACATGCACTGTATAGCTAAATTGTATTTTATTATTTTTCGAAGTATTCTCCATTCAACTTAATGCACTTTTCCATTCGTGCAAACCAATCATTAAAACAGTAATTCCAGTCTGAAGTTGATGTTGACAAAATGGCTGATTTGTACGCTTCCACAGCTGCTTCGGCGTCTTCAAACCGTTGATTGTAAAGAAATCGTTTGGGCTCAGGTCAGGACTGTACGGAGGATGGCTCATCAGCTCAACGTTTTCCTGCTTCAAAAAAACATTTGTCTTTCGAGTCGTATGGGAGCTCGCATTATCGTGATGTAAGATAATGCGACGTTTCGGGTTATTTTTTCGGAGTTCGGCTATAATTTCTGGCAAACAAACCGTGATATACCACTCAGCGATGACCGTTCTGCGTTCCTGTAAAGGAATTGTAGCAACATGCCACTTTTTCGAGACAAACTTAGCGACCATTTTCTTTGACACGCTGCGGGAGCGAACCATTTTCGTTGGTTTGACCTCGTCTTCGAAGACCCAAACTGCTGACTGATGTTTTCTTTCAGGTTCGTAAGAATAAATCCATGATTCTACACCTGAGACGATATTATAAACGGCATTTGACTTCCCCCCGTTGAAGCGTTGCAGAGTATTCCGGCACCAATCTACACGAGCCGCCTTTTGCTCTTCGGACAAATTGTGGGGAACCCAGCGGGAAACTAGCTTTATTACACACAGCTCATTATGTAATATCGACTGAATTGCAGTCATTCCGATACTGATAACAGCCTGAATCTGCTCGTATGTCACATGACGGTCATCTAATATAATAGTGCGAACTATTATATTAGATGACATGTTTTCAGGCGTGACCGCTGTTCTTGGTCGACTTGCAGAAGAAACAGTGCTGAGCGACACACGACCGCGTCGGAACTCGGCATACCAGCGGTATATTGTCGTTTGACTCGGTGCTTCAACATCATAAATCGAAACAAGTTCGCTGAGACATTTATCTTGAGATAAGCCGCGACGAAAATTGTGATAAATTATGGCACGGAAATGTTCACGCGTGAGCTCCATTTCTATTAACGACGTGTCAACTTCAAACCAACATAGTTTTTGTTTGTAACATTTTTTTGATGGTTTGAATGTCATTAAGATTCCAAGAGGCCAGTATTCAAATTCTAAAAAAGGTTTTATTGTAACTCAATCCTAAATATTCTATTCCCGATCATTTCAGTGTGCCCCTCGTATCTACCATCTTTTGAATTTGAGGATGAATTAAATATAACTATAGGGTATATGGTAGGTTGAGTATTTTTATCTATATAGTTCACATCGACATTTAACATGCATTTCAATATACAGGGTTATTTTCCAAAGAGTAGCCAAATTTTAAACTTAAGTTCAAATATATAAATAATGATATACCGTTATTGCAGTTTTTGATAACACGAGTAAATAAGGCTACTTTTATTTGAAATTATCCAAAATTGATTGTAATTTATAGGCAACGACGTTTTGCCTACCGATCGACCCTTACGAATGTGTGCGTGCACAGTAAAATCAGCGCATTTTGAATTTAAAAGATAATAAGGACAGAATGTTTGCGATTTTTTTTTAAATTTTACTTTACCATTTGCCTACATTACTTATTCTGAACCTTCTCTGCAAATTCCGTATGGTCCTACTTTGCCTAGGAATCAGTCTGAGTTAGTGCTATCACCCAGTTCCCGATGTTCTAGTTTGAAGGGTAGGAAAGCCAGTATACTATATTACAAGCTGTGGCATGTCGTCTTAGTCGGCAAAGTGACAGCGCAGAGGTGACGACACGGCGATGCCTTAGTTATCTGACACTGGTATTTATGGGCTGCAGTAGCCACTTACCAACTTACTATCGCATGGAATGACTGACTGACAGTCGTTTTGTTTGTTTACTCTATTATATATATTTATAGGATAGGGGTGACAAGCGCGCACACAGTCCACCTGATAGAAAGTGCTGTGGCCCATAGACGTCTACATCTGTCCTCGTTTGCGAAATAAAAAGCAGATGCGCTGTCAGTCGTGAGGACTAAGATGGAATGCCTCTTTACCAGTAAAAAGGGTCTCCGGTTCTCTACACTTACCATATGAAACACAGCAGCATATTTAACGCTGGTATTCTGTGAGAGCGTGGTCCTTTCCCGGTCGAGCCGACCAATTCATGCTACAACTATACAATTAATATAGCTGCAGCATGGCTCTACCACGTATAAAACGTATAAAATTAAGAAGACATAATATTTTGTTAATCGAGGATGAACTATCTGACCGACTAAAAGAGTTCTAACAGTGGTAGAGCCACGCGGCAGCTTTAGTTGTCGCACGAATGGGCCGGCTCGAACCGGGGTGGTACCACGACCTCACAGAAAACCAGCGTGAAGTAGAGGTTTACCTCTGCGTTTCGCTTGGTGAGTGCAGGTGGCCGGAGGCCCTTTTTACTAGAAATGAGGCATTCCATCTTAGCCCTCATGGGTGAAAACGCATCTACATTTTGATTTGTAATAGAGGATAGATGTAGATGTCTATAGGCCGCAGCAACCACTTACCATCAGGTGGACTGTGTGCTCGTTTGTCATCCTTATCCTATAAAAAAAAGTTATGAACATAGAGGAGGGGAAATAACTTAGTTGCAAACACTAAAAAATGACTTTAATTTTACTAACACGTCAGAAGGGGCAATTCAGATTCGCAATCGCACGATGTGCCGCAAAATCACTAGGACATCAGATCCCAATTAAATTGGCACAATAGCCAGGGAAATGAAGAAGAATGAACTAACTGACGTAATGTATTAACCATTTACAAAATTAGTTATAGAGATGGGTATATCGCTCTGCTCTGAGCCTGAGGCTGTTTATTTTATCAATTGTGTTTTTGTGCATGATTGCTTCTTACGAAAATTACATTGACTTGAATGGGACGGTATATGACAATGGCATAACTTAGAGCGGCTTCCTAATAAATGCAGAGAGGAGAGGAGAGGAGAGGGGAGGAGAGGAGAGGAAATTTGATGAATAGTTTTTAACAAACGACAGACGTAGCGGTCTGAAGCTGGTTGACGGTTCCGTCGCGCAGTAGCTTAGCAATGAGTTGCTGCTCTTGGGGCCGCGGGTCCGAATCCCGCACGGGACAAGTATTTGTTTGGCATACAAAATAAATGATTGTTCCGGGTCTTCATATTTCCTTGTGTAATTTATGTTTGTAAACTGCCTCCACGAAACAGGACAAATTTCTAGTGAGGGGGTAAAAATTTTTTTTTAAATAAAAAAAGAGATGGAGCGAACTCCGCTCAAGTCGTCATTAGAATCAGAAATAAATCTCTATTATCCGCTTTATTGGAAAATATATTTTTTCCTAAAATCTTCAAACTTCGTTCGTCAAATCATTGTTTAAATCTCATTTTATCACGTAGCTTGTCGTTTATATAAAATTTATTTATACAGTTAAAACAGACAAATGTCGAAAATTGAACTGTTGCACTTGAACAAAAACACACACCGATCGGGTACGTGGCAATAATATATTATATTCTTTGGATCGGGTATTATGCGAGACTGCAATCAAAATTTCAAACAGTAATTAATATGGATTCGAATCCCGGAGTGCACTCGAGACTCCACTCGAGACTGAGATGTTGCAAGCGACCCATTAAATATACGTTACCAGAAATAAATTTAGATAATAATACACTGCGAACGATCAGTATTAACATTTCTGCCGATGATATTGTGGATGGTTAGTCTTGAGTTTAAGAAATTTGTAAGTGGTAGAGCCATGCTGCTGCTATATTAGTAGTATAGTTGTAGCACGAATGGGTCGGCTCGACCGGGGAAGAACCACGCTCCCACAGAATACCAGCGTAAAATAGCAGCTTAACACTGCTGTGTGTAGAGGAACCGGAGACACTTTTTTACTGGTAAAGAGGCATTCCGTCTTAGTCCTCACGGGTGGCAGCGCATCTGCGTATTGACTTATTGAGGATAGATGTAGATATCTATGGGCCACAGCATCCACTTACCATCAGGTGGAGAGTGTGCTCGTTTGTCATCCTTATTCTATATAAAAAAAGAATTTCAACTGCACGTCGTTTTGGTGGCGAAATAATCCATAACCTCGTATTTCATCCCGTGTTTATTGTCAGCGTCAACTAAAGTAACTCTCAAACATTACTACGGCTAAAAATTATATTTGTTTTTTTATTATATTCTTTTCAAATTGGTGCAGATAGTGTTCTGCTGGTTTATTGATCGAGACCATAGCGACAATTTTAAAATACTGCCTTTAAGTTAGAACCATGTTAGAACAGGATAGTTCGCGTGACCTTTCCTTGGTCTTCAAACCTGAAGGGCCACGCGAACAAGGAATATTGGCTAACGGCTAAATGCGCAGATGCGGTCGCTAGTTCCATTCCGACATGGGAAAAGTTTTAACATGCAATTTGTATAGCCTTTAAATATCTACCGGGTTTCAGGTACTCGTTCACGTGCTCGTTTGTCACGCTAATTCTATAAATAAATCTCTTGAGTCATATATGCTTTTACCACTTCGGAAAAATAAAACTTATCCACTATCTAACACATTTCAGTCGCACTGGCTTATTTTACAAGAAAAAATAATGATTTTTCTGACACATATAGGTAATGTAAAAACGAGTAAGGTGTATTGCATGCGATATATTTTAGCCCTTTAAGTTACTTACTCAATATATTCTAATGTCTAAGAATAGAATTACGCGATCTTGCAAAATTATAAGTTTTGAGATCGCGTAATTCTATCATCTGAACGCTTAACAATGTCGTAAGCATAAATATTGTGTTTCTTAATAAAAAAAAGCGAGTGTCGTCCCTTACGCGGTGCCGGTAAGGCATAAGCAGTTCCATTACTTGAAGCGGGTGGGTGGTATTTATAGATCCAGGAACGACAAGCAGCCGACTTCGTGCATCGTGCGCATCTGTTGTAGTGATTGCAAAAACATTTACCTCCTTTTATGAAGTCAGTTAACTTCATAAAAGGAGGTTATATATTCAACGCGTACGTTGTTTTATGTATGTTCACAGTTTTGGGAAACGGCTGAACCGATTAAAATGATAGTATTTTATTAAGTAGCTTAAAGGTTGTATTTCCGGGGTGGTTCTTATAAATAAAAAATATCACCCCTAAGGGTGAAAAAACGAAGTTTTCAATGTGCTATTCAGACGAAATTTTAGTTGTTACCTTGAACGTGTGATATTCCTTGATCCACACTAAAGGATACATTTTAATAAAAAGTAATAATTGACTTGAAAAACTAAAATAATAAAAACATTTCAATATAATAGCTTCTGAAGTAATGTCTACTACGTATTGTGTAATTTTGACACTATAGATGTAGTACCTAGTTTACACTATACTTTAGCAACGATTTCAGAATCTACTGTTTAAATTATTTTGTTCTTTTGATTTTTTATGGTTATTTTTTTACTTTTAACTATAAGTTTAATTTTTGATTTCATATTAGATACCTTTTATTTTTGTACTTGTAATAATTTCTCTAAAAACGATCAAGCGGTTTTGATGTTTTTATAAATGCACCCTGCATAGAACAAATTGATTTTCTAACATTGCATTTGTAACGATATATCCAGAAACCGAAATCGGATACCATTCTTGATATAGATTATCATACTACAAAAATATAAATTGCAAGCTTGTCAATGGTTTTAAAACCATGTGTAAGTAATAAGTATAGTCTGTTCACTAAGATAGTATCGGTACACCCGGAGGCGCAGTTATTATTTTGCTTTTATTTAATTATTTTATATTGTTTTTATTAAATAAATGTTTCTCCATTCTATTATTGTAATAAAAAGGAATGTAAATAATAAACACAAGTTAGGTCGTAAAGAACCTTTCACTACGGCGCTTCGTTTTTAAAAGCCAAATTCTCCTGCGGGCGTACGCCGCACGCAGCGACATTTGAAGTCGCGGCGCTGCGGTGGCTTTGACAAGATACGGCACGTGCCAAGGCGGCGTGACACAAAGGTGACCGTATCTAAGCGAACAGACTATAGGTAGTATCTAAAGCGACGACTGTTGAGGAAGACAGGTGGTACACCCTCGTACCGGCAAATAGAGTGCAGAGCGATCTACTACTAGGTGACGGAACCGTGAGAAGGCATATGACATAGTGGGTGCAGGAGCCAGGATCATACTTTGTGTAATCTAAGAAGAGGCTTAAGCTCAAAAGCGATCCGCTATTATGACAAGGTAAGCATATATTATGCGGAAACAATTTTGAACACATTGTTTCTCAATTAAGATTTTTGCGTTCCATTATCCCTTAGGGATAAGGAATTTTTTTATAGGATAGGGTGACAAACGAGCACACAGTTCACCTGATGGTAAGTGGTTGCTGTAGCCCATAGACATCTACATTTGTCCACGTTGGCGAATCAAAATGCAGATGCGTTGTCACCCGTGAGGACCAAGATGGAATGCCTCTTTTCCAGTAACAAGGGTCTCCGGTTTTCCACACTCACCATACGAAACACAGCAATGTTAAGCTGCTATTTGACGCAGGTGTTCTGTGAGAGCATGGTCCTTCTCCGGTCGAACTGACCCATTCGTGCTACAAGTATACTACTAATATAGCTGTAGCATGGCTCTACCACGTAAAGAAAATTGTTTTATAACATTAATTGAAAATCATGTGGTATACAATATGGTAAGTGGCTACTACTACGACGGAATGCATCACAGCTTGTAAAAATCCTCTCGAAAATAATTTTATTACTCTTACTTACTTACTTACTTATCTTCACGCACAATCCCTGACGGGGTAGCCAGAGAGAACAGATTTTATTACTCTACTTCTAAATTAAGTTAATTGTATGCTCTGCTCAGTAGTTGTTATTCCTATTTTCCAGAAGTTAAAAACATTATTATGTACTCGCGATCCGCCCCGGCTTCGCCAGAATAGAATTATCATTAGGTGTAGGGCATCATTTAGATTAAATTTGAGATAATCATCAATTATCCACTTTTTTTTTTCTAAAAAAATATAGCCTAGATTAATTCGGATATGTCTGTTCTTGTCTCTGTCTTGTCTCTGTTTTTTTTTTATTTTTTTTATAGGAGAGGGGGCAAACGAGCATGCGGCTCACCTGATGGTAAGTGACTACCGCCGCCCATGAACAACCGCAACACCAGGGGAATTGCAGATGCGTTGCCGGCCTTTTAAAAAGGAGTAGGCTCTTTTCTTGAAGGTCCCTAAGTCGTATCGGTCCGGAAAAATCGCTGGTGGTAAACTATTCCACAAGGAAGTTGTGCGAGGAAGAAAACATTTTCTAAATCGCACAGTGGTGGACCGCCAATCATCCAGATGGTGTGGATGGTATCGGGAGTTCTGCCGCGATGTGCGTTCGTGAAATTTGGCGGCTGGGATTAATCCGAACAATTCCTCAGAGCACTCCCCATGGTAAATGCGAAAGAAAATGCTAAGAGATGCAACATCTCTTCGCAGTGCCAATGAGTCGAGCCGATCGGAAATGACTCGGTCGTCGACGATTCGAGCCACTCTGCGCTGGATGCGGTCAAGTGGAAGGAGCTGGCACTGGGGAGCCCCAGCCCAGAGATGGGAACAGTATTCCATGTGAGGCCGAACCTGCGCCTTGTAAAGTTGCAGGCGTTGAGCCGGCATGAAATACTGTCCCGCTCTACTGAGCACGCCAAGCTTTTTAGAGGCCAATTTGGCCTTCTCTTCCAAGTGACCACGAAACTGCACGTTACTCGATATGTCGACGCCGAGGATTCCGATACTGGCTGAGGCAACAAGGGGAGTACCTTGAAACTGAGGAGATACGACAAAGGGGTTCTTTTTAGCGGTAAACGCGCAAACTTGTGTCTTCTGAGGATTAAACTGGACTAGATTTAGTCGCCCCCAATCCGAGACTTTGTCCAGCAAAGACTCGACTTCAGACACAAGTTTGTTCCGGTACTCGGTGACGTTTTCCCGAGAAATATAGGCACGGCCGGTGTATAGAGCATCACCAGTGCTGTCATCTGCATAGCAATGAATGCTACCGGCTTGCAACATATCATTGATATGCAGAAGAAACAGCGTTGGTGATAGAACCTTGTGGAACACCAGCGTTAATAGGCTTGTAGTCGGAGCATGCACCGTCTACAACGACCTTGATGCTCCGATCTGCAAGAAAGCTGGTGATCCAATTGCATAATTTCTCGGGAAGCCCGTAGGAAGGGAGCTTCGAAAGAAGCGCTTTGTGCCAAACCCGATCGAAGGCCTTCGCAATGTCCAAACTAACGGCCAATGCCTCCCCCTTGGACTCTACTGCCTCCGCCCATCTATGAGTTAAGTAAACCAGAAGATCACCAGCTGATCGACCCCGACGAAAACCGTACTGGTGGTCACTAATCAGCTGGTGATCCTCAAGGTACCGCATGAGGTGGCAGTTTATAACGGATTCCATTATTTTGGAGAACAAGGGGGTTATGGCGATAGGCCTGTAGTTGGACGGGTCTGAGCGGTCGCCTTTTTTAGGGATCGGGTGGACAAAAGCTGTCTTCCATGATTTCGGGACTACGCCTAGGAAGTAGGAGTACCGGAAAAGACGCGTTAGAACCGGTGCCAACTCCGGAGCACACGTCCTCAGCACAATTGGGGGGATTCCGTCAGGCCCACTCGACTTGTGGATGTCAAGGGAGAGGAGTGCTCTGCGAACCGAGCGCTGTGAGAACCGCACATCCGGCATGGAGCACTCACACCGCGGGATGGTCGGCGGTGTGTTCCCCCCGTCATCAATAGTCGAGTTGGACGCAAATAGGGAGCCCTCTGTCTGTTCGTGAAGTTTAATTGCAATCGATTCGATCATTCCGAAGATTAGCCCGGACAGACAGAGAAAAAACTTAACAAGTGTAAAAATTATATATATTAAAAATTTTATACAACCGACTTCAATAACCAATAAAATGAGAACATCGTCATTGTAGTCGAAGTCAATTAAATACGTATTATTAAATATAACTCAGAAACTTATGGTCAGATCTTGATCAAATTGATATGGGACTACTTGAGAAACACCCGCTTTCAAATAAAAAAATAATCATCAAAATCGGTTCACCTAGAAAAAAGTTGTGAGGAAACACACATGAAAAATAACAGTCTAATTGAGAAACTCCTCCTTTTTTCGAAGTCGGTTAAATGGTTATTCGTATCTCTTAGTAGTATTCCAATAACTCCCTTAGCTCAATAAAAATCAGTTTTTTCAATATCACAGACATACACTTCAATCATAATATGTATCTATAGGTAAGTAGAATACATAATAAATAATTTTCAATTCATCATGGAAATTAAATTTATAAACATCCCACGATATCGATGTCTTTATCTGTGCACGCGTTTGCCGGATTTCACGCATTAGCGTTTAACTCCTAATTGGTCCCTGGTAAACATGGCGGGCTTCAAAGAGGTTAAAAATAGCTATCATCAGAGCCTGGCACAAATCGTTTTGTTTTTTTTTTAAATTGTCGTTTCTAAAGCAGGTGACGTAGAGACGCGAAGAAAAATATTGGGTAAGTAAAAAAGTTCTCCAGGTGTAGATCGTTTAGGAAGCCGTCAAATGAAATTCATCAGCGAAAATCATCTTTAATTTGAACAACGCTGCAGCTATATATGGCTTCGGCAAAAATGGCTCCTCTCGCCCATCGAAGGACCACGCTCTCATAGAATACCTGAGTGAAACAAAATAATAATGTCGCTTTGTTTTGTATAGTAAGTGTAGAGAAACGAAGACTGCATTTTAATTCTGAATCGAGGAGAGATGTAGGTGTCTATGGGCCACAGCTTTCATTACCATCAGGTGGACTGTGTGCTCGCTTGTGGGTGACAATTACTCTATAAAAAGCGTGATGTAAATAATAGAATGAGTGCAAGTAGGGTGCTAGAACTAGATAGAGTAACCTAATCTATACAAGGAGTCCATGAATGCAAAATCCTATTTACAACAATGGGCTTAAGATGAGCTGCAATGATGATGTATCACTTTTACGTACTTTACATTCCCTATAGCAAAAAAATTTGTTATTTTATTTTAATATTATACATTTTATTCTAGGTCAGATCGCTATTTTTAAGGAAGATAACTTTAATGCGTTAACAATTTAAAAAGTAGTAACGCACTAATTTTTGGCCCTTGCGATTCCATGCGTTGTCAATTAGAGTTACAAATTGCGTTAATAAAAGCTAAATATCCCTGGTCTATTCTGAGGCATTCCTGGGCACAGACTACTTTGAATATATCCGAAATTTCTAGGGTCATACTGCAGGTCATATAACTATTTGTGGCGTAATGTTATTCAGCCTGGCCTAGTGATCAGAATTCATGGCTACCTCTTTCCGACTAATGAGGGTTGAGCTTAATAGTAATATTAAGCTCAACCCATTAGTCAACTCAACCTGAAGTAGACTACGGTGACTATTTTATTTTAGTTTACAGAACATTTTTATCACGTGTTCATATTTGCTAACAATTTGATGGTGGGATTTGAAGCTTATATTTATTTACGTTTAATTAATTACTTATGCCCACATGCATATTAGAGCTACCCTGCAGTTAACCAGTTAAGTTATAGCTGTAGCACGAATGGGTCGCCTCCACCTAGAAAGGACCGCGCACTTACAGAATACCAGCTTACTGCTGCTTTGTTATGAATAGTGAGTGCAGAGAACCGGAGAACCTTTTTGCTGGAAATGAGGCATTCAACCTGAGTCTTCAGGGATGAAAACGCATTCTGCATTTTGATTCTTAATCGATGATAGATGTCGATGTCTATGGACCACGGCATCCACTTTCCATCAGGTGGACTGTGTGTTTATTGTTACCCATATTCTATAAAAATACTCTATGTTTCCATGCTGTAGCCCCTCCAAATGCAAAAAGACAAAATTAAAAACACTCCAAATGTTAATTTGAGGATGAGAGAGGGATGATAATTTTTCTTCAAATGCTAACCTCACCTGCACGTGGTGCACTCTTCATTTCAATGAAGGGGTTCCTGTCGACCAAATAATAGCGGAGTATCCATTAAAGAACAACGAACCTGAATTCCAGAGACTGATGCTTTTTTTTTAATGTCATGCCGCAGTAGATTTAAAAGGTTGGAAAACGTAGACGTTATTTTAATAGCTTGTAAAAATACGTAGAGATTAAAAATAAAAAAAAGTAAAATAATGTAACAGCCTACACTACTTAGCACAGATCTCTCCTTTCTTAAAGGGCTCTTAGAGGTCATAGGAGCAGCGTGGCCCCGGTGTTCACAGATTTCACATGTTCTCGAATTATCTCTCAGAAATGCAATCTCACCCTCACTGCCAAAAAAGCAGTTAATCAGCACATTAAATTGCAATTAACAATTTAATCGTTGCTGGCGTGAATCGAACTCGGTTTGCTTACGTACATGATGAATTAGGGCCAGCATTTATGTTCTCAACCACAAATGCACTGACTAGTCAGTAGTCACTGCCTACCTGATATAAAATTCGTTTTTAATTGATATAAATATGCCTTATTTATATCAATTAAATATCCGATGGTGGAAAAGGATGGGAGTAATTCCCATCCTTTTCCACCATCGGACTACCAGGCGGTCGGTCCTCTAAGAATATTGACATTCCGCACATTCGAACCAAACGGTTTGCTTCGTCTTTAGTAAGCCGTACAGCAAAGGTGTGGAATAATTTGCCGGCGCCAGTCTTTAGATTGTAATCTGGGTGTCTTCAAGGCAAGAGTGAATAGGCTTTTGTTGCGCTAAGATCGTGCGATTTACCGTCTACGACATTATACACTGCACTACACTGATTTGTAAAAAAAATCGGATGATAATACAAATGTCTCTAATGAGGTACTTGTATATTTATAGCCATTGATATTGAGTATATAAATTTATATAGCCATGCTATATAAATTTATATACTTAATCCATGGTATGTACGTAGTAACATTCAATAACTCTCAAGACTCCACGGCGACAGGTTAAACAGGTTAGCGATGGTTTGTAGGTAGTGTCAAGGTGAGGAAACAACAGATAAAATATCTAATAAATGTGCAAATTATAGGTGCAGTGATAAGTGACCATAAATTTTTCTAGATTGTAGGCACTTTTTTTACATAACTTCTTAAATTATTTATCTTTCTTCTTAGGCTTCGTTTTTATCGATTACATCATCGGCACAATATACTGGAATATTTTATGAAGTAACCTTAACGCAAGGGGAAGTACTTACGATCAAACGGCAGCCGAAAAGTTTTTTTTTTTAAATAAAACTGTAGTCACAAACGAAGTTACAGTCCACCTAAAGGTTCTTGTACTATTATTTATTCTAACTAGCTACTGCAGCCTATGGCTATCTGCCATCAAATAAATAAGGCTACATGTGTTGTCACTTGTTATTAGATCTGTATACAGTAGTTCAGGTACTTTTAATTGACGGCAGAAATAGCTAAGCAGCTATATTCGTTTCTCAGTGTTTTGATGGTATTAATTTAATTTAATTGTAGAGGCTTCATAAAATATTTATTTACTCGATTTTTTTACTTTTAAATGTAATCATTGATGTTAAATTCAGTTTTTAAAGATTCATTTGAATGTATTTTTTAAAATATGTTTTTCTTTTTTTTATATATATATTTGTATATATACACGGTTGGTGTATATGCATAGTCGGATGTTTCGTTAACTCATAAGAACAGTATTCTGTTAGAATGAGGTGGGCAGGTGCCTACTAAAAATAAATACTGTCCTTCCGAGTCGAGGTCAAGTCGGAGAGTAAAGGTCCTAACGACTGGTGGAGTTTGCTGGTGCTACGAATTATTAACTAACACTTGCACCAGATACGAGGGGCAACTGTAATAGTGGATACAGTATAATGCTGGATTGCTGTAAAATTAAGCTTATATTCATGCATTTTTATCAAAATGTGAGGTTTCATGCATCTTCACTTTCTTTTCTAAACTTTAATGCAGAATTTAATTCTGAACTATTGAATTAACAGACAGGTTGGCAAAGCTAGTATATCATAACTATAATAAAGATTAGGACTGATCCAGAAATATTCCGTGAATGTTGATTTAATTAATATAAAGATAATATTGAAATTATATTCTTATAAAGACCTACGTAAATTATTACCTCAGTATTATTGTGCTTGTTTAAAATTAGAGAACACTTCGACCCTTTTCACGTGTCATATTAACAATGTAAATGTCTTCGTTTTGGAGACATAACATGATAAAACTTTTAAGTAAGTGTGTCATTGCAGTGAGGCAGCGATCTCTGGCACGCAGTAGAGCGTGGCGAATGTCAGACGATTCGGTCATGTGCCGCGCCTTTATCACAACAGACTCCAATTTTAACAATAGCAAATTATTAGACCTTGCTCTAATATTTGGATTAAAATAAGGCGATTTTGCTTTTTGCAGAAGTCAAACAAAACTAATTGCCTTGTGTTTTTTGGAAGCCTTTTGTTTGGGATTTCAGAGCCTTAGCTTCGGTGGAGAAGAGTTCGGCGTATATATAGCGCGGGATTTGATTCTGGTCCTAGCCTTTTATTGCCTGAGTGTTTTATGTCTGGTATATTACATATGATATTAGCCGTGTAGTGGCGGCGTAAAATAATCCACCTATATCAAGCTGTGGGTGTCGTAAGCTACAATCATAATATAGCTGCCACACTGGCTCTACCACGTTTTTTTTATATTCGATCTCCTAGCCTTTAGCCTGAGTATTTTATGTCTGGCATATTACATAATTATGATACTAGCCGTGTATTGACCGCATAAAATAATCCACCATCCAAATCTGTAGGTGTGTAGTGGCTTCGTTAAATAATCCACCTATATCAATCCGTGGGTGTCGTAAGCTACAATCTTAATATAGCTGCCACGCTGGCTCTACCACGTTTTTTATATTTCTTTTTATATTAATATTAATTTTAGAAGACAATACAATAGTTTAAAAAAAAACATAACGCAGTTGCGGAGTGATTTTCACCGGCAAACGAGGCATTCCATCTTAGTCCTTAGGGATGACAACGTAGTCTACATTTTGATTTTTGTTTGATGATAGTAGGTACTGTCAGAGGTGCACTATCGCACTGCAGACCCACAAATTGGCGCATATTGGTATTCGAATCCAGGACCTGTGATTTACGAGTACACAAACCACTAAGAACAGACGCATACACTAGCATTTAATCCATTCACATAAATGTCAACATTCCTACAATATTAGTGAACACTAGTTATCGCAAACACGTCACGTTCCCACGAGCAAATGCACCCAGGATCACTTGTTGCCTAATGTTTATAAACATTAAGCGAGTTTTAGATAAAGCGAATGGAGAAGTAAGCGTAAAATGATAATACACCTGCGAACAACTTCGCTGGCGAAATGGGACACTGTTTTGAACCGTGAGCTTCGTGTTTCGAGTTTAGTAGATACCGGATGATTGTGTTTGTAGAAACAATGGGACATTGAAGTCGTGGCGACTGATGGAATACGTGTTGA
Source organism: Parnassius mnemosyne (assembly GCA_963668995.1). Lineage (NCBI taxonomy): Eukaryota > Metazoa > Arthropoda > Insecta > Lepidoptera > Papilionidae > Parnassius > Parnassius mnemosyne. The sequence goes on from CAVLGL010000083.1 coordinate 17,121,825, forward strand.
GGCGTTAGACGATTCAAGCTTATGTAGATATTTAGTAGTCTAAAGCAAAGCTTGTCAAACTTGTTTCCAACTCCCTAAAGGCCGAAAAATATAACTGATATTTTACTCCTATGCCACTTTACACGACTTGCCATGTTCGTCGAGTTTGACAGGCGGGCTTGCAAGAACCCAACTTTCGTAATTTACATGCTGTTTCAGGTATCGATCTGGTTTAGTCTCGACTTTGGATATATGAGATGAATACTTTGCCACCTGTTGAAAAACATAATATCCTACTGGCTTTTCACAGAGTCAACTCTTACGACACTATTATAAGACTAGATAAATAGCTAAAAGTGCAAAGGGAACATTTTAACTAAATTGGCTGGTATCTTACAATTGCCAAATGCGAGCCAGATGTAAACACTTAAAAGCAAGTCTTTTGGTATTTTTTTTTCATGACAGGATTGCAAGCCTCAAATCCACTTCAATAGATGTTATACGGGATACGGGTTTCTCCATTGTATCTGAATGATGCAAGTTTTAACAGCGGTTTTGTTTTTCTTTAAAATACTGTAAGATAGGTTGCTAAAAATATATGAAACATTTTATCATTTGTTTGACATAATGATATTATGGTAAGATATACTTTGTATGTGTTTGATTTTTGTGTAACTTTTGATATTGAATATATTTTCTTGAGCTTATAAGGGTACACCATAGTATAATAGAAAAGGTAACGATGAAACAAAAAAAATAAGAATGGTTACAGATTACAATTCTAATTAATTATGAAATTATTGTCAAATTTTATTACGCAGTATTGTTTTAGTCAATCTGGATTTGAATTCAAACGAGTCGGCTGGTAGAAAAGTCATACGCACATTGTAACATTTTGTCTTTGTAATTATGAGAGAAATTAATGTGTGTTTGTTCGTATTCTTGCGCTGTCATACCGTTCATCAGATTGCGGTAAAACTTTGTTAACTTATTGCCCCGCACTTGAGCGCAGGTTATAGGCACAGTATAATTAACTTCCAGTAGGTGGCGCGCGTATCGTAATGACAAATTTATTTGAAAGTCATATATCATTCAATTTCAATGAATGTATTATATATTACTAAATAATCTATATAACTCTTCCAAATTTAAAACGATATTTCCACAAATATTTCTTCTGTAGCAGTTACTACCAGCTAGATTAAAATAAAAAATAAATAAGTGACACAAGTAAATCTAACAAATTCTTCTTCTTCATCAAAATCCGCAGATGGACATGCGCCTCTTTCATTGTAGGGAGAATTTCACTTAAACATAATATTATCTTTATGTCGAATTTTCATTTCCGCCATGTTTATTTTCATGCTGACTTTCTAAAGTCTATTTTACTCACGTAATTATGACAAACCGTAAAAGATATGAAACCGAAATTAAAATAATACATGATTATGTATCATCCAATAATATAACCAACTTTGAGCTCCGCTGCAGTCAGGCATCAAATAGGGTCACTGCAAAAGCTACTGGCAGTACAAAATTTAAACAAGAGATTTTTAACAGTTTACCGATAAATTAACGAAACGGTAATCGAAAAAATATAAAAATCAAATTCTACAATTAACGTAACGGGAACGTATTTTATATTACCTATATTAATCCAATTGCTTCACGGATGCTCTGTTGTTTTGGTGGTAACAGAGTTACACCAGTTCATAACTGTTCCTCCAGATCAATGACCGCTACGATCACTTGAGCGTTCGTATCCTGAACCTTATTCGACCTAGGCAAATAATATATACGTTGAAGTCTTTAGACATAGCTTATGTTTACGTGTTATGTGTTTAGGGAAGTGAATAACTGTGTTTGATTTTTATAGACTCTACATCTTTTGTTAGCGTCATTTGGCGGTGAATTATGTGGCTTATTGGTGTCTTATATGATTTATTATGTCCTTGTTTACAATTTTGATTTAATCTAAAAAATAAGTTTATTTTCCAATTTACTATATTTTATTTTTATTTTTTAAGCCACAATTTTTTTTTATGTATAGGATAAGGGTGACAAACGAGCACACAATCCACCTGATGGTAAGTGGTTGCTGCGGCCCATAGACATCTATGTACATCTATCTTCGATTACGAATCAAAATGCAGATGCTATGTCACCCGTGAAGACTAATGCCGGGTTTACACGCTTGCCAAGTCTCGGCAAGCATCCACAAGCACAAGCGTGTAAAGAGGACGTTTGGCTTGGCTTGCGTGAGCTTCTGGACGCTTGTCCCCGATCCGGTCTAGTGTCGGTTTTTGGACACAGATCAAAGGGCACTTGCAGCAAGCGCTTGCAACGCATTCACACGTTGGTGCGCGTTTAGTAAAAATTGTGATTTCGCAACGAGCTCATGTTTAGTTCTTTGTTTAAAATAAGTGGCTGGTCGAACGAAGAGAGTTTATCATTTCTGGAATATTACCAGAGCGAATTGTCTAACTGGAACCCAAAAGACGTTAATCATAAAAATAAAAATAAAGTTGCAGATGCTTGGAGTCGTCTTGCCGAGTTAACGGGAAAGCCAGTAAAATAATTAAAAGCCAAAAAATTCCTTGTTTTTGTATTACTTTGCTTGTATTTCAAATAAAGAATGTTAAACCAAACGCAACAGCCGACACAAGTTCGGTGTCCGCCATGCTTGGGTGTACGTAGCACACAGACGCATTTACAAGCATGAAAACGACTTCCAAACGCCAAACGAGATTTGTGAACGCTTGGGGCTTGAAGACGTTTGCCAAGGCTTGGCAAGCATGGAAAGGCACCATAAGATTGAATGACTCGTTTCCAGTAAACAGGCTCTCCGGTTCTCTATACTCACCATACGAAACACAGCAGCGTTAAGCTGCTATTTTAAGGTAGTATTCTGTGAGAGCGTGGTCGTTCCCCGTTTGAGCCGATCCATTCATGCTACAACTATACCAGTAATATAGCTGCAGCATGACTCTACCATGTAAAGATATAGAAATATAGATTGGGCTTTTCTTGGCTGAAATAATAAACATTTTGTAAAATAAATTGGCGTATGTGCGTGCAAGTGAATGATGAATAAAGGGTATGATCACAGACCACTATTACTCTCTACCGAGAGGGTATGACGGTAATCGTTGGGACTAGGGATACTATAGTTCGTCACATCAGTTTTATCAAAAAAAAATGTTTTAATCTTATTCCTGAGAGGTGAGAACTTACCTGCATTATCAGTCTTAGTCGAGGATAAATTTAGAGTACACCACCACTTAACATCAAGTGAAATGTGTTCGCATGTCACGCCTAGCTCTCAGTTGTATGAAAATGTGATATTATAGAGTTGTCAGTCTTGTTGTAGGCAAACATCATTTCAATAGATTACGGGCTTTTACTAGATCTAACTACTAATCGGGGCATTTATCTGTAAGTCAAATGTCATCTGGAGATCGTGTTAATTATGATTGCATTCTCTTTCCATGCGTTCATCATATTTTGTTTTAAAATCACCGCCATTATAAATGATTAATGGTCTTAGAGTAATGTATACTCTAAGCTACTTATGTATAAGTTAATAATAGTTGATATTGCCGAGTACTGGCGGCGTAGGAGAATACACTATCCAATATTATCCCGGTATTTCCCGGGAAAATAAAACGGGAGATTGGCAAGCATCTTCCTCTTTAAGGTAATCTATAGGGGGGGGGGGGTGTTTGTTCAGCGGTGGACTTTTGAATGAATTAATGTTAATTGATGTACTTTCCATCGCGTCGAAATCGAATTTTAGAGCTTATTAATTTCACCTGAGGTACTGTAGTGCTCATCATTGCCACTGCTGAACATCGGCCTTCCCCATAGATTGTCTCATAGGGGAATATTTGCCAATGATGCCACGCTTGGTAGGCGGTTTGCCAACCGCAGTTTTTTAATTTTCGTTGTTATTAGGAAGGCGCTACGGCCCATATTCCGGTTTGTTTCCCTCTGTCACCTCTTGCGACACCCATGGGTAGTGGATGTTCTTACACCGTCACTACACGGTGAGCTCCGTGTAATGCTTGTGCAATTAGATCTTATACTACTTCGATGCAATTTTCACAGCACTCTCTCCTGCTTACAGCTCCTCTGAAACTAATTGTTCGACTTCGAAGAATTTACGTTACGACTGTAGTTGCGATGAGTTTACGGTGCATAATATAGCCATTTTTATTGCTATAAAAGTGAAGTACAGTCAAATTTGTATGTGTCTAGATGATGTAATATTGAATATTATCATTCAATATTAACACTTGGATTTTTAAATGAGGTGGAGCCGAGGGTATTTTTTTAAAATAATTATAAATTATATGATTATAAATAAATATAAAATTATTATATCAAAATATTTCCGCCTCACATTTATCCGCAACACAGACATACCTAGTAATAATAAAAGAAGGCGGTATTATTCGATAACGCCTGCATCGTTCATCCGGTTCTATTCCTTTCTCCCTAGCCCTCGGTTGTTTTTGCCCCACTGTCGAGGACTTTGATATGGTTAGGTTTACAGTCAATACCGGAAATAACGACATCGCTTAGAATCACTGATCGGTTATTAAGACTAAATGGCTATGTTTGTATTTATATCATGGGGACTACTCCCCATGATATAAATACAAACATAGATATTCAAGCTTACTACGAACATATGCATTGTAAAGTACCAAAGCGACCCCTATTCCGTCGAACTGTGAAGAAGTGCGAATAATGAAGCCAAGCATTTTACTGGCCTTTTTACATACAGAAATCACATGGTTATGAAAGTCAAGTTTAGCATCTAATAATAATATTAAGTCACGTATTTCGCTTACCCTTTCTAAGGGCGTGTCAGATAAATTATAGTCTTCATTTAGTGGACAGCGTTTACGCGTGAATGTTATTATTTTACATTTATTATCATTAAAGGGAAGACGATTTATTACGCTCCAATCCAAAACCGCACTGACGTCTCTTTGTAATGCCTCGCAGTCAGACGGGCCATCTACACCTAGGCTTAATTTGAGATCATCCGCGAACAACAGACATTTTAAGGAAACCACGTTATTCGGTAAGTCACAAGTAGACACAAGTTATTTTTATTTGCAAATTAATTCATATAAACAGAAACCGACAAAAATTACGTAAATATTATAACTCTTATACATATAACTTACAACTGAAACAACTATTGGATAATATATAAACCATCCTTAGTTGAATGTTGAATGGTACCTTCAATAACGTTGTAACAAATTTTAACTTATTTTGTATTTATTTATTTAAACTATTATGCACAAAAAATCGTACATATTATGGCGGACTTAATGACTTAAGGCATTCTCTCCCAGTCAACCATTAGCAAAGATAACCATATGGGTGGTAGTGCAGTAAAAATAAACTAATAATGAAAAAAAATATGAATAAACCAGAATATATATAAAAAGATATTCTACACATATATCATACAAATCTACTTACATATAATATAAATATATTAATACAGACAACAAATACATAAATGTACTTAAATACATATATAATATATAAATTTAATTTAACTATATTCTTTTAAATTTATACAGAGTATTTTCTAATGTACTTATGTTTAGCCTATATTTATATACAGAAAAATACATCACCTTTTCGGTATACAATGTTTTGCTTTTCTTTAAAAAAATTAAGATTTTTTACATATTACGTTAATTGCATATGGGCAAACATTCAGACACGAAACAATTAAGTATTTATTTGCCACACAAACATGTTCCGCACGGTATTCGAAGACCAACGCTTAGTCCCTGCGCCACGAAACAGTTTTAGTTGTCTTATATCATTTTGGAGCATCAAAACGTGGCGTAATGTTTACCAATAGTGAAAATCTAGCAGGCAGTAGCATAGATTAAGCAAAACTAGAGCAGATTATATTTAGCTTTGTATTGGATTGACTATGGGATTTAACGTTGTAATAAATCGTACTCTGTGGCTTACAGCATGATTTGTGGTTGTCTAGTGCAACGATATTATTTGTAGGCCATTAGATTAGGAAACTGGCGGGATTTGAGTTTTGTTTATAGACTGGTTTAAAGGATATAAGGAACAATAATTTATTATTTTAACCCGTTATAGTTAGTCCATTGCTGTAGAGGTCTCCTCTAGTGATTTATAGGATATAAAGTACATACCACTCTTAGCGGAGTTAATAAACAATAATAGTAGAACAGCCTTTGCAAGCGAGCACTCACCTAACAAAGATTTTGTACAAAAGGCGAGCATAATGCTAAATAGCATTCTCTACCAGCTAGCCTTGGGTAGAACAGAGAGTGAGTTATGGGTTCATACAACACACACACACACACACACACACACGCACACACATACACACACACATATATATATATATATATATATATATATATATATATATAAGGCTCTATTTATATTTCGGCGGAGCGGAATGGAACGGAAGCGTCAATTTCGCCTAGTCGCGCGAATTAGCGAGAATTCCCCGGAAGACGCGCGATTTCATTTTTGGCTCATACTAGTTTGCACGTTACACAATTAATATAAAACTCATTTTACAATGTACGATTTCGTTACAAACATTCGCTTCCATTCCGTTCCGCGGCAATGTAAATTGAGCCTTATGGTAAGTGGATGCCGTGGCCAGTAGACACCTACACCTCCCCCACGAACGGGATATTGGACTCGAGAGGGCCCGTTACGCAGGTGCATTTGCAGGTGGGCGTGCCTTGTTCCTGGTGCGCCTTGCCTGAGAAGGAGAATGGAGGTATTCCCTCGAGGAGGGACTGCCATGGGGCGGCCGGTGTTGGTGGGGCCGCGATGTGTGCGAAAGCGTTTCCGTGGCCCTGTCAATATGCGGAAAAGGTGGAACACCATGGGGTTTTCGCCGGTGCGAGTCCGACATAACCCGTCCTTGCCCCCGCGAGGCGGGTATGCGTAGGCATTTCCCCATGTAAAAAAAACACCTACACCTACATCTATCCTCGATTAATAATCAATAAGTAGATGCGGTAACTTTTAGAGATCTGTATTTGAAACCATGAAACCTGCTTTGCTTGAAGTTTGACGCAGCTTATATTATTATGGCCAATGCTTTGAGTTGGTTGACTTTGAAGTTAATTAAATGTACAATAAAGTGGATAAACTGAAATAGTAAAAGGTGGGCAGTAGTGTTCAATTGGTGAACTACGACTGGAGGAGCGCACCTTTGGGGAGCAGCAACGCCTGTGGATCTTCTCTCCGATTACATAGGACCGTCAGGTCACACATATACACACTACTACACACAAACTTAAATGCTTGGAAAGCTCCTTCACTTACCACCGGGTGGAAGATAGCTCGTTTATTAATTTAATAAAAATGTAATTCTAAAATCCGTTGCCAACCATTAATATTTATTAAAACTGTAATGCATTATTTAATTCCGTGTTAATTTATGTATACATATAAATAAAATGGAAGTGTGTGTAATATTAAAATAACTGGCTTGCTAGAAAAATATTAATAATAATTTTTAAAATGTTTGTCTGTCTGTCAGTCTGTTTGTCCAGGCTAATATTCGGAATAAATGAATTGATGTGATGAAATTATATAAACAGATATACAGCAATGTCAGGAGGGACCTAGGCTATATTTTATCCAAAAAACCTTTTTTTTAAACATTTTTTTTTAATAAACGAAAACATTATTAAAATAAATGGTCTCTTGATTATCTTAAATCTAAATAACGCCACATTAATAGAACCTCAGGCGAAGCCGGGACGGGTCGCTAGTATTTATACAGGTAAACCTTACCTATCGATATTTACGCTCGCTAATCTATACATTTGATTTGACGATTATAGAATCGACGTGCATATTTATTAAAACGCTATGCAGCGCTCTTGCGATTAATACTAGGCCTTGGTTTTAGCTGTTACTAAGAGAATTATGAATATAAAATACCTATTCAAATGTTTCATTTCATAACACACGTTTACGTTAATATAGCGTCAGACAATTGGGAGGTCTTACGACCTATGGCTTGTTACTATGATTTACTATAAACTCTTGCTACGTTGTGGCGACGTAAAAGATCCCACTACCTCATATCATCCCATGGGTGTCGTAAGTGACGACAGGGGCAAATTAAACAGGAGAAAGGCAAAGGAATCTTCCTGAAAAACAACTTAAAATTACGAAAACTGCGGTTTCCAACTCGCCTACCAAGTATAGCAACTATGGCAAATATCCTCCCTATTTACGGTGCAATCTACGCGGAAGGTTTTCAACAGTGGATTTCTGATTGACTGTAATTAACAAATGAAAAAAAATAACAATATTTAATTACAGAAAGATAGAGGCTTCTTAAATGTGGTATTGGAGAATAATGAAGTGAATAATAAGAAAAATGTATTGGAACAATAAAGATGACACGACAATTTTATATTTATTTTAGTATTTTAGTTAGTTTAGTAGTATATATTATATATTATATTTTTATTTTATTTATTATATATTATATAGTAGTTAGTTTAGTTATTATTATAGTTATTTTAGTTTGATAAAAATTATAAGTACTATAGTGATTTCATATTTCATACGGTTGGTTTCTTCTATTAGTAAATTCATAATTCTGTTATTTTCGTTTAAAATAATTATAAGTACTATAGTGATTTCATACGGCTGGTTCCTTCTACTACTAAATTCATAATCTCTGTTATTTTCGTTTAAAAAAAATAATACTATATGATTAATAATTACAAAGAGCGGATGTTATGTGTAATTTAGATGAGCAATAAAGTTACAAAACAGATAGATATTTTAATGACCGTAAGAAACCGGTCAGGAACGCGTTAGCTATAGAAAATCGATTATTGAGCACCACATTTTTTACGTATGCGCTGCCCTGTCAGGCATTACCATAGTGTCAAGGTTTAGCATGTGTGTCATGAACAGTTTGTTCTCTGGTGGAAACGACAATGATCTTGATTTTTTAATCTTCCAAAAGGTAAAGGGCTAAGGTCAGACGTGAAGTTAAATAAAAAATAACTTTTTAACAAAAAAACTACGAACAAATCGTAAATTATTCTTTTTTTATTTATTTATGTACACACAACAAGATACAGAAGCAGTCTAATAGTAAGTTCGTACATGGTTCGTACAAAGGTACTTATATCGTAATTTGCTGAAATATCAAAGAGCAAACTTAATGCATTCATTACTACTAAGAAATTAGTTTTTTGAAGTTGGCTCCAACTTTTTATGAAAAGTTTAACCTTTTATATCTGGTTCATTTTGATTACTAAAATGATTTATGTGAGAAATATTTCATTCCTTGCTAGAACAAAGGCGACCTTCTCTACTTCTACCTAGTAGAATATGAGCGCATGCGGCAATTCGTTTAAATTACAGTGCCGCTTGACATTTTTTTTTTAAATACTGGTGGTGCGATTTTGCTTTGTTGTAGCCTGTGGCACTTCGTTAGGTCGTATACAAACTAAATATTTTCTAACCATTTACATTATTTATGTAAACAGTTATACTTATATTATTTCAATTCATTTAGACCTCGTTTAGAGACGGGGCGGCATCAGAGGCAGCTGAACTGAGTAAGTGGCGCAAATATGAGTCTCTGGGACATGACTACATATTTGTACCATTTGCTGTAGCAGGGCCGGATTAACCTTTAGGCAGAGTAGGCAACTGCCTAGGGGCCCCGCATCAGGCAGGGGCCCCGTGCGCGCACAAATATAATGGAAAATGTTTCATACAGAGAAAATTTTATTGGAAAATTTGTAACCTCAGTGACAATAGGTATTATTACGTTTCTGCGACGCATACTGTCAGTTGATGAAATACTTCATACTTACAGAAAAAAAACCATCTAGTATCGAATAGTAGAACTAATAATATGAATACGTTACATCCCTTTATGCTGGCTGCAAAGGGGCCCAGAAAATTCCATTGCCTATGGGCCCCGACATGGTTAATCCAGCCCTGGCTGTAGAGACTATCGGTCCATGGGGTCCTGGTCGTTGCTACTGGTGATAAGAGGGCTGGTTCTTTTCTCACTCAAAGGCTAAGTATAGTCATTCAGCGGGGAAACGCAGCCAGCGTTCTTGGCACGATACCGCGGGGAGTAGGACTGTATGATAATTAAGTTATTAGTTTAAGATTTTTTATTTTATTAATTCATTAATTACAGCCCACCACTAGATGGAGTGACGACCTGGTAAGACATGCAGGAAGTCGATGGATGCAGATGGCTCAGGACCGTGCTTTGTGGCATTCCTTGGGGGAGACCTATGTTCAGCAGTGGACTTGTGAAGGGCTGTAATTATGATGATGACAAGTACAGATTATCAAAGTCCAGTGCTGAACATATGGCTTTCCATAGCTTTCCTCATAATGCGGTTAAAAACTGATGATGATTAGATACTGTTTGCTGGAAAAACAATCTTAGCTGTCTTATAAATAACATATTGTAGTGGAAATAGAAAAATATTTCACGTAAAACCCATTGACCTCGAATAACCCACTAATAAGAAAAACACAATCTACTTATGCACAGGCCTTGCTACTGAAGTTATATTATCAAGAGTGCTAGAGGCGGAGTGCTCTGTGATTTTGCAAATCCACAGGGTTGCCACCGTTTACTTATTAGTAAGATTAGTAATTATTTATAAAATTTAAATATGCTTGTAATCAATTTAAATATGCTCGTGTTTGCATTTAAACCTTTTGCATACACGCTACACTCAGAATTTCTTCTGTATCGTGGAGATGTGTTCTATACACACACCCAGAATAGTGTTATATGTTGGGCATACAAAAACATTTTCGTGCACGATTCAAACTCTCGGCTCCCCAGTCTCACAGCCATACGCTTAGCCACTGCGCTAATAAATAGTCAAATCTCTTTATGAAAAACTTTGTACGTCCGTCCTTATATTATAGGGTGACAAACGAGCACACAGTCCACCTGATGGTAAGTGGTTGCTGTGACCCATAGACATCTACATTTATTCTCGTTTGAGAATCAAAATGCAGATGCGTTGTCATCTTTATGATTTTGATAATATCGGGTCGGGTCTGTTGTGAGTTACGTTTACATTGATTTACATTATTTTGTTAATATTAAATTATTATTATAATTTCAATATTATTATCAATACTTATGCATTTGATATATTAATTTTAGTAATGAGTAATAATTTTAGTATTAGAATTAACTTGAAATGAATGTAATACTACCCTATGATCCTTGCTGGTCGAAATAAATAAATGAATAAAAAATTGTCACCCGTGAGGACTACGATGGAATGCCTTTTTTCCAGTAAAATGGGTCTCCGGTTCTCTACACTCACAATAAGAAACACAGCAGTATTAAGCTGCTATTTAACGCTGGTATTCTGTGAGAGCGTGGTCCTTCCCCGGTCGAGCCGACCCATTCGTGCTACAACTATACTACTAATATAACTGCAGCATGGCTCTACCACGTATATTGTTATGGAGCTCTTCATCCCTATTCTATTCTTTGGAGATTATTCTCTTAAGGCTCGTCAGCTGAGAGAAGAGAGAGCTAAATTGTTTGCATTTATGTGTTAGGCTATATTAGTCATCATAATAGGCCCACTTTATTATGTTTATAAACATCTAGTTTTAAAAGCCGTAGTTGCTCACAGGTTAAGCACTCGCAGTACATTTGACAGTACGCGAGCAATCCAGGTTCAAACCCCTCCCGGTACTAATGAAATAATTAATTGCAATTTTAATTGCTTATTTTACACGTGCTTGGCGGTGAAGGAAAACATCGTGAAGAAACCACCATGTCCAATAAAAAAAGTATTTCGAGAACAGACAGCAGGGGGCAGACATAACTCCGTATCCCTCTCAGAAATGAGACAAGTCATTTGGTGTGAGACATATACATTTTTGACTTTCCTTCACTTTCAAAAGGTCATGCTGCTTTGTGTTGTTATAATGTGGCTACACAGCGTTGGACAGCAACAATAATAATCCAAAAAGCATATAAGAATCTATACGTCGTCGATGGTAACATTTACTACGTCTTGTTGTAAGTTCTTTTTAACGTATCCAAATTATTAACATCATCACTGCCTCTAACGTTGTACCATATTTTTATATATAGTTTACCATATTCACGATGCTCAACAGGCGGATTAGTAATTGAAGTGCCAGACGTCTCGAATCTTCGTTCTTCAACGCCGGTAGGGACTAACATCTGAAGCTCTGGAGTATAGGAGACGCTTTACCGTACAAATAAGATCTTTCTTGAGTTCCCATAATTGCCTCTTATGTATCCAAATAAAATAATTTAATATTGCTTTGTAAATTTAAAAATAATTTTTCACTTGCTTTCTGCTTTTTGAGTAAAGTCTGGAGTAACTTGTTTATTTGCTTATTTACTAATAACATCAAGTTTCTTTGGATTACTTCTGATAGTTTTTAATATTAAAAATAAATCATATTAATTTGTAAATCTAGTTTAAGTGGCAACCCTGACGGATGGCCGAACCCACTCTTTAACTCGACGCTTGTCCGACTGAGGTTGCAACGTGCGTTGCTAAATACTGCGCGGAGAAATAGTATCACATTGTACAGGTGTACAGCCTGCGGACGCATTGTGAATGTGAATGTGAATAACAAGCTACTTTAACTAGAAAACAGATTAATTTTTCAAAGATAGACTATTGCATTAGGCTTTTTAATTGACAATTACGCAAATTAGATAGAGCTTGAGTTTGAATCTTGTGGGTAAAAGCGAGATGGATAGATATTTCTGGCTCACGTGTTCATGAATGTAAAGAAGCATAATTTTAAATTTCAATTTGTTAACTTTTTGTTATATACTAAAGGGGTTGCTGTAAATTATGATTGTATAGATGAAGAATGCGTTGGCCACATTGTATCCCTAACTAATAAACATCGCCATCAAATCTTTTCGTAAGTCTAAGTTTTCCAATCTAAATCTTCTTAAGTCTTGCTAGTCGTAGACCGTTTGAAGAATTCGCCATTCATTAATTTTTTGAAATACATAAATGTCCATTCAACTACCTGGGCGGACCGGTTGGCGGCCTCGCCTGTCGTTCAGCAGTGTGTACCGCATGCAGGCGAGGTCATTTGGAGAAAAATTGCTAATATTCTTTTTTAATAGATTAAGGATGACAAACGAACATACAGTCCCCGAACGGTAAGTTGATGCTGTGGCTTATAGACATCTACGTATATACTCGATTAAGAATCAAAAAATGTAGATGCGTTGTCATCCCTGCCCCTGAGGTCTAACATGGAATGCCTCGTTTCTAGTAAAAAGGCTAGGTCCCTCCTTCTAAAGTAATATTTTCTGACCGATATGACTTAGGATTAGGAATTTCCAGCTTGCTTTTGTCTAGCTGACTTCTTTCTCAATGGTTAAAATCACACTTACTATAAAGAGTAATAATCTCGAAATTTACTCATATATTATGTGATCTCAAATTATTTGGTAACGTCCAACTGTTGAAGATTTCATTCATTCATTTAGTACAGTCTTCACAAGTCCACTGCTAAACATAGGCCTCTCCCATGGAATGCCACAAAGCACGGTCTTTAACGACCTGTATACATCGACTTTATCTCTTACCAGATCGTCACTACATCTAGTGCAGGCCCGCACTACATGAAGATTATAAAAAAGAAATCTAAACGACGTACAATTGTGATTTCTTATAATAAAAGCAGTTTTTGGATTTTGTCGTATTTAATTTTAACTCGTCATTATTCAAGTTACGATTACGAAGGCGAGTTTGAGAGTTAATAAATAAAGATTAACGCGATAAAATGCTAAAACCAGTTAGTAAACTTGTTTTTTTTTAGAAATTAATATTTAAATCATTTATGACACGAATTGCGTGGATTTTAGTACCAATAACTTGTTACCGGATAATTTTAGTTTTAATGTTTTGTTATAAGAATTATTTGAACTATCAGTAAGCAATTAGAATAATTATTTCTTTGTAATTAACAACCGTCGTGACGACCGTAGATTGTTCAAGTCTTATGGGGATTTTTGCTTCTAATCACGGTTAATTATTCTGTGAAATGTAATTATATTTTTGTATGTTATTATTGTAGTTCCTTTTTTTATAGGATAGGGTGACAAACGAGCACACAGTCCACCTGATGGTAAGTGGTTGCTGTACCCCATAGACATCTACATTTATCCTCGTTTGCGAATCAAAATACAGATGCATTGTCACCCGTGAGGACTAAGATAGAATGCCTCTTTTCCAGTAAAAAGGGTCACCGGTTCTCTACACTCACCATACGAAACGCAGTAGTGTTAAGCTTCTATTTGACGCTGGTATTCTGTGAGAGCGTGGTCCTACCCCGGTCGAGCCGACCCATTCGAGCTGCAAATATACTACTAATATAGCTGCAGCATGGCTCTACCACGTAAATAACTATAATTAACTGCTTCGTTGTTATAGTGGTTGTAATCTCGACTGCTGATCTTGATTCGAACCCAGGACAAAACGGGCAAATCTCTGTTATTGTGTTTTCCTGTCAAGAAATTCTCAGTAGCAGTCCGGAGTCAGAAAGTTGGCGATGTTTCGACCACGTGCCACGTAAAGCACGTAAAGCCAGTGGTTCTGCGCCTGATCCCATCGGACTATAAGAGTGAGGGAATGGAGAGTGCACTATATTTGCGCTCACACTCACTATTATCCTGTCCTGCGCAGATGGCTGATCTCCGTTGAGACTGACTAAAATTCGGTCTGGAGGACATTATTATATAATTATTTTACATAATGCCGAGATGACCTAGCTTCTTTATAAACTACTTAAAAATATCTTGCAAATCTAAAACATTAAATATTAGCGGAAGCGGATACATATTCCGACCAGAAGTTTGATATCCTTGCACAAATGCTTCTTTTAAAAAGAAGACAATGAAAATTCAACTATACGGAACTTAGTTTTATCCGATTATTTCAATCAATTATCTATATAATTTATTATTTTTACTATTAAATTTAATATTTACTCGATATTAAGAAAATTACAAACTATATCTAAAGTGACACATAAAACAAAAACGAGTGAAGGAAGTTGCGTAGGACCTTGAGATACTTGAAATAAGCAATTAGGTATTGCCGCTTAATTATGTCATAGTATCTGAGAGTAAATAATACATTAGCAAACATTTTAGCAAGCTTGTGTCTGGCGACCTCCAAGTGACTTCCTTAGACGGCTTTCTCAAGCTTTGTTTTAATGCTCAATAGTGCAGTTGTCAGCGCCGGTTTAATCGATATGATAAATGAATAAACCGGCGCTAACAACTGTTATGGCTTATTTACTTATTTTACTTTAACTTTACTTTAACTTACTTACTTTACTTTATTTTAACTTGAATAACCGTCAAGTGCGAGTCGGATTTCCGCATGTAGGATTCCGTACCATCGTAATACACGTTTCTAGTAATTTAAATTTTTATTATTTGTTATTATTGCGGCAACAGAAATACACATTCTGTGAAAATTTCAACTGTGTACCTATTACGAATCATGAGATACAACCCGCTGACAGACAGACGGACGGACAACGGAGGTCCTGTTGGTTACCCTTTGGGTACGGACCCTTAAAACGTCTAGAGAAGGTCTAACTTTAAAAAATATGCACCAGTACCTATAATAAGTAAATAAATAACAATATAAGTAAAATAAGCACAAGTTTAGGTTATAGGATTACTTTAATGTTTAGGAGTCTATATAGATAGGTTAGGTAGGTAGGACCACCCTCTTATGTACTTCTGCCGCCAAATAACAGTGCACTGTGTCCCGATCTGTAGGCTATAGAGTGCCAGTATAGTGACGGGCTGTTAGGCATTCTATCATAGTTGTTTGTCTTTGTCAGAGTTTTTCTTTTATAGAATAGGGTGACAAACGAGCACACAGTCCACCTTATGGTAAGTGATTGCTGTGGCCCATAGACATCTACATCTATCCTCGTTTGCGAATCAAAATGCAAATGCGTTGTCACCCCTGAGGACTAAGATGGGATGCCTCTTGAAAAGGGTCTCCGGTTCTCTATATTCACCATACAAAACACAGCGGTGTTAAACTGCTATTTAACGCTGGTATTCTGTGAGAACGTGGTCCTTCCCTGGTCGAGCCAACATGGGTCTACCACGTATACAAAAACAAAGCATCTGCAGCCTTACTTGTTTGAAGCTAGTTGCAGGTGTCCATGGACTGCAGTGGCAGCTTACCACCAAGTAGGCTGTAAGTTCGTTTATCACTTGAATTTTCTAAAAAAAAAACTAATTTTTAATTATTTAATTTTAATGCAAATTAAAAACTGTGATTAAATAAATTCAAAGCTCTTGGATAAAATATTTACATTACAAATCTTCACATGAGTTTAAATGGTATACAATAAGCCTAGATTATTGTAACCAATTTTCGTGTGACGAGAAACGAAATTGGACATGCCTAATTGCAGACATATTTATCTCACAATGCATTAAAACAATGGTCAAATTTAATGCCTTAGAAAATAGACGCAGTAATTAAAGTTTTAAGTAAACAAGGTAGTGGTATTCTAAGCCTTCAGCGTGCAAACATTAGGCAATGGCGCAGTGAAAGGACGCGATGAAATCGATCTAGTTTCCAGCATAAAATGACTAAAACTACCACTATTTTTTAAAATTTAGGATAATCCTTTAACAATTAATGACCTCCTCAAAATCAACGTTAACTAACCCTAACCCCTTTCCCTCTTCACTAAATAAATATAGAAAGAAACAGGTATAGAGATAATGAATCAAATAACATAATGAAATACTTAAATTAGCGATTATAAGGTCGTAAATTTTCAGTAACCAATAAATTAATTTGAAGTTTTTTAAATTTCAGGATTTCATCTTAGTTCTCTGAGGTGACGATATCACAGACTCCTAGACTTTTTAGACTTAATTGATACAATGTAAATATTTGAATGCAAATATTTACATTGTATCAATTACAATTTTAAATGCTGTCTTACCACGAGCTAGGTTGTGTAGGAAATATCATGAGAACTTGCATATCTGAGGAATAAACATTCGCATATATGTAATTTATACACATGTGAAGCCAGCACGTATAGCATATAGCACACTAATTTACTCCACAACCCTCTCAGAATTGAGGAAACGTAAAAAACACAACCTAACGTCATCATCTATACATCTATAGATATTTGTCTATGCGGTTTTAAATTGTAATATAGAATTTACTCAACAACTACTTGTCTTAGAGGTGCGTATACCTGCTTTCAGAATTAGTTTAAGTTTAAATGTCAGCCCAAATAACATTTTACACGACTAAAAATATTCTTTTTGTCTAAATATGTATATAGTGTACCTAGAACAATCGCTTTCTCCGAAGTTTGCAAATTTTGGTTTATTAAAATCGCCGGAATTACAACGCTGGATAACATCATAATTTTCAGATTTGATAATTCGTTGGAATAATAAATTCATTGCTAAATAAAATGATTTTTTGAAATAAAATAGACCAATATTATTTATAATATTTGTCTATTTTACACTAACCTTCGATGTAACGATGTAACTAATTAGTGTCCCAGTATTATCTTCGAATCATATGGTTACGCAATTCAGCTACAGGTGTCATTTGTCGCTTGATTGCCAACTTGCATTAGTATGTACATTGACATTACATAGAACTTAAGGTTTTTTTCTATAGATATAGATATGTTCATTACTTTATAGTTTTGAAAGTATTTAATATTATCTAACCCAAAATCTAATTCTAAAAAAGGACAAATTTTAGTACATGCAGTTATGAATATCTATACTATAATAATATAATAATGGTATAATACCTACCGTGCAGTTGATGTTTGAAACTTTATATATTTTTTTTTTATAGAAGAGGAGGCAAACGATAGTACGATTCATAAATGGTGGCGCACACAACACCAGAGGAATTACGTTACGTTGCTGCTTGCTGGTCGCTTAGTAAGAAAAAGTTTCTTTTCTTAAAAATCCCTAAGTTGAATCGACCCAAAAAAGTCATTGTCGACAGCAAACTCCACAAAGTCGTGCGTGGCAAAAAATTCCCGGTATAAATACGGAGGTGGACTCATAACCATGAAGATGATTTTGGAGTACTGTGTCAGTGTATGATGGTGGATAGGGTTTGTAGTATTATTAATAAATAATTAAAAATGATCCATTCATTCACTACAGCTTATCAAAAGTCCACTGTTGAAGATCACCAGCCCCACAGATTAGCCGCATATTAGCCGCGTTTGCCACGCTAGGCTACCCGCCTGCCAGTCGCAGTTTTTATTATTCTGAGGTTTCCCTTTGTCGCCTAGATTCCGTACCTCACCGGCTACAATCAAATTGTGAGTATAATAATAACATCGTAAAGACCTGTATGTTTGTGGAATAAAATATTTCGGGTACCACGTGAACTCCGAGAACACGCACTTGAGCAGCACGGCTCACTGAGCTGGCTGGCTGAGATCTATAGACCGTACTTTGACTTTGCACAGACTTTACTTACAAAACACTTAGCTGAGTATATGCTTAGCATAATCTTTGAATCTGTACTCGTATTTATAGTTGTATCAAGATAAGATTAAGCTAAACTTATGCTAAGGCCCAGACAGTTAAAAAAATTAATGGTTTCTTGATTTTACTTTAATAAATAAAAAATATATTTAAAAATAGAAAACAGTCCAAATTGTATTTCATAAATAAGTTACATGAAATAGAAAACGAGCGTATGAGACCTAGAACGAATGATTCGAGTCCAAAATTAGAAAAAAAAAGTAAAAAAAAAAAAAGAAAAAGATTTTAAGAATTTTGAAATAAGTTTGAAATTACCTATGTATTGTTATAAATAATTAGAGTAACATAAAAACAACAATTTAAAAGTAATACGGTAGTTTTGGATAATATGAGTTTTACGTAAGTCGTAGATTTCGTTGATTCAGGCTTTGCTAAGCGCGCACTCAGCACGACTTCGAAGTTATCTCTATAAATACCGACATTGTCTTAGCTCGAAAGTAAAGTCTGAACAAAGTCAAAGTACGGTCTATAGATCTGAGCCTTATTGCTCTATAACTCTCCCAGAAGTGAGGGGGGCGTGTGCCCAAAATTAGTAGGTTTACTTATATGGGCTGTAACTTTCTTTCTAAGTATACGCACAAATTTCTCTTCACCACTTAATAAAAAAAGTAAATCAGCACGTAATATTGACTTACAATTCGAGCGAGGATAGAACCCGGCTTGTTCGCATGCCGTGAAATTTATGCCGAGCCCTTTAGCCTATGCTACCTTTTTTATAGGAGAGGGGGCAAACGAGCATGCGTCTCACCTGATGGTAAGTGACCACCGCCACCCATGAACAACTGCAACACCGAGGGAATTGCAGATGCGTTGTCGACCTTTTAAAAAAGAGTGGGCTCCGGGTGGTGTCCTAAGTCGGTCCGGAAAAATCACTGGTGGTAGTCGATTCCACAAGAAAGTTGTGCGAGGAAGAAAACTTCTTGTAAATCGCACAGTGGTGAACCACCAATCATCCGGATGGTATGGATGGTATCGCGAGGTTTGTCGCGATGTGCGATGGTGAATTGTGCGGCTCGAATTAGTCCGAACAATTCCTCAGAACACTCCACGTGGTAGATGCGATGAAATACGCAGAGTTGCAACATCTTTTCGCAGTGCCAGTGAGTCAAGCCAATCAGAAAGAGCTCGACGACAACGATTCGAAGCGCTCTGTGCTGGATGCGAAATACCTTAGCTCAAGTGTAATATAACAGTACTATTTTTAAATCACTTAAATGCAATTTAGTTCTTCTACATAAAACTTATTCACAGGAAGGCCCATATTTAAATAAATAGTACCTATCTACATTTTAAAGGAAATTCCTTTCACGTACTGCGATCAACCATACGTGAGGGGAATTTATGAAAGAATATTGTTGGTGCGAAATTGCTATTCCTACCGTTAGTTGGCTATGAATAAAGCGAAGAGGTCAATGGAGATGGTTGTAAACTAGAACACGGCGTTGAGCAATTGAAAAAACTGGATCTATTCTTTATAACTCTATGGTCGCTTATGGTATATAATTATGGTTTACAGTAACAACATAGTACCTACCAAATACTTAATTAACGAAGTTTTATTAATCCGTGGAACATACTATGTACCTATGGCAAAATGAATGCAAGTCGAATAATGGTCGAGTCGTTGTCCACTGATTGAATATTTGAGGTTATCAACTTGACAATCATATTATTTCTTGGAGCAACAACACACCTATATTATTCATAGATAAGTTATTATATTACTTGAAAAAATAAAGTAAAATAGTATTTACGGCCTTGAATGGAACAATTTTTTTAGCTATGGGTTCAAGAACTTATATACGTACCTACTATAACAGAACATATTTAATCAATGGTAAAACTGAACAAAAATAACCGATAATCATAAATCATTTGAAACGCATAAAATTCTCATAAATATGCAGTTACTGTAGCAACCACTAATTATTATTTGAGATAAAGTTCGCCCATTCTAGGACTTAGCCATGATCTTAGACTTTTGCGCATATTCGACAGTTTTACATTGAAGGAAACATAAGTAAATAAATAATTTATTTCTCTCGTAATTACTGTTTAGTTTGACATTGAAAACATTTTTGTGATAAGAGTTACAAACGTGATCGTGGTTCATTCATTTATTCACACGAAAATAAAAAATCTGAAAAATGAACAACCTTAGAGCTTACCTTTTTCCACTGCCGAACATACAACCTCTCCCTCAGAGATTATTTGGAGGATTTTGTTATTGTTGCTGCGATAAGCAGGCCGGTTAACAATCGAAGTTTTTTAATTTTTTTTATAGGATAAGGGTGTCAAACTAGCACACGGTCCACCTGATGGTAAGTAGTTGCTGTGGCCCATAGACATCTACATCTATTCTCGAATACGAATCAAAATGCAGATGCGTTGTCCCCACTAAGATCACCCACTAAGATCGAATGCTTAGTTTCCAGTTAAAGGGGTCTCCGGTTCTCTACACTCATCATACACAACAGCGATAAGCTGCTATTTTACGCTGGTATTCTGTGTGTGCGTGGTCCTTCCCCGGTCGAGCCGACCCATCCCCATCACACCTCACGTGTGACAACGTATCTGCATCTTGATGTAGATGTCTATGAGCAACAGCAACCACTTACCATCAGGTGGACTGTGTGCTCGCTTGTCACCTTTATTCTATAAAAAAAAAACCCACTCGTGCTACAATTATACTACTAATATAGCTGCAGTATGGCTCTACCACGTGTTATATTTGTTATTGTTGCCCATCTCCTGTTGCAGCTTCCCTCTGTAGACTCTTGCCACATCCACGGGAGGACACGAGGTAGTGTATACTATACACAGACCTACTATACCGCTACTACACAGCTCGTGATACGTCTGATGGTAAATGGTAACTGTAGACAACGGTCACCCACAAAAAATTTAAAAAAGAAGACTTCAAGTAGCCCAAAATGCCTGTAATTAATTATAAGGCTTTTTTGTCCTAAGATAATCGGAATTTACACGACATGTACCCCATATATCATACCGTGGGTGTCGTAAGAGGCGACAGAGGGAAAAAATCAGGTGATGGGCAGCAGCGTCTTCGTAATAACGACTAAAACAAAAAGCTGCGGTTGCCAACACGCTTGCCAAGCGTGGAAACTATGGCAAATCCTGACACCCAATCTATGGGGGAGACCTATGTTCAGCAGTGGGCTTCAATAGGCTGTAACGGTAAGATTCTAAGAACAGACATCAACAATTATAGCATATCTCTAAATTGCTATTTTGCAAGTAGTTAGGAGTATGTAGAACACCTTTTCGGCATATTTAAATAATCATTTAGTACAGATTCTGTTTGATGTTAAAAAAACACACACACACACAAAAACACAAGATGCATTAGTACCTAAAACTAATAATTTATGACCAAAGTTATAATCAACAGGCAAATTGAGATATTAGTAGTTTCTTCGATAAATTAAATTCGTATACCAATTACCAATAAGCATGAGTTAATTTCTACTCAGTAAAAATAATATTTCTAAAATGGTCATGACTTCACGTTCAATCTTTATTATTGTATTTTATTGACAGCCAACGGAGAAATATTATCAAACTTTGCAAGTATAGTGGTTCCCCTTGCTTCCAAGACAAGGAAACTTGTTTAAGGTTCCGTAACTGATGCCGCGATAAATCTAAAGCTGTAATATTTACGAAACAAACACGCAGTACATTAATTGAAAAGATTATATATCACACAGTGCGATTATGAAGTCGACTTAGGCTTAACTTTAAATGTGGTCAGACGATCAAGATCTTTATGAGGAATCTACTCAAATACTGGATTCTAGAAGATGAGTGAGAAAAAGTATAAGCTTACATCGGCAAGACATATTATATAAACTCATTTTTAACAACTGATAAAAGTGTGTCAAATAAAAAACATTCAAGAGTGAAGACCTATATAAGTGCATTATGAAGCACGTAAGCGCAAAATAATAAAAAAAGAGTAATTATTACAGGAAATTCAAGAAAGATCGCATGATATCCAATAGACAGGCGATAAGTAGCACAGAGTAGCACCGACAAAGATTCTGATAAAAAATATAATAATAAAGAGAATAAAACCTAAAATACATACAATAGGACTATAGTACAGGGTGGCCCATAAGTCCCTTGAAATGTAAAAAAATAATTTAAAAAAAACTAATGACATTATGAAAAAGGTTTTTATTTTGTCATAATCCTTATAAAATGGGAATTATTTTTTGAAAATTACATCATCTAAATGTAATCCGTTACGATCGCGGCACTCCTGTAAGCGACGTTTAAAATTATCCATCACTGCGTGGCAAGTAAGCTCTGTAATGTTTGCCATTTCTCTTTGGATATTTTCTTTCAGGACGTCAATTGTCCGCGGGTTGGTTTCGTACACTTTAGTCTTAAGATAACCCCATAAGAAAAAGTCCATTGGGGTCAGTCAGATCTGGACTACGTGGTGGCCAAGGAATATCTCCTCTTCGAGAGATCACTTTATTAGGGAAAAGTTGACGGACGACCGGCATAGCGACGTTAGAGGTATGGGCAGTTGCTCCATCTTGTTGAAACCAGATCCGCGTATTGAAGCCTGGAAAATTCTGCAACTCTGGTGTAAAAAAGTCCTGGATCATAGCTACATACCGTTGTGAAGTAACACTAAGCGCGCGGCCTCAGCCGTCCTCAAAAAAGTAAGGGCCTATAATGCCATGCGCTGACATAGCCGCCCAAACTGTCACTTTAGGGCTATGTAAGGGCTTTTGATGTTTGCGATTTGGATTTTCGCAACTCCAGTAGCGACAATTTTTGGTATAATAATATATACAATATCTATGGAGATCAAATTAGTTCTAAAGAGGCATTCTGCCAAGAGTCTCCTAAAATTAACAATCCTGCGATTATAACTCAAATGATGTCACAACTAGAACTCTACAAGTAAAATTAGAATTTCTCAAAAGAACAATTAATTTATAAATATTAAATCTATGCGGTATAGTGATAGCGTATAAGAATCCAACAGAGTATCATGTTGTGGCTAGAGTCGTGTCGGCAGAGGGAAACTGAATCAGTAGATAGGCAGCCACATCTTACTGTGACAATTCAATAACAATAAAAAATCTGTTGCTACGCGTGGCAACTATGGTAAAATCCCCAATGAGAATAGAATAGAATAGAATAGAATATTTTTTATTCAATATACATTACATGTGTAATTCTTATTGAAAGTCATTTTTTACTTTACCACTGGTTCGAAAAAACCCTCTGTCCTGGGAAGAACCAGCAAGAAACCCAGCGGGACTTTTTTTTTTAAATAAATTTTACAATATAAATTATTACGAACTATTTACAAAATTTATTTTAGAAACTGCTTGGAAGCGATCACCTCATTCCCAAGGGTTATTATCAACCATGTATTCATTTATACTATAATAAGCCTTTTTATACAGTTTCAGCTTAATAAAACATTTAAACTTGGTAATAGAGAGAACCTGTACACTTTCCGGGACCTTGTTGTAATAGCGTATACATTGCCCCAAGAATGAATTACTGACTCTGTGGAGTCGAGAAACTGGTATCACTAGCTTGTGTTTGTTCCTAGTGTTTACAGAATGTATATCACTTCTTTTACTAAAACTATCTTTGTTTTTGTGAACATACATTAAATTTTCGTAAATATACTGAGAGGCCAAAGTTAATATATTAATTTCTTTAAATTTATCTCTAAGAGACTCTCTCGGTTTTAGATTGTAAATAGCTCTAATGGCCCTCTTCTGTAAAACAAAAATAGTTTCTGAATCAGCCGCATTTCCCCATAGCAAAATCCCATAAGACATTATGCTATGAAAATAACTAAAATAAACTAATCTAGCTGTCTCGACACTAGTGAGAACTCTAATCTTTTTTACAGCATAGGCTGCAGAACTTAGTCTGCTTGCTAATTTGGATATATGGGGGCCCCACTGGAGCTTTGCGTCAAGAGTGATGCCAAGAAAAACAGTGGATACAACAGGGCTCAATTCCTCCCCATTTAAAAACACATTGGTATTCAGATTTTGAACATTCGTTGTAGACACCCTGTAGGGCCCATGAGGTTTGTGAGGCCTCTGTATACAACAGTGGACTTTTGATATGCTGTAAGGAACGAATGAATTGTTGGATATTAAATACATAAATCACTTCCGCTTCTTAATGAGTTGCAACTGTGTCTTAGCGCGCAATCGCATGCAGGTCGTGGGTAAATTATAATAATTTGCCCACGTCGATGCAGAAAAACTGCAGCTACTGTGTCTACACAAATAGGCTTATGACGGGAAAAACTGGAATGCCTAGTAATGTGAGCTAATAACGGATCGCTAACGTTATCGAGTTTCTCGTTGAATTGATTTAACGGTACTAAAGAACCGTTTGTGGGATCAATAATATCATCACTATGGTTTGTTTTTCAATCATATTTTACACTATGGCCTATAACAGGCGTTTATGGGAATTGCATATATAATGCGTTTGATTTTTTTAGATATTTGTTTTTGGACCAGTTTGTTCTTTACTAACTATCTCCACTTCCGTAGTTAAGTACAATTGGAGAGGTATCAATCACACCACTAATTAATCATTATCATTATCATTAGATACAGTCCACCACAAGTCCACAGCTGAACATAGGCCCTTTTCCAACGGAATGCCACAATGTAAGGTACGAAGCCACCTGCATCCATCGACTTTCCTGAATGTCCTACCAAGTCGTCACTCCATCTAGTGGGGCCCACCCTACACTTCGCTTAGCGCTACTAGGCTGCCACTCAAGAAACCTTTCTTTTTCCCCATCGGTTGTCTATTCTTCGAGCAATATAGCCGGTCCATTGCACGTCAGTCGGTTACTCTGGTTTTACTGCGGATATCCTTATTAAGAAGTCTTCGCGCAGAGAAACTCCGAGCATAGCCCTCTCTATAACTCAATACTATATATTATATTAATTTTCTACTCTTGTCTCAGATTGTGGAAAAACCAAAAACAAATTTAGATAAGAATATTACATGGTATAAACAGTATTAATTACAAGGAAAATTATAATTTTATTTGACATGATAATACGAGATAATTTTGCTTTGTTTTCATGCATAAGCAACATTAATTTATTACGAGATATCTAATATATAAAAATTAATGTATGTTTGTTCGTATTTATGCGTTGCCATACCGTTCATCAGATTGCGGTAATAGGTACTTTGTCAACTTATTGCTTGCACTTGCGTGAAGGTTATATGCCTAGAGATGGCACGCGTATACTTATCTTTACGCACAATCCCTGACGGGGTAGCCAGAGAACAGATCGCCAAGTGTCACGATCCTTACATACCTCTTTCGCTTCTTTCAGATTCATTATCTTCTTCATACATGCACGTCTAGGTATCCGAGTACTCTTGACCCTCTCCTCTTCGAGCAATTTGCTCACATGGTCTTAGAAAGTTAGTCTCGGTCTACCTCGACACCTTTTAATATTAACTTTCGCGCTATATATTTTCTTCACCATTCGGTCTTCACTCATTCGCTCAACGTGCCCAAACCATCGAAGCACGCCCTTATCAATTTTCGTGATAAGGTATCTTTCATTCAACAAGAAGATAGGGACGCTATCTCTCAATATTTTATTAATCAATTCATTCATTATATCGTACTGACAAATTTATTTGAAAGTTATATATCATCTTCATTGTCATTGCAAATTAAACAATATAACATTTACAAATTTAAAATGATATTTCCGCAATTATTTCATATATGGCAGCAACGCGCCGGGAACCAGCTAGTAAATAAATAAAATAGACTGACATTAAATTAGAGAAACAAAATGAAACGTAGAACTTCTACGTTTCTACACTTCTATGGTATACGGTATTCTATACTTCTACGGTAGAAGTATAGAATAGGAACACGAGTTAAGGTAAGCACTGTCTATGACTAATCACAGATATTTACAAACTTCACCGCACGTGGACTCCACGGGATCTCTACAGCAAATGGCACTAATGTATATCTCAATCATCTAATAAAACTCTAATCTAAAATAATCTATTGTAAACATGAGTCTCTGAGTGGTGACTGTACACCACTCAGAGACTCATGTTTGCGACATTTACTCAGTTGAACCTCATTTTATGTGGTCCTTTTCTTCTCTTCAAAGTCATAGGAGTTATGCCAATTGAGGGATGTGCATTACAGCGGAGGAATGAATTACGGAGAAAGGAACAATATTTAATGCACACTCCTGGATAAATTTAGAGCAACGCAAAAGTGTGTGCAAAAAAATTGTCACAATATCATAGATATTTGTGACAATTAAGATTATTAATTTGGATTTTGCTTATTATTCGTTAATTTAAAATTGCAAATGTGAAAAAATTAACGTTTAAATGTGAAAATTAACTAAATTAAGAAATAAATAAAAAATTAACGGGAAATTTCATAAATGCTTAGGAAAGGCTATATCTTGGTCTATTATCATTACTTAGTGTGCCCTCTAGCTCTTCGAACAGCTTTGCTTTCAGTCTCCTTGGCATACTTCTAATAATCTAAGACTTCTAATCAAGTTATTAATAAAATATTGAGAGATAGCGTCCCTACCTTCTTGTTGAATGAATTAGTTTTTAAGATCTCCGAAATTAGCGGGGGCAAGATTTCTTTACTTAATTTATCTTCCTAGTTGATATTCGACATCTATGGCTGGAAATCTGTAAATAGCATAGTATTCGCTATAGCGAAGAAAACACATCTTCACAATGTTACGTGGTAGAGCCATGCTGCAGCTATATTAGTAGTATAGTTGTAGCACGAATGGGTCGGCTCGACCGGGGAAGGACCACGCTCTCACAGAATACCAGCGTAAAATAGCAGCTTAATGCTGCTGTGTTTCGTATGGTGAGTGTAGAGAACCGGCGACCCTTTTTACTGGAAAAGAGACATTCTATCTTAGTCCTCATGGCTGACAACGATCTGTATTTAAATTCGCAAATGAAGATAGATGCAGATGTCTATGGGCCACAGCAACCACTTACCTTCAGGTGGACTGTGTGCTAGTTTGTCATCCATTCTATAAAAAAAATATTTTTGGCTCAATGAATAGATATGACTTGTTGCAAATTGTGATGCGTTTTAGGCTTGAGAAACAACACAGCTCGGACTCATAGAACAAAAGCCGTTGACGAAACGTGTCGAAATGTTTCATTATGATCGTTACAAGATCAGTCGTGTATTCTTTTTGAATCTAGATACAATAATATTTATTGGTATTGGGTAAATGTTTCGTAGTGCTTGAAACATTTTAGTTTTTGCACGTTCATATAATAATTTAATTATTGTTGTTGTGTTAGAAATATTTTACCAAAATGTGTACGCTGTAATTTAATGTGCGCCTGTTACAAACGTGCGACAGCTCTGTCTTCTAACACGTAAGGAAGAATTAACGACTGTATATTAATTATTATATATTATGTATGTATATATGTATGGCTGCGCGGGTGCGATGGGGGCCCGCGCGCGCGCGCGCTCGTGTGTGTGTGTGTGTGTGCGCTTGCGTGCGTATGTGCATGCGTGAATGCGTGCGTGTGTGCGTGTCATTCTACCCGTCCACCTAGCTGTATTATTATTATTATTATTTAGTGATTTTTCTAATATCTCTGATATGGATCTCATTTGTTATCCGAAATAAAGATTTATTATTATTATTATTTATTATTATAAAATTAATAAAAGTGAAGTGGCAATCTAAGTAACAAATATTAAGTAGAGCTTACGTAGAGGACTTTAAACAAAGAAGGCTACTGGTGCGTTATCATACCCGATATATATTACAGAGTTATTTTTCAAAGAGTAGCCAAATTTTAAACTTAAGTTCAAACATAAAAATATTGATATACCGTTATTGCAGTTTTTGAAAATACGAGTCACCATCAGTGGCAGAACTGCAGGCATTAGTCACGTGTATGAAAGAGGAATGTGAAATTAAAGGTCTCCGTTTGAATGCTAATAAAACTAAGGTTCTGGTATTTGAAAGGGACGAAGAGAGAACGAAGTGTGAAATATGGGTAAATCAGGAATGTCTAGAACAGGTAAATGAAATTGTATACTTGGGGAGTGCTTTTAGCCGGGATGGAAGATGTGATTTAGATTTGGACAGGCGTGTCACTGCCGGGAACAAAGTCAATGGTGCCCTGACTGCGTTAGTCAAAAGGCAAGGCGTAGCGAAGAGTGCACGCCTTGCAATACATAACGCAGTGTTGGTACCGACTTTGTTATATGGCAGCGAAATCTGGGTATGCCAGAAGAAGAATAAAAGTAACTTGAATGCAGTGGAGATGCTATCTCTTCGTAAAATGTGCGGCGTTACTATGGACGACCGAAAGCGAAACGAAGAGATTCGCAATATGGCAGGTTTGAAAGATGACCTTATCACAAAAATTGATAAGGGCGTGCTTCGGTGGTTTGGGCACGTTGAGCGAATGAGTGAAGACCGAATGGTGAAGAAAATATATAGCGCGAAAGTTAATATTAAAAGGTGTCGAGGTAGACCGAGACTAACTTTCGAAGACCATGTGAGCAAATTGCTCGAAGAGGGTAGGGTCAAAAGTACTCGGATACCTAGACGTGCATGTATGAAGAAGATAATGAATCTGAAAGAAGCGAAAGAGGTATGTAAGGATCGTGACACTTGGCGATCTGTTCTCTCTGGCTACCCCGTCAGGGATTGTGCGTGAAGATAAGTGAGTAAATAAGGCTTCTACTTTTATTTGTAATTATCCCAAATTGAATGTGATTTATGGGCATCAACGTTTTTGATTCCGTACGCGGAAACTGAAAATCTAAACATCCGATACGTAACAAGCTATTAAGATATACGGTAGCTTTGTTTGTACAAACTACCTAACCAAACATGGAAGTTTCGATGAAATTTAAAGATGTCTGTTAAATTTTGCTTTCTACACGAAATATTAGATTGAAGATTTATTCCCGTACACGACTTTTACCAATTTAAATTTTATCATTAGCATCAACACTAGCAGCAATAAATTGTAGCCTATACATATCCCATTGCTGGGCACAGGTCTTCCCTCATTTATGAGTGTTTATAGGGCAAGTGTTCGTGTTGCTTCAATGCTTATTAGTAGGCTTCACATATCTTCGAAGTATTTTTTTCTGGATTTTTAAGAGTACTAAGGTGCTTCACATTTTTTCAGTGTAACATATTATATCTTTATCTTTTATAACGTCTGTGCCTTTTTACAAGAAGAAAGGAAAACCGTGTGTAACACAGAGGACGTATATGGATACGGGAATGTCAATTCAGCGGTACGGTGTTTTATAGTTTTTGAGAATTGTCTTTAAGCTTTATAATACTGAATAATTTGATGTTATTCTCACAAATGAATAGAAGATTGGGTCAATTTTATACAACTGTATCCAATTAAAAACTGTGTTAAAAGAAAACTTCAATATCGGCTGGAAGATCTCGTTACATCACTGTTGTTACATCAGCGCCTGCGCAAACTGATCAATGTCACGTAACGCCTCGTATTTAATGCACTGGGTCAATTTTAATATAATCGTACAGGATGTGGCGGTTTAATTTTAACTGTGCGATATTTTACTGCAACGAGGATCCGCTACTTGACCGTAAAACCTCCAAATCAAAAGATACAAATGTACTCAGCGTATCGTTATGCGGCTACTTGCACAATGTAAAAAATAAATTGTTCTAGGTACTCTAAGCAACAATTTACAAATTAATTGAAGCTGAAGGCAAATTTCGTGAGGAAACCTGAATATCTAAAAAATTAAAAAAAATATTTTGCGTAGTTAGATTAGATTGGGACACTCCTTTTTCATTGAAAAGGGCAAAAAATTAACTTTTAGTAAAAAATTCAAGCCGACTTTAAAGAACTAAAAGGAATAAAATGCGGAAGTTGGGAGCTTTAGATTTTAGTGCTAAGATAAAATGTACCCGACAATTTATTTTAGCATCGACTTTAGAATTTTTTTTTATAGGAGAGGGGGCAAACGTGCATACAACTCACCAGATGTTAAATAACTACCGCCGCCTATGAACAACTGCAACACCAGGGGAATTGCAAGTGCGTTGCCGGCCTTTTACAAAGGAGTAAATTCTTTTCTTAAAGGTCCTTAAGTCGCATCGGTCCGGAAAAAATCGCGCTATTCCACAGAGGTCGTACGCGGAAGAAAAATTCTAGTGAAAGGTACAGTGATGGACCGCCAAGCATCCAGATGGTGTGGATAGTATCGGGAACTTTTTATTTAGTATTTTTTTTTAATGTTATTGTTATCACTAGCCCGTCCCAGTTTAGCCTGGCTGGAATCTTTTAATGTGGCGTCATTTAGATTTAAGACGGTAATTCATTTTATAAATTGTTCGACTTCACAACAAAATCTCTATGCTCTCCATCTAATATATATATAATAAATGAATGGTGTCGACCGATAACAAGCCAGACATTAAGTTTTCGGTAATAGAGCCATGCTGCAGCTATATTATGGTTGTAGCACAAATGGGTCGGCTCCACCGGGAAAGAACCACGCTCACACACGCACAAAATACCAGTGTAAAATAGCAGTGTCTTGTATGGTGAGTGTAGAGAACCGGATACCGTTTTACTGGAAACAAGGCATTCCATCTTAATCCTCAGGAGTGACAACGCATCTGCATTTTGATTCTTAAAAGTTAAAGTAAAGTTGCAGCCTATTTACGTCCCACTGCTGGGCACCGGCCTCCTCTCATTTCTGAGAGGGTTTTAGGGCAAGGAAATGTCCGCCGCGCTGCCCCAGTGCGTATTGGCGAACTTCACATGTCTTCGAAATATTTTTTTTTCTTATTTCTCAGACATGCAGGTTTCCTCACGATGTTTTCCTTCACCGCCGAGCACGTGGTAAATCAGCACTTAAAATTGCAATTAACAATTTCATTGGTGCCGGCGGGGATCGAACCCGGGTTGCTCGAGTACTGTGAAGCTTACAGCGAGCGCTAACCATCTGAGCTACCACGGCTCTGATTTGATTCTTAATTGAGAATAAATGTAAATGTCTATGGGTCACAGAATCCACTTACCATCAGGTAGACTGTGTGCTCATTTGTCACCTACGAGTATATTCTACAAAAAAATCTCGTTTCCACCAAGACAACATTTAATGGTCCTGATTACAAATTCCAACCTTAAACAACACAAGAAATAAAGTTAGTGACCGCAGCGGCCTATGGAGAGTGGAGACCTGTAACCAAACTCAAACAAAAAAATATTTGTTATAAGTAGCGGCACGAAAGTCTAGTGACGATCGTTATTGCGCATAAGTCGCGCTCATTGGCTCGTGTTTATCGTTAGCACGCGCTGATTGGCTCTCCAGTCGCATTTGTGCAATTCAATTTGTGCGCGTCCCCTCCATGTTTCGTTCTGCGCTAGACTTACGTACCACGACTTCTACTCTGAGATACCTGACCTGAGATAGAATGCCTCATAGTCTGCCGCATGTTACGTGTTTATTTATGTAGTTAGTATTTATGAAGGTAGCTGGTTGTGTCGTTCTCAGCTATAATCTTGTGTTGTGCCTTCCCAAACTGATTTCTGGACTAAAAAAGCCCTGCCAACTAAATAAAGTTTTTTTTATAAAACTGAAGGGACAAACGAACTAACAATCCACCAGACTGAGTGGTTTCCAGTGGCTTCTGCAGTCCATGGAAACCTGTAGCCAACTCCAAACAAAGAGGGCTACATATATGTTATCACCTCTGACGTGACGACTAAGATATCTGACGTAAGATAACTGACCTGACGACTGGAATGCCTCACAGCTTGTACTAGCTCTCGATACTATACCCTTCAGGCCGAAACACGGCAACGCAAGCGTATATTTAGGGCTAAAAAGTAAAAGATTCTTCTTAAATCTATACAAATAAATAAAATTGAAGTGTCTGTTTATAATGTTAAAATAACAGCTTTTTACTAAATGCATATGAAAGTATATACGGTACTTATAATAAAAACACAAGTTTTAAAATTTTTGTCTGTTTGTCTGTCTGTCTGTTTCTTCCGGCTAATTTCCGAAACGGCTGGACCGATTTCGACGGCACTTTCACTGGCAGATAGCTGATGTTATAAGAAGTAACTTAGGCTACTTATATTTTAGAAAAAAAATTTAGGTTCCACGCAACATAATTAAAACCCTAAATTACACGCGAGCGAAATCGCGGGGAACAGCTAGTTTTTGAATAAAATTGCTTCAAAATATCGATACTAATATACATACATATATATATATATATATTTTA
Source organism: Parnassius mnemosyne (assembly GCA_963668995.1). NCBI lineage: Eukaryota > Metazoa > Arthropoda > Insecta > Lepidoptera > Papilionidae > Parnassius > Parnassius mnemosyne. The sequence continues at coordinate 17,154,813 of CAVLGL010000083.1, forward strand.
TTTATTTATTTATTATTCTTTATCGCACACCATACATAAATTACAGAAATTATATATATATATATATATATATATTAAAGAATTATGCAATGGGCAGTCTTATTGCTGATAGCAATTTCTTCCAGATAACCAATAAATGGACAGGATTGCACGAATATAACAAGGGCAGGGCAAATTGGTGTGTTAGAGAAAAAAGAGACAAAAAAGAATAAGCACATATACATATTATACATACACACACTACAAACATGTATACATACAAAAAAAAAACATATATATTAAATTATTTAATTAATTAAATGAAATTGATATGATACATATAATATATTATTTAATGGCTAGTGTGGAAGTGAAGTTAGAATTTAAAGAGCGAGGTAGTGATTCTTAACTAGTTTTTTAAATACCAGTAGGGATGGTGCGCTTTTTACTGACAATGGGAGTTCATTCCATAAATGAACGGCCTGTACGGTAAAAGACTTGTTCATAAATTTTCTTCAAACTCTTTGCTGATCTCAAGTTACGCGAATGGGAATCACGAAGAAAGTCAAATCGATTTTTGAGGTAAGAAGAGTAAGAAGGATTAAAGAGAACACTATAGAGAAGATGAAGTATGTGAGCATTCCGATGATATGATATGATAATATAGGTACCTCACACAAATATAAAATACCTATGCTAATATTAATACTACAATATTACTGTTATTACTGTCACTGTTGTTGCTGTTACTGTTTTAAGTACAATTGTGTAAGGTCTTACCTTTTTATTTCACAAAATTTTTGCAAGTTGCTTTTTTGCAACTGGTAGTAGATTTCTTAATTGTGACACAGACACTTTGAAATCTCATTAACATGTAATAATACAATAATTTAATAGCGAATGAATGTTTGAATATAATTAGTTGTACATTAGAACTCAATTACAAGTACCACGGCATTCCATCTTGGTGTCAAGGACTATCAACGCAACTATATTTATTTAAAACTTCAACAAACATCAAGAACTTCACGTGGTATGTAAGCGAACTCAAAGTTTGAGGCATTTTCTACCAGTTTAACATAGGGTCATAGGGTGATGCAGAGATAGAATGACTATATACGATTTATATGATCAATGAAAATATATACAAGTCATTTGGTCACAATAACCGCTGTTTGCCGTGTAGTGGCGGTCAAGAATATCCACTACCCCATATCCTCCCGTGGGTGTCGTAAAAGGCGACAAAGGGAAACAGGCAGGAGATGGGCAGCAGCATCTTCCTGATAATAGCCAGACAATAAAAAAAAAAACTGCGGTTGCCAACCCGCTCGCCAAGCGTGGCAACTATGGCAAATACCCCCCAAATGAATAAAGTTACTAAGAGACGGCCCCCAGTCCCCGGCGGCCCCGCTATTCCTGGCTACGGTGGCGACCATGGTAACGGCGGGGCAGGGGGTGCTAAGAATCTCCGGTGGAGGTTCGGTTGCCACCTTAGACGACTCGACCTGGCAACGTACAACGCACGCACCCTGAGGACTGACGAGAAGATCGTGGAGCTGGAAGAAGAGATAGACAAGTTGCGCTGGCATATTATAGGATTATCCGAAGTCCGAAGAGAGGGGGAGGACATAGTAATCCTCGAATCCGGCAACTTGCTCTATCACCGGGAGGGCGACCATTTGTCCCAAGGAGGTGTCGGATTTATCGTCCACAAGTCTCTCGTTAACAACGTTGTAAAGATCGGGAGTGTGTCGACGAGGGTTGCGTACCTTATACTCAGAATCACCAAACGGTATTCGCTGAAGGTCATACAGGTTTACGCACCAACCTCGGCACACCCCGATGAGGAGGTGGAGGAAATGTATGAGGATATCTCTAGAGCCATGCATTCCTCCAAAACCCAATATACGGTGTTAATGGGAGACTTCAATGCAAAACTAGGCACAAGAGAGAACGGTGAGCTGAAAGTAGGGAAATTTGGAATAGGGCAACGGAACCCAAGGGGCCAGCAGCTGGCCGACTTCATGGAGAAAGAGGGACTCTTTATGATGAACTCTTTCTTCCAGAAGCGGCCCCACAGGAAGTGGACCTGGTTGAGCCCCGACGGTTCGACAAAAAATGAGATTGACTTCATTATGACGACCAGACGACAACTGTTCAGTGATGTCTCCGTGATCGCGAGGGTGAAAACTGGTAGCGATCACCGAATGGTTAGAGGCACACTGAACCTAAACGTTAAGTTGGAGAGGTCTCGTCTAATGAAGTCAACGCTCCGTCCCCCTCGTGCTCTGTTCCAAAGTCCCGAAACCTTTCAGCTCGAGTTACAAAACCGTTTTCAGTGCCTAGAAGACTGCAATGAAGTGGACGATATGAATGACAAGCTCGTGGAAACTGTCCATGCGGTCGGAGCTAAGTTCTGCAAGACCCGCCGCAGAAGAACACAAAAACTCTCCGATCACACTCTTAATCTCATGGCTGTTAGACGGGAGATGAAGCTACATTCTTCAACAGACTTGACAGCATACAGGCATCTGAACAGACATATCTCCAAATGCATGCGGCGGGACTTACGCAACTTCAATACAGCTCGTATTGAAGAAGCGATCGAGCGGAACCAAGGCTCCAAAGTCTTTGCCAGAGATCTGTCTGCCAGAAAGAGCCAACTGTCAAAGCTGAAGACGGAATGTGGCAGCATCGTTACCGGGACACCTGAGATTTTGAGTGAGATTGAGAGGTTCTATGGGCAGCTGTACACGTCATCGTTGGAGCCACACGCAAGTGTGAGTAACGGTCCAAGAGCGAGTCTCATCCGACACTATTCCGAAGATATCCCGGACGTCAGTCTGAGCGAGATTAGAATGGCTCTCCAGCACCTTAAAAACGGTAAGGCCCCAGGCGAGGATGGAATTACAGCGGAGCTTCTGAAAGCGGGTGGAAGACCGGTACTTGAAGTCCTTCAGAAGCTCTTTAATTCCGTCCTCCATGGTGGCATTACACCGGAGGCGTGGAGCAGAAGTGCGGTGGTCTTGTTCTTCAAGAAAGGTGACAACGCTCTCTTGAAGAACTACAGACCGATTTCCCTTCTGAGCCGCGTCTACGTGCTGTTTTCGAGAGTCATTACGAATCGTCTCGCGCGCAGACTTGACGACTTCCAGCCTCCCGAACAAGCCGGTTTCCGAAAGGGCTTTAGCACCATAGACCACATACATACCCTTCGGCAAGTTGTACAGAAGTCCGAAGAGTACAATTTGCCACTATGTCTGGCGTATGTGGACTATGAGAAAGCCTTTGATTCCGTCGAAATTTGGGCGGTGCTGCAGTCCCTTCAGCGATGCCAAGTTGACTGTCGGTATATCGAAGTGTTGAAGTGCTTGTACAGTAGGGCTACGATGGCTATCCGAGTACAGTACCAGAGTACGAAACCTATCCAATTGCAGAGAGGTGTAAGACAGGGTGACGTCATATCCCCGAAACTCTTCACCACTGCATTGGAAGACGTTTTCAAGCTTCTGGACTGGAAAGGATACGGTATCAACATTAATGGCGAGTACATCACTCACCTTCGATTTGCCGACGATATAGTCCTTATGGCAGAATCGCTGGAGGGCCTAAGCACTATGCTCAATGACCTCAATAGTGTTTCCCAACGGATAGGTCTTAAGATGAACATGGACAAAACAAAGATCATGTTTAATGTCCATGTCACACCTATGACGGTAATTGTTGGGAGCACTAAGCTCGAAGTTGTCGACGATTATGTTTACCTGGGACAAATAGTCCGACTAGGTAAGTCCAACTTCGACCGAGAGGTCAATCGACGGATTCAACTCGGCTCGGCTCAACGAGGCCTATGTTCAGCAGTAAATTACTAAGTTTAATTATATTAGGTTTTATAAAGTTGCTTATTATTACTCATTTGAGAATGCTAACAAACAAGTCTTATATTTATGACAGACACCATCATGATTTGACGAATTTGTCTAATGAATGGCAATGTCACAATAATGACTGTATTATAATTACAACTCTTTAGTTTAATTAACTTACGATAAATAATTATTTTAGGTAGAATTTTAAGTAATAATTGTCTTAGTATTCATTATATATTATAAGAAAATCAATTTTGATTTTGAAAAAAGGATCGAAAAAAAAAACAGTGTTAATTGTGTCATCTGCTAATCGACTTCTAATAAAGCTGCAAATTTAGCCTGCGGCCGAAAAGGTCTTTTCAGCTTCTATACTTGTCGGCTTTATTGTTAGCAAATAATCATGAAGAAATCAAATATAGTCATTTCCTTTTTTAGTACTTTATCAAAATCTTTCGTGGTTTCTAGCTGGATTTCTAATTGTAATTCTTCCTGAAATGTTAATTCTTTATTTAGTGATGGTGAATCAAAGTATTCTTAATAAAAAACTGTTAAATGACTATTTCTTCCATGTTTTCTTTAGAGTTATCATCTTGAATAACTCTTTCTAAGATTTTTGTCATTTCCAATCGTATGGCTTTTTTCTTTGGCATAGTAAATGTATAATCAGATCGGTTTACATTTTCATGACATTTCTTTGGATTCTGTAAGTATATTAATATTCCTGTTACTACAGTGCGGTGTTCTTTAATCTTTGTACGTAGTGCTTCATATAATTCAGTACTTAACACGGTGTCATGAGTGAGAAACTTCTCTAAAACAAATTTTAGTGTTGTTTCTGCAGTTAACAGGGTCAAATCTCTTTTACCACGCATTTAAAGTACTTACTCATGCAACAGCTCTATTATTTTGCCAAAAATTGCTAACAAAGGATCCGGTCGCCGGACCAGGTATACTGGTACCAGATCCGGTAAACGTTAAATGATGCCGGAACACCGGATCCGTTTTTCCGGATTGCAATCCCTAATTTGGCGGCTCGGATTAATCCGAACAATTCCTCAGAGCATTCCTCGTGGTAAATGCGAAATAAAATGGAAAGGGATGTAACATCTCTTCGCAGTGCCAATGAATTGAGCCGATCGGAAAGGACTCGGTCGTCGACGAGCATGGCAGCTTAATGCTGCTGTGTTTCGTATAGTAAGTATAGAGAACTGGAGACCCTTTTTACTGAAAACGAGGCACTCCATCTCAGTCCGCAAGGGTGACAACATATCTACATTTTGATTCTTAATTCAGGATAAATGTAGATGTCTATGGGCCACAGCATCCACTTACCATCAGGTGGACTGTGTGCTCGTTTTTCACCCTTATTATTTAAAAAAAAACATACATAAACATAAACACTCACGCCTGTCACCCAGAGGGATAGGCAGAGACTACGGACTTCCATTTGGCACGATCCTGACACACCTCTCTAGCCTCCTTTACAGCCATATACCTAATAATAGATTTTACAGAACGTTTCAGATCAGCATGTTTTGCTACTGTTATTCATAGCATGCAATTTTTTTTTACATTAATATTTTTGGCTACAAAATCCTTAACACTATAGAAATTACAATTATTTAGCCACTGATATAATTCTAATTTAAATGATCTTGTATTTAATATTTTTAAGTAAATAGGTATCTTATTATATAAGTGACAGTTACTAACAGTGGTAGAGCCACGCGGCAGCTTTTGCTGCCGCACGGATGGGCCGGCTCGAACCGGGATGGTACCACGACCTCACAGAAAACCAGCGTGAAGTAGAGGTTTACCTCTGCGTTTCGCTTGGTGAGTGCAGGTGGCCGGAGGCCCTTTTTACTGGAAATGAGGCATTCCATCTTAGTCCTCACGGGTGACAACGCATCTACATTTTGAGTTGTAATAGAGGATAGGTGTAGATGTCTATGGGCCGCAGTAACCACTTACCATCAGGTGGACTGTGTGCTCGTTTGTCACCCTTATCCTATATAAAAAAAAGTGAACACACATAAATAAACAACTTTTATAATATTTTCTTATTCTAGGATTATCGTTTAGTACAAGTCTATATGGATCTCGACGACTGCGGGGATTTACATCATCTACCGTTGTAAACAACGTTTTGTGCTTCTGTACAAACATACATACTTCATAGATATAAAGTGATGGTAGTGGTAATAAGCCAAGTTTTTTAAACACTGGTTGACACGATTCATTCGGTTTTAGCCCACATATAGCTCTAATACATTTTTTTTGCGCGACAAATGATTTATTTTGATTAGTGCTGTTGCCCCACATTATAAGACCATACCGCAGTAAAGATTCTACGTATGCATGGTAGGACATGACAGCGGTTTTTATGTTTGTTATGTTTTTTTATTTGTTTAAGTGCATACACGAATTTATTTATTTTGATAGAGACATCGTTTACATGTGGTTTCGAATTTATATCGTCACCTATAATTAAACCTAAAAATTTCGTATGACTAGTTGCTCTTATTTTTGAAATGTTAAGTTTAAGGTTATGTTTATTATTAGTGCATTTATTAAATTGTATATATAAAGATTTGTCTAAATTAATTTTTAAATTATGTATGTCAACCCAATTAGTTAAAGTATCTATTGTATTATTTATGTCAGCTTCGTGGTCACTCATATTATTATTTTTTTTATTGGAAGTCACGATAATTGAAATGTCATCAGCAAATAGAATACATTTATGCTTCATTGCTTCATCATGTTGACAATGTCATTTAAGTACAACAAAAACAGAATTGGACCGAGAACACTTCCCTGTGGAACGCCATATTTATTGTTTCGGTATTCGGACGAGTACGGTATTATGTCGCCATTTACATCTGCTTTAGTAACAATATCACATTGTTGCTTATTATAAAGTTATGATGTTATCCATTGAAGCGTTGGTACTCTAATTCCAATCTTTTCCAATTTCTGTAACAATAGGTCATGTGAAACTAGGTCAAAGGCTTTAGATATGTCAAAAAATAGTCCCATGGTAAAATTATTATTATTGATATTTGATACAGTACAATTTTTATGAGTGAAAAAATCGCCAAAGTTGTAGATTTGTCTTTTTGAAAGCCGTACTGTTCGTTTGATATGATTTGTTCATTTGTTTTTTCCTCATTATTTTTTTCTTTGGCGTCGCTTATTATCGCACAATGGAAAACACGAAATATCGGTACAATACAATACAATACTCTTTATTGTATACCAAGAAAAGATAACAACATCAAAAATAAAAAATAACAACTATTGAGGGAAATACAAAGGGCGGTCTTATTGCTACATAGCAATCTCTTCCAGACAACCCAGAAGAAGAAATAAATACAAAATAAGAAAAAGAACAATGGGTAGGGTGCACTAAAATAAAAAATAAAAATAATAAAGACAAATAAAAATAATATAAAGATACAAACTTATGCATTAAAAAGACAACATTCTTCAGGCAGATCAATGACCATAATTAAGCGGAGGAAGTGAGAGGGGTTAGAGAGACAAATAGTATTCTTTAATCTGTTTCTGGAACACATTTAAGGATTGAGCACTTCTAATTGACTGGGGTAAGGAGTTCCAAAGTCTTACTCCAAGAACAGAGAATGATTTGTCATAATAAGTCGAGGAGTGCACAGGACATTGGAGGGAAAGATTTTCTTTAGATCGTAAGGTATATTTATGTCCTCGAATATCCTCGCATGGCCGACGAGTTTGCTACCGTAAAACGAAAACCTTACTAAACAAGTAATTTACGTAAATCGAAGCACTGTTTCGTGACCGTAACACTTGCATGTCTTGCACACACTTTGAACACAGTTGGCCCGATTAAAATGAAAATTCAGATGCGTTGTCACCCCTGAGGACTAAGATGGAATGCCTCGCTTCCAGTAAAAAGGTTTTCTGGTTCTCTATACTCACCATACGAAACATAGCAGCATTAAGCTGCTATTTAACCCTGGTATTCGGTGAGACCGTGGTACCCCTCCGGTCGAGCCTATCCATTCGTGTTACAACTATAATATGCAGTATGACTCCACCACGTACACACGTAGCTAATAAGGTATGAAACTATTCGAAAATGGCGAATCAAACGCAACAGACTTGAGATGGGATGCAGAATTAACAAGTGCGTGTGTATTGGCTCTGTGCTCTCAAATCTGCTTGCCCAACATGGTCTTACAAGTTATAAAAAGCCTATATCCAGCAGTAAATCAGTAATGGCTGCCAAAGTACGATTTTACACAATATATAAAATAATTTTGTCTTTTTCAAAGATGAACTAAAATTAAACAAAAACTAAACTTACAGTTATATGCGACAGCATCACATTATGTAGAATTATCACGCTATTTCTACGTGCCTTTTACCGTCATTAGATTCGTGTATATAATACAAACTTACGATGAGTTATTAACAAAAATATATTTCCTGTTATCGTTGAATATTATTCATTTAATAAAATAATGTATGTAACATTAGTAAATAAATGGAAAAATTTAATTAAATGGAAAAGTTAAGAAAAAATAGCTATTTTTAAGATAATTAAGAGAATCAGACGTTACTTTGCGGAAACCCATTATAATAAAAAATTTAAAAATAAATAAATTAGCTACGTTCTGCGTAAAAACAAAAGCGATGTGATGTTGAAGGGCACCTTGTTTTTTATTATAGATCGATGGCTATCTTCGCCCTTAGTCAATTGCTTGCACTATCCTTGTCACCACTAATCCCAACACTAAAAAAAATTATCCATTTTACTTAGGGTTTTTTGTCAACATTCGATATAGCGGCTGATTTTACAAACGCAATTAGTGATGATTATTAGTAAATACGGGAATCATTCAAGTTACAATTTCATGACAATTATTTTGCAACATGACACATTAATTTTACGAGTAACACCTTTTTACACACATTATGAACCTATTTATTTCAAATATTTACGTCAGCAATTATCTTTATCTAAGGACTTCATAAAGGTGACGGTACTTAATTCGGCTGTATGTTCTTTTTTTATGTGTGTTACCTTATAACTTTTTCTCGGTGAACCGATTTCGATGATTCTTTTTTATTTGAAAACTGGTGCTTCTCATATGGTCCCATATAAATTTGATCAAGGTCTGACAAATAGCTTTTGAATTATTGTTAATAATTTATATTGCAGTCGGTTGTATTTTTAATTATAATTTTCTTTTGTAAGTAAAGTCTTGAATTAGTAGGAAAAGCCCAACATTGTCAATAGACTTAAAAACAACGTAAGAGGAGTGGACTGTCATCATTACTATATTTTTAATTTAATACTTTATTAATTAGGTGATAGAGCTTCTATACTGCCTACGAAATTCTAGGGTGGTATCTCTTATCTTTTGTCGCTGAGCAATAGGCATTTCATTTTAGCCTCTTTAAATTTAATTGTGAGAACTCATGTGCCGCATAAGCCACTCACCCTCAGTTGCCAGTAAGCTGGTTTGTTACATTAATATATAAATAAAAAAAAATCTATAATTTATCTGTTGTACCTATTCATTTTTTCGTATCATAAATATATTAATTTATATCTCAATAGATTATATAGATAAATAAAAATAAAAATTTATAGAGAGGAAGAGTGATATCAAACAAAAAAATAATAATTTCATAATGAATATTGCTTTTAAATTGGCTTCCATATATAAATACGATCGGGTGCAGTTTTACGGATATATGTAGTAAACAAAAAGTGAAAATATATTTCCGCACTCAATACTAAGTAAATGTAATTAATTTAATTAGACTCGATTAGTCCAGCTGATGTAAATTAACTTAAAGACTAAAGAACGTAAATTGAAAGGATGATGCCAATTAATTCTTACTCATATTAGAGCGGTGCTATAAATCCTTTTCAAGCATTCGCAGTTTCTACCGCTGGACATACACCTCTTCTTCCGGGAGAGGCGAGGGTTATGGGTTTTAGGTTATGTCAGAGGCGGATTAAATGTCGGCAGCGTCCTAGGCTTAGCGCGTCATAGGCGCCCCTTTAGCGGCCATGTGTTATAAATTATAATTTATTATATAAATTGTATTATACTTGCAAAATAATTAGGACACGTGTATCGTTAACAGGTGGGGAATGGAAACTGTGATGAGACATGATGAGGCACGTGCCTAGTTTGCCTTAAGGATAATCCGCTACTGGGTTCTGTATAGGTTATTTTGTAAATTAACTATACGGTATGGTAATAAATAGATAATCGTGACTATTAATAATAAAAATATGTAAAATTTTTCCATCGCCAAGTTAAAAAAAAACTTTATTAAACAAATTATTTATGACATACATAAAATATATTATATTAAAATCTATGATTCGGAGGCATGTCCCAATCACCATCCACCAAAAGCCAAAAATCAATAACAGACGTATTTGAGTAAATGTTGTAAACAAGTGAATTTTTTTTAATATACCACATTTTTATCATATTCTTGCATTGTCATCCGAATTTGAGCTGTATTCGAAAATTTCAAGTATCTAGCTCATCGGGTAGTTAGTTTACAATCAGTTACTAAATTTCACTCGGAACGACAGACAGACAAACAAGAAGTGACTTAATAAAAACGTGGTAAAATGTATGAAAAGGGTGCCAAGTTCGGTAAACAAACGATGCTCGAAGTTGTCGGCTTGAACGAAAATTTAACTTTTATTAAAAAGTACGATCTGTTCGTACTTTAGAACAGAAAATATTTTGTATCACTGGTTCAAAATAATTAAACTAGATACGACGCGTACTGGCCGTAGAGACATTGACCGACTTGTCTTACGTAACCGACACTGCAATTTCGCAGTTAGCACGCAGTTGTTTGTTTACACGGCGCTCGTCGTTATTAGATATTTCAAACAGATGATTTTAATAAGGAACACAGAACATTTTAATATTACTTACAATTCTTATTTTATAGATACTTCCGATCATATGTTTAGCTTGAGCGCGGAGTGTATAGCGGCGTGTTTCCTGTACATCCTGAGCGGCGAAATCAGCTCACTGCAATACAGGAATGTGTGTCAGACGCCCCTTCGAATGCTTTCCAATGAGGGCTTAGAGGTAGATTTAGCCTAAATCTAAGCGTTGTACACGGGTATATGAAGACAATACTGTATTACTCACGCATCCATTTTTAATAAAAGTATCGGATACTTAAGCCTATAGACATCTAAATCAACTTCCATTAAAATAATTATACCGATGCATTGTGTCCTTTAGAACTAAGTTGGAATGCCTCATTACCAGTTAAAAGGATATCCGGTTCGAAACACATTAAGCTGCTATATCACGCTGAGAACGTAGACGTTCCCCGATTAAGCCGACCCACTCGTACTGCAAAAACTCAAATGCTTATCTTACAATACAATATTTAAAGAGGACGTTCTCACATACATTTGAATGGTGACTGTACTTTGCTAAAGGCGCAGGCACTACGCCTTAGCAACGCTGAGTCGCTCTACAACTACAACGAACTATGAATGTCATCAAAACTGTGGCGAAGCGATTCTGATTTCTATTATGATATGAATAAAAATTATATCTTAGTTCATCGACCTTCGAGGTAACAACGCATCTCTGGCCTTCTTTGTGTGAGATTACTTGCAGGAGTCCGTGGGCTGCAGTAGCCACCTTACCATCTGGTTCTGCATCAGGTGCACTGTTACTTTGGTTGTCACTTCAGTTTTATAAAAAAGGTATCAATGTCCAGAATCGAATTAGTTATGGAGTTCAGTTACTGAATTCTTTATTTTTCTTTCCTTCTTCAAAATCTATTTTCTATAAAAAGAAAGTCAGCAAGAAGTGGTTCTATATCACACAACCGACGTCATCATACATCTATTATGTTAAAGAACTTTTTCTTTCTTACCACCTCATTACTGACTACAAATTAATCGTTTCGCGTCTGGATGTTTGTCCGTACGCACATTTGTCAGTTTGTATGTTACTATAATATTATTTAAAGTAATCAAGTTGAAACACATAACAAGCTAAGTATTTAACTCTGCTCGCTTATTTAAATATTAATATAATTCAAGCTTGTGTTTTTCTCTTCAACAACAACGTGGGTGTCTTCAAGGAACCAAATAACACCGTGGGCAAGAGTGAATAGGCTTCTAATGTTCATTTTACCAATCACAGCTTTATTCCCACTTATTTAGGTGTAGTAGTCAAGCACTGGATAGTAATAGATAAAAACATATCGGGACACCATGAGGTACCAGTTTATTGATTTATTTTAAAGGATAAGGCCTAGACCCGAAACAATTATATACCCAAATCCGAAACCAATGATTCATATGTTGGGTAAATATTAGCTTCGGCTGATTTTTTTTTATAGGATAAGGGTAACAATAGAGCATACAGTTCACCTGATGGTAAGTGGTTGCTGCGGCCTATAGACATCTACATCTATCCTCTATTACAAATCAAAATGCGGATGCGTCGTCACTCGTGAGGACTAAGATAGAATGCCTCATTTCCAGTAAAAAGGTTCTCCGATTCTCTACACTCACCATACGAAACACAGCAGCGTTAAGAGTGATATCCGATTGCTTAGGTAATTCTGAAATTTTTGCCTTATTTCTTTGAAACACAGTTTGCCTTCACAGAGATAAACGCATAAATCGGCACAGAACTATGCCATTATAAAATTTAATATGTTTTTCATTTTCGCATGTCAGTTAAGACATTTTTAAAGGTCATTTTTTATAGAATAGGGCCACGTTATGATTGGTGACTCCCGCCGTCCATGAACCACTGCAACACCAGGAGAATTGTAGAATGTGTTTCGATGTGAATTTTATATGCTAATAAAAAACAGAAGATTTTTGATGGTATTTAAACTGAATGCAATATTACTGCGAACAATGCTAGAGGTGAATCTAGTATTAGGATATCAGAAACTTCAGTAACCTCGTTCTCCTAAAGACGACCTTGCAAAATTGCACGCAGTCAAAACGCTTAAACATACAAATAAGAAGATGCTATTTGCTTACGTTAGGCGAAAAACGGGTTTGACTTAGAAATGGATAAACGTGACCGTTGGTATAACACGGAACCGCAGTGCAAAAACGTGCGTAATGACGCAGCGAGGCGTTTGGGTAATCGTGGGCATTTAATTTAACCTTGGGCATAAGAAACTATACACTGTACATATATATGTATTAGATTTTTAAAACATTAATGGTTAAGTCTTTCCATGATACACCAAGTGTCATACACAACTTGAAAGAACACCACACGGTATGTGTACGTAAAGCAACCAACTGAACCCTAGTTAGTTTAGTTTACGACAGGCTGTTTTCCGCAACCCCACGTCTAAGCGCTTATTTTGCATGTGGGCAGGAATATTGTGACTATTCGAGTCATGAAATCTCCCCGAAGAAGTTCAACAGTCCTTTGATGTTGCGAGCAAGTCCGGGAATTAATCCTGGCGTGCCGAGATGTTTAGCCCTATATATAGCGACCTCCGGACATGCTAGCAACACTTGGGCTGCCGTCCCCCCCCCCCCATACATACTTTCGTAAATGTTTATTTTCCTAGAGTAAAATATATTTCATGTGTTACTTTAGAATGATACATGTGAGGTGTTCATCTAAATCCGATAAGCCGTTATTGCGTAATTTGCTAACATCTAAATATGAATCCATTCACAAATTTGCATAATATAACTATAAGTACATAATATTAGAATAATAGATTGAATAAAACTAACTTTGTGGATTTTATCGCGTTTAATTTTATTTATTTTTTATTCCCGACGTTTCTTGTGGACGTCGCGATGTAATAGTTGACCCGGGCTGCCTTAGCTTTTGAATATTAATTTTAGGTCCGATTCCGACGTTCTGCGTCGAAAGTTAAATTAAACGCGATAAAACCGAAAATTAGTTTTTTAACCGACTTCAAATGAGAGGGGGAGGTTCTCAATTCGAGTGTATCTTTTTTTGTATGTAATTTACGCGATATCTTCGCAGATTGTGAACCAATTTTGATGATTCCTTTTTTTTAAATACTTCAAGGGTGGTCTCATATAAATTCGGAGAAAAAATTTCACCCCTAATATATAACTATTTTTTAGCAATTTAAAGTCGGTTTTTACTTTTTGTTAAAAATTATAATTATATTCAATGTGTAGTATTCGTATCAACAAATAATTGAATAATTGCAAAAGAACCTTCTTTAAATCATGTTTTATAAAAAATATACATGCATAGCTTTTGTTCATAAATCATGCAAATTAAGCCGGAACATTTTCAATTTTTTTTATACAACCGCAAAAAAGGTTATACGCTAAAGTAATTAAACTGTGTGTATGAAGGCTTAAAGGAATCGAGACGAGACGAAATGGAGTTATTATATTATCTAACATCAGTAAATCGGAGGGATAATTAATCCCTCCGATTTATTGATAACCTTGAATGATTTTTTATATTTGCGCGAACACTACACATTTAAATAAAACTAGTTTTCCGGATTTTATGGCGTGTATTAACTTATTTTATATTCCGAACCGAATATTATTTCGAACAATTTACAGCACCATATCCGCAGTAGAACCAGAACAAATGACATAGCCCAACGGATCAGTAGGCAATGGGCCAGCCATATAGCCGAAGAACCGACAAACAATGAGGAAGAATGGTTCTCGAGTAGTCGGTGGAGGCCTATGTTGAGCAGGGAACTTGTGAAGGAAAGTAATGATGATAAAGATAATGATGAAGGTGGTAAAATTAGTTTTATTTAAATGATGAAGGTGGTGTTGATGATGAAAATTAACAATTGACTTAGTTTTGCAAAAATAATACAGCCTGTATTTTTCTAATATATATAAATATAGTAGCGATCCGCCCTGGCTTCGCACGGGTTATTTCTGGATCTCGATAACAGCGCCACCTACCGGCTCCAATTGTGAATCTAAACCATCCAGGGACCCACTCAAACACACACAAAATCAGAACAGAATCGGTCGAGCCAGTTTCGAGTTTTGACGAGACTAACGGACAGCAATTGATTTTTATATATAGAGATACATATGTGTAATAGTTAAGTTCAGTTATGTACAGTATGTAGTCATAGTAGTATTTTGTATCTCAAGTCTCAACATAATCCTTACGACCCACTCTTTAATAACAAAAAGTAAAAATAAATTATCACAAGCAATTCGAAACAAGCCATTTTCACTCAATCCAATCCGATCCAAACTTCAAACGTCAACATCTCAAAAATAGCTTTTTGTAAGGTTTATCCTTTTTGCGTAAATGATTCCAATGCTTGTTTTTATATAATGTTGACTGATATTCGAATATTGGTCCTCGACATTGTAAAGTATTCTAACCAATAGTCCACTTGGTTGCAAGGCATAATGTAATATTCATAATGGAATTCGCCTGTTACTAATTTACGGGCGGTCAAAAGCCTTTCTCTTTCAAGGTTATTAAGCAATGACAAAAACAAGTTAATGTAAGCGACTAAGTAGTAATAAACCACTTAAAATGGTTTGAGTATCATATACAGCATATACTCATCAATCACTAATAAAAAACTAGATACACAATCAGTGACAAAAAATGTCCTTACCGAATGAGCGCCCACTCGAAGATTTGGGTGCGCCTTTAATTTGCACGTAGCTTTGTGAATACAGCTTTAGACAATGCATTTAAGGTTGAATTTACATTAATGTATATTTATTTCAGAGTTGACTGGAAGGAAGTGTTAAAATTATGCTGTTTCATATGGTGAGTGTAGAGAACAGTTAGGTACCCCTTTTCTACCGACTTCAAACACGTAGGTTTTTTTACACAAGGTACGTTTTTTTTGGTGTATGTTTTTTTTTTGGTGTGTTACCTCATAATTTATTTCTGGGTGAACCGATTTCGATGATTATTTTTTTATTTGAAAGCTGGTGCTTCACATATGTTCCCATATAAATTTGATCAAGGACTGACTAATAGTTTTTTAATAATTTATATTGAAGTCGGTTGTACAAAATTTTTAATTTTAATACAGTCGAATTGAGTACCGTTTCCTTTTTGGAAGTCGGCAGAAAAAAAGGAACACCAATTGAAAGAAAAAATCCTTAAGACAGCTACTACTTGCCTTAAAAATATTTTGTAGTCAACTAAACAAAGCAACGCCCCGCTTGAAACTTTCTAACACTGATTAAAAAATCTTTGAAAGGGTAAATGGCTGGCTTGTACACAAAAAACCGGTCATCTACTACAGGATAACTAAGAGAAAGCGAACCTTTTAGGCAATCTATTGACTTTTAATTTATTGATTCAAACAAGAACAAGATATTGAAGAAACAAAAAGCAAAAACTGTTTTAAATTTTACAGTATAAGGTCTATTTTAGATGAATTTACCGACGGTGAGTTAAGATACCGCAAGCTGGCGGAGTAAGAAAATCCATTACTCTTTTTCCTCTCGTAGATGACGAAGGGGTGACTATAGGAAAAAAGATACATTAAATATAAGCGATCACGCCTGCCACCAAGAGGGGTAGGCAGAGACTACTGACTTCCTCTCTTGCCTCCTTTATATCCATACATCTACGCATACAGATACATTAAGATTACTCTTAATTTGGCCCATCTATAAATAGCCGTAAGACCTTCTGGCATATCTCTTAATTGACTCTTATGAGACCGATGGGACGAAATGGGGTGTGGATTCACATAAGCCGCCACACTGCAACGTTTAAGCGTTAAGTTATTAATTAGTATGAATACGAAATCGAGTCACTGAGACAATTAATATACATTCAGACATGAAACCTATGAAACCAAAATGTTTGTTTCTGTAATATATATTTGATAAATCCCGGCTAGGTTTTGAACTTTAGATCCATGACCTTAGATCAGACATATCAACCACTGGGCCATAAAGGCAATCGGATCCTTTTATTAAGTTCGCAACAACAGGGTGTTAACACACACATATTACTTTGATATTGGAAAATGAATATCATAGTGCAACATTTCGCGGCTTACCGAATATGTGATATCATATGGTCACAGCGCAGATGGGCAATGGCCACCCTCTCAATTTTTTATGGTTTAGAAAGCAGAGTAGATTTTACCGTGCTGTTCCAATGATTGTGACGTATTCGAAGTATTATAATTTTTCAGTTACGCAAGTTACTATTCAATCCGTTCAATGCGCTGGCCATCTCCGTCGAGCATGTAGTAAATCAGAATCAGCAGCACTTCAAAATTAATAATATCATGAGGATTAGCCCCGTGTATACAGAGAGCGTGCACTTACTCTCTGAATTATGGTGCAGGGTCAAAAGCGAGATCATGAACTTGTATCAGTCAATGTGTAGAGTTCGCGTAAATATAGAATACCAGCGAATACTCACATAATATCTACTAGCGTAAAATAGCAGCTTAACACTGCTGTCTTTCGTATGGTGAGTGTAGAGAACCGGAGACCCTTTTTACTGGAAAGAGGCATCCCATCTTAGTCCTCACGGGTGACAACGCATCTGCATTTTGATTCGCAAACGATGATAGATGTAGATGTCTATGGGCCACAGCAACCACATACTGTCAGGTGGACTGTGTGCTCGTTTCTCACCCTATCCTATAAAAAAAAACATAAGGGTGTTTACGCGAACACTAGGCACACACATTGAATGAAACTAGCTTTTACGGATTTAGTCGCGTTTTATTAAGTTATTTTATGTATTTTTGGCAGCCGCTTTTTTACAACTACGCCAAATAATTTTAATACTGTCAAAGAGAAACGCCTATGACGGATAGAAATACAGACAACGAGGTGATTGGTGAGTACGAATAGTAAGTTCCCTTTTGCTGATTATGGCACGGAACACTAAAAAATAAAAATGCATTATTCATCTTATTATCTTTCCTCAAAAAATTTTACGTCATATTTATTTCTGGCAAAAATGTTTGTTTTTACAAAAAGCTACCTAAAATGTTTTTGTATTTTTTGGATTAACATTTTTTCTTGTAAACAGATGCATTAACCTTCGTAACTAACCAGTAATACGAGGATTGAAAAAACAATTTCGACGCCCGCATCCAACTACGGCCTCTAATTCTCTTTCACGTATCGTGAATAAGAATTAAGAAAAAAAAGTCGACAATGAGGCAACACTAATTATTATTCATAGCACGGTGAACCCTCACGAAATATCCGACAGGTAACACTGCATGATGCCAAACCGTGTTTGCAAGAAAGATAATCTTTTTGATATTACGAGGAACTGGTATAAAGCACACGTGTGCTTAAATTACGAATAAGATTGGGGTATCTTTTTTTATTTAATTTTTGAATTAGTACAAGAGTAGGTATAATATCATTTCTTGATTGCTTTATTTTCCTTTAACCTGGGCAGTTCATAACGCCCACCATGCCGAATGGCTCGGTTCACGTCTAACCGATCATGCGGGGAGATCTGTTTATGACTTTGCCTTGGCATATGGTCTGACACAACTGGTTACTTCGCCTACGCGGATTCCAGATGTGGAGGATCATACACCTTCCCTGTTGGACCTTCTGCTGACCTCTCATCCGGACGGATATCTGGTTTCCGTCGATGCCCCTCTCGGCTCTTCGGACCATTGTCTGATCCGGAGTGTGGTGCCACTCACGCTCCCTTCGCGGTTGCGTTCTGCAGGTTGCCGCCGTGTTTGGCATTACAGGTCGGCGGATTGGGACGGAATGCGGTCCTTCTTTGCATCCTACCCATGGGGGCGGGTTTGCTTCTCGCCGGATGATCCCAGCGCTGTTGCTGACTCTGTCACTGATGTGGTGCTACAGGGAATGGAATTATTTATTCCATCATCTGTGGTACCCATCGGAGGCAGATCTCAGCCTTGGTTTGGTCGCTCCTGTAAGACTGCATTACGCAGTAAGCAGGAGTGTTATCAAGCCTGGGCTGCGGCTTCGGCGATTCGGGATGTAAATACCAGCACACTTAAAAAGAAGTATAACTTCGCCTCCAGGTCCTTCAAAAGAGTTATTGCCAAGGCAAAGTCAGAGCACATAGGCAGAATTGGCGAGAAACTAGTTCGCCTTCCTTCGGGAACCCGTGCATTCTGGTCTCTCGCCAAGGCTGTCCAAGGGAATTTCTGTAAGCCATCACTACCATCTCTGCACAGGGAGGATGACTCACTGGCCCATGACGCAAAAGACAAAGCCGACCTTTTAGGCTCCCTTTTTGCGTCCAACTCGACTCTTGATGACGGGGGGAAAACACCGCCGACCATCCCGCGGTGTGAGTGCTCCATGCCGGATGTGCTGTTCTCACAGCGCTCGGTTCGCAAAGCACTGCTCTCTCTGGACATTCAGAAGTCGAGTGGGCCTGACGGAATCCCTCAGCTGGTGATCTTCTGGTCTACCTGACCCATAGATGGGCGGAGGCAGTAGAGTTCAAGGGAGAGGCGTTGGCCGTTAGTCTGGACATTGCGAAGGCCTTCGATCGGGTTTGGCACAAAGCGCTTCTTTCGAAGCTCCCTTCCTATGGGCTTCCCGAGAAATTGTGCAATTGGATCACCAGCTTCCTTGTAGATCGGAGCATCAAGGTCGTTGTAGACGGTGCATGCTCTGACTACAAGCCTATTAACGCTGGTGTTCCACAAGGCTGTGTGCTATCACCAACGCTGTTTCTTCTGCATATCAATGATATGTTGCTAACTGGTAACATTCATTGCTATGCGGATGACAGCACTGGTGATGCTCTATACACCGGCCGTGCCAATATTTCTCGGGAAAACGTCACCGAGTACCGGAACAAACTTGTGTCTGAAGTCGAGTCTTTGCTGAACAAAGTCTCGGATTGGGGGCGACTAAATCTAGTCCAATTTAATCCTCAGAAGACACAAGTTTGCGCGTTTACCGCTAAAAAGAACCCCTTTGTCGTATCTCCTCAGTTTCAAGGCACTTCCCTTCTTGCCTCAGCCAGTATCGGTATCCTCGGAGTCGACATATCGAGTGACGTGCAGTTTCGTGGTCACTTGGAAGGGAAGGCCAAATTGACCTCTAAAAAGCTTGGCGTGCTCAGCAGAGCGGGACAGTATTTCATGCCGGCACACCGCCTGCTACTTTACAAGGCGCAAGTTCGGCCTCACATGGAATACTGTTCCCATCTCTGGGCAGGGGCTCCCCAGTGCCAGCTCCTTCCACTTGACCGCATCCAACGCAGAGCGGCTCGAATTGTCGACGACCGAGCCCTTTCCGATCGGCTCGATTCATTGGCACTGCGAAGAGATGTTGCATCCCTTTGCATTTTCTTTCGCATCTACCATGGGGAGTGCTCTGAGGAATTGTTCGGATTAATCCCAGCCGCCAAATTTCACGAACGCACATCGCGGCAGAATTCCCGATACCATCCACACCATCTGGATGATTGGCGGTCCACCACTGTGCGATTTAGAAGATGTTTTCTTCCTCGCACGACCTCCTTGTGGAATCGATTACCATCAGCGATTTTTCCGGACCGATACGACTTAGGGACCTTCAAGAAAAGAGCGTACTCCTTTTTAAAAGGCCGGCAACGCATCTGCGATTCCCCTGGTGTTGCAGTTGTTCATGGGCGGCGGTAGTCGCTTACCATCAGGTGAGCCTCATGCTCGTTTGCCCCCTCTCCTATAAAAAAAAAAAAAAAAAATAAAATAATAATTTCAGTTGAATAACCAACAGGGAAACTAAAACAGGAGACTAGCCGTACCATCTTTCTGATAACAGTTCAAAACAATAAAACTGTAGTTGCCAACACGCTTGCCTTTATGTCAAAATCCCCCCATGACATATCGTGGGAGGATTTTGACATAAAGAATGCCTCATATCAATCTCTGGGGGAGGCCTTTATTCAGCGGTGGAATTTTATTTTTTATAATTGAATTTTTTAGAGTTTGAAGTTGAAGCTTTTCAATAAAGCTTATTATGCAGCTTCATAATAAATCTAAAATGTCATAGTAATATTATATTCGACCTTGACGGTCACAAAGCAATTGACGACTTGCAAGCGAAGTATTTGAAGATGAAGATGATCAACTCTTGCGAAACGGCTGACCTTTGGGTCTTTATTTAAATGCATAACAACCGGTTCTTAGACTTCTCAAGATCTCCAATTCACCACAAATGAACAAGTATTAACATTAATGCGTTTTGGAGCGCTTACTCGTTAACAGTGGTACATACCTACACTTATATTTAATGTATATGTTTGTATACCTTAGTATGTTTTGTACTACGAAATGAAGAATTGAATAAAAACAGAATGCCACAAAACATTAAGTTCCAAGGCATTTTTCAGCTTTTTGTCATCATCATAACCAAACCGTAAATGTCCCTTGCTGGCCTCTTATTCATACTGGCTTCCTTGCTCTTCAAACTGAAGACAATAGATGATTTTTCAATTTTTTTTAAAACGTTACCCCCACACTAGGGTTTTTCTCCTGTATCTTGGAGGTAGTTTACAAAAATATTGCAAAAGGACAAACATCCAGACTCGGAACTATTATTCAAGTTTTATTTTTCTTTAATTTTGTTTAATTATTTAGGTTTTATTATCTAAGTGCCTATATTATTAACTGTAATCTATTTCGTCATTGTTTATTTTTACCAGCTTCAGCCCGCGACTTCATTCGCCTTGTATGGCCCAACATTGAAAATTATCCCACGAGATCCTTTTATTGGGATGAATCTATGATGACGGGATTAAACAATGTGCTACATTTCATCCAAATCCATTCAGCAGTTTTTACGTGAAAGCGTATCTAACAAAGAAACAAACTTTCACATTTATAACATTACTAGCTACGCGCCCCGGCTTCACATGGGTTTTCAATTTACATATTATGGTGTCATTTAAGCTTAAGAAGCACTGTTCTATCGATTTAGTTTGTCGCTTTGGTATTGATAATTCACTATTACAAAAGATACGCTAAGTAATAAAATATCGTGTATTATAATGAAACATAGATCCAAAATTCTCCACAGCTTACAGATTCAATAACCTTGGGGAATTTAGTTTTTAATGTCAAAGTTTTATAATTACTGAAAGTTATTACAGTATGTCTTTATATACAATGTTTACAGCTGACTTTACATTACACAAAACGAACAGATTTTGCATGAAAGTGACGCGAGAAAGGGCTACATATCTGTTCATGAGAAAAACACTCAACGCTCAGGTCTAAGCCCGGATTTTGCATGAAAGTGACGCGAGAAAGGGCTACATATCTGTTCATGAGAAAAACACTCAACGCTCAGGTCTAAGCCCGGATTTTGCATGAAAGTGACGCGAGAAAGGGCTACATATCTGTTCATGAGAAAAACACTCAACGCTCAGGTCTAAGCCCGCAACGTTAAATGTTTGAACTTGTGATTTGTTGATCGTCAGTCGTCACTAAAATTATGATGGTTATATCGTGATTAACTTTGACTACCAATTCTTGAAGGTCATTTTCTAAAACGCAAGAATTTTCAAGGTCAATATTAATTCTTTCATTGTCTTCTTTGCATAATTATGTCTTTTGAGCAACAACTCTACAAAATGCCGGTTTTTATGTACTGACTGCTGACAACGAAGGAGACCGCAGCAGGCCAGCCGTGTTTTATTTTTGGCTGCACGTAATTTTGAATCTGTGATATCTAATTTAAGGAATAATTTTAATTTAGATGAAATGCCCAAGTTAACTAACATATTTATTAAGATAAATATTAATACTGAATTAGCGAAAACATCTTCGCAAATAAGCAAATGTTTTTAATTAATATTTCAAAAATAAAATAGTTACTGTGTGTTTAGTTAACTTAGGAGATAGACATATTATGCTAGCGCGGATTTGATTCTAGACTTTTTGAAGAACTATGATTCTATTGTACAATCTAACCTTCCATAATAAATTCTCTAAATGACAGTGATAAACGTATCAAAATCCGCTACGTGGTTGGAAATTTAAAAGAAGTAAGTAGCTAAAGGGTTGTTTTGAAACATCTAAGAAGGCTTCTTTCATTAGGTCTTAAATTAACCGCCATTTTATACGTGATAGAGCCATGCTGCAGCTATATTAGTAGTATAGTTGTAGCACGAATGGGTCGGCTCAACTGGGGAAGGACCACGCTCTCACAGAATACCAGCATAAAATAGCAGCTAAACACTGCTGTGTTTCATATGATGAATGTGAGAACCGGAGACCCTTCTTACTGGAAGAGGCATTCCATCTTAGTCCTCACGGGTGACAACGCATCTGCGTTTTGATTTGCAAACGAGGATAGATGTAGATGTCTATGGGACACAGCAACCACTTACCATCAGATGGACTGTGTGCTCGTTTGTCACCCTATCCTATAAAAAAAAAACGGAAAAAAAAAGTTTCATAAAACTGTAACATGCCATTTCATCTTCTTAACGTTACCGTTACAGCCTATTAAAGTCTACTGTTGAACATAGGCCACCCTCACAGATTGCCTCACAGGGGCATATTTGCCATAGGCTTGTCAAGCGGGTTCACAACCACAGATTTTTTTATTTTTAGTCGTTATTAAGAAGATGCTGCTGCCCATCTCCTGTTTTGTTTCCCTCAGTCGCCTCTTACCATACCCACGGGATGATATGGGGTAGTGGGTATTCTTACACCGCCACTATACGGTATCGTCCCTCTTACTAAGTGTTGAATTTTCCAAAATTCTTTCTCAGTGGATGCTTACAGTCTAATGGTAAGTAAATGTTGTGGCCCATGGACATCTATATGAATCTCAATTAAAAATAGAAATGCAGATGCGTTGTTACTCGTGAGGACTAAAATGGAACGGCTCGTTTTTATCCAAAAGGGTCTCCGGTTCTCTACACTCACTATACGAAACATAGCAGCATTTAGCTACTATTTTACGCTGGTATTCTGTGAGAGCGTAGTCCTACCCCGGTCGAGCCGACCCATTCGTGCTACAACCATTATATAGCTGCAGCGTGGCTCTGCCACGTACCATACAGAGTACCTTTAGTAAGTTTTAAGTCAATCGCCCCGTAAAATTAAAAGTTTCAACCTATTACACTTAGAGATTGAATTTTTCTAAACCCTTTCTTAGTGAATGCCTACTTTACAAAAGGCAGCTACTGTCCAACTTTCAGATTTCTATCGGTTTGGGCTGTATGATAGATGCGTGAGTCACTCAGGATATCCACTTTATATATGTAGACTATAAAGTACGATTAATTATCTGCTGCATTACATATACTACATAGTAGCTTTGCTTTATTATGTAGTGGGCAATAAGGAGCTGATGATGAAGTAGTTTTGCATCTTTTAAAGTATTTACTTTAGTTCAAATAGGGTCCCAATTACATTTTTGCCCCGGGGCCCTTGGTTGCATAGCCACGCCACTGTCCATTACCCGACAATTGACCTCTACCGATTCTTTAAATTGGCTCTTCCCGTTTGTCTGAACGTGGGTAAGCACAAAGCTATATTGGCAGTTGATCTTTTAACCTACATTCATTGTTCGGACACCAACAATGATGGATGGCTTGCATCTTAACAAGATCGAGGTGACGCGTGACGAAACTTGTTTTTAATATTCAAACTCGATTTGTAACCTTCGATATAATTTTATTTCGAATATTCCTCAAAAACTAATAACTGAAACCATTTTCAACAAGGTTCTTTAAAAACGAAGCAGTTAAATATTTTTATTTAACTAATTAGTTTTTTTCTAGCCGACCTTGCCCAGTGGCCCGCATTTTAATTTTTTTATATATTCGTGTGGTCACTATAGTCTTTAAAGCATCTTTATCTCTCATAATGAAGTCATATACAGAATATTAGTAGAGTATCATACTAATAAATATACATATAAAAAATTACGTACGACCAAGTTGTTGGAGTATAGAAACATCGATGTGCTTGACTGAATTATCGCGGTTTTAAAGCTAAGTAAAGCGCTGCCGGTTCGCCAGTAATACTTTAAGCATGCAAAATTTACAAGTGTCGAGACGGACTATGCAGCTATGCTCCACGCTCCACTGCTCTCTCAAAATATTATATTTCATAAATTGACCAACAGTATACCGTAACAATTTTTTGCAACACACAGTGAAATGCAAGGATGGTAACGACCGTGAAACAAAAACCGGTTTTCGTAATTTATCCATGACAAATCTTCGCAAATCAGTTGCACAAACTCGGTCTTATTACTAAAAGTAGTTTAATAATTTATCCGACGTTCAAACGTAGTTCATAATTGGTCTCAGATTCAAACTTGAGTCTATTTCAGTATAGAAGTCCCGTGGGAATATACAAACTACAAGTGGAAGATTAAAAATTTTGTACAACCGACTTCAATATAAATGTAATTTATTGTTGATTTTTTTAAAACCGCTCGACCGATTTCAATAAAATTTAAATGGGACCACCTGGAAAGTATACCCTTTGAAACAAAAAAGAATTTTCCGAATCACTTCAGGCGTCTTCGAGTAATCGGTGTACATACATACCTCTCCTCCTTTTTGACGTCTGTTGAAAATATAAAGTATGGAATTCGGCAAATACTTATCAATTTTTTTTGATGACTGTGGCGCCGCGGCTAAGGGAATTTTTGAGTTAGAAGGACTCATCATAAACATAGTTCAAAAATCGGAACTATCAATTAACAACGTTTTGTAATATGGGCAGAAGATGTCTAAGAATACTACCATCAAATATTTACAATTTTGTAGGTTCCTTAAAAATAAATGTATAAATATTTAGAATAAGTTTTTGAAGAATGCCGCTGTCATCAAGAAGTATAATATATCATGAACCCATGACCCCGTAGTATTATAAATCCGTGGAATGTATATTCAAGAAGTATATAATCGCAAAATGTAATCACTAATCACAATCACTTGTGTGTAAACTAACAGAAATTAGTTTCTATAGTGTAGTTAGGCATGAGAGTCTTTAAACACTATCGGTAATAACAGTAAATGTATAGTTTTCATATCGATATCAAAAACGGTTTTCAAATACTATCGATATCATGAACAAGTTTTAATACTGATAATGCACATTTCTCTTTGCAAACGAATGACGAACGCAGTGTACATTCGTTAGTGAGTAGTTGTTAGTTGGCGCTAAGATTGTGGTCAAGCACTGGCATATAATAAGTAAAAAAAACTTGATTAAGGCCGGCCACATACATACGAAATTCCGTTTCGGAATTCTGAACCGGTCGGCCACACACATGCGGAATCCCGTTTTACCCGCAAAATTTCGAACGGAAAACTATCGTACGTATGTGACGGGGTTATAGATTTTATATGAACTTGTTGCTTTCAGAATCTCGAATCGGAATTCCGAAACGGAATACCGTATGTATGTGGCGGGCCTAAGGCGATTTCCCTTCATGCATTATAAGAAGGGTTGTCATAGTAAAAATGTTATTAGTTACATATAATAAATTACTCGAAAGTATTACACGATAAATGACTATGAAAATTTACAACTTTTCTGGCGCTTATTGTGGCGTCATATTTAGAATGCTTGTAATCATAATTCAAATACAATGTAATCAAGTTTTTTATTAGTGTGTAATTATAAAAACACGCACTAATTATTAATTATGCAAGAGCCAGTTAGGTCAGATTCGCACTAAACAAAGAACCAGATGACAAAACATCGACAAAAACGAAACAGCGCGGTTGCTCAAGAACAAGTTATGAAATTCCCTATTATTGAAATTGTATCAATCTAAATTATTATATACTTCCATCTATAAAATCTACTTTGCAAAGTGTGAGATTGTTTTGGGTGTTCAAAATACATTAAATAACATCATAACATACATAAGTACAGAAACTTTTACGCTTGACACCCAAAGGGGTAATCAGAAACTACGGATTACGCAGTAACATTATTTAATCTGTTTACGGACTTCCATTTCGCACAATCCTCACTTAACTCCCTCGGTTCTTTTACATCCATATATCTGGATGTAAAAGAAGCGACGCATACATACTCGTCGGTAAACTTACACTTAATTTGGCCTATCTCGTCTAGGGCTCCTATGATACAATGAGAGACACGGGGACAACCACAACACATCCGACGTTACAAAATTTTGACCGTCTGAATATCTCGGGTTCTGTATGTTTGTAGCGATGCCCATTCCGTACCTTTCGTGTGATTTGAAAATCGTTTAGTATTTCCTTTAGCTTTATTTCGGAAAAAATATATCGTATATAACGTCAGTAGTATAGTATATTACATACTTATAATGGCGCAGGGTCCACGGGTCGAAGGTATTGCGCACGAATACGCAAGTATAGCTATTTTGCCATCACCACACTATTTAAAACATATATTTCTTTTTTGGCTGTATATTTCATATAAAAAAACATTTTTTTTCTTTAGGCCGTTTTTAGGGGTTAACCATTCCCTGGGAAATTTAATAGAGGTACGAGGTACTATAGTGCCTCCTAAGAAAGCTTGTTTTAGTGTAATGCAGGTCGTACGAAATTTCTAGAAATTCAGTAACTGTTTGTTTAATTTATGATCGTGGTTGAAAATCACGAGTTAATGTCAGCTCAGCAGTTTATTGTCTTCTCTCAATATGAATGGAAATTGTTTCCATACAATTCGAAACATGAATGTTTATTCGAATCTAAATAAATAACTTTCAAAAATCGTTTCAAGCTCACGATTTCTAAAACAAAACATTGCTGTGGGTTTTTATATATTTCTTTTTTATTATTTCGAAAAAAAAAATTGAGGTAGTTCTTATATCAACTTCGTAGTATCTGTTAAAATTACAAAACATTATATATATATATATATACTAACTGATCCCCGCGACTTCGCCCACGTGGAGTTATTTTTCGCGGAACCCTAACATAAAAGCAGTCCAAGTTACTCCTTATAACATTAGCTATCTGCCAGTGTGTATAAATATTGACAAATATTGACATTCATATTTATACGATACTAACGTCACTCAATTGTTTTGCGTTCCCGGCATCCCTCCACTAACACTTGAACTTTATGGTATGGTATTAAAGTACAAGTTGACTTTTAAGTATTATTACGAATCTTTTGTAAGAGAATATAGAAGATTTGTTGTTTTTAGACCTTTTCAGGCAATTTTTTAAATTTTTCTCTCATAAGAATCATCTTTGTACTTCAAGGAATGTCCTAAAAAAAGAATTAGCAAAATCGGTTCAGCTGCTCTCGAGATTTGCGCTTAGCAACACATTCAGCGATTCATTTTTATATTATAGATATATATAGTAGCTGGCCAAGCAGAAATTGTTTTGCCCTTTCCGGCGACACTGTGTCCTATGAAAATTCTTAAATTCGTTATAAAAAATATTGAGGGTCACTTATAGGGATAAAAACTATCCTATCTCTCAAGTTGGACGAAACTGCACACAGTGTGCAAAATTTCATTGCAATCAGTTTAGTATTTTAGGAGTTCATCGCGAACAAACAATGATAAATATATATATATATATATGCTGACGTGACACAGACAATTTTTATTTTGCTGCCAAATCGTAAACAAATTACAAATTAATAAAATACATACACAATAATATTGGCAGAGTTCCATTTTCAAAATTTGAACTTATTTTTTATTATATTAGGCTCGACCGATTCTGATGAAATTTTTTATGTGTTTGAGTGGGTCCCTGGATAGTTTAGATTCACAATTGGACCCGGTAGGTGGCACGGTTGTCGAGAACCATAAACTCAGATCATAGAAACAACAGTCTATGATCTGAGTCCAGAAATCACCCATCCGAAGCCGGAGCAGATCGTTAGTACATAATAAAATTCATAAATATTGTTGTAGCTCTTATTATTTTTTAGCGTTATTTTTTTATTAAAAATATTTAATTATTGTGGTCTAGTATCTTTCATATTTTCTTTTAGTTTATAGATGAAACATGTTATAAATGTAACGTGTTTTACTTTTCTACGTTTATAATATTTAGTTCATATAAATATTTATAAAGTTGTAAGCGATTTGTGATGTAAGAAATTTGACATTTCAACTTGTATTCAAGTATAAAATAACAATTTTGATAGTGACATTGGCACCAATACGACCATTTGACGGACGGACATTATTATTCATTATGTAAATGTATCATCCTGCAATAACTATGAGTCAAGTTGTATTTTCTACCGCCTTCAAAAAGGAGCCGGTACTCAATTCGACTGTATGTTTTTTTATGTGTGTTACCTCAAAACTTGTTTTAGTGGGTGAACCGATTTCGAGGATTCTTTTTTATTTGAAAGCTACTGCTTCAACCTGTGGTCCCATATATTGATCAAGGTCTGGCCAATAGTTTATGAGTTATTTTTAATAATTTGTATTGAAGTCTGTTGTACAAAATTTAAAATTATTTAAGTGACAAATTTTGACAAATTAATTAATTGGTAGGAAGCGAAGCCTTCTTTATACCGTTAAAAACGAATAAATATTTCTTCGTTTGCGCTATTTTCGACAGCTGTGATTTTCTTTTAGTGGAATTTTCTATATCGACTATTTTTTTTATTTATCTCCATTAAAACAGATGCTGGGTCGGCGGTCTTTTCTTAGCTGTTGTTTTTGTTTAAATTTTTGATGATATTAATGAACAGTCGTGGGAGCTCGGAGACTATGCGTTCGCAGTAAATATCACAAGAGGTGGAAAATCTGGATTCGATCCCCACCGGCACCAATGATAAGTATTGTTAATCGCAAGTACTGATTCATTATGTGCTCTACGGTGAAAGGAAGCATCCTGAAGACAACGACATGTCTAAAAAATAAAATATTTCGAAGATATGCGAAGCCTGGAACACGCATTGGAGCTGTGGACATAGCTTTGCCCTAAAACCCTTTCAGAAATGAGAAGAGACCTGTGCTTAGAACTACATCAGCTTTACTTTCATAGGTATTAATCCGTTATTCATGCCTGCGTATAGTTTTGTAGCTGCGAATAAGATTTCTTGTTTTACATGCCATTAGTGAGTAGCTAAGGGGATTAAATTCTCCCCTTAGAATGTCTTAGAACCTATTGTAATTTTAAGTGATGGTTTACCATATCATGATAATGCATTATGTGACCAATTGAAAGTTATTTCGAAGCATTGAAACAGCGGTGGACTCTTCTATGTCATACAACCTTCTCAGGAATAAGAGTGCACAGCTATTGTGCCCAAAAAATAATATTATATGATGTATATAATATTACATACTTTTGGTTGGTTTGTATGTATATGCTCTTTTGTAACTAGCTTAACTAGTAACCTTAACTAGCCGTCGGACTATGATTTAAAAATGTGGAGAAAAACTCAACAACCTAATTGCAGAGCAGAGGTAGGTAATTACGTTTTGTGTCAAGATTGTATCTACCTAGTTGTGATATTATTAGATTGCAAAAGTGTCTTAATAAAATATACACATTTATGTTGGTTTTTCGATAAAAAGGCTTAGGTATTTGATAGGATGGTAAGTTATGATCCAAAATATAGTCTATATGTCTATTTACTTTGTAATTAAAAGCTTACTGGCCATTTTTCTTTTTAGTTTAGAAGCGTATGATAGAAACTAAAATAGTGGTAACTACTCGGAGGTCAACGTTGATAAAAAAAAATTGAGAGACCTTTGCGAAATAACGTAACGATTTTGAACGATGTAAATATGTACTTGCTGTGTGTGTACGTGTGTGAATAAATCATAATATCGATTTCTCATCCCTAATTGGTATTCTTACTCGTAACACTTGTTTCACACATCTTTTTCAATGATATATGGAACTATTTTATTGGCTACAATTCACTGTTGAATACATCTTAAATAGTTAAGGTTATAAAACAATTACTGTGATACGAGGCGTGGATGTATTATCAGCATCATTAATATCAACTGTGATGTTACACATTTTAATAAGCGGTGCCATAATTCCTGAAACTGGAATAGCTGTCTCGTCGAGAGTGTAATATGACGCTTAAATCTTTTATGAGCATAAAGGCGTCGTAATCGGTTGTATGTACCTCGTCCGATGTATGTACTCATGATAGATGATGCAGGTATTCGTGCGTTACGAAATAAATAATAGATTCAATTAACAACCTATTATTTTTACATTTATTAAATAAAAATATTAACCGTATAAATTGTCAACAATTCGTAGCGAATACGGCGTGATACCGTGAGCCGTGGTAGTCATGCCTTAGCACTCGCTATAAATTTCACAGCGCGCGAGCAACCCGGGTTTGACCCTCGCCGGCACCAATGAAATTATTATATAAACCAATTTACGGTCATTTGGCCTAAATAAAATTAAATATACTTGTAATTTTATAGGATACGGATAAAGGATTATTATCAATTATAAAAGTAATCAATGATCACACGATTTTTGTTTGGCACTAATAAACGCATTTGACACAATCAGTCGGTTAATCACTAATCGGTCATCGGTCGGTCAATCACCGCGTGTTAGTGATGTGGATTGTGGAGATTTGCAGAAAAACTGCGATTTTTTCTTTATCACTTTCTGTGTGTGATTACGGAACTCCATAGTGAATTACTGACCTTCATTTGGCGTTTTTCCGGTGAAATAAAAGAGGTCCACAAACACCTCAGTTTGGAACCTTGACATTGATGTTTAAGCTTTGAATACGTGCTCTTATGTAGATTGCCATTAAAAAAAAAACAAGAAGATATACTTACAATATTTTAAAAATACCATAATAATATTTTCATTTAATTTAGTGGTGAGTAGACGCTGTGACTAGTGTTGCCAGGTGTCTCGATTTATGCGGGACGTCCCGATTTACAGGGTTATGGTAACACGTTCCGATTCTCCCTTGATCGGGACACCGAATGTCCTGATCTTTCACTTACCTCCTTAGCCCTTTTTGTCGCCGTGTTACCTTCCGCCCCGAAATTTAACCTACTGGACCAGGCAATACTTGCCGAGACCCGTAAACACCTGCATCTAACCTCTATTAAAATCAATGCAGTTACGTTGTTACCCATGATTAAAATGGAATACCTCGCTACTACTAAAAACCGCCTCCGATTCTCGACACTCACCATACAACACACCAGCATTGTGCTATTATTTACGTTGGAATTCTGTAACAGCGTGGTCCTCTCAAGATTTAAAGACGATTCTACGCTGCGGCCATAATACACCTGCAGGTTGGTTCGACCACGTTACTTTCAGTAAGTGAAATGATTTAAGTTAGACCTTGTGCACGTGGTACAAGGACTAAATTATATCATTTGACTTGCTAAGGCATAAATAAAGTCTAATACGTCCTATATCTGAGCACAGGCCTCCTCTCACTTCTGAAAGGGTTTTAGGACAAGGAAGTGTCCGCCGCGATGCCTGTGCGTGTGTTAGCTAAGGTATGCTATAATATTATGCGAATGACGGTTATGTAAATGTACACAACAAATATTTAGGAAAAACGTTTGCCAAGATAACATAAGTAAGTAAATAATAAAAGACAATTCAAGTATGCCAACAATACGGTAATAGAACTCAACAAATAGCAATGAGTTTTATGATAGGATATTATAAACCAACACTGTATCATGAGAGTTATAACAAAGCACATAATCATAACTGATATTAATAACTGCCTTTCATTGAACTAAGGGTGTTATTTGCATGCTATTAAGACATGAGTCGGTATGTCTGGATGCTTGTCCGGGATTCACTTCGGAATGACTTAACCGATTGTAATGAAACTTCACGAACAGAAAGCAATGCCAGGCACTCCTAGCATAAGCCTAGGCTATATCACTATATAGACTATATATACATGGTTATTATGCAATAACCGAACAAAGCAGAGAAGATTCAAAATGAGTAATTAACTTATAGACAAATGGTGAAGAAAAAGTAATTTAAAAAAAATCTCTAACATTCTGTCCTTTTTATCTTTTAAATTCAAAATGCGTGGTAATGCATTAAATTTCAACTGATATTACTAACTTTAACTACTGATAACTTTTTTTTATTATCTATCTTTATTTAAAAATGCTTTTATCCTACAAGGATATGTCAGCCTTATCGTAACCTAACTTATTCCTGTTACAAAAATGCTATTTAGAAAGGGGGAATCAATGTGGTAAGAATATGGAAATGAATGATTTTGCTACCACTGAGTGTGGCTCCGCAAGTATACTCAAAAACCAACCCGTTTCACTCAAATTGATATTAAATTTTTGCACCAGATTCTCCCTTTCCCTTTGATATTTGACACATTCTGCTAGCATATGTTGGACATCTTCTATAATATGATAAATATCGCAATTGGGCGAGTCTGATTTTTTTATCAAAAATACAAATTTTTTATTGTAATAGTGCCCAGAACGTAACCTATGAACCTAAGGGCCGATCGGTAGGCAAAAGTTCGTTGCCCATAAAACACATTCAATTTGGGATAATTTCAAATAAAAGTAGAAGCCTCAATCACTCATATTTTCAAAAACTGCAATAACTGCACTACAAAAACACACCTGTATAGGCTTAGTAAGTGATAACATGTATTATATAAATAAATAATCAATAATTAATAAACTGTGTCAATGATGTGCCGTGCTGCGCGTAGATTTAAAAACAAGTCAAACTCGTTTTGTATTTGTGCTCATCTTACGACCTTGATTTAAATTGTACGCTATGGTAAAAAGCAATAGCTAGCAAGACATGAATTAATAGAAAAAAAAATACATCATGACACACAACATTGGCCGTTGAATGGTAATTTTTCTCGAATATTTTGTTTATAAGTATGTACCTAACTATGTCTATTTCTTCGGCTTAATAGATTTTAGCATATGGGGTATCGTTGGAGTCTTAGTTGTGGAAGTGACATAGGATATAATACATAAAGTTTTTTTCTTTTAATGGACGCATTCGGTTTTTTTTTAAATTACTGTTTTAACAATTAGTACTTTTGCCAGTGACAAATAATTGGAAATTATCGTTCATATCGTAATGTGTTTGAGAGATTTTAACGACGGTGTAACTCGGCAAATAGTCGATATAGCGCCTAAACTGACACAATAAACTGAGCACTTGCTTCGTTTTTTCTACAAATTGTTCACATTCGTAGACATTTAACATACAAAATCACACGGTATTTACGTATCAAAATTCAAGTCATTATAATATAAAGGAAACATTAAGATCAACAATTTGCTTGACGGTTTAGTTGCCGCCAAAACTGTGGCCAAAACTCTTATCCTTTTGATAGCATATAAAGTACATTAAGCCTTACATATAACTACCGCAATATAAACCTAAGTATTTTAGACGATTTTATAACATGTCTATGCTCTTATCTACTATCTTCTTTACCCAAAAATCGGAAAGAACTTTAACAAGGAGTATATAATCACTACATGTTAACCTAAATGCTCCACTGGCGACCTTTTACGTAGATAAAATATTTTTGTTACATTTGCCTTCCACAGCCGGTAGCTAAAGTGATTACGTTTTAGCTTCAGTGAATACACAGCCTTATCTTAAGTCATTGACTTTAATACACAGGTAAGTAACGCGTTGTATCAGATTTTGCGTGGTAACTTCGGTATTATTCGGTTTATCTGATTAAGCTTGTTGGTACACGAGATTTTGCCCAATGGGATAAAAGGCAGAGAATGGAATTGATTTTTATTCAATGTTATAATTAGACAAATATTTATTTATTTTAATTTATAATATTATTTGTTTGTAAAAAAAAAATAGTTTTTATATTTAATTTGCGTACAATGTGAAAAAATGTCACGCTGTGTTTCTAGTTGGTACTTCACGGGACAGAGGATTTCCAATTCAGTGTTAATATATACACAGAAATCATAATAATACTAAAAGAAATCAAGCATTTTCTATAATCTAGGTACTTACATATATTTAATAAAAACTATTTTATTGTCGATATTCTTAGAGTGACGAAGAAGCCAATAGTCCTATCGGGCTGTTGCAGCGCATATGTACTCGTATTTTATTTATTTATTTATTTAATTTAAATTTTCATGCACAAAAGGAAAATCGTACATATGGCGGACTTAATGCCTTGAGGCATTCTCTTTCAGTCAACCATTAGGCTAATCTATCTATGTATCTACAACCTACTTCATATAAAATCTACAGAAGCGTGGTCACGTCTCAGGCATAAAATGAAACGCCTCAGAGCATGTTATTATACCGACTCCCCTACTCTTCAAACTGGAACTGATACGGTCATTATTATCGTCATTACAGTCCCTCACAAATCTGCTGCCGAACATAACAAAGCCTCCCCTAATGATTTCCGAAAAAAGAATATTAGTTATCACTATTCTAGAAATTTGTTATAATATGATTGTGATGAGAGTTTGAATTCTGTAAAAAGTTACAACGACTTCGTTCACGACAGTGGCCGAATGACTAATTATTAGAATACCACCAAAACATAGTCCAAAACCTCCTGCATCCATCGATTCCCGCATGTCATACGGTTGTCAGCGTTTAGAACTATCCGGGGTCATTTTTCAAAGAGTAGCCAAATTTTAAACTCAAGTTCATATGATACCGTTATTGCAGTTTTTGAAAATATGAGTAAACAAGACTTCTACATTTATTTGAAATTTTCCCAAATTTAATGTGATTTATGGTCAACAATATTTTTGGGTACCGATCGATGTGTACGTGCGCAGTAAAATGAGTTAAAATAATGCATTACCACGCATTTTGAATTTAAAGGATAAAAAGGATAGAATGTTTGAGATTTATTTAATTAATTTTTCTTTACCATTTGTCTAAATTACTTATTCTGAACCTTCTCTGCAAATGCCAAATTTGCAGATTTGCAATGACTTGCCGTTATCAGCAAGACACGCTCAATCCCTACCGGTTTTTAAGAAACATGTACATGATTACTTTTCTCAACTTTGATTCTATCTAGTTCATTTTTATATAATTATTCTCCTTTATTTAGTTACAATATTTGTTTATATGTATGGCACTTTTATCATTTTTTGTTAATATTTTTGTTATTTTTTGGCGTAGAATAAAGTGTTATTTATCTATCTATCTAACCCTGTATATCTATCTAGGATGACATCATCATCATTATCATCATTAAGACTGGTTCGAAAACTCAGAATAATTTATTCGAAATATTCTTTTCGCCGTAGGAAGGAACAGTAAGTAATCCACGGAGATTTATTTTATGGAGCGAAAAAGATCTGTAACAAATGTTATCGTCTTTTCACTCGCAAAAACTCAATGTTTTTGATAATTGTTTAATTTGGAATGGAGTCAGTTATTTCAAATTCAAGTTCAATATCGTAATACATCAAGCATGTAATAAATACACGTTACCGTTCGTGATTTCTATCTAACAGATCTAACTTAGTTTTATTTCAAAGAAATAACTCATGTTTTCCATCCATCCATCTAATACAGCCAATAAAAGTTGACTATTGAACATAGACCTCCCCCATAGGTTGCTTCATTTATAGGATTTTGCCATAGTTGCCACGCTTGGTTGGCGGGTTCGCAACCACAGTTTTTTATCATTTTTTGCTGCTCGTCTTCTGTTTCAGATTACCTCTGTCTTCTCCTACGATACCCACGAGATTTAATTCTTTATTTGACCAAAAAAACTACATAGAATTATGCAAACAGCGGCCTAACAGAGGTAATCAAAAATATATGAATCCCTCAAGATATAACCAACTGAAATAAATGTAATCGAAATTACCGATTATGAAACAATTGACGACCGCGTGCCTTAGGGGGATAGAATAGAGTACTTCTACTTGGTGTTTTTGTGCCAAAACGGAGGTAGATGTCTTTCAAGTCATTGATGTTAATGTTGATGTCCGCCTACCTTAGTAGATAATCGTTTTATCAGATTCGCGTAGGTTAGGAGTGAGGACATTATATTCCTAAATGTCGACAGTGGTAGAGCCACGCGGCAGCTTTTGCTGTCGCACGGATGGGCCGGCTCGAACCGGGGTGGTACCACGACCTCACAGAAAACCAGCGTGAAGTAGAGGTTTACCTCTGCGTTTCGCTTGGTGAGTGCAGGTGGCCGGAGGCCCTTTTTACTGGAAATGAGGCATTCCATCTTAGTCCTCACGGGTGACAACGCATCTACATTTTGATTTGTAAGAGAGGATGTATGTAGATGTCTATGGGCCGCAGAAACCACTTACCATCAGGTGGACTGTGTGCTCGTGTGTCACCCTTGTCCTATAAAAAAAAGTGATTACTGTAGCCGAAATCTACTAGGGAGCACGCACATCAGACTTAAGATATCTCAAGCTGAAGCTATACACATTTTTACTATAATCATGAAATTAATAAAAAAAATATTAAGCCCTTTCTCCTCCTAGCCAAAAAAGTTAGTGAGAGTCATTCTTGAGGTAAAAGGTAGAATATAGCCAGAATCTAAACGTTGCTAAACCACTGCGCCACGGAACCATGTCGGAATTTTAACTCTTTGATGGAGCTGGCTGTTGGTGGCCATGGGCTCAGTTAACCACTTACCAGAAGTTTTTTTTTATATAGAATAAGGGTGACAAACGAGCACACAGCCCACCTGATGATAAGTGGTTGCTGTGGCCCATAGACATCTACATCTATCTTCGTTTACGAATTAAAATGCAGATGCATTGTCACCCGTGAGGACTAAGATGGAATGCCTCTTTTTCAGTAAAAATGGTTTCCGGTTCTCTACACTCACCATACGAAACACAGCAGTGTTAAACTGCTATTTTACGCTGGTATTCTGTGAGAG
Source organism: Parnassius mnemosyne (assembly GCA_963668995.1). Classification (NCBI taxonomy): domain Eukaryota; kingdom Metazoa; phylum Arthropoda; class Insecta; order Lepidoptera; family Papilionidae; genus Parnassius; species Parnassius mnemosyne. The sequence continues at coordinate 17,192,474 of CAVLGL010000083.1, forward strand.
CGTGGTCCTTCCCCGGTCGAGCCGACCCATTCGTGCTACAACTATACTACTAATATAGCTGCAGCATGACTCTACCACGTATAAAATAATGCCAACAATAACTCTATACTTGCACAGCTAATACCAAGCACTCTTACCTTCTTACCAAGCGTCCTTAGTCTAAGCTCACCGTCGGCACAAATAAAATTTTTAATTATCATAAATCTTAAATTTTAAATTATTAAAATAATTTAAAATTTAAAATTTTGTACAACCAACTTCAATATAAATTATTAAGAATAACTCAAAAACTAACTAAAAATAACTCTTGGTCAGACCTTGATCAAATTTATATGGGACCACATGAGAAGAGAAGCACCAAACAAAATCATCGAAGTCGGTTCACCCAGAAAAAAGTAATGAGGTAACACACATAAGAAAAACATACAATGGAATTGAGTACCTCCTCCTTTTCGAAGTCGGTAGAAAAGAAGAGACGTTAATATTTTTTCAAAGTGTATTAATATTAACATCATAATTTCTGTGAGTTAACGTTTGAAGTTAATAGCATCGCCACTTATATCATCCGAATTATGACTCACAGTAATTTATTTTCCTTATCCGCTTTACAAGGTCAATAATAAGTTGTTTTGGCTGAACAAAATACACCAGAAAAGAATGGCTGACGATCTAAGTATTAACTTTAACCTTTATATTCTGTAGAAACTTTGTTAAAAAAAAATACAAAGAAGTTCATAAGACGTAATTGATACGTTTTGTATAATATATGCGGGTAGTAGATTAAAGAGTGTACCTACCTACTTGTAGTGTGCATTAATAATAGCAATACTTTGTACGGAGACCAATGTGGGTCTTTAGCATTGGCAGAATTCTATGAAGACAAGCCATAAAGTAAAGAAAAAGGCGAATATTATATGTAATGGCGAAAAATAAAAGTTAAAGTTACAGATTATATACGTCCCACTGCTAGGCACAGGCCTTCTCTTATTTCTGAGTGGGTTTTAGGGCAATGAAACGTCCGACGCGCTGCCCCAATAGCGAACTTCACATCATGTCTTCGAAATATTTATTTTCTTATTCCTCAGACATGCAGGTTTCCTCACGATGTTTTCCTTCACCGCCGAGCATGTGGTATAAATCAGCACTTGAAATTGCAATTAACATTGAGTTATATGTACTACGTACTAGAGAAGCCTTTCCGAACATTGACTATGTTCAACTGAACTGTACTGCAATCCGTACAAACTAAATATTGCGTAAATTGAAGATTTGTGAATTCCATAAAATAATTATTATTACATTTTATTTAGAAATATGTTTGTTTAGATTAAATTAAGATATTTTATATTAAATTCTTATATTTATTTTATATAAATGTCTTATTTTATATTAAATTAAAGTCGTCGAGCATGCGCGACTACTACTCCCGCGCATGCGCGAATACATAGAGTAGGACAAAATTTTTGTTTGGAATGGCTTCTCTAGTACGTAGTACATATATAACTCAATGGCAATTAACAATTTCATTGGTGCCAGCGGGGATCGAACCCAGGTTGCTCGTGTAATGAAATTTACAGCGACCGCTTAGAAATCGGAACAATCTGGAATGAGGATTTTATTGTAACTAGATATTGCTGAGTTCGCTCAAAAGGAGAAAAAAATTTACTAATAAAGAATGAAAACAGACTTCCAAAACAATCTTGCTATTTTGAACGAAGGTAGGTTCGTGACGAGAAAACCATTATGGTAATAAACCATTAATATTCTTTTAATTGATTTGTAGTGACGTGCAACATCCATAGTAAAAATTATATTTTCGAAACGGGAGCAAATTTTAATGACGGTTAACTTGTTTTTTATTCTTTTTTCGTAATATGTCAATCAAATAGGTTCAAATGTCAGATTAAAGTATTATATTTATATTTATTTAAATTATTTATATTGCGTTTAATATCGCTATAGGAGCCGTCGTTCATTTACAGAATTGTTAAAAAATCAAATATGCATTATAAAACTTGCCAATTAGATGTCGTTTTTGTCTTTACATGTGTAATTCTTATTGAAAGTCATTTTTTACTTTACCACTGGTTCAAAAAAAACCATCTGTCCTGGGAAGAACCAGCAAGAAACCCAGCGGGACTTTTTTTTAAATAAATTTTACAATATTAATGATTACGAACTATTTACAAAATTTATTTTAGAAACTTCTTGGAAGCGACCACCTCATTCCCAGGGGTTACTATCAACCATGTATTCATTTATACTATAATAACCCTTTTTATACAGTTTCAGCTTAATAAAACATTTAAACTTGGTAATAGAGAGAACCTGTACACTTTCCGGGACCTTGTTGTAATAGCGTATACATTGCCCCAAGAATGAATTACTGACTCTGTGGAGACGAGAAACTGGCATCACTAGCTTGTGTTTGTTCCTAGTGTTTACAGAATGTATATCACTTTTTTTACTAAAATTTTTATTGAAATGTACGCGGTGATTTAAACTTTTATTGTAACTTTATTGTTAGAACGTCGATCATGGACGCTAGTATCACCGGGGACTGGCCATCTTACGTAGGACATGTTTTTATAGTGTACGATTGTGTGCACAAATACAAACACACTCTATTATATATCTTAACTCTGATAGTTCCATGGGATGACAATCCGAAACGAGCTACCTATACCTAGAAACTATATTATCAGTTGTGACTTCTGACTGCTTACATTATATTTGTTCCATAAAAATGTGAATTTATTTATATTATTTTTTTCAAATGTAAGCAATGGATGAAATTAATTAGGAATGAAGACCTGGTTAGATGTACCAATTGAAATGCTTCACATGTTAAAACATATTTGTGGCAAACATTACAAATCCGAGGATTTTAACCCAACTAAAATAAACTGTTATTCTATCAGTGGACTTAAAACTTCCATAATTATGTATATGTTAATTAGATTTCCTTTACATGTAGCAAAAGATAATATCCCTTTAAAGTCACATTTTGGTAAGAATTCGTGTATAATACTAAACTCGAAATTATTTATAATTACATCATTATAAATATTTACTGTTTTTTTTTTATAGATTCATCTACAAACATTAGCTATAATGAGCACTAATTTTGAAAGCGACTATTAGGTAGTTAACGATCACATAGCAATTGTTGTACGTAGTATTTGTTACACTTAAAAGCAAATTAATTCAATCAATGTTAAAAAAATATTTTTACCCTTAAAAAAAAAACGATAAAAACAAGCAATCCTGACGCAGGCTATTTATTTTACAACATAGAAACACTTGTTCAGTGTGGGAACGAACCTTCGGTCCTGTAGTGCCGCAGCCAAACGCTTAGCCACTGCGCTACGGAGTCGTCATTAATTTTTTTAATTAATCTTTGGATTCTGCTTCTATTATTTTACTGTATGTAAATAAAACGCTTAGATTATAAAAAAAAAACAGTGTCTTTTGTTTTGTTATCACTCTGTGTTGGAATTAAGATTATTAAATTAATTTTAATTAATTTACAATTAACCATTGTGAACATATCTCATGTAAATGAATTATAATTTTGATAAATAAATATCTCAAACCACAATTACTAGTATAATTGTTAAGCCACAATTACTAGTATAATTTTATGTTTATTTATATATATTTTTGTAGCTAATAGTTATAGAGATATAATTACAAATTGATGTGTAAAATACATTGTATCGATAAAATTGTTCGTGGATAGACATTTACAGCAGTTATTACAGTTGTCGGCACTGTTTGTCTAAAATTAAATGTCATGTCTTGATGTTGGTAGAGGTAGAGTTGGTGGCGCCCTTTCATACATTTACTTTTACCACATGCTTTTAGTAAGGAAGTCCAGCTTTTTAATCTGAAGATTATATTCGTTTTGGTAGTGATCTTATAAGAAATAATTTATTTCTTACTTTTTTGTGTATTCTTAGCTTTACCTAAATGCATTAAATTAATTTTCATAAGCCGAATAGACGTTTACATGACATTACAAGGTTGTACATTTACAAAGAGAATAATATTACAAAACTATTTGAATTATTATTTTTCAGGGTTGCCAAGATAAGAGATGCATATGTATCAAATTTAAATGTAATTCCTTGGCGATATCTTGCGGTTTTATTGTCAGATATTGTCAAATGCGTGTGATGGAACTTAACGTCGCAATTAAGCAAACACAGAAATAAGTCACTTGTCTTTTTATTATTTGACAACCCCGATAACTTCTGAATATTGTTGGAAGGTATCAACTACGTAGTTGATAGAGTGCATAGTGCCACAAGTGTCCACTGTAATATCAACTTAGTGCACAGTGGCACTATTGTGCACCATGTACAGGCGGCATAAGAATATCTACTACCCGCACATCATCTTATAGATGTCGTAAGAGTCGACAGAAGGGAAATTTATACGTGGTAGAGCCATGCTGCAGCTATATTAGAAGTATATAGTTGTAGTACGAATGGGTCGGCTCGACCGGGGAAGGACCACGCTCCCACAGAATACCAGCGTAAAATAGCAGTTTAACACTGCTGTGTTTCGTATGGTGAGTGTAGAGTACCGGAGACCCTTTTATTGGAAAAGAGGCATTTCGCCTTAGTCCTCACGGGTGACAACGCATCTGTATTTTGATTCTTTATTGAGGATAGATGTAGATGTCTATGGGTCACAGCAACCATTTACCATCAGGTGGATTGTGTGCTCGTTTGTCACCCTATCCTATAAAAAAATGAAACAAGAGATAACAACTTAAAAAGTAAAATATAATTTGGTTGCCAACCCGCCTGCCAAGCGTGGCAACTATGGCAAATATCAACCTTATGAGGAAGTTTATGGAGGAGGCTTTTTTTAAACGTGGATTTTGATAGGTTATAATGATAATGATGTTCAAAGTGACACTACAAATGTGCACAGTAATATAAACTTCCCCGGTAGAGCCAACCCATTCATGTTACAACCTCAGAGTACATTGTTTATTACAACTATAAAATAGCTACAACCACGTATAATGGACTTCAGTCACACATATGGTTAATAGTATCACACAAATAGTAATTAATGTTTTTGCACAAACATTGACTGCGCTTGGTGTTTGAACTATGGACCTGGGCGAAACTAACGGGACTACTAACCGGGGCGATAGTCAGGCACTGAAAAATACGCAGCTGTCATACTCGTATCCGACCTAGATAAATCTTGATTTCACCCGGAAACCTATGATTTTACTATTTCACAAATACAGCAACAGCTGAGGCCAGAACTTGGGTCTAATATTTTAATGTTTAGAGATCTGCATCTGCCCTGGATCGAGAGTAAAGAGTAAAGAGGAGACTATAGGAAAAGTGAGAAGTATTTGTTTTAGAGAGAAGAATAATACACGTTATGCTTATATACGTGTATTCTGTTTCGTGGACTTTATGCTCTCCGATAGGTAATTTTTACTAAAGGGTGCCGTTCAACTAGCTGGCTGAATGATATTCAGCTGATGCGTCTAATACAACATTTCTTGCCTAATTATGCACTGCTATATTATATAAATATACGCGACTTTAGGGTGGCCAAATGGCCACACCAGCCACATCTTAACCTACTGTCGCTGTAATTACAAGAGACGCATCGACTGAATATCAATTAGGTCCCTAGTTGAACGGCGCCCTTTAGTAAAAAGGCTGGGCAGCTAACCTAGTTTTTCATTATATCTACAACATTTCCAAAAATATGAAAATAAGACTATGTTTACGAGGGGAAGAGCGTTATCGCTTTTTGTATGAAAATTTACAGTTTCACAATCATCTTAATATTAGGTACGACAGAAAATCAGTAACACGCTGTTTGTGTATGCAGCGGAGGCATCGAGCTCAGTCGTAAACCTTTACACTGCTACAGTAGACTATAATAAATAATAACTTGTTTGTTTAGTTTTTTTAAATGTTGTTTCCGTATATATGCAGATACTATATTTATTATTTTTTTAAACTGAATTACTAAAAAAGAAAAACGTACAGACCTATATTAATGTGTACTGGATCTAATGAGACCAAAATTGTCTCATTTCATAAAGGTTTAGGGGGGTAAACGGTGAACGAAAGGATATTTCAAAAAAGAAATGTAGGCCTCCAAGAATTGCAACTCTATTGCACGATATGCGATACAGAGCGAGCGGTATGAAACAGATAGCATTTTTGAAAATACCTATTCGTGCCGCGTTGGGATTTCACAATTATCTTAAATAAGGTTTTAATTACCTATATTAAATTAATACTGGTGAATAATAAATACCCAAACTGGGACAAGGATAGGTACTGGGTTTGCCGAAAAATTACGACAAGTAGGTATATAAGTAGTTGTTATTTTTATTTTAATTATTTAGGTAAGAGTAAAATACAACCAGTTGCAATTTCTGTCATTAGCTTTCAAGTATAAATTGTTATTTTATAAATAAAAAGTAAAAGGCGGTATTTTCATTTTACAGACAAGCATTATATAATTTGATGTGACAACCCTGAGTATATTTTGCGCAGGTACCCAATAATAGCGACAAGGCAAGGCAGCCTCAGCGTTCATCTGTCACGGTCATCATGAAGCTTCAAGGTTGTGTAAGGCTTTCTGACCGCCTCGCAGATGAAATGCATTGCTTATTTTCATTATTTCTACTTAACTTTAAGTTAAAAAAGAGGTTACAATGTTAAGATGTAATCATAATTATCATCTAGATTAAAAATTCTAATTCAGGATGATAGCGAAGTAGGGAAAAAGTACCTTTTTTCTTTTTTCTTTTTTATATCGATATATCTTCAAAATGCAGATTTAATAAGAAAGTTCTAAGTATGCTTATATATAAATAAAAATAAAAACATAAAAACTGTATGATTTATTTAGGAAAATCGGTTAGGTACTTGTTTTCCTCTATTCTATTTATAAGACATGTTATAAGTTGACAAAACTTACCAGTAGTGCAATCCCATCCAATTTTCGAAAAGTGATAACTGAATTTAGCGTGCCAATGTCAACAAATCCTCCAAAAACACAGGGTTTTCCATTTACAAATAATATTAACACTGATAAATAGGATGCCGCGAATTTGCAGCAAATTAAAATTTATTTTATAAAAGTCCAATAAACTGTCATAACTTTCGCATCAACTTGTACTGCGACTTCACAAACTACCATTTAGTTTTAGTATTTTTTAAATACCATTAATACAGGAAACTTATGATACGACTTACAATAAACAACAGTTACGGTATATTTTTAGAGCAAGGTAGGAAGGAACACCCCTATCACGATCTGTTTCGGTCACTGACTGTGACTGACTGTGACTGAAGCAAAGCAAGTTTGCTCAACTTGATTTACTTGAATTGTTCGATTAAAGAAAAGATCGAGTTCTTATCTGAATGAATGAACTCCGTTCTCATTTAAATGGATTACTGAGTTATTATTTTTTGACATTGACTTTAAATAATTAAGTTAATGAAAACATTCTATAACACACAATTAGTTTATTAGATAACCGTAATAAACCTTAATAAATTTTTGAAACTTCAAGAATTAGAATCAACGCCATCTAGTAGAAAATACAAATTTTAATTACGGCGCCATCTAGTACTTACTATGAAGGTAATTATAGCAGGATGCATGTATGTATTTATATTTTCTACTTACGTTCTGACATCTATTTTCAAAATTAATAAGCCTGTAATTCATTCAGAAACCGCTAATCAATAGATGGCGGGCAGGCAAATGAAATAACAATTATTTAATTTTGTAATGCAATCATTTAGTGAGGAATTGATGACAATTAGTGACTTGAAAAAAATTAGTGACTTAATTATTTATTATGAACCCGTTATTAAAAATTGTGATTTAGATATAGCCCTTTTTTTAGAGGATTCTAGGATGAATTGGAGCCAACAGCCTCCCCTCGAAAACGCCATTACTGTCATTACATTACATAGGTATAGTAGTAAGTAAGAATATGTTAATAGTTAAGGCAAATACGATAATTAATTTAAGTTTCTTTTTTTTTTTAATTTAGTTTTTAGACCATATCACTAATATCTTAACCTGCTAATAATTTTCAACTAACTTAACGTCTAGTATCTAATCTTAAAATCTAAATAAAAAATATATACACAATCATAACTACCAAATTAATAAAAATCACAGACACACATAAAACAAAAAAAAAAAGGAATTAAGCGTTCTACCAGGATCAGATGCTGGTTTTGCCAGAATGCTTTGAAATATTTAATAAATTATTTTTATTATTTTTATTATTTTATTTATTTATTTATTTACTCTTTATTGTACACCAAAAACAAAACAAAAACGAATACAATTAAATCTAAATTAGAAAATGTACAACAGGCGGTCTTATCACTCTGAAAGTGATTTCTTCCAGACAACCTTAGTGTAGAGAACTGATATAAATAATAGTTAAAAATAGAGGGGGGCGTACAAAATAAAAATAAAAAATATAAAATACATACAAATAAAGGCAAGTGAAGATTATGTATGATATAATATAATAGATTAAATGAAAAGAGTACTAAAAAGGAAAAGTGATTTATCTAATAGCGTTCTAAGTAATAGGATTTAACAAGACATTTGAAAGAATGAAGAGATTGAGCACGACGAATGTGGAGAGGTAAAGAGTTCCACAAACGTACAGAAGTTACAGTAAAGGATTTCTTAAAAAAGGAGGAAGAGTGCGAAGGAGTAGAGAGAGAAAGATTGACAGAGGATCGAAGGAACCGGTTATGGGTAAGGGAAAGATACTGGAAACGGTCTTTTAAATAATGAGGAGTGGAAGGATTAAACAGCACGCTATACAAAGTGGAAAGAATGTGAGTGTTTCTGCGAAGGCGGATCGGGAGCTGTTTGCGAAATTCAGAGATATGATCATATATGCGAAGCCCAAATATGAATCTAATACATAAATTTTGAATACACTCTAGCTTATTAAGCTGCTTCTCGGTAATGTCAAGATAGCATATGTCAGCATAGTCAAGGATAGGTAGAAGTAGTGACTTTAGTTACTGTGGGAAGAAAATTATGTAATCTACGTAAAGATTTTTTCTCTCTTTTATCACAGGTCAATTAAAATTGTAACAAAAATACCTTGTATAACGTATTTATTGATTGTTTTAAATATTTTATTCTATTATAATATGAATTTACGTTTAAAAATAAAGTGCGAAATTTAAACTAAGGCATAAAGAAAACATTATGAAATTAAGCTTAAGGTTTAGCTTACGTAGAGTAATCTAGCGGTCTCTTGAGACCGTCTTACACTGAAACAAATTCCCTAGAAAGTCATTTAAGACCGGCGTGAAGAAACCGTAGTAGATATTGACCTAAATGCTATTTTGATGGGAGTTGTACCGATAATATAAATCATGGCTATGCTAGGTTAATTTTTAACCTAAAAAGACGTTACTAGCCAATTTCCATTTAACTACACTTTTTAAACTAGGGACGTGTATTAAAAATAATTAAAACGACTTTCAAAAATGAAAGAAGACTTAAAAGGTTCGTTTTTAAATTAACTGGGTCTTCCGCGTGAAAGTGATATTTATATTTAAACAAAAAGTTGGCTAAACTCCTTTTAATTAAATAAAGCTGTGGCATTTATCAACTTGTTTTTATTAAAATAAACGTACGTTGAATTGAGTAACTATTTACTGAGTTTAAAAAACTTGTTTTCAGTTTTTTAAACTCAGTCAGAGGCAGAGAAGATGCTATATTCAGATACCCACGAGAAGATATGGGGTAGTGGGCAACTATACAAAAATATAGTGCTAATCAAAAATCGTGAAGATAAAATACGCAGAAGAACGAGAGTAATTGACATAATCCAATGGATAAGTAAGCCGAATTGGCAATGGATGGATGGACCTCAAATAGATAATACCGCCATCTATCGAAATCCATTACAGCTCTTTACCTTCCTCTAACGCCACCCACGGGACGAAATGGGGTGATGCCATACTATCATATTATTAAATAATATGCATACATACGCATAAAATCGTCATAAATGAACGTTTATAACTAAATAACCTAAATAAATGTGAACTTGATGTAGGTTTAACCTTAAACGTAGATTGACTTTTACAGCATTAGCTCTGCTGGAACTTAATACATTAGATTTAAAATATTAAGATACACTATTTTTCACGTAAATTTAATCTATATATGCACGCATTACGCTCTACTCTTGTCGCCTACATTACTAGCATGAAGTAACAACCCAAAAATTTCTTCGATATTTCCCTCCTCGGTGGTCAATCCTTAGGCTTATTTATCCGTTGGGCTGACAATGAGGGCTAATAATTTTCTGCTCACCAGATGTCGCTAGTTGCCACTGAGGTAAAGTTTTTTGTTACACAATTGAGAAGTTGGTTTTTAATAAAAGTTTATCAGTTTCTAGTACACAAAACAATGTCCCAGTGGTTTGCTCTTTAATTTTCTGTGGTTTGGTTTATTTATTTTTAATCTTACTGATATAAAATATAGCCAACAGTACAGAAAGAAACAATAACCTTTACATTTTCCGACCAAATTAACTTCTCCGCTATGAAATCTGTCAAATATTATACCTCACTTTCTAGTGGCGCCGCCCTAGTGGCAGAAAAAGTCGTTGATGCCATCATTACTCTGGTTCTACTGTGAATATTTTCTTTACGATTTTATGATAAGCTATTTAATGCGCTACATTTTTTTTATAGTTGTCATGTACGCCGTTGTGGCGCTAGTGATGTCGTAAGAGAATCCACTATCCCATATTATCCTCTCGTGGGTATCTTAAGAGGCTACAAATGAAATGAAAGTCAGAATCATGCGACAGTCTTTACGGTTTTTAAACTATCGAACAGTTCTAAAAATTGGTTTTACTTATATGCAACGAAAAAAAAAAACAAATAAATAGATATTTTATATACTTTAAAACAAATGAAAAGATTTGTACAATGTGTGCTTATGTGCACCAATATTGAAATGTATGTAGCACTTTAAGAAGTTCTGGTTGATTTAGACTGTTTTTAAGCCTAACTCCTTTGGATACTAAATATGATCGATCTTATAAATGCCATCTGCCACTGAACCACCTACCCACTAGATATAATGCCGAAGATCACTTATTAGTTATGTGGCTTAGGATAGGCTTACAGCAAGAAGTGAATTTTGACAAGTTCTAATGATAAAATATAGGGTTAACCTTTGTTTGGTGTTGTCATAGTTAGTCAGTATAATTACTATAAAGTCAGTAAAGATTGACTAACATCAATAAAGATAATAAGCATTTATTTTTTATTTTCATTCTTACTGCTGTTACGTGTACCTACTCTAATTCCAAAGACTACAAAGAGTACGTCAAAAAACCTTAATAAAGATTTTTTTCAATACGTACACATTTTAGTTTAACAGAATATTATGTCACATATATTATTTCATAGTCATTCGAAAATTCCAAGCTATTTTCTGAAGATGCTTGGCCAGATCGACCTTTACTGCTTACAGGAGTTCCACTGCTGGTGGCAGCGTGGCCACCTATAATTCGAAATCCAGGTTTTTCCTCAGTGACTGTTACTGGGTATTTAATGTTTCCAGTTGTCGGAGCGGGTTTGTTGTTGTATTCAAGAATAACGGTATTATTATTATTATGCCCGTCTTCGACGTTTGTTTTGTTATGTAAGGTCGTTTTACTTTGATCGAATAGAAATGGTCTCTCAGTAATTACTGGATCATATTTTACATGTAAAGAATTTGGTGGGTGGTGTAAAAGTTTGTTGAAATATGGATTTCTGTTTGGTAAAATTTGAGAGAATGGTTCGTGTTGTAATAATTTTTCAGAGGTTGGGCTGTAAGGTCCGTGGTGGTGACCTCTGTAACTCTTCATATTGTTGTGTAACTGATACCTTGGTATTAAAAATCTCCTCATTTTACAAGTTTGCCCGCAGCCTGGCATAACTTGATCAGAACCATTTTCTACGTACAACGATAAAGGATTACGATAACTTTTAGGAAGGTACGTCTTTCCCAAAGGTATTATTCCCAAAATCTTTGGAGGATTATCCGAAGTAACCAAAACAGCTTCTAAATATGGCAAATCTGTTGGCAATTTAAATGTGGTGAGTTTACCTTGCAATAAGTTCTTGTAATCCACTGTATTTCCTATTAAAATTGGGCGTAGATTTAAATTTGCTGTTTTTAATATGTTGCCGTTGGAATCTGAAAGTAGACCTATTTCTGTAATGAACACTCCATTGTCATGTAATGTCTTTTCAATGAGACGTTTAAGTGTGTTCATATCAATCGAATCAGAAGCTTCGGAATCATCAAATTGGACTCGTTTTAATTGTTCGTTAAGCCAGGTATCAAAAGTGTCCCGAAAGTTTCCCTCATTTGTTTTGTGTTCATTTTGTTCACGATATTTTTTAATTAATCTTTGCGGATGCAAAGTAATAACAGACAAGGTGTCCACAGGTTTGTTGTGCAGTAATTTATCTTGAGTAGCAATTTGCAGGTATCCGGGAAATTTATTGTTTTCATATACTTTATTGTCATTATCGAAGGAAATTAGCGGTGGTTTGAATTTTTCATTAAATATTAACTGAGGACTTTGAGAATTAATATTAGCTGGACTATTACCAGAAGAAACATCATTATTTGTTAATAGAGGCCATATTGTATTATTTTCTTTTGTATTTTGTTTAGATTCTATTATTTCTGCATCTTCGAATTTGATAATTCCTTCTTCTTCTGGTTTGTCATTTCCTTCAATTACATCTTCAACAAGAGTGTTTAAATTTTCTGATTCAACTGTCGGTGTTTCGATTTTATTATCTGTGCTTATAATAAAATTTTCTGTTTGATTCAAATTGAAATTTGGCACCTCATTGACATAATCTGATAGCACATTGGGGTTCTCTGGTGCTGTATTTACGTTAACTATATCATCTATAGTAATATTCAACTCTTCCGAGTTATGATTAATCTGCATGTTTATCTTCGTCTGTTCTGTTATCTTTTTTAAGCTTCCATTAAACAGTTCTGGTTTAAAATGTAAGACTTTTTGGTTCGTATCATCATCTATTGTTTTATTAAATTGTTCAGGTGTTATATTTAAAGGCAAATTTGAATCCGATTGCTCAACTGCGTTTACTGCTATAAGTTGATAATGATTGGGTTGAAAATTGGCGTTCAAATTTATTTTCTTTTGTTCAATATTATCTTCTGTTAGAATATCATGACCAGGATTCAGTGTATTTTTTATATGAATGGGTTTTCCTTTTTCATTGACAATTAGTTCTTTTGGTATTAATTCTTTTACAATATTCAAATAAGAAGAAGGCTCCTTCACATTTCCGGATAATTTTTCAGGGTCAATAACATGTGCAATATCGGCCGCAATAATCTCTTTTAGATCTGTCACTAACTCTGAGTGTTTTGTAAATAAAGCCTCTATAGTTTTTGCCGGAATTGTTTCAAAGCGATCGCCTTCATCAAATGCTAAATCAGGAATCATAATTTGTTTCTCATTATTGGGTAGGTACAATTTAATATCCGTTGAAGATTCATCTCTGTATAGATAGACAACTAATCGCTCCAAATTTTTACCAGCGGGTTTCAGTTTTTGTACAACGGGTATACCAGTTGGCTTTTGTAAAAAGCAAAAACATTGTCTTAAATTATTCGTCAGCATGTTAACTCTTCTAAAATAACCATATTTTGGATGTTCCTTGGTCGGAATAGTTTGTAGCGGCACCGATTTTATCGAAGCATTATTTGGTAGAATTTCCTGAGTTGGAACTTGTCTGTAAACGTAAAAACTATATATATTGCTATACCTTAAAACATTATTAACAAATATCAATATTATGTTTTATTTTAGTTTACCTATTACATAGAGATAGCGATATCCAGCAAAAGAACGGCATCAGCTGAAAAAAGGCAAAGAATGTCAGATTAAATTAATTAGTATGTAAGAAAATCGCTCAAACACGTACCTATTTAAAATTGGCTGCCCTAAAAGTGGGTATCTACCTAGGAAAGTTGTTGGTTGTCCACCAGTTGGTCAAAAAACTGTGCAAGATTTTGATTGATAACCTTGGATCTTTTAATTTTACGTATATACATATAAATAAAATTGAAGTGTAATGACGAAATAACTGGCTTGTGTTAAGCTATGGGAGTTATTTGCATGTTATTAAGACATGATTTTTTTTTGTCCGTCTGTTCGAGAGAGAGAGAGAGAGAGAGAGAGAGAGAGAGAGAGAGAGAGAGAGAGAGCAAGGTCAGGAATGATCAAGGCTATATTTCATGAAAAAACATTTATTATTTAAATGGCTTTTCAGGATTATCTCATAAACTACAAGAGACATTATAAAACAGTTTGAACAAATCTGTATTGGTTTTCAATTTTATACAAAAATGGTTAACATTTTATCTTCTCTCTCTTTACCTCACAAAGTTTTAATACAAAATCGTTTTTTAACAATTTTTTACTTGAACTATACTTTGCAGCAATGCTACGAGTGATAAAACATCTTCAATTTTTATTTTAAGCATTTCAAGTTTCACACATAGTTGACGAGACTGTAGCAAATAACTTAGTTTAAAGTGATTTTTCTATAATTGAACTATTTGCCTAAATACTGCTACCATACTAGTAGATCTGCAGTTTTTTTTGTTTTAGTTCTAAAAGTAGTAGTTTGTAAAAGCTAGAAAAAAATAAATTCCATTTATAGCAATAGCGATCCGCTCCGGCTTCGTACAGGTAATTTCGTATCTGAGAAATTCTGAGATCTCGACATCACCGTCACCTACCCGGGTCCAATTGTGAATCTAAACCATCCAGGGACCCACTCAAACACTCACAAACAATTTCATCAGAATCGGTCGAGCCATTTTCTAGTTTTAGCGAGACTGACAATTTATTTTTATGTATAGTAAAGAAAGGTTAATTGGTGAGATAGGCTATCTGGTGATAGACTTTTAAAAGTCTTTCACGACGTTACCTATGCACGCAATTACGCGAAATGATGCGTCGCTGCGTCTCTTTTGTTCGTTGCAGCAAACTGAAAGACTTTTAAACGCCTATCACCAAATTGCCTATCTCACCAAATAACATTTCCTATAGAGATTTAAAACGAGAGGTATTTTGTCAACAAAGAAATATAACTAACCTTAGTTAATTCCATTTCGGATGTTAAAAGACCATTCTGTTCACTGGCAGAATTCACTACGAATTTACTTTATATAGGCAACAAATTTTAATATGTAATTAGTGTGAAAATGAAAGTGCTTCATTATACCGAAACAAATTACACTATGACGAAAAGCTACGAATTGAATCTCTGGAATAATTAAGATGTTAACGTACATTTGCAAATTAGTTTCCTCACTAATTGTTAAGTGTCGTAAGAGATTATAAGAGCCGTGATAGCTCAATGGCTAAGTGCTCGCTGTAAGTATATGGTACACGAACAACCTGGGTTCGATCCCCGCTGGCAGCAATGAAATTGTTAATTATGGTTTTAAGTTGAGGTAACCTCATGTAGGTTACCTCAACCTAAAACCTACATATCTGACAAATAAAAAAAATAGGAAACACTGTTACGGACCACAGCTGCCCCTACAAAGATCGCCTTGGCTAGGGCCCATAGTAGCCTCATCGACGGGCAGCCGAGGGTTCGGGCCCAAATGGCCTTATGGAAAAATGACCTATCATACTACAAAATAAGGAGAAAGCTAGGAAAATAAATGGTACGTACCTGGATCCGAATCTAAGACCGCCCCAAGGCTCGGTCAGGCCGTAGGTAGAGTAGATGAATGTAAAGTAGTGTTTAGTGGTGTGTATACGTGGGTGACGTGGCCCAGCTGAGGTGACCTGGCAGCACGACGGTTTCCGTGCTGCCCCACAATGCTGCATCACTCCAGCAGGCGTCCACCATGGACAGTTTCTTTCTTCATTGTCACTATTTCAGTCTATTAACTTTATTGTACATTTAACTAACTTCAACTCGCCTAATTCCACATTCATCGTAGAATCGAACACAGTAACGGACAGTAGTTCAAAGTTCAACATTCAATGTCCCGGATTCATTTATCACCAAATTACAAATAGGGATCTAACGCGATCTCTTCACGAGTCACACGGTTCAGCGTTAAACACAACTAAGTTCCTTCGTTCGATACTAAACACCACGCCGCAATAAGAATTCAAAATCAACCTAGCTGACACGTAAACTAGCTACCGAGTCAACACACAAAAGGCTCTTAACGCGACGGTATAATTAAACGATGATTTCCAAACAATCAACCGGGAGACGCCTTTAATCAGTCAAATACAATACAAGCCTCTTGTCACGAACTTAAAGCCTAGACAACCTAAACCGAGTCGGTTTTCACAAAACCACAATTACGTAGCGAAGTAACACGCACTAATTCTAAAAATCTAGACCATAAACCGGTCACGCGAAACTTCGGCAGCGGCCACCGAGACACGCTAATTAACTGCACCGCTGCCAGCGAGCTACTGTCGAGGCCGAACGCCGGGGAGTGGCATACCGCTGTCCCCGCACGTCACTTCACACCATCGGGCGATGCGCCCAGCCAAACGTGATTGGATGGCGTTTCAAATGACCATTTTTGGCCTAAACAAACACTGTATACTGTATTCTACCTCATTCTTTCGCAGACAAAATCATATAGATGTATATGTCTGTCTCTTTTCAGTGTCGCTTTTTTGTTTCATCAAGATTTTCACTTCAAAGACACGTGAAGTCTGTCAACACGCATTGGGGCAGCGTTTTTTTTTGTGCCCAGAAGCAATTGGAAAGGGCTACCCCGATACGCGAGGAAGTGGAGAATGCTTTATGCATACCACGACAGCCGGTCTGTCGTGGTTATGCGGGACTTACTGTGACTACCTAACGGTTACCCTAAGTGATACCCGCTAAACTCCACTTTAAGGAATGGGCAGCAACCTTTGTGGCCTCTCTGCCGAATCGGAAGCGACCCTCTTTTGGGAAAAGAGGGCGCAGTGGGGCACCGCTATAGATTACTGTATATATACTAGGGCAGCGCGGTGGACGTTTACTTACCCTAAAACCTTTTCAGAAACAAGGGGAGGCCTGTGCCTAATAGTAAGACGTAGGTGTATACAGGCTGTAAGTTTACTAATTGCTTACTGACTTTTGTTAGTTTGTTTACCATAGTTGTTACAAAAAGCTGAACAACGATTTTAATCTGCAGTTTACAACAGAAATTCAAGAGAACAGATCAGAATTGATAATTAGTAAAAGGTGTCTCAATAACAGTCGTATAGCATAATTTTATAAATTACTAGCTGGTAATATTTGTGAGAAATAATTGTGGAAATATCGTTTCAAATTTGGAAGAGTTATATTGTTTGATTAGTAATGATAACACACTCATTGAAATTGGATGTTAAATAACTTTCAAATAAATTTGTCGTTATTATACGCGCGACACACAGTAAGTTAATTGTACTATGCCTATAACCTTCGTGCTAGTGAAACTAATAAGTTGACAAAGTTTTAGCTCAATCTAATGAACGGTATGGCAGCGCGTAAAATACGAACAAATAAACATGAATCTTTATATATTAAATACTTTTGTTACTTTATGTATGCTAGTTGTTAAATGTATTATTGAACTTAATTTAGATTTTATCATAATAGTTATTTATGCCAACCTGTTCAGCGACAATTAAAAAAAAAAGTGTTATAACTGTCAATCGCCTGTCTGTCAATGTCACAAATATTTATCAAATATCCTATCAAAAAGTCAAAAAATATGAAAACTTACTTTCGAGTTACTACAGTGTTACTTAAATGTATTGAATATAATTTACATTTAAGTTCATACATTAAAGCAGCAAATGCAATTTCTATAAACAAAATTCGATGTTATTCTACCGGTTTACCAGGATCTGGAGCTGGTAAAGGTGGTGGAGGTGGTGGGACGGTAAGGGAATCTGGTGGTAGCCTTGGAGAATATGCGGCGGCGCAGGAAGAAAGTTACTTCTTTAAAAAGCAGAAGGAGCTACTAAAGAAGATAAGGAAGAAGTTAGAGACTGGGGAATCACTAGTACGGGCACATAAAGAAAAGGATGAAAAATGAATTTCGATTTAATATTGGCTCGACGAAATTATTTGTATATTATTAATTATTATACGATTAATTATTGAATTTAAAATTTATTAGTTTTTATTATGCCTTGATTTTTCTTAACATGAGATTCCTAGACAAATTGGCGATTACATTATGAATCAACTCGCACGCCGTGGTACACCTATCGACTTTAGGAGTGGAATGTATGCAGATTGTTACTATCTAAAAATCAGTACCTATGTAAAAAAATACGACGACATTCAATTTTTGAAGATTATCATTATTGGCAAGGGAAGTTATTGACAGCGATCTCTTGATTGCATGTGTACATACTACCAAGCTACCTTGTAAATGTGGTTGACAGGGAGAGAATGCCCTATAGAATTGAGTCCGCTATATGTACAACTTTGTGCATGAAAGATTAAATAAATAAATAAAGGGCTTAGGTTGGTTTAAGGTATCTATTTGAACGCCGTAAATAAAAATATTTTAAAGGTTTTGGCTTTAAATGAAGTGTATTCGAAATAAAATCAGATATCAAAATGAATGTTTAATAAGTTACAACGAGCAGGAATGGAAAACTTACGCAATTGCCCGAATAGAGATCACACTCTTATAGTCAACCTGATGTCCCATCTCCTGATGTCCCTCTGTCGCCTTTTACGACACACACGGCATGATATAGGGATATTATTACACGCCACTACACGGTACTCTGACCCCGATGCAGGTTTCATTCACATCCCATTCCGATTTGCATAAAACTGAGCACACATAATGTACGTAGTGTGGACAGTGCACGAATTCATTTTCATATTTTTAGCTGATCCTATTGACCCGCTGCAGATACCAAAGCGGGCGTAGCTCTCGTACCCCTGACTCCGATGCAAGTTTTTGGATATATCTTCTGAAACTTGTACGATTTCGATGGAACTTAGTAGAGATAATCTACCTAGTTTGAAGAGTGCATAATTAATGCAGTTATTATTGCTATCTCTAAGTCTCTAGCTATTTATACATCAATCACAAGTCCACTGCTTAACATATTTAGCTATTTTAATACAATAACTATGCTATCTATATAAGGTGACACTTATTTAATTATTCACATATCACTAGTCCATTGCTGAACACAACCTACCATTTCCTATTTGTTTCCCTCTGTCGCCACTTACAACATCAAATATGGGTTACCTAGTGTTTTTTTTATTTATTCTTTATCCTTAATATAAAATAATACAAACGGCGGACTTAATGCCTTGAGGCATTCTCTACCAGTCAACCCATTGTCCGCGATGAACTCCTAAACTACTGAACTGATTTCAATAACATTTTTCACACTGTGTGCAGTTTGGTCCAACTTGAGAGATAGGATAGTTTTTATCCCGATAAGTGAACCTCAATTTTTTTATTAGTAATTTCAGGATTTTTTTTGGGAAAGTAAATGGTCGTTCGGAAAGCGCAGAACAATGTCTGCCTGGTCAGCTAGTACATATATAAATAGTGCATATAAATAACTATGATAAAAAGGCGAAAACGGGGCATTCAACATGGAAAAAAGAACAAGTAATACTTATTCTGGAATTGCGCCTCTGCCGGATTGTAAGCCATTTAAGTTTAGATTTATATTGCGAAATACTTACGAAGCCCGAAAATTAATTTTAAACAGTTATTGAGAAGACGTTCCAGCTTGTTCAGAAGATCCTGGAATAGATCCAGGTAACATATATATATTCAATTATGGGTAATATGAGCGATTGGACAAGCATGATCTTAAACTTTGTGGGAAGAAAATGTTTTAAACGATACTGAGAACGTAAGGTGGACTTTACGCTCACTTCTGAAAAGTGAGTTGTCCAATATAGCGTGATGTCAATATTTAGGTCAAGATAATTTATAAACTTAGTAAATAAAATTATATAACCATTGTAATAAATAAATAGCAAGTCTGCAAGATTAATATTGGTTAGCATCCTTGAGCTAAACACCAGTACCTATAGCTTGGCATTTTTTTTTTATAGGAGAGGGGGCAAACGAGCATGCGGCTCACCTGATGGTAAGTGACTACCGCCGCCCATGAACAACCGCAACACCAGGGGAATTGCAGATGCGTTGCCGGCCTTTTAAAAAGGAGTAGGCTCTTTTCTTGAAGGTCCCTAAGTCGTATCGGTCCGGAAAAATCGCTGGTGGTAAACTATTCCACAAGGAAGTAGTGCGAGGAAGAAAACATCTTCTAAATCGCACAGTGGTGGACCGCCAATCATCCAGATGGTGTGGATGGTATCGGGAGTTCTGCCGCGATGTGCGTTCGTGAAATTTGGCGGCTGGGATTAATCCGAACAATTCCTCAGAGCACTCCCCATGGTAAATGCGAAAGAAAATGCTAAGAGATGCAACATCTCTTCGCAGTGCCAATGAGTCGAGCCGATCGGAAAGGACTCGGTCGTCGACGATTCGAGCCGCTCTGCGCTGGATGCGGTCAAGTGGAAGAAGCTGGCACTGGAGAGCCCCAGCCCAGAGATGGGAACAGTATTCCATGTGAGGCCGAACCTGCGCCTTGTAAAGTTGCAGGCGTTGAGCCGGCATGAAATACTGTCCCGCTCTGCTGAGCACACCAAGCTTTTTAGAGGCCAATTTGGCCTTCTCTTCCAAGTGACCACGAAACTGCACGCTACTCGATATGTCGACGCCGAGGATTCCGATACTGGCTGAGGCAACAAGGGGACCACCTTGAAACTGAGGAGATACGACAAAGGGGTTCTTTTTAGCGGTAAACGCACTTGTGTCTTCTGAGGATTAAACTGGACTAGATTTAGTCGCCCCCAATCCGAGACTTTGTCCAGCAAAGACTCGACTTCAGACACAAGTTTGTTCCGGTACTCGGTGACGTTTTCCCGAGAAATATTGGCACGGCCGGTGTATAGAGCATCACCAGTGCTGTCATCTGCATAGCAATGAATGCTACCAGCTTGCAACATATCATTGATATGCAGAAGAAACAGCGTTGGTGATAGCATGCAGCCTTGTGGAACACCAGCGTTAATAGGCTTGTAGTCGGAGCATGCACCGTCTACAACGACCTTGATTCTCCGATCTGCAAGAAAGCTGGTGATCCAATTGCATAATTTCTCGGGAAGCCCATAGGAAGGGAGCTTCGAAAGAAGCGCTTTGTGCCAAACCCGATCGAAGGCCTTCGCAATGTCCAAACTAACGGCAAATGCCTCCCCCTTGGACTCTACTGCAAACGCCCATCTATGAGTTAAGTAGACCAGAAGATCACCAGCTGATCGACCCCGACGAAAACCGTACTGGCGGTCACTAATCAGCTGGTGATCCTCAAGGTACCGCATGAGGTGGCAGTTTACAACGGATTCCATTATTTTGGAGAACAAGGGGGTGATGGCGATAGGCCTGTAGTTGGACGGATCTGAGCGGTCGCCTTTTTTAGGGATCGGGTGGACAAAAGCTGTCTTCCATGATTTCGGGACTACGCCATTTCAAAGGATTGACTTAAACTTCATAACGAGTAGATCAATCTTTGATAGCTGATAAGTTATCGTATAAGTTTTTAATCCCGTGATGGATAATGGAAGAAAATAAATAAAAAAAATTAAGAAAATATCCTTAGTATGTAGTAGGAGTGAACTGTTTAACGTGTATATAGTATTATATATAGTGATTATTCATACATCGCCACTACACGGTTCAAACTCTAGTTAAAATGATTATATATTCTAGAATTATATACATATAAATACTCTTTAAAACATCTATTCACATCTATCGTTTGTTTTGTGATAATAAACGTTTCATGACACTTTTCTTCTGACATATAGTTTATTCTAGTAAAAACTTCAATCAAATTATTCATTATGAAAGCAACAAAATTATTATTGAGGTGAATTTTTTTAACGAATTTCTATACTTAAATATGCGTGCTACACCTAAATTATGAATTTTGAAGATACAGTGATCAGATATGGTAAAATTTTTCACCCAGACTTGTCCGAAAAATCAATGTAGAGCTCAATCGAATTTCGTACAGTCCTCACCTTACTGCCTCCACTTTATCAAAGGACAATTTGTACCTAATGTAATTCATACCAGAATGCAAGTAAAACAAAGACTCGATATAGAAGAACCATTGAGGGAGAAAACTAGAGAGTCAATAAAAATGCCAGGTTTCATTTATCCTGACCATAAGTATGAGAAAGGTTATTCCACTCAGCAAACCAAGATTCAACTTGAGGAATTTAAAAAGAAGAATAACGACCCGAAAATGGAGAGCGCGGAGAAGAAGGAATAGAATCGTGATAGGAATAACAAGTTTGATTTATGCTTGTCTACTCTTTTTGATCCCCTCTGAAAAATAGAATTTTAAAATTTCCCAAAATTATCGCTTTTCTGTGTGTGGTATCTATTTATGGTTGAATGAATACAGGAAAAAGCAGCAAAACTGGCTTTTATTTAGAATAATATAATATAATTATTGTTTGATTCTTCTTCTCCTCTTCATTAACCCGCAAAAGTTCATTGCTGGACATGGGTCTCTCCCATTGATGGAAGGATTTCTCTTAACACCTTTAACGCCACTCCCGTTGCCAGTCTTATTTTACGTATATTATTATTATTATTATTTAATATTATATACGATAAGGATGACAAATTAAGTGGTTTGGGTGGTCTATAGACATCTACATCTATCCTCGATTATCTAAAATGCAGTAAAAAGGGTCTACGGTCCTATACACTCACTAAACGCTACACAGCAGCGTTAAGCTGCTATTTTACGCTAGTATTCTGTGAGAGCGTAGACCCTCCCCGGTTGAATCGACCCATTCGTGCTACAACTATACTACTAATATAGCTGCAGCATGGCTATACTACATAACGAGATTCAAAACAAGTGAGATTGTAGTTAAACACCGTGTCATAGTTTTTCCTTACGGTCTAAGGAAAATCTTTCCTTTTAACGTTCTCTGCAATTTTCAACATTTTATAATAAATCTTTCTCTGTTTTTGGCGTAAGACTTTAGAACACCTTATTCCTGTAAATTAAACGTGTTTGTTTTCCTTAAAATTTTTAAGAAACAGGTTAAGGAGCATTATTCGTCCACTTAAATTATAATTTGTCTTTTTAGTGCATAAGTTGGTATCCTTTGTTATTATAGTTCCCTTACCAGTTGATTTTTCTCTTCTTTTTATTTCTTTTTCTGAATTGTCTGGAAGAGATTTCTATGTGCCTTTCGTTTTCCCTCAATATTTTAATATTTTTTTTTATATTAATCTTTTCTTGGCGTACAAGAAAGAGTATGGTATCGTATTGGAAACATATTTAGATACAAAAGCCCCATGGATAACGATATGACACAATTAATTACAGTTAAATCCTTAAAAGTAATTTCGTTTAACATTGAAAATTATATTTTGTTACTTATATTTTTAATACATATATTTTTTTAATCTGGCTGATATGGTTGTAGGTGAGTTGCCCACACGGTACGCAACGGACAGTGAGATTATCTTCAAAAACAAAGGTTGCCCCCATGCTGCGCTCGTCATGTGTAGCTCCTGTTCACATGCGTCTCGATATGTACCGACAGCAGCAACGTAATTTAATTTATATATCTTTTATTTATTTAGTCATACGAAGTTTTGTGATTATGTAAAAAATATTTTGTAAGGCCGTACATTGTCATAATTTTGTAATGGATGGATGTAATGTACCCAAGTTAAAGGTATCAATTACTTAAAGAGTTTGTCTTTTTCTTTTTTGAAAGTTACCTCCTCACTAGAATTTTTTCTTGTATCGTGTTGAAGTTTCACATACATACATTCCATACGCCCAAGCACATTGCCCGGTGCGAGAATCGAACTTCGACTCTCAACGCCGCAGCCAAAGCCACGGTATTGCCGAGTCGTCAATCTCTTGTGTTTCCACTATGAGAATATTTTAGTTTTAATATGTAGGAAATGACTATTTAGCTAGCTTGAAGATGTCACGGGTTTTATGAGATTTACTTTAAATAAATATTTTTATCGTGTAATGTCAGTACCTATAAGAATACTACCCCATATCGTTCCTTGGGTGTCGTGAGAGGCGACAATGGTAAAACTGAACCAGGAGATGGGCGCAGCATCTTCCTGATAACAGAAAATAATTTAAAAAATGCGTGAGTGTCGTGGAACACTCGGTTGGAACGAAGTTCCTTGCGTAGTATATTATTATTGATAAACGTAGGTATTATATTATTGATCACAAAAACAAATAAATGAATTACTAGCGTCTATTAAAAATGAAGCGTCATTTGAAATAAAATAATATTTCTTTCATGGCAAGATAAGAAACAATGCGAGGGAGATGGATATTATTCCATCTCACTTCCTTATTTCGCCGCCAAGGCCGTCTACACTATGACACAGGGGGTAGTGACGAAAAAATCCTTACCTTTTGTCGCCTAGCTCCCATCCGCCAAACCCCTACCATCCGATAAGGAACTTCGTTCCAGAACTTCGGTTGCCAATCCGTACGTGCCAACTATGGTAAATATCCACCATATGAGGTAATCATTGGGTTTTATGTTCTAAAAGAAAACAAGGTTTTTTGAATTTTGAATTTTTTGGAAATGAAATTTGAATTTTGACGAATCGAAAAAGCGACACTAAAAAAAACAAATATATAGATACATCTATAGCATATAGTCTGCGAGAGAATGAGATTGAATACAATATACAGTGTTATCTCGGTGTCCTTTTCTGAAGGTTGCACTTCTACCGCGTGTAATCTATACTTTATATTTTTCATTAGGAGACCCTTTTTACTGTTAACGAGGCATTTATTATTAGTCCTCAAAAGTGACATGCATCTGTATTTGGATTCTTAGTCTGAGATTCCTATACGGAGATTCATGTTGTTGTCTGTGGTTATACCCAGAACTTTGACGCTGCTTACGAACGAGATGATTGTGCCGTCATCTATCGGAAGTCATGAGATCTTTCTATCATTTCCTAAAGTCGATTCTTACGACATACTACTAGTATGTCATAAGAATCGACTTTGATGAAAACATACACAATGAAAAGTGGTAATGTATTCTTGAATGCCGCCAACATATAGTTATTTATAACTATCCCCGTGGCGTTTTATTTAGTAAAAATCTTTAGTAATTATGGTGACGTTTGTAAAAGATTCTGAGCCTCTGAGCTCTGTGCCCAGCAGTGGGCGATAAAGTCTGTGACATTACTTTTGTAAAAAAAAAAACTAATTTTGAAATTCACTAGGTATGCTCCATGATATAATATATACAAAACTATAGTAGACACTAAACTAATTTCAATAAAGTAAACAAATGTCGGATTCAACAGTATATTAAGTTTCACAGGCCGTTTTTTAACAATAACGGTGCGTACATATTATATAACATAACGTGGAGGCAGAGTGTTATATAACGTGACACAAATGTTATATAACTAGAGAGTATTTTTCTCTAGTCAATAAACTAGGACGAACCCAGTATCTATGTTTTTTTATTTTGTTATTTAAAAGTACAGGAGTTGCTGCAGCAGCTAGCAAAACGTCCCCTTGTGTCTACATTGTGAATAGCACTGCAGAGTGCAGAACGACAAACGACAATGTCATATAACATTGTTATAATGCATTGTTATTCTAATGTGTACAGTATTGTTATATGTTGCAATGTTGTAAAACAATGTAAAATAATGTGTACGTGTTATAAAACAAAAGTTACACAACATGTTACTTAATCTGTACGCACCCTAAGACTACTTTTGACTGTGTACTTTAGTGACGAGGTTAGAATATCCACTACTCCATATTGTCTTGTGGTTATTGTAAGAGCCGACTTAGAGAAAGGAACCAGGAGATGGGCAGCAGCGTCTGGAAACTATGGGAGATTATCCTCCTATGCCGCAGTCTATGGGAAGGACTAGGATCAGTAGTAGATTCTCATAGATTATGTAATGAGACTACTTTTACTTTTAAAACTTTTAAATTTCCAATCTTTTTAATAATACTAATGTGGCTTGTAGTAGCAGTATGCGAGAATTCATAAAAAGAATTACTTGCCGTTTACAATTTTTCCTGACGTTACCATCGCAGGCAGTGACAGTGGCGAGGTCCCGAGTTCAACTCCTGCTGTCAGAAGCCGCTTCAATCTACCGATACCCGGCTCGCCGCGGTCGACGCATGCATCTTTGGAATGTGAGAAAATAAATAATATGGTCCATTAAAAATACAAACATTTAAGGTCGAATAATTTAAAGGTGTATAATAACTAACTAAATAAATGGTGTAAAATAACACTTACTTAACAATATATCGAAAGTTTGACTGCTATTCCATATATATATAAGTATATATATATTGGTGGGATCATAGAACACAATTACTCTCTACCGAGAGGGTGGGATCATAGTTAAGTAGCTTGTAATTAAAAAACAACCACATTAGTTTACTTGCGATTAATCAAATAAAAACGACTTATTTATTATCTACTCGTACATAATAATAAATCTGTACAAAGATCGTGTCACTAATTTTAATATTTCCCGAAAAATAGAAGTCCAGGGGGACTAAATAAGGCAAACTAAAGCCAATTTAGTCGTTTTTAAAACTTTTTCCGTCCGTCTGTCTGTCTTTTTTTTACGGTTAACGGTTGGTAAGAATTGACTAATCTTCTTCGGTGGTTTGTAGAATGTTCTATTAGAAGCTCGCTTCAAGGTGTAGCCAAACTTATCTAACTATATATAACTCTGTTGAGCGTACTGTAGAAATGGCATGTGTTGAGCTTGAGCACCTTATTGTTGTCAGTGTTTACAGACCCCCATGTTCAAGTTATGATACTTTTGAAAAAATTATGGAAGAAGTTTTAGTTAAGCTTAATAAACTCTTGTAGTGTGTGGAGACTTTAATATCAATCTCCTGGAAACTTCTTCTATCAGTATTAAATTTTGTTATTTGTTCAAATCCTATAATCTTAATAATTTACTCTTTGAAGCTACACGTATTGCAGGGTGTAGTGCAACTTGTATTGATAATATTTTTACAGGTGTTGTACCAATCAACAAATCAATAATTCAAAAACGAAACGAAACCAGTTGTCCACAGTGATCTGAACTAATTCAGATCACTGTGGACAACTGGTTTCGTTACCTTATATGCACAAAAAACAGGTAATTGAGAAAATTGTGTTTGTTCCTATTAATGCAAAACGCCTGGAGAGATTTAGAAGTAATATGGTAAAAAAACCTTCCTTCGCTTTCTTATAAGAACAATGCAGACTATTTATATGGAGAATTATTTATCCTTTAAGCAATGAATTAAAAAAAAACATTTACTTCTGAAACATTTTCTAGAAACAGTCGCAAGGCATTTAATGAGTGGGCGACAGTAGGAATTCATAAAAGCAGACGAAGGTTATATGACCTTTACCATGAAAGATCATATAATATTTCCGATGCTTTTAAAGAATATGTCAAAAATTATTCTAAAATATTTAAAAGAGTTTGCTCCACAGCCAAATCGTTACATATTAGCAACAAAATTAAGACGGCTAAGAATAAAATTAAAATGACGTGGAGTATAATTAACAGCGAAACCGGTAAAGAGAAACCTCGTAACTCAAACTATCAATTAAAAATTAATAATGAATTGACTAAATCAAATCAAGAAGTTGCAGCGGTGTTTGAGAAATATTTCACTGATGTTCCTATCTTGACAACAGAGTCATTGAATACTTCTCCAACTGTCGTCGAGTCATTACTTAAACAGAATGTTAATACCTATTTAAAAGAATTTAGATTTGAAAAAGTACTACCGCATAATATTGTGAAATACTACAAAACCATTGATGTAAAGAAAACCGCAGATTTGTGGGGGATTTCCGTTACAGTGATTGCGTCCATAATAGGTTTAATTGCACCTCATCTTGCTATTATTTTTAATACTTGTATCGATTCTGGTGTGTTTCCTGATTTAATGAATTATAGTAAAGTAATACCTTTATTTAAATCTGGTAGTACATTGGACTTCGCTAATTATAGACCTATTTCTGTACTACCAACTCTTAGTAAAATTTTTGAAAAAATAATATTCGATCATTTGTTAATTTTTTTTAATACAAATAAATAACTTCATAAAAGTCAATTTGATTTTACAAGTGGTCGCTCGACGTCTGACGCCGGTGTTGAGCTTATGAAATATATTTTTAATGCCTGGGAGAATTCACAAGATGCCTTAGGTATTTTCTGTGACCTTTCCAAGGCTTTCGATTGTGTTCATCAGGAAACTACAACATTACGGTGTAAACAATTTGGCGCTTAGACTTATTACTTCATATTTAAGTAACAGTACTCAAAAAGTCACCATCAATGGTAAATGTTCCTCCGGATCGGTAGTATAAATGGGCGTTCCTCAGGGCTCGATTCTTGGCCCATTCCTGTTTTTAATCTATATTAATGACTTACCTTATTTTGTAGGGGACAATCACGATATAGTATTATTTGCTGACGATACCTCTTTAATTTTCAAACTGAAACGGCAGTCAATTTAAATATGACGATGTAAATAATGCTCTATCGAAACTAGTACATTGGTTTAACGCCAACAATTTGCTCGTAAACGGCAATAAGACAAAATGTATTAAATTTACAATACATAATGTAAAACATTCGAAAACCAATGTGCTCTTAAATGGGGAGGAGTTGAGTCGTGTGGATACCACTGTTTATCTTGGTATTACTATTGACGCGAAACTTCAATGGGGCCCCCTTATATCTAAATTAGCAAGCAGACTTAGTTCTGCAGCATATGCTGTAAGAAAGATTAGAAGTCTCACAGATGTTGAGACAGCTAGGTTAGTGTATTTTAGTTACTTTCATAGCGTAATGTCTTATGGAATTTTGCTATGGGGTAATGCGACTAATATTGAAGCTATATTTGTTTTGCAAAAGAGAGCCGTACGGGCGATTTATAATTTAAATTGTAAAGAGTCCCTCAGAGAAAAAATTAAAGAAATAAACATATTAACTTTGGCATCGCAATATAT
The DNA here is from genome assembly GCA_963668995.1 of Parnassius mnemosyne. Classification (NCBI taxonomy): domain Eukaryota; kingdom Metazoa; phylum Arthropoda; class Insecta; order Lepidoptera; family Papilionidae; genus Parnassius; species Parnassius mnemosyne. Next base: position 17,221,711 of record CAVLGL010000083.1, read on the forward strand.
TTATGAAAATGTAATGTATGTACATAAAAACATAAATAGCTTTAATAAGAATAAGGATGTTCATACCTTAAACACTAGGAACAAACATAAGCTTGTAATGCCAGTTACGAGACTCCACAGAATTAGTAATTCATTTATGGGCCAATGTATACGCTTTTACAACAAAATCCCACAACATGTTCAAAGTTTAATCATAAACAAGTTTAAAAGTTTTATTAAAGAAAAACTGTACAAAAAGGGTTATTACAATATCAAGGAATACATGAATGAAAATAACCCCTGGGAATAAGGTGATCGCCATCATGCTGGTTCTATGAAAATTCATTTAAAATTGTATAAACAAAATTATTGTTAAGTGAAATTATGTTTTAAAAAAAGTCCCGCTGGGTTTCTTGCTCGTTCTTCCCAGGACAGAGGTATTTTCCGAACCAGTAGTAAATAAAATAATGACTTTCAATAAGTATTATGTAATAATCCATATTGAATAATAATCATTCGAGGGGAGGTCAAAAAGTTCGCGGAATGGCGGGTTGGCGAGAGTGAGTTTACGCATCTTGACAAGCGCTAGTTGAGATTTTTTTTTGCGCCCAGAAGTTAAAGGGCTACCCTCCGGTAAGCGAGGAAGGGAGGTGGTGATACCACGACAGGCGGCTGTCCTGGTTATGTGGGACTCACTGCGACTAACCTAAGTGCCTACCCACTAAACACCACCTGTGAGGCTGGCATTGGCTTTTGTGGCCTTTCTGCTGAATCGGATGCGACCCTCTTTAGGGAAAAGGGGGCACAGGCGGCGAGGCGCCGCTGAGAGGGGAGCCTAATCAAGGCAAATTAAGGGCGGGGAGAAGATTCGGCCTGAGCCGCCAGGAGGTGGTTAGGTAGGTCGGCCAAAAGCTTGTTTAGGAGGTCCGTGAAAGAGTTTCTCGGTCTTCGGACTCGATAGCGAGAGGGGAGTGGGGCTGCATAGGAAGCTGCCTCATGAATGAAATCATTTGAGTGAGAATCTGATGCTTTGAAGAAGTTCCCAGAGAGTGTTTTTAGAAATTGCTGGACTGTGGGGAGCTCGTCTGTCTCGTCTAAGTATCGATATAGATCGGCGTTACGGACGTACCAGGGTGCGTTAGTAGTCTTGCGACAGATGTGGTTTTGAACTATTTAGAGTTCGTTAATGATTTTGGGATTAGCGTGAGCAAATATGGGGCCCGTGTAAGTCATAACTGGTCTTATACAGAAGGTCTGTATATATAAAAGGTTCGCTTGTTGCGGAGGAATATTTTACTGTGTCGGCCCAGCATAATGTTGAGCCTACTCAGATAGAATCGTGCGTTGCAGGTTACTCTTTCGACATGGGGCCCGAAGGTGAGCCTTGTGTCAAGGGTGACACCTAAATATTTGGCGGTCGTATGCCAGGGGACAGGGGTCCTTAGCTTACGGATTGGCAGAATGGTAGTGAGGCGTCGTCGTTTACTGAACGGCGGAGCTCTTCTCCGGGTTCATATCGATACGGCATTTTTGGAACCAAACTCCTAAGTCATTAACTGACTTTTGGATCTTGTTCTGTATGAAAGGTAGTGAGATACCTTTACAGTAGAGGGCAGTGTCACCTACAAAGAGGGAGAGCTGAAAGCCTTTCGACGGGATGGGAATGTCGTTGGTGTACAGGATATACAGCAGAGGGGCAGGCACTGAGCCCTGAGGGACACCTGCTTTAATTGGGCGTTGAGAGGAGAGCGTGCCTTCGTGTCTAAAACGAAAGGTACGATCCTTCAGGTAGGAGGCCATGAGACGAACAAGACGATCAGGGAGACCTATTTTGTAGAGTTTGTAGATAAGGCCTTCCTACCTGACATGACATTACATGATATGGTATAGATTGGGACAGAATGTGATATTAAATGAAAGCATGGGATAATGTGGAATACAATAGGATAGTATAGGAAAAGACTGGAGAGTATAGGAGAGAAAAGCAAAGTAACTGCAGTAGAAACTTAGTCGTAGCAAGAATAAACAAGTTAAAAAAAAATAAAAAAAAATAAAATAATAATATAGTATGTCTGTCATTCCAGCACTTCATGACAGTAACAGAGTTATATACTAAATGCTCATTAGCATCATAACCTAATGTAAAACACTGTATTTTTGTAACAATGGGAGGATCCCATTGTTACAAAAATAATCGCCTAATCTTTCTCTGGTCGTGTTGAATTATCATCCCATCAGAATTAGACTATGAGAGTCCTAACTCCCATAGTCTGATTTTGAGAGGAGTGCACGTGTGTTTGCGTACACTTTGTTGTACTATAATCCTGTCTACGTTGATGCTAGTCTCTGTTGAGCCTCCGTGAACGAAAATCGGTCTGGAGGACATTATAAAATTAATCTCTAACTATTTACTGATTGTTTCGTAATGATATGAATACATTTTGGATATATATTTTTATTCTATAATCTCAACTAACAGCAAGCCTGTTTCGTTATTAAACGAAACCTGTCGCATTCATTATTCAGTATAGCAATAAATAACGATGATTTTTCACTGTTAAAATGTTTTCTTTCCTACAAACAAGTCAAAGAATGTCTTTCAATCGTTAGTAGAAAGTATCATTGTAACACGAGCTTAATTATCAATTGAATATCAAGTAATGAATACCGTATAGTGTGCGATTAGTGTGACCAAGCTTTAACACTGACCGGGAATTAGTTTAAAATTATTTAATATTTGCTTTACTAAACATAGATATATTATGCATTTTGCTATCGTGTTGTGTAGTGGTCGACTATAGGAAATGGCAGAAATACCTTAAAACGGCTTGTATGTTGGTGGTGGTATAACGATGTCGTTTACACTAGGCGTGTTATATATACCCTGGCCGATGCCAAAGACTAGCACCAAAGGTGCGGGACATCTGGCATTACGATAGCCAATTTGTCTTACCATATTTAACAGAGGATAAATTTATAAAGAAAATTGGAGGCATTTAAAATAGTTATATTTCTAATTGCCGTGGCAGTGTAAGATAATCCATTATTCCACATTGTCCATTGGGTGTCGTAAGAGATGACTACAGGATAGGCCAAAAATATCTTATGGTAAATTAAAAAAAAATTTTAGGAATGAAAAATCCTCACAATAACAGGGGAGAGTTATGACTAGCAGTGAACTTTTACGGGCTATCATGATGAAGAGGAAGATGTTTTTAATTGTTTTATAAAACAGGGTATTTAGTATAGGAGAGGGGGTAAGCAGCAAAATTTTTTTTTTTTTACTTGTAAACAAGCATGCCAATTTAGTCTTCAGGGAAAACAACGTTATCTACCTACCTGAATTTTGATTCTGAATCGAGGAATGATTTTTTATGTTTACATGAACAATTCACATTGAATGAAACTAGTTCTTTCTTGTTTTTATAAAATTTTTAAAATTAAATAAAGTTATTGTTTTATATATTGGATATGTCTAATTTTGTACAGCATTGGTTTACCTTCAGGTAGACTGTTTATAATAAAAATTTTAGACTTTATATAATTTTCCTCTCGTTTAAATTTCGACCATTTTTTTTAAATTGAAGGGACAAACGAAATTTACATACCACCTGGTAGAAAGTGTCAATGCAGTCAATGGACAATTGTAACCAACTTCAAACAAAGAAGGCTCCATAAGTTGAAGGCTACATAGACAAGTTGTCACCTTTAAGGTATTAAATGGAATGCCTCATTAAAGGCTGTAATTAAACTGGGCCTCTATACTTTTCCGACTGAAACACAGCACATTTATATATTGCTGCTTGCCGGCAGAAATAAGTGAGAGGTTGTTACTTACCCAGACGGAATTGTAGGCAGCAAAGAGTCCTACCACCTAGAAAGGATCCGTTCATAATTTGAAGTCAGTTTATAGTTTTTGTATTCCTTAAAATCCATGTTTTTAGAGAAATATTGTTACCATACAACGTAGGGCTTATTCGGTAGCGCACAAAGCGGCGCGGTCAAAGATAGCGGCACCATTGATGTGCGCGGACCCGGTCGACATGCTGGACGTAGCGCTCTCTTTCGACATTCAATCGCCTTTTAATTCGACCCGACACGACGTAAACCACTGAAATTTTTAGGCTTAAAACACTAAGGTTTCATCAACAAAGAGCTTAATGATTTCTTATATTTACATGAACACTACACATTTAATCAATTTATTCTATATTTAAGGAGCGAGCATGGCACCGGGTAGCATTTTAGGAATAAAAATCCGCAATATATTTTTAAATTATGCTAGCAAAAAATCTCAAGAAACCTGAAAATTCGCTGTTACTGGATATTCTTAAAATATTATGAACACTGTATTATTGAAAGTTCCGGAAAGGGATTTAAACTGAATATACACTTTCTTGCCAAAGATACTGAATAAATATAAAAATACATTTTATGTTAATGGTAGCAACCCGTGCCACGTCACTTTAATTGGAGTAGAAATTATTGTTCTTCCGATAAAAATATCTATATTCTAAATGAAATGGAAATCGATAGGAGCAAGATATGACGAAGTATGTACTGTGGTGATAAAAAGTTAAAGATTTTTTATAAAACCGAACTGACAAATGTAACTACAGTCCATCTGATGGTAATTAGCTACTGTACCTAGTCCAGAGTCACCTGTAGCTAACTTTAAACAAAGTAGGCCACAGGTGCACTGTCACCATTGCACGTGGTAGAGTCATGCTGCAGCTATATTAGTAGTATAGTTGTAGTACGAATGAGTCGGCTCGACCGGGGAAGGACCACGCTCTCACAGAATACCAGCGTAAAATAGCAGCTTGATACTGCTGTGTTTCGTATGGTGAGCGTAGAGAACCGGGAGACCCTTTTTACTGGAAAAGAGGCATTCCGTCTTAGTCCTCACAAATGACAACGCATCTGCATTTTGAGTCTTTATTGAGGATAGATGTAGATTTCTATGGACCGCAGCACCCACTTACCATCAGGTGGACTGTGTGCACGTTTGTTACACTATCCTATTAAAAAAATCTCATAGGATTAAGAAGGAATGCCAACAGCCTTGATTTAACCTGGCTATTTATTCAGTTCTTCAGACGGAAACATAGCAATCCAAACATTGCTATTTGGCGGGAGAAATAGGTGAGAGAGTGGTCATCTACCCAGATGGAGACCTAGGTAGAAAAGGAGTCCTACAACCCAGGTATTCGAAGCTCTTCTAATTGACACGAGACGTTTGGAGTTGGTGGTCAAACGTAGTCTTACTATTTCCCATAACGTAGTTGGCTCTTTAATGGAAAATAAAATGAAATTGAATTGAATTGAACCGCGACCCACGAACGCTACTTAACTGCGATGCCAAACCGTCAGACTAAAATCGAATTATCCTTCTCAAAAACTGGAGTACTTTTAAACTCTGGTAAGCAGACGGGGCATTCCAACAAAGTCCTAAGGGATGACAACACAAACTGCATTTTGATTCTCAATCAAGGATAGATGTAGCTGTCTATAGGTCATGGTATCCACTTATAATATGGACTGCGTGCGTGTTTGTAATCCTTACTTTTGTAAAAAAAATCTTACAATTTAAGTTTTAAGCCAAGCGACTTGGGAGGTTGCGGCACTTTGTGGGATTATCCTTAAGATTTGCAAGCACTGCAGAAACGCCCCGCCACTGTTTGGCGGTTGCTTTACGTTAATAAATCTTCCAGTTTTTTTGAATGTTGCCTCTTTTCATATTATTCTGCAATAGATTCGATTTCGGTTTTCATTTTTTAAGCAACAACAGAAGTAATTCCTACCTGTAAAGAGGTGCCGCGTCCCGAATTTCGTCAGAATAAATTTAGGTATTAAATGAAACTAATTTTTACGGATTATATCGCTTTTAATTTTAACTTTTTTTAATTCCCGACGTTTCGGGTGCTTTACAGCAACCATGGTCACGGGGGGGGGGGGCTGACTGTTAAGTATGTACATACATAGACTATAGCTACTTCAAGTGTTAAGTAGACTTTCATAGAGTTCTGATTAAATAGAAATAAGTACTTCTTATTCCGAAAAAGTTGCCAACCTACTTGAAAAGCGTGGCAACTATGGCAAATATCCATATGGACTTTAATAGGCTATAACGGTAACGGGTAATACTTCTTGAATTAAATTTCAATGATTTATTTACGTAGAAAAAACACAATTCCATTCTTGCAACCTGCATATTGTAGAAATAAAAAGATATTTCAAGGAGATGTGAAGTTCGCAAACACGCATTGGGGATTCTCCTTACTCCAAAACCCACTCAGAAATGAGAGGAGGCCCGTGGTCAGCTGTGCCACATATTTTGGACGTTATTATAAATTCAAACTTATTGTAGAAAGTCATGAAGCTTATTTCTACGTCAATTTTTTTTCTTTCAATAACAGTTTTTTTTTTCAGTAGTAAGAGGTATTTGCTTTATGACCAATTTTTCAATCGTTTTATGAAAGTTCAAATAAATTATAACCTGACTAAATATAAAAGTAATAAAATTAAACTATTTCATTAATACAACTGTAATTTTTTAATTGTTTATGTTGTTTTTATCCTATGAATAACTTTTATCTAATGATTGACAAATCTACTTCTAATTGCGTTGCTTGGCAGGCGAATATTACATATTTGATTTTATTGTATACAAACAATATGTTAAACATTACACCTATTTGTAAGACTTTTGAAGTTATTTGGAATTAACCAGCTATATTAAGCCTCTAGAATCAACGCATACGTAAACGCGTAAAAGCAAAATTAGTACATACGTTCCATTTTCAACCCTGCAGTATATCGACGAATCAAAATTGTCGAAGCTGTGCTATTAGTGCGCGTGCAATGTATGTTTTACTAAGACCCATTGTAACTAAGCGCAGTCAACCCCAAGAAAATGGTGGCGATTTTAAATTAAAACGCGCCAATGGTCACTTTTACTTTTTTTTTCAGGGCCAAGGCATCGTCGTCGGCAGCTCCTGCAATGAGCTTTTAAGAGGGATTTAAAATCGCAATTGTTGCATGTAATGGATATGCACTAGAGCATAAATGGGTTTGCATTTGTTTGGAGAGCCGACACCTTCAAACACTATTGTTATAGATGTTTTCCATATTATTACTTTGTGGTGACCGCCAGCAGTCGCCACTAATCGTCGCCATATTGTCAATGACGGAACCAAAATTTATTTATTTATTTAGTACACCAACACGTTACACTCATACCTATGCTAATTTCTAAAACACTGATTAAACTAAGTGCACATTGGATAGTAGGTAAAAGCATCCTTAGTACTCACATAATTTCTTACAAACATAAACTATTAGATACGAGTACCACATAAATATACTTTATAAGACTAAAAAAAAAAAGAAAAATAAACAAAAAATATTACATTGAAATATAAACAAAAAATATTACATAGAAATATTACACAATAATTGATAAATTTTGTGCCGATAAACTTAAAGTCGTGATAATTATTACATCTTTACACTGTGTTTTGGACTATTTAGTCCGCTGTGCGTTGCTTGACTTCATTATCTTCGAAATAATTTTATTTCTCACACATGCTGTTTAGTTTTGTTGTATTTTGATTATCTGTTTTTTTACAACTTCTCCAATCACGATGATGTTTGTCATTATGCCTTGTTAAACAAAATTCACGTTTTCGTACATATACTGTTTTTATGATATGATAACACCATAATCGGCAACCTCCCTTTTTAAATGGTATAATGGATTTATTTACGAGTACATGACATTTAAACACAATAATGAAAAATTAATAACTAAATATATCGTATAAAGCTTCTGATATGGTAATGCCAAAACGAAGACCATTTCCGTTCTTATTGACTATATTATCCTTTGGGCAGGAAAAAACACTAGTCACTAGTGGCACCTATACATTGCCATCTTTCAGTACACCATACACTCTTGTCTTGAACATTCCAGTTATTTTTTTTATTTATCGATCCGACCTATTCGTATTGCTGCCAAAAACCATGGATTTACGACTTTGGCGGCGTATCACCTCATAAGTCATACTGGAACTTCACCCCGTTTTTTATGAATCATACTCATGTCACGAGTCTACTCCATTTATTTATATAAATCTATAAACCTAAGAGCTCTAAAACTCAAACAATTTTTATGGACACAGAGAAACCGGACAAACAGCTAATATATTAATGTCTCTTGAAAATTTGAAACTAACGACCACTTTTTCAATTGTCAGATAAAAGTTATCCATCTAATAAATTATAACCCGACCGAATATAAGATCCAACGTACGACTGACCTGTTTACTTCATTCAACTGTAATTTTAATTTAATTATGTTATAATGTTTATTTAAAGTTATGAATAACTTTTATCGGATGATTAAAAAGCTGGCCTTTTATATTATAACTAGCTGTTTCCCGCGACTTCGCTCGCGTGTTAGGGTTTTTATGTTTTTGCGCAGAACCCTAATTCTTTTTCTAAAATCAACGTAGCCTAAGTTATTCCTTTTGAAATCAGCTATCTACCAGTGAAAATCCCGTCGAAATCGGTTCAGCCGTTTCGGAGATTAGCGGGAACAAACAGACAGACAAAAATTTTAAAAATTGTATTTTACTTATAAGTACCGTAGTTACATTCTCATATGCATTTAGTAAAAAACCGTAATTTTGACATTACAAACAGACACTTCAATTTTATTTATTTGTAATAGATATTAGTACTAAATCTAAATTGTAGAATTTATTTTTTTATACTATTCTTTTGTAAACATATCCTGTAAGCTTATATTTTACCTCTCGGTTGCGTCTTGACAGGCGTCAGGTCGCAGACAACAGAGTAGTATGTTGGAAATATTGAAGATGTTTGCATTATTTTTTTTAATATTAAAACTGAGAGTATAAACAAAGAAGTAATAACTAATAACGGTTTCTTTTCAATTAAATAATAAAAAATGATAATGACAGAGATGTCATTACTCCAGTATAAATAGTATCCTTATTTTGCTATCCTACATCCTACAATGGAGCCCTTCTGGCTTTAGTTGGGATTCAAACCTGATATGCAGTGAGATTGTGTAACTGTGGTGAAAATCTTTGCCGCAACTGCGTCAGTTTTTTTCATTATAATAATATTTTTACCTAAAATAAAATAATTTTAAATAATTTATAAAAACATCACTGTCCTATTAAAACTAAATTATAAATGTACGCAATACGAGTACAAAGAAACTAAAAGTCAAATATTAAATCCTATTGCATCTTAAAATAGTTGAGACTCTGAAAGTTGTGAACAGTGAGCCAGTCGAACAGATTTGACTCGAGTAGATATAAATGTTCATACTCGTATATGTACAAAACATTGGTAAAATAAAAAATAAATTGTACAATTGATTTTAATATAAACAAAATGAGATCATCATCAATGTAGTCGAAGTCAATCAAATACGCATTATTACGGATAACTCAAAAACTATTCGTCATATCTTGATAAAATTTGTATGAGACCACATGTGAAGCCCCAGATTTCAAATCAAAATCGATTAACTTAGAAAATTTATTAGTGGTAACACTAATAATGAAAGTACAGTCGAGTTGAGAACTTTCTTTTTTGAAGTCGGTTGATAAATAATATTCCAGATAAACTCATATAAGCCAGGTAGGAATTTGGTCTATCGACATTTACATTACTTAAAGGATATAAACTGACTTTAATATTAATCGAATTTGTGTAATATTTATATAAGACCACAAAGAAGAGGTATACTAACGGTAAATATTTCTATAAAATCTTGGCAGTGGAAGGAAAAGGAAATACCTTCAAAAGTATACCTAAAAATACTTAATAAAAACTTATTAAGAAGTGAAGTGCACTTAAAATTACATTCTATTTTATTAATAATCAAAATGCATACAATACACACATGAGGACTAAAATGGAGGTATTTCATTTTCCTTACCAGTAAAAAGCGGTCTCTGCCCTCACCAGAATTTTACGCTGGTGTTCTGTGAAAGCGCGGTCTCTTCCCGGTTGAGCCCATTCATGATGCACATAATATAGCTGTAGGAAGTGTGGTTATAACATCTACTATTCCCTTAACCAAGTAATAACAATTAATGACTCTCTCTGTACCAGCTTTTATTTATAGAAAAAGGGTGACAAACGAGCACATAGTCCACCTGATGGTAAGTAGATGATGTGGCCCATAGACATTTACATTTATCTTCAATTAAGAATCAAAACGCAGATGCGTCGTCACAATTAAGGACTGAGATGGAACGCCTCGTTTCCAGTATAAAGGGTCTCCGGTTCTGTACACTCACCATACGAAACACAGCAGCGTCAAGCTGTTATTTTACGCTGGTATTTTGTGAGAGCGTGGTCGAGCCACCCCATTCGTGCTACAATCATAATAGCTGCAGCGTGGCTTTACCACGCAGTATTTGTCATGATGAGACTATATTGTTGGGAATGAGGGTAAAAAATAAAAGGAATTACGATCAAATATAGTCAGAGGACTGTAATTTCCTACCCATTCTAGCAGCAAAAAATATCGCGCAGGCGACTGGGATGCATCAGTTGGTAATTCTACGAGTCTCTTACTATGCCCGTAGGAGTATTCTAATAGTGTAGGCAAGGAAGATCGTTTTGCTGAGAGAGAAGATCAGTAGTGGAATAATTTCTTACAATATGATTTCATTCCTCCCTTCACTTTCCACCGTCACACAACCAGGCGGTCGGTACGTCTTTATCCCTTTATTGTCGATATTTCAGCCATTTCAAAATGCGTACAGCAAAGGAGTGCAATGATCTGCCGGCGTCTGTCCTCCTATCCGATTACAATGTGGACGTCTTCAAGGCAAGAGTAGGCTTTTGTTACGCTGAGACATCGCGAATTACCATTTAGGGCTTCATAACCACTTACCACCAGATGAGATTTTAGTCCAAGCACTGGCTAATAAGTTAAAACAGAGGCCAGAAAGGCACAACGAAATAGAGTACTTTTTATTCATTATTAAAAGTAAAAAATAATACTACATTACTCGTAGTACTATCACATTTATTAAAAATAATAAAATAATATTTTTTACTTATAAAAATATTATAGAATACTAATAAATAAATAAAAGATATTTCAGTAATAATAAACCTAGAATTATCAGACGGTGTATGGAAAGAGGAGCCTAGATTGAATTGGGTTCTGGTGTTTCGATCGGCATTTCAACTTTAAGGAGGCCTTTATCTACATAGACCACGATTTTGTGCACAGTAATTTAAAACCTTTTCCTTGTCCGTTTTCGATTAATTTCTAATTTTCAAGTTATAGTCCAAAAGAAATATTTATAAGTTCATCATCACCAAGAACCGCGTTAGTGTACTACTGGATATAGGCTTGTTCGAAAATGCAAAGTCTTAATCGATCTCACTGTCCACGCATACAGTTGCTTCCAACCGCCTAGCAAAGATCGTCGGTCTCTTTTGCATCAGAAGGTAAACGTTAAAGTTAACAAACATAGTACATAATATATAGCATACAAGAAATTGGCGATACAATGAGTTTTGATGAATCACTTTCTCCATCACAAATCATATTACTCATATCAGGAGTCATTGATCCGTTGATATTCAGTTGCGTTTTATTTATTTTAACCGTCGATGTATAATAAGCCGTGTTTATCATCAATCTCGCAGACGCCGCAGGGGTTGGCACACGAAATCAAAGGCGACTAATTAGAATGGAGAAGGCAATAATTTAATTTCTTAGAATGCTGTATGTTATGATGTTTGTCCGATTATCTACATTATTCTTAATTAAATTATAGATACCAACTAAACTTGGTACAGCCATGCTCCAGCACAAATGGGTCGGTTCAATTTGGGTAGGACAACGCACTCACAGAATACCACCGTGAAATAGCAGAATAACGCTGCTGTGTTTCGCGTGGTGAGTGTAGAGAACCAGAGACCATTTTTATTGGTAATGAGGCATTCCATGTTAGGCCTCCGAGGTAAGAACGCATCTGAATTTTGATTCTTTATCGAGACACATAGCATTCACTTACCGTCAGTTGGAATGTGGGCTCGGTAATCACCTTACTATATAAAAATAATTGTTTTATTTTCGTGTGATTGTCAGTTGATACAATTCGTTGTTGACAATTTTATTACTGTTGTCGGAATGTAGAAAAAGATACTCTTTAGACAGTGGTGGATATTTCAATATTATATTTATTTATAATTTTAGTATTGTTCAATTTAAAGAAATTATTATTAATATCTTAAGGAAGTTTCGATTACTTGTTGGTTTTATTGCTTTCCAAAGTTTCTTTAACTCGTCCTTCAGGAGATGGGCAGAGGCATCTTACAAAAATTACTGCAGTTGCAATCCCGCCGCAACTATGGCTAAATATATTATGAGAAACCCTTTGGGTAGGCCTATGTTCAGCTGTAGACTTTTATAGGCTATAATGGATAGAAAATGGAACTAGCATAGCAAAACGCATAATTATTACGATTATTACGAACATTTCTGCGGGCTGTTTTTTCTTTAGGCGGGCATTTTCTAATATTAATTATTCGACTTTTTGAATAATTTCCGAAGTGGTCACCTCGATCGGCCTTCCTGACCGTAGGTCGTCTTCAAGTGACTCTCTGCCTTGTTTAAAAAGGGTATGCCACTTGTAAATCGTAGTTTTACTTGGACAAAAGTCTCCGTAAACGGATGACATCTTTTCCAGCATAGTCTGAACTGATTTTACGCGCTTGGTAAGGAACTTTATAACGGCACGGAACTTGATTTTCTCCATATTTCACAATTTCTTCCCGATTGACTTGTTTGGTTGACGATAACTCAAAGACTAATGATCTAATTCCAATAAAACCCGGTTATTTATACTAATAATGAGTTGCTCAATTAGCACGTAATCCAGCGACGTCCCCACTTATTACCTACCTACCCATGCCGCGAACTTAAAAACGCACACTTGTAGCATTGCCCTAAAAAATTATACCGTAGCGCACAGTAGAAGATACGAAGCCGTGATATACCGTCCGTAAAGCAAATTCATTAACTACTTTGGATAATACATATAGAGCGTGAGAAAATTGGTTTAACTTTTTGCAAATATATTTTGTATGAGTCTCCCACTTCAAGTTGTTGTCAGTATAAAGACCTAAGAATTTTGTTACTTTGGTTTCACTAACGGGCTCACTATCGTAATTAATGTTAAGTAAGTCAAGGGGCCATTTTCGTTGATAAACATTCATTAAGTCTTTTTTAAGTTTATTTTTTTTATAAAATAATTTGACGTAAGCCACCTAATTATATTCTTCATGTTGTTATTAATTTCATTTTCATAATTATTTATGTCTGTACATGTAAACGCCATAGAGCTATCATCTGCAAATAGGAAAGTTTTCGTTGTTAGGTAAGTCGTTAATCTATACAAATAAATAAAATTGAAGTGTCTGTTTGTAATGTAAAAATTACAGTTTTTTTACTAAATGCATATGAAAGTAAATACGGTACCTATAATAACTAAAACACAATTTTAAAAATTTTTGTCTGTCTGTCTGTTTGTTCCAGGTAATCTCCGAAACGGCTGGACCGATTTTGACGGGACTTTCACTAGCAGATAGCTGATCTCACAAGGAGTAACTTAAGCTACTGTAATTTTAGAAAAAGAATTAGGGTTCCGCATAAAAACATACAAACCCTAACACGCGAGCGAAGTCGCGGGGAACAGTTAGTATATACTAAAAATAATAAAGGACCAAGTACGCTTCCTTGAGGAACACCAAACTTTGGGGATCGAGGATAAGACCAATAAATATATTCATTTTTAGTCTTTGGGAAATCCGTGATACTTGAGTAATTTGAATCCTGTTTGTCAAATAGGATTTCATAAGATCAAATGTCTTACCTCTTATACCGTATTTATTTAATTTTATAATTAACAAGTCATGTCTGACAAAATCGAAAGCCTCCGAAATGTCCATATATAGGGTTGTCACTGGTACTTTTCTGTCAACGTTTGTAAATACTTAGTATAAAAATTCATTCATCATTTAATAGAATGCCATTAGGTGTAATAGAATTAAAAATATGAATTGTATTTATTAAGTGTGAAATTATTAGAATATGTCATACTATTTTTGTCATCTATTGCATATACTTGGTCAATGAAATGGTCATTTAATGCTTGCGCAATATCTTTTGGATTCGTTATAAATTTGTTATTTTAATTCGTGGTATAAAATTTCTAGTAAAACCTTTATAATAATTTTTTATGTAACTATTAAAAAATTTCCAAGTTGGTTTTGTCTTATGAAGTGATAAATTGACAATGTGATTTTTTCGAGTTTTTTGTGTTAATTTAATATATTTTTTAATCTATTTGAATAAGTCCTAAGCATATTTTTATTGTTTTGATTAGTATCTCTTCTATATTGCCACAAAAGTTGACGCGTACGTTTAAAACAAAATTGTATGCCTTTTGTAATCCATTTTGTAATCGAATAACGGAAAACAAAGATTATAAAATAATTTAAATTCCTTATAAAACTTATTAAAAGCCTCACTATGATGAGCTACTAGTATAAACATTTGTAAATCTAATTTTATCTATGTAATGTTTGAATTTATTTAAGTTTTCTGTTGAATAATCTCGTCGTTTTCAGTACCAATATTTTAATGTGCCTGTTGTTTTCATTAAAATTTAAATACCTGAGCAATATGATCAGAAATTCCTAGGTCTAAAATATCAATTCTCTCGTTCCCACCATTGTGTATTATATTATCTATGCAAGTGGCGAGTGGCACTACAGATTCTTGTCGGTTTGTCAATTTCCAATTTTAAATTATAACTATTCATTAATTGTGTAAACTGTAAAGAGTATATATTTGTTTTTATTAAATCAATATTAAAGACGCCACAAATTATTACATTTCTATTTAGTTTGAAACAAATTTGTTTTAGCATTGTATCTACTTTACTAAAAAAAATATTTCATAGAATTGACTGTTAGTTCTTGGACTTCTGTAAATGCATATAATAATAGTTTGATGGGCAGTAAGCTCAACAGCACAGCATTCAAAGATATTAGTTACAGATAGGTTATTTATGTTATTAAGGGGAATGTATGTATAATTATTCCTCATTTTGCATTTTGTTCATTTACAGTTGTTATAATCACTCTGCAATTTGTTTATTTACAGTTCTTATAGCGATGACTTATCTTTATTAACAGAGCCAATTAGTAGTTATTTAAGAAGTGTTAAGAAATTACGTGTTTTTTTTAGACATTTCCCTTAGCTAAATAATTGTTCGATGGAATCAATAAAGGAAGGATAAGACAAGACGCTATCAAAAAGGATTATCAAAGTGTTAAAAATTATAACGTTAATTTCTGAATAAAAATTTATTTTACGATTATATGTACATATGTTCTACCAAATACAATGAAAATATCTGCTGTATAAAATATCAACGATGTTAATTAACATTCCCTTTCATTACCCAATCTAGTATGTTACAAAATTCAACGGGAATCGGTGCTCGTAAATCGATTAAATCGTAAGATCGAACGTAATGTATTGGTACGGGTGTAGGATTAATTAAATTACAATTTGACCTCTGCTTCCGAACTGCGGGAGGGAAGGCACTGAGATGAGTTTGTTAATTTTGTGTGGCCGAGAGTATTTGCTGTGTACACGGTTCTAGAACCACTGGAATAGATAAAAACTAAACTTTTAATAACGAGTAAAATCCGGCTTCAGGGAACTAAAAATTATAAAATAATTTTTACATATTAATATACTTATCTTCAAAAGTAAGTGCTAAGTCAGTCAGTGCTAGTGTGTAGAAGTATTAAAGTTCTGACTTCAGAAGCTATTATATAGATATTATTTTATTAATTTTATTACTTTGAAGTAAGCTCTTACTTTTTATTAAAAGTTAAAATTTTTGACCCTTTTGAGTGGACAAAGGAATATCACAAGGCGTTTAAATATCGAATGTCGTTTAAATATTTTCATAAAAAATTCCATCGCCTATTTTTGAACCCTTATGGGTTGAATTTTTTCTTTAAATTTATATGGCACAAGCCCTGTACTATAATTCTGTATAACAAATAAATATTATGAAAATCACTTCACAAGTGACAAAGATATTGTCGACGTACGTACGAGTACAAAAAATAACATTCAGTCGAATCAAGAACCTCCTCTTTTTTCGAACTAGGATAATAAAATTTTACTGCAATAATTTCACGTAAAGATGGCCAAATCGAATTGACCCCGGACCTTCACACGCTCATATTTTGCACTGTCATTTTATTTTTTAATGTGTATTAAAGACTTCGGTCTGTTCCATTTACTTTTTCTCCTCTTCTTTCATGATAGTTAATAGAACTATCATGTTTTCAATAGTTATAGTATTAGTCAGTTAGAAATATAAAGTATTTTCTAAGTTATCACAGGGACCGGTCTATAGGTTACTGCAGTGCCTTTCCAATGCGTATAAGTTCCAAGGGACCTGTCAATAGTGAGGTGTCGATGGATCATTCGACCGGTGACAGGAGATGAATGAAACGGTCGTTGGCCTCTGCACTATCTGTGACTTTTTAAAATAACAGATTAAACATCGTAAGTAGCAAAGTCATTATGATTTGAGCCGGTGTATTATAAAATTAGTTTTATTGGTGTAATATTATTTTTTTAAATATAAAACTGAAGTGACGAACGAACTAAAGTCTATTTTTTTTAGACGTTACGTTATTTATTTTCTTTTTTTTTAACGTTATTTATTTAATATATATGTTGCAAAAATGTAGAAATAGTATACACAAATCAACTTAGACACGTGTTAGAGCTATATTAATAGTACAGTTGTAGCACGAATGGGTCGGCTCGACCGGGGAAGGACCACGTTCTCACAGAATACCAGCGTAAAATAGCAGCTTAATGCTGCTGTGTTTCGTGTGGTGAGTGTAAAGAACTGGAGTCCCTTTTTACTGGAGAAGAAGCATTCCACCTTAATTCTCATGGCTGATAACGCATCTGCATTTTGATTCGCAAACGAGGATAGATGCAGACGTCTATGGGCCACAGCAACCACTTACTATCAGGTGGACTGTGTGCTCGCCAATCACCCTTATCCTATAAAAAAACACACTAACTACACAATTAATTAAAGGTATAAACTGCATGCTTCAAGTTATTAAAAATATAAACTACAACAAGATTTAAAGAGAAATTGGTGACAATGAAAAAACAAATTATGACTCAATATAACTGTGCTCAATAATTTAGAAGCCAAAGCTATATAAATTCTAGGCTAAATTCAAACTAGCAGCCTCTCCTCGAAAACACTACCAATGTCAGGATCAGTGATGTGGTTCCTATTTCAAGATTTAGTGACAAATCGATAACGTTTTGTATCCAATTCGCCACGTATCGCTCCAACGAAACCGGAGTTACTCAATGCCTTAGGGAGGTTCTGGCCTAAAGATTACATATTATTATGTGTATTTTTACCTTTATGGATGGATTAATGGAATATGACAAGTTCAACAACTAGGGTACATCGACTAAGTAGTTATCTACATTAAATATTTCATTCACTATTTTACCTAACCTTAGCTAAATTAAATTTTTCATGTACCTAATTAATAGAATCAGGCGTTATTTTGCAGAAATCTATTAAATTAAAATTGTTGGAAATTAACAAGCTAAGACCGGCTTAATAAAATAAAATGTTGTGTCTTACCTTGTTTTAGGAGCACCTCCCGCCCTCCTTCAATTGCGTGCACTATCACCGTCACCACTAATCCCAGCACCACTACTGCCAACGCTACTACACCAGGAAAACTAAACTAAGTCAGCGGTGGTGTGTTTTTTATTGAATTTTTTGCATCTTTAATAAATTTTAAGGGTCTATGGGCCAAATACTCGAGTGTTAATTACTCAAGGTGTCACTTTGACTTAAAGTGATAGAGACAACACGAGACTTAACGTCATTTTAAAATTATGTAACGTTTGAGTATTTGGGCATATAACTATCTCTTATTTATTTATTAACAAGTGGTAAAATTAAATATTTTGTATAACCGGCTTCAATATAAATACAATTAGAACATCATCAATGTAATCAAAATTAATGAAATACGGCATTTAATTGACTTCGACTACATAAGGATAACTCAAAAACAACCAGATCTTAATCAAATTTATATGATACTATATTAGAAGCACCAGCTATCAAAAATAAGACTGAAAATAAAACAAAATCTGAAAAAATATACTGTCGAAATGAGAATGAAATGAACCTACCTCCACCTTTTTTGAAGTCAGTTAAAAAGAGTCATAAAATAGGGAATTAGCCGGAGCAACACCAACAGTTTCGTACCTATGATGTAGTTCCCCGTCTTCGGTGAAGGTTTACATCTGGTATATACGCGGTATTTATACTGCCATACGTCGTATGTCGTAATATATTTATGGTATTTCCCCTAGCCGCATCTTACAAAACCCATGGTAGGTACGGGGTGATGGTGTTTACGCCGCCACCACATCAAATAAAATAATAAGAATATTTTTCATAAGCCCATAAAACACCACTGTTTGTCCTGGACTTCTCTCGTGGTAGGAAGGATTAAGGAAGATTTATCTATCGTTACATCTGATAGATGAATTGACAATCACAGTAAAAGGCGTCTCGCACCTTCGGCGCTGCTCCCTGTCACCGGTTAGGTTATTTTACGCCTTGTGTCTTTGTTATGCTTGTAACAGTAATGGGTCGATTCGACCGGGGAAGGACAACGCTATCACAGAATACATAATATAGCAGCTTAATGCTGGTGTGTTTTGTATAATGAGTGTAGAGAAACGGAGTCCCTTTTACTGAAAGCGAGGCATTTCATTTTAGTCCTCAGAAGTGGCTACGCTGTGCTATTTAGATTCTTATTCGAGGATAGACGTAAATGTCTATGGGCCACACCGTCCACTTACTATCAGGTGTGCTCGTTTGTCGCCCATGTTCAATAAAAGAAAGCCACGAGTTCTTTTCGGAACACTTGGAACGAAATGGACAGATGCATTGCTTCACACTGATAGCACGCGGCTAACTACTATCTAATTGATTTAATATTTTAATTCTTGACTGATACTAAAATCTTTTATATAAAATAATAATGATAAAGCTACCGTTACCGTTTGTTAGACTTGACTATATATGGTAGCTAAATGAAATACTTTAATAAATAATAAATCAGGTAATCTTAAATGATAATTAGTTAAGTCTACGTAATAAGCGACAAACTTTCTTACTAAAAAAGTGCAAAAAAGTGTTTTCTAAAATAGCGTTTGTTTTTTAAATATTTTTAAAGTACCTCGAGGTACTTAAAAAAATTAAAAACTTAAAAGAATATAGCTGTGTTCTGAATATTCTAAACTTCTGAAGTTTCTAAGAAGTATCTTTTAAACAAAATAACAATGAACAAACAACAAATAAGCCCACAAATAAAATAAGGGACGCTGAAGAGATTATCGTAATGACATTCCTTTGTTAGTGACAAGTAGACAAACAATTTTTTGTGTCTCATCTTAAGAGTCAGAAATAAAATTTTGTTAGGCATGGAAAGGGAAAGCGAATACGGCATGGTATGGCCGCTACTGGGCGGTCGGCCGCAAAAAGTTAGTTATGACATTTCTTGGAGTTTTTGCTACTTTTTTTTTCTATAATTAATAATCTTTATATATAAAATACCGGTGCGCGTGTGTTTGTAACTCTCCTCTTCCGAAACGGCTTGACAGATTTTGATGAAATCTTTAAGAAATACTTATAGGGTCAACCGGATAATTCTTAGCTATATTTGTTTTTTTTTATAGGAGAGGGGGCAACCGAGCATGCGGCTCACCTAATGGTGAGTGACTACCGCCGCCCATGAACAACTACAACACCAAGAGAATTGCAGATGCATTGCCGGCCTTTTAAAAAGGAGTAGGCTCTTTTCTTGAAGATCCCTAAGTCGTATGGGTCCGATAAAATCGCGGGTGGTAATCGATTCCACAAAGAAGTTACGCGAGGAAGAAAACATCTTCTAAATCGCACAGTGATGGACCGCCAATCATCCAGATGATATGGATGGTATCGCGAGTTTTGTCGTGATGTGCGATGGTGAAATTGAGCGGCTGGAATTAGTTCGAACAATTCCTCAGAGCACTCCCCGTGGTACATGCGATAAAATACGCAAAGAGATGCAACATATCTACGCAGTACCAGTGAGTCAAGCCGATCGGAATGTACTCGGTCGTCGACGATTCGAACCGCTCTCCGCTGGATGCGGTCAAGTGGAAGGAGCTGGCACTGGGGAGCCCCTACTCGGCGACGTTTTCCTGAGAAACACTGGCACGGCCGGTGTATAGAGCATCAGCGGTACTGTCATCTGCATAGCAATGTATTTTACCGGTTTGCAACATATCATTGATATGCAGAAGAAACAGCGTTGGCGATAGCACGCAGTCTTGTGGAACACCAGCGTTAACAGGCTTGTAATTGGAGCACGCACCGTCTACTACGACCTTGTTGCTCCGATCATCCAGAAAACTGGTGATCCATTTGCAAAATTTCTTGAGAGCCTTGAAACTTCGAAAGAAGAGCTTTGTGCCAGACCCGTTCGAAGGCCTTTCCTATATCCAAACTAACGGCCAATGCCTCCCCCTTGCACTCGATCGCCTGCGCCCATGTATGTGTTAGGTTAACAAAGAAGATCACCATCTGAGCGACCCTGACGGAACCCGTACTGGCAGTCACTAATCAGCTGGTGCTCCTCAAGTTACCGCATGAACTGGCAGTTAATAATGGACTCCATTATTTTCGAAAACAAGGAGGTGATGGCGATAGGCCTGTAATTGGACGGATCAGGGCGGTTAACTTTTTTAGGGATCGGGTGGACGAAAGCTGTCTTCCATGAACTCGGGACAACGCCTAGGAGGTAGGATTAACGAAAAAGACGCGTTAGAACCGGTACCAACTCTGGAGCGCACGTCCTCAGCACAATTAGCGGGATTCCGTCAGGCCCACTTGACTTGTGGATGTCCAGGGAGAGGAGTGCTTTGCGTACTGAGCACTGTGTGAATTGCACATCAAGCATACTGCACGCACACTGCGGGATGGTCGGCGATGTGTTCCCCCCGTCATCAAGAGACGAGTTGGATGCAAAAAGGAAGCCTAAAATGTCGGCTTTCTCTTTTGCGGCGTGGGCCAGTTAGTCATTTTCCCTGTGCAGAGATGGTAGTAATTGCTTACAGAAATTCCCTTGGACAAGCTTGGCGAGAGACCAGAATGCACGGGTTCCCGAAGGAAGGCGAACTAGTTTCACGCCAATTTTGCCTATGTGCTCTGACTTTGCCTTGGCAATAACACTTTTGAAGGACCTGGAGGCGAAGTTATACTTCTTTTTAAGCATGCTGGTGTTTACATCCCGAGTCGCCGAAGCCTCAGCCCAGGCCTGATAACACTCTCCTGCTTACTGCGTAATGCAGTCTTACAGGAGCGACCAAACCTAGGCTGAGATCTGCCACCAATAGGTACCACAGATGATGGAATAAATAGTTCCATTCAATTCAAAGACCGCATTTCGTCCCAATCCGCCGACCTGTAATGCCAAACACGGCGGCAACCTGTAGAACGCAACCGCGAGGAGAGCTTGAGTGGAACCACACTCCGGATCAGACAATGGTCCGAAAAGCCGAGAAGGGCATCGGCGGATACCTGATATCCCTCCGGATGAGAGGTCAGCAGAAGGTCCAACAAAGAAGTGTGATGTGTCCAACAAAGAAGTGTGTGATCCTTCACATCTGGAATCCGCGTAGGCGAAGTAACCAGTTGTGTCAAACCATATGCCAAGGCAAAGTCATAAACACATCTCCCCGCATGATCTAACCGAACGTAAACCGAGCCATTCAGCGTGGTGGGCGTTAAAATCGCCAAGTATCACGATCTCTACGGATGGGATCTGTTGTAGCAAGAAATCTGTAGTCATTTAGACGTGGTCGATGAGTCAGTCGGTCTGTGTCGGCATTACCGCTATGGGACCTATACAGGCACCCGCGGAGACTCGGGCTGGTCATCGCTGTCTACGCGCAGCCAAAGGATGGACAGGTCTGTACCTTCAAGACTGCCGAGGCGTCGAGAACAGATATCCTTTCTGACATATACGCAAATTTCAGCTCGGGGCACAAACAAGTGTTCTAATTTGTACTCCGGGTAGGACAGGTACGAAGTATCAGCTGGAGAGGACACCTGCATCTCGGTCAAAAAGAGCAAGGCCGGCTACGCTGTATCTAGATTGTAGTGGACGGCGTTAGGCTTCGAGTGAAGTCCCCTGATCTTACAGAAGTCCACGGATAGCGTGGCAGAGGTCGCCATGGTTTTATCGCTCTGTTTGCCCCGTGCAGTTTTAGTATAGAGCGGGAATTTGCCCCTCCCCCCCCTCAGAATACGCGGGGCAGCCTGAGCACCCACGCTCAGAAAGTAGAGGGTAGCTTGACCGTGGATGCTCAGTGAAGGATTCTCCATTACCAGGGGTGCTGGTACCCTCCTGGGGTATTCCTTTCTTTTTAAATTCCGCTACCATGTTAAGGGATGGAGGGGGGGTTGGGCCTCCAACCATTTGCACCAACCAAGCGAAATGTTGAAGCATAGCTTCTACTTTACGTTGGTATTCTGTGAGGTCGTGGTACTGCCTCGGTTCATCCGGCCCATCCATGTTACAGCAGAAGCTGTAGCGTGGCTCTGCCACTGTTGAAAAAAGTTTTTAAATCAGCTGTACGAAGCCGGGTCGATAGCGATGTTATAAAATTACGAATTCAGTACGAAACTTTTCGTCTTTATAATTATATATATAAAATAAGTTTTTTTTTTATAGGATAGGGTGACAAACGAGCACACAGTCCACCTGATGATAACTTGAACCTACCTCGTCAGATTTAAGAAGTACTTTACGTCCTTTTCAAAGTGTGTTTATAAAAGTGCTTAATTTACCGACCGACATAATTAAAATTTCCATTAATCGTTCAGTACCCGGGATACATACAATACTTAATCATAGGAAAAAGTACATCATTTGAAGGTATATTCATTTCAAATTCGCCGAGGCGATTCACAAATCTATTAATTAAGTAAATAGAAATGCGTATCTATTTGTATTGAAATAGAGCCTATTTAGATATAATAGTCTCCACTCAACGAGTCATCGTTGGAGCAGATGTAGGAGAAAGAGAGTTACATTTTGAATAGGAATTTGATCTCTTTTTAATAATAAAATGCAGTAATTTGCTCAATCGACCTTTACTTGATCTCTAAATTTTACAACGACGACAGGTACAACATTTTTTAAACATACCTACACAGCTTACGGACTAATATTGGCATGAGAACTGCTAATATAATTTGACAGGCGCTTCAACATGCCCCCCGGCGTTGAAAGTCTACCTTTCAACCAGATTCTTCAGGTTCAGGAAGCGGACAAATTTTGCTAAATGATCGGCGAACTATACCAGTCGATGTTTTGATATCCGCCACCCTTGATACGCCGTCCGAGCCTGGATGGACTGCGACGATGCGACCCATCTTCCACTTTAATGGCGGTGAATTCTCCTCTTTTAGGAGTACCAGTGAATTTAACTTCAAAGAGCCTTTACAGGAACGCCATTTCATCCGCAGTTGAAGCTCTGATATATATTCCTTGCTCCATCTAGACCAAAAATGTTGACGTAATTGTTCTATTCGTTGAAATCGGGTTAAAGAGCTTACGGAATGATCTTTATAGTCTGGTGTCGGCAAGGAAGTCAAGGGGCGTCCAATCAAAAAATGACCGGGCGTTAGTGGTAGCAAGTCTTCAGGATTCGTTGACAAAGGTGTGAGTGGTCTGGAGTTAAGTATAGCCTCAATTTGTATTAATGTGGTATTTAGTTCCTCGTAAGTCACATTACAATTGCCCAGCACTCTAACTAAATGATATTTAATGCATTTGACACCAGCCTCCGCAAGCCCAGCAAAATGGGGAGAATAAGGCGGTATGAAATGGAAATTAATTCCTTCATTTGCCATTACCTCAGATAAAGAATTACAATACGTCCTAATAAATTTTGAAATGTCATTGTATGCGCCTACAAAGGAGGTACCATTATCCGAATAAATATTAAGAGGTTTCCCTCTTCTAGACATAAATCTGCGCAAAGCTAATATGAAGGTATTGCTAGTTAAATCACCCACTAATTCAAGATGAATTGACTTAGTCGCGAAGCAAATAAAAATAGCTATATACACCTTTACAATTTTACAACCACGGCCATGGCGAGAAACAGATTGAATTGGTCCCGCATAGTCTAGTCCAATATTTTGAAATGGAAAACCAGAAAGGATGCGTTGGTGTGGTAGGTTGCCCATTATTGGAGAGATGGTTTTTCCTTTCATTCTATTACATCTTACACATTGTCGATAACAAGATCTGGCCAAATTACGACCTCTAATCGGCCAGTACATCTCTCTTATAGTGGCCAACATTAGCTGTGGTCCCGCGTGCATTAACCTTATGTGCTCATAATTGAAGAGCAATTTGGTAAAATAATGAGTGGACTGTATAAGTATGGGATGTTTTTTCTCATAACAGTAATCGGAATTTTCAAGACGCCCTCCAACACGCATTATTTTATTATCATCGAGAAATACATTAAATGCAACGGACTTTTAGTGGGTAAACTTTTATTTTTAATTAACATGGTGTATTCCTCAAATGATTCACTCTGAGATATTCTTATAATAACATTGAGTGCGGTTTGCAACTCTTGATTGCTTAGAGGACCGTGAACGGATTGCTTTCTACAATTATTAATAAAACGCAGCACATAAGCAACGGTCCGATTTAATCTAGTATATTTAGAAAAGCGTTTAAATTCAATTAATTTATTCCCACCTAAATCTTCATTGTTGCTAGAATGAAGTATTCCGTGGAGGATAACATTTGACGATTTAATCTCAGGCAACTCGTGATTAATACTTAAGAAATTTGCAGGCCAGTGAGAGACCTCTTTCTTTAAAAATTCAGGTCCTGACCACCACTTACTCATGGATGAAATATCCTTACAACTCACACCGCGAGAAATATGATCGGCCGGATTACACTCTGTTGGGACATGCCTCCACTCGCAATTTCCAGTCTTCTCTAATATTTCAGCAACCCTATTTCTGACAAAGGGTTGTAGCTTGCTAGGTAACACCTTTAACCATCCTAACACGATGGACGAATCTGTCCAAAAGAAAGTGCGCTTAGCCTGTTGTCTCAGCGATGCTACAACCTTTTGGTAAAGGCGAGCTCCAACAAGTGCACCACAAAGTTCCAGTCTTGGGATTGTTATAGGTTTAAGCGGCGCGACACGACTTTTCGCCATCAATAATTGAATTAAAACCTCACCCTGATCATTAACACTACGCACATATAAACAGGCGCCATATGCTCGCTCAGAAGCGTCCGAGAAAATATGAAATTCAAACAAACTAGGCGAGTCACAAATAACACGACGTGGAATACGTAGAGTATTTAATTTAGGTAAATCGACTATTATCTCAGCCCACATCTTGCTGATTTCTGGCGTCAACTGCTCATCCCATGACAGCTTGAGCAGCTACAACTGTTGAAGAAGCATTTTCATCTTAATTACACAGGGAGATAGAAGTCCTAGTGGATCAAAAATCTGAGAAATCACAGATAACATATCACGCTTTGTTCTACCTGAGAATAGCCCTCCTATAGGGAAACAAAGTTGGTCAGTATGTGATTGCCAACCAAGGCCTAAAGTTTTAGTCGGTTCAAAGCCACCAATATTCAAATCAAGCGGAGAAATATCATTTTCACTAACCAGTTGAGATTCATTGGACTTCCACTTTCGCAAAACCATATGAGCTGATGCAAGTGTGGAAGTCACTTTACGGCGCAAATCTGTAACCTCGTTAATATCATCCCCTCCCGTTAGCAAGTCATCAACGTAAAAATCGTGAATGATCACTTGAGCAACCTTGTCATCGGTACACTCTAAGCCTAATTGTTGGAGGCACCTAGTTGCCAAAAAGGGAGCACTAGAGGTGCCGTAAGTCACGGTGTTAAGTTGATAAGCTTGAAGCTGTTCTGAAGGGTTATCACGCCAGACAAATTGTTGCAAATAGCGGTCATCGGGATGAATGACTATTTGCCGGTACATTTTCTCAACATCAGCTGTGAGAACGTATTTGTGTAGCCGAAAGCGTAAAGGAATGGACAAAAGGTCGTCCTGTACCACGGGACCTACCATCTGTATATTATTCAAGGAAACACCCGAAGAAGTCGGACTGCTAGCATTGAAAACGACTCTTAATTTAGTAGTAGTACTACTTTCCCGCAGCACACCGTGATGTGGTATAAAATGCATCTTACGTGGTAAATTATCATTCTCACATTTCTCCATATGACCCAGACTTTCATACTCTGACATAAATTCTTTATACATTTCATAGACCTGAGATTGACCTGCTAACCTGCGCTCTAGCGATAGTAAACACTTTTTAGCT
Organism: Parnassius mnemosyne; assembly: GCA_963668995.1. Classification (NCBI taxonomy): domain Eukaryota; kingdom Metazoa; phylum Arthropoda; class Insecta; order Lepidoptera; family Papilionidae; genus Parnassius; species Parnassius mnemosyne. Next base: position 17,248,317 of record CAVLGL010000083.1, read on the forward strand.
CGTGGCCAAGAATCACCTAATACGTCAGGATTATGTTTTAAGGGTATCCTCACGCAAAATCGACCATTTGCCAGTCGCGTGGTGTTTTTTAAAAAGTGTTCTTCGCATAATTTTTCTTCGTTTGAATAAAGAGACGCAGGGCTTACCTCTTCGAGGTGCCAGAAGCGTACTAATTGTTTTTGTATATCTTCATCTAAATCTTTACTAGCCTCATCTTGAAATATTCTTGTAAAATTACATTTAATAAAGTTAACCCCTTTCTTTACATATCTATAATCTATCGGACCTGATACTAACCATCCTAAGCTAGTTTCACAAAGAATCGGCTGACCGTCCCCTAATTTTAATCTCTGCGTTCCTATTAAGTCCCAAAAGACATCAGCACCTATAAGCATGTCAACGGGAGCAGGTGAGTGAAAATTAGGATCTGCCAGAGAAATATTAGATGGAATTTTTAAGTTTGACAAATTAACATATCTAGTAGGTACATTTTGGGTTATTGATGGTAGGACAAAACAATGAAGATTACTAGAGAAGTTATCATTCAATGATTTTATCGATACCTTACAAATCTTCTTGATGTGTGCCGAAGCATTATTAATACCGACTACCGACTGATTTACATTTTGAGCGGGCAAACCTAGCCTTTGATATAACTCTTCAGTTATTAAACAAGCGTTACTGCCACTATCAAGAATAGCACGAGCAATATATGGACAACCATTCTTACCTATAACTTTAATTAATGCCGTCGATAACAATACGTCGCCTTGTTCACTACACGATGCAGTGCCTACCTTTGCGGATAATGACAGATGTGCGTTAGAATTGGATGACAACTGTGAGCCTGTCGAACTGTTTGTTTGTTCGAAATGACCTTGCATAACGGGCTTATTATTACCACTACTCGTGTTAGATGTATTAATATCTGTAATTGGTTTTGACTGGTAATCTGCGACGTGCACGAGAGTGTTATGCTTTCGGTGGCATATTTTGCATCCTGGCTTTTTGCAGTGATTTGCATAATGTCCTGAATTAAGACAATTGAAACATACTTTATACTCTGGCAGTAACTGTAGACGCACATCGTTACTTAATCCAAGAAACTGAGGACAACTGCTTAACTTATGGTCACCCTTACATTTAGGACACAGTTTGGCGGAAAAGGCCGAACCGTTTTTATTACCGGTATCCCGCACTGAAACCATTGCCTTAACTTTTGGAGCATATTTTATAGAAGAATTTAAACGGTTAGTAGCACCAGAATTAGACATTTCTAGTGTTTCGATTAAATCGGCTCGATTTTTTAAAAACATCAAAAATATATCGAACGTAATAGGTGTATCTTTCTCCAAACGACCTTTAGACTCTTCCCATTCACGATATGTCTTAGCATCTAATTTTTGAGTAATAATATGAATGAGAAGTGTGTCCCATTGTTTAGTTGGCTCACCGAGAGATTCTAGTGCACGTAAATTTTTATTTATTTGGTCAATAAGACGTTTTAAGTTGACAGACAATTCTTTATTAATTGGTGCTATATTAAATAAGGCTGTCACGTGATTTTGAATTAGTAGTCTTTTATTATCATATCTATCACATAATATAGTCCATGCGACGGTGTAATTAGCTGCCGAGAATTCGATTGACTGTATTACCACAGCAGCGGGCCCTTCCAACGACGCTCTCAGATAGTGAAACTTATTTATGTCATCTATCTCGTCATTTGAATGTATGAGGCTCATGAACGTGTCATGAAACTCTAACCAATTATCATAAGAACCATTAAATTTAGGTAGTTGAATAGTGGGCAGTTTAACAAATTTATGATTGCCGGAATGAGAGCCACCGTCACTGCTTACGTCATCTGACTTAATGCAATCTGCTAAGATCCTTTTTGCAAGAGAAAGCGATTTAAAATACAGGGATTCAAAATCAGTTCGTTCTGATATCTGGGCGTCTATATTATCAGTATTACACTCGATGGATAATTGTACCTCATCATATCGTTCATACATTGACTCAATCCTACTAATACGTAATTGCAACTCATTTACCTCAGTAGCAGCCAATGAAGATACCTTCAGTGAATTTAAATAATTTGAAAAAGCTGTTATTTGTCCCTTGTAACTAGCTCGTTTCCTAATTTGCTCCTTATCTTCTGGCATGTTGGCTGGTATTGGGAGACTAGTGCAAATGCCTGAAATTTATACAAACAAGAAGTTTATATTTTATAAAATATAATTCATAAGTAGTTTTATACAATTTTGCTTACAGTTGTAAAGAAATGAAAACTAATTCCCTTACTTATTTTTCAAACTCTTAAATAATTAAACAAAATGGTACATGTACTACCTTGATATTTAACTTTATAATTAACAACAATTAAGGGTAACAAATACAATTCAGACCATCAAACAGCTTCACAGGTATGCCTTAGTATGTAATAAATAATATTATGCAATTTTTTCAATTATACACTCTCTTGACTTATTTTTTAAAAAACAGTTTAAACCAATAAAGAAAAAAAAAATTATAATATCGTCAATATAATTTAACTAAGCTTTATAATTTGATTTAATCATGATTTGACGGTTATTAGAAACTATATAAAACAATATTAAATGAATTTTAGCCGATTAAATACTTTAAGTTATACGTAATTATTTTATAGGTAATTTGGTACTAACCTGATAAATTAGCAGTCGATTTACACAAAATACTACCTGATAATGAGTGCTGGGTTAAATAAATTAAATAATAGTCCAATATCTAAGGGGCTAAAACTCCAGATTTCTTGGTTAAATATCTTCACTCCCTCGGTGGTATTTCCACAACGAATATTTAAGACTTCCCAAGCGTATTCCACTAAATAATATCTTGTCCAATTACGTTTTTTCAAATCCGGCTTCGATTTAGGACCATGAATAGGAATTTGATCTCTTTTTAATAATAAAATGCAGTAATTTGCTCAATCGACCTTTACTTGATCTCTAAATTTTCCAACGACGACAGGTACAACATTTTTTAAACATACCTACACAGCTTACGGACTAATATTGGCATGAGAACTGCTAATATAATTTGACAGGCGCTTCAACACATTTGAATAATCCGAAAATTTGAAAAGAGTCGATAACAAAACAAGGAAGTACTCGTAGGTATGAAGTGAATTTGGTCGTCGGGTGGCTAGCGGAATACATTTTTTCCGGGAGTGTTCCTCTTCAATCGTCGACTGCGCGATACAATCATAATGTCGTTCACGAATAAACTAGTTTATCAGTAGACTATAAACAAGTCTAACAGTTGACGCCCGATAAAATATGGTCTAAAAAACTGTTCGTTCATACGCCACGTTCATATATACATAACGCCCACGTCTAGCTTGTTTGATGAATAACAAAAATATGATAATATAACATGATGATAACAAGGTATAAACACACAAGTATATACACAAGGTCCTTTAAAAGAGTCATTTTCAAGGCAAAGTCAGAGCACATCGCTAGTTCACCTTCCTTCGGGAACTCGTGCATTCTGGTACCTCACCAAGGCTATCCAAATGAACTTCTGTGAGTCATGTCTTCTATCTCTGCACAGGGAGGACGATTCACTGGCCTATGCCGCAAAGGATAAAGCCCAATTGTTAGGCTCTCTTTTTGCGTCCAACTCGACTCTCGATGACGGAGTAAACACCGCCGACCACCGCGCGGTGTCACCCGGTGCTCTATGTCGGAATTGCGGTTCACATTGCGCTCAGTGCGCAAAGCACTCCTCTGTCACATGGTAAACACTGTAATTTTTAATATAATATAAGTAATTAATATTATCCTTGTTTGTGTTTTAAATAAAAGTAATGTTCTTAAGAAGAAATGTCGTCGTAATAATATATTTAAACATTATCTCAATGAAACGCTGAAAGGAAGGGCTAGTAATCAGATGTCGCTAGTTAGAACTGAGGTGGTGTTATTTGATACACAATGTCATTTTATTTGAGAATTTGCGTTTTAAATAAAACTTTATCGGTTTGTAGAGTATGTAAAAGGCCATGACTCAGTGGTGTGCTCTTTAATTATTTGCGATGTTTTAATTCTCTTATGAAATCCTCTGCTTTAAAAAATATGCGTTACTTGGTTTATTTATTTCTAATCTAATGAATATAACATATAACTAATAAAACTAATTTTACGGATTTTATCGCGTATATTAACTTATTTTACATTCCCGACGTTTCAAGTACTTTACAGCACCCATGGTCACGGGGGGGACTGAGGTGTATGACGTCCCAATGTCATAGTTAACCACGGCTACCTCCGTGTAAATGTAAAATAAGTTAATATACGCGATAAAATCCGTAAAATTAGTTTTATTTAAATGTGTAGTGTTCGCGTAAATATAAGAAATCATTATATAACTAATATTTTAGAAATAAACATTAAACCTTAAAATTTCATAAAAACATTTCAATTTAAGAAAATTTACATAATAAAATTTACAAAAATTTCCTAATTGGCTTAAATTTTTATTTTATACAATTGACACTCTACGCGCTTAAGCGCTTAAAATATATTTACAGTTAACAATTGAAGTTGGTAAACGCTTCACGGCTGAAATGCGTCGCAAAGCGCCGATTGAACAAATAGGTTGCTACGCTTGAACGGTGTGTCGCGTCCTGCGCCTACGCATGTTCGGAGGTGACAACGTCTTTATTCGCAGTGGCCCCCAAACTTTAAATAATTGAGTGATAACAATCTTACTTATCAAAGCATTCTCCGTCCCAAACTTTAAAATTACACATTTCATGTTTTAGAAGGGGATGATGAGAGTTTATGTATACTCGATTAAGAAACAAAATACAGGTGTGTTGTCGCCCTTGAAGATTTTGATGGAACTCTTTGTTACCCGTTAAAAGTGAAACTGTGCCTCGTTACTCATCATGCGAAACATACCTATGGATTATAGGTATTCTGAGAACCGAAAAGACCCGATCGAGCGACCAATTTGTGATTAAACGCGATTTGTGTACGTATAAAACAAACAACCACTTAAAAATAAATTATAAGTAACATATGTGTAGTAAGTATTGAAAAAAAAGCCATTGAAAATATTTTTTTTTCAAATACGGTAGACGATGTTTCATTACCTGTTTTTATGTGTTTTAAGCATCAAGCCAATATTATTAATTATTTTAATAAATAAATTTAAAGAACAATTTGATTCCTTAAATGTTTTCTTGCAGAGTAAAACGACCATGATCATATGAATGAATGGACATACAAGTCATCTCTTGCAGCGATACATAAAAATAAATTATTCTGATTCATTAATTTCAAAAGTTCCGAAACGAATTCGGCTCGAGTGAATCGATTATGCGATAACGATTATTATTCGATTACAGAAATGTCCGCGTCCTGCTTCGACACCTCGACGCCGACCGCTCGATCCATCATGCTTTTGATCCGAATTTTTAGTAAGTTGTTTTCAAACTTTGTAAATTGTAAGTTTTTGTATCATCATAATCTAAGTCAACATTGGCCTATTGGAATATTCTAATGGCTTAAAAGATAAAGTATCAACCACGTTAGATATGCTAGCCGTGCAAATCATAAGTGTGCGAACAGAAGCTGCTGCCAATTCACTAATTTATCCAATGTCAACTTTTACAATGAACTAGATTAGGTGATTGATTGATGAGAGTGAAACTGAAACGGGAGATGAGCAACAGCGTCTTCTTGATAAAAACTGAAAATAATAAAATATTGCGGATGCTATCTCGTCTGACAATCGTGGCAGTTATGGCAAATAATATGAGGAAATCTATGGCAAGGCCTATGTTTAGCAGTGGACTTTGATAGATTAATTTCCTCTTGTGTCTTATAGATGCCATAAACGATACAGATTACCGTCAAATTTGCAGTGCGCTTGGAGCGGCGTCAAGTTTGCAGTGCATCCGTATAGACCACTCACGTTCAAGTTCGCCGTCAAGTTTGCATCATGCCGCACCAATTGGACCGTGGCATCTTTCGCTTATTGCTCAGTACGTCATGCATACTTGACCGCTCATACACACGGTCGAGTTTACATGACGCTGCAAGTTTGATCAAGTCGGCAGAATCGAAATTCAATTTTTGTTTCAAGTAGACTTGTCATGCACACTGATAGCCATACATCGTCAAGTTTACCGGACTCGCGAAATTTGACGGTAAACTGGATTGTGTATGGCATCCATTATAAAAAGTAAGATAGCAGTTTTGCATTGTTTTATACTATTAAGAAGCAATTATCATTATTGCGTCTGTACATTATGAGTTATTTCAATTGTTTAACGCTTTTTTTTTAATTTTAGTGGGCTAGTTTTTAGATCTTGACTCTATATATCATCCATATAGATATATCATCTCAGTTTAAAACATCAGTTTCAAAACATGATTAAAATTAAAATTTGTATAACAAGAGATAATATTTTCTTTTTTTACAAAACAGCACGATTAAAAAATTAGTTATTCAAAATATGTTTTACATTACTTTAAATAGTTTAACGTATAAAGTGTTTGTTAGTACCTCATATGCCTATATTAAAAAAAAATAGTAAGGCTTTTTTAGTCAGCACGTTTGAGAAACGCTAAAGTTGCGGGCGGTCGCGCGATGTCGTCGTCGCGACTAATTATCGATAGATCGATACACGGCGATTATTCCGAATAATTAGGTTGACCTGACTCGACTTAACTCACACATGCTCCCATTTCACACCAACACATTTACGTGGTAGAGCTATACTGCAGCTATATTATGGGTGTAGTACGAATGGGTCGGATCGACCGGGAAAGGTTCACGTTCTCACACACTACCTGAGTAAAATATCAGCGACAGTTGCAACGCATCTGCATTTTGATTGTTAATCGAAGATATATGTATATATCTATGGGCCACAGCATCTACTTAGTATAAGGTGCAGTGTGTGCGTTCTTCACTCTTATCCTTTATTAAAAAAAAACTCCACTGCTTCCTATAAGTTAAAATGTATTTAGTGTAGTAGCAGTGTAAGAATATCCACTCCACCGTACCCTCCTGTGTGAGTCGCAATAGGTGACAAAGAGAAAGAAACCAGGAAAGAGGCAGCATTCCTAATAATAACAATAAATAAACTGCGGTTACCAACCCGCCCAAGCGTGGCAATTATGGCAAATATCCTTCCTAAGAATCAATCTATGGCGGAGGCCCATTTTTAATAGACTTTTGACAGTCTGTAGCGGTATCAGTAACGGTAATTCTTTATTTTTTATAGAATAAGGGTGAGAAACGAGTACATAGTTCACCTGATGGTAAGTGGTTGCTGTGGCCCATAGACATCTAAATCTGTCTTCGTTTGCGAATTAAGATGCAGATGCGTTGTCAGCCGTGAGGACTAAGATAGAATACCTCTTTTCCAGTAAAAAGGATCTCCGGTTCTCTACACTCACCTCTACCACGTAATAAAGAAAACCTATTTGAAAATGTATAATAATTGTCTATATAAAACAAAGTACATTTTTATCATCATTCAATCATTTATAAACTTATCCCATATTGAACTGGAACATATAGGCACTGTGCTTATGCAGGACTTAGATCAAAAAAAATATTACCAACTGTTACTTGTCTAGCGTGTCATAAAAGAGGACTAACGGGATATTGGGTTGTATTTTGTGAGGTCAGTGATGGGCTAACCACCTAGAACTGATCTTTCACAAATTTTTATATAAACACACATTTTTTGGCTAAACGTGGTCGAAGTAGTTTGCCGCACTTTGAACTCTACCTGCCCCCTTTTTAGTTATCTTAAATCTATCTGGGGGCACGGCAGTGCCCCCGCCAAGTCGAGCAAAAAAGCGGTACGGCCGTACTATCCTTTTCTCTAAGCAGTTCAGGCCATTTTCGAACCCTATAACTTCGTTGTGGATAAAACTAGAAGCCTAAATTTTCAGTAACCAAGTAGGAATTGTATATACTCGATATATTTCAAATTTTATTAAATTTGAACCAGTAGTTTAAGAATTATAACTAGTCAAAGTTTCTTAATTTTGTCACTCACTGACTGACCGATCATCAAAACTCTAAGGCACTTCTAGCAGACATAGAAGCTTCAAATTTAGAATACAACAATTTTTTAGTATATAAATCAAAATATTTTGCAATTTCGGTCCAGTCTTCGAGATACACTAATTGCATAAATAACTTTGTAGTCCCATATAAATATATAGTATTACAAAGTTACATTTGCAGTGAATGAATCAGTGTACCTATATATGTGTAATATAATGGAATAATAGGTGTAGATAGGTACCTAGATATAACTATCTACAAAAAGAAATGAGATTCCATCAAAAACATAACTTGTAAAAAAAACCAAGTCTCGCAACTCAGTTCTTCTACCGTAAAAAGTTGTGAGATCCATGTAATACCAAGTCGGTTAATTTATTCAGTCCCTACTTAAGGGTCCTTCTGTCTTAAGTTATTACGTAATTAGCTAACCTAACAACATCTTATAGCGACCACATCAATACTAAAAATCTTTTCTATTTTAAATAAATACTTAGATTGATTTGGCCATCGCATGAAAACGCAACGTATCTCACAATCCGACATGAAACCTTAATCAGGATAAATAAAGAGAAGAGATAGTCATAAGGCTGATCATGTAGTTACGCGTGCGAATCCTGGGTGGGGCCAAAATCAGTTGTTGGATTTTTCTATATACGGAAAGCCGTAAAGGTTTACGGTAAACTTTTAGAAGGTCGATTAGGTTATGTTACGTATTTTACTATACAATATTTAAAAAATACTGAAGCTAATTTCTGACCGGCATCTTTAAATTTCATGTCTTATCTCACGATCGTGAAGTTTTTGTCGTTGTTTTTTGTACATCCATCTCCCATTTAGAGTAATGCCCTAAAAGTGCCCTTATTTCCCGGTAATAAAGATGATATAAAAGAAGAGGCCTTAGTTGAACGGAAAAGCTATTTTTGTAATATAGTCGTGATTGGTCGACATTTTGACAATTTTGTTCCTCAAGAAAGTGCCAGCTCTTTTTGAAGACCACCAGGCAATGTCTCGCGGCTCGAGAGATACAAACTCCGATAAAGATAGTTTAAATTACAATTAGTGAGGAAATATTTGTGGCATTAGTAAAACTATGAAAGAAATAGACACTGCGAAATTTTGATTATCTTTACTGCAGAAATGTAATACATAAAAATTAATTTTTGTTTGTTCCTATTTTATCTGCAGCAATACCGTTCAGCAGATTGCGCTAAAACTTTGTTAACTTATTGCTTGCATTTGCGGGAATGTTATAGGCATAGTACAATTAACTTACAGTAGGTGGTATGTACGGTGAAATTTACTTGAAAGTTATATATCATTCAACTTCAATGAATGTATTAATTGTCATTCCTAATTAAACAATATAACTCTACCAAAAATAAAACGATATTTCCACAATTATTTCTTCTGTGGTACCAACGCGCCGAGTACCACTTAGTATATATAATTTTCTGAATGTTTACATTCTTGGGGTAGTCTATGCATTAAGTAATTTGCTTGCTAGAGTTTACATGGTTCATGTATTTCTAATTTCCAAGTGCGTATTTTTAAATTATTAAAATTTGTATTGATATTAAATTATAAAACTTCCGATTAAAAAACGAGTTTAGGATTTATTCTAACAATGTAAAAAATTGTAAAAGGTTGTTTGATAATCTCCGAAAAACATATAATTTTCAGACAAACAGTAATCCACACATCAATACCTGGCACAAAAAAAATTAAAGAGATGCCGACGCGTTAAAGAAGCTTCAAGAAAAAAATATAATCCATCCCGGGTATCAAATAATAAACTTGGTAGCAAGTGAATTTTGGGGATCGGGTTCCGCGGCTGGCGGTAAAAAACGCTCACTCCCTTTTTTAATTCAAGTTCCACGTGTTCAGAATTTAAAACGTGATGGGTAGTGTCAGCGGTTATTTAAAAAAGGTCAGACGCAGTTTTACTTTCGTTCTAATAATGCGGCCGAGTCAGCTTGATATGGAAGTTACACATATTATGACGTGTTATGAGGTAGGAAAAATTGCATAATAATAAAAAATTATGGAATTTATATACAAAATGTGAATGCTTAAATAATATATTTTGACTTCAATTCATTTAGACATGTCACACATAAAGACTAAAATGGAATGCCTTTTTAGTAGAAAAAAAAGATCTCCAGTTCTTGTCAGTTACCACAAGAAACAGCAGCATTATGCTGCTATTTCAAGCTGGTATTCTGTCCGGATCTGCTACTCTAGCCATTATACGCTCCAGTGTGACTAACAGGTTTTTTTAAATTATATTATACTAATCCAGTGCTTAAGTACAATACCACCTGATGGTAAGTGGTGATGTAGTCGAAGATGGTGAAGCGCACTGACTCAATAAAAGCCTATTCACTCTTGCCTTGAAGACACCCACATTGTAATCGGGTGGAAACACAGATGCTGACAACTTATTCCACTCCTTTGCTGTTCAATATACGCTCCATAATCTTGCAGATTATGAAGGTAAATGAGATAGGCCGATAATTAGCAGCGTCGGAACGGCTGTCTTTTTTTGGAACAGGCTGCACTTTATCCAGCTTCCAGGATTTTGGCACTATTCTAGTCCTAAATGAGAGGCGGCACAAGCCTGTCAGCACAGGAGACATCTCAGGTGCACAAGCCTTTAGAATCAGACACCGCAAAGTTTTAAGAACCTCCTTATTTGTTATACGAACCTACGACATAGAGGTACCGCAGTGAGTTAATTTAGGTGGAACGTTGTTGCCTCTGTTATAACCAGAGGCGCATCGAGTTAATTGTTGTAAAGCCCTTTTGCTATCTGAAAAAATAATAACATTTTCTTCATATAAATTGCCAATGTATTCAGAGCTTCCAGATATTGTAACGAGTTTCATCGTTATTATAGTTAGTCTTAGGCCTACCGCGCACTAGGCAGCCTGGCTGCGCAGCCAGGCTGCGGCAGCCGAAATATTTGAGCAGCCACTTCTAAACAGCCAGTGGACGACCAGTTGTGACCCCTTCTTCGTCATTTTGTGGTTTCAGAACACAAAATACGCCTGGCTGCTACGACAAGTGCGCGGTGACTGACGGCAGCCACATACATTTGCCCTGCTCGCTCTGGCTGCGCGCAGCCAAGGGGCTGCCGTGCAATCGGGCGCGCTTTTATGGCTGCCGCAGCCGGGAGTTCGTGGCTGCTTAGGTGCGCGGGCTTCTATACACTGTCATATGTTCGACTGGCTGCCGCAGCCTGGCTGTCGCAGCCTGCCTGCTGCGCTGCCTAGTGCGCGGGGGCATTTAGTTCTGTTAGTGACCTTCTGCTGACGACCGATCCAGACAGGTACGATGTTTAGGTTACCTCACCCTTGGGAACTTCTGACCACTGTCTGGTGAAATCTGTGTTGTTATGTTACCCAACTAACTACGATTTACATGGCATGCGGGGTGTGTGGCGATACAAGTCAACAGACTGGTATAAGATGCATTTCATTGCATCTTATCCTTGGCGGCAGGTCTGCTTTTCGTCTGAAGACCTGTTGAGCTGCGCGGATGCCATAACCGATGTGATACGTCAAGCGATGGAGTATTTCATCCCCTTTGCTGACGTGCCCATTGGTGGTAAAGCTCGCCCATGGTTAAACGCCGAGTGAGCTCGTGCTGATAAGCACAAGCATATGGCGTACTTGTCCTGGGTCGATGCTCGAGACCGCAAAGCTCCGGATGTTAGTCTTAAGAAGAGAGCCTTTTGCCAAGCCCTGCAAAAAGGCATTACACCAAGTCAGTTTCGATCGCATTAAACGCATCGGTACAAAGCTCTGTTAAACCATCTGGCAGTAGAGCTTTTTGGTCTCTCGCCAAAGCAGTCGAGAGAAACTTCTGTCAGTATACTCTGCCTCCGCTGGTAAAACCAGATGGCTCACTGGCGCGTGCACCTAAGGAGTAAGCGGAGTTATTTGTTTCTCTTTTTGCTTGCAACACACCTCATAGCATACCTAGAGCAAAGTTGTCTCCTCAGTGATCGCCAGTACGGGTTTCGCCGAAATCGATCAACTGGGGACCTTCTAACGTATGCCACTCACATAATATGGGGCAAAGCCACGAGAACAGTGGTGAAACACTTACCGTTTCTCTCGATGTTTCGAAGGCCTTTGACAGGGTTTGGCACGCCAGTCTATTGGGGAAGCTTTCAGCGTACGGCTTATCCCGTGGCCTGATTGCCTGGGTGAAGGACTTTTTGAGTGAACGGTCTCTCCGGGTCGTCGTAGATGACTGCTTATCCGATACTGTGGCGACTAACGCCGGTGTTCCGCAGAGGTCCATTCTCTCCACAACTCTCTTCCTGCTGCATAAAAATGATCTGCTCATTCCCAATATCTATGGGTATGCAGACGATAGCACAGTTGTGGAGAGATACCAACCAAGTGCCCAGGCCAGTCGGGATCAAATCCAGTTAGAAAGAGAGCCTATGGTAGAGCGTGTGAGTCTCACACTACAGGCAGTCACCGAATGGGGCGATGCCAATCTCGTGAGATTTAACGCCTCCAAAACACAAGCGTGTCTTTTTATCGCTAAAAGGAGCCCGCTCACCTTGGCTCCTACTTTCCGGAATGTATCCTTCGATTACACTGACCGCCTTCAGTTGTTAGGGGTTGAATTTTCTCCAAACCTCAACTATGGGCGGTTCATTGAGTCCAGAGCCAAAGCAGCCCCAAGGAAAATTGGTGTCCTTGTAAGGGTGCGGCGGTACTTCATGCCGGGGCAGCTTCTTACCTTATGTAAAACACAAATCCGTTCGTGCATGGAATACTGCTGTCACGTATGGGCTGGTGCTGCAAAATGCCACCTTGCGGCGTTGGACTCAGTGGAGAGACGTGCTAAGAGGCTCATTCGTGACCTTGATTTGGTTGAAAACAATCTTGTCAGCCTCGAGCATATGCACAGAGTAGCCAGTTTCTCGGTATTCTATAGGATGTATTTCGGTGAGTGTGCGCAGGAATTACACGCTTTAATTCCTTTCACCATCGGACAACCAGGTGGTTGCCAGGTCTTCTTCCTTTTGTTGTCGATATTCCACGCATTAGAAACAAACGGTTTACTTCGTCTTTTGTAATGCGTACAGCAAAGGAGTGGAATAATTTGTCGGCCGCCTTCTTTCCGTCCAAATACAATCTGGGTGTCTTCAAGGCATGAATGAATAGGATGTTGTTACGCTAAGACAGTGCGATTTAGCATATAAGGCTGCATCACCACTTACCACCAGGTGGGATTGTAGTCAAGCACTGGCTTATAATAAGTAAAAAATAGGCGGCGCCATTTAAAAATAAGGTGTAAGTTGATAGATTTCATTGTGGGGAAGTTAATTTGTTCTAAAAAATGTAAAGTTTAATGTTTTTTTTAATACTATTAGTTATATTTTACATTAATTAGATTAAAAATAAATAAACCAAACCCTATTTATAAAAGTAAAGTGAAATAAAAAAAGAGTTAAAAATGTGCAAAAAAAAAATCAATGAGCAAACCACTGAGGCATTGTTTTGTGTATTAATATAATTTTCTAAAATATTCATTTAAAAATAACTTTCCATTCAAATGATTTTGTGTAACAAAAAACTTCACCTGAATGTCAACTAGCGACATCTGGTGAGCGGAAGATTATTAGCCCTCATTAATGTAAATTGATGGTTTGCTCTCCACCACGTCGAAATCGACTTCTGGAGGTTATAATCTACGCCGGAGATAATAAAATGCCGCAAGTGTAGGTAACACAGAGACACTTCAGTTATCTTAGCTTATCCTTGCTCTGTGTGGTATGTAGTATTCCAAACACTTCTATGTAGGCATACTGACTGTGTCACAGTCGTGGAACGTGCGGACGCTGGCTAGGTGAGTAGATGGCACTGTAAATGTGCCACGCAGTTGTATTTTCATTTACTATATTTACTTTTTAAATTAAAATCAGTGTTAGATTGTCGAAAACAACGTTCGTGCGACCGCCTACTCGCAGTCATCTAAAGAAGTTACAAATAATTGACCGTAACTTAGTGCGCTGTGTTAGTACCGCAGTGTCCCCAAAGTAATGAGTAAATCCCAATATAAAGGTTTGGCTTGCCCCGTCTATTAGTATTGAGAAGTGGACTTTTAGTAGGCTGTATTGAATGAATGAATTAAAAAAGAGATACTATAAAATTACGCACTAAAGTCCTATGATGCGAAATCAGATCCAAGAGTCCAAAACAGACAAGTCAAGTCACTTGAATTGGTGTCTAGAAAAAAAAATTGCACTTTAATGTTAAAAAGTAATAAAATGACACGCACACAAAACTATATGAAGCAAAACAGAACTACAGAAACTCTTCCACTTAATTATGGATTCATCGCTTCGGATGCACGAAACAGAATACCCCACAACAGGTTATTACGATAGCGACCGATTAAAAATCATAATTACTTATTAATTTTTAACGATCTTATTGCTTTGGACTTAAAGGTTGATTCCATATAGACTTTTCATTCAACTAGGGTTCATATAATTTTGGATTTATAAATATATTATTTTGTACATTATAAGACTGACACGAGCATGCAGTCCACCTAAAAGAGATGGCCAATATTTTCATCATCATAACTATCACAAGTGTCCTGCACATAGGCCTCCTCCAATCATCACAAAAAAGTAGTGTCCACCTGCATGTATACAACAACAGACAACCAGCATATTTTCAATAATGAAGTCAAATCAATTCAGCGGTACAAACAACAAACGGTGGTGGCCCAGCCGTTCTTGACTCTGTTGGCCAATATACCTTTAGCTAATTCCAAGGTCTTGAGCCTCCTGCATTCATTGGCTTACTGCACCTCTTACCAAGTCGTCACTCGTCACTCCATCAAGTGAAGGGCTACCCTACAATTCGCTTAACGGTACGAGGCTACCGCTCGAGAACCTTTCTTCTCCATCAGTTGTCGGTTCTTCGAGTTATTAGGCCAGCTTCTTGTTCGGCTTCTTGATCCAGTCTCAATCCGGCTCCGAATGAACAATGCGAAGCGACCATGACCGAAGCGAAACAGATCAGTAAGCTGAAGTTGCATTGCGCATCAGCTTACTGATCTGTTTTGCTATAATTGCTACTTTGATTCTAATGCGGATATCTTCATTACGAAGTCTATCGCGCATAGGAACTCCGAGCATAGCCCCCTACATATCTATGCGACCTTGAGCTCCTTAACTTTCTTTATTCTCACGAAACAAATTGTTTTATTACTTACATAATCTACTTCTTGTCTATGAAACCAATACAATGTAAAAAAGAAATGGGCTTGAAATCAATCGATCATTTAAAATAAATATTTACGTGTCCTAGTCAATATATAACATATGGTGAACCTAAGCTAGATTGAAATGGCGATAAGGAACAAAAATAAAAGGCGGACTGTTTGAATATGGCGTCGTGTCAAGTGGAACGTCAACTTGTGACAGTTTCCGCGCGGGCGCGCCGCGGCCGCACTGGCGGGATCGTTGCACCTACCTTCTTGGAAGTATGCATCTGCTTCGTTTTCTTATGTAATTTAAAGTTCGCGATTTCCCTTATTCAATTTACGCAAGGAAGAAATATTGTTGAAATACTTTACTAATTATACCGTGTAGTGGCGGTGTAAGAATATCTACTAACTCATATCGTTTTGGGTGTCGTAAGAGGCAACAAAGGGAAGTTGAAGCAGGTGATGGACAGCAGCATCTTCCTGATAACATCTCAAAATAATAAAAAAACGACGGTTGCCAACCCGCCTGCCTAGCATGGCAACTATGACAAAATCCCTTTAAGGCAATCTCTCGGGAAGGCCTATGTTCAGCAGTGGACTTTTACAAGCTGTAATTATATGGATAATGGTAATGGACCTTACTAATTATAATACTTTTTAATTTTAATAGGTGGCAGGACGAGTAGTCCGTCTGGATCAGAATCACCCTTGAAGTACTTTCTACCGCCAAATAACAGCGCTTGTACTACTGTGTTCCGGTCTTATACCCTTAAGACAGAAGAGACAAAATTTACGTGGTAGAGCCATGCTGCAGCTATATTAGTAGCATCGTTGTAGCACGAATATTGTAGAATCGGCTCGACCAGGGAAGGACCATGCTCTCACAGAATACCAGCGTAAAATAGCAGCTTAACGCTGCTGTGTTTCATATGGTGAGTTTAGAGAACCGGAGACCGTTTTTACTGGAAAAGAGGCATTCCATCTTAGTCCTCACGGCTGACAACGCACCTGCATTTTAATTCGCAAACGTAGATAGATGTAGATGTGATGTTGCCACAGCAACCACTTAGCATCAGGTGGACTTCTTGCTCGTTTGTCACCCTTATTTAAAAAAAAAAAGAATAATTAGAGGCTGTGAGGCATTCGCTCTTAGTCTGCGGAGGTGGCTATGCATCTATAGTCTAGTCTAGTAACATAAGCTATCTGCCAGTGAAATTCCCGTCGAAATCGGTACAGCCGTTTCGGAGATTAGCCGGAACAAACAGACAGACAGTAACGTATATACTTTCATATGCATTTAGTAAAAAGCTGTTATTTTGACATTACAAACAGACACTTCATTTTATTTATTTTTATAGATAAGAGTATCTATAAAAATAAAATGAAGTGTCTGTTAAAAATAATAAAACATATCGTAATCAACATAATATAAACGGATAATTAAGCTGAAGTGGCAAAAGGTTGTTCATGTAGCACGGTGGTTTCTTTGAGAAAGAATGTTTCTCGAGTAGCAATTTCGTAGTGGTATGCAGTGTTAGGCAAACTAAAGAGCTAGGACTTGAGAAACTGTTCTATGAAGCATAGAATAGAATAGAATAGAGTAGAATAGAATAGAATATTTTTTTATTCAATATAGATCACATGTGTAATTCTTATTGCAAATCACATTTTACTTTACTACTGGTTCGAAAAACAAGCACGTGTTGTTATCAACAATGTTTTAACATTTTTCACTGAAATGAAAATAGATCCCGAAAAGTTACAGTGTTAATTTCTGCCGTTCTCGTGAACTTGTTGCGGCGATATGTGGTGTGAGTGTTCGAGCGGTCGACACAAGCTCCAGATGGTCGTAAACTTTGTAGATATAAGTTATTATCTTTATATTTATATTTAATATAACTTGTTACATTCCAAACATTTGTACTTATAGTTTTTTTAATACATAGGTACCTAATTAATAATTTATTTTAAATAATTATTATTCTTATTTTAATAAATACGTTGTTTTATCTATTTTTTCATTTTTATCACTAACCCACATAATGACAAAACTAAATACACTATCGATAACGCTTATCGACAACAATAATGCGCATCACTATGCTCGCCCCTAAGGCCTGTGAGTGGGAGAGAGAGTGAAATACTCCGATGATTTATGACCCAAACTGCAGGGACAAAATAATTCTAGTATAGTTTAAAGTTTCTCGTTCTGGGTCACTGACCATATCAAAAACAGCAGCAAAATTTTACTACTTTACATTGGAATTTTTTTTCTATTTCATTCGTTCTGTAACCATAGAGCGTAGCTCTACCACAAAAAGTTTATTGTTTTTTGATTTGAGACATGTAGGTACTACATGTTGGCAATATTAGCTTTAAGCTTAATAGCTTTAAATCAATTAATAAAAAAGAATAACTCTATTGGCTCAGGGTCCTTCTTTAGGTCCTTCTTTAGACCTTCTTTAGATTACGAAGTGAAGTGAATCTTTTAAGGCCACGCATTTGCAGCATTTCTAGATCTTGGGATTCTGACTGTAGTGCAATTATATGACCTTTTCTATTTTTTTTAATCAGAGTATAATTATTTTAGTGCGCAAGTGATAAATATATTTCAATATTTTGAGTAATTCAAAATAAAAAAAATATCTGCTAAACTCAATGGCTAAACTCTGCTTTTATGCAATGGCGACCCAATGAATGAGATTAAAAAATGAGTATTAAACATAATCATAATTTATGTTTCGAAAACAGCTGACCGTACTTAATAGCACTATAAACAATAACTATTCATATAATTATTTAGTCACTCACTAATTAATTAAATTTATTAATTATATTAACGGATCAGTATTATATTCATTGTACATAATATACTAAAGTTTACCTTAATGTTTTTGGGTGGTATCTGTGTATTGTTAAAAAGCGTTTACTTATTTTTACTTTTTTCTTCATCAACCTATACAAGTTCACTGCCACTGGGGTCTCTCGTTGTATTCTGTTGTTTGGCATTAATTGGCAGTCTTCACGCTTGGCAACCGTATAGACGAGCGTGAGTTAGACGTCTCGCACCCTTGATACTGCAGTCCATCGGCGGTCATAAATAGGTATTTCACGTACGGCATAACGATATGGTTATATCGCTACCTATACTTTTATATCACTTCTTATGTTGCTATGTGTAATAGAGTGAAGGATTTCCTTAGGCCGCCACAACATGGCAACTCTAATGTTAAAATATTATTTAGCGTTGAGAAATAGTGACTTCGAGATCAAAAAATTATACAACAGTGGATGAGAATCAAAGACATTTGATTAGACAATATTTAGAATACGAGCTAGGCAGAAAATTCTGCGTAAAATCGCACAGTAATGGACCACCAACTAATCGAAATTTCGTGGTTTGTCGCAGTGAAAGATTGTGGGATTCAGCAGCTGAAATTAAACCAAACAATTCCTCTAAACACCCCTTGGCATATACGATGGAAGATGCACAGAGATGTAATGTTTCTTCGCAAAGTCACTGGATCAAGCCAATCGGAAAGAACTTGGTTTTCAACGTTGGTCGTTGAATACTCAGTTGCGGCCCAGATCTCAGAACATTATTCTATACGAGGGCAAATCTAAGCTTTGTAAAGCTGCAAGAGGTGGGCCGATATTAAATACCATCTCGAACTACTGACCACACCAATCTTTTTAGATACAATTTAAGTCTTCCCTTCCAAGTGACTGCGGAACTGTACATCTTTCGAAATATTGACGTTAAGGTTTCCGATTTTGTTTGAGGCAGCAAGAAGAGTACCCTGAAATTGAGGAGATAATATGACAAAGGTTTTTTTTTATGTAAACGCGCAAACCTGTATCTTTTGGGGGTTAAACTGGACTGACCATATAGGTTTAAATCGATATGTTTTTTCACCGTCGAGTACGTCAACATTTAACATTGTGATTAATACATTTAGTAATGTCTTTAGGGATCAAACTCTGGTTATTTACGTAGGTACTATAAAATAAGAAACGATGCCCATCTGTTCCTTCCTGGAGTAGTGTTATGCTTAGTCATCTAAAAACCGAGTTCCAAAAACGGGAAAATTCTATATTCGTTGGGTATGTTTTCTAACATATAGTTTTTTTTTGGAAACTGCTAAACATATTAAAGCTATTCTTTTTTTAATTATACAGTTAGGTTATATTATAATTAGGTAAAAAAATAAAAGATTCCACCCTTAAGTGTGGTACCTACAATCGAGAATAAAAATTTTATTTACATAATTATTAGACAACATTCTAGTTGTTTTCTTGGACTTGCACTTGTCCCACCGCCGACGAGAAATCGAAATTAGCTATCGACTATTTTCTCGCAAAAGAAACGAATAAAATATATAGATCTCGTGTAAATAAAAGAGCCATGCTGCAGTATTGTGCTTGCAGCACGAACGGGTCGGCTCGATCGGGGTCGGACCACGCTCTTTCAGAATACCAGCCTAAAATAGCAGTAGCAAAATTCTCTCTTCACTAGTTTGTTGCAGGTTGCAGCGAGAAGAGCTATCAAAGATGAAACTCGCTCAGAGATGCTGGCTTGGCGGTCAGAACTCACGCCGTGAGACCAACCAGCGGACATCATACTCTACAGTGTGGATCTGAGTATACTCGCTTATAGCCCAGCGACAAAACTCGACGCAACTACACACTCGCTTCTCGCTACTCGTTAACTCTTATCTAGTTTCTAGCTCTACTCGCTTCTCGTTTATCGTTGGCGGTGGGACAATAAGTGCCTTAGTCCACACGAAAGAATGAATATTTAATTTAAAATAAAAAGCGAAATCGAACTTCAAAAAATAAAATAATTTTCCACATAATTATATATAAAATTGAAATAACTTCAAAAACAATAAGGAATAAAATAATTTGTTAAACTTTTGAAGACGATTTAAAAGTTAAATCCCCGGTATTAAAGCCTCGACTTCAGAAACTGGAAGCTTTAATAATTTTTTAAATTATTACTTTTTTATAATAATCAACTAAAGTTGTAGCATTAATGGGTCGGCTCGACTGGGAAAGGACCACGCTCTCATAGAATACAAGCGTAAAATAGCAGCTTGACACTGCTGTGTTTCGTATGGTGAGTATCGAGAACCGGAGACCTGTTTTACTAGAAAAGAGGCATTCCATCTTAGTCCTCACGGGTGACGACGTATCTGCATTTTGATTCTTTATTGAGGATAAATGTAGATGTCTATGGGTCACAGCAACCACTTACCAACAGGTGGACTGTGTGCTCGTTTGTCACCCTACCCTATAAAAAAAACTAACAAGCGACCACCATGGTCGTATTGGTGAACTGAAATATTCAAACAAGGTGATGAAATTAATCACCTTGTTTGAATATTTCGGTTCTGACAATTTAAAAATGGCTACCATCGATCAGCGGCCATGTTATGGCAGTCATTAGCTAACTTAATATAAGTCGAGGTCGAGGCAGGGTAACATATTGGATCATATTTTCGCAGGATAACAATGTGCATACCGGATGTCGAATATTATCTTCTTAAACGCTCTACTACTCCGACAGACAGGAGAGCTTGGGACAGATATCGTTTTTACACGACGTGAATTGACAAGATACGCATAACTAGCGGAAAGCCCACATTATATTTTCAAAACAATTATTCACGGATAATTGGCTTAGTAAAGTGCAGTAGGATTTACCGAGGACAAATTTTTGTATGGCGTCACCATATTGCTTAGTTGATCTATTGTTTACGTGTAACACCTACTTGCTCAGGACCGTGCTTTGTGGCATTCTTTGGGGGAGGCCTATATTCAGCAGTGGACTTGTGAAGGGCTGTAATGATGATGGTGATGATGAACACCTACTTATATTTTAATAGAAGACTTTTTCGAATTTAGAATCTATTTTGAAAAAGTCTTATATAATGATTTCTTATACTACACATTTAAATAAAACTTGTTTTACGGATTTTATCGCGTAAATTAACTTAACTATAATAGGTTAATATACGCGATAAAATCCGTAAAACTAGTTTTATTTAAAAGTCTTTTATGTTTTGAAAACTCGAAAAATGTAGTAGGTCTCGTAAAGTCTCATTTATATTTATATATCGAAAATAAGTTTATTTTATTTTAAGCTTTAGGCCCTACTTCACCTTATCGGGGATAAAATTTTTAAAAATCAGTTCTTAGTGGATGTCTACGTATAGATAGGAGTATATATGAAAAAATTCAAGTCAATCAGGCGTATAGTTTTAAGACAGTGGTATTTTACTTATACATAAATAAGAAGAAGGATGATCAGCGAGCACACAGTCCACCTAATAGTGAGTGAAGGTTGTGGTCCGTAGACATCTACATTCTATCCTCAATTAAGAATCAAAATGCAGATGTGTTGTCACGCCTGAGGCTTGAGATAGAATAACTCGTAACCAGTATAAAGGGTTTAGGTGTAAATAGCTGAAGGTTTTCAAGAAGACTACGCACCCACATCGATGTATGTATATACTACTCGACCAAATGTGACTGGCGACGGGGACTAGCTTCAAAGGTGCGAGGTGTCTATTGTTATCATCACTAATTTGCTCTTGAAACGTGGCACAACACTTGATCAGTCAGCAGTAGACTCAGTGGAAGAGGCATCATAAAAGCCTAAGCTGCCTGCATTTGTCGACCTCTTGCATCGGTCTAACAGGACCATTTAGGAAGGGCCGTCTTAATATTTCTTCCCTATCGGTTATTGGTTCTTTGACCTACATATATGGCTCGTCAAGTACCACTACAGCTTACGCCGGTTAATCTAGTTCTCTTCATAGCGACTGTAAGCTTTCTCAGATACTTCCTTTACGGCCATCAGTGTACACTGGTCATACAGGCATATACGTGATAGAACCACACTGCAGCTACATTATGATGGTAGCAGGAATGGATCGGATTGACTGGGGTAAAACAGAATAATAACAGCAGCTTAATGCTGTGCTTCGTATGTGGCTATAGAGAATCGAAGACCCTATTTAGCGGAAACGAGACATTACATCTCAGTTCTCAGGGGTGAAAACGCATCTGTATTTGATTCTTAATCTATACATCATCATCATCATCATCATCATTACAGCCTTTCATAAGTCCACTGCTGAACATAGGCCTCCCCCAAGAAATGCTACAAAGCACGGTCCTGAGCCACCTGCATCCATCGACCTCCTGCATGTCTTACCAGGTCGTCACACCATCTCGTGGGGCGTCGCCCTTCACTTCGCCTACCGGTACGAGGCTGCTACTCGTGAACCTTTCTTCCCCATCAGTTGTCGGTTCTTCGAGCCATATGGTCGGCCCACTGCCACTTCAGCTTACTAATCCGTTGGGCTATGTCGGTTACTCTGGTTCTACTGCGGATATCCTCATTCCTAAGTTTATCACCCAGAGAAACTCCGAGCATAGTCCTTTCCATAGCTCGCTGAGCGACCTTGAGCTTCCTCATACGGCCAGCAGTGAAGGACCACGTCTCAGATCCGTAAGTCATCACTGGCAACACGCACTGGTTGTACAATTTCGTTTTAAGGTTATGAGGTATGTCTGACGAGAAGATGTGTCATAGTTTCCCGAACGCTGCCCAGCCGAGTTGAATCCGTCGATTGACCTCTCAGTCGAAGTTGGACTTACCTAGTCGGACTATTTGTCCCAGGTAAACATACTCGTCAACAACTTCGAGCTTAGTGCTCCCAACAACTACCGGCATAGGTGTGACATGGACATTAAACATAATCTTTGTTTTGTCCATGTTCATCTTAAGACCTATCCGTTGGGAGTCACTATTGACGTCATTGAGCATAGGTCCTAGGTCCTCCAGCGATTCTGCCATGAGGACTATATCGTCGGCAAATCGAAGGTGAGTGATGTACTCGCCATTGATGTTACCGTATCTTTTCCAGTCCAGAAGTTTGAAAACGTCTTCCAATGAAGCGGTGAAGAGTTTCGGGGATATAACGTCACCCTGTCTATACAAATAAATAAAATTGAAGTGTCTGTTTGTAATGTTAAAATAACAGCTTTTTACTAAATGCATATGAAAGTATATACGGCACTAACAACAAAAAAAACAATTTTTAAGTTTTTGTCTGTCTGTCTCTCAGTTTGTTTCGGCTAATCTCTGAAATCTCTGACCGATTTTGACGGGACTTTCATTAGCAGATAGCTGATGTTATAAGGAGTAATTTAGCATACTTTTCTTTTAGAAAAATTATTTGGGCTCCTCGCAAAAAAATTAAAACCCATGAAATCGCAGTAATTTCCACGCGGGCGAAGTTGCGAGGGACAGCTAGTCGAGAATAAATGTAGATTATGTGGGTGTTACTTACCATCAGGTGGACTGTGTGCTCGTTTGTCACAAATATTCTATATATAATAGAGACTTCTAAATGTCAGTTTAGTAGTTTTTCACTTTTATTCAAAGAAAAAGTAACGTCGAAAAAGTGAAGTTACAACTTACATACATTGAACTACTAGGTACAATCCTCCACTCATTTCGGATTTCACAGGTCTTCGAAATATTTTAATATTTATATACAGCTTTTCCGCAATATTTTTCTTCACCAATCATATTACGTTTTAATAACCGTAAAGATATAATAATATATAGGTAATACTAAGTGATACATGTGTTTGTATCAAAAATAGAGTTTCCCTATAGTATATAACTATACTCTTAGAGCTATTATTAGATAACATACTAAATGCATACACACCATATGAATCTGTGCATAGCACCACAATATGATAACTTTATTATATTTTAGAAAACGTTACTTGAACACCAGGCCTTTTTTTATTGTGTCGATTATAAATCCTACATAGTGAAACATCCAGAATCGAAATAATTATTATGTAGGCAACATAAAAAGCCAGTCAGGGACTAAGTGTTCGCTGTAAATTTACATTCATAGTACAAGAAATATAATATATATTTCGAAGACATGTGAAGTTCGCCAACACGCATTGGGGCAGCGCAGTAAGCATTTGCAAACCCTAAAACCCTCTCAGAAATAAGAGGAGGCTTGCCCACAGTAGTAGGACGTATATAGGCTGTAACTTTAACATAAATAGTCTAGTGTGTGATTTGAACCTGCGGCTCGAAGCACCGCAATCCAATGCTTAATCAGAACGCTACCGAACGACGAGTATCAAATATGATGCTTTTATTAACTTTGATGACCCTTATAGCACCCACGGCAAGACTAGATCAAAAGTTTTCTTGTCATGAAAGAACCGACAAAATTATAATAGTTGGTAAAAAGCACCTTTGTATATAAATAGAAGCTATATGGCGATGCTGTTTCATAGACGGAAGGGGAAACAAACCGCCTTCCCACACCCGCGCAACCTGCTTAAATTGAAAATATGGAATAACTTTGTAAACATCTAAGACATTCGTACTTTGCCCGAATAGTCTTGATACTGGTTCATATTTACCTTTATTTATATTGTTTAATAGGTGGTGCGTCTGTTTGTGACCGTGTAACATTTTTATACAACTGAACTGAAAAACGAACATATAAGTTACGTGAGGTTAATATGGTCACCTTAAGCTTTACCGCCCTATAAAACCCTATAAAATCAAAACTAGGAGGAAGACCGAGACAAAAACACAAAGTCGTATACTATAGCTAATATTTTAAGAAAAAAATAGCAAACAAGCCTCGGCAATAGTTAGGAAAACTTGGAAAAATCGACTTAAAAACTAACTACTACTTTTATAAAAAAAAAAACTACACTACACAATACTAGAATCGACTAAAATATTTATTATAATGTCAATTGTTAGAATGGTTAATAAAGCAGCACACTTTTGACCCTTTATTATTTGATTGACTAATGAATACTAAGAAAGTTGCAGACGCGTTGTTATCTCAGAGACATAAGGTGGAATATCTCACAATTTGTAATTGTAGTGGCTTTCTATACCCTTCAAACCAGAACTCAGCAGTGCAAGCACTGTTATTTGGCGACAGAAATAGGTAAGAGAAGATAGAAATATCTAACAAAACGGACTCCTGTAGGCAGA
This sequence comes from Parnassius mnemosyne, assembly GCA_963668995.1. Lineage (NCBI taxonomy): Eukaryota > Metazoa > Arthropoda > Insecta > Lepidoptera > Papilionidae > Parnassius > Parnassius mnemosyne. The sequence goes on from CAVLGL010000083.1 coordinate 17,273,710, forward strand.
AAAGTCCAATCACCTACTATCCCATAGTTGCCTCTAACAACACCCACGGGACGAAATGTGGTGATGGATTCTCTTACTTGCCACCATATGGCATCCGTTTGACTTGTATATTATATATATATATATATATATATATATAAACTTTTCCTTTACTCAGAAGGCAGTAGATGGAAGGACTGGCTAATGGCGTCGTTGCTCCTGGGCGCGGTCGTCGGTGGGTGGGCAGCGCTGCGAGCCGGCCGCGCCAGTCACAAAGGTGCAGAGGATGCTGCGCGATATGGAGCAGCTGATGAAGGCCGAGATGGCGCTCGACGACATGCAGAAGGAGTTAGAGAAGGCTCGCAAAGAACAGGTGCATTTCACAATTAACCTTCCTTTATGATATATATTTTACTAGTATTTAAGGATTTTGTCGCATTTTATTAACTTATTTTATATAGGTACTCGACGTTTTAAGTACCTTAAAACCCTCATCATAGGGTACCCTATGATGAGTGTTTTAAGATATACCCGTGATCAATGTTTTCTATAATGGAATGTCGAGTGTAAAGGGATTGTACAATATAAATATGTTATCGCCTTTTGTTTAAAATAACATATAACAAACCACTTTTAAACGAAACTATCATGATTTTATGTACTGTAATTTATCCTGAGTGTTTTTTTTATAGGATAGGGTGACAAACGAGCACACAGTTCACCTGATGGTAAGTGGTTACTGTGGCCCATAGACATCTACATTTATCCTCGTTTGCGAATCAAAATGCAGATGCGTTGTCAGCCGCGAGGTCTAAGATGGAATGCTTCTTTTCCAGTAAATAGGGTCTCTGGTTTTTTACACTCACCATACGAAATACAGCAGTGTTAAGCTGCTATTTTACGCTGGTATTCTCTGAGAGCGTGGTCCTTCCCCGGTCGAGCCGACCCATTCGTGCTACAACTATAACTAATATAGCTGCAGCATGGCTCTACCACGTATAAAAAGGACCATGCTTTCACAGAATAGCAGTGTCAAATAGCAGCTTATTGCTTTCGTACATCGGTGATCTTTAGAAACGGATACCATTTTTACTGGAAACTAGGCATTCAATGTTAGTCCTCAGTGGTGACAACGCATCTGCATTTTGATTCTTAATCGAGGATAGATGTAGGCTGTGTCTATGGGCCACAGCATTCACTTACTCGTATCATCAGGTGGACTGTGTGCTCTTTCGTTACCTTTATTTTACATAAAAAAGAAGTCTAATATTTCTATTGGTATAAACATGAAGGTGGAAATCATTATTACTCTGTTATTAGGTATTCCATCGTTGTTAAAAAGTTAAAGGCCTCCTCTCATTTCTGAAATGGAGTAAATGTCCGCCGCGATGCTCCAATGTGTGTTGGCAAACTTCACATGTCTTCGAAATATTTTTTTCTTATTTTTCAGACATGCAGGTTTTCTCACAATATTTTCCTTCACCGCCGAGCACTTGGTAAATCATCACTTAAAATTGCAATAAACTATTTTATTGGTACCGGCGAGGATCGAACCCGGGTTGATGATCGTTTCTGTGAAATTTACAGCGAGGGCTTAGCCCCTGATCTGTCCAAGCTTCATCGTTGGATTTTCTCTAAATTAGGAGGGTCCTAATAGAACTTATGTTTTGTGTCAAGTTATAGTTTTTTGGGTTGTTTAAAAAAATAGTTTATTTGTTTAAAAAGATTAGGTAGAATTATATAAAATTAAATTAGATGAGATTAAAATTATAATGTAATTTTTTCAAAATCACATATCTCTAAAATCACTTTTCAACGAAATTTTTCAATTTTACTCCTTCCAAATTCTAAACGTTATTCAAGTATTAACCCTGCATGGGCTTCTTATACTCCAGAAGCCCAATGCGCTGATGCGTGATAACAAAATTACGGCGGTGTGTGAAGTGAACTATGAAAATAGGATTTCTTTACGGCACCACCTCCTCCCGCACCCTTCCATAATAATACTCCAGGTAACGGCCTGGGATTATGAAGATTATCAAAAACTGATAGCCGAGTGCGAGACAGCTGGGTAATTAAGTACGCAACTGTTATATTAGAAATAATTGTTTAGAATGCACATAACGATACAAGTAAATAAACTTTTCATTGTACGAAACATATTGCGTATTTATATTCATGATTATTAATTTAAGCTATGCGCTCGGCTTAAATTTCATAGTATGTGAGCGACTGAAATTCCGTCAACATCAATTTTTTTTTAAGGAAGAGAAGGTAAACGAGCTTATGGCTCATCCGATAGAGTTTTAGTGTTTTAAGTATTGATTTACCGTGTGCTCAGCGATAAAGTAAGCATCGTGTCTGTAAAATAAATAGTTTCGAGGACATCTGAATTCAGCCAACAGGCGCTAGAGCAATGCGGCGGTCTGGCTGTTCCATAACTTATGGATATCTTATCAGAAATGACAGATATCAGTTTTCTGCATTACTATTAATAAAACTAATCTGTTTGGCCAGATGGCTTATCTACCCAGAATTATTCAAAAACATAATAAAGTAAGAAAAATTACAAGTAAAACGAGGGCGGCGGAAGATTCGTATATTTTATTAAATTTGGTAATATAAAAGTCAATAAAGAAGTATCCGGATAGAATGGTGTTATTCAAAACAGAGATTAAAACATTTTTAAACTTTATCATTAACATTTTTTTCATGTTCCTTTAAAGACTTACTGCCCGTTAGAAAGCACTACTGAAATCGTTGATTTTGTAAAAAAAAAATAAAAATGTTTAGTATGTAAATCCGAAATTACGACCAAGAGAGATACGAAAATATCTTTTTGAAAGAGTTTTTGTGTGAAGTAGTTATAAAGTTGAGTAAATATTTTCTGGTAATTGATCTGTTTCATTCTCATACATGTTAATACAACAGGAGAACAAGATTTAAAATTTTCTAAATCTGCCTACCGAAGCATGAACAAGACAAGCAGACCTGAAAATTGAACAAACAGTAAATTTTCACACAAACCACGGCACAATAGACAAATCGAATACTTTTGTTGCGCAAGCGCACGCAGATAATCACCGTAAAGAAGCAGCCGCTCAAACGCACCGACACAATCGCGCCAACGCGCCGACAAAGACTTGTTGTTATAAACCTTTCTATGGATCACATACTTTTGCGGTGTTTGTTTAATGATGTTTTTTAACAAAGTAAAATAAGTCCAAAATGGAAGCGTTAAACTTCTGTATTTTTAAATTGAGGGAAATGAAGTGCGTTTCATGAGAAAGAGAGAGAGAGAGAGAGAGAGAGAGAGAGAGAGAGAGAAAAGAGTATAAATAAGCCGATTTTTCGTTTTAATCTTCACAGACGACGACACACTTTTTCCTTTACTTAAATGAGTAACTCCACTTTTCGCTCCTGGGAATATAATGCATGTGTGAGATATAAAAATATTTTTTTTAGATACGTGAATTTCGCTAACACGTATTTGGGAAGCGCGGCGTATACTTCCTTGCCCTAAAACACTTTTAGAAGGCCTGTTTCCAGCTGTAGAAAGTATATTGGCTGTAACCTAAATTTCCTATAACTTGGTTATACATTGCGGATGTATAGATGAGAAAAAACATTTTGTTACTACCTCGTTTTAAATGTCAATTAATGAAAACGCTAAAGGAATCCCTTGGGACCGTACTATGGCTAATATGGCATTCTCAAATATACCATCCTTGCCAAATATACAATATCATCGTAAACGTTTTGATGCAAAGTGTAATAATACATTGTTGAATATCAACAGCATAAAATTTTAGTGTGAAATAGCAGAATCATGCTGCTATGTTTCATATGGATGTTTTACTACTGATAACGAGGTATTTCATCTTCGTCCTCAGATTCTTAATAGAGGAAAGATGGAGGTGTCTCGTGCTCGTGGAAGCACGTGTGTTTTTGTTATACCCTAACTTGATTAAAAAATGTGCTTTGATAAGGTGTATTGAACGTTCCTTCTACACTAAATATTTTTTTTTTTGAGGCGATGGCATGGATGTATTTTTAAAATCATGATCCTTTCCTTTGCTAGGTCATAAGTATCGCGATGGCGGGAAATTTTTCATAATTTCGAGACTAATGTTATGTACTTTAAGTCGTGTGGTAGTGACGTAAGGGTAAGAATGTCTACTACCCAAAATTATGCCTTGAGTATATATATATTGAGATGTTATCAGGAAGATGCTGTTTTCTCATTTCCTTTTTCAGTTTTCCTCTATCCCTTACTCGTCACTCCATCTAGCGGGGGGACGCCCTACACTTCGTCCGCCGGTACGAGGCTGCCACTCAAGAACCTTTTTTCCCCAACGGTTGTCGGTTCTTCTATAGCTATATGGCCGTCCCATTGCCACTTCAGCTTATTAGCTAATCTGGATTACTAATCGGATTAGTAAGCTGATAACAACTAAAAACTATTAAAAATCTGCGAGAATATGAGGTAATCTATGTGATGGCTTATGTTCAGCAGTACCTAGTTAGCTTGTCATAAGCTGTTTTGAATGCCGGATTTTTTTATATATAGATTTAGGGTGACAAACGAGCACACAGTCCACCTGATGGTAAGTGGTTGCTGTGGCCCATAGACATCTACATCTATCTTCGTTTGCGAATTAGAATGCAGATGCGTTGTCAGCCGTGAGGACTAAGATAGAATGCCTCTTTTCCAGTAAAATAGGTCTCCGGTTCTCTACACTCACCATACGAAACACAGCAGCATTAAGCTGCTATTTTACGCTGGTATTCTGTGAGAGCGTGGTCCTTCCTCGGTCGAGCCGAACCATTCGTCCTACAACTATACTATTAATATAGCTGCAGCATGGCTCTACCACGTAAAACAGCTGGTTAAACTGTCTTCAAGGTGGTAATGACCTAACGATAATGGTGCTTAACAGATTATATGGAAGATGGAGTATAGGCGGTAACACAAATGTTAGCGGAATATTGCTCTAGTGTTCAATTATAGCCTAAAAAGTTCAATGCTAAAAGACCTACCCCTCCTAGATTATCTCATAGAGAGGACAATGCCATAGTTGCCACGCTTGACAATCGGGTTGGCAAACTAAATTTTTTTTAATTACTTTGAATTGTTATCAGGAAGATGTTGCTGCACGTCTTCTATTTCAGATTGCCTTTGTCATCTTTTATGACATTCACGGGACAATATGGGTAGTGAACATTCTTACACTGCAACACACGGTAAACACGGTTAAGCTGTCGTCATAAGCAAAAGCTAAAAAAATTGCAATGTAGCGCATTGAAGTATTGTGATGAATGTTATAAACGATATTATCCAATTATTTGACATCTATTCTTATATGAAGCAGTGGTAGCTCAGACGGTTAGCGCTCGATGTAAATTTCACAGTACGCAAGCAACCCGGGTTCGATCCCCGTCGGCACCAATGAAATTTTTAATTGCAATTTTAAGTGCTGATTTACTCCTTGGGGCAGCTCGGCAGACATTTCCGTGCTCTAAAACCCTTTCAGAAATGAGAGGAGGCCTGTGTCCAGCTGTGGCACGTATATAGGCTGTAACTTTAACTTTAAATTTTTATTCTTATATTATAGAGAGACCTAAGATGGACTGTGTGAGGGAATGATTATATGCGTAAGAAAAGATTGAGTGATGAGACTACTGTTGGTAAGGCACGTGCCGACCATAAATAACTTGGAATAAGACATGAATAAAAAAGTATAAAAAAGTAAAAGATATTTGAAAGTTCGATAATTTCTTCAAACATATGTCGGGAGTTATTTCATTCAGTTAAGATAACATGTATTTGATAGTAGATAATGTTTTTGTTTCATCACTGAGGAAATAATTGATTCACCATGAAACTTATAGAGAAGTTTTTTCAACAGGTTTTTAGTTTTTTTTTTCAATTACGAAATTAGAACGCAGTAACCGCAACGTATCAAAAAGGTTATCAGAACTTAGAAATAGTTACATAGTAAACTAATAAAAGCATCGAGAAAGTGCCATCTGTAGGGTGGTAGCAAAATTATGTCCTCTACACTAGTCACTCCGTCCCTCTTCTCTGTTTTGCGAAATTATCTTGTCTGAGCCATTAATTTCTGGTTTTATTTTAAATTATTGGAGATGTCGCTACTGGTTTCATTTTATTCTAATAAATAATGACGAAAATATAATTCTAATGACACAAAACAAAAACAAAAGAGATTAATAAAAACAATAGAAGATATAAGTGTTCGTACGTTTATATTTGACTGACATGAAAGTATGTGGAACGTTATTATTTAAGAAAATTAATATTTTTTTCCACCGTGTAGTGGCGGTGTAAAAATATCCATCCACTACCCCATTTAATCCCGCGGGTGTCGTTACAGGCGACAGAAGGAAACTTAACCAGGAGATGGGTAGCAGCATTCTTGATAACAGTTAAGTAAAAACAAAAAAACTGTGGCTGCCAACCTACCTGCCAAGCGTGGTAACAGTGGCAAATATCTCTCTTGTGAGGTAATCTATGGGGAGGCCTATGTTCAGCAGTGGACTTTTGATAGGGAGTAATGGTGATGTAACTTTTTGAGATGGTCATTAATCCATCTTGCGGCAACCACAAAGCTTTTCTGAAAATTGCCAGTAAGTAAAATTCGATACAACATTAAAATTAGACGGTAAACAAATATTTATATACTCACCACATATCGAAAAAAAAAACATCTATTATTTTGTACTCTACGTCGTACTATTTTAGTGCATACTTTTCGAGAACATTGTTTTATATTACACTTAAAATGTAAAGACACATTTTCAAACTAAAATGCAATGCAATTATGCATATATATATCCTTGTAAATTACAGACTCCGCATACCACATAACAAGATTAGGTGTTGCATTGTTGCACTGGCTAATATGATGGATAACTAGCGACTTGACGCCTTACAAAGAACATTGTACAGTAAAGGCATTGATTTAAAAATAAACCTGACGTGCTTTGACGCTGAAGAAGATATTTCTTATGTTTATAGTATATTATAAACTATAAACACGTCTTATTAGTTTTTTTTTTTTTATAGGATAGGGTGACAAACGAGCACAGAGTCCACCTGATGGTAAGTGGTTGCTGCGACCAATAGACATCTACATTTATCCTCAATAAATAATCAAAATGCTGATGCGTCGTCAACCGTGAGGACTAACATGGAATGTCTCTTTTCCAATAAAATAAGTCTCCGGTTCTCTACACTCACCATACGAAACACAGCATTGTTAAGCTGCCATTTTATGCTGGTATTCTGTGAGAGCGTGGTCCTTCCCTGGTCGAGCCGACCCATTCGTGCTACAACTATACTACTAATATAGTTGCAGTATGGCTCTACCACGTAAAACGTTTTTTAACTATCAGTAAAGCGTGGCGTGAAGTTGTTTTTTTTAATTATCAAAGAAATGTCGGTGTTAGAATATCCACTACCACAATTCGTTTAACGGGTGTCGTAAGAGTGATAGAGAGGACCTGGAACAAGAAATGGGCAGCAGCATCTTCCTGCAATTCAAAATAATAAAATACAGCGGTTCCCAATAAGGCCATCTTTGGGGGAAAACTATGTTCCCCAGTGGACTTTTTAAGTTTTCTTAGGGTTAATTATTATTAATCTAAAAATATATAATCTCCTATCACCTGTATATGGATTTCTAGCTTAAATCATAAAATAAGCTGCACAGTAAGCTACAAAGGCGATTATACCAAACGTAATAAAGCCACGCTGCTGCTATATTAGCTGTAGCACGAATGGGTCGGCTCGACAGGGGAAGGACCACGCTCTCACAGAATACCAGCGTAAAATAGCAGCTTAAGGCTGCTGTTTTTCGTATCGTGAGTGTAGAAAACTGGCGACCCTGTTTACTGGAACGAAACATTCCATCTTAGTCCTCATGGGTGACAACGCATCTGCTCTTTGATTCTCCACTTACCATCAGGTGGACTGTACGCACATTTCTCACCCAATTTCTAAAAAAAAATTGTTAAGCTGATCAGACCAGTAGGTGAGATTAGAGCCGATGTTATCAACACTATTAATTTACTGTAGTCTAGACTGTAGTCTTGCTTGTTAGTTAGTTGCCATTGGTAAGTGAGGTTATCATATAGGTAACAGTTGGCAATGCTCCTTCTTACTTTCCTTTTGTGTCGTAATCTTTTTTTTCATAATTATCAAAGTGTGTCACTGTCCATCACGTCAACCTTCCAGCAACGGGACGTATCGGCCGATCATTAAGCAACAATTATAGCAAAGGGCGAAACAAATAAAAATAAAACGTCACACTTTAATAAATTGCCGCCCCCATGTCGATGTCGCCCTTCTTGGCTTGCCACGGGGACGAACCCCTATATGAAAATAGAGACGCAACGCGCTCTCTGCGAAGTTATCGATGATATACAATATGTAGTTGCAAGTAAAACTAAACTTTATAAACGGTAGGCGTTTGTAACGTAATTTTTTATATTTTAACAGCAAATCATTTGAATTTTTATTCTCTTTTAGTGCACTAATGAGCAAACTCGAAGAAACGTTTAGTGTATAGGGAATCTTTTTCCCCAGCGGTTGTCGGTTCTTTGCGCTTATATATATAGCATCAACTTACCGATCCGTTGCACTATATCGACCATTCGGAAATTTTCGTTACGGATTCGATCACGCAACGAAATTTTAAGCATGGCCTCTTCATAGTTCGCTGAACTACTTAAAGCTTCTTCATACGACCTTTTCAGTAAACTTTAGCTTCCACAAGCCATTTCTGACAACATACACTGTTTTCACATTACTTTACGAAAATAAATTTTGTAATATAGTGTTGCCTGCCCTGCTTGCTTTAGTTATTGTTCTGAGACCCTACTGAGCTGAATTCGTTGATTGTCATAATGACCGCCATAGTCATTAGTCATTAGAAATTGTATGACGGATTCTTTTACACTGTCAATTATTTTTTGGAATGAAGTTCTTTATCGGGCGGTACGTGTTTGGCGGATGGGAGCTAGACGACAAAAAGTGATAGATTTTTTTCGTCAATAACCCTTGTGTCATAGTTTAGATGGCCTTGGCGGCGAAATAAGGAAGTGAGATGGAATAATATCCATCTCCCTCGCACTTTTTCTTATCTTGCCATGAAAGAAATATTATTTTATTTCAAATTACACTTCATTTTAATGAACGCTAGTAATTCATTTATTTTATTTGTTAATCAATACATAATATAATACCTACGTTTATCAATAATAATATACTACAAAAGGAACTTCGTTCCAACCAAGTGCTCCACGACACTCACGCATTTTTTTAAATTTATTTATTATAATAATTTAATAATAAAACTAAAATTATATAATTTGTGAAGTGGACCTCGAGGATTGACAGTCCTTAGCCCTTACAGAAAATGGCAGAAATATGTAGTCATATCGTATCATATCATAGAGAGTAATATTATCGACAAAAAGTCGCAAAAATAAATCGCCAAACCGCCTAGAAATATTTACAATTTTTTAAATATGTTTTCGAAAATACATTGAAATATATTTTTTTATTAATACTTATAATTTATTATCTAAATTCCAAATAAGTTTACTATACCAAGGATTATTAAAAAAAACTCAAAGCAATAAGGTTCAAATTTACTTGAAAGGTTATTGCGAAAATCGACAGTTTCACCTCTCTAATCATACGCGGGTCGATTCTGATCCCCGATACAATTACACCCTGTGTAGTAGTAGACTCGTTACTGCACAATCTTCTCAACACTCCTCCGCATTCAACCCTCAAACACTACTAAAACACGCTTTAACTTCAACATTTAAAGTCTAAATTGTCTTAACCGATATAGCCCCAAACTTTCACCTCTTTCAATAGCAGCTTAAACCTAAATACCTTGCGTAGGAAAGCTTTCACTTTTCAGGAATTATTTTCGAAGTTCCATCGCTTGAAACTGAACCTAAATTAGTTTTGAATAGAGTCTAAATCTTAGTGTTTTGTGAAAGTTTTTCCGAAGGCTGTAGGCTTAAAACTCTCGAAACCAATTCTGGAGGGTTCGGCAGGTTTAAGCCCTTCAAACAATAGATGGAACAATTCGATATTTAGCCGATTATAAACGCTCTTCGTAATGCTCTTAGCGAGGTGTGATTTTTGTATGAATGCTTTGAAAACGACTACGCTCCCGACTTATAGAAAAGGCTCAGAATTTGCGGGGTGTAATTTTTAATTAAGACTTAATGTTTAAGTTATTTCACTGTAACTATTGCAAGAAACTTATGAATTAGGGTTCTTTTTATACATCACCAGCCTTACTCATACAACTCGACGCCAATTTTAAAAATGCTTCAAGTTGCTCTGTCTCTTTTCACTAAATTAATTTAGTTAGGAAGATACGGGTATAGAGACAATTAATAATTGATTTAAGTAAGTGTTCATTAATGAATATATTAAAGGCCGTGCATATTTTTATAGAATAGGGGTGATAAACGAGTATACAAAGCACCTGATGGAAAGTAGATGCTGTGACCATGCCCATAGATATCTACATCTATCCTCGATTAAAAATCAAAATGCAGATACGTTGTCACCCCTGAGGACTAACATGAAATGCCTCGTTTTTAGTAAACAGTAAGTTCTGTTCTCTAGACTTACCATACGAAACGAGGCAACATTAATTTAAGCTGCTATTTTACCTTGGTACTCATTGAGAGAGTGGTCTTCCACGGTCAGGCCGATCCATTCGTGTTACTACCATAACAAAGGCGTAGTATAGCTCTACCACGTTCAAAACATTCATTTAGAACTGTTAACTTTTACATTTTTGTCATTGCAAAGTCGTAATACCTTTTTAAAGCATCGCCTTCAACATGCATTTAAATTAAAGTTTCACTTATGTTATACTGTAGCGTTATTGTAACAAAAGTAAAGTTTCTTAGTAATTTAAATCTGTAATTGTTGTCACTTTGTGAAACCCCATCTTTGTTCACGGATTGATACTTCGAATTATTTTCGATAATAATATAAGAAAGAAAAGGTTTCCTTCGTATCTAATTTAAACAGTTTTACCAAACCACTTCGTAGGATCTTTCTGAAATATCCGATAGTCGTCTTTCACGACGCTCACAACGAAATGAGATAGATTCTCTTGGTCCGCCATCACATGCCCATCTATCCTCTTAGGGTCCTTAGTATAAATAGAATCCGCTAAGCAACATGTACTCGTACGTGTGCTAAGCGCACATTACGCAACAATCCGGGTACAGATTCCACATTGTGAAGAATCCTTCATGTCTGAGAAATTATATGAAGAAAACCAACATGCATTGGTGCAGTAGATACTTGACCTAATAGCCTTTTAGAAAGGAGCTCAAACTTTTTTTTATTTTAAGTTTATACGATATTATACGGTATATTTTACGTGGCAGAGCCATACTGGAGCTATATGCTGGTTATTGTAGCACGAATGGGTCGGCTCGACCGGGGAAGAGCCACGCTCTCACACTATACTAGCGTATGTTTCGTGTGCGTGTGTTTCGGTATGTATGGTAAGTGAAGAGAACCCTTTTCACTGGATACAAGGCATTCCATCCTTGCTCTAAGGGGTGACAACGTAATTGAGGATAGATGTAGATGTCTATGGGCTACAGCATTTACTTGCAATCAGGCGGACTGTGTGCTCGTTTGTCATCCTTATTCTATAAAAAAACGAGGTTGAGAGGTAGGTTAGGGGTACTGTTCTGCCTGGGATATTTTCTAGACTATCTACGAAGGTAGTCTACAGTGGTGTAGAAATTTAACAATAAAAGTGGAGGTAGGATTATAGACTGTGTCTTTTCTTCCCCTGTTGCCTCTTTTTTGCTTAGAATATTCAGCAAGTTTTCAATGCAATTATCAATAATCGTGCAACGTGAGTGGTGTCATTAAAAATTAAAGTCAAGTCTGTTCCATGGTTGCCAGTTATTTGGCTCCAAATACCCGAAAGCTATATCAATAGCCATTCAATTCAAAATGAAAGCTGAAATTTATAAAATATTTCTGAATTGTTAATATAGATTGTATAACCTTTTTACCGTAGCCACTCTATATGTTGTCTTAGTGAACGCATATATTTCACGTTTCGATGCGCGTACGCAACACTACGGAGTGTGCTCCCAGCCGTATAACTCTGTAATTGACTGCGTGTCGTGTGCATCCACCCTTAGCGTGCGCCACTTCACTATGCGGTCAACGGGCGATTGGCTTTAGATTAAATATTTAGTACACTTGCATTATATTCTTAATATATTAACGCTTTATATCGTTAAAACAATAACGTTATGGCATTATTTCAAGAAATCGATCGTACTCTTTTAACGCGGCATTTCTTGAAATATTAGCCCATTTCACGACTTGGTGAGGACGAAGCTGATATCCTGGCACTCTTCATTTCATTTCGCTTCCTCAATGGATTTCCATCAATTAAGAAACTTTTACAGCAGGCCTTTATGCTGCAGTGGGCTTAAAAGGCTGGTGATGCCAATCACTTACATTTTCAAGTTGTGGCTAACTAAGACGGTTGGCGGTTGGTTCATTTAAACGTGGTAGAGCCACGCTGCAGATATATTATGGTTGTAGCACGAATGGGTCGGCTCGACCGGAGTAGAACCACGTTCTCATGGAATACCAGCGTAAAATAACAGCTTAATTTCTGCTGCTGTGTTTCGTATATAGTGTAGTGAACTGGATACCCCTTTTACTGGATATGAGGCATTTCATCTTAGCCCTTAGGGGCATCTGCATTTTGATTCTTAATCGAAAAATAATAGAATAGGATAAAAGTAGATGTCTATGGACCATAGCATTAAGTTACCATCAGGTGGACTGTGTGCTCGTTTGTCATCTATATTCTATAAAAGAAATTATGTAAATGTCTCATACCCTATAATAGCTCCCTTATACTTTAAACCGGTACACAATACTACGTACTTTGTCCAAGAAAATAGTAGAAATATAAAACTAATTTAATGTAGAAATCAGTAAAGATATATTTTCAGTAATTGAGGCAGTTGTACAGTTACTTTGTGTAATTTAAGAATGAGCTAAAAAGTTATAAGTTAATATGGATTTAAATATTTGCAAAAAAAGGTTTCTTCCAATATTCGAATCCATACTATCTAGATTCTAGTAGATACACAATTCTTAAGAGGAGCGGGTGCAGTCATATACAAAGTTAGGTAGAGTGATTGTAGAGCAAAATTTATTTTACAAATAGTTCTTTATTTCGCAAATGTGTTTTGAATATAACATAGCTTACATAGGAAGTCGATGGATGCAGGTGGCTCAGGACCGTGCTTTGTGACATTCTTTGGGGGAGGCCTATGTTCAGCAGTGGACTTGTGAAGGGCTGTAATGATGATGATGATAGCTTACATAATTAGAAATAAAACATAAATATGTATAAAAATCGATTCATCCGGTACTATAGTTATACCCTGGTTTAAGCGCACCCCCTTTAATCACCGCATACAGTTTCCGGTACAGCCTATTAACAGTCTACCGCTAAACATATTCCTCATTGGGGGGATATTTGACATAGTTGCCACGCTTGGCGGGTGGGTTGGCAATCGCAGTTTTTTATTTTCTTAGTTGTTATTAGGAAGACACTGCTGCAGATCTCCTGGTTTGTTTGTCTCTGTTACTTGTTACTATACTTACGGATCGATATGGGGTAGTGGACATTCTTACACTGCCCCTGCCATATACTGTATATAAGTATATATTCGACGTGTATAGATAGAATATACGTAGCCAAAGCAACCTGGTTGCTTTGGCGAAAAATATATAAATGTATGTGAAGATTAATCACTATTTTCAAAAATTTGGACACTAATGTTCGCAATGTTAATTAATCTAGAAAAGAGTATTCAGTAACAGCAAATTGTCAGAATTTTCGAGATTTTACTGGTATTATTTACTATATTCTAAAAAATTATCCTAAAAGTCTGCTACCGGGCATGACTCCCTGGCTCCCCCCACCCCTGCTACTGCTACACCACTGAAAATAGGTCTAAAATATATCCATCCACCTGCATCTATCGACAACTTCAATTCTCTCGCAACTCACCATAGCAGCTCGCTGAGCAACTTAGAGTTATCTCATGGTCTGTAAAGCGTTTATCTATAACGATATCCGAAAATCTTTAGTCTATAGTTTCAGGATTTATTCGATATCTAATCGAAACAAGGAGCTTATTTAAAATATGAATAAATCTATGTTTACGGATTTTAGATTACCAATGTTTGGAGTGATTTACAACATCGCTACGAGACAATAAGTTTTGTATCGATTGATTATCCTTAAAAATTTATAATAAGATGCTTAAAAATATTGTACCATATATACTACGATATTTTTGTCCCATTGAACACTGAACACAGAACAGTATGGTAATAAATAGTATCGTATAGTATCTAAGCCTTGTTTCAAATAAGTTCTCGATAGTGATCACAAATATTAGATATTTTATTAAAGTACCAATACCATTATACTCAAAATAATACGATGCAGAAACAAATTATCCTAACGACCATTCACCACCTACACATAATCTATTATCAATAACTAAGTCTAAACTAGGAACATGGAAAATTTTAATTCGCACATCACAAAATTATTTATTATAAACACCAAAGAATTCTATCCATGGGCGCAATTTTCGATTTTCGAACGCCTGGCGTCGGGAAAATGCCGACGGGAGGTTGCCGTCGGCGCCAAACGCCATTCTCCCCTCCACCAATCACAGAGCAGAACACGCCCCGACTTAAAAGCGATAGAACTTACAGTAATGCTTGAATGGTAGAAAGAGATAGAAAGCATGCGTGCGCGGGAATATTGTACGTACACATTGGCGGGGGAAAATTATGATGCATCGCGTTGTTTTAGCATCGGTAACTGTTCGATTTTTTTTTGGTTAGGTAAGGAGGTGGCATAATAATGTCTGTGATATACATATATAGTAGGATTATTTAAATGTTTTGTTAATTTATTAAGAACATGAACTTTTTGACTACTACCATAAACATTAGAAACATTAAGTAACTTGAATTCGCACATCTGAAAAAGTTTATTAGTAAATTAATAAGTTTTTAATAAACCTATATATTTACGATAAGTACAATCTTATATTAAGAAATTGATTGTACAGTGAATTAGCATCAGATATAAGATTATAATATAAAAAATTAAAGTGTTTTTGTTTTATTTAGGTAATATCTATATCTACTTTTAATTTTTCCATAAAAACATTTAAAAAATAATTATAGGCACTTATAAAATGTTTTTATACTTTAGCCAACTGTTGCTGTGTTCATTAAATTGCTCATATTATTACCTTGAGTGATTTCTTCTTTTGTATAAAAATGTTTTAGACATATGCAAAACTTAGGTAGGTATCTTTTAAGCGCAGATTATATGGATATTTAACTTAAAATGATCATCTGTTAGAATTTTTGAGGCCGACAATGTTCTCCCCCTTGAAAATTATTACAAATGCAACACGATTATACATTCAGAGTTCTTTGTTTATGAATTCATTGCCAGAGGCGGCGAAGGGTACATATCATTATGTTTCGAAAATATTAAATCCATTGTTTTTGTTTCGCGGTCTTTAAATAACCCTGGACAAGAAAGGGGAGATACAATATATATCTAATTTAAAATATTAATATGATTATATATATAAAAAATAAAGTGGACATGTTTTTTGTGGAATCTCCAAGATGATTGTGCAATTAAATTCATAGTTGAAAATTGAAGACTGTAATTGCCAGGAGAGGAATAATTACTGTTTTAAATAAATTAAACATTATTGTTATAATAATTATACTTTAATAGACTCTATAGTCCTCAAAGTGAACCATAGAAAAAGAGAACATAATGTATATTACACATTCTGGCGTAAACTTACATTTGACACTGTGAAGTCTGACTCGAGATTATCTGTGAATATCCAAATCTTGTTATGTAATATTAGCATTAAAAGGGACATAAATATCAACTTTGATATTTATATATAAATATTAGTATGTTTATAAATTTAAAAATATTTAACTACTTATGTGCATTTTAACTGATTGTTGTAGCATAAGAAGGCATTTAAGTATTATTTTAAAAACTAAATATTATTTTTCTGCCACGTTTTTCTCTACATTGGTTCTCAATTGTATCTCGTTGATAATATTAAAAATAATTAAAGTTCTTAAAGGGTTAGTTTTGGAAACTACTAAAGAATAAAAATATTTTTTTCAGCGGTAAAAATTAATAGGAAGGCAAAGGCAAGATTATCTTTTGACAACTTTAAAAAATAACGTGACAGAAATTGAATTTCATTTGTTGAGTTATAAAAAAAATATAAGATTTTTTTCTTTCCAACGATAACATCCTTCGGTAAGTGTAAAATGCACAAAAACCGCGCGGTTTGCGGAAAACAGCGCGCGTCAAATTGGCCGCGGCCCGATCTAATCTGTAACCTATCGGTGAAAGGGATTCTCATCCTTTTTAACATGATAAATTGTCTTAAGTGAAAAGAGAATAGAAGTTTTAATTGCATTTTAAAAAAATCTATCTAATAATATGGCCTAGTTAGAATCTGTTTTTAAAGCTCTTTTACCGATCTAACATCTGTAGTAGAAAATATACGTGTGTAGTAAAATTACTTACAATAACCTTGCAAAGAAAGAACTTAGTAACATTTTCAAAATTCATGAGATTGTATCGAAAGATTTTTACGTGGTAGAGCATTGCATTGTGGTTGCAGCACAAATAGGTCGGCTCGACTGGGGTAGAGCCATGCTCTCACAGAAAAGCGTATCGTATAGTAAGCGTAGAGAACCGGAGATCCTTTTTACTGGAAACTTAATTAAGGATAAAGTAGATGTCTATGGGTTACAGCATCCAGTTACCGTCAGGTGGACTATGTGCTCGTTTGCCACCTTTATTCTATAAAAAAAAGATAATACTGAACGATTTGCGTATCAACATATCGATATCTCAATATAGATGAATTAAATTACTGCCTCTCACATATTATGATTTCTAAAATTATTATAGGCTTATGTTCAAATGATTAGCTTTTAGAATTAATTCAGCCGTCTTAACGTCCATTAAAACTATAATAATAAGCTATGACGCATTCGATTTATGAATTGAAAAAATGAAATCGATGTCATATTATTCGATATATAACGATATATCCCGTTGAAATCAACGCACATGTGACCTTAGTTATTTCAAGTATAGCTGTAGTAATACATAGAAGATCATTGACTATATTGCTGATTAAAGTCAAGCTAGTGTGTCGCTATAATAACATATAAAATTTACTATGTCGCTAAGTAATCAGTACCTACGATTAGACATAGAAAAATGGATGATTCATTCGTCTTAAAAATAATTCTTCTTTTTCATTATCATCTCGTAAAATCTCTTCCTCTGTTGGACATGGGCCTCTACCGTTATAGGAAGGATGTGTCCTAATTGCCACCTTTGGCAGACGGATTGATGATAATAGTACCAAATATTTTGCACCTCTGACTCTGACGTTGCTCTCTATCACCAGTCTGAGTAGTTACGCCTGGCGCAAGCAAAATGGTTATAACGCTATCTATAGGAATCCATAAGAAGTTTCTATCATAAGGGATAGTCGTGTATTACCTCTGGAACTAAATGAATGATGACTCTCTATCGTCCCCGCGATAAGGCAACTTAAAAATAGTTACTATTTGGAAATAAATTAGTTCTTTTGCTTCGTCTCTATCTCACATACAGAAACAATAAATTCGGTCTCATGGTGACTTATTGTTCTTGTTTCTTATTGAAGCGTAAATCGCTTACTGTCGTGACTTACACCATTTAATCTATCGGCATGCACAAAGCATTCGTTACTTAGAGCGCGGGATGTTGTGAGCCGTCAGTGATGCGTGTAAGGCGAGGCAGCTGCGGTGCAGTCGGGGGGCTCGGTACTCCGGGGCTAATGCTCGCGAAAATGTCTTTTTCTACCACCGCAGGTTAGGTGATCTGGTGGTAGGTTCAACTACTTAGCTTAGCTTCAGCTTTCGTATATAGAGTTTAAAGGTTATTAGAATAATGATAATGAATCGGATTCAAGACAAAAATGCAATCAGTCGGTCAAAAATTTCAAAATTCACGAAATATCGAATGTTATTTTTCATTTCAATAAAGAAAAGTTATTGAATATAGAGTTGCACTCTATTATTAAAGCAATAGATATTAAATTAGTGGATTGAAACTAAATATTGTAAATTACTTTCTTATAAATCTAAAATACTACCTACTCAAGTAAATAAATAAAACGCTGAATATATTTATATTTTTTTTATAGGATATGGGTGACAAACGAGCACACAGTCCACCTGATGGTAAGTGGTTGCTGCGGCCCATACATCAAAATGTTCATCTACATCTATCCTCTGTTACAGATCAAAATGCAGATGCGTTGTCACCCGTGAGGACTAAGATGGAATGCCTCATTTCCAGTAAAAAGGGCCTCCGGCCACCTGCACTCATCAAGCGAAACGCAGAGGTAAACCTCTACTTCACGCTGGTTTTCTGTGAGGTCGTGGTACCACCCCGGTTCGAGCTGGCCCATCCGTGCGACAGCTAAAGCTGCCGCGTGGTACCACAAAAGAAGTACTAATATAATATAATATGTAGAGTTTCTCTGTCATTACCTGTTATTTATGACTGTTTTTAATATTCTTCAAATAGGCAGGTATACCTCTAATTAATGACGAAAACACAATACTTTTTAATCAAGCCAACACAATGCACTTCTTTAGAGCTTAAATAAAAATCTTTATACAATGGCAACATTGAAAATGCAATGTTACAAAACGGACCAAGAACAATCCCTTATAAATGCGAAACTACAGAATAAATCTATCGATGCGTAAATTAAGGATCCAATGCTATTCAACTAAGGCATGAGTGCAAATATAAAAAAAAAAACCGATGTAAAGAAAATACTCTGGCCCTGCGTATCTAGATGTCCCGCTGCGGTGTTCCATATTGTTCTTAGACAAACACTTTCTTTACCGGAGAAATAGCTCTATTATACTTTTTCGAATATCGACCGCGAGCATTGTCAAGGGCACAGATTTATAACGCTCGAATTAATTTACCTTTAAATTAGCGCTTTAAATACAATCGAGATTAAAGTTGTATAAAAATATGTGAAGTTTTGTCCGAAAAGAGGATTGTTTTGTAAGAAAGTAGCTTATGACCCCGCGTTTTTGTTCGCAATAAAAAAAATGACGACTCAATCGCAGAACTGTAACCAGCCGAGACGAATACCGTGACATGGTATCGCAAAATCTCACAATAACTAAGAGCGAGCGTGAAATTAGGCTTGTATAAATTAGGGCTAAGTCATTCAACGCGGGAGCAGCGTGAAGATCGCCGCGTGTCCGCCATTGTTGTGACGCAGCGCGCGTAAATGGTTTTTGTTGATTTTAGGTTATTACATTATGGCGGGCGGGCGTTATGATTATGCTTGCTAGTGGCAATTAATTGTGTGTGAACCAATTTAACTACAACAGTTTTGTTTCATATTATATCACAAAGCATCGCATATCATCAAAATAACATAAATACAGCTTGTTTGGCTGCTTATTATTTTAATTAAGTAGTTTTGCTTTTATACCCAAACTTAACACAGGTGAATTGCTGGTCGTATTACCAAACATTTACCGCCAAAATTACAAGTGATTTAGAAATAGCTGGAGTCTGATGTAATAAAAAAGTACCGAGGAAAATATGCGAATGAAAATGTAGAATATGAAATTTCGCGGCAATTGTCAATTTCGCGAAGTCTGTGGCAAAGCGGCCGAGGAACTTCTCTCATGAGGATTCTTCTCAAACCATTGTTCAAACCCGAGTCTGTCAATAAACCATGTTTCGTAATAAGAGGGTATAGGTAAATATGTCTCGCTGCAAGCTTTGGTATCTAAGGCCTGTCTTCCTCAGAAAAACTTGGGTTTATTCTATCACGTCCTTTCACATCCGGCCTCACATGTTGACAGCTTTCAGATTTTAATCTAAGACATTGACAGTGCTCGAAACATGACATTTATATGTATCAGTATTGCTTCTAATGAGATTGTTATACGAAAGGTGTAAGTGATAAAGTTTTTGTTACAGTTAAAAATATGATTATTATTTTGGTAAAATAAAAATGTAACAAAAACAGGTAGATCTCTAAGCAATGTATTTAAATTAAAAAGAAATATGTTACAAAAAACTAAAAGTAATTGAACTTGAAAAAAATAATCGTCTAAGTATTTACCAACAAAAGCTGAAATAGTTTAAAGTTTTATTTATATTATGTATTCTTTTATTTCATATCTTTTCGCAATAGTAGAGATTTTTTCTTTTATTTGTAGCAGTAAAAGTTACAATACCTAAAGTCGTAAACATGTGTGTGGGGTATGATCTGGCTTGTAGTAAAACCTGACGTTGGTTTACGACACACCACAGACCCTACAAACAGAGCATATAACTTAAAGTCGTATATTTTACAAAACTCCACGGTATAAAATAATATTTTCCGCATTAAAATATTGCAATAAAATGCTGTGCTTTCCAAAGATTTGAGATAGGTACCTATATCATTTATTTTAATATTGGAGTAAAAATTATGGGCGATTTTGCTTGGTTATAGGGGTAGATCCTATATTATGAAATTACTTTGTTTATAGGTACATAAAGCTATATTTATGAATTTCAATCAGCATTTTCCATACTAATTACAAAATCAAACATTGGTTCACAATCCTTCATAACTATAATAAGAGTAGGTTTTTTCACGATAACAGGTACCTATGTAGGTATATAATGAAGGAACTATACTTAATTGTCTATGATAGTTTGTTTTAATCATGTTTTTGCTTACACTTAATGTACCCAAGTATTTTATATCAATTTACGTTTTTTACTATCTCATGCAGTTTGACGAAGTTTAATATTTTAAATGATACCTACCTATATTTTAAACACGTTAGTAATTTTCGCTATTTTGTATAAATCATAATGTTTATATATAGAATATTTAAAATGCATTTCAATTTCATACAATTCAACATATTTACAATATCACGAATAAAGATAAGTACTTATTACAATAATGCAATATAAATTTAATGAGGATAATCATTAAAACATGCATTTTTCTAATTTTTGTACAAAAATCATTGAGTAAATGTTTAAAAAATTTTGATAGTTAGGTATATTAATACGGGATAGACAAGTTTTGATGTTTGTTAATATTTCTAAACAATTTTAAAGTAACACTTTTATTGTTTAATAATAAATCGAATTTAATATAAGTAGGTACCTAATTCATTAAATCCTGATTAATCAATACCTATTACATTTTTTCAAAAAAAGTATTTCTAAATATGAAATCTATCACTTATAATAGAAATTAAATGTACTAAGCGGTCGAAATTCAAAAACATTCGACTTGCGAAGTCATACAGCATGCTTCTGGAGCGAGCGCCGCGTACCGTTCGAATGTGGGCGTGTATACGTCGTTTCACTGTGTGCTCGGTGCCTGTGTGCGGCACCCACCCTAGGGTGAGTTAGGGGCCCTCTAGGCCCCGCCCCTGCGATGCTCACACGGCTGACTTGGAATCAGATGGCTCGGCCAGTCGCAACCGAGCCGTGACATCGAGAACGCTTCGGAGCTTCCGAACGCGCTCCCACCCAATACTTAGGGCTTTCGATGATTACGCGCTACACTGATCATTCGGTTACTTAGAAACTTGTCGAATTAAAGAATACCGGTTGATAGCTAGACGAAACGCTTCAACGAACTGTGATCATAATAAGTTTGTGTTTTTGTGGTGCGGACATTTTTGTGAGTTGCAACGTTATCTTCATGCCGACGCACATCGCTTTAGGTAGGTTCAATAACCTATTGTTTTGGAGTTTAAATTACGAACATGAATCTTGTTTATTTCATTGCAAGTATAAAAGTACTCATTATGAATAAAGAAATGCAAAGTAAGAAAACCATAGTTTGTTCAGATGAAATATTTTTATAGCGCGGATGACCCCGGAATATTTTAAAGTTGAAAAATTAAAACATCGTAAATTGACGTTACATATGAAGTAGGTAAAAGCTAAATCAAATACTCCTTCAATATTAGATACTTTTCTGGCGATAAAACATTATGTTTTGATTGAACAAAGTAAACCAATTCATCAATTATATCTACGCATGACATTCATCAAAGCTTTGTCTGAACTCAAAGGCTGTTTCAAAATAAACTGTAAATGGTACAAAAAAGACAATGGGTACATACTTACACACATTTTACACTCATTATTTTAAGATCTGATTTTATTATCGTCAGATAAAAGTTATCTATATATTATAAACTGACTTATTTTTTAAATTTTTTGTCAAAACAACATAAACAAATTAAAAAAATCATTTGTATGAACAAAGTAGTTCAATAGTTTCATTTGTATATTCAGCCAGGTTATAATTTATTCGATAGATACATTTTATATGACTATTGAAAAATCAGTCCTTATTCAATTAATAAGTAATTTTAATAATAAGTTTATGTTGTATTTTATCCTATGAACAACTTTTATATAAAGAAACTTTCATCAAATCGGTCCATAAAAACATAAATGCATTCTTAGTTTCAAATGAATACGTGTTTAATAAACTGTTTTTAAATCGGTCCAGGGATTCTTCCCTATCTTGTAACATGATACTTTGTTTGGTGCCGATGCGGGTTTTTCTGTTTGCGATCGAATCATCAAATGTATTGTTAACGATAATTTGCAATAGTAAACATAATAAAGAGCTTTGTTAATTTTTATTTCTTGAAAATATAGGTACATATGTAGGTATAATCGTTTTTTTGTTTGATTAAATAATAATAATAAATTAATATGCTTTAATAATGAAATATTGAATGAACATTATCAGATTATTTTTTTAAATAGATTTAATAAGTCAACATAAAAATAGAGATAATAACTCTAAATCTGTCTCGTCCCGAAAAAAACTAAAATTTTGAAACATTTGTTTGTTAATTCAAAATAGGAAGTATGGTTTTTAATCATCCAACTTTCATTTTATGTAAGTCATGCACGTGAAAGTGACTTAAGTATACTTCACTTTTCAAAGGTGCAATAATAAACTTATATATGATTACCTACAATATACGAGTATTCTTCACAAGGTATTGAAAAATCCAATTCAGTAAATTTCTAAATTGTACTGGAAGGCAACATCAATTAAATATTTAAATTTCAAATGAAGTTGTTTAACATTTAAATGCAAATATAAAAAGACAATTTATATGTATGCTAAATTAATATCCGATTATTATAAAAAAAGTATTAAAATAATTATATCAAACAGAGATATATAGAGACCTGAATACAAAAATGCCGAAGAATGGGCGTCATTGTTGTAACCGGCCGTGTCCGAAAATTCGTAATTTTGTTAAATAGAGATCTTGAAGCTTATTGTTGTGAGCGAATAATTTTTGCGGTAAACGATACTTGGGCCACAATGGCTGACAGTGACGTGGGGTCGGGTAATTTTGTAATGTAGGTACTAGATTAGCGCATCAATACATTTTTTGCTTTTAATAAAATTGACCGAACCTTGGCGGAAAAACTTTTAACAAAAAATTTTTTCGCGTTTTGAATATTTTATATGCTGCCAGCATATCCATATTTTATAATCCATATTTTTTTGTAATATTGAGTAATTGTTTTAATTCTAATTATTATGTTCGAGCTAGTGAACTTGCAAACGTGTTAAGTTGAAAATCATAACTTGTAGTTTTAGAAGAGACTGTGATATTGAAAATCATTTCATTTTATTTCTTATTGAGCCTGTTAAAGATGTCTGACAAAGGTTGCATATATTTGTATTTTTACATTCTGATATTTATAACAAAATCTAGTCATATATTCAAACAGCGATAAGCAGTTATAATGAAACAGAAAAATATATTTGCCTACGCATTTTTTTATCACACGAAACACCGTCGCAAAATCAATAAATCGAAGCGAACAATTGACATCAAACGCGCCGACAAAATATCTAGAGATGTAAGCTATAATACTACAAATGCAACTATTATTTACACTTGAAAAGCCATTGACTCGAGTGTTGACATCCCTATTATGTAACAACTCTCTGGGGTGCATTGCGAACACTTTGACAATTTTTTGTAAGCGTTAATGACATATTTCTTACAAAGAGAGACATAACCATTGACAGTTTTACACCAGTTCTCACATGCTGTCATTACACGGCTGTAAATTTGTAACAGCTCCTTTGATACGGTTGGAAATCGAAAATTTATCTGCGATAAAATTGTTATTATTGATCAAAACTGGAAACATATAAATTCTATTTCTTATTTGTTTTAAAAGACAAATTATGTATTACTAAATTTATTAAATATGACTGGTAAAATAAGACAGAACAGAAAAATCTGAAAGAATGTGTGTGAAATGTGAATTTAATATGTACTAATTCAACGAATAAAATCTAATTAAGTTTTCATCTAAGTACAAAACTGTTCAAACATGATATTAATCTAGAAAGAAACTTCGTGCTAACTTTCTAACGATATTTTTTTTCCTTAAAAAAAAACATATTAATCCAGGACATGATCTATCTGTGTGCCAAATTTTATTAAGTTGTAGAAAAGCGAGATTAGTAACACACCTTCAAACTTTTTCACATATTAACCATACATAATATCAAAAGAGATACTACATTAGGTCTGTTATAATCTGCTTATTTCTCATATTATTTGACGCTGCTAAACTTCCAGTGTTACGAAAGCGCAGCATCCGACCAAAAAATATAAAATAAAGTAATCCCTCATGGGCTCAAAATAACACCTCTTTGGTCTCAATAGCCTCGAAGCCTCACCCTTCTGACGATGAGGCTTAATAAGGATTAAGATAGAGCCTTTTTAAAAGTAAAAAGCTTCTCGTGTATTCCGCTTTATGATATTTTTATTTTTATGGCGGCTGTCTGTCGTTATGGATTCATCGGTGACATTTAAATTGTCGTTTATCACATAACTCCTTATCTGTTTAAATTAATTAGATATAGGTAACGAAAATTAGGCGAGGAATACAATCTTTGCTTATGCCTTTAGACTCTTATTTTATAAATTAAAAAAGAAAGTCTTTGTTCTTGGTTTTTTATTCATGGCTGGTGCAAACTGGTGGATAAAATACTGCCAACATACAAAAATAGAAATTACATTTTGTTTAACCATTTGGGAAGGTTTTGAATTTTATTTTTATACACAATGCAATTCTGCTGGAAAAATATCTCAGTATCATTTTTTAAAACAGATGAAAACGAAACGATAAAATAATTTTGTATGGATATTAAAACTTTTAATAGTCCATGGGAAAAGTTACTAAAAGGACCATTAGTAATATCATCAAAAACACCGCTTAATATCCGCGATGTTACCAGGTCTCATTATTCCTACGGTAACATATTTCGGCTGCATTGACTAGTGAGCCTGGTAGCACACGAGCTGAAAGGCGAGGTATCTGTATTGAATGCATCACAATAGTAGCGGATTGATTTATGGTGCCGCTTGTCACTTGTGGTGGTGTGCTCCTATGGCTTGAAGAGGCATCAAACTCTACTTGAGTACGGATAGACAAGAAATCATAATTGCAATAAATACTTGCAGAAGAAATACCCACAACATGAGTAACAAAATGTGTTTTGTATAAATATTTGATTATTGCAGCTTACTCTTATCTAGTAGCAATTAATAAGTTTCTTGTTCATTCGATTAAGGTTATTCCTAATTGATGATCCAGAGTCACACCTTACGTAATAAATTACATCGTGTATAATAAAATAAATATAAATAATCAGATATTTAGATTCAGAACAATTATTTGTAAGTCATACAAAATCTTCTTCCGTACGGTATCGAACCTGAGGCCCGCAGCGCTGAAGCCTATCGCATACATACTGGCCAAGAAGGTCAATATGCGTATTTCGAGCTTACAGTGCTTTAAGTAGAGCTGTCAACAGCATTAGGAGCATCGCGGTGAAAATTCCTGAGATGATTGTAGATCTTATTTAATAGTATGTACTCAGCTATGGGTAGTATAGCCGATGTAAATGTCAAGTATATGTAATCCAAATAAAAAGGAATTGTAAAATTAGGTAATTCGTATAACGAGTTAGATATACAAAATAATATATTTACATATGCTTGCTTACCTTTGTATTTTTTTTATTATTATTTATCATAATCACTTTGTGTGTTACAATGGATGGCTATAATGCATGCCTATCATAAAACATTATCTGTCAGTCAAGCCTGGGAGAAAAATAAAAGTGTTAACGAGTGTACGCTTAGATGAGAATTTGACTGTTCATTTTTGTTTTAAATATTAAACTTATAATTTATATTATTTTACAAAATAATAAAAAATAAAACCTCCGTCGAGCTTCGATTATTTTATAAGCACAAATTCTCAGTTTTATATGATTATGAAAATATAAATTTAAAAAATTTATACTTTTTTTTTGATATGCGGACACTACTCGTCAGGTTTCAATAATGGTAACAAATCGCCGGCCGCTTTGGCTGGCCGTACAGACGGACGGCCGTATCTGTAAGACATTCTAATTTATTTCTATTAATACACGTAAGTGAGTTACGATATGAAAGTTAACTCCCTGAGGGCATTCACTATACACAATCTTAGAAAATTAACGCCTAATTTTTGTGTAATTATAATTAAAAATTTAACATAATGTAAATATTTTGACCATTGTTTATGTATTGGATAATTGGCAAATGAGTACTAACTAAATGTTAACAAACATAATGCATTCATTACATTTCATTTTTTTTTGTAAAATAATGGTGACATACAGGCGCTGTCCACCTGATCTTAAATGGGCCCATAAACATCTACATCTATCCTCGAATAAGAATCAAAATTCTGATGCGAAAAGATCATCGATTCTGTACATTCACCATATGCAACACAACAGCAGTAAGCTCCTAGTTTACGTTGGTATTCTTTGAGAGCGTGGTCCTGCCCAGGTCGAGCCGACCCATTCTTGTTACAACCATAACATAAGTGCAGCATGGGTCACCACGTAATTATTATTATACAATAATATATTAATTACAATACATTATTAAATATTGCATAATATAGTTTATATAATAATATGATTATTTTGTAAATTTTTGTGATATATAAAGTTTTAATACAGGTACGTTACACTATATTTTACAAAAATGTTCGAATAAGAAATATTCTGTAAATGAGAAACTTATAAAATAATTAAACTTTTAATGAACTTAAAAACCGTCTTCAAAAACTAAAAGAAGAAAGTTTCCACATAATAGCTTCTGAACCCGGTGCTGGCACATAGTATATCGAAAAACGAGTAAAACCCCGAGTGCAAAAGTTATTATTTTAAAATGTTTGGAGTTTCTTTTTTAATTCTTATTAAAATATTTATTATTTTGCTCTTTCGAGTGATCTAAGAAATATCTCAAATTCAACACAATCAACTAGAATATCATTTAAATAGGCACTTTAATTTTTTTTTTAATTTTTCCACCCTTAGAAATTTTTTCTTTAAATTTATATATAACCATCCCTGAACATATTCTATTTATTAAAAAATAATTTAAATGCCGTTTCTGAGAAATCTGTAAATATACGAGTACATTCGTAAAAAACATACGCGTCGAATAAAGAACGTTTTCGTATTTTGAACTCTGTTAAGAACAATGCATACGATTTTAAAGAAACTTGCACGTTAATGTTGATTTACATTCTCCTAATTGAAAAGAAAAGTATTAATGATTTTTTACATTATGTAAAGTAAAGTAAAGTTGCAGCCTATTTACGTCCCACTGCTGGGCACAGGCCTCCTCTCATTTCTGAGAGGGTTTTAGGGCAAGGAAATGTCCGCCGCGCTGCCCCAGTGCGTGTTGGCGAACTTCACATGTCTTCGAAATATTTTTTTTTCTTATTTCTCAGACATGCAGGTTTCCTCACGATGTTTTCCTTCACCGCCAAGCACGTGGTAAATCAGCACCTAAAATTGCAATTAACAATTTCATTGGTGCCGGCGGGGATCGAACCCGGGTTGCTCGAGTACTGTGTAAGCTTACAGCGAGCGCTAACCATCTGAGCTACCACGGCTACATTATGTATACAAAGGTAAATAACTTACCGTTACAGTCTATTAATAGCTCACTGCTAAACATAGGCCTCCCCCATAGATTGCTTAATAGGGGGGATATTTTTACGTGCAGTGGCGGTGTAAGAATATAAACTACCTCATATCGTCCCGTTGGTGTCGTAAGAGGCGACAGAGAGAAAGAAAAAAAACTGCGGTTAAAAAAATTTATTTTAAATAAACAGTAAAATTAACAGATATTACATTAGGTAGCCATAGTCTTAAAATAAAAAACTTATGTAACAAAACACGACATCAAAACTATTATTAAAATTTTGTTTCTGGTGCTTGTACTTTTCTTGGCTTGACTGCTCAGACTTGGCCCATCCGAAACGCTAATGTGACTTTGTTTTTTATATTAATTTATAAAAACAATGTGAAGCTCACTCCAGCCAAAATTTCGAAAAAAAAATAAAAATGGTAACATTTGTTCAAACTTAAACAGGTAACCCCAGCACAGACAATTTGCAAAATTGCGACAATATTATATAAACATATATTTTTGTTTTTAAAGAAAACGTAAAAGCAACAACATCAAACGTTCATTATGATACTCCACAATTCAAAGGGCCCACTAAGCATGCATACATACCAACTTTAAAAAGTTAACGGATACGTCACATCCCTGTTAATTATGTAAGTATACAGAAAGCGCCCCGCTTCGCTTTATTTTATAAAAACGCAGTGAAAAGGAAGAGCGCCTTTGACGTTTCAAACCTAAACGAGTAAGTGCTCTCAGCGGAATGGGTTATATGTTTTCACAAAGCACGCACTTTAAAATTACTTTGAATCTGATATAAATGTGAGCGTGACTGTTACGATTCATCAAACATCCCTGGCTATTCACCTGTAAGTACCCTAAAACGTAATACTCGTACAGCTGCTTGCTAAATAGTGGTTTCATAATTCGAAAATTAGAATTCGTTTTATTAAATCACCTATATAATATTATATTTCTTGCAGATTAATTAAACAATAAACTATCAGCTGTGTAAGAATATCAAAATCGTCCCGTACGAGTCGTTATGGACGACAGAGGGAAACTGAAACTAAGGATGGGCAGTAGCTTCTTCTAATCCGCCTGCCAAGCAAGGCAAAACCCCCCCTATGAAGCAATCTCAGGGGGAGGCCTAAGTTCAGCAGTGAACTATTGTAGGATTAAACAATTATTTCTGCTATTATTGTACTTGGACTTTTAAGAGATTATTGTAAATGACTTATAACGAATTCAATTGAACAAACTTAGTAATAATATAAATTAATAATTAAAAATTAAGACTTTTGTACAGCCGACTTCAATATAAATTATTAAGAATAACTCAAAAACTATTGGTCAGACCTTGGTCAAATTCATATGGGACCACATGTGAAGTACCAGTTTTCAAATAAAAAAAGAATCATCGAAATCGGTGCACCCAGTAAAAAGTTATGAGGTAACACACATAAAAAAAACATACAGTCGAATTGAATACCGCCTCCTTTTTGGAGTCGGCAGAAAATTGATAAGTCAAGAAAGCAATTTGAAGTAATTGTTCATTGTTAAGGTATAAAAATACTTTTATGCAAAATGCATTAAAATATAATTAATTCCCTTATCAATAGCAATGTAACTCAATACGGTGCAAGCGTAGTACCAACACAATAAATGTATTTGGGCATGATGCCTTCCTTAACAGTTCTCCCTATAATTAATCTTAATGGTTTGGAAGAATAAGCATATCTTTGCTATTTTTGAAGTCTCCATCAATTACGTGACATTCTGCTAACACATTTATATATTCTCAACTAAAAGTACAATCCATACAAATATCCACTACAGATACAGAAAATCCACTCACAAAACTCACTCTTACACACTCAGCTGATGTGACAATAAACTTAAAAGAAAAACAGATCGGTGTAAGTGTCAAATGTTTAAAAGAAAAGAGCAAGTGTTCCGGCATCCGGAACTCGATTAGTAAATCTATTCAGTAAAGAGCCAAGCATTAGCGCCACCTGCGTCCCGACGAACGACGCTGAATCAAAGTGGGAACTAATGAGGTGTGCGCAAGCGGAACCTACCAGACATCCGATCTTTAAGAGAACTTGTGGAAACGCGCATAGTGCTGTGAAATAGGTTTATTTGTAAACCTCGATGTTTTAAAACGTTGCAGCATGAATTTAGAATAGTTTGCGATAACCAAAATAACTTGTACAAATTTCGGGTATTTTTTAAAATGTGTAGTTTTAATTTTCATATGCATTGTCTATTGCATTAATGTAATTTTTCATAGAATTTTTTTTCTGTTAGGTTTAAGTAAGATCATCATTAAAGTTTTAAACTTCGTCCATATTTATATTTCTGACTGAAGTCCAAATCTACTTCCAAATGACGATTTAAACGCAAATGGTAGAGCATGCCTGATGCAAAAGTCAACCTTTATATACTTTTGTAATAGGAAATGTAAAAAAGAATTTAAAAAAAATGCTTGTTAAATAATTTTGCTCTTAAAAATATACAGTTATTGAGGCGAAAATCGTAAAAAGTAAAGACAATTCAAAAGAAACGCACTAATTTTATGACTTGTGTGATAGTTATGAATTTGTAGAAGTTACGAGGATATTCGGGCTGTAAGATATTTAAAGAATAGGTTTTTAACAATCTATTGTGCATAACGACTGAGGTAGACAACTGAGAGTGACAACTTCGGCAGCTCGGACTGGTTATACCTATAAAAATTGACGATCTCAGTTTCCTTCTCCAAAACTGGACTAACAAAATAAGATGGACTGTGACTATGTCTGTATACTTTTGTTTCACTTTTCAGGTTCGTTAAATATTTTTTTCTGAATGTCTTACAACGGCGGTATAATTTCCGGACAGGAACAGCTTGTAGATTTAGTAATTTTATAATGTTCTTAGTTTTTAAAAAGATTTATGAAAAAAAAAACACTAGATCATGAAAATAGTAGAAATAAAAGATTGAATTGTAAAAAGTAATTGCTCTAATGTCATATTCAGGGAGAAAACCGGGGAATACGTTTGTATGAGCTAAAAGCCGGCCTGTATACTCTAAACCTGTTAAAGTAAGTAATACTCTTAACCTGTTAAAGTCTATCACTTGTTAAAGTAAATTAGATGCAAGAGAAGAAGTAAATGATGAGGTCTGTAAAAATTATTTCTTCAAACAATGCAAAAATTGTCCATTTCTTTTTTAATATCAATAGGTAAACATAATGTCCAGTAAAATTAAGTTTATAATAATAAGCTTTGTTTATAAGTTTTTTATTAATTATATTTATTTTAGCATTGTTGTTTAATGTTGTTAAACGTTATATCTTCCTTTTTGTTTTAATTTTATGGATAAATAGTCACACCTAACTTCTAATACCGATAAAACTTATTAAACTATATAATATCATTAAGGAAAACAGCTTAATCGACATGCCACCTCTAACTACAGCTTAGTTGAAATTTTTAAATCGTCGGCAACGACTTTATACCCGTTTAGAGTGCTCTGCATGCCGAGTTGGGGCCTTTGACGTTCTCAGACGGCCACTTACAACGGGTAACTGTTTTTTCAACATTTGCGTACTCTTGCTTAGCTCGAATCTTTTATAATGTACCTATATTTTCGTATCAGTCTAGTTAAACATATTAAAATGCTTGTAATGTTCATTTAATACTTACTTGCGAGTGAAAGGTTTTGTGCTTATATTTTGTGCTAGCGAGTGAAAGGTTTGTAACCTCTGTAATACATTAAGCCCAGTTGACAACTCCTGGTTGCGAACCAAAAACTGTCGCTGGAATGAAAAGCACTGAATTACTAGTTTTATGGCGAGTAATAAATTATTTAATGACAGAACTGATGAGGCTGTATCTAATAAACTATAATATATAATAATAAAAGCCAACGGCTAAGGAGACAGAAGTTGTGATTGATAAACCGGCAGATCGCAGTAAAAATATATCTAAACTAGCGATCCGCCCCGGATTCACACGGGTGATTTCTGGGTTTTGACAACAGCTCCACCTTCAGGGTCCAATTGTGAACCTAAACCAACCAGGGACCCACTCAAACACATACAAAAAGTTTCATCAGAATCGGTATAGCCAGTTTCCAGACTAACGGATAGCAATTGATTTTTATATATAGGTAGAGATAATTAAGTATTGAATAGAAAAAATAATTGAATTGTAAAAATGAACAGAAATATTTTCGAAACTATTTCCTTTCAAACTTGAAGCCTACTACAAAATATTTTAAGGTATATTAAATGCATCAGATGCCTACATAAATATTAAAAATGACTGAGCCGGAAGAAGTCCCTCCTTAGACTTTTAAAATAACTCGCAAGTGCTTCCACAACTTTTCCCACAGGCGTCTGACGGGACTACTCCGAGCTGAACCTATAGCTAATTATCCTAATTAGAAACAACTTTTTGTGTATGCCGAAGTAAGCCGATACTTCGCCGAGTGTGGCTGATAACGAGTTTATAAAGGCGCCCGCCGATCTCAGCTCGCGATAAGCGGACGTTTGATTGCTTGTGATGTATTATATTTTGTTATGATGTCGAGATGCCAGCACGGGATGCCAGTTTACTGGGTATATCTTCACGACGTTTACGACTTTGACGTGGAAAGTTGCTGGTCGATATTAACAAGAATATGCAATAAGAATTTGCAATTAAACAGGATATTTCAAATAATGTTAAATAAAGTTCATTGATCTTTTCTACCGAATTCAAAAAGGAGCCGGTACTCAATTCGACTGTATGTTTTTTATTATGTGTGTTACCTCATGACTTCTTACTGGATGAACCGACTTCGATGATTCTTTTTTTATTTGAAAGCTGGTGCATCACATGTGGTCCCATATTTATTAGATCAAGGTGTGACCAATAGATTTTGAGTTACTCTTAATAATTGATATTGAAGTCGGTTGAACAAAATTTTTACAAACAAAACAAAAGTCTTGTTACAACAATACCGAAGGGTTCTTCACTTGTCAGGTAGATTGTATTTACTATAAATTAGTATTATAATTGTCTGCTCATTGTTACTGGCCATATCTCTGTTACAATCGAAGAAAAAGTAATTTTCTGCTATTTTTAAAAATAAATAAAATATAATAATTATTGCAAATCTCTTACGTATGTGTTTTATAATATCCTGGTTAAATATAGAATTGTCTATCAGGTTTGCCTCCGCTTCCGTCTGAAGTTCAATTTAATGCACACGACTCGCTGTGTGGACGTTTAATTCTCTCAAACTTGATCTTTTCATATTTTTCGGGTTAATCTATTTTTTATGATAAACTTAAATAATATATCATTAAACATCTCGAACGTCTTTTTATTTTAATTATAAATAAAATGCCACCAGCTATTAAAACTCGGTGTCATTGTGGAAGTGGCTGCGGATTTCAAAAGGAACACTCTATTAGTGTCCACGTGACCTCTACAATTCCACATTAGTCTGAATCCAATTTAGCAGGCACTCGCTTTGACTAGACTCAAAGTCTGACGACCCTGAGGGTTGAACCTTTGGCCCATTGTGCGCCACGAGGGGAAATATCAAAGCCGAGTCATTCGATTGGGACTTGAAAAGATCAAATACGTGTACCGATATTTGAGTACCTGCGACTTTTATTATGTCTCCGCTATTAGATTTCTTTTGCAATGGCAAAGTGTTCGGGGAGTCGTTGCTTATTGCGGGAGTCTAGATAGTTATCGATATGTAATTACTTTTCCTCACTTATTTTGTCGAACGTTTAAAATGTTATTTATTGAAATGACCTATTAAATATCTTGTTTGTAAAGTTAGGAGGAGGTTTATTATATTTTGTCCTTTTTATGGTACTTATTCTGAGACCGTATTCATTAGGATAATAAAAAAAAATGTAGTAAATTATTTATCTAAATTATTGCCTCATTAAAATTTCAACGTCTAGATGACTACAGGACTAGAGACAACTTGAGCTTAATAGAAGAATTTGTATGAATCTGTGTTAGAAGTCATAACATATTAATTAAATACTATGACACAAATACAATAATTTTGCATTAATTGCAACCAGTGGTGACAAGCCATGTCTAAGATTAATAGATTTAACTTAGAATGTAATTGCCATTATGAATTATTTAGCAAAGTAATGTTTAAACATGCTTTAAGTGTAAAATTACTATTTACTAATTAACTTATTTGACACATGTTAAATTCTTATAATCTATAAATAATTGTCTATTTTCTTCCTAGAGTTCACCTTCTTTAATTTTCCTTTATTAAGGTTAAATTAGAATTAAAACTAGAATTCCCATTCTTTAAAAATATGCAAATTAATAAAACAAATCATTAAATCGAATGCAATGAAAAATTTCTCAAAATATATCGACAATACTTCTCTATTCGTATAGCGTTTAGCTGCCAACATCTTATTCAAACAATAAAAAAATCAAACATATCGCCCGACAGATTGACATACAAGACCGACTACCGTTCAGTTGCTGGCGTGATGGGTGGTACGGCTTCCAGCTATCATATCTCCATCGCTTCATTACTGCGATTCATCGATCAATATCGGTACTCACGAACGCAGCAACTATTTCTACTATGCAACAATAGATGGCACTCTCCAACGCAATTCAGAATCATCTTCCAATTAGCATCCAACTTTTTCTCTCGTGAGAAGCTGGATGCAGTCTTGATTGTTATTGATGATTCGATTGTTTCATTTATTAAGGCCGGTGCGCGGTTTCAGTTATATTACCGTTTTTTTCTTCCGATCGAAAAATAATTTCAATGTTAAGTCATTCTTAAAAATTTCCTTTCAATTCTTGTCTCAATTAATTTTAATTATGGTTAGCAAATTTTAATCGTCAGCGTATTATATTCACTACGGTAGAAATTGAATACCAATACAAACATTTAATTATTTCTTTGAATAATTTACACAGATAAAGTAGGTACAATGATAAAAAATGTCATACAGCTCTACTCCTAACGGTATAGTGTCAAGAATACTAGAGACTTCTTGATAATTCAACAGTCAGCACCAAAATCTGGTTAGATTATCAGATTAAAAGTAACTTCCCTCTAAGAACCGCTAATTTTTTTATAGGATAGGGTGATAAACGAGCACACAGTCCACCTGATGGTAAGTGGTTGCTGTGGCCCATAGACACCTACATTTATCTTCGTTTGCGAATCAAAATGCAGATGCGTTGTCACCCGTGAGGACTAAGATGGAATGCCTCTAATCCAGTAAAAAGGGTCTCCGGTTCTCTACACTCACCATACGAAACACAGCAGCGTTAACCTGCTATTTTATGCTGGTATTCTGTGAGAGCGTGGTCCTTCCCCGGTCGAGCCGAACCATTCGTGCTACTACTATACTAATATAGCTGCAGCATGGCTCTACCACGTAAAAAGATATATGTCCTGAATACCTTCCCTTAGTTGACGTAAGAAGCAACTGTGGGATATGCCAGAAAGATCTCATGATTTTCGAAAGATGGTAGTATACCCATCAAGTCAGCCAACACGCATTGAAGCAGCGCAGTGGAAATTTCTTTGCCCTAAAAGCACCCTCACAGAAATGAGAGGAGGCCAGTGGGTCGTATATAGTTTGTAACTTCACTTTACTTTATTCTTAATCATGATATTGTTTATAGTTCCGTGGATGTTCTAACTGCTCGGCGAGTAAGCATCGCTGGAGTTAGTTAGTGGTGGTGGCAGACAGCAAGGCGTTGTGGTGGCGCTGCACGGGGGCTGGGGGCGGGCGCCGGCGCCCGCGCACGCCGCCACCACGCTGGTCGGCGGGCTGGTGCCGCCGCCGCGGGAACCCACCACGGCGGCAGAAGCCTTCTGGAAGATGCCGCATAAAGGTAATTTTCACGATGTGAATACCTTCCACTCTTTTCTTTTCTACCACTATCTTTAATCCACTGCTGGGTACAGAGGAATAATAATAAACTAACTTTCATATTTTTTTAACATTTGTAACTACAATGGGCAACCAAGTGCTGCCGATGTCCAATGGTGCCCCATTCGTGCTACAACCATAATATTTCATTTTACTATTACTACAAGAACTCCTGTAAATAATTGTGAAAACCGCATCAAAATCCATCAAACACTTAGAAAGTTTTAAGCAAATACTTAGACAAGCGCGAGTAAGCGATTTATTTTAATACTGTTTAAAGTTATTACTTGGCGATCTTTATTAGTCTTAACGTATTTATTATATAATTCAAACCTTTTTCAATTCTTCAAAATAGCAACTAACACAACTCTCCGTACAACTTTACTACCATTCCAGTAATAAAGCAACCGCTAACTAGAAGCGAAGTTGGCTCTTTGCAGCGTTACAAGTCGACAATAGTTTACAAGTTAACAATATTGGTGGCTCCAGTTTCTGCACGTCAGTCTTGACAAGGTTTGGGTAACTCGCGAGTTATAATGATTCAACGTGCATCTTCCTACTTGTTTCGAGTTGAACGAAGTTTGTAACGCTGAAGTTAATTAAAACTAGCAGCTAAATAATATGTCGTGATTAAGTTTGTTTATTTGCACAAAACTTTTAGATCTTAGTATTTATGATTTCCGAATCAATTGAAAATTTTAAGCATTAGATTTGGCTGCCTTGTTGGCCTAGTGTTCGTAAGGGCGCTCACTGACCATGAGGTCCTGGGTTTGAATCCCGGGTTGGGCCTAAACCAGTTGTAGGGTATTCTGTCAAGAAATTTTCAGCAGCAGCCCGGAGTCAGAAAGTTGGCGGTGTTTCACCCCCGTGCCTCGGAAGACACGTCAAGCTGACGTTCTGCTCCTGATATCTGTTCGGTCGTGTGGAATAATCCTATCGGACTATAAACACAGCCAAGAACATATTAAACTGTGTTATGAGAGTGATGGAATCGAGAGTGCACCTGTGTTTGCGCATACATTTAGGCACTATAGTCCTGACCTGCGCAAATGGCTAGCTCCTGTTGTCTTGAAACCTCTGAAAGAGATTTATTTAGATTATATTTATTATATATTATTATTATATAGATTATCTCTACAAGTAAAATAATACAAACATTTCGCTGTTTATAACTCTATGAATATTACATCTAAAAACGATTTATGTGAAAGAGTGAAAAAAAAATTGAGAGAGGTTCTTTATTTAGTACGTAGGTAACTGGCACTTAAAATTGCAATTAAAAAAATATTAACACTAATGAACACACAGCCAGAATTCTTGATTAATTAATGCACCTTATAAAAGTCCCTAACAATGTAGAGGCAGATACTTCAAAAAAGTTAAGCAATAGGAGTTCATTAAAAAGATATCAAAAATAGGCTCAGTGTGAAAAATTTCGTTGCTTAAAACTAAAGATTAAACCCTTAAATCGACGTAAGAAGTAACATAAAAGTTTCAAATAAAAAACTTCTTCTAAAGTTAGACGTAAGTAAAAGTCTAACTTTACTAGACAGTTCCGGTAACGTTTATAGTTTATTCAAACAGTTTCAGTTCAATTGGAATTTGATTAAACACCTATAACAAACATAGCGAAGTCTAACTACAGGCCTATCTCCTCTTTCGCCATCACCTCCTTGTTCTCCAAATCAATGGAATCCATTATAAACTGCCAGCTCATGGAGTACCTTGAGGATCGCCAGCTGATTAGTGACTGCCAAAAAGTCGCAGACTCCGCTACCTCTAAGCAACTCCACTGCCTTAGAATAGAATAGAATAGAATGATTGTTTGTTCAATATTCATTATTACATAATACTTATTGAAAGTCATGTTTTTATTTACCACTGATTCGGAAGATACCTCTGTCCTGGGAAAAACCAGCAAGAAACGCAGCGAAACTTTTTTAAACATAATTTTACTTTACAATAATTTTGTTTGTACAATTTTTACATGAATTTTCATAGAACCAGCATGGTGGCGATCGCCTCATTCCCAGGGGTTTATTATATGGTATTTTCATTCATGTATTCCTTGATATTATAATATTCCTCTTTGTACAGTTTTTCTTTAATAAAACTTTTAAACTTGATTATTGACAAACGTTGAACATGTTCTGGGATTTTGTTGTAAAAACTTGTACATTGCCCCATAAATGAATGACTGATTGTGTGGAGTCTAGTAATTCATTTCTTTAAATTGTTCTCCGAGGGACTCTTTACAATTTAAGTTATAAATCACACGCACGGCTCTCTTGTGCAAAATAAATATGGCTTCAGTAACAATCGCAAAGCCCATACCAAAATTCCATAAGACATAGCGCTATGAAAGTAACTAAAATAAACTAATCCAGCTGTCTCGACATCTGTGAGACTTCTAATATTTCTTACAGCATATGCTGCAGAACTAAGTCTACTTGCTAATTTAGATCAATGGGGGCCCCATTGAACCTTCACGTCAATAGTAATACCAAGAAAAATAGGCAAAAATATTGTTGGCATTAAACGAATGTACTAATTTCAATAGAGCATTATTTACATCCTCATAATAGATTGACTGTCGTTTGAGTTTGAAAATTAAAGAGGTATCATCAAATAATACTATGTCGTGATTATCCCCTACAAGATAAGGTAAGTCATTAATATAAATTAAGAATAGGAATGGGCCAAGAATCGAGCCCTGAGGAACGCCTATTGATACTACCGATCCGGAGTAACCTTTACCATTGATAACGACTTTTTGAGTTATGTTACTTAAATATGAAATAATAAGTCTGAGCTCAATATTTTTGACATCGTACTGTTATAGTTTCCTGATTAATGTCTCATGGTGAACACAATTGAAAGCCTTAGAAAGATCACAAAAATACCTAAGGCATCTTGTGAATTCTCAGGCATTAAAAATATTTTTCATAAGCTGAACACCGGCATCAAACGTCGCGCGACCCCTTTTAAAACCAAATTGGATTATATGGAGTAATTTATTTGTATTAAAAAAAATTAACAATTGATCCAAAACTATTATTTTCAAAAATTTTACTGAGAGTTTGTAGTACAGAAATATGTCTAAAATTAACGAGGTCCAATGTGTTACCAGATTCAAATA
Source organism: Parnassius mnemosyne (assembly GCA_963668995.1). Lineage (NCBI taxonomy): Eukaryota > Metazoa > Arthropoda > Insecta > Lepidoptera > Papilionidae > Parnassius > Parnassius mnemosyne. The sequence continues at coordinate 17,313,065 of CAVLGL010000083.1, forward strand.
AAGGTATTACTTTACTTTGTTTCATTAAATCAGGAAACACACCAGAATCGATACAAGTATTAAAAATAATAGCAAAGTCCATCTTTCTGGTAAGCCACTATACCAATAAGATGATAGTCAAAACCATCTTAGCCCTCAGGGATGACAACGAAAATTTTGATATTTTTTATAGGACAACGCGCATTCGGCACACCTGGTGATAAGTGATTCCAATCGAGGATAGATATAGGTGTCAATGGGTCAAAGCATCCACTGACAATCAGGTGAAACTTTTTGAATATGTACCTAATCTGTATAAAAACAAAATACTTTGCGGCCTGAGTTTCCGGCACTTTCTTGGAAATGTCTATGCCCAGCAATAGTTTTAAAAAGATTGATGACGTTGACACTTGACGATGACGAAAATACTATGCTGAGTCGCATGAATCAATATTTGAAATCTATATTTTAGGGAGCAGTAACCTTAATGTATCCAACGTAAATAAAAGTTTCAATTTTTTTAACACTTGTTGCCACGGATAATAACACCTAACAAAACAGTTTATAAATGTGTATCGTATCCTATGCAATAACATTTCATTACACAGTAAAGAGTCCATTGCTTAATATATACATCTGTTGTACCTTTTAATAGCATTCTTATAATTTAAAATGGTATAAAAGTGACGGTGTTAGGCGCTACTAGATAGTCAGGGTACGTTACATTTCGATTGCATAACTAGAGAAAATTACTTCATTAATCATAATTGTTACTTATGAAAGAATAAAAACCTTACGACTTTTGTAGTTAGAATCTAAATCAAACAAAAAAAGACCATCATGTACGTAGTAAGTATTTCAAAAGACGCCAGATAAATCACTAGGATATTTAATAGAGTCAAGACAATATCTACCTAAGTATACTTTGCCACTTGCGTTCAACGTCTTGTATTAAAAAATAAACTTTGATTTGCAAGCTGAAATAAAGATTAAGCATTGAAATTATTACTGAAATAATATTTAAATTCGGTTACCGTCTTGGCTTTAAGCGTGGCACAACAGAAATATAATTATGCCTCGCCATACCGAAGCCAAGCCAAGCAAACCGAGCATGCGACGATTGTGTCACATTAAGCGACAGATAAAGACAAATAGACCGGAAAATCGGTCGTAAGAGGGAGATAAACAGAGTTTTCTTTGTCACGCTCCTAAAGGAATTTTAATGATTAAGTACCTCGTCGATTCTGCAGACCGTGTACTTGAAAGCAGACTTGTTATTTCGAATTTTAAAATCAAATTATATTTTTGTAAATTTAAATATCAAATCTTTGTAATTTCAATTTTTTGGTCACTGATTTATTTTCAAGTCTATCAAAATATATAAAAACGATTTTTTTTATTATTGATTTGTAAAATTTTCCACCTTAGTATTTAATGAAGTAATACATAACTCGCAATTCCATAAACTGTTCATTCTTTTAATAATATGTTGTATTGTGTGTGTAATCGGGAATATAAATAAATAATTTACTTACTTGAACCTGAAAACATCCTACTTCTGGGCACATTCTCATCATTATTTAGAAGATAAGTGGGAGGATCTGCCTCGTGATTGTTGACAAACTCCACTTATACGCTGTTATTTTAAGGATATTTTCTACATGCTGGTTTTCCGTTGATATGCTCTATATCACGTCTATATAATAGAAAATTTCTTCAATACTAAATTTAAAAAAATGGTGTTAGTGTTTAGAGTTAATTTTTTGACTAAGATACCATCTACCTTTATACCTATTTCTGCAATGCATCCACTGTTGTATTTTGGTTTGAAACATCGAAGAGCCATTGTAATTATAGACTGTGAGAAACTCCATCTTGTTCTTATTTTTAATAAAAATGCATTTTAGTTTTTTTTTAAAAGATGGTTGAATGTATTATATAGATAAGAATAGTAATCAATATATTGATTCCTACTATTATGGTTTGAAACATACAAAGAGCCAGTGTAATTATAGACTATGAGAAACTCTCTTATTCTTAATTTTAATGAAAGTGCATTTTAGTTTTTATTTTAAAGATGGTTGCATGTGTCCAGTAGACAAATAGGCTGGTACTCAATTGTAACTTGAATATTATTTTAAAAAAAAAGTAAGCTAAAAGTTTAAACCAATAATGGCTTTTAATCAAAATTGCTTGATGAATAAATTACAGAATAGGTTGCTAATAATAAAGAGGAATGATTAAATAACCTAAGCCGCGTTGTCCACTTAAGGAGCGTAAAAAATAAACAAAGGATCGGTAGGGACGCATGCGCCAAGCCTTTTTTTTTTACTAACCGGTGACGTCTCGTTGACGGGTATTTTATAAAATGATAAGGGACTAATTTTTTTACTTCTTCGAATGTGAATTTGATCCACAATTCATGTAAAATTAGACGACAAAAAATACTGCAAGTTTGAGTTACAGTATTTTGAAATTTTGATGTCGATGACGTCCTTTAGGTGGATCTTGGCTGCGGGTAAAGCAACGAATTCTACGAGTATTTAACTTGGTATAAAGCGTCCACATTGGCTGAAAACTTGCGAATTGCTTGTGAAATTTATAAGATATTTTCAAACGGCGCGGGATGTATTGTAGTCCGTGATTGTAGTATTGTTAGTATAGTATGACTGCGTCGTAACGTGCCTCGGGTTCGAATGTCGGGTCGGGCCAAAATCAGTTATTGGGTTTTCTCTGTCAACAAATTCTCAGCCGCAGCCTGGAGTCAGGAATTTGGCGGCGTTTCACCCACGTGCCTCGCAAAGTACGAAAAGCTGTGGCTTCAGCGTCTGATCTTTTTTCTTTTTCCGGTCGTGTCGAATAACCATTTCATCGGACTATGAGAGTGAGGGAATAGAGAGTGCACTTGTGTTTTCGCATACACGCGGGCACTATAATCCTGTCCTGAGCAAATCGATAGTCTCCTTTAAGATTGGTCCCCGTGACCGAAAACTCGATCTGAACTTTGAAGGATATTATTATTCATTATTATTGTTAGTGTTGTTATGTTGTAATAAATTATACAAAGTATGGGTATTTTAACAAACGATTTTATTAGCATGATGTACTGTTTTACAAGGCTTGAGAGATTATATATTGTAGTTAAACGTAGCGTTTGATATACTCTTGTTTATACACTCTTTGTTTATAATATACTCGTTGATTGTAGTTCGTAATTGTAGTGTTGAAAATAAACGTGCAAAACCCGATGATACGCTTATATGTTAAGGTGGGGATAGTAGTCAAGCCTGGATTATGATAGAAAAAGGTCAACTGTAGGCTCGTTTGCAACGCCAAAAAGACGCGATACGTTATAATGTGTCTCGCTGAGTTTTGTACACATTACTTACAGCCTGACTTTTATGTAGGATTATAATGTAGTCAGAGGAAAAGGCTTTAGAATGCAATATAATAATTCTTTAGTTCAATATAGTACTGGTTCGGAGAAAACCCCAGTCCTGGGAAGAACCAGCAGGAAACCCAGCGGATTCTTTCTTTTAAATGAGGTTAATTTACAGTAGGTATATATCACTTTATACAATTATGAGATACACAAATTACATTGATAAGAACAGAGCTAATCAACTATAAACTATAGTGAGACTAATTTTGTAGTTAAGAATAATAATTAATTCGTGCAAATTCATTAATATGATCGAAATTTTCAAGTTAATTGAGGTTATTTATTTAATATTATTTATTATTTTCCACCTCTGAGGAATTGTTCGGACTAATTCCAGCCGCTCAATTTCACCATCGCACATCGCGACAAAACTCGCGGTACCATCCATACCATCTGGATAATTGGCGGTCCACCACTGTGCGATTTAGAAGAAGTTTTCTCCCTCGCACAACTTCCTTGTGGAATCGATTACCATCAGCGATTTTTCCGGACCGATACGACTTAGGGACCTTCAATAAAAGAGCCTACTCCTTTTTAAAAGGCCAGCAACGCATCTGCAATTCCCTCCTTGGTGTTGCAGTTGTTCATGGGCGGCGGTAGTCACTTACCATCAGGTGAGCCGCATGCTCGTTTGCCCCCTCTTCTATAAAAAAAAAGTTACTTCCAGTTAGTTGTTACCGTATTAGTAAGATGTTTTTGTGTATTTTAGCCAAATGTTTACATTTTAAGAAATAAAAAAAATCCATAAAAACAGTGTATTTATTTCTAAAACAAATTTGACGTAAAGTCTATAAAAAATGAATGAAATCTATAAATGAGAAACTGCTACTAAAAGCCTACTAGTTTATACTAGAAATAAAAAGCCAAAAACTAATTACACTTAAAAATTCGAAGTACGAGAACAGAATAAAATGTTATTAAAGCAGTTTACATAAATAAATTGAGAAGGTCGTATATTAGTTAATGCAAAATTGACGCCCGAAGAAATTAAAATGGTCTAAAAAGGTTAAAAATAAACGCGACAAAATCCGTAATATTAGTTTTATTCAAAGTGTTTGAATGTTACGCGAATATTTCGCGTAAATATTAGAAATCATAATTGTGTGTTGTTATATTTATGAGGTATCGCAATTATAACCGGAATTAGGTTTTGTATTATGTACACTCACTTATTAGATACTAAGCAATAATATCTAAGTTGAAATAAAAATAATCAGCTGCAATAATATTATAGCTTCTATAACTTTTTTATACACTTTATAAAGAATCTTAAATTTGTTGTATAATTTTAATCATTTTTTTATAGGATAAGGGTGACAAACGAGCACACAGTCCACTTGATGTTAAGTGGTTGCTGTGGTCCATAGAAATCTACATTTATCCTCGATTACGAATCAAAATGCATATGCGTTGTCACCCGTGAGGACTAAGATGGAATGCCTCGTTTCCAGTAAAAAGGATATCCGGTTCTCTACACTCACCGTACGAAACACAGCAACATTAATGTGGTATTTTATGAGAGCGTGGTCATTCCCCGGCCGAGCCGACCCATTCGTGCTACAACTATACCAGTAATATAGCTGCAACATGGCTCTACCACGTTTAAATATGTAACATATCATTAAGTATTACCAACTTTTAGGCAAAAAGAAGAAAATAAATAAAATGCTCATTTTACCAGGCAATGCGAACCTTTTTTCGTTCGTCACAACGGTGTCAGGAGATTCGCCATAACTCTCGTAAACGCTGGATCGTTTGTCAATAGCAATATTTTTTCTCTCTGCCCATCCACTAAAAGGGGCGTGGTTGACGACGAGCACCATAAATTATGTCATGGCGAAACAAACGACCCGCCGTTACTGAATGCATGAATGAAACGCTAAAGTGTTATATTTTAACGGAAAAAAGCCTACGTTTTGTTAATGTTTGTAGAATGTTTTTGATACGTAATAAAGTCACTTTCGCACCCATTGCCGAACACAGAAATAATAATCGATGTTAAGATTTGCGATTGATGCGAGATATAAGGTTATTATCTTTTAGAAACAGTGATCAGTTTATTTTTTTTTTAAATCATTCTAAGTCAGTTCTTAATTACCTGATGGTACGTAGTGATTCAGCCGAAGATGGTGAAGCGCACTTACTTAGCCTAATAAAAGCCTACTTACTCTCGCCAAGACACCCGCACTATAATCGGATGGAAACACAAATGCTGGAATAGAATAGAATAACTAGTAACTCGTTCCACTGCTTGGCATGCAGCCACGCATGATGAACGATGAATCAAAAGAAAAACAACATTACTGAAATAAAAAAAATTATAAACATATGCTTAAACGTTTCAATGTACTGTTTTTCTTTTTAATTTTAAACTTTTTTCACATAAAAGAAATTTGAAATTTAGTAACAAATTATTAAAGCATCAGCCTTTCACAAGTCCACCACTAAACACACAGAGCACGATCTGAAACCATGATTCCAACCTTTATTAAAAAAAAAAACATTTTTATAAATATAGACTGAATAACCACGTTTAATAGACATCATACTTTATGATAGTATAGATAAGAATAGTAATTATAGTAGTATTATTTTTAGTAGTAGTAGTATTTTATTCCGACTATTAATTAGTAAATTCATTAAAGCTAAAAAAATTAATATTGAAACTTACCTTTGCCTACGACCTGGCTCGCAATGCTTTTTTTTGTTACAACGATTTAGAAATAACATATTAGAAGAAGGCTCCTCTCGAGTGTTTCTGCTTTCTGCCAAGTAGCAGTGCTACTATTATTTATATATTTTCTGGTTTATAAGTGTACAAAGGGTTACAGAGTCAGTACTGTCTGTCAGGCATTTCCACCTTAATTCCCAGGGTAAAAATTTATCTGTAGCCACCTTGTTTGAAGTCTATGGGCTACTACCCATACATGCTATCAGGTGACCTGTTCCCTCGTTCCTCGTTCTAATATTGGATATTTTATAGGATACCTTATCCTATATCACTTTTATAGGATAAGGGTGACAAACGAGCACACAGTCCACCTGATGGTAGGTGGGTTCTGTAGCCCATGGACATCTACATCTATCCTCGATTTAGATTTAAAATGCAGATGCGTTGTCACCCGTGAGGACTAAGATGGAACGCGTCTTTTCCAGTAAAAAGGGTCTCCGGTTCTCTACACTCACCATTCAAAACAAAGCAACACTAAACTACTACTTTAAGAGCGGTTCTTCCCGGGTCGATCCGACCCATTCGTGCTACAACCATAATATAGCTGTATGCTACAGCTGCTGTAGCGTGGCTCTACCATGTACAAATATGTATATATGTTAGAACATTAATAAAAAGTTGTTGAAGTCTATGCTTCCACTAATAGTTGTTATGCGGTATAAGACCCGCCTTTTATTAATTATCAAAAAAAATCTATTTTCTAATGACTATAAATTTTAGATTTTTTAACGATCATATTAGTGATAAGGATATTGGTAGAAAAAGATTTTATTACCAGCTTATACAAAGTCCTATAATAAGTAGGTATTTATTTACTTAAGTAAATTTAATAAGATATCAATTAATTTATTTATTTGTTTATAAATTACTAAATATCTATTAGACTTTCTATAAACTCGTTACAGAGAAATAACATCTATGATATAATATGCTTAGAGGGCTGAAATATTTTCTTTTTATAACTGTTTATGCACTCGAAGTTAATGTCAACATCTCTTTGGTGAAATGCGTTATTGTGTTTGCACAAAGTAGACTTTGATGGAACGTGTTTTAAAGTATTGTTTTTGAGGAAGTGATGTAAGAAAATTAAGAACAGATAATAAAGGGTTTCAATAAAATCTAGTAATTTAAACGAAAATAAAAATTGTGATTCTAAATTAATTTTAGTAGGTATTGCAATTTCATAAAATTTAAATAAAGGTCTAAATGAAAAATGTTTAGAACCCCGCACCCGCAAACAGTCTAAAAGGGATTTGATGCATCCAAAATGGCGTTTACTGTCACAATTAAACTTCCCCCATAGATTTAAGCAATTCAAGAACAGATACAAAATAATAATAAGAGGGGTAAATAAGTGGGGGTTGTCTGCCACCAGGTGTGGACTGTCATAAGCAGGGTTACGACCCTTATGTACTTATCACTACATAAAAAGAGTTTGATTAATGATTAAATGTATAATTTAAATGTTTAGGATGCACAGGAAATAATATAAATAATATTTTTAACACATAATGATAATGATTCATGTATTGTTGCCTCTTTTAAAAGTTCGTTTACGTTTATTGAGCCAAAATATCAGGAACTGTTTAAAATATCATTAGCATTCTTGTACACCAGTAAACCACGACCACAATTTAATTAATTCCATCAGTTTATTTTAATTATTATAGTATTTTGAGTTGACTGAGAGATAAGATATTGTAGTACCTATATCTTTATGTTTTACAGTATTTCTCGTTAACTGATAGATAAATATTAGCACTGCAATATTTGTGTGTTTTTCTTTGTTGTAAAAAACACTTGAGTTATTTTTATCGTGTAATAATTACACAATATTAATTTTCACAAAGTTTAAGCATCCATGGTGTAAAAAATCTTCAGAATATAAATCCTTGTTAATTATTTTTAATGAAACTGTTACATACTCTTTAATCTTTATATACCTATAAAAATTACCTGTCACGTTGTTTGTCCGCGATGAACTCCTAAACTATTGAACTGATTTTAATGAAATTTTGTACACTGTGTGCAGTTTGGTCCAACTTGAGAGATAGGATACTTTTTATCCCGATAAGTGACCTTCAATATTTTTTTATTGCGAATTTAAGGATTTTTTTCATAGGAAGGGTCGTCGGAAAGGGCAGAACAACGTCTGCTTGGCCAGCTAGTAAATGTATATATTTCGATACATTTTGAATTTAAATAAAATTTATCTTGCCACCATATTGAAAAATTCTTATTTTAAAGTTTTTTCCTTTTGATTATTTTTTGAGATTAGGCGGAGGACCAACGGCTTTCCAAAGAACGGGGGTGAAACACCACCATGTTTCTGACTCCGGGTTGCTCCTTGCTATTTGATTTTGACCCGACCCGGAGTTTTAACCCGGTACCACAAGGGGAGTACACATTAGGTAGTTAAGCATTACTGGAAGATTTGACCTCACTCACCATGCTGTTAGTGAGCAGGTTAGTGAGCCCGATGTCAATGCGTTCGCACTTATAAAATAAAGGAATTTTTACAAACTAATTGCACCTGATTAATCATTCAGATGCTGAACAAATTATTTGTCGACTATATAAATACTAGACCGTGCAGCGGTGGTATAGGTATATCCGCTACCCCGTTGGTGTCGTAAGAGGCAACAGAGGTAAACAAACCAGGCGATGCGTAGCAGAATTTTCCGAATAAAACTAAATAACCGACCGAGTGCGAGTCGGACTCGCGCATGAAGGGTTCCGTACCATCGTAATACACGTTTCTAGTAGGAGAGTCCCTCTTAATTTTTATTTTTTATTGTTATAGCAGCAACAGCAATACACATTCTGTGAAAATTTCAACTGTCTATCTATTACGGATCATGAGACAGCCCGATGTCTGTCTGTCAGACGGAAGGACGAACGGATGGATGGAGAGCGGAGGCTTAGTTATGGGGTCCTGTTGGTTACCCTTGGGGTACGGAACCCTAAAAACAAAAAACGCTATTCCTATGAAGTAATCTTTTGCGGGTTCAGCTGTGTTTTGATGGGCTGGAGCGGTATAAGTAACGGTATACAACTCTACTTTTTTGAACTCGAGTTTCAGTGTAGCATCCAAACGCTTAGTCACTGGGCTATCGGGTCGTCAAATGACCGGTTGGATGACAAGTGTATATGAATATAATGCCATGAATAAAAAACTTCAAAATGTCTTAATATATTACTTCATATTTAAATAATTTCCAAAAGATAGGTACTGTTACGGCTCTATAACGATCTTTGCTCTATGTAGTCAGGGACATCTTTTACTAAACCAGTATTAATGTACACTCTGCTTCAGAACCGGTCTGCCTTATCAAAATATTTCAGTATTGCAATTAATAAAGAATTGTATTTGCAATTCTCTACTTATTACTATGTACATAAACTTTGCTTAATATATTGACATTGTTCCTTATTTTTCTACCGACTTCAAAACGGAGACGGTACTCAATTCGACTGTATGTTTTTTATGTGTGTTACCTCGTAACTTTTTTCTGAGTGAACTGATTTCTATGATTCTTCTGTTATTTGAAAACTGGTGCTTCTCATATAGTCTCTTATAAATTTGATCAAGGTCTGACCAATAGTTTTTGAGTTATTCTTAATAATTTATGTTGAAGTCGGTTGTACAAAATCTTTAATTTTAAATTATTGAAGTATTGTTTTGGAACATAATATCAGAAAGTTTCAAAGCACAAAAATACGCATCAGTAAATCCATTACACAAGCTACGCGGTCACAAACATTGCATACGAAGTATCACGCGCTACACGAAACTCTCCAGTTCGAAAAAATAGTATAAAATAATAAAAATAAACTCTACAACTATACATAAATTTATAGAGTCGCGCCCATAAAAACGAGGATTAAAAATAAATCGCTCGAATAAATTGCACCTCGAAATTAAAACACTCCCTCACATGACGCGCGTACTTACGTTGTTCGCGTATGGTGCAAGTGACAAGCGTTTGCTTGTTGCAAAACGAGTGTTTAGATTTAGTCTAAAGTAATCCTTAAACAATCTACCTATTTATTTCACAAGTAGTTAGCTGCTTTGAATCGTTAATATTTAAACTATCTCATTTTTTTTAATTTCTCCTTCGTGAATGTTCGTTTCGTTAACGAAATGTTTTTGAAAAGTCTTAATTTTTTTTTACTATAATATCTTCGCTCACACTACACCATCCCGTGTAGTGGCGGAAAGAATATCCACTATCCCGTATCGTCTTGTCTTAAGAAGCGACAGAAGGTAGTAAACTAGAAGATACTATCAGGCAATATTTGGGGAGGCTTATATTCAGCAGTGAATTTTCATAGCCTATAATGATGATGATAATGAATAGTATTAATGAAGTCTGAATTAATATAAATTAATATTATTCATTAACTTGATTATAAATAGAAAGTGAAACTTTTTATTCAATATAAACTATGGTAATAGTTACTTATTGGAAGTTATATACTTATATTTAATACATATTTCATAATAAATTATAATTATTATTATATATATATTTAATATAAAAAATTAGTCCCTCCAAAACCGTGGACCATATGACATAGTAAACATAACACACACACTAATACTAGTTAATATATGTAGAATCCTAAGTAAATGAAAGGAGATATTATGTAAATTATAAATATGGTACATGTACGAGTGCATAATAAAAGTATTGTAATTAGAACCATAGGGCGGAGACCTGGCGTCCTGAAATACAGGCGTAAAGCCTAGCTTAGGCACCAGTCTCCCACAGTATATTATTGAGGCTATACTATAATATTATGTACAATAATTCTGTATTGTGGTGAGAAAATAAAATAAATTATTATTATTATTATTATTATTATTTTCTTTGCAATCGCATCCGCTGTCGCTACCGCTGAAGCTTGTCGTTTACGTCTATGTAAACAGGCGCGGGGGTTTACCCTAGTGATTGTCCATTGTTCTTTTAACAGGCGCCCGCTTGTTAGTGCGCGGCCAACAGTAGTCGACGAAAGGTAAGCACCAAGAGGTGTTATTAATAACGGGTTTCGGCGTGAAAATACGTCACTTAATTGGCGAACGGCTGCGGCCGTTAATTCGTGTCGCGAGGCAATGAACGCGTTGGAAGCATTTCCATTGTGTGATATTTTTAATAGGAAACTCCTTGCGTAAATACTGTTGACTGGATTTAAGCGAGACTTCTGCTTCGCAACGCCGCCAAATTGTGATTGACGAAACAACAGTCGTCAGCAATATTTTACAAGTTTTTTATAGAATAAGTATGACAAACGAGTAAACAGTCATTACATTAAGCTGCTATTTTACGCTGGTATTCTGTGAGAGCATGTTCCTTTGCCGGTCGAGCCGACTCATTCGTGTTACAACCATAATATAACTGCAGCATGGCTCTACCACGTGAAATGCTAATATGTCCAGCCTGCTAGATCTAAGGGAGTAATTATGTTTCTAAAATCTTCTTTAGTCCGTTTGTCTCGGAAAGATTCAATATTAGCATCATTAAGTCTTCTACAGCCATGTCAAGTCATTAGGAATAGTTACGCAGTTTGGTTTGTAAGCGCAGAGCATGCTTCCCTTCAGCAGTCTCTGATACCCATCCGTTGTCAGAGCTTAAATCATTTACTAGCGTGTTGTTATACGCACATGATGTGAGATTGACATTTGGACAAAGTTACGCAAATGGATCCAACATACACTCGGGTCTTTTAGTATATTACAATAGCAGAAAAACTAGCAGTCAATATAAATCATTATTACAAAGTAATTAAAGATGCCTGAATGAAAGATATCGTTGAATACCGATCTAAACATCTAACGTAACAAAATCTTAAAAGTATATTTTTGCGGGTTTGAACCCTTTTGCTTAACGTCGTTCCCTTAGAGAGAAAATTTGTATATTCACCCTTAGGACTAAATTAATAGTAGCTCATCCATCGATCACTAATAAAAAAAAACTAGATACACAATCAGTGACAAAGAATGTCCTTACCAAATGAGCGCCCGCTCAAGAATTTGGGTGCGCTTTTAATTTGTACGTAGCTTTGTGAATACATCTTTAAACAATGCGTTTAAGGTTGAATATCCATTAATGTATATTTATTTCAACTAGCATTACGTCAAAACAATTGGCGACAGTTTTTAGAGAACTTTTGCATGGGATTGTGTAACTAGTTTTAATTAGTGATCGATGAGCTCATCTAACATAGTACAAAACACTGCATCAATCATTTAATAAAACTATATTTAAGCCAATTATTCCTTTTGTCGTTAACTATACACGTGGCAATGCAAGCAATAGCAATGACTCAAGTCAGATTGTGTGAAGTAAAACTTTAGTCCTAAAGACTAACACTTTGTTTATTTGTAAGGTTTGTTTGAATTCTGAAGGTAATTTTTTTCTCATGATCGCTAAGGAGTTAACTATAAAGCTAAGATCTAATGTGTATTGTATTAGATATATATCAAAATATTAAGTGATAATATTTAACAGTAATAATTTAGTACACATTTGATACACAGTACACTTTCCGTTATCCATCCATTACAGCATTTAAATGACCACTGCTGGACATAAGAATCCCCCATATATTCCCCCATTAGGGAAGTTTTTGCCATAGTTGCCACGCTTGGCTGGCGGGTTGATAATATTATTAGTACATAATTGCTATTCTTGACTTGCTCTGAAATATATTTACGGCCTTAGTGAGTATGCAGACAATTTTGTATACTTATGACCAAAATTTAGTATTATATTCTTAGAAAAATAAAATACAAATTAATATTCGTAATTAAATGCTACATGTATTTAGTAGTCCAGTTTACGCCTACGAGTACGACTGCCGAACCAACATCATACATTATTATGTAATTGAGAAACAAAGAAAATATTAAATTAAGAATATCCAATTCAATCTTGCTATGGATGACAATTGGAAGCGACCGCAAAAAAGGCCGAAAACAATGACTTTCCATCGACCCCCCACCCTATAAGGCCTTAATCAAGCCCTGCCCTAAATTCGCCCACAAATTGCATCCAATTGTTCACTTTTTACCGCGAGGCGTGTTTGTAAGGGGTGGGTAAAAAAGGAATTATCTGTCCGTTGGCTGAACGCATCCGATCTAATGCATCCATTGTTGTCTATTGGCGTGAAAAAGCGACGGAAAAGTTTATAATTGTGGACAGACAACTGCCGACTGTGACGCGGACATCTGTAATTTCGTCCGGATTAAGCCCAGCATACGTGCAACGAACGTTAATTCTTTCTACTCTAACTACTCATGACTTTAAATTGTGTAAAATGTTAAAAAAATAACCTAAAAGTAAAGATGACAAACGAGCACACAATGTTCCCAAAGTGGTTGCTGTTCACAGGCATCAACTTATATTCTCGATTAAGAATCAAAATGGAGATTGCCTCCTGTATGAGAATGCCTTGTTGCCAGTAAAAATGGTCTCCGGTTCCCGTTGCTCACCATAGGATACACAGTAACATTAACCTGCTATTTCACTTTGATGTTTTGGAAACAAATTTAAAATTTTGCGAGGTTGCGAGCTTGAATCCCACATTCACACATTCCACATTCCGACTTGGGGTGCTTGCATGAAGATTTATTATTATCATCATTACAGCCTTTCAAAGTTTACTGCTGGATATAGACTTCCCCATTGAGTTATATGTACTTTGTACTAGAGAAGGTATTCCAAACAAAAATTTTGCGCTACTCTATGTCTTCGCGCATGCGCGGGATATAGTGGAGTCGCGTATGCGCGTAGACTTTAATTTAATATAAAATAAGACATTAATATAAAATAAATATAAGAATTTAATATAAAATACTTTTATTTTAATCTAAACAAACATATTTCTAAATAAAATGTAATAATAATTATTTTATGGAATTCACAAATCTTCAATTTACGCAATATTTAGTTTAGTGTACGGATTGCAGTACAGTTCAGTTGAACATAGTCAAGGTTCGGAATGCGAAATATAGTGCGTAGTACATATATATCGATGGACTTCCCCCATAGACTGCCATAAAGAGAAGATATTTGCCACAGTTGCCATGCTTGGCAACGAGTTGACAACCACAGTTGTTATTACTTTTATCAAAAAGATTTTGCTGCCTATCACTTGATCCATGTATTTCTGTTGCCTCTTTCAGAACCCACGGGATGGGCTAGTAGATTCTCTTTCGCCGCTAGTACATGGCAAATTAATCAAAAATAATATTTCAAATGATATGTATGTATGAAGATACTAATTTTGTAAATTTTATCATATTATTTTCATATTTCATTCATAAAATATATTTGTGTAGTTTTTCAAAAATTAAAAAGTTTTAAGGTACGCGACAAATGCCTTGGAAAAGCATACATATAGTATAAAAAATTCAAGAATATTAAGGGAAAAAAATATTTAGACTTATTATACAATATTTTGTTGGTCTACGAATTTTAATCGCGTAGATTATAGTAAATGAAAAGGAAAAGTTTGTATAAAAATTTAAAGATTTGACATTTTTAAATGATTATTATGATAGTTTTTACTACAAATAATGTCAATCCCACTTGGCCGCAATACAGTACAAAGATTTAAAATGGCTGAAGAAAAAGAAATAAAACGAACACATAGGATTTCGGCAATATAAGACAAATAACCGATGCATGAATATTGAAGTATTATTGTTATAAGAAAGCTTCCTGATTAAAGAGCAAGTTTTTGTTTTTAAGGAATGTTGAAAGATTAAAAACAATTATAAGATAGGATGTTTACAATAGCTAACGATCCTTAAAATTTTAAAAATAACGGATTCTTTGCTACAATAATGCTGAGGTATCTTTTTCTCAACCGGGATTAGATAATAATTTGCGGTTTTTCTTTCGAGCACCGCGAAACCTCCTTTTTACAAAGAGCTCCTTTTTTATTTTCGTCAAGCGGATTATTTTTTTAAACGGGTTAAGTTTTTTAATACTTTTGTTTGGATGGTGTGCGATATATTTGTGAAGATTTGCAGGTACCTGACCACTTTTGTGGATATTCATGTGATAAAAGAAACCATATGAAAGGATTTCGTTTAGCTTTGCTGTTTAGATTTTAGCATTGAAGTGGAGTTCTTGAGTTTTTACTATAACAGAAACAGATGTGCATTGCCAATAAAATTTAAAATTAATAAGGCTTTTATATAAATTATAATTGAAGTGACAAACGCACTAACAATACAACTAAGGGTTTTCTGAAGTCCTTGGTAATTAAACAATGGAGTGACTTTCAATAAGTATTATTTATAATCTATATTGAATAAAAAAGTTTCTATTTCTGTTTCTTGGACACCTGCAGTCATCTTCAAATAATGAAAGCTATATTTCTAAGGACTAAAATGAAATGCCTCAAGGCCTGTTACTATATTGTATTTTTTATAATTGGAGCCTTTAAGAATAAGGGATGGAATTCATGGCTACAAGTGATGCTGGCTATGAACGGTGGCCGGATTTAAATATAAAAAGATAAATAAAATAATATATAGTGTAATTCAATATTTCGAACAAAATAAACGAGAAATAATGACAAGCAAGGACAAATTAAGAATAACCGGCCAAGTGCGAGTCGGACTCGCGCATGAAGGGTTCCGTACCATCGTAATACACATTTCTAGTAGGGTAGCCCCCCATTTTAAATTTTAAATTTATTTTTATTATTTGTTGTTATAGCGACAACAGAAATAAAAATTCTCTGAAAATCTCGACTGTCTACCTACCGACAGACGGACGGACGGATGGACGGACAGCGCAGGTTTAGTAATAGGGTCCCGTTGGTTACCCTTCTGGTACGGATCCCCAATAAGGAACACTAATAGAGAGAGATATGCTTTCATTTATTAATTTAAGGAAAACACTGCGGACATCAAAATTTAGATATAATAAAAATATGGTAGAGCAACACCGCAGCTACATTTCAGCAGTAGCAAGATTGGAATGGCTTGACCGAAAAGGGATTTCGTTCTCACAGAATATCAGTTAAATGCTGTTGTGTTTCAAATTGAAAATAGAAATAACCGGAGACCCTTTTTTATTGGTAAGAGGCATTTCATCTTAGTACTCAAGGGAGACAACACATTCACATTTCGAATCTAATCGGGGATAGATGTATGTAGCTACAGCACCCACTTTTAGAAAAAAAAAAACATGATACCTGATATAAAATGAATGTGGAAAGCCAAACAGAAAATACACAAACGGCCCACAAAAATCACCATGCCTACATACGTACCGTGTAGTAAGAATATCCATTAACCCATATCATCCCGTGAGTGCCGTGAGAGGCGACAGAGGGACGTTGGAACAGGTGATGGGCAGCACCAACATCCTAATAATAACTCTAAATAATAAAAAAACTGTGGTTGTCTGGCGATGACGCCAGGCGCCTATGAGTTGCAATCTATGGGGGAGGCCTATGTTCAGCAGTGGACCTTTATAGGCTGTAATGAATACATAGATGGACACAATAATCACTAATCGAAGCTCTTTTTATAGATGAGCTGATGCATAGTGCCGCGATGGGCAGCGGCGCCCTGTTTGGGTGCTCATCGGCCGGCCACAGCGGCATCAACCAGCTGGGTGGGGTTTACGTCAACGGGCGGCCGCTGCCCGACTCCACGCGGCAGAAGATAGTCGAGCTGGCGCATTCGGGCGCCCGACCCTGCGACATCAGCCGCATCTTACAGGTCTCCAACGGCTGTGTCTCAAAGATACTCGGCAGGTCAGTTCATTGCTCAACTATAATTTTGACTAGTAATGGCAGCGGACATATTGTACCATCACTTGCAATCAAGGTAGTAGAGTTTCCAAAGTATTTGCTTAATTGTGAAATTTAGTTTTTGTCTGTGTTACCTGATTGCTGAATTGCTCGAATGCTGTGGCCCATAGACATCTAAATTTATCCTCGATTAAGAATCAAAATGCAGATGCGTTGAGAACTAAGATGGAATGCCTTGTGTCCAGTAAAAAGGGTCTCCGGTTTTCCATACTCACCATACAAAACACAACAGCATTAAGCTGCTATTTATTATTTAAGACCGTCGCCTTACCACGGTCGAGCCGACACATTCGTGCTACAACCACAATATAGCTGCAGCGTGGCTCTACCACGTATATAGTAGTAAATATAATAGAGACATCATCATCATTATCGTGGGTTGTATACACAACAATACCTTCATTTATATTGAACATCATAAGCATACAATACGCTTGTGTCAAAAGAAAAGGAACAAACTTACAAATATACTGAAGCAGTAATTTATTTTAATGCCCAGAAAATAATAAGGCAATTTCATAAGGTGTGCGGCAACCTTCCTGCTGTGTCTCCAGCAATGGTTACAAAATGTTTGGTAGCATTTAAGTACGTGATATCTATTTATCTGTATACAGGGTTATTTTGCAATAACCGGCCAAATTTGCAGAGAACGTTCAGAATAAGTAATATAGGCAAATGGTAGAGAAAAATGAATTTAAAAAATCTCAAACATTCTGTACTTTTTATCTTTTAAATTCAAAATGCATTATTCCAACTGACTTAATTGCGCATGCACACATTCGTAAGGGTCGATCGGTAGGCAAAAACGTAGTTGCCTATAAATTACATTCAATTTGGGATAATTTCAAATAAAAGTAACCTTATTTACTCGTATTTTAAGAATCTGCAATAACGGTATATCATTATTTATATATTTGACTTAATTTTATAATTTTGCTGCTCTTTGAAAAATAACCATGTATATAAAAATCAATTGCTGTCTGTTAGTCTCGCTAAAACTCGAAATTGGCTCGATCGATTTCGATGAAATTTTTCGTGTCTTTGAGTGGGTCGCTGAATGGTTTATGTTCACAATTAGACGTGGTAGGTGGCGCTGTTGTCGAGATCCAGAAATAACCCGTGCGAAGCCGGGGCAGATTGCTAGTCACGAAAAAAAGTCGGTTAAGTTTACACTATGCACAATGTGCACAAATCTCTAAATAGCTGACGTATATTGAGCTGAGGGCTTATTTGCATGCGATTAAGACATGAAAACCATTTTTAAAATTTTTGTCTGTCTGGCTGTCTGTTTGAGTTAATATTCTGAATGGCTAATCTGATTGTAATGAAATTTAACGAAGAGCAATAAACGAAAAATTGATAAACTCTTTGATTATATAAAATCTCGATTACGTCACATTAATAGACTCTATCTAAGCAAAGTCGGGGCTGGCCGCTAGTTTCCCATATGAATGAAAGAATCACCTATGTTAATACATAATAATCAATTGTGAGAATTTTGATCAATGAAATAACATTTTAAGGTGTTATTGTACTGAAAATAGAAATACGTTTCTTAACATCGTATTACGCACCTATAAGGGAAACATCAAACCAAGCACCCATAACAATGAATTAAACTAAAAGAGAAGGAATTATTTAAAACGGCCCTTATTGTAGCGTCAACAAAACGCAAAGAATCGATTATGTCAAATATTAAGATGGGGTCAAATTCTTGAGCCACGCGTTGGCAAATTGACTTAGTTCCCATAATACCGCCCAAGGTATAGCACAATGAAAGGAACAATGATCGTCGCGGACAGAATTAAAGAGTATTTCAATGACTTAATCAATACAATGCGATATAATGGTTTGAGTTTGCATTCCCATAGTGTATTGTTTTTGGTTGAAAGGACGTGTGCTCCGCGGGTGAGGTGGGAATTGACACAGGGTGCTATGGGGTGCCGGCTCTAATTTCTCGCCGATTTATTATTTGATTGCGATTTTATCAAGTCGTAGAGGATTTCAGCCCTCCCTCGCGAATGCTAAGTGAAAATGCTTACGCATAACTCTATTTAAGTGCAAAAGAGTTTGCTCTCAAAGCCAAAGCAATAGCTTAAATTTGTGTCTCAAAAAATAATTAACACTCCTATTCTAATACTCATTAATTTTAGTTATTTTCAAATAATTTTATTGGAACTCTCTCAAACTTATGAGGGAGGATATAGAAAAACGTATTAACATTTTAATTATAAGTAGATTTAGTTGTTTGTAATAGTTATAAAGTATAAACACCAGCACCAGTATAAACATTGAAACCGTTTAAATTTTATAGATATTGTCCAATGTGAGCATGCTTTGTGGCATTCCTTGTGAGAGGCTTATGTTCCGCAGTGGACTTGTGAGGAGCTGTAATGATGATGATGATGATGTATACACTATGATACTTCAATAAAAAAATCCTTTATCTCAATAATACATATTTAACTCTTAATTTTGCATCAAAGCGATATCAACAGAATAAGAACAGACAAAGTTCTCAAAGTTTAGTTGCAATGAATTTTATTAAGTAAACTATTCAACTGAATGTTAATTAAAGTATTAAATTTAAATATTTTCTCCAAACGAAATAAAGATTTCTATTATTAATTATTACGGAATAAAGAGGTTATAAATGCAAAAGTCAATGGAGAACAATAAAAATATCAAAGTTTTGTGTTGTCGTGTCAATCAAAGAAACTAAGCATTTTAATATAGAGTGTGCCTTGCAGGGCTGTCCCACGACCGCCCCTAAATAAAAATCAAAATAAAACATTATTTCGTAGTAATTGGCGCCCCTACTGTGGCAGACTGCTTGACGCCACTTCATGAGATCTTATAGGAAAGTGATTTGGCCGGGGGACATAACGTTTGGCCCAAGCCCTTGTAATTGTGATGATTTTGTTTGTTGGTGTTATAAAGCAAATAGTTTTTTTTTAATTAAATATTAATATTAATAAAACATTGCGTAAAGAGTTCCTGTGAAACTAAGATAATAATAACAATAAACAATATTAGCGCGTTAACAATTTGAAAATATTTATAGATGTAATTTAAAAAGTTTTTTTTTTGTATAATATGCATTTGACACCGTCGCAGTAGTAGGCGTAAAATTATACACTCTAATGCCACTATTGTCGCATCAAAACAACACAAGAATGCCGTTACCATTTATTGTTACAGTATCGTATTACAGCGTAATTCAATTACATACTTACACGTGTAAGATTATTGGGTCCATACCGAAATCGAAGGCTATTGTATTTTATAGAAGTAAAAGTATATTTACTATGTTACACGTAGCAAAGAGCATACATTCCGCCTGTTAATACGTCGACGATGTAGCCGATTGGCATTTACATTTATCTTTGATTAAGAATCAAAATGCAGATGCATTTCCACATCACGGTGATATTCTATGCGAGGGTAATACTTCCCTGGTTAAGCCGACCCATGCGTGCTGCAACCATATACACTGCAGCGTGACTTTACTACGTTAAGCTCTTGTATGTACTACTTTGAAATCAAATTTTACAAACTACGATAGATTCTTCATATTATCGTATGATTATTTTCTTTCCTCTTTTTTAAAGGAATGGTTGGCACGCCGTTTGCGCCTATTTACGGGAATGACGCAATCACAAGCATATTTAATAGCAAAAAAAAGTGTAGTCACATCATAAAATAAATAATAATTTAAATTACTATTTTGAAATTATTTTTCAATTTGTTAATTTTACTGAAACTTTAATATGATACATCAGCTAGTCTCAACAGAAATAAAGCTCTTTAATAATTTTGTCTTATAAACTCACTAAAATAATTAATAAAAAAGCTGATTTTTGTTTTTGTGCTGAGTGAACGTGTATATTTTTCTCAACAAAACTATAGTGGAACTGCACACAACAATATCACGGCTGCAAATGCTCTTCGCCTCGTGGTATTTTTCCCACACACCCCTAGACATTCTTATCGTGCCAATTACTAAAAGGGGTTACGTAGTTCTTAGGGTCTGCAGAAAGGCAAGCGTGGCGGGATTCCTAATTAAGAAGCACCCCCGCTGTTAGGAATTTCATTCTTGATTTTGTTTTTAACTGTTTGGTTTTTTTGCTGTTAGATTAGCAAACCTGTTTTGTAACATTTTATTTTAAATTAAAATTGATTGCTTTAATATTATGTTGTATTTACCACCTTTCGTAAGAATCTATAAGAAATTATATTACTGTTAATTAATTCCAACTATTTTTTTTTTCAACTATCGCATGATCAATTGACATACTCATCAACTAAATATTAAAAAAGAAGAAGACATAATATTTTAAAACTAGATTTAAAAATGGATTTTATTGTGGATAGGTTATTGTAGTGCATTTTGAAATTCATACTGATAGTAAAATTAGGAATTTAAGAAATCTAAATCAGTACTTTACGTATAAATATAGTTTTTTTCTATTTTGAAATAGATGTTAAGTGATGTGAGAATAAAAAAAAACATTAATTACATTGATTTTTTTTTGACGAAGCTAATTCGATTTTCGACTAATCTTTCAAATATTTTTTCTGAAACACTAAACTATTTGGTTTAATCGTATAATCTACAGTTCTTGATACACTAATAACCTCAAAAACAATTTCCGAGTATAGTTCAATTAATATGGCCCCCCGGAAAATCTGAATCTAATCTTTGACCCCCTCGAGCTACGTTAAAAGTATATCGCTAGAAAACAAGGGATTTTCTCATCTCACAAAAGTAGAAACGGTCCGGTAACAGCAAGTTAATGATTGTGAATGGTCGGTATCGTATTATTAGTTCTAAACGCAACTGATTTCGATCAATTTATTGTTGTCCTTTGCAATAACCGCGCAGTTGGACGGCAAATTGTTCGCAATTTCTGTACCGTTGATCTATTGTGTGGAGACTTGTTGGTGCGATAAAACCTTTTTGGTTGATAACGAATTTCGCTTTAATTGGTTTAATAAATTTACTGGCCTTAAAGGGTTTATAACTTACTATTATCAAACATTTTGCTTCAAATTTCATATTTCGAGTAAGCATAAAGATTACTTAATGATAAGAAATTTGAGTACAACTATTTCATTTTTACCGTAATAAACTTTTGATTGTACGAGTATAGTCACTCCATCTAGCTACGGTAATTGTGGTTTCTTTGGCAAATTCACTACTTTTGCGGATTGAAGTGGTAGTACCATGCTACAGGGTATTTCCTCGCACCGGGGAAGGATTGAACTCGCACATAATATCACCATAATGCGCATATGTTTCTTAAAGTGTCGAGTTATGCCGAGAACATTGGATACGAGGATTCCACCGTAGTCTTCCAGGTTTACAACGCATCTGCATTTTAATCGATGATAGATGCTGGTGTTCATCGATCACAGCGTCTGCGTCGAGGATTTAGTGCTTTTTTGTCACACTTACTAAGAAACAACTGAAGAGAATATTGCTATCTGTCATTACTATCTGTCCTTAATATTAGCACTAGAAAAATGGAGTTTCTATGGCTAGCAATGGATTTTTGACCGGATATAATAAGAATTACATTTATTATTAGATTCCAGGTGATTAAAAGTAATTTTTTAGTAAACTGCAGTTGTTTTTCCATAATTTTCGGTGATTTTTATGTTGTTAGTCGAATGTGTTCTACAGATTTTTATTGTAGGTAAAAGAAGTAATTTTCTACATTGATAAAGAGTTAAATAGCTTTATAAGTATATATTGTAGCCTAACTCCAACAAGCAACCACTTTTATTAAATCTAAACTATTATTTAAGTAAAACTTCATCCGTTTCAAGAACTTTATTAATGTCAAAAGTGTATTGACCTCGGGAATCTCTACTACTCAATTAAACTGTAGTTTTACGCACGCAGCGAGACTTATTCCGAAATCCACCGCCCAAGGCGAAAACGATTACTCGTTGCCAGCGGCGTCGACCCTCGACACTGTAATAGTCCTCCACAATGTCGATTCAAGTATTATCGACAGATGACACGCGTGCCTCCATCCAATATTGTTTAGACACACATTGACATTGTTTACTGATATTTTTAAATAAATGTTGCTTTGTGTGTTATTGTTTTTTACTGTCGATTTTATTTTCATTCATTCCTTTTTTATCTATGTTATTTTTTATTTTTTCTCAACGGCTTCTGCTGTCAAAAGAAGGTTTAGGTGGAAACTTTTTAAACAAATAGATGTTGTTTTTTCAAGTGATTTCCATATTTAAGAAAAATATTTACGTTATACTTTTATTTTGTCATAAGATTTTACAACCTTTTTTTTAATTATATTTCTAAACGAAAAAAAATATGTAAGGTATTATAATAATAACAATTTTATATAGCAAATAAAAATAATAAAAATCTTGCGACTAATCTCCAGACTCAGACAGATGTATTGAGTAATAACAGATGCATTTGATAATTCGTTAAATACGTTAAAATTTTACCCTATAATACGGACATTTGTCTATCTAACAATGCTTTAGCTTTGAGTACATCCTGTATCAACGCCAAATTGTCTGCAAAATATTTGTAAAATCTTTACTGTCTTTATTTCTATAACATTAAGGCTCATTTTGTTTCATACGATCAAATGTAAGTTATAGATCGAAATGTTTGTATAGGTACTTGAAGTTAAGGGGATAGTTCGAGAGATTATATGAGTAATTGTGTACTAATACCTTTCAAGTGGGACGATGAGGAAGCTGTTGGAATATTTACAATAGCAAAATAACAGCATTATCGAATAGGAGCAAAAGTGGAATACCAGTCAGTATGTTATTTAGAACATTAAGATTATTTAGTTTTTTTTTTTTTACAAATAAATTCACTATTTATCATAAAAATTAAGAGGACTACAGGAGCTAACCACAAGTTTTATAATTCCTTAAAGTATATGATTCACTGCGGTAAACAAAATCAGAAAAATATATGAATTTAAGATACATGCTAGTTAGATAGTGTGTTGCAAATATGATACTACTAATTTGATACGATAAAAAAAAATCATAAAAAAATTCCTTTCACGATTAAAAACCACACTAATATACATGCAATCATTCAAATTATTCTACAAGCAACATATTAACGTAATAGTGTTTTAATGTTTTTAGCCCAATTAATTTATTTTTTCTAAATTGCATATTCTATTTATAGTTATTTATTACGCAAACATGTTAACGCCTGTGTACCGACAGTGCCGGCCGAGGCCTGATGCTATACAAAAATTATGTAAATGTGTGCGTTTCTTTTTCTTTTTAAACTGAAGAAGTTGCAGATGCTTTGTATAAAAATTGAATTTGGTATTTTTTTAATTCCTGTTCTAATGTAAAAGAACTTTGTGGAAAAGATTTCTTTGCCGCTACTGTTTAAATTAATAAGTATTATTCAATTATTTTCAATCAAAATTTTAGAGCGCCTGCAGTATTTTTTTATACTTCTAATCTTTTTCAACTGAATAAATTTTACGTTTCTGTGTAATGCGCTCTCGCCATTTTCCACAATCCAAACTAAGTTCAGCTTCGCACGCAGATATTACGAGACGGGGTCGATAAAACCGCGCGCTATTGGGGGCTCCAAGCCGCGAGTTGCGACCACGCCGGTAGTCCAGAAGATCGCGGACTACAAACGGGAGTGCCCTTCGATCTTCGCGTGGGAGATCAGAGATCGTCTGCTCAGCGAGAACGTGTGCAATAACGACAATATACCTAGCGTGAGTATTTTTGTGTTTTGCTTTTTAAATCATTTTTAATTTATAATGTTTTCAGCAAGTTAAATTTATATTGCTTCCCAAAAGTTCCATAGACAATCGAACCGTCAGTAGCCTAATAGCAGGGCGCAGACCGCGAACCCGAAAGGTCGTGTGTTTGAATCCCCCATTCGACTACTGTCGTGAACCACTTCTAACACAAGCATTTTAAGCTTACCAGAAGTGGTTAAAAGGAATATTTGTAATGTTTAATAGCATTACTAGTATTATTTAAAAAAAATAGATATAGTCTGTACGGATAAAGAATGGGATTACAAATGGCGGCTAATCGAGCCCGTACCGTGAACATACACAGTACCAATAGCGAAAACCCGCTAATAACGGTATATCGTTATATTATTCGGTTAATTGAACTTTTTTTTTAAATTAATTTTTCTATTAATGGGAAAATATTTGAAAATAATTGCATATGTAGGTACGTAGGTATTACTTATAACTACCAACCACGCTCTGGCTTCGCCTGGGTGGGATCTGTTAATATGGCGTTATTTAGACTTAAGATAAAATTATTTCATCTTATCACTATTTCTATTTTAATAAAATCTCTAAATTTTAAGCTTTATTTAAAATTTAGATCACTCTTGGTATTACTGTCCAATTGTTCGTAAAGTTTAATTAAAATCGGTACAGCCATTATGAAGATTAGCTCGGAACATGTCATTAAAAAAGAAATCAACAATATTCATGAAAAAAACTCTCAGAACCCGTCGTAGCTCACAAATTAGTGAAATAGGACTGATCTTTTTTTTTGTAATTTATGGCATTTTGTTATCATTGATTCAAAATTGGATTGAAGTTATAGCACGTACGAAAAACGCATATCGCAACGTGATTTTTTGCGGTCTTTACTGGCGGGTGTGAGTATAGATAGCGACAGTGTGCGAGCGAGAGGTGAATAGAGGTGACGCCATTTTCAATCCCATTCATTAAGCGCACGGGTAGTATACTATAATAATAATTTAAACACGTTTACACTGTACGCTACACCATGGCTCTACCACGTTTATACGTGGTAGAGCCTACGTGTTAGAGCCATGCTGTAGCTATATTAGTAGTATAGTTGTAGCACGAATGGATCGGCTTGACCGGGGAGGACCACGCTCTCACAGAATACCAGCGTAAAATAGCAGCTTAACACTGCTGTGTTTCGTATGGTGAGTGTGGAGAACCGGAGACCCTTTTTACTGGAAAAGAGGCATTCCATCTTAGTCCTCACGGGTGACAACGCATCTGCATTTTGAGTCTTTATTGAGGATAGATGTAGATGTCTATGGGTCACAGCAACCACTTACCATCAGGTGGACTGTGTGCTCATTTGTCATCCTAACTTTGTATTAAATTGTAACTGTATTTTGTGTCTGCATTTACATTCTGCAGCTGTACCTATTATGGCGGATATCTTTGCTACATAGAAAAAGAGGCTCTACAAAATTGGTAGGATTAGATTTGGTAAATACCAAGTGTGGGGACTGATTATCTATCGTAAGGGATGAAATTTTTTTATATTGCTTCTTGGTTCTTTGGTTCTTTTAAAAAAACGTTACCCCCACACTAGGATTTTCTCCTGTGTCGTGGAGGCAGTTTACAAACATAAATTGCACAAGGACAAACATCCAGACACGGAACAATTATTTGTAGGCCATACAAATACTTGTTCCGTGCGGGATTCGAACCCGCGGCCCCCAGCGCAACAACCGATTGCTAAGCCACTGCGCCACGGAGCCGTCATATTATACCTTTAAGTCACATCTCTTATTTATTTTCTTACTATGTTTATGGAGAGACATGGTTTGACACAGTAATTTAGGAATAACAGCATTAGCATGAGATGTGCGTATTTTTTCTTAGATTACCTACGATTTTTATTACTCTTTGACTGGGGTTATCTATTTACCTACTATTAATAAAGTATTAGTATACTAATATTTTCAGATATTCAAACTTTAGTTATTTATTAAATTAATTAATTTTTAAAGCTTGCTATTTATTTTTCACATACTTTAGGGCCTATTTACACAAGTGTTAACGAAAGATAAAATTATGCAATGCGGGATCTATCATTATCTATATGTGCGCCAGTGATCACTGTAGCAGCGCGTTATCCTTTTTGAATAGAAGTAAGGGCGAAAACACACAGATCATCTGATATTAGACTGCGTGTAATAAGCAGCATACAGTTACCATCATGGTAAGTGAGTGCTGCTTCCAATAGACACCAATATCTATCCTCGATTACGAATCAAATAAGATTGGAGGACTCGTTTGTTACCAGTTAAAAGTTCTCATGTTGTATTCACTCACAATACAAAATCTATCGTAGTTCAATCTCAGTCGAGCTAACTCATTCGTACTGCAACTGTAATACACTCCAAAGTGACTCTACCATGTGTAACTTACCGCTCTTATGTCCAAATACTCAAACTCTGATCAATTTTAAGATGGCGTTAAGTCTCGTGCTGTCTCTATCACTTTAAGTCAGAGTGACTGTGACACCACGAAACTTAACGACATCTTAAAATTGAGTCATCATCATCATCATCATTACAGCCCTTCACAAGTCCACTGGTGAACACCGCCACTCGAGAAACTTTTTTCCCATCGGTTGTCGGTTCTTCGAGCTATATGGCCGGCTCATTGCCACTTCAGCTTACTAATCCTTTGGGCTATGTCGATAACTGTAGTTCTACTTCAGATATCCTCATTTCTAAGTTTATCACAAAGAGAAACCCCGAGCATAGGCCGCTCTATAGCTCGCTGAGCGACTTTGAGTTTCCTCATACGACCAGCAGTGAAGGACCACGTCTCAGTTCCATAGACCATCACTAGCAACACAAAATTTATCATCAAAATTGAGGAGCTTTATTACATTTTCAAAAAATAATCATTTGACTGGTTACTTCAGAAGTAATGAATTACACTTAAAACACCTACAATACGTAGACACATAATCGTTTCAAAAGTTCAAAGCTGCAAAGTTCTAGTAAATACTAAAAGTTGCGACTTACAAGTTCAATTGAGCGCAGTCCAACAGTTCGTCCGTTTGTGTTAATAAAATAAAACACGTATAAAACTCTGTACACGTGTGACGTATGTATATTATAAAAAGTAGACATTTTAAACTTTTTAGGTTATGTTTCCTTTTTGTGATAATCATTTGTGTCAATCTTCCAAGTAACACATGATAACTGGCGTATTCTGGATAGTAACTACATATTATGAAACTAATTTTTACAGACTTTTTTGTGATTAATTTATAAATTAAAAAGTTAAACCTAATCCATTGAGTTATTATGTTATGACATTTGGACTCAAGATACCGCAGTGCCCCCGTGACCATGTCTGGTGTATACAAATTACAAATATCGGATAAATTAAATCCATAAAAAATATTTTATTCGATATTACTTCTTATTTACACAACGGAAAGATAATTCGTCCTTATTTATGTCACGTTAGGAAAAGTCTTACAATTTAAAAACTATACTTTCAATCGTTTTCATTCATTGCAGCCTATAGAGTACCATATAAGAGGTATATTTGTCATAGTTGTCACGCTTGGACACTGCAGTTTTTTATTATTTTGTGTTGTTACCAGGATGATGATGTTGCCCATCTCCTATTTCATTTCCCTCTGTCGCCTCTTACGACACCCTCGAGATGAAATGAGGTAGTGGATGCTCGTACACACTATGCTTACGGAATACTTTACAAAAGCCTTATCAAATGTAATATTCTTCCTCAAAATATCTCTTTGCTCACCTTTACTGGTTCATAGAAATCGATTGCAATAAAAAAAAAAATCATGATTCTATTAAACGCAACAATGTCGACGTCAAAACATGTTTCAATATTTGTTGGATTTAATTAAATTCACCAAACATATGTCGCTGGTACATTGAGAAATTGTGAACAACAAGATGGCCACACTTTAGCACTTTTGCGAACATTTATTACTGATTCAAGTAACAAATAATAAAGTATATTCATTGACCCGTCGGGAATATATTATAACGTTTTTTTTTTTTAAATTTATTTATCTATAAAGAATTTTTGTTTTTAAAGTAAACCTTTTTGACAGTTTTATTTATTAATTTACTACTAAATTTACTACTTTGTCGTACTTTCGGTCAGATCACAATTCTGAACAAAACACTTCATTATTATTCTGGGTGTTTCATACAAAATTTTCTAGCATAACTCGTAGAATTTGAAATCTATGACACATGTTGGTATGAGATTGTCTCGTTTAACTACTCACATTATTGTTCTATAGGTAATCTTAGTTTAACTTTCTGTCTACTTTTATCTTAATCAACTTAACAAAGTAAATAAGTAGCAGATCAAAAATATGTTGACGTTTGACAAACAACAATTTGCAACAAAATTTTGCGTCGCAAAATAGAAAGTTTTCGTATTATTTTTATTTCACTTTATTTCAGTGTGATTTTTTTTCAAAGATATCATGGTCACAAGATTAGTATGTTCATAAAGTACAATTGGATGAAGCAAGCGATAATACATCGCTCTTAATCCAATTTTGCCACATTAAAAATTCCAAACGGGCCAAATGTTTCGGACCCTTGGCCCAGCTTCTTTGTCCGGTTGATCCCTTTCAAGATGGACGTTAACATAATGCAAGCGAAGTCTATTCTGCGAATATTATTGATGACGGTTTATAAAAAAATATTTTTACGATGTTTGATGTTGAAATTTTATTAGGTCTTTGTCACATACACAACAGGCACGTAATTCAGTTTGGACAGTTCATATTTGTTAGGTTTCTAAGATTAAAAAAAAAACACTGCCGCATTAATAAAAAAAACTTACCTTTACTTGTTATCATAAAAATAGTTCTGATAAAATTAAAACAGAATCTAAGTATAAGTAATTAACGATAAAAAATGTAGTACCTATATTATTACAGAATAATACTACTGCAAGTGAAATAAATGTGTTTTTGAGACTCTTTCGCAAAATAAATTGACTTGAGCAAACGTTTCCAATACCGACTATTTTATGATAACAAACAAATAATAAAACAAGTCATCCTTCAAAAGGTCATCAAAACTAAAATCGAACGAAAAAATAATTAAGTTTTTAATTAACAATTTAAAAAAAAACATATTTCAAAGTTTGATGACATGACACAAAGATATATTAATAAGCCGGCGATCCCTATGAAAAATATATACAACACGTTGAATAAAGCTGTACTCCACGTGACATCGGCGGTAATCGAACCAGACACTTTGAAACGACATCTGCCGACCAGCGGACGCAAAAAATATCAAAGGTATCTATATTGTATTTTTTTTCACCCGGCATCATTCATCGGGCCAATTTTTCTGTTAATAATGTCAAAACTTGAAAATGGTTTCGCGAATCTCTTACAGAACGATGTAAACACTTGGTGACACAATGTTAGTTGGGGATGTACAAAAAAAAAATAATTTCGAGTGTCAAAGTTGTTGGTTTTGTAGTGGTAATTGTTAAGTGAATCAAAGAAGAATAAATTCTATTATAACCTTATTGTATTATCAAAATAGATTGTTTTTATGATATAAGTTTGTTTTCAATTATAGATGAATTTATATAGACGTAATTATAGCCGTTGGAATAGATTGGTCATGGATGAAGTACAGACCGGGCCTAGGTACGCATAATGTGGGACGTACCTACTTGAGATGAAGCGTCGATCTGCGCAAGGTGGCTGCTATCTATCTATATATTATCTGCATCTGGTATTTATAATCCATCTATCCATGGTCCACCTCGCTTCTCCTGTGCGTATTGCATACAATATTCCTCACGATGTTTCCCAGAATTTGTAATTTTTTCTTGAGTACTTGTAACTTGCTTATTGGAGAAATCCAATATTTTGAGGACATGAGATGTCCGCGAACACATCTTTGAGCACCGTGTGCCGCGGTTCACTTATTTTTACACAAATCTCTCAAAATAGTATGAACAGCCTGAAACTTTACTTTTATACTTTAATATCAAGATATTTTTATTACTACATTAATATTAATTGTTAATATTTTATTATATGCAATATTAAAAATTATAATAAAAAAAAAAACTAAAACTAGTAATTTAATTATCATACAGTCCTACTCCCCACGGTATCGTACCAAGAACGCTGGCTGCGTTTCCCAGCCGAATGGCTATACTTAGCCTTTGAGCGAGAAAAGAACCAGGCCTCATTATCACCAACAGCAACGACCAGTCGCGGATAGAGTTCCTTTAGGAACTTCACCACATAAGTATTAATTTAATTTAAAAAACAAAAGTGATTTTATTGTAGATTATTAATTCTTTGACAAAATTTAAGTAGCATGGTTTTTCAAAAACTATACTACCTATATAATATATTCCTAGTTTAAAATTCCATAAATCAGTTACGTAACACGTATCTCATGCTATAAGATAGCCATACACCTATACGATATAACAAGAGGATGGTCGCAAAACTGAAATACCGAGGGTTTGGAACATTCGGCGCCAAAGGGGCTATTTTTATGACGACCCACGCAATGGCCCACTGAGCAAATAGGTAAGAGAAATGGATAATACATTCACATATGTGTCAGAGGGAGATAGAAACTCACCGCTGCGTAGCCAAGTCGTAACGGTCGAATGGGCGTTCTGTTTCTTACCGACGCGGAACAAAAATACGCGGGACAATCGATTTGTGCTCGACGCAATAATGTCTTAAGTTCGTATCAAGACTAAATGTAAATTTGTGTTGACAATGAATTCTAAATAAAAATTTACTTCGCATGTCAGTGTCAACACTGCTATTTGTACTTAGGTACCTTATCGCGTTTTTTAAATTCAAAGTCACTATTTCATTTATACTTTAGAAAATGGATAATGGTATAATTTAAAATTAAAACTTAATTAAAGAGATTATCATATACATTTTTGTTTTCGTGCGTTATAAAAAACTAATAAGTTTTTGTATAAAATTGAAATACAAATCAAAAACTTGTTAATTCAGACTGACACATACGTCGTTATGGTCTCCATCTTGTATACAATAATGCCACGTTTCACGCGTGAATGCACGGAATATTTGTTGTCGCATTCACACTCGCGGAGATCTCATAAAGATCTGCATCGCGCTATATCGCCGCCCTTGTCAAACGGATTAACGTCAACGGCTCGCGATGGTATAGGAATTGATGGTTAAGTCCAGAGATATTTAGGTATGAAAATGGTAGGGTGTTTGAGTTATGCTAATAAAATCTTTTGCAAAAGCGTTTAACACTATTTCGTTATTATAGTATGTCAGGAACAATGGCGGTTTTGTGTAAAGACAGTGATATAAATTCATATGGGCGTAGAAATAACATCTACCCGGCGTCTTATTTCATCTTTTTGGTTTAATAGTTGTTACTATTGACATAATATTCGCCCAAACACACTTAGTTGTTCTAACCTTTTCGTAGCTTATGAAACGCTAAAATAATACAGTCGAAGGACATTCAGGATGCAGTGTCATTGTCACGATGATGATGATCTCAACTGCCTCGTTAGTCCAGTGATGCGACTGTTGATTATAAATTCCCTGGTTCTAATTGCGGGTCGGAAAAATCAGTTATTGAGTTTTTAGGGCAAGAAATTTTCAATAGCAACCTAGAGTCAGGAAGACCACGGTGTTTCACCCCCGTGCCTCGAAAAGCACATAAGTTGGACCTGCGCCTGATCTCCAGTCGTGTCAGATTGACGTCCTATTGGCCTCAGAGAGTGAGGGAATAGATTGCACACATACTCCTGCTCTATAATCCAGTCTTGCGCAGATGGTTAGTCTCCGTTAAGACTGGACACATAACAGAAAATATCTGAATAACAAATTAAAAGAAAAAAGAAATCACGCATCCAAAGAGCGCTGAATAAAATTCAGATGCGCCTAATTTAAATTTGGAATTCCCGATCGAGCACACGGGCTCGCGCGACAGAGCTGCAACCCGACACCGCCGAAACGCTACCGACAAGCAGTTTCGGGGCTTCTGCGTGCAGTGTTGTGTAATATTATGTAGCCGTATGTAGCCCGGTTTCGTTTTCGTTTACACGCAAACGGCCGTAATTGGAGATTATTTAGCTACATAAATTTTAAGTCGATCAAAACGTCACCTCAGTCACTGTCATTTGATGACCCTTGTTTGGACTAAAGCTGCCTTATTATGTAAGGCCTTACTTGAAGACGGCGTGGCTTCGCGGTCAGCTTAACTTTCTTGACTTTCCAAAAACTATTACTCTTAATTAAATTAATTTTTGGTTCTTCGACTTAATATTTTTGTTTAGTAACAAACAAATAAACTTTCGAAGTGTATATTGTCTATCGTCTACATTAGTTTATTATTATTGCAGGTAATGAATTTGCTTTGCTTCAAAGTAACTTCATTTTTTCTAAGTAATCTGTATTACCATGTAAAGTCAAAAACACTGTATTGATGTAAAAAAACAACAAATCATTTATATAAAGCGTTAATATACGAGTAATGAAAAACCATTTTCAACAAAAATAATGTTTGGTAATAAATTTAACTGGGTACTTATTGATAAAATATAATATTAAAATAATATAATTTCATACGTGATAGAGCCATGCCGCAGCTATATTAGTAGTATAGTTGTAGCACGAATGGGTCGGCTCGAACGGGGAAGGACCACGCTCTCACAGAATATCAGCGTAAAGTAACAGCTTAACACTGCTGTGTTTCGTATGGTGAGTGTGAGAGAACCGGAGACCCTTTTTACTGGAAAAAAGGCATTTCATCTTAGTCCTCACGGGTGGCAACACATCTGCATTTTGATTCGCAAACGAGGATAGATGTAGATGTCTATGGGTCACAGCAACCACTTACCATCAGGTTGACTGTGTGCTCGTTTGTCACCCTATCCTATAAAAAAAATGTTATTATGTGTAATTGTTTTCAAAATATAGTGTTTCGTACCGACAGAGAAGAAGTGGCCATAATTGTTCCAATCAAAGAAGGAAACAAGCTTAACAATGTTTATCGAAATATATATTTGTTGCTAATCTTCCAGTCTAGGGAGATAGCTATGGTAGACATAGCTATGGATTAAAAAAATAACTACAAACTTACCAGTAAGATATGACAAAATAGGAAAACTAGAATATGAAATAACTAAAAGTATACTGATTGATCCTGAGCATATCTAGAACCTCATCATCATCATCATCATTACAGCCCTTCACAAGTCCACTGCTGAACATAGGCCTCCCCCAAGGAATGCCACAAAGCACGGTCCTGAGCCACCTGCATCCATCGACTTCCTGCATGTCTTACCAGTGACGAGTGATCTAGAACCTGGATGAGTCAAATTATCAAGTATGAGATTATCAGTGATGAGTTAGATATCGAATTATTTGTTCGTTGTGAAACCAACGGTAAAAAACGAAATAGAAAAGCAATTAGATTTCTCTTTCCTAATATTATTGTGGCTCAATGTTTATGGCTTAAATTTAATAAAATTACCCAGTTTTTATTTATTATTATAAAAATATGATAAACCTACATTCGATTAATCGTCTCATTGTTTCTCTTTAATAGTAACAAAATCGATTTTCCTCTAACACGTGCTCGTCGCGTGGTAGTCAACGACGCCCTCTCCGTCACGGCAGGTTGCGCTCACTTGCTTCCTACCTACTGTGACATATTATCTCCATTAGTTAATACTCTCCGCGTTGAAGACACAGTGGTACATGAGAACACAATCCTATTCTTTCTTGCCTAGTATATTTTGTATATTACTTGCTTGTTCTTACGTTTCTACTTTAATTTTCGTCTGAGCCTTATTCTATGAGAATGTTACAAATACTGTAACGTCATGTAGGGAAAAAATAAACGTAGATATCAAGCACAAGACGTGTTATAGACAACAGTCATCAAAATTGCTATTATACAGAAAATTAACATCATTAAGTGCGTAATTACAGCTAATATATCATTTGGACTTCTAAAATTAAAATATAAAATAAGAAGGATAGTCCCATTATAAATTTATAAAATTTTTGGCACAGTCCTCCTTGCATTTCTGATAGGGTGATGAAGTGTGAAGTGCAACGGCGATGCCGAGAAGTAATCAATACTTCATTTGCAAGAAGGAAAACATTGTCTCAGCGTCAATGAAATAATCATAATGCTTTTTTATATTAATCATTAATTAGGCGCATGGGGTCAAGATAATTTCAAAATAAAAAAAGTGTTAGAATGTTTGGTGCTTTTTCTAGCTTCCTAATTCCCCGCGGGGTACGTAAATTAGTCGTGGCAAAATCATCAAAGCGTACTCACAAGTCTCTATTCTCTTGCCTATACTCTCTGACCCCATGCGATTGCTTACGTAGCATTTTCTGGCGGAGGTAAGTTTTAATTTTTGCGTATATTGTTATTTATTTTTATTTGTGTTTGTGTATTGTTATAGTGCACATTCGCTTTACCTATTTTTGTCTTTATTTTTATTGATTTTCTTTTTTTCAGTTTGTAGTTTTGAGATAACTCGCGAAAGTGAGATATTGCAATGGCTGACGGATGTGTCCGACGATGAGCAAAATGTTGCTAGTTCTGATAATGCTATCAGTATTGATGAATACTGATAATAATAATAATATAATAATATTCCACAACTATCACACAACGCCATCTAGTCCCAAGCTAAGCAGAGCTTGTGTTATGGGTACTAGACAACTGATAAACATACTTATATATTTCTAAATACATAAATATTATAGATAAATTACACCCAGACACAGAACAAATGATCGTGCTCATCACACAAACATTTGTCCTGGGTGGGAATCGAACCCACGACCTCCGGCGTAGCAGTCAGGGTCACTAACCACTAGACCAACAGGCCTGTCAAATATGAGTAACACACACATAAGGCGAATTTTTTGAAGAAATTAGCGGTAGCACTTGTAGAAGATCACCAGGAACGTAGTATTGAACAGCATGCAGTCCCTACTTCAACAAAAATTGGCTAATGCAATAAGTGTGGTAAATTTATTTGTCAACAACTCTTTAGGATATACTGCATCGGATGCAGAATAATATAAAAATCTGCTTATGAACCGAATTAAATTTTTCTTAACGTTGATCTCGGCTGCTTGCTTGATTTGTTATTTTTTATTGTTTAAAGACAAAGTTATGTTTTAGTTTTTAAAATTAATTATTATAAATAATTTTAATATTTTTGATACTATGTTTTATTTATTTCTAACACTCTATTTTCAACTATTTATTTGGGATCACTAGAGACCCCATCCGACTAGTTGTGTGATTTTCTTCATGCGCCTAAAGGTTAAATCCGTTCAAAAATATAAAATATGACATCGCTTGCACAACTATGTTACAACAGTGTAAATAAAAGTAAAAGCACGCTCATAATAATATAATTATGATAAATATAATTTTAGTTTACTATCAAAAACAAACATTCACACAAACGGTCACACTTACTTAACGATGTCATTTTGGCCGATTTAAAATCGAACAGTAGTAAATTATTATTAAAAACCAAGAATCAGACTGCAATAAATAATCTAAATACAATAAAATTATATTCAAGTACGTACATATTCTGTTCATGTCCGCTATATCTTCTTCCATATATACCTATATAAGAGATTTCCACCTATGTACCTACTGAGCTGACTCATCACGATATCTCTGGAACCATAGGGCCTATGGACTTGAAATGTGGCAGCAATATTCCTTTTGCCGAGTAGAGGTCAGCTAAGAACTAATTTTACGAAATTCCACCCGCAATGGGGGTTGCGGGGGTGTTAATTAAAAATAATCACATTTTCAAACTATAACTCTTATGTATATATTTTTTGTGTTTTTAAGTGGGGTGGGCCCTGGAGGGCTTAGATTCAAAATCGGACCCGGTAGGTGGCTCTTTTGTCAAGATCCAAAAATCACCCGTGCGAAGCCGGGGCGGATCGCTAGTTCAGTATATTATGCTACGCTGTCACTACACGGCGAGTTTTGTTTACATTAACCAAATACAAACCAAACATTGTTTTTAGTGTATTTTGTTATTATTTCAAAGTGAATTCTATAAAATATTTGTAATTGAAAAACTGTATTTATAGCGTAGCATAAATAAATTTTGTTTAGTTATATAAATAAGAAGTTAAATGAAACTAATTTTTACGGATTTTATAGCGTTTAATTTAAATTTTTAATTCCCGATGTTTCGGGTGCTTTACAGCACACGTCGGTGCTTCAAGTCAGACGTTCCGAGAAATCTGCAGTGTGTGAACATGTTCTAGATCGTCCCCGCCATTACATTAGATTTGATAAACCACAAATCCTAGCAAAAGAACACCGATTCCTACCAAGGATGATTCACGTGGCTATTAAAATTAAAAAACATCCTAATTTCAATAGAGAAGATGGATGGGTGCTTGGGATCCTATAATTAATAAAATTAAATCCAAACCCAAACATACCACTGTAAGACTTAAGACTAGGAGGGTGATGTCAACTATTAGGCACTATCTTTCTATAATTCACCACAAGTTGGATTGCCAGTCGGTTATGGAGAGAATCGGTTTGTTGGTGCCCAGGTACCTGCATAGAGGTAATGGAGGAACGGTGGCTCCGCGCCGTAGGGCGCGTCTTCTAGATAGACCAGTTACGCGTACCAAACGTGCTGCTTTTGCACCAACAAATCGTGCATTAATACTTATAGGGGACATACTCACTCAGCACGATGAAATTGACCTATTTGCAGACAGTATAACACGTCTGCTGACTCTTTTTTATAAAATCATTGATGATATGACAATTAATAATTGGACAATTTAATTTCGTTGACTATGTACTATTTATACTTTATATTTAAGATGTAATTTTAATTATGGGCATATTAAGATTGTTATTAGTTTTTATTGACATTGCATTATAAATTGATATGACAAAATGTTTAATTATTAATACTTTATGGTTTTAATTGGCTTTATTACCATTTTAATTTCTGACACGGGCTGCCAAAAGCTTCGAGATTTTATATTACTATTATTTTATAATTAATTAATTTATGATTATTAATTTTTGTTGTAATGGATGGATACTATTTCTGAAAAAATTTTTTGCATGTAAAATTTAACCTTGTGCGCGTGTTGGATTTTCTGTAAGCCACAAGTTTATGAATTAAATAAATAAATAAATAAATAAATAAATAAATAAGACTTCAAGATACTGTAAGCTCATTCTTTTTCCAATATTCAAAAACTGAAGGTAACTGGACTAACTATGACATCGGGACGTCAAACAACTCAGACACTCCCCCACCCCCCGTGACCACGTCGGGAATTAAAAAGTTAAATTGAACGCGATAGAATCCGTAAAAATTACTTTCATTTAATGTGTAGGTAGTCTTAGCGTAAATATAAGAAATCATTAAATAAGAATTTATTACGCACTAACTGGTTGATACTAATTATAATAAATTCAAACTTTAGGAAGTTAATCTCTCGTAGCAAAGCATTGATCAACGCAAGGGTTCTTGTAAATAAATTAAATTAGAAATCAAGCAAAGATATTAAAATTGTATTTTATTTACAAAACCAAAACGTTACATGACGAGAACGTTTGACAAGCAAGACTATATGGTTTTTAAATCACTTGAAATTGGCCTTACTTCATCCAGCCTCTTTTATGACGTCATTTTGAGGTGAAATAAGGGTCAATAATTTTCATGTATTTTTGAGAAAATAAATTATTTCCCTGTTATTAAAACGTTTTATAACAAAATAAGAATTGAACAAGCTCTTTTTCAGAAACAGCATGGCTTATAATTTTCTTTGCATACCGAACTATGGAATGAGCTGTTTGCTTGTTTTGTCAATATCCAATGACTAGTTTAGGAATTTTAGCTAGCTATATCCAGACTTAGGAGATACAAAATGGTTGAAACATTGATAATACACACTTTAAATCAATACTAATAATTGAGAAATGAGAAAACCAGTAACTTACCCGCTGTTATACACTCAAATAAAACGCCGCGAATCCAACCAATCTCAGCATCCCAAGGGAATTGCAAAAAATCGCCCCCAAACTAAACCGCACCCCTAAAACCGCTTTTCGCCGGGGAATCAAACGCGGGTCTCCGCGGGTTAAGCGCGTTCGTTAAAATGTTTATAGATAATACCAATGTAGGTAATAGTGTTTGTAATTCTTAGTGGGGTTCTGCGATCCCCTAACTGACGGAATTTGTATTCAGCCTAATAGCTTTTGTCCGGATGCCTCTTAAGATCAGTTTGTCGAATGGACGAATAGAAACGCATATATCTGGGGGACTCCTTTAATATTGGCTCTTGCATTATTTTTTAATAACTATTTAGGTTTATTTAGTGAAGCAAAAGTGAAAGTCTACAAAAAATAAAATTTTTAGGTTATGTCGATTCCTGCAACCCGTGTATAACGTGTACCTACTCTTTATTATTTGTATCTTTTGGAACTGAGAGACGTTTTACATAGACCAGCTAAAATATTTTCACTTTAGTGATAAGTGCTAAGCTTAACTACAAAGTTTTTTCTCATTCTGACATTTGCGAGATACTTGTTGCTAGAAAGTGACAAAACACTTTTTAACTAATGAACTGTTTAAAAATGATTATGAATACACCCGTTAGTCTTTATGAAAACATTAGATATAACAGATAAAATAGAAAAAAAGCGACAGTAGAACAGAAGTAACGATTAAGATATGGATTGCGAATCCAAATATTGTAGGTTCGATTAAATGCCGTTCGATTATCGTCGACTTACTTTTAATAACCATTCCAAGTAAACGGGAATATTAGTAGGTATTAGTGACTCTGAAAGTATTACTTACTATTACTTACTATTATTAAAAAAAAAACCCTTCAAAAACGTATAGTCATTTTCTTTATAAAAAAGTGACAAACAAATTTACAGTAGGTACCCACACCTAATGTTGAGTGCCAACTTCAGTCCATGAACACCTACAACTGAATTTAGACAAATAACTCTACAGATATGTTGTCACTTTGATCCCTGAGAACTAAAATGCTTCACAATCTATAATTGTACTGGCATAAATACCTAAGCGCACACTAATGAATACAAAGTACAAAAGTGCTGCGGCAATCAAAATTCAAAACCATGTTGAAAAATTAAACTAACAAAATTAGCTGTTAGTAATTAACAAAACACTTTCGAAATATTCTTATTTCAAAAACCGAACATTCCAAACAAATGAAAAGACCAATCGATCAACAACAAAATCGATTATCCGCGTAAATGCAGATCTTGTTCAAACTTGTTTTTATATGCACGGACCACCAAAGCCGATGGATCTCTAACACTGGATCGATGATCTATCGCTTGTCCGGATCGGGGTAATGAGGTGCGCGCGCGTCCCACGTGACACCTGTCACTGTCGCGCACTTTACACAGATCTATGGCAGATAGGGCTGACTTTATAGAGAAAGTACCTTGCAGATTTGCGCTATATGTATCTAGTCACAATCATTATAATAATTATAAATCAATTAGTCGAATAATTAAGCTGACGGACGGACAAAAACTGAATTTTTTTCTGATTTGCTTCAAATGTACTAACACAATAAATTATTATAAAAGTAC
Source organism: Parnassius mnemosyne (assembly GCA_963668995.1). NCBI lineage: Eukaryota > Metazoa > Arthropoda > Insecta > Lepidoptera > Papilionidae > Parnassius > Parnassius mnemosyne. Next base: position 17,353,517 of record CAVLGL010000083.1, read on the forward strand.
GTAATTAGAATTATAAAATTGCCTTAATAAAGTAAATTTACAGCCTATATACATATACTCCACTGCATGAAAAGGGACAGGGACAGGCCTCCCCTCATTTCTGAGAGGGTTATGGGACAACCAATATTAGGACAATCAATATTAGGCTAGACAGCTGACACGGCATTGTTTTGCTTTATTTGAACTGTTCAATATTAATGGATATAGTGTAAAAGATTATTTATAGTATGCATGTCAAAAATATTTTTTTTTTTACTTTAAAGATAAAATTTTCAACGTTTGAATTTAAAAACACACGCATATATTAATATATGACTTATTAGTATATTCATTTTATTTAGCTTTTTCTTACCAACGTATTATTCCTAGATAATACCTAATAATAAACGTGCCGAATGACAGCCCTACGGAACGCTATCACAGCTCTTGTCGCGAAACACGATATTCCCTCGCGGCGTGATTTCCCGCCCATTCCGGTTTCATTCACCATTGAAATACATATTATGGTAATGTCAGGGTTAATAAAAAAAAAAACGAACAGTGCAAAAGATTGCTTTGGACTACATATTTCTAACAGATTCTATATATATTATATAAAATAAAAATAAACAATATATATCACGTTACGTACATATACAAAGTCTATGAATAACACTGATCATTGGTCATATTGACCGATTTCAGTGTTAAACAAAGACGTTTAAAAACACTGTTCCTTTTCCTTTTTACCACGTTTTATATTAAGTCTCTTTCCTGTTTGTCTGCTTGTCTGTAGTGGATGAAATCTTGCAACTCAAATCTTGCAATGCATTTTCCGATGAGTTAGAGACTTGAAATTTTGATCGAATCAATTTAAATTTCAAGTCAATTTAATTCATTCATGGCAATTTAATTAATCGAATGCCAATGTGGGAAAAAATCGTGGTATATTAAATTTCTTTAGTACAAAATAAAAAAAATCTGAAAAAACTGCAGGCCATTCCGGCTTATTTTCGAGCGCAAGACTCGAAAATCTATTTACTTTTTGTTTTTTGGTCATTATTTTTTAAATATCTTTGAAACGGCTCGACCGATTGACTTGAAAATCTAATCAGCTCGAAGTCATGATGATGATGACAAACGAGCGAAATGTTTAGCTGGTAATAATTGTATTATAGGTACCTATGTGTAATATAATCGTGCAATTGTGGTTAAGAATCAAAACAGAATGCGTTATCGTCCCTGAAGACTAAGATGGTATGCTTCCTTACCAGAAAAAGGTTCTCGTCACTAATCATGCGAAACACAATAGAATTGTGTTGTAGAACATGACCCCATACACCCCGAATAAAGAAGGATATGTACATTATTTACGGTGAAGGAATAGAATGCTTTGTAGCCTGGTTTTTACATTGGGTCTTAAATATTCAAATTGCTACCTGTATTAATCGCAATATTAACTCATTTGCACCAAATTGGTAAAATAAAAAACTCGAGAAATGGTTGCCTCATGAATTAACTGATTTACATTGAGATTAGCACGCGTTGAAGCTTGCCTAGCTTTGATGGGTAGGTTCAGAAATAAAGGGATTTTGGACAGAAATGTGTGATGAAATTTGGATTCTCTACCATAATCGCAAGTTAAAAATGCAATGCCTAAACCCAGGTCAAATACCGTATCAATGCGAAGTTCATCTGAATCTTTAAATCCTAGTTCAAACTCTTTGTGTGCTACATTTAAAAGTGGGTAAGTCTTGATTCGAACGCGGCGTACTTTTTATACAATAATACAAATTATTATATGTATTTTGAATTTGAATATATCATTATGGTTCGATACTCCCTACAAACGGTGCTTGCTACTGCTTCCATTTATTATAAAATCGCAACATGTTTGCAATGTTCCGAGAAAATATCTTATACACTTACAAATTTACACTGTCAAAGTGTACTTCTGAACATAGTCCTCCGCTATAGATTAATTCATATCCCCCATATTTACCATTCTTAACCTAAAATGACTATTATACTAATGAGGTAGTCAAGTACCATGATAATGCTGTAGTATGTCGTATAAAGTTTAAAAATGAAACTATTTAGAGCCTATAATGTTTAATTAATTAAAAATTGTTTTTCTTTGTTGTTTTTAGTTTAAGACAATATCAGCTTACACTATAGTCTCTTCCTGTGCAAACGTCCGTCGGTTGCATGTCGCAGATTAAAAATCATGTCATATATATCTTATTACAGAACATCGAAGTGCAGCATTACATTATAAAAAATTTTGTAAAATTTTATTGGTTATGATTATGTTCTTTTTCATAACAATTTGAAATATTAGAAACTAGATGCAGGAAGCCTTTCATAGCGATAATAGGTCGTAGTTTTGTTTTTACACTCGTTTATTATTATTTTCTTATTATAATAACACACTAACATAAATAACTTCGTGAATAATAGAGCGAATTAAGATAGATCGATAGATTTTAGAGATCTACAAGATGTTATAAATGTAAGTTAAACACGATGTTATTTTACATGTAGTGGCGAAGGAAAAATTTATGAGGAAACCTGTATTTGTATAAAATAGAATATATTTCGAGCAGAACCTTTCTGCCTTAAAAGAAACCCATAAAAGAAAAACGTCGTTGTTTTTCGGCGATGTTCATACTGATAGCTTGGAGGCTTTCAGTGCTCCGTCACTCACTGCTACGCATTGCAAGCGTATCTTATAGGTGTAACCACACGAAACAGAAGCTTTACGAGTATATAACTTTATTATTATTTTTATTTCTATGAAATAGTTTGAATTATGGACGGGCCTGGAAGGAATCAGTAAGTCATCTAGGGGGAATTTAGAACAAATTATTTTACAATTATGCAACAGTATAATGTTCTACAATTAATTATACAAATCCGTTCGTCTGTTTGTTTCTTTTATTTATGAACATATCACGTCTAAAACACTTATTATTTCTAAAGAATCCTTAAGAGAATCGTTGTAAATGTATACATATCTTAACATTATGTTCTGAATACAATTATTACTGTGCATAAATTTTATAAATACATCCATATAATTAACGAAGACATTTTTAACGTTAACCAACGGAGAGAGCAACAGCAGCTGCGTGCGTGCAACGTTGCGTAATAATTCGAAAGAACGCAGCGCCGAAAATCCTCTACCGCGGTGACATCTGAGCAAACACAAATGAGGGATCGATTTGAAAAGAATTTCGATTGTAAGTCAACAAAATAAAAAGTAAATTAATTGAATTATTTAGCCTATCGGTGCAATGGGATAACTGTTACAGCCAGTAAAAGTCCACACCTAAACATTGCCCTACCCCATTGATTGCGTATATTTGCTATAGTTGCCATGCTTGGCGTGCGGATGGAAAACCTTATAAATAGCTTTTTTTTTATTTATATCTCCTGATTTGTCTCTCTTACAGCACGATATAAGGGTAGTGTATACTATTCTTACACCGATATAACACAGTCAATGGCATCGCATTAAAATAAATCACATATTCTTATTGATTATAAATAGTAGAGTTTTCGATACATCGAATACATCGAGAAAATGTTAGCGTTCTTGAAAACATACCGCAAGGAGTATTGTTATAATATAAATAGTCCACATATGTATGTACTTTTTAAGAAAATAAAGACATTTTTTGTACAATTATAAATTAGTTATCAAACTTTCGTATATTTCTTGCATCGAAATTTATTTGTTATTTTTTTTAATGAAATTGAAGTGATGAACGAACATAAAATATTGTCTTTCCTTTATAATATGTTCCAGCAATCGGTTAGAATATATCCACTATAAAAGCTATTTCTTAATATTAATCATTATTTTAACATGGACACCACGTCTTGTTTGAGCATTTCCATTAAAAGAACTGTTCTCCCATTCAATTTGTAAATCGTACAACCAAAAAGATAAATCCTTTTTAAATTCTAATAGGACACACGTACGTACAGTCGCTCTTTAATCTTTCCCGGTTCCAATCTGATTGGTTAAAGAGCTGTCAAAAACAGAAGTCGTGTTTTAAATGCACTTCTCCTATTGGCTGGATTCGTGTTTGAAATTAGAAAATGTTTTTTTTTTCTAGAACATCCGACTATGAAGAGACATTTTTGTAATGGGAATCTGGTTTTTGTTTTTACACATATGTACATAGATCTATACGACAAATAGCGCATGTGAAATTGATTTCAAGTTTGCATTTGCTAGTTTGCAGAGTTAACTTGTTTACAATTTAAAGTCTGCATATCTATTAGTACAAGTGGAGAGATTAATTAATAATCTTGTAAGTTTTAATCGGTCTTCAAAGTCCTCAAGGTTATAATTTATATTATAATTATTTAACAAAGATTTTAGAGAAGAGAAAAATCTGTAACAATATAACTATTTAACATTTAAATAAAAAGCATTAATACTTTCAGCGACGGATGCGTTTGATAGAAATATAAGAGTACGAAATCAAAATAAAAGCAGTAGATAATGATTTCTTATATTTACGCGAACACTACACATTTAAATAAAACTAGTTTTTACAGATTTTATCGCGTAGGTATATTATCTTGTGTTATATGTGTTTCGAGCAGTTTACTGTTTTTGAGCCCATGGTCACTGGGAACTGATATATTCGATGTTTCAAATTCATAATGTCATAGTTAACCACGGCTGCCTCCGGGAATATAAAATAACTTAATATACCCGATAAAATCCGTAAAAACTAGTTTTATTTAAAACAGTAGAGTTTGATTAAATTTTTTTATTAAAGAAAACTACGAAAACACATTTATTATTATATAAGTTGCAGTTCGTAGGCGATCTTTTAATAAAATGTTTGTCAGCACACAACACTATTTCTTTTGACCTAGAGTTAAAGAGCAATCACGATCAGTGTTTAATCGGAATAGTTTTTTGCTGTTGCTTTATCATCCACTTTTCACATATTTTCTGACGTTTTCCTAGATTTCCAAATAGCTGAGACACGTCAAAATAATTTCCATATGGTTATGTATTCAGTAAAGATATATTATACTAATTAACCTGATATTTAGTACGGTAATATTAAGTTAAAAGTAAATTTACCATAGATTTTTTCATAATTTTCTATACTTATAAATAACTAGTAGCGTGTTTTATTTAAAGTATTGCTTTCAAGCAAATCCTTTTAAAATAAATTAAATATATTCTCTGTTTAGCATATTTTAATGAAACAATCAATTTGAAATATGGGAAATTAATCCTTTATAATACGTCCATTACCAGCACGAAACAAATAGAGAAAAAACCGCAGCTCATATCCCGTATAGAAGATTAAAATGCATGTAGGTTTTTTAGCTCATACACCGTAGCTAGACCCCGAGCTATTCTAACCTGTGCGTACATTATCTTCCATTAGCGGTACAAGGGATTAAATGGGTCTACTATGCACATCGTAATGCGGTATTTCTAAATATACTTTATTACAAAATATAATAAGCTAGTTTTCTTTGCTTGTTAATATTATAATTAATGTTAAAGTAATGTAGTGTAAGTAAATCCTGGTAGCTCAATGGCTAAGCGCAAAGCGTTTGCCATAAATGTAAAGTTCGAAAGCAAACTCGGGTACTATCCCCACCAATGCCAGTGTAATGGTTAATTCCAATTTAAACTGATAATTTTCCACGTATACGGCGGTAATGGAAAATATCGTGAGGTAAGTTGAACTTATATGAATAAAACACAACAAATATGTGATCAAAAGTGTCGTCAATTATCTGTTCTTTTTTAATTATTGTTATATCGACTAAGACGAGTCGCCGAAGACACCAAATTTCCAATGTAGGCATTGTTTCTTACTAAGATGGTGTAATTATTTACGAGATTTATGATCAGACTAGACCGCAAGCTGATTAAGACTGAGCTCGAATTATGTTTATCTCTGTCTCACCCCGTGGTTGACTGGCAGACAATGCCTCAGGCATTAAGATAAATCCACCTAAATACATATACGTATAAAGTTAAGTAAACAAAGCATAGTGTTTAGGCATTGTAAGTTCATCATAAGTCATTGAAAGCTACGCCCATATTTTCATGTAAGATTTACTTATTTCTTATTAGCAGTAGGATCTATCGTGGAAAATCGAACAAAGAAATGTAAGAGCTCCGAACATTACAAAAAAAAAAAAAAGTTTCTCAAGTTGAAATATTACGCGCAACAATAGATTTAAGTGTCGAGGAAACGACGAAAGTTAACCGAGAATCGATTATTAAAACATTTCGACGCAACCTTGCTTTTTACAAAGCGCGCATTTGTGATAATAAAATCGCAACCTCCCCACGTCGGCCGACTTCCCGCCCGAAGCAGGGAAAAATACATTTTCCTCGTTGCCAATAGCAACAAGAAAACAGATATTATATCTAGGGACGCCCCACCGGAGTAATACATAGCTAGAAGTACAACAGACAGGACCTACGTGTTAAAATGGGCATATATAGGATGTTATATTTGTGTGTGCCAGGTTTTTCACGCATGCGTGCTTTTTCGCCGAAAGTAGATAGATATTGGGGTTTTTAGGCTCCGCAGGGGCGGGGAGAGTGGGGTGGCAGGTCCCTAATCTGTGTCCCTTTGAGGCTCCCGATTGGAATTTAGTAATCATATTAGATTTTAAATTACACGTGCACGGAACTTTAAAGGGTGGGGAGCTGTTCGGCAATTTATTTCCTATTAGATAGTTGTTTACAGTTTGGTGGAGATGAAAATTTTGTACGTATCGAATTATTTATAACGAGAATCGGTTTCGGGGGCAATATTAAACTTATTCATGACATCATTAATTGGGTCCTTGTAGATAATGTGGTTATTCTTTAATTTAGCTTAAATAAAGAACTAGGTATAGAAAATATGTTAGACCTATATCTATCAAAAAGTTTAATATTTTTATTAAACAAAAATTATTTAATACTAAAATCAATAATATTAATACTAAAACTGTTTCTTAATATTTCCATATTTAACTGTACAAAATATTATATTACAAATATATATTTAAAAACTGAAAAGTCCTGTTAGGTTTGTTGTTTTTTGTTTGAAGTATTTTTCAAACCAGTGGTAAAAGCATATAGAATAAACATGTTCTATTTTATTCTATTCTATATAATGTCATTAAAGATATTTGCATTGATTTTATATTACTGTTCCCAACATGCATTGCAATGCTCACAAGCGGATGAGTAGTAATACAAACTAAAAACAAACAAACAAATATTTGGGTGAGCACATTTCATTCAGCACAAACTCACCAAAATTCCATCGTAATAGAATGGATAGTATAGAAGGCATAAACAAAGATACTTTTTTTATATATTAGCTGGCTTGACAGACGTTGTTCTGCCCTTTATTAAGTGGCGTGATGAGTTTCACTTCGATTTTGCTCCTGACTTTTAGGTGTAAACATAAAATTTAAATAACTCGGCTGTAGCGCAACCTATCAGACACTAGCAAATCTATGAACCATAATCTCGACAAAGTAAATATATTGTGTGAATACAATTGGTTAAGTCGTTCACGATTACACGACTATAAGCAGACGCACCAACGGTTATGTATATAATAATAGATTTCTTTTTTGTGTTTTGTATACATTTAAAAATTACTTCTGAACGTCTTGTTCGGTTAAACGTGGTCCCAAAATATGTTTTTTTAAAGGTATTCAAATTAAGCTTTTAATATATAGCTTTAGTTTATTTAACGATCACCTAATTTCATAATGAATTTCAATAGTGATGAACATATACAAACCACCAGGTGTCATCAATAAACCGAGTTCTAAGAAACCTGGCATCCCAGAAGGAGCAAGCGGCGTCAGCGCAGAACGACAGCGTATACGAGAAGCTGAGAATGTTTAACGGTCAAGCGGCGACCGGCTGGTGGTACCCTGGGCTTCCAACTGCGCCAGCAGCTCCGGCAATACCAGCACCTTTGCCCCCTCAACTCAACCGGACTACGGAAGAGCACAAGAGAGGTGAGCGTTGAAATCTTTTTAATTGAAAATTTTTTCTAAGTGTATGTAGAGTCTTGTCAAGGGAAATTTATTTTTAAATAAAATTCCAAATTAAATGTTCAAGCGATTATATAAGAAAGTTTAACAAATTAAAGAAACAACCTGAATACGTTTCATAACACAGGCCTCCTCTCATTTTCCCGAGAGGGTAGAGCAGTACGCTGCGCTGCTCAACAGTGTCAAAATTATCCTTATTATCAAATAACAAACGTACCAGACCAGTCCGGTTAGCGTGAATATTTATAAATAAGCCAAAACTAGGTTACAAAACGGATCCATTTCTACACACTTACATGTTCGAAGCTTGCGATGCAAACCGGCGTAGGTGATACAGGCACTGTCACGTTGCGAGGCGACAGTGCGGCGATGCTCGTTTTTCTATTTTACTTCGTACGTGACTCGGTAGTGCCTTTGGGAACGGAGCGGAACAGGGTTGCCTCTGCACTATTTGACTGACATTTTTAGCAAAGAGTTATTCAGGCTGAGCATTTCTAAATCTTCTATCTAAGATACTAAAATTCTACCATATCAACTATGTACTGTGTTATGTTGTACACTTATAATAATACTTTATTATAAGTATACTGTTGTAGACTGTACTTCAACTTAGTTGTTCCCTAAAGGTAACATTCATAAATTATTTTCTACATTTTTATCTTCACATCTATGCGTTTAAGAAAAATAAGGCTCACCCCGTTGTGCATTCTAAAGTGCAATAATATTATGATGGTAAAACAAACTAAAGAAACTTTACCCGTTTGAACGCTAGAAGCGTTGACTTTTAATCCATTTATGCCTTATCTTTTATATCTTTATGTATAAAATCCTAATTCATATATAAAATAATATATACATGCCTCATTAAAATTACCTCTGTAAAGTGTAGATTTTTTTCCAGAGAACATTATAATTGAGATCTTCTGTAACTTCACGGATGTATGACCTGAATATTCTTCAAACTATGAATATCCGTAAACAAGTCCTAACCCTGTACACACTTTTCTCAATTTTGTTGAATGACGGTAGGGGGGGTTTTGGTAGGGAGAAGTGGGAGTCCCGTTGTTACGTTCCTTCAGGAACATCTTGGAGACTTGTTTTGTCTGAATGTATACGACTATATTTTTGTATGGTCACATATGTTAAGTTTGTCTATAGAATTTCGTGGTCGGTGTAAAACACGAAACTATTTTTATCTATACATATAATAAAACTGTAAATAGCAGATGTCTGTACATTTTATATTTTTGTAATAAAAGTGATTGAGGGGTACTAAAAATAAGTAATTAAATACATTTCTACCATTTTTAGAATTTTCTGTCTGTCTGTCTGTCTGTCTGTCTGTCTGTTTGTTTGTTAACGTATCACGTATAAAGTACTAATTTATATCATAAGAATTGTTAAGGAAATTATAAAGTGTATTTTCGGGTTACATTTAGTCTTTATTTCATTAAAATCAGTTCATTCCATCAAAAGTTATGATAAATATTCTGAAGTATGGGTAGGGAAGTATAGGTACGAATTTGCTCAACGGTGGCTTTGTTTGAGTCATCAAGTGCATTTTAAACTAATATCATATCATAAATCATAGTTAAATTATGTAAAATAATGATATAATTATGTATATCTAAAATGCAGTAAACAAAAGTATTAAAGAACGTATTAAATATATTATACAAAAATATATTAACCTTATTAACTAAATCTGAAGCACAATAGTTAACCCATTTCTTCGATAGATGGTGGTGTTGTGAAAATGTAATGCAATTGCAATGTGGTTTTTTCATCTTTAGATGAGTTTTCATATTTACTGCTAATCTTTATTATATTACTCGCTGCCCTACTGCGTGTTGACAAACTCAATTTATTCTTTACCGCCGAGTACTCTATGTGGTAAATCAAATTTTAAAAGAGCTATTAACAATTGCGTTGGTTTTGGCGAGAGTCAAACTTTATTTTTTGCTTACTGTGCAGGCACTGATTTATAAGTTCTCTTGCGTTTTATATAATGTATCAATCGCGTCAATTAATCTCTTTTATTTTTAGAATTGATGTTAGCAGCGCCATCTCTCTTGAAATATATACATATAATAAAAATGATGATAACATGTTGTGTCTCTTTCTGTACATTGTATATATATTTTGGTGGCTAAAATCATTATGGGGAACTGAAAATAATTAAATAAGAACATTTTATAATTTTTAGAATTGTCTGTCTGTCTATTTGTCTCTTATTATATGAACGCATCACGTCTAAAGTAAACATCTTTTATTTTCAAAGAAATCGTTAAGAAAATCATAAAGCGTATCTTCGAGTTACATTTAATCTTTGTTTTATTAAAATTGGTTAATTCTATCGAAAGTAATGATTATTATTTTGAAATGTAGGTTCGAATTTGTTCAATGGCGCCATAAAATCTCAGAAATAGTAATAAAAAGATTTGTGTGTAAAAAAAACGTTCCATAATAATTAATATATTTATACTTAAAACACAAAAAGAGATTTAAAAAGGATGTTTTCTCACACAAAGGACGTAATAGGTGGAGTTGTACAAATTACAAACTTTTCTGAATTGCTGTGTTGAGATTTTTCGCCGATGAATCGTATTGAGACTTACTGAAGAAATTAGTATCCATCGAACCCATACAACGGAACCCGACCAAAAATAAAAATTTTGCAACGAAATGTCGTGATATTGTATTTATAATATACGCAAAATCAGTACTGCCATTTTAGCGCTTTGGGGACTAGATTTAGCGTTTTTTTTTTGGAATGTATAGCGCGCATTTGGAAATTTTAGCACCTAGCTTAATCCAGCGCTTTTTGGTGTATTTAGCACACATTTCAATATTTTAGCGACTAGCGGGTTATTAACTCTTTTATAGCAGCACTGTTAGTTCACATTACCGATAATAATAATCATGACCTTTATTATTTTTTCCCACAAATAGTACATTGCAGTTTATCTTTTTCAAACATATTTTTTCCACAAAACAAAGAGCATGGGAGACGAGTCCAAACTAGGATACCCTGTGCTATGGATCTCCTGGCTTCCTCTTTAGGATGATCAACTTGATTTTTTTACCGACCACTATAAGCGGGGAAATCCCCTTTATTAAAGTTTTCGTTCATGGTTTTGGCAACGCATTTATTTTGCTTTATTCAGTTTCAGTCAGTTGCTTAGAGCAAGGCTAAGTTAAAAGTTACTTAGAAGTTATAACACAAAGAAACTGTGTAGCAACCGCAATCAGATGCTGACATCTGAAACTAAGTTGCGAAATACATTGCACTTTAAAACAATTAATGACATTTTTATTGTTCGTACAGTACTAACTACTATTGACAGCAATTGCCATAATTATAAGTCGATGTCCCGCGAAGTATTGATACATCAAAAAAATATTGCCAGAAAAAAAACTTAATGTTGTTTTCTTTATTATGATTATATAAAAAAACACAAACTTTGTTTGTAGTTAATTTAGCGCGAAATCTAGGGCTTTTTTAAAGCGCTGTTTTCATGAAATCTAACGCTTTTTGTGTTGTCCTAGAGCTGAATGAGTCTTTTTTTATCTGGCAGCACTGCCCAAAAACCCTTTATTAAGAAGTAACTTTCCTTTCAGTTTTAAGCGCGTTCAGTTCCCAGTTACAGTGAGCGTGTGTTATGCGATGACCGTAAATAAAGCGCAAGGTCAAACTTTACGCGTTGTAGGAGTGTACCTCAGTACTGACTGTTTTGCACATGGCCAACTCTATGTTGCTTTTTCCCGCGTTAGTAGCCCCCGTAACCTTTTTGTGTACACCCCGGCTAAGCCTACTTCTAACGTCGTTTACACAGAAGCTCTATCATAAACGACTTAGAACTTTGATGATAATGATTTATTTAGTTACCACTTATTGATACAGTAATGAAATAAATCGTTTAATATTCTCTTACCTAAACAACAAATTCTTTATGTAAAACCTGTATACGCGAGCTACGCCGCGGGCACAGCTAGTTAATCATATTTCTTAATATTAGTTTTACTGATAATAAAAAAAAACTAAAACTAGAAACTTAAACTTACTTATTTCTTTATATATATTAATTAATAATATATAAGTTCTTTTATTAGTCTTCATAAAATCAAACGCATTTAAAAAATGCTATTATATCATTTCAATTTACCGTGTAGGGGCGGTGTGAGAATATCCACTACCCCATATTATCCCGTGGGTATCGTAAGAGGCAACAGAGGGAAACAAATAGGAAGATGGGCAGCAGCGTCTTCCTAGTAATGACTAAAAATAAAAAAAAATGCGGTTGCCAACCCGCTTGGCAACGCAATGAGACAATCTCCTGGGGAGGCCTTTGTTCAGCAGTGGTCTTTCACAGGCTGTAACGGTAACGGTATTATAGAATTTCAATAGCTGTTTAAACAACGAAGATAGGTATTTAAATTTACAAACATAAAATATTTTAGCGGGGTGAACTAGATGAAAAATGTTGTCGATTCAAATTTCTTTAACTTAGTCCAGTTATATGATATATAGATATAGATATAGAACGTGGTTCAATTATCTAATTTATACGTTGTGCGATGTATAATAAATCGGGAGATGATAAATATATCATGGGTGATACAATAGTAGGTAGTGTGGTAACTACGTGAACGAGAGTAGGACTGTAGGCACTTGGTAAATCACACTGTAGGCGTTAACACTTGAATTACCTGATTCATGTCCGTTTCCCACTTATATCATATAACTTATATTAATTTTCTAAAAGCCATTAAATTATTTAATTAATGCTTAATACTTTCACCATCAGGTTTCCAGATACCATAGTAAGACAATAACCCATATGTGGATCACGGGACAGTGAACGTATATGTCAATTTATTGCAGACGAAAGTCAACAAAATTTACTTTAATCCTCTTAAATAGTATGACTAAGTGCCTTTATTACTAGTTTGTTCATAACTATAGATATATCATAACACTATTACAGTTTATAATCCTGATTATTTCATTTTATTCTACACTCATTTACCAGGGAATAATTTCCTTAGAATGTGTCTGAACCATATCGAGATTTTGTAAGTGTTTCTTTTAACTTTGGATCAACATTATAGATATATTTACGAAAATTCCTTGTTGAACCGGCCTGCAAGTTAATAAATAGAACGTCCTTAACAACTTCTACGAACAACTTAAAATATGAACTGTTGAAGGTTTGCTACGGGGTAACTTTGTTTGAAACATAAAGTTTCTAAGTTGGAAGAAAGTCTTTTTGTTTTTATTAAGCTTTCTATCCTCTGAGATTGTTTTTGGTTATGTTTTTATTTTGCAAAAGTTATAGTACTATTATTAAATGATAACTTAGTCTTCCGATTTCATTCAAACTGGGATGCATTTCTTCTTACACTTCAGGTAACGACGCACCTATGGTCTCATTTCGTAGTTCTATCCACGAAAATACAGGTAATCTTTTAGTGCCTCTTTACCCTGCACCGATACTGCTTTTAGAAGTATATATTTTATACATAGAATTAAAAAAAAGCTAATAGTTTATCGTTGCAACTACCGCAACAGTAGGTTCCTTTCATGTATCATTTTATCCCTCTTCGCTGAAAACCAAGCATTCCATCTTAGTCCTTAGAGGTGACAACGCATCTGCATTTTTATTCTTTATCGAGGACAGATGTAGATGTCTGTGGGCCACAGCATCCACTTACCATCAGGTGGGATGTGTGCTCCCTTGTCACCCTTATTCTATAAAAAAAAACAATCATGGAGACGTTTTACATACATGGAAAAACATCTAAACTAGGAACAGTTATTTGTAGGCCGTACAAGCACATGTTCCATGCGGAATTCGAGTGTTGAAATGCTTAGGTATTAATCAAACTAACACAGGCCACTAAGTATTTCTGACAACTTTTTAGGCGACTGCTCCTCCAACCATGTAACAAAATTACGCGCCATACGACGAAATTTAATGGCACATAAAGGTACAGGTCCTTCCACGTAGAAGCACTGCTAGAAAGTGTTAGAATTTTTAATTAGTGAAATTGGATACACAAAGTTTTCAGGAGAAGCACTATTTTATCCACAGGGCATGTTCTCCGCCTTTTTAGATATGCCCATGGTAATAGATAAACTAAAAGTATTCATTCCCAATATAAATTGTATAAATAGAGATCAGAAAAAAATATAAAATAGGCTTATTTATCCTAGAAAATCCTTAATTGATTTATCTTTAATCTTAATCATCAAACATATGCACGTAATACGTTCTAGCATGCCAACATTAAGAATTAAATTGTGAAGCGGCCTCTCAGATTAAACTTGTTAAGTGCGCTTCTTCAGGGCGGCACCTGCCACGTAACCGTAGCGGTTGTACGTGACTTGACTTGCGGCTGGTCTTTGCTGTTGTGTGGACAATAGTGCTATTTTATCTCGGACTCGAGTATATAATTCGTTTAGTATAAGAAATAGGAGATAGGAGGTGGTTACCGTTAAAATCTTATAGTTATGTTTTGTTTTGTAGAAGAAATGTATATAAATAATCTAATTATTTTAATTTTTTAGACGGTTTGTAATATTTTAATTTGTTTTCGTTAGCTATGATAAGTAAATATTTTAATAATCTGGCTTGTTCACCGAAGTAATCGATGATCACACAAAAATTAATGCCATATGTTTTTATTAGCTTTAATTAATTATTTTGAGAACAAATATCTGGAAAAAAAGGAAAACATATGCAACTGAATATTTTTGATATAAGCAATAATTGGCACAGCGGAATCCTTACGCGTTTACTAACACGTATTTCACCAAATTTAATACACCGAATAATAGTTAGAATAACTATTAATTCTGTAAACTTTGTCAAAAGTACGAAATTATCTATCGAGTTATATGAGACACTGTTGATTTATATATAAATTATTTGGATTTTACCTTAAAAGAAAGGGACCATTAATAAACAAAACAATTCAAAAATAATGAACCAACTTTATATTTTTTATATTTGGCTGATGTGGACCTCAAAACAAACTTTGTACTAAATATGTATAATTAAAATAATAAAATAGATGTTGGGATATGTTAGTATATATATATAAGAAATTATACTTCAGATTATATAAACATAAGCATGTAAGACGAGAACTACTGCCGAAAAACTGTAATGCAGTTTTTGGCAGACGAAAATATTAAAAACGATTATTGTATAATTGGAAGAAAAAAATCGAATACATTTAAGTGTTAATTAATGTATTCAATCAAACCGCAACCGTCTGCACAATATAAGCAGCAATATATGCTGCTTAAATTTTTTTAATTAAAAAAAAAACACAAATAAATTTAATCAAAACTTTTCGTCCGGTTAGCCTTAATTTTACGGCTCGGTAGCATAATAGCAAAGCGTTTGGTTGCAGCGCTGCGGTGTTGCACAGAACAGATGTGTGTATGGTCTACAAACAATTATTCGGGGTTTAGATGTTTGTCCATGTGAATATTGATATAGTGAACATTCTTTTAAAATAAAAAAATGTAACATAAACATTTTAGAATAAAAAAAAAGTATAAACTCCCTGAAAGGTTGGTTACATTTCCCTCGATTTCGCGAAATAACACTACTGTAGCTTTTGCACTATGTAATCACCTGCACTGGACGTCGCATAATGTATATTTTTTATACATTTAATATGGAAGCTGTGTGTATTTGTCGACAGTACGCCGACTTAATTAACTTCAGCTGCAGTGTTCTGTTTAACAAATTCGATTGCTGGCGCTCTGGGTGTACTGTTGTAATACTTGTAGTAGTAAAATTTTATATAATCTTTAACATTCTTGTTTAATTTGTTAGTCGACTTTTTTGTGAGAAATTACGAAAAACCTATTGTATAAGCTAGAGAAATATTTATAAGGAGAGTTTATATATTATAAGCTTCTCTTACTACAAGTCGTTTGTTTTACCCACGGCATTTGCAGATGCAGTCCATCTATCATTTAAAGAAGCTGATCAATAGATTATGATAGATTTATTTCTTCTTCAAGCCGTATACAGTCTACTGTCATGGGCCTCCTCATTATATAGAGAATTATCCATAACCGATACGTTTGGCAGAAGGATTGTTGATCCCAGTTCCAGGTGTCCCCATCACCGGTTTATTTGCTTACACTAGATAGTATTACCGCAGTCCATACAGAGCATAAAAGATTTTTCTTTAGTCACCCCTTATGACACAAATATCAAAATATAGTGATGGATTCTCTCACCGCTACCCCTTTACGAAATCACATATTATCAAAAACAAAAACCCTATACAATAAATTAACGTGTTATTAGAAGACTTTTTTTAAATGTATTATAGTTTATATTAGGCTGTGTATTTATTAATAGAATAAGGATGACAAACGAGCATACAGTCTATCTGATGGCAAGTGGAGGCTGTGGCCAATAGACATCTACATCTATCCTCCATTATCAATCAAAATGCAGATGCGTTGTCACCCCTGAGGACTAAGATGGAATTTTTTAAGAAACATCATGCCTTGGCGCGTTCTTGAAAAGACCTTTGTCCAGCTGTGGACTAAAAAGGTGACGATAACAATTTTTATAAAGTGACCAATGAGTCCACTTGGTAAGTGGCTATTACAGTCCAGGATACCTGCAGCCAACTTTAAACAAAAAAAGCACATGTGTAATCACCTCTAAGGACTAATATCGAATATCTCACAGCCTGTGGTGATAACGAAATGATGATGTAATAATACATTATAAAATGTTCATCGATATTATGTGATGTTTTTCCATAAAAATATCAAATTCACAAGTGATAAAATTAAAAATTTTGTACAACCGACTTCAATAGAAATTAATAAGGATAACTCAAAAACTACTGCTTAGACATTGATCTAATTTGTATGGGAAGTGCCAGCTTCCAAATAAAAAAAATCATCGAAATCGGTTCACCTAAAAAAAAGTTATGAAGTAACACCTTTTTGAAGTCGTTGAAAAATATAGAATACGAGTATCATATTACAAAATTGGATTCCTTTTTCAATTCGATTATATGAAACCCTAACTGTTACAACTAACACCAAACAATACATAAATAAAAAGTATTCATCAAAATTGATATAGAGTATGAAATATATGTAGTTCATCACGCCAGCCACTGGCCTACAAATTTTAATTTGCAACTCACCGTGTTGTGCATGGCTCAATAGACTCTGCCAATGTTTCGGAAGTACACAGTTAAAAAAGAAAAATCAAAACGAAATGACTCTACGTTAAAAAGTTTCAATATAACAGATATTTCTAACAACAATATTGAAAAATGTACTGGATTTTTTTGCAATGCATGTTCTGTTTGGTCATTTTGGCTTCTAGCAAATGGTTTTTAGTTATCTCTAAGAAATTTAATCACTTCAACAGTGTTCGTGAGTGTTGTAAACATGTAACCATGTAAGTAGCATATCTTATGCTAAGTCTGACTACGAGGACGTCGTCATAACGCCAAAGGTACGATACGTCAAATAAAGATTCGCCTGTCAAATATAACAATGGACTTTATTCGACATGATAACATACTGATATTTTTATTTCATGCTAGCGATCCGCCCCAGCTTTGCCAGGATAGGTTCTATTAATGTGGTTTTAATATGATAATCAAAGACTTAATTTTATAAATTATTCGTTTTATCAAAAAAAAAATTATTTTATTTTTCGGATGAAATATAGCTTATATCCCTTACGGCATTGCTCTCTACCTGTTAGCGAAGTTTCATCACATAAAGACAAAATTTTTAAAAATAGTTATTTATGTCTCAGTAGCATTCAAATAACCATGTAAGCTTAATAGACGCCAGTTATTTCAATATTATAGACAGATATACAGGGTTATATTACAATTACCGGCCAAATTTGCAGAGAAGGTTCAGAATAAGTAAGAAAGGCAAACGGTGAAGAAAAATTAATTTAAAAAAATGTCAAACACTGTGTGCTTTTTATCTTTTAATTTTAAAAATGTGTGGTAATGCATTATTTTAACTGATTTTACTGCGCACGCAAACATTCGTAAGGGTCGATCGGTAGGCAAAAACCTCAGACCATAGAAACAACTGTTGTGTCTATGATCTGAGGCAAAAACGTTGTTGCCCATAAATCAAATTCAATTTGGGATAATTTCAAATAATAGTAGAAGGCTTATTTACTCGTATTTTTAAAGACTGCAATAACGGTATATCATCATTTACGTATTTGAACTTAAGTTTAAAATTTGGCTACTCTTTGAAAAATAACCCTGTATAAGTATACCTATATAGATTATGGCGGCCGCGCTAGATGGAGTGACGACCTGGTAAGACATGCGGGAAGTCGATGGATGCAGGTGGCTCAGGGCCGTGCTTTGTGGCTTTCTTTGGGGGAGCCCTATGTTCAGCAGTGGACTGTGAAGGACTGTAATGATGATGATGATGATATAAATTATAGTCACGTGAGACATTAAAAACCTACATTTAGAGAAATCTCAATCAGAAGTTACATACGGATAATTCGACAGAACTAGGTAGATATGAACAAATATTTACCTACAAAATTAACCCGCGACTGCAGCGATAATGCACCAAATTAGTTATATAACCACCTGTGTGCACAAAATCACACAACATTAGCCCAGGATAGTTAGCGGTCGAACAAATAATCGCGCGAATTGCCCGAGCACTCCGGTTTAGGATAATAAACAGTTGTGTACACCGTGGTTCGCATTAAACGAAAGTTAGACTAAGCACTGACACCAGCTAAAATTTTACACCTTCTACCTTGTTTTGGTTATTGCGTGGTATTTTTACGTGGTAGAGCCATGCTGCAGCTACACTAATAGTACAGTTGTAGCACGATTGAGTCGGCTCCACCGGGGAAGGATCACGCTCTCACAGAATACCAGCGTAAAATAGCAGCTCAATACTGCTGTGTTTCGTATGGTGAGTGTAGAGAACCGGAGACCCTTTTTACTGGAAAATAGGCGTTCTATCTTAGTCCTCACGGCTGAGAAAGCATCTGCATTTTAAATCGCAAACGAAGATAGATGCAGATGTGTATGGGCCACAGCTACCACTTACCATCAAGTGGACTGTGTGCTCGTTTGGCACCCTTATTCTATAAAAAAATAATATAATAACTTTAGCCTTAATCCCATCATCTGACCTGGACCAAATGTATTTGAGAGTAAGGTACTCTCAAATAAATTTAACGTTTCTATCAAAGATAATCATTAAAATTGGACAAAGTGGTAAAGATCATTCTTTACGGACAAAAAAAATCTGACATATTCAGTATCTCCCCCTATTTTGAAGTCGGATGATAATGTTATTCAGTAATCAGCTAATATATATTCAATAGTCGCGTAAATAGATTATTTCATCTCAACAACCTCTAATAACTACATCTAAACCAAAATAAATTAGTTCTAAATTTAAACTCTAAATGTGGATCTCAGCTACTAGAGATGATATTTGGGTTATTTTGTGACTTTATTTGAACCTACACCAGAAACTTTCTCCATTCGTAACGTCTAAGCTCCAAACAGAAAGCGGGATTGATAGGTATGAGTGAATGCCTCTGTTTTAAGCCTACTATCGCAGCAATCAACTTCCGATATTAATCAGAAATTGTCGCTATGGGCGAATTCGGTTTGGTGGTTCACCGATTGATTTTAAGTGTATTAAAAACTGAATGTAATTAACTCGTGACGGATGTCGGTATATAACGGACCACAGTGTAAATATTTACAGATGAGTTGTTTCTCGTATCAGGATATTTTTATTGTGTGAAACTATACGTAGTCGTAAAACACATACATGTATAATTCAAACAAGTCTTACACCACTCTACCAGACAGACCATTGCAGCCTATAAAAGTCCATTGTAGAAAATAAGCCTCTCCCATAGATTGTCTCACAGGTGGAATTTTACCATACTTGCCACGCTTGCCAGGCGGTTTGGCAACCGCAGTTTTCTTTATATTATTTTGAGTTGTTTCAGTTTGCTTCTGTCGCCACATTTACGACACCCACGGATATTCTTACATCGCCACTACACGGTGCAGACATACACTCGTATTTTCTACCTACTTCAAAAAGGAGGTGGTACTCAATTCGGCTGTATGTTTTTTTATGTGTGTTACCTCATAACTTTTTTCTGGGTGAACCGAATTCGTTGATTTTTTATTTGAAAGCTGATGCTTCTCATGTATTCCTGTATAAATTTAGTCAAGGTTTGACTAATAGTTTTTGAGTTATTCTTAATAATTTATATTGAAGTCAGTTGTACAAAATTTCTAATTTTTAATTATATTAATATAAATCGATTCATCAATCACTATTAGCAACATTGATTTCAACGTCAGCCGGTAAAAGTTCACTGTTGGACATCGTATCTGCCTTATTATCTTCCGTTGTGTTTGCCTTAATCATCATGCTTCGCATTAAAAGTAGTATCAGAAGTCTGGCGTAAACGATCTTAATACGGACCGCATTTCTAAAAGATTTTTCTGGCATTTTCCATAATCGCTTCTTACGACACCGACAAGACTAAATGGTCATCACCACACAGTAAACAGCATTGATCACCATTTCAAAACTTACCCGACTCATTAATTTAACAGAAACAATACAGGCAACGCTTTAAAATGGCGCGATCGAACTATCGGTTACAGGCCTCGTGCCGATCACTTTTTGAGTGCTCTCAGTGAACTTCCGAACGGTTATGTAGCAACAATAGCTATTTAATTGGACTTGTGGAGTGGTCTCGTTCGCAGTGTAATTGACTTTAAAATCAAAAAGCGCTTCATGCATAGAGTAACACGTGTTTAAAAAGTTTAATGGCGTTGTTTCACAAGTGGCAGTCACTTACATGGTATTGTTTCGTCGAGAATTTTAGTTACCGATGCTTGATATTTGGTCAAGGGTTGGTGGTAAATACATTTTTATACTCAATACTCATTGATTTCTCCATTATCGGCACTACTAAAATTGTTAATTGTAATTTAGCACGTGCTAAACAGTAAATTATACCATAATATGTAAGGTAATATGTAAGGTTTATATAACCTAAAAATTTAAATTTCAATAAAAGTAGAAGTCGACTTGATAGATCGAAATACTATAAAATAACAGCTTCTGAAGTCAGTGCTAAAACATACATAGTGTATAGATTAAATAGTAGTTATATAGAGAATTTTTTCTTTAAATTTATATGAGACCACTTTAGAAGTAAGCAATTTTTATAAAACAGGAATCATTATAATCGGTTTACAATTGACAAGGATATCACGTAGCATTTAGAATTAAAAAAAACTTACAGTCGAATTGAAAACCTCCTCCTTTTTAAAGTCGGCTAAAAATTTAAATACATTTAGAGGACTTTTAAAGTCCACCTTCGGTCTTATTTGCCCTCTTAGTAATAAGAGATATCACTAATGATTTAATAATAATAATCATTAACTCATCTTATTGATAAGAATATGAAAATTGTCAGAAAACATATTGGCAATATGGCGTTATAATCATCTATCTGGTTTGTGCCAATTTTCCCGATCAAGAAACGACTTGTGTTCAGGGGCGTATGATATACATAATTGTTTATTTAAAATGTGGCAGGTGACCTTAGCGATCAAGTTCTTGGACCATATGGTTCTTGATTTTTATTTTGTATTGAAATATTACAGCATTTTAAATAAAATTGAAAAATAAAAGACTATCGGTTTTACGTGGTAGAGCCATGCTGCAGCTATATTACTGATATAGTTGTAGCACGAATGGGTCGGCTCGACCGGGGAAGGACCACGCTCTCACAGAATACCAGCGTAAAATAGCAGCTTAATGCTGCTGTGTTTCTTATGGTGAGTGTAGAGAACCGAAGACCCTTTTTACTGGAAAAGAGGCATTCCATCTTAGTCCTCACGGGTGACTACGTATCTGCATTTTGATTCGTAATCGAGGATAGATGCAGATATCTATGGGCCACAGCAAACACTTACTATCAGGTGGACTGTGTGCTCATATGTCACCCTTATCCTATAAAAAAAAACGTGCGGTGAAATTCCTAAAGGAACGCTATTCGCGACTGGTTATTGCTGTTGGAGATAAGAGGGCTGGTTCTTTTCTCGCTCAAAAGTAACGCTGCCAGCGTTCTTAGCACGATACCACGGGGAGTAGAACTGTATGATAATTTAAGTTATTAGTTTTTTTTTTATTATAATTTATAGTTTACATAAATTATAATAAAAAAAAATATATTATAATTTATGTAAAATATTAAATATAATTATATATTTAATATTTTACAAAATATACATTGTATTTTTTGTAAAATATTATATTGTATATTACACGTAGGATTTTTTTAATGTAAGTATATTGAATTGATAATTGTCAAATTTATTGTTTTTAATCGACACATCTGACTACGTATTTTAAGTTTATGTCCGAAAGTTGCCTGGAATTGATTGTTTTTCGCAATAGGGTCGCTCAATGTACAACTCATAAAAGACGCTCTTTCTTTTTTTGTAATTTTTTGTTTGTGTGTTATTTATATATTATGTGATATATTAAATTATATATTTATTTATTTACAACGGATATCAGTGTGTGGACTATGATTCTGACTGACCCCTATGTTATCTGGACCAATCTTATAAAGTAAGCGATCGTATTGGATGCGGAAAGGATCATAATATAGACTGAGCTACTTTGTTAATGCTTAGAACACCAACTAAATGGTTTCTTGTTTTATCTGAAATTTAGTGTACGAAATACGAACGGTTCTTGTTTATAATCAGGTTCAATATCTACAACAGGTTTAATTTCGTGACATGAAAATTCTTTTTCGGGAAAGATAGCCTGTTTAACAAAATAGCATGAATTCTCAAAATAGATAATGTAATTTTAAAAAAAATAGCAAATAGAAAATGTCAAAGAAAGATTTCATATCGTTAAACGTAATACATTAGAAATAGAGAATACGTACTGTCCCCCACATCCAAAAAAAGACAAGCATTGCCCATCAATTGCCTCACTTGAAGTCACAATAATAAAAACTAAACCTTATCTGCCCCAACGCTAAGTAATTTAGATGACCCTGCTGGGGCTATAAAGCGAATGGTTGATTACAAATATCCAATCTACGCTGACCCCTACACCTACCGCTGGTAATAAATGCGAGTTGCGAACGAGTGTCGGTATGTAAGGTCTTCTCAGAACGGTTAATCTAGGATAATAATAATGTCTTTATTAGGGTGAGCTGTTTCTCCGGATCATTTAATTTTCATTTATCATCATGTTATATATGTTTTTAAGTTTGTCAATTTTTTAATACAATAATTTGCAAAACATTTAAGTACGGAAGCCATTTGCGCAGATCGTATGGTATCGTCCAAACTTTGTTTGAAAATCCTGATTAGTAAAAGCATTTGTCATTGTTTTATTATATTCAATAATAGGTAACCCAAATGCAAGACCAAAGATGTTATAAGCTATTTTGATTTGCAAATTTTTATGTATGATAGGATGTGAAATGCTTTTGCTCTCCTAAAAAAGTTGACAGTAACATTCAGTTGTGGTAGCGTAGCGAATTAGGCGGATCGCGCCTTGTCCGGCCGCATGCTGAGGTCGCGAACTCTAGTGCGGTGCAGAATATAAGCGACAGCGTGTACAATTTTTTTTTAATTTAATAACATTAGGCATTAGACCTATATCTGCGTTATTTAATAGAGAGTATATTTCTAATAATATATTTATTCGTCTTTTCAAGTAAAATTATGATTATACCTACAAAATAACTATACATAATTAATACTTAGAAAAATGAAGCAATACACTCCTTTTCTTATTTAAAATTAACGCTTCATTTACACCAAATTAATTAGTTAAAGTAAAATTTTATAGTTTTTATTGTTGTGATTCATTTAATATTTTATGTTTTTTTATTATTGCCAAAATAATAGTGAAACATTTATCATCAAGAAGCGTTGATACACCTAGGTTTAACCGGCACCAATAAAATGCAGCGGATTACGGTTGGTTAAACTTAGATGTATCCTTTATAATTCATATATTAGATATATATTCGCCACTAAAAGATGTCGCTAGGGTGCGCCTGCTGTCGCTGATAATACTTGATACGTGCTTTCTTATTTTCGACAAATTTAACAGTACACTTAAGTTTAACCAACCGCAATCGGCTACACCTAGTTGTAGCCGACAAAATCTAGATGCATACGCACTTCTGCTTTTAGCCGTAACATATTATAATACATATACTCATGAAATCCTGTCGTCAGTCGGTGCCTTTTTAAAACGGAAACAGCGTAAACTGGTTATACATTTTATTTAATGTTACTGCCGTTTGAAAAAAGATCTCAGGTACACTCAACTCGTACCGAAACAAGTTTTACTTCAAAAGTATTAAGAACTATAAAACTGCCCGCTCACCTTTTCTAACCGACATCCCCCAGTTGAGTGACAGTATCGATCTCACATAATCGCGCGGCGGCAATCACCCCCCACCTACGACCGTCATGTCCGCCCCGATAACTCCAATTCCGCTTTATCTCTCCGCTCCCGACTTTCTTCGCTCCCCTTTCCTACTTGTTTTCTCCAATTTTTTCCACCGCCCCCACTTTTATTTCGTTTCTTTTCTTATTTTCTTACTATTATTTCTCTTATGTATTTCTCGTGTTTCACCCCGCCTGCGAGCCTGTCTACTATCGGTATTTCCTTCAATCATTTGTAGGTCGTCGTTGGTAGAATTGTGGCTAAGTGCGCGCCCCGGTCGTTCGTTTTGCTTTTTTAATGAATTCCTCCTTTATGTTCAGAGGCTCAGATAAATAATGAAAAATGTGAATCATTATGATTGAATACAATTCACAGCTTTTTCTGCTACCAATCACGCAACAAAGTTTAATAAATTTTTCATTTTTATATTATTCAAACATCTAACAAAATATTTGAAATGATTTGAAACTTTTGTACTATTTTGGCTAATATTTTACGCATTATAGCTTATTTTCTACCGACTTCAAAAAGGAGGAGGTACTCAATTCGACTGTATGTTATTTTTTATGTGTGTTACCTCTTAAATTTTTTCTGGATGATAACATATTTCGATTATTCTTATTTTTATTTGGAAGCTGGTGCTTCTCATGTGGTCCCATATAGATTTGACCAAGGTGCGACCATTTGAGTTATTCTTAATAATTTATATTGAAGTCGGTTATACAATTTTTTTAATTATGTTCTTAATTTTTAATATGTTGTAGTGATTTTAATGTTGAACCTTTAAATTGCCCTTGTTTTATGAACAATGACATAATTGCATTCGGCGACGTGATAATGGCGCTTACACATCGCGGCGACCTGTCAGAGCAATCGATCTATCAAAATTGTCAACCGATTGGAAAGTCCGCCATGTTTCTTTGAGCGGCTGTCGTACATCAATCATGTCAGGAGACGGGCGCCGCTATCGAACCGGGTGTTATAAACCGTGTATGAGAATTTTTGTAGCGCAGTTTGTCAATAAATTAAACTATTATGTATATTTTTCCTTTTATTTTAAATGTTTATTGAATTCATCTTTTTTCCAATATTAGTGTATCAATTAACAGGTATGGTACGGTATGGTAAACAGGTATGCACAAACAATAATTATGTTGAATAATTCCCGTCAACGCGAAGTAACATTTATAAGTAATATATATTTTGAGGGTTTTGGCGCGAACTTGGCCACTGGTGGATTGCTTCTCCTGTTTTATCGTTTGAATAATGGTTTGAAGTGGCGTTACACAGAAGTGGTGCGATTTTATGTATTACACGTCAACGCTTGAACTATTAGTGAGAACGAAGCAAGTGATCCGATGGCGATGTGAAACTTAAGTTTTTGTGTCTGCTTTGACGCCTTGAGATATTATCGTCATGGAGTATCTGCTGGCACAGGCACCCGTCAAAATCTCCCAAAAACTTCAACATTGTAAAGAAATTTTGAAAAGAATTATATTAAAGGATAATTTCTCATTACTTGACACTGGCAAAAGTACGTACCTACTAGTAACAAAGAGCCATTACATCATCTGAGTCATCTTTGCTTTCCATGTAATTATTTATTCTATGAGTTTATTTTACTTAACTTTTTATTTTCAATTCAGTAGTATACTTCTTCGCTCGCGTGTTAGGGATTTTTTTTGCGCGGAACCTCGATTCTTTTTCTAAAATAAAAGTAGCCTAAGTTACTGCTTATGGCATCAGCTATCTGCCAGTGGAAGTCAAGTCAAAATCGTCCAGCCGTTTCGGAGATTAGCTGGAACAATCAGACAGACAGACAGACAAAAATTTAAAAAATGTATTTTACTTATAAGTACCGTATTTACTTTCATATGCATTCAGTAAAAAGCTGTAATTTTGACATTACAAACAGACACTTCAATTTTATTTATTTGTATAGATGTTTAGATTAGTAGGGATGCGCTCTGGCTTCGCCTGGGTAGGATCTATTAATGTGAGTTTATTTAAATTTATGTTAATCAAAAACCATTTATTTAAAAAAGTGTTTTTTCTAAAAAAAAAACTAAAATTTTTGTATAAAATTTAGCCTCAATCCCTCCTAGTATTGTTCTCTATCTGTTCGGAACGTTTCAGCCATTCCGAAGCGATAAGCTCGGACGGACAGACAGACAGACAAAAGTTTGAAAAATGGTTATTTTTATGTCTTAATTGCATGCAATAACTGCGGAGCTTAATCGAAACCAGTTAGTTATTTCAATATTATGGACAGACGTAAGTGTAGATGAGAGGCAGTTACTTCAATACTTCAATTTTATTTATTTGTACAGATTAAGGAAATTTTATGTTATAGCACAGAATAAATAATAGTACAAAAAGTTATAGGTAAAACTGTCTTTTCATTACTATTATATCGGTCACATACCATTAGGAACATTAACCTACAGCAGTGTAAGCGGCGTATCATCGGAAAAATGTGACAGATTGCGTAACAGTCCTCCTATTCAAAGAAATCAGCAACCCGTACACACATTACTGAGTTGGGAACCGAACCCGGGCTCAAGTGGTTCGACCATAAAGCAAATTAATCAATTAGCCGGGGGCATGTCGACAACATTACGAGTAACGTTTAATTTTGCAACCACCCTTATTTAGGGGATGGAAGCGTCCGTTGTTGTTTGAACTTTAGAACGGAGTGCGGCGTGTGCGGAGGCGGGTCACAGTGACTGGCTGCTGTTACATTTTTGTCAGTAATTCTAGGGTACAATTGAACAATTCTGCTGACGCATTTGCTTGATAGTCGTTGAGTATGTTTTGTTCGAACGCCTTGTGTTGATAGTTTATGATGAAGAGCTTTGGACCCCTCTGTTTAAAAGCATTCTGTTAATTTTTTACATACTTTACTGTCTCCTTTAATACAGTTTTTGTTTTTAACTTAAGTATTTATATCATGTAATATGTATTAAAAGCATTGTCAATGCTATGTTGCTTCTTAAATTACGAGCCCAATGGTTAAAATATTAATAAAAAAAGAAGAGACTAAAATTATACCCTTCGTCACTTCTTTAACTAAAACGAATCCTTTACGTTAAAATCTTCCAAGGCGTTTAGGCTACAGAGCGTGCTAAAGAAACATACATACATACATACACTCGAAAAACATTACGCTCATTCTGTCACAGTCGGGTAAAAGACAAATGAAGCGATAGCGTTTTGATTAAGGGTACGCTATCCTAATATTTTCGTGAGCTACTCATAGCACAGGTATAAGGTTTAGTTGGGGCGCTTAAAGTGAGTATTAGTTATGATAATGATATATATAATGATTAAATGGTATTACTTGTATACAGTTTTAGAAACAGCAAAGAGCAATGATAAATTTAGTTTTCTTTCTTCTATGTTGTATCAGCTACCAACAGATCGGTACCATTTAGTGGCCTGCAAGAAAAGAGCCTACTTTTTTTTAAAACGCCGGCAATACAGCTGCTGTTTTTCATGGGTGATGAGTTTACTAAAGAAAACGAGTTTATTTATTTTGTTGAATTTAATTTTTACATTTATATTTTTTCTCTCTTTTAAAAAACGTAACCCCGCATTAGGATTTCTTCGGTATTGTGTTAGCGGCTCTCATACGTGTACGTTATCGCGTTTTATAAGCGGTAGAGCTATGCTGCAGCTATATTAGTAGTATAGTTGTACCACGAATGGGTCGGCTCGACCGGGGAAGGACCACGCTCTCACAGAATACCAGCGTAAAATAGCAGCTTAACACTGCTGTGTTTCGTATGGTGAATGTGGAGAACCGGAGACCCATTTTACTGGAAAAGAGGTAGTTGTAGCACGAATGGGTCGGCTCCACCGGGGAAGGACCACGGTCTCACAGAATACCAGCGTAAAATAGCAGCTTAACACTGCTGTGTTTCGTATGGTGAATGTAGAGAACCAGAGACCCATTTTACTGGAAAAGAGGCATTCCATCTTAATCCTCACGGGAGACGCCGCATCTGCATTTTGATTCTATATTGAGGATAGATGTAATGGTCTATGGATCCCAGCAACCACTTATCACCAGCTGGACTGTGTGCTCGTTTATCATCCTATACTATAAAGAAAAATTGATATACATCCCTATAGATACATATCCAGACACGGAACAATTTATTCTAGGCCATACAAACACTTGTTAGTTATTATCACAAAACGCAAACCCAACTTGAGTTACTTTTTTAGCAGATCCGTTGCAATCAGAAGCTGGTTCGGACGGAAACAGTGAGCACGCATCGTCCGGTGACGAAGACTCGCAGATGAGACTCCGATTGAAGAGGAAGCTGCAGAGGAATAGGACGTCCTTTACGAACGACCAGATCGACAGCTTGGAGAAAGGTTTGATATTTAATCATTAATTTTACTTGTATTATATAGGCCAATGTACAATACGATGAGTGTGTACAAATTTATTTTTTTTACGTGGTAGACAGGAGAACGTCATCGTCACTATGCAATAAAAATCTAAATCAACGTCGGATGCAGTGTTCAATCATCTTAGTTAAATAATTGTTTCCTAAAATGGACTTTACGTTGATGGTTGTTTAAGAGTATTCATCAGACCTTTGTTTCCACCTAGCAAAGAAAGAGCTGAAAAGCCATCTCAGTAATGTAAGAACTTACATAATTATTTACAACTCTAACGGAATGCAACGTCTAAGGTACAATGGGTCTGATACTACGATAGCCACAATGCTTTAAGAAGTTGTGCATAATTGTCTTTATGTAATTGTCTCTCACAAACATTGTTATACCAATTTGCAGACTACTAATAAAGTTAGGAACATGCGATCGCTTCACCATAAGCACTCCCCAGAGCCTTCATAAACCTATTTCCCAATGTTCCTTTCATCTTATTTATTGTTTGCCGTGACACAACACGGTTATTAGTAAATAAATAAATATTGTCCCCCGATGTTTGCCGAGCTCTCGGCCGGTGGCGGAGCGCCCAATTATTGATGTCGGGCCGCGTTAATCTCAGTTTTTGTAGCTTGTTTGTTTGCTCTTATTCTATACAGTCGTTTATTGCTTTTCTTCCTGATGTCGTCATAATATCTGTGACTTTATTTCCGCTGTTGGTATTTGGGTTAAAAAAAATATTGAATAATTCAATATTTAAAATTGACATTATAACTAAAATCTTCTTATTTCTTTTTCATGATCTTGTAATTTGAATATTCTGTGTGGTGACAATGTATAAAAACTAATCAAATTATTTCGTCCCGTGCGTATTTTAAGAGGTGACTTTGGAATATGAAACAGGAGATGTGCAGCAGCATCTTTCTAAATAAAATAAAACTCAAAATAATAATAAACCACGGTTACCGTACCCGCGTGGTAAGCGTGGTAACTATGACAGTCATCCATTTATGGCGGTAGTCTATTACAGACTGTAATGATTATGTTACTTTAATATTTATTATTGTTGACAGAATTCGAGCGAACGCACTACCCGGATGTATTCGCGCGGGAGCGGCTTGCTGAAAAGATCGGATTGCCTGAGGCACGTATCCAGGTAAAATAAACTCCAGTTTACAACGCGGTAAGATATTGTCTGTATCTCACTAACCACGGAAAATGGCGGATCGCATAAAATGGATGCCAGTGTTGGAGGGAAAACTTTTTGTGACTAATATTGTTTTGTTGATTTTTGTTTATAATTTTAAATACGGTAACAAGATATGTTTATTTTTAACGAAATTACATTTACGAGGAAAACATAATCCATTTTCGAAATAAGCAATTTTGTAATCTAACACCACTAAAACATTTTTATTATTCATTGCTGATTTACCATAATATGCTCGACCGAACACGAATATACTCTATAATTCTCTCATCGCGCACTGAAATAGCTTGACAGATTTTTCTGGTTCATTCTAAAACCTTCTGAAAATCAATATTAGTTACTGTGTCCAGGTATGAATATTTATAAATAGCGCTTTCTCATTAAAACGTTTACCGTTTAAACCTTTCCTTCACTTTTGTATGAAATGAATACATATTATAAAAAATACGAAATCAAGATATTTATTAAAAAAGGGGCGATGCGTTAAGGACCTGTTTACACTGCGTGTTTGCATAGGCGCGGGCAGCATGTAGATGCGTCTTTGGTAAACAATCTAAAAAAAACAAGGGATAATAATAGCCCCACCAATGTTGAAATGTAAACACACGTATTATATAGATATTTATATATTATGTGTATATACATAACGGTCGTAAATATGTCGGAATATGAGGGTAAGATATTTTAAAGCACGTTTTATTGTTTCAAATTAACAATACCTCATGTTTATCTTTCGTGTAGCCCAACATTTTTGCTTGCGAAAAGTTTGGCTTCGATTGACTATTTATGTAACACGTAAGTTTAAGCTATAAATCAGAACTTGATTTGATAAGATAAACATATTATCTTTGTTTCTAAACATAAACAACAATGTTAGTAAAAGAATTAAAAACATTAAATTTAAAAAGAACTCGTAAAATACTCAGGTAGGCTAAGATCGTTCTGATTTGTACATTCACGTATTGTTCGAACTTATTTACTGTCACACGGCCACAGGTGACAGCAACAGTTTGGATAATGGACTAATATTAACGTCTTCATAAGATTCACGATTGGAATACGGCGCAGCTGTTTGATTACTAAATTCAAAAGAATATTGGCTTTTAGCTTAAATTTCCGATACACCGCAAAAACTGACGTATAAAACCGTTAAATAGCTTGTGAAATGAGATACTGTAGTCATATAAAAATAGTTATCAAAAAAGATAAGAAGTGTGCATAGATTAATATAATTACAAGTAGACGATGTGAAAAATAAACACGTCTGATGGATAGAAGTCTGGTGAATGGTGATCGTCTATGAAACTGTGAACATGCAATATCGTTTTACGGCATAAGCCGTGACTGTATCAAGTGTGGTTTATTTAGCTACTTACTGATTAATTCTGACCATAATTCTTTTTCAATAAACATTATGGATACCAGTGACGCAGTACTTAAAGATCTTCAGTGTTAGCTAAGCACATGTCAACGCCCTAGTACTTTATATGTACTTTTCTCTTACGAAACTTTTAGTTTTGTTATTAACAATTTATAATATTTAGAATCAAAAAGTTTTATACAACCGTCTCTATATATCTATTGATGGAAAATATTTACAGCGAAACGGTTGAGATATTACGTAGCGTTTAAAATATTTGCTGCATTTATAATTTTTGCATGTTGTAACCTAGATATCGGAAAAAGCGCAATTTTAATGTACCAAATATGCATCAGTTTCGAATTTCATCGGAGCGTATAAAAGAATTCCTGTCCCACTTAGTCAGTCGCCACACTCGTTGCCAACAGTTTAAAAGGTCGTTTATCACGTCGGAGCAACTTGGCGCAAGTTTTATAATGGTTTAATGCAATTTTGAGTGCAACCTTTTAACTATTGGAAGCACTTAGGAATAAAGTATCCCAAACAAATTGAATTATTTAAAGTGATAATACATTACCATTTTGACAACGGTATTATAAAGGAGAATGATAAACGTCTAACATGAGAATATTTTTTAACAATTAATACAATAAAATAATTTTATTGTTAATGTAAACCAACAACTGTAAGTGAACATCGTCGTCAAAATAAAAGTTTTCTACGCAAATAAAACCAGAGCTGAAGCTTATTTGTTAGTAAAAAAAAAAAGAAAACTTAAAACATCCTTTTATTACATTTGTACAAATAAATATCTCCGCAGCGTCCATGAATACAACAGAGAAAACGCGAACAATTCAAAACTTTTCTTTTTCGAGGCGGAGCAAGAGTTTTCTTGTTCGGCGAGAAAAAAAGCAAAATGGCGGCGACATTGTTTTCAGCGGCAGAGCGGGGCTAAGCTCTTACATTAACCTCTCGTCGACGGCCGTTATTTAACATTCGTGGGAGCTACTACGTTGGTGCAATGTTAGTCCGTACGGTCAACAAGTACTTGGTTATCTGTAGGGTTACTTTTTACGTAAATTAAATTTTATAGAAATTTAATTTACGTAAAAAACGTATATTTTATAATAAATAGACATAAATGTTTATTTATTTAAGAAAAAAATCTCATTTTATTTAAAATAATTGACTCAGAGTTTTAATAAACTTTCGACTCATGTATTATTGGTAAAGTGAATTAATTAATTATTGAAAATCTTTTCAAATCTTTTCGTTAACATACGTATCGAATTATTAACGAAAAGTTTTGGAAAAGACATTTTATTGTCTCTCTGGATAATTTCTGCTTCTTCTTAAGACAATTTTTGTCCGAAACAGTGAAGAAAAATACTTAAATAAGTAAATAAAAGTAAAAAAAAATAATAATTTCAAAACGTATTACTGTTGTGTTCTAAAAACGAAAAATAAAAAAGTTAAGACTTTTAACAAAAAATATTCATTGTTTGAATTTATATATGATTGTACCACGTATATAAATAAATTAGGATTACGATACTAAATTTAAATTTGATTCATAAACGTAAATTATTTTATAATAATCTTTTTATAATCGATTTTGACAGCCCTTAATGAAAATTGTAATAATCCTCAAGCTACATTAGACTTTAAATCTAATGTGTAAAGTTGAGTTTTGTTTATTTGCGTATAATGTAGCGAGGCTTTCAAGGAGGGTTTCAAATCGTTTCGTATTCGAGCGACCGACGCCACGTGTTGCCCCAGGCTTGGGGTTCAAGGCTGTGTCGGAATGAAGAATAGGCACTCCATGAAATTTTATTTATATTTTCCAAATTTATAACGGTGGCTCTATTTAACCAGACATCTATAGAATTATTCGGTTGTATTTTCATTTATTCAAAGCCTATCCAAGTCCATTGATGTACATAGATCTCCCCATAAATTGCCACATAATTAGGACATTTTTCCCACAATGGCCACGCTTGGCAAACAGATTGGCAACTGCAGTTTTTGATTTTCGACTTGTAATTGGAAGATTCTGCTGTCCATCTCCTGGTTAGTTTCCCTCTATCGCTTTTTACGACTTTCACGGGACTGAAGAATGGATATTCTTACACCGTCCTACACAGTTATTTGGGTAGTATTACACATGTTATATTATGCTAAATAGATAAACTACTTCGATTTATCTTGCAAAAAAATGATGTTTGAATTATAAGTAACTTAAAAATTTCTATAATACGTCATAATAAATTTATGACTCGTTAGTATGAATTCATTTAATTACAATAGAACTTATAATTTTATCGTATTCGCCATCAATAAATCACATTTTGTCTTCAATATTTACGTACCGTATTTCATTTTCCTATTAAAATATTTTATTAAGACAAATAAACGGAGACGACTAATAAAATGTCTTTCCTTTACAAACTGTTATATCTTGATTAAACATCCCGAGAACTTTTACTTTGTTTTTACTATCCTTTATTTCTTGCTTACAATCAATTTTCCAAGCTCTTAAGTATCTTTCTGTACATATAACTACAAGCAACTCATAAAAGTTTAACTATTTGTCGTTGTCCTTTGTTTAATATCGTTCAGTTATTGTTGTGCAGTCAACATCTAAAATAGAAGTTTTTTTATTAAAAATGCTAAATAGAAATTATCCCGAGTTCTCGTAAAAAAATATGGTCTCTGTAAGCTTAGGGACCGGGTATCGATCCCCGAGCCTATAGTAAGCGGGGGCGAATTTCCTGTCGGGTGGGGTGTGTTCTGAAAAATTGGCACCCAACGCACAACAAGTTTTTACTTACAATCTTTGCGAATTTGAAATCTATTCTACTTTACATAAGGATGTTAAAAATGTACTCAGTGTTCGCATTTGAATAAATGAAAAGATTTCGCGGTGTTTTAGCTACGTTCTGATTTATGTAGTATTTTTTTATATCCTGGTTGACAGATAGTAAATAGGTTTGTTTATAGAGTTTTTCAAAGACATTTTATTGCAATTTATCACAATAAAGTAAATTACTTACGAGAGAATACTGAGCCAAATACATATTACATCAATCGTATCTCAGTTTTAGTAATTTTAATTAATTTTTGTTGATTCATGTGTCTTTAAAAAAATGAAGATCGTGTAATGTGTAATGAAGTATTAAACATTAAAATTGATTATACATTTTTTTATAGAATAAGGTTGACAATCGAGCACATAGTCCATCTGATGGTAAGTGGTTGATGTGGCCCATAGACTCTATCTATCCTCGTTTGTGAATCAAAATGCAGACCCCTTGACAACCATGAGGACTAAGATGGAATGCCTCTTTTTCAGTAAAAAGGGTCTCTGGTTCTCTACACTCACCAAATGAAACATTAAGCTGATTTTACGATGGTAATCTGTGAGAGGGTGGTCCTTCCCCGGTCGAGCCTTTCCTTATAAGATAATGGACTATAATATGGTTCAACTACGGATTTGAAATATTCATGGTTATGATTAGTATTTTAAATAAAAATAATAAGTAAGCAGTTTCAATACCCTCTCAGAGATGGGACATATATAAGTTGAAACTTAACTTTTTTTGCAATATCTTATAAAATGAATGAATATAAAATAAAATAATATAAAGACAGAAACCAAAACATAAAGCACAGTGACACTTGTTATGTTTGCGGCAACTTGTTGGCGTAATAACAAAATTATGGTTAATCTCATTTGCTAAGGAACCCCACTGT
Organism: Parnassius mnemosyne; assembly: GCA_963668995.1. Lineage (NCBI taxonomy): Eukaryota > Metazoa > Arthropoda > Insecta > Lepidoptera > Papilionidae > Parnassius > Parnassius mnemosyne. The sequence goes on from CAVLGL010000083.1 coordinate 17,388,836, forward strand.
AATAATATTTCGTCAACTATAAGGGTAGCGGTACAATTTATAAAAGGCCAACGGGAAATGACGTGGAGGCGGGAAAAAGGCCTGTCATCGCTGTCACGAAGAAATATCTATGGATAGAAAGGAAAAACGTAGATGTCATAATATTTTACTGTGACATAAGGACCATTACATATGAGCACAATAAGACCGAAATCACAATTTGTCATACTTTAAATCTACAAAAAAGTGTTAGGAATAAAAATACAAATTAAAGTACTGCACACTATTTATAATTATTTACAAATTGCATTTTAAGGCCTAGTGTCTCTTGTGATTTGTTTATGCGGCGTCATCGTTTTCGCCAAAACGAATAAAAATTTGTCTTATTTATTGTACATACTCTTTTCATTTTCTTCATTTTAAAAATTAGCAATAACTATTCTCCCTTAATTCAAACTAATTATATGTAAAATTGATATTTCCATATTTTTTGATTAGTATTTAAATGAAAACACTTTCACTTTTCTTATTGTGTGTACTTGGCTCTAGTAGTCCTTTCCTTATAATATTTTTTTTGTGTCGGTAAGGTTTTTGCGAGGGTTCGAATAAAATATTGTCGGCAACATTCCGGCGATTTCGTCGGAGGCTGTAGCAATAATATTATGACATATTGCCTTCTGTGCGACCTCTTTGAGCGCGCCTGGTTTTCGGGTTTCCCTATTTTCTTCTCGGTAGGTAATTTAAGTCAAATATTACGTTCTACTTCTTGGATTTTGCCACGCAACATTTAAATTTGTATTTTTATACACATTGGTATTTAAGGTTTGGTAACAGAATTTTGACTTCCGTTTGTACTTGCCAATATCGAAAGTTATAATAGTATAATAGTAACGACGTAATCTATAAAAAACGTATTTATAATAAATGAAATTCCATTGACAAATATAATGATCTGATCTGCGAACATCACTATTATCTATTTGCTTGAAACAAACTGTCTTCGGCAAAGAGCGGAGAGGCGCCATATTGCCGTCACGATCACGTTGCCATGACTGTCGGTGGCGGAAGTGACGCGCACGTGAGGGCTACTTCCGGAGCAGCGTTCCGTTTCGCACGCTTCAATGTCACAATATAATATACATGGTTGGATTAATTGAAACTTTAATAATTTCGCAACGAGAAACATATCATTTTTGCACACTATTTTAATTTATAAAGTTTCAAACCTACCACTATTTAGAATTTAGAAACACTTTGCTTGAGCTTATTATTTTATCAAAATTTCAATTTAATAGCCTTTGCTATGAAATCAGATGAAATCATATGCGCCTTGATGTTTATTTTAAAGTTATTTTATGTTATGTGCATAATTACCAGGTTGAAAATCAGTCTTAAGTTAGGTTCCTTTAGATAGTTAAGTTTGTTAAGAGCTTTGAATATTGAATGAAACTAATTTTTATAGATTGATTTTTTTGCGTTTTATTAACCTATATTCCCGACGTTTTGAGTACTTCGGCTTTGAATAACCTGCAGTTAAGCGTTAAAGGATTGTACATATTATTAAAACTACGACTCAAGGCGTTATTTTAGCACCCTACTAGTAGTACAAGTAAGACTAAGAGTTATTTTAAATTAATATCATATCAACTGTAATGCCCTGAGTATCTTTAAATAAACCGTATTTTCAATTGACATTTTTCATGCTATGGGCGTAGCACTAAGTATAATTTAAAATGGCAATTTTTATTGTTGTTACCAGTTTACCAATCCAAAGCTGGGATTTGAAGTGATATTCAAATGTAGCATCTTTTTCATAATTTAAGGCTAGGTTTAAGTAAATAATTTTGACGCGGACACAACTAATACTTCACGAGGAACAAAGTTATAGTTATTATTACTTTGTAAGGAAGTTTATAAGTTTAAAACATTTAAAAAATCTTGACGTGAGATGAAGTTAAGTATTATAATTCATACACTTTATATGATCAATTCTTGTATATGCAAAAACAGGTTACATATTATCTACTTATCTGGTGTCTCAAAATGGCACCATAGGTTTAGACGGTAGTCGCAGAGAGTTTAGTAGATAGGTGGTAGTAGTAGGTAGAAGATGAGGATCATCCATACCTCAAAAAAGTTTTAACGCCAAGCAATGCTCGCTTGGTCGCCTAGGTAGGTGCTGACTTTTTTTAAAAAACAATACCACCACTGGTATTTTCTCCTATATCGTGGAGGTAGTTTACAAATGTAAATTGCACAAGTACAAACATCCATATATATATATATATATATATACAAATACTACAAATACTTGTTCCGTGCGGAATTCGAACCCACAGCCCCTAGCGCGACAAGGCATTTCTAAGCCACTGCGTCACGGAGCCGTTAAAATCATAAAATACCAACCATTTTTTTTTTTTATGAAACAAATTCTCCTAAAGATACGATAGAGTAAATTAAATTCATTTAAAATAAGGCAAAATTATAATATCTGCTGAAATCATCAGAGTAATATTGAAGAATTAGTCATAAATATAGAACCTAATATTTTTCATTTAGTTCTAATTTTATTCTATATACTACAATGAAAACAAGTTTTGTAAAAAGCATATATATTACAATTTTATATATTTTGCAATATAAACAAAACACCAACCGACTTTTTCTATATCCATTTAGAAAAAAACAACTAATGAACCTTTACCATCAGGTGTGGTTCTCAAACCGCCGCGCGAAATGGCGACGCGAGGAGAAGCTTCGAAGTCAGCGTCGGGAGGCGCCAGCGGCTTCGCCCCCCGCCCCGCCAGCACCGCGCCTTCCCCTCAACGGCGGCTTCAACTCCATGTACAGTCCCATACCGCAGCCCATAGCCACCATGAGCGACACATACAGGTGAGTTAATCTATAGGTGGTGCGCAGAAGTGAAGCCAGAGCTTCTTATAATAAACACATTAATTTACACATTAGCTCGGAAAGTATAGCAGCCTTTCATTTAGTTAAATGTTACTTACTTATCATTTCGTGAAGCGTATCGGCCTTTATCTATTCGAAAACTATACAAACAATCTCTGATTGAGCATAAATGATAATTGTCTGTGGACATGAAAAAAGATGGAAATCATGTTTTTTTTATTTTATCGTGAATAATAATAATAATAATAATAAGCCTTTCTTTTAGACTACATACAATCTGAAAAAATTTTCGGATTTTAGCTTTGTTTAGCCAATTTTGGCTCGCATCGCACTGTTTTAGATTTCATCGGCCCAACGTTCAACTGGGCTAGCTCTCGTTGTTATTCCGGTTGATCCTGACCATATCGTTACTATTTGAGGGCACTTTTTATCCGGTACACGTGCAACATGACCTGTCCATTTCCATTTCAAGCGCTGGATATGCTCAAGGGCTACCACAACATTTGTTTTCTTACGAATGTTCTCATTTCGTTGCCTGTTTTCAGCTGAATGTTTAAGATGCTTCTTTCCATTGCTCTTTGACTACAAACGTATTATGTTTCTTGTCTTTTTGATAAATGTCCAGGTTTAAGAACCAAGAGATAGGCAGGATTGACATAAACATGAGTCCATTACTTTTTTCTTTAGATTTAGAGGTAGCTTGATTTTACTATTTTTTTAGACACCAGAATTTTTTCCATATCATGTTCATTCTCCTTTCAACCTTTTCTGTGTCTAGATTTTCTAGAAGAGATTTGTTTGCCTTGATATAAGTAAATCTCCATATATTCTAGCGAAGCTCCATTTATTATTACAAGCTTCTAAGTGCTGTTTCTAATCACTTTCATTTTTGAGGTGCTTTTTTATCATTCTTTGTAACTAACTGGCTGTTTTGGAGAAGAGCACAATGTCGTCAGTGAACTTGAGATTAGGTACTTAAAAAAATGTTCATTGATGCAGATTTATTTTTGTACCCGATTCAGGTCTTTCATTATATTTTGCAAAACGGATATGAAAATCTTTGATGGTAGAAGATCCCCTGCTTAACACCTCTACATATTTTGATTTTTGAACCTGTTATATCCAAGCTTTCACTGTTGCTTTAAATATGTTTCAAAATATTTCAACAAATTTCTGTAATGTTTGACAGTATAAGGCTTGCCATATGCTTTCGTGTGATATTAAGTCGAAAGCGTTGATATTGACAACGAATGTTAGAAAGGTAGTTTTAGATTGTTTGTTTAAATTCTTGGTGCGTCTCTATTATTTACTCTAAGGTGTGGATGTGATCGGTAATAGTTTTTTCCTATGTCCAGTTCAACCCTCATGTCAAAGCACATTGCAAAGAACTTATATATTATTTGAAATAGAAACAGAAACTTTTTTCACACTTTTGTTACAACTAGCAAGAAATCCAGCGCGACTTTTTTTTTAATAACAGCTTACAATCATGTTATCACATTTAACCACACAAAACAAATTAGAAATAACTTTCGAGTAACTTATTGGACAATAGTTATAGATATAGTTTGGATCACCTTGCTTGTATATAAGAACCACCAACTTATCTGTTCAGTTGACAGAGTCGCTAGTGGAGTGCTACTTACTATTGTATTGCCATTTAAGAAATTTACTGAGGCAATAGGTGACAACATATTGATTACATATAATATAAAATAAAATAAATTTCGAGTTAATATATTAAAATTAGTGAAAATTTGTGTTATTATATATTATATTATTTATATTTTATAAAAATAATTGTGGTCGTGCTCTCGGAGTTTAAACGGCCGAACTTCAGGATTTCCTGTTTTGAAAGATACTGGTTCCAACAATTCATCTTCTGAGTCACTGGAATCGCTTTTACTATCGCTCTGTAACTCTATAATAAAGGGTTCATCTAAATACGTGTATTTTTGTCTGTATTCATTTTCAATTATTTTCACATGATTACAAATGTTTTCCACTCCGCCGGTGCAATTTTATGGAATGCATCTTCAATTAATTGGGGCATTTGAACATTAGATTTTCTAAAATTTTTGCCTGCCACGTTCCTTTTCATAAAACTCCATATAATTTCAATTGCGTTCAAGTCGCAATGATAAGGTGGCAATCTAAGAATATTATGGCCATGACTTTTCATCAGGTTATCAATTTCATTTTTCGGAACAGGTTTATTGCTCTTTATTAACTTATAAAGCTGAGGTTTTGTCATTTGTTCATTCAAATCCACATTGTTTTCTAATAGCCACTTTTGCTTATCAGTCTTACTGTGGTTTGAGTTAGGACACCTATTTACGCAAATACTATGGCATGGCGCATTATCCATCACAATGAGCGATGGTTCATGCAGATTAGGTAGTAGTTTTTCATAAACCCCTTATTTGAAATTAGTCCTATTCATTTCATTATGCTAGTGCCACGTTTTGTATTCGATTTAAATACGAGAAGGGCATTCTCCACAAAACCTTTTTCTCAACCCACATGGATTATGATCCACCTATTATTACCTTTCGAAACAGGTTGCAAATCGCCATCGTCTTCAGGACCTAGCCAACATTTCCTAGTTTCATCTAAATAAATAGTAGGTTTTTTACACCACACTCATTTTTTTAAATATTTTGTAGGTAGGTTGCCCTTCATGCAACTACGGGGTTACGTTCACACAACACTTTTATATTTGATTTCGTTTTCTTATATAACGAAATTCTATTTTGTGAAACAATTTTCGAAAAGTTTCACGTTCTGCTTTGAAATCAATACCTGTCTTTAAAATACTTAGTAATTTGGGTATGGTAGGAATTTCTTTTCTCACTGAATAAAATTCGTGAATTTTTCTTCTTTTAACACCAATGTCAAAATTATCATTTTCTTGGTTCCCGGTTTTTCTTTACCTTTTTTTGCCAGGGATAGAAATTTTAGAATTGGATTCTTCAGCGTATTGCTCGTCATTGACGAGTTTGTGTACAAATCACTCAAAAACACCTGTAACAAAACGACAAATAATTATTGTATAACACGTACTGGATCAGTGCGGTGCAGCGGACTAACCGCTTCAAAACCCTCTCAAAAATGAGAGGAGGCCTGGTGCCAAGCAATAAAACCTAAATTTTCGTTTTATTAAGCAAGCTAACATACTACTATGAATTTAAAAACAAACAAGTATAAACATAATTTATTATTATACAATATATATTTAGAATGCTTTTCCATACAAACCATTTATAAAAAAGTAGGTAACGCCATCTATCATCGAGTGGCGACTTTAATTAAATAGCGCGGGAAATCGAGCATCAAAGATCGCGCCTTCTTGCGTTTCCCGCCATTGCACCGAGACGTTCCGAACTACGGAGCCAAAGGTCCGCCGACTTTCCACATGGATTGATTTTTAATAGTTAACTACGGACTTTAGCTTTTGTCGTCTAAATTAACTTACTCAGACGAGAAGTTTTCCTTTAGTTCATTCAACGGATAAATTTATAACACCTTTTTAAACAACTTTTTATTGACACTTTAGTTTTACATGCAGCACGGTACAGTTATAGTTATGTAACGAGTTTCTTTTAGTCGCTAAATATTATAATATCAATCAATCAAAAAATTATGATATCAAACATTTTAATGATAGTTTAGTTTTAAATACGATTAATACCTATACGGTACAATTATTAAAACAATTTAATAGTGTGTTTCCCTAATCGACTAATCACTGAATATGATATTTTTGTATAATTATAACTTTGTACATGTCTCATTCAATAAATACAATAGGTACACCTATTGTATTTATTGAATGAGACATGCATCGCCAGAAACAAAAAGAGTTTGCTAAAATCCGATCTTTACTAAAATAATACAATACAAATTCATAACATTAGATAAGTCAAGAATTATTTCCACACGGATTTATACAATTACTTTGTTTTTCGACGTTATACTTAATATCGACTTCCGCCTTACTATTGATTATTTTAATTGTTTCAAATAAAAAAAATAACAGTGATCGTCTCTAACTCTAACGCGCAATTTCACGCGTGATATTGACAGTGCGCTTGGTTCCGACAGTTCAATGTCGGGAGGATTGTCGTCGTCGTGCCTGCAGCAGCGCGATGGCGGTTACCCGTACATGTTTGGCGATGTGTTGAGTGGTGGATACACGCGCGCGCCCGCCGCGCACCAGCAGCACGGCGGCTACTCACAGCCACAGGCTGCCGCCAGCACCGGTGAGTACGCAGTACACATTTCTGTACGAAACACTAACACACATGCATGAAAATGTACAAGTTGTGACGAGTGGTCGTGTAGCAGCATGCAGGCTGCCGCTAGCACCCAAGAGTAGACTACCTAACAACACACTAATTGTACCCTTGCACTAGGAATTCCTTTTTGCATATGAGCCAAATACGGAACATTATCACACATCATGTACTACAGACATATATGTAAACGCTTAGCCACTGTACAAAGAAAGACTAATGAAACGGTAAGACTTAACCACGCTTCTCTATAGTACACGATTGTAGTGATCAGAGATCCTCTTTTTTATGGGATGGGGTAACAAACGAGCACACAGTCCACCTGATGGTAAGTGGTTGCTGTGACCCATAGACATTTACATTTATCCTCAATAAAGAATCAAAATGCAGATGCGTCGTCACCCGTGAGGACTAAGATAGAATACCTCTTTTCCAGTAAAATGGGTCTCCGGTTCTCTACACTCCCCATACGAAACACAGCAGTGTCTACCTGCCATTTTACGCTGGTGTTCTGTGAGAGCGTGGTCCCTCCCCGGCAGAACCGAACAATTCGTGCTACAATTATACTACTAATACAGCTGCAGCATGGCTCTACCAAGTATAAAAGTCCTGGGCAATATATTCAATTTTTATTAATTGAGTAAAAGAAATTTGAATTTAAGTTTTGTAAAGTTTTAGCTATCTAAGTAGAAACACTTATTCATCATTACCGCCCTTCACAAGACCACTGCTGAACATAGGTCAAATCCAAGTTATGCCACAAAACACGGTTCTGAGCCACATATATTCATGGACTTCCTGCATGTCATCTAGTGGAGGGTCATCCTAAATGCTGCTTATCGGTGCCAGGCTGCCACTCCAGAACGCTTCTTATCTATCGGTTTTCAGTTCGTCGCACTATATAGCCGGCCCATTTCCACTTCAACTTACTGTTCCGTTGGGCTATGTTGGTTATTCTGATTTTACTAGAGATAACATCCACTTTACAAATTATATCACCCAGTGAAACTTCGAGGATAGCTGTTAATATAGTTTGCTAAGCTACCTTAGCTTTCTCATACGGCCACTAACGAAGAAGCATGTCTCAGACCCATATACTGCCCAGCCCAGTTGGATTCGTCAATTAACCTCTTGGTCAAAGTTGGACTTACCTAGTCGGACAATTTCTAATTTTTCAGATATAACGGCACCCTGTCTTAGACCTCTCTGTAGTTGGATAGGTTTTTTGCTCTGGTCTTGTACTCAAATAGCCACCATTGCCCTACGCTGAAGAGTACTGTAGTACCGCCCGACTTTCGACGGAATCTAACGCTTTCTCATAGCCTTCATACCCAAGTCAAAATGCCAGATTGTACTCTTCGGTCTTTTGTATAATTAGCTGAAGGGTATATCTATGGTATAGTATGGTCTATGGTACTAAGCTAACTTTAAAATGATTTGATCGGGAAAATCTCTCTCTCACTGTCTCTCTCTCTCTCTCTCTCAGCCTTTTTGTAAAGCAAATAATAAATATTATGTAATGTAGGTTTCCAAGTTCAAATATTAGCACCGAAACAAATAAGTAAAAAAATAAAAATATCCTTGTAAAATTAATATCATAGATACTTTTTTTATTGAAATTTTTAAATTATAATTATCATTTGTTCACATAGCGTATAAACATATGAATTCTATTTCTATACGTAAAAAGTCAAAAGTGTAAGTAAATACAATAAAATTTAAGAAATCAGACTTCGGAAAATATTTACCAACTTCGTGATAAAATGTAAAAAACGCTGACTCAAGAGCAAGGGGCGTCTGGCTCACAAGACCGCGACATGACGAGAAAACAAAAAATAAAAGGGGAAAAAGAGGGAAAAATAGACGCTCGCATCCCGATTGGATTTGCCGTTGTCTGTTCCTTACAAATGGCTTTTAAATTGATTTTGAATATCGGATGCTTTCGTTAACAAAAAGTAAAATCGGTGTTTTTTAATTTCCATTGGCACACACCCAAATGCAAGTGGGTAACAATTTTTCAATGTACGACATGGTAGCTATCTAACTTAACCGAATCGTCTAAACATAGATATTTCAGATTTATTAGCATTTAGAAAAAGAGCAAACCGTAGAGAGATGGCGTTTCCATTGTTTTAGAAAGTCGTATCTGTTCCATTTGATATTATATATCACGCGGCGGACATTTTTAGCCGTAGGTGGCGGAAAGCGGTATGAATTATTATTGTTTGAGGCGTTCCTCGCATTGTTCGACTGCAGAGTTTCCAGCAGCAGCCGGGAACAAAAGAGTTTTTCGCAATTCAAAACGCACGCTCTCGTTTCATTTACTCTTTTGCGTTCTTTCGACGAGTGCATTTTCAGTTTCGCACGATATTAAATAATACAGGCTTGTTCTACTTTTTGATTTTTGTGCTATATTGTTGCATATTTTTTAGCACAGTTATTATTTTAAAAGTCATTAATCATGTTACCAGTAAAAGTACATTTTAACGTTTTTTCTACATCCTTCTCTCACTTTAATTTAATTCACCAGTCAATAATAGATCATATGATCTATGATTTTCAAAATCCACGTTTTCTTCTTTCAATTTTTCTTAGATAAAACATCCGATATAATAGTAACAATTTTATCGCTGACAACTTTGTAGGGGCCGTAAACAAGCAGGCGGTCAGACACAAACCATTGAGTAAACGAGTCTCGCAGGAGCGCTGTTTAGAGCCGATAATAACGTGTAATGAATATAAACGCTACCCCTTCGTCGCGGTGCGGAACGGAAAACTGTTATCGCCATTTTGCACGCGGCGATCGGAGCGTGCAATGCGATCGAGAAATTATGTAGCTTCTCTAACGAAACTTTAGACACGATTTATGATGAAATATGTACCTATGTTATATCTTACATGAATAAAAATTGCGTACTTTGACTAACCTATAAAAAAGCTGAACTTAAAAATATTTCCTTGATAAAAACAAATTGGAAAAGAAAATAATGTAATGTTTAAAGATTACCTTTTTTAATTACTTTTATCTGCTCAACTCTTCAATCTTCATCGTGTGTTTTCAGCTTGAAAGATAGTGATTGAGTGAATTATTACATACGTAGTCTAATCGTCCTTATTTTAAATTATAGAAATCCAAGTACATTTGTAATAAACACGCAGACTAGACAAGACTTGTAATAAAGAGGGTGTCCAGACGCAACTTTATTTGTCATTTTCATATTTAACTTTTGTTAAAATCACAGATTGAAAAGTTCATGTACGTCAGGTATCATCCACTCTGTTCAACGTAGTTATGTTTATATATATTTATTTTATTTATTAATTTCCACCAACAATATACATTCAAAACACAACAAAAAAAATGTGCTTATACCTGAAACAATACTATTTTTAGGTGAAAAAGTCGAGCCTAAACTAGGTAAAACCTGTATCTTAGGTCACCAGGTCCCCACCTGAAGTTATCCGTGGATAAAATAGATGAAGCTACAATAAATGATTTCCTTCGCAATTAAACAATACAACGAGATTCACTTACATTCTAGTAAAAAAAAGAGCAAAAATAGTAAGAAAGAGAAAAAAGGGAATGTCGCACTAAATAGCAAACAGAGACAACATCATCATCATCATCATCATCATTACAGCCCTTCACAAGTCCACTGCTGAACAACCTCCCCCAAAGAATGCCACAAAACACGGTCCTGAGCCACCTGCATCCATCGACTTCCTGCATGTCTTACCAGGTCGTCACTCCATCTCGTGGGGGGACGCCCTACACTTCGCCTACCGGTACGAGGCTGCCACTCGAGAACCTTTCTTCCCCATCGGTTGTCGGTTCTTCGAGCTATATGGCCGGCCCACTGCCACTTCAGCTTACTAATCCGTTGGGCTATGTCGGTTATTTTGGTTCTACTGCGGATATCCTCATTCCTAAGTTTATCACGCAGAGAAACTCCGAGCATAGCCCTCTCCATAGCTCGCTGAGCGACCTTGAGCTTCCTCATCCGGCCAGCAGTGAAGGACCACGTCTCAGTTCCGTAAGTCATCACTGGCAACACGCACTGGTTGTACAATTTCGTTTTAAGGTTTTGAGGTATGTCTGACGAGAAGATGTGTCGTAGCTTCCCGAACGCTGCCCAGTCGAGTTGAATCCGTCGATTGACCTCTCGGTCGAAGTTGGACTTACCTAGTCGGACTATTTGTCCCAGGTAAACATACTCGTCAACAACTTCGAGCTTAGTGCTCCCAACAACTACCGGCATAGGTGTGACATGGACATTAAACATAATCTTTGTTTTGTCCATGTTCATCTTAAGACCTATCCGTTGGGAAACACTATTGAGGTCATTGAGCATAGTGCTTAGGCCCTCCAGCGATTCTGCCATAAGGACTATATCGTCGGCAAATCGAAGGTGAGTGATGTACTCGCCATTGATGTTGATACCGTACCCTTTCCAGTCCAGAAGCTTGAAAACGTCTTCCAATGCAGCGGTGAAGAGTTTCGGGGATATGACGTCACCCTGTCTTACACCTCTCTGCAATTGGATAGGTTTCGTACTCTGGTTCTGTACTCGGATAGCCATCGTAGCCCTACTGTACAAGCACTTCAACACTTCGATATACCGACAGTCAACTTGGCACCGCTGAAGGGACTGCAGCACCGCCCAAATTTCGACGGAATCAAAGGCTTTCTCATAGTCCACATACGCCAGACATAGTGGCAAATTGTACTCTTCGGACTTCTGTACAACTTGCCGAAGGGTATGTATGTGGTCTATGGTGCTAAAGCCCTTTCGGAAACCGGCTTGTTCGGGAGGCTGGAAGTCGTCAAGTCTGCGCGCGAGACGATTCGTAATGACTCTCGAAAACAGCACGTAGACGCGGCTCTGAAGGGAAATCGGTCTGTAGTTCTTCAAGAGAGCGTTGTCACCTTTCTTGAAGAACAAGACCACCGCACTTCTGCTCCACGCCTCCGGTGTAATGCCACCATGCAGGGCGGAATTAAAGAGCTTCTGAAGGACTTCAAGTACCGGTCTTCCACCCGCTTTCAGAAGCTCCGCTGTAATTCCATCCTCGTCTGGGGCCTTACCGTTTTTAAGGTGCTGGAGAGCCATCCTAATCTCGCTCAGACTAACAGAGACAACAGTTAAATATTTTACAGCGGTTACGGATTACCACAGACCAAACAATGTACATTACGTACATTGTTTTGTCTGTGGTAATCGTCAAAAGGTTACAAGATAGCCACCGAGTGACGATATTAAGTCCAATTCGGGTATATCTAAAAACCTCCTCCCAATTGTCACCCGAGAAAAGGAGAAATATATCATCGGCAAAACAGATGATTTTACCATGATCTAGTTTCAGATTGCATAGCCCATTTATCTAAGCCAAGAATAGGGTTGGACCGACTATACGACCCTGCGGTACACCAAATTTAATAGGAAGTTGACAACTTGTATAGCCGCTAATCTTAACGCATTGGGTTCTGTTGTGGAGGTAACTTTGTAAGAGGTCCAACTGTTTATCCTTAACACCCAAAGCTTCTAGCTTATTTAGAAGTATGGGGACATTGATCGTGTCAAATGCTTTAGCTAAGTCAAGAAATACACCAATACATTTTCTACCGGTATCTAGGTTTCACACTTCGTAGGTAATTAGTTAGATCTAGTACTGCGTAATTAGTACATTTATTTTTACGGAATCCACATTGTTGTTGAGATAAAAGATTATTACTTTCAAAGTAGTCCCTGAGTCTAGTATTTATTATCCGTTCAATTATTTTAGACATTGCCAGTAATTTAGATACTGGACGGTAGTTCGTGATATGATCTCTATCCCCATTCTTAAGGATAGGAAGTATGAAGGATTTTTTAAACACATCAGGAAAGATGCCATGCGATAAACATAAGTTAAAAATGCGTGTAATGTATGGAATAAGGATATTTTTATGTTGCTTTAATATGGTAGACGATATGCCATCCCATCCCACAGCCCGACTCTTCAGGGATATAGTAATGCGCTCCACTTACTATATAATATCTAAATCGCATTCATAGACGTGTTGATGGCTTTATGACTGCGGCGGGACATAATCGAACTGAGCGGACATACCGTGCCCAGATAACGCGATTGTGTGTAATAAACGGAACGCAATTGTAATCCTATTAGACATATGGCTGAGCTGAGCTGATATTGATACATGACGTTACTAGGTTTCACATTAGATGTGTTAGCGTATGTCTGCCTACCTGTGAAATTGATTAACGTCTCTCAGAGTCCCTTATAAGAGATTGGTAAAAACTATTAATTTTATTTAATGTCAAATATTTTTATTTAAAATTGGACTTTAATAAGCAGTCCTTGAAAGCCAAGTACCTCATCTACCTACCCCATCACCTGAACATGAATTTCGGAAACCCTTATGATAAGAAGTGGTGGCTCAATTATATACATTAAATAAAAAATAAGCAACAAATACCTAGGAACTACATCCAACAGTATTGAATATTTATATAAACCTGTTTTTTGTATATATCCTACCTAAATATTGTTGGACGTAGTAGTAGTAGTAGAAGTAGATGTGTATGTAGGTGTACTCGTACTATTTCATAATATACCTAATTATTTTTATTTTGTATCGTAGGTGTTATATCAGCGGGCGTAAGTGTGCCCGTTCAAATACCCTCGCAAGGACCAGACCTCGCATCAAATTATTGGGGGCGGCTTCAGTGATCTCAGCTATTCGGGTTCCCGCATCGACTACTTTCGATGCCCGAGAACCCGACCAACGTACCGGAGTCCCCATCTAGCGGTGAGATAGCGCACAACTATGCAGACTCTCATTTGACTATGAACGCCGCTCTCAATATGACAGCCGGCCATGACGCCACAGTTTTGGCGGGAGATATGCAACAAGAACAAAACTCCGTGTCGTAAGTGTTTGAGATTATAGTTAGTTTTTTACGTTTCCGCAATATCAACCGAGTGATTTCTTTTCTCAATGTTATATGGTGCAAGTTATTATAATTTGTATTATAAGGTTTTAAATCTACAAATACCAGCTAAATGTAAGAGGCAACTGATGATGTTCAAACCTAGTGGTAAGTGTCATATTATTATAATCAAGTACAAGGAAACATGTTGCTTACAGACACAGTACATAATATGTTCATACTACTTCTTTTATCACAATACAATAATGTATATATTATTATATAGTATAGCTACGTATTTCCTTGTGTATGGTTGAATAAGCTGCGATAACAAAATAATGTAAATATAGGTAAGCGCCATCTATTGTTGAGTAGAGAAAGTTTCCATAGCGACGTTAGACTACGTCTCCAGGGAGAAAATAAATGTAAATCGTTTGTGCCAACGTTTGTAATAATTGAGTGTTATACGCCCTTAGCGAGCACAACCCTTTTTATTTCTTTGATCTATGCAATAGGGGTGAGAAATATTAATGCTACAGAGGAAAACGTGGCAATAAGCTTCGTTACGACAATTTGTTGGTCACCCCTGCGAGTGCCAACAAATTGTCATACGAACTAAGCATGTTTGTATTCTTGTATAATAATATTGTATTAATGGATGTTGTACTTTGTAATTGCAATTTTATTATGGCACATTTTTTCGATACGAATTAATTTATGTTATTTATTTCTTATAAAAAACTAAGGAGATCAATATTGCTGTGATTAAAAGGTAGTTAATTAGGTTTATTTTTAGTAATGATACCTATTTTGCTAATTTGGAGTTTAAATAACTAAACTCGAAATATTAAAACAAAAACATTGTAAATATTTTCAAATTCCGGTCATTGGACATCAAAAACTTCTATCACACATACAAAAAGTTTGTTATAAATTTTTGTTGCCATTCCATTTGTATATTCTGTGTAATATAACGTTTAATTTATAAAAATGCTGGTTTAACAGCATAATTTATATAGATTCTTTGCAATGGCAATGACATGCAATACGGAAGACGTAGATATCTACTTTATGTAATTTAATTTGAACATAAGTGTAAAATAAATTATTAATCGATTGTAAGTGCATATAGATCGAGGAGATAACAGTGAAATTTATTAATAAATATTGCATTAACCATTAACTTTAGCGTCTTTTACTTACACAGCCTTTCCTCGTTAATTCATTATTTTATTTAATCACTTAATACAGCCTATCAAAAGTCTACTGAAAATAAGTCTCCCCCATAAATTGCCTCGTAGGAGAGATATTATATAGTAAGCGGGTTGACAACCGCAATTGTTTTAATATTAAGTATGAGTTTTTATTAGAAAGATACTGCGGCCCATCTCCTGTTTCAAATTATTCTCAAGTATGCCTCTTCACATACTAATTGTCAAACGATATAGGTAATAGCCAAATTCATAACTCAATTTGACGTGAATGAACACTCAACTGTATCAAATAAGGTAACAATAGGGCAATGAAGAATGGTCCAAAATATTATTATTATCAACCTAGTCTCCGACAGATGGTGTTGTTGTGAGCAATATGCAACTCTATTACATAAACCTTAGATGAACCCCAAAACAATTTCCCGGGGAAAATTATTCCGTTAACTATATTTGGGCGGTACATATTAATTTTGCGTGTTAGCTCTTTATAATTCGAATGCTGTTTTATACAGGGATATCGCACACAAATGCATTCTCCCCTAGATTTCGAAACAGGGAGGGTGGATCACAATGGGATGGGATTAAATGTGTTGTAGGCATTATACTGATCTAAACTTTGTCCGAACTACGGACAGAGAGTACAGAGTGATTCATTTTCACCTTTTTTAAAAACAAGACTACATTCAAGAGAAAAAAAGCATTAAACTATTTCCTAAGTCAAAGTTGAAGCTTTTTGTTTACTTATAATATATATAAACTCCTACATATTATAATATAATGTAACACCATTTAACTAATTTTACTAACAATTAAGAACATACTTGCTGGTAAAGTCTTAAGACTGGACGAAAATCTCATTTCTTCTTTAAAGTTCACTTTCTGCAGCATCTAGTAGTAAGCCATTGGATATCAGATTTATTTTTTGTTTGTAAATGTTTTTCTATTTTATATTCTTACCCATACGTTAATGAGATTCAGTATGTTATACAGAACACTCTATAAACTTATAACAGCGGAATTCTATAGAAAGCAGACAAGTATGCTCCAAAACTCGTCTCCCTGCCATTCGAGTACACACGAATTGTCCAGATTATCGACGCTTATAATTGGTTTAGATTTAGTTGGTCGGTGTACCCTCCTCGATTGCACGGGAGAGGACAACTGCGTTTGATTTCAGTTTGTTAATCTTCAACGTTACAAATGCACTTTACTTTTTGCTAACAGAAGTGTTGTTTTATTTAATGTTCTTAATTAGCAAATATTTTTTGACATTAAAATGACAAAACAGTATCATTTCTATCTGATGGTTAGTTGAATGGAAGATCACAATAGATCTTTTAGGTCGCAGTGATACTGGTCTCTCTAGACCTGCATAGCTGTTCGTACATAATAATAGTTGAATGGAATGATTGCTGCATTTCAGGGATTGTAACAAATAAAGAAAAAAAAAATGCTATAGATGCGTTGAAACCCCTGAGAATTAAGATGAAATGTCTCACAACTTGTAACTATATTGGATCTGTTGATCCACACACAGGTTAACAAACCTTTCATTCATGGAGAAATGCCGACAATGCATATCCGTCTTCTGTTGGCATGGACTCTCTATCCCGATATCACATACCTCGCTCGAAATGCCAACACTCGTATCTATATCTATCTAACTCTTAACCGGAATACAACAGTAGGTGCACATCTGCAAAGGAGCCCTATTACATAGTAAGTACGTTATTACCAAAATGAAGGTTATTTGTTAGGTACATTTTCTTTATCTATCGCTCAAATCATTGCAAGGTGCAAACTTGTGGCAAATGTAGCAATTAAGTAACTATATAAATTACGAATAAGCACGATTATGAGTATATAGGTACATAAATAGCCGTAAACTTTTTTTATAAAAAACTATTTTATGTTTATTAAAGTATGCAATTTTGACAAATGTACAAAAAGTGACTGTTAATAGAATAAATTATAACAGTTCTCCCTGATTTATAGTTACATACTTTAGGACAGACAGGTCTATTTCAATTGTTTACAATAAGATGTAGTATATTGATATGAGGTTATCAAGTAAGCAAAGACATAATGCAAATAACAATTTTATTGAAAATTCATATTGAGAACATTCTAAGTGATCAGTCTTAAATATTGGAAAACATAAAAAATAATTTCTTTGTAATCGGTTTAACTATCCATATTATATTTTAACTATATATATAGACATTATCACTAATGAGTACATTAATATATTTATATAATAATTGAATAAAAATATTATGTCAACATCATTTATTTTACAGCATTTAGCATTACATAATATTGATATACGTACCTAGATGACGCTACTGCTGCTCCTAACCCGCATATGCAGGCGGATGATGTTGACACATATTCCATAGCTAATTTGATTTTATAGGTTTTTATTTTGTTTTACCTTAAGTAGACTACGAAATATAACATTCTCCCTATTTTAAGGTATAAAAGGTGCATGCAAGCTTTTTGGTAAGTATATATTATTAAATTCAAATATCCTCATTTCTTACTGTTATACGATTTTATAATTCCTGACTGGTGTGAATTTTTGACAATTCACGTACAAACTAAGCTTTAGAGCTTGTCCACACAAGTTTTGCCAGTTGTCTCAATAATCGATGTGACACAAGTCGCTTCGTTTGCCATTTTTTCCTATAAAATAAAACTGTTTTAACTTTCCTAATCAACCGAGCTAATTTTGAGTGAGAACTTGTCAACAATGATTTCCGCTCCTGAGTTAAAGATTATGTTTTAAAGAAGGAGAAGTGGATATTGATACAGAAAAGTTGTGCGAGTGTTATGTATGTGTAAATTATTAGTAAAAATTATCAAACCAAAGCTACGATGGTAAAAAAAACTAAGCTGTATTATTGTGTAGTTTAGTGTAGTTTTAAATAACATCGTCAGAAACTATTTTTTTTTTTTCAATTACTTGTCACTGGCTAGTAATCCTATGAGGCCTTAACTAAATTGGATAAAAATGCATGTTTATATGTTTCTTTGTGTGAATAGGACTTAATAATAAAAAAAAACACAAGATTATTTAGATATTAAATTATTTAAGTAAAATAAAAATATAATATATAAGTATATAACTTTGCCGACTGTCTATTGTGTACGTTTGTGACTTTTTTATATAAATATTTGAATAGTAGTACTAAGAAAATAGGTAGAAAGATAATAAATGACCGGTGATATATTCAAAATGACATTGAGTTTTTAAAGATTGTTTTTTAGAACACAATGTGGCGACGGCACAAGACCAGAACCGGTCTTTATATGATATGGCAATGTGTTTGTAACTTTTAAAAATAATGATCCTAAATTCTATTTTCTATTAAGAGGCGCTTTTGACTTATAAATACATTTTATTAATGTTCGTAGTGTTTGTAATTTTGCTTCGCTTACAATAACAAAGGAGTATTTTCATTGTAACTTTCATGCGCGGATGTGGGTCTGTGGGTAACATTGGCGTATCTGAAATAAGAGAAAAAGTGAATCAGTTAAATATTCTACATGGAATGGTAGTATTTAATATTTTAGCAACAAAACTATTTCAAAATGTGTCTAGGGCAAAGTTCCGGCAATTATCATTAGTTATTGCGTGCGGTATGTGGGTTCCTACGAGTATTCGAACCTACCGATGATTTTATAATAGGTAATTATTTATTAGAATAAAAAGTTATTATAAAATCATCCGTTTCATTGGCACGATCCTGACACACTCTCTCGCCTTCTTTACATCCATATACCTAAGTATACATGCTCGTCGGTTAAGGGTACTCTTAATCTGGCCCATCTTCAATATATCGCCAACTTGGTCGATAAACTTTCGTCTAGGGTGTTCCTTCCCGACTCTGCTGTTCACTTCTGCAACACAGATTTGGTTTGTCAATCTTTCCTCGTTTGTTCTTTCTACATCATCAAACCATCGAAGCAAAGCAAAGCACACTTTTCTCTTATCACACAATTTCTCACCCTGTCATTCAGATTCAGTCCTAACATAGTCCTTAATGACCGCATTTCTACAGCATTGATTCTAGTCTCGTGCTTCTTCTGCCACATCCAACTTTCAATACCATACATTATTACATACACTAACACAGTTGTGGATTGCCATACGTGCCTTGTTTATAACTGAGGGGTAATGGAAACGTATAGTTTCCAATTTGGAAAGTTTTCCTGTAACAGTAGAGTTCTGTAATCATACTTTTTTAAATATTAGAGTGAAGGAGCTAGCAACTCTTCAGTGCGACCAAAGAAGAGAAATTTTTCGGCCGAATACCGAAACTGAAAATGTATAATTGTATAAAACACTGTAATTATGTTAAAGTTATAACATAATTACAGTGTTTTATACACTGTAATTATGTTATATACATAGATAAATTATGTTCAGGTTTATTGTGATAAAATAAAATTAAAGTAGTTAGTCCGTCCACATTTAGTTTCATTATTTAATTAAACAACTAACAAACTTGTTTGTCGAAACAAACAAGTAACAATTCATGTAATTTTTATTTCAGTAATTATCATTTTAATTTTAAAGATAATTTAATTATTAAATTATAGTCTGATGTTAACTTATAATATTACAACAAAGAATTCAAACTTTTCTACGTTTTCTTCTTATAAATTATGGCCGCCTGCATAAATTTAAACTGCAGAACTGAATAATTATAATAATTGACAATTTCGTATTTTCGTTTTCGGCGTACACGGAAAACAATTATGACCGAAAACGAAAGTAAAAAGGCAAAAGGTAAAAGCATATATGACATGACTCTAGTAGTGACTAAAATAAGTATTTTCGTAATCAATATTAAATAAATTTATAAAAAAAAAAAATTTATCACACAGTTCATTTGATTGTAAGCGGTTGTTGTGACCCATAGACACGTTCATCGATCATCGACTAAAATCATTTAAGTTGTATATGGATAAAGACGAGTATTATTGTATGTACTAATTATTGTGTCGAAATGTATATTTGGGACACAATAAGATTTCGCCAATTCTTGAAAGTTACGGAAATGGTCAGATCATGTTCAGTAACGTCGTTGTTAGAGGTAGTGAAAGGCGGGAACAGCAATAAAAGGTTATCTAAATATTACTAAAATTGTATTCAAAATAGTACATACCCTCTTTGTCCCGTGGTTCCGTAAGTGATATCAGGCATGCTGGGTCTGACACTTCTGGGTGGCGGTGGGAACGGCGGTCGTCCGCGATTCTGGTAGTGTTGAAACAGGAATCCCGATATAGCCAGACCTAGCCATGTTACCGTCATAATAACGTCTGAAGGCAAAAGGGATTTGTGTCAAAATTACATTATTTAAATAAATAAATTATATAAATAATTTTTCTAGTTAGGCCAGCGAGGTAAGATAAAATTATTAGATTCCTTTCTCTCGCATGAAACAAAGTTAAAGGGTTAGGCGCTAGATTTATTTGAATTTGGGCTGCCATTTTGTGAATTCTGGTTCATTCCTTTTATAGAACTGAAGTGACATACGTACTTTCAGTATATCTGGCAAATGGCTACAGCATTACAGTTGATATCACAATTTCCTTTTAAATGTTTTTAAGATTATTTATAAATGTTAGTAATATAATTTATTAGTATTTATAAATATAATTACCCATCCATTCGAATGGCGGCAATAGCACTGCGTTGTTAAACTTCGGTACCACCGCCCTTCTAATTGTATTGATGATGATGTATTTCAAATTGGACCCTATATAGTAATCAATAGGGTACACAGTTGCGTATGCGCCCAATATCGCGCAACAAAGAATATTGGACAGGAACGTCATGGACAACAGTATTAGGGATGTAAGTGACATAATTAATATGAACAGAGTCCAGAAGTTGAAGTCAGTTTGTAGTGCGCTTAAACCACCTGAAATGATTAGGAGACCATTTGAATAAATAAAAAATAGACTAATTATTAATAATTGCACTAGAATGAATACAACACATTTCAGCGAGGGTTTTGTCGAGGGGGGCGATTTGTTAGTTAATATAAAACGTAGGTAATATAATAAAAGTAAAGTAACAATATTTTTTTGGCTTATGTATAACTTATAACATGAAAGTAAAGAAAATAATTAAGTTGATTTTTTATACACACTCAAACATTTCCTATGGACCGTTTTGTTAAGTGAGCGCAAAGCAGATATCCCCACGCTGGTAATGGCTGCCCCCCATTAGCAGTTTGGGAAAGTCGTGTTCAGTATTTACATCAGTCAGAGACCGTCAATCAACTTGGTGCACAGTGGGCAGGTGAGGTTAGTATTTAGCAGAAAAAGCCGACACGTGGTTCTACCACGTTTAATGTGCAGCTATTATGGTTGTAGCTTGATCGGATCGGCTCGACCGAGGCAGTACCATGCCCACACAAAAGATGAGCGTTAAATATCAGCTTAATGCTTGTATTGTGAGTATAGCCACAGTGTAGTATGGGTCACAACATTCACTTACCACCAAGTGGGCTGGTTCTCGTTTGTCTCCCTTATTCTAAAAAAACACATTCCCAATTACCTTAACCCTTATATTATAATAATCATTGTTAAACCAAACTTTTTATTTATTTATCATAAGGCAGTGCTTGTCTAAAACCCCACCCACCTGGTGGTAATTGGCGATGTAGCTCTAGATGGTAAATAGCAATCTGTGATCAGAAACCAGCGCTGTTGTTTCGCCGACAGCATAAGTCGAGTGAGGGCCGCGTCCCTAACGCGCCACTACACAAATCATGAATAACGTTTTTTTTTACTGTAATTTATATAAGTATACATACTTTTTAAATGTTATTTACGCCATTTTTTTTCATTTTGTTATACTATTTTTAATTGATCTGTCCACAAATCTATACAAATAAATAAAATTGAAGTGTCTGTTTGTAATGTCAAAATTACAGCATTTTACTAAATGCATATGAAAGTATAATATAACAAAAATACATTTTTTACAATTTTTGTCTGTCTGTCTGTTTGTTCCGGCTAATCTCCGAAACGCCTGGACCGATGTTGACGGGACTTTCACTGCCAGATAGCTGCTGTCATAAGGAGTAACTTAGGCTACTTTTATTTTAGAAAAATAACTAGGGTTCCTCGCAAAAAAAATTAAAACCCTAAAATTACACGCGGGCGAAGTCGCGGGGAACAGCTAGTGTTAAAATATAAGTGCCTATGATGTTTTTGGCGCATTGCAATAAATATTTCTTTCTTTCTATTTACTCTTCCCTTGAAGACACCTAGATCGTAATTGGACTGTAAGACAGACACTAGCAAATTATTCCCTTCCTTTGCTGTACGCATTACGAAAGACGAAGCAAATCGTTTAGTTCGAATGCGTAAAATGTCGATAACAAAGCTGGTTTAGTTGTCTTTTTTAAATCATTGACAATTGTTACCTGGCATTCCGAAGTAAAGGAGAGCCGCGAATAAAAATCCAAGATTCAATGTAGACAGCAGTACAGTGAACACGGGTATGCCATAAAACCACCAGAACAACAACCAAATTGCGCCGAAGCACAAGCCTGACAATATCGCTGCACCTAGGAGAGCTGAAATTATGAATTTAATTGAACTATTTGTGTGCCACCTGTTTTTATTCGTAACAAATTATGTAGTTATAATTATACGTGGTAGAATAATGTAGAGGTAGAGTTTTTCGTTAAAGTTCTTTTTTATACTTGAGGCTGTATAGAAGCTGTATAAGATGCAGTTCTTATAAGTAAAAAAATTGCCACAAATTATGCAGCTTTATGCGTTAGTAGCGCTGTACAGTACAGTACAAGCACAAAAGAGGCTGTATTACAGGTGCTATTTGGTGTGCAAGGAAACTATTACACTACAGATATTATCTTATAAGTAACTCATAATGACAAATGTACTAAATTGGTTTTTGAACAGAAATACAAATGAATGTAAAACAAAAAGAACGTTTATTGAATGATGGCGACATTTAATATCTTAACATATTAGTATTATATTCGGGTTGAAGTTGAGTTTTGACAGTGATAATTGGTGAATTTAAAGTGCAAAATTAGATTTAGGTACGGTAAACTTGTATATATTTCTATCACAAAATTGCCGCGCAAGCAAAATAACAAAATAATATAAGGACAAAATACTAAATACGGTAACTAAATATCGGTTGTATAGGTTAGAATAAAAAAAAATGGATATGACGGCACATTGGGGCACAATTATCATTAGTCAAAATGAAAGTGATATTGTAGACTAATCTCTAATATTCTCAAAATTATATTTAATTTTTTTGTTTTTATGGGTCTTAAAATGGTGACAATTTGCTAAACAGTCTAAATGGTATTTCGAGGGTCTTATAGTCTTATTAGCTTTACTATGTATGTTATGGATTATATTAGGCAGCCATTAGTTTTTAATCAGTTCTATAATAGGACATTTTATTACTTACGCTGTTTAGCAGTTTTTTCAACATAACATATAATTACCTTTAGAGATACGTATAAAAAATGAAAAACCTTGCCTTGGGAACATTGTTGGATAAATTTAATTTAGATTTAACAGACTGTACAACCAGTGCATGTTGGCAGTGATGACCTATGGAACTGAGACGTGGTCCTTCACTGCTGGCTGTATGAGGAAGCTCAAGGTTGCTCAGCGAGCTATGGAGAGTGCTATGGTCAGGATTACTCTGCGTGATAAACTTAGAAATGAGGATATCCGCAGTAGAACTAGAGTGACCAACATAGCCCAACGGATTAGTAAGCTGAAGTGGCAATGGGCCGGCCATATACCTCGAAGAACCGACAACCGATGTGGCAAAAAGGTTCTCGAGTGGCAGACTCGTACCGGCGGACGAAGTGTAGGGCGTCCCCCCAACTAGTTGGGAGTAACGACCTAGTAAGAGATGCAGGAAGTTGATGGCTTAGGACCGTGCTTTGTGGCATTCCTTGGAGCAGACCTATGTTCAGCAATGGACTTGTGAAGGTCTGTAATGATGATGATGATAATGATGACGATCTTTTTACTGCACCGAATCTTTTTCTTTTTTCCACATATTGACAAGAAATTAATTTTGTTCACTAGCACAACATCAACACGCAACGCATGCAAAATGGCGATATTCTGTCACTTATACAGATTTAAGTTGTACTATGTACTATATATTTATTTTTTTAGTTTTATATCACTCATGGACAGAAGTCATATATCTACTGTATTTACAAAAGTGTATAATGAAACGATAGGAAAAAGTTTTAGAACAGAGTTTGCATACATCATTGTTCAGAAATAAGATTTTAGTGATACTATAATAACACTTAGAGCTGTATAAGAAAGGGACAGCATGCAAAAAAAAAAAACAGCTTCTATACAACTTTTATGATAAAATCAGATTGAAGTATTATAAAATACTTAAAGGTGTACACTAGACTTTTTATATTCTGATTAAGAACCCTAAGCTTACTTAGATCCCATAATACAGACTTTATACAACTTGAGCTGTATAATAACTCATAAAACACTCTTATAAAGATACAACTTGTTTTAAAGACTTATTCACTTTTAAAATAACTCTAAGTTCTATGTGGGCTGGTATATTGATGTTCATAACGCTTGTGTGCTGCTTGGGAATGACTCATTAAGAATTTTTAATCTGTATTGAATTTTTTTTTTCAATAAGTTGCATTGATGATAGCACTGCTTCCGTAACTTTACTTACCGATTACCTTAGATAAAAAAGTGAGTATCTTGTATTTTTTCTTTTCTGGTTCAATTCTAGATCCTCGCACGTAGTTGGGAGGAAATTTACATATTCTGGTATTCGTCATCTGTTTCATTACCTCATAAAAGTCCAGCTTAACACGGACCTATCCTGTTGGAGGGTCGATTTGTCATATTCGTTGGCGTGTGCGGTGTTAGTACCAGACATCTCATACTTTTGTCGCTGTATCCCGTCACCGTTATGGGTATTTCATGTTTGAAGTAAACGAGATGGTTACATCACCATCTATCGGAAACCATGAGGTCTTCCACTCGAACCCACTCGAATCACAGCAATACGAGGGCTGCACTAAAAGTGTCGGGAATGGAATATTTCCACTGTTCCTGTCATATTAAATTTTTTTAATTGAAAAGTCCTTGGTTTTAAAAATCGAATACCATTTATTTATTTAAAAAAAGATTCTCGGTCTTGTCACAAGATTTTGTCAAACTTGTTTAGTCGTTGAGAAAATGAAATTGACTCGAGAAAATTCAAGAGCGATGATTTATTATGACTTTCGAAGTGGTTTAACACAAAAACAGTGTGTTGACCGGATGATTTCTGCATTTGGTGATGAAGCCCCATCCAAAACCACAGTTTATCGCTGGTTTGGTGAATTTCAACGAGGACGTGTCAAGCTCAGTGATGATCCCCGTCAAGGTCGTCCAAAAACTGCAGTCACCCAAGAAAACGTTGATGCTGTGCGTAAGCTGATTGAGGAAGATCGACATGTGACATACCGCGAAATTCAGGCAACTTTAGACATTGGCATGAGTCGAATACAAATAATCTTGCATGAACAATTAGGTGTAAAAAAGTTGTTTTCCCGATGGATACCGCATTCGCTCTGTGAAGAGCAAAAAGCGGCTCGCGTTACTTGGTGCGTCAAAACTCTCGAAAGATTCCACGCAGGATCCTCAAATGCTGTATACAACATCGTATCAGGTGACGAATCCGGGAATACGCGTACGAACCCGAAACAAAAAACCAGTCACGAGTTTGGGTGTTCGAAAATGAGTTAAAGCCAACAAAAATTGTTCGTTCACGGAGTGTTGCAAAAAAAAATGGTGGGCACGTTTCTCTCCAAAACCGGCCATGTTACGACTATTCCTCTTGAGGGACAAAGAACGGTTAATGCTGAATGGTATGCTAGCATTTGTTTGCCACAGGTCGTTTCTGAACTCCGTAAAGAGAACTGCAACCGCCGCATCATCCTTTATCACGACAATGCGAGTTCTCCCACCGCACACAGAACAAAAGAGTTTTTAGAGCAAGAAAACATAGAATTATTAGACCATCCGCCATACAGCGCCGACCTAAGCCATAATGATTTCTATACTTTCCCTAAAATAAAGAATAAATTGCGTGGACAGAGATTTTCATCACCTGAAGAAGCTGTGGACGCCTACAAAATGGCCATTTTGGAGACCCCAAATTCCGAATGGAATGGTTGCTTCAATGATTGGTTCCATCGTATGGAAAAAGTGTCAAATTTCGCGGAAAATACTTCGAAAAGCAATAAATACATTTTTAAATAGTAATGTTGTGTCACTTCCTTGATTCCCGAAATTTTCAGTGCCGCCCTCGTAGCACTTACTTTGTTAAATTTCCATAGCCCTTCCAATTGTATTGATGACGATTCATTACAAATTGGACCCTAAATATTTACCCATAGGGTTCATAATTGCGTACGCCTTATACTCGTATGGCACACAATTCGAAATTCGTTGGATTCTGTTAAATGTCAGCAGTTTTGTTATTATAAACATTAGTAAAGTAATATTTACTTTAGTAACAGAATACTAACAATATTTTCTAAGAAGTAAGAGTAAGTTCTTTTCTGCCTAGGAGTCCATGTGAGTTGGCAACCCCCTCTTACATTTTCCGGTCGCCGAGCAACTGTGTACGCACTACTGTGTTCTAGTTTGTAGGCCAATTTGAAGGCAAATCAGTATAATTACACACTGCCAGGCATTTCAATCAAATCAGACAGGAGTGACAAATTAATTTATGGACTTATAACTTCTTCCTTCAGGAAATATCAGGAACACAAGTGACCAAATAC
Organism: Parnassius mnemosyne; assembly: GCA_963668995.1. Classification (NCBI taxonomy): domain Eukaryota; kingdom Metazoa; phylum Arthropoda; class Insecta; order Lepidoptera; family Papilionidae; genus Parnassius; species Parnassius mnemosyne. The sequence continues at coordinate 17,416,021 of CAVLGL010000083.1, forward strand.
TCAAACGCTACTCAATTTTAAGATGTCGTTAATTATTGTGATGTCACAATCACTTTGACTTAATGTGATAGAGACAGCACGAGACTTAACGGCATCTTCAAATTGAGTAGCTGTTGAGTATTTGGGCAAAAGCTAGTAAATCAACATTAAACACAGGATTAAATATCTTACCAGGTCTATCCAATTCCGATATCAATGATATCAATATATACGTGATAACAACACCAGTGATCGACCCTATTAAGAACATTTCAGTCTTGAAGAACCGGTGTCCAAAATAGCAAATGAATAGACCGAAGAATAGTAATGATGCACAGAGAAATTGCGACAGCACGTCATCTAAAATAGAAAATCAAATTATTGTAAGGCTGTCTTTTTTAAAGGCAAGGTGGCAATAGAGTTTAAATATTATATATATATATATATATATATATACTTTTTCCCTTTCAATCACTATCCTAACTGCCTTTCAAAACTTCACTGCTGGACATATGCCTCGATCATAGATTACCTCATATTTGCGATTGTAGACACGCATGGTAAGGCGGGTTGGCAACAGCAGTTTTGTTGAGTTGTTATTAGGAAGTTGTTACTGTCCATCTCCACTTTTATTTCCCTATGTCACCTCATACGAGGTAAAGATTTTTACGTGATAGAGCCATGCTGCGGCTATATTATGGTTATAGCACGAATGGGTCGGCTCGACTGGAGGACTACGCTCTTACAGAATACCAGCGTAAAATAGCAGCACAATGCTGCTGTCTTTCGTATGATGAGTGTAGAGAACCGGAACTAAGTGTAGATTGAGATTAGGTGTGTAGTTTTAATTACTTCTTCAAAAAGTTATTAACGTATGAGACCTATAATTAAAAATTATTTTGTGTCCGGTCTGGTCATTTGAAAGTAAAGTGCAACACACAGAAGCTTTCTGAAGATTTTTTACGGACGAAAATTACAAAAAAGGTATCCGAAGAAGTCTCGGAATAAAACATAAAGTATTCGCAGGAAAAAGAGAAAAAGAAATTAAACTAAGGACTTAGAATACTACTGTATTCTGTAGGCGTGGATGAAAGTTAGAAGGTCTTAATTTAGTGCTTACTTAATGGGCACTTCTAACTTGGAGACGAAGCGCAGATGTAAACCTAGAGGACCCAACAAGTACAAAGATTTAGCGTTCCAATGTGGACGGCCGACCAAAGTAAGGCAGGTATGGAATTATTAATAATCTGGGAGACCTTAGATATGACCCGTGGTTTCGCTTTCCACTTGCCATGAACTATGCTGTGGGTTTTGTACTATTAAAAATATTTTAAGTTACCTAGATACAAAAGAGACAACTCCCTACGGGCTACAAACTTTTTGAAGTTTGCCCATACTTTCACGTGGTAGAGCCATGCTGCAGCTATATTAGTTGTATAGTTGTATCACGAATAGGTCAGCTCGACCGGGAAAGGACCACACTCTCATAGAATACCAGCGTAAAATAGCAGCTTAACGCTGCTGTGTTTCGTATGGTGGGTGTACAGAACCGGAGACCCTTTTTACTGGAAATGAGGCATTCCATCTGAGTCCTCACGGGTGACAACGCAACTGCATTTTGAATTGTAATTGAGGATAGATGTAGATATCTATGGGCCGCAATAACTACTTAACATCAGGTGGACTGTGTGCTGGTTTGTCACCCTTATCCCATAAAAAAAAACTTACTACGCTAAGCAGGCTGGTTGGTGAGCTTAGTGTCGAGACTCTCGCACTGGTAATACTGCTCAAATTCTCCAGCATTTGACAATTGAATTTTTCATCTTTGGATGGACATTCCGCTATTAGTTGGTGAAAAGCTGCTCTTTAGTACAGTTCTGACCGTACAGCCAGCTATGGAGAGGGTTACTGCGTGATAGAATGCGTAATGAAAATCTCCGCAGCAGAACTAGATTAACCGAACTATCTAACGGATTAGTCAGCTGACGTGGTTATGGGTCGGTCATAAATCTCAAAGAACCGACAACCAATGGGGACGAAAAGTTCTCGAGTGTCAGTCTCGTACCAGTAAGCAAAGTGTAGAGCAGCCGCCATTAGTTTAAGTATCGAACATGTTAAGTGGACACAGGACAGGAAGTCGACGGACGCATGTTGCTCCGGACTGTGTTTTGTGGCATTTATTATATTCAGCAGTGATCTTGTGAAATGCTGGTATAATGACGATGGTGGTAAGACGGTCGTTGGAACCTCGTACAGCTGAAAGCACCACGTGAAAGTAAGGCTGACTTTAAGGGAAAAGTTAGTCAATTCTTTCTTTATTCTCCCGTTATAAAATTGTAAACTCGCTTACCAAGTAATTCACAGCCACTCTCGTCTAATGGTGAACAAGCATATGTATATGTCGGCACATATACTGAATACGCACTGTGATTAAGTGCATTGTAAGCCACCGCGACGTATATAGCACCAGTGCCAGGGTAAGCGCTTAGCATACGCCGCATGCGCCATGACGTTTGAGGTATCTGTTAATGGTTAACAATAATGACAATTTGTAGAGTACCGAGCTATTACGAATTAATGTCTATAAAAATAATAGATGTCTATCTATCTCGTCATCATTCTGTATCAATTAACCTGGGTATTAAAATTCGGAGCAGACAGGTAGGGATACACCAAATAAGGCAATAAGAGAAAGGAAAATTGAAAAGTACTAACAAATAACCTGATTTCCATAGAAAAGTCCTGACATTTTGTTGCAAACGTAATTAACTACTGAGAAAAATATCAAATAAATCAATTTTTGCTTTTTACACTCACGCGATCAATGTTGCAGATTTCATCCCTGGCACTTAAAATATCTATGGTATTTAGAAAAAAAACTGACATTTCTAAAATCCTACCGCAGTCCTGACAAGTGTCCAGAAATCCTGACATATGGTATCCCTAGATAGGAGAGAAATTTGAGTGACCACCAAAGTCGCAGAACAGGTGCTGATACTCTCTAATCTTTCCCGCCATTTTAAAACTCTGACTCTATGAAATTTTGACACTATGCAGCTCAAGTGCATTTTCTCAACGAAAATATGTCGTCGGCGGGAAACTTACAATATCTCTTTAACGAGCTTTGACTCCTCTGTCGTTCGTCAAAAACCTTGTCTGGCCTTTATTCATTTACGTGTTCAATATTTGTTCAATTCTTTACCCTTTCCATCGCTATTTGATACAACTCTTTCTGCAGACGCAGGCTCTCTAGTGAATTGTACAGTCTATGCTGCATCTTAGTTCTTGCAATCGCAACAGCTTTCTTAAATCTCTTTTTACATTTCAAATAAAGACGATAAAAGGATAGCATGTATCCTTTTATCGTTTTTAAATTTGTTATTCCCTACTTCCATATTCTTTCATTTTCAAACGCATTTTTTTTCTTTCGGATAAATCTACTCCTTTATTCCAAAACCAAGTAGTAAGTTTTTATTTTTCCCACAAATATCTTTCTCCGCGTTTCTGGTACATGTTGCCATTTCATTTCAACATTCGTTCACAGACTTTCCAATCATATGATTGATTTAAATCATTTTAGATACCTACGACTCTATTCTGGAATTTTTCAACTTAATCATCTTAATTCATTAGAAGCCATTTAGTTTTGGAAGGGGCTTTGTTTTGTGTTTTATATATTTGTCAAAAAAATAAAAAATAAAAGCAGTACCTAACTGATGTTGAGAAACTAAGTTCTCACCATAAATTACTTAGCTATCCATGATTGATCCAATGTTATTTCGTCTAACCGCAGTTTTTTATTATTTTTAGTTAAAAGAAAGATGCTGCTGCCTATCTCCTGTTTTATTTTTCCTCCGTCGTCTCTTACGACACCTTCGGGACGATATGGAGTAGTGGATATTCTTATAATGCCACTACATGGTTTTTTATATGAGAGGAGGCAAACGAGCATGCGGCTCACCTGCTGGTAAGTGACTACCACCGCCCATGAACAATTGAAACACCAGGAGAATTGCAGACGCGTTGCCGGTCTTTTTAAAAAGAGTAGGTTATTTTCTTGAAGGTCCCTAAGTCGTATAGGTCCGGAATAATCGCTGGTGGTAGTCGATTCCACAAGGAAGTTGTGCGAGGAAGAAAACTTCTTGTAAATCGCACCGTGGTGGACAGCCAACCGTCCAGATGGTATGTGCGATAGTGAAATTGAGCGGTTGGAATTAGTCCAAACAGTTATTCTTCTCAGCATTCCCCGTGGTAGATGTGATAAAATACGCAAAGATGTGCAACATATCTTTGCAGCGCCGATCAGAAAGAGCTCGGTCGCCGAAAATTTGAAACGCCCTGCGCTGGATGCGATCAAGTGGAAGGGAACACTGGTATGCCCATGTCTAGAGATGAGAACAGTATTCCATGTGAGGCCGAACTTGCGTCTCGTAAAGTTGCAAGCAGAGTGCCGGCATGAAATACTGCCCTGCACCACAAAGCAGGTCAAGCTTTTAGAGGCCAATTTGGCCTTCTCTTCCAAATGACCGCGGAAATGGACGTCATTCGATATGTCGATTGAACTTGACTAGATTTAGGCACCCCCAATCAGGTGTAGGCTTTGTACAACAAAGACTCGACTTCAGATACAAGTTTATTCCGGCACTCGACGACGTGTTACCGAGAAATATTAGCACGGCCGGCGTATAAAGCATCGCCGGTGGTGTCATCTGCAATGAATGTTACTGGTTTGTAACATGTCGTTGATATGTAGAAGGAACAGGGTGGCGATAGCACGCAGCCTTGTGGAACACCAGCATTCACAAGCTTGGAGTGGGAGCATGCACCGTCGACAACGACCTTAATGCTCCGACCTGAGAGAAAACTGGTGATCCAATTGCATAATTTCTCGGGAAGCCCTTACGGTTAAGACATTAATTCTGCTGAATTATAAGATTGGACTCAGACAGATACACTGATCGATTATGTTTCTAACATTTTACGTCCAAGATTGTATGGATTAAAGATCATTTCAACCTAATTTACCTATAAAAATAAATCATAAAAGTATTGATACTTTATTGATATTATAAAAAAAGCATTCTCAATTAATTTGAAATATCGATAGATTCGGAGAGGATATTATAATTAGCATTTATTTAAACCACCGTATGTTATGTCCAGCCATTTATTTAAATAACGAAACGCATATAAGTGTGGGAGGCAATGAGCCGCTTCAAATTACATCCTCCACATCTTTCTGTAGGTATATTATACTATATAGCACTCGAGACTGCGTGCGGCGGATGTCGGAATAATCATTCTAAACTTGGCCTGTTTTGAATTATTACGGGCCAAGGAATGGTAGCGGCACTAGAATGGACCTCTTGTTTATTATTGTTTTATGAAGTAACAAGCCTCCTTAGAACTGAGTGTCAGCGATCACTGTAGCAGATCGGAGTCAGGGCTGTTTGGTTTAGTTTCTAGTTTTATCAGAAATTAAACGACGCATTCAAATCTAGTTAAATTTTTATTCAACTCTTTTACAACTCTTATACAACTTGTTCATGAATTCAATATAAAGTTAAAGTACAGAATAAATAATATACAAGGTTAAAGTAAGAGACCAATATTAAAAGTTTCTATGATATAACTAGCTGTTCCCCGCGACTTTCGCCCGCGCGTAATTTATTACGTTTGGATTTCATGGATTTAAATTTTTTGCGCGGAACGCTAATTCTTTTTCTAAAATTAAAGTAGCCTAAGTTCTTATAACATCAGATATGTGTGTCAGTGAAAGTCCGGTCAAAATCTGTACAGCCGTTTCGGAGTTCAGCCGGAACAAACAGACAGACAGAAAGACGGAAAGACAGACAGACAAAAATTTTTAAAATCGTGTTTTTGTTATAAGTACCGTATATACTTTCATATGTATATAGTAAGAAGCTGTTATTTCGACAGTACAAACAGACACTTAAATCTTATTTATCTGTACTTACAGATATACCTTGAGAACCGAACCTGTTTAACATATTATTATCTAAAATCATGTCGGGCAACATAACCTTGAACTAAGCTGCAGTTATGATTAAATTGAAATGACCCTGTTTGAACTGATGAGAAAAACTGATAGGTAACAATATCTGTATAAACAAAATTTATTTTTGTTATAACCTCTCAGAAATTAAAGGAGGTATGTGAGGTGAGGACTGTGGGATGTATAATACTCTATAACCTGAGACTAAGACTGTAACGTGACTTTCATCATCATCATCGTCTTTATAGCCCTTCAGAAATACTGCCGAATATAGACCAAGGAATGACACAAAGCACTTGACTTAACTTTTACTAAATTATTTTCATACCTAATTCGCATCATACCTTTCTACGAATATGACAACTTGCAAGTATTGTTTGGAAGATTTGTCCATACACACTACTTTGGGCAGGTGGGTTGGATATCCTTGCGCAGGTAATGTTACATCGCCAATAATCGTTCTTGGATGGATTTCCCGCCATCAGTCGTTTACTAAAGCCTCGTTTTTTAATCAAATGGTTGCATGTACATGTTGGCATTTAAAAAAAGAAGACATATTCACCATGATACCATTTCATCGTCATCATTACACCGCTGAACATAGGTTTGCTTCAAGGAATGCCACAAAAACACGGTCCTGAGCTACCTACATCCACTAACTTCCTGCATCTCTTACCACGTCGTCACTCCATCTAGGGGGGTACCATCATACACTTCGCTTTACTTTTTCCCCAACGGTCGTCGGTTTGTCGAGCTATATGGCCGGCCCATTGCCACTTCAGTCTACTAATTCGTTAGGCTACATCGGTATGATATAACTTCATAATAAAACTTACTGCATTAACATTCTATACAAGTAATATAAGTCATAAGACAATTTTTTGTTTAAATTTTCAAAAATTTTAATGTTTAAATGTCGTTTCATATTATCTATACAAATAAATAACATACAAGTGTCTGTTTGTAATGTCAAAATTACGGCTATTTACTTAATGCATATGAAAGTATATAGGTACGATACTTATAACAAAAACACAATTTTTAAAATTTTTGTCTGTTTGTTTGTTCCGGCTAATTTCTGAAAGGGCTGGACCGATTTTGACGGGACTTTCACTGGCAGATAGCTGATGTCATAAGGAGTAACTTAGGCTACTTTTATTTTAGAAAAATAATTAGGGTTCCGCGCAAAAAAAACTAAAACCCCAAATAACACGCGGGCGAAGTCGCGAGGATTAGGTAGTTAGTATTAAATTTTAATTAATTATCTATTGTTAGTACAGGTTAGGTAGGTGGTCATCATGTATTTTGCCTGGACACACACTTATTAATTGTTTGATTGATTATTAATTTGAGTGTGCTACAACAACATTGATTAATAAGCCTGCAGTTACACATTTACCTAATTGCAAAGGTAACATGCCTGATGCATTGTTTTACCTTTGAAGACGAAAGCCTCAAGTTAGTTGATTACATTGGCTTTCTTACACTTCAAACTGGACTAACACACTAGTGTGTGCATTGATCTGATAAGAAAAACACAAATATAATTTTATTATATAGTATGAATAATTTACACCTGCCTCGCTGGTCTAGTGGTCATAAACGCGACTGCTAATCATGAGGTTCCGGGTTCGAATCCCAGACTGGACCAAAATTATTTACTGGGTTTCTCTGTCAAGAAATTCTCAAAATCAGCCAGGAGACAGTCAGTCGACGACGTTTCACTCCCGTGCCTCGGAAAGCATGTAAATCCGTTGATCATGCGCCTGATCTCTCTCCGACCGTGTTGGTTTGCCATCCCATTGGATCAGATACACTAGGGCACTATAATCCTGCCGAATGCATCTGCATTTTGACAGCATGGTCCACAGCATTCAATTACCATCAGGTGTACTTTGTGCTTGATTGTCACCTTTCTATATAACAATAGATAATGCCCATTTACCCTGAACATGTATGCATAGGTATATGGACGGGAAAGAGGCGAGAAAGGTGCATCAGGATTGTGTCAAATAAAAATCGCGACTGACGTGAAAAGACGTGTTTAAAGTATGTTTGTATGTACATATTGATGTGTATTAAATTTGTTTTTTGAAGAAATCTTTCTTTTGCCCTTCTACAACTAGAAAAAATGTAGGTAAAAACTTACGATTTCACCATTTTCTGAAATATTATCCAAAGACATCATATTCTGAATTCCTTCAAAATAAGTATCTGAATCAAAACTCCTTTCTGGTAAGTACATCAAATAAAATACTACAATTACATCATTTATGGATGTGCACGCAAGGTCAGCAGAGTCTCTCGCTGATGCAGCTTCAATGAGTACATAGTCATTGTTGTATGACATATGCATAGATGGTGATATTGGTGGTTGAAATTCCATGTTACAACCACCTGGTATTGGATCTTGAACAAAAATATTATAAATTAATATAAATAAGTTATCAATAAATTTACTATCCAAATGGCTTTCCTCATTACATAGAATTTATTTTTGTAATTTTTAGTATTACAAAAGAAACGATTAAGTTGTTTGTTTCTATTTCAACTACTGGATATAGGCCTCTTCAAGCTGCAGCAACTTCACACATAGTAATTGAACACTTTATGCAAGTTTCCCTTCCTCTAGTAATGCTTTGACTAAGCTAGCGCCATATTATACTAATTTAACTCCATTACGGGATATCTATATATAACAAACATTGTATATTAATATTACTTAATAATTTAAAGTAAAAAGAAATACCTTTGTCACCATATCCATGTATTGATATGAACAGTTTTAAATTTACCATGTTTTGGTTATAAATAAAAAACTTGTCCAAGGTTGATTGGACTGCACTGTATATTCCAATGTTAGTGCCATAAACAGATGAACTTCTTGTTAAAGTATTGTTGTACAAAGTGATATTGTATAAATGACTATGTACTTGAAATATTATGAATGCTAATGACTTTGAAACATCAGTAAAGCCTACTTGAAGTGTTGATGAGGCATTGAGATTTACATATTCTCCATATAGTTCTTTGTTTAACAAATCTGTTGTTTTGTTTAAAGGTATTGTTATTGTCACATCTGAAACAAAATAGTAGCAATTTTTATTGTGTTAGTAATCAACTAAACATATAATACATTAATCAAGGTGTACCAATATTTAAAACAGGACACATCTTTATATTTATCTAAGAATTTATAATCCTAAGATCTATTTAATACCTTTTTTTTTAAATAAAAAATTTACAATGAAATAAATTATTCCTAGGGACCAGGGGATACCTAGAAGATCCTATAAATCTATAGGATGTAACTGATCTGTGTGCATTGGGGTATATCTCTAAAATCTGGATATGCTCTAAAATTTTCAAATGCTACTAAATGTAGCCAAACTATTTGCCATAGTTGCCTTGCTTGGGAGGCAGGTTGGCAACTGGTTTTTTTTTTTATTTTTTAGTTGTTATTGAATTTGCTGCAGCGCACGTTCTGGTTTATTTCCCTTTATTGTCTGTTATGACAGCCATGGGAACATAACGGATTGAGAATTACTGAACAATTACTATTTTTTTGAGAATACCCTTTAGAGGTAATTAAAATATTAACTTAAAGCACTTATTTTTTTTTTATAGAATAAGGGTGACAAAGGAGCACACAGTCCACCTGATGGTAAGTGGTTGCTGTGGTCCATAGATATCTACATCTATCTTCGTTTGTGAATTAAAAAGCAGATGCATTGTCAGCCGTGAGGACTAAGATAGAATGCCTCTTTTTCAGTAAAAAGGGTCCCCGGTTCCTTACACTCACCATACGAAACACAGCAGCATGAAGTTGCTATTTTACGCTGGTATTATGTGAGAGTGTGGTCCTTCCCTGGTCGAGCCGACCCATTCGTGTTATAACTATACTATTAGTTGCAGCATGGCTCTACCACGTAACAAAATTATGTAATGTTTTAAACCACTAGTTTAGAAAAAAACAAGCTTTTTGATAAAGCAACAAATTAATTAAATTGACCATGTAGTGGCTGTGTAAGAATGTTCCCTACCTCGTATTATTCTGTGTGTGTCGTAAGAGGCTTATGAAACAAATCAGGAGATAGCAGCATCGTCTCTCTAATAATGATTAAAAATAAACAGCACTTGCATGTTTAAAGAATAAAATATTTCGAAAACATAATATGAAGTCTGTCAACACACTGGATCAGAGCAATGGACTTATCGCTCAGAAATTAGGCGAAGCCTGTGCCCAGCAGTGAAACATAATATTGTACACTGTAACTTTACTTTGATATTTGTAAATTTGAATAAACATTTCATATAAGTTATTAAACTAGCTATGATTTATAAAAAATCTACTCCAAATATTCTGTTAACTCATTTAAAAACAAGAGTATTTGTGTTGTTTACCCTACAGAGATAAGGAATATACATCATACTGTTGTGGTATAAATTTCTTGATATGTAGCTTTCTAAGGTAATATACTCGTGCTGAAAACTATTGATTATGTAAAATATTTGGTAAATAATTGTCAAATACACATCACAAAAACAAAAACAATAAATATCAGTAAGTATTTACTTACTTTCAGTTTGGACTTGTATTGTGGAGACGACTAGAAGTATAGCAAAACTGTAATAATAATTAGAAAACATATCGAAGTGCTTCTTAGGTTATAATTACCAATCATGACACGAAATTCACAAAATGAAAAAATATGTAAGTAAACAAATTTTATATGATACTCTGAGCTGTCATTTAGCAGCTGTTCATTTTGACAGATTTAAAATCTACGAAACGTAACTCTGACACATACATAATCAAAGTAGTACTATTATTTATTCTGTGGTTATATCGAATAATGATTTTTACGAATGAATAAAAGTTTTTATATTTTGGTCACAGTTATTTCAATGAACCTAAATCTAATAAACTACACTTATTAGGTTTAGGTTCAACTATAGCAATCAAAACATACAATTTCATTTCTATTATAATTCTCGTTTAAATGAATGGCCAACGAATGGGAATGAGTTGTGAAAATCACTTGGTGAACGAATGAAACGTCGCAGAGTAAAAGAGAAAGAGAAACGTAAATACGTAGTGTAAGCAAGATAGCAGATAACGTAGTTGTTGTAGTCTCACTCTATATTATGAACACGTTGAAATGATTTATGTCGTTTCCTAATGAAAGATATTCATACTTAATCGTTTAACTGTAATAATTATTGACACTACTCGTTCTTTAAGCAAAATATCTATTTTAAATGTAATAATTGGAAATACAAATGATATAGTGAGTTGTTAGGTTACAATATGCAGCAAATTGTAATGTGTGTGACCGACTTTGTAAGCATCTCAAAATCGATTCCACTGTTGGCCGCTAGAGCGCACTCACCTAATTCTAAATATGGCGGCACGATCAATGAAGTAGTAGTGTGTAGTGAAGTCTAGTGTAAAAAATTGAGATGATTGAATTTTGTGTTAGTTTTGTGCGTGGTATTAAAAATTAAATGGGCCATGGGAAGAGGCCAGGAGTTATTAGATGCGGCGCGTGAAGGCGACAGGCGGACTGTTGAGAAAATACTTGGTCAAATAACTAAAAGGAGTGGTCCATTTACAAGGTAAGTGCTATTCATGTTTTTCAAAATAAGGAAGAAACTGGGTAACTCCTATAGATTTTCTTGTTAAAGTGTTTTGACCTTATAATTAGGAAGCAGGCCCAACGAGATTAACGAAAGGATATTAATCAAAACATGCACCTTAAGAGTTTATATTTCAATGTTTACGACTATCAATTTATATTATTATGGTATTCGTATACCTCTCTACTTGCTTGATTTTGAGAAATAAGGAAGGACATGGTTTCTTAGTAGGTCTATAGAAATGTTAATTTATTAATCGGTGAGGAGGTCGTTCTTTTGAGCTATATCTTAAGGATATTCTAAGCAGATGATAAATTCAAAAAAACTGTTTAAAAAAGGTAGGTTTCGGAAGACAATTGATTCGGAATTAGCATAATTAAAAGTTTTTTAGAAGTTACCATCAGCAGTGAGGCCACAGTTAAAGTAACATATTTTTATTGAATAAAAATGATCTCTTTAACTCAAGTTGAAGTTATAATTTTGTTAGACACATCAAGGTTTATCAATTTTATTAAGTAAGTAGATATTCGAATTGAAATGACTGATGAGAAAACAATGTTTTTATGGTGTAATCAGCACGTCACTCATTGAATAAGTAGGTAATAAGGTTCACTTTCGCGAACTGCCTTTGTTGTTAATGGCTTTCAGTTTGAGATATTTTTTATAATCTTTATTTGTGAATATTAAAAGTATGGGCCACCATTGCACAACGTTATAAGAAAAATCTACCAGGTACAATATTTCATCCAAATCCTTAAACAATCGATTTCCGAGAAACCAATTAAATCTATTATGAAAAATACATCAAGAGAAAAAACATGTTGAGGAGTGTAAGATTTGGCATACTTAAATTTTATATGGACAAATAGTGCAGAACAATAAAACTTAATATGTATTACAAATACATAAAATAAAATAAAACAAAATATTCAATATTTACGTTCGTAATGTCAATGTCGTCAAACGCAGCTAATTGTCGCTTGGACAAATGAACAAATTATGTCATTTGTTGACGTTCGTACTGCCTATGTTTCAGAGTAAGTACCAGTATATATATATTGTATATTTTATTACCCTAAGGCTAATGTCAAACACTTAATAGTCTGTGGTCAAACCGCGTTTATTTTATTTTTGTTTATTTAATAATATATACGAGGGCGGCACTGAAAATTTCGGGAATCAAGGAAGTGACACAACATTACTTTTTAAAAATGTATTTATTGCTTTTCAAAGTATTCTCCGCGAAATTTGACACATTTTTCCATACGATGGAACCAATAATTGAAGCAACCATTCCATTCTGAAGTTGGGGTCTCCAAAATGACCGTTTTGTAGGCGTCCACGGCTTCTTCAGGTGATGAAAATCTCTGTCCACGCAATTTATTCTTTATTTTAGGGAAAGTATAGAAATCATTAGAGCTTAGGTCGGGGCTGTACGGCGGATGGTCTAATAATTCTACGTTTTCTTGCTTTAAAACTCTTTTGTTCTGTGTGCGGTGTGAGAACTCGCATTGTCGTGATGGAGGATGATGCGGCGGTTGCAGTTCTCTTTACGGAGTTCAGAAACGATCTGTGGCAAACAAATGCTAGCATACCATTCTGCATTTACCGTTCTTTGTCCCTCAAGAGGAATAGTCGTAACATGGCCGGTTTTGGAGAAAAACGTGGCCACCATTTTTTTGCAACACTCCGTGAACGAACAATTTTTGTTGGCTTTAACTCATTTTCGAACACCCAAACTCGTGACTGGTTTTTTGTTTCGGGTTCGTACGCGTATATCCAGGATTCGTCACCTGATACGATGTTGTATACAGCATTTGAGGATCCTGCGTGGAATCTTTCGAGAGTTCTGACGCACCAAGCCACCAAGTAATGCGAGCCACTTTTTGCTCTTCACAGAGCGAATGCGGTATCCATCGGAAAAACAACTTTTTTACACCTAATTGTTCATGCAGGATTATTTGTATTTGACGTTGAAATTCAGCAAACCAGCGATAAATTATGGTTTTGGATGGGGCTTCATCACCAAATGCAGAAATCATCCGACCAACACACTGTTTTTGTGTTAAACCATTTCGAAAGTCATAATAAATCATCGCTCTTGAATTTTCTCGAGTCAATTCCATTTTCTCAACGACTAAACATGTTTGACAAAACCTTGTGACAAGACCGAGAATCTTTTTTAAATAAATAAATGGTATTCGATTTTTAAAACCAAGGAGTTTTCAATTAAAAAGATTTTAATATGACAGGAACAGTGGAAATATTCCATTCCCGATACTTTTAGTGCAGCCTATGTACAATATTAAAAGACTATAATAAAAAAAAAAAACTAAAACTAATAACTTTATTATACAGTCCTACTGCCCTTGGTAACGTGCCAAGAACGTTGGCTGCGTTTCCTCGCTGAATGGCTATCTTAGCCTTTGAGTGAGAAAAGAGGTCTCTTATCACCAGCAACAACGACACGTTGCGCATAGAGTTATCTTAGGAACTTCACGGCGCGTGGAGCCCACGGACCGATAGTATCTACAGCAAATTGCACAAATATGTAGTCATCTTTTAGATACTCATATTTGCGCCACTTACTCAGTTCAGCTGCCTCTGATACCGCCCCGGCTCTTAACCAGGTAGGTACCCCTGAGATGAGACGCCACCAAAGTACCTACGCAAGTAGTAGTATCCCACGCTAGGGCTTTACCTCTCTCTCCCAAGGGACCAATTTCAAACCGTGCGTCTCCTGATATCCTCTCTAAATATCCCACAACGCTCTAAAACCGAGGGAACATTTATAGAGACAAGAGCCCTTCGGATGACATCGCTGAAAGAATCGTGCCGTGAAAAACCAGTACTTTTCTTACATGAAAGTCCATGGAGGCCAAACTTGTCGATACTGTTATCACAGGGGTAATGATGGGGTTGACAAGTCGCCGCTCCTAGTCGGATTCCTACGGCGATGCGCAAGCTTTTTTGCCGAGATTACTTGATGGTAAAGCGTGTAACCAGTCACTAGTCGAAACAGCTAGAATGCGTGCTTGATCTTTTTCACTGTGAAAATTATGAAAACAAATCTTTCTGCACACTGTACCAACGAAATATCCCACTGTTTTTGTTGGTTAATTTCCAGTGGAACATTCTCGCATGTAGGTAGTTTTGGGTTTTCTAAATTAATATGCAGTTTAAACTGAAATACAGCTTTTTAATATACAAACCTGAACGTTCAAAATAAAAGAAATACGATCGAATTTGACGACTAGGGCGACCACTAGTAATAAATATTACTTATTACAGGATTTCCTCAAAGTAAAAGATAATATTGCAGATTTTTGCTATTGTCTCTGTACTTAAATACTACAACGCTTTTGTTACCTACCTTACCATTTTCAGGGTTCAGGGTGGAACAATAAGGAACCCTTATTTAATAGTGCATTGTGACAAACTTTCTGAAAATCTTTAATTAAAATTAAAATGAGTATTGGAAATATATACGAAACTTTGTGGCACCATAAAAGATTCCCCCTCTCCCCCATCTCATCCCGTTGCTTTTCTTAGATGCAACTGACGGATTTTCCCGAAAGATTGTTCTCCGTTAAAAGAAGGAAACCCATTTCGTATTTATACTAGATGTGAAATACCCAGAAGACGCCGAAGAGCAGTGTCGGAGTTGCATGCGCCGACTAGGTACTACGCACAATCCGTACATTACGTTAAAAATATTCTGCACGCCACGCCTTTCTCAATTCTACGCGTGCCCGAACACGTATTATTGGCCAATTTTAAATAATTTTCGTATATATTACATATATATACATATATAACACACAATTTACCTGATAGTAAGTGGATGCTATGGCCCAGAGACGCCTACATCTGTCCTTAAATAAGAATTAAAATACAGAATGCGTTATCACCCCTGAGGACCAAAATGGAATGCGTTACCAGTAAAAAACGTCTTAGGTTCCCGTCACTTACCATAGCTTTGGTATTCTCGCGCGTGTGATCTTTCCCTGGTCAAGACGTTCTGTTCTCGTTCCAGCCGTTAGTCACAGCATCGTGGCTCTACGACGTATCGGTATTTGATAATATTATAGTTTAACTAATTGTTTAAATAATGAAATATTTTAACTTTGCGGCCACGCGTTAGTATATTTGTGATAAGAATATAAATTGCGTTTTCCCCGTTAACTTTATACGAAACATAATTATACAGATGTTATTTTTACTTCTGGTGAGTACTAATATTTTTATCTAAAACGAGTTGCAAATTCGACATCCAATAGTGAAACATTGAATCACCAAACCGCGTCAACCCTTTAAAATCGGAGATGGCCATCAGTTATCTATTTAAGGAAGTTAGGATAACTCATCCATAAAAGTGAAGTACTTGGACGCGGGCCAGACGTCAAACGATGTTAAGGTGCGTTGAACTTTTGTCTGAATGTACGTCTATACGTATGATATCCTATTCACCTACATAGCAGTATGCTCATGGATGCGTACACTTGATCAGTCTTGAAGTGTTTGCATATATTGAGCTTTGCGAATTATTTTGTAGTCGTTTTGTGAATTTAAGTATATATATGCTTAAGTTTCTCTACGTGATTTTCTACACCACCTAACAAATTATCAAAGAGCACTTAAGAGTTGCACTTACCACTTGAACTTGGGTTGCCGTGTGCATAATGTCGAGCTCAAAGCTCTCGATCTACCAAGGATCCCCTGTCGAAAATGTGCATTTTTACATAATTAACTACCTAATGTGTCAAATAAGCTAATAATCCTGATGGTAAATGATTATTGCAGCCCATAGACAGCTGCATCAAACTTTGAAAAAGGTTATTGCTGCATTGTCATCCATGAAAACTAAGATTCAGTGCATTACTGCCAGTAATTATTCTAGCTCTTCATACACACATCACAACACTGCAATGAATGCACTGCTGCTTCACAGTAGATGTATGTAGATAGGCCAGTACTATTGAATCGGCATTTTACGTGCCAACTCACCATTGTAATGAAACTTGCAACTAAGAATATTAGGTGTGGTTTTAGCTTACATGCTTATCCAAATTTATGTTTTAATAGTAATTCGTGTGTTCTTTGGTCTTTCGCTGCTCTGAGAAGATCTGAAGAGGTGTTCGCACCGACCAACATTTCGTGCTTACTTTTAATGTAAGTGAAAATGTGAAGTGTAGGAGCAAACACAGAGACATTATTTATCCTAGCCTATAATCGTATCCGATATCTCATTTACGATAAGATGGGAGGCACGCTCGGATGTAGTGACATTTTAGACACACGGAGACAATTACTATATGTAAACGGTTTTGAAAGTCAACAAAAATTTTATTTTTAACATTTATTACCTCCGACAGCTGATGCTGACGACTGCGATACAGCAGTCACGTACGTAGACTACCAAGTCACGCGGTCGGTAGTTAATGGCTAGGTGGTAAGACTCCTTTAGACGGTAGGACTGCTCTGCTACTTATGTATGTGCACAAGAATCCGTTTGGATAGGTAATATCGTCTTAACTATTTCTGCTCCCGAGTAGCACTGCTATGTTGCCATTCATCCTTCCCTTCAAGTTTCATCTTAGTCCTATGACGTGACAATGTATCTGTAGCTTACTTCTTTTATTTTCTTTTTATAAAAACGTTACCTAAACATTAGGATTTTGTCCTTAATCCTAGGGGCAGTTTACAAACATAAATTGCACAAGGACAAACGTATTGAAACGATTCGAAGCCGCGACCCTTAGCGCTGCTACTCATTGCTAAGCCACTGCGCCACGGAGCCTTTTTTGCTTGGAGTTGGTTACAGTTGTCCATGGGCTAGCATTATCAAGTTACTATCAGGTGGACTGTAAGTTTTTTGTCGCTTCAGTTATATGAAAAAAGAATAATGACCTTGACTAATTTAAGGGGTAACAATGAATCTGCATTTTGATTCTTGATAGATATAAGAGTATATGGATTGCAGCATCCACTTGCCAACGGGTGAACTGTGTTTCATTTTTATAAAATCGAAGTGAGAAACGAACTTACAGTTCACCTTTTTTTATAGAATTAGGGTGACAAACGAGCACACAGTCCATTTGATGGTAAGTGGTTGCTGTGGCCGATAGACATCTACATTTATCGTCGTTTGCGAATCAAAATGCAGATGCGTTATCACCCGTGAGGACTAAGATGGAATGCCTCGTTTCCAGTAAAAAGGGTCTCCGGTTCTCTACACTCACCATACGAAATACAGCAGTGTTAAACTGCTATTTTACGCTGGTAATCTGTGAGAGCGTGGTCCTTCCCCGGTCGAGCCGACCCATTCGTGCTACAACTATACTACTAATATAGCTGCAGCATGGCTCTACTATTTTTACAAATTAGCACATTTACTAGCAGTAGGACTAATTGTCTCCCAATAACCTCGTTCGCTCTCATAAAATACCAGTGTAAAATAGTTTCATTTATTAAAGCATTTCACACACACACACACACACACACACACACACACACACACACACACACACACACACATACACACACACACACACACACACACACACGCGCACGCACGCACGCACGCACGCACGCACGCACGCCAGCACGCACGCACGCACGCACACGCACCCACGCACATGGCGAGTGTAAAGAAACGGAGATCCTTTCTACTGGATACGGGGCATTCCATCTTAGTCTTCAGGTGTGATAACGCTTCTGCATTTTGATTCTTATTGGAGGATAGAAGTTGGTGTCTAATGGTCTTAACATCCACTTACCATCAGGTGGACTGTGTGCTCGGTTGTCACCTTTATTCTAAAAAAAAAAAAAACCCTTATTTTTAATCAAATGTACAATCGCTTCTTAATAATCGATATTTTATGGTTTACAGTTTTACATGCTAATGTTAAGTTGTTCACGTATTATTGTGTAGGTATGTTACTTGAAACAGATACTGTTATAGAAGCTTAGTTAGTAACGTTAGGTCATGTAACGGCTTCACCGACTTGGTGGTCATTAGAACACTTTTTGTTAGCTCGCGTCTCTACGTATTTTTAGGTTAAGTACCACCTTCCTGTCACATATTTATACTAACCAATATGTATAGGTATGTCCCGAAAATCGTCGAGAAAAGTTATAATTAGAAATTACGATTTAGGACCATTTAAAATCAATTTTATTTTAAAGCACTGGACTTAGGAACTTGTATTTCACTCAGTGAATATTTGATTAAAACTTAAAATAATCTCTTGAGTCTTGAAGTATCGCATCTGGGTCGCATTTGCATTTTGATTCTTAATCGAGGATAGATGTAGGCATAGGTCACAGCACACACAGCACAGTTATTCTTATACTATTCTATAAAATATAATTGTACCATCGCACTTTTAGTTCGGTGCCAAATATTGTAAAACAAGAATACCATGTAATTACTTCGATGTCTGTCCATCCTTCTGTCACAGCCGTCTCTCTAAAACTGTTTAATATAATAATTTCAAATTTAGCACATATATTTTAGTAAATCTCAAGCATAATTCTTAATTAAAATTTTAGGCTGACCGAAGGTTTATGATGATCTATTTGAAGTTTTCTTTTTAAAGTTACGATTACAAATTTTTCAAACTAAGGATACCTTAGGTGAATAACTACAATAAAAATGGATACTGGAGTCGTTGCATTTGTTATGTCGAGTGATGAATACCATAGTCTCGTTGCTTTAGAAATCCAACATATCGCGATGTGAATCTAAACCGACTCGACTATTATTATGTTAAATATTTTTTATCTACCGATTAAGCATGCAGATAACTCAGTAAACGACCTGTTTTGGCATCGACCGTTGGAGTTCTAGGAAGATAGTTAAGTAATGTAGATAACAAAATGTAATGTTTATTTTTAAAATTCATCGCGTTAATACGTTCGGTACTAGGTGAGATTTGAAATAAATTCTTTTTAAATAATATTCTTTGATCGTAAGGTTTATGAATTGAATCGCGGTAACTCAGAGGCTGAGCTCTCCAACTCAAAAATTTAAAAGTACGCGAGCAAACTGAGTACAATTTAGTTTAGTACAGTTTAAAACAATTAAAAGTTTTTGATTTATGTTTATCATCCTTATCCTTAGTACTCCTTGGGTAAGACAAGGCATATATTTGTGGGCTTCTTCGTTTCAAGTTATTACCAAGTAGCTGAATAACTAATTTATCGTAACTAGATTACCCGCGGGTCAGGAGTTCGAAACGCATAAGAATCAAATAATTACATAATTTGTAAAAGAAAATAGTTGGTTTTCGGGTATAAATATACGGGTTATTTATACGTGGTAGAGCCATGCTGCAGCTATACTAATAGTATAGTTGTAGCACGAATGGGTCGGCTCGACCGGGGAAGGACCACGCTCTCACATAATACCAGCGTTAAATAGCAGCTTAACACTGCTGTGTTTCCAGCTTAGTCTTCACGGGTGACAACGCATCTCCATTTTGATTCGCAAACGAGGATAGATGTAGATGTCTATGGGCCACAGCAACCACTTACCATCAGGTGGACTGTGTGCCCGTTTGTCACCCTATCCTATAAAAAAAAAACGTGAATATTTGTGTAACATGAAACTAAATAAGCTAACAGTTTAGTTGGTAAGTGGCGAATGCAGTCCATTGACACCTATATTTTGTAAAATTAAAAATACAAACGAGCTTACTGTCCACCTGATAGTTAGTGACTACTGTAGCCCACGGACACCTGCTACTTTAAACAAAGAAAATTACAGATAATAATAATAGTAAATCATCATTTTTATTTCCTCTTCACAAAGGTATAAAATTTCACATTATTACTTAGGTAAATAATACGGTTGCAGACATTGTGACCTTTGTGAGAGACTGGTGTCCATACTATGTTATACAGGTTGGGCCAGAAAGAATTGCGAATTTGAAAAAATCATTAAAAAAAACTAAGTACAATTCACATACAAATTTTTATTTCTACAAAAATTTACTTCTGGGAAATTCATTTCTTAAAAATAACATCATCCAAATGTGCACCAAGGCGCTGCAAACATTCTTCGAATCTGAACCTCAAATTGGTAAAAACTCGCTGGCACATTGCACGGGGAATATCTGCCATTTCTTTTCGGATATTGGTCTTCAACTGGTCAATTGTGGCTGGGTTATTGGAGTCTACTTTTTAGGTATCCCCACAAAAAAAGTCCAGTGGTGTAAGATCCGGACTTCTAGGAGGCCATTCAATGTCACCTCGGCGCGTTATCAGTTTCTCACCAAACATCTCGTTTACGACCGCCAAAGAGGCATTAGCTGTGTGGCATGTCGCGCCATCTTGTTGAAACCATGTCGCAAAACCCGCGCAATCCCCTCTCTAAAGCTTCAAATGCAAGAGTGTTTTTAAAATCGTACTCCTTTCTGGCCCACCCATTAGATCAACAGATGCGTTGTGTAGCAGGCTGGTACCTACTTAGATGGACTTTTAGGTAGAAAGGAGTCCTATTCTATCTAGTATATTAATATGTTTGTAATTCATTTTTCGGATACGACTCAACGATTTGGATGAAATTTTGTATCTAGATAATGTTTTTTTCTTTACAAATTTATCTACATATAGATAGGTATATTCCTAGAAAACTATATTATTTTTCTAATGTCGAGCAACGCTAGGTTGTCAAGGCACTAATTATTATTACACTGTATTGTCTCTACTAGCGAGCTGTATTATACAGTTTTATTGTATTTTTATACCTTAGAACTAGTTCAAACAGTCGAATTATGCGACTATTGTGCGTCGAACAAGTTCCGTTCTCTCTAATTTATAAATTCAATCCTTGCTCGAAAAGCGAATCTGTTGTTTGCAATTGTATTGAATTGGCATCACTTTGATTTCACTCACCTCACTTCAGCTTCCGTGACGTGGACACTTGTATATGGGCTTCATCGTAATGTACGTTCTGTTTGTAATATTATCTATACGTTTCATTTATTTTAGTCTTGTCTTGCTTTATATGCGATAAATCGGAGCTTGCCCCCCAGTGCTACAACTACGGGTAATTCAAGTTACTTTCTGATTTATCACGTGTTCTGTGAAAGAAAACATCGTGCGATAAAATTTTGTATAAATGACTTCAATATGAATATAATTTATTGTTAATTTTTTTTAAAAACACCTAGACAGGTTTAGATGAAATTTAAATGGGACGACCTGAAAAATATACCCTCTGAAATAAAAAAAATTATATTCCAAATCGGTTTTGGCGTCTTTGAGTAATCGGTGAATACAAAAAGAATCTGATGAATTGAGAACCTCCTCCTTTTTTGAAGTCGTTTGGAAATACCACGACGATGAATTACTGTGTAGGGAATATTATTACATACTCGTAATTCATCTAAAGGTAAATTGTAAGTATCCACCCATTTGAAGTTTGTATACCCCCCAACAACCACCAACTAGGGAGTCCTCTTCCGCCTAAGATTCCGATTGCTTAGATACCGATGTTAGTGCATGAACTGCTATTTGACGGCAGAAATAGGTACAGTTACCGTTACAGCCTATTAAAGTCCACTGCTGAAGATAAGCCTACCCCCATAGATTGCTTCATAAGGGGGATTTTTCTACTTTGCTGTCAACTGCAGTTTCTTATTATTTTGAGTGGTTATCAGGAAAAAGCTGCTGCCCATCTCCTGTTTCAGTTTCCCTCGACGGTATGGGGTAGTGGGGTAGTGGATATTCTTACACCGTTACTACACGGTCAAGTTTATGGGCCTTTGTAATAAAATTATGTATTTCTAATTTTATTTATTTTATACTTGAAGAGTTGGTTTGCCATAGAGCATCGAAACATCACAAAAACTTACCAATTCATTATAATCTCTACTTTGCCTTATGGGTGACGAGACGGTGTGTCATAGTACAACTGTTTTAAAGTTTACATTTGTTAAATTAAATGTAAGATAAGGATACCTATTTTATGCAAAACGACTCGCCGTTACTATAACGATTATATTTTTTTAATTTAAATATGTACAAAGAATTAGAATAAGCGATATAATTACGCCACTGCCACCAAAACCTCGACATACAGTTAAGTGCAAAAAAATATACCGCAATGTAATGTTCCAACCGAAGCAACCTGCCGGGTCCTATGATTCATCCGAAACGCCTGCTTGCCCGCAACTTAGTCACTAACGAACATTGCTAGGCACGGTCGGTCCACTTTCCTGTAAATATTTTAAATCAATATTTGACAGGAGAATGAATGGTCGTCCGATAAAGTACGTCACTAAATCGGTTTTTACCGGACGCGTTCCTAGTGAGGTCATTTATCGATAAATGTTGCAGTGTTTTCATATGCATACAAGGAGTAGTGTGTGGTTGAAATGAAATTTAAGCTGCCTTATTGGAGCAATCACAATAGTTTGTATTGGCTATTAAAGATAAGGTTAAGGTGAGTTGTTTCATTCTTCTTTTGATTACCTATCGACTTTTTATATACAAGTGGTAAAATTAAAAAAATTGTATAACCGACTTCAATATAAATTATTAAGGATAACTCTAAAACTAATAGTTAGACCTTGATCTAATCTATATGCGAACCACATGAGAAGCACCAGCTTTCAAATAAAAAAAGAATCATCAAAATCGGTTCACCTAGAAAAAAATAACATGCGTGAGTGACGTGGAACAGTCGGTTGGAACGAAGTTCCTTTCGTAGTATATTACTATTGATAGACGTATTATATTATTGATTAACAAATACAAACAAATGAATTACTAGCGTCTATTAAAATGAAGATTTCTTTCATTGCACGATAGGAAAAATTGCGAGGGAGATGGATATTATTCCATCTCGCTTCCTTATAGCCGTCAAAGCCGTCTTGTCTACACTACGTCAGAAGGGGTCGTGACTTTTTCTCGTCTAGCCCCCATCCGCCAAATTCGTACCGATAAAGAACATCGTTTCAAAACTTATGAGGTAACACCATTGATCACTACTTAATAAAAAACCAGATACAGATACACAATCAGTGAAAAAAATGTCCTTACCGAATAAGCGCCTACTCGAACATATGGGTGCGCTTTTAATTTGTACGTAGCTTTGTAAATACAACATTAGGCATTGCCATTAAGGTTGAATTTACATTAATGTATATTTTATTTCATCTTGAATTACGTCAAAACAGTTAGCGACAGTTTTTAGAGAACTTTTGCATGGGATTGTGTATTTAGTTTTTTATTAGTGATCGATGGATAACACACATAAAAAAACATACAGTCGCATTGAGTACCTCCTTCCTTTTAAAGTCGGTTAGTAAAAGTTAACATAGGGGTCTACTAGATGGTAGAACTCCTCTTCTGTCTTCCGTCTAGGTAGGTACCACCCTGTTAGCTGTTTGTAGCCGCCAAATGGTAGTGCTTCCACTGCTGTGTTTCGGTCTGAAGCGAAAAGAGAGCCAGTATAATACAGCCTGTTAGGCATTCCATCGCCATTCCATGTGGTTATTACGCCTCTGTAGCGTTCCGCGTTTGAAGTTGGCTGCATGTGTTCATGAACTGTAATATCCATGGCTTTATAAAAAAAAAATGAGCTTCTAAACATCAGGGCATAGTCTCATTTCCGCGAGACTTTTGTAGAGGGAAAGATTAATCATGATGTTTTCTCTTTACTGCCGAGCATGTGGTAAATCTGCACTTAAAATTGCAGTTAACAATTTTTAGTGGCGTTACATTAAACTTTGGTTGTTCGCGTACAATGAAATTTGAGGTGACTGCTTATCTTCTGTGCTACCACGGCTTTTTTTTAATTCAATCAATAATTTCCCCTGGGTTGTCAGCTACGTACCACATTACCACATTTCTTTTTCTCATTTTTTGTTAATATTTATGTTATTTTTTTGGCGTACAATAAAGTGTTATCTATCTATCTATCTTATTACAAGTAAAGAGAAATGAGTTAATATTTAGCATTACATTTGTGACATCATTATGTACATAGGGGTAGATAAAATGTTTACAAAAAACCATTTTGCAACCTCATACAAAAACAAAAAAAAAAACTGATGGAGAATTAAGAATATTATGTCCTTCTTATTTGGTCAAAATATTATTAATAAAGAGAATTGCATAGTGATATGCACAGAATTCTGTAGACCATTTTCTACTGCTATGTTGATATTATGTAGTACCTAATGCTAGGTGGCCACGCAGACTTTGTTCTACCCTTACCTAAGACTGTTTGTTCTTTAAAAAAATTTTGAATTCGCAATAAAAATATTGAGGGTCACTTTATGGGATAAAAACTATCCTATCTTTCAAGTTGGAGCAAGCAACACATATTTACAAAATTAAATTAAAATCGGTTGAAGCGTTCATCGCGGACAAACCATGTGACACGTAATTTTTATGTATCATAAGGATAATATACCTACGCATACTTGCTGTTCCTCAATTAATTTAATTTAAAAAAAAAGCAAAGAACAAATTAGATCCGGTCTAAAATACAAATTGTTAGAAGAACATTTGATGGCTTATATGTTATGTCATTACATACAACACCATCTAATTAAATACTGTTACATTAATGCATTGAAATATAATATTTTCAACTGAAGCAATTGCGTAACGACTATAACTTGAGTTAACTATGGGATCGATGACATTACCCGATAAAATGTTTTAAGTTTTAATATTATGTTGACACCTCACATCATTGACTTCTCAGTAACTAAATAAGTTATACTTCTTTCACAATTTTATTTGACCGTATGTTCGTCGTAAGATTAGGAGATGAAGATGATCGCGATTAATATATTTTGAGACTAGTCACTAGTCCAAAACATTTTCCTGCTTCAGTCGTGACTCACGACAATCAACAGACCGTATATTACTAAAAAAAATTATAATATTTTACTTTATATTTTATTAATTAATAAGTAATTAATTATATTTTGAGGCTTACCAAATCGCGCTTATTGATCGCTATTTATGCACATAAGGCATTTGTATTATTACATAGCATTTTCGCTATTGCTAGTATGTACAAGCCTTAGAGTATAAATAAACAAGCTATGCTTATATACAATCTAGGGTACAAGCCCTTATAAAGGCGAATGTTGTTAAACACGCACACGGTACGCCATTGTTGCGATTATGAGGACAGGTGATAAGCGGATGTTTGATTGTTTTGTGTCTTTACTTAGTAATGTATGCACTATGCATTAAGTTGTAACTAAAATATTTGATAATGCCACTATGTGTGGTGTTACGTGCGCTTGAGCAGTTTAATACGTGGTCTTGTTGGTGAAATTTTACTTTACTTGATTCACAATATGCTTTAGTATAAGCCTTTTTATTTCAAATATTCTTAAACACCTACAAGAAAACATACTAAAATTTATTTCAATATTTCATTTTCATATATATTTTTTACAGCCATTTTAGCTTTTAACTCTTCTACCTATCCCATTTTATAGTATATTTTGTTGATATATTTTTTTTTTTAATAAATATTATGTGTTCTATGGAACTTCATAATAATTAATTAGGTCGTACTGTGATTTCTCATCTACCTGTTAAGGGTGGCAATTACGCCAAGTCCACTCATGTCCAACAGTGACCTTTGCAGGAAATGAGGAGGAGGCTAGTAACTCACCTCCGACTCCGACTTCGTGTGGGATTATCGGGTAGGGCGACTTCTTACGAAATCATACTTCATTTCTACGGTTCCGTACCCAAAGGTTAACCGCCGGGACCCTATTACTAAGCCTCCGCTGTCTGTCCATCCATCCGTCCGTCCGTCTGTCAGCGGGCTGTATCTCATGATCCGTTATAGGTAGACAGTTGAAATTTTCACAGAATGTGTATATCTATTACCCCGTGTGGTGCCTGGGTAGAATAGCACCACCCCAACTCTTCCCGTGGATGTCGTAAAAACCGACACTTGCCACGTGGGTCGATAAGAGTGAACGTACACATTGGAAAAGCTGCTTCACCAGGTTTTGGGCCTTGGGTTTGGGATTTTGGTAAGGATATATCGTCATTTGTCGTTCGCCGAAGCCTCGTTCATAAAGCAGGCATGCATCGTATGAAGGAGAAGTTGACATGTTATATAGTTGGTGCATCCCTCTTATTTCCTGCATCTACTTTATTAGCTTATAAAAGTCCACTACTGGACATGGGCATCTCTCATTGTAGGGAGTATGTCTAAATTACGACGCTGGGCAGGCAGACGATTGGACGAATTTGATCGATGGATATAGATAGAATACCATAAATAATCCTAAAGGAGTTATGAAATTACTTTTACACTAGTACGTACTTACCTTTAGTATGTAAGTAATTTATGAATAGTTTTCTTTTATTGCAACTAACAATCGAAATAAATTACGCAGAAGTTAGTTCTATAACTTATTCTTTAGCGGGAGCATTTGCTAGTAGGGTCGTTGCGCCGGTAAGCCGACCGGGTCTAGTTTTCGGCCTTTGGCACGAGGTGATGCAGTAAATTTGATTTAATAACGATTTTAATAAATATTATCGTCCTAAATTAAGTTTAATGCATTTGTAAATAGTTGCATTATATATTACAACATTACTTCATCGGGTAAACACAACACGCGATTTATAATAAATAGTTCAGTTTGACGCCGGCACAGGAGCTGTAAAAGAGTGTAAGATCGTGCAAAAAAAATAGTGGCGCGTGTTTCACTGAAAAGTAAATTTTGCGCTGTATTTACAATGATTATTTAATATTGTGCTTCTATTTCACTGTATATATAACTTAATTTTAAATTTTCACATAGATTACTATAATATTTTATTGTAAAACTTAATAAATTAGGTGGCCGGAAAGTGACACACAAAATTTTCTTATTATTTGGTTATCGGCCATGTGGCCGGAAAGTAGCCCGTGTTTAGTGTAAATACTTTGTCTCTTTCATTTATTTGGTAACCTACTATTAGTCTTCTTTCTTTTTTATAATGAATTGTATCCTTGCGAAGACACTAGCTTTCAGTTTTCGGCCATCAAATATTGCAATTTGAATGATTATTGATGTAACTAAAATACCCATTTTAGTTGTGGCCGAAAACTAGATTGAGTCTAAAATTATTATTTAGTTTTCGGCCAACTTAAAATTATATGAAAGAATAGGGAAGCCGAAAATTGAATACTGCTTTGGTTGACGGAGATTTCATGAAATATTTCAATCACGTTGCGTTTTAGGAAGAAGATTCAATAAGACGTTATTTTCTTCAGATGACTCCTCCAAAGAAATATAATAAGTAAATGGTTTCAGAAAATGTGGACTTAAAGAATGTGATCACCATGTAGTGGATTACTCAAAATGTGTCCAGAATACCCCGGAAAGAATAATTAGTGAAAATTCAGACACTAGAAAAAATATATTTCTAAAGAAATAACTAACGCAGATCTAGTTTCCACAACAAAAGTTTTGAAACATTTAAAATCAAATCTGGCAGAAAAAAAACATGGTTGGCGATGTTCTAGTAGCTATGAATTCATCTACCGATGCATTAGAATCGTTTGTCGATAACAACATTTCACATTCCATTTGTCAGGAAGTTATTTGGATATCAGTTTTTTAGTATCATTAGATGATGTTCTTGTAATCCCAACTCAAATGAGCCTACCAATGACAACAGTACTGACAATGCTGGAAATGGTAATAGATTCCAGTAATGCAATAATAACGACTCAAAGTAGTACAATGGCCACGATGATACCACCACCGCTAACACCGATGATAACAAACAACCCCTTTGAAACTTTTGAAAATGTGCTGGTTGATATTCCAATAAAACAGACTAGTACACCTCTAGAAACTAGTGAAACATCGGCTTGAGTACTATTAAATAAAGAATACAGAGATGCGATAGAAAAAACATTTATTTAAACCGGAACTCGTAAAAAAATCAACCATTAACAGTACACGTACACCTTCTTCTGTAGCAATTTGATATGCAGAGTGGCGATAATTTTAAAAAGATAAAGAGAAAGTTAAAATAGAGAAGTTAGAACTAAGTTAAAAAAGATAAGATATTTTGAAAAAGAAAAGAATATAAAAAGAAAAGTTAAAAAAATGCTAAAGTACAAAAACGAAAAATCGCAAAATCCAAGAATTCCATGAAGGAAAAGGAAAGAGTAAAAGTAAATTACAATTTAATAATTTAAAATGAAATGTCATAACACCAGGTGGTACCTGGTGTTATGACATTTTAATAAGCGATACAGAAGAAGATATGGAAAAAATTGGATGTGACTTTTGCACCAAATGGATTTGAGATGTATAGACTTTGTTGGACTAAAATATGAGGCAGCGTTCGGGAAATTACAGCACCTCAAAACGAGACTGTACATACAGTGCGTGTTGCCAGTGATGACCTTTGGAACTGATATGTGGTCCTTCACTGCTGGCCGGATGAGGAAGCTCAAGGTTGCTCAGCGAGCTATGGAGAGGGCTATGCTCGGAGTTTCTCTGCGTGATAAACTTAGAAATGAGGATATCCGTAGTAGATCCAGTGTGACCGACATAGCCCAACGGGTTAGTAAGCTGAAGTGGCAATGTGCCGGCTATATAGCTGGAAGAACCGACAACCAATGTGGAAAAAGATTCTCGAATGGCGGCCTCGTAACGGAAGACGAAGTGTAGGGTGTCCCCCCACTAGATGGAGTGACGACCTGGTAAGACATGTAGGAAGTCGATGGATGCAGCTGGCTCAGGACCGTGTTTTGTGGAATTCCTTGGGGGAGGCCTACGTTCAGCAGTGGACTTGTGAAGGGATGATGATGAAAATATAAGGAAGTACAAAAAAATGAGAAGATTTGATTGCCATATTTAACGACACGAAATTTTATTATATTTTACAAAAATTATATTAAGTTAAGGTTAAGGCACCTTTTATATTGTGTCTAATGCAGTGGCCGAAAACTAAAATTCTTATGGGCCGAAATATAAAATTTGGGACCGAAAACTAGCATTTTACATATTTTTCACATCAAAAATTATTATAAAAAAGAGATTTTTCTTGTAGCATCAATGAATTACAAAAATGAAAACTACATTATGTAAGCTACAAATTAACATTAACAGCACTAAGCCAGCATAATGAAATAATTTTTTCTAGTACCTTAAAGTTAATAACTCCACTAAAAGGCCGAAAACCAGCGCAATGACCCTAATTGCTTATCTAAATCTTGCCTTCATTAGTTACTTTATCGAATCGAATCACCAAATACTTTCATTTTAAATCTATGCTACGGATAGAATTTAATTTCGCGATATTCCATTTCCTTGGACCACTTCGCATATCTTATCTACTTATTTATTATTGTACTTTAATAATCTAATCTTATGAAGACGCCGTTAAACCCAATTAGTACGCGTAGAACCAGGTATTTCCATGCTTGTGTCCAAAAAGTGTTTTCTTTTTTTTTTTAAATATTGTATTCCCGAACCTGTTACAGTCGTGTCAGAAAGTGCCGTGTATGAGTCACGCGTTTGACTATCATTTTAGTCTTGTTTGTACACTCAATAAGCGAGGTTGGAATTTTCGATGTATAAAAAGAGTGAAACGGTATCCCGTATTATGAGTGACTCTGAGAGGACGGTCAAGTGTTGTGGCAAAAATTTCGCCGTGAACGTATCCGATGTAAGGTTTAATTTGCAGAGGAATTGGATTAAAACTAAGAAGCTCACGGCAAAAGTGTTTGATGTTGACAGGTAAGGTTGACAGGGTAGGCGATCCCACCTGCCTTATAGATATATATTGAGGTTTTCGATAAGTAAAACATTGCGTTTTTTTTTTCAAGTTTTCAAACATAACAATTTGAAATTCTGTTTAATTCATATATGATTTAGTTTCTTTTGCATCGTAGACAGACTCTCTTGCTCTTTGTTCGTTTACTCTCTTTGTTGTATTTGAGGGTGTGGATTTGTAGTTATTTTTTAGGATTCTGTAACTCAAAAGGAATAAACAGTTCTCTATAGGATCACTTTACTGTTTCTCTTGCAAGTTCTTTTTTCTCAGGAACGGGTACGTACTGTGACTTTGCTCAGACTTTACTTTCGAGCTAAGACAATGTCGGTATTTATAGAGCTAACTTCGAAGTCGTGCTGAGTGCGTGCTAAGCAAAGCCTAAGTCGACGAAATCGACGACTTAGGAAAAACTCAAGATATTATCCTAACAAAAGTAATGGTCCAAAATTACTTTACATTACACTCGAAACAACTGAAAACTCATTAACTTTGTCGTATTTTCTCAAATGCAGTGATGCCAATTGGAAGAAAATTTCATGCAATTAAGGAAATCGTAAGACTTAAAATTTAACAATAATGCTGCTATAATTTCTGTAAAAACAGAAAAAAAATATTGACAATATTTTATCATAATAAAATGATTTTGAAGGTTGTTTGCTTTTT
Source organism: Parnassius mnemosyne (assembly GCA_963668995.1). Taxonomy (NCBI): domain Eukaryota; kingdom Metazoa; phylum Arthropoda; class Insecta; order Lepidoptera; family Papilionidae; genus Parnassius; species Parnassius mnemosyne. The sequence goes on from CAVLGL010000083.1 coordinate 17,447,099, forward strand.
TACATCGATAAAAATATATTTTAAAAATGACTAAAGGGAAAATTAGAATTGTCCATGGCTATACTAAAGTAATACAACACACCATAATTTTAAGTCTATGTTGTATTCTACGTTCTGCACATTTGTTGTTTTGGTTAGCTTTCTTTAAAATAAACGATATCTCTCTGTTTTCGATCCGGCTTGCTTAACTGATTTTGTACCTTCTTTTACGACTGACCACGGCTACCTGTTCAACGGATTTTGTACCTGATGTACCACTGACCCACGGCTATTCTCTTACGGATTCCTAAGCCCTAAAATGGAAAATACATAAAAAGAACAAAAGCCTTACTTGGAATATGAAAAACAAGTTTTAATACAGTTAGTGCAAGCCAAGTTCGGTGTTATCGAAAACCGAAGGACAGACGGTGTTTCGCTTAGGGCGGATTCGACCAAACTTAGTATAAGTGGCAGAGCCATGCTGCAGCTGTATTATGGTTGTAGCACGAATGGGTCGGCTCGACCGGGGAAGGACCACGCTCTCACAGAAAACCAGCGTAAAATAGCAGCTTAACGCTGCTGTGTTTCGTATGGTGAGTGTAGAGAACCGGAGACCCTTTTTACTGGCAAAGAGGCATTCCATCTTAGTCCTCACGGGTGACAACGCATCTGCACGAGTCTTTATTGAGGATAGATGTAGATGTCTATGGGTCACAGTAACCACTTACCATCAGGTGGATTGTGTGCTCGTTTGTCACCCGATCCTATAAAAAAAGGGATTATTTTTTTAAATTATGCAACGTTTACGAAATATGATCGAAGATTCCGCCAATTTTTGCTTCATCGTAAGCGTAACCTCGTCGCAAGGGAATCAAAACCTACAGGGTACTTCCCGTGAACTCAGAATCTTGAAATTTGGTACGAAGCAACGTATTATAGCACAGATAGTTACATCATATAATAAAAATATTTTTAATAATTTTAAAGTTATATAACGGATTTGTTCGGAACCCTTTGTGCGCGAGTCCGACTCGCACTTGGACGATTTTTTTTTATTTTCAATGACACGAAAATGTATTTCTACTAGTTCTAACAACAAATTCTTTTTCGAAGGTAACCAATTTGGGCTACGTTTTTTTCCGCAGACATTTTATTTCAAAAGATAAGAATAAGATTGAAGAATAATCAACTGACAACTCCACTGGTGTATGGAGTGTAGAGTAGAAGGAGAACCATCTCTGTATATAAAAAGTGTCCCTAAAAACGAGTCCAATAAGGGTAGCGCTGCAGTAGCATAGGATAAATTAAAAAAAGCGCCAAAAGTAATTAGAATAAGATGGAGAAATAAACAAGGATCGACCAATCCGCTTGGTTTTGTACTACGTAAATAGTTGAGATTTTGTATACTGGCATTTAACTAATTCATGAAATCTTTTAAATATTTGAATTCAGCTGACTTCACTCCGTTCACAACAGCTATTTTCATATCGTAGTTTTTCATACGCCAGCGCTATTGCGGTAGGTTTCGAAACCTCTATTTTCAGTAAATAGTAGGAAACTTTTTCAACTTTCGCCCCTTTCGAGATGGTTCTCCTTGTACTCTACACTCCATATACTGGTGTTAATATTCTAGTGTTCAGTGACAGTTGATACTATTATAATCCGGCAAAACTAAGTGGGCAGAAAATCTTGCATTGCACTATGTAAACAATTGTATTTCGATTTGAGTTGGCTTACATGTTCATTCATTTTTCATTCACCAACTAGACTAACAATACCTAGTATTAGCTACTGTACGTTTGTGTTGGAAAAACGCAAACGAAACTTCGTTTGCGTTTTGATAACTATCTGAGAGTAAGAGTAAAGAGTAAAATGATTCTAGGGTTAGTTACCCTGGAGTAACATGGTATTTGGTCGAATCCACCCTTAGAAAGAAAAGTGAAGCTTGGGAAGAAATTACCTCTCAATTCAATAATTTCTAACGTGACACAAATTGTAAGTAAAATTGCCTATTAATCGTTAAAATGTTTTTAGTATATCTTCATACCAGTCGTTTGAATTAATTGGACTAATTTTCGTATTTATACTAAAGTCCCTTAGTGATACTATATGCACGTACAGAGGCACACAAATAAGTTGAACTATAAATTCTTGCTACAGATACTTACATTAAATACTTACCATAGCTCTAAGCTGTGCCAGGTGAAGCATTGGCATTTCTAATAAGTTAAAAAGTTACAGCCTATATATGTACCACTGCTGGGCATAGGTCTCCTCACATTTCTGAGAGGGTTTTAGGGCAAGGAAATGTCTGCCGCGCTGCCCCAATGCGTGTTGGCGGACTTCACATGTCTTCTAAATATTTTTTTTTAATTTCTCAGACACGATGATTTCCTTCACCGTCGAGCTCGTGGTAAATCAGTACTTAAAATTGCAGTTAACAATTTCATTGGTGCCAGCGGGGATCGTACCCGGTTTCCTCGCGTACTGTGAAATTTACAGCGCTAACCATCTGAGCTACCACGGCTTTCTTTCATTTTTAATACTAATCTACTATTAATTTTCAGGATGATGCTAAACAATTTAAAAAGATTTAAATAAAACTAGTTTTATGGATTTATTAACGCGTATGTTAACTTATTTTATATTCCCGACGTTTCGAGTACTTTACAGCACCCATGGTCACGGGGGAGATGGGGGGGGGGGGGGGGGGCTGAGGTGTATGACGTCCCAATGTCATAGTTAATCTTGGCTACGTCCAGATTAAAAATTATTAAATCTTGCAGTTGTATGCTTGGATTGGGATTTAATTTTATTAATTATGGGATCCTAAGCAGATGGTAGCACCCAGCCATCATCTCTATTGAAATTAGGATGTTTCTTGATTTCAATAGCCTCGCGAATCATCCTTGGAAGGATAAACCTAAGCCACCAGAAGGAAGTTAGCGTAAAACATTTTTTTTTAAATTAAACTGTATGCCAATTAATTGCTCCTTAAATGTTCCAATAGAATCCGAAATTGCCCCACCTCTATTGCTATTAGTTAATTTATAATTAATTTAAAAAAATAATCGAAAAATTAATTTTGCTATGAAACATAAAATATCTACCTCATCTTCTATTTTATCTTAAAATTAAACTGTATGCCAATTAATTGCTTCTTAAATGCTCCAGTAAAATCCGAAATTGCTCCAGCTCTTTAGCTATTAGTTCATTTATAATTAATTTTTAAATAATTTAATTATTGAAAATTTAATTTTGCTATAAAACATAAAATATGATTTTTTTTTTAATTAAACTGTATGCCAATTAATTGCTCCTTAAATGGTCCAGTAGAATCTGAAATTGCTCCAGCTCTTACATGCAAGTTGGTATACCTTACCTATAATTGAATTACACGGAAGCACTCTGGATGCGTAAGTTATTGATTATAAGCTAGTGTTTGGGTCTTGCCCACGTTTTGGGGGTTATATTACGTTAAAACAACTAATTTAATTGTTTTATTGTATATTTTATAACCTGAACAAAGTATGTATGATTGCGTCTGTACTGCACACACTTCGCCAATAGAAGAGAGAGAAATGTCGAGTTGACAGCTTTATATAAGGTTACAATAGGGTTGTACCATGTAAATAGTGATGTACTACAATCGGTGCTGTGAGTGTCACGAACAGCTAGTGCTTAACTACTATCCTATCTTATGGTTATGCAGCCGAAGATAGCAAAGCGAACTGACTCAGATTAAAAAAAACACTGTTGCCTTGAAGAAACCCACATTATAATCGGATGGAAAGACATGCTGGAAAATTATCGCTGTACGCATTATGAACGACGAATCAAAGCGTTTGGTTCGAATGCCTGGTACATACTACACACTACTAGGTAGTACTATTATTTATTCTGTGACACTACACAAGTACACATACTACTTTGCGCATATACACTACTCATTCATAGCGTCTTCTATGCAGTTGATAATAATTACCGATTTTTGGAATCTGTCGCCAGCATCGGAAATAAAAAGATGTACATAATATCTGCTATCTCAACCCATATCGATTTAGTTCATTAATAAGTAAAAAAGAAAAAAACAAAATAATAAAATAATAACCTAGCATAATGGACGCCTTTATTGCTAATGAAAATAATAAACCACTGCGGTTGTTAACCGCTTGCTTAGTGTGGCAATTATGGCACAATCCCTCCTATAAGGAAATCTGTAGGAGAGGTTTAGCAGTGGAGTTTTGATACACTGTAATGAAGATTAATAATAATAAGTTTTGAAATAAACATTATATCTTTTTTTTTATAGGATAGGGTGACAAACGAGCACACAGTCCACCTGATGGTAAGTGGTTGCTGTGGCTCATAGACATCTACATTTATCCTCATTTGCGAATCAAAATGCAGATGCGTTGTCACCCGTGAGGACTAAGATGGAATGCCTCTTTTCCAGTAAAAAGGATCTAAAATTTTTGCCACTTTGTTGCATGTCACCAGTCAATAAATATGCTATGTAAATATTAAATGTATGCAACTGAGTGAAGGATTGAATCTGAATAGGCTGGTTTACTTATATTAGCTGGAATTACCACGTGCTCGGCGGTGAAGGAAAAACATCGTGATGAAATCTGCATGTCTGAGGAATAAGAAAAAAATATTTAGAAGACATGTGAAGTTCGCCAACACGCATTGGGGCAGCGCGGCGGACACGTCCTTGCCTTAATAAAAAACCCTCTCAGAATTGAGGGGAGGCTTGTGCTCAGCAGTGAGACGTATTTAAGCTGTAACTTTACTCAAATTTATGTTGGCTTACTAGTGTGTGATGCGTGTGCAGTGATTGGATCCTATTCATACGATAATAGAAATCTAAAAATAATTGTGGAAAAATTTAGAATTATTTTATTCCAATAATTATAACTTTTAACAAAAAGTAAAAACCGACTTCAAATTGCTAAAAATGAAGTTATTTGCTACCCTTTGGGATGGAGTTTTTTCTCCAAATTTGAAGATTTTTTTGAAGAATCATCAAAATTGGTTCACAATCTGATGAAAATATCACGTAACATACATAATATACAAAAAATATACACTATAATTGAGAACTTCCTCCGTTTGGAAGCCGTCTAAAAACATTTTTAGTAAATTGTTGTGACCGGGCTCACTAACCCTTACCGTTATATATTATAGCCTAGGTATCAAAAGTCCGCTGCTGAACATAGCCCTCACATGTATTTCCTTATAAGGGATATATTTGCCATAGTTGCCACGTTTCGCATCGCATTTCGCGTTTTATTTTTAATTTGTTTTATGGAAGACGATGCTATCCAACTCCTTTCTCCTCTCTGTTGCCTCTTATGACACCCATGAGAAGATCTGGGGTAGTGAATATTTTTACACCGCTACTTCACAGTTGGTTATTATATCTGTATTCTTATAAGATTAGGTCGGGTAAAAGATTCTTCATATTTTGTTTTTACAAAATTTAAGAAAAGTTTCTGGTTGTACTGTTTGTATCTGTCTGGTTTTAATATCAATACATATAGGACATTAGGAAAAAGAAAAAGTGATAAGAACACTTTACCGCCAATTTTCAATTGTTTTTTTGTCTGCCAAAATGAGTGAATCTAACGAAGAAATTTGATACTTTCAGAAGTTTTCTTACAGAAATGTAAAAAACGCTACTCAAGCCGCGAAAAAAATTTGTGACGTTATATTATTAAGAATTTTTATTCCGCTGAGATATTAGAAGAAAACTGGGCCAAGTTATTTTTAGAAATCCATTTAAAACTTGTCAACGTTGGTAAATTAATTATTCAAAGTATCGGGTTGGTTATAAAAAAGAAACGATGTTCTTTCTAGTGTTATATTAAAACATTGCATTTACAAAATCTTTTGTATCGCTAAAATACGTCATGTGTTTGCTCCTGAACTAATAATTTCTAAGTACGGGTTTTTATCATGTCTAACAGGTTTCGGCCTATCAAAAACCTTCTCGGAAATGATCAAGGACAAGGACCTTCCTTTGTAGGCCTTCTCCACCCAGGCCACGACTGGGTAACTTCCGATTAATCGATTGTATTTAAATAAAATAAAATAAAATAAAATAAAAAAATATTTTTCTTCACAAAACTTAAATTAATTAGATAGTTTGATATTTGCAGTGACTTAAAATAATAATTCAGAGTATTGAAGATTTAAATAAAAATGATAATTCTAATGTAGTTATTTTTGAAATTGTGTTGATTTAGAAAAGAAAGGCCATGCCTAGTAGAGCATAGATATATAATATATCGTATAAGATGAATGTGTATAGAAGTGTATTTTTTTAAAAGGTCCCAATTTTATGATAAGAAGATATCTATCATATTAAATAAGTATCATATAAATATACTAGCTGGCCACAGACTTTGTTCTGCCCTTTACGGGAACCCTTTGTCCTTTAAAAAAATCTTTAAATTCGCAATAAAAAATATTAAGGGCCACTATCGGGATAAAAACTATCCTACCCCCAAGTTGGAGCAAGCAATACACATTAACAAAATTTCATTAAAACCGGTTGAGTGGTTTCGGAGTTCATCGCGGACAAACAGTGTGACACGTTATTTTTATGTATATAGATATCATAAACAAATAAGTGTATGTTTTATATAATTCCCCTAAATTATAGAAATAGATAGGGAAGCATGTAGTGATACTTTTGTTTGGGTTAGGAAAAGGTTCAAAGAAAGATACTCCTCACATGGGTGAATGGACAAGCCGTTAGGATGCATAGGTACTTTCAGCCAGAACCAATGATATTAAAATTTAAGTCGATTTTTTTAAATAATCATTCAAACTACAGGTCGCCCTGTTATCGATATTCGACCGTAATTCATTCATTTTTTTTGCCTCGACATACACTCCACAAACTATTGATAAAAAACGTTTGAAATCACACAAAACAATTGGTCAGTAATTATTTGTTGGCAAAATAAACTCGACGACGGATTGACTACGGATGTGTTTGATATTGACAATTTGGCATTTGGTAAATAATGAATCTTTTATTTAATTTAATGTATTTGTAGCACATATTATTCATACATTTCAGCTCTATGCACTCTTACCTACTACATAAAAACTTTAAATATGCCAAATCTCAACGTTTTCTCATCACGTATTAGATACTCTATCCTTACAATTAATTAATTTATTCTATCATTAGAGATTATCCTATATTAAATCCAGAGTCTACTTATTGACTGATTTTATCCACTTATTAAGTTACTATGATTACCTCACTGAGATAGAAGTCAAAAGATATAAGTAGGTATGAGAAAAAATGTAGTACAGACAAATGCTACTTTGCATAAAGCAGTTAGATGTAGGTACCATCTGCAAATCCGTTATTGTAGCATTTTACTAAAATATCTAAGAGAATGTGTTTCATTATTTTATGTTGACACAGCTGAATTATAATCAAATAACAGTACGAACTAATACAATTCAAAATAAACCTTAACCGGTTGTCTTAAAACTGTTTTTACGCATGCTTAGGCTATTTATTTTCGTCTATGAAGGTGCATTGTTTCCATCGGTTCATTGACCTTAAGCGTGACAAACCGCTGTTGGAAACATACCTACCATGTCAAGGCCGAAATCATGGGAACTAATTATTGTTTTAATTGTTTTTTTTTGTTAATTTTGCATTAGTGGTGGTCAGCTGTATGATGGTTATATTACAGAGCTGTTGTCTTTGAATTCAGCGACCTAAATAGCATAGAAAATATTAAGGTGTCCGCTTTTTTGGTAGTTACTAGACAATCTTGCTATCTATCGGAATAAAATAAGCATAACTTAAGCACTTCTGTTCATGTCGTGCCCGGTTTAAATTCCGGATCGGACCAAAGATCAGTGATAGGGTTTTTCTGTCAATATTTTTTGTATTGTTATTTCCACTCCAGTATTTTCTCCTATATTTTGTAGGCAGTTCACTTATATAAATTGCACAAGGACTCTCATCAACACCCGGAACATTATTTTGTAGGTCATCATATAAATACTTGTTCTTTGCGGTCTACCAGGTCCCATTATGAATTTAAACCTGCCAGCGATCTACTCAAACTCACGCAAAATATTTTATCAAAATCGGTTCAGCCGTTTAAGAGTTCAGTGAAAATCACACGTACAGAAGAATTATATGTATAAAGATAATTATAAATAGTTAGCGAGGAAGACGTGGCGCGATGAATTTTGTCTGAATTCACTCCGGACTATTTAGTGTAAATATAAAATTAATTAATAACTCGACCGCAGCGCCATCTATCGAGTTCAGATTTTGTAATGTATTTGGCATCAAAACCACCTTATTATATGACAATTTTTTTAATAACTTGATTAGCGCCACCTATTGGATTCATGAACAACCATCGCATCGCCTCGAAAAAAATGAATACATAGTGTGAGCATGACCTCAATCGGTCAAGTCGTTCGAAAATTATAAAGATAATCAGCTATCACTATAATAAAATATTAGTCATAACAGTTGTATCCAAATAAGACCAACATTTTGTAGGTAGTATTGAATGGATGATAGTATACATATAGAAAATTTTAGACTGCTGTTCGTAAGCAGTCGTGGCCGAGCGGTTAAGGCGTCTGACTAGAAATCAGATTCCCTCTGGGAGCGTAGGTTCGAATCCTACCGACTGCGAATATACTTTTTGTTAATGTTTTTTTTTTGTTTCAGTTTACGGAGGGGCGCCGGTGTCAACGTTCAAGATGACAATGGATATACCCCACTTCATCACGCATGCTTACGTGGGCATAAGTAAGTTGCGAACAATTTGTTGGTTTCTTTTTTGATTATAATTTATCATTATTTAAAAACACATACAGGGGCAGGCAGAGACTACATTCTTCCGTTTGGCACAATCCTAACACATATTTCTCGCTTAATGATTTCTTATATTTACGCGAATACTACACATTGAATAAAATTATTTTTGCGGATTTTATCGCGTTTAATTTACTTATTTTTAATACCCGATGTTTCGGAACTGAGGTTTGTGAGTTCTCCCGTGACCATAGGTTCTGTAAAGCACCCGAAACGTCGGAAATTAAAAATAAGTGAATTATACGTGATATAATTATAATTTTTTTACAAAAAGTAAAAACTGACGTTAAATTGCTAAAAAAGCTATTTATTCGCAACCCTTAGGGGTGGAATTTAGTATCCAAATTTATATGGGACCACCCTTGAAAAATAAGAATCATAAAAATTGGTTTATAATCTGCGAAAATATCGAATAACATACATACAAAACAACGTACAATCTAATTGAGAACCTCCTCCTTTTGAAGTCGTTTAAAATCCGTAGAAATGGTTTTATGTCATCTTTCTCGCTTCCTTCACGTTCATATATCTACACATACGAGTACATGCCCGTCTGTTAAGGGTACTACTTTTAATTTGGTCCATATATTGAAGATATATCGCTAACTTGGTCGATAAACATCCATCTATGTTGTCCCTTCCCGATTTTTCCACTCACTTTTTGCAAATTATAATTGCATTCATTAATTACAGCCTATGAAAGTACTGTTGAACATAGGTTGCTTTATAAGGAAGGTATTTCCCAAAGTTGCCACGCTTGGCAGGCGGGTGGCCGTTTGGCAACCACAGTTTTTAACCCCCGACGTAAACAGAGGACCAGAGGAGTGTTATATGTTTCTAGTGTGTGTCTGTCTGTAGCATCATAGCTCCTGAACGGATGAACCGATTTTGATAAAGTTTTTTTCGTTTGAAAGGTGTCTTAATCGAGACTATTCTTAGCTATATTTCAAGAAAATCTGTTCAGCCGTTTGAAGATCATCAGCTGTTTGTTTAGGGGGTTTTTAATTTTTTAAATTTAAGTTATATGTAATATGTGGTTATTAGGAAGACGCTGCTGCCCATTTCTTGGTTTCTTACACTCTATCGCTGCTTAAGACTTTATAATTAGACTTTGGGAAATTTGTAAAAGCCATTATTAAACATTTAAATTTAAATAATATTTTTTTAGTTCTTTAGTAGACAAATTTTTGGACGGAATAACTTAGACTTGTTCATTATGCAATTTGGTAGTTACAGATACTAACGTTCATAAATTATTACGTTAGGTATACAATTTGAATTTTCTTCGTTGAACAGTGTCTTACATCTTGTCAGTAATAAAAAATATATAAATATGATGTTTATTTGACTACAAGAATCTAGTCATTAACTAGTAATCCTATACAATTTCTATGGAAAGTTTTGTTTTGACAGCTCCTAAAAAGTACGAGTGATATTAAACCTATCTTTGTTGCTTGCTCCCATAAAGTAGATATCATATTTTTGTAATTTTGTAAAGCGTTCATGCGTCCGACTGTTTTTTTTATTTTGATTTCAATACTTGATCTTGATGTGAGCAAATATCACATGTAATTAATAAAAACCTACCGATTGGTACAAGTTTAATGTACGAGTAAGTAGCTCAAGGTAACACAGCAAATTTTATTAGCATTAAGAGGTGACTCATACCGACATTTATTTTGTCTGTGACGATTTTCGATTTCCGTATATAAGTATAGTGAACTAAATTTTGAAACATATAATATGTAAAACATATATGTAAACATATATGTTTGAAACATATATAAATAGCTATGTACTAAAGTAAGTTTTCCTCTATCGACACTAGGGATGATACGGGGTATTTGATTCTCTTGTCCCCCCACTACACGGCGATAAGCGTTACATAGTACTTACCGACGTAGTACCTAGGGTTTATATAATTATACTTTTCTAAGCTACAGAAATAAAGTACGAGAAGCGAAAATTAAGTATTATTTATTTGACATGCTATTTTGTGCAACAATATCTTTACATTCTATGTCTAAGTTAGGATAATACAGTTCCTTTCATCCCGTCACCTAGCATTCATCAAAGAATTAACTTTGTAAATATCGCTTAAGTGATGGAAATGGATAGCATTCATTTTTAAATGACTTCAAGTAAAGAAAGAGGAGGTACTCAATTCGACTGTATTTTTTGTGTGTTACCTCAGAACTGTTTTCTAGATGAACCGATTTCGATGATTCTTTTTTATTTGAAAGCTGGTGGTTTTCATGTGCCTCATGATATCATGAACCATGGCCAGTAATTTTTAAGTTATCCTTAATAATGCGTATTGAATTGACTTCAACTACATTGATGATGTTCTCATTTTATTTATATTGAAGTCGGTTGCACAAAATTTTTAATTTTACCACTTATTATTGTATAATTTGTTTCATTCATTTATTTATTACTGCTAGTAAATATTTGTTAATCTGTGGTAATACACGCAACAAGACAGCAGGATCCTTCTAACTTACATTTGATATCAGATAACATTAAAGTTTTAATTAAATGGAAAATAAAATCATTTTATATGGTTTGCGTGGTATGATATAAAATGTGTTATGAAATAATTTTATATGTATTAGTACAAAATGTAAATTATTGATTGTTTACTTATAGAGAGATAGTCCGCCTGCTGCTATCTGTGGACGCCCTGCCATGTGTCGTGGACAAAAAGGGCGCAACGCCGCTTCACCTGGCGGCGTGGAAGGGAGACTCTGACATCGTCTCCATGCTCCTGGCACATAACAACCCTTCAGTCAACATTGATCAATGGGTACGTTGAAAAATATAACGCAGGCATGAAAAAGAAAGTGTTAAACTTAGTTCTTTTTTAATTTTTATTGGTGAGAAATATAAATTTGGTATTGTCCTTGCTTTTATTTTAGTAATCCATTTCTCATTGCTCATGGAACATGGCCATTATTTAATTTGAGATAAGACTGCAACTATACAAATGATTAAAATGTACGATGAGCAATGTGTGCAATGTGCACTCGATAAATAAAAAAATCATTATGATTTGCTTGAGTATAAAATTGCCGCATAAAAATTTACAGGCGCTTTGTCTGAAATGAAGTTAAGTCAAAGGCTCAGAAGTATTTACATTATTATCTTTAACTCTAATCCGGTGGTAACCAGATTTGTAACTTTGTATATTGAACATAGTTCTTTTAGACATCAGTATTACACTAGCACTGCAGTCCAGTGCTGAACGTAAGCATCCCTTATAGATTGCCATAATGCACGGTCCTGAGCTATCTGCATACATCGACTACCTTCGTGTTTTATCTGGTTAATTGAAAAACATATAATAGTTAGTAATTAAGGAGTATATATCATATCTCATTAATTAAAAAAAACCAGCCAAGTGCGCGCCGGACTCGCGCACCGAGGGTTCCGAACAAATCTGTAGGTATATAAGTTTAAAATTATTAAAAATATTTTTATTATATGATGTAACTAAAAATTTATGCTTTTTATAAAACGTTGTTTCGTACCAAATTTCCAGATTCTGAGTTCACGGGAAGTACCCTGTAGGTTTGATTCCCTTGCAAATGTCGAAAATTTGCGCCATAAACGGCTGTGTAACTTTTGATTGCGTTAGCTTAGAAGTTTGATTTTTTCACAGCTCCAAGGGACAGTAGACTTGAGTATTTGATATAAATTTCAGCTTGATATCTCCACGCGTTACTGAGGAAAAGGGTCTTGACAGACAGACAGCCAGACGGACAACAAAGTGATCCTATAAGGGTTCCGTTTTTTCCTTTTAAGGTACGGAAGCCAAAAAATGTATCAGTTATCATGCTGGTATTTGTTTCTCCATACAGACGTCAGATCAGGAGACAGCGTTGCTCATAGCCGCCCAATTCGGTTACGTGGACGTAGTTGCGCAACTGCTCGCAAGAGGAGCTGATGCAGAACTGAGGAACATGAAGGACGAAAGCGCATTGGACCTCGCAGCGCAATACGGGCGGTAAGTTCAGACCGTACATAGTCGAAGAAAATGGAGTCGAAGTTAGCTGGCAGTGGTCTATCCTAGAGTCAGTCATGATGTTATCCAAGCCAGGCCTATCGCCTTGTTTGCTGCTGCTGACAATTTGAATCCAGACAATTGACCTATTATAGAAAATCAAAACACAATCAAATGAATTATGAGGTATCTACTAGTCTTCCCGAATATGTAACTTTTATTTGTCATAACTTTTAAACGATAATATTCTTTAAAATTCTAATAAGTAGGGCATTTTTAAGGCGAATTAAACTTTTTCAAAGTCACGAAAATGCTGCTGAAGATGGTTTTGCTGTTTTTTTTTATCATTCTTAATTGAGTGAGAGTAACATTAAGAAAATATAACAAGTGAAGGCTTATCTTTGGAAATAAATTTGTTACCTTACTAACAAACTTTAAGTTTATTACGGAAAACCGTTTGTAGCTCATCACTTGGGAACCTTTAAGTAACTTTAGCGAGCGTCTTAGCACCCGAGCTGGTAGTTACGCCGCAAGCTGGCAAGTTAACGTTACTTATTCTAACTATGCTTACTGCTTCCTAGTCTTGCTCGCCGGAGTAACTTACGTCCAAGTTAAGCTTGTGTGACGGTTTTGTGGTCACGGGAACTTTGTCAAAGTAATATTAGAATTTATAAGTTTGAACCGTGTAGATGTATTTAATTAAAATATATTGTATTTTATAAATAATAAATTACTTAAAATTAAAAGTAAAAGCAGACTTATAAAGAACTAAAAATAATATAATAATTTCTTCATAATAGCTTCAGAAGTCAGTGTTGAGAATAGTGTATAGAAAAATTAAAGTCCCGACTTCAGCAACTATTATGTGGAATTTTTTTGATTATTTTTAGTTCTTCGAAGTTCTTTCGTTTTAATTTTTTGTACGGAACACTATTTTTTTTCCAAAATAAAAGTAGCTTAACTAACAAAAAAAATGAAATAAATTCCTAAGGACCTAACAATAATTAAGAATTTACCTGTTCACTTTAGTATCGCATGCTGAGGAGATGACATAGAAAAACGTTATACCTTGTTGTCCTTTAGTTTTCAGTCACGTTAAAAATGATCGTACGACCGTACGCAACCAACGTCAGCGTAGGAGGAATTCAGGCCTAAGGTTACTCAACAGCAACAGAGAAATGAACTAGCAGTAGACTAATTGCAGTGTAATACCGATAATGTCATCTAAACCTTGTTTCTAAAACCTGTTACGTTTTTGACCAGGTTAGAGACAGTTCAGCATATGCTTCGAGTGAGGCCATTACTTGTTCAACCCTACAAGTACCCAAACTGCAGGGATAAGATATTTTCTTCTTCCACGCCTTTGCATCGTGCCAGTAAGAATGGACATAAGTAAGTGTTTAAAGTCAAAACTTATTCATTTTTGTGATTAAGGTGCATTATATAAAAATAAACCGCTTCACCGATTTTGATGAAATTTTTATGGGTTAGTTATGGGGTAACCTGGATGGTTTTTAGCTATAGTTGGATCCGGTTGGTGGCGCTGTTGACGAGATCCAGAAATCTTTTTTTTAAATGGTATTTTACAAATTTGTTAATGTCAAATGTATATTTCTTTAAATGTCAATTTTAAGAATATAATAGTAACCATAATATAAGTAAAATAAGTGGAGAGTTATTTTAGTAGTTGCCGTGTAGTGGCGGTTTAAGAATTATAGTAGGCCTTTTTACAGAATTTCCTTTTTTTAAATTTAAAATTTAGTCTGATTGCTACACTATACTTCCAAAAAAATCTAATTAAAAAATATGTATGACTAACTCCGAAAAGATTTTCTAGTATAAACCAATCTCTAACGTTTCTCCTCGACTACAGGACTCAGCTTCGTGGTTTTATTCAACGAGTTTCTATTTTCCGTACGTAGGTACATTACATTTTATTTTAAAATAACAGCAACTGAAGTGTCAAAATATATCGCATATTTAGCGACTCGCGGGGCTCTTTTTTACATACAGACTGTCCTAGTTATAGATTGTCGATTTCGATTATTATTTCTTTATCACTTTCTCATCTCTAGGTAACACTTACAAAACAAAAAATTATTTGTTTTACTGTTTACAGTGCATTACATGACAAAAATTATAATTTTCTTATCAGATATAATTTTTAACATAATAAGAGTAATTAGACCGACTCAGGTAAGCTAACTTCAGTACGTACATTACGTGCAGTCAGGTATTAGTCGATCCGTACATTTAATCGATTAGATTTAGTGACTAGCCTGACTGACTCGGTCCTATTACTCCTATTATTTAGACATTTATAGTTGATAAGAAAATTATACTTTTTGTCTTGTAACACGCCCCTTTTTATTTTTGACATGAAGTTTTACATGTTGTAAATGTTTTAATATAAGTATTGTATAGTGGGACAATTTCCCTTCGTCTATTAATTTATGGTGTTTACACACGCGGCAATCATGGCGTATTCGTATTCATTCGTTCGTTATAACGCTTCAATCGCTTTGTCTGCGAATTATAGCATCTTATTACAACCAACATGTAAAGTTATGTTTGTTTTGGATGTGAAGGGAGACTTGGTAACTTGAACTTTGACGTATTATGAAAATTGCATGTTACGTTTTATAACATTTATCCTTATAATCTTAGAAACCGCATGGTATAGTGAATAAATAGGCGTAATTCTCTAATTAGTTGCACAGTGTCAATATTCGATTAATTCACCCAATCAATGTTAACAAGTATATTTGTAATCTTATTCATCCCCTGACCACGCTTTGTTTTGAATAAAAGAGGGAAACGATGATTGTGAGCAGCTTTTGTAGTTGAAATATTTGTTTAAAGTACCTAAATAATTTAAATCGAAATTTAAATTGATTACATTTTAATTTTCAACATAATAAATTATTTATGTTCAATGTTCACTTGTGTACTTATTGCTTACGTACCATAATAGATGGCGCGTTAAATTTAGGCAATACAAACTATTTCAAATATTTAGTGATTTTCTTTCAAAGGTCTTCAATATTTTTTACGTTTATTTTTTATTTTTAGTGAATTTTTTGCAAACTGAATTTCTTTTACGGCGGCCAGTCTCGACGAAGAGTAGACATCTGCGCAGGGCAGAATTGTAGAGCACCCAGTGCATGAGTAAGGACATGTGCACTCTCTATTCCCTCTCTGTTATAGTTCAATGGGACGCCAATCCGACTTGACCGGAGAACTAAGGGCATTACTTAGTTTCATAGGCACGGAGGTGAAACGCCTCTATTTCCATCATTTCGGGTTGAGAATTTATTGGTGGAAAAACTCGATCACTGATTTTGACCCGATCTGGGTTTCTAACCGGACCACATGGTGACCAGTTGCACTTACGATCTCCAGACCAACGACACAGTCACATATTATACTAAAATAGCCATAAGTGAATGTGAAAGTTCTATTATTTTAATAGATGTGGTTTTTGTTCTTTGATCATATTTTGATAGTCCATCCTTGATTAAAATATAAAATATTTTTCCTACACGTTTCGAATTTTCGCACATATTTCGTTAGTGATCGACGGGAGCCAACCACTGACTTGTGATATGAATTTGATTCGTTAGTTCCGAGTGTTCATGAATATGCATCACTGGATTGGTTTATGAACGTAATCCAATCAAATATGTACAAGAGAGTGTTGATGTTCTGTATTTTTATTTATATTTTTTTCTTTTATACTTTAAATGTTGTTGGAAGTCGTCGATGTTTGAACGAATGAACATAAATATTATGTACACTACCTACTTACTGAAGTAAATTTGGTTATTAAGGGCTCTATTTATACAAATATATTCCATATTATTATAGTCACTTTGAGAAGTAAATGTTTAGGCGCTTTTGTTCACAAGTCCCTATTTAGAAATAATGCCAACAATCTAACATTTTTTTAGTTTCATTATTATTTTATGAGTGCTTATAATTGCAATTTATTTTAACCCTACAAACTAATTAAATTAAGTAAATTAAACTAATATACAGGCATTTTAAAGAACTACTTTCTTTCAAAATTTTACATTTTGTTCCTTTCCTCCGTCGATCACTAATAAAAACTAGTTACACAATCCCATGCAAGTTTTCTAAAAACTGTCGCCAATTGTTTTGACGTAATTCTAGTATATAAATATACATCAATGTAAATTCAACCTTAACAAATTAAAAGCTCACCCAAATGTTCGAGTGGGCGCTCATTCTTTAAGGACATTTTTCTCACTGTTTGTGTATCTAGTTTTTTATTAATGATCGACGTTTCCTACACATATTATTTCGACTACTGTAATTTATATCTCATCAAGGACTGATTTTTTAATTTCTCAGAGAAAATTTTATTCATAGGATTAAATACAACATTAACAAACTAAATAATTACAGTTGCATTAATAAAATGGTTCAATTGTTCCACTTATATATTCTTTCTGATCTGACGATTAAACAATCAGCCCTAAGCAATGTTGGAACTATTATGAACCTTACTAATAAAACAAAAATCGTAATGCTGCTTAATATATTAATTTTAATATGAAATTGGTAATCGCGGGTTTTAATACTTTGCGGCATTAGTTTATTTTATGTTTTATTTTATTTAGGTATGTAATCAAACAGCGTTTTTGTCATATTATTTACAATACATAATGTATTACAGTAAGGCCAATAGAGATTACTCAAGTATTTTAACAATTAATTATTAAGCGTGCGTGTGTGCTTGCGTAAGTGTGTGTGCGCGCGCGCGTGTTAATATGCTGACCTTGAACTGTCCTCCGTAGGGACGTAGTATCAGCACTCCTAGCCGCCGGGTTCGATCCCAATGTCCGATCTTACTCAGGCACGCCGTTACACGAGGCAGCTTGCTTCGGCAAAGCTTCGGTGGTCCGCATTTTGTTGGCAAAGGGGGCCGACCTTCATGCCGTTGACAGCAGGGGGAGGACGGTGGAGGCTCTTTTGGGCGAGTACTCCGGGGAGGCTATTAAAAGAGTCAGAAGGGTAATACGAGGTAAGTGCATATTCTACACCAGTCCTTTTAACTTCCTCAACTACTAAGAATGTGCCACGATACTCACGATGCTGGACAGGCTGGTTGGCGAACCCAGAGCCTGTATCCTGACACTAGTAGTAAGGCTGCTTTTCATCTCCAGTTTGTCAGTTTAAGATTTTTATTATATTAGTCGGATTTAATTAAATTAACAATACGTCCTCTTTACCATGTTACTAATTTTGATTATAATGTGAAAATACTAGATCGAATACGAATCCTTACAACTGACGCTTGTTTTTCTTTAACAGAGTATGAGAGTATGGTAGGAAACTACCACGAAAGTGAAGAAGAACTTCCACCTTTCCCGGTGCAAGGATATAGTCCCACTGGCTTCCCCAATTCCGTCGTCATGTAAGTTTCACTGTTTTAAGAAAGTTTTTTTTTAATACCTAGTTAAAAACCATAATAGCTACAATTGGGCCATCTTATTTATGAAAAATAAATTTAACTAAAATTTATATTTTACCTACATAATTCGTGTTTTATGCCGTTATTTAAGCAAATATTATGTTTTTATATTTACCCACCCCCCATGACTGAAGTTACGAAGTGACGCCCCCAGTCCCTGGCAATTCCTGGCAACGATGGCGACCATGGCAACTCCACCTGGCTACATATAACGCACGCACCTTGAGGACTGACAAGAAGATTCTGGAGCCGAAAGAAGAGATAGACAAGTTGCGCTGGAATATTATAGGATTATCTGAGGTCCGAAGATAGGGAGAGGACATGGTAATCCTCGAATCCGGCAACTTGTTCTATCATCGGGAGGGCGACCATCTATCCCAAGGAGGTGTCGGATTTATCGTTCACAAGTCTCGTTAACAGCGTTGTAAAGAATGAGAGTGTGTTGACGAGGGTTGTGTACGTTATACTCAGAATCACCAAACGGTATTCGCTGAAGGTCATACAGGTTTACGCACCAACCTCGGCACATCCTATGAGGAGGTGGAGGAAATGTATGATGATATATCTAGAGCCATGCATTCTTCTAAAACCTACTATACGATGTTGATGGGAGACTTCAACGCAAAACTAGGCACAAGACAGAACGGTGAGCTGAAGGTAGGGAAAGTTAGAATAGGGCAACGGAACCCAAGGGGCCAGCAGCTGGCTGACTTCGTGGAGAAAGGGGGACTCTTTATGATGAACTCTTTCTTCCAGAAGCGGCTCCACAGGAAGTGGACCTGGTCGAGTCCTCGACGGTTCGACAAAATATGACATTGACTTCATTATGACGACTAGACGGCAACTGTTCAGTGATGTGTCAGTGATCGCGAGGGTTAAACCGGCAGCGATCACCGAATGGTGAAAGGCACACTGAACCTAAACGTTAAGTTGGAGAGGTCACGTTTAATGAAGTCAACGCTCCGTCCCCCTCCTGCTCTAATCTAAAGTCCCGAAACCTTTCAGCTCGAGCTGCACAACCGTTTTCAGTGCCTAGAAGATTGCAATGCAGTGGACGATAACAATGTCAAGCTCGTGGAAACTGTCCATGCGGTCGGAGCTAAGTTCTGCAAAACCCGCCCCAGAAGAACACAAAAACTCTCCGATCACACTCTTAATGTCATGGCTGTTAGACGGGAAATGAAGCTGCAGTCTTCAGTAGATTTGACAGCATACAGGCAACTGAACAGACAGATCTCCAAATGCATGCTGCGGGACTTACGCAACTTTAATACTGCTCGTATTGAAGAAGCGATCGAGCGGAACCAGGGTTCCAAAATCTTTGCTAGAGATCTGTCTGCCAGAAAGAGCCAACTATGGAAGCTGTAGACCGAGTGTGACAGCGTCGTTTCCAGGACACCTGATATTTTGAGTGAGATTAAGAGGTTCTATGGGCAGCTGTACACATCATCGTTGGAGCCACACGAAAGTGTGAGTAACGATCAAAGAGCAAATCTTATCCGACACTATTCCGATGATATTCCGGACGTCAGTATGAGCGAAATTAGAATGGCTCTCCAGCACCTTAAAAACGGCAAGACCCCAGGCGAGGATGGAATTACAGCGGATCTTCTGAAAGCGGGTAGAAGACCGGTACTTGAAGTCCTTCAGAAGCTCTTTAATTCCTTCCTCCATGGTGGCACTACACTGGAGGCGTGGATCAGAAGTGCCGTGGTCTTGTTCTTCAAGAAAGGCGACAATGCTTTCTTGAAGAACTACTGACCGATTTACTTTCTGATCCGCATCTACGTGTTGTTTTCGAGAGTCATTACGAACCGTCTCGCATTCGGACTCGATGACTTCCAGCTCCCGAGCAAGCCGGTTTCCGAAAAGACTAGCACCATAGACCACATACATACCCTTCAGCAAATTGTACAGAAGTCCGAGGAGTACAATTTGCCACTATGTCTGGCGTATGTGAACTTTGAGAAATCCTTTGATTCCGTCGAAATTTGGGCGGTGCTGCAGTCCCTTCAGCGGTGCCAAGTGGACTGTCGGTATATCCAAGTGCTGAAATATTTGTACGAAGCCTATCCAACTACAGAGAGGTGTAAGACAGATTGACGTTATATCCCCGAAACTCTTCACCGCTGCATTTGAAGACGTTTTCAAGCTTCTGGATTGGAAAGGATACGGTATTAAAATCAACGGCGAGTACATCACATACCTTCGATTTGCCGACGATATACTCCTTATGGCAGAATCGCTGGTGGACCTAAGCACTATGCTCGATGACCTCAATAGTGCCTCCCAACGGATAGGTTTTAAGATGAACATAGACAAAACAAAGATCATGTATAACGTAGTTGTTGGAACCATTAGCCTTGAAATTGTTGACGAGTGTATTTACCTGGGACAAATAGTCCGACTAGGTAAGTCCAACTTCGACTGAGAGGTCAATCGACGGATTCCACTCGCCTGGGCAGCGTTCGGGAAATTACGACACAACTTCTCGTCAGGTATACCTCAAAACTTGAAAACGAGACTACAACCAGTGCGTGTTGTCAGTGATGACATATGGAACTGAAACGTGGTCCTTCACTGCTGGCCGGATGAGAAAGCTCAAGGTCGATCAGCGAGCTATGGAGAGGGCTATGCTCAGAGTTTCTCTGCGTGATGAACTTAGAAATGAGGATATCCGCAGTAGAACCAGAGTGACCGACATAGCCCAACGGATTAGTAAGCTGAGGTGGCAATGGGCCGGTCATATAGCTCGAAGAACCGACAACCGATGGGGAAAAAAGGTTCTCGAGTGGCGGTCTCGTACCGGCGGACGAAGTGTGGGGCGTCCCCCAACTAGATGGAGTGACGACCTGGTAAGGCATGCAGGAAGTTGAAGTTGATTGTGCTTTATGACATGCCCTATGTTCAGCTGTGGACTTGTGAAAGGCTGTAATGATGATCATGATGAAATATTATGTTTTAAAAACTAATAAAAAGTCAAAAATTTACGCGTTTGTGTATTGTATCTATACTCGTATACGGTGTAACATGAGGGGTGGATCATCGGTGGCTAGGGGTGGAGGACCTCAATACCTATCGATTTAACCCCCATATAGGTAATGCAATATTCAGTAGTTCAAAAGTTAATTGGACCTTAGTAAACATTTTGTGAAATTCCATTTTAGCCTAAACTTCGCAATTGCAGCCAAACTATCAGGTCTGCGACTGTAATTTTTTTTTTCAAACAAGATAAACAGAGGGTCCTTTGTACTTTTACATCAAACAGAGGTTTAAATTTATAAAAATCTAAATAAAAAAAATTATAGTATTATTTTTTTTTTCAAAATCTAATGTTTGCATTAACGTTTCTATGGTTCTAAAACAAATATTTCACATATTATGATTATTTTCTATAAGCTATCCTAAAAACTATTGGTTTTCGTGAAGAATTAACCCTGACAATTGTATTCGGCTATTGCTGGGGTATCATGTTGAAAAATGTACATAAATAGTCCATGTGCCAATAATCGACAATTTTTTCCTTAATTTAAAGTCTACTAAAAACGTAAATAAGTTTATTTTGTTAAGAGTACGCTACGCTAGTAAGTAGAATAACGAGATTACTATACGAAAGGATAGAAATAAGTCCAATAAAACACACGAATATGTACTGTTAAAATATTATTTATTGTTTTTGACACGTTTATTTAAAGCAAATGTTCAAAATGAGCTCCATTATTGACGATACAGAGCCTGCATCTTTTTATAAAACTTCTTTGGAGTCTGCGGAATGATTCTTCTTTTTCCCTAATTTTCATTTGGGGCCGAAGTATGCGTCGCCGTTTAATCTGGCTGGTAGATTGAACGGTCAGATTAGCTGTTTGTTGAATACTCCTGTCCATTAATTAACACTAAACTGGTGTTGAAAATTGTGGCGGTGAATCGCAGGTGGATTTTCAAAACTCCAGGAGTGGTCATTATGTATATTAAATATTCCACTCTGGCTAAAGGTTGACCCATTTGTCCACATTATGTTGCCAAAAAAGTTTTGTGCACAGACAGACATGTGAGATAGGCCTGTGCAACGGCCAATTGCTCTCGTACTTGTTGATTAATCTCTTTGTACTTCTACCAAAATTTGTTCGATTTGATCTGGGTAAATTCTTGGAACTCCTCAGGCGTTTCCTCGGGCTGCGCCGTAACAATAGTACATTTCTGCATAGTCGCGTGGAGAATAAGGCATGATGGACAGAATTCACGCAGGTCTACTTATTATTAATAATCGTTCAATAAACGTGCAGTCTTCGTTCCGAGGTAACAACAATCCAAATCACATAGAGAGTATCAAAGTCCAATAATCATGTAGTTTTCGTTCCGAGGTAACAACAATCTTAATCACATAAACAGTATCAAAGTCCAATAAACAAGCCGAATTCAGAGGATGAAGTTAAAACACGGGTTAGAAACGTAGCACAGGTAAGAGCAGAGGGGCAGACGATAAACGGCTAAAGAAGGAACTCACAATAGTCATACCCCTTACTCAAAAACTAACAAGTCCTTCTGAGAAAAGAATCGCCATAAAAATACCAAACTACCTAAACAGCCAACCACAGCAGTGGCAGAGCGAGAAATAATTTTTTTTCTAGCTTTCCTCTTCTTAACTTAATTCAGATGTTACATGATGAGAAGCGCAACATTAGATATTGAAAAAAAAATTATACTATAATTTTTTTATTTGGATTTTTATAAATCTAAGCCCTCTGTTTATATTGTTTGGAAAAAAATCACGGTCGCAAACCTAATCGTTTGGCTGCAATTGCGAAGTTTAGGCCAAAGTCCAGATTTTAATAAAGTCCAGATAAGTTTTGAACCACTGAATATTGCATTACCTATATGGGAGTTAAATCGATAGGTATTGAGGTCCTCCACCCCCAGCCACCGATGATCCACCCCTCATGTTACACCGTGTATATTTTTATAAAGATTTTTTTACGTCAGTTTTGTGGAATATTAATTTTTAATTTAGTATTAATTATATATTTTTGTGATGCCGCAAATAAAATATTATTTTTCATGAATAAGATGTATCATAATCTGATTTCACAGAAATTTTTGAAGGATATTTTTAATTATTATCGAATATCTATCTTTACAATGTAAGAACATTTATGTTTCAAAGAACGTGATTTCATTTTTTATTTGACATTCGAGACATTCAAGTATAATAAAATTCAATATACTCTAGAAGTAAGGGTGGCAAACGGGAACACAGTTTACCTGATGGTAAATGAAAGCTGTGGCCCATAGACACCTACATCTATCCTCGATTAAGAATCAAAATGTAGATGCGTTGTAAATCTGAGATGGAATGCCTCGTTACAACACACCACTCTATTGTGCTGCTAGATCTAGGGGACTTCCCCGGTCGTACTCTGCCACGTAAATATAATTTTTTTTTAAGTTTCCTTACAAACACAATTTATAATTTGACCCATTAACTATGTGTCATTTTCATTTGTGATTTCGGTCAGTAATGTGTATTTGGTGTAACACCTTGGGTTTGTTGTTTGTTGCTTTCTATAACGCTTTTTATCTCTGTAACAAAGCATGCGTTGGTGGAGTCTCCTTAACAAGATCATACAATATACCATAATAATTATTCCTTAAATTCCTTTTGGACAATAATAATATATTTTTATTCCACGTCTTAACTTCGGAAGTGAGTTCGAAGCGTATAATCATGAAGATCTCATTTAATATATAAAAATTGCGTTAAAACATCCCTTTAAGTGTTTTTTTAAACGCTTTTCATACCGCATTCGACTCCGCTAAACGTCCGCACCAAGGGTTCCCCGCTAAAGAAACCTCACTGTAATTATTCAAAGATCCGCTTTAGAAGAGGCTCTAAACATTCGGTTTTAATTGGAGAGCGACATCTCAATTATAACACACGACATGTTAACCTTTGAACTCTTGATTGCTATCTTGCGGGCTGCTTTTTTCGTGTTGTTTGAACCGCGGTTTTTTTTTTTTCATTTCTGTTTAATTTACCGTTTATTTATTTCGATTTTACTGCCACACAAACGTATGAAGATCATTCCTAAATTAAGAGATTTTTTTAAAAAGTAGGCTGAAATCCCTGATGTTTCGTTATTAACGTTGAGATTTTAACACGACTTTTACGTGTGCGCCTAAAGAATCTGCAAGATATTTATAGAAATGCAAATGGACAATGTTTGCCTTTTAGACACAGAAAAGATCCAAAACAAAAACTGTCAATGCAGAAGCCCTCATTAAAATCTTCCGTGTCTTTGATTTTGTCTAGCAACGGTCAGGTACGCGTTTGTACGCCATGACGCCGTAAAGAGAGTAAAAGTTGCCCGTGTAGACAGACGTCCTTTGATAAAGGAAAAAGAACTTGGGACGAACCATTTCTAGTCAAATTTAAAGGGCGGAATTTCCTTTGAATTTGTTCAAAAATTAAATAAGACAATTTATTAGAGTAAGAAAAATTGTTTATATTAAGATAATATTATTGTTAGATTCTTAAAATAGTCCATTTAATACTTGACTAAACTATCCAATAACATGGCATGGTATACATTAATACTAATGAGGTGGTGTAGAACATTGCACTAATTTATGAATTAAAATAATTCAAATTTCCGCAAAAAAAATTTAATTAATATGATAATATTAATAATGAGATTTATATTGAAAGTACCTATTGTAATACCGATAAATTAATTATAGCAGGCTACATCGAATTGAAATTACAACGAATTTTTTTTATTAAATACTAGGTATAATTTTTTTTTAATTAAAATCTAGGTTACGACTCGTTGGAAACAGAGCCAATTTTACTTCTTAAGTCAAATTAGACAAACAAGGCGTATTTAAAAAAAAAGATAAATAATATAAATCAATTTCTCTTCCGTGGAAAGTTATGTCGTCATAATATTTTACGCGTATGTATGGTTTTGGTGGCGGTAATGTTAGATTTTTTACTAACTCCCAAAGTATATTATAGTTAACATTATATTTTTTATTTATTTTATTTTGTTGATTTATGTGTTTTACAGGAAAGCTCCAGAGACCCAGAAAAATACTAACAAAAGTGAAAGCTTATTTCCATCTTCATCTTCTCTAACAAAAAATGCTCCTCAAAGTTTTGTAAAAAAGCTCGCTTCGAAATGCTTGGGCCTAAAAGCGAAGTTCAATTCCGCTCCTAATATTTCTAACAGTTCGGGATTAGAGTCGGAAAGTGATGTTAAATTAAAACATTCGGACAGTAAAAATGCTGTCAACACTTTGCTTATTGGTAATAGTAAATTTTTTAAGATACTGTCGAAGAAAGAGGAGTCTGGAGAAATAGTTTGTAATGACGAATTCGATACAATTTCATTAGATAGGCTAGGGACATTAAATAGAGATTCTTCGGTGAACAGAAGCAACCGAAGTTGTCCTGGGTTTAAAACATCTTTGCCAAACATATCTGAAAACAACGAACTTAGTGATTCTCACGAATCTATAGTTGAGTCTACTGATGACACACTTACCGCTTGTGACAAAAGCGATTGTAACATGTCACAACTGACCGAAGCTGTTAATTATGATGCAAAGCTGAATATATTTGAACCTAGAGAAAAAGCTAATCGAAAATCATTAATTTCTACAGCTTCATTAGAATCAGCTACGTTGATTAATGAATGTTACGAGTCTTATCATTTTGTGTCAAACAATTCCGATATATATATTGAACCACACAAATCTTTAGAAGAGATTGTAGAAATACCTAAACCAATTCCTCGGTCGACTACCGTGACAAATCCAACTGATAATAGTGTTACAGTCTATGAGAATGTTATTTTAGAAAATAAATTGTCCCGTCCAACTCCCGCCGTTCGAACTCATATTCCTCCAAAAATGGCTCATGATGATTCACTGCAAAAACCTGTGTATGAAAACATATCCTTAACAAGAGAAAGAAAACTGCCCGAGATGCCAAATAGAAACATAATACTTGCAGAAAATAGATCAAATAATTCATCTACAAATATAAGTAGATCTTCAACGTTGTCTACTGATTCCATGGTCGATGAATCTAATTTAGAAGACATATTCTTGTCAACAAAGTCCAAGTCCTTTCGTCACACAAAAATGCCGGTCGAGTACAGTACTAATAAATCAACCATCCATAGGACTTTGTCAGATGCTTCAGATGTATCTGATCAAACAGAAGCCAGCGCATTAGAAAATGTTGACTGTAGTGAGGACGTTGACGAAAAAAATATTTATTTGTCAATGACTGGTACATTACCCAATAAGAAAAATGAACGAATTGGAGACAAAAAAGTACTCTTTAGACATAAAACTTTTACTAACATTGAAATGGATAGAAATTCAATAAACATCAGAGATTTGCCCAAATGGAATAGCTCGTTCCTTAAAGAAACGCTTGCACATTACCACATTAGAGGTACAGGGCATTGTGTATATAAAGCCCCAACAGTTAAAGAATTTATTTATATTTTTAATAGAGATACTCTTTATAAAGACGTTGAACCATTTACGAAGGTACCTAATGATAAGAGATACAGTTACTATGAAACCGCAATATGTTTCTGTAAGCCTAAACCCCCAAAACATCACGCTAGTGCCGAAGATTTATTGGAAATCAATCAGGTTGAAAAAGAGAAAGTAACAATAGATATGGATGCTTTTAAAAACAAAATAGAATTGGGATCTTCCTCATTTCGTTGCTTTTGCGACAGTAAAACTTGCATTTTGCACGACGATCGACGCCAAAACAAAGCTGATATCGTTATAAAGTTTTCCGTTATAAAAAGAAGTATTTCTACCCCAGATATCACGCTTGAGGCTTCTCCTTCTTCGACAGTACAAAAAACACGTTTGTCCAAAATTAAATCAGTTCCGTCCAATTTAGAAGAACCCTACGCCGTAGTTAACATTGAACATATCGCCGCGAAGGATAGCAATAATTTAAACAATGAAAGTAAAACATTGGATAGTCCTACTTACGTTACTATGTCTCCTCACTCATCGATGTCGTCATCTTATGACCGTTATTCTGTAAAAGATATTGCCGAGGTTATTTCATTAGGTAGTCGCACAACATCAGCCGACACTAACCCATCGTGTGCTTCTGATACTATGCATTTGATGCTGCGTCAATCGAGCTCATCGGAACACTCTGGTCACTGGTCATTGCAATCGTGCAATTCTAATGTCACTATAAAATCGGACGCATCTTTCAAAACATGCCTCGAAGAGTCTTCTGAGGAAGACTCAGATAGCAATTCGCTTTCGGACGAAGAAACCTCAGACGCTGAAACTGTTAAATCTGACATAAGCACGACGAAGCGACCGTGGGTCCATAGTGACTCTTTCAGATTTGGAAGTAGAGATTCTAAGTTTGAAATCGAGATGATTTCGGAGGATAGCGAGGGTAATTTGAAGGAGTCGAAATGCGAGAGTGGTATCAGTGTAGAAAGTTCTGAGAGTTCATCGTCCGGTTGCGAGGATGACAGTGGTGTTCCGAGGGTCGATACGGATGTGTCGCTTGACTGTGCTTCGCTTGAGCGGGAAAGGGGGGTGGTCGCGGATGTTTGCAGCGGGTCGGGGCGACGACGGTGGGACGAGACAGAAGGAACTAGCGAAGGGGACGCACTCAGCGTCTCTAGCGCTGCTTCCAGCTGTGCGCCCTTGCACCTGGCACATCAACACGAGTACAGCAAGGTTTCGGTGAGTGAAAAACAAACTATCTTTTAGCTGTAAATTTTATTTTTCTTTTGATTTTTTTTTTCTAATGCACTCATTGTTGGTCGGATTTTTATCATTATTCGAAATACAGGAATGGATTCTTAATTCAATAAATTTGTCGTGTTAATCTGTTATTATTATATATAATAAGTTTTTCCTATTGTGTTATAGTTAAGAGATTTACTGATTTGCATTAAAGGCATTTTTCTGAGTGATTTTGTAAATAAGATTAGAAAGAAGTAGGGTCCTAGGGTAACTTTTTAAATTTATAGTAGTTATGAGTTTGAACGTTCATAGATACGCATATTGAGAATTAGTTCAGTGCATAATTTGCTAACGATAATAGTTAAACGTCTTCAAAGAAAACACCTAATAAATTGTATTTCATTTGGTTTTCATTTTAGTTCACATGTTATCATATGATAACATAGGTGGATTCTTGTTGTAATACTACCTTAAGATACAAAATTTTGACAAAACAAATGTTCCAACCATTCATATCTTTACGAAAACACATTTTATAAAAATAATCAGGCGTTACTTTGCGGAAATCCATTATATTAAATATCTTAAAAATTAATTTGCGAAGATCTGCATAGTAAAATGAAATGATGTGACTTACCCAGTTAGAAGAGCACTGCCCTCCCTCAATTGCGTGCACTATCCCCGTCACCACTAATCCCAGCACGACTACACTAGGAAAGACACACCACCGTCGATAATACGACGCGTGTTTCAAACTCTTCTAACTAGGTAAGATACATAATTTTATTTTATTTCGCGGATCTTAGCAAATACATTTTTAACATCTTTAATTAATGTCATGGGCTGGTTTTCGCTACCCTTAGATATGTAACGTTTTTTGTGAGTTGGTGGGTATTCTCGTTATTCAAGCCATCTTTACTTTTCGAGAATTATTGGAAGTAAAGACTAGAAATGAGATGGGGGGTGACTCGAACCTTAGACCTAGTCATTTTGAATAGCCTATCATGTAGAGGATGTCATGGGGGTCATGGTTGAATAGGGGAAAAAAGTTCTCATTACACTCCTAGGGGGTCAAAATTGCCAAAAACCAAAAAAATGAGGGGGGGGGGGGTGGCTCGAACTTTAGACATACTCAGTTTGAATAGCCTATCATATAGAGGATGTCATGGGGGTCATGGTTGAATTGGGACAAAAAGTTCTCATTACACTTTTAGGGGGTGGAAATGGCCAAAAACCAAGAAATTTAAAATTCTTATTTCGGCTATAATTCCACCTCCTTTGGAGGTCTTACACAGTCTTTACTTCCCGCATCTCACTTGTTAATCGACAAAGATATTGAGTTTTCAACACTATATTTTTAAGGCATAATTTGAAAACTAATCCGTTATATTCAGCGATTGTAGTGCTCCTTCTTAATAGCCAATTTAATTCATCAATCAAGTAAATGTGTGAGTTGTCTGTCATGTGTGACGTACATACAACATACCGTAACAATGTGTTTGAAAATAAAAATGATTGAGCGCTTCGTCGTGAGAAAAGCTATAAACATTCCCGCCTTAATTCTTCCCACATGCTTCCTTTGCTTGTTTCTAACAAGTGTACTTACGTTTCCAAGTTTCACTGCGGGCATTCATCAATCCAAACATTAATTTCTTCTCTGACTCCTACTTATTTTATGTAAGTAAATCCTATAAAATAAAATAATTCGTTAGTTAATAAAATATTAATCTGTAGCCCACTGCCATATCAACCTACTGCTGTACATAGGCCTCAGGCATAGATTTTTATCGAGAGGATTTTGCCATAGTTGCCACGCCTGGCTCTCGGGTTGGCAACCGCATTTTTTATTATTTTGGGTTGTTATCATAAGAAAGATGCTGCTGCCCATCTTCAGTTTTAATTTCTCTCTGTTGCCTCTTACAACACCCACGGGACGTCCCACTGCTGGGTACAGGCCTCCTCTCATTTCTGAGAACGTATTAGGCAAGGAATTGTCTTGGAAATATTTTTTTTAATTTCTCAGACATGCCGGTTTCCTCTCGACGTTTTCTTTCACAGCCGAGCACGTGGTAAATCAGCACTTAAAATTGCAATTAACAATTTCATTCGTGCCGACGAGGATTGAACCCGAGTTGCTCAAGTACTGTGAAATATGCAGCGAGTGCTAACCAATATAAGGATTAAGTGTTCGTTACGTTGAAATATACGATATATAAACCTATTTAATACTTACTTATCTTCACGCACAATCCCTGACGGGGTAGCCAGAGAGAACAGATCGCCAAGTGTCACGATCCTTACATACCTCTTTCGGTTCTTTCAGATTCATTATCTTCTTCATACATGCACGTCTAGGTATCCGAGTACTCTTGACCCTACCCTCTTCGAGCAATTTGCTCACATGGTCTTCGAAAGTTCGTCTCGGTCTACCTCGACACCTTTTAATATTAACTTTCGCGCTATATATTTTCTTCACCATTCGGTCTTCGCTAATTCGCTCAATGTGCCCAAACCACCGAAGCACGCCCTTATCAATTTTTGTGATAAGGTCATCTTTCAAACCTGCCATATTGCGAATCTCTTCGTTTCGCTTTCGGTCGGCCATGGTAACGCCGCACATTTTACGAAGAGATCGCATCTCCACTGCATTCAACTTCCTTTTATGCTTCTTCTGGCATACCCAGGTTTCGCTGCCATATAACAAAGTCGGTACCAACACTGCGTTATGTATTGCAAGGCGTGCACTCTTCACTACGCCTTGCCTTTTGACTAACGCAGTCAGGGCACCATTGACTTTGTTCCCGGCAGCGACACGCCTGTCCACATCTAAATCACATCTTCCATCCCGGCTAAAAGCACTCCCCAAGTATACAATTTCATTTACTTGTTCTAGACATTCCTGATTTACCCATATTTCACACTTCGTTCTCTCTTCGTCCCTTTCAAATTTAATTATTATCGTATATGGGACTATATCGTTTTTTGGTGAAACTATTGTCATATTCTATCGGCAAATAATTTATTTAATCTGTGAACTAACTTCGGAGCTATCCACAGTATCATCAGTCATTCAAATAACACAGTGGAATTGACATCATACTTTGTTAAGTCTCTTAAAATCAATATTTTATTAACTCCACTTTTCTAGTTAGTGAATTTCATCAGAGTATTAACAACACTATCTAGCAATATTAATAATTAATCATAGATAATATACAACATAGGTCATTAATAATGTCAATTTTTACAATGAAACGAATATACATAATATTATTATATAATTATTACTATTTTGTATACTATATATTTGTATATATAACGGATCAGTCAGTTGAAGTGGTAATGGGCCGGTTATATTGCTCGAAGAACCGGAAATCAAGTTCTCGAGTGACAGCTTTTAAGCGAAGCGTATGCTTCCACTAGATGGATTGACGACTTGGGAAGATATGCAGGTGGCTAAGGACCGTGATTTGTGGCATTCCTTTAGGGAGGCCTATGTTATGGGCAGCATTGGAGTTGTAATGGACTTATGTGTTGATTCATAATCAAATCAATCTTGTCGTCATGTAAATTTAGGCAGACGAATTGGCTTATATATATGGCGTTATAATTAAGTAAGTAAAACCTCAACGATTCTATTATTATAATGGATGCGATCATCGCGTTTAAATTCCAATACTTAATCGGATCCCATATGGCGAGAAGTCGTCCGCGGCGTCGAAAAGTCGGTCAGTCGCTCCGTCGCGTACGCAACCAATGCTTGCGTCGTACAATGGAATTGTATGTTTAGTCGTTTAGGACCCAGTTTTTAGGGATCTATGACTGAAACTTGATTTGTTCCCGGTCTTTCTTTTGTGTTTGAGTGTCTGTGTTTGTGATTATTAGTGATTTGTGAAACTGGGAATAAATATTTATTAATGTAAGTTTTACATCCATAAAATTCAACCCGTTTTATAAAGTAGTAAAAAAAGAAATACAGTATTTTAAGTAAATAATTTCAGTACAAAATAAAACGATAATCTCAAGAGGTTTTGTATAGTCTTTAATATTATTAGGTGGGCGTTTTGCGACTGATAACAGATTATATATTATTTTATAATATCGTCGTATCCTAATATTACAGTACATTAGGTATATCTATTTTTTTCTATAAACCTTTTTGATATATTTGTAATACATCGCCGTCGTTCTTATACCGTATTTTTCTTTGCAATTATTAATTTTAATTGCAATGTAGTTGTAAATTAAAAGGCTTTAGACAAAAGGTATTGCACTGCCTTTTGAGCACCTACTTTAAATTTTAAATATTGTTGTTATCATCAAGTAGAAAGAACAAATTAATAAAGATTTACTCCTTAGGGATTTTCTTCAAAATTATAAAAATCTTACAAATCTGAATCGTTCACTTACTCTCAGTACTGTAAACAATCGCCAGGTGTTGAACTGAAAATAGAAATATACGTGTCAAGGACTCGATGATCTAATTTGTGATGTTTTGTTGTATGTGGCTTAACCCATGGGGAACGTAAACATTTTATCATGATAGTCATGAGCGCTGTATATAGCATGTGTTACACGCTACTCTGCTGTATTAAATTTTGTTTTCTTTATAAAATATATGTAAGTGTATAGATTTAAAGAACCACTTTTAATACGTAAACACTGGGAGGTTATACTTTTTCTTTGAGTTAATATCTCCATCATATCCACAAATTTTTCGCATTTTGCTAACACGACCTTTAGGACATCTTCTTTGTTTGAAGTTACCAAGACGGCTCCCACGACCGGTATACAGTTTTGTAACGCGAGGAGATTCCGGGTAATGGGACCTGCGGTGCAATGATGCACTCGCAGCCGACAAAGAATTTGCAATTCGTTCTTACGAATTGCAACAATCTCATAGGCGTACGTTGCTTGGGATTAGCAGTGGTCTCATTCAACTGCCTGTACGACATACTCTGCTGAAGGTTTAGTCGGCTCCGTGAGGCATCGTGGTCACCGGCCCCTAGGCAGAACCTTAGTCACTCAAGCGCGTTTGTGCCCTTAGTGTCTAGTCACGTGCGTGAATGCTAACAAAGCACTTTCCCCAAACCTTTCGTAACGAAAGGGGTAGGCACACCGGCCCCTATTGGCGCGGGCCATATCAAATCCGGAGAGGTCGAGGATCGCTACAAACTCCCAAGTACCAACGAGGAAGCCTGCTTCGCCGCAAAAGGAAACGGTACCGAGCGCCGCGCTCACGCCCACCGTGCCTAAGCTCACGAGTGGACAGGAACCGTCGCCCTTGCCGCAACGGGTGAAGAGGTATACACCCCCTGAGACCGAAGCAAGCACAACTCACCGCTCAAATCACCATCACCACCGAAACCAACCCCCTCCATCTCACCGGACCGTCGCAGCAACGTGGATACGGCCGAGTTCGAGCAAGGAGGGGAGGAATCCTACGGATGGGATTTCATCACCTACGCTACGTTAGCTCTATCTGCCGGACGATCATCGTCCTGCGGCAATCAATTACCATCAGGTCGTCTGTGAGCTTGTTTGTCACTTTAGTTTAATTATAAAAAAGACACATACGGAACAAGTACTAGTGATTGATTTGCTTTGTCGCTATACAGTACACTACATAGGAACTTTCCCATAAGAAGTGCCTCCTATTTCTGCATAACTTATCTTTCGTAATGCTTATGGGAATAAATGTTGTTTCTTACGCCACCGTCGCTGGAAATATTCTATAGCTTTCATGTAGTTATACGAGTAAATAGAATAGCTCACAGTTAAATGTTTGGTAGCCAGAGGGTGTACGAGGGCGGCACTGAAAATTTCGGGAATCAAGGAAGTGACACAACATTACTATTTAAAAATGTATTTATTGCTTTTCGAAGTATTCTCCGCGAAATTTGACATATTTTTCCATACGATGGAACCAATCATCGAAGCAACCATTCCATTCGGAAATTGGGGTCTCCAAAATGGCCGTTTTGTAGGCGTCCACAGCTTCTTCAGGTGCTGAAAATCTCTGTCCACGCAATTTATTCTTTATTTTAGGGAAAATATAGAAATCATTAGGTCTTAGGTCGGGGCTGTACGGCGGATGGTCTAATAATTCTATGTTTTCTTGCTCTAAAAACTTTTGTTCTGTGTGCGGTGTGAGAACTCGCATTGTCGTGTTGGAGGATGATGCGGCAGTTGCAGTTCTCTTTATGGACTTCAGAAACGACCTGTGGCAAACAAATGCTAGCATACCATTCTGCATTAACCGTTCTTTGTCCCTCAAGAGGAATAGTCGTAACATGGCCGGTTTTGGAGACAAACGTGGCCACCATTTTTTTTGCAACACTCCGTGAACGAACAATTTTTGTTGGCTTTAACTCATTTTCGAACACCCAAACTCGTGACTGGTTTTTTGTTTCGGGTTCGTACGCGTATATCCAGGATTCGTCACCTGATACGATGTTGTAAACAGCATTTGAGGATCCTGCGTGGATTCTTCCGAGAGTTCTGACGCACCAAGTAACGCGAGCCGCTTTTTGCTCTTCACAGAGCGAATGCGGTATCCATCGGGAAAACAACTTTTTTACACCTAATTGTTCATGCAAGATTATTTGTATTTGACTCATGCCAATGTCTAAAGTTGCCTGAATTTCGCGGTATGTCACATGTCGATCTTCCTCAATCAGCTTGCGCACAGCATCAACGTTTTCTTGGGTGACTGCAGTTTTTGGACGACCTTGACGGGGATCATCACTGAGCTTGACACGTCCACGTTGAAATTCAGCAAACCAGCGATAAATTGTGCTTTTGGATGGGGCTTCATCACCAAATGCAGAAATCATCCGGTCAACACACTGTTTTTGTGTTAAACCACTTCGAAAGTCATAATAAATCATCGCTCTTGAATTTTCTCGAGTCAATTCCATTTTCTCAACGACTAAACAAGTTTGACAAAACCTTGCGACAAGACCGAGAATCTTTTTTTAAATAAATAAATGGTATTCGATTTTTAAAACCAAGGACTTTTCTATTAAAAAGATTTTAATATGACAAGAACAGTGGAAATATTCCATTCCCGATACTTTTAGTGCAGCCTATGTATGGGGTCGAAATAACTTGTTCCTCCAATACATATTGCACAATTTTTATTAACGAACGGGGCACTGGATATCAACAAATGACTGGATATATATATAATTAGCAGCATTTCCAGCACGGCTAGCATGGGTTGAGGACAAAAATTTTATCCCCCGATTATATCCACTAACAAGAGATAAAATTATCTTGTCCCTATGCCAAAGCACGGCAACGGGGAGAAGTATATCCCTGTTTGACATAACGAGTAGACATATATCCCCCGTCCGTAGCATGCAGACAAATTAAAGATAAAAAATTATGTTTCTTTGACATTTGAAAGGGACAATTCTATCCTAGTTCATTAGACGTGGGTTTAAATTTATATGCATTCAAAAAAATCTAAGTCTATCTCCAATTTTATCTACTGTGGATATTATATTCACCAGTGTGCCCATGCTCGAAGGGTGGATAAAACTAGGCGAGGGTATAAACATTTTCTCCTTTCCCCAGGAATAAAATTGTCTCCTGCCCGTGCCTAGCCCCGCAGTATTAGGGTTATTCCGTTTATCCGCCCTAAAACAACCACCTTAAGGTAAAATAAATTAAATATATTCTTTATAAGGTGGTATACATCCCAGGGTGGATTTTTTAAGGGTGGATAAACTGAATATACCGTACTAGGGTTATCTTTTATACACTCACCTACCTCCCTGCCCAGTGTATGAGTTGACTAATGTTTTAAAAAAGGTACACCATAAAGGCGTATTCTTAAAGAAGTCTATTAAATTGAACTGAAAACGTGGGTTTTTTTTAGATAATCTACACAGGCAGATGTATATACTTTAAAAAAAAATATTCGATTGACATTTGGCAGCGAAAT
The DNA here is from genome assembly GCA_963668995.1 of Parnassius mnemosyne. Classification (NCBI taxonomy): domain Eukaryota; kingdom Metazoa; phylum Arthropoda; class Insecta; order Lepidoptera; family Papilionidae; genus Parnassius; species Parnassius mnemosyne. The sequence goes on from CAVLGL010000083.1 coordinate 17,483,157, forward strand.
TTCGGTGCCTACGGAAATAACTAATGGACAATGTTTGGCGGGGCGCCAGTGCGCATGCTTGCTTACAAGTAGGCCATCTTGAGATTACAATTCCAGGATACTATTACGTTTTATAGTCTGATTATATGTATATTAAGTTATTTATAGGAAAACAAAGTGGATACGCGCGGTACGTATTCAACAAGTGACGTCACGTATGAATTTCAGCCGACTTATATTTATGTAACACATCGTGTCCGTGTAAATAGTTTGCATTTCTAACACTGCATCAAAAAGTTTCGCAAAATTTTATCGATTTTTAATAATCGACTGTTATCTTTTTCGAACTCACGCCGATGCATGTGGCTGGGCTTATGTGGTGATGTTCAGATGTGCAAAAGTAACATGGTAACTTAATTTAGGTTTCAAGTATGACATATAAATTAGTTTTGTTTTAGAACTTAAGTATAACATCAGTGTAAACAATGTATATTTTCGGATTTACCGATGTGATGCGTCCACTACTTTTTAGCCTTCCTACTTTATACTATCAGATGTTACTATTGGCGATATAATAAATATGGTCAACACATTTTTCTACCGACTTCAAAAAGGAGACGGTACTCAATTCGACTGTATGTTTTTTATGTGTAACCTCGTAACTTTTTACTGGGTGAACCGATTTCGACGATTCTTTTTTTATTTGAAAGCTGGTGCTTCACATGAGGTTTATCAAGGTCTGACCAATAGTTTTTGAGTTATTGTTAATAATTTATATTGAAGTTGGTTGTACAAAGTTTTTAATTTTAAATTATTTATAATTTCTTTAAAAAAATCTATCCATGACGATATATATGGATTATTTTTTAAAAGAAATTATAAATTATTACAGATATTAAAAAAAGTTCTGAACCTTTTTTGAAATCAACCCGTTGTATTGGTGTGACAGGTTTTAAATTTAGGGGAGAAACCACTAATAGGCATATACTGATATTTTAATCGCCTGTTGAATTGTTACAAAGCAAGAAATCGTATGTTGCGTATGCGTGCTCTTTGTTGCCGATTCACTAATTTTAATGTAAGTTGGGTAGCTAACGAGCATACTGTCCACCTGATGGTGAATAGATTCTGAGAGCCAAAGACACCACAATCTTGCTAGATTTTACTAGTTTCCCTTTCTGCCTAGGAGTTCTTCTGAGTAGACACCACTCTTACCTATTTCTGTCGCTAAAAAGCAGTGAGTGCTCTGCTGTATTTCATTATTTCATTCATTATTGTATTTAATTTCATATTTATTAATCTTAGTTCTCAGTGGTGATAATGTATCGCAGGTATCCTCCATGGGCTCAGTAGTCAATTAACACCAGTTGAATTGTTAGTTCGTATGTCACTTCAATTTAAAAAAAATGATCATTTGCTACCCCTGATGACTAAGCCGGAATGGTTATTAGTAAAAAGGATCATTGGTGATACACCTCACGAGATATACCAGCATTATGCTGTTGTTTTACCCTAGTATTCTGTGAGAATGTGACCCTTTCCCGATCGAGCCTATTCATTCGTGTTGCAGTTGGAGCCACTTCAACACTAAATAACTCTTAGACTTACTTTTGGAGCAAATGACAGTTTGTGTATTGTATCAATTGTGGTGATTTTTTTTTATTGAGTTTAAGTCCATTTGGTGGTAAATGTCACCACGTGGTCAATTTCTAACAGTTTTTACGTGGTAGAGCCATGCTGCTGCTATATTACTGGTATAGTTGTAGCACGAATGGGTGGGCTCGACCGGGGAAGGACCACGCTCTCACAGAATACCAGCGTAATAGCAGCTTAACGCTGCTGGCTTTCGCATGGTGAGTGTAGAGAACCGGAGACCCTTTTTACTGGAAACGAGGCATTCCATCTTAGTTCTCACGGGTGACAACGCATCTGCACTTTAGATTCGTAATCGAGGATAAATCTAGATGTCTATGGGCTGGCAACCACTGGGGCAGCAAATAACATCACTGGGACTGTGGGCTCGTTTGTCACCATTATCCTATAAAAAAAGTAAAGGTACTGCTAACCGTGAATATATCTAAACACTTACTAACTGTAAAACGTGGACACTCTTTGTTATTTTAATTGCCGGAAACACGACAGAATTAAAAAGCAATCAATGAGCCGAAACCAGAGTGTGGGCGCGTTAAACGCATATCAATGACTTTTGCTCGCGTCTTTAATTCTCTATAACGTGAGACAGTGATAATGTAGAAGTATTATTAAGTTTTGTACACAATGCACCGTATAATGCCCGGTAGAGTCACGCATTTTCAAGTCATTCGATAAATGAACCACGTTTATGTTCTTCATGTAGATTTAAATCTAGAGTATAAATAAGCAAGCTATGTGTATACTCTAAGATTTATAGTGCCGACAGTGTATGATCAAACAAAGAGGCAGAAACTATTTAGGTTTAACCTTTTCTTTCCTTACAATTGTTATAAGCTTTTGTGCAGTGTAATAGAATGTTAAATTATTTATGCGTGGTATTTTACCATCAGGTGGACTGTATTGCCAAGTCAATTTATTTATTTAAAACATAAAAGATTTTTAATATTGATACGGTCGCTATAAGATGTTGTTAGGTTAGCTAATTACGTAATAACTTGAGACAGAAGGACCCTTAAGTAGCGACTGAATAAATTAACCGACTTTGTATTACATGGATCTCACAATTTTTTACGGTAGAAGAACTGAGTTGCGAGACTTGGTTTTTTTTTACAAGTTATGTTTTTGATGGCATATTCTTTTTCTGTTTTATTCCACCGTTCAGTACATCATATAAAAATAATTATATATTAATTATTATAAAAATATACATTATTGTATAAATTAAATTATTATATAAAAATTAAATTCAATTCGGATTACATAAAGGTATATTAATATGTTTGATGATTGTAATGTAGATAACTGCTTAAAGTCCATATAGAGAAGGCTACAGGTGCGTCGACCCTTTGGAATAAGGTGGAAACCTCTTCAAACAAACAACGTTGGCTGCGTGGTTACTCTGCGGCAGACATGTCTTAATTGCTAATGTTCAAATAAGTCCAGCATTCAATAACGTGCACTGCATTGAATTTCGTGCACTTATTACTGACCAGAAACGGACCCGAGCACCGCTATTGATTCGTTATCAGCAAAACAAAACGGAAGTAAATGGTGAACGAGTTCGTTTTATTATTGCAAATGCATAATGCAATTATTTTTCAACAACCACTAAATAACTGTACTTTACTGTACATTGAAGTACAAACACGTATATGCGCGTGAATTGCGTTTATGTGAACTACATTAATAGCTCATAAACGTTTACTTTACGTACACTGCCCCTTGGCCACTATTCGTATAGTGGTAGACAGTAACAGGGCAGGAGAGTCCTTTCTAGTGTGAATTAGGAGATTTAAAAGTTATAATGCCTTCCGTGAAATTCTGAAGTAATTCGATGTTTTTTTTTATTCATTCAATACTTGTAATTTTTTTTATTATGACGATTGCGTGACTTAGCTGTCAAAGTTAGTAATAGTAATTTTGTCCTATAATTGATTGCATTCATGCAGAAATGCACCCCTCATGGCCAAATACTCAAATGCTACTCAATGTTCTTCTAATAAAATTAAAATGACATGGAGTATAATTAATAGCGAAACTGGTAAGATCAACTCTCGTAATTCAAATTACAAGTTAAGTGTTAACAACAATTTAACTGTATCAGATCAGGACGTAGCAATGGTTTATGAGAAATATTTTACTGATATTCCGATATTAACCACTAAGTCACTGAATTCTTCTCCTGCCGTCGCCGAATCATTACTTAAACAAAATGTAAATGTGTGTACAAAGAATTTTACATTTAATAAAGTATCATCAAAAGATATTGTAAAATATTTTAAAACTTTTGATGTTAAGAAAACTGCGGATCTGTGGGGGATTTCCGTTAAAGTTATTGCGTCTATAATAGATACAATCGCGCCTCATTTAGCTATTATTTTTAATACTAGTATCGAATCTGGTGTGTTTCCTGATTTAATGAAGCATAGTTAAATAATACCTTTATTTAAATCTGGTAGTACATTAGACCCCACCAATTTTAGACTTATTTCTGTACTATCAACACTTAGTAAGATTTTTGAAAAAATTATTCTTGATCAAATGTTACATTTCTTTAATATAATTAATTTACTTTATAAAAATCAATTTGGTTTCACAAGGGGTCGCTCGACAATTGATGCCGGTGTTGAGCTGATTAAATATATATTTAATGCATGGGAGAATTCACAGAATGCTTTGGGTATATTTTGTGACCTATCCAAGGCCTTCGATTGTGTTCACCATGAAACATTAATCAGGAAACTTCAACACTACGGTGTAAGAAGAGATGCTCTTAAATTAATTATTTCATATTTAAGTAAGAGAACGCAAAAAGTAGTCATTGATAATATGAGCTCTTCCGGGTCGATGGTACAAATGGGCGTGCCTCAAGGCTTAAGTCTCGGCCCCTTTCTGTTTCTTGTATACATTAATGACTTACCTTACATAGTAGGGGATAACCATGATATAGTATTATTTGTAGATGACACTTCTTTAATTTTCAAATTAAGTCAACAATTATTAAAATATGACGAAGTAAATAATGCTATATCTAAATTATTAAATTGGTTCAATGTTAATAGTTTGCATTTAAATAGCACTAAAACGAAATGTATGAAATTCATGACTCCAAATGTCAAACAATTAAATTCTAATGTTATTTTAAATGGGGAGAAACTGAGTCTTGTAGATACCACCATTTTTCTTTGAATCACACTAGACGCGAAGCTTCAATGGAGCCCCCATATATCAAAACTAGTAAGCAGACTTAGTTCTGCAGCATATGCTGTAAAAAAGATTAGAAGTCTAACCAGTGTTGAAACAGCTAGACTAGTTTACTTTAGCTATTTCCATAGCATAATGTCGTATGATATTTTGCTATGGGGACACGCAGCTGACACTGAAATTATATTTGTTTTACAGAAGAGGGCCATAAGAGCAATTTATGATTTAAAGCTTAAAGAGTCGCTGCGACAAAAATTTAAGGAAATTAATATATTAACTTTGGCCTCTCAATACATTTATGAAAATGTAATGTACGTACACAAAAATAAAATTAGTTTTACAAAAATAAGTGATATTCATTCTGTAAATACTAGGAACAGACACAAGCTAGTAGTACCAGTTACTCGACTCCATCGAGTCAGTAATTCATTCTTGGGGCGATGTATACGCTTTTACAACAAAATTCCAGAAAATATACAAAATTTGACCGGCTTAAAGTTCAAAAACTTTATTAAACTAAGTTTGTATAAAAAGGGTTATTATAATATTAAGGAATTTATGGATGATAATAACCCCTGGAAATGAGGTGATCGCTACCAAGCTATTTCTAATTTATTGTGTTGTTAATTTGTGTAACATACATGATAGTAATCTGTTATTTAAAAAAAAAGTCCCGCTGTGTATCTTGCCGGTTCTTCCCAGGACAGACGTTTTTTTTCCGAACCAGTGGTAATTAAACAAAAGAGTGACTTTCAATAAGCATTATTTATAATCTATATTGAATAAAAAAGTTTCTGTTTCTGTTTGTGTTAAGATTTCGTTAAGTCTCGTGGGGACATTCACTTTGACTTAAAGTGATAGAGACAGCAGTATTTGGGCATCAGTGTGTTGTAATTGTCGCTGTGCCATTGCCACATAGCTTACGTCTTAAATCTAATCGTATAGCGTATTGGGAATTTGTGCGACTGTGTAGACATTATAAGACTCCGGTAGAAATTGTGTATACTGTTTATATATTATCATTATCGATTATAAGCCGATATCTTTTTTACATTAATATCCTAAAAACGCTATCATTTTAACAAACATAACATAGCTAAAGAGTAATTCCTATAGGGAAACGTTTTCCACCAGAGATACCCAATCGCACTGTTAGGTTAGGAAGTAAGTGCGTCTCGCGGTACATTAGTGTGTAATCTATGAGTACCTATGAGTGCGCCTATGTTTGCCTTTACATTAACGCCACTATAATGTTGTCTTGCGCAGTCGATGTAATCTACGTTGAAATCGAGCAGGAAAACATCTTCATAGTCGGCTGTCAATAGTGTATTTCATTAGTTGTATAATATCTAGAACATCGTAATGATTACCGGGATTCAGTCGCTTATATAACTAGGGCTCGCATTCATTAAAATGTGGCTCTGGTGGGCGTCACCTGGACGCATATTGACCTTAATCCTCCTGCACGCAATGCAGCGTTGATTTTAAACGAATCGTCCACTTCCAGTGTTATGTCAACCGTATGTTGTCATAACCCACATCTACATTATTTTGTAATATATATTTTAAAAAAGTTCCTATCTTCCGTTTAATTTCTATCCATATCAGATCGGCTTGCTAAAAATTGCTACTAATATCACACGAGTAAAGAAACCGAGAATACTACTCGTACTTAATTTCAGTTATATTGAATTGGCGATGCCTAGATTCAAATAGCACTTTGATTTGTCATGTTAATTTTTTGACAGTTGACAATGATATGTTGCAAACTGGTAACATTCATTGCTATGCAGACGACAGCACTGGTGATGCCTTATATACCGGCGGTGCCAATATTTTAGTTCAATCCCCAGAAGACACAAGTTTGCGCGTTTACCGCTAAAAAGAACCCCTTTGTCGTATCTCCTCAGTTTCAAGGCACTCTCCTTGCTGCCTCAGCTAGCTTCGGACATCCTCGGCGTCGACATATCGAATAGTGTGCAGTTTCGTGGTCACTTTGAATCGTTGACGACGACTGAGTTCTTTCTGATCGGCTGGATACACTGGCACTGCGTATTGATGTTGCATCCCTTTGCATTTTCTATCGAATTTACCACGGGGAGTGCTCTGAGGAATTGTTCAGATTAATTACAGGAGCCAAATTTCACGAACGCACATCTCGTCAAAATTCACGATATCATCCTCACCATCTGGATGCTTGGCGGTCCACGACTGTGCGTTTTACTAGGAGTTTTCTTCCTCGTACAACTTCTCTGTGGAATTGTTTATCACCGGCGATTTTTCCGGACCGATACGACTTAGGGACCTAGGGAAGAAAAGAGCTTACTTACACCTTTCTAAAAGGCCGGCTTCGCATCTGCAATTCCCCTGGTGTTGCGGTTGTTCATGGGCGGCGGTAGTCACTTACCATCAGGTGAGCCGCATGCTCGTTTGCCGCCTCTTCTATTAAAAAAAAAACGTGTGTTTATTTATGTTCGCGCTTACTATATTTTTTTTTAAATCTTGTAGTACGCTCTAAATAATGTGCGCCTGGTTTTGTCGCTTAAAATGATTAGGATAGAACGACATTGATTACCTATTTCTTGTTATTATAAAGAATAAACCTTTGATTTAAAGATTGGAGTTTTTATCTTTTTTTAAAATTTCTGTAAAATCGATCCTACACACCAAGACGATTAATATATTATGTTAAGGGATGTTGTTATTCAACTACGCAGGAAATGTTCACACAATATTCACGACACGTAACTGTTTGCAAATGTTTGTACTCGTACCGCCAACGATTGACCCGTTTGGTTTAGACGCTAAACGTGGTCAACCCTTGAATCAAGTATCGATAGGCGTATTGTAGCATGTATCGCTGTGTTTGCTGCAACTTCTAGGATGTATAAAAGCTTAGTCTTCTTTCTGCCTTTTTTATTTACATGTTTACCTCTTGATATATATCTTATGATTATAGAGATACCGGAACGCTTTTTACTGGAAACGAGGCATTCCATCTTAGTCTTCAAGGGGTGACAGCGCATGTACATTTTGATTCTTAATAGAAGACATATGTAGATGTCTATGGACTACAGCATCCACTTACCATCAGATGGACTGTGTGCTCGTTTGTCACCCTTATTCTATAAAAATTCTCCTTTTGAGTTTTTTTGTCTCGCGATTACATACGGTGAGATCACCACAGAGGTGACATGACACGTGTAAGCTTTCTTTTTAGTGTTCCGTACCTCAAAAGGAAAAAACGGAACCCTTATAGGATCACTTTGTTGTCCGTCTGTCTGTCTGTTTGTCTGTCAAGACCCTTTTTCTCAGGAACGCGTGAAGGTATCAAGCTGAAATTTATATCAAATCCTCAAGTCTACCGTCCTTTGGAGCTGTGAAAAAATCTAACTTCTAAACCAACGCAATCAAAAGATACAGCCGTTTATGCAGCAAATTTTCGACATTCGCAAGGGAATCAAAACCTACAGGGTACATCCCGTGAACTTAGAATCTAAAAATTTGGTACGAAGCAACGTATTATAGCACGGATAAAGTGAAATTGCGAAAAACATAAATTTTTAGTTACATCATAGTAAAAATATTTTTAATAATTTTTAAACTTATATACCTACGGATTTGTTCGGAACCCTCGGTGCGCGAGTCCGACTCGCACTTTGCCGGTTTTTTTTATTAGTGACGGGGCAGACGAGCATGCGGCTCACATGATGGTAAGTGTTGATCGCCGCCCATGAACAACTGCAATACCAGGAGATTTGAAGTTGGTTGCAGGTTTCCATGGGCTGTGCAGTATAGGTGTATCAGATGGATTGTTAGCTTGTTTGTCACTTTCTTGGTATAAAAAAATTATATCTTAACAATTACTCACTCCTCCTCGTATCATTTAAGGTTCATAGAAACTAAATATCGTACAGTCATCATGTCTTCCACGTTTAATTAAAATGACAAATTGATGAATCACAGTAGACTTTAACAGCCCCTATCCGTTACGGTCGGTAAGCCTTAAACGGTCTCCATCAGCTCGATTCAATGCCGTCTCGGACCACGTTGGCGCCTTATTAATGTGCTTTAGTAGTGTGACGGACGCGTCAGCGCATCTAAGAGCTCGCACTTGATACTAAGCGAAAGCGGAACAAGGACACAAAATGACGGTAGTCTGACCGGGAATTATAAGAGTAAAACATCACGAGTACATCACACCTTACTACGAACTTACTAGCGGTATAAGAATATCCTCTACCCCATATCATCGATCACTAAAAAAAACTAGATACACAATCAATGACAAAAAATTTCCTAACTGAATGAGCGCTCACTCGAATATTTGGGTGCGCTTTTAATTTGTACGTAGCTTTGTGAATACAACTTTAGGCAAGGCATTTAAGGTTGAATTTACATTAATGTATATTTATTTCAACTAGACTTACGTCAAAACAATTGGCGACAGTTTTTAGAAAACTTGTATGGGATTGCGTATCTAGTTTTTTATTAGTGATCGATGCCGCATATTGTCCCGTGATTAACCTAAGAGGTGACAATGGGAAACTAAAACAGATTGGCAGCAGTATCTTCTTGATAACAACTCAAAATTATAAAAATCTGCGGGTGCCAAGCCGCCTGCCAAGTGTGATAACTATGGCAAAATCTTCTCTATGAGGCAAGCTATGGGTGAGGCCTATGTTCAGCAGTGGGTTATCTGCAATGTCACTGTGTTGTGTTAATTACAAAATTCTATTTAAATTTTGTAGCTCATCACGCTGCTTATAGAAATTATGATTTAGCGTGAGTTGTTATATAGAAATGAATGTTAATAGCGTGTAAGATAGTGCCGTGATTTGTGGAATTAATCGCTGTGCAAAGCTATTCCACGGGACAAACTATTACTTGTTGCTTACAAGGCGGAGTAAAACGTCGTTCCAAGTAAGCAAAGAGTATAAACAAAGTGTGAAATTACACTAACAGTGTGAATCTACGTTGCATTTTAAACTTGACCTACCTTAGCAGTGCTTTGATTATATGTATAATTAATGTTGCCGTGATCAGTTTGCGGCTGTAGTATATCAAATACTAACTAATATAGTGTTGATTGTATCACGGGGTGTCGCGTTACGATTTGTCGCTTTTCGTCGCTTGTCTTGTGCAAAGGGTAATGGAGCGGTCGCCAATTCGCTTACCATTTGTGAGAAGTTCTAATTTGGGTAACACTACTCGTATGTCCAATTACTGTGATCGTAAGAGCCGACTACGGAAAAGGCAAGTTAGAGCTTATGTCATCCCATAGATGTAAATAGATATACAGTGAAATATAACCATCGATCACTAATAAAAAACTAGATACACAATCCCATGCAAAAGTTCTCTAAAAACTGTCGCCAATTGTTTTGACGTAATTCTAGTTAAATAAATATACATTAATGTAAATTCAACCTTAAATGCCTTGCCTAAAGTTGTATTCACAAAGCTACGTACAAATTAAAAGCGCACCCAAATATTCGAGTGGGCGCTTATTCGGTAAGGACATTTTTTGTCACTGATTGTGTATCTAGTTTTTTATTTTTATTAGTGATCGATGGTTATAACGTAAAATTGTACCACGATCGCCTATTGGCGTGTCAACCAAGGTTATTATGGAAATCTATTCCTATAATGGCGTACGTCTAAGTACAGCTGTGGGCCAAAAAAATTTAAAGGGTCATCAATTAATAGTACTAGCCGCGTAATCGTGGTAGATGTGGCTTTTTAAGCATTTACTGCCTTGCACAAGCGCGTAGTGTACACTCGTAATTATATTCTATTTAGATCGTATGACTCATTCTTCAAGGACGTCATTATGTTGATAAAAGACTTACTTATTACTATATGCTTAGCCATCGAGTAATAGCAGTATAGAGTATTCTCTATCGGGGGACTGTGGAAGAAGTAGGATCACCACGAAAAGTATGATAATGCTATACATGAGCCTTAGGTAGACACAATTGGCTCCCTACTCTGGCTACGTTTCGGTGATATTTTTGGGGCAACCAGGGTTTTTGTCTGTGATCAGTGCATAACGTTATTTAAACCTGTTGGTTGTACATAACCTACATAAATAGTTGTTACCTATAGAAGATAGATTCTAAAGAATGGCACCGTCGACAATTGTTGAGTATTTCGTCATCCGTTAAGTCGCTCAGGCATGTCATCTCCAGTTATTGTGCACTTAACAACTCCAAGTATCTTAATAGTCGGGATCTTAGATCGAGTACGATGTCATGGTTGCGAATAAACCTTATATTGTGGTGATGGACCATGCACAGTTAAGATTATTTTTGGTCGGTATTACCCATTTCACTGCACTTCTTGTCATGACAACCGCGCAATATTTAAAAAGATAAAATCTGGACATAGCTCAAGAGATTACCGACAAGTTGGGTGATCTAATGAGCGAAATTATTCCTGTAGTAATTACTTCCAACGGGTTAAATCCGGCCAGCCTTAGGGGTCGTTTGAAACCACTAGGCTCCATGAGCCTTTTTTACTCCGCTTTTTGAGTTTATACTTTGATGATATGTTAATAGCGTATTTATATGAGTATTTATGTATCTTAATCAGACTACAATACTTCAGAAATACCACTGCTGAACATAGGCCTACTATGTTCAGCAGTACTAACATGGCATAGTACTACATGCTGAATATACACAAGTCCACTGCTGAACATAGGCCTCCCCCAAAGAATGCCACAAAGCACGGTCCTGAGCCACCTGCATCCATCGACTTCCTGCATGTCTTACCAGGTCGTCACTCCATCTCGTGGGGGACGCCCTACACTTCGCCTACCGGTACGAGGCTGCCACTCGAGAACCTTTCTTCCCCATCGGTTGTCGGTTCTTCGAGCTATATGGCCGGCCCATTGCCACTTCAGCTTACTAATCCGTTGGGCTACGTCGGTTACTCTGGTTCTACTGCGGATATCCTCATTCCTAAGTTTATCACGCAGAGAAACTCCGAGCATAGCCCTCTCCATAGCTCGCTGAGCGACCTTTAGCTTCCTCATCCGGCCAGCAGTGAAGGACCACGTCTCAGTCCGTACGTCATCACTGGCAACACGCACTGGGTGTACAGTCTCGTTTTCAAGGTTTGAGGTATACCTGACGAGAAGATGTGCCGTAATTTCCCGAACGCTGCCCAACCGAGTTGAATCCGTCGATTGACCTCTCGGTCGAAGTTGGACTTACCTAGTCGGACTATTTGTCCCAGGTAAACATACTCGTCAACAACTTCGAGCTTAGGGTTCCAACAACTACCGGCATAGGTGTGACATGGACATTAAACATGATCTTAGTTTTGTCCATGTTCATCTTAAGACCTATCCGTTGGGAAACACTATTGAGGTCATTGAGCATAGTGCTTAGGTCCTCCAGCGATTCTGCCATAAGCACTATATCGTCGGCAAATCGAAGGTGAGTGATGTACTCGCCATTGATGTTGATACCGTATCCTTTCCAGTCCAGAAGCTTGAAAACGTCTTCCAATGCAGCGGTGAAGAGTTTCGGGGATATGACGTCACCCTGTCTTACGCCTCTCTGCAATTGGATAGGTTTCGTACTCTGGTTCTGTACTCGGATAGCCATCGTAGCCCTACTGTACAAGCACTTCAACACTTCGATATACCGACAGTCAACTTGGCACCGCTGAAGGGACTGCAGCACCGCCCAAATTTCGACGGAATCAAAGGCTTTCTCATAGTCCACATACCCCAGACATAGTGGCAAATTGTACTCTTCGGACTTCTGTACAATTTGCCGAAGGGTATGTATGTGGTCTATGGTGCTAAAGCCCTTTCGGAAACCGGCTTGTTCGGGAGGCTGGAAGTCGTCAAGTCTGCGCGCGAGACGATTCGTAATGACTCTCGAAAACAGCACGTAGACGCGGCTCAGAAGGGAAATCGGTCTGTAGTTCTTCAAGAGAGCGTTGTCACCTTTCTTGAAGAACAAGACCACCGCACTTCTGCTCCACGCCTCCGGTGTAATGCCACCATGGAGGACGGAATTAAAGAGCTTCTGAAGGTCTTCAAGTACCGGTTTTCCACCCGCTTTCAGAAGCTCCGCTGTAATTCCATCCTCGCCTGGGGCCTTACCGTTTTTAAGGTGCTGGAGAGCCATTCTAATCTCGCTCAGACTGACGTCCGGGATATCTTCGGAATAGTGTCGGATGAGACTCGCTCTTGAATCGTTACTCACACTTGCGTGTGGCTCCAACGATGACGTGTACAACTGCCCATAGAACCTCTCAATCTCACTCAAAATCTCAGGTGTCCCGGAAACGATGCTACCACATTCTGTCTTCAGCTTTGACAGTTGGCTCTTTCTGGCAGACAGATCTCTGGCAAAGACTTTGGAGCCTTGGTTCCGCTCGATCGCTTCTTCAATACGAGCTGTATTGAAGTTGCGTAAGTCCCGCCGCATGCATTTGGAGATCTGTCTGTTCAGATGCCTGTATGCTGTCAAGTCTGTTGAAGAATGTAGCTTCATCTCCCGTCTAACAGCCATGAGATTAAGAGTGTAATCGGAGAGTTTTTGTGATCTTCTGCGGCGGGTCTTGCAGAACTTAGCTCCGACCGCATGGACAGTTTTTCCACGAGCTTGTCATTCATATCGTCCACTTCATTGCAGTCTTCTAGGCACTGAAAACGGTTTTGTAACTCGAGCTGAAAGGTTTCGGGACTTTGGATTAGAGCACGAGGGGGACGGAGCGTTGACTTCATTAGACGAGACCTCTCCAACTTAACGTTTAGGTTCAGTGTGCCTCTAACCATTCGGTGATCGCTGCCAGTTTTCACCCTCGCGATCACGGAGACATCACTGAACAGTTGTCGTCTGGTCGTCATAATGAAGTCAATCTCATTTTTTGTCGAACCGTCGGGGCTTGACCAGGTCCACTTCCTGTGGGGCCGCTTCTGGAAGAAAGAGTTCATCATAAAGAGTCCCTCTTTCTCCATGAAATCGGCCAGCTGCTGGCCCCTTGGGTTCCGTTGCCCTATTCCAAATTTCCCTACTTTCAGCTCACCGTTCTCTCTTGTGCCTAGTTTTGCATTAAAGTCTCCCATTAACACCGTATATTGGGTTTTGGAGGTATGCATGGCTCTAGAGATATCCTCATACATTTCCTCCACCTCCTCATCGGGGTGTGCCGAGGTTGGTGCGTAAACCTGTATGACCTTCAGCGAATACCGTTTGGTGATTCTGAGTATAAGGTACGCAACCCTCGTCGACACACTCCCGATCTTTACAATGTTGTTAACGAGAGACTTGTGGACGATAAATCCGACACCTCCTTGGGACAGATGGTCGCCCTCCCGGTGATAGAGCAAGTTGCCGGATTCGAGGATTACCGTGTCCTCCCCCTCTCTTCGGACTTCGGATAATCCTATAATATGCCAGCGCAACTTGTCTATCTCTTCTTCCAGCTCCACGATCTTCTCGTCAGTCCTCAGGGTGCGTGCGTTTAGCTCGCCGTCCGTCCGTCTAACGAAGACAGGCCGTGTCGACGGCGCGTTTTGTTCCACGCGCGCCTCAAAGAGCTGTCAGCAGCGTGAAGGGGCCCGCAAGGGCCGACGCCTGCCGGGGCTGCGGGCTGTTCGAAGCGGGAGATACCGCGGCTCCGGAACGTAAGGGCACTGAAGGAACACGGATGGTTTTTAGTCAGTAATAGTCTGACACTCCCTTCCGCTCCACCCAGAGCGAAAGGCGTCATTTGATGATTTTCCATCCGCAAAAAAAAAAAAAAAAGGTGCGTGCGTTGTACGTTGCCAGGTCGAGTCGTCTAAGGTGGCAACCGAACCTCCACCGGAGATTCTTAGCACCCCCTGCCTCGCCGTTACCATGGTCGCCACCGTAGCCAGGAATAGCGGGGCCGCCGGGGACTGGGGGCCGTTTCTTTGTTACTGTCATTCATAGGGGGGGTATTTGCCATAGTTGCCACGCTTGGCGAGCGGGTTGGCAACCGCAGTTTTTTTTTATTGTTAGTTTGTTGTTATCAAGAAGATGCTGCTGCCCATCTCCTGCCTGTTTCCCTTTGTCGCCTTTTACGACACCCACGGGAGGATATGGGGTAGTGGATATTCTTGACCGCCACTACACGGCATTAATAATAGTGTATGCTAATCGCTCGATCCCATACTTCAAACCGCAACTTTAAAATTCTATTTATAAAGTTCTTTGATGTTCATTGTCTTTCGTTTTTTTGTTGTTCCACGGAATCGGACGCCTTTGAAGCGACTGCTGTTGACTTTTAAACCGTTTACGTATCTATCAATTCGTCTCGATGCTTTGAAAGTTAAAGTTTATAGGAAGATCAGATGCAACAGATATCCGGAATCAAACATTAGCGGTTGTAGTATTAAAACTTGTGAATAAAATTTTGCTGTTTGTAGAGAAATAAGATTTTTTTTACGTAGTAGAGCCATGGTGCAGCTATATTAGTATAGTTGTAGCACGAATGGGTCCGCTTGACCGGGGAAGGACCACGCTCTCACAGAATACCAGCGTAAAATAGTAGCTTATAACGCTGTTGTGTTTCGTATGGTGAGTGTAGAGAATCGGAGACCCTTTTTAATGGAAATGGGGCATTCCATCTTAGCCCTCACGGGTGACAACGCATCGGCACTTTGATTTGAACACGAGGATAGATGTAGATGTCTATGGGCCGCAGCAACCACTTACCATCAGGTGGACTGTGTGCTCGTTTGTCACCATATCCTATAAAAAAATCTCCCCGTTTCGTCTCGTGGATGTCGTAAGAGGCTATGGAAAATGCCAGTAAATTCTTATACCTTCCGACAGGTGGCGGTATAACTATTTCTAAGAAATAAGAATGCCTTATAGCCTGTAATTATCATCATTACACTGCTGATCATGGAATCCCCCTAGGAATGCCACAAAGTACGGTCCTGGACCATCTACATCCATCGACTGCATGTTTTACCAGGTCATCGCTCCATATAGTGCGGGGACGCTCTACAGTTCGGCTACCGGTACGAGGCTGCCACTCGAGAATGTTTCTTCCCCATCGGTTGTCGGTTTTTCGAGCAATATGGCCGGCCCATTTCCACTTCATTCTGTAATTATACTAGTTCTCCATACCCCTCACTCTGCACTGCTGTTTCTCGGCAAAAAAAAAGAATAGAGAGTGGTACTTACCCAGATGGAAGGCAGAAAAGGAGCCCTACCACGTAGTAACTTTTCTGCATTCTCAATTCAAAATACAAAGGCGGGAAACCCTTCATTCTGTTGGTTACTATATCATCCGCAGCCACTTTAACCTTATCATCATTACGGGCCTACATTTTCAAGGTCAGCATAGATTTTTCATAGTAATCACCTTATCTACTCTTACCTTTACATCCTATCTAAAGTCCACTACTGAATATAGCCTCCCTCATAGATTTACTCATAGGAGGGATATTTGCCATAGTTCCCACACTTTGCAAGCGGGTTGGCAACCGCAGTTTTTTTTCAGTTGTTATTAGGAAGTACCATCACTGAGTAGTGGCGGTGTAAAAATATTTACTCTACTCCATATCATCCCGTGGGTGTCGTTAGAGGCGACATAGGGAAACAAGTCAGGGAAAGGGCAGCAGCGTCTTCCTAACAACGACTAAGAATTTTTTTTTTCATTTATTTATCTCATGAACTAGCATTATAAATATTTATAGTGATAGCATATAAGAAACCGAAGGTGTACTAAAAAAGAAGGTTTATACCTAAACTATCAATTAAAAATGCGGTTGCGAAACCGCTCGTCATACGTGGTAACTTTGGTAAATATCCCCCCTATGAGGCAATCTATGGGGGAGGCCTATGTTCAGCAGTGGATTTTTGGCTGTACCGATAACGGTTATTAGGAAGATGCTGCTGCCCATCTTCTGGTTCAGTTTGCCTCCGTCGCCTCTTACACCGCTACTAAACGGTTGTAATCGTTTATGAAATTCAAGTCATTGCAATAAACTACAAGTTTTCTGTGAAAAGCTATTTTATTTAATTAGTAAACTGTACTCTTCAAAATATACCGAAACACTTAGCTAGGTCATTGACTTCGTTCGCATTAAAAAAAAAACATATTTCAGAACTGCATGCTGGGTTCATTAATATTAATTAACCGTAACACGTTTGTAGCAGTACAATATTCCGTTTTTATAGTTGCAATACTCCTTCAAGTTCACTAATGGACTTTTCGCATAATATATATGTTTCAGATACAGTGAAGTATCAGTTGTGTACTTAATTAGAATTGATTTTGTTTATTGCCGTGTTGTGGCGGTGTAAGAATATCCACAGAGGTGAGGAAAGTCTTCCTAGTAACGACTAAAAATAAAAAACTGCAGTTTCCAACCCGCTTGCTAAGCGCGGCAACTATGAAAAATATCCCCCTATGAAGCAATCTATGGGGGAGGCCTATGTTCAGCAGTGGACTTAATAGGCTGTAACGGTAACGGTAACGGTTATGATTATTAAGATAAATCTATGGCGTGAACGCGGAGCAGGAAGAATTTCAAATTATTGCAATTAATACAAATGTGGATTTTAATAACTTGTGAATAAACTCGGTTTTCGAATCACAAATACTATTCAAAAGGTCCTAAAACTATCCTAGTTGCAATAGAAATAAAACTTTTAGTGATGGGAATTAAGTTTAAAATGCAAAGCAATAAAAAAATTCCTGCTCCGCGACCGTGTTTTATTAAGTATTATGATTTTTTTAACTTGCTAGGAGGCCCCATCTACTATTTTGTTTACGTAGAAACAATGTTGCGGATGCGTTGCCACAACTATGGGATAAGACCAATAAGACGAAGTGTCATCGCTTATGTACATTCTCTCTCGCTGTTGTTTACGTGTTGGAAAGAATAGAATAGAATAGAATAGAATGTCTTTTTATTCAATATTGATTATTACATAATACTTATTGAAAGTCATTTTTTATTTACCACTGGTTCGGAAAATACCTCTGAGAAAAAAAAATTAATTTATTAATACCTAACTTTAATACCTAATAGAAAATTTACCACCAAGTAAATATTTTATAAAACCCTTTTTTAACACCAATTATTATACACATTGAACGTGAATATATTCTTATCGTTTAGTTTCGTTAGATACGATGTTTTTTCTTATTTCAATAGAATCTCACTAGGACTTGATGTACTTTTGCGAAAATTTGTGATTAGTTCACAAATTTTCGCTGAAAATCTGATGTTATGTCTGATAACATTGTTCGTAAGGAAAAAAATCAAACGATTATTACCATTGGAATATTAACCAAGACTTACTTTTTAATCCACAATCTGATTCACCATATATCGCTTTTCGTTAAACGTTCTTGGTTTTTACTTTACCAAAACCCTTTATGTTGTTCCTGTTTTCTTTGGTGAGTGTTATCTGGCAAATAAACGTCCGCCGCTGTGATTGTTGAGGTTTGTCCAAAGACCTTGATCAAATGTGTGGTGAACACAAAAATATAATTTTTTATCAAGCTTGTTTCAATGACATAATGCTTGATTCAAACTTTAAGGATATATGTATATAAACGATGAACTAGACTTTCTCTAAACTTATCTTAAGTGCTTGATTCAAGATACTTGCAGCAACTTACTGCAGATACTTTTTATACGAGGTAGAGCCCTGCTGCAGCTATATTAATAGTATAGTTGTAGCACGAATGGGTCGGCTAGACCGGGGAAGGACCACGCTCTCACAGAATACCAGCGTAAAATAGCAGCTCAATGCTGCTGTGTTTCGTATGGTGAGTTTAGAGAACCGGTGACCCGTTTTACTGGAAAAGAGGCATTCTATCTTAATCCTTACGGCTGACAACACATCTGCATTTTAATTAGCAAACGAAGATAGAAGTATATGTCTATGCCACAGCAACCACTTACCACTTACACAGTGGACTGTGTGCTCGTTTGTCATCCTTATTCTTTAAAAAAAAAGCAAGGGAAGTATATACTTTAAACTACCACATTTTTAAAATTTTAAACAACTGTGGCTTTTGTTTAAATGTGTTTGTAGTAATTCATTCAAAATACATTAACAATAAAATATTTTGCCTCTAAACTTATTAGAGACCCTCTAGTTAGAACGTCGTGTCGTAACAAGCTTTTGTGCAGAAAATTGTTCATTCATCTACCGGCTGCTACCAATTTACTCCTCATCCTCGGCTCGATATTGAATTACTCGACCTACTCGGACAATTGCGTATGGTCCAAGTTACACGCTGATAAAATTTGTTATAGAGATTTATTATTGTTACTGGTCTACATTTTAAGTATTTTGTATTATAGTTCACCCTATCCATATTTTTTTTCCCTTAACAGGTCCCTTTCTGTCTGTCCGCTAAAAAGACACAATGGTTAAACAATGGAAATGTTTATATATGATGGACAGGGAAAGGGTTAACATTTAACTTCCATGTAGGTTTTCTGGAAGACATTGCTATGTTTTTAATTTAATTATGTGGTTTGTTTTCCTTGGTGTGCAATACAAAAGAGTGTATTGTATTGTAAAGCAACGCCTTATCGCCATTTTTTTCAAAAAGTATTTCTTTTTGACATACCTATCGATATAATCATCGAAAAAAAGTGTGTGTGTACTTATGTATACGTAGGAAGTTATACGTTATATATAAAAGTCTTACACTTTTCTCGCCTAGCCCCCATCTGCCAAATTCACACCGTCCGATAAGGAACTTCTTTCCAAAAACTTGAGAGACAATTAACCACTGAAGTTGTCGCTTTTAGGTGTCAGTGTGCGCGCGCATCGTAACAACTTCATGGTGTCGTTTTAAGCTGTCGGTGTGCGCGCGCATCGTAAAATATTCACTCCCATCATTTTCCCCAAACGCCCCAAAAGAAGTATAACTTAATTAAGCATAATATATTTTTGACGAAAAAGTAATAATCAGTTTAAAACTAAAACTCATGTCAGTTGAATTTAAGTCCAACAAACTAAATAATATATTAA
Organism: Parnassius mnemosyne; assembly: GCA_963668995.1. Classification (NCBI taxonomy): domain Eukaryota; kingdom Metazoa; phylum Arthropoda; class Insecta; order Lepidoptera; family Papilionidae; genus Parnassius; species Parnassius mnemosyne. The sequence goes on from CAVLGL010000083.1 coordinate 17,502,998, forward strand.
AACCGGCTGTACATCGATTGGTTATTCTTCTTGGGCTATACGTAAATGTTTTCCTCGTCACCATTTAAATTCCCAATTACGCAATTGCGGGCACTTATCTCGCATTGTGATGACAATGAAGATGAGCTAAAATATGCTAGCTACTGTATATACTTAAGGCGCAGCTTGAGCAAAATGTCGCGCTAGTCGTTATTTGTGCGGTTTTAGGAGCTATCTACTTTTTTAAAAAACACATTTATTATTTTCTACATAATCTTGATTCCATAAGAGCTACATCCAATTTTTTTTAAAGGAATAAATATTAATATAATCCCCTTCAACGAAACCACATAAATGTGAAATAATTATTGATAACATGCATGCTCGTAAAGTAAGTATTATTTTATTTTGCGATTTACACCAATGGATAGGCAATTTATTAATGAACATTTCTATTATAATTTTTTTTCAAAAGTCCAAAATTTGATTTTATTAAGAAATTATTTTAAAATCTGGGCATATTCACTGCCCACGGGCTTGCTGGAGTCAGTGAGCGCTGAGCTCTTGAACGTGAAACCTGTGTCGTTAGTCAGAGCGTCGGCCAGCGCACACATTCACGTCATCTTATTACTCGATAATATTATTACTTATTAGGTTATTTTTAGGTAGTATTATTTGTTTGTTTTGGGTATAATTTTTCGTATTAGTTTGTTGTGTTTTTTACTGCACGATGAAGCTTTTTGCGTGTATTTTCTTTGAAGTAATGCAAATATAAAAATTAAGCACCATTAGCATGTAAGGTTTGGTTTGAATTGGGCGTTTAATTTGGTCTATGGTCGTCTAATAAGGCCCGGTCGGGTAAGTCTGCCTATAGGCGACTAATTCGGCCTGGGCGTCTAAGTTGGACTATCTGCGGCATTGCGGGTTATTACTCGACTCTCTAACTAAACTGACCATTTATCTTTTAACTCAAAACGGGACATGGGTTTATTTATACTCTAAAAACTATAACTTTATACAATTAGTGTTTACTATAAAATTATATTCGGTATAGACGGTAATTATTAAATGCAACATATTTTTTATTTATTATTAATTACATTTGTCAGTGGATTAAATTTGCTTTAATAAAGTTGAGTTGAGTGATGATTTTAAATAAGAAGTTTTTTTTATTGTTACCTTTGTTAACAACATCGTCTTTAGAACTGGAACCGTAAGTGTTTTTTTCAGACGTTCACAATTTATTCAAAATAGAAAAATACTCTTTCTACTGGAGCATTTGTACCAGGTAGACAAAATATATTCGATTAAAAAAATATGTTGAAGATTGTTGGCTTTGAATACTTCCATCCAACGAGTTACGGGACAATTTTGTGTCCCGGAGCTTTATTTGGGGACAATGGGACAGGTGACCGAGAAAAGGGACAGTCCCGTTCAAAACGGGACGTATGGTCACTCTAGCTATAACCCGGCGAGCCGGCGACGGCTCCGTGGCGCAGTGGCTTAGCAATCAGTTGTTGCGCTGGGGGCCACGGGTTCGAATCCTGCACGGAACAAGTATTTGTAAGGCCTACAAATAATTGTTCCGGGTCTGGATGTTTGTCCTTGTGCAATTTATTTTTGTAAACTGCCTCCACGACTCTCATTCTATATTACTCTCACTCTGCGAAATATCCTATTTATTTATTTATTTATTCTTTATTGCACCAAATATTTGTACAAAGGGCGAGCTATCTTTCTATTTACCTATAGTGAGTAGGTATCTTTTAAACTCACAATTTTCAATGCTTATTTTTTAATATATAATTAATTATAAAATTTCATAATTAGATAATATATGAGAATACATAATTCTAATATAATGCAACTAATATACCGAATAAAAAAATTAAAATACATTTATCGTCGTACGCTGTGTGTATTTCCATAAAATAGTTTATTGATGTTGAAAAAATACTACGTTCGTACAGTAGGTGGCGCCTTACATATTTCTTACGCGATATATTCAATACTGTAGCGAGTCGGCGCGGCACACCAAATGCTCAAGGTCGTTCGCATGGAGTAGCCCCTTAATAGAATTTCTTGCTTTTGGATACTGGAGAAAATTCGCCGCTTTTTCCAGCCGCATTAGTTCAGGTTTCTATTATTTCGCTTATTACAGATGCAAACATTGTAGTAATAAAACGGCGGTTGCCTAACCGCCTGCCAAGCGTGGCAACTATAGCAGATATGCAATCTATGGGAAACCCTATGTTCAGCAGTGGACTTTTAAAGGCTCGAATGAATTATTTATTCATTATTGATATCAAATATAACTGACCTCTACGCCGCTAAACAATATCAACTCGTTTTGTTTTCTTGGTGATTATTAGATAATTACTAAAAATGACAACAAAGCAGTTCTTATTAAAACTGGAATTCAGAATGTTGATAAAGTCCGAACAATGTGGGTGCATATTTTTAAATATTTTCTCATATTTTTTTTTCTAAAACGATAACACATGATAGACACGTCGCTATATTTTATAGGATCCTAGTATTCTCAATATTTACCATCCCGTTTTTATTCATCAAAATTCTATAGTTTGAAAACTGAGGCTGTACTTGCATTTGCAGCCAACTCCCCCCAAGAAACCTCCCAGACGGAACCTGTCAGTGTCACCCACCCACGCCAATTCTCCCTCCTCCGGATACAGTTACGAGCTGAGGGCACACGCGAGAAGTCAGGACGATTTGGATGATATACAGGTAAAGGCATCCGAGGAATCCTACAGGTTATAGTTAATTAAACGAGCTGTTAATTTTAGCTTGTATATCTGAGAACTAATGTAACACAAACATAAAATATCATCTCATCTTTGAGCCCATCAGCCCGTAATCAGTTTAGTTCAGTAATTGACCCCATAGAGATTTCTACTGTTTAGTAATAACATTCGTCACTTCTGCTGGTATAAAAATTAATACTTATCTTTTTTTGTTACAGGGTGCTAAACACTACCTCAAACACGGTCGCTCAGTAGACCAGTACGTGGACGGTAAACTTTCCTACCCCGAATATGAGGACAATCACAACTCGCCCAGAGTCGTTCCCGTCCCTAATCCCCGGCCTAGCCTGAAACACCGTTCGCAGCCCGTCGCCATCACGGCTATGTACGAGAATGTCGTTATAAAAGAGCAAAACCCCAGACGTAAGCTTAAAAGAAACAACTTTGTACCGCCTTATGAAAATCACGAAGTCAGAATGAACGATAGCAGAATACGAAGGTATTCGAACCAAGAAAAGTCTTCCCTTGAGAGCCTATTAGACGACCAATCGATGAATAGCCCGGGTGAATGTGAACGGTATTACGACAGGCACAAAGCTGACATTCCCTTATCACCAACACATTACGATCAACCACCCACTCCTGACCATCCGCCGCCATCAGCAAAGCAAGCCGAGAACAGCATTCACGAAAGGATCAGGCCGCTCAGTCAGGTTAGTCCTGATTGATATTGTCAGTCATAGCACGCGTAGAATGTTTTTGACCGTTTGATGCCCAAATACTCAAACGCTGATCAATTTTAAGACGCCGTTAAGTCTCGTGCTGTCTCTATCACGTTAAGTCAAAGTGACTGTGACACCACGAGACGTAACGCGATCTTAAATTTGATTGACGTTTGAGTATTTGGCCATATATTATGTAGCTGTAGAAGTATGTAAGTCTATTTTACTATTACACCAAAAATATAACCTTTAATTAAAACGGTCTCGATGCATGTTATTACATTAAAAGAGACAAATGTTCCAATTTTTAGTGATTTTTTAAGAATAAATTTGTTCTTAATGAATAAGGGTTAATTTTGTTTATTATTTATATTTCATATCAACTATACGCTAGTGAAACGCACAAATGACTCTGAACTTTATTCATATTGTTTTGAAAATCAGATTGCTATAACATGTAACAAATTAAAATTATTATGTAATAAGAAATAATTGGAAGACTACCATAACAAAAATAATGCATGAGCATGCAATTAACCTGCACCTAAAACACCCTCTATTTTATTTTCAATTGCGTTTTAAATATTTCAGCTAATTATGGAGGTTGTAGAAGAGATAAGAATTAGGAAAAAGTCGCAGGGTGACGTCACCAATAGTTAACTTGAAAGCTAACTTCGGGGCATTAAATTTTCAATGTTCTGTGATAAAAACTCCGCTGTTTTTAGCCCTAGTCTAGCGTGTGGTGCTTTGAACTCTAAATTAATATCTTAAACTTTACACTTGTACATAAAGTCTTCTTAAGTATTAAGGTGCTATTTGAATAGTATTAAATTTATAATTAGCTCTAAAGAAATATATAATCGTAGTGATATTAAAAAGTTTATGTATTCGGTGTTAAAATACTTTACAACTAGAGTTAAAATGTGTCTAAAAGTTTCAAGTGATTCATAAATGGAGTGTTTTTGTAATGTCAAGATTGTAAAAGAATTTCGGTGAATTGAAATTACTATACTAAGTTTCCTAAAATAAAATTCGATATATCACAATATTTATTACTTACATTATATGTAATAATTTGGCAACTTAATAATTTTACTTCACCACCGACAATTTAGAGCTTTTATCGGGTTTAAGTTCTAATTACAATTTAAGAAATGTAAAATTCGTTCTGTGGACCAGTATTTTAATATTAAAGTATTATAGTGCATTGAGAAAAATAAATTATCAACCTAATTATGTCGCAAAATAAAATAACGAATTTATAATCTTTCATTCTCTCTTTGACTTTGTCGACTACTTTGTCCAATTTATGTGTTGACATTTCAAGAAGTGTATCATGGAAACATGTTTTTCGCACTTTAGCAAGTATGCCATAAAGACCTATTTATACGCGTGTTAACGTAAACATTAACGCAGATTTTCATTTTCTGTGAAAAACACTAGAATTAGCAAAGTTTTTACTGAAGAACGTAACTTCTGCGTTTTCAACAATCTAACGATTACGCTCGTGTGAACGTGTCTACGAATAACGTTCCGCTGTATGATTAAGTTGTTAATACCAACATGACAGTATAATTAGTATAATTAGGTTATAGTCCGTTAAAGCTGTGCGTTATTAGAATAAGAAAGCATTTTATCTTACAACAATTGGATTATTACAAGATATTACCCAACTTTTCTACTTGAGACTTCGTAAATGGAATTTAGCAGACTGAAATATAAATATGTAAATGTCAGGCATTTCGTATTGTTCCCATATTATATTAATTTAGTTATTTTATTTTAAGGTAATCTTTTGTATTATTTTCGATTTTATTTAGTTTATGATTTTAATAAAGCAATTATTATTTGTCATTTTTGTTGTTTTATTTTTTTTTTAGCTTTTTATGTTCGTCTTTTGTTTCGTATTTTTTCGATTTGATTTCGATATAATTTTAAATTTTGCAGACCTATTAACAACCTATGATCGCAATAATAACTTCATGACTGTTGTTACCTAAAAATTCTCAATAGGACCATTAGAGTTCATATTCAAATCGTGTTGATTAAGTTTGTAGGGTTCTGTACCCGAAGGGTAACCAACGGGACCCTATTACTAATCCTCCGTTCCGTCCTCCGCTGTCCGTCCGTCCATCTGTCCGTTTGTCAGTCACCGTTTTGAAGCAATTTGTGTATCAGGTTATTATTATCCTTTAAAATTCCGCCTCGTTATATATAACGCAACGGATATATATATATATATATATATATCCGTTGCGTTCGTCCCGACACCAAGAGATGCTTTATGGTGGTACATCACCTGGTGGGGAGTGTCGTTGTCTAGATAAATTTTTCCTTGATATTTTTTTTATAGAAGAGGAGCTAACGAGTATGCGGCTTTCCTGATGGTAAGTGTCGACCGCTACCCATGAACAACTGCAAGAGTCAGCAACTTGCAAGTGCGTTGCCGACCTTTTAAAAATTAGTAAGCTCGTTTTTTGATGGTCCTTAAATCTTTTCGTTTTGAAAATCGCTGGTGGTAGACGATTTCACAAAGAAGTCGCCTTAAGAAAAAAAAACTAAGAAATCGATGTCAAGATTCTGGTTTTGGGTCATGCCAATAGATGGTTGTTAGTAATTATATCATTCGTCTCATCAATGTAAATCATAATGCCTATATATTATGCTTTATATTTCTGTGAAATTAAAAAAAATATTGTTTTGTGAAAGCTATACCATTTCCGATGGAGTTATCTTGTGCTCTATAAACGGTACCTATCAAGTTTTAAAATTTATCATAAATCTTGAAGATCAGAATATCCCGTTCACGATGGTAGATGGTAGAGCCACACTGCAACGTAAGGCTGCAGCACGAATGAGTCAGCTTCACTAGAGACGGGCCATGCTCATGCAGAACACCAACGTAAATTAGCAGCATGTCGCGCTGTGTACCGAATAAAGCTCGTTTGTTACTTTTACCAGGCCTCTGTCACTCTTGCTACCTGCCTGAAATAATTACCTACAATCGCGAGGCGCCCCCGGGATACAACGCAGTCTGGGTTAGCGCGTTCTAGGCTAGCTAGCTAGGTAAATAGTTAATGAGTAAAGAAAAGAAGTCAGATAATAAAAAAATTTTAACTTACCGAAGTATAATTAAAGGTGAAATAAATTATTTTTGATAGATAGCTACGTGTAGCGGGAAAAGGATAATAATTTAAGTACAGAAGTAATACCTAAGTACTTTATGATAAAATTGAGTTGAAATTTACTTCACCATCCAAGTACCTACTTACATACCTATACTTGTCTTTGTAATGAAAATATTTTAAGTTATAATAATTAATACCACAAAATACTAAAATTAAAACTTTGTTTAGAAGATTTTCATCTGAGTAGAATACGATCACATTTCTATTAGGAATCGTATTTCGGGTTTATTTGTTATTTACACAATCTAGCTGTTTCTTCCGAGCCAAACATCGCGATTCCCGACGAATGGCCTTGAAAGTAGCAAGCGTTGGGTATCACAGAACTCACATAGTAGCGGAAATATGATCGATCATAGTCAGAATAGGTACTTTACCTAAGTAACTTACAATTGCGCAATGTATTTTTTTACTCTTTATTAACAGTTCTTAGTATCCACGGAAAGTCAGTTGTGAGTTGTTAAGATGCAAAGTAATAAGGACACTCGCGCGCACCGATAAAATTTTATTTAGCTTGCGTGCGCGATTTATCTGATTAATAATAATTGTGTAGGCTATTAAAACGTCGGCAAGCACTCAACATCAAAGGAGTGCAACTTCTGTACGTAGTACTATTATTTATTCTGTGCTATTACTTCTATGTAAAAAAGAAAATGAGCAGGTTACTGAGATTTATATTTTATTTTTAAATTGTGTCCTTTTATAAGAATCGCAAAAGACACTTTCTAAAATGGTTCTACATTATCTGTTGTAGAATAACAAATAAGTATTAATTTTTGAGACCAATCGGCAAATCCTTTGTCCAAAAGCGGACAAATAGGCTGTTAAGAGGAAATGCGGGCCGAGAGAATTGAAAATCAGGTATTTGAAGAAACAATCTGTCGCTCTGCGACCGCACGGCGTCCGATAAGGACAACTGCAGGTCCGACTGAATAGCCTAAGTAAAAAGACATAATTCAAGGTTTGGCTCTCAACCATTTCCTCCTCTAACGTTGGACCAATTTAAAAAATATTTCATAAACTGAATAAGAAGAATATAAAATGTGTCCCTATGTTTTTCTTTTTTCAGTATTTTTTATCAAATTCGAACACTAGGCCTCTGTTGACAGCGGTCTAAATAGACAATTTTGAGCATTTTGTAAGGGTTCTAGTGCTTATAAAGATCAAAACGTTCAAGAAGGAAAGGATATCATCAAAAAGGAAAACATGGGAACATAGAAGGGGTTGATATTTATTTTACTGTAAAAACTCATTGCTATAAGGTCATAAATCAAAATGAAAACAGGTGAGAGCGTTTGTATGGAGAAAAGACCACCCTCATTTCTTCTTAATGAAGAAGATGAGAAAAAATTGTCGACGCTTCTGCCTACCGATATTCATTTTCAACGTTATATAAGTCCATTTTTCCTGTTAAATTCTGGCCCGATAATATCTCCACTTATAGCTATTAGACATTTGTCTTAGTAATTCAACTTAATATATCCTTTTAAAGAATTGAAAACTCACGCCATATAAGCCAAAAGTTCAATATCTTGTATAAAATTCTAAATTTAAAGTCGTAAGCAATGTGCTGCCCTTTATGTTTTCTTTGATATCCCCGAGTCTGCGACAATGTAAGAATTTTTGTTATAGCAGTTCCGTCGTGATGCCACGACTGGAATGAATGCTTCACGGACTGCACACTATATCAACGAGCTGTATATACCAGGCACCTCGGTCACGCTCGGTGTATTTTTCGTTTCCGTTATGGTAATACCTGACTTCAAGGACGGGCCCCGTATATGACCGGAGACTTAAATAAAGAACTGAAAGCTATAGTAGAAGCGTTTTTATTTTATAGGATTTCAGAGTAATCAAAAACCTGCAACGTAAATTACAAAATTATATTGATTAATTTGCGTCAAATTAAGTATCTAAGTAGCTCGGAAAGCGGATATTGTATCAACTTAATGAAAGACAAGAAAAAACTTTCATCAATGTTTATTAAATCGCACTAAATCAGGGGATGTTAAATCGGATAGTTACTTGTAATAATATGGATTTTGTTTGATAATTGGATACTTTTGTCGCAATAGTTGAACCCATGTACCAAACGCAATTGAGTCAAAAGAAACTGCTTGTGACTATGATGGACGTGTACTAATGCTATATTCATAAGCTTTATATTGTTCAGCTTTTTGAGATCTCACTGCGAAGGACTTAAGAATATCAAGAATTGCAGAGGATAATAGACAATATCGCCATAAAACAATCGAGACTTATCGAGTGCTCTAGCCCACTACTCAATAAACTCAATAGAAAGAAAGACACACTTCATTTTGGCACAGACCGATTGACGTACAACTAAATACTAATTTATAACAAAAGAAAAACGAAATTCAATAAATTTGGCTTTGTACGTCGAAGGCATGCCAAAAAAAGGTCATTACTCAACATGAGTTGTAACAATACCGCTGATTTTCAGTGATGACCAAAAAATCTATTGTATAAGCATTCTCACATTGTTTCTTCGTTTTTTAAAGATCGCTTAAAAATAGCGAGCCTTCATAGAAAGGCAAAAAGGTACAGATAAAACAATGTTAAAAAAAAACAGTAGTGTTGCCTCGCTTATGGTTTTTTTACACAGATTTAATAACGCGCAGAGCCAATCTTTTGCAATACTGTTAACAAATTATTTTTGGTCATCGTGGGTAGTGCTTACTCTTTAAAGCAGCGCCTTATAAAAAGGATGAGCAATTTTGTGATTATGCTCGAAGAAAGTATTTGCTGCTACGATACCAATTTACATTAAAGGCACAAAATAAAGAAAAAAAAAAAACGTTAAGTTACCCTTAAGTACTAAAATGATATGTTTCACAAAACATACCTCAGGGAAGCTTACTTCAAAATTGGTTACCTGGATGCCCTAACTCTTTCTTTTCTGAACCAAATAAAGGAAGGGGTTACGGAGGTACTTTTAAATGATTCTGGAACTAAGCCAAGAGCATACTCAACCTAAAGAGCTAAGTACATTATATGAGAGACCAAAGTCATATTCAACTCCTATACAATCTTAACATGGCTTTAGGTCCATATGTGACAGTTAATTTTTACGTAAGTTATAAGTTGAGTATGGCTTCGGCGTGTCTAGGTCTGGTCTGAGTCGACCGCTAAGTAGCAGTCATGTTTTTATGGAATTAAGGTGATAAACGAGCACACAGTTCACCTGCTGGTAAGTGAATGCTGTGACCCATGGACTTCTACAATCTACATCTATCTTCGATTAAGAATCAAAATGCAGATGCGTTGTCACCCCTGAAGAATAAGATGGAATGCCCCGTTTCCAGTAAAAAGGGCCTCCGGTTCTCTTCATTCACCATACGAATTGAGCTGCTATTAAACGCTGGTATTTTGTTAGAGCGTGGTCCTTCTCCGATTGAGTCGACTCGTTCGTGCTACAAATATATGTATAGATGAGAAAGTCAGATGCATTGCATCTTAATTCCCTAGGGTGGCAACGATTCTGTAACCTTATTTGTTTGAAGTTGGTTGCAGATGTCCATGGGCTACAGCCACTTATCATTAGATGGACTGAATTGAAAACGTAACTTATTGCAGTAGTGATTGGCTTGTATTGTGTATAATTATTTTATTAAAATGTATGTCATTTCTTAATTAAAATGTAAAAAGAGTAAAGAAGATTGATAGTTTTTTATTTATTTCTAGCGATATTCAAAATAAAGGCAAAAAAAGTTACAAGGAACGTTACGCTAAATAATTTAAAATAAAAAAAAATTGTACAACCGATTAAGAATAACTGAAAAGCTATTAGTTAGACCTTGATGAAATTTATATGCCGCTTCACGCGAAGCACCAGCTTTGAAATAAAAAAAGAATCATCGAAATCGGTTCACATAGAAAAAAAGTTATGAGGTAACACACAAAGAAACATACATTCGAATTGAGTACCTCCTCCTTTTTTGAAGTCGGTAGAAAAAAATGTGATCTTCCTTCCATCTGCGTCTTCGTTATTTTTTTTGAAATAGCGAAATAATTTCAAGATCAAGATTAGGATAAATTAGCTATGTTGATGAGAAAATTGAATTTCGCTCATGTAAAGTTCAACCGCCTTTTATATAGAGCACGGCAATATTCGAATTATTCGACTGATTTTTTCCGCAAGGGTTGATATGAAAAAATTGTTTCGCATGTTATTTCAAAAATACTATATAATTATTATATTCATCGTCATTGTTATCATTACAGCTCATCACAAGTCGACTGCATTTGATTTAAATTTAAAAATAATTATATTTAACACCTCACGCACAAGTACCAAGTATTATCAACGTGTATAGTGTTCTCTGCTTAATTCCGGTAAAGGTTTTCTACAGTTCGAACAAATGAAGTAACGACATTACTGTTTAAATTCCGTTTTGAATATAATGCTTTTTTGATAAAAAGCAATACAAATCTAAAGCTGTTTTGAATAAAATGCTTTAGATTTGTATTGCCTAAGACAGAGTGAGTACAAGCTTAGTTCCCTAGGCAATGCATTTTAAACTTAGATTTTGTAATTTTCGTGAATGGTATTCTATATGTATAATAAATATGTTTATCATCTCTTATTATATCCCTTATGAACAGTGGCATAGCTATGTAACGAAGGACTCCGGGGCAAAAATGAAATTGGGGCCCTATTTAAACTAAACTAAATACTTTACAGGTGCAAAATTACTTTGTCATCAGCTTTTTAATATTGGTCCATACCAGGCGAACGAAGTCGCTGGTGGAATCAATAAACGAAGTAGACAATTTTATTTGAACAATATTATGTTTATGTTTTAGATTTGGGAGAAATTTCTGTGATTTCAGTTCGAGCCACTCGAGGTTTGTTGGTCAGCCAAAAAGTTAAAAGTCACAAATTATTTATTAAACTAGGATTTTATATAATTCTATTCTTTTTGGAACGCCGTTAGTGGAGGCCGAAGGATCTGGAGCTTTGGGGCCCCGGGGCACTGCCCTGCCTAGCCTTACGGTAGCTACGCCACTGCTTCATCATCATCATCATCATTACAGCCCTCCACAAGTCCACTGCTGAAAATAGGCCTCCCCCAAGGAATGCCACAAAGCACGGTCCTGAGCCACCTGCATCCATCGACTTCCTGCATGTCTTACCAGGTCGTCATTCCATCTAGAGGGGTCGAACTACACCACTGCTTATGAATGTAATATCAATAAAGGCAGGACATTATGGAAGAATTTTCAAAAGATTTTAATACGCTACTTCATAAACAATTCTCCACATTTTGGTCACCTTACGATATCTTTCCTCACAAGAACGCCATAAACGAGCGATTAATTCTTATAGTCAACTTCACATTTGCCGCGTGGTGGCCCTGAAGATATCCACCACCCCATTCCATCTTATGACTATGACCATCTTAAGAGATGACTATGGAAAATTTCAGGGTTATCATTGTCGCCAGACTTAAAATACCCAGACTGGCGACTAGCAGCAGCGTGATGCCGACTTACTGTAATCGTCAAACAGTCTGCCTAGTGTAATGAATAAGAAAAATCCGGTCTACAACGGGATAGGCCCATGGCTAGCAGCAGACTTATGGGCTAATTCCATCGTATCGTAGGCCATATCATAGCCCTACTGTACAAGCACTTCAGCACTTCGATATACCGACAGTCAACTTGGCACCGCTGAAGGGACTGCAGCACCGCCCAAATTTCGACGGAATCAAAGGCTTTCTTATAGTCCACATACGCCAGGCATAGTGGCAAATTGTACTCCTCGGACTTCTGTACAATTTGCCGAAGGGTATTTATGTGGTCTATGGTGCTAAAGCCCTTTCGGAAACCGGCTTGTTCGGGACCGGGATTATGTGAGATCTGTGATTTCTGTGTGGTCCTTCCCCGGTCGAGTCGACTCATTTGTGCTTCAACTATACTACAAATATAGCTGCAGAATGGCTCTACTACGTATAACGTTTGTATACGTGTAACGTTAATATACGGTTTTTATGGAATCAATGTTAGGCCATTTTAATAATAATTTTTTAAGTGTATATTTAGTGACGAAAGACGCGAAGTTAACAGGGCCTTTTGTTTATTCTACCCTAGTACCCCCTATTAGGTACTTATCTAACATTTTTTACAATTGACAAAATTTCAGAATTCCCCTATTTTACAAGTGGTAAGTGAATGCTGTAGCTCATAGATATCTACATGTATTCGCGATTAAGAATCAAAATGCGTTGTTGCTCTTGACGGCTATGATATACTTTGTTACCAATAGGATAGGTATCCGATTCGTCATGTGAAACATAGCAGCATCACGCTGCTATTTCACGGTAGTACCTGGTAACGTATCTTAGTGACGTTGCAGGTGTATTAAGGCTGTGCACACATAAGGGGTGTTCGACTGTGGAAGGGCGCTCTCACAGAATACCAGTATGATACAGCAGCGTAACGCTGATGTGTTTTATATGTTTAATGTTTCTGCTTAATCTTTAGGCGTGACGACGCATTTGTATTATAATTTTAAATCGAAGATAGATTTAGGTGTCTATGGGCCTCAACATCCACCATCCACTTACCAACAGGTGAACCATGTGTTCGTTAGTAACCATTATGTAAAAGAACAAACAATTGGTATGTGCAATATGCATGTATTAACTATATAGGACCTTATTACTATTTAACATTAGGTGGGGCCTTGGTCCAAAGTTTGTATATTAAATAATAACAAAATGTGATATATTAATAATGATAGTATATTGTTTTTTTTTGTCAGGAGTACAAGAGGAGATCAATGTTACGGGACAGTCAGACAGAAACTGAGATGTGTTTACTCCGCGCGGCTTCAGCTGCGTCAGTCGCCAGTGGTGCCACGGATCGAAGCGGTAATACTGATAACTGCGTGGAGGAGTACGTGTGCGATGTTCCTTTTGCCGGTAAGTGCTTATCTTAACTCTTTATTAAGAAGAACGTTATCCTTCCACTAGGATTTTCTTCGGTATCGTGGAGCTGTTTTACATACATAAATTGTGCATGGACATACATGCAAATAAATACAAGGACAATTATTTTTAGGCCATACACAATGCAATTAATATTTATATTGTGTATGGCCATTGAGTTATATGTACTACGTACTAGAGAAGCCATTGCGAACATTGACTATATTCAACTGAACTGTAGTGCAATCCATACAAACTAAATATTGCGTAAATTGAAGATTTGTGAATTCCATAAAATAATAATTATTACATTTTATTTAGAAATATGTTTGTTAAGATTAAATTAACATATTTTATATTAAATTCTTATATTTATTTTATATTAATATCTTATTTTATGTTAAATTAAAGTCTTCGCGCATGCGCGACTACTACTCCCGCGCATGCGCGAAGACGTAGAGTAGGACACAATTTTTGTTTGGAATGGCTTCTCTAGTACGTAGTACATATAACTCAATGTGTATGGCCAATTAATATTTAATATAAAATAAATTTTTAGCTTTAATATTCAGACACTTACCTGTCAAACTTACATCAAACATCAATTATTACATCTATATAATACAATAACTATATCGGGAAAAAAAAATGGTTCCACTTACAACAATTCTCTAGCTAATAGCTAATTCTCAGTTGCTAGTTCTAATTAGCAGTAGCTGCCCGGAATCAGGAAGTTGGCGGTGTTTCGCCCCCGTGCCTCAGAAAGCATGTAAAGCCGTAGATCCTGCGCCTGATCTTTTTTTATAGGATAAGGGTGACAATCGAGCACACAGTTCACCTGATGGTAACTGGTTGCTGCGGCCCATAGACATCTACATCTATCTTCGTTTGCGAATTAAAATGCAGATGCGTTGTCACCCGTGAGGACTAAGATGGAATGCCTCGTTTCCAGTAAAAAGGGTTTCCGGTTCTCTACACTCACCATACGAAACACAGCAGCATCATGGCGGATTACCGTCCCATCGGGCTATGAAAGTGGGGGAACACTTTCATAGCCCGATGGGTAAAGAGTGCACATGTGCTTGCTCACACACTCGGGCACTATAATATACCTGTGCAGATGGCTGGACTCCGTTGTGACTGGCCACCGTGACCGAAATTCGGTCTGGAGAACATTATTATTATTTTTATACATTTTGTAGATTTTTATATGGACACGGGGACTACTTAACGAGATAACCGATTTTACATAATATAACTAACATATAACTAATATTTTTAATGTTTTGCAATTAGTTAGCCTTCTCAAGTTTAGAGGAATTCAAATAACTTTCACGCTTAACAGATTAAACCTATCGCAATTACAAATTCACGTTAATGCTCATTATTTTGATATATGTTATATGTTAAATACGAGTAAACGCTGTTTTCAGTCAGGATATCTAAGATCCAATTATATTTTTGTCATGTTGTATGGTTACACCTTCTTTTAAATAACCGCTTATGCCATTTCTAGGTTGATGTTAACAAATTGAAGAGATTAATTGGCATGATAGATATACTTCCACTACACAGAGTTGTAAGTAAATGTTGTGCGACAAACGAAGTTAATGTGAAAAATTTTAAGCTCTCCTTAAATCCCTATTACGATTGGATTTCATGGGTCTTAATTTATTTTTATAAAATAATAGAAGCCTATATTACTCCTTATAACATCAGCTATATACCAGTGAAAGTCCCGTCGAAATCAGTTCAGCTATTTCGGAGATTAGCGGGAACAAACAGACAGATAGACAATTTTTTTTTGTTGTAAGTACCGTATTTACTCATATGCATTTACTAAAAAACTATTACTTTGACATTACAAACGGACAGTTCAATTTTATTTATTTGTTTATATGAAAATATCAGAGGCGTGAACCCTCAATTTTCCCGATGTTTCTTTTATTTGCGCTGCAAATACGTCAACACAGAGCGCACCAACGAGCTGCCAGACTGTGCACACGAAGCGCAACGTTGCCACAGAAAACGCCGAATTGAATTATTTTACCAATATTTGATTGGACTTTGGATGCGTTTTATTTTGACAATTCGACAAAGCATTTTTGCCGCGAGGTGTTTGGATGATTTTTAGCTCTTTTAAAACGTTTCGTGCTACACTTTATTTTAGATTTAAACAAAAAGGATTTTAAATTTTTGGTCCAACAATTCGGTGGGTATTTAAATTTAGTGAAACCTAATAAAATAAAGTTAAAATTAGCTCATTTACGAATATTGTGTACTACCAAATTGATGGAACTAGTAATAACCGTACTATTACTATTAAAACCTAAAAGTTCACTGTCTGATCCTGGGCTTCCACAATAGATTGCCTCACAGGGGGAATATTTGTCATGGCTGACACTTAGCAAACGAGATGGCAACCGCAGTTTTTGGAACGAAGTTCTTTAACGGACGGTACAGATTTGGCGGATGGGAGCTAGGCGACAAAAGTATAAGACTTCTCCGTCACGACCCCTTCTGACGTAGTATAGAAGGCTTTGGAATATTATTTTATTTTAAATGATGCTCCATTTTAATATATGCTAGTAATTCATTTATTTGTATTTGTTACTCAATATATACTACGTTTATCAATAATAATATACTACAAAAGGAACTTCGTTCCAACCGAGTGTTCCACGACACTCACACGTGTTTTTTATTTCTATTTAGCTGTTATCAGGAAGATGCTGCTGTCTCTCTTCTGGTTCAGCTTTCCTCGGTCGCGCTCTTACGACAAGCCACAGGATGATACGAGTACGAGTTGGTGGAAATTCTTACACCGCCACTTCACGGTTACAACGCTTCTTGGCCTTTTAATGAGATTTGAATCCAATCCTACTGTTAATGAAAACTTCACGTTCCTAATACGAGCAACATATTATTTCATTCATAAAAGTCAGCTTGATGGGTGTAGAGTTCTATGTTAGAGTTCGATACGGGAGTGTGTAATATCTCTGCACATTCTTTAAAAATAAACTGTCAATTTTCAAGACATTTTTGCTATTAGTAATTCGTGTCAACATTCCTACACTTAATTACCACATTGATTATAACAGTTGATTAGCTTGTTAACATATTTCTTAATGTTTATGAAATTTTAGGTTTTTTCAGCGATTCCCTCCTATAAAAGTGACTTCATTTTTATACATCTCTTCTCTATCTTATCTTTACATAGTATAAAACAAAGTAGCTTCACGCCGTCTGAACGCTTAGATATTTTAAACTACACGACGGATTTTGATGAAGTTTTTATCAATAGACAGAATGTTTCAAGAGGAAGATTTATACGTATAATACTTGCATCTGTCATCTGTCCGTGTGTTTTGATGAACCGATTTTGATGAAATTTTTTGTGTGTGATTAAGTGATTTAAACTGCCTTATTATAAGTACTTGCCGGAAATGCTGAAGCTCGAAAATGACAGCGCCAGGCTCTATTGGGACCGGACCATCATCACAGACAGGACTATTTTTGCGAATAAACCTGTGCTGATGGACCGGGCACAAACAAGGATATTTTTGGTCGACATTACAATTTCTTATAACGAGAACCTCGTGAAATCCGAAACAGATAAGCAGACAAAATATCTGGCTCACGAGGTGACTGACATGTGGGATGGTCTGCCGACCGAAAATATTCCTGTGGTCGTTTCTGCGAACGGGCTAATCCCAGTCAGCTTCTCGGGTCATCTGAGGCGACTGGGACTCCGTGACGGACTGCTCCGCTGGGCTCACATGCAGAATGTGGTGCTCCTCGATAGCGCCGGCATCGTCCGCCGGTTTCTTTCCTAACCCTCGGCCGTTTGGTCTCCCCTGCCGAGGGCTTCCATCTGGTTGGGCTTTTAATTACTCATGTATTATTTATTTATTTATGTTAGTATATGTATTTAATATATATATATATATATATATATATATATATATATATATATATATATATATATATCATTTACTTTTATATATTTATTCAGCCCAACCAGATGAGAATACATTATAAATACTCCTTCATAATAATTCAGATAATTGTTGCAATTAATAAGTTACAAAATTTCAAGTTTATATTTTTGGCATTTCAAACAGCTTTTAATGACTTCACATGGGCATCCACGACTTTTTCTGCCACCAGGGCGGCGCCACTATAAAGTGAGGTATAATATTTGACAGATTTCATAGCGGGGAAGTTAATTTGTTCGGAAAATAATGTAGAGGTAATTGTCTCTTTCTGTACAATTAGTGCAAAAAATTAAAGTGCAAACCATTGACGCATTGTTACGTGTATTAATAGATATAGTACTCTAGAAACTGACAAACTTTTATTAAAAACCCACTTCTCAATTAAATTACATTGCGTAACAAAAACTTTACCTCAGTGTCAACTAGCGACATCTGGTGAGCAGAAAATTATTAGCCCTCATTGACACTACAAGACTACACACTATCATTTCAAAATAAAATTTTACATTCTATTATACCACAGTGCTCTGCTTTTAAAGATAAAGATTAAGATCATTTTATTTGTTCAAACATGAGTATACATACATATGCATGCAAGATGTTAAAAGAAAATATCTCGACAGTCATGTTTAGCCTCTACGGCGTACAAATGTTAAAAAATAAATAAAAAAGTTACAATTTTAATTAGCCTTCGCCTTATTTAGTATTAATAAATTATACAATAAACATTAAAACAGAAAACAAACATCATTAGAATAGAGAATATATACGAGGGTGGATTGAAAAGTACTCGGCCTAACCAAGAAAATAAACAAATACTAAATCAGTTATATTTTTATTTTTCTACATAATCACCATCAAGTTCAATACACTTTTGCCACCTCCTCTTCCAAGCATTTAGACCGTTGAAAAAAAATGATTCCTCCTTAGAGTCAAAATATGCGTCTACAGCTGCTTTGACCTCGTCGTTTGTCGAAACTCTTTGACCTACCAAGTGCTTTTTTAGGTTAGGGAACAGAAAGAAGTCTGATGGTGCCAGATCAGGTGAATACGGTGGATGCGGTAACAGTTCAAATCCACAGTTGTGAATTTCAGCCATTGACTGTACTGACGTGTGAACACGGGCGTTATCTTGATGAAACAGGACTTTTCTTCTGAGCATTCCTCGACGTTTTTCTTTTATTTCCTCTCGTAAACGACGTAGTAAGGTGCAGTAGTAATCAGAGTTTATATTCTGACCCCTTTCAAGATAATCAATCATAATCACACCTTTCGAGTCCCAGAATACTGAAGCCATCACCTTATTTGCCGACAAAATCGACTTAGCCTTTTTAGGGGGTGGTGAACCAGGTCTTCTCCACTGTTTTGATTGTTGTTTTGTTTCTGGTGTACAGTAATGAACCCATGTTTCGTCCATAGTAACAAAACGATTCAAAAAATCATCTGCATCGGCTTCAAATAACTCCAAACAGTCGCGTGAAATAGTCAATCGCGTCCTTTTTTGTTCAACTGAAAGCAGTCGCGGAACCCACCTCGCAGACACCTTGTGGAAACCCAACTCGTTGACAATGATGTTTTGAGTTCGTTCATAAGAGATGCCTATAATCTCGGCTATCTCTCTAATTTTTAATCTGCGGTCTCCCATTATTAAATCAAGTACTTTTTTAATATTTTCGTCAGTAGTTGACGTCGAAGGCCTTCCAGAGCGGGGTTCATCTTTCACACTCTCTCTACCACGCTTAAATTCTCCTATCCATTTTTTGACGGATGAATATGACAGAGCACAATCGCCTAATGTACTGACCATGTCATCATGGATGGCTTTTGATGATAGCCCCTTCTTATGGAGGTACTTAATGACGGCACGCTGCTCGATTTGCTCCAATCGCGGAAATTATGTCCGATTACTTTGTTAATAAATTTATAAAATCACAACTAATTATCGCACACGTTTCGAACTTCACACAATGAACTAGTCTGAACTGAACTAAATAATGTGGGTAGATTTGATTTTTAGAATTGAATGGATCTGTGTTAGGCCGAGTACTTTTCAATCCACCCTCGTATTTTTAAATATACTTGTACTTAAAAACATACCTTTATTTACCTAAATGATTGTACAATTCTTAGTGTTACATACTTACATTAGTCAATTTCGTATATTATTACTTTCGATTATTTTATGAATTCTATTTTATTATATTCAATTAGTAGTAAAATAATGTGTAATAATTTATATAAATGTTGTCTTGCAGAAAGTCATTAATATTGTAGTAGGCCTTATTTGCAAGGAAATTATTTAATTTATTTTTGAGTATGTTATTATTATGTTCTTTTCAGCGTTTAGGAATTTTATTATATATTTTTTGGCCCATGCAAAATATGCTGTTATTCATTAAAGTAGTTTTTGATTTATGTAGACAAAGTTTACTGTTATCACGTTTATTACGAACGACCGCATCGGAAATGCGTGGGAATAGGTTAGGATTGCTCTTAACGAAAATAGCGCTTTCCAAAATATAAAGTTAGGGTAATGTCAATAATTTATATTGTATGAAAAATGGTTTACAGCTCTCCGTGACCTTTAGTTTGAAAATGGTCCTTATGCATTGCTTCTGGGCTTTAAATACTAATTCTCTATTCGTAGCGTTACCCCAAAAGATAATGCCGTATCTAAGAATGGAGGAAACTAAACCATGGTACGCTGTGAGAAGGGCATCGATATTGAGCATTGGTACTAATTTGTAGAGTGCGTAAGAAGATTTACTGATTTTTTTTATTAAGGCTTCTGTGTGTGCTTTCCAATTGAGTTTTTTGTCAATAATTACACCAAGAAACTTCGCATTATCTACCTCATTAATCATTTTATTATTGTAGTGTGTATGTAGGTTTGACATAGTAGATCCTCTTTGTGTAAAGTGCATAATATTAGTTTTTTCCAAATTGATTTTTAAATTATTATTTTCTAGCCATTTTATCATTGATATTAGGGAATCATTAATGTCATTGTTATAGGTATCATTATTTTTATAAGGTATAGTTATGGTACTGTCATCGGCAAATAGTGTCACGTATTGGTTAATGCTTTTAGGTAGGTCATTGATATATATAATAAACAATAGAGGTCCCAAGACACTGCCTTGAGGCACACCATATTTAACTACTCGACCTGATGATCGATAAGTTTCTTCATGTTTGGTGTGTGTGTTTACTGATGTTATTTCTGTATATTGCTTTCTATTCGTAATATATGATTCTATGAGACGCGAAACGTTACCTCGGATACCATAAGCTTCTAACTTCCTAATCAAAATGTTGTGAGAGACATAGTCAAACGCCTGCGTCATATCACAAAATATGGTGCTAACAGGAATGTTTTTGTCTACATTTATCATGACTTTATACAAGAAGTCATAAATAGCCATATTTATTGTTTTATTATTACGAAAGCCTTTCTGTTCTAGAGTTAGTATATTATTCTTCTCAAGATAAGTGTATAATTGTATATATATATGTTTCTCAAATATTTTAGAGATAATACTTATGAGAGAGATAGGTCGGTAGCATTGCATAAGTTGCTTATCTTCTTTTTTAAATAACGGCTTTACAATCGATATTTTCAGTGCCTCTGGAAAAATACCAGTATCGATGCTTAGATTTAAAATTTAACTCAAATGTGTACAGATTTCTCCAGCAACAGCTTTGATGACTTTCGTTGAAAGACCATCATAACCCACACTATTTGTATTTCTTAATGAGTTTATTATTCTGTATATTTCTCTACACAATAACTCCTTTAAAGTCATAGATTGTTATTTAGTAATTTCACCCGGATCTATTTAGGTGGCGTTATTTAGATTTAAGATAGATCAAGTCCATTTACTTTGTTATTTTATCGATTTAAAAAAAAAACTAAGTTTTGCCTAGATCCCTAGATCGCCTAGAAGCTTAGATCACTCCTAAGATTGCTTCTCTGTTTATCAAGTTTTATTACAATAGGTTCAACTAATCTGAAGATTAGTCCAGCTTGACAGACACTCAATTTTTTTAAATGGTTATTTATGTCTTTAAAAGCATTTACAGAACCCTCTCAGTTTTTTTTACAGAATAAGGGTGACAAACGAGCACGCACTCGACCTGATGGTAAGTGGATGTTGAGGTCCATAGACATCTACACTTATCCTCAATTAAGAACCACTATGCAGATGCGTTGTCAACACCGAGGACTAAGATAGAATGCCTCGTTATCAGTAAAAAGGATCTTCGGTTCTCTACACTCACCATACGAAACACAGCAGCATTAAGCTGCTATTTTACGTTAGTATTCGGTGAGAGCGTGGTCCTACCCGGGTCGAGCCGACCCATTTGTGCTACAACCATAATATAGTAGCAGCGTTACTACTATCACGTAATAAAATTACATAATAGGCAGGTATTTCAATATTACAGACATACACTTCCATTTTATTTATATGTATAGTTATCTCTCGAGACTTAAGTTGAAAAATTTCCATTTCAAATATGCATATTACGTCAATGCCATATTTCAATTATCTATGTGAAATAGTCTCTTAGAAAAAAAAGCTGTAACATACACTTGGCTCACTCCATAAGTGTTTTTGTCGTAGTACAGGAAACTAAAAATGAGATGAAGCCTATGTTTCGTTGTAAGACATTTCTAGATTGTTAGACTTGGCATTTTAATTAGTTAAATGGGAAAATGAAAGTCTTGAACACATTATTTAAATGGTATCCCTGAGAAGTAGAAAGTTTTGAGCCTTTTGAAAGATGTTGCACAAACCCAAATCACTGTGTGTTAAATATTCTTGTATTAATTACTTAAAGGTTACAAAGTACCGTGACTTAAGTTGTCGTACTGCATCTATGTAGGTACTCGTACAACCGTAAATCACTTGTTAAATTACATTCATGTGCGCGTATTTCGAAACTCCTCATTGCCTTGCTTATTGGTACGCGGTAAGTCTTGATAGTGATTGATTGGTTATAAAAAAGGTAATTACCTATTGCGTTTGGTGGAATGTTATACATTATAAGATGTGGAGTCTTTAAGTACAAAATTCTGACCTCGGTCAGTTATGAAGCTAATAATTAAAATGTTGCCGACCTACACAACGGGCTATGTTCGGAGTTTCTCTGCGTGATATAACTCGTAAGGGATATATTTGGAGCAGAACTACAGTAAGTTACGAGTACTTAGCCCATCGGATCAGTACATTGAAGTGGCAATGGTCCGGTTATTTACCTCGAAAAACCGACAATCGATAGGGACGTTATATACGTGATAGAGCCATGTTGCAGCTATATTATGGTTGTAGCACGAATGATTCGGCTCGACTGGGGTAGTACCACGCTCTCACAGAATACCAGAATAAGCTGCAATGTCATAAAATAGCAGCTTAATGCTGCTGTGTTTCGTATGGTGAGTAGAGAACCGGAGACCTTTTTTACTGGAAAAGAGGCATTCCATTTTAGTTTTCAGGGGTGACAACGCATCTGCATTTTGATTCTTAATTGAGAAATGAAGATATCTATGGGGCACACAGTCCACCTGATGGTAAGCATCGCAGCCACTCTGCTATCCTCAATGAGCCATGCTATATTATTCTCCAGTGCTATCTATGTCCTCTGCGTTGGATTTTGGCCTTTGCCTTTATAGAAAGGATTTTTAATATTTACTTTAAACTATTTCTAATTTTAACCAGGAATAGTTACATCCATTAAGTTTCTGAGGATACGATATAATTCAGATTTCTTTTGGAAATAAAATACTTTATAATTAAAAAAAAACCGAAAATGTACATTATTCTTCTTCATCAGGCCATAAAAGTCAATAAATTGCCTTAATCATCACGCTTGGCAGTTAGATTGACGATAGCAATTTAAGACGTCACGCACATTTGATGGTTGGCAACCCACCACCGTTGACATTGATTAATCTTAATGGTTGGCTATCCATGTAACCCTAGGAATTTATAGCTCCGTACGACCACTTTGTGAAATTTACTGTCACCAGCAGTTTTTCCGAACCAATACAACTTAAGAATCTTCAAGTATATTTACGCTTTTTTAAAAGGCCGGTAACGCACCTGAATTTCCTTTGAAATTGCGGATAAGCATGGGCGGAGGTATTCACTTCCACCATTACCGCATGTTCGTTTTCTCATCTCCAATAAAAAACCTTTGACGCTACTCTCGATCGCTGTTCTGGGTATTTTACGCCGGGCGTAAGCGACATGGTTATTACCGCCATTTGTCGTTAGCCATAACATCGTTCTGGCATATCCTATAGTAGCCCGACATTCGACATCTACGAGTTGAGATAGGATGATAGCATAGGGCGTCATAATACGGCAATTTATTTAAGATTTCGACGTCTTTATTGTATAACGTGGTAGAGCCAAGCTCCAACTATATTATGGTTATAGTACGAATGGGTCGGACGGATGGTTTCGTATGGTGAGTGTAAAGAACTGGAGACCCTTTTTTGCTGGAAACGAGACATTCCATATTAGACCTCAGGGGTAATTATAACAGGAGAGCGGACACCAAACTTCATTCCCAGATAACCCAGACCCGACATTGTGCCCGATCTCACATCTAACACACCCCAGGTAAAAACGTAAACAATTGTTACAGAATTTCTAAGTATATAAAGTAGTTAAAAATGATACAATGAGAAAAAGTCATAGATGTCCATGACTTTTTCTGCCACCGGGCGGCGCCACTAGAAAGTGAGGTATAATATTTGACAGACTTCATAGCGGGGAAGTTAACTTGTTCGAAAAATGTAAAGGTAATTGCCTCTTTCTGCACTATTAGCTATATTTTATATTAATATAGGATTAAAAATAAATAAACCAAACCACAGATATTAATAAAAGTAGATAAATTTAAAAAAAAAAGTTAAAAATATGCAAATAATTAAAGAGCAAACCAAGGACGCATTGTTTTGTGTATTAATTTAATACTCTAGAAACTGATAAACTTTTATTAAAAACCAACGTCCCAATTAAATGACATTGTGTAACAAAAAACTTTACCTCGGTGTCAACTAGCGACATCTGGTGAGCAGAAAATTATTAGCCCTCATTTATTGTTCTGATTCATTTAACTTTCTATCTTAGTCCTCAGGGATTCTTAATCGATGACAAATGTAGTATGTATGTTTATGGGCCACATCATCATCTTACCATCAGGTGGCCTGTGTACCCTTTTGTCATCCTTATTCTATAAAATAAAGTTACACTACATGCAATTGAACTGTTGATAAAAAAAAAGTTATAACATATTTCTTTAAACGTACCTCTGCAGTCGGGTAAACCTAGTTGAATTATAGCATTCATCTGTAACCTCCAACATACGTGTACAAAAACTTGTTCCTTTCTAATACATCGAAATCGTGTTTTACGTTGCACTGAGCTTTGACCCGAATGCAACACTATTAAGTTAACAATTCTTCACGCCTCACAATAATATGATAGACGTGATAATAACCTTTAAAAATATGTCGGTGAAGCTAAAATGCTGCATGATCTTTTCTTTGTTTTTATCATCATCGTCATCATCATTACAGTTCATCATAAATCCACTGCTGAACATAGGCCTCTTCCGAGAGATGCCTTGCATCATATGTGACCAGCTCATTGTTATTTTAGTAGGCTGACACGAAATACTATTCAGGTGATTTTCATGCCCAGTAATAGATTTAAAATGTTTTGTTTTTCTTTTGTAGGAAGAAAAGCTATTTATACTACTAACACTTCTTATCCGCTCCGAATAAGCTTGGTAACTTCCACGTCCGCGAAAAAGACACAATAGTTAAACAATCGAAATGTTCCTATAGGACTCACGGGACAGTGAAATGGTTAAAATATTTGTACTGGTGTACGACAGTAGTCATGATTCTAAATCAACAACCTTTTAGTTTAGTATTCTGTATTCTATAATTCCCTAAGCAATAAAATATAAATGAATTAGTAAAATATAGATTACTCACCACTAATGTAAGGCTTAAAAGTAATAAATCCATCTTTTTCCGGGAACTTATTGTCTATCAGTGTTGTCATTTCTGCAATTCCTTTGTAAAATGCTTGCATTAAAAATTTTATGACCTATAAAACATCTTTGAACTCATCATATTAGTTGGTATCATACTTCTGACTTTGCTGTGTGCATCAGAATTTACTATCTCATGTTACATTTAGATATAGAAGTCTGAAAAACTTTTTATTTGAGTACTGAGGAAAACCTTAAAAACATGAAAATACTAGAGAAAATTCGCAGCTTCTAATATATAAGACGGAATAGCCACCTTGGATCTGGTGGTATATGAAGCTTGACAATATACACAGATGCAGCTCAATGGACTTTTCTCTGGTCCCGAACGCAGTCGCTAGTAACAGGTGGCTCGTATCCAACTGTAGAACGTTTTATGTAGGCGATTGGTTTTTTTTAATTTTGCACTTAGTATAAAGAGAAGATCTACGTAATACATCAGTCTGCACAATTTTGCAGCTGGAAGTACTCGTATGTAATATGTATTATATTTCTTTCACAAATTTTTCCTACTAAGTTAAATGTTGCCTGAATCTTAACCTTACCTTATTATTATAAAATGATAAAAATACTTTTTAATGGGTTCAAAAAGACTTATTCACAAATACGTTATGTAAGTTGGTAGAGACATGCCGCAGCTATTTTAATGGTTCTCTCTCAGAATACCGGCATAAAAAGGCAGCTTAGTGAGACCCTTTTTACTGGATACGAGGCATTCCATCTTTGCCCTCAGGGGTGATTCTTAATCGAGGATAAATGTAGATGTGTATGGCCCACAGTATCCACCTACTATCAGATGGACTATGAATTGAATAGAATAATTTTTACGTGCTCGTTTGTCACCCTTAATCTATAAAAAATGAGTCACTGACGAAAAAAGGCAACATTTTAGTTACCATAATCTTCCAATGTACAGGCGTGAACACTAACAAATTTTTATTACTCTATCTCGTGTTGTCCGCTATTAAAAGTATGTACCCTACGAATACAGTTATTTGTTCGTGATTATTGTTGCGGTTCAAATCAAATGTGCTCGGGCAGAGGTCTTTAGGTTGTGTTGTAATTTTATGTGGGGATTTTATTTTGGGTAGTCTAAGTACTCTTTTTACGGGGTAGAGCCTTGCTGCATCTATATTATTTGTATAGTTGTAGCACGAATGGGTCGGCTCGACCGGCGAAGGACCACGCTCTCACAAAATACCAGCGTAAAATAGCAGCTTAAGGCTGCTGTGTTTCGTATGGTGAGTGTAGAGAACCGGAGACCCTTTATACTGGAAAAGAGGCATTCCATTTTAGTCTTCACGGGTGACAACGCATCTGCATTTTGATTCTTTATTGAAGATAGACGTGGGTGTCTATGGGTCACAGTAACCAATTACATTCAGGTGGATTGTGTGCTCGTTTGTCACCGTATCCTATAAAAAAAGTTCTATGATGCTATAAATTTGTTTGGAAAATGTCAATTGTAGCTATACTTATGTAGATTACCTAGCTATAAAACATTCAGATTATAGTTTTATGAAACCCAGTATTTGCTTGCGAGTGATTAGATTTACAATACTACCTATAATAACTGACCAGGATTGCCGAGCCGCTTGTCAAGCTGCAACGGCAAATGTGGCAAATATCCTCCCTATGAGGCTTATGTTCTGCAGTAGCTTCAATAGGCTGTAATGGTAACAGTGATGGTAACGGTAACGGTAACTATTAGATTTACAATTTTAAACAGTTTTTAAATTTACGAGTTTACAAAATATAACATAACATAACTTTTTTTTTATATAGGATAAGGGTGACAAACGAGTACACAGTCCACCTGATGGTAAGTGGTTGCTACGGTTGATTTGTAATAGAGGATAGATGCAGATGTTTATACATCTGCATCTATCCTCTATTACAAATCAAAATGTAGATGCGTTGTCACCCGTGAGGACTAAGATGGAATGCCTCATTTCCAGTAAAAAGAAACTCTCGTACTCTACGTTTGCTCATAAATACTTATTAAAATAACATACGTTTAATAATTAACTAAGTTTATAATAATTGCTAAGCTTTCTTGTATAAACAAAAACATACTATTAGACAGGTTTTAATATCTTACATAATTGTTGAATTGTTGTAAACTTGAATTGTTTACATTTTATAATTATAGAAAAAAAAGTCCCTTTTTGTTAAAAGTTTTGCTCCTTACTTCCTATGTATTAAAACAAAAATTTCTTAATTTTATCAAAATATTTCTTTGACAAATTTGAGTTAGCTTTAATAGTTAGAGATAGTTTTTTCTCTAATAGATGTAAACATACACTCTTCACTCAGAATAAGCACGTGTCTGTTTCCACGCATATAATATTTAAACCTCAGATTTTCAACTTTCAACTTATTTCAACTTATTCAACTTATTTCAACTTATTTCAACTTTACTGAAGATCCTAATAGAAAAATTATTTAAAGTATAGAACAAAGGAAAACACACCTGTTAAAAGGTTTTTTGTAGTTTCTTTGTAAGCTTATAATAATTTTACAATGAGGTCAGTTCAAAAACTACTGACTACGACAGCACACATAACTATTAATTATTCATGTTGAAACATGTAATGTTAATTTGTTGATTAGAGACAAGCGTTCAAGAACCGCAGACGAGAAGCCGCCGGTTTCCTCATACCTCCACTAAAACTGGATTTATTCGCTTTAAGCAGCATTAGCCGGGAAACCGCAAGTGCTTCCTTCTCCTATTACAAAATTTTACCACAAGTTTCAACTTCGCCAGAGCCGCATAACTTTGGTTATAATAAACTCAGAATAATAAAATAAATGGATACTATGTAGTTAGGACCTCAGATTGGAACTTGTTTTAAAACGGTATTGAAATGAAGCTGCTGGATTTAGTAATGGTGAAAGGAGTCCTTTTTTCGTATTAAAATATTGTATTTTATTAGCGGTTTTCTTCATTTATTAAGTAGTGGTAAATTTATTAAGTAATATAAGTAGTAAAATTAAGTACGGTAACGTTAATACTTAATACTTTAAAAATGCTACACTTCTCTATTTTTTTTTTAATAGAATAAGGGTGACAAACGAGCACACAGTCCACATGATGGTAAGTGGTTGCTGTGGCCCATAGACATCTTCATCTATCCTCTTTAGCGAATTAAAATGCACATGCGTTGTCGGCCGTGAGGACTAAGAATGCCTTTTATCCAGTAAAAATGGTATCCGGTTCTTTACACTCACCGTACGGAACACAGCAGCATTAAGCTGCTATTTTAAGCTGGTATTCAGTGAGAGCGTGGTCCTTCTCCGGTCGAGCCGACCCATTCGTGCTATATACTATTAATATAGCTGAAGCATGGGCTCTAAAAAAATTTCATTTTGCTGAATGGGCAAAAAAAGACATTACTACTTCTCTTCTCTTTCTGTTTCATGTTACTGTTTTGAACAGTAGCGAGTGAAGGCTTAAGGCTACGAGATCTGGACTTAGGGCAACAGAATTTTGGGGGTGTACTGCTGCTTGAAAAGGCAAGTTATCCCAAAACCGACCCGGCTATTTCTACTATAACAGCGAATTACAAATTTAGTTTTCCTTATTGGGACTAAAATATGAGACAATCTGTACGCAATGCGTATATTCAGTCACTACTGACTTCGATATACTGTAATGAATGAATGAAATTCGTGAACTTAATGCCATTAGGCTTTAGGGGAATAGCTCCGTTTTATAAACAAATATGAAGTTGCCCTTTTCACCGACTTCAAAAGGAGGAGGAGGTACTCAATTCGACTGTATTTTTTCTTTTCTTTATGTATATATCATAATTTTATTCTATGTGAACCGATTTTAAAGATTCTTTTTTATCTGAAAGCTGGTGCTTCTCAGGTAATCACATACAAAATTTGATCAAGGTTTGACCAGAAGTTTTTGAGTTTCCCTTATTAACTTATATTGAAGTCGGTTGTACAAAATTTTTAATTTTACCTCTTGTTTACTTGTCGTGTAGTGTCGTCACAAAACAAACAATCAGCTGTTTTGTTATCGTGTCCCACTGAAACAAATGGGCTTGTAGATGCGGTTTACGTAATATGTTATTAGTTACATCACACATGCTAGAGACAATGCCTCTGTTGCCATTTATTACGTAAGGATCCTCCGGTCACGTTTATTGTCAAATCACATAGTTAAATGTTCGTGGCCTATCTCGTTTTAGGTTTTCTGGTATAGCTTAGCATTACACCACTTTACTACACAGATATTTGTAAGGATATTACCATATCCATTGATTTTCCAGCGTGTTTTCCAAAGTCAACAGTCTATATAACCTGCCGGTTACCCAAGCTCAGTACCTCCCCAGTAATGTCACCGTAACCCAGTTAAAAGTTAAATTCTCGGATACGCTGGAGTTAATGCAAGTTGGCCCTTTACTTACTACTTACTTACTTTATTAATATTGTTTTTGGCGTTTGTCAGGACCATTTTGATTTTTTTATGGAATTAGCGTGACAAGGGAGTACACAGTCCACCTGATGGTAAGTGGATAATGTGGCTCATAAATTCTACAATCTACATCTATCCTCGATTAAGAATCAAAATTTGTTGTTACTGCTGAGGATTAAGATAGAATTCCTTGTTTCCAGTAAAAAGGGTTTTCGGATCGCTACACTCATCGTATTAAACGCAGCAGCAATTTAATGTTTTTACGTTATTTTATAAGCTCAGTATCTCGGCAACAAATATAGTTATAAAAATACCAACAAGAGCAGTAAATAGAGCTTTTGTTCAATATTATTGTAATGTTTCAAAGTCAATTTTACCAAAATGTCGAAAAATGTCACCTTTTACGTTAGTACGGCAGAAAGGCTAACTAAATAAAGAAAAGGGCCGTATAGTTCAAGTTCGCGACTTTGAAAGTTACTACCCTTCAGTACTAAAAATTAAGTTTTCTCTTTAAGCACACTCCTTAGTAAAACTTACTTCAAAACTGTATGCCGCTTACTTAGACCAATAAAGAAAGATAGATTACGTAGAACGTGTTTTTCGAGTTATCCCTAAACTGAGCCAAAATTATGTAATGTAGCCTCCACGATAGTATATATTAGTGTGAAGGTAGAATAAGTTGAATCAGTATAATTAAAGATCTAGAACAAGCAACACGTTTCTCTCTCATTTAACACTTTTAAAACATTACAATGATACATAATAACCTAAATTCATATTCTGCTTGTAAAATAGAATAGAATAGAATAGAATATTTTTTATTCAATATACATCACATGTGTAATTCTTATTGAAAGTCATTTTTTACTTTACCACTGGTTCGAAAAAAACCCTCTGTCCTGGGAAGAACCAGCAAGAAACCCAGTGGGACTTTTTTATTCGTATGCATCCAAAAACATGGTTTTAGGCGCGTCTGGCAGTTGACTTTTAGATGTTGTTAAAGAAAAAAGACGTGTACGTGTCAAAAAGTGGAATATGATTTCGGCGTCACTTGGTTGGTCTAAATCAACGGCTAAGTAGCAGTGATTTTTTTATAAAGAACTAGCTGTTCCCCGCGACTTCGCCCGCGTGTAATCGAGCCCAGTCCACCTTATGGTAAGTGGATGCTGTGGCCCTTAGTAATCTACATCTATCCTCGATTAAGAATCAAAATGCAGATGCGTTGTTATTCCTGAGGATTGAGACGGAATTCCTCGTTTCCAGTAAAAAGGGTTTCCGGATCTCTACACTCATCATACTAAACGTAGCAGGATTGAGCTGCAATTATACGGCCTTTCCCAATCGAGCCGACCCTTTCGTGCTACAACCATAATATAGCTGCAGCGTGGCTCAAACGTAGCAGGATTGAGCTGCAATTATACGGCCTTTCCCAATCGAACCGACCCTTTCGTGCTACAACCATAATATAGCTGCAGCGTGGCTCTACCAGGGAAATTACTTTGGATTTACTGCATATATCGACATTGATGGATTTATTCATAAACAGAGCACCATACTCTGTGGCAGCATTTAGGGGAAGTGTCGTTTACGTCTTTACGTCGTTTATTTTTCCGTTCTAAACAACTTTTCACTAATTAAAGAATTAGGTACTTATATAAAAAAAAAATTGTGGTATACGCAGACCAAAACATTTCATTGTAGTGTTTTTACTTAAAAAAAAAACTTAAATGTTTTACACATAATGTCTGAAAATCGGTAAATTTTTTCTTTTCCTCGTTTATTAATGCGGAATTCTAAAAATATAGAAATAATCATCCTCTTAATCTTTTGATCGGTACTCGAGATACCTGTTCTTTTAACAAAGCAACTAGTAACACTAAATAGGCAAAGCATGCCGAGTACAAGGCATGACAATCGCGCCGTGCGATATCTCGACGAAGCAAAAAGCGCAACACGAATTGAGCAGGCGCCGGCTCGCCGCCACGCCGCCGTCTTTCGTCCATTTTATTTCCCTCTCTTTTTGTTATGCTCCTGCTGGCAGGGTTACCAGATTGTTTTATGAAAGGATATAAAAACCGGGTAGTAAATATCAACCCTGGCTTGTATGTAGCTATTTCAAGCCAGTAGCGCCCGGATTTTTGCATAAATTTTACGTGAAGATTTTATGTGGAAACAGACGAAAAAATGAAAAATTATCTAACGACGTTAATAATCAACAATATAGACGAGGTAAAAAAATCTTCCGAAAGATTACAGATTAAATATCTCTTGTGGCAGATGTACCTTACCGTACCTTGTGTGGACCTTTCACGGGTAGATGAAGAGCAAGAAGAAAAAAATTTATTAAACTAAATTTAAAAAAAAAACTGGTGGATATGCTTATTCGCAAATTTTGTACATATTGTGGTAATCAGATTTCAAAACGTGGCAATATCGGCATATATTCATGAAACGATGTTCAGCCGCGTCATTTTATTTAATGTTTAATAATTTATTTGTTATAATATTCTGTTTAACGTTCAGCAGTGAATTGTATAAGATGGACATAATGCGGAGGACATACATACACAGTTTAAAACGAGAAAAGAATATCTATACAAGCAATTTGCACGATGCTGCAGATAAATTGTCTGACAGACTATTGTTGTTACTTGTAGAGCCTATCAGAAGTCCACTGCTGAACATAGGCCCATAGATTGCTTTGATTGCCATGTTTGACGGGCGGGTTAGAAACCGCAATCTTTTGTTGGAAGACGCTGCTGCCTATGTCCTGTTTCCTTTACTGCCTCTTACGACACCAAAGGAACGATATAGGGTAGTGGATATTCTTTCACCGCCAATACTTACTTACTATATACACACTATAGTGAAGGAAAACGCAATTTATTCTAACTTGCCGTTTCACTTAATATGTAATGTATGGAATAAATACATTAAAATTATGCCAACTTAAATTTGCATAACAAGACTGTTAGGTATAAAAGTTATAACTACCATTCAATTTAATAGTTGGCTGATATATTCACGGTTTTTTATCTTTTTTGCAAATGCTGTTTTTTTAATTAAGTTGTTATTATAAAGACGCCTACCTCCTTGTGTTTTCTCTCTGTTGGGTTAGTAGATATTCTTACACCATCACTGCACGATGAATTAGGTAAATAGGTACTTATATATATGTCAAATTTGTATTCTTTGGTATCCCTATTATGTAATAATCTAGGGTTACATTGTGCATATGTGTAATCCTGTTAATGCTCCTAAATATAGAATAATTGGTTATTTTCAGCCAAGGAAATAAATGACACATCTCTCGATCGCAGCTAAATTTGCGTCTATCAAATTAGTCTTGATCACCGATCGTAGGAGTTACACGGCTTCATCTTCGATGAGTATAAATAATTTCTAAATTATACTCGCGACTGTTGTTACTTGAAAGCCTCCAGCTTCATTTTTTTATTTGGATAAACATTGTGAAATCAATACAGGTAGTGTTTATCCAAAACACAAAAATAAGTAACTTGTTTTAATCTAATGATTTCTTATATTTACACGAACACTACACTAGATCGGACTAAAACTAATAATTGAAAAAGCTGAAGGGTACTCCGGGTTAACTCTAACATCGCGACGTCAGTCACCTCAGTCCCCCGTGACCATAGGTGCTGTAAAGCACTCGAAACGTCGGGAATTTCAAAATAAGTTAATTAAACGTGGTAGAATCCGTAAAAATAGTTTCATTCTATTATTTTAATCTAATTCAATACTCAATAAATTACCGTTCAAATATGCGGTCAAATATTTTGTAAGTGTAAGAGAATTATGAGAGTATGTATGGTAGAGCCACGCTGCAATTATATTATGGTTGTAGCACGAATGGGTGGGCTCAACCGTGGTAGGGCCACGCTCTTACAGAATACCAGCGTAAAAGCAGCTTAATACTGCTGTGTTTCGTATGGTGAGTGTAGAGAACTGGAGATCTTAATTACTTATTTATATGTACACGCAACGAGAAACAGAAACAATCATACAGTGAATTCGTACGATGTTCTATTTGTTAATTATGTATTTGTTTTCTTAGTCGAGGATAAATGTGCGTACCATCAGATGGACTGTGTGCGCGTTTGTCAATATCTTTGTATATAAAAATTACGTGTCACGTTGTTTGTCCGCGATGGACTCCTAAACTACTGAACTGATTTCAATGAAATTTTGCACACTGTGTGCATTTTGGTCCAACTTGAGAGATAGGATAGTTTTTATCCCGATAAATGACCCTCAACATTTTTTATTGCGAATTTAAGGATTTTTATAGGAAGGGTCGTTGGAAAGGGCAGAACAACGTCTGCCTGGCGAGCTAGTTATTCTATAAAAAAACGATAGATGGTGGAATAATGGTCTTATACCTATAGCCCATAATATATACCTGCAAAATAGCTAATAGCATCTATCAGTATCTTTTATTAGACGTCCGAAAATCCTAACGAAGAGTACCTACATCTCACAGTAGTTGTCGTGTGTTGATCTCGGATGAAGTAAAAAAAAAGGATGAAAAATTGTATCTGTTTTGTCGTCTTTAGAAATGGAGGAGGTTCTCTTTCAATTGTGAATCAAATTTAATAATTCATTGATGAATATAGTTTCAATGATAAACTAGGCATTCAAGTTTGGCCTTTTTAAATTTAAATTTAACAAAAACAGGGGTACTAATTTACCTCGATGTGGTAATATTTTTTAGAGACACTCAAAACACAAAAAATAAATGTCCTGTCTTCCGATACTATTATATGGGATTTATTTTATTATTTTTAGTTAGTTTAGTTTAGTTCTTAAAATCTATGGTTATTGTTTTAAAAATGTAACATAAATATAAAAAAAAAAAACATTTAATTTTGACCACCAACGAAACTTTAAATAGTAACGCTGTGGTCCCAGATGTAGATTATGTAAGTCTAAAGAAGCCATTCTTGTCTTAATGAGCCCATTATGGTGTTGGTCTGGAAGAACGGACGTGGATAGTTCCAATCCATATGCTGTACAAATTGTTTGCAAATTGCTTTATGCAACGATCTTCTTGCACATTAATAACACAAACATGAACTGTTTCCATTTATCTTGTTGGCTAATAATATAAGAGAAGAGAAGGATTAGAAAGTGATATCTGGGCCCTGGTCTAAATCACTTTTTCTGAATGCTAGGCTGTTTTCATTCAATTTTTCAAAGAATAATGGAACCGGCAAGAACTTGGAGTTAGTCCTGTTTAATAACCTTATCCACCTGCGAATATCTATTTCTTTGACGAACCCTTTGCGCTTGGGAATATGTATTGAAATTTAAGTTGGCAACTGTACTGGTGTATTCATCGGTTAGAACCTGCGTTACTAAAGTATTATTTAATTTAAGATTGGCCTCTCTGTTACCACGGGCACAGAATATATAATAGCCATGACTCCCAACATTTGAGCAGAAAGCGTGAAATAAGATGTCTTATTAAATTCGTATCTTAGTCTCCTCATTAAATCAGACATATAGAACGGATAAAATATTATAAAAATACATACATATTTTAATTGTCAAAAAACATTGTTAAAAATTGTCTTACGGCCTTGTTTGTCTAGTGGACGTAAGAGTGACTGTTGATCATTTGTGGTCCCTGGTTCAAATCCCGGGTCGTATTAAATGCAGTTATTGTGTTTTTCTACTAAGAAATTCACTGTAGTAGTGTTGAGAAGTGTTTTATTTTGTTTCACCCCCGTGCTTCGAATAACGCGTAAAGTTGATTGTACTGCGTCTATACTCTCTCTGGTGATGTTGGATTGTCGTCACATCGGACTATAAGAGTGAGGAAATAGAGAGTGAAGCTATGCTTGCGCACACAATCGTAAACTATAGTCCTATCTCACGCCACATTTTTGAGAAGATTAAAATATTTAATAATATACAGGGTTATTATTCAGAGTAGCCAAATTTTAAACTTAAGTTCAAATATATAAATAATGATATACCTTTATTGCAGTTTTTGAAAATACAAGTAAATAAGGCTTTTATTTGAAACTATCCCAAATTGAATGTTATTTATGGGCAACAACGTTTTTGCCTACCGATCGACCCTTACGTATGTGTGGGTGTGTAGTAAAATCAGTTAAAATGTACCATTTTTTATACCACGCCTTTTGAATTTAAAAGATAAAAAGACAGAATGTTTGAGAATTTTTTAATTAATTTTTCTTCACTATTTGCCTATATTATTTATTCTGAAATCTGAACCTTCTCTGCAAATTTGGCCGGTTATTGCAAATAACCCTGTATACCAGAACATATGAAATCATTATATCGTGGCTAATTCATAAAAAAGAGCTTAAACCATATTTTATAACGTCAAAAAAAGTATGGTGTTATATTGTCCTATATATTGCTCTATGAGGCAATCCATGGGGGATGCTATGTTCAGCAGTACACTTGAAGAATGATGATGAATATTTATTGCACGTCCGAAAGGATTAACTTTCAATACAAATATATTTTTCGGCATCAACTATTTATTGTATATTATTATGACAATAAATTATTATCTTTGCTTATCTTATATCTTAATGCACGACCAATGTTTGCAACCGAAATACAAGAATAAATTGCAATTCTGGTGAACTTCGCGGTTCTGGCAACTGCAACATGGCGCTTAACGTGAGGGAAATATTGTTATGCGTATTTTTAACATAGCGGCGAAGGTCGTTGATTTTTAAGTTATAATATATTCTGACGTAACGTGCGATCGTGTTACAGCGGGTTTCGCAAAGCTTACGGCTGCAATTTGCAATGTAAAATCCGTACGATAATCTTGTAGTACTATTTTACGGCGTCACATGGACGTAAAAACCGTATAAAGTTGTCGCGTCTCGAGGAAAACGTAAGCCATGTTGAGTATTTGTTTGCGAATAACTTCTAGAAATATCATTAAACTCGGCTAAATAAATATCGATATTGAAATATTTTAAATGTCCTGTTTAATTTTAAGCACAACCACGATTTTCGATTATAACTGTAAACTTTCAGCAGCGAGATTGCAGTAAGATTTTCTTATTGCATTTCCGTTAATTTTGAGGAAACACCTAAAAGTCATCTCTAATTTTTTTCTCACACTTAATTTTACGTCTAAATTCCAGCCGAAGCCAACATTTTTGAAAAAATCTCGATCACAGACGTAAAATAGCACGCCTCTCGTTGCTCCACTGGATGCATTTCGCAAAGTGTACGCAGGAGTTTACATGAATTAAACCCAAATACTCAAACGCTGATCAATTTTAAGATGGCGTTAAGTCTCGTGCTGTCTCTATCACTTTAAGTCAAAGTGTCTGTGACACAATTTCTCCCTTTCTCTTTCACAAACGGACAAACTCCATACCCTTTACCACGCATTCGAGCCAAACAATTTGTCTTCGTCCATCGCAATGCGTTCAGCAATGGAGTGGAATAATTTGCAAGTATCTGTCTCTCCATCCGATTGCAATTTGGTGTTTTCAAAGCAAAAATGATTTAGGCTTTGTTAAGCTAAGTCTGTGCGCTTATACATTTTTGCTACATTACCACTTACCATCAGGCGAGGTAAAAGGTAAGTTCTGGCATATAATAGTTAAAAATAAAACACAAATTATTTGTTTTATCCTGGTCTACCCTATACCCTACCGCAACGTTGGATTAGGATGAGTGAATGTCAGCGCGTAAGTACTTTGTGGCACTCTATGTTGTGCATTTGATCCGTCAGTATTCGAAGTTGTCACTGCGGTCGAAATCACAGAGTTTGCAACTCTTTCTTTGTATTTTTTAATTTATATCATTTCTTAAAAATACTTCACATTATTCCAATACTAGCGAACCGTCCCGTCTTCGAATTGGTGGGGTCTATTAACGTTGCGTGACTTAGATTTAAGATTATCATCAAAGACCATTTATTTCATCTTAGCAATTTTTCTATTAAAAAAAAATTACAAGATTTGTAGATCACTCCTGGCATTGTTCTCTATCTGTTCGTGAAGTTTTATTAAAATCGGTTCAGCCAAAAGATTGGCCCCTACAGACAGACAAACAAACAAAAATTTCAAAATTGGTTGCTCACGTTTTAATGGTATGCAAATAATAAATTAACACTTAAATTTTATTTATATGTGTAGTTCAAAAATTTATGGCATATTCAATGCTTAATTGACTTCGCTTAACCTACAATTTGTTTATAAATATCATTCCATGACCTTTCCGCCGCCACGTTTATTTTGTTACAAAATAAATTTATACTAAGCATTTCAGTCGAACGCAAATGTCTGATCGATTTTTGTCGAAACTTAATTGCTCATATAAACAATTCGATTTAATACAGGCGCCAATATTACGCAGACATATAAATTGAAATTTAGACTAGCGACCTGTCCTGGTTTCGCCTGCATATGATCTATAAATGTGGCGTTAATCAGACTTTATATTATTTTTGTTATTTCAATAAAAAATCTTGAAGGTTTTCGAATGAAATACAGCCTCGATCCAACCTGGCATTGCTCTCTATCTGCTCGTAAATATATTATATTATTTATATTCTAACCATTCCAAATATTATCCACATAGATATAATAAAAGAAGACTCTTTTTAATATTTCTATGACTATCCCTGACATACAGATAGACAAAGACAAATTAAAAAAAAAGATTTTTTTATGTCTTAATAGTATGCAAACAACCCCATGAGCCTAATTGAAGACACTTCAATTTTATTTATATGATTAGATGTGGTACAGTCACGCGCATTATAACTGCAGCAACAAAGGTTTGGTTCGACCGGGGAATCATACTCCAGTTACCAATTGACCTGTTATTTCTTATTTTTACCCATGACAAAACGAAGAAGGTGTCTGCGTTTAGGGTGAGAAATTGTTTGTATGAGCAAAATAATGTTCTCATTTATCTACGAAACGGTTTCACCGATTTGGATACAGGTTTGTGTAAAGGGTTTGTGATTCATCGGCGATGATCCTTAGATAGGCGTGATGGTGTTAAACATTTTCACTCGTTAAAATGAGTTTTAGCGCAGTTTTCCTCGAGAAGGCTTGTTTGAAATTTTGTTTCATAAAATTTACTATTATCTTTAGACCGCTAAAATTATCAAACAACTTCACCATCAGTCAGATACCGCGAGATTTATCTGGATTTCGCTTAATAATCACGGAAAGAAATAGATATATGACATTATTTACACCTTCATTATTATGTATAGATTAAAATTGTATGGTGTTACTATATAAATTTTAATATATTCTTTTAATAAAAAAAATCAACAGAATCAGTAGTTTTAACTCAAGTTGAAAATATTGAGGCACAAATATCAACAACATACATTTTAAAAATTAGATAAGTGCGTGTTGGTATATGCGTCAGGCAGGGTTCCGCTATATAAATTATACTATGTCGTGTATAATATTTGTAAGTAGTTAGGGACCTTCAAGAAAAGAGCGTACTCCTTTTTAAAAGGCCGGCAACGCATCTGCAATTCCCTCCCTGGTGTTGCGGTTGTTCATGGGCGGCGGTAGTCACTTACCATCAGGTGAGCCGCATGATCGTTTGCCTCCTCTCCTATAAAAAAAAGTTTCTGAACTTTTAATAATACAATTTTATTCAAATTTTCACCACTAGTTTCAGGTTAGAGATAATTTCCACATCTTAAGATACAAGGTTTAATCAGTAAGGTGTAATGAGGGAAGGGGGTTAGACATTACAGCCTAACGCGAATCTTGATAATATTCCAAAATATTATGGTTTGTTGTTTAATAACGAAATCTCAAAAACAGTCGAATTAAGAAACTTCTCTTTTAAAGCCGTTTAAAAACAAATATAATTTTTTCCCTTCAGATACAAAGGTTCATTGCAATAATATTTAATAAGGCATAAACATATAGTTGATATATTCATTATTATCAAAAGTGAATAAGCTTTAACGTTCAAGAATAACCCTTAAATAGTCATGGTCTGCGCACGAGTTGCGATTGTCGCTTCGATTTCTTCGGCGTCGCGCCGGCGTCTCACGAAAGCTACACCCTTTTGCATTTACACTACCGTTATACCCAACTAAAATAACTCTTAATCGCATACATTTAAAGTTTAAGGATATTTTTTTAATTATTGAAGAAAGTTGCGCGCGTATCCTTCCCGTCTGGACGGTGTGGCCCCAGGCGATGAATAATCAAGTATCGATAGCTATCTGTGTAGTATTTATTGCTTGTTTCATTACTGTAGCGTTTGCCACATTTAATATTGCCTTAATAAAGTTGTCATGAATACCGCGAGTAGAACTGATTGGATTTTTATTTACATACGAATATGATCGAAAGGAAAAAGTGTTTTGAAACAATATGTTAGGGTGACTGTAATCTATTAACATAAAAGTGTAAATGGTTGTGTGGTTTAGTTTTCAGGCTATTTATTCGTAGACTTGAATCAAGTAGACTTTAGACCTGGTAGGGCCATGCTGCAGCTATATTATGGTTGTAGCACGAATGGGCCACACTCTCACAAAATATCAGCTGTGTTTCGTATGGTGAGTGTAGAGAACCGCAGACCCATTTTACTGGAAACGAGGCATTCCAACTTAGTCCTCACGGCTGACAACGCATCTGCATTTGGATTCTTTATTGAGAATAGATGTAGATGTCTATGGGTCACGGCAACCACTTACCATCAGGTGGACTGTGTGCTCGTTTGTCACCCTTATCATATTAAAAAAAAAACCTAATGAAATATAACTTTTTTATTGAAAACGACAAGAATACAATGGTTCTATCAATCTTTTTGCGTTGACTTTGCATCGGACTTATGACTAGAGAGGATAAGAGCAGTAGAATTTTTTCCATTGAGTGCTCTAAATCTCAAGCTCAAGAGCGAAAAATGCGGCAAAAAAATAGCCATTGTAATTCCATCCATCTATTGTAGTATATCAAAGTCAACTACAAAAGTATACGTGGTAGAGCCATGCTGCAGCTATATTGGTAGTATAGTTGTAGCACGAATGGGTCGGCTCGACCGGAGAAGGACCACGCTCTCACAGAATACCAGCTTAAAATAGCAGCTTAATACTGCTGTGTTTCGTATGGTGAGTGTAGAGGCAGGCGGGTTGGCAACCGCAGGTTTCTTTCTAGTTGTTATAAAGAAGAAGCTGCTACTCATCTCCTGGTTTCTTTCCCTCTGTCGCATATTACCACACCCACGGAACGATAGGTGGTGGTAATTCTTACACCGCCACTACACGGTGGCGATAATAACCACTACTAAATCTAGACATATGAGGCAATATATTGATAATGGAAATATGAGGCAATCTATAGGGGAGGTCTATGTTCTGCAGTGAATTTTGGATGAATTATTTAATGAATGAATTAAAAAATATATATATTTCTGTAACTTTTTTTTTTGCACTTAATGCCCATTATGTTATTTTATAAATAACCACTTGGTATTATTAACATATACAATACTTTGAAGCTTTCAAAAAAAAATCTGTTCATAAGTCATGAGAAATTTTGCTCTCACTAGACCCATAGTTTGACACATTTCACGTCTTTCAATTCGTCCTGTGGGCGAAGTGCAATGACACCGTCTCGTTCCGTATTGATCCACATCAATCCCCCGAACGATCTACGGAATAAGATCAATGGCCTCATTTCGATAACAAACCTACATGGTTCTTGTCCTCGATTGTTTCGTAGCGGATATAGGTAATCGGTAGTGTTCAAAAACTGTTTTCATTATATTTGAAAGGGTTCAACAGACAGGGGTTAGTAATTCATAGAAGTTCTGCTGCGTGAAACTAAAATTACACCACGTTGGGTTCGAGAACAACGTCACGCAAGAACGTCTGTTGCCCTTTCTGAAAAGGAAGGTTAGACTACTAACATTATGGGTCCTCTTGGAGTGGCCCCGGCCTTGGCGTCCATTCAGTGACCTAATTTGGAAGTCATATATTGACCTAATTTGGAAGGTGCAGTGGGAAATAAAACATTGATTTTATCTTCGTAATTTCCTCAAAATAGTACAACAACGTTGAAATTTTCATTACTGTCTAAAAACAAGTTTACAAATGTTTATAGTCCATGAAATGTTATTTTTAATAAAATCAAATAAAGTACAATTTAAACCCTTGGTCCTATTCTAACAAGGATGCTACATGTATTTACTAAAATACATCAGATACACGCTGAATAAACACAAAATTTTACGACTCATTTAAAAATCTCTTGGATTCAAACAATTGTAGAGCGTTACAATAATTCTAAAGTCGGTCGGATTATACCTGCGCTGGCGCATGGATCGGCGGTTGCGTCTGTCAGTTCAGTTGCTCGCGTGCATCGATCGAAAACGCTGCCGTATTGATTATCGTGCCTTATTTTTGACAGTTTTAAACAGTCCTTGTTAAGTTAAAGTGACGATAGTTCAAAAACACATTTGCTTATTACGAGTGCAGTTAACGAATTAGTGTATGCCGAAATCACGATAATTGTTTCATATTTTTTGCTCTATCAAGTTAGTAGCTATTTAATTATTTATTATCTTCATGATAAGAGTGATAGTGATTTGAGCAACATTCTTTTTGGATGTTTTTGTGTTCACAAATTTACGATTTGAGGTTTCATCCAGGTTCAGTGCTATTGCCACAATATTACAATCAATACCTCTGCCACCGCTGATTTGGAAATCATTATTCCGTGCAGTAATATTAACAACATTTGTTGATAAATTACGAATTATATAACACTTATCTTGCATTAAAACGTTATCTATAACTACCACTATAAAATACCTATTCGTTCCACATCTTTTTTTTTGTCATGATTTAAAAAATATTATAATGGGAATTCTTCTTATTTTGGAAGCGGATCATATATATAAGTTTTAAATGGAGAAACCCGCAGATCAAAAATAGATATACAATTAATTGTTCCATGAATGAACTGAACCTGCGCCCCGCACAGCCGCAGTGTAACAATTAGCAACTGCGCTGATGAGCATTTAACACACATTAAATCAAATTGTATCTATAA
Organism: Parnassius mnemosyne; assembly: GCA_963668995.1. Lineage (NCBI taxonomy): Eukaryota > Metazoa > Arthropoda > Insecta > Lepidoptera > Papilionidae > Parnassius > Parnassius mnemosyne. Next base: position 17,546,175 of record CAVLGL010000083.1, read on the forward strand.
TCTTACAGTAAAATTTTATAATAGTTATCGTGGCGGCCCATTGTTCCACCGCTGAGTATACAGGGTCTTAGCAAAAACTGTCACAAAGCACGGTCCGGAGCCACCTGCATCTCTATATAATATTTAGAAACTGCTTACAATAGACTAGTGAACGATAGTTTTTGCTGTATTTCTGTTTGGTTAATTGTTTTCTTAAAAATATAAAGTAAACTATTATATTTCCCGTTAGTCAGTATTTAATTGCATTTGCAAATAGAATAAACAAAGTTTTTATTAAATTAGTTTTACAATTATCAATGTCGATATCATATTGTGTTTAGTTTATATAGCTGTTCCCCGCGACTTAAATAAGGGTTTTAATTTTTTTGCGCGGAACCTTAATTCTTTTTCTAAAATAAAAATAGGCTAAGTTACACTAGTTAGGTAGCTGTTTGCCAGTTAAAGTTCCGTGAAAATCGATCCAGTCATTTCGGAGATTAGTCGAGACAGACAGACGGACAGATTGCTTTATCAGTGTTTCTACAAGGGTTTATTTCCACTGTTATTTTACACAAGCCTTGAACTTAATGCGCACTTATTGATTCAAAACAAGTTATCATATTTCTAGCATAATTAATTTAGTGCATTAAAGGTCTCCCCATATAACGCTCTATTTGCAATTGAATAAAAGACGTAGTGAAGCCTAAATTTCCATTGACTTTAATATAGATTTTTAGTTCCTTTTTGCTCTTTCACTTCCACAGAAAAAACTTCCTTATAGTAAATCCCTGCTCGTTATCAAGTAAATCGTAGAAGTTGCCAACGATCAAAACAGTATTTCCCATTGAATATTAACTTTTAATTCTTACATTTAACCTTGTTAAGTGTTATCAAAAACTATTGTTATATTTGCCTTGACAGTTATATAATTCCATAACGTCATAACTTCACTGATTGTTAGACCAATAGCATCGTTTCTATGAATCATTATTGATTTTAGTCAGTGTTTTGCTTAGCAGTCCAGTTATGTGTTTTCTTTACAAACATTTGGATAACCCGAGATAATAATATGTCGGTGCTCGCGTGTGTCTACTATAAGGTCATGATCGTTGCGTTCTACAAATTGTTCTATTTATTACAATATTTTATTATAAGTTGTATTTTTGCTGCAATCAAATGTAGGAATAGGAAGCACTTATTTTAGGTTATAGTTTTTGTGTAGTTTCGTTGTTCTGTTTCTTTCAAATAACTCTTCGAAGATGAAGCTCCGTTAAATCAAATAAAATCATTCGTTAAGTTTTATTTTTGTTTATAAACAAGTATATGTATTTACAAACTGCCACTGCTGGTCATTGTGTAAAAACATTTTAAATGATTTACTTTACTGTCAAATTGTTAAGTGCGCTAAAAATCGGGGCAGTATTGAATTCTATAGGTATGTCTATTAGTTTAGTGAATGATTAAATCTCTTATCTCTTGCTATATTCATTATAAATATATTCCATTTCTTATGTGTAATGAATCTCTCCACTATTTGAATAAAATATTCCTACTTTTTTTTAATTACATGCGCTTACAAAATTTGATACATCCCTATCGTATTAGGTTCTTCAAAACATGTCTGCTATGATATTTTAAACGGTTCCTTGTTAGATGTTTCTTTATCAATTTCTGGAGAGTATCCGGCCCTCAAGTGTTCCCTGCCGGATGGAAACGATTAATTTTGTAACCCTCAGTTCCGATTCCGTCGGCAAAAAAAAATCGAGCGTAGTAGAACATTTATTTAACTTGGATGGATAAATTTATGCTTAACACCTGAAAATTTATTGCGTTCACGTTTAAAATGTCATGCAGGCTGTGCCGGCACGTATTAGGAGGGATTCTAGATGATATTTGAAAAAATTGAATCGGTTGAATTCGTAGACTATCTACCTACCTATTGTATTGTAATAAGAACATACCTAGTAATATTCCGTAATGATGTTTCTTATATTCAAGAGCGCGATGTGCGTCAAAGATTTACTATAACTGATTAGGCATTAGAATGCTATGTTTTAGTATTTATTTTATTTAAATTAATATAATTGAACATTTAATATACGTCTTTATTACGTAATATTATTTCTCAAACAGGTTTTTGCCAAAATGTATAGTGTTAATGAGATTTCACTCACCAGTTTTTTTGATTAATTGTCAATCAATTTGGCCGTTAAAAATTTCACGACGTACCTATACGGCGGTATGAAAGAGTCGATAAGATCTTTCTTATGTTATTTAATTTAAATAAAGTTTTTTTTGGTTTTGTAATGACTATGAAGCACCGACATAACAAAGTATCTACATTTCATAATACATACTAATTTAGCAAGTTTTTCTTTAGCTTGGTGATGATTATCGAGCTACAGATAAAGCAAAGTAGGTATCTACATTTCATTTTCATTTAGTAACTTTTTTTTATAGAATAAGGATGACAAACGAGCACACAGTAAGAGGATCCTGAGGCATATAGATCTATCCTCGATTAAATATCAAAATGCAGATATTCTGTCAGCCTGAGGACTAAGTGGTTTCCAGTTAAAAGGGTCTCCGTTTCTCTGTCTGTGTTTCGTATGGTGAGTATAAAACTCACCATACGAAACACAGCAGCTATTTTACACTGGTGTTTTGTGAGAGCGTTGTCCTTCCCTGTTCGAGCCGACTCATTCGTGCTACAACCATGATCTTTACACATAGATTTCGATAACAACAGTGTTCAAAAAGGAAATACGAACGAGTTTTGTGACAAATGGTAAAAAATATTTAAAGATTGATCTTGTCTAGTTGATATAGTTGGAGAAACGGTCCATATAGGTTTAATTGCTTTAACTACTGACACCGACAGCTGGTCTATTTTTAAACCGTATACCAAGTCGGGTTTATTTATCTGTAGATATGCCCACAAATAAAGTTACATGCGGCAGTAAGGAAACCGATGACAATGAAAGCGGTCCCCCGAGAGATTACGACGCAGATGTTTGACATAATAGATAAAAAGACTTAACGAATGACCATGTGCTTGCTCGACATGCGGGTGTGGTGAGCAACGTATAAATAATAGGTATTTGTTTGTTAACTGAATGCTACTATTAGAAATTAAAATAAATATTTCTGAAATACATTAATTTAATTCAGTAAAATACAAAAATTTTTGATTTTCTTTTTGTAAAAACTTATAAGTCTTAATTTTGGTAATATTAAATATTTAATAATTAGTACAAATAACAGCCTACAAATGTCCAACTATAAGATCTCCAATCCAAATCAAGAATAGATCAAGAAGAAAAATCCAAAAAAGTAATTTAAACGGTTTTGTAGAGTAGTATACCGCGTTGCCTCAATGCGTGTTGGCGACTAAACGTGCTATTGTAATCCCCTATATAGGTCTATAATAATAGGTCCCCTCACGATGTATTCGTTTACAGTCGGGCAAATCACTTTAAACTGCATCTTAAGTGCCCTATTCTAAACCTTCACAAAAATTCTCACCTGACGAACGAGGCAGTTGTTGCAAAAAAAATGTGTGAATATGATCTTAATCGGTCAAGTTGTTCAGAAGTTACACGTTCACGATCACGCGACATCAGACGCATCTAGTATTATCTATATCTATACAAATAAATAAAATTGAAGTGTCTGTTTGTACTTATAACAAAAATACAATTAAAAAAAATTGTCTCTTTGTTCCGGCTACTTAATCTCCGAAACGACTAGACCGATTTTAACGGGACTTTCACTGGCAGATAGCTGATGTCATAAGAAGGAGTAACTTAGGCTACTTTTATTTAAAAAAAAAAAAGAATTAGGGTTCCTCCCTAAAAAATTAAAACCCGCAGTCGAAGTCGCGGGGAACAGCTAGTTTTTACATAAATATAAACTTTTTGTCTGTTTATTATATTAAAATAAACCAAAAATTTGTTCTTGAGGTCATCTTTGACTCAGCCAACATTTTTGAGTAGCATGACTATCGATGGATGAATATTATTATTAAGTTTCTTTTCAATATTTACTTTTTAAATGTAAACACTGCATGACAATTTTTGGCGTCGTTTCCCAAGATACATGATTCGACGATAAGCATGTACGGCGAGTTCTTGCTCGAATGTCTGTTCTAATGTATGTTAATGCTTAGTGACTTGGACTACCGAGCTGGCTGTCACGGCCTTTCATATTATAGTCATTTTGTATGCAATGGGAAGCCTACGCTTCGTAAGTGTTCGTCACTGGCTATTGATTTGAAGAATGAGAACTGTGTGTTTAATTTAGTGTTCAGTAGAACTAGTTGGTGCTTTATACATTTCTGGTGGTTGTTCACTATTTACATAATTTAAAATAAAAAAATTGTACTGCCGACTTCAATATAAGTTATTAAGAATAACTCAAAAACTATTGGTCTGACCTTGATCAAATTCATATGGGACCACACGAGAAGTACCAGCTTTCAAGTGAAAAAAGAATCATCGAAATCGGTTTACCCAGTAAAAAGTTATGAGGTAACACACATAAAAAAACATACAGTCGAATTGAGTACCGTCTCCTTTTTGGAAGTCGGCAGAAAATTACAAATACTAAGTTTTATACAAATCGTTAGAGCTGTTTCGGAGAGACCAATTACATAATAATATATACTTTTATAATTTCCCACTTAAAGTATATGTACCTATTTCACTTGATTATTTACTTGACTATATGGTTTATTGTTTAGGTACTTGACTGTTTTCTTGCTTATTTACTTCACGATTTACTTGATCTAATAAAAAAAAAACAAATAGATCATCATTAACACTTACTTTTTTACTGGCATAGTAGGCTTAAAATTAAGAAAATAAATACAAAATGCAAAAATGTGTCTAGCTATATTTTACCGCACTCGTTTCTTTTAATGCAAATTAACATTTAGTAATTGCTTTTTAACTTTTTATATAACGAAATCAAAAACCAAAGTAAAAAGCAATAACCTACCGGAATAACTACCACAGAGTCGAGTAAAACAGATCTTATAACTTTTTTACTCATATGCCCAATTTTGGTTTTGATGTATTAAAAAAAAAAAGCTTATATGGAAATAACTTAGTACACGCAGACGAGGGGACAGTTAGTTAGTAGTTTTTAGCAATAAATTCCATATTTTTTTTTATAACACATTGCTTTATTCATATGGAATACAGATACTATTTATATAAACTGAAAACAAAAAAAAAACTTAGGTACAAACAAAATATATAATTATGCTTTACTAGTTATTATATTTACCTGATTAGATTAATTTTATCATCATAACAACGTCGCATTAAATTAAGAGAGGAAACGAATGTCAAACAGAGAAACTTAGATAAAGTGCGAGTGACGTCCCCTGACTGACGCCTATTGGCGCGATTGCGGCATACGTATATTTACATTATTCCCTTAGCACACAGAATAAGGCAACGTCTTTTATCAGGGTTTCGCCAGCGGATGCCAGTAATGTGCCAGGTATTTAACAAACAGAAAAAGCACGACGAATTAGCGGAGACCTTGTCGCATATGTAAAGAAAACGTAATTATTTCCTTGTAGTTCATAAATAAGATATAGTTTTAGATTACTAGGGTACTAGCCTCTTACGTATTTCTGCGCCCAAATAGTAGTGTTTGCATTACTGTATTCCGATCTGAAGAGTATAGAGACCCAGTACCTATAATTACATGCTGTGTTAATTAAAAGTTAAAGTTACAGCCTATTATAAGTCCCACTGCTGGACACAGGCCTCCTCTCATTTCTGTGAGGGTTTTAGGACAAGGAAGTGTCCGTCGCGCTGCCCCGATGCGTGTTGGCGAACCTCACATGTCTTCGAAATATTTTTTTTTCTTATTTTTCAGGCATGCCAGTTTGCTCACGCTATTTTCCATTACCGTCGAGCACGGGATGAACCAGCACTTAAAATTGCAGGCATTCAATTTTAGATCTCAGGGGTGACAAATGCAATCCGTAAACTTGTTCGTTTGTTACTTTAGTTTAAAAAAATACTCATTGCCGCAGAAAAGCGGCGGAAATCGATAAGTGTCACGTAGCAATACCCGTCAAAATCTGACGTGATTTTGATTTTGACGTGACAACGTAGGTCACGTGAAGCACGGGAGCATTTTACTACTCTGTAATTTCACGTCCTATGACTTCGCTTACCGAAGAGCTTTTTAATGGCGTTCGATTTCAGGCCTCTGCTGCGGGGGACAAAAATTTTATTCCCCGATTGTATCCACTGACAAGAGATAAAATTATCTTGTTATGTCAAACGGGGAGAAGTATGTTACGCTTTTTTGACATTAGAAAAGGACAATTTTACCCTAGTTCATTGTACGTGGGTTGAAGTTTATATTCATACAAAAAAATCTATCTAAGTCTAAGTCTATCTCCCAATTTATCTACTGTGGATATTATATCCACCGATGTGCCCATGCTCTAAGGGTGGATAAAACTAAGCGAGGGAATAAACATTTTCTCCTTTCCCCTGGGATAAAATTGTCTCCTGCCCATGCTAGCCCTGCTGGAGAGTTATATGCTCGTTTGCCTCTTCTTCTCTATAATGCATGCAGCATTTCCCGTTTTCCTGTATATATATTCAGACGCCCCTTACCTAAAAACTGTTAGATTATTTATCTCGATATTGTGTCTTACAATTTTTAAAATAGTCGAAACATTTTCTTCTTTTAATCAAAATTTATCATTTCTTTTTATTTTATCAAACGGAACATCTAGTTCACAACAAAATATTTAGTAAAAGTGATTGGCTTAAGCCACATTTATGCATCCAAGGCTTTTTACACTATGAAAACATAAAATATAAACTATCGTTGTTATAACCTAATTATGTCACGATAAAATGACACTGTCATGCAATGGAAAAACACCAAGGTATTTACAAACTATAAATTACTGGTTTTAAAATGCATTACAATGTAATTTAAACTGCAGTTCAATTTTTTCTTAATGCGTTAGTGTTTTATATATCTTGACGTAGTATTATTACGAAAGTAACAGACACCTTATTTCCCAGAACGAAATGAGATGTCGACCATTCTGATATTTTATTAGTCCGCTCAAATGGCTCAAAATAGTAAAAGTTTCTAAAGTCGGTACTTTGATACTTATATACACCGACTTAAGTTGCAATGGGCCGGGCATATAGCTCGAAGAACCGACGACCGATAGGAATGAAAGGTTCTCGAGTGACAGCCTCGTACCGGTAGGCGAAGTGTAGGACGTTCCCCACTAGATGAAGTGACGACCTGGTAATACATGCAGGAAGTCGATGGACCACGCACCCACAGAATATCAGCGTAAAATAGCAGCTTAATACTGCTGTGTTGCGTATGGTGAGTGTAGAGAACCGGAGACCCTTATTACTGTAAACGTGGCATTCCATTTCAGTACTCAGGGGTGACAACGTATCTGCATTTGGGATTCTTAATCGAGGATAGATTTAGATGTTCATGGGCTACAGCATCCACTTACCATTAGATGAACTGTGCGCTCGCTTGACACCATTATTCTATAAAAAATGCAGGTTGCTCAGGACCGTGCCATGTGGCATTCCTTGGGGGGAGGCCTATGTTCAGCTGTGGACTTGTGAAGGGCTGTAAAGAATGAATGAATGAATACACCGACTTTAGAAGCTTTTATATGGAAATTATTTTATCCTTTTTATATATTCCTTTGAAGTCTGCTTTTACTTTTTATTACAGGCTTAATTTTAATTTAACGCACATCACGAGGCATGTTTGTACAAACTGCTGCATTTATTTTAATTGGCACGTTGCTTCTATCGTCATTACATACAACACAACAATAATACGCGCTAATACAACGAGCGCTCTCATTTTATCGTTGCAATTATATGATGACTCAGCAATAAACCAATTATGGTTGACCTCTCATGCAATCTTCTGCTCAACTATAATAGGACTCTCTAGAAGTTTGGTATGCTTTGTTATTGTTCAGCTTTATGTGGTCATTTGCCGACCTCCATGACCTTCGGGCCCATCCTAATTTACAATCGGTTATTTGATTTTGAACATTTTAGATGTATATCGAATGATTATAGTAGGATAAATTGTATACGTGGTAGAGCCATGCTGCAGCTATATTAGTAGTATAGTTGTAGCACGAATGAGTCGGCTCGACCGGGGACAGACTACGCTCTCAGAGAATACCAGCGTAAAATAGTAGCTTAACACTGCTGTGTTTCGTATAGTAAGTGTAGAGAACCGGAGACCTTTTTACTGGAAAAGAGGCATTTCATCTTAGTCCTCACGGGTGACAACGCATCTGCATTTTGATTCTTTATTGAGGATAAATGTAAATGTCTATGGGTCACAGCAAGCACTTACCATCAGGTGGACTGTGTGCTTGTTTGTCACCCTATCCTATAAAAAATTTTCAAATATTTCGCGCATGTGGAGCTGCTTTGCAAAAATCACGCGTTTTCATTGCTTACTTGGTGTTTTCATTCTCAAATATAGTGTATGTGAATATATGAAAACCTCACGAAAACGGGTTCTTTACAACTATTTTTTAATTTCTCAGTGCTTGTCATATACTTTTATTTACTTCTAGAGAAGTTTTAAACACTGACAGTGAGTGACATTATCTTTTCCTAACGACAGTTTTGCAATTGCTTTTTAAAGGCTATTTAAACCCTAAACGGACGTCATTTGTCTCCGTTGCTTCTAGTTGGCTATTTATCCAAACCTACTTGAAACACATTATTGAAAACCGAATAAGAACCTTATTTTAAATTGTCTAGAGTTTATTTACAATTGTTTCTTTTGTATCTATTTTAGTCGTTAATTTCAGTAGAGTAATCCTCCACACAATTGCTTGATTACAACAATTAATAGCAATTGAAAGGAATTTGCTCGACATCCTACATTATTTTTATGTCCACTTCTGTTTTCTTTATAATTTAGGTACATTTTTTTTTCTATTTTAAATATAGTAGCATAGACGCAAGGCGTTCCTTAAATTTAAATTACTATTTACTAATATGTAAGTACCTATTTTAAAGTTTTATAATATACCTTAGTTCCCTGTCTTACTATTCGATATGTGAAGCTAGGGATTACACTAGTAAAATCGAGAATTGCAGTATCCTGCTTAACAGACACAAGAACAGCGCGGCGGACTCTTCCCGTTCAATTACACTCTCCTTAATGAGGGTAGACAATAATTCCTCCAGCTGCAGTCGATTCTAATAGTCGATGGATAACAGTGCTACAAATGCCACATTCAAGGTACTTATTTAATATGAAAGTCGCTATTATTAAGTACCCGATTATTTGATTTGAAATTGTAGCGTTACCTTTGAAGGTCAGCAAAAAATGTGTCAGGGTTACTGCGGCGTTTAGCAATATAGTTAGTCGAAGCACGTACATACGTCTTATTTTGAGAATTTCTTCATTGTAGTACGTTGGGTGCATAACATTGTAATTTGTCATAACTGATTACTAATTATAATCGTTAAGAATTGAGGGATCATTGTTTAAAAGTAGCGCGGTAGCAAGGAGTATATTAATGTAACACTCTTGAAATGGACCAGGTTGGAGCTAAAATAATCCGTTGCAATGTAAACCGTAAACACACTTCTCATGACCCGAACTGTTTTTATTTCAATTAAGCTGGTTTCTATAAGACGATTTGAATACAAATACGTAATAAATCAGTAATAATAATGGTATTTAATATATTTATGTGCTGTGTGGTGGCATTTAACATAGTAGTGGTGCTGATGCCGGGAATCGGAACTACTAAAAATGAAGACTAGCATTTTAATCCTAATCAGGGTTCACCGTTACCGTAACAGCCTTTTAAAGTCCACTGCTGAACATAGGCCTACCCATACTGGCAACTTGAGGAAGTATTTTTTTTATAGGTTAATTAAACCTGATGGTAGAATAGAATAGAATAATTTTTATTCAATATACATTACATGTGTAATTCTTATTGAAAGTCATTTTTTACTTTACCACTGGTTCGAAAAAAAAACCCTCTGTCCTGGGAAGAACCAGCAAGAAACCCAGCGGGACTTTTTTTAAAATAAATTTTACAATATAAATGATTACGAACTGTTTACAAAATTTATTTTAGAAACTGCTTGGAAGCGACTACCTCATTCCCAGGGGTTATTATCAACCATGTATTCATTTATACTATAATAACCGTTTTTATACAGTTTCAGCTTAATAAAACATTTAAACTTGGTAATAGAGAGAACCTGTACACTTTCCGGGACCTTGTTGTAATAGCGTATACATTGCCCCAAGAATGAATTACCGCCTCTCTGGAGTCGAGAAACTGGCATCACTAGCTTGTGTTTGTTCCTAGTGTTTACAGAATGTATATCACTTTTTTTACTAAAACTGTCTTTGTTTTTGTGAACATACATTAAATTTTTGTAAATATACTGAGAGGCCAAAGTTAATATATTTATTTCTTTAAATTTATCTCTAAGAGACTCTCTCGGTTCTAGATTGTAAATAGCTCTAATGGCCCTCTTCTGTAAAACAAAGCCTCTTCTGTAAGTGGTTACTGTGGTCCATAGACATCTACATTTATCCTCGTTTACGAATCATAATGCAGACGCGTTGTCACTCGTGAGGACTAAGATGGAATGCCTCTTTTCCAGTAAAAAGGGTCTCCGGTTCTCTACACTCACCATACGAAACACAGAAGTGTTAAGTTGCTATTTCACGCTGGTATTCTGTGAGAGCGTGGTCCTTCCCCGGTCGAGCCGACCCACTCGTGTTACAACTTATAACTATACTACTTATATAGCTGCAGTATGGCTCTACCACGTAAAGAGATCAGATTGCCTCCTAGGGAAGATATTTGCCATAGTTGTCACGATTAGCAAGCGGGTTGGCAATCGCAGTATTTAATTATCTCTAGCAATATATTTATAATGTTGAAATAGTAAACAAGTTTAAAGATTTAAATAAGAAAAAAAAACACGACTGCGTAAAAAAGTTTATGCCCTATGTCACTTCTACAACTAAGACGAGTTTACCGTTACTATATTGTTTTATACGTGGTAGAGCCATGCTGCAGAGTCTACTTCACCTGAGGATGCCTCGTGTAGAGGCGAAACACGTGTCGTATTTTTGAGAGTGTTGTGTCGTGCCTAGTGTGGTGGTGCTGGGGGAGGTAGTGCTGGGATTCACGGCGACGGATATAGTGCGCGCGATTGAGGGAGGTTGGGAGGTCCCCTTAAAAGTGGGCAGCACACATCATTTTCTTTCTTTACGCGGAATTAAGCAAATTAGTTTATAACAACCCCATTATAATGGATTTCCGCCAAGTAACGCCTGATTCTATTAATTAACTTTCAACATTATTTCATTAACGTGACCACGTAGCCGTTAATATTAGTCAAATTTGCTCATCGTCTAGGTTTGACTAAATTTTCTGAATGCAATTAAATGATAACACAATAACTGTAATACTTGTAGGAAAATTTGTGTATGATTTTGAGTATTGAATTTTTTTTCTATACAGTATAAATGCAGTGTCAGTAAGAGCAGCACAAAGTTGAACTTTGATGTCAAAGATGCAGCTCGCTCTGGTCGCCCTCATACGTATAAAGTCGATGCCATTTTTGAAAAAGTGGAGCAAAATCGGCATATTAGTTACGACATAGCCGAGTAATTAAGAATTGACCACAAAACAGTTTTGACCCATTTGAAAAAGTCTGGCTATACAAAAAAGCTCGATATTTGGGTACCATACGATCTCACTGAAATAAATCTAATGAATTGTGTACTAATTTGCGATTCTCTATTGAAACGTAATGAAAGTAGGTAAACCATTTTTGAAAAGATTGATCACTAGTGATGAAAAGTGCATCACCTACGACAAGAACGTGCGAAAAAGATCATGGTCAAAGGGTAGTCAAGCTCCACAGACTAGCGAAACCCGGACGGATTAACACGCAATAAGGTGATGCTGTGTGTATGGTGGGATTGGAAGGGCATCGTTTATTATGAGCTGGTACCGCCAGGCAAGACCATCGATTCGGATCTATACTACCAACAACTAATCAGACTAAAGCAAGAAATTGAGAAAAAACGGCTGGAATAGACAGAAAAGAAGTGGTCTTTCATCATGATAACGCCAGACCTCACACATCTTTGGCCACTCAGCAAAAATTGAGAGAGCTTGGTTGGGAAGTGTTAATGCATCCACAATATAGTCTTCACCTTGCACTGCGTCTCTTCAGAATTCTTTGAGTAGTGTTAGGTTAACGTCAAGAGAGGACTTAGTCGCATTTTTTTAAATCAAAAATCTCCATTTTCTGCCGACTTCCAAAAAGGAGACGGTACTCAAGTCGACTGTATGTTTTTTTATGTGTGTTACCTCATAACTTTTTACTGGGTGAACCGATTTCGATGATTCTTTTTTTATTTGAAAGCTGGTGTATCTCGTGTGGTGCCACATGAATTTAATCAAGATCAGACCAATAGTTTTGAGTTATTCTTAATAACTTATATTGAAGTCGTCTGTACAAAAATTAAAAAATATTTTTTAGACTAAGAACCATAATTTTTTTCAATATGAACTAATCATATTGAAAAAAGTTATGGTTCTTAGTCTAAAAAATCATACAGTTTTTTCAACTATGAACAATTATGACAATAGCTGATGTTAGTAACCTTGACGGTGTGATTCAGGTAGTTTTAAAAGCAACCGAGATTACCTTTTATACCTTAAAGAAAAAAATTAAACAAACAACACTCGAGGTAGTACGCGTCACTTATCTTATCTGTACAAAGGTAGATAAAAGAAAGGGACCATAACAGCTTGTACCTTAAACTTAACTATGCACCTACTATTTTTTAAGACAATTCGATCCTTTTTATATAGAATTTGGGTGACAAGTAAACAGTTTACCAATGGGTAAGTGGCTAACTGTAGCTCTCGGACAAATGCTTCTTTCAAAGAATGCTTAAGACCGGAACACAAAAGTGGTCAAACTGTTTTGTATCAGAAATGAGAAAGAGTTTTTTTTAAATAGAATTGATGGTGAAAAAAGAGGCAAGTGGATGCTGTGGCCCAAAGACACCAACGTTTATCCGCGTAAGGGCTCAAGTAAGGGGATTCGACCAAATACCATGTTACTCCAGAGTAACTAACCCTCGAATAATTTTACTCGTTAGTCTTACTGTCAGATAACTTCGTTTGCGTTTTTTCAACACTTACGTAGAGTTAATACTGGGTATTGTTACTCTAGAGTTGTGAATGAAACATGAATGAACATTTAAGCCAACTAAAATTGAAATACAATTATTCATACAGCGCGATGCAAGATTTTCTGTCCACTTAGTTTTGCCGGATTATATTAGTGTCAACTGTCACAACACTAGAATATTAACACGAGTCGAGTTGTTAGTTGATTATTCTTCTAATCTTATTCTTACTTTCAATATTTCGTAAATGTTGCATTATTTCAAAAAATAATCCCTACAGTTATCACAAAAATACAAGAAATTATAAATGCACAACGATAAAATATCCTACTTTTTCAACAAAGCATACGAAAACAGCTGTTAAAATGTAGCGGCCGCCATTAAAATACTCTGGGATAACTTGTTTACTCCATGAATTTTGGCGGTATAACAATTTACTCTCGGATAGACAGTTATACCTGGGTTAAGATTTGGTAAAACGAAAGTTCTCTAACTCGAGAGTAATTAGTGATGTCATTCTCAGGATAAGACTTATACTAAGTTTGGTCGAATCCACCCTAAGAATCAAAATGCAGATGCTTTCTCACGCCTGAGAACTAAGGTGTAATGGCTCGTTACCAGTAAAAAGGCTCTCCGGTCTCCTCACACACATTCCAGCCGCTCAATTTCATCATCGCACATCGCGACAAAACTCGAGATACCATCCATACCATCTGGATAATTGGGCGTCCACCATTGTGCGATTTACAAGAAGTTTTCTTCGTTACACAACTTCCTTGTGGAATCAACTACCACCAGCGATTTTTGAATTGGATATCGGTTATAATTGCTCTTACTCTTCTCTTACTCTTATTATTGTCCTGCAATGTTGATTCAGCGGCCGAAAACAGACCAGGAGGACATCACTCGTATGCAGAATAATTTAATGTTATTTATGTGTTTTAAAGTTTTCTGATACAGCGCATCGGTTAACATCTCACATTTTTCCATCCATTCACCGTTCGTTATTGTAGTTAAGTTTCATTTGCGCGCACAGAAGAATGTAAAGTCGGTTGTTATGCAAATAGGGGCGATCACATTTGTATGTGCCCCTGTCTGTGACGCAACATCTCGTGCATGACGACGCTTGTAGGGACACCATGTTCTTTACCCAAGTTGTAACGGTACTACTAATATGGTCGTTACACACTGTAACGACTACATCACCTTAATCATAATATGTGAAGCTTAAAAAAACATTGAATTTTCAGTTCGGAAAATTAAAAAGTAGACGAGGGCTAGAGATGAGTGTATTTAGTAGGGAACGTACTCATAACAGTCGCTATGTGCCTAACATTACAATACAAACAGCATATCAAAGTCATATCTTCTTTTCAACGTGGTAGAGCCACTAGTAGGCAACGTACTCATAACAGTCGCTATGTGACTAACATTACAATACAAACAGCATATCAAAGTCATATCTTCTTTTCAACGTGGTAGAGCCACTAGTAGGCAACGTACTCATAACAGTCGCTATGTGACTAACATTACAATACAAACAGCATATCAAAGTCATATCTTCTTTTCAACGTGGTAGAGCCACTAGTAGGCAACGTACTCATAACAGTCGCTATGTGACTAACATTACAATACAAACAGCATATCAAAGTCATATCTTCTTTTCAACGTGGTAGAGCCACTAGTAGGCAACGTACTCATAACAGTCGCTATGTGCCTAACATTACAATACAAACAGCATATCAAAATCATATCTTCTTTTCAACGTGGTAGAGCCATGCTGCAGCTATATTAGTAGTATAGTTGTAGCACGAATGGGTCGGATCGACCGGGGAAGGACCACGCTATCACAGAATACTAGCGTAAAATAGCAGCTTAACACTGCTGTGTTTCGTATGGTGAGTGTAGAGAACCAGAGACCCTTTTTACTGGAAATGAGGCATTCCATCTTAATCCTCACGGGTGACAACGCATCTGCATTTTGATTTGCAAACGAGGATAAATGTAGATGTCTATGTGCCACAGCAACCACTTACCATCAGGTGGACTGTCTGTTCATTTGTCATCCTATCCTATAAAAAAATATCGCAACTGCGGTTTTTTATTTTTTAGTTGTAATAAGGAAGTCTTTGTTACCCATTTCCTGGTTTCTCTCTGTTGCCTCTTACATCCACGGCCCACGTGACAATATGGGATAGTAGACGTTTTTACGCTGCTAATGCAATTACTTTTAGCCATGTTTTTAGCAGCGTAGGAGAAACCCATATCCCAAGTACGTATCGTAAGAGGTGACAGGGGGAAACCGAAACATGAGATTGGCAGCAACATCTTCCCAATAACATCTTCTAAATAATAATAAAAAACTAGCAACCGCAGTTTTTCCCTGGTGGCCAAGCCTGGCAACTATGGCATATATCCTCCTAACTAGGCAATCTATGGGAGAGAATTTTGTTCATCAGTGGACTCTTGATGGGATCTTATATACGTGGTAGAGCCATGCTGCAGCTATATTAATAGTATAGTTGTAGCACGAATGGGTCGGATCGACTGATCTGCATTGCATTCTGCATTTTGATTATTTATTGAGGATAAATGTACATATCTATGGGTCACAGCAACCATTTATCATCAGGTGGACTGTGTGCTCTTTGTCACCCTATCCTATAAAAAAATTAATGAATGAATAACAATTCCTTTCTTCCAAGCAAAATGATGGTTACCATGCAAGAGACGTGCGCGCTCGCAGCGCATACTCAAGTTGCTGCCATTACATCTAACAATGATTTATTTGAAGATTTGTTTATTTGAAAGTTTGAAATGCTTACCTTTCTCTTGTTTGTATTTGACTTTTCCGGGTTGAGTATGTTATTTATGCGGTCGTGACAATTGCCCTTAATTACATAAATTAAATTAAAATTTTTGCGTACACGTATATTGTTTTTGAGTTTTTTTTTAAATCAAATTCAATAGAAATTATTATATAATCGTAATACACCAAAGTCTAGATTTTCTTAGGCCGCTAACACACGACAATATGTTATTGCTTACCAATATTTGTAATGTTAAGCAAAACATCAATATTGTGATTTTTTGCTAATTGAGTATCTCGCCAAGATACTCAATTGATCTTGCAATTTAGATAGTGGTTTCGATATTTACCATTATGTTTATTATACTAAGCATCCTGTACTTAAGATGATTACAAACTTCGATAACAAACTCCATAATGTATTACGAGCATCTGGTATGTTGCATTATCAGCCAATTTCATGCTTAAAAAAAAAACTGTTAAAGGATGCATCTCGATCTCCACGCAGATCCCCTCATAAAACGATTAAAAGATGGCGGCGTTACGGCGCCTGCGTCGCGTCCAGCCTTTTTGTTCGTTCACTGACACATTGTCCGGCGCCGCTGCGAAATACTGCACATCAATTAAACTGTGCCTGTATTCAGGTTGCATTTATGCACACGTTTCCTGTTCCACTTTCATGTATTGTCACATTAGTTTTTTATATGCTTTAGGCAGATTGTTAGAAACATTGAAATCAACACATTATATGTATAATAATAATGTTAAAAAAATATTATAAGATGTGGAAGTCTGCAGTCTCTGAACATGTTCAAGATCGTCCCCGCCATTACATCAGATTTGATAGACCACAAATCCTCGCCAAAGAACACCGATTCCTACCAAAGATGATACGCGCGGCTATTGAAATTAAAGAATCATCCTAATTTCAATAGAGAAGTTGGATGGGTGCTGCCATCAGCTTGGGTTCCTATAATTAACAAAATTAAATAAAAACTCAAGCATACCATTGCAAGACTTCCAGATACTGTAAGCTCATTCTGCGTAGATCGAAAGAGAAATTAATATTCAAAAACTGAAGGTAGCCGGGCTAACTATGACATCGGGACGTCAAACATCTCAGTCCCCCCGTGACCATGGGTTGCTGTAAAGCACCCGAAATGTCGGGAATTAAAATAAGTAAATTAACGCGATAAAATCCGTAAAAATAGTTCTATTCAATGTGTAGTGTTCACGTAACTATAAGAAATTATTATAAGATGTAAATAAGTCGGTCCTTTTGCCGCAAAACTGTTGTTTATTCTGTGCTCCGTTCTTTGCCAGAGTAATATTTCTATATTTTAAATTCTTTTTGTAATTCAGTTGCGACTAACTGTAAGTTTATTCCCGATAATCTCCGAAACGGTTGGCCGATTTTGGCCGGACTTCCATTCGCAGATAGCTGATGTTATAAGAAGTAACTTAGGCAACTTTTATTTTAGAAAAAGAATTAGTGGTCCGCGCAAAAAATTAAAACCAATGAAATACAATCGTAATAAATTACGCGCGGGTGAAGTCGCGGGGAACAACTAGTCTTTACTAAATTAAATAAACTAATTAAACGTGGTAGAGCCTTGCTGCAGCTATATTACTGGTATAGTAGTAGCACGAATGGGTCGGCTCGACCGGGGAAGGACCACGCTCTCACAGAATACCAGCGTAAAATAGCAGATCTGCTGCTGTGTTTCGTATGGTGAGTGTAGAGAACCGGAGACCCTTTTTACTGGAAAAGAGGCATTCCATCTTAGTCCTCACGGGTGAAAACACATCTGCATTTTGATTCGTAATCGAGGATAGATGCAGATGTCTATGGGCCACAGCAACCACTTAACATCAGGTGGACTGTGTGCTGGTTTGTCACCTTTATCCTATAAAAAAAAATAACAGACTAAGGACATATATCTATTTTGGCAAATAAAATATATTTGACGTCAGTGTGGGTTCGATCTTGGATCTCTTTTGCGTAACAACGTCCAATTAATGAAAATAGATTTGACTTTAGAAATAACAGCGTGCTATACCAGTAAATTGGCGAGCTCATGCGGGCTTCATTATGGCTTTAATACCGATGCGATCAGATATTGAGGGGGAAAGTAAAGGTGTATAGTTATACGATTCAGGTCGTTTTATTATATTCATTTTGTTTTACCCGGAGTATCCGTAAATCAGCGGGATGCACCATGTGTAATTGCATTTGGTAACTTGTGGTAAAAATATAAATATTTCTCTATAAGATTTAGGGACGATTTTTCAAATCTTAGACAAAATTTATTCATACAACATGAACAAATTAAATATTACAGTTGAATTTGTAAAATTGTTTTATTCTTCACTTCACTTTTCGATACAGTCGGGTTATAATTTTTTTTTGGATAACTTTTATAAGTACTACGATTGAAAAATTAACTCTCAATATAAAATATTTGGACTTAAAAATTATTACATATTATATATTTTACTTCTTCCTTTAATACTTCTTTCCACTACACGTTTTTTTATTTCCCGATAATAGTCAATAGATCTAGTTTATTTTGAGCTTTGGCGATGCTATTAGAATATGGCATTTTTTAGATTAAGAGAGATAAGCAAACACACAGCTCACCTGATGGTAAGTGGATACTGTAGCCCATAGACTTCTACATCTTTCCTCGATTAAGAATCAAAATGCAGATGCGTTATCACCCATGAGAACTAAGATAGAATATCGTCTCTCGTATCCGGTAAAAGGATCTCCGGTACTCTACACTTGCTATACGAAAAATAGTAGCATTGAGCTGCTATTTTACGCTGGTATTCTGTGAGAGCGTGGTCCTTCCCCGGTCGAGCCGATCCATTCGTGTTACCACTATAATTTAGCTGAGACATAGCTCTACCATGTATACACCCACACCAATTGGTAATATTTCTACTGCTGGAAATGGGCTATTCAGAATTTCATGTCCATAGTTACATACAATATAAACAAAACACGATATTGTTCATAAGAAACAACTTTTTGGATGGTTACGACAAATGGCAGATAGGCAAGCTAAATGCTAGGCTTTTTTTTTCAGTAACCCTCTATTCCGTTGCTCATTGTGTTCCCTCAAGCTGAGACACCAAAAACAAAATGTATGTGAGTTGTTGATTTCGGAAATAACATGATATTTTGTATGATATTTTTGTAACCTAGTTAAAAAAGACGACTCGATGGATTCCGGAGTTCAACACTGTTAACACTTACCCGGGTTGATGTAACATGCTAATGAGTGTACGGTCGTGAGCCCTTGCGCTTTCCTTCTGTTTGGTTACCAAACGCAGTAATATCTTTCTTGGATTTGAATTCACTTATTTTTAATAACTTTTAAAATTTAAAATTGCTTTGTTATTAACCAAAAGTACTTTAAACATAATGCGTATTTTATACTTTATTTGGAGATATTTTATAATAAAATAAAAATGCAAATGAGTAAACTTAACACATTAAATTATTATAAAATTAAAAATTTTGTTGACTTTAATGTAAATTATTAAGAATAACTGAAAAACCATTGGTCAGACCACATGAGAAGTACCAGCTTTCTAATAAAAAAAGAATAGTCGAAATCGGTTCACCCAGAAAAAAGTTATGAGGTAACGCACATAAAAAGAAGAAAAAAACATACAGTCGAATTGAGTACCGTCCCCTTTTTGAAGTCTGTAGAAAACGATTGGACCGGAAAATTCGCTGCCGAATGAGTCACGCCATCTCTTCGTTTAGAACACTAATATGCATTTAGAACGGGTTTGGTTTAAGTGTTGATTTACCACGTTCTCAGCGGTGATGAAAATATCGTGCGGAAATATGCATATCTAATAAATTAAATATTTCGCGGAAATGTGACGTTCAGCTACACGCAATTAAGGAGCGCGGACTGATTGCTTCACAACCCTCATGTAAATGAGCATTGAACGAGAGCCTTTGCTTGACTGGGCTGCTGGCTAGCTTCAAAAATATTTAGTTTATTGTACTAATACTATGTAGGGTCCATCGGATTTGGTAACCATCTCGTATAAAATATCATATACTTATGCCAATAAAAGTAGTGTTTCTCACAGAGTAATTTTTTTGTTATAAATATACCCTGAAAGTGTTAAAAGATGATATACGTGTCGTTTGTCCAAATTTATCTCGATTTCTGGTTACCTTAACCTCGTCCCGTTAAAAGGTCCTGGCCAATTAAATGTACGTAACGGCGCAAGCGTGTTCTCGTGACACTGTTGCTTATATTGTCCTTATGTTGGACTCGTTTATTAACCGAGCTTTTGAATGATGTTATCATTTCGAGGTAATAAAGGTTCGTGTTTTTCAGACGTGTTAAAAAACAGTCTTGGCGACGCGTGTCGTTGTTGGATTTTTATTGGATTTTCATTATACGTATAGTAACTAAGAAGTAAGAAATCAAATATTGTATAAGGTTTTTTCTATAAACGATTCACGTAAATGATTGAAATACACACGTCAGCTTAAAATTACGTTAATATATATATATATATATATATATATATATATATATATAGTCATATAGTCTGTACGCCACGCCATATATATATAGACACCATATATATATATATAGACATACAGTCTGAACGCCACGCCATATATATATATATATATGGCGTGGCGTTCAGACTCTTTGCGCTGCGTCTCTAGTTATTTGGAACCATTGCAGCGTGAAGGTCGTGTCTAGCGTCAGTACAAAATGGCAAAATTGATTAAAGAAAAAGACGAGTTATTGATTGAGTCAATTAAAAGTTATATTGCAATATACAATAAAAGTGACAAGGAGCATAAAAATAATGTTCCTTGTTGCCTTTATTTTTCTTCGTATACGGTCGTCTTGTGCCTCTTCTTCAAGTAACACAAGCGCCGCCAAAAGTGTTGAATTTATATGCATTATAATATATACAATTATCACATATAACCACACGCGAGCACTGTTGGCTACTTAACTGTTGTGTGATCCAAAGTCGAGACGTCGTCCGCTGCTAAGATATGTATTGACGTTTACGCTGAAGTCGGACGTCGCGTATAGCATTTAATAGGAGACCGTAGCCTAACTCCAATGAATCGTTGTAAAAATTGAGAAAAAAAAACAGTGGCACGGCACACTAATTATTATCGGCCTTATCATCGTGCACTTTCTATGATTTTAAATCTTGTTAAACTGACTTAAAATGATCTTCTGATTTAATTAAAATTATTCCAAACCATTCCAAACAAACTTTAAATTATGTGCTACTGCTTTATTTCTATTACATCACTATCTATTAACGACGTGATTGTCTCTCTCTTATATATATTATATTATATTTCTATTATATATCTTATATTTTTGTGTCTAATATAAATTAAATTATTTGAAAGAACTTTTTGATACTAATCAGTATGGATTTGTCTTTTCTGTTTTCTAGGTGGACTCCTTTTCTACCTAGGTGTCCGAGTAGGTACCACCTTCTTACCTATTTGCCGCCAAACAGCAGTACTTGCACTGCAGTGTTCCGGTCTGAAGTGTATAGAGCACCAGTATTATTGCAGGCGCTGAGGCATTCCACCTCAGAGGTGACAACGTATTTGCAGTCTGGTTTGTTTGAACATGGCTGCAGATATATATATATATATATAGGCTGCAATAGCTCCAGATGGACTGTAAGTCCGTTTGTCACTTCAGTTTTTTTTAATGGAATACAAGAAGATATTTTTTTATACGATAAGCGTGGCACACAGTCCACCTGATGGTAAGTGGTTACTGTGGCCCATAGACATCAACATTTATCCTCGTTTGCGAATCAAAATGCAGATATGCGTTGTCACCCGTGAGAACTAAGATGGAATGTCTCGTTTCCAGTAAAAAGGGTCTCCGGTCCTCTAGACTCACCATACGAAACAGCAGTGTTAAGCTGCTCTTTTATGCTGGTATTCTGTGAGAGCGTGGTCCTTCTCCGGCCGAGCCCACCTCTATTAATTAACCTAACCTGTAGTTAGCCTGTTACACGATTTCACTAGGACTAGCAGGTGTCGTATAGTTTGTAATTTGTTTATAGCGGCGATCCTTCTCGATATAGTTAGCTTGCTCTCGTTATAAAGCCTTATTAAATATCACAAGTTCGGTGAGAGTGGGAGGCAAGGCTTAAATACTACACTACCAACTAGTAGACTCTTCACGTTCCTACACAAAACACGTCAATATATAACAAATGGACATGTTTGAATGTTCTTAAAGTGTACTCTCAGCTCGCTACTTATTAGAGTGTTGACACTACACCCACGTCTTAGAGAGTTTAAGGAACACGGTAAATGTTGCTTCTGTTAGTTTTTAATAACTGGTAAAAAAAGTTTAACACCTGTTTCCTTGAAATATAATAATCAATGGAATTAAAACGATAACATTTTTGTGATGTTTTGAGTTATTCTACTTAGAGAACTTATACTGCTTCGTAACTAAACTTTATCTATACTAATAACCGGACAAGTGCGAGTAGGACTCGCGCATGAAGGGGTCCGTACCATCGTAATACACGTTTTTAGTAGGAGAGCCTCTTTTAATATTTAAATTTATTTTAGTTTTTATTATTTGTTGTTATTGTGGCAACATAAATACACATTCTGTGAAAATTTAAACTGTCTATTACAACAGAATCCCAGGACGTTCAAAGTTTGTCAAAAACAAGTTTAAAAGTTTTATTAAAGAAAAACTGTACAAAAAGGGTTATTATAATATCAAGGAATACATGAATGAAAATAACCCCTTGGAATAAGGTGATCGCCACCATGCTGGTTCTATGAAAATTCATTTAAAATTGTATAAATAAAATTATTGTTAAGTGAAATTATGTTTAAAAAAAATCCCGCTGGGTTTCTTGCTGGTTCTTCCCAGGACAGAGGTATTTTCCGAACCAGTGGTAAATAAAATAATGACTTTCAATAAGTATTATGTAATAATCCATATTGAATAAAAAATCATTCTATTCTATTCTATTCTAGAAAAGAAATCGTACTATCTATATATTTGTGTAAGTACATATATATATATATTATTGTGAGACTCTGGATTTCACAAACGAACTGTGTAAACAGTTTTGTGGGAATATGTTTTATTGTAAGGTTGTGTCGTTTTGTTTAGTAAAATAAAGAAAAAAAAACATCACATTTGTTTCATCACATCAAAGAAATATTTGAAAGGATTGCAGGGTGTGTTCGTAGAGAATTAAAGTAAAATTTTCGAAAATTTTGGTGATTTTTAAATAAAACAATTATTAACATATCGTTCATTGGTTAAAAATATAATGGCCAGTTTAAACAGATTTATGTCATGATAAACGCGTGATAAGCAAAAACTATTACAAAAAAACGATGGACGAACACATGTCGTATATTGTCCCAGCCGAATTTAATGTCTTTTGTCATTCTTCCAGAACCAGAGGTTGTGTTTGTTTATCTCTACTCGACGATTAATGTCACAATGTTTTGTATATTATATTATTCGTAAAATGAGGTCTTTTGGAGGTTTAGACAGTATATTGGATTTACATAAATTTGTAGATATCTATGCAGAATGTTGTATTTTGTGCAAGATGTTATAGTGTCGTAGTATTAGTGCAAACACCGAGGCATTTGTTTTCTCTTACCCAGACTATTCTATGGGTATTTAACCCACGCCTCAATGAGACGGTGGCCATGAAATCTTGGAATATTCAATAATTGCCTCTTACGGCACCCATGAGACGTGGGATAACGAATATTTTTATGCCGTCATCATAAAACAAGCAACGAAAACAAAACAGAAAAAAAATATCAAATAAGAATATATTTTTAAATTTATAATAATTGATATCATAATATATTACTACTAACGTAACATTTTGTGGACATATGAAAACTAATGACACGCATTAGCGCAGCGTGGCGGACTCTTTCTTGGCAGTGAGGCTTGAGGGTGTCAGTCCTCTTCGAAATGAGAGGAGGCCTGTACCAAGTTGTGAGATGAATATAAGTAAAGAGCCTATCTAATAACAGCAATAGATTGCCGTATGTTTACGTCAATATCAATGGAATGATTAAACTTAGTCTTTCACACAAAAGAACCCCTTCTTCACAGTCTACGGGAAATATGAAATTTGTAGTCGTATTCCATACTTCGACATTTTTTAATTTACATGTTTCAGCGGGACTTTTTTCATGAAACAGATACTAGTTTAAACCTGAGAATAATTATTAATCTTTAAGTCAAAAATTACACGTCACATTGTTTGTCCGCGATGAACTCTTGAACTACTAGACTGATTTCAATAAAATTTTGTATATGTGTTTTCCTTGCTTCAACTTGAGAGATAGGATAGTTTTTATCCCGATAAGTGATCCTCAATATTTTTTATTACGAATTTAAGAATTTTAGTAAGGCGAAAAGGACAGAACAAAGTCTGCCTGACTAGCTAGTTTATTTATATATTGTAATTTGCGCAGAACCCTAATTTTTTTTCTAAAATAAAAGTAGCCTAAGTTACTCCTTATAACATCAGCTATGTGCCGGTGAAAGTGCCGTCAAAATCAGTTCATTCATTACGGAGATTAGCCGGTGCAAATAGACAGACAAAGACAACATTTTTAAAAATTGTGTTTTTGTTATAAGTACCGTATATACTTGCATATGCATTTAGTAAAAAGGTGTTATTTTGACATTACAAACAGACATTTTTACTATATTATTTATTTGTTTTCATTTTCAATTTGTCAGAAGTGATTTCTTACTTTGAAATATTGCGAAGAGGTAATCTTTTGACGAAGTTCCTTTTCATCTGACTATCTATATTTAAAGAAGAACATAATTTAGGAAAGCAATTTGTCTGTCTGTCACCAGTGAGGTAATCTATTTCGGTTTCCCCGATTTTGGATGGAATTAACAAACCCTCAATCTATATTTAGCAGTAATGAGTATGTACTGTATGTGGAGAACAAATAAAATATATTTGATATTTTATATTACTTTACTGGTTACATAAATATTTTTAAAACTAAGTTGTTTAATTTTTTTATAGAATAAGGGTGACAAACGAGCACACAGTCCACCTGATGGTAAGTGGTTACTGTGGCCCATAGACATCTACATCTATCTTCGTTTGCGAATTAAAATGCAGATGCGTTGTCAGCCGTGAGGACTAAGATAGAATGCCTCTTTTCCAGTAAAATGGGTCTCTGGTTCCCTACACTCACCATACGAAACACAGCAGCGTTAAGCTGCTATTTAACGCTGGTATTCTGTGAGAGCGTGGTCCTTCTCCGGTCGAGCCGACCAATTCGTGCTACAACTATACTATTAATATAGCTGCAGCATGGCTCTACCACGTAAGAAAAAAATATCTTTATTTCTTCAACGTAAGGAATTAAGTTTGTCAAACGTGATTTTTTAATCTGCTTCGTTTTTTAATCGTTACTAAATTTGAACTAGAAGATTCTGACCTGAGAAACGTACGAAAGAAGCTGCAGGTTCGTACGTAGTAGAGCCACGCTGCAGCTCACACATAATTCAGCATATTGTAAGTTGCCTCGTCTTTGGTTGCAAATTGCTATGTTATTTTATTGCAAATGTTATCCAATACCATTTGCTTAACATTTGCAATAAAATAATATTATTGACAGAATACTATTTCCTTCATACCAATTTTATAGTTTTCTATGGGTATAAAAATGATAAAAAAGAAATACCCTTGGAGTTTCTTTCTTTCTACTCTCATAAAATGAAAAATCTCATTTTTACCTACAACTAATAAAAAAAAGGTTTGAAAAGTTATTTTAATTTCTTATATTTAAAAATAAACAAATATATTTTCATTTTAATAGTCACTGCCAAAATGGCTCATAAATAAAAGATCTCCAAGGTAATCTATAAATATTATTTTTATTATAACGTAACTTCTCAAATTTATTAACGCTTACAACGCTTAATGAACACTAATTTAATTCGTATTCTATTTTTAACCGTTATGTTAGTTTTATAAACTGGCGTAATAAGTTGGGACGCCACAACCCACACAATCCGAGATAAAGGCAAGGCTGGGTTACTATACAAATAACTAAACGGCCATTTACGACGCATTTACACGCAGAGAGCAGTTTTTATGTTCCACATACCACTACTGTTTACTGCAGTAAAATTAACTATCATACTGTGTACATAATAACAAAAATATAAAGAACTAAGTTAGCTCTTAGTTCATCACCGTTGGGCATATGTGGTATCACAGAGACATTCAGCGAGCTATAGAGATTTCGCTATGCTTCGGGGAAGAAAGGTTTGGGAGTGGCAGCCTCGTATTTTCAAGCGCAATGTTTGGCGATCCACTTGATAGAGTGACGACCATATAAATCATTAGGACGTAATGGCTGCAGGGTACTCAGGACTATGCTTAGTAGCAATTGGGATGCCCGATTTTATGTTTTGAATCGATCTTATTCGATCTCGGAAAATCGTATCGTAATTATATAAAAATAAAGAAAAGCACAGTATGCATGCAAAATTATTTGTTTTAACAATGCCTATTATGGTAACCTGTGAGTTTTTCCAAATTATTATTTTTGAAAAGTATATTCCAGCTATCTACATTTAAACTCTTCAAAACTATTAATTTTGACAGACCCTTAGGATCCAGCCTATTACGGCTATCTGTTAATGTATTTCCAGCTAGAAAAATAGCCGTTCTGAAGGGAAGACGTTTCTGAAGATCGCATTCCCTTGAATCGATACAAAAATCCGTAGATCGTATGGCTGTTAACCGATCTTCCAGAAAATCGATTCAGATCGTGCATCCCTAGGCTGTAATGATAATTATGATGAAGTTAGTTCTATATTGTATAAGGAATACATTCTACCTTCATTGGATATTTGTAAGCGTTGTAGATAAGCATTAACACGATGGTAATGATGTTCTACTGGCCTATTTCTAATATTAGAAATTGCCCACAGCATTCGATTATACTACCGCCATAAGTAAAATGAAGGTATCTGAATCTTTTAGCCAACTTAGAAAAGGGAACCGAAAGTAACAAATCTCTTTTATTAAATAGCGTACCTTAAGGCTGCTTCCATTTAAATTTGAAAAAAAAAATTAACTCTTAATGTTGGAGAGTATGAGTTGAAACTTTTAATTTTAGTGTTTAAAAAGTTTAAATGGCATTTTAGTTGTTACCTTGCCGCTTTGATATTGCTTAGTCTACTCAAAAAGGTTAAAAAAATTAGTTTTTAAATTAAGTTACAGACTCCAAAGTACTAATAATAATAATCAAATAATTCAATTACTTCTGAAGCAGGGGCCTTAATTCTTCGATATAGCATGTCTTACATTAAATTAGTACGTTGGTTTAACGCCTACAATTTGCCCTTAAACGGCAATAAGTAAAAATATATTTTTACTATGCCAAATGTTTATCCCCTCGCTTAGTTTTATCCACCTTTCGAGCATGGGCACACCAGTAGATATAATATCCACACTGGATTAAATGGGAAATAGACTTACATTTTTTTTATGAATATAAACTTAAACCCACGTCCAATGAACTAGAATATAATTGTCCCTTTCACATACATACATATATAATCACGCCTCTTTCCCGTAAGGGTAGTCAGAGACCACTTCTTTCCACTTGCTACGATCCTTACATACTTGTTTCGCTTCGTCCACTTTCATTATTCCCTTCATACATGCTTTTCGGTTTAGGGTACTCTTGACCTGGCCTCTTTTCAAAACGTCCCTGATTTGGTCTAGAAACGTCCGCCTAGGTCTAACCCTTCCAACACTTTCATTCACACTCGCTTTGTATACTTTTTTCGTCAATCGTTCTTCATTCATTCTCTCGACATATCCTAATCATCTCAGTAAATGTAAAAATGTAAAAAAAATCATATTTTTTTACCTTTCATTTGGCTCCATGCTACGGGCGGGGGATATGTCTACTCGTTATGTCAAACGGGGATATATTTCTCCCAGTTGTCGTGCTTTGGTATAAGGACAAGATAATTTTATCTCTTGTCATTGGATATAATCGGGGGATAAATTTTTTGTCCTCGGCCCATGTTAGTCATGCAGGACAGATGTCTTTTCTTGTGATTTTCAATAAGTATTATGTAATAATCTATATTAAATTAAAATCATTCTATAGTCTATTCTATTTAATTCTATTCTACTCTTAGAACCGACTTCGGAAGCTATTAAATTATTTGAAATCATTTTATTCTTTTTAGTTAGCTTTTTTTAAATTGAAGTTTTAAAAATGTCTTGAATACGTGTTTCGTAATATATACAAATGAATAAAATTGAAGTGTCTGTTGGTAATGTCAAAATTACAGCTTTTTACTAAATGCATATGAAAGTAAATACGGTATTTACAACTAAAATACAATTTTAAAATTTTTGTCTGTCTGTCCGTCTGTCTGTCTGTTTGTTCCGGCTAATCTCCGAAACGGCTGGACCGATTTTGACGGGACTTTCACTGGCAGATAGCTGATGTCATAAGGAGTAACTTAGGCTACTTTTATTTTAGAAAAAAACAATTAGGGTTCCGCGCAAAAAAATAAACACCCTAACACGCGAGCGAAGTCGCAGGGACAGCTAGTCGTTGAATAAAAGTGGATCGTCTAATTTTTAGAATTATTAGTATTGATATCTTTTGAATTATTAGTAATTAATAATTATGTGTACGTGCAAACATAGAAGCACTCGCCCGTTTTCATCTGACTGGTTTAACGCTTAATATACTCGTCTCGTATTATATGCGATAAAATCGGTGATGCTTGAAGCTTGGACGTAGCCTAAACATACTCGTATTACTACAAAACCAAAAAAATGTGTATTTGAACAAATGTTGGGCCCAATTGATTTTGTACCCAGGATCCATGACTCGTAGTCATAGTCGTAGTCACCTGACCTTTAAGCCTCACTATCATCAGTAATATACATATTTTATGTGTACAAATATCAAACTATTAGTTTTTCCACACATTTTTAGTCGTTGATGACGATAGTCGCGCCAGATGTTTCGGTTTTAAGAAAATAAACGATCCCCTTTCTTAAATAGATCTGGTGATGGACGAATCCATAACGTCGACCTTGTTTTTCAATTTGAGGAGCAAAAGCAATATAGTATAAATTGAGGCTAGTCTAGACTTTTATTAACAGCTCTTCATTGAAACGCATTTTTATTGACGAAATGAGTACGATAGTGTGATAAATAAGGCATATATACATCGTCGTTATTTTAATAAAATACGTAAATATTTTATTAAATATAATATAATATTTATTTTAAACTTTTATTCGCTTTCATTTAAATTTTGCGTTATAATTTTATTCTATTAATTAGTACATGAAGATATAAGTAGGTAAGGGGAATAGGGGGATAAGAATATTAAAACATACAAAATTACCAATATGAAAGTGTATACAATACATAAATTGCTTCTTTCCCGCTAAAAACTAATTACGACCTTGAACGTGATAAAATGCGAGAATTCAAAATTTTAAAACTAGTAAATTTAGAATAGCGCTTCCCCAGCGCCACACTAGCGGCCGGTTTAAATTTAGAACTTGTTCTATTCTCGAACACTGAACTCCCGGCCGATGGCTTCTTATTGTTTTTGCCAGCAGCAGTCCTACCACTTACAGTTTAATTACCCTATAGAACTGCCTATTTTATTTTATACTCGTTAGAATGTTATATTATGTTACCTGTTTTAGTAAGTGGTTAGACGTTTTACAAATATAATATAGATACTCTTATGTCGTTAGACATTAAATTATGTAAACATATATTGTTTACAAAATATGTATATAATATTATTTTTGAAAATTGAGACATTTTTGAAAAGACATATCCAGCAGTGTATTTAAAGCGAATAAAGAAGAAGAAAAATAAGAAACAGTAGTTATTACATTGTCGCTCATTACATTTGCATTTTGCCGTGTTATGGCGGCTTAAGATAATCGATGACTTCATTTCTTCACGTGGATGTCGTAAGAGGCACCTATGGAAAATGCTAGAAAAATCTAATGGCTTCTTTTGGCGATATACTACCTTTTTACACCTGTTGTAAAGTACCAAGCTGCCGAGAGGCAAAGCCAGAGTATAACCGACATAGCTCAACGGATAAGTAAGCTGAAGTGGCAATGGGCCGACCATATAGCTCGAAGAACGGACAACCGTAGGGAAGAAAGGTTCTGCAGTGGCAGCAAGGTACCGGTAGGTGGAGTGTGACGACCTGGTAAGACATGCAGGAAATCCATGGATTAAACTTTGTGGCATTTCTTGACGGAGGCCTATGTTCAAAAGTGGACTTGTGAAGGGCTGTAATGATGATGGTTATGTTGCCGACAGGCAGCAACATCAAAGTTGGGAATGACTTTTGTACTGTGATCGTCACGTGACAGTTATAACAAATTATAACCACAACGAGAGAGGCCCATGTCCAGCAATGGACATCAACGAGCAGATGATGGTGATAATTCTGTCGACATTTTCATGCAGTCTTCTATTGCAGTCATCTATTGCAAAAGTTAACGTAATATTTGGATTCATTAAACAAAATAAAATTTAGATTACTTAATCAATTTATGACGCACAATAATAAAAAAAAAACTTTAGTGCGTTATAACTAAATGTAATTAATAAACTGACTAAATAATTAGCTATTCTATTATTAAATTCATTTTCAAAAATCAACGGAGGAAGTTATCGAAATTATGTTGACTACTTATTCTTCATTCATTAAAATAATCTGTATAATTATGTTTATAATTTGTTGCTACCAAATGATTTTTAAATGTTTTGGAAACCTATATTTATCTAATAGGAGTCTAACATAATATGGCCTAATTTGACACTGCATGAGTTAATATGTTTCACACTCCAGTGTTTACTAAAGATAATTCCGTACACTAAATTGCCATTTTCGTTGGTCGTTGCAACAACACTGCTTTCCAGTATTAGGTTTTAGTTGGATTCTATCCAATTCGCTTGCTTAAATTGTAAATGATGGACCATTTGAGATTAGAACACTACTAATTTATAAAAAGGATATTATTTAATTTCTTTTTAATCTTAAAAATTTTCTTTCTTTTTTCTTTGGTTGAAATTCTATGCCAAATTAAAAAAAAATGACGTGTCGATGTTTTAATTATGTGGTAAGGTTAAGGACAGGTGGCTCAGAACTGTGCTTAGTGGCACAACAATGGTGAAGTCCTATGTTTAACAGTACTAATGATGATCATGATTAATTTATATAAAAATGGTGATTTTATTTTATTAACTTTATTTATTTACCGTAGATGAAGTTCACCATAAATAATAATTATATTGCGACGCAAACTTGTGATGAAGATGAATTGACTATTGTTTCTTGTTATCTGTAAAATTTATGAGCTCATCAAATCACTTTCACTTAATATTTATCTCGTACTAAGAGAATGTTTGAAGTAATCTTAAAAATTAAATTTTCCATTATATATTTTTCACAAAAAATATTAAGTAGGTGCAACTCACAGACATCATTAAAATTAAAATTGAATTTTAAATTTGAATGCTTTTTTGATTTTGTTTTTTTTTAAATACTAGTAATGTTATTAAACATTACTAATATTCGCTTTAACTACTTCTGGTAAGCTTAAAATGCTTGTGTTAGAAGTGGTTCACGACAGTAGTCGAATGGCAGATTCGAACCCACAACCTTTCGAGTTCGCGGTCCGCACCCTGCCATTAGGCTACTGACGCTTTTGTTTCATCAAACGTGCCTCATTGTAGAGTTATTATAATATTCCGCATAAGTTATATTATTATAGTTATATACTATTATCTAAAGTTGAATATTCCATATCGTGTGGCACCATAAATTCAATAAAGTTTTATAGGTGCTTCAGGTTTGAATTGGAAATGAAAAATGAGTGTCAGTGAATTTTAAACAGTGACTATTACAGTGTAAAATGCAAAGTGATTCTCAGTGAACGGTTGTGTACGCGGCCTAAAAATTCCGGACTACGCGGCGAAGGAGGGCCAGATGGGTATGATCTTTTTATAATCTGTGGTATATTTTGATAAGCGCTTGTGGGAACTTCTTCGCAGATAATGTGGTTATACTCATTTTTAATTTAAAAAAAAAAACGCATGCGTGTATGTCGTGGAACACTCAGTTGGAACGAAGTTCCTTTTGTATTATATTATTATTGATAAACGTATTATATTATTGATTAACAAATACAAATAAATCAATTACTAGCGTCTATTAAAATGAAGCGTAATCTATACAAATAAATAAAATTGGAGTGTCTGTTTGTAACATCAAAATAATAGCTTTTCACTAAATGCATATGAAAGTATATATGGTAGTTATAACAAAAACATTTTTTTTAATTTTTGTCTGTTTGTCTGTCTGTCTATTGTTCCGGCTAATCTCCGAAACGGTTGGACCGATTTTGATGGGACTTTCACTGGCCGACAGCTGATGTTATAAGAAGTAACTTAGGCTACTTTTGTTTTAAAAAAAGAATTAGGGTTCCGCGCAAAAAAAATTAAAAACCTAAATAACACGCGGGCGAAGCCGCGGGGAACAGCTAGTTTAAAATAAAATAATATTTTTTTCATGACAAGATAAGAAAAAGTGCGAGGGAGATGCATATTATTCCATCTCGCTTCCTTATAGCCGCCAAGGCCGTCTACACTACGTCTAAAGGGGTCGTGAAGGAAAAATCTTACACTTTTTGTCGCCTAGCCCCCATCCGCTAAATCCGTACCGTCCGATAAAGAACTTCGTTCTAAAAAAAGCGTGTAAATGTCTCAGATGGAAATGTTTAAGATATATATTTTTTTTAATATTGTAAAATACGTTTATGGATATTAAGGGTAACTGACCCTGTACGCGAAATAGACACAATGATTGAACAATTGAAATGTTCATATGTGGTTCATGGGACAGAGAAAGGGTTAAGCCGTTTTTTTATAAATTACTCTCATGATAAAATTTGGTGTTCACACTTTCTATTTGGTTGATGTGAAATCAAGATTTGGATGCGTTTTCCTATTTGTTGTTTTTAGATGAAGTA
Source organism: Parnassius mnemosyne (assembly GCA_963668995.1). NCBI lineage: Eukaryota > Metazoa > Arthropoda > Insecta > Lepidoptera > Papilionidae > Parnassius > Parnassius mnemosyne. Next base: position 17,579,353 of record CAVLGL010000083.1, read on the forward strand.
CCTCGCGTGGTTATTGCAACTGCTACAAAGCACGTTCCTAATGCCCCTGAATCTATCCTCATTATGTCGTCAATTAATCTAGGGGAAGGTCACCCTATATTGCGCTTGTTGGTACCAGGCCGCTACTCAAGAACCTTTCTTCCCCCTGTTTGTATATAAATACAATAACTTGGACAACAATGTTAACGAAGTGTCCCATTGAATAATACAATATTGTACCACCCATACATAGAGGTCGTTTTCAAAATTAAAAGGACCATTTACGTCAAAATTAACGTGGACTTCAAAGTGTAGATTGTATGGTTGGTATGGCCATTGTATTCATGTGGCGGAAAAATATTATCATGTGGGCTTTATAATGCTGAAAAGTTTCTTATGTTATTGCTATACGATTCATTATTCCTTAAATGTCAAATTTTAAATTATTTCTGAAATTAACGTTGTTATAAATAAACTTTATTAAACAAGATTTGAAGGCATGATTTATTTTGTATTTCTTAAAACGTTTGTTTCTTAAGCTAAAGTTAAAGGAATTTTAACCATATTATCCATGTATTAAAAGATAAACTCGAATGCGGTTAAATAGAAGCTTTTTGTACATCGATTTGATTTGGTATATAAGGACAAAAAAAGAATAAAATTTTTGTTCCAATTTCTTTATGAGTGTGCCATTGTTACGATAGTCCTTTTTTGAAACAATGAAATAACGATGAATTGAAATCCTGACCACTCCTTTTGTGTATTTTCTTTCTTATTTAGTTAATTGCTGTTGCACACAAATACATATATACTAGTATTTTGACCTTAATATTTTAATTGCGTAGATACTGTTTTTCTCAAAAAAATTATTTATTTAATGTTTATGTCAAATGTTATTAGAATGTATTGTACGTGGTAGAGCCACGCTGCAGCTATATTATGGTTGTAGCACAAATGGGTCGGCTCGACCGGGGAAGGTACCATCCATGCCATCTGGATGATTGGCGGTCCACCGCTGTGCGATTTAGAAGAAGTTTTCTTCCTCGTACAAATTCCTTGTGGATTCGATTACCACCAGTAATTTTTCCGGACCGATACGATTTAGAGATTTTCAAGAAAAAAGACTAATCCTTTTTAAAAGGCCGGCAACGCATCTGCGATTGTCCTGGTGGTACGGTTGTTCATGGGCGGCCGTACTCTCCCGCCCCTATATAAAAAAAGATTCCATATGGTGAGTGTTGAGAACCGGGACCCCTATTACTAGAAACGAGGATTTTATCTTAGTCTCCAGGAGTGACAACGCATGTGCATTTTACTACCAGCATGGCTCTACCAAGCAATATTAAATTTACATTTTTACTACAATAAGTATAAACATGAAACATATACATTTACGTTTATTAAATTCACAAAGTTATCATTTATTTTTTAATTGTTTACCTACATGTAAACAAATTCGTTATCACGGTTGGTTTACGTCCTAACTTATGAGAATCAATGTTTCAGGGATATTCGCTATTGGAAATTTGAACTTGTCAAGGTTCCGTTATCTAGGCAAGGTTCGATTTCTTACATTGATTCTACTATTTATATTGTACAATAGCGGGGAAAATAAAAACGTTCTTTATTATTTCAATTACGATTGGGTGACAGGGTAAATTCGAGATGAGGAATTTCAAGGTCGCTCTGCGAGCTATGGAGAGGGCTATGCTCGGAGTTTCTCTGCGTGATAAACTTAGAAATGAGGATATCCGCAGAAGAACTAGAGTGACCGACATAGCCCAACGGATTAGTAAGCTGAAGTGGCAATGGGCCGGCCATATAGCTCGAAGAACCGACAACCGATGGGGGAAAAAGGTCCTCGAGTGGTGGTCTCGTACCGGCGGATGAAGTGTAGGGCGTCCCACCACTAGATGGAGTGACGACCTGGTAAGATATGCAGGAAGTCGATGGATGCGGGTGGCTTAGGACCGTGTTTTGTGGCATTCTCTGGGGGAGCATTCTCTGATGATGATGATGAAGCAGTTCCAGAACAGAAGGGATAGAACCCAGAGCCGTAAAGCTAGTTTTAAAAAAAAGTCAGAATAATTTTGGCGCCAAATATTTTCCAAATGTTGCCGATAAATAATTAGATTATTACAGACAGTTTGAGCGAATGAGCTGAGCATTTTGCTGACCTCTGAATTTTGGGTGATTTTAAATGTCTTTTCTGCCGACTTCCAAAAAGGAGACGGTACTCAATTCGACAGTATGTTTTTTTACATGTGTTACCTCATAACTTTGTACTGGGTGAACCGATTTCGATGATTCTTTTTTTGTATGAAAGCTGATAGTTCTCGTGTGGTCCCATATGAATTTGATCAAGGTCAGACCAATAGTTTTTGAGTTATTCTTAAATAACTTATATTGAAGTCGGCTGTACAAAATTTTTAATTTTAAATTATTCTGAAATGTCTGTGGAAAATAGACAGGCAAAATAGTGTATGTTTTAAAAATTAATGTGCTGTAAGTGAAATACAGCTTGCTTAATATACAAACTTATACAGTTAATGAATTATGGTATGGAAATGTAATAAAGGATGGAATTTTGACCACTAGTATTATTTAATATGATCAAACAATTATTTGGTTACCTACCTTATACAGACATTTTGGCAAAGGCAGCTTTTGTGTATTTCCTATCCTGTGCATTGAGTTATTATGTACTTAAGTACATTATACTTCAATGATCCTGTGGTCGGTTCGACGGTGTAGACGCAGAAGTAGGAACTTGTGCGTCAACACCACATATAACCTATTAAATACGAAATGACAAAAAAGTGAATAATACATCAATTATTTAGCGCGGACAATGAGAGAAGTCACGCTATTTCCGACATATCCACAGATTCGATATCAGAATACCGGAAGTAGGGGTCCTACCTGCGACTTCCATTATACCATTATACCATTTAATGTGTTCGTTTGTTCTTCGTCTATTCAATAAGTCTTCAATGACTATTGAGATTTTATTTGCCTTTGTTTTACTTGCATGCTTGCATTCGATATAATAAAAAGTACCTATGCCAGGGATTCTTAAATCTTATTGAGTGTTTGATTTTGAATAGAATTAAAAAGACATCTTCCGTTTATCGTAGAAAGAAAAGTATATACATAAAAACATGTTATTAAAACATTTATATTGAATATTCTGTAAGCAGAAGTATGATTTAAAAACAACGATAGAGTAAAATGATATAGTGGACGGGCAGCAACATTTTTCTGACAACAATTCAAAATAAAAATAAAAACTACGCTAGAAAACTCGCCGGTAAAGCGTAGCGACTAAGGCACATAATCCCCTTATAAAACAATTTATGGGAGAGGCATATTATGTTCAGCAATGGACCTTTGCAATAGGCCTCCCCATATATTGCCTCACGCGTGTCAAATATTGATATTTGCCACGCTTGGCAAGTGTGTTGGCAACCGCAGTGTTATTATTTATAGTTGTCATTAGGAAGACGTTGCTGCCCATCTCCTGGTTTGTTTCCCTTTGTCGCTTCTTACGACACCCACGGGATGATATACGGTTGTTGATATTCTTACACCGTTACACGGTACAAGTGGCTGTCATGAATAAATGAATGAAATATAGGCTCGTTCGCCTGCAGGACATAGGTCTCTTCTCATTTCTGTGATAGTTGTAGCACAGAACTCCACACTGTGCTAATAATTGTTGGCGGACTTCAGATGGTCTGTCGTAATACTAGGTACCTAATTTCCCATACCTGTAGGTTTTCTTACGATTTTTTCCTTTACCACCGAACCACATCAATCTGGGCTTAATATTATTGCGATTTACAATTACAGTAGCGCCAGCAGGGCCAGCAGCTAAAACCCTCTCAGAAATGAGAGGACTGTGCCCAGCAGTGGTACGTAAATAGGCTGCAACTTTACTTTACTTTACAGCAGGGATCAAACTCTGGCGGTCCAGATCCTGAGATACTTTGGCTATATAACTTTAAAAATAACAATAGTTTTTTTTTTACATGAAAATGTTAACGATGCTTTTATTGACCGTACGTTTTGTTAAACACGTAAATGTTAATAAAAAAACTTTTTTCGACTAAATAAGTAATAAGCTAATTCATTCAAGGTATAGCATAATGAGAACGAAATGCATTTTTGATTATATCTACACAAATTGATGACGACAATTCACGGTTTGAAGAAGGTCATTCGATTTGGAAACTTTAGGAATGTGTGTATATAGAGGTACCGTCGTCGTTACCCTAGTACCTACATGTAGGGCCTGTTAGCGAGCGTGAAGACGTATTTAGTTTTCATAGATTTTATTTTTTAGTTTTAAAAAGTTGGTAGATTAATTTTAACAGTAGCTTTATAGTGTGAGAATGTATATGATTAGATTTCTTCATATCTGTATATTCCGCTACCGCAAAAGAACAAACGGTCGTAGATATTATATTAAAGAAAAAGGTACATTTACAGTAAACGTGGTAGAGCCATGCTGCAGCTATATTAGTAGTATAGTTGTAGCACGAATAGGTCGGCTCGACCGGGGAAGGACCACGCTCTCACAGAATACCAGCGTAAAATGGCAGCTTGACACTGCTGTGTTTCGTATGGTGAGTGTAGAGAACTGGAGACCCTTTTGACTGGAAACGAGGCATCCCATCTTAGTCCTCACGGATCACAACGGATCTGCATTTTCATTCGCAAACGAGGATAGATGTAGATGTCTATGGGCCACAGTAACCACTTACCATCAGGTGGACTATGTGATCGTTTGTCACCCTATCCTGTAAAAAAAAAATTTGCGGCCTTGTAATGGTAGTGTCTAATAATCCACAAACACTACTATTGACTGATGGAAGAAAATCTATCTTAAAACATTGAACCACAATTTTCGCGATCGGTAATGGGAACAGCATTACCAGTGAGAGCATACGGATCTATTTATTTCTGGTGCCAATGGTAATCTTAATCCTCAGAGGTAGACAACGCATCTGTTTTTCAGCTTTTTTTGTTTGTAGTTGGTTACAGTTGTCCAATGGCTACAGAAGCCACTTGTAATCAGATGGACTGTAAATACTTTTATTACTTTTTCATAATAATTTAAAATTTTGTATAACCGACTTCAATATAAATTATTAAAAATAACTCAAAAACTATTGGTCAGACCTTGATCAAATTTATATGGGACCACATGTGAAGTACCAGCTTTCAAATAAAAAAAAGAATCATCGAAATCGGTTCACCCAGTAAAATGTTATGAGGTAACACACATAAAAAACATACAGTTGAATTGAGTACCGGCTTCTTTTTGAAGTCGGTAGAAAAAATCTAACTCTGTTCACATCAACGTGACTGTCTAGCGTAAGAAATTCTTTCAAAAATGAATGTCCAGCGACGGACTTAGAAGGCTGTTGAAAAAAAAGATACTTATTGTTTTTGTTGTTGTTATTGCAAGCAGTTGATATTGCAAGAAATAAGTAACTAGCAACAGTAATTTCGCACGATACTATATTTTAAAACATTAAAGACTTTTCAGACATGAGGTTCAGATTTCATCAGTAACAAAACTCGCTTCTAATAGAGCCACACATATATTTGTACGTACTGTCATTAGCACCTTATCTGTGTAAGTAGGTCGTTATGACATTATAACATTGTGTACATATGTAACAAAACGTGTAAAAAAATTACGTAATAAATTTTAATTAGCATATTTTAATGCGCATAATATACAACCTATTTCAAGAGTGCATGATGTCTGTTCCTTGAAATGTATTGCACTCGTACTTAACTTTTTATTGTAATAAATTTTAAACAAAGTAATTCGAAATAACTCGAGAAAACCAAAACTTCATGCATCACCTTAAATCGCCAATATTCTTATTGCCATTCCGGAGAGCTTTAAAATAAAAATAATTTTCCTAATAAAGGCAGCAGCTCGGTGATAGAGCCCAACGTGCGCTGATATAAATCTGCAATAAATATTACATGAGGGCTATACGAAGCTGGCGAATAAAGCTAGTGCAAGGTTAGCAGGTGGTTCCGCCGAGCCGGTACAACGACATCGCCACTTAACTCCATTATTATACACGATACGTCACGAACTTTTTTTACAAGTGACCAAGAGACGTTATCGTTGTACACCATATAATATACTAGCTCGCCAGGCAGACGTTGTTCTGTCCTTCCCAACGACCCCTCCTATAAAAATCCTTAAATTCGCAATAAAAATTTTGAGGGTCATTTAGCGGGATAAAAACTATCCTATCACTCAAGTTGGATCAAAATACACATAGTGTGCAAAATTTCATTGAAATCAGTTTAGTAGTTTAGGAGTCCATCGCGGACAAACAACGTGACACGTAATTTTTATATATAAAGATTTTACTTTTATGATATAAGTGTGAAAGTTAGTCGTATATAGCAGAAGCATTTACATCGAAATCACTAATAACCGATACGATAACGATACGAAAACAAAAACGACAATTGGAAAATAAGTTTGAATTCTTTAAAAAAATATAGAATCGATGTTAATGAAAACTTAATCACATATTTATTATGCAATCAAGCATCGAATGATGGTTGGCAATAGATATAATCATGATGATCATATTTTTCCCGATGCATACATGCAACACAACGTTAGTAAAGTTCACTAACGCACGAACATGCACTCACATACAGATTTAATTTTAAAAAGAGTATAATCAGATTCTATAGATATCAAAACGTGGGGACAATAAAATTTCGACTTTCAAACACCCACAACTCCCATTGGGGGGAAATTAAAAATTAATAATTTGTGTGACTCAAATACTGCCTTCACTTTTGCTGTAACCAGGCTAGTACCGTGTCAGGCAAATTAATCTGTTATAGTGAAAATAGTTAATTAGAAGAATGCATTTTTTAGTATTAAACCGTCATGTAATTAATTGTATGCAAACAATCTCTCATTTACCATGTAAGGGCGGTGTAAAATTATTCACTATCCTATATAATCCCGAGGGCGTTGTAAGAGTTGACAGAGAGAAACTGAGACAGGGGATGGGCAGCAGCATCTTCCTGATAACACCTCAAAATAATAAAAAACTGAAACAATGGCAAACTGCATGCTAAGAGTGGCAACTATGGTAAAATCCCCTTATGCGGTAATCTATGAGGGAGGCCTATGTTCATCAGTGGACTTTTATTGGTTGTAATGGATGGATGAATGAATAGAACCATTCTCGTTATAAAGATATACGCTAAATTTGTGTGATTGACTTGTCGATAACTAAGCAAAGCAAAGTATTACCCTCTCAATATTTGCCATATAATATTTTTTGTATGAATTGGAATTCCGACACAAGGTTACAAAAGAGTGATTAATATTGCAAGATGATTTTAATGTATTCAAAAGATTAATGAAACTGTATGATAAATTCCTTATTTATTTAATATTTAAATTATTTTATATTTTCATGTAATATTCATATGATTCACTGCGTATACTTATTAAACCTTGAACTGAGTTCTATTTCTGTTTTATCAGATGTTTTATTTTATATTGAAAACGTTAATTGTTAGGTTTGCTTTGATATTAAACGATTACGAATTATTGGGCCATTAAAACTGGTATTCATCAATTGATTCATTAGTTAATTACTATAAATTACATAATTAGAACTTGGTACATTTATTAATGTCCTAAAATTGGGCGGTTTACAGTGTCAAGTTATTTATTTCTATTCATATTATTTATTTATTAATATCATATTCATACTATCACCGTTATCATTACATCCATATATTTCCTGCATCTCCTTACCACTCTCTATATTTATAGCAAATGAAAACAATAATTAGTTTTTTACAATATTTTGTTTTAGTCTCAAACAAAACCTTATGAGAATCACTGCTTATCATCAATATATTTCTGTATTTGCTTTTATCTTAACAATCGTATTGAAATAAAGTTTCATCAATAGATTACTGTGTAAATGCATTGTGGCAATGGAACTGCGCATTTATAATGTCATCGAACCTTCTTTGTCCACCCTTTATGGCGGTCATAATTTAACTGCACGCGTCTTGGACTTTTGCCGCGCGAACTGCACTGGCGATATCCTAAAACTGTATCAGAAATTCGATATAGATTAATTCCCAGAGTTCCTTCTAAGGTAAAACGTTGTAAACTGTCTAAAGTCAAGTGAGCAACAATTTCCTCAAACATTCTTCATCAGCACTTAAACGTACATTGCTGGAGTGCTGCACATGGGCCTCTTCCGTTTAAAGGAGGAGTTTTCGCTTGTCAGGTGAAATAGTATTGACAGTACCAGACGATCCACGCTTTTGGCGGTATTTCCTATCGCTGATCTGGCTACGTCTGGTGTGGAAAACATGGTTAAACTTCCATCTATGGGCAGTCATGAGATCTTTGTGAGGTTTTGTATAGTCGTCTCTTACAATATCCAAGGCAGGAAATGGGATGATAAATTATCTTACGCCGCGTCATCACCACACGGTGGGAAAATATATCTATACAAATAAATAAAATTTAAGTGTCTGTTTGTAATAACAAAATAGCAGCTTATTACTAAAAGCATGTGACTGTATATACGGTAACTATACCAAAAATTTTTTTTTTAATTTTTGCCTGTCTGTCTGTCTGTCTATCTGTTTGTTCCGGTTAAACTACAAAACGGCTGAACCGATTTTGATGTGACTTTAACTGGCAGATAGTTGATGTTATAGGGAATAACTTGCCTATTTTTATTTCAGAAATAGAATTAGGTCTCCTCGCAAAAAAAAATTCAAATGTATGAATTTGTAAACAAAATCCGATTCAAATAGGGAAGTATGGTAATAAATTACAAAAACTATGCGACTACGCCTTGTGTGACATATTTTCGACGTGAGAAATTAATTATTAGGATAAAAATTATCTTTCAAAATGAATGATAGTTATAGTTCTTAGTTTTAATTTTCTTGCTAAAATAAAATTGAAGTGTCTGTTTGTAATGTCAAAATTACAGCATTTTAATCAATTTTAATCAAATATATACGGTACTTATAACAAAACACATTTAAAAAAATTGTCTGTATGTCTGTCTGTTTGTTCCGTTTAATCTCCGAAACGGCAGGACCGATTTTGATGGGACTTTCACTGGCAGTTAGCTGATGTCATAAGGAGTAACTTAGGCTACTTTTACTTTATAAAAAGAATTAAGGTTCCTCGCAAAATAATTAAAACCTACACGCGGGCGAAGTCGCATGGAACATAGTATTTAACATTGTATAATATATTGTTTAATTAATTATTATGCAAATTTGTACTTAAATGATTAGTATTTTTTTAAATTACCTATCTGTTCGAAATGAAACTATCTGACTGTAATAATTATTAAATAACATAATAATCTAAGCACTAGAGTTCTCACGATTTTTTTATGAACCAAATGGTTACAAGAAGTAATATCTAACAATGTGCAGTAATTAATCTTAATTCACTCGCTTCTTGTCATGTTTAATTATGCCTATTAAAGTAATCATAAATCATAAACACTCACGCCTGTCACCCAGAGGGGTAGACGGAGACTACGTACTTCCATTTGGCACGATCCTGACACACCTCTCTCGCCTCCTTTACATCCATATATCTACGCATATACACTTGTTGGTTAAGGATACTCCTAATCTGGCGTAACAGCGTAAAATGGCAGCTTGACACTGCTATGTTTCGTATGGTGAGTGTAGAGAACCGGAAACCCATTTTACTGGAAAAGAGGCATTCCATCTTAGTCCTCACGGGTGACGGCACATCTGTATTTTGATTCTTTATTGAGGCTAAATGTAGATGTTTATGGGTCACAGCAACCACTTACCACCAGGTGGACTGTGTGCTCGTTTGTCACCCTTATCCTATAAAAAAAAAAATTTGGTCGATAAACCTTCGTCTAGGGCGTCCCTTCCCGACTCTGCCTTCCAAACGGCCTATTAAAGGATGTTGTTTATTTTTTTTAATCTAGAGAACTGTTCAGGTCTGGTTAGGATCTATTAATGTGGCGTTATTAAGATTTAAGATAATCATCAAAACCTCGTATATTATAATTTTTCGTTTTCACAAAAAAAATCTTCAAGTTTCTCGGATAAAATATTTTTATTATTAATTTTTTTAAAGTTTCATTAAAACCGGTTCAGCTATTCCGAACATTAGTCTGAACACACACATTTTTTTTTACAATCGCATACAAATGACCGCCTCAGTCTTAATAAAAGTCAGTTATTTCGATAATATGGATGGACACTTAATTTTATTTATATGTAGGTGTCTTTAAAGTTTCCAGTATTTCTGCTTCCACTGCTAAATAAAATTTATCTTATTTTTTACCTTTATGTCTATAGTTATATAGTTACCTTTACTCCTTATATTCTTGTATCATAAATAACGATATCATTTAAAGTTATAATGAAAGCAGTTCAGCTTATTAACTTTCAAAAAAGTTACTATACTTAATAACTGAGATGCCTTCGAGGCTAGGATTTTGTTGTACACATAAATTTGGATAGCTTTGATATATATCATAATAATTTCAAGTTCGGATAGACAATAATGCATTGAGTCATATTTTATAATAAATTCAAAGATATCCAAATTTATGTGTGTTTAAGTAAAATATACAAGCGTAAGGAGATATATAAAATAATATTAAAAAATGTCAATCAAAATACAAAAATAATTTATTTTTTTTGATAACATTATAATGAAAAACTAATTACCGGCAAATATTCTCTATTTACATTAAAAGGTTACATATATCAGCGTTTTACTTTGTTTACGTTGTTCGTTTGTATCAAGATTAACTTGCTTTTTGAAACGCTGCACGTTGTAGAAAGAAAATCATCGAACTTCAAACTTTGACCTTCTAAAATGTTTTGTAATTCTTGGCATTTTAAATTTCACTTGTCATTGCTACAAGGGACCTTGCGTTCCGTTTTTATGTTGTTTAAAAAAACTCGCACCAAGAATTATTATCATTTACAACAATAAAAAGGACATATTTCTTCACACTCTGGGAGCGGAAGAGATTAATTACGTATCATTAAAATAAAAGGTATTAAGTTAAAGGGCGTGAAAATTAGCAGTCAGAGTATCTGTGAACTTTTTTTTTATTTAAATGTTAGAAAGTTGATATGTACTTACATATATAGTGTGTGGAAACATATTTTGCGAGGTGACGAATAAGACAAGCGATATCTACGAGTGTTTAGATATCAAATGATTAATCGTAAAGTATCCACTTAAGTTCCACAGACTGGTAACTACTGCTACTACTAAGTGGTACTGGAGCAGCATGACCTATGAAGGAGCATCAACTATCCCCCTCCTCCCCCGCCCTATGGCCCCCGCCATTACATTAGATTTTATAAACCACAAATTCTCGCGAAAGAACATCGATTCCTGCCAAAGATGATACGTGAGGCTATTGAAATTAAAGATAAACATCCTAATTTCAATAGAGAGGGAGGCTGGGTACCACTACCTGCTTGAGATCCTGTAATTAACAAAATTAAAACTAAACCCAAGCATACCACTGTAAGACTTCAAGACACAGTAAGTTCATTCTGCGTAGATCGGACCAAAATTAATAATTAATAGAGCTGAAGGTACACCGGGTTAACTGACATCGGGACGTCAATCACCTCAGTCCCCTGTGACCATCGGTGCTGTAAAGTACCCGAAACGTCGGGAATGAATAAAAAATAAGTTAATTAAACGAGATAGAATCCGTAAAGGTAGTTATATTCAATGAGTATCAGCTATGTACCAAATTCCCTGTTCAGTTAAAAAAAATCATTATGGCCTATCAACAGTCCACTGATTAACACATAGGCCTCCCCTAGGAAATTGTCTCATAGTAAGGCTATTTGCCATATATGCCACGCTTGGTGGCCGGGTTGGTAATCGCAGTTTTTGATTTTTCAGTTATTTTTAGAAAGAGGCTACTGCCCATCTCCTGTTGTTTCCTCTGTCGCCTATTACGACACCCATAGGATACCAAAAGGGGTAGGGAATATTTTTACAACGCCGCTATACGGTGCCTTGGAGTCCGTTTGCGTACCGTTTGTACCTATACAAAGCCAGTATAACTACAGGCATTCCACCTCAGAGGTGACAACTTATTTGTAGTCTTCTTTGTTTAAAGATACGAGTAGCTACAGATATACATAGGTTGTAGTAGTTTTTATTTCTCTTTAATTTTTTTGTGATTTTTGTCGAAACGACATGCCGATCCCATCATACCTTATACTAATTACTGCTTACACTAAAGAAAAAAATAAGAAATTATAATTATGAGTGCTAATTAAATTACTAAACTAATAGGAAAGTTATACTGAAGACGAGAAGATAATTATTCCGTCCTAGTAGCAAGCCGGAGTAACTCTCTCTAGACATCTTTGATTTGGGATTTGATAAAACCCCTTTTTTTATAGGATAAGGGTAACAAACGAGCACACAGTCCAATTGATGGTAAGTGGATGCTGTGACCCTTAGACATCTACATCTATCCTCGATTACGAATCAAAATGCAGATGCGTTGTCACCCGTGAGGTCTAAGATGGAATGCCTCGTTTCCAGTAAAAAGGATCTCCAGTACTCTACACACATCATACGAAACACAGCAGCGTTAAGCTGCTATTTTATGCTGGTATTCTATGAGAGCGTGGTCCTTCCCCGGTCGAGCCGACCCATTCGCGCTACAACTATACAAGTAATATAGCTGCAACATGGCTCTACCACGTTAAACCCTTTGCACTAAATCGACATCCAAAACATTTGCGTTAAATTCTTTCAACACAGCCTGTCTCTCTTTTTCGTTCTTGATACACTCCATCAATAAATGGTAAACATCTTCAATTTTGTTGCATACATAACAATTCGGTGAAGGTTTTCCCCATTAGACTGCAGTAATTACTTGCCTTCAGGTGGACTAGCCTTAGGTTTAGGTGGATATTGCTAGTAAGTTCACTTGCCATTTCTGTTTTTGTTTTAAATGGATCACTAAAATATATTTAATACTAATAATTAACCTATATGTATCGCTGCATATTAAGAAATAATATCTTAGTCAGTGTGATTTCGAGCGATCAATATTATTGTATAGTTCTTTGCCTTTTCACATCATCAGTTATAATATCTTCTCTGTAGATCTCTCGGTAGTCGGAAGTCGGAAACTAAAACAAACACCGATAACTAGCACAGCTATGTGCGCTGCAAGGAATCCGGAGCTATTATCAAATATTTAGCAGTTTTTACCGCGTATGAGTAAGTGCCCGATGAGTCATATTGGAACGTGTTAGTGAATCAACTCGGTATCGGGGGCCGATTCTGGTCTATCCGATTTATGCAGACGGCGTGACGGTTGCCATGTTATTGTTTTGTAAGTAGTTTATTAGCTATATACGTATACACTATCACTCATTGTTATCAGTTTATGTGTAAATCGGGTTTTTATACCAGAATATTACTGCAAGTCTTCACATGTATCATCTTTATTTATGAACGAAGTAATCTCGTTATTTTCTATACTTCGTTTTGCAAGAGATTTACATATTATAATAACAATAAGTAAGTTTTAATTATAGCTCGTCAACTCTTATCAAATCGAAACCTGTTTAAAATTATTATTGAGTTCGTAATGCCCGGGGGGAAGGCATTCGTTCATATTTAAAAGCAATCGAGCAAACTAAATTCGATTCTTGTGAAAATTACTAAAATAGTAAATTATAATTAAAAGTGATAATTGATCAAGTGTTTTGTAAGAAAGAAATTATCGAGAAGAAACCTACATTTCTAGTAATTCCAAAATAATTTCTAGGGCATCTGAATTATGTCAATACGTATTGGGGCTGTAGAACAAGTTGTGCACAGAAGTAGTTCATAATATGTCTCGAATACTGTTACCTTATACTTTTCTGAAGACCGCATATTAAAATACCTTATATCCCAAATTATTTTATATAACGTGCAGACCATAGAGAATGTATAACTTTTGGATTGTGAGTATATTGTTAATGACTGACTAAGCACAACCTTTGCGTTTTATACACTAAAATTACACTGGATATTGCTAGGTAAGAAAATATGAGTGTCTCTTCGTTTGTTTATAGTCTTGCGGCACTATAATTTAAGTCTTAAAGTGTGATACCTGTTTAGGAAGATAATATTTCTTTCATTATTTTCTTTTTTCTTCTAAAGAGGTGTAACCCACACTAGATACTGTGTGGTGGCGGTGTAAGAACACCTTCTACCCCATATCGTCCTGAGAACACCGTAGGAGGCGATAGAGGAAAAGTGAAACACAATGGGCAGCATTTTCCTGATAATGGTTAACAACCTGCCTGCTGAGCGTAGCAACTGTGGCAAAATCTCCCATATGAGACAATCTATGGGGGACGCTAGTATAAAAATAAAAAGAACTATAAGTTTTATAATATAAATATTTATAGGCATTTGTTAATTAATTCTAGATAATATATTAAAAAGTGTCATGGTTATACTTTGTTTACTAGCGATAAACATATAAAAAAGGTAAACTTGCGTTTTGAAACGCTGCACGTTGTAGAAATTTATCACTGAACCTCAAACTTTGAACTTCGTTGGCGTTTTAAATTTTACTTGTCATAGCTATACGCGACCTTGCGTTCCATTTTATATTGTTTAAAAAAGCTCGCACCAATAATTATAATCGCTTACAACAATTTAAAGGTCATAAATCATAATTCTTCACGCCCTGGAAGTGGAACAGGTTAATTACGCACCTACCATTAAAATAAAAGGTATTAAATTATAGGCCGTGAAAATTAACAGTCAGAGTATGGATATAGTGTCTCGTGCACGTGCTCGTGTGCACAAGTACAAGTGCGCTCTCTATTCCCTCACTTTCATAGGTTGAAAGAGATCAGGCGCAGAATCAACGATAAGTACTTTCCAAGACACGGGAATGAAACACCGCCAACTTCCTGACTCCGAGCTTCTTCTGGGAATGAATTTATCAACATTAAAACCCATTATCTTATTTTTGCCGACTACGGGATTTGAACCCAGGATTACATGATCATCAGTCGGGCCTACAACTACTAGGCCAACGAGACGGTCACTACCTATATATATAATCTAAAAATCAATCCATTTTGGTCCTGAAGGTGACAATAAATATTATGTACCTCAGTTTTTGGAAGTTGCAAGTGCCGATTGCCACTGCAGCCAATCGGCACTTGCAACTATCGCTAACAGTTCATAATAAGTGTATTAAGAACTGTTAGCGATCGTGAGTTTTGATATGTTAGTTATTGCGTAAGTTCTTAATACTAGAACTTTTCACAATTATTAATCATATAAGGAAAATTGCATTTCACAAAAACCGTCGATAGCCGTCAGTAAACGATACGCAGAAGTAGACATCATGTCACACACGATGACATTGTCCGTTAATCAAGGGACATTTGGACGTACTCGTAGATACGCGAAAAGGATACAACCCACAAAAACTTACTTCTGAGGTTGACATTAGATCTTCGAATTTGTATACAACGAACTAACGGCTTGATTTAATTTTTGCAATCATGCTTACTCGCATGTCATCGGTATTCGTCCTAGTGTAAAGAAAATATAACAGATGACGGTTAAAAGAGTATTTTATAAGGAGGCGAATAGAGAAGGTTAAACGTATAATATATTCTAAATTATAATAAAAAATAAAGTAAAATTACATCGTACTTCCCGCTGCTAGACACAGGCCTCTCATTTCTAAATAGGTTTTAGGGCTAGGAAATGTCCGCCGCGCTGCCCCATTGCATATTGGTTGACTTCACAACTCTTCGAAATTTTTTCTCATTTCTGAGCATGCAGGTTTTCTAACGATGTTTTCCTTCACCGCGGAGTATGTGATAAAACAGCATTTAAAATTGCAGTTAACACTGCTGGCAATAACACATTGGTTCCGGCGGGGATCAAACCCGGGTTGCTCGCGTACTATGACAATTACAGCGAGTGCTTTGCCCCTGAGCTATTACGGTTCATTAAAATAAAACATAAATTTATTTCCATAATATTTTGACTCACTGAAGAATCTGTAGCTGGTTCGCTTGCCTGCGATTTTACAGTTTAAGCGTTACCTCGGGCATGGACGATTGAGTGCCTTTGCAACAATTATGTGACTATTATCTACTTCACTTTTGATAGTTACCTACAAGTACAACACTCATTGTGATGCCATAGCCGATTCAGGCGGATATAATCTTCATCTAATCAGGTAACAAAGTTGTTAATAAATGTTACGTAACAATATACTTTGTAAATGTGTTGGTAATAATTTATCCCGTTTTAAAAATACCACGAAAGCCACATCTGGGTCGAATTCGTTTTTCCTCTACAAAAAAAAAAAACTTTGAAACTACTCTACCGCTATCAAGTTTCAACTATTTTAACGTGATAGTTTTATTTTCATTAAAATTTTGATAAGGCAAACCCGACTTAAATATTATTGTTTGTGAGTAAAAGTTTCATTGGCTCATTTAAAAGCGCGTTAATTTTGTATCGTAACAAATTGTGACGTTTTGTAAAAAGTCCGAGATAGGGTTACTTCATGCCTGTTTTTTGTTGATGAGGGTTCCCTTAATTTTTATATTAAAAGTGGTATCCTCGCTGATACTTTTATTTGTGTAAGTTATTTTTTTAGTTTAAAAATGCTCTGAGGTCGCTATTTTTGCCATGTCCCTTTCTGTTTAAGGACAAAAATATGGTAAAAATCTTAAGAGAATTCACTACCCTGTATCATCCTGTGGGTGTCGTGAGAGCCAGGGATAAAATGGGCACCAACACCTCCCTGATAACGACTCAAAATAATAAATACTGCGGCAGGTGGCGACCATGGAAAATATACCCTCTACGAGGCAATCTATGGGGAAG
This sequence comes from Parnassius mnemosyne, assembly GCA_963668995.1. NCBI lineage: Eukaryota > Metazoa > Arthropoda > Insecta > Lepidoptera > Papilionidae > Parnassius > Parnassius mnemosyne. Next base: position 17,596,304 of record CAVLGL010000083.1, read on the forward strand.
ACCTATGTTCAACTAAGGTCTGTAGTGAATGATGAATGAAGAGAGGATAGTAGGCGAAATTACCCGACCTGCAATAAAAGTCATGTACCTTGAAATTATATCACTGTGACAATTATGATCATTGTTTCACTTATCTCACATGAAGGAAAGTTGTGTTTGTAAAATTTTAAGCACGGCATACACGGTAATAAATTGATGACAGCAATTCTGTTAACTCTTAGATACTTATGCTATCTACATAAATTAAATTATATGTTCACAGACGCGAAAGTGAATCAAATAAATAATTTAGCCATGAAACTGTAATTTTTAATTTGCTATGTTTCATTTTAACCTATTTACTTTTATCTAGATTGAAAATCGGCTCTTAGTCATTTAATTAATTCAAATAAGTACGAATTTTGTTTTCTATTACTATTTGTAAAAATGCTTATTAATGTTACTTCAAACTAGTTTTTTTACATATTTAGGGCCGATTTTTTCATTGCTCAGATAAATTTTTTAAACAAATTAAAATTTATAGTTGTATGAATAAAATAGTTCAATTGAATAAAACAAATTTATTACTTTTATCGCATTTCATTGAACTTATTAAACTTGACGTTTAAATTAAATTGAAACGTCGGGAAATAAAAATAAGCAATTTAAAATAAATTCAAGTATTCGCATAATTATAAGAAATCATTTGAGGTTCAATTATTCCATTTTTATATTTAGTTAGGTTATAATTTCTTCATTAGCAATAGCTAAGACAATTAGCAATATGTACTCATATTACGTAGGTCATTTTGTGATCACATTTTATAATTAACACATTCACGTGCTATGTATGTATTTTTAAATGTGTTTCTCCGTACTAATTATTATTTGCAACCGATCAAATGCATGCCTGGTTATAAGCAATTAATTAAATACTAATATCTAATAAAAAAAAATGGAAAGCGTTCCTTAATCGCACAAAGAGCGGTTCAAAGTCCACCAATACACTGGATTCCAAGAACGCCCGCATCCAAGATCCGAATGACATTGACCTTGCGCGTCTCCACATGCCTTTCTGTTTCTGGTGTAGTGTTGAAGCGAGACGAAGGCGGTTTGTTTATTATGGCGATTGCGTCAATATATTTTTTGTGTTCTTCGCAATTTACTGCTATCAATATCATTATTACATCTCCACGCTTAGTTTCTTTTAATTTCGAACTAACGTCGTTTCTTGGAAATGTTACCTAATAGAATATAAATGTGTTATTAAATCAAAAGTTAGGCAATTTTTGTTATAGCAAAGATATCAATTAATTTAATTTAAGGCCAATCGGCACTCAAACGAAACTGATGTGTAATAAATACCTGGTTTGAGAAACATCATCTTATTTTACGACTACATAATTATTTTTATAGAAGACTAGCTGTGCCCCGCGGTTTCACCCGCGTCATCACGTGTCGGAGGTGCGCGACATGACCTAGTTCAAGCATTTTATAATTGTATTTAAATATTTTATTTGATAGCAATGGATGGAAAAATTGGCATAATTAATGGAGTACTTTTATCTGTCGGCATATTATGTATGATGTAGAGCGAAGTTAAGTTTTATCCACTTTTCCTCCCCCCCCCCCCCCCCCCCCCGGTTGAGCAGTTCTCGCAGTTCTCACCGGGCGGCTAGGGTTAATGTGTCGTTCGCGCGCCCAGCCAAGTATTGAATTATTTTAATTTTACATTATCTCTTAAACTATGCGTCCAAATAACATGGTATAAAGAACAAAGTTTATGTTCATAACATTATGTTGATGATGAAGTAACTTTCGTTCTTAATGATAAATAGGCCATGCCTAATAATAACGCTCATAAATCACTTTTAAATTTTCAAAATTTTTTTGTCACAAAATACCTAATTATGGCTTATGTATAAGAAATAGACATATAGTATACCGGACTTTTTTTTTTAGACGGAGTAAGGATCTATATTTTTCTAGAACATTGTATTTACGTATCCCTAACGATAACACCAGCGTACGCGGATAAATCATTTCGGGAGTGCTTTTTCTTCTGACTTGCTTAACAAATATCTATATTTAAGGCTAGCTGAGTGATATAGCTTAATGCTAGATAGCCTATACTATTCCACATGAATGTGGCTATAATATACAAAAAGAATTTTTCAAATCGGACTGGTAGTCCCACAGATTAGCGCGTATAAACAAACAAACAATCTTCCGCTTTATTATATGACAGCTGCTATGACATGCTGGTATTTTGTGAGAGTGTGGTCCTTCCAAGGTTGAACCGACCCATTCGTGCTACAACCATAATACTTTGATTATATACACAGGTATATAAACAAAGCCATGATATATGTAGATGCGAAACGAGACGTGTTTAAAAGTAATAGAGTCAACATGGCTGTACTATATTTAAACACGTTTCTTGGTAAGATTTATTTAGTGAAAATGTATAGACGTAACATCCGTGAGATAGTACGAGATAACATGAACCACGGTAATAAATCTACTGTGGTTGAGTTAAAGTTTACCATAAACTTATAAACTCGCTTAGTTTAATATGTAAATCTTCTAACTGGTCATTCCTTCATCTAGTCTTAATGCCTCTTCGAAGATCGTTTACACGCCAGCTTAGTTATAGATTAAAGTAACGGTTTAATAAAAAATCTCTCGAATATAAATTAAACTTCGATAACAATGATTGAAAATAAAGCGGCACTTTGAATATATTTATAAATTTGCAAACACTCGTGGCTTAAGGGTCACAGTACCTGGTTACTGTGCTGCAGATCCTAGTGGACTCAAACTCAGAAGTCGTAGGTTCGAATCCGCCATTTGAATACTGTGGTGAACCACTAATAACACGAGCGTAGTAATAGAGTCATGTTAATTTGTTTTTAAATGTTACTTAGTCATACGACTTTAATGTTTGTCATGGACCCATTCACAAAAAGTTTATAATATAAAAAGTTAACTAAATAAGACTTTATTAAGGAAAGTCTTGGATCAAATAGGAAATTGCAACAGTGGTTCTGGTACATAGGAATTGGGCTTTGTGGAATATTGTGACAAAAATCTGTGGCTTTCTTTGCTTGATGTTGATTCACGGGCTAGAATTAGTTTATCATGCTAACGTTATAAAAAAATAAAAAAGCACACGTCAAGTAGGATTTTGACTTCTTCCCAAATTTGAATTTTAATCGTAGTTAGTAATTGTAATAGACAGAATTATTTGGTTTTACAAGCTTCATAGTATGTATATTGATTTGTTGATTGATTGTGTACGACTTCTGATCGGACTTTTATCGTTTAAATCAATGACTCGAACAATGATGCAACTTTTGAAAATGTTTGTCCATACTGTTGTAACATAGTGAGTACCATAAATTGGCAATTACTTCAAGTAACAGATAAGAGATGAACGCTAAAAGGGAGATAACTCTGTAGACCTTATCTTTACAACTCTGTAAGCTATCCCTTATCAAAACAAACTGTCCGGGACACAACAATGCATTCTTTCATTTAAACTCGAAGTGGTCTAAAAATTAGTCAACGAGTATTCTCGGCGCGTAACCGTTGTCTCGCGTTCCTTAATTCCCGTCTCGACTTCGAAAGGCATCAGTACGACTATTGCAATTGTCTTTATGAATAAATTGATGCAGTCTAATAAATTGGACAACGAAATGTGACGTACCTATAGCTTTATCAATAATACTTCACTTGCAATTCGCTTCGGCAGTTGCTTCGCGCTCGCCTAATCGAACGTTCGTATTGTGCCACCTTTTTGTTCTTCTACGGAGTTTATCTGTCTTTTTGATATTGCGATAGTTTAGTTTTGGGCAACAACACTTTGCTGTTAAATGATCATTGTTCGGCTAATGATTTGTGTTTTATAAAGTGAATAATGGTTTAAAAATGTGTTAATAAAGTCAATGGTGTGTATTTACATAGTAGTATCACTTGAAATAGATGTGACTAATGTAGACATGACGTCGTTGAAGTCCTTCCGCCTGTTGAATGATCGCCACACTGATGGGAAATTGTAAGTGATTTTGATGTGATTTGGTGACGAATTTCCTTAAAGTTTTTTATCAAGCAAGATCTAATATTCCCTCACTTTAGTGCGTGTAAAAATTTAATGAAAACTTTTTATTTTTCGACATAAAAAATCAATTTATGAAGAGCAATTTTACCAAGAGCTTGCAGTAGCCCTTAAAAAAGGGCAGAAAGACGTTAACGTACCTTGAAGTATTGTTTCATAATATTCTTGTATATGTATATTTAATGTCCTCCAGATCGAATTTCGGCCATGGCAGCCAATTTCAACGAAGACTAGCTATCTGCGTAGGACAGGATTATAGTGCACAAGTGTATGCGCAAGCGCAGGTGCACTACCTATACCCTGACTCGTAGTCCGTTGCGTTGGGTTGGATGGTAATCTGACACAACCGGAGAGAGATCAGGTGCAGGACCAACGGCTTTTCGTATTTTCCGAGGCGTGGGGTCGACATGTTTCTTAGAATTTCTTGATAGAAAAAGACCAAAAAAAGACTAGTCCGACCTGGAATTGAATTCCGAAGACAACGTGATCAACATTTGCACTTACGATCACTAGGCCAACTAATCAGTCAAACTCTATAATATATATATATACCTAAACTTTTAGTATTTTTAATTATAGTTTTTAATATTGTATATAATAAAATATTGTATATTTTCCTAAAGATCATCGAATCAAGTGAACTAAAATACGTTTAAGTAATTTGTGGTTTTTTTTAAAATATTTACACAAAAAGTTAGGCATGAGAGAGTGATGAAGGGTTCAGATTATAATGTTTTGTCAACCAGTCCTATGAGGAATCGTTCGATTGGTTTATTTTAAAAAAAAAAAACATTAACATATTTTATATCGCTTTTTAGGTCGTTAAAATATTTCCAGTGGTTCGTAAATGTGTTAACTTTTTATTTCTTATTATCTATACCACGCTGTTTTATTAAAAATCAGCTTTTTTAAATACATCGATAACGCTGAGTTGTTACAGAATATGGTAAGTTAAGTGAAACATATTATGTATAATAACGGAAAATCAAGCATTATTGTGATGCTTCGTTTGCTTTAAAGATCAAGATGTCACATTTTCATCTTCATTGAATATAGATGTAGATTTTCGTATGTTCATCATATGGACGGATACGTTGGCTTAACTGTCAAATTTAAATATGATTATAAATAAAGTCCTAACCTAAGATATTTGTTATCATAATTGTATCGGACTTAGTTGGGTAACAACACTAACAATCACCGTGTCACGATGGGTCACAATGCGCTATTGTTTTCAACATCATTGTTCGTGGTAGCAGCCACTGTCACTTCTCGTAGTCTTTTGTATACGTTTACATTAAAATTTATAGAAAGCATTTTAAATCAAGTTACTTTTGAGATAGAGTTTAAATTTGAGTGAAGTGCTCATAGAAATGCAGCTGCACGCTTTGGTAGTTGATGTACGAGTAGACGATGTCGACATTTGGGTGTATTAACATTTTTATTTCTCTTTTCATGTAACAAAGTAACGTATTATGGGTACATTTGTGTGAGTTTGTCAAAGAACCCCTATACGTCGGTTGTTTAATGAGTGTTTGAGACATGTGTCATGATGTCTTATCCTGTAAGTAGGAACATTTTTAGTAAACACAAGAACTTCCTTCATAGTAAAAATAGGCATAAAAAGTCTTGCGCGTGGTGGCGGCATTAATTCAACACCCAATTTCCTGCCGTAGGTGTGTTAAATGGTGACAATCGGAAATGTCAGAAAAATGCATGGTTTTTTTATAGAATAAGGGTAACAAACGAGCACACAGTCCACCTGATGGTAAGTGGTTGCGATGACCGATAGACATCTACATTTATCCTCAATAAAGAATCAAAATGCAGATGCGTTGTCACCCCTGAAGACTAAGACAGAATGCTTTTTTTCCACTAAAAATGGTCTCCGGTTCTCTACACTCACCATACGAAACACAGCAGCGTTAAGCTGCTATTTTACGCTGGTATTCTGTGAGAGCGTGGTCCTTCCCCGGTCGAGCCGACCCATTCGTGCTACAACTATACTACTGATACAGCTGCAGCATGGCTCTACCACGTACAATTTGTGATTAAATGTCTCCAATAGATGGAGGTAAAACAATATTATTTAGATACACTAGATGTACAAGTGGTAAAATTAAAAATTTTGTACAACCGACTTCAATATAAATCAAATCAGAACATGATCAATGTAGTCGAAGTCAACTAAATACGAATTATTAAGGATAACTCAAAAACTAATGGTCAGATCTTGATCAAATTTATATGAGACGACATGAGAAGCACCAGCTTTTGAATATAAATCATCAAAATCGGTTCACCTAGAAAATAGTTCTGAGGTAATATACATAAAAAATTAAAGCAGTCGAATTGAGTACGTTTTCTTTTTTTTTTTAAGTCGCTTAAATACTTAGACCGGCGTCTAAGGAGCGGCGCCCACCTAAGCTACATGATTTCGACATGGCTTGTAGCATGATTCTGACGATGCTCTGACGTGACCACGGGTGACACTGCTTGCACCGACCTGTGCAACCATAGCATGTCGCTGAATTAAGTTTGAGCCAAAATGTCGTCTGTAGAGAATAAACATGCCCTTGCTTTGCAACAAATTTCAAACATGCAAAGTGCCAGCAGAAGATTTTGGGTACATTCTTTGAGGAAAAAAAATTAAAAGTTGTGGTACTTTCAATGTTATGAAGGAATTAGAATTATGTTTTGCATAGACAAGCCACTACAAGTTGTAAGAAGCATCTTGCGAGTTCCTGTTACTGTAATGGGGTCTAGTATAATCATATAAACATGGTCTATCATGAACTAACTCAATGAATTTATTATTAAAAACTAGGCTGTTTCATTTTGCATAGACAAGTCACTACAAGTCTCGTGTTACGCGCCACTTCAATGCGTCACTAGTAGCAAGCTGAATGGCACGTCAGATCATGCAGCATCACGCCACGCGAATGGGCGCTACTACATACAATCGCTTTGAATGTTGAGGCGAGTGACAAGTTACGCGTCAGATCACGCGTTACGTTACTTCGATGGGCGCCGCGCTAAATGTGCAAATCCCTACCCTCCCGAATACCACAAAGCACGGTCTTGATCCACATCCAACCATCGACTTGCTGCATGTCTTACCAGGTCGTCATTCCGTCTAGTACGGGGCCGCTTTACGATACGTACGAGTACGGTACGAGGCTGCCACTCGAGAACCTTCTCTTCTCTCTTCTCTTCTTCAATTCTAATATATGGCCGTCCAATTGCCACATCACCTTACTGGCCCGTTGAGCTATGTCGGTTATTCCCGATCTATTGTACATACCCATGATAGAATATTTAAAATGACTAATATTCATATTTTTATTTACACTGTAAAACCCGGTGTGAATTCAGAGTGAAACACAGCTCGTCACCTATTACAAAGTCCAGTACAATATGTCCCACAGCTAGTTCTATTTAATCATTGAAGTACATGAATGATAATAAGTTTGTTTAAAATCTGTACGGTTTTTTATATTAAATATGACTTGATTAGGAAAGTGATACTCGTATATACTAAACAGTATTAAAGTGTAAATTTAGAACATCGCAGTTTTTACTGTTGGAAAATAACATGTCCAACGTAGTCACCCTACTCCACGGTGTTTGTTCTAATAGTTGAATCTTCAGTTCACAATGAACATCGCTCAGTACTCTACGTTTTATTATCTTCAAATTGTCTTGAATTGCACCGGCTTCCGTTTCTTGGAGGAGTAAAGGGTTGTAAGTGACCGCATTGTCATCACCAGAGATCAGTTTTAATTTTATGTTCCATCCCATAGATTTAAATTCTACTTCTTTGTGATTGAATGCTCTATTAGTAATTACTAAGTTAGTTATTTGAAGGAAAAATTACGAATACGCGACCAAAGCAGCTCCTCTGTTTTTGCACGTACAATTGTGGCACTATACTGTTGTGCACAGTTGATAGCTTTCGATATCATTTGGATGTAACCGTTGTGTTCGAGGCTATGCTGATATGACTGCCTTGTTGATCTAGCGATATATTCTTCTCCACTAGTACACTAAACTAAAGTTAGATATTCTAAATATTTAAATTGAAATGAATTGAATATTTAAACAAAATGGCCACCTTATGCACAAAGAAAGAATTGACTTAATAGTGCAGTAACAGGAAACAGAAATAAAAACGACATGAAACTACAATAATTATCTATATTCCAGAAATACCACTGGTACGTTGACGTTGAATTTGAAAAAATAATGTCCAATATTTTACTCCAAACTTACGAAATAGTTTAAAATGTACGTATGCTCTCGTTAAATTATCACAGAACAAGACTAAACTGGCGCCGTAATGATATATGACTGACTGAGCAAAAACTTTCAGCCATAATTTTGACACGAAGTTATGTTTCAATTACTCTATTTCAATCTTTAATTCAATATAATAAGATTTATAATTTCCTGTGCTGCGTCTGGAGTTATGCCTTTTGATCAGCGGTTAAATATGTTACAAAATTATCGCCTAGCTTCCGATTGCGATATGCTATTTCAAACCGATGATCCAATGTTAGACGCTATCTATTTAATCTTTATTTAGCATTATTATACATATATTCAGATAAACATCATGTTTTACTCTTTTGGAAATATACAAAAGTATAATTTTAATTATTAACATTTTACTATAAACAAGGATCAATTTAAGTTTGCGTTTATTGCAGAATTTATTTATATTTATAAGGCCTCCCCAGGCTTAGTCCTTCTCTCTGTCTGTGTTCAACTGTGGGATATTTGAAAGCCCTTACTTTGTATGTACGTAGAACGTGGTACTTACAAAGAGAGAGCTTTCAAACATTTCGTCGTTGACACCGCAAAGGGGCGAACTTCAATTTTTCAAAAAACTACAGGAGAGCAAGAAAACATTTATTATTCCCCGATAACTAGTTTTTATTCTCATCAAAAAATGAAATATATTAGACTTAATGGAAAACTACAAATAAGATTAATTCTCTGATGAAAAAAAGTTAGTAATCGGGTAATAATGTTTTCTTACTCTCCTGTATTTTTTTGAAAAATTGAAGTTTGCCCCTTTGCGACGTCAACAACGATTTGTATGTAGTACTAAGCTTTTAAAGTAAACATATTAAGATTTAATACAGTGGTTTAAAGAAGAGTATTTACCACAAAATAATTCCCTTAGCCGTGGTATCCCTGAATTCGCGAAATTATATTTTTTCTGTCGAATTCCATACTTTAAATTTTAGTTCGTATATTTTCCACGTACTTCTTTATTCAAACAGACTCTAGTCTAATTATAAACTACTTTTGATATTTTGAAATGTATTTAACCAAGGCTGGTTAATCACTCCGGATATATTAATAACAAATTTTATGTAATTTATATATTAAGACAGGTTATGTTTGAAAAAACTTAAAAATCACAGGTATTTGTATGACTTGTATATATTTAGTAAAGATATGAATAGCGTAATATGTATGGTATGATGAATATAACACGTAATGAAGGTAGTAATTTTAGACTGAATTGAGGTTATGAATATTGTAATCGTTGTTAATTGCCAATATACTTTCTCAATACCACGTATATTTTCCTTTATTAATATTTAATGTGCTATTAATTTTAATTAACAATTACACGAAAGTCATGCTGCAACTATTTTACGATTGTAGCAACAATGAGTCGGCTCGACTGGGATAGGACCACGTTATCACAGAAAACCAGTGTGAAATAGCAGTTTAATGCGTCTGTGTTTCGTAGGGGGGTATAGAGTACCGGAGACCATTTTTACTGGAAACGAGGCTTACGTAATCGAGGACAGATGTAGATGTCTATGTGTCACAGTATCAATTTACCATCAGGTGGAATGTGTGCTCTATTGCCACCCTTATTCTACGAAAAATTACTGTTTTAATCCTATATAACTGCCTTAAAATTGAGTCGTATTATATGAAGAGTTTATAGATAAGGTTTTTTTTTTATAGGATGACAAACGAGCACACAGTCCACCTGATGGTAAGTGGTTGCTGTGGCCCATAGACATCTTCATCTATTATCGATTACGAATCAAAATGCAGATGCGTTGTTACCCGTGAGGACTAAGATGGAATGCCTCTTTTCCAGTAAAAGGGGTCTCCGGTTCTGTACACTCACCATACGAAACACAGCAGTATTAAGCTACTATTTTACGCAGGTATTCTGTGAGAGCGTGGTCCTTCCCCGGTCGAGCCGACCCATTCGTGCTACAACTATACCGTAATATAGCTGCAGCATGGCTCTACCACGTATAGTGAGTTAGTTTTATGAGTGAGTTCACAAATATCTTTTACGCACTAGTTGTGAGACAGCCGGTTTATTGTGATATCTGAATCTATAGAACCTTGGCACGGATACCAGCTGATGCCAAACTAGTTTTCACTTTTCTTATTGCACGATTTTTTCCAAACAACGGTTTTCCAAACGATCGTTTATATCTCAATACTCCAGTATTGAAACTGTTCGTTCTATTTCACTGACCCCTTTTTCAACGTAACATTTGTATACATATTTCTCTTTTTGTTATTCTGTATTTATTTTTAAATTTCCCGTTGATACCCTAGCGAATTGTTTGTGGTTGAATTCGTTTGATTTCTAAAATATTTATGTAATAAAATGTGCTACATTTATGATCAAAATTGTATTAATTTATGTGAGTTTACAACACTGCGGTGTAGTTATGTCTTAGCGAATTTATCATGCTATTTCGTTTCGTGGCTATCGTAAGAGGCGACTATTAGAAATGCCAGAAATATCCTATGGTTTCCGAAAGTTTGATATCATGAAATCAACGCCTAATTAACGGTATGCCATTACTATTAATTTCTATACTTGTACCCGAACCGGGCAGCAGCGTTAAAGGTGCGTCAAGAAACGATTGAGATCATATAAAAACACAGAATAATGCCCAACATAATCAGATCGCATTCAGTCCCTACCCTAATATAACATGTTAAGTATTATCAGGACTTTACAGGACTCGAACTCCAGTTGGGGCCAATATTTAAAAAATATGTTTTCACTGCTCCATTTATCTGACACTGCATCCTAGTTTGCCTTCGATTTTATGCATTACATCGGCCACTGGTAGGTTAAGACTAATAAATGAGCAAGTATAATTTACCTTGTACAGTTGATGACGTCCTTAAATAATTTAAGATTTCTATATATTTCGAAAAGGAGGAGATTGAACATTCGGAAGTATTACTTTAATATATTTACCACACACAATATACCGGAGACTATAGTTAACCGATTGCTGACTTTTTTTACTAAATGAATATAAATACAATTACTATAACTATAATACAATATAAATAAAATACAATTTAATGATATAGTTGATTTAATTTTTTCATTGATCCAATAGTTGTTCTTATAGTATTTCAAACTAGAGTCAATAATAAGTTATACATTAAATAACATTATAATATTTAATTATTGCTTGCTTAAATAAAGGATTAATTATTACTATAAAGTGAAATTAACAATTTTGTAATTGCCGACGGGGATTGCCCGGATTGTTAGCGTACTATGAAATTTACAGCGAGCGCTTAGCCCTTGAGCTACCATGGCAAGACTTTTAAGTGCTGGTTTACCATGTGCTCGATGGTGAAGGAAAACATCGTGACGAAACTGTGAAAAGTATGAAAAATAAGAAAAAACAATATTTCGACTACATGTGAAGTTTTCCTTGCCCAAAAACCCCCTCAGCATGGGACGAATATAGCTGTAAATTTTATCATTATAAATGTCTCTTTCAATTTAACAGAATGAGGGAGAGATAATAACTTTAAACATTTCTTAAACAGATTTTATGCGTCAGACCTTTAATGTACAACTTATTATTAATTCTAGTGAACACAGCGTTGTTGTGAACGCAACCTTTCGCAAATTGAACATGCACTACCATTTAAGAGTAATTGTTTGTTGGTACACCTGCATTTTATTTTTAAATTTACACCTGATTCTCACTACCAACATTGAATACCCAGTGTTACTTGAATACATTTGTGATATACCTGTAAAAGGAAAACTGCTTTATACACATATCACTTGCAATGGGGATTGAAAAATCGCGAGAATTTGCTAGGCGTAGCTTAAAACTACTTTAACGTTTTCATACGGCGAAGTTTATGCAACTTTGTTTTCAATTATCAATTAGAAAAATTTTCACGACTTTGTGTCGTTTCGATTTTGTGACTTTTGTATTTGATTTGTGAGCTTTACTATCGTAGAAAATGCGAGTTTTTGTTGTTTGAAAGTTAAGTGTAAGATGTTATTTGTAACCGAAATCAACAAAAATTTGGTTAATAATTTTTTTTTGTTTGTTTGCAGGCCTCTTCAAAGGCTCAACCACAACACTCGACGGTATCGGTTTGCGGCCGATGCCAGCCGAAAGGCCGAAGACGTTGCGGAAACTGAAGTCAGTGTACGACGCGTCACCGACAGATCCACCGACGATCACCAACACGAATTTGAACAGCAATGGACAGGTGGAGAGGAATATCAACGGTGTCGAGGACGAAGTTAGAAGACGAAGTAACACTACGAGCTCGACACACAGTGGAGACAAATCGCTGTCGATACTCAGCCCGTTCGATGAGCAGGTGAGCTTTTGCAAATTTTTTTTTAAATATAACAAGAGTGACAAACCAGCGCACTGTCCACCTAATGGTGAGTGGATGCTGTGGCTCATAAACATCCACATATATCTACATATATCCTCGATTAAGAATAAAGATGCAGATGCGTTGTCACCCCTAAGATGGTATGCCTCGTTTTCAGTAAAAAGGGTCTCTGGTTCTCAAAACTTACCATACAAAACACAGCAGCGTTAAGCTACTGTTTTGCTACTTACTGTTGTGCTGCTTCCTCATTTGAGCCGACCCATTCGTCCTAAAACATAATATTATCGCTGCACCATGGATTTATCACGTACAATATTTCTACATGTTTTAGTGGTCTCTATGTACTCGTATCCATGCTGTATGTGTGAATGTAATGTATTTTTAGAATTATTTTTTAACCCACTTTAAGGTGTTCGAATTAACTAAAATTAACTAAAAAATAATAACTATTATGATTTATGATAATAGATAATAGAGGACCATTGACAATACAATAATTTTATAACTATGAACTAGTTAGTATCTTCACTAGGATCATCACAGTTAGTGAGTAATTCGTGTTGTTTTTATTTTTTTTTTTAATTTTGATAGTATTATATAAAAATATGATGTATGCTATGCTATGATACCTTATCAAAACTTTTGATGAAATTAAACACATTTTCGTATATTCCTTCAGAATGTATATGCAAAGATAAATGCTGTAGTCGCCTAATTTTATTATCTTTTCGATCAATTAACTGTAATAATACACGCAACATAATTTAACCGTTGTTGAATTTAATGAGTGCATACATGTTATATAGGTGATAGATACATGCTTTGCTGTGTTGAATTTCCATGGCGGCGTAAGAAAATTTCATTTCGTCTGTGGGGTGTCCTAAGAGACGAATATGGGAAATGCCATAAAATTCGTATCCGTAAGATGGCGGTATAACCATTTTGTTTACGCTAGATGTATGTAAGAGCCGTGGTATCTCAGATGGTTAGCACTCGCTGAAAGCTTCACAGTACTCGAGCAACCCGGGTTCGATCCCCGCCGGCACCAATGAAATTGTTAATTTCAATTTTAAGTGCTGATTTACCACGTGCTCGGCGGTGAAGGAAAACATCGTGAGGAAATCTGCATGTCTGAGATATAAAAAAATATTTCGAAGACATGTGAAGTTCGCCAACACGCATCGGGGCAGCGCGTCGGACATTTCCTTGCCCTAAAACCCTCTCAGAAATGAAAGGAGGCCTGTGCCCAGCTGTGGGACGTAAATAGGCTGCAACTTTAACATGTATGCAAATCTTCCCTACTATGGAGAGGCCCGTGTTCAGCTTTTCAGCAGTGCACTTTTACAGACTTATGAGCATAATAGAAGAACAGTGACTGAGAGAGAATGGCCTGTGTCAATAAGTCCGCATTTTTGTGCGCAACTGTGTGCAAAATAAATTAAAAAATTAAAATAAGAAGAAAGTGACACGCTACAGTTTAAGATCTCTTAAATGCTATGGCTCCATTTTGGAGCCTTTGGGATGTTGTAGAATATTTTTCTTAAATGTCGCGACTTTTGATTTTTTACTTAAATTTTGTATTGACTAAATAATGTGATCTAATATTGTTAAAATACTTTCTTAAATATATAATAATATACACTTTATACAAATATCTACTACAGTTGATAAACAATCTGCAGTACACCATTCTTTCACTAGCTTTCCGGTTGGTTGTTAGAAAATACCATGTTGTTTATACTGTACAATAAATAAATAAATAATATAATGATTTCTTATATTTACGCGAAACACTACACTTTTAAATAAAACTAATTTTAAAAATTAATCTGGAGGTAGCCGTGGTTAACTATGACTTTGGGACGTCATACACCTCAGTCCCCCCCGTGACCATGGGTGCTGTAGAGTGCTCGAAACGTCGGGAATATAAAATAAGTTAATATACGCGATATAATCCGTAAAATTAGTTTTATTTAAAAATAAATAATATTTAATTCGATTCAAAAGTAAAGAAAAAAAAATTGTATGTTGCGTCGATATCGATTTCGGCTGGTACTTGAACCCACTATCCTTAATGAAATAGGCACTAGATGGACAGTTACTATTTTAACCAAATTACATTTTGCATAATATTTTTTGACACACATACTGCTAATCTATCAGTGTCATTTAGAATTGTTATAGTGTCGCGAATTGCGACATTGTATTTTGTGCAAATGAGTTAGCTGAATTTCCATGACGTGCCATCAATGGCTTTAAAGTAGCAGACGAGTGTTACAATGCCAGGAAGAGGTGGAAATTAGTACTCAGTTAGAACACATGCGGTTGTGTTATTGGTAGGGATGCTCTAGAAATATCGATAACATGTTGATTTTTAATTTTTTTTTTTTTTTTTTTTTATAGGAGAGGGGGCAAACGAGCATGCGGCTCACCTGATGGTAAGTGACTACCGCCGCCCATGAACAACCGCAACACCAGGGGAATTGCAGATGCGTTGCCGGCCTTTTAAAAAGGAGTAGGCTCTTTTCTTGAAGGTCCCTAAGTCGTATCGGTCCGGAAAAATCCCTGGTGGTAAACTATTCCACAAGGAAGTTGTGCGAGGAAGAAAACATCTTCTAAATCGCACAGTGGTGGACCGCCAATCATCCAGATGGTGTGGATGGTATCGGGAGTTCTGCCGCGATGTGCGTTCGTGAAATTTGGCGGCTGGGATTAATCCGAACAATTCCTCAGAGCACTCCCCATGGTAGATGCGAAAGAAAATGCAAAGAGATGCAACATCTCTTCGCAGTGCCAATGAATCGAGCCGATCGGAAAGGGCTCGGTCGTCGACGATTCGAGCCGCTCTGCGCTGGATGCGGTCAAGTGGAAGGAGCTGGCACTGGGGAGCCCCTGCCCAGAGATGGGAACAGTATTCCATGTGAGGCCGAACCTGCGCCTTGTAAAGTTGCAGGCGGTGTGCCGGCATGAAATACTGTCCCGCTCTGCTGAGCACGCCAAGCTTTTTAGAGGCCAATTTGGCCTTCTCTTCCAAGTGACCACGAAACTGCACGTCACTCGATATGTCGACTCCGAGGATACCGATACTGGCTGAGGCAAGAAGGGGAGTGCCTTGAAACTGAGGAGATACGACAAAGGGGTTCTTTTTAGCGGTAAACGCGCAAACTTGTGTCTTCTGAGGATTAAACTGGACTAGATTTAGTCGCCCCCAATCCGAGACTTTGTCCAGCAAAGACTCGACTTCAGACACAAGTTTGTTCCGGTACTCGGCGACGTTTTCCCGAGAAATATTGGCCCGGCCGGTGTATAGAGCATCACCAGTGCTGTCATCCGCATAGCAATGAATGTTACCAGTTAGCAACATATCATTGATATGCAGAAGAAACAGCGTTGGTGATAGCACACAGCCTTGTGGAACACCAGCGTTAATAGGCTTGTAGTCAGAACATGCACCGTCTACAACGACCTTGATGCTCCGATCTGCAAGAAAGCTGGTGATCCAATTGCACAATTTCTCGGGAAGCCCATAGGAAGGCAGCTTCGAAAGAAGCGCTTTGTGCCAAACCCGATCAAAGGCCTTCGCAATGTCCAGACTAACGGCCAACGCCTCCCCCTTGGACTCTACTGCCTCCGCCCATCTATGGGTCAGGTAGACCAGCTGATCGACACCGACGAAAACCGTATTGGCGGTCACTAATCAGCTGGTGATCCTCAAGGTACCGGATGAGCTGGCAGTTAATAATGGATTCCATTATTTTGGAGAACAAGGAGGTGATCGCGATAGGCCTATAGTTGGACGGGTCTGAGCGGTCGCCTTTTTTAGGGATCGGGTGGACAAAAGCTGTCTTCCATGAATTCGGGACTACGCCTTGGGAGTAGGAGTACCGGAAAAGACGCGTTAGGACCGGTGCCAACTCCGGAGCACACGTCCTCAGCACAATTGGGGGGATTCCGTCAGGCCCACTCGACTTCTGGATGTCCAGGGAGAGAAGTGCTTTGCGAACTGAGCGCTGTGAGAATAGCACATCCGGCATGGAGCACTCATACCGCGGGATGGTCGGCGGTATTTTCCCCCCGTCATCAAGAGTCGAGTTGGACGCAAAAAGGGAGCCTAAAAGGTCGGCTTTGTCTTTTGCGTCTTGGGCCAGTGAGTCGTCCTCCCTGTGCAGAGATGGTAGTGATGGCTTACAGAAATTCCCTTGGACAGCCTTGGCGAGAAACCAGAATGCACGGGTTCCCGAAGGAAGGCGAACTAGTTTCTCGCCAATTCTGCCTATGTGCTCTAACTTTGCCTTGGCAATAACTCTTTTGAAGGACCTGGAGGCGAAGTTATACTTCTTTTTAAGTGTGCTGGTGTTTACATCCCGAGTCACCGAAGCCGCAGCCCAGGCTTGATAACACTCCTGCTTACTGCGCAATGCAGTCTTACAGGAGCGACCAAACCAAGGCTGAGATCTGCCTCCGATGGGTACCACAGATGATGGAATAAATAGTTCCATTCCCTGTAGCACCACATCAGTGACAGAGTCAGCAACAGCACTGGGATCATCCGGCGAGAAGCAAACCCGCCCCCATGGGTAGGATGCAAAGAAAGACCGCATTCCGTCCCAATCCGCCGACCTGTAATGCCAAACACGGCGGCAACCTGCAGAACGCAACCGCGAAGGGAGCGTGAGTGGCACCATACTCCGGATCAGACAATGGTCCGAAGAGCCGAGAGGGGCATCGACGGAAACCTGATATCCGTCCGGATGAGAGGTCAGCAGAAGGTCCAACAGGGAAGGTGTATGATCCTCCACATCTGGAATCCGCGTAGGCGAAGTAACCAGTTGTGTCAGACCATATGCCAAGGCAAAGTCATAAACAGATCTCCCCGCATGATCGGTTAGACGTGAACCGAGCCATTCGGCATGGTGGGCGTTAAAATCGCCAAGGATCACGATCTCTGCGGATGGGACCTGTTGTAGCAAGGAATCTGTAGCCATTTGGACGTGGTCGATGAGTCGGTCTGTTTCGGCATTACCGCTATGGGACCTATAGAGGCACCCGTAGACGCGCGGATGGTCGTCGCTGTCTACGCGTAGCCAAAGGATGGACAGGTCCGAACCTTCAAGACTGCCGAGGCGTCGAGAACAGATGTCCTCTCTAACATACACGCAAACTCCAGCCCGAGGCACAAAGGAGTGCTCCAATTTGTACCCCGGGTAGGAGAGATACGAAATATCAGCCGGAGAGGAAACCTGCGTCTCGGTCAAAAAGAGCAAGGCCGGCTTCGCCGTCTCGAGATGGTAGTGGACGGCGTTTAGGTTAGAGTGAAGTCCCCTGATGTTGCAGAAATTCACGGATAGCGTGGCAGGGGTCGCCTTGGTATTGTTGCTCAGCTTGCCCCGAGCAGTTTTGTTTTTGAGCGGAATTTTGCCCCCCCCAGAATACGCGGGGCAGCCTGAGCACCCACGCTCAGGATTGGAATAACATGGTCGTGGATGCTCAGCGAGGGATTCTCCAGGGGTACTGGTACCCTCCTGGGGTAGTCTATTGTCTAATTCCGCTACCATGTTGATGGGGGGGGGGGGGGGGGAATTGGGCCTCCGGCCACCTGCACTCACCAGACGAAACGCAGAAGCAGAGCCTCTACTTCACACCGGTATTCTGTGAGGTCGTGGTACCAACCCGGCTCGAGCCGGCCCATACGTGCAACAGCAAAAAACTGCTGCAGGGCTCTACCACCGTTAAAGTGGTAGTTAATGTGAACATTTCTTTACCGCTACCGGTTAGCGACGGAAAAACTGCTCTAATTTCTTTTCTTAGTTTATATCTGGACATGGACTTGCCGCGCATTAGGATCGGTTTGCCTCCACGCTTGGTAGACGGTTGACGAACACAGAACCAGATGTCGCACTTATAACGCTTGGTACATTACTTTTTGCGTAAATGGTTATTTATTTTTCGGAAACCATAAACCTGCTATGGCAATTCCGTTGTGTGTTCCGTGTTCCGATCTGAAGAGATATAGAGATCATAGAGAACCAGTATATTTACAGGCTATGAGGTAATCAATCTTACTATTTAGTGGTGACAACACACTTGTAGCCTTATTCGTTTTAAGTTGGCTGTAAGTGTCCATGGATTTCAGTAGCCAATTACTATCAAAAAGAGCGTAAGTTCGTTCGTTTCTTTAGTTTTATAAAAAATCATTAAAGTCTAAAGTTTTATACAGAAATAACGATTCCAGCAAAATTGTCATAAATTAGTCTCCTACTTGACAGCACAACTCACAATTAAAACGAAAAAAGACATTATTATCAAATACAAATCCATACTTTAAACGTTAGTATCATTCATCATTCGTGCATTCATTACAGCCTAACAAAAAGTCTACTGCCGAAAACTGGTCTTCCCTATGAATTGCCTCATATTTGCCATAGTTGTCACGCTTGGCAGATGGATTGGAAACTGCAGATTTTTTTTATTGAGGTGTTATTAGGAAGATGCTGCTGTCCAGCCCATGTTTCATTACCCACTGTAGTCCTTAAGACTAACACGGAATGATATGGAGTAGCGGCGACAACAAACGTTAATATCACTAATATAAACGTTAATATAATATATTTTAGTGGAGTGCATACTTTTGCGTATATTCAAATAATAATATTAATAATTCAATGTTATCGATAACATCGACTTGCCGTAATACGCAGTACTGCGTCCCTAGTGAGGTTGTACGATGTAAAACTCAAGGGTACAGTGATAATGATACCCTGACATGAAAAACTGCATGCATATACAAATATGCAAATTGTTGAGATAAAAGCAACAAGTATTAATACAAGCGTTTGAATACTTAACGCATTTAAATGTTTTTGCAAGCACAGAAGTAAACAATACTATTAATACAATATATCATACATTTGGAATGTACTCGTTTATGCCTTTCGTGGATACCATATCTATTTGCTTATTATTTTCTTTTATATCTCTGGTTTTGGACAGTGAATATGTATTATAATTATTTTCCTCTAATAACGTTAAGGGCTAATTTTTCAAACATTATAAAGCTATCTATCGAAAAAATTTATAACCTGACTGAATATAAAAGTGAAACAATTGAACTATTTTATTCATACGTCAGTAATTTTTAATTTGTTTACCACCCAAGAATACCACACCATACCCTTCTTTTTGGCTCCAAAGCAACATCTTGCTGATAACATCTCAAAATAAAGAAAAAACTACGGTTGCCCAATCACCTTCCAAGGGTTACAATTATATCAAATATCCTAACGAGGCAATTTATGGGGGAGGCCCATGTTCAGCAGTGGACTTCTGTTGTAATGAATAAATAAATAAATAATTATCTGTATTATTCATTTTTTAAAGAAATGGATACTTTTGGACTTCTTGCTAAATAATACTTATTATATTAATATGCCTGTATACTAAGATAACTGTATTTAGTTTTTTATTGTTGTAACTACTTTATAAAAACAAATTAGAAAAAATATATATGTATACTACATAAGAACGCAATAATTTTTTCTGATGATCTAGTACAGAAGAACGCAGTAAAAATTTAAACTTTAAGAAAAATAAAGAATGGTAATTTTCGTATTAAAGATATGTTGCAAGCGTCAGTTATGATTATCGAAGACAGCTGTTATCGTTGCATGCTTGCGTGTGACATGCAGGTAGGCAGGTGTTGAAAAAATTGCAGACTGAGGCAAATTGTGGATATTATTATCCGCAGGTGCTTTTGTGTTAAGGGCATCATAATTTTTTTTTTCAATTTATCGTATTCAATTCAATATACAATGTATTGACTTAAGTATGTTTTATAAAACATCTTTTTCGATGTACCTTTTGATGACCAACAGACACGCAAAGAAAGCTTTAATACGTGTAATATCCATCATCATCATCATCAGCCTGCAAAAGCCAACTGCCTGACATTGTTGCTGGTAGGAGCTGCAATTAGAGACGGAATGGCCTCTTACGACTAATTTGGGACGAAGTCGGGTGAATTTGCTTACGCCGCCATGACACAGCCCCTTATGTTAGATATAATTACTTTAAGGCACTAGCTGATCGGTGTAGTTAATCGCACATTAAAAAAAAACAAATCAACGTAGAAAATTTTTAGGTTTTATTATTTTTACAATTTTACAACGCAACGACAACTACATTATATTAAACAAGTAAAATTAAAACAGACAAAAAAACACAAAAGAAAAACCTAATCCAACGTCTACATCTCTTGGATCACCCGACTTCCCAACAAGCCCTTAAGTACTTCGTCTGTATCGTGGAGGTGGATCGATGCATTGAATGATATTATAGATCGTAAACTTGTACAAATCGCCGCTCTTCACATCAGACTGTTTTTTTCTAATACACAAATGTTGTTTGGAATAAGTTTTTTTGCACCTTTTATACGGAGTCACGTTAGTTTCGAATTTGTGTAATAACATACCATTACTGATGTAGTTCGAAGTAATTCGCTCAAATTCGGGCGAACCAATCTTTCAGTTGCACGGGTGTAGTGCCAGCATTAAGTAAATAATATTTGTCCAATTAAAACCAACGTTTCTTTTTCTGCTGTAAATATACCTATAAACGTATTGGTTATATTCTTTTTGTTCAATTTGCCTGAAATCCAATCATTCTGTTACATTTGAAGCGATACACCATACTTGCATTTTATTTTGCATGTATCCAACCAATAGGTGTGCATGCGCTATGATTTCATCACGGTTATATTAGTGCGATAGTTGACGATAGTAACAGTTTACTAAAATTTGTTATTTGAATACATGCGTATGCGTTAAGATATAAAGAGCAAATATGTTTTCAATTAAGTAAGTAAGTGGATGTCCCCATACCTCTGACGTTGCAGGTGCAAATTGGTAGAACTAGTAGTCTAGATTCTAGAATGAAATAGATGAGAAACATAACATTTTTGCATTATCATTGAAGTGAAAACCAAAATAGGTAGGTTAGTTTTTTTTGAATTTTACGTGGTAGAGCCATGCTGCAGCTATATTAGTAGTATAGTTGTAGCACGAATGGGTCGGCTTGACTCTTGCCTTGTAGACACCCACATTGTAATCGGATGGAAACACTGATGCTGGCAACTTATTCCACTCCTTTGCTGTACGCATTATGAATGATGTAGCCAACCGTTTGGTTCGAAAGCGTGGTAATTCAACAACGAAGGGGTGGAGGCTGGTGATATTCTTTCTATCGCTGGTGATATTCTATATCTTTCAAGTATCAAGATAATGATTTTGTACGCGGTAGAGCCATGCTGCAGCTATATTAGTAGTATAGTTGTAGCACGAATGGGTCGGCTCGACCGGGGAAGGACCATGCTCTCACAGAATACCAGCGTAAAATAGCAGCTTAACGCTGCTGTTTCGTTTGGTGAGTGTAGAGAACTGGAGACCCTTTTTACTGGAAATGAGGCTTTCCATCTTAGTCCTCACGGGTGACAACGCATCTGCATTTTGATTTGTAATAGAGGATAGATGTAGATGTCTATGTGCCCCAGCAACCGCTTACCAACAGGTGGATTGTGTGCTCGTGTCACCCTATCCTATAAAGAACAAAATTGGGACTGTGCATGATATTAGAAGGTACGACTCCTTTTCTGGTTAGAAGTCCGTCTGGGTGGGTGGCACTCTCTTACCTATTTCTGGCGCTAAGCAGCAGTGTATGCACTGCTATGTTCTAGTCTAGAGGGTATGGAGCCATAGCTATCTTGGCGCAATTTAAATCAACCAGGAAATAAACATTACTATATTAATAGAAATAAAACATTTTGTATACGTATCCCAAAATATTTTTAAAGTAAATGTTATATATTATTTTAAAAAAAGACATTTTATTCAAATATTCATACTTCTAATATTATTTTGTTTTTCCTTATCTAATATTATGTTATTTTTATCAGGAGGAATGGGCGAAGATCTCCGAGATAATGGCATCGTTCGGCAGCAAACTCGTTCGCGAGTCCGTCTTCGTTTCCGAACTGGAACAGGAATTTACCACGAGACTGGGCTTGAGCTGTTCCGAATCCAGTTTGAGTCCGTCGGTTACTTCGAACTTGGGCTTTTGGTTGTCAAATCTTGGCCTTCATGATTACGAGCCACTCTTCATGGAGAGTGGTTACGATGATATCGATTTTGTTGTAAGTATTTTATATAGTTTATAATAATTTCAAATTAAATCAAACCTACTTATTTACCCACTTCAAAAAGGACACGGTAATTAATTCGACTGTATGTTTTTTTAATGTGTGTTAACTCAAAACTTTTTACCGGGTGAACCGATTTCGACGATTCTTTTTTTATTTGAAAATTGGTACCTCAAATGTGGTCCCATATAAATATTGATTAGGGTCTGACCAATAGTTTTTTAGTTATTCTTAATAATTTATATTGAAGTTGGTTGTACAAAATGTTTATGTTAAAACTTAAGATAGGTAACTGTATTATCATCTGACTTGCATGGCTTCCAATACAAAGTGGTATCATCAATGTTTATTTTTCTCCGCTATCCATCAGTAAAAGTCCACTGCAGCATCAGCATATTCTATGACAGCAGTACTTCAAGAACGGCCGAACTTGCGCTTTATGTAGAGACTGAAGACTGAAGGCTCTCGGTGTGGTCCAAAGATACATTCCCGTATGTACGAGAAAATGTGACCGGGCTGCCTTTTGCGGTGAAAGACACCGTTGTTTGTTATTTTTTTAAAGAATAAGAGCGAGGAACGAGCACATAGTGCACCGGATGGTTAGTCTTTGATTGTCTGTCTTTGAATAAGAATCAAAATGCAGACATCACAATGTCACCCCTGAGGACTAAGATCGAATGCTTCGTTTCCAGTAAAAAGGGTCTCCGGTTCTCTACCTTATCTATTAAATGTTACAGTTCGCCTTATGTTTATTATTATATATAATATTATAGACCGAACTGATTTATTTTCATGTTCGCTGAGTGAGCTCAGTAAAATGGCATATCATACTGTATCGTTTGCTACACTATCGATTTAGGGTGGTTACACTGTAATAGTTGTGTATGTTATGTGAAAAAAAATATATCAGGGTTGTTTTGTTTACCGAGGAATAAAGATGAATGCATAGAATGAATAGGTATCTTGTTAGGACGCCCGGTAGTGAAAAACGTGTGAAGTATTCTAATTGGCATTGATTTGTTAGTACATTAATAAACGGAAGAGGCGCGGACAGTTTAATAGCAACTTTAATAGTCGCAATGGTTCCATTCAATATGGTTAATTTGATGATTTGTTTTCAGAACGGCATTCTTGATGAAAACGACCTACGCGAAATGGGAATCGAAGAAAACGACAGACGAAAAATACTAGAGTCGGCGAAACAATTACCTCTTAAAATAGCAGAAATAAGCAATAATTATAATAATAATAATATAAGTAAAAACCAAATTGAAACTGTAGACGAATGGTTAAGGAATATTAATTTAGAACAATATAGTGATACGTTCAGGAAACATTTATATGTAGATATGGACAGAGTAAGGAGAATTTGGGAAGTAGAATTAACAGCTGTACTTGAAATACAGAAGCCTGGACATAGAAAAAGGATTCTGTGCTCAGTGTCTGGGGAACAGAATGGTCCAATTAATAACATCGAGGATATTAATGCTGATCTCAATACTTTGGTAAGTATTTTAAATTTTTTTTAATGTATATGCTTGCCAACCTAAATATACAAACCGGTTGAACCAGATTGTTTGAATAAACCTGATTTTCGAGACGAGCGTGAGTTAATAATAATAACAATAAAACCTTAAAACCGATTGAGGTACAAGGACTAAATCGCCACGTCTATCTTCCTTAAAAATTGTCTGTTCTTGCTTACTTCAGTTTTTTTTTATTAATGTAGCACACGCACACCTAGTAAAAATCACACCTTGCATTTACTGATCTACACACAAAATAGAGAATCGATAACGACTGATTACTATTTTATATCCTCCTTATATGCATTTTAACGACCCACTACTGGGCATTGGTAATTTATAAAATTGGTAGGTTGTTGGTTGGCTTGATTGGCGATCACAGTATTGACCATTCACGACGACGGTCTTAATGCAATTCCAAAAAAACACAGTCTTGTGATATGTAAGTTGCTTAATATATTATTTTATTATATTACCATATTTTGTAAGGGTTATGTTGTTATTTGCATTAATATTTCTGAAAAGCAATTTATATGTTCAACTAATTTATAAAGGTTTTTTTTAAATTGGCTATCTTTAGCACGTCCCTTAATATTTTTTCACAATCTACTCGTATATTTTATCATTATTTGCATTAAATAAAAATGAATTCTTTAACATTATAGTCTCCTATGGTTTAGACTACCTACTAAGAGTAATGGTCCCTATACATGCTTGGCCATGATGGACGAATCCTAGCGATCACGATCGTGTGGAGGGCATGATCGCCTATAATCGCTTATGATCGGTTATGATCGAGCGTAATCGCCGTTGTGTCGGTCTTTCAGACAATCATCAAAGAAAGTTCGGCCATGATCGTGCGCGCGTCTACATGATCGCCGATGCTCTATAAACTTACCTTGTTTTATTTCAGTGTATAGTTAACATACACCTTTTTTGCTTAATTTATTTTTCACCATTCTTTTAAGGCGTACATTTAAATAATGATTATACATATAAACTAATTAAGTAAATAAATACCGGTAGCTGCAACTGTTTCAAAATCCATCTCGGACAGATGACAAGACAAATATGTAGGATGCACGATCGTGTGGGCAGCCGCGCAATGATTGTGACAATCATGGTCCATTCTGTGGTTGTCCATCATGGCCGATCGTGTATAGGGCCCATAACATTTCAAACTACGTAAACACAGATAAGGAGTTGTAAAATACACTAAGCTTTCAAATTAGGAATGCCCGATTTTATATAGCCGCACTGGATCTAGCCTATTACGGCAAATTTTTTCTAAAATAAAAGTAGTGTAAGTTGCTCCCTGTAACATCGGCTATCTGCCAGTGAAAGTCCCGTCAAAATCAGCACATCCGTTTTTCAGATTAGCCGGAACAAATAGACCATAGATTACTGAAACAGACAGACAAAAATTTTAAAAAGGTATTTTTGTTATTAGTACCGTATATACTTTGATATGTATATAGTAAAAAGCTGTTATTTTGACATTAAAAACTTCGATTTCGGCAATTGCTATAGTAGAACTGTCTTCACTTTTGCTTAGCTCAGAATAAATATGTGATGACGTTTGAAATGATTTTTTAAATTGGTAGTATTTCCACTAGTTTAAACCATATGCTTACACATTTTACATTGTTCACCCATGTCACCCTCTGTCACACATCTGAGCCGTGGTAGCTCAGATGGTAAGCGCTCTCTGTAAGCTTCACAGTACTCGAGCAACCCGGGTTCGATCCCCACCGGCACCAATGAAATTGTTAATTGCAATTTTAAGTGCTGATTTACCACGTGCTCGACGGTGAAGGAAAACATCGTGAGGAAACCTGCATGTCTGAGAAAAAAAAATATTTCGAAGACATGTGAAGTTTGCCAACACGCATTGGCGCAGCGTGGCTGACATTTCCTAGCCCTAAAACCCTCTCAGAAATGAGAGGAGGCCTGTGCCCAGTAGTGGGACGTAAATAGGCTGCAACTTTACTTTTTTTACCCATGTCTCATTTATTTAAAAAAAAACCAAACGTTTGATTTCGTGGCGGGGCTGTATTTAAAAGTATTTTAAAATAATAATTTACGCTCACAGAACAGCTCAACTTTTCGTATCGCAATAATACAAATAATTAAAGATCATAGAACACTAACATAGGTATCCGATAATAAAATAAACAAAATTATTTTACCTACCTTCATATTTCATACATTACCGCTTTTGATGTAACTCGAAGCTACTCTCATTCAATGTGTAGGCAGGTAATCTCACTTTGTTTTAGTTATTCTGTCCCCTCCCCGGCAATACGATAGGTATGCAAAGATCGGTTCGTACGTGAGTACGTTACGGTTGGGTTGATGTTTAGGTTTTAGTTGATACAATTTTTTAATACGATCTTATAGCCGTATAGATTCGATCTGGGTGATGATCGCATTCCCTTGAATCGATTCAAAAATCGGTTGATCGTATGGCCGTGAATCGATTTTTCAGAAAATCGATCCAGATCGGTGATCGCTATTTCGAATATACAAACTTAAAGGTATATTTAAGTGAATTGAATCGTGTTTGTGTGTACTTAAGTGTTACTTTTTTCGCCATATAATATGGAACTGTTATATAGGTGGTTTAAAAAATCACATAGATGTATCAAAACATTCTTCTTTTATTAAATACCTTTGCCACAATCATGTGTTTCACAAACGTGCTGTTTTAATGATATTTATAGATCCTTTGTCTCGCCAAGTTGCTGAACCTGAAATAGACAATTTCACAGTTGGTACATATCCCAAACCATTGGGTAGTTGTCCTAAGTTAAAGTAACCTTAAAATACCTTGGGCGAATAAAATACGCTCAATCTGCCTGTCATATGTCAAATGTTGCTGTGACCTGAATTTGTTATAATTAATTGCTGTGACAAGACCTCATAAATATGTTAAAATAAATAGATATCAACAACTCTAGGAATTATAGAAGTCACGTGATATGATCACGTCAGTGTATGTTAATAAAATATTATGTCCTTATTTATATGAAATCCTATGTTATCATAGACACTTTCATATTTTAACATAGCGACTACATGCTTAAGTAAACAGACCTGCTTTTAAAAAAAATATAGAGACGCGCACGACAACGACCCCGAAATCTCAAAAGTACTTTTTTAATTCATCAAGTTGAAAAAAAAAATATTACTAGTAACACTCCATGTAAGTAGCTCCTACGGACTAGTATTACTAATGTGAAAGTATCGGCTCTGTACTAAACAAACTGCCTGCCTGGCCTGGTTAAAGATAGGCAACTCTTTTAAGAAAAGCATTTCAGCTGGTCCATTGCTAAAAAGACCTAAGCCAAGCAAGTTGACTTAAAATGATTGGGAAAGATGATTTCATATTTCATACTTATTATTGCAGCGTTTTACATTTAAAATAAATCAATAATGCATTCGCGGCTGTGCCGGTAGAATGCTATCGAGACGTTGAACTGCACATAATCTATGCAATCAAATGACTGTAAAAAGGATATCCGATCGCAGAGCGACGAGTTGAAAATTAATATAATACGATTGAGGAAATTGTAATGATACCACTTGGAATTCATATTCTCTTGAGAAAAATGTACTTGTAATGTATAGTAATGTACTACTTTGTTTTCGGGCTTTAATGACGTTGAAAACATATGAAGGTTGTTAATATATAAAAAAAAATTATCCGCCACTTTGTATTACAGTATGAAGCTTGCCCTATTTATTATTATTATTATTTAAAACGACTTATCAAAATTCTGGCCCGATGTTAATAATTAGAATATACAATATTTATTTACATTTGCCGTATGTCGTAAAGTATACCTATCTTCGTAAGTCTTGCAACGAAATATTGTTTAAAATTCTGAAATATTTTACACTCCAATATTTTTTTAATACTTTTTACTACAATATTTTACATTTATGTTATTCTTTTACTGACACCTGCCTCCATATTATGTTAGAGGAACGTTTATGTTATCTTAGCGCGAAAGAGTGAAAACTAGCCGAAGACTTTATTCGAATTATTTTAGTTAAACTGGTTACGATGCATATAATCGAATCACTAGATATATGATGATCAATAAACTGGCGTTGGCGTTATAGAAACAGACTGACGAACTTCAGAAAAGAGAAGCCAAATAGAACAAGCGAAATGCACGACGACGTGACATAAAGTTACCCGAAAAACATCTCATTGCTTTTTGTTAATATTTGTGTGTAGAGCCACGCTCTAGCTACAGCCTAAGAAGAACTCCTCTAGCTATGAAGCACGAATGGGTCGGCTCGACCGGGGAAGTACCACGCTCTGATGAAAACACCAGCGTAAAACAGTTGTTTATTGCTATTGTGTTTCGTATTTGTAATCTATTCACCATCTCAAAACTAACAATTATGCGTTTGTAAGACCATTTCATTGTTTTACAACTGTGATTGCAGATTTAGGCCCAGGGTCGATCGATTGTATGTTATTTTTACAAACCAAAATAAATCATTGTGATAAATTAGTATTTCGAAACTTCATGCACGTTAATGTTTACGACAATTTTCAACTGTCATGTTTTATATGCCAGTCATTATAAAATGCATTCGTTCCGTTTAGTTGGACACAAAGGGACACTTTGATGTGCATCGCGAGTACTGAATTAATTTAAGGAGGATTTCCTTTGCCCATATTGGCTTTAATGATTTAGCGGCGACTTTACGACATCATTGAATTATATTAATGTTATATTCCTTAGATAATATTAGAAATTTAAATATTCTCCGCTGGTTTTTATCTTTAAAAAAATTCTTAAGGTATCATACTCCACTCTCAAACTCTTTCCCAATCTTATCTTTAGGCATTACTTGGCATAAAATATGTTGTCAATTAGCGCCCCAGACATTTTCCACCTCTATTGTATCATCCTGTCTCTATTTTAGGTACTTTACATTTGAAATTTTAGATTCAAGTGAGTAGTGTAGTTGTACCACTTCTAGACCACCTGAGTCAGACGTGGTTCAACGACGTTCGTCGACGCCCGATCCTAAAAAAAAAAAAAAAAAAAAAAAGGTTTTGGCATGCTCTGATCACGAATCCGCGGTCCATTTTTGTGTAGAATGCACGGTTCCGGAGATGTGTAGATCAATTACCTAATATCTAATTGATATCCGGTAAGGGCCTCCACCGTCATTAGCGTCCCATTGTTCCTATTTCTATTGTTCTATTGTTCCTTAATCACCTTCATTGCAGCGTGTGCGTCGACTATATCAGTGCTATTGTATTATAATTCTTTGGTTATACAACGTTAATCTGAATCATCAATAAAACACATTACATAATTTTGTTACAATTTTTATTTATAAAATACAAAATCTTATTAATTATTATCTATAAAATAGGAGCGAAACATCTCATCCACTAAAATATCGTTGTACAATGTGTTCCTTGTAAATATACTCGTAAAACTATGTATTGAACATCCTTGAAACTTATATAGTAAATACATTAAGCAATATTCGCCACAAACTGAAGTCCACTCATTCTGAATCCTATCAACATTCCAGTTCCATCTTTTACAATTCCTTTTTAAAAACTCTAGATGATATCGTACAGGTGATCGTCCATATGAATCAAAATATTGACCGACGTCATTCGTATCGATATATAAAGCTACGCAATGTGACCCTGGTTTATCATCTGTATCCAAATTACATATTATATACGTTGGTACGTGGGTATACATAGGCAGTCTATTAGCTGCATAAACATTATTTTCTAGACTGGGGTGAATCTTTTTCAGATGTTGTTGTACATCTAGTGTATCCATGATATTACTGCTATTAGTAGATTATTACAGTACCTAGCTACTCAATGAATAACATAGGA
This sequence comes from Parnassius mnemosyne, assembly GCA_963668995.1. NCBI lineage: Eukaryota > Metazoa > Arthropoda > Insecta > Lepidoptera > Papilionidae > Parnassius > Parnassius mnemosyne. The sequence goes on from CAVLGL010000083.1 coordinate 17,626,681, forward strand.
ATGGTCAATTATAGTGATTTCTACATATTAAATTACATTTTTGTGATATACAAATCGTACTTGAGTCATTGATCACCAACCAAAACACAATACGAAGAAATGTTGAGATAGGCAACGGAAATGTGAGATAAACTGATATGTTTCTAAATATTAAATTGCATTTTTGTGATATACAAATCGTACTTGAGTCATTGATCACCAAACAAAACACAATACGAAGAAATGTTGAGACAGGCAACGGAAATGTGAGATAAACTGATATGTTTCTAAATATTAAATTGCATTTTTGTGTTATACAAATCGTACTTGAGTCATTGATCACCAAACAAAACACAATACGAAGAAATGTTGAGATAGGCAACGGAAATGTGAGATAAACTGGTTGACGCATAAAATAATTATCAACTCATTACGGAAATACTTTAGATTAGAATTTTTACGTACTGGTGGTATATAAGACCAACAAACGCAGTCATCGAGTTAGTGTACGGTCGTTTGGCTACAGTGGATCTATCAATAGTACATTTGTGTTACTTCAATACACCAAAGGCTATGGATGTAAGTGTTTATTCTATTGACTAAATTACTTTTTTTCTGTTATTTTCATGTGTGTGTATTATTTTATTTAAATATTGTGTATGTATATGATTAAGCCGTGGTAACTCAGATGGTTAGCGCTAGCTGTAAATTTCACAGTACGCGACCCGGGTTCGATCCCCGCCAGCACCAATTAAATTGTTAATAGCAATTTTAAGTGCTTATTACCACGTGCTTGGTGGTGAAGGAAAACATCGTGAGGAAACCTGCATGTCTGAGAAAATTTCGAAGGCATGTGAAGTTCGCCAACACACATTGAGGGAGCGCGGCGGACATTTCCTTGCTCTAAAACCCTCTCAGAAATGAGAGGAGGCCTATGTTCAGCAGTGGACTTTAATAGGCTGTAACTTTAACTTTTTTAATTTTTATGATTAAGTGTTAACAAATTGATATTAACATGATAACTGTGTTGTTGCAGAAATCATTGAGCTTCGATGAAGATACCTATAAACAGTATTACTACTCGCCACTCTCCCCTCAAGAAGAGAGTGATAACCTCGTCATTAATAATAACACATGCGATGGTGGAAAAAGAAAATCGCAATCGATTGATCATTTTTTTGAAGCTGAATCAAAAATAAAAAAGAGGAAGGGAAAACTTCAGTGAAGTGTGCACCAGTGCTTTTTTCTCCACAATCATGGAAGAGAATACGGAACTATTCAATAGCGAATTAAATCAGGAGTTGTCTAAAGTTTGTGAAGAAATGGAGAGGGGTCAACTGTTCGATTCGTCATACGATGATGAGTTGTATCATCACTGTGCGATGGTTGAAACACAGTTTAAGTATGTAAAATAAACATTCATTTCGATCATAATTTACATATTGTCTTATACAGTTTTTAATAAATTTAAACATTTTAGCAGTCAACCACTACAACTTGGAAGAGGAACGAAGCGAACGTGCAGCAAAGAATCCAAGATCATCAAAAAACCAACAACGGAAGCAGAAGCGCATACCTCTGCAGGGAACAGTATCAGTAACGATGATCAAGTGGAATGTCCAACGTGCCATATATTTATCAAGGAACGGTATTTAGCTAATCATTTTAAAATTAATGTTCATAAAAATAATCTTTTAAATTCACATAATTCTTTATCAAACGTTAGTGTTATTGAATCTGCTTTTGGAAATAGGATTTTAACTTATAAAATCAAGAGTAGAGTAGATCGTTCGACATGGGTAAATTTTGAAACTCCTGAACTATTTTTAAATTCTATTAAAGATGATATTTTATTTTTATTACAAGAGTGTATTCATCAACACATAATTTTTAAGGTAAACTTCATATTGCATGCTGATTTTGTTCAACAAACTAAAGATATTCATGATACGTTCGATTTTCAAACGCTTAACTATATTATTTGTCAAGGAGATGACTTAAATATTTTTCTTTCATCTTTAAATGATACAATTACTACTAAAATTAGTGCTTTCGAAAAAAAAGATAGTGGATGGAGTCTAAAAAACATAAAATCTATAGACATGAATGTTAATAAATTTAACCCCCACGCGGTACTTCATACATAGATCTTCCTCGTGACATAAAATTAAAAAAGGCTGTTATAAATGTAAAAAACAAGGATTATTTTTGTTTTAAATGGGCGTTACTCTCGGCGTTATATCCTGTAAACAAACACACCGATCGGGTATCATCGTACGTTAAACATGCAAATAAACTTAAATTTGATGGTATTTCCTTTCCGGTTAAAATTTCTGACATAGCAAAAGTAGAGAAATTAAATGATATTAGTATTAATGTTTTTGGGTTAGATTATAATAAAGAAAAACGATGTAATTCTATAGTAGGTCCATTATTTTTAACAAAGTGTCGTAAAGATAGACATATCAATTTATTATTTTTTTCCAAGGATACAAAAAATCATTATTGCTATATAAAAAATTTATCGCGGTTAGTTAGTAAACAAATTTCAAAAGACGGTCACATCATGTACATTTGTGAAGCATGTCTACTTCGTTTTCCATCTCAGGAAAGGTTAAATAACCATGAACAATACGATTGTGCTCACATTTGTACAGTATTACCAAACAGTGAAACTTTAAAAAAAAAGAATTGGTTTGGTCAACCTATTTCAAATGATAAAATTAAATTTGATAGTTATGAAAAAAAGTTAAAGATACCATTCGTAGTTTATGCTGATTTTGAAGCATTTTTAAAACCAATAGAATCATGTTCTAACGATCCTTCCAAACCTTTCACTCATAATATTCAGAAACATGAAGTACATAGTTTTGGATATTATATAAAATGTTCATATGATGATAAATTATCAAAATATGTAACATATTGCGGACCCAACTGTGCACAAGTGTTTATGGAAAGTTTATCTAACAATCTAAAAGAAATAAATAGACTTCAAAAATATCCACCACTTCCGCTAACAAATGAAGACAAAAACCAAATTTCAAATGCAACCATTTGTCATATTTGTGAAACTGAGTTGGCAAAACATTTTTATGATTTTGATTGGTACACTGGTAGTTTTATAGGTGTTGCTCATGAATCATGTTGTTCGAAGATCAGAACACCTAGTTATATACCAATATTTTTACACAACCTTAGTCACTATGATGCTCATTTTATTGTTCACGCGTTAAACTTTTGTGATGGTGAAGTCGAAGTTATCCCTCAAAATAAAGAAAAATATATATCCTTTTCCAAAAAATTAAAAGTGAATAACCACGAAATTATATTGAGATTCTTAGATTCATTTAAGTTTTTATCGTGTAAATTAGAAGAATTGGCCAAAAATCTCAGTAATGATCAATTTCAAGAATTACGTAGAAATTACCCTAATGATGAAGATTTCTTTCGTTTAAAACGGAAAGGTGTTTATCCATATGAACTTATGACTAATTATGATAGTTTAAGTCTAACATCGCTCCCTGAACAAAAATGTTTTTATAGTTCACTCACAGATTCACATATTTCAAATGATGATTACAATCATGCTAAAGATGTTTGGGAACATTTTGGGTGTTGTAATATGCTAGATTATTCAAACCTATATTTAAAAACAGACGTTTTACTTTTATCCGATGTATTTGAAAACTTTAGAAAGTTATGTATTAATACATATGATTTAGACCCTGTCCATTATTACACAGCACCCGGTTTAAGTTGGGATGCAATGTTAAAATATACAAAAATAGAATTAGAACTTTTAACAGATTATGAGAAAATTGCATTTATTAGATCAGGTATCAGAGGTGGTGTATCTCAATGTAGTAATCGTTATGCTAGAGCTAATAACAAATACATGGAGGATTATGATACAGGGAAACCAAATTCATATATCACATATTTTGATGCCAACAATTTATATGGTTGGGCTATGTCTCAATATCTTCCTACTGGTGGATTCGAATGGGTAAATCCAAATACAGAATTTAATGTGTCTAAGACATCAGACTTCGGTTTTATTTTAGAAGTTGATTTGGAATATCCAGATGAACTTCATGATTTACATTCGGACTTTCCTTTATGTCCAGAAAACATTTGTGTAGGCAATATTAATGAGAATAAACTAGTCCCAAATTTAAATAATAAAGATAAATATGTAATTCATTACAGAAATTTAAAGCAGTGCATAGAAATGGGGGTTAAATTAACTAAAATTCATAGAGTTTTAAAATTTAAACAGTCTCCCTGGTTGAAGATGTACATAGATCTTAATTTTGTGTTTAGTAATGTAATCCAAGTTGTAGTGGTTGACTGCTAAAATGTTTAAATTTATTAAAAACTGTATAAGACAATATGTAAATTATGATCGAAATGAATGTTTATTTTACATACTTAAACTGTGTTTCAACCATCGCACAGTGATGATACAACTCATCATCGTATGACGAATCGAACAGTTGACCCCTCTCCATTTCTTCACAAACTTTAGACAACTCCTGATTTAATTCGCTATTGAATAGTTCCGTATTCTCTTCCATGATTGTGGAGAAAAAAGCACTGGTGCACACTTCACTGAAGTTTTCCCTTCCTCTTTTTTATTTTTGATTCAGCTTCAAAAAAATGATCAATCGATTGCGATTTTCTTTTTCCACCATCGCATGTGTTATTATTAATGACGAGGTTATCACTCTCTTCTTGAGGGGAGAGTGGCGAGTAGTAATACTGTTTATAGGTATCTTCATCGAAGCTCAATGATTTCTGCAACAACACAGTTATCATGTTAATATCAATTTGTTAACACTTAATCATAAAAGTTAAAAAAGTTAAAGTTACAGCCTATTAAAGTCCACTGCTGAACATAGGCCTCCTCTCATTTCTGAGAGGGTTTTAGAGCAAGGAAATGTCCGCCGCGCTCCCTCAATGTGTGTTGGCGAACTTCACATGCCTTCGAAATTTTCTCAGACATGCAGGTTTCCTCACGATGTTTTCCTTCACCACCAAGCACGTGGTAATAAGCACTTAAAATTGCTATTAACAATTTAATTGGTGCTGGCGGGGATCGAACCCGGGTCGCGTACTGTGAAATTTACAGCTAGCGCTAACCATCTGAGTTACCACGGCTTAATCATATACATACACAATATTTAAATAAAATAATACACACACATGAAAATAACAGAAAAAAAGTAATTTAGTCAATAGAATAAACACTTACATCCATAGCCTTTGGTGTATTGAAGTAACACAAATGTACTATTGATAGATCCACTGTAGCCAAACGACCGTACACTAACTCGATGACTGCGTTTGTTGGTCTTATATACCACCAGTACGTAAAAATTCTAATCTAAAGTATTTCCGTAATGAGTTGATAATTACTTTATGCGTCAACCAGTTTATCTCACATTTCCGTTGCCTATCTCAACATTTCTTCGTATTGTGTTTTGTTTGGTGATCAATGACTCAAGTACGATTTGTATAACACAAAAATGCAATTTAATATTTAGAAACATATCAGTTTATCTCACATTTCCGTTGCCTATCTCAACATTTCTTCGTATTGTGTTTTGTTTGGTGATCAATGACTCAAGTACGATTTGTATATCACAAAAATGCAATTTAATATTTAGAAACATATCAGTTTATCTCACATTTCCGTTGCCTATCTCAACATTTCTTCGTATTGTGTTTTGTTTGGTGATCAATGACTCAAGTACGATTTGTATATCACAAAAATGCAATTTAATATGTAGAAATCACTATAATTGACCATTCCTATGTTATTCATTGAGTAGCTAGGTACTGTAATAATCTACTAATAGCAGTAATATCATGGATACACTAGATGTACAACAACATCTGAAAAAGATTCACCCCAGTCTAGAAAATAATGTTTATGCAGCTAATAGACTGCCTATGTATACCCACGTACCAACGTATATAATATGTAATTTGGATACAGATGATAAACCAGGGTCACATTGCGTAGCTTTATATATCGATACGAATGACGTCGGTCAATATTTTGATTCATATGGACGATCACCTGTACGATATCATCTAGAGTTTTTAAAAAGGAATTGTAAAAGATGGAACTGGAATGTTGATAGGATTCAGAATGAGTGGACTTCAGTTTGTGGCGAATATTGCTTAATGTATTTACTATATAAGTTTCAAGGATGTTCAATACATAGTTTTACGAGTATATTTACAAGGAACACATTGTACAACGATATTTTAGTGGATGAGATGTTTCGCTCCTATTTTATAGATAATAATTAATAAGATTTTGTATTTTATAAATAAAAATTGTAACAAAATTATGTAATGTGTTTTATTGATGATTCAGATTAACGTTGTATAAACAAAGAATTATAATACAATAGCACTGATATAGTCGACGCACACGCTGCAATGAAGGTGATTAAGGAACAATAGAACAATAGAAATAGGAACAATGGGACGCTAATGACGGTGGAGGCCCTTACCGGATATCAATTAGATATTAGCTAATTGATCTACACATCTCCGGAACCGTGCATTCTACACAAAAATGGACCGCGGATTCGTGATCAGAGCATGCCAAAACCTTTTTTTTTTTTTTTTTTTTTTTAGGATCGGGCGTCGACGAACGTCGTTGAACCACGTCTGACTCAGGTGGTCTAGAAGTGGTACAACTACACTACTCAAGTGGCTAATTAAAAAGAATGGCTGGGCACATTATTGTATTGTATTATCTATAATTGCTAGCATTCAACAGTTTTCGAAAATTGTCTTCGTGGTCGAAATTCGTCAAGAAAAAGCGTTACACTACAACTTTATCACCACTTACCCAACCAGTAACCCTGCACCTGGGATTGTGTTCAAGCACTGGCTTATAATAAGTAAAAAAAGTGTACATGACGAGGTGAAAGTCTTACCACCTAGTAACAGATGCAAAAAGTCGATGGATGCATGTGGCTCAAGACCACGCTTTGTGGCATTCCTTGGGAGAAATGTTCAGCACTGGACTTGTGAAAGGCTGTAATGATGATGATGCTGATGATAGAGTTCTCGTATGCATTTTGCACTAGCGTAATGAAATAATCCAGGTTATCACTACAATGAATAGACACACAAATATCAACATAACACGATTCTGAATCTTCAGTTAGGATTACTTTTTTTAAATATAGGAAATGGTTTAAAGTCCCAATAAGATACAATTTCTGCTTAGCCATATCGAACAGAAATATGGTTCCAAGCCGAATTTGACCACAGCAACAACAAAATTATTGTTTAGCGTCGACAATCTCGTAGGATATAATTACCACCAGAGACGCAGACACATTCATATTTATTTACTTCGTAATAAAATTACGTCACCTTAAAAATATTATGTTGCATCTAATTTTTTAATAGAATAAGGGTGACAAATGAGCACACAGTCCACCTGATGGTACTGACTGACCTGACTGAGGTGGAATACCTCGTTTCGAGTACTTTGGGTCTCCGATTCTCTACAATCACCATACGAAAAAACAAAAGCATTAAGCTCCTATTTTACGCTGGTATTCTGTAAGAGCGTGGTCCTTCACCGGTCGAGCTGACTCATATGTGCTACAACTATAAACAAATGTATTATTATCATTAGCCATAAAATAGTACCTGGGCGACCGAACTTATAAAAATACGGGATAAGACCTATCTATATAAATTAGGATACTAAAACATTATCTTCATACAAATCTAATCCAACTCAGCAAACAAGAATTGCTCACTTAAAGTAAAGGATAATAATAACCCTTTACCTATGAACACATTACAAAAAAATCGCAAAAAAAAAGTACAAAATCTAATAACTTTTCGTCTGCCATGCAATTTTACCATATTACCGCTCTAAAGTATATGTGACAAGATTAAAACGGCTAATCTCTGTTAAATTGCTCATCTTGCTGTTAATTATCATCACGCACGTGCAATAGGGGGGTAGCCAAGCAACCCCCTACAGGTGTGATAATATGATGTTCAGGTGAAGTGGGACGGTGCCAAAATTAATAGGTAAGCGGCAGTGAAAAGTATTTAATTATTTATTCAGTGACTAATTGCCTTTAGCGGCGTTTAATAATGAAATAACTAAGTAGTTTATCGAAATTTCTCTTTTACAAATTTTTGTAAGGCTTAAATAATATTGAGCAGCGTTATTATAATGCCATAATCACTAAACAATGAGCAAACCCATAGGTACTAATTTATCTTAAAATCTTTCCCTAATCTGAAAAAGATTCAAATATAATCGGGACAATAATTTGATTTCTACAGATATCGAGTCCAAGTTGCTCGAATCCAAGATGAATTCCAAACTCATTTAGCAGATTTAGACAAGTTACCTTTCTACAATCGTTAACGCTGATGGAAAACTATAAAAATTAATGGGAGTAACATATCTCAACGTCGTAATATTTACGAGATTAATCGTTGATTTCAGTCATTTTTATGGTTTTCTATTAACGTCAACGATTATAGAGTGACTTCTGCACTAAACGGTCTCCAAAGAAAAATTATTATGACAATAGACTAACAGATATTTCTAATTGATTATCCTAGGAGCTTAGGAAGACAGCTCCCCATCTCCTGATTTGTTTTCAACTGCCACTTCTTCAAACACCCACGGAGCGATATGGGGTAGCGGGTTGTGCATGTTCTTACACAGCCGCTATACGGTCAAAAATAATTCGAAAATATTTTTTTATAAACGAAAAATATTTCTTAAGGCCACTTTAAAAATAAACTTTAAATACCCAATGAAAAATTACGTATAACGAATTTAAATAGTAAACCAGTATATAAATTCAAATGCGCAAATAAATCGTGAGTGCACGTAGGCATGTAGCAGGCAGTCTTTTTTTTTAATTTCACACGTCGCCAACCACGTATAGGTAATTAGTGCTCAATCCGAGACCTATTCAACGCTCGCCATTCATACGCCGAGTGAGGCACTCTGTAGCTACCCGGCGTGGTTTGCGTTACGAAGTGAAACGCCACTAAACACGATACCCTACCAACGAGATGCCATAAATATGTAAATGCTAAATTTTCCTGTCAATTTTCGTAGTGTAATACACTAAACAACCGAAAACTTATAATGAATTCAGTAATTTATTATATTAAGAAAGTGCAGTACAGTTTAAAATAAAGTAGTAAAAATCCTTGAAGTTTTAAATACGACTACAATTAAAAAAAATATATCTAATGGTTGAAGTAAAATATAAACGTCGGTGCGTTTGTTAGTTATTCACAGTATATAATTTATTTTATTGAGATCATGGTTCATAGTTATGCTAAAACCCGCTAGGGTCTCTGTAGTCAAATTATTAACAAATTATATATCTAATGGACCAAAACGACTCATATTCACACTATAATAATATATAATGTTTAGTGCCAAAAAAGAAAACTATAATGGATTTCATAGATGGCGCTGTAGTGTATTTATAAATAGTTCTATACTCGTATTTATACTGTAAAGACTGAAATAAATAATATAAGTGTTTAAAAGAACATAACACGCATTGTTCGTGAGCTTTGATGATCCTGATAATTATTTTATTTTAAGGTTCAAATTATTGTATTGTCATCGGTCCTTGATACGATGACAACACAATAATGCAAATTTTCAAGTTAATCTGCCGTCTACAAGTTGGTGAAAATTACATTAAAAGATTCCGTAACATAGATAGATAGATAGACTGATAGACGCGAAGCTAATAAGTGTGTTAAAAAGGGTCTGCTGAGCCAGCCAGTATTAAATAAATAAGCTAAATAACATGTAACTAACTAATTAGACGAGTTTTGGCTCTATAGTATGTATGTATATAACCTGACTGATTTTTTAACCAATAATTTTGAGTATAAAAATGATATTGTATTTATCTCTTAAAAATAATTTAAATTTTTGTAAAGTGTACTTCATTTTACAAATTAGTTCCAACCATCATTAGATAAAACCAGCAGTGTAACTTGCTACTTATATTTAATTTTAATCTACTCTAATTTATGTTCACTTTTTTTGTTATTATTTTGTTCCGTGTGACTTATTTAAAATTGTATAATGTACTCATGTAAATGTACTAATATTTGTCTTAATGAGTAAATAAAGATCTCTAAACCGAAACCAGCAATGTAATATAATAAGCACGTAATATTTGGTTTCTTTTTTCTGGGAGAGTGGCTTATCAGATAACCCTAATTGAAATAATGAAAGATGTTCGAAAACATGTAGTTTTCCTACCGAAACTAGCGCCCGTGGGGTTGTTTCGAGCTCCCTTTTACCATTCAAACCCATCGCAACGGAACATTATTCCATTCACTAAAGCCTGAATACGCCTGTAGCCTCTTCTACTTTTATTACCAGCAAATGACACTCGCAACAAATTAGATGGTTCACGCTGTCAATTATATTCCTCTTGTCCCTTTATTATTTAGGGCCTTAATTAAAATTTTCCGCTTGCCTGTTCGCCGCGTTTTTATTTTTGTTTTGCATCATTACTTTTGTTTTACACTTCCGAAGTGTGAACTGTCGCGCGGATGCTATTTTCTCCTTTTGTCTATTATTATTAGCCTCGTCGAATACTGTTTCAATTTTTATGGTTCTTTTTCAACTCTCTGTTTCGTTTTTCCTCTGTTTTGTTTTTATTGAAACAAACTGGTTCAACCTTCAATTTTTATGACGTAGAAGTTTCTATTTCGTGTATTATTTGTAGGATGTTTTTTTTTTATAGGATAGGGTGACAAACGGGCACACAGTCCACCTGTTGGTAAGTGGTTGCTGTGACCTATAGACATCTACATTTATCCTCAATAAAGAATCAAAATACAGATGCGTCGTCACCCGTGAGGACTAAGATGGAATGCCTCTTTTCCAGTAAAATGGGTTTCCGGTTCTCTACACTCACCATACGAAACACAGCAGTGTCAAGCTGCCATTTTACGCTGGTATTCTGTGAGAGCGTGGTCCTTCCCCGGTCGAGCCGACCCATTCGTGCTACAACTATACTACTAATATAGCTACAGCATGGCTCTACCACGTTTGATTGTTATATTATGTATTATTTCTCCTTACATCTTTTTTATTTTGTGTTATCAACATGTTCTATGTGTTAAATTTTATGCTTATTTCACGAGTACAAGTAGAATATTTGTCCTTATGATATTAAGGATGCACTTATTTTTCAAAATATTCTCATAAAGATTATATTTATATAAAAAGTATACCACTGCTGGACATAGGCCTCCCCTCATTTCTGAAGTTAAGTGCATATTGGCAGACTTCATATATTATATAGTTTTCCTTCACCGTCGATCACGTATCAAATAAGCACTTTATGCAATTATCAATTTCAGTAGACCGGCGGGAATCGAATCAGTGTTGATCACGTACTGTGAATTTTACAGCAAGCGCTTGATCTTTGAGTAACCATATATTTTATATGTCTAAACTAGCTGTTTCCCGTTTTCATCGGTTTTAATTTTTTGCGCGGAATCCTAATTCTTTTTCTATAATAAAAGTAGCCTAAGTTACTTCTTATAACATCTATATATCTGCCAGAGAGTCAAAATCGGTCCAGCCGTTTCGTAGAAGAGACAGACAGACCAACATTTTAAAAATCGTGTTTTTGTTATAAGTTGCGCATATGTTTTCATATGCATATAATAAAAAGATGTTATTTCGACATTATAAACACACACTTCAAATTTTATTTATTAGTATAGATTATATTAACTATTTTATACGCTACTTTTATTTACATATATTCCTTTTCCTCATAGAAAAACAACATACGACAATTAAAGGATGAGATTAAAGAGAAGTTACCGCCTTCTGAAAACTTGAAACCCGTACCGCCTCCAGTAGTTCCTAACTTAGCGCCCCCTGGTGGCGAGACCCTTAAAAGAAGTAAGAAAAACAGACCAGCTCCACAACCGCCTAAACCTTCAGATTTGGAGATCAGGGCGCCGTCAGAATTGTTAGTGGGGGTCCCGGGGGCTTTGAAGACGCAGTGGAAACATCAGCCGTTTGTTTTGGTGACTGGTGCAGTGACGTACGTAGCTAATGTAAGTAAAATTATATTTTTTTTATAGATTAAGGGTACATCTACATATATTATCGATTAAGAATCAAAATGCAGATGTGTTGTCTCCTCTGTGGACTAAGATGGTATGTATGCATATGGCCTCGTCTCCAGTAAAAATGGTCTCCGGTTGCATACGAAACACAGTAGCATTATGCTGTTATTTTCACTCTAGTATTCTGTAAGAGGGTGGTCCTTTCCCAGTCCAACCGATCCATTCGTGCTATAATTATTAAATAGCCGCAGCATACAGCATAGTACGTTTAAAAAATATATTCATTGATCATTATTATTGAAATTAAAATCCCGCAATCTGGCGGCCTGTCTTCGGAAGAGAACATGTCTTCTCCCTATTATTCCCAACTCCACCTGCGCCACGATACTCCCCTGAAACCGTTATATGGAAGCCATAAGGCTAGGAAAAAACGTACATCCTAGCCTTATGGCTTCCATATAAAGCATCAGCCTTCCTGACCACAGCGGCGGATCTGGTCTATGGCTCCGCGCCGACCATGTTCACCTTACACCGATACTCCGAATTCGGGGAGGATAGAACACAATTCTATATAATAAGTGTTTGAAGAAGTGACATGATCATAAATATTTGAGTGTATTATTCCTATCAAGATATTTTTTGCTGTCTCACTGTCAGTTTCTGTTTTGATAGGGCAGGTTAAAACTGTAATTGAGCTCATATATTTAGATAATTGTTGAAATCCGTAAATACAGTTTTATTCAATGTGTAGTGTTCGCGTAAATATTAAGTAATCATTAAGTAAATCATAACAATATTGTTAAACAGAATAAGGCAGAATTCAATTTCGTTTTAAACCTCAAAAGAACGAATCCTATTACCTTACTGTAGGGTTAAGGCCACTTTTGAGAAGTTTGAGCACTTAAAAGCCTTAATCGTGTTATTGGCTATTAGATGTAATATAGGTACTATCAGTATTTTCTAAAGAAATTACGTATTGTTTTAGTACCTAGGATCGACGGTAGTGAAAGAGCTTCGGGGAACTGAATCAACGAAGAAGTCAATACAGAAACTAAAAAAGACGACCAAGGAGCCTCGAGATTCGCCGGACATCATTCTTTCCATCAGCTACAGGGGTGTGAAGTTCCTTAACACCATTACCCGAGTAAGTATAACAATAATAATAATACAATTTTTTTTATTTCTGATATTTATGTAAAGTTACAGATAAAAAATAAATATAATACACATACACATTCCACTACTACACATACAAAATCCACTGCTGAACATAGGCCTCTCCTTAAATTGACTCATAGAAAAATATTTGCTGTAGTTGCCACGCTCGGCAGACGGGTTTGAAATGCTGTAATAAATGAATGAACAAAAAAACGTATTTTTTCTCTGTGATTTACACAAAGAAGAAAGTTTGTTTGCTTATCATGATATATTATCTATTTTCCTTTTGCACAAATTATATTTATGTCTATCATTAACCTAATCTTTGTTTTATCGTAACTTATAAGATAGATCGAAATTTCACAGCCGCTAATTTCTCACAGAGTTCGTTTTATAATGCTCTGAAGAAAAAAATAGAATAATAAATACCATTGGATACTTGAGTAAACATAAATTGTCAAGCTAAATGTAATTGTCATTTTCGAAAAAATTATTCACTCTAGAAAAAAGCAAGAGTATAAATTTCCACAAAAAATATATTCCAAACTTGTTTTACTTATTGAAAAAAGTAATACATTGTCTTAAAATTAAGTAATCTTCACTGAGTCCTTATGACCATATACTCGAATTATTTTGTTTGTATAGTTTTCTTATCTAGTTGGGCTGCATAAATATATAAATGAAAAAAAAAATATACATAAATATCAATATTTAATAATAATAATTATTATTATGACATATTATGCTCTTGTAAATTCTCGTAAATTTAATTTTTACTTTGTGTAAAAAATATTTATTTTGTTTTTAAAAGTAATTACACCGGTATTATCTCCTATATCGTCGAGGCATTTACCTAACACATAAATTGCACCTACAGATGCTTGTAGGTACATATTATTGTGCCTTGCGAGATTTGAACCCGCAGCCCTGCAGCGTTGCAGCCGAAAGCTTAGCCACTTCGAGCCGTAATATTCCATTAATTATCAGAAACTGTAAATTTCTTATTATAAACTTTTATACATGTTAATTTTCTTGAAATAGAAATTTAAGAATATTTACATTTAGATAATGAAAATAGGGTTGGGTAAAATAAAAAGCAATTTAATAGAAATGTCTTTTGCATGCGAATAATGTGGGATGTTCATGTAATGGCAGTGACCCCTCAAGTATCAATCGTTACTTACTTCAATTTCTTGCCATAAAAGACTGTTTCGGTCTTTGAGAGGCAACCAAGCGTGCGAAGGGCAAACAACCCCGCCTCCGAGGCTCCCAAATAGGGGTCCACTAAACAAAAGCCCTGACTTTGCCCGCTTGATTTTTAATTATGGATCAGTCGTCACACTTCATCGGACCTTGCACGAATCTTGCCTTTGTATTTCTTCCAGTAAAAAGGATTGTATTTTTTTTTTCCTTTATGAGGGACGGTTTTAATGCAAGAACTCTTCACGGCTAGTTACATCGGTTAATTAAGGGTTTCGTTCTTATCTGACATCGACAAAATATATATTTTTTAATTTGAGTGCCAGCTATAAACTAAATAAATACAACAATATTTTTATTACCTTTATGTAGAAAATATTATACCTACCTAAACAGTAGTTGTTACATTTCGTGAGAAATATTGGCGGGAATTCGATTGCACACGGATTTGGAATGGGTTTTCAAACCTAAAGTGGTGCGATTTGATTAATTAATAAATGTCTCCCATGTAAATAACTAATGATAATGAAACAAGTCTCTGATGGTGATAAAAACCTCAAGATATTGTATCCGCTTCGGATAATAATCGCCTTTTAGAAAGTCCGCAATTTAACGCATCAACATGATATAGAAAAGAAATTATTGCATTATAGGGATAATGTATTACATCATTTCATGTACACTTTTCACTGAAGAACTTGAAATCGAACACGAGGTCTTTGAAACCTGTAACGGTTTCATCGAAGATACCGTTACAGGTTTCGCTGAAGACATTGTATCTAATTTCATAGTAAATGAAAAATATAGTGTTTAATTGTTATTATTATTTATTAGTTGTTATTATTATTTATTAGTTGTTATTATTATTTATTATGAAAAATATAGGTTAGTTGTAATTTTTGTTGATTTTATTTACAATAATTAAAATGTAAGGTGTTTGACAATATCAAGAAACTTTATTTTCACTAATAATAGGAATCATTGTGAAATTTATGACCACTTAAATCCGCTAGACCTTCAAACGTAATTGTAAGTTGTTGTTGCTAAGATGGAATATCATCTTGGCAACATATTCGGTCTCTAGTTCCGACACACACTTTATCTCTCAACTTCTCTTTATACCAAATCATTCAGTTTTTTTTTAATAATATTTCGGTTTAAATTCCTTGTTAATAGGAGCTGATATGCGAGCATGAAATACGCAACATTCACTGCGCGTGTCAGGACGCTGACGATCTCACTCACTTTGCTTACATCACTAAAGATCACTCCACAAGAAGTCACTACTGCCACGTGTTTCGAGTTGCCACAATGGTGAGTGAAATAAAAAAAATATTTTAGCTAATTTATAATCTGTTCAATTTTCTTTATAAATCTCATTGCGATAGCGGCATTAAGAGATCCATTAGTTCAATGTAATGAAAACCAATTATTAGTTTCTATCCATTGTAGAAGGTCCCGAGACTTGCTATATCGTGAACACAAGACATCTGCTAAAATCTTATGCTATGTGAGGGTCGGTTGTTGGTTGACGACAGACTAAAAGTCTAGCGCTTTAGCCGCTGCATTTTGTTTCGATTATGAAATATTGCCATTAATTGAGTTGTTTTACCTCTGTAGTACATGGTAATTATTTCCATGGTAATTAAATACCTCAAGGCATAGCTGTCGCGTTACAATAGCGTTAACAGACGGAACAACAGAAGCCTGAATGAATTCATGGAAGTTTCCGAACTACTCTAGTTAGAATAATTTCCGTATTACCACACGGAGCGTTAGTCACTCTCCTTGCTGAACACTTTGCCCGATGCGAAATCATTTTTCCTTTTGATGGTCAAAACTCTTTGGTCGAATTAAATAGCTCGCGGCCTTCAATAGCCCTGTGTCCAATAAACCTGTAAGAGCCGCATAGGTTAACAGCGTAAACATCACAGAAAATAGTTTTGGTCGAATCGAAGATACGACGAAACATTCATCTTATTCAGGAAAACTTATGGCATGTCATAGAGTCCACCACGAGATGTGATAGACTCTTTCTAATGGACTCTAAATATAGCAGGTTGTAAATATGACTGATATTCTCCACAATCAAACCGACCTTAGTTAACCTGTTTTGAAAATGTCTTAGTGGTACAGAATAAATTCCAACCAGATTCGAAGATAATTAGTAATTACGTATTTTATTTTACTTAATTAATCTTATACACCATAAGTATGTATTCGAGAAATTAAAAAATCATGATATCAGGTATTATAATTAAGTAAAAGTAAAAAGTAAAGTTGCAGCCTATTTACGTCCCACTGCTGGCCACAGGCCTCCTCTCATTTATGAGAGGGTTTTAAAACCTACTAAACCCTAAACACGCATTGGCGTGTTGGCGAACTTCACATGTCTTTGAAATATTTTTTTCTTATTTCTCAGACATGCAGGTTTCCTCACAATGTTTTCCTTCATCGCCGAGCACGTGGTAAATCATTACTTAAAATTACAATTAACAATTTCATTTGTGCTGGCTGCTGCTGGCGGGGATTGAACCCGGGTTGCTCGCGTACTGTGAAGCTTACAGCGAGCGCTAACCAATCTGAGCTACCACGGCTATTTAAGTATAATTATATAATACCTATTGATTGATGATTCATTGTCTCATGTTGGTGTGGGTCTTATAGGTCCCATATTTATGTAGACTTATACATATAAAAAATAATGCGTCAACAGTGTTACCTGCCTAGATTGTCATAAAAGATGACTAATGATATATTGGATTTGTGATTGTGCAGGCCACCTATCACTTCTTTCACAATTTCCATATATTATATACTCATTGAGTTATTATGTACTACGTACGGGAGAAGCTATTCCAAACAAAAACTGTGAGCTACTCTATGTCTTCGTGCATGTGCGGGAGATAGTAGAGTCGCGCATACGCGAAGACTTTAATTTAAAATAAAATAAGATATTAATATGAAATAAATATAAGAATTTAATATAAAATACTCTTATTTTAATCTAAATAAAATGTAATAATTATTATCTTACGGAATTCACAAATCTTCAATTTACCCAATATTTAATTTAGTGTACGGATTGCAGTACAGTTGAGTTGAACATAGTCAATGTTCTGAATGCGAAATCTAGTGCGTCGTATATATATATATCGATGTATATACTCTTTTTTGTTAAACGTCGTCCAAGTGGCTGGCTGCTCTACGTCTACCACCTCGGGGATTACAAGCATGACGTATATGATGATGCATCATGGAAACTTTGGGGGACATATCATAATTCAGCACACTATTACGGCACCATGAGCGTCGAAAATGTTGGCTAAAGGAGATAACCTTTAAAATATTGTTTATTGAATTTCAAGTCAAATCTTATCGACGTTCGCCACGGACGTTCACAATTTTTTTATTTAAAAATATGTTACCCCACAAAAACATTTTCTCCCGTATCGTGGAGGCAGCTTACATATATACATTGCAAAAGAACAAACAGACCCGGAACAATTAACTCAATGCGCCACACTAAAGTTTTCAATATTACTATGGCGTTTTCTAACCTGTAAAAAACGATATACCAGTAGTAGGTTACAAGTTTATGATGATCTGAATGCGTTGTGACTATTATTTATTTAAAAAAATGTAAGGAAAATTGACAACATTTCCATACTTTTCAGGATCAAGCTACTGAAGTTATCTTAACACTAGGCGAAGCGTTCGAAGTGGCCTACCAAATGGCCCTCAGGGAACAATCCAATCGCGCGAGAGTGACTCAATCGCTGGCTAAAACCCCAACTCATGACCCCATGACAACAAGTAATAAGGAGAAGCCGAATATAAATCACGGCAGGTCACATTCCATAACAGAGATCAAACTAAATGGTCACCAATTGAAAATCGCCCCCATTCCCGCTTCATTATCGAATGAAGATTTCCAGTCGTCGTCCCGGAACTCCGATGGATCTAGAAGCCCACGGACACCTCTTTTGAAAGCACCTATAGCTTCCACAGAAGAATTGTGAAAGGAAAGGTAATTCATTATTTTTGAAATGAATTTTCCATAAACATTTTGTATGTTGCTTTTTGGAACCATTTTTAATTCGTTTTTTGTATACTAGAAGATATATAAAGCTTCTGTTGAATATAATGAAAGAAGGATTTGAGAATATTTTCTTAAACAATAAATTTTGTATAGATTTTGAATTTGATACGAATGTTTTGATCATGGAATTAATAACTGATTATTTATTGTTATTAGTGAAATAGAGATAATATCTCTATACAATGCTTAGTTATGTTTATATAATATGTATTATGTATTTCATTTAAATATGGTTTAAATTATAGTAAATTATCAGGCCTAAATTTGGCTTACTAATATGGATCAACTTATTTATCTTTCGGATATACGAGTATATTGGGTATAAATTCTAGAAAAAAAAATGTTCGTGTAAGTTTTTGGAAGACGATAGTTTGTATTACAATACTTTGTACAATAGTTTGTATTAAAGTATTTTAATACCGAAACAATTGATCTACTAATTAATGTTATAAAATTCTCGAATCCTAATAGTAAAAGTAAAAATAAAAAAGTTAGTGTTTATTGTGTTCTTTATATCTCGATTTTGACACCGCTTTTTATGGACCATAACTTTCCTTTATGGGTGATTTTTGTATGTATAAATAAATAATTTTACTATTGAATAGTAAAACTTAGGGGTTGTTATGTTGATAGTAGTTTTTATGATTGTATATTTTTGTTTTAAATGTTATTGACTGGCTAAACTGTTGTTCGGTTACTTCATTTCATCCGATTACATAAAAATATTTATAAATATCTACGAGTACATATTAAATTTGATCGGATATTATTTGCCTTGTAATAGTTATTGAAACTATATTGATATTTGTGTAGGCCTAAATATAATCTCGATTTTAGATATTATAGATAATACGTTACCAGTTTCCAGTGTCGTATGTATTAATAAATGTATATAGTTGTATGTAAGCGAGTGCATAGATTTTTACAGTCGGTTGTTACTAAAAGCCATCTTATGACCACATAGAGAGGAGCTCATTTAACTTATAGTACATAAAACATATCAAATGATCGTTGTTATGAAACTCAGCGAAACAATTCAATGACCACGTTAAACAGAGCTTTCTTATTAACTAAATAATATAGTTTAAAAATATCTGTTCCTTAATTAAGCGAGGTCTACTTGATGTGGTTTGTTGTAATATAAACTGAGCTTCCGATATTGATTTTGCTAACATGTAGATATCCTTATAGTGAGAATCGTATGCGTACAATAAATATGTCTCAAAATGACAAAAAAGGAATAGTTTCTTTTCACGTTTAATTATTGCAAAAATTTTGCTCAAAGTAATAAATTACGTTGTCGTTATTCTATTACGCGATGTTCGAATAGGCTGTTAAATTTTTAAATCTGTGCATGGCCTTTTTTAATCTGTAAAAATGATAAAGTCTGATTATGTTTTGAGATTTTTTTGTAATCTATGTGATACAATTAAAAAGTAAAAAGTGATTTAAAAAATGTTTTCTTTTTTCATTTAAATTACAGTTCACCTTTCGACCTTTACGCTTTTTCACTATGTATATTAATTATATTATATATTTTACCTTTGTTTTTCATTTTTGTGGCTTTGGCCTTCAGCCTATTTATATATACGTATGTATGTTTATTACAGCTTTTATATGTAATGTTGAATCAAGTTAAAATGTCATTGTATTAAATTTATATAAATTAAGTATCTATCAATGTTGAAGTTAATAAATTAGATTATAGATAATATTTATGAAATGAATATATAATAATAAATTAATGAAGCGTGCCAAAATGCAATAATACAGGTAAAATACGCCAATATAGACTCAAATATAGTTCTCAACTAAGTGCAACTTCTGCTCACCATTATTGATGATTTTTCTTAGCTTTTACGGTTGATTTAAAATTGAAGGTACTTTTAGTAACTTTACCGTCCCTTAGTGTATGTTTTAAACTTTTTATATGTGTGCCTACCTTAATTTACGGATTACTCAATATCTGTAAATGAAGGTAGGCCCGATATTTTTCCTTTGTCATGTTAAACTGAGATATATTAATAATTCATGATAATTTACGTCGTCGCTTTCCAATCAATATTTTTAATTCCCAAAAATGCAACTCCATTGCATTGATAAAATTATGTCAACAAAATATTTGCACAGTTGAAAATTTGCAATATTTATAAAACTTTAATTATAATCACGTTCACTGTGTTCAATATTCACGCATACTTACGCTTAAGATTTTATATATTGATATATAATAAATGAAAATTATCTAAGTTATGTACTTATGAATATCATATAGCTCATTCAACAAAAATAATTTATGTATTAGTTAGACGTAACTTTTATTATGTATATTTAATGAAAACGATCCCGTTGTATACCAAAGAAAATTTAGTATATACAATATAGTTAAATTTAGTTATAATAAATTTATAATTATATTATTGTATTGTCTCACGTTATAACGTAGCAATGAATCAATAGGTTATCATTCACTGCCGTTGAATCGAAGTTTGTATCTAAAACTATGCTTTATAATATCGATATATTTTATGTATTGGATTATTTTGTACTCCTAATTTTATTACCATATTTATTTAAGTTAACGCCCAATATATAAACCAAAACATGAACGTATTCATACATTCATACAACAAAATATGCTTAAAATCCACCAAGTTTTACACAACTTTTAGAATAATATATCGGCTGTACACATTTTATTTTATTAATATTTATTACATATTGTGTCGTCTATTGTAAATACCTATTATGATATTATATCCAAAATTAAATAAATCGTGAAATGAATAGTCTTATTTCTTGTTTAATATTTAATAAATTCTTAAGTCTTTCCAAACTTATAAAGACATATTATTATTTTTCACCTACATTGATATGTACACTTTCACTGAGATCGCCTTCGGTAGTCTATCCAAGCCCGGTCAACTGTATCTGAACCTACCACCCTTATTTTATATTACTGAAGTGACAAACGAGCTAACAGTTCATCTCGTAGCAAGCTGCTACCAGCAGCATACGGGCGCTGTCAATTATCTTAAAATAAAGAACTACAGGTGCGTTCTCACATGTGAAAAACATTAAATGCCTCACAAACTGTATTGTTCTGGATTTTTAAATCGGAATAGAGCAATTGGTTAGAGAAATTTGTGCAATGTTGGTATATCAGACATTGTACAAAGCGGAAAGGTGGTTTCAAGGACTATCTAGAGAATATAATATATATATATATATTACAAATAAATCACTTACTGCAAAATGGGCAAGACTATAACAAATTTATCTTTGCCACAGACATAGATTTAATTTTAAGCGCAAATAATTATTAATATGATAGTACATAATATTGCGTCGTAAACAGCTTTTTCCTAAAAAGGTATTAATTCTTTATTATATTTTATTGGATAAGGGTAACAAGCGAGCACACGGTCCACCTGATGTTAAGTATATGCTGTGGCCTATAGACATCTACATTTATCCTCAATTAAGAATTAAAATGCAGATGTGTTGTCACCCATTGTACACTAAGATAGAATGACTCATTACCAGTAAAATGGATCTCCGGTTCTCTACACTCACTTATATTATACCATCTTAAATTAGATGGAACGTGGCTCCGTCAGGGTAGACGACGGCATACACCACTCGTATTTATACAAGTTCACTGCTAAAGATAGGCATTAGCGATATAGATTGCCACAAAGCACAGTCCTAAGCCACCTGCATCATCGACTCCCTTTATGTTTCATCAGAACGTCATTCTATTGAGTGGAGGAGTGAGCGGATAGAATAAGAGGGTGACGGTAAGTGTTATGTACCACGAGCTTGGCGGTGAAGGTAAATATTGTGATGAAATCGGTATGTCAAAGGAATAAAAATATTTTGAGGCAATGTGAAGTCCGGCAACAAACACTGGATCAGCGTGGCGAATTAATTACTCCACAGAATTCTCAGCATTGAGAGAACACCCAGCAGTAGGATCATTCATTTCATCATTGAGGCCTATCAAAAGTCCACTACTAAACACAGGCTTCCCTCATAAAGTATCTCAGGGCAGTAACTTAACCTACTGCTTAAAAATGTATCAATAAAAGTGAAAAAGTGTCACGCAATACCATGTATTGGCGGTATTAGAATATCCACTACCCCATATCGTTACGTGGTTATCGTAAGACTGAACAGAAACAAACAAACCATGAGTTGGGAAGTGTCTTCTTATTATCAAGTAGAAAATAAAAAAACTGCAATTGCCAACCCGCCTGCCAACGTGGTAAATATGGCTTCGATATACTGTGATAATGATGACGATTATTATTATTATTATTTTGAGGAGTTTTGCCTAGAAATCTATGTGGGTAGGTAAGTATCCTTTTAAGTATATCTGTTATGGTAAATAATGCACTACTGTTGTATTCCGGTTTGGTAGATATCTTAAAAGGTTGTACAATTTATGATATTTTTTAATCTGTTGCTACACTAAGAAATATAGCCATATAGCTCGAAGAACCGACAACCGATAGGAAAAAAGGTTCTAGAGTGACGGCCTCGTACCGGCGGACAAAGTGTAGGGCATCCTCCCACTAGATGAAGTGACGACCTGGTAAGACATGTAGGAAGTCGATAGATGCAGGTGATCCAGGAACCTGTTCAGTAGTGGACTTGTGAAGGGCTGTTATGATGATGATGATGATGATGATGATGACACTAAGAAATTATCCTGTATCGTGGATGTATTTTACATAGATAAATTGCACTTGGACAAACATCCACACCCGATACAATTGTTTGTAGGCCAGGCCATACACTACACTTGTTCCTTGTGGAATTTAAACCAGCAGCCCACATCGCCGCAACCAAACTATTTTCCACTGTGCTGCCGATCCTTAGTACTTATGTATAGTTACGAGTACTTCCTATAATGTACCTCCTCTGTGATCTCGTTTAAACTGGAATTCCCTGTTGTCAGTCCAATCAGCTTATTCTGGCAACGTGTTAAATAAACCATTATCTATATTTGATTTCTTTATCTTATTCATCATTACACCATCAATCTAATGCTGAACGTTACCCTTACCCCAGAAACTGTCAAAGAGGTCATTTCGCAATCACCTTCATCTATCGACTTCTTGCAAACCTTATCAATCAATCCACTTTTTCGTAATTAGGTGTCTTTCTATCTTGTAGGACTTTTCTACAGATCAAACTTTAATGCCGACCAACCGCCACTTCAGCTTAGTATTAGGCTATGTCGGTCGATATATAGTCTATATCTGTTCCCATCTCTGGGCTGAGTGCCAGCTCCTTCCACTTGACCGTATCCAGCGCCGAGAATCGTTGATGACCGCGTCCTTTCCGATGGGATCGATTCATTGGCGCTGCGAAGGGATGTTGCATCCCTTTGCTTTTTCTTTCGCATTTACCACGAGGAGTGCTCTGAGGAATTGTTCGGATTAATCCCAGCCGCCAAATTTCATGAACGCACATCGCGGCAGAACTCCCGATACCATCCACACCATCTGGGTGATTGGCGGTCCACCACTGTGCGATTTAGATGATGTTTTCTTCCTCGCACAACTTCCTTGTGGAATCGATTACCACCAGCAATTTTTTCGGACCGATACGATGTAGTAACCTTCAAGAAAAGAGCCTACTCCTTTTTAAAAGGTCGGCAATGCATCTGCAATTCCCATGGTTCTCACCTGATGGTAAGTAGTCACTTACCATCAGGTGAGCCGCATGCTCGTTTGCCCCCTCTCCTTAAAAAAATATTTTTCTACAGTAGATGTTTCCATTATCGATTCTATGGCGCAAAATAACTTCAAAAGGTAACTTTCTTACTAATGTTTACGTGGACACGATAACATTTACATGGTAGAGCCACGCTGTAGCTATTCTAGATATACATATCTGCAGCATGAATGGGTCGGCTCGCCCATAGTACCAGCGTAAAACAACAAAATAATGCTGCTGTGTTTGATATGGTGAGTGTAGAGAAACGGAGACCTTTTTTACTTGTAACCAAGCAATCCGTCTTAGTCCTCAGCACGACAACGCGTCTGTATTTTGATTTACAATCGATGATAGATGTAGGTATCTATAGTATTATGATAATTTCAAGCGAAGTGGCTCGTTTGTAAACTCTTTACAGATGTTAACAACTTTTGTGGAAGTACTATGGTCAGCAATAGTTAACGCTTATGATGACGATGAAATGTTTTAAAAAGTAAGGGTCATAAGTACAAATTATTTTTCTTTACGCGGACAAGAATGGGTCGGCTGGATCAGGGAAGGACCACATTCTCACAGATTACCAGCGTAAAACAGACACAAAATATTCTCTATTTTGTATTTTTTTTATAGGATAAGGGTGACAAATGAGCACATAGTCCACCTGATGGTTGCTGTGGCCCATAGCCATCTTCGATTACAAATCATAATGCAGATGCGTTGTAACTAGTGCGGACTAATATGGAATGCCTCGTTTCCAATAAAAAGGGTCTTCGGTTCTCTACACTCACCATACGAAACACAGCGGCGTTCATCAACTATTTTATTTATATTACACTGGTATTCTGAGAGAGCGTGGTCTTTCCTCAGTTGAGACGACCCATTCGTGCTCCAACTATACCACTAATATAGCTGCAGCATGGCTCTACCACGTCGAAAGTTGTATGGTTGGTGACGCGAAATTCGGACTATTTCTATTCATAAAGATGCATTCAATTGTATTCCTTAGGTTTAACAAATCAAGGTTAAGGTTAGTCTTAAGTTTAACATTTTGATTCTTAATCGAAAAGTGATCTAGGTATTAATGGTCTCAGTATCCACTTAACATCACACTTAATATCACACTCCATCGACTGGGAGCCCGTTGAATACATAACTTGTTTAAAAAGAAGAGCTGCAGAAATAATGGCTTGGCTGGATCGGGGATAGACTTCGTTTTTTCCAAGTAAGTGTAAAATTGCAGTACATTGTTGCTGTATTTTGTTAGGTGGGTGATGCGAACCAATAACGCATTTCACTGGAGACATTCCATCGTAGTTCTCAGGCTAGACAACGCATCTGCATTTTGATTCTTAAACGAAAATTGATTAAAGTCTATGTTCACAGCGCACTTACAATCACACTTACGAGTGTTATCACAGTCCACCACTGGGAACTTCACCCTTTGTTTCTTGTATAAAAAGGTATTATCAATCGCGTTGTTCCCTTAATCGTTATTTATTTATGTCAAAAGCCTTCCCACCAACTCGGTTATCTAATTCACCGTAGTAAGCATATTAAGTACCTTCTTCGACGTATTCATTTATTCAGAAACCAACAGCTATATGCGATAAATCGCACTGTTCGTGATTAAAAAAACCGGCTAATAATTATTACCGCACCATTAGCGCTGCCGAAAAAAGGTTGAATTTAAGCGTCATTTGTTAATCTAGCCTGTACGGTCGATTAGACGTGAAGTATGGAGCCGTGCTTATCCCGGTTCGAAGCCCGATCAGGTTAATTTTACATTCGAGCCAAATTGAATCGTGTTGTGCTTTATCATGGTTTGCGAAAAAACCTAAAGTAAAGGGGTTAGCCAGCTTTTTTACTTTTATAGCTCTTTCTAGATAATATTAAACAACGGACCAACATATTAAGCACTGTTTCGTAGTTTATTAACTGTAAAAAAAAATATTTAAAAAACATATTGTGGATAAACATTATTTTTCCCTAAATGCGCTCAGTCTAACGACTATTTTATTCTTATCACAAATATTTTTTTTTATGTTGAAAATATAACATAAGCTATAGCCTATAGTATACGATTTTCGTTTTATATATGTGTGAAAAGAAAAGTAAATACTAGCTTAGTTAATATTACTGGTTACTATGTTAATATTTATTAATACTAACTTATTAAAAGTAATTTTTCATCGTGCACGACTCTGTGCACAAGCATAAGTGCACTCTTTGTTATCTCACTCCCGTAGACCGATGAGGCTAAATCGCAGAAAATCGACTTTGCGTGGTTTCCGATACACGGGGGTGAAACACCAATTCCTGAGTCTTGGCTTCTGAGAATTTCACGACAGAGAAACCCAATTACTAATTTTGATCCGACCTAGGATTCAAACCTCGGATCACAAATATGTGATCTGAATACAGCACTCGCACTTTTGACCACTAGACTAATGAGGGAGTCAGTCATTTTAAAATACTAGCATTTTGTTGCTGCCTTTTGTATAGTGAGTGATGAGAAGTGGAGAACTGGTAACGTGTAACGTTCCATCTTCATCCTCGGGGATAACATTGTTATTGTATTGGATAAGGGTGACAAACGAGCACATAGTCCACCTGATGGTAAGTGGTTGCAGCGGCCCACAGACATCTACATCTATCCTCGATTACGAATCAAAATGCAGATGCGTTGTCCCCCGTGAAGATTAAAATGGAATGCCTTGTTTCCAGTAAAAATGGTCTCCGGTTCTCTACACTCACGTTGGTATTCTGTGAGAGCGTGTTCCTTCTCCGGTCGAGCCACTATACACGGTGCTACAACTATACTACTAATATAACTGCAGCATAACTCTACAATGTAAATATTCCTATAATCTGATTCTTAACCAAGAATTAAAATAGTTGTCTATGGACCACAGCATTTACTTTTAAATCCACCTAGGATTGTGTGCTCCTTTTTCATATTTACTTATTAAAGAAAAACCCGATCAATCGCATAACATTGGTAAATCAAAAACTTGTTTAACTCAAATTCCAAATACTGATAATAGAAACTGCATTACAAATACGAAAGTGTCGGCTCGGCATTTACGAGATCAAACCATCTGTCCAATAGGTATACTGACTTTGGTTAAAAATTTAAGGAGAAAGGATTATATTTATATTAAGTATGGAATTTTATAAGCTAACAAAGTTGAAATAGAAGAACTCTATTTATGTGTTGCCTAAATACTAAATTAATTTGACATTCAAAGAATCAAAATTCAATTGTAAAGTTGTCGATGATATAAACAGTTGTACCAACCACATTTAAAATTAAATACGTTCATTAACAGTTATAGTATTAAAAGAGATGTCGAATTGTATTTACAAAGTTCAAATACGTTTCAAACAACTGCGGTTCCATTGAAGTGTAAATATGCGATTATACTTGCAGTGTAATGAGTGCTCGTCACGTGTTACAACGAGTGGGGGTAGGGTAGGGTGTAACGTGTAATAGAGATGTAATTGTGAATGATACGTGTTTGCAACGAATCGTCACACTCGGCACAAGTGCTTACTGGCGATTATTAGAACACATGTTTGAGTTGTACTGTTATTAAATAGGTAGGGTTATTTGTTAAGGTTTGTAAATATGATTCGGATTTGGCTTAAATGTAATTCTTCTTGACAAATGCGGTGACAACATTCTAATCTAAATTAATAAACTGCGCAGGACATATTTTTGGAAGTAATTGGAAGTAAAAACAAGAAATGAGTTGGGGGGGTGACTCGAACTTTAGGTCTAGGCAGTTTGAATAGCCTATTATGTAGAGGATGTCATGGGGGTCATGGTTGAATAAGGGCAAAAAAGTCTCTTTACACTCCTAGAGGGCCAAAATGGCCAAAAACCAAAAAATTAAAAATTCTTATTTCTTAGCGACTTATGAGGAGCTGTAATGATGACAAAATGATAAATACATACATATACGGTTTACGATGCGGTATCTGATGAGCAATTTAAAATTCCGTATAAATATACATATTAATATAGGTTATGTACCTATTACGAATTCCCAACACTAGTGCATATTTAGAGTACATATTTGACATATTGGAACATATTTAATATGTACATATATAAAATTGGTTTGGCTATATTTTAGATTTAACGTTTCCCTCGATCTTATTTCTTCACAACCGTACGAGAGCAGTCATAGCCTATAATTGTAATGATTTTTAATATTTACGGGAGTATCACTAGGGATAATTTTTACGTGGTAGAGCTACAATACAGATATATTATAGTTGTAGCACAAATGGGTCTCCTCGCCCATTGTAGCCACGCTCTAACAAAATACTAGCGTAAAACAGAAGCTTAACGTTGCTGTGTTCCGTATGGTGAGTGTAGAGAACCGCATACTTTTTTTACTGGAAACGATCCATTCTATCTTAGTTTTCATGGTGACAACGCATCTGCGTTTTGAGTTTTAATTGAGAATAAATGTAAATGTCTTTAGCGCCACAGCATTCGCGTACCATCAGGTAGACTGTGAGCTCGTTTGTTACAATTAGTCTATAAAAAATTTAAGGACTGTTTCGCGTTTATTTATTAATTATTTTAAACGTGTACCTTGTAAAGGTTCCATAATGAAACCGTGTAAAATATTTTATTAAAATGATTAAGATTAGTTTTTAATAAAAAAAATTACAGCCTATATACGTTCCACTGCTGGGCACATGCCTCCTCTCATTTGTGAGTGGGTTTTAGGGCAAGGAATTGTCCGCCGCGCTGCCCCAATGCGTGTTGGCGAACTCCACATATCTTCGAAATATATTTTTTCTTATTTCTCAGACATTTAGGTTTCCTCACAATGTTTTCCTTCACTACCGAGCACGTGGTAGATCAGTACTTAAAATTGCAATTAACAATTTCATTGGTGCCGGCAGGGATCGAACCCGGGTTGCTAGCGTATTGTGAAATTTACAGCAAGCGCTAACCATTTGAGCTACCACGGCTCATACCACGGCACATATAATTTTAATAATAATGACAATTTATTGCAGACCCACATTATTTTCATCCATAATTATTTTAGTAATTAGCTTAACCTATGTTAGTCTTAAATTATTACAGACACAATTATTATTTTCGCCATCCCATGACACCATTCACATGCAAGTGCATACGCATCCAATACTCTAGGATGGAACAATCAAATTTATCAGATATTGCCCTCAGAAAGCTATTGGAGGTCCAACGAACCCTGCGCATGAGGGATGCTATTGTCTTTCGAATAATAGGATGAAAGCCATCCATACCCGAAGGTTGCTTTAGATAATGCAAAAAGACAAAACATTGTACAAATTTGTTTTCAATGTTTTCTAATAATAATAAAAAAAAACAGATGCGAAAAGTTCAAGCGCCTGCAGCGGCCCCGGCCAGTGCCCACCGAGTTATCTTTCAGTTTGGTCGTACGTTAGTTTTTCTAAAACTCCTCGATTTAATACTAATTCCTTCGATAATTGCAGCGAAGCGAGGTAAAGTTTCCATACTGTACTTAAAGTACTTGTACTAAAGAGCCTTAAAACTAATTTTACAGGGTAAGCTATAACCACACCGCGGCGTCGCGGCAATATTTCCGAGTGGCCGCGCGGCAAATTTCTCATCAGGCGGTGATCGCACGCAGTCGCTCGTGATATCGGCTGCACCTACGAACCAGGCAATCGAACTTCGTCGTAATTGGATGCAGCGCGAAATGGGTTTCCGAGATACGAGAATCGCGTGATTACTGGAGTAATGGGCTGTGATTTTTTATTTCTTCAGCACAAATTATTTAAATGTAAAGCTTTTTTGTATCTGTGAAGGAAATTAAAAAATACTTAAAACAATCCACCTTATTACAACTGGTAGTTTATATTTAGTTTCTGATTTAAGCTGTATTTGAAACATTAAAAAAGTCCGCGGATATAAATGAAAATGTATTAGTATGTTTTGGAATTTCATGTAGAATGTGCCGCCGTTGTTAAGGCACTTCTTTAGTTAGAAAGACTTTTCTAAAACATAGTTCAAGCTCGAAACTATCAATAAATCACGTATTGTAATATGACTGATTAAGTTTAGATGTATATAATGAAGAAAAGTTTGTATTAAAATACCAAGGCTGGGCTGTATATTTTCTTTTTCTTTTTCTTCATCTGCCCGTATAAGTCCACTGCTGGACATATGTCCCTCGGTCGTAGAAAAGATTCGTCTTCATCGTCAAGATTGGTAGACGGATTCACAATCGGAGTACCAGATGTTTCGCATTTTCAACCGACTTCAAAAAGGAGGCGGTACTCAATTCGACTGTATGTTTTTATTATGTGTGTTACCTTATAACTTTTTACTGGGTGAACCGATTTCAATGATTCTTTTTTTATTTGAAAGCTGGTACTTCTCGTGTGGTCCCATATGAATTTGATCAAGGTCATGTCAATAGTTTTTGAGTTATTCTGTTATAGTGAAGTCGATTGTACAAAATTTTTAATTTTAAATTATTGACGCTACTTCTCTTCGTCGATCTCGGTATGTTACGCCTGGGGTACGCGAGATAATTGTATTATTATATATCATAGTTCATAAGATCTTCTGGCAGCAAGCGTACATCCAGTCGTTAGATGGTAAAATGTAAGAAGGAGGAACTAAACTGCCTGGGTCAGGTGGACTAACTGGTCCTTAGTAATTTGTCGTAACGTCTTTTTTGCGCAATCGGTAATACGTGCGATTTATGTGTTCAAGCATTGGCTTATAATAAGTTAAAGAAACCTAGTACCATAGGTACGTGTTTTTTGTACAAAAGTGAAGTGGCAAACGAACTTACAATCCACCTACTAATGGTTACTGTTATCCAATCGCCATCAAACAAAGAAGGCTTTAGAAGCGTTCTCGCCTCTGAGACCTAAGAGTGAAT
This sequence comes from Parnassius mnemosyne, assembly GCA_963668995.1. Taxonomy (NCBI): domain Eukaryota; kingdom Metazoa; phylum Arthropoda; class Insecta; order Lepidoptera; family Papilionidae; genus Parnassius; species Parnassius mnemosyne. The sequence continues at coordinate 17,657,920 of CAVLGL010000083.1, forward strand.
GCCTCACTGCACGTAATTACACTGGCTCTCTGTATCCTTCAGACTGAAACGCAGCAGTGCAAGGACTGCTATTTGGTGGCAGAAATAGGTAAAAGGGTGGCACGTACCCAGACAGATTTCTAGGCTAAATGCTAAAACCTAGGCAGGGGCGTAGCTACCGCCGTATCAGCCGTATCAATGATACGGGCTCCCGGGCTACAGAGGCCCCGAACGTATGTAAGCAAAAACTCTAAGTCCTTAGACAAGTGGCGCCGGTGCGAACGATATGCTGGTGTGTAGTAATGCATGCTGTAATACGCACTAAGCCACAATAGCATTAAAATCCACCAAATAGTGGCAACCTAAGAGAATCCCTTACCCAGGGGCGTAGCTACCGCCGTATCAGCCGTATCAATGATACGGACGTGTGTAAGCAAAAATTCTTAGGTCTTCTATGGGACAGGATGTTGGTTTGAATTGTTTGGCTAGCTTAGTTCCTAGGAGTATTCATTGTAAGTAACTTATAATCAATATATAATTATTTTAATTCATTGCGAGAGTTTTTGTTCCTTTTGTGAAAAATATTTACCCTTCATTTGGGCCACCCGACAAATTTTGATACAGGGCCCCTCTAAGGCACGCTACTCCACTGTACCTGGGTACTCCTACCTAGGTATCTTAATTAGTTTTAAAACACTTATTTTGCACCTAGTTAATTATGTATGGAAGTTGATTAACACAGATTCATGTTTTGTACTTAATTTCATTATTATATGTATAATTCTGTTAGATTCACCTTCTTTTCAAACTTTTTTTATATAGACGAGGGGGCAAACGAGCATGCGGCTCACCTGATAGTAAGTGACAATCGCCGCCCATAAACAACCGCTACACCAGGGGAATCGCAGGTGCGTTGCCGGCCTTTTAGAAAAGAGTAAGCCCTTTTCTTGAAGATCCCTAAGTCGTATCGGTCCGGAAAAATCGCCGGTGGTAAACAATTCCACAGAGAAACTGTACTTTATTCGAGCTTAGAACTGACTGCAAAATTTGATTTTAAATAACTTACTTTTTTTGCATAACTATTCACGTATCATTCATCACAGATCCATGAAACTATCGCATAAATATATCAGCTCGATAAGCAGTCACTGAAACTGTGTATGTTGTTGAATAATGCCCACCTCTACTTTTTTTTTTTTTTTTTTTTTTTTGCGCCCGAAGCAATTGGAAAAGGGCTACCACTGAGGGAGGCGGAAAATGCATTATGCATACCACGACAGCCGGTCTGTCCTGGTTATGTGGGACTCACTGCCTACCGGGGGACCTAAGTGATACCCACTAAAAACCGCCTTTGGGGACTGGCAACTAGCTCTATTAAAGCTGCATATGCCGTATCTAAAGCGACCCTCTTTTGGGAAAAGAGGGCGCAGACGGCTAAGTGCCGTTTAGGGACTGCCTACGAAGGCATATTATTAATTTTAACTAATTTTTAATTTAATTAGGATTGGCCTGAGCCGCCAGGAGGCAGTTCAGGTCGTTTGACAACTTATTTGGCGGGTCCGAGAGAGTGTTTCTCGGCCTGCGGACGCTATAGCGAGAAGGGAGTGGGGCGGTATAAGTAACTGCCTCACGAATAAGTGTGTTAGTATGCGACTCTGATACTTTAAAGAAGTTTTCAGAGAATTTTTTAAGACATTGCTGGATTGTTGGGATTTCTAAATCCCGGTGAAGGTCGGCATTACGGACGTACCAAGGTGCGTTCGTAGCTCGACGACAGAAGAGGTTTTGAACTACTTGGAGTTCGTTAATAATTTTATCGTTAGCGTGTGCAAAAATAGGAGCCGAGTAAGTCATAACCGGTCGTATACAAACCATATAGAGGGTTCGCTTATTTCGCAATGACATTTTGCTATGTCTGCCTAACATACTGTTAAGCCGACCTAAATAGAAACGTGCTAGACGCGTTACTCTTTTGACATGAGACTCAAAAGTAAGCCTATAGTCAAGGGTGACGCCTAAATATTTTGCTGACATGTGCCATGGGACAGGGGTCCCTAGCATTCGTATAGGTGGAGTATTTTTCTTGTTTTTATTACGGCGTCTTTTAATATCGAATTGAACTGCGGAGCTCTTCTCCGGGTTCACATCGATACGCCATTTTTGGAACCAGTCTCCTAGGTCATCGACTGACTTTTGGATCTTGTTCCTTGCTGAAGATATTCTAGGACTTTTGAAGTATAGTGCAGTGTCATCTGCGAAGAGTGAGAGCTGTACACCATTCGACGGGATAGGAATGTCGTTGGTGTACAAGATGTACAGGAGGGGAGCTAGTACTGATCCTTGAGGAACACCAGCTTTAATGGGGCGCTGAGAGGATAACGTGCCTTCGTGTCTAAAACGAAAGGTACGATGTTGTAAATAAGAGGCTACGAGACGTACTAGACGATCGGAGAGTCCTATCCTATATAATTTGAAAATAAGGCCTTCATGCCAGACTCGGTCGAAGGCTTTGGCAATGTCGAAAAAGACCGCGATTGTCTTTAGTCGACGTGGATAAAAACCGCTGAGGATATATTCCACAATGCGGTGTACCTGTTGTGGACACGAGTGTTTTGCGCGGAAACCAAATTGGTGTGGGATGACAATGGGGTCACCGTCTGTGGGAAACAGATGGCGCCTCATTCGATTTTGAATGACTCTTTCAAAGAGTTTGCCCATGGCCTTTAGGAGGCTAATGGGACGATGACTGGAGGGGAGGTTAAGAGGCTTGCCTGGCTTGGGAATACCAATGACAATTGCCTCTTTCCAAGAAGTGGGAAAGTAACTAAGATTAAAACAGGCGTTAAAGATAATGGCTAAGAGGGTTAACACCTGCTCTGGAAAGTATTTAAGGGCTTGGTTGGATATGCCATCCGCGCCCGGAGATTTTTTGGGCTTAAGTCCTTTGATGAGGGAGGAGATCTCATCATTGGACACAGTGATAGGGTCAGAGGTTGTGGGGGGTGAGTTCCGGCGGCGGACCTCATCCTCCACTTCCTGAATATGTGAGGGGTCGACAGGTTGAGAGCTAGGAGAGCATTGTGCGGCAATGCTGTCTGCAAAGCACTCAGCCTTCTCGTCGTCCTCGAAGGCAACCGTACCGTCGGGGCGGGAGAGAGGGGGAGTGTGAGTTGTAGCGTCTATACGGAGGGCTCTAGCCATCTGATAGTACGCTGTATGTGAGGGAGATATATTCTCCATGAGTTCACTCCTTTGGAGCTCTCGAAATTCATAAAGGTGCGAACGGAGTTTTCGTTGAAGACGATTAGCCGTATGCCTATATTCGGGGGTGGGATATTTAGCTGCTCTCCGGAAAGCAGCTTTTTTAGCTTTTAATATGTTGCTAATATATAGGGGAAGCCCATTAGTATTAGCAACCGGAACGACCCTTTCATTCTCCTTAAGGGAGGATTTAATTAGGGTTGAAAGTGATTCGACCGCGGTGTCGATTTTTACAGGACTGTCTAAGTCTAAGTCCGACGATAGGTAATTAGGGGAGTCCTGCGAGTCCATAGCTTTTGCTAGTGAGTCCTTGAAACCCTTCCAGTTAGTGAAGGTTTTCGTAGTTATAATTGGGGGTGGCTGATGGCCAAGAATAAGAGAGACCGGTCGGTGATCGGATCCTATATCGTCTAGTGTCTCAATAGACCTGAGGTTGAGTGAAACTCCTTTGAGTAACGCAAAATCTAGTACATCTGGGTTATAATCGGTATTATCGGGATAGTGCGTTGCACCGAGCGGGCTGAAAACGGTTAAGTCAAGAGACTGCGTTATATCACGCAGTATCCTACCATTAGTATTAATCGTACGGCATGTCCATTCAGTATGTTTAGAGTTGAAATCTCCAAACATAATGACTGAATTACTTTGAGATAAGATTGCCTCAAAATCATCTTTGAGGGGGAGGTTTTTAGGGGGAATGTAACAGGAGGCTACGACTAAAGACTGATGTCCCGTCATAGATATCCTGCATAACGTAGCTTCCATATTGGTAAGCTGTGGAGTATCAATAAGAGAGCAATGTAGTGTCTTCTTGTAATAAATGGCCGTGCCGCCGCCTCGGCGGTCGTGCCTATCATTACGAAGAAGAGAATAATTTTTAATGGATAAGCCTTTATTGTCTGTGTGTTTAAGATTGGTTTCCTGTAAGAGGAGAAAATCAGCTTCGCGATCTTTAAGGAAGAGCTTAAGCTCTGGGAGATTATTACGCAATCCGCGAATATTAAATGAAATAAGCGATAGCCCTTTGGGCTTGATACGACCGTGACTTTTAGGCAGAGCAGAAGGCTCTGTCATTATAAGCTAAGTTAATTAAGTTAACTTAGCTTACAACGAACGCAATAAATTACTGTGTTCTGCGAGAGCCAAAAGCCGGTCCTGAGGGGATCGGGCGGCGCGCAGTTTACTCGCTAAAACCGAGATTTCGTTAATGTCGATGTTCCTTATCGCGGCGTAAACCGTGTTAAAGTCATCGCCTATTGTCGACTGTTTCTGCTGCGGAGCAGAAAATACCTGTGGCGGTGGATCTACCTTTTTGGGGCCCCAGGCAAAAACTGGAGCCTGCATAGGCTTTGAGAAGCCCGGTGGTGGCCTAAGCGGTGCCTGCGGTGGTCTCGGGGGACCCTGAGGGGGTCGTGCAAAGCCCTGAGACGGCTGAGATGCGCCCTGACGGGGCTTCCTAACATATAAGGCCGGGAATGAACGGTCATTTACCGGCGGTGGTGCCTGTCTTGCTATGCGCGGACGAGGAGCGCACGGGCATCCTCTGTAGCTCGCCGGGTGGCCTGTCTGTTGACACAGGACGCACGCGGGCGGGGATACGGCATCTTTAGGCCGGGGACACTCTTTGGTGATGTGTGGATCTAGGCACTTAACGCACCTGGGTGGGGCGGAGCAATTGGCCGCCGCGTGACCATATAGTTGGCAGCGGTGGCACTGCGCCGGGAAACCGCGCCTATGCGGTGACTCAACCCTAACTCCCGACAAGCCGCACACCGTGCGTACTTGCCGGAAGATGGTTTGCGCCTCCGGAACGTTGGTTAAGATAGCTAAGACTATCGGGTATCTCAACCCGGTCCTACTGTGCATTTTATGAACAGCTTCGACGGGGAATCCTTGTGACTTAAGGTCATCAAGAATCTCCTCGTTGGAGAGTTCGAACGGGACGCCTCGGATGACGGCCTTGACTTTACGCTCTTCCGGAAGAGCGTATGTATGGTACGATACTCGTTCGTTAGTAAAGAGCCTAGTGAGTCGGCGAAAATCATCAATAGATTGGGGAACTATTTTTATCGCTACGCCCATGTTCGTAGCTATGTCATATTTAATTCCAGAGTCGTAGCATACCTTGCTCAGTCTAGTGAACTCGGCCTTGTCTCTCAAAAAGACAGGGGGCGGAACTGGTTTTTTCGCGAGTTGCGGAGCGCAACGTGAAGCCGGCTTCGACGGCGCTGCAATATCTAAGGGGGTCGAGGCAGCGGCGGGGGCTGCGGAGGTAGACGCGGCAGCGGCGGGGGCTGCGGGGGTGGGGGGAGCGGCACGGGCCGCTTCGGCGGGGGGCGAACGGTTTTTCGCGGCGCGCTTCGCTGCGCGCTTAGACGACACCGTGGTGTACGACGATGTTTTGGAGTCACCGGTATCATCGGAGTCAGAGGACTCCGATGTCCTGGTGCCGGACTGTTTGGCAGGCCTCTTCCGGGAGGCAGATGTTGATGACGCGGAATCGGAGTGAGAGCACTCCATGTCGATTTCGAGCGGCGCGAACGAATTACGTGACGCGAGGTAGTCCGCTATAACGGGCGGCGGTGCCTGAAGGGCGGGAGGAGCCAGAAGGGCTGTGATGGCTGCTGTAAGAGCTTGCGGGTCATTATGAAACCTATGGGCTATATCGATCAGGGGACCTAATAAATTCTGCAAGGACATTGTCGTTGGGGACTAACTAACAACTAACAAACTAAAAATAAACTAAAAACTATTAGCACTATCGTATGACGTGGGGGATCACCGTTCTCAAAAGAACGGGACGCTCTTATTCCAAGAAACAGACCCCTGTTCTCAAAAGAACAGGGACTTGCTCTGAAAAGAGCAAGTAACGTTTTACAAGAAACAGATACACGGAATATAATAAACAGATATGTAATAAAATATACTAATAAGCTTATACACTAGTATCTAGTGTTCTACAATATAAACAAGCGGTCAGCCAACCTCCCCGACCGAGGGCGGGGGGGTGAGAACTGAAAGTTAGCAGGAAAACACTTACCGGACTTCAGCGCTAGGCGCCCACTATCTGAAAAGCGCGAGGCGCGGAGCGGGGGGCACTAGCGTTGGGACGCTAGGCACGCGAACTACCTGTACACAACCGCTCGGGGGCGGTGCAACAGGCGGAATCGCCCACCTCTACCCACCTCTACTGCTCCGTAATCCTCTTAAAGAGGGGCATGTGTCCAGGAGGTGGAGGTATTAGTGGCTTAGTTTAATTTCACTTTTTAAATGATTTTATGATAATAGAGGTTCGTTTCGAAAGAAAAACCACTAACCCACATATCGTGGATATTGTATGACGCGACAGAAGGGAACTGCTGGAACAAGGAATGAGCAGTAGCATTTTTCAAATAACAGCTCAAAATAATGAAGAACTGCTGTTGCCAACTCGCCTGCTAAGTGAAGCAACTATGGTAAATATGTGGAAACCATGAGACAACTCTATGGGGAAGACCTATGTTCGGCAGTGGGCTTTTGATAGGCATTATCGACAGACATATTTATAAACTAGCTGTTCCCCGCGACTTCACCCGCGTGTAATTCAGGTTTTTTTTTGCGCAGAACCCTAATTCTTTTTCTTAAATAAAAGTAGCCTAAGTTACTCCTTATATCATCAGCTATTAGACAATGAAAGTTCCATCATAATCGGTCCAGCCGTTTCGGAGATTAGCCGGAACAAACAGACAGACAGACAGACAAAAATTTTAAAAATTGTGTTTTTGTTTTAAGTACCGTATATACTTTCATATGCATCTAGTGAAAAGCTGTTATTTTGACAAACACTTCAATTTTATTTATTTGTATATGTATTTAATTGTATTGAATTGAATTTAAATGATATTTTTAAACATTTGCTTGCTCCTGTCGCGGATCGTATTCAATCATTGCTTTTGCTCAAAAATGTTAATATCAATATAGAAAGTTCAAACATAGCAATTGGTACGTAATATATAATAAAATAAGATTAATTAAAGAAAGCACATTTACAAATACGTAGCTGTATAGTGCAGTTGTGACGTGAGTCGCGCCGGGGCGTGCATTAGTCACGCTCGCCTAGAGTGCGTAATTAGCACGTAATTACACGTGCTGTGGTGTGTGCACGCCTTTACAATTGGGCGGCTTGAATTTTATGATTCTACAATATTATGGTTCTACTTTTACCGACACATTCTTTATACAATAATCATTGTTAATAAGTTGTTAGAATCGTTTGCCGTAATCGGGACACAGGCGTTTCTAGAAATCAGTATCCGTACCTAGATAATTCGTTGTTTAAAATCCATTTGAAATTTTGTGATTTGGATAAACATTTGCACTTGTTTCACAATATTTATTTCAAGTTATTAAATTAATAATTATAAAAACCGAACGGTTTCGTCTTACGGTACCATCCATGATAATGCCGTATTAGGGTAGTTAAAATAAATATTGCGAAAAAAGTAAGTGTTTATCCAAATCACAAAAATGGAGCTGGAGTTTCACCAAGTGAAAACAATTGCAAGTATAAATAACTTTTTGCAATATTAAATATGAAATAAATATTAATATAATAATAATGTTTATTGTTTCTGACGTAACTTATACATACATAAATCATATTGAAACTTTGTAGCACGTGTTAGTTGAAAACTGTGTTACAGGCTACAGCGTCTTCCCTGTTTTCAGAGACACATGTTTGTAATGTGGCAAACTAGCAAACAATATAACATTTAAGAAGAATAAAAAAAAAACAATAACATAAAAACTAGCAAAAGCGAAAAAAACGAAAGAAGAGCGGAAAAAGAAAGTATGTGGGTATATACCACAGTTATCTACTATTCTTCCTCCTAACGTTGTCGAAAGTATTTACCTATTTCGTTATACTTAGCAAGTGGATGGACAATCGTAGTAGCAGACTTGATAAATTACTTGACTAAAGGTAAATCGTAATTGTTATAAAAATTATGGCTTTTGTAATTAATTTTATTTATATAGTTTTATGTATATGATTTTATTTCATTTATATATATTTTATTCCAGAAAGAATATCCGTAATTTTATTAAGCCCTTCTTTATAAACGTTTGAAATTTTCATACCCATAATTTCCCAAAATTATGAGCATCCTACCTTACAAACGTCACGTATTGAGGTCGGTATTAGTGTAATTAAGTTTATTGCGACACCGACGTGGGTAGAGGGGTGCAAGAGCGCGAAGAAAGGGGTTCAGGAAGCTCTTTGACTTTATACCTTGGAAATTGTATTACGTACTTATGGAGCTAGTGATATTAATGCGTGGTATACGTGATTTCATCGGAACACAATTTTATTGAGGTTGTGTTGAAAACATAATTATGATGCCTAATTTGTAAAGTGCATAAAAACTAGATGGCTCGGCAAAGACTTCATTCTACTATTTTCGGCGCGATGAGTGAGGCTCAAAATTCACTCAGGACATTTTATATTGTAAATATGTTATTTATTCACAGCTTTCCCACATCTCCACCTATCGAGGCACACGAGCATGCGGCTTACCTGATGGTAAGTGACTATCGCCGCCCATGAAAATCTTTAACACTAGAGAAATTGAAAGTGGGTTTCTAGCTTTTTTGAAAGAAGTAGGCTCTTTTTTTCGTATTCTAGATACGCCGTTCCACCAACGACGTTAACAAGTCACGACAATTGCGCTTTTAGGTCACTTTATCGTTTATTAAAATTGGACATAATAGATTCAGAGGATACGAAAAGCCTTTCAAATACTATATTTGGGAAAATTCTCACAACAGCTAGGTTATGTCAATACTAAAAGTATACTTAAAATCGACACCGGGCACCGCACCATCTGTCTTTAAAGAATAGAGAGTCATTTTCTTACTGCAATCCAATAGTGAAACGAAAAATAAGTTTGAATAAGCTTATGTTGACAGTGTGGTAGTCAAAAATAATGTCCAGAGGAACAAATAAATAACTAAATTTTAAACGAGTATAACATTTTTTAAATAAAAAAGATCATTTCGGAATTCCAAGTCAAACTGTAGATACTGGTTTTGAGTGGCCAGTTCAACTAGACGGAATTTTTATAGGTAAAAAAGTTTTTACCTATAAAAATATTTTATAAAGTAAATAAAATATAATTCCTTGCCTCCAAACTAAGTTTCTAAGCTATCCTATTAGCAACTAACAAGTTTTAAAATAAATGACATCAATATAGCGCAAAGCATAATTATATTTTAAACTTTTTTTACCCGAAGCCTAACAATAATAATATTACCAAAATAGCGAAATTAAAATATTACGGTGCCTCAACATTTAAGCTTTTACTTAAAAATACATGCTAATGTTATGGCTAAATAATGTGCAAAGAAGTAGAAGAAGATATTGTCAATATATGCTTAGTACTATGATGCCAAAATATACTTTTTATATAGAATTATTGCTGACAAACGCATACACAGTTCGTCTGATAAGTAAGGTAATTGGATGCTGACAGCTAAAACCGTCCTTGAGTTTTTTATAGAATAAGGGTGACAAGCGAGCACATAGCCCACCTGAAGGTACGTGGGTACCATAGACATCTAATGACACACACCTTTATGTTGTTATTTCACGTTGGTATACTTTGCGAGCGTATTTCTTCCCTGTCTGACTCATAATTGTTGCGGCTGTAATACGCAGAAGCTTGGCTCTACCACGCACAAGGTTTTCTTATTTAAAATGTTGTAAGAACAAATCGCAAAGATGACATTCCTTCACCGCTGACGAACGCATGTTAATAATGAACCGGTCACAAACACCACGCTAAACTTCTAACTGCCTATTTTTGGGTTGCTCCCATTAATTATTCTTATAAAATATTTTTATTTTTAATTCAATTATATTTTGGGATATTTCATTATATTTACAAACATCCATGATATTACATGGATCTTTGTTATGTGAAACAAAGTATTATTACTCAGCCAAAACAACAAAACAACCACTTTTATATAGGGAAAAAGTGTTTTCTGAACTATATTTAGGGTTAGAAAATCGGTATACATAATTGCAGTCTATTAGCCTGCATCTCCCTTCTCAGAGGTTTTGTTTTGTATTAGTTTACTACAGGTGTTCTTGACTTAGACTGGCAATTTACCACCAAATGAATTGAAAGTTTATTTTTTTACTCTAAATCAAAAACGTAGAGAGAGCGAGAGAGAGAGAGAGAATTGATGCCCATCGGAACCAGTGAAATAGTTAATTAGAACATTAAAGACCGGATAAACACTTGTTCTGTGATGAAGATAAATATCATGAGGATTTGCATGTCTGGGTAGTAAAGTGTATTTTCAGGGAGTTAAGTTCGCTTCATATAACAAGGTAGAGACTTTACTTTCTAAAACAAAGGGAGACATGAGCCCCTTTGTGTGAGATTTATAGGCTATTATTTAAGTTTTCTTTTTATATAAAATTAACATTTTCATTAATGTATTAATTATCAGCCATCTTCGCTCATGGACACAGGCCCCTCGTTTCTGAGAGGTTAGGGTTAGGGAGTAATTTGCTACGAGCTCGGCGGCACATGAAAAAGTCGTGAGGAATCCTGCATGTCTCAAAATTAAAATATTTTGAGGAAGTGTGAAGTGCACCAATGAAGAGCAAAGCAGTGAGCTAATTGCTCCATTATGATTTAATTTTTATTTATTCATCAGCCTCACACATCGTACAGCCATGCCACAATTGTGTTATAGATGGAATGGGCCGACTCGGACCGGAGAATAACTACGCTCTCACAGAATACCAGCGTAAAATAGTGGCTGGGTGCTGTTGTGTTTCGTATGGTGAGTGTAGAGAATCAGAGACCGCTTTTTACTGGATATGAGACATTCCATCTTAGTACCCAAGGGTGACAACTTATCTACATTTTGATTCTTAATCGAGGATGGATATAGGTGTCTATGGGCCATAGCATCCACCTGCCATCAGGTGGGCTATGTGCTCGCTTGTTAACCTTATTCTAGTAAAAAAAAGCCTATTAAAGGTCAGTATTGGACACTCGTTTTATGGAGAATTAGTTCAGATCTCACGCTTGTCAGGCTGTTTGTGCGATTGCAGTAACGGATGTCTTGCAACTATGACGGTGCCCCCGTCACCGGTATCGGTATTCACGTCTGGCGGTAACTCGGTGGTTATATTGCCATCTTTTTTTTATAAAAGTGAAGTAACAAACGAACTTACAGTTGACCAACATCAAAGTGGTAATTGGCTACTTCTGCCCAAGGACAATTGAAGCTAACTTTAAATTAAGAAGGCTACACCTCTGAAGATGATGGAATGCTTCAATTATACTTGCTTACTGTACCCTTTAGTTCCAAGCATTGCACGCATTGCTGTTTAGTGGCAAAAATAGGTGAGAGAGTGTTAACTATTTAGATGGATTCCTAGGCAGTAAAGACATTCTGGCATTTCCCATATTTTTTTACCAATTCTTCTTTCGCCGTCACTAAATCATTACAGCCTATAACAGTCCACTCATGAACATAAACCTCTTCCATACATTGCATTATAGGGATTTGGCCATAGGTGACACGTTTGGCGGGCGGGCTGGCAACCGTAGTTTTTTATTATTTTAAGTTGTTATCAGGAAGAGACTCATCTAATTTTTTTAGTTTTTCTCTGTCGCCTCTTACGACACTACACAGTTATTTTTTGATTCTGGTAGAAAAACATCAAAAATAATAATAATAATAATATAATTAATAGAATCAGGCGTTACTTTGCGGAAATCCATTATATAAAAGCTTTTACAAAAATTTACTTCGCAAATATCCGCGTTATAAAATAAAATGATGTGTCTTACCTAGTATGAAGAGCACCTCCCGCCCTCCCTCAATTGCGTGCACTATCCCCGTCCCCACTAATCCCAGCACCGCTACTCCCAACACCACTACACTAGGCAAGACACACCACTGACGATAATACGACACGTGTTTCGCCTCTACACGAGGCATCCTCAGGTGATATAGACTCTACGGTGGCATCATTTTATTTTATAACGCGGATATTTGCGAAGTAAATTTTTGTAAAAGCTTTTAAATAATAATAATAGCAGGAAATAATTTTATTTCAATATCGATCAAGAGAATATAAAGGCTGGTATAAATGAAAAAGGATATGATTTGATCTTTAATAAAAAATAATCCTCCCCGCCATTGTGTACGTACAATAGGCAGTAGATGTCACATAACTCCATAGCATACGTACCCATAAAGCCGTTGAAGGCTCGATACGTGAGCAAAGCCGCGTGACAACAGCACGTGCTCTATTCTTCTGTTCAGGTCACAGATTAAGTACCAATGGATGAGAACAATTTTGATTCTTATTTAATATTTAGCATTGTAATACTTTCATTTACCGACGGCTCCGTGGCACAGTGGCTTAGCAATGAGTTGCTGCGGTGGGGGCCGCGGGTTTGAATCCCGCACGGAACAAGTACTTGTATGGCCTACAAATAATTGTTCCGGGTCTGGATGTTTGTCCTTGTGCAATTTGTGTATATAAACTGCCTCTGCTATACAGGAGAAAATCCTAGTGTGGGGTTAGTAACGTTTTTAAAGAAAAAAAAAAGAAAAAATATAGTTTTAATGTCTATTATTTGGAGTGTGTTTATAAGTTCAATTGTAAATAAATCCACTCCATATTACACAGAAAATGGCTAAAAATGTAGATGGAATGTATATAAAAATATATAATTGGAAATAACGATAATAAGCGCTGGAATTAATTCAGGTTTGTATATAGAGTTAGTTGTATTGTACTCGTATATATTGATTACTGCAAGATATGCGCAAGAAATTCTCAATAATTCGTTTTGAGGTCTTAGACAGTAAATGTAGTTTTTATATCATACTATTGATATATTGCTTACATTGCCAAGTACTGTAGAGCTCGTATGGTGAAGGAATATCTAAAAGTAACTGACATCGGCTGTATCATGTCCAAGAAGTACCGATCTTTATTTTATTGTTAGCGAACCTGAAAGATGCGCTCGGATACTGTTAACACAATGAAATAATTTATTATAAAGAAATATGCACTTATAACACAATATATGTATTCAATTAATATTTGTACAGATCACTCAATATTACAGTTTTTGTAATCACGATACTTAATTACACTTTGACTAATTCGACGCGTGTTCTCAAAACAGAATGCCCAAGGATCATGATGCACCCTAATTTATACATTTCCCTTTCCACTTCACATTTCCCTTTCCACTTCACTTCCGTTGTGCACGAAGAGGGGCGGCCGATGTTGGTTGCCAACAGATACCGAACTTAGATTCTGTTACTCTGTATTGTATGTAAACCGTTAATTGTTATAGGGCCGATTTTTCAATTATCAGATAAAAATTATCCATCAAATAAATTACAAAATGGCTTACTAAAAATATGAATCAATTGAACTTTTGCATTCATAGAAATGTGTGTAGTCTTCTATCGTATGATATTTATCAGATTATTGAAAAATCAGCTCTTAGTAACGGTAACTTATCGTTTTTGTTTTAGTAACTTACATCTTGATTCTTCAATGTCAATGATTAATGATGATGGGCTATGCATATGGACCTTATGGGCTTGCTTCGTTAATGATGATACTTGATCGTTGACCAAGCAAGTCCATAGGGTCTAGGGCTAAAATAACTTATAGCCTAACAAATGGTAAAATTGTGTACAACCGACTTCAATATACATTATTAAAAATAACTCAAAAACTATTGGTCAGACCTTGATCAAATTTATACAGCATTACATGAGAAGCAACAGCTTTCAAACGAAAAAATAATCGAAATCGGTTCACCGAGAAAAAAGTTATGAGGTAACAGACATAAAAAAATACAGTGGAATTGAGTACCTCCTTCTTTTTGAAATCGTTTGCAAATGACAGAAGAAAAAAAAGAAGAAGGCAACCTTCTTCATCAACTCGTAACCTTGACAGGTCGATAGGTGATCGCAGTACCAGACTTCCACCTCAATTTTTTTTATAGGATAGGGTGACAAATTAGCATAGTCCTACTGAAGGTAAATGGTTGCTGTAGCCCGTAGACACCTACATTTATCCTCGTTTGTGAATCAAAATGCAGATGCGTTGTCACCCGTGAGGACTAAGATGGAATGCCTCTTTTCCAGTAAAAAGGGTCTCCAGTTCTCTGCACTCACCATATGAAACACAGCAGTGTTAAGCTACTATTTTATGAGAGCTTGGTCCTTTCCCGGTCGAGCCGACCCATTTGTGCTACAACTATACTATTAATATATTTCACGTGGTAGAGCCATGCTACAGCTATATTAGTAGTATAGTTGTAGCACGAATGGGTCGGCTCGACCGGGGAAGGACCACGCTCTTACAGAAAACCAGCGTAAAATAGCAGCTTAACGCTGCTGTGTTTCGTATGGTGAGTGTAGAGAACTGGAGACCTTTTTTACTAAAAAAGATGGAATGCCTTCCATCTTAGTCCTCACGGGTGACAACGCATCTGCATCTTGAGTCTTTATTGAGGATAGATGTAGATGTCTATGGGTCACAGAACCACTTACCATAAGGTGGAATGTGTGCTCGTTTGTTCACCCTATCCTATAAAAAAAAATATAGCTGCAGCATGGCTCTACCACGTAAAAACTGTTTGACATACTCGTAACTATCCCTTGCTAGTTTGGTTATTTTTACTGCCACCTACTAAAAGTAATGAGTTTTTCTGCGATTCCAACAGTCGACTCTTATGATACCCGCAAGACGAAATTGACGACAACTGTCAGAAGTTTTAAATATTTGAACCACGTAGTAGCTATACTTGTATTATGGTTGTAGCACGAGTAGGCCGGCTCGATCTGGGAAGGACGATGCGCTCACAAAATACTAGCGTGTAATAGCAGTATGATGCTGCGTTTTGTATAGAAAGAACCGGGGATCCTTTTTACTAGAAACGGAGCATTTCATTTTAGTCCTTAGGGTTGACAATACATATCCATTTTCATTCTTAATCGATGATAGATGTAGATGTCTATGGGCCACAGCATCCACTTATGTATATTTGGACTGTGTGCTCGTTTATTCTATTAAAAAAAAAATTAAAAAATCCTTCTTCCAGTATTTTTCGGTCCATGTCACTTCTAGGTCTAGCGAGTCGACTGAATACAAACCGCGGGTGATCTCAAATCTTATTGCGCCGATCGACAGGCAGCGAGGGCACGGACTGAATTTTCGACGTTTACGGGATATGCTCAAATCGACTTACGTTTTTGTGTCGCACCGAATTTATTTTCCAAATATTATTCGTTTTTGTTCTTTGTGGGTAGAAATACTGGCAGTTTTATATGTTTCTGTGAACAGTTTTCGTATGTAAGAAAATGTCTTTTCCTTTTTCAGTAAGTTATTCAGTATTTATATTTTTTTTTTGCGGAATTTTAAATTACTCCATTGTTAATAATATGCATTACCCAATAATATGTCGATATTGAGATGTTTGACTTTTATTTCACTATTCACTCTTGCGTTGAAGACACCACATTGTAATCGGATGGAAGCACTGATGCTGGAAACTTATTCCACTCCTTTGCTGTACGCATGATGAACGATGTAGCAAACCATTTGGTTCGAATACGTGGTAAATCAACAACGAAGGGGTGGAGGCTGGTGATATGCTTTCTGTCCCTGGTGATATTCTATATCTTTCAAGTATCAAGAAAATGATTTTGTACGCGGTAGAGCCATGCTGCAGCTATATTAACTGTATAATAGTGGCACGACTGGGTCGGTTCGACCGGGGAAGGACCGCGCTCTCACAGATTACTAGCGTAAAATAGCGGTTTAAGGCTAATGTGTTTCGTATGTTGAGTGTAGAGAACCGGAGACCCTTTTTACTGGAGGGGTAAAGAGGGATTCCATCTTAGTCCTCACGGCTGACAACGCATCTGCATTTTGATTCGCAAACGAGGATAGATGTAGATGTATATGGGCCACAGCAACTTCTTACCTTCAGGTGGACTATGTACTCGTTTGTCACCCTTATTTTATTTTATATTAGACTGCATATCTTATCAAGTAAACAAATTCGTTGCTGGTTCATGGTATGCTTTTTCCCAATTAGTTGTCGTTTCTTCAAACTATGGCCGGACCATTATATAGCTATTGTTATGCACTTATAAGACAAACGCATTTATAAGAAGTTGATTTATAACATTTATATTTTCTGTAAATTGCAGACAGTTATCTACCTGCATTCTTTTCACTTGATTTAAGATAGCTTGAAGCAATTTTTGCTCTCATTTGTACGATACCCGCAAAACCTATTCCTCATAACAGATAATTATAATGACTCACTCAAGAAAAAATCATAGTCAAAAAATATAGTTAAAATATAGTCCTTCATTGTGTTATACCTAATCTAAAAATACACATACCTACACTTACCGCCCCTGAGAGGGCGGCGCGTCGGTCCACCCGATGTGCTTGACTATTGTACTCGGATTAAATTATGTTTCTAAGCGAATATATCGATATCCTGCCGCGAAGGAAATTGTTTGTGCAACTTCGAAGACTAAGAACCTTACTTTTTTATCTTATTAAAGTTTTTTTGTGGTAACAAAATATTTTCAGCAGTAGGTTTGGTGGATATGTTGGTTAAATGCTTTGATCGATGCGATGCACCTCGTAAACAATCTAATGAAACATGATAAGAATTAAACTTCAGATTTGGATTTTAAGCAACAGCAACAAGATTGTGTTTTAAAGTTCCACATGACATAATTGCTACTAAGGTATCGTAAAATTAATATCTTGTGCTTTACTGTTTCGAATGACATAATTGCCACTAAGGTGTGCTAAAATTTATAGTATGTATTTTAATTGAGAATATAATTTAAAACAGAAAATTTCGTATTTCGTTATCAGTCGTAACATTTAAATTTTGCATAAAGTAAATTAAAACGATTACAGTCTATATAAGACCCCACTGCTGGGTACAGGTCTCCTCTCATTTCTCATACGGTTTTAGGGCAAGGAAATGTCTGCCACCCTGCTCCAATGCATATTGGTGAACTTCACATGTTATCGAAATATTTTTTTTTACCGTTGCTGAGCACGCTGAGCACGTTTTGCATATTTTTATATAATTTATGAACGCATTTTACATACTTACAATTTTTCGTCACTTGGTGGAAACTGTATCATCTTGCTACAGGGCTAATTTATGAACTTTCTTAATTAATGACTACCTAGCGATCTGTTCTACCATTGAATTAATAATACCATAAAGTAAAACGGTTAAAATATTATATAATAAGGAAAACACTCGTATGAATTGCATTATCAAACATTAGGTGTTATTTTCTTGCGTTCTATTTCTCATATTAATAATTGTAGTCATTCATCTACTTTTGTGAACCGCTCCTTGTAGTTCACCGTGAACCTCCATCTTTTAATGTTAATAAAAGTATTTTTTGCTCTAAGTTTAAATTGATGAACTCCTAACTTTTAGTGGTTTCCTATATGAAGACGGTTAAAGGAAAAATGAGGTCTTGACTTTCATGCGGTCGGTTGATTTGCCTTGAATTGATATTATGTCCTTCTACCTATTATTTTTGACGAATTTATAGTCTTCATGAGTTTTTTATTCAGAATAAATACATACATAATAAAGGAGTAGACAATAAATAAAATAAAAGCCATAGCGCAATTAAAAATGGTGTTCTTTTTTTATAATCGACGTAAGTTAAAGTAGTGATAAAGATATAAATAAATGACTATTTAAGTAGGAAAGAAGTGCGCTTTAACAAGTCTTAAATTTTTCTGATATTCGATGTTGAACAGCTTTTTAAGATGAGGAGCGGCAGTGCGTGTCACCGAGAAACTCAAACCGCTAATGAAGGCAAGCATTTGGTAAGATTGAATAGAACACAGTACAGCTTAAGAATGTGAATATTCCTGCGAAGACGAAACGTAAGCCACTTGAGTTTTTCGAGAAATTTAGAAACAAGGTCAGTTTAATTACGAACCTTATACAAAAAAAAACTTCTAAATGTACTCAAATTTATTAATTGTTTTATAAAGCAATTAGTACTTTTTAATAAGACATGATTCTGCAAGCGCAATTTTAGTTAGTATGGGTAGGAAATTGTTTAATATGTAAATAATACTAATTAATCTGAGGCACCGTAGCAAAATGTTTTTTTTTCTTTTAAATAAAATAGTATGGAGTAGAATAGAACAGAAGTGAACCAAACACAATAGAAAAAATTAAAACAGATGAGAAGTGTATAGAAAGTTAAATATAATGTACATACAACAGTACATGTTACAACGGAACAGAAATGACGAAAAGAAAGTCTACAACAGACCATGATGACTATTAATCTGCATTTTTTACACTCATTTCATGCATAACATATCAGCATAATTAGTATTTATTGTTTACTTTAAACATGCTAAAAATTATAAATAGAAATTTTCATGTTTCAATTATGAAAGACTAGTAGCGTGGAGAGAATTACTTCATATAAAACAAGATATGTACTGTATAAAGCCACGAATAGTAAGCTGACACGTGAAATAAATCAAATGGCAGTGCACGGGTTGATGCCGACTCTAGGCAGGAAGTCGTCACGTTCGCGCTCTCGACGCTTCGCTGCACCTACACGATTTCACATAGAGCTGAATTTTTTGTGCTGCAACAAAAGTCAATTATTGAAAATCGACAATTCATTTTTTGAAATAACATTAGTGCAACTAAGAACTTGATATCCATTTTAGCGTATATGCGCGACGATAGCAGTTAAAGCAGTCGGGATTAATTTTTGAACGGTTTATTACTTTCTGAGGCGTGGTAGCTCAAGTGTTTAGCGCTCGTTGGAAATTTCACAGTACGCCAGCAATCCGGGTTCGATCCCCGCCGGCACCAATGAAATTGTGAATTGAAATTTTAAGTACTGATTTACCTCATTCTCGACGGCGAAAGAAAACATCGTGAGGAAACCTGTATGTCTGAGAAATAAAAAAAATATTTCAAAGACATGTGAAGTTCTCCAATACACATTGAGGCAGCGCGGCGGACACTTCATGCCCTAAAACCCTCTCAGAAGTGAGAAGTGGCCTTTGTCCAGCTATGGGACGCATATAGACTTTAATTTTACTTTACTTAACTTTTATTACTTTCTTGTTATTTTACAATTATATGTGCCGCAACTGTACGCGCAGTCACAGATCTACTAACATCTGCATCGACTGTAGATTAAGACGCATATTCGATAAGATCGAAGCTGTCTAGAGTTCAGAGATAGGAACCCTTCCAATACAACCGGATTCGGAAATCAAAAATTCCTGTTTTTGCTCAAACAGTAACTACGACGGGAATTCGAACCCAGGTCCCACGAAAGACTATTTCAAATTCACCCATTTATTTTTAATGAAGCAAGGCTGACAAGCGAGCACCGTCAACAGGTAACCTAATGGTCATTTATGGCATGGTTCATACCCTAAATTCTTCTTTTTGGCTATGAACGAATGGGTCGGCTCGACCGGGGAAGGCCAACGCTCTCACAGAATACCAGCGTAAAATAGCAACTTAATGCTGTTGTGTTTCACATGGTGAATGTAGAGAACCGGAAACCCTTTTTACTGAAAAAGAGGCATTCCATCTTAGTCCTCAGAGGATAGATGTAGATGTCTATGGGCCACAGCATCCACTTACCATCAGGTGGACTGTGTGCTCGCTTGTCACCCTTATCCTATATAAAAAAAACTAAGGATTAAATTCAGACCATGCGTTGTCAACACCATCTTAGATATGACCGTTATCGGTAAAAAGGGTCTCCGGGGAATGACGTACACACTCCCCATATGCTTGTTTTATGCTTGTTATCTGTGCCAGTGCGAGTGTGGTCCTTCCCCGAATTATCCGACCCACTGCAGCCATAACGCATTGCAGCGTGGTTCTAGTTCAGAATATTTTCGATAACTACTCAAAATAATGAAGTACTGTGATTGACTACCCGCCTGGGCACAATGACGAATATACCTCCTAACCATCACTAATAAAAAACTAGATACACATTCAGTGACAAAAAATGTCCTTACCGAATGAGCGCCCACTCGAACATTTGGGTGCTCTTTTAATTTGTACGTAGCTTTGTGAATAAAACTTTAGGCAACAATGCATTTAAGGTTGAATTTACATTAATGTATATTTATTTCAACTAGAATTACGTCCAAATAATTGGCGACAGTTTTCAGAAAATTTTTGCATGGGATTGTGTATCCAGTTTTTTATTAGTGATCGATACTTCTGACAGTCTCATCCGACACTATTCCGAAGATATCCCGGACGTCAGTCTGAGCGAGATTAGAATGGCTCTCCAGCATCTTAAAAACGGTAAGGCCCCAGGCGCGGATGGAATTACAGCGGAGCTTCTGAAAGCGGGTGGAAAACCGGTACTTGAAGTCCTTCAGAAGCTCTTTAATTCCGTCGTCCATGGTGGCATTACACAGGAGGCGTGAAGCAGAAGTGCGGTGGTCTTGTTCTTCAAGAAAGGTGACAACGCTCTCTTGAAGAACTACAGACCGATTTCCCTTCTGAGCCGCGTCTACGTGCTGTTTTCGAGAGTCATTACGAATCGTCTCGCGCGCAGACTTGACGACTTCCAGCCTCCCGAACAAGCCGGTTTCCGAAAGGGCTTTAGCACCATAGACCACATACATACCCTTCGGCAAATTGTACAGAAGTCCGAAGAGTACAATTTGCCACTATGTCTGGCGTATGTGGACTATGAGAAAGCCTTTGATTCCGTCGAAATTTGGGCGGTGCTGCAGTCCCTTCAGCGGTGCCAAGTTGACTGTCGGTATATGGAAGTGTTGAAGTGCTTGTACAGTAGGGCTACGATGGCTATCCGAGTACAGAACCAGAGTACGAAACCTATCCAATTGCAGAGAGGTGTAAGACAGGGTGACGTCATATCCCCGAAACTCTTCACCGCTGCATTGGAAGACGTTTTCAAGCTTCTGGACTGGAAAGGATATGGTATCAACATCAATGGCGAGTACATCACTCACCTTCGATTTGCCGACGATATAGTCCTTATGGCAGAATCGCTGGAGGGCCTAAGCACTATGCTCAATGACCTCAATAGTGTTTCCCAACGGATAGGTCTTAAGATGAACATGGACAAAACAAAGATCATGTTTAATGTCCATGTCACACCTATGCCGGTAGTTGTTGGGAACACTAAGCTCGAAGTTGTTGACGAGTATGTTTACCTGGGACAAATAGTCCGACTAGGTAAGTCCAACTTCGACCGAGAGGTCAATCGACGGATTCAACTCGGCTGGGCAGCGTTCGGGAAGCTACGACACATCTTCTCGTCAGACATACCTCAAAACCTTAAAACCAAATTGTACAACCAGTGCGTGTTGCCAGTGATGACTTACGGAACTGAGACGTGGTTCTTCACTGCTGGCCGTATGAGAAAGCTCAAGGTCGCTCAGCGAGCTATGGAGAGGGCTATGCTCAGAGTTTCTCTGCGTGATAAACTTAGGAATGAGGATATCCGCAGTAGAACCAGAGTAACCGACATAGCCCAACGGATTAGTAAGCTGAAGTGGCAGTGGGCCGGCCATATAGCTCGAAGAACCGACAACCGATGGGGAAGAAAGGTTCTCGAGTGGCGGCCTCGTACCGGTAGGCGAAGTGTAGGGCGTCCGCCCACGAGATGGAGTGACGACCTGGTAAGACATGCAGGAAGTCGATGGATGCAGGTGGCTCAGGACCGTGCTTTGTGGCATTTTTTGGGGGAGGCCTATGTTCAGCAGTGGACTTGTGAAGGGCTGTAATGATGATGATGATGACTTCTGACAGTTAATATATGGGGAAGGGATATGTTCAGCTGTGGACTTTGATAAGCTGTAATGATTGAGTTAATAAATGAATGTTGGTCTACCATAATTAATTAAATAATAAACCCATGAAATTATAGAATAGAATAATTTTTTAATCAACGTTGATTATTACAATAAATAAAAAAATACTTTCAATAAGTATCATTTATTGGAAGTCATTTTTTTTACCACTGGTTCGGAAAATACCTCTGTCATGAAGAACCAGCAAGAAACCCAGCGGGACTTTTTTTTTAAACATATCTCACTTAACAATAACTTTGTTTATATAATTTTAAATTATTTTTCATAGAACCAGCATGGTGGCGATCACCTTATTCCCAGGAGTTATTTTCATTCATGTATTCCTTGATATTATAATAACCCTTTTTGTACAGTTTTTCTTTAATAAAACTTTTAAACTTGTTTATTGACAAACTTTGAATATGTTCTGGGATTTTGTTGTAAAAGCGTATACATTGCCCCATAATAAGATTTTTAGAAGATGTTTTCTTCCTCGCACGACTTCCTTGTGGAATCGATTACTATCAGCGATTTTTCCGGACCGATACGACTTAGGGACCTTCAAGAAAAGAGCGTACTCCTTTTTAAAAGGCCGGCAACGCATCTGCAATTCCCTCCCTGGTGTTGCAGTTGTTCATGGGCGGCGGTAGTCACTTACCATCAGGTGAGCCGCATGCTCGTTTGCTCCCTCTCCTATAAAAAAAAAAAGATTTTGATTTTCTCATATTGTGGAGACAGTTTGTATGCATAAACTGCACAAGGAAAACATCTAGACCCGGAACATTAATTCGTAGGCCACACCAACATTTTTTCTGTGCGAGAATTGAACTCGTGGCTCTCAGCGCCGTGACTCATTGATAAGCTGCAATAGCCCGGAGCCCTCGTTTCACACGTTTTATTAACGATTAATCTTTTTAGCTAATAATTTAGGTACACGGTATTTGAATAGAAGAATTAAATTAAAGGAAAAAAATCTTGTATTTAAATGCCACTCTAGGTAATTTTCCATAATATAGTACCCCGTGCTCGCAAACTTTCAAATGCCTGTCCACTTACTTCAATTCTTGACTCCGTAACACGGTTGTACGCCACGCTGTCTCCCGACGCATTCCGTGTGTACAATTTAACCTTTGACTGTAGACTTTTAATTCCTCTTTATTTGTAATTTTAATTTCTATATGTTATGTTAGTATTATTTTAGTATTATTTCATGTCCTTGTGTTTCTATTGTTGAAACGTGCTTTCAACCTTATTCAATTACAGAGAAATATATGACGACATAAACATTTGCCATGTTTTGACGGAATTAGAGAATTCATATACTCATTTCATCACGTTAGTGTTTTAAAGGCGGCTTAAGAAAATGCCGACAAGATTGGCCGTCGCTAGATTACGGTTTAGAGATCTAGTAATTTTACTAGACGTAAAATAATCAGCACCGCGACTGTCAAACAATTTTTATAAATATTTCCTACGGATGGGTCTCAAACTTCTATGAAATCTAAATCCTAGTTTGATTTTAGACGTCTTGCTTCTCTTTTAGCGTTGATAATGCTAAAATATTCCAAATGACAAGCAATCTAACACCAGAACAAAGATGAAGATTTTTAATATGATAGGTTGACTAACCAGCACACAGTCCACCTGATGGTAAGTAGTTGTTGTGACCCATAGACATCTACATTAGAAAAAAATTTAAGCCCTCACTCGAAATATTTTTCTAGCACGTCATGCAGTCACTATGAATTAAAAGCTCTAACGACCGAATGATAATGAAATTTCCATCCAGGAACTATCGAACCCAAATCCCACGACTGGTGATTGGGGCCAGTATTACAAGTTGAACAGCTTTTCCAAAAATACATTTTCGATGACAATTCTTGGAAAGTTTCTATTATTCATATGCAAAAAGTGTATGCGTTTAGTACAGATTTATTTTTTAAACAGAGTTTTAGGATTTTGAGCTAAATGCTTGCTTTATTAATTTCCATAATAAAAATTCTTCCGTGACTTGCGCGTAAACAGTCAGTCATGAATAAGATCCGACATCACGAAGAGTGCGCCAAGTGAAAAAAATACGACGTAGGTCGGCGTAGCTCGTAGCACTTGCGTAGATTTACCGCTACGGTGTATTTTTACCAACGTCATTTTTAATTTTGCTTTACGGAATTACCTTGTATTATTATAAGTTAATATTCTGTGACGAAGTAAAACTTTAACGTCACAAGTTCAAAGTACATTTTACATTTTTTTTTGTGCTGTCCAAGATGACCTCGTCCTTATATTATGATTTATCGTGGGCCCTAAATATGAATCCCAGCATGACCCGATATCTAGACAGAAATGCAAACTATTGGTTTTCGAGTCGAGTGGATTTTTTTTGAATGGTTTTCGAACACATACAGGAAGACAGAGTGTTGTAAAGAATCGAGGAATTATAACCAGTTCCCCGAGGACTGGTTTACTGTGTAGAAAGCGATCACTCAAAAAAGTGTTGTGAATGTTTCATTCATTAATTCATTACAGCCTTTCAAAAGTCTACTGCTGATCGTAAGCTTTTAGATTACCTCATATCCCCCATATTTGCCATAGTTTCCAGACTTGGCAGCCGGATCACGAAAACACTTGCTGCCTTGTCTCATTTTCCTCTATTGCCACTTACGACGACGGGATGAAATGGGAGGAGAGGATTCACCGCATGGCGTGTGAGCTTTTATTATTTATCGTTAGAAAAGAGGCGACACGTAAATCAGCACTTAAAATTTCATTGGTGCAAACGGAGAACAAACCCAGGATGCTCCGATACTGTCTAATTGCATTGCATGCTTAGTATCTCTGTAATAGTATGTAATGGTTTGCAACCGCAGTTTTTATTATAAGGAAAATGTTGCTGCTAACCGTACCTGGTTTAGTTTCCCTCTGTCGCCTCTAACGACACCCACGGGACGATATAGGGTAGTGGTTATTCTTACACCGCCATTACACTGTTAATAATTAATATAAATAATTTATTTAATTGAAAATCTTAAGGAAAGTTTTAACTATTTCATCACAAGCGTATAATGAAAGGCTATGTCAAATTTTAAAATCAAAATAAATCACATTAGCCGCAACGATGGGTTCCTAATTATTAATAGCGAAATATGCAAAGTTTGTTGTCTCGCATTTTGTTGATTTAACTCGAGAACCTCGAAATCGGTTTTAATTCCAGACGCCGCGGGAATAATTAGAATTTTAGATGAAGAATTTCATATTCGTTGTGTCACTCGCGAAAATTGGGAGCGAAATGTTAATTTTGTAAATGTTATTAAGGTTATTGAAGTTTAGAGATATACTATATTAGTATACGAATTACACGATATTTATTAGAAGTATATGGTGTCATTTTTAATTATCGAAAGACAGTCCATTATTGATAATGAGATATTATTAAAAAAAAGTGACAGAAGCGATTAGAAACAACCTTTAAATATAAAATTAAATAAAAGGTTAAAGTGTGAAGTTACAAACGAATAATGAAACAGGTTAAAGGGAACTCTAACGGGGCTCTGTCAAGGGATCGAAAATGGTCTATAAACGTCTTAATACTGGGCCAGTTTCTTCTTTCGTTGCAATGGACTCGGCTCCAATAATCACTTTTTATGTTCTTTCAGTTCCTTGGGATTCCCAACGATGTTGCTCAAGCTCCAGGTATATTATAATAATAAATCGAATTGTTGAGATTGATGAAATTTAGGGCAAGTGCCCATGAGCAGCATGAGCATCAGCATTCTAAGCTTTATTTTTTCTTCTTTCTTTTTCTTTTTTTTAAAAAACGTTGCCTCCACACTAGGATTTTCTCCTGTATCGTGGAGGCAGTTTACGAACACAAATTGCACAAGGACAAACATCCAGACCCGGAACAATTATTTGTAGCCCATACAAATACTTGTTCCGTGCGGGATTCGAACCTGATGGTCAGTGGCTGTTGCAGCCTATTGACATCTGCAACCAAATTTAAAGAAAGAAGACTACGGATTCGTTATCAACTCTGAGGACTAAGATGGCATGTTTCACAGCCTGTGATCATACTGGCACTCTTTACCCTTCATATCGGAACACAGCAGTGCAAGTATTGCTATTTTGCGGCATGAATTTGTAGTAGAGTGGTTCCCATCCAGACGGACCCCTAGGAAACACAGCCCTGCCACCTTTTTGTAATTTCAAATAAAATCAATTCAAAATCAAATGACAACTAATTTTTATAAAAAGTAACATAATATGCAAAAAAATTCTACCAATTCTTTTTATTTAAAAAAAACCATTTAATTTCGAGAGTTTATTAATCATCCCCTTTTTCAAAAGACAAAGGAATCAATACAAACAAATCTCTTACGATGGTGGTTGATAGCCCAATTTTTTTGTGCAGAACGTCAGTGCCTGTTCGTGATCGACGTTGATTAATGTCTGTACGTCTGTCTACGTCGATTAAAAAACTTTGTGTTTCAGTGATACTGCTTTAATAGCAGAATGCGTAGAGTCGAATTTGAACACATAATATTTGTCTCTTGTTGAAAAAAAAAATTAAAATGATTGCAATAACTCTCCCTTTCTTTATTGTATTTTATTTTTTAACATCCTTTTAATCCTTTTTGAATTTAATTTACTTTATATCGAATTAAAATATTTTGACATTAAAAATTAATAATACATCATAATATTAGTTTTGCGTTTAAAGTTGTTATTTTGTTTGGTACTATTATAAATTCATAATAAAAATATTTTAGAACTGTAAAACTTTTAAGGCCTTAAGAATTAATAAAATATTATGTCAATATATTATATAACTGTACTTCTACTGTGCTATCTTTACTTTTGTTCATGTATAGAATTTCAATGTTTTCTTTCAAAAACCAATTTTTCCTTGCTGTTACACTCTCACAAAAATGAGAGCAGACCTGTGCCTAGCTGTGGAACTTATGTAGGCTGTTAACTTACTTTTTACTTTACAAAAGTTATTATTTTCATAAACTGTTGTGAAAATAAAGAAAAAATATAGATAATCTAATTTAATCTCGCGTATATATTAAAAAAAGAGATGACTACTCCTTCGTATATCTGTTCCAACGACATTTGATTTCGGTGACATCTGGCGGAAGTAATGGATTTTTTCAGTTAGCTGAAGGTGAAAATTTAATCCGCGACGCCAAGCAAAGACCAGAAAAACATTAAAGAGATATTATTTATGTGCTTTCAATAAAACAGAAACTTTTAAACTTATATCTTACGTGATAATAAACGTAAAAACAACGTATCTAATAAACTAATTTAATCAATATTTTTTTTAGGTTTAGTTAAGTAGTTAGCTGGGTTCACTGATTGTAGGTGAGGATTTGAAAAATAAATTGTTTCCTCCTTACAATGTAAAGACTTAATAGACTCTACTTTTAGACAGACACTAAGAAAGGAAATACATTCCTTAGTTATTTAATTTAAATACAATATATAATAAGAACAATATAATTATGGAACAAAGGTGCTAGGCACATGGTAGGTACTGCAGATATAATACTCATCAGAGAAGAGGCATTTGTTCAGCAGTGAATTCATTACAGCTTGGTGAAAAAGCATATATAGAAATGTTATTAAAAATAAAAATAACTTTAAAATATTTTTTTAATTTTTATATTTGAAGAATTAGATTAAAGCAGTCCAGGACAGATGATTTTTATGAAATTAATTTACTTCAGCCTGAGGAAATGGGGCCCTGTACTATTGTGGGTAGTCAGAATGTGTCAGACGTTTGGCAATTCAAAACTGGTTTCTGTTGATGTTTGTGCTATATAAGTCTTTTGGCTTTTACAGATTCATGAGACTCAGGCCGTGAGCTAAAATGGGGTGAATTTTTATTATTTTGCATTCCTAGGACAGTTTGCAGCGAACGTGGATGAGTTGTCTAACGGCCGTCAGAGCAGTGGGTAACGGACTCCAATGTAATGTTAGCCCCTACCTTATATATGGCAGTGAAAGTTGTATATGGCAGACAAAGCACGAGAGTAAAATTATTGCTGTATAAAGTAAACTGATGATGATGAACAATTACAATGATACAATGTGAAAAAAGCGAGTTCATAGTGTTCAAGGCAGAAGTCAAATCCCGACCATATGCGACTACCTTCACACTCAACAACTTACCTCTAAAACGTGTCTTACATTTTAAGTATCTGGGTCACTAGGTCACTGAAGATCTGCGTGGTAATATGGATGACGAGCGGGAACGGAGTGCACTATCCATCCGATGTAACATGGTGGCTCGAAGGTTTGCTCGTTACAGTAGGCAGGTAAAGATTACTATTTTCAAAGCTTACCCTACTGTCAGTCTTTTTGCACGGGCAACCTATGGGTTAACTATATGCAACGGGTGTACAGCGCATAGCGTGTCCAGTATAATAATGGGTTTGGAATGCTGATGGGGCTGCCGCGCTTTTGCAGCACGTCAGGAGATGGTCAGGTCAGGTTTTCTGAAATGCATACTGATGGTTTCCATGCCATTATTAAAAAGCGTGTTGTATCAATGCTGAGGCGCTTGCGGGGCAGCTTCAATATCATTGTCAACACAATGGCAAATAGGTGGGACTCACCGCTGCTTGTGCGTTCGACACAGATACATGCCACGGTATAAGACACCAGTACCCTCGTAGCGGCTCTCAGACATCTCCATTTACATTTGTGATCATTATTTATGTAAATTAATTACTAACACTATAATTTTATTTACATTTCACTTCTATTTTACTCAAATAAATATATTTTATTTTATTTTTATTTTATTTGAAACACGTATAAATTTATTATAAATATATATTTTTACATATTCTTTATTACTCGTAATTTAGATTATACGTAGGTATGTTTTTCCGGTTCAAAATTTGTTGAATCAATTGTTGAAGTATCAAGTACTTCAACAATTTATTAAAGTGAAATTGAGCCTATTTATATAATTTCGATGACAATGCTGTAATATGGTACCGTGGAGCTGAGCTGATGATGGACCCGGATATATATATATATATATATATATATATATATATTATACTGAACCTGAATAATAGATTTTATATCTATCTATAAAAATAAATAAAATTGAAGTGTCTGTTTATAATAACAGGTTTTAACTTAATGCACATGATAGAATATACCATATCTATAACAACAAAACAATTTTAATTTTTTTGTCTGTCTGTCTGTTTATTCCGACTAATCTCCGAAATGGCTGGACCGATTTTGACGGGACTTTCATTTGCAGATAGCTTATGCTATAAGGAATAACTTAGGCTATTTTTATTTTAGAAATAACAATTTGGGTTCCGCGCAAAAAAATCAAAACCTATGAAATCCAACCGTCATAAATTCCATGCGAACAAAGTCGCGGGCAACTGCTAGTACTGAATATTATAAAGAGACAGTGATAATTTTGTGATTTTGAATATATGTAAAGGGTAATCTCCGGAACCACTGCACGTGTTTATAAATTCTTGAACCATTTGAAAGATACGGTATTTCAGATAGACTTAGGTTATATATAATGTATATACTTATCTAA
Organism: Parnassius mnemosyne; assembly: GCA_963668995.1. Lineage (NCBI taxonomy): Eukaryota > Metazoa > Arthropoda > Insecta > Lepidoptera > Papilionidae > Parnassius > Parnassius mnemosyne. Next base: position 17,687,685 of record CAVLGL010000083.1, read on the forward strand.
AATTTGTGATGATATTCGTTAACTAAATCGGATAAAGACATACCTCTTGAGAGCTTAAATAGCGTGCGCTGAGTCAAAAGTTAAAGGTGCACGAAAATAATGTATGGCTGAGTTATGCTTCTTGAAAGTTCTAAAAAAGATGGCAACGGCATATATCTATATTCTAAGAATAACTTACAGTAACCATTATTATGTAAAATTCTCGCGCGATAATATAAATATGGTAGCGGTCGGCGCCGCGCGGCGGTGGCAGGTATGTCGGCGCGGGAGTGATATAGTAATAATATAGATTATATTATTACTATATCTCTCCCGCGCAGATAATAGTAATATATAGTAATATATATTATAGATAATTGTTCATCCTGGGTAAAGCCAGAGCGGGGCTCTAGATTATAATTAAGAAGTTGGTGTTATTCATCCTACATTAAGGATGGGCTATTTTGTCACGGGCTAGGTAAAACACCAAGCTGGGGCCAATATTTATTCAAAAACTAAAAATTGTTGGTTCTAGATCTGATTGTGTAATGCCTCCTCGTTTCACTGACACTACCTTTATTTTTTTCGCATAACCATAACAACTTACACAGATAGCTTAGTAGGGGTAAGTTCCTTTTTGTGATCAATTTTTTCGATGAATTTTAGGTTTTGACCTGGACGAAAGCGACTAAGAGAACAAAATCATATAAACTATTCAAGATAATTAATTACTAGGCTAGAGATGAAATGCCTTATGCCCGCAACTTTGTTGCTATTATACACTGGTATTCTATATGAGCTGATTTTATAAAACGTGATGATAGAGCCATGCTGCAGCTGTATTATGGTTGCAGTACCAAGGGGTAGTTCGACTGGTAAAAAAACCACGATCTCCCAGAATACAGGTGTAAAATAACAGTATAATGCTGCTATGTTTTGTATGGTTAGTAACTACTGGTTGGTAACGGGAACTGGTGACTTTTAGTGATACACGGGCGAGAACGCATCTGCGTTGTGATTCTTAATGGAGGACAAATAAATGTAAGGGTCAATAAGTCGTAGAACCGGCATATAATCAGGTGGATTATGTGTTCATTAAAAATACTTTCCAGAAAATCCGTCCTATTTACGAAATACAACCAGGTTAAGAATTCTCAATTGAAAGCAATAGAGTCGAGTTTGGGCATTAAACACGTATATTATAGGTTCGAAATTCGTACGGTACAAATATAGGCTTCGCAGAGGGGAATCTTTTTTCTTTAAAGTCATTCAGCTCGTGTCGCTAAGGAGCTCAGTATTACTGCTCAAGTATTCACTAATTGTTTCGTGATCCTATCATTTTTACCTTACGTTGTTCATTAATATTAATTAGTATCGTTTAACTAATTTGCCATGACTAGAGAGATTCAGAAAAATTTACAAGAACTCTAAAAGCCTTTATGGGGACTCTGAATTTTATGAAATAAAATTGAGAATTTTAATGTTAGACAAGTAGATATAAATAGATGATAGTTAAAATTACATAAGAGGAGGCCTGAAATCGTCATTGGGATAATGTCTGAGCTTTTGCTTTATTCACTAACCGTACGTAAAGGTGATGTTAAAAATACATATTATATAATATAACGAGGTTTTAGCGAACTCTTTATAGAAGTTAGGGTGAAATATGAGCACCCATTTGATGACAAGTGAATGACAGAAAGTAACAAACATCTATCATCGATTAAGAATCAAAATGCAGATGTTGTGTTTGTCAAATTATGGCTCCTGTGGACTATGACGAAATGAAATTTTCCCGAAAAAAATGGGTCTGCTATCTATTTTACCTATACCTATTTATAAGTATTTCCGTGGATAGCAAATTTGCGGAAAAAAAACTGCAGCACGCAGTAAAAATTCAAGTAGTTCAAAACTCATAAAATTAACTTGATTCAAGCATGGTTTCATCTTAAACAACATATATATATATATAAACAGTGGTAGAGCCACGCGGCAGCTTTTGCTGTCGCACGGATGGGCCGGCTCGAACCGGGGTGGTACTACGACCTCACAGAATACCAGCGTGAAGTAGAGGTTTACTTCTGCGTTTCGCTTGGTGAGTGCAGGTGGCAGGTGGCCCTTTTTACTGGAAATGAGGCATTCCATCTTAGTCCTCACGGGTGACAACGCATCTGCATTTTGATTCGCAAACGAGAATAGATGTAGATGTCTATGGGCCGCAGTAACCACTTACCATCAGGTGGACTGTGTGCTCGTTTGTCACCCTTATACTATAAATATATATATATATATATATATATATATATATATATATATATATATATATATATATATATATATATATATTTATATTTATATATATTGTGATGACTTATATATATATATATATAAGTCATCACAATTTTAAACAGAGTTACTAGCCTTACCTTAACCAAAACCAAAAAATTATTGAACACATATTACTCTCAGGATAAATTCAAACCTGGGAGACTGAAGAGGTAAGTACAGTATGCATCCATTTATTTGACTGAATAAATCACAACTACTATTCATGCAGCAATCACAGGTATAATTCAAGATTAACAAGCCTCATAATATCAGAGGGCAATTTTACGCAGCTTTTCAATCCACAAGGGTATGTAAAAAGCGTATGTAAAATATAAAAGTATATATCAGGCAGATATACGAGCGCAGAACAGAGGTAGACAGTAAGGCCATTCATTTCACTGAAGTCACGTAGGGTAATGTATATTCTAATATATTTGCTGGGAGCGACTTTTCGTGCCTACCGGCCCGTGCGGTCTGCGGTCGATGTAATAGGGATGGGAAAGGTAGAAAGCAATCCATCGATAAATTCTGGGGAAATAAAAACAAGTGCAGGAAATTTAGACTACACATAATTGGATAGTCTGTGGTAAACACTGCGAAAGTGACTTACTATCTAGTTCAAGGATGAGCAATACGCGGCCCGCGGGCCGCTTCCGCGCCATTAAACATGTTTATGCGGCCCGCCAAGCATTTCTAAAATAAAATTTATTTTATCGACTTTCTCCCATCAATATATTGTTATAAAATTAATTATAATAAAATGGTAGTACATACTAAACCGAAATATTTTTTTATGGCGAGTTACTTGTCGACGACTTTCTTAAGCTAGGGTCCCACGGCCTGTTTTCTCACAGGTCAGACCGCGCCAGGCCGGACAACAGGCCGTGGGAACCATCGCATCCGATGAGGCCTGTGGTGGCCTGTTGGCGCCCGTCCGATCCATCGGGAGTCGGTAAGATCAAAGGCGCGGCGCGGCGCGGCGCGACGGCGCCTGTCGCGGCCTGTACGGGCGCGTCTGCGTCGGTTGCAATCGTTCATTTCAACTGCGGTGGCGCTTACGTGTACATGCTCATGATGGAATGGACGAACGAGCTTATATTCGAGTTTTTAACTCTTTATGAAAATGAACCAGCACTTTGGAATAGTACGTCGCCTCAACATAAAAACAAGAACGGCTTTTGTTGAATGATGACACCCACCAGCGTCGTTTTTTCTGCTTTCTTTTTGCTTGGTTTATCAAACGTTCACCACTGAATAAACCCACCGCGGCCGCACACGCAGCCATGCGCTCCGTATCACTTCACATGTTGGAATGTCAGTCGACAGGCCGCACCAGGCCGGCACACGCCGTGGGAACGCTCAGTACGGGCCGCCACAGGCCCATACAGGCGGGGCAACGCCTGGCGCGGCCTGTCGCCTGGCAGGCCGTGGGACCCTAGCTTTAAACATTCATATGAACGTGCCGCGTCTACGCGATTTTGTGACGAGATACACACTTGTCGGTAACTTGTTCAAACATGCAATACGGACGCAATGCGTCTGTGCTTGTTGTGTTTGCTTCTGTCACACAGTCAGACTTGTAAGCTGTCTTAGCAATTCTTGTGTTTCTTGAACGGCGTGAGTGCAATATTATTGTTAAAAAGGTAATATTAGAGATTTTTAATTAAAAATTAAGTTTTCATACGAAATTTCTTAACTCTCAAGTTTTTAATCCATAATAGTATGACAGAAAAGCAAACAAAAAAACGAAAGATTCCGGATGAGGATAGGCATTTTCAAGAAAAGTTAAAATTTGATTATTTTTTACTTTCTTTAAAAATAAAGCTAATTATTAATAATTATATCCAACGGTGATTAAGAGAGGCTGCTAAAGACATAAAAGTATACTCGATGGTTATACTGCCCTCTATCGGAGGCCATGAGATATTTATCCCAAGCGCCGTATAAAGCTAGAGTCCCACGGCCTGCTCTGTCACAGGTCAGACCGCGCCAGGCCAGACCAACAGACCGTGGGAACCAACGCATCCGATGAGGCCTGCGGTGGCCTGTTATCGCCCGTCTGACCCATCGGGAGTCGGTAAGTTCAAAGGCGCGGCGCGGCGCGACGCGACGGTGCCTGTCGCGGCCTGTACGTTCGCGTCTGCGTCGGTTACAATCATTCATTTCAACTGCGGTGGCACCTGCGCGTTTACGCTGATTATGGAGTGGACGAACGAGCTCATATTCGAGTTTTTAAGTCTTTATGAAAATGAACCAGCGCTTTGGAATAGTCCGTCGCCTCAACATAAAAACAAGAACGGCTTTTGTTGAATGACGACATCCACCAGCGTCGTTTCTTCTGCTTTCTTTTTACTTGGTCAAACGTTCACCACTGAATAAAACCACAGCGGCTGCACACGCAGACTTGCGCTCCGTATCACTTAGCATGTTGGAATGTAAGTCGACAGGCCCCACCAGGCCAGCACATGCCTTGGGAATGCTCATTACGGGCCGCGACAGGCCCATTCAGGCGGGGCAACGCCTAGCGAGGCCTGTCGCCTGGCAGGCGGTGTGACTCTAGCTTAAGGAGTAAAGTGGGAAGATAGCGGCTCTTACATAACGGTTGATTAAACATGATTGAACACGAATCGACAAATATCAGTTACTAGTATTTTATAACTGCGCAACACTATTCAAACTCGTATTTACTGTGCACCTCGCCAGTTCATCTCCATTTTTTATCTCTTTCAGTGGGAAAAGGCACAAAAAGGAACCCGCTATAGTAATGAGTGTAAAAAATAACTATAAAACGAAAGCTATATCTTTCCCATTCGAAAACGTATATTTTATATTTTGTCCTGCCATACAAACTGGAACTTATTCTCGGAACTCGGAACGATACCTTTTAATATCTTAATTTAAGTATTTCATTTTTATACTTTAGTAAATAAGAAAACAAAATAACCTACCACGGTTAAGAACTGGGCGAACATCTTAAAGTTCACCGTAGTAGTGATTATTGACATGTTCAGTAGTGAATAAATTATACATACATATATTTGAAGATAGGTGACATCATCTTTCTGATAACAACTGTAACCCGTCTGGTGGAGGCCTACGTTCAGCAGAGGACATTTGATAGCTTCTAACGGTAACCGGTTTAGATCTTCTTGTTAATGTTCGTTGTCAGCGTTCTTGGCAGCGGTACTTAAGTGAACCGCGAAACTCTTAGACCAGGTATCTCGCTGGTTAAGCAGATTAGTAAATGATACTGTAGCGGCATGTCGTCGCGCCACAAGCGAAACACATCGAAGTCTAAATCGCGTTAACAATGTTCCGAAGTTAAAACAGTTTATAACGAGCTCCGAACTACCACTCGGAGCGTTGGCCGCTCCCCGGCCAGAACACCTTGCCCGGCGGGAGATCTCCCCTTTTCCTTCCACCGCCACAATACCCTTGCACGAATGCTGTTTCCCATTACAAGTGTGAGAAATTGGGGTTTGGTATTTTTGGATGGATTTTCCGGCACAAGTGCTAGAGGTTAGTTTCAGTAATATTAGAGAAAAGTTCGCAAAATCACTTTCCTTAATATAAATGATGTTATTTTATAAGTAAATTTAATTTAAATATTTATCTTATTCTGTCAATCTGATTTAATTAATGTACAAAACCCACAAGAGGTGTGAAGGCAAAAAAAATAAAAAAAGAGGTTCAATATTTTACTGAATAATTATAACGTCGTTTATTCACATTTTACTGACAATTCGATGAACGATTTACTTCGTCAGATTAATTAAGCGGTTCCCTGATGTAAGGCACAAACACACATAATTGAATCGGGACTGTGATGAAATCCCCAATATAAGACAATTGGGTTGGGTCCTTAACGCAAATTGATGTTCCCTTTTAACGGAATACCTTGTAAATTGGGAAATAAGGGACGGAGCTGTGGGGCTGAGATTTCTCGACCAACTCCCTTTAAATGTGTATGATGTAATATAATATGCATTCAATGAAATACCTTTTTATTATCTGATTTCTGTTATTATTTCTACGCAGATAGAGATATACGTAAGCGTGAGTTTTATTAACTCATATTCCTTTTTATTCTCAAAGACCGTGAGACGTTTAGTACTGTCTCTTACTACTTGAATACCAATCTGTTTTCCAAGCATACGATCATGGTAATTTCTCACAACAGTGGATAAGGCTGAATCGTAGTGCACTGTTATGGACTAAAAAACATGAAAAAGAATAATCTTTCAGGCTTGTAATTAAATTGAAATACTGATCTTCTAAAAATAAATATTCCAGAGTTATGTTTTCAATCATTAGAAGCTGAAATAGTTTTACATATACTACTTACTTTTAAACGAGTTTACTTGTCACTACTTTACTATGCATTACATGTATACCCCTTTTTATAGAAAAGGGTGACAAAAAGCTCACTATCCAACTGATGGTAAGTGGATGCTATGCCCCATAGACATCTGCATCTACCTTAGGTTAAAAATTAAAAGGCAGATGCATTGTCATCTCTGAGGACTAAAATGAAAGGCCTGGTTTCAAGTAAAAAAGGTCTCCGTATCTTTACACTCATCATACGAAACACAGTAGCATTAAGCTGCTATTATATATACAACTGCTTATATAATTACTGCAATAACTTATAGAACCGAAATAACCTTAAGCATCAAACTGGGTTAAGAGGATAGTGAAAGGTTTCTTAAAATGCAGTTTTTAAGGTTCCGCTCAAACATGGTCCTTATCAGTTTTCATATCCCGTCCGTTTGTCTTAACCTTACTGCCTGTAATTAATCCTTCGTCAGACACAATTTAGTTAGTAAAGTACACAGCAGATGCAGAGTTGACATTGCGAACGAGTAGATTCTACTGTCGCTCACTTGGTCAATTAAGACATTTTTATATCCCGGCGTTAATAAAGTCATGATTATTTATGTTTTTCAAAAACTTACATTTATATTTATACGAGGTAATGTATCAAATTAATTTTTTTTAACATGAATTAGGAATTGATTAATTATATTTTGCAAATTAAAGTGAGTTGTAGAGCACAGGTGTATATTATTAAATAAAATTATAATTATTTAACATAAGTAGCGTATATATTTAATAAAGCAATTGTAGTAATACGAAATATGTTGCGAATTCAGTTATTTGAGAATTAATTAAACGGGCCAACAGGGCGTGACGATTTACGGGCCTCGCGTGCTACAGACAGACATACCTACACGCGTGACGTCACACGGTGTAACATATTAAATTATTTAGTGACGTCAGCCGTAAGGTTACGGTCTGAAAGATTAGGATATCGCGTGAAGTAGGCTGTAATGATATGACTTCTTCGAATTAGAAACAAGTACTGTTCAAATTGAAGTCTCAAGTTAAACTTGCAATAAAATTAAAAAAGAAGGACGATCACCATTGATGTTATAAGAGCTGATAAGTTTCTACATATAATGCCTAATTACATCGTAATGTTAAAAATATGTGATTAATTTAATAAATGATTGTAAATGTTGTACAGGGGTTAGCAGTAAATAATGACTGCAGGACGAATGTGTCAGCTCGACCAGGAAAGGACCAAGCTCTCACAAAATACCAATGTGTAATAGCAGCTTATTGCTACTGTATTTCGTGTGATGAGTGACAAGACCGGAGACCCTTTTTAATGTTTACGTAGCATTTAGTACTAAGGATGATAACAACTTTTGAGTTTAATTCTTCATTGAATATAGGTGTAGGTGTCTATAGGCCATAACATCCACTTACCATCAGCACACAAGCACATATTCCACATGTGCTTGTTTGTCACTCTTACTTCTCCATAAATAAACTTTTGTTTACAAACCATATATGTCAAGTTTTAAATTTTTTTATATAACTGGTTTTACGGCTCTGGGTTCTAGCCCTTCTAAGCCTGAAGTTACAATGTTTAATTATCGTTCATAGTACACTGCTTCAGAATATGTTGATGGGTCACATTGTGCAGCCCTTGGGAGATTTTGACGGCAACTTGAGCCAGCAGACAGCTGACAGTTGGTGATGGTATCTCAAGGCGCCTAAGCAGACAGACACCTTATCATGAGAATCACATGACCATCAGAACCCTTGTTTCACCGTTTTCACTAATAGTTCACATGTGCAGACATTTAATACACAAAATCGCACCACTTTTACATATCAAAATCCACTTCAAACCATTATTTAAACAATAATACAGGAGCAGCGATCCGTCGCCGGTCAAGTTCCCGACACAACTCCTCTCAAGTTTTAAGAATATGAGAGACCATAGAAGTAATGAGGTAGCTAACAAAAAAGAACCCATTTAAATAGCAATATTTTTTCTAAATAAAAATAAATCGATAGCAAACCAAAATATGTAGTTTTTAAATAACACATGCTCGCAACTACGTACGTATAAACAAGATTAAATAATTAACAGATAACATCGTTTTCAGTTTAATTATTACTTTTATTTCATACCAACATTACATTCATGTTAAAGTGTGACAGTTAAGTTGATAATGTTTGATAAACATGTTTAAAAATCAATTTTTAAATTTTAAATAAATCTATATCTAATAATAACATTCGTATCATATTACTTTACCGTTATTAACACTACGAGTACATAATATACGTTCGTAACGTGATCCAAAGGTTTCGACGCGCGTAGTTTATCGAAGGCGGGGCAGGCAAATCGTCGGCTGCAAGCAAGTACGAGACATTTGCTGGGCAATGATTTATGGAGCTCTGTTATCGACACGCCGCAGCCTACCCTTCTCCTGTCGATCGTGTGGAAGGCATGGAGTCGACATTTTTGGGTGTAAAAAGAATTTAACATTATTGTTTTCGAGGAACTAATCCTCATATTGTATTTTTTTACAGATGCCAGAGATCATTTTTGCTAATTTTTATTGAGTACTAGAAAGAAAGAAGGAAAGAACACACATTGACACACATTTAAAAAAATTAAGGGTAAAAAATATGCATGAAGTACATGCACAATCATTAACTGATAATATAACAAAAAAAATAAAAGAGAAAAAAATTCTAAAATTAAATTTTTTTCACCTATTTAGGTTTCCAATTCGTGCATGCATAATGCGGTTGTTATAACTTAATTTGCTTAATTCTGCGTTAAGAAAGGAAATGATGTGTCCTGTCTAGTTTTAAGGGGATATCCCACCCGCCCTCATATCCCACCCGCCCTCAATAGTGTGCACTATACCCGTCTCCGCTCGTCAGAGCACTACCACCACCATACTAGGAACGACACACCACTCTCTAAAATACGACACGTGTTTCGAGGCATCTTCAGGTGAATTAGACTCTGCGGAGGCTGGCCGCTAAGAGTAAGTAAGTATCTAACAACCTGATTATAATGGATTTCCGCAAAGTAACGCCTGATTCTATTACTAATCAGCATAATGTTGCAAAGCCCACAGCGCCGAACTTAAATGTCTGCGCTTCCGAATCGTTCTTATTAACCTTTCAAAACATATTCATCGAGGGGATGGTTGCTCATGTACAAAAATATATTTATGGGCTCTTACTTTCATTTTACTATAAATAAGTTTTTATAACATTTTATCAATCAGCATTTTTATTTTTTATACTTCTCTCATCTATACCTATTCATAAAAAAAATTAGTACACTTTTAATGGTTTCACAGTTTAGGTCACAAAAATAGTAATCTTTTAGTAATGTGTACTAATATAAAAAAAGTTTATATTTAAAGTAAGCCACAACTCCATTCCAATTTTATTCCTGGCCTAAATCGCAAGTCCGGTAGTGCGTATGTTCGCAGTTGCCCCGCGCCCCTGTTCGCTCTAGGTCCCCTATTTTTTGTAAGATTTTCCGCGCGGATGCGCACGCGCCGCTCGCTGCGACTGATTAATCGACTATTGATTGGTGCAGACGGGAAAGAAGGGGCGAAATTGAAAAGTGACCCTATTTTCGCGTTAAATTTTCGGAAAGTTTACAAGGCTTAATTGAGAGAGAGAATAATAAAAAATTATACTATAAAGTATGTCAGAATTTTGTATGTTTATTGACTTTGTCATAACCTTTTTCTTTTTAAGTTTAAATCTGTAATTTACTTTTCAAAATATTCGCTATCTTTATCAGCCTGTTAAAAGTTTAAGTTAAATGTACGGCCTATATACGTCCCACTGTTGAGCACAGGCCTCTCATTTCTGAGAGGGTTTTAAAGCAAGGAAATGTCGCCGCGCTGCCTCAATGCGTGTTGGCGGGCTTCTCATGTCTTCGAAATATTTTTTTTCTTACTCTTCAGACTTGCAGGTTTCCTTAGGATATTTTCTTTCAGTGCTAAACACGTGGTAAATTAGCACTTAATAAAACTATATATTAACAATTTCATTGATACCACCGGGTTGCTCGCGTACTGTGAAATAGTATACTAGTAGCATAGTTGTAGCACGAACGGGTCGGTTCGACCGGGGAAGGCCCACGCTCTCACAGAATACCAGCGTTGTAATTGTAGATAACCGGAAACCCTTTTTACTGGAAAAGAGACACTCCGTCTTAGACCTCACAGTTGACAACACTTCTGCATTTTGATTTGCAAACGACGATAGATGTACATGTCTATGTGAAACAGCAGCAACTTAACATCAGGTGGACTATGTGCTCGTTTGTCACCCTATCTTATAAAAAAAATACCAGAGCCACGGCTCAGCGATTAAACCTTGTTACTGTTGTAATTTAAGAAAATGTTGTATCCGCGGTTATTGCGATATAAACTTTAATCTAAAATTGAATCATTTTCAGAGTATTAATAAAAGAATAAAATATAATTTAATTAAATAGGGAAACAACAGGTAATATTTCATTCTAATTTAGGTATTAAGCATGATTAAGATCATGATAGTAAAATACGTGCATAAAGCGTAATCTATATGCATTCCATTGTTCCACAGTCCTCTCAATTTTGAAAAGTAAGGATTTGAGGAGTAATTAAAGGTCAGCCGTGCTGACTCCGTGCAAATTGGCGGACATCCTTTAGATGTTTTTTATTTCTTATATAATGCAATTTTCCTCATGATGTATTTCTTTACCGCCGAGAATGTGGTGAATCAGTACTAAAAATAATTGAAATTAACAATTTCATATGTATAATCGAATTGACAATCACCTCCTTTATAAAAGTCGGTTAAAAACATAGACATAGACTAAAAAAGTAGAAAAGAGTTTTATTGCATATTATGTTTACAATGTGATTATTATTACAACGATATTAACATTTTTAGTTTCTAGAAAATATCAATAAAATAATTTACTTTCAAAAATAAATACATAGCTTAATCAATAATAATCAGTGTAATGTATAATGTGAAATATGTTATCTATAAATGCATGTAATTTAAATCCATAAAAAAACAAATTAATTAACTATACTCTTCAGGTTAACTATTTTATTCAGAATTAATTAACATTAAAATAACTATACCATCCAGGTTTAAAAAAACTTTTTTCATTTCATGAAATTAGAAATTTCTATAAACATAAAACAAGATACTAACTTTTTAACTATAGCGTAGAAAGATATACTCTAGTACATTCCGAGTTTAAGTTATAATGTATTAAGCACAAACTATGTATATATCTATAAGCCAAAAGTCGTTTCATCAACTTACACGTGATAGTGAATGTGGAGGTATTTATCAACGAGTATGAAAGCATTACCGCAAACCGCCAATTTGACTTGCAAGTGTGATCAAAGTCGTCGTCTTCATAATTTGCCCTCAGTCTGTCAATATTTATGGGTAGAACTACAAAGATTATAGTCCAGTGGCACCATTTTGCATTAGATTGATTAGATTTTAAGTAAAAGGTTAAATTACGTGTACGTATACAAAAATAAAATTGCGTAAATTAGCTTTAGACCTTAGGACAAGCTATAAAATCGATATTTTTAATAAATAATAGTAATTGTAAATTAAAAAAAAAAACCTAAGATGAAAATTGCATACCAATCCCAAATAAAATAAATATAATATATATTTCTTCAGCCTTCTGAAAAGGGGTTATTTTGGTTACCTTTTACTTGGTTCTGTATTATACATAATTATGATTGATGTCTTTAATATTTCTTGACTGTTTTTTAAATATCTGCTACAGCACTGTCTGATATAAATCAGACACTGCTTGTAGCTGAGCCGAACGTTAAGTGAAACAATTATTTTTTTTCAAATAGTGAAAACAAGCAAAGGAACTCTGTGTAAATATGCCTCGAAAACGGAACTTTTAAAATTTTTTAAGGTCACCTGTTTTACTTTTTTACAACAACTTTGTTAATACTTAATAAGTTTAAAAAAAACAGATACTTGCAGTTCAAATAATTAATTGGATTCTAACAAGGAGTCATGAATCATGAATATGAAATATATTTAATGGAAATTAAGTTACGGTTAGAAATATGGTGAAACGTGTCTACTAAACCTTGATTTCTAACATGCTTCACGATGTGTTAAAACTATGTTCATTTAGCGCTACTTGTTACTTTGGCGGAATTTCTATACCGGTTGAGGTATGTACATATTACTCAAGATTCTATTTTATCAATTCTTTTTACTTAAAGTTTCTATATCTGTATACATATAAATAAGGTGTGTGTGTGTGTCTATCTGTAACATTGAAATAACAGGCTTCTATATCAAGCTCTTATAGTTATTTGCATGCTATGAAATATGACATGACTAACCATTTTTAAAATGTTTGTCTGTCGTCTGTCAGAGTGTATGTCTGTCTGTCTGCCTGACAAACCATCGGAATATCTGAACTGATTTCAATGAAACTTCAAAACAGATAGAGAGCCTATGCCCGGATTGTTTTAGATAAGTGGCTATATTTATCCGAAAAACTTTATAATATGAAAGTAATACCATTTACCATTAATAAACTTTTTTAGTATTATTAAATTCTTATTTTTTATCGAGCTCAAAAAACAAGAAGGTTCTATATTCGACGCGTATGTTTTTATATATGTTCACTGTTTTCTCGGAATCAAATGAATCAGAGGTGGTTCCATATGAATTTAAAAAATATCCACTCCGAAGAAATGCACCATGCAATTGCTACTAAGTTTTATTATTTTAGTTTTGAAATCAGTTTCTACTTTACATCAAAAGTTTAATTGTTAATTATCATAAAAAGTTCTTTACGCATTCAAAACAGGTTCTTACGGCCAGCAGTGAAGGACCATGTCTTAGATCTATATGTCATCATTGACCATTGCGTATTGCACTAGTTATGTACTCCTGTTTTTAAGTATTGAAGTACATATGACGAGAAGGTGTGTTATAATCTCCCTTTCAGTTAGATCCGTCGATTGACCTCTCGGTTGAAGTTGGACTTACATAATAATCCGACAATTTGTTTAAGGCATATTCGTGAGCCTAATGCCCCCATCAACTACCGATATTTATGAACATATACGTTACACACAATCTTTGTCATGTCCATGTTCATTTTAAGAACTATCCGTTGAGATACACTTTTGAGGTCATTGAATATATCTCTAGTAGGTCATCATCAAGCTCATAGGTCCTTCAGTGATTCTGCCATAATACTAGTTATATTGTCGGCAAATCGAATGCGATAACGTATTTGGCACTGAAGCTGATACCGTATCCTTTCCAGTCAACTTCGCTTGCGAGATGATTCGTAATGACTGATGTAGACGGGGCTCAGAAAGGAAATCGGTATACAGTTCTTCAATAGAGCATTATCGCTTTTGATGACAATGAGTTCACCGTACTTCTGTCCCCCCCCTCCCCCCCTCCCCCCGGGTAGTATCATCATAGAAGACGAAATTGAAGAGCATCTGAAGAGTTTTCAGTACTGGTTACCAGCTTCAAGAAGCTCCAATGTGATTCCACCTAGGCCTAATTAGTCCTTGTTTTCCAATTTTCTAAGTATCTTCAGCCTTAGTTTCGTAGCAAAAAATTCAAAATTTCTAAGGAAACGTGCTTAATCGCGAAAAGCGTAATTCGAATCATAATAAACAACATTTTCGTTAAATATTATGTTAATTCTTGAAACCGTGGCACGAAGTCCGCATCTCTGGCATATGTCCAAATAATTTCAGTTTTCACGGTCCGCTCCACACCCTCCCCAGGACTGTTTCGATCGTGCCGAGCTTTGATAACTATCAATGAGCATATACATTTCCATAGATATTTTCAAATGCTCTTATAGCCCTTAGGAAATTTAAAATGGATTTTATTAATTATTTTATAAGCGCATGAAGCTTATAGAGCGTAAAAGGATATAATTTCTTTTTAGATTTACGGTTAGTTTTCCTGCTAGACGATTTCTTAAATATATAAACTAACACAGCGGCACTTCATCATCATAATCAATATAATATAATTATAATAATAATAATATAATTTATTTTAGTTCTAAACAAAAACACAAATTAACATAACAAAATAAATTAATGGAATGGAACTAAAATGGCGTCTACTCAGCACAAATGTTATAGAAACCACATAGTGATAACTATAACGCTGATTTTCAGTAAACGCCAGAGACATAGGTGCAATAAAATAAACTTAGCCAATCACAGGCTCCAACATAAAAATAAAAAATACACTCTTATAAAATTTATAAATAATAATAAAAAAAAAACTGTTAACATTTAGGAAAGAAAGGCACAATAATAAGCCAATAATAATATCATCATCATGATTACAGCCCTTCATTGTTCTCTGAACAAAAGCCTCCAAGAAATACCACAAAACATGGTCCTGTTTATCCATCGATTTCCTGCACTTAGTGGTACTTGCTCGTCATTACCGATGCATGCCCAATATCGATTATGTCATGATACTAATAAAAGTGAGTTAGTAGGCAGTATCACGTAGTATCAGTAGTCACGGGTCAATTAACTAGAACCATTTATAAGTGCTAGAGCTACGCTGCAGCTATATTATGGTTGTGGCACCAATGGGTCAACTAGACCGGGGTAAGATCACGCACTTACATAAAACCAGCGTAAAATAGCAGTTTAATGCTGCTGTGTTTTCGTATGGTGAGTGTAGGTAACGGACGATCCTTTTCACTGGGAAGGAAGTATTCCATTTTAGTTCTCAGGGGTGTCATGCGTATATATATATATTGTTTCTTAATGGGGGGTAGATGTAGATGTCTATGAGCCACATCATACATTTTCCATCAGGTGGACTGTGTGCTCGACATTATGCTATTTTTTATCATCATCATCTTTACAACCCACGGAATGCCAAGTCAGTGGAAACAGTTATCTCAGGACCATGTTCTGATTTAGAGCCAACTGCATACATTGGCTACGGCTGAATTCAAGCCCAGGACTGGTGATTTCGAGTGAAGTTTTCTAAGCATTAACCCAAGTGGTGGCTAGTATTGCATAACTTATTGAAACATACAAAATTTAACTACCAAAATTTCTTTAACTATACGTAGCCATATGGCGAATAAGTGAATGTTTCACTTATTACAGTGGAAACCTTAGCAAACCAAGAAAGGTCAGAAATATTTACGGATTTCAAAAAATTGCGGAGAAATTAAAATTTTCTGGTATTAGTAGAATACAATAATTTTATTCATTAAAAACACTTAAAATTACAGCCTATATACGTTCCACTGCTGGGCACAGGCCTCCTCTCATTTCTGAGAGACAAGAATACGTAATTTTTTTTACTTTACCACTGGTTCCGAAAAAAACTACTGTCCTGAGAAGAACCAGCAAGAAACCTAGCGGGACTTTTTTAAACTTTAATTTATAATATAATATGTTAAACAATTAAATATAAAAACATTTAGAAACATCATTATTGTGATCCCACCCGCCTGCGAAGCAAAATCCTTTCGGTTTAAAAGTGACCTACGTCTTGTCGTGAACAGTTACTTTGCTGAAATTGAGAATGTTTACTTTATTGAATGTTATTAATACTAGAAATTTATTAATTTACTTTCCATTTACATATTTTAATAATAATGTTCGTGTTAATTTTAATAGTTTTATGGAATATTTAGTTATATAACAAAACATCGATACAAATAAATAAAATTGAAGTGCACATGAAGGTACGTGTATATACGGTACTTCAAAAAAAAATCTGTCTCCCTGTCTGTTTGTTAGACCGATTTTGACGGAACATCACTGGCAAATAGCTGATGTTATAAGGAGTAACTTAGACTATTTTATTTTAGAAAAAGAATTAGGGTTCCTGTATATAAGTTAAAATCCGTGAAATCTAATCGTAATAAATTCCGAGCGTATGAAGTTGTGGGGAATAGCTAGGTTAGGATAAGCATTACGAGGAAACAGGACTAGTTAACTTAATTCAAAATGATAATTTCTCTCAGTCTCTGAATTTTAAAACGTTTCTTAAGGAAGAAAAAACTAATTTTGTTTTCTTTTTTATTTATCAGTCCACTAGATTCCACTACTTACGACATGAGACTCCCCTGTTGTGGCAAAGATTTGCCTAAATCATCATGCTAGGCAGGTGAATTGACGATTACAGTACCAGACATTTCGCAACTTTGAAGATGTTGCCTATGGCCGGTGTGATTATTGTTTATGATATCTATCGGAATCCATAAGATATTTCTCATAGCCACCTCTTACGATACTCATGGGTTCCGAAACGTGGTGACGGATTCACTTACAACGCCACCACTTGGCATTTACCTTATTTGACACAATAAAACAAAGGTTTTATATAAAACGATAACAGCTTATGCTTGTTTTATTTGGTAAAATTTTCTTTTTAAAGAAAGTAATAAACTAGAGAAATTTTACCTATTAAACCTTTTTTCATGCGTGTACTTTCATAGGAGGATCATTTTGCTGAAACAAAAACGCAGGTACTCTTTAACTAGTGCCTGCTAAAAATAATCCTACGTACGGTACGAAAATATAAATCTTTTGCATAAAATTCAACCCCATAGCGGCTCCGTGGCAAGGGAGCGTGAAAATCATGCCAGGGCGGACGCACGGCACGTCAGACCCCTGTGTGTACATTTCGGTAAGCTCCACAAATAATTTTTTTAGGAAGAATAAGTAAAAATATAAAATTTCGATTCCGTTACTTGTGAAATACAAGATACATTGGATACATGTAGGCTTCATAGAATTTTATTCTTTGTCTATTTGGCAAAGGCAGTTTTCGTGAATCCGTTTTCTGTTCTTTCATAATATATATTGAAAAATTCTTAAATAGCTATGTCCATCATTTCATATTGCCATTACCTGAGGAACTAAGGTATGGTGAGCTATGGTGTCCTATAATTATCACGATAATGATTTTAATGAATAGTATAAAATCATAAAATTTTACTAAACTTTTAAATAAAACTAACATATAAGAAAATGGAATCCCGCCGTATAAGATATTTTAGCACTGGAATTTAAATTTTAACACCAACATTGTTTTTCACTGGGTGTAGAACTCACGAACAACGAATCAGTATAGGTAAATACACTTTCATAGATCACATAATATAGATTGTAACATGTCTATAACGGTATACATATTAGTATGTATGTACCTATGTGATAATGTCTGTGCACTGTATGAAGTCTCGACGTGCGTCGGCTGTTGAATGAATTGCCTATACCTCACTTACCATAGACTGAAGTAAATGTAGACAGAATAATCTATTATAACATATTATTATATTAGTAGATAGTTCTATTTAAAAAATAACCATTATATCTCCATATCCGAAAGAAACCTTTAAAGTTTGAGAATAAACTTGATTTTCTTATGAAAAAGATATTTAGCCTATACTTACATTTGCAAAAGTCCGCTGTTGCAGAACGCATTCTCCTATAATGGAAGAATTTGCTTTATTCGCCTTGGCAAGCGAATTAGCAATTACAGTACCTACCTAACCTAACGACATCTCGCAACTTTGATTTTAATAAGAGCGTTTTAAACCTGATACTTACGGGATGATTACACTGCTATCCGTCGGAGAACAGGAGATAAAAATCATTGTGAAACATTATAGCCTTACTAATTACTTATAAAATAGACATTTCTACGCAATTTTTAAGTCTACAATCAATCTGTTGACCGCAGGACACGTATTTTATGGTGTTGTGCGTTTACAAGAGGCATTGTGTTGATCGTAGAGAGGCTTTAGAGGACCGTACGACTGTGCTCGTCTATGAGAATGTCAAAAGTGATTAATTTATATATTGCTCTGATTAATGTATTATTATCTCATTACTTATACAGAAAATGTAGTGTATTTCTTAATATTTTTATTGATGCTTAAAAACCATGAACTCAATTATTTTATAGAGTAAGGATGACAAACGAGCACATAGTCCACCTCGATGTCTATGGGCCATTCGTTTGCGAATTAAAATGCAGATGCGTTGTCAGTCGTGAGGACTAAGATAGAATGCCTCTTTTCCAGTAAAAAGGGTTTCCGGTTGTCTACACTCAACATACGAATCACAGGCCTCATTTCTGCAAAGCAGCACATTTTACACTGGAATTCCGTGAGAGCGTGGTTCTAACAAAACAAGATATTAATATTAACTATTGATATTAAATTCGATCGCTATTTTAGAGGCGTAGCCTAGTATGGGGTCAGCAAACAATTTATATAATAAAACTAGCTGACCAGGCAGATGTTGTCCTGTCCTCTCCGACGACCCTATGTCCTATAAAAATTCTTAAATTCGTAATAAAAAATACTGAGGGTCACTTATCGGGATAAAAACTATCCTATCTCTCAAGTTGGACCAAACTGCACACGCTGTGCAAAATTTCATTGCAATCAGTTTAGTAGTTTAGGAGTCCATCGCGGACAAACAATGTGACACCAAAATTTATATATAAAGATAATCCGAAACAATATTTTATGCCGTTGGTTTTGCATTGGATTAATGTTATTTATGTAAAATGTTAAAATATTATCATGCATGCTTTATTGAAATAAATTTATTTGTAATTGACAGTAGTTTGTCATGTAACCCATGGAGATCTGGAATCAACTCCAAGCTAAAAAGAGGAAGATTGAAAGCCTCGTGAACTCTAATTGCTCTGGGTCTCTTGCCTTTCAAACTGAATTACTACATTACTACGCATAAAAGAAATTAGTAAACCAACTGCGCTGGATATGTTTCATAGAAAAAAATTTCATTCTTGTTTAAATGTTATTCACAAACTAATATTTAAACAATAATAAAATTTCTACTTTGTAGCTACTTTTTCGTTGTTGGTTTAAACAACACAAGTTTTTTTTTTAAATAATGTATAAAAGGACTTAAATCAAAATACATAGTTGCTGGAAGATGAGAAATAAAAAGGAATAGATATGTAAGTCTTTGTCCGCGAATAAGTTCGCGCGGTTATCAGGTAGGCAAATGTGGTGTTGTTCCCAGCATTGCGATGAAAGTATCCATCCTATGTCCTTTAATCCATATCCTAATAAAGTTTATATTAACTCCGTTCAGTCATTTAAGCGTGACTAGATGAGACACATCAAAATATTCATATTTTTACTTTTATAATGAATATAAAATTAATGCACTGTAAAATTAGGTAAGATATAATACTAAATACGTATGAGTAGATATAAAATAAAATGGTAATTTACTAACCAGAGTTAAAGATATAAAAAATAACAAGAGGCCTGTGCCCAGAAGGGATATAATATATTATATGACGTGGCTTTAAAAGTTCATTTCTATCTAGTACTCCATTTAGGTTTGTACCACTACTACTAGCAGTGTGGTGTGGGTGCACTTTTGTGCTTTGTAAGAGAACCAATATAATTACACGGTGTGGGATATTGCACTTCGGGGTGAAAACGCATTTGCAGATTTCTGTTTTTAATTCGTTCGTTCATGGGCTGCGTAGTCACTTACTAAAACACTGAAAACTCAAGTCGAAATTTAGCTCGTTAGTTAACTTATATTAAAAATGTAAGGGTTTTGAAGGAAACTCAATTTAGAAATTTAGACCTAATAAAGAAGGCCACATTACCATTGTAACCACAAAATTATTAATCTCGTACGCATACAAAATTCATAAGCCTCTTTAATTGACTATTCTCCACCGCTGTTCAAATTATACATTCACGCCCCGAGCGGGCCGTGGTCAACATAACTAGTGTAGCCGGATACAAAGTAAATATTAGCTCAGCCATGCATTATTGTCAAGCACGGGAGTATACCTGTGTAAATTAACAAGAGCGTTTTAAATGTCAATGTCAATTTGAATTTTACTGATTTATTATTAGATTCAAAATTAGATTGAAATATCATGGCGTATAATGCCTTTTGTCTTGTAATGTATGTATATGCACCGGGCTGGCAAGTCGCATACGCGCCGATGGGTAGAGGCGGCTATGACAAAGATTGGAGCCAACTATAGTTGGCTTTATTAATAACAGCAAGTTTTCCGGTCGTGTGAACTGGTCTTTATGCAGTGCGGACATCGTGTGTTTTAGTAATTGTTGTGTAGTAGTAGACATTGAAGTAATTATGGCATGTTCTATCATATGCTTTAGAATGTTGAAAAATTAAACTTTCTCTGAGTGCTACAAAAACTAAAGTAGTTTTAAAATAATGAAAAATTTTGAGTTAGTGTGATTAATTTAAAGGAAACTTCGTTTAAAGTAGCCTGATGTAAAAATTATAAGTTTGATCTGTTTTAAGATGCATAGTAATATATTAGAACAATTACATTGAAATTAAAAAATAAATAGTTTAATAATAACTTCACAGCAATTTTTCAATATAATGTTTGAAAGTAATTACCTATATTTTATATTAACGGCTTTAAATAACCGACTTTACATCGGTTTTACATTATCGTATGTACATATGATCATACATATATGATTAGTAGAAATATGAAAAAATTATGACAGTATATGTATTTATTACGCATGTGTCAAATGTCTACATAGAAGTCTCATAATTCTATGATTATATACATATTATGATAGTGTAATAGCAGCTTTATGCAACAAAATAACACAAATGATGTTTTCATTCGTTTATTTACATCGAAACTTAACTAAGTTGCAAATTCAAAGGACGGGTCACACACGTCAGCTTCCTGGTCATCATTTCCCACCCGCTGACTGCATTTCACGCCAACTAAACAGCGTAACAGGCTCCGATCCGGTCACAGGGTAGTCAGCGATCAGTGTGATCATTCAGCTCGAGAATTTTACACTTTACGCCTGTTAGGCCTATCATGTGTACCCTTTGTTCTGACGTCGGCACAGAGGAACGAAAAGCTTTGCCGTTGGGTATAATTATTTGAAAAATCGTCATACACTTTAGAACGTGCACATACTTTTTATGTAAGTTTGAAACGTTTCCAAATTATCCAGGTAGTCATGGAGACCTGTTCAAAGCTAAATGTGCATTAAAAGATACAATAGATTTGATGAACATGTTTATAGTTGTTATATATAGAGTAAAACGGTATTTATTATGAGTTGACTTAATTAAATAAATTATAAAAGTTAGTTAAGTTATAAAAACTTTCATACAAATTAAAACATATTTGAACGTTATTTAAATTATTTAAATTACACAAACGTAGATTTAATGTACACCATAATATCATAATATTAGCTGTTCTACTGTGTTTTATAAGTAGTCGAACCACGTTACAGCCATAGAAAAGTATTTAGTATGGTGATTGATAAAAACCGGAAAACCTTTTCACGGTTAAGCGGCATTCCTTCTTAGCCCTCAAGGGTGGTGAAACTTGCTCGGTTAGGACTCTAATCGAGAATACATGTAGGTGTCTATTTACCACAGATAGCTTATCATCAGGTGGAATGTGTGCTCGTTTGTTTACTTTTGCATTTGTTTTCATTTGTCTAAATATTTGTATTTTTATTTATTTTAAAGTACATCCTACAGTAGCTACAATATATACCATATAATATATATAATATAGTATATCATAATATAGAATATGTTGTAACTTCTGTAGGATATATTATATTTACTGCTTTTTATCTTTGCATTACAAATTATCTTTATTCAGCTACAGATTACAGGTAATCGGTAATCTGTAGCTGAATAAGCATAATTTGATTAATTTAATCACGTCGTGACACAACATGATTAGATTTTAATGAAAAAAGAAGAAAAAGTACAAATATTAAAAAAAGGCCAATATATATAACATAAATAAATAAAATACATAACAAAGGAGCATCACCTATTAAGAATAATTTTTCTTTTTTAATTATAAGAGGCGTCGTTAAAAATGTCGAGATCTGTGCTATCAGTTGATTTTATATTATAGGTACGTGTCAAACGGGAAAATGGCGAATTTTTTCCTAGATTACTTTTATGTTTATGTACTTTAAGTATTGATATTAAGTACTTTAAGTATCAACGGCTCCGTGGCGTAGTGGCTTAGCAATGAGTTGTTGCGTTGGTGGCCGCGGGTTAGAATCCTGCCCGGAACAAGATTTGTATAGCCTACAAATAATTGTTCTGGGTCTGGATGTTTGTCCTCTTGCATTTTATGTTTGTAACTGACTCCACGATACAGGAGAAAATCCTAGTGTGGTGGTTACGTTTTTTAAAGATAAATAAATACAATAAAAATATAAATGAGATTCGATTAGGTTGATTAGATTGGATGACGAGGTAGCCCTGTAGGTACCTTTTTGGAAAATTTATTAAGCAGATTTGGGCAGTCGATAGCGTAATTAAATAGTTTATATAAGAATATCATATGTAGCAGTGATAGACTTAATTTTAAGGAAGGCATATTGAAAATCTTAAGCCTTTGTATATAAGATGTCCAGCGCGATAACTGACTTCGGTATGCTAAGTGTCTGGTTAATCGTTTCTGTAAAATATAAATGTATCATGAACAATTTATTGCCCCTGTTCAAAGTGAATCCTTTACATAATATAATAGTGATAACTGTAAAGGTACTACATAATATTTAGGTTCTGTTGCCGTTGTGCTGATGGCATTAATGAATGTATAATCGCATCTCATCCCGTAAATGTCCAGAGAGTTGACTGTGGGTTGTTATTCACTAAGAATGTGGATTGTAATTCCATCTATCGCACATAATATGTCAGATGTAAAATATCCTAGCTGCACTAAGCGCTGGCCGTAAATTTTACAATATGCCAGCACCCCGGGTTCGATCCCTGGCGGCACCAATTAAATTGAAATTTTATTAAAAAAGAAATCATCGTCATAAAATCTGCTTATCTGAGGAAATAAATACTTTGAAGGAGATGTGAAGTGTGTCCACAGAACCACCTGCTCAGTGTCGCAAGTTTTCCCAAATATTCCAAAGATCCAGATGGGAAGGAAACTTCTGCGTGACGTATGACGTGTTACATCTCCAACATCAATATAAAAACCATAACTTGGAACTTGAGCTGTTGCCTACATAACTATGAATATATCAGCAGCAACCCGTCAGCGCGGATAAATCCAATCAGTGGGTCGAAGAGACCCGTAGCGATGTTTACGCCAGCCCGACGTACCGTCGCACAGCGCTTATGTATGTTGCTCGCAATATGCCGAATGCATTGATGCAGCGAGCTGCGTAGGGTTGTATCACTTACTAGTTCTAGATTTAATTTTTTTGCATTAGTTTCTTATAATATATTAACGCCAATACTATCCATGCATCCATTACTTTCGAAATAATTATATGCATTAAATATGGAAATTATATATGTAATAGAGCCGTGC
This sequence comes from Parnassius mnemosyne, assembly GCA_963668995.1. Lineage (NCBI taxonomy): Eukaryota > Metazoa > Arthropoda > Insecta > Lepidoptera > Papilionidae > Parnassius > Parnassius mnemosyne. The sequence goes on from CAVLGL010000083.1 coordinate 17,711,733, forward strand.
TATACGTAGTAGAGTCATGCTATAGCTATATTATGGTTGTGGCTCGGCCGCTGAAGGACTACGAGTATGTAGAGATAATATACTAAATGCGCATGTAGAGATCCGGAGACTCTTTTTACTGGAAACGAGGTATTTCATTTTAGTCCTCACGGGTGATAAACATCTGCACTTTGATTCTTAAACTGTAATAAATGTTGAAGTCTATTGGCCAAATCATTTACTAACCATCAGATGGACTGTGTGCTCGTCCGTCACACTTATTCTATAAAAAATACATTATGTCAATACAAATAGCAAGGCAATCTATGAGGGAGGCCTATCATCAGCAGTGGAATTTGATAGGTTGTAATGACGATGATGATGATGATGATGGCAATAATAGGCTTAGAATAATTGTGGGAGACCTTAGAATAGCGTAACAATCGAGCACACAGTCCACCTGATGGTAAGACTAAGGTATCCTCGGTAACGAATCAAAATGCAGATGCATTGTCACTCGTTTCCAGTAAAAAGAGTCTCCGGTTCACTACAGTCATCATACGAAACACAACAGCTATTTTACGCTGGTATTCTGTGAGAGCGTGGTCTTTCCTCGGTCGAACCAACCCATTTGTGATGATTTCTTATATTTACGAGAACTATTTATATTATATATTTTATATTCCCGACGTTTCGAGTACTTTACAGCACCCATTTGTGTTACAACCTCAGTATAGCTGTAGTGTGGTTACACCACGCATGACATGATACCACTAATAATATGTAAATGATCTGTAGGTAAATAATAATATATAAATGGTCTGGAAATTTTACCTTTCGAACCTTTAAACGGGTTTGTTATGCTGCAATATGTGGTATGGTAGTGTCATCGTTCATCCCATGGGTGTCGGAAAAGGCGCCTATGGGAAATGCCTGAAGAGAATTATAGCTTTCGATGCATATTTGCCATATTCTTTTAGTATAATTCATAAAATATTTTTATTGAATGAATCTCCACCGTGAAAGCCCTATCACAGAGCGGGGCAGGTACCGTGGCGAAGTCATTAGCAGTAATGGCTGATCCACTGCGCCGTCAGATTTAGTGCGGTTATCCGTATGCACGAGTTACATGCATAAATGTATTATATTGCTAAGATTAATGCCGTTCGCGAAGGTATTTTAATGCTACATTTGAATATAGGGAAGAAAATTACTAGTGTGATAGAATGAAAAGTTTACTTTTTATAAAAGAAAAAGCTCTAAAAAATCTACGAACTAAGAAGAACAAAATAAATTTCACATCCTGAAGTGGATGCTAAGACATTAAGATTTAAGAGTTAGAGCCCCGAACTGCAGAGTCGGGAAGAGATGCCCTGGACCAAATTGGCGATATATTGAAAATTGGCCAGATTATGAGTACCCTTAACCGATGAGCGTGTATACGTAGATAGATGTTAAGAATGATGTAAAGAAGGCGAGAGAGGTGTATCAGGATCGTGCCAAATGGAAGTCCGTAGTCTCTGCCTACCCTTCTGGTTGGCAGGCGTGATTGTTTATGTTTATGTAGAGCCCCGACTTCAAAATGCGAAATTATTTTCTTAGTGACCGTTATGAGTAAACTAAGAAATATTACAATCTCAATTTCATCTAAATGGTTACAATAAAAACTTCATTCCCTATTTGGATATCCAGGGTGGGTTTTTTTTTCTTCAAATATTTTCTCCGAATGGAATCCCTTAAGTACAAACAATTTAATAAAAAAATACTCTTCAAAATCGGTTCACAATTTACGACGATACCGCCTAACGTACTGTATGTACGTTGACCAAAATAATTAAAAATTTTGTTCAACCGACTTCAATATAAATTATTAAGAATAACTCCAAAACTATTGGTCAGACCTTGGTCAAGTTTATATGAAAGCACATGTGAAGTACCAACTTTGAAATAAAAAAAAGAATCATCAAAATCGGTTCACTCAGCAAAAAGTTATGATGATTTAACACACATGAAAAAAAACAAACAGTCGAATTGAGTACCGGCTCCTTTTTGAAGTCGGTAGAAAAACAAGGAAATATCATATAATAATGTTACGAAATTTCCTGGTTCTTTTTTCACATGTTTTGCTTAAAATATGTTTGACATACCTACTTATAAATATAAAGAAATATTAATTAACTTTTATGATTCTTACCTAAAAATTTGTTTTAGGTAAATAACTTTATACGATTTGTCGACGCCTCTATATCCATTTTCAAGAACTTTTACAACTCCTACTAAAAATATAACAATTTAAGCGGGGTCGAAATCTCCATACGCGTTCTCCCTCCCCGACGACGTAGAGGGAGACTTGGGCAACTCAAGCCATAACCGTATTTCAAGCATGTCATAAAAACTAAGAAACATTGTGCCGCAAAGTATTATAATAAGAATTCTGCCACTGCCACACTGTTGGCTTTGAGATTTATTTCAAATATTACGGATTAAAATGATCGTTTTACGTATTATTTGATTTTCAACATGCAAGAACTGTTGGTTTATCGTCAGTTACAGTAATGGCCATGAATTATGTTCTTTTACAAAGTATAGATAGGGTTTCGAAGCTTGGATTTTTCATTTTTTAATAACATCGGACGCTATTTAAGCAGAAGATATTAAAATGGCATAAGTGTACCCTAAGTGGAAATGCACCGTTTCTGCGTAGGAATTGTCTGGGTCAGTATTACACGCATACACATACCTGCCGCTAAATTAATAGCAGTGCGTGCACAACTATGTTCTGGTCTGTAGAATAGAAAGCTATATTATAACTACAGGCTGCGAGGCATTTAATTTTATGCCTAATAGTTCATAAAGCATCTGAAGCCTTCTTTATTTGAAGTTAGTTGCAGGTGCCCATGAACTGTAGTAACCACTTAGCATCACTCTAAGTTCGTTTGTCACATAAATTTTATGAAACAGTGTCATGCTTTACAAAATACACTTTTTCGATGATTTCAGATTTTTTCGTAATGGCAATGTAGTGGTCGTTACCATGCTGTTTCTTGTTTCAATTTTCAATATTTCAATGTTTTTTATTTAATTGTTCAATATAAATATATTTTTTCCATGTCCTTCTGGATTTCTTTTCTTGGCCACTATCGACCGTAGTGATCACTTTCGAATATCTCAAAAACTATTTAATGCGCATGAGATCTTATGATGAGATATTATAGTGCTTAACTGTACGTTCCCTGGTATTAGAAATCTCTAGTGTACGCTCTAGCACAGATTCATTCAATAATTATAAGGGGTAGCTAAGTGTATGCGACGCATATATACGCAATTAGGGTGACCGGAGAATGAAAAGCAGTTTTAGATCCACAGGAACAATCACAACATATTTAGATCTGAAAAAATAACGGTTAGCGGTTATTTGTTTAAAATATTGACTTCAATAATAAACACCCAATTATACACGCGAGCTCACACATCCATACATTACTCATACATGACTAGATCCTCAATTAGGATACATTACTCACCATATTGTACGAAGTACAATTTTTTTTGTAAATCAATAAAAGTACCTAAAAATGCGAATGCAACATGAATAAAACGTTGGTGGATACAGAATTTGAGAAAAAAGTTAATCGTGTCGGAAATCTAATTACGTCATAAATATATTGAATAATGACTATGCAAAATTATGTAAATTTTTAAATAATGAAAGTAAAATAAGAAAAGAAAGAGGCAGATATTGTATCATATGTAATAAGCTTGCAAGATCTTTATAACTTACTGCGGCGCGTTGCTGCCGCAAGAGAAATAATATAATATCTTTTTAATGTTGTTTAATTGGGAATGACAATACGTTCATTGAAATTGAATGATATATTATAACGTTCAAATACATTTATCGGTACGCACGCGCGCCACCTATTGTAAGTTAACTGTACTATGTCTATAACCTACACGCAAGTGCAAGCCATAAGTTGACAAAGTTTTACCAAAATCTGATGAACGGTATGGCAGCGCATAAAATACGAACAATTTTTTTTTTATATTAGATTAGTAAATATTGTCTCCATATGAAATTCCAATTAAGGACTAAACGTTGTATGAGATATACAGAAATTATTAAGCAATAACGTGTTTTATATCTACTTACATACAAAAATTCGCTTTCTAAAATTCAAGGGAAATATTTGTCGATGACGAACATCTTAAATTTCCTCACGGGTTCCGTTTTAAATTCGACAACAATACTAAAAGTTCCCCTTGCGTATTCTTACGGACTGGATGTTTCCTCCCTCAAAATAGTTTAGAATTTCCTCTCGACCCGTTCACCCCGCTCTCCCCACATACATGCAAATCACCTAGCATCCCTCGCTTCGACCACCTTCTTTTACGATCGTTATAAAGAATGTCGCGGGTTTTTTTTCGTTTCTTTTTTTTTACTACGGGTAAAAGTTTATATGTGAAAGATTTTTATCTTTTTCGAATATAATTTTAGCGGTGACTAGTTCATGTTTAATTATGATACTAGAAATATAATAAAAATTTAGATATTTTTGACAATAATTCGCATTGTTGGCTATAGTGTTTCAGAAAAGGGGTACCCTTCTCGTCTGACGTTGGAAGGCTTCGCACATGTTTCTGTCCTTATTCTTAAGGCCGTCTCTGCATTATAATATATAATTACTATGCTATAATGAACATTATAAGATAAGCATAATCACCATTTTGATCATAACAAACATATATAATAATATATGGTTCTTGGTTTTACCATTGTAAAACCAAGAACCATATTAGCCGTCCAGCCTATATTTAAAATCTGTAAAAATTATGAAAATAATCTTTTTATAGAGAAAGGTTGACAAACGAGCACACAGTCCATCTGATGGTAAATGGATGCTGTAGCACATAGACATCGACATTAATTCACGATTAAGAATCAAAGTGCAGATTCGTTGTCATCCCTGAGGACTGATGAAGATGGAATGCCTCGTTTCCAGTAAAGGGGGTTTCCGCTTCTTTACACTTGACCACACGAAACACAGCAGTATTAAGCTGCTATTTTAAGCTGGTATTCTGTGAGAGCTTGCTCCTTCACCATTCGAGCCAACCCATTCTTGCGACAACCATATTATGGCTGCAGAGTGGCACTACCACTTAAAAATCTTTACCCATTCTTGCTACAACCATATTATAGCTGCAGAGTGGCACTACCACTTAAAAATCGTTTTGTAAGTACGTCTCCTGCATCGGACGAACGGAAAACGAATCTCGAGCCTACAACTAAATATTTCCTGCACTATCAAGCCGTCAGTCCCTACCTGAAAAACACAAAACATCATCAAACTCAATCTGGTTAAGAAAGCTAAACTTCGTTCAGCGTTTTTTGTTTAAAGACACGCGATGTGATGATATGAAAATATTCTGATGTGAGATTATGCGTATGATAAAATATGATTTACAGGTTATTTCATCATTATCATCATTACAGCACATCACAGGACAGTAATTAGAGTACACATCACAGCTCCACTGCTGAACACAGGCCTATCCCAAGAAACATCACAAAGTACGGTCCAGAGCCACCTACATCCATCAACTTCGTGTACTGGTACGAGGTAGCTACACGAAAACATTTGTTCACCATCGATTCTCGTTTATTTGAGCTACATTTTTTTATGGGATAAGGGTGACAAACGAGCGCACAGTCCACCTGATGGTAAGTGGTTGCTGTGGCTCATAGACATCTACATTTATCCTCGATTACGAATCAAAATGCAGATGCGTTGTCACCAGTGAGGACTAATATGGAATGCCTCTTTTCCAGTAGTAGTTTCATTCAATTTGTGATATTGGCGTAGACTTAGAAAAATTATTAGCCCATACATTTTTAGACGACATATAAGTCGGCAATAACTAATGTTACTACCTGTTTGTTGTTGCCAATTAATTGCACGAGCGCTGTTTGGCTATTATGTATTTTGCTCGTACATTATTATGGTATAAAAATAGTTGATGAAAATAGGTCTCTGCTAATGGTTACACAATTATCCATCTGTAGTTATCAGTAGTTAAAGTAAACTATATAGCACACAAGGTATTTTCTTGTTTTCACCTTAGCCCATAAATATCCCAAGTTATTAAGTTATTCCCGCAATAGGCAGAACTTCTCTCATATATCCCGATGTGACATCAATTTGTGACAACATGGGATCATAAATAACATCCTCATTAGCATAGCAACACACTGCCGCTTCAACCTTCCCATGTATACCGACAATGTCGTCTAAATCGGCCAACTATCTGCAAGAAATGCCGCGTTTATTTCATTCTAATTTATATTTCTCTTCTTGTCTCGCACGCTGCGAAACCGACCAAGCGTGCCGATAGGCGGAGCCTATATCCTAGCCATTATAAATAGAGCTGTGGAAATTCGCGCTATAACTCCCATTACATCTACTATACATGAGTAAAGGGAGACGGGGTGGTTCAGGTATATATGGGTGCACTATATATCGCGCCTGAGTGCACATTGGCTGATTTTGACCACGCCTACATGGAAATGCATTTCCAAGATTGCTATGCAGATGGTTTCCCGTGTAAGAACGGCGAATCTGGAAAGTTTCGTTCGGATTTAAAGGCGGAGGATTTTCGCGAAGGCCCGTTTTTAGGTTAATGGCAGATAGCGGCGTAGTTCATGCATTTTTTTATTTGAATCGGTTGAAAAACTTTTGTCTCAACGTTATTCAGCCTACACAGACATAAAAAAAAGAAAAAAGTTATTCTTCACATACAAAAGTATTTCGAGATTTACGCTTGTATCATTGGAACAATAAAATTACGAACTGATTTAAATATAGAGACGAATAGCATTGTCCAAACTTTCACATTATGTAGAAAACACAACAAATATTAACGATTTTAAAGTTTCCATGGCTTAAGGAAGACTCCTTAGCTCCATAGCTAAATATTACCACTACCAGGTGAAGTATGTAACAATTTGTATTAACGGTATTTAATGTATAAGTGTGTTTGGTGATTAACAGAACATGTTTTTTTTATAGAGAGAAGGATGAAAACAAGCGCAAAATCTACCTGATGGTAAGCGTATGCTGTGAAACATAGACATCTTAATCTACTATCAATTAAGAATCAATATGCAGATTCATTGTCAGTTCTGAGGACTAAGATGGAATAAGTCTTTGGCAGTGAAAAGGATCTCAGTTTGACGTCGCTCAATATTTGAAACAGCAGTATTATATAGTATTATATGTGAGCATGGTCCCTCCGTGGGCCTACCTTGGAGCTGGGCCATTCCTGTTGCAGTATACACTGCAGCGTATATACTGCAACAGGAACTGTCTTTAGCACGTTTCATATTTATCGAAATAAGATAGGTATTCGTTATTTGTTGAGAAATGTGGCTGCTGATCGGCTGATGTGAATCCCGGGATGGGCCAAAAAACAGTTATTGAGTCTTTCTGACAAACAATACTATATCTTAGCACCTTGAAGCCGAAGTTGGCGATGTTTCACTCACATGCCTCAAAAATCGTGTAGATCCGTTGATCCTGCGTCTTATTTCTCTCCGGTCTTATCGGATTGGTGTCTTATCGGAACTATGAGAGTGAGAAAATAGAGAGTGCACCTGTATTTGTGCATACAAATGGTAGACTATTTATAATCCTGCCCTGCACAGGTGGCTAGTTCCGTTAAGACTGGTCGCCGTGACCGAAATTCGGTCAGGAGCTTAAGAGAATATTTGTTAAGAGTACTCGACAGTTAAAACCAATATGTTTTATGTATGAAAGTTACTTATTGGTTTTAAAGTCTAAGGTTGAGTAGCTGAAATTATTTTTAGCATTCAGTTCGCCGTTGATACTCATACATTATGTGTAAGATTCAACAAAATAATTAAATTAAGGCATGGTAGAACCATGCTGCAGCTATATAAATAGTATAAGTTGTAGCACGAATGGGTCGGCTCGACCGGGAAAGGACCACGCTCTCACAGAATACCGGCGAAAAATAGCAGCTTAATGCTGCTGTATTTCGTCTGGGGAGTGTAGAGAACCGGAGACCCATTTTACTGGAAAAGAGGCGTTACATCTTAGTCCTCACGGCTGACAACCCATCTACATTTTGATACGTAATCGAGGATAGATGTAGATGTCTATGGGCCACAGCAACCACTTACCATCAGGTGGACTGTGTGCTCGTTTGTCACCCTTATTCTAATAAAAAATGGACGGGTATTCGCATGTACACTCGTACATATAAAATAAATATATCTTTAATTTTGTCGGCTTTCAGAAACAACAAACTGTCTCAGTCAAATACGTAAGTTTTATCTTTATTCAAACCATGTTACTCGTATCCGAAATTAGTTTGACCGGTTTGTCGAACATTCACACGTAAGTAAAATGTTTGACACAAATGTTCACGCGTATGAAAAATGTTTTGGATTTTTGGATACCTTTTGCCTACGGCGAGAGGGTCGACACTGATCCAATTTCGTTTGACGTGACTTCAAACCGTCCTTTAGTTAATTTTAATGTCCACTGAGCTTATTTTCTTTAATTCGTTATATTTTTGTGTTTTATTGTCACATCGTCAGCCGCCAGTTTATTAACGTTGAAAATAACTTTTTTTTTTATAATGATTTATTATATTTACGCGAACACTACACATTTAAATAAAACTAATTTTACGGATTTTATCGCGTTAATTTACTTATTTTAATTCCCGACATTTCGAGCATTTTCCAGCACACATGGTCACAGAGGGTACTGAGGTGTATGACGTCCCAATGTCATAGTTAACTACGGCAACCTCCAGATTAAAAATTATTAATTTTTGTTTCGATCTACGCAATATGAACTTACAGTATCATGAAGTCTTGCAGTTGTATGCTTGGGTTGGGATTTAATTTTATTAATTATGGGATCGCAAGCAGATGGTAGCACCCAGCCATCTTCTCTATTGAAATTAGGATGTTTTTTGATTTCAATAGCCTCGCGAATCATCCTTGGAAGGAATCGGTGTTCTTTAGCGAGGATTTGTGGTCTATCAAATCTAACTTTTTTTTATCTTTGTCATTAATAATGATGATGTGTTGCTACGTTTTTTTAAATTCTTTCTTATAAAACTGAAGTGATAAACTAACTTACAGTCCACCTGGTGGTAATATGCTGCTGCAGTCCATGAATAATGATTGCATAATTTCTTACGTGGTAGAGCCATGCTGCAGCTATATTAGTAGTATAGTTGTAGCACGAACGGGTCGGCTCGACCGGGGAAAGACCACGCTCTCAAAGAATACCAACGTAAAATAGCAGCTTAATACCGCTGTGTTTCGTATGGTGAATGTAGAGAACCGGAGACCTTTTTTACTGGAAACGAGGCATTACATCTTAGCCCTCACGGGTGACAACGCATCTGCTTTTGATTCGTAATCGAGAATAATTGTAGATGTCTATGGGCCGCAGTAACCACTTACCATCAGGTGGACTGTGTGCTCCCTTATCCTAAAAAAACATACCTGCATCCAACTTCACACAAAGAAGACTGCAGATAAGTTGTCACCTCTGAGGATTAAGATGTAATATGAGGTATTCCAATCCTTAATTATAATCACTCTCTATGCCTTTGAGAGCGGACCACAGCAGTGCAAGCGCTGCTATATTTAGCGGCAGATATAGGTAACAGGGTGCTATCTACCCAGATGGCCTCCCAGACGTAAAAGGAATCCTACTAATTTCAATGCACTCTGTCTTAAATTAAATTCAAAATAATATGATATTATCTTCTTACCCATAGAAGGTTCTCATATAATAGTTTATAGGATTTCTCACAGAAAACCAGCGTAAAATAGCAGCTTAATACCGCTGTGTTTCGTATGGTGAGTGTAGAGAACCGGAGACCTTTTTTACTGGAAACGAGGCATTACATCTTAGCCCTCACGGGTGACAACGCATCTGCATCTTGAGTCTTTATTGAGGATAGATTTAGATGTCTATGGGTCACAGTAACAACTTACCATCAGGTGGACTGTGTGCTCGTTTGTCACCCTATCCTATAAAAAAAGAAGGAAGATTTTTGCAATTAGCGAGAACAATACAAATAATAGAAATTGATAAATCCCATGCATCTATTAACAAAGCCATTCAAGTTGCATTTCATTATTTAATAAGATTAAATGTACTCGACTGTACTACATAATTTGCGCAAGGCTGTACATAGGGGGCTTACGGACATGCGTAACGAAATGCTCACGCAAATCGCATCAGCTCACTGTTGTGTGCTGCACATCTGTTCCCTGGCTTATGAACTTAACTGAATTCGATGTATCTATCAATCAATGTACATCTAATATGTTTGCCAAATATAATTGTGAATGTGGTTGGATGTTGGATAGTGCTTTTAGTGATACACGATGTGTCTAGGATCTAGTCACATGTATTAAAAAGTTGATAAAATACTTGTCCGATTTGTAGTGGGTCTCAATTTTCATTCCCAGCCTGATAAAATGTTAGTTTTAAAATAGTTGTTCTGCTTAAAAGCAGATAATATTTTACCTTTAATTGAACATATATTTTTAACAGATTTTTGGAATTTTTTTTAAACGCACTATGGCCAACTATGCATGGAATTTAGAATGATGCCCCACAGTACGACGATAAAATCGACACGCATAAAATCTACAAAAAAGGCCTACTTAAAGTAGTACCAATTTGCGTCAGTTTAAATACTTCTATGTTTTTTAAGTAATAACATAATACAGGCGATAGCTAAAGGATGAAAGAAACTAACTAGGGTACTTTATGAGAATTGAATATGGCAAAGTGGGAGCCGTAAGTGCGTTTTTGTTCATCATTATGTAATGAATCTCAACTAATTTTAAATACAATTCAGAGTCGCAGGTTATTTTTTCTATACCTTTAAAAAAATCTATTTTTTATTTTATTTTTTAATTAAGTCATTCTTTGACTACAATTCTACGAGGTGGTAAGTATTGACGTGGTAACCTTAGGTGGTAAATCGCGCTGTATTAGCGTAATAAGAGCTTTGAAGACAGATATTGTAATCGGAGGGAAAGCCAGAAACTGGCAAACTATTCTACTTACTAAGTGTACGCTTTACGAACTGTTTAATTCGAATACGTGGGATGTCTACAACAAAGAGGTGGCAACCCACTGAGCTTCTGGTTGTCTGATGGTTTTTTTTTATATGAAAATGGTGACAAACGAACACACAGGCCACCTGAAAGTAAGTGGTTGCTACGGCCCATAGACGTCTACGTCTTTCCTCGATTAATCGGTTAGCTGCCGTGTCAGTCATCTTATACAGAGTAATACATCCAAAACATGATTGACGGTAGTGTAAATGTTAAGAATCTAAATGCAGATGCGTTATCATCCCGGAGAATTAAGATGGAATGCCTCGTTTCCAGTAAAATTGGGTCTCCGGTTCTACACTCACCATACCAAACACAGCGGCATTAAGCTGCTACTTCACGCTGGTAGTCTGTGAGAGTTTGGTCCTTCCCTGGTCGAGCCGAATCATTCATTCGTGCTTCAACCATAATATAGTTGCAGCCACGTATAAAGTAGAAGGAGGAGAGAGAAATTAAATACGCAGATTTCATGTTTTATATTTGAAGTGTTGTTGTAGTCGCGTTGCTCCAAAGCTTGACGTGACTTCACATGTTCTCGTAATATTTTACTACTCAGACACCCAGGTTTATTCACGATAATTTCTTTCATCGTCGCCCCGCACACCGTAAATCAGTACTTAAAATTGTAATTAACAATTTCATTAGTGCTGGCAGAATCAAACACCCAGGTTGTTTGTGTACCTTATTTAGAGTACTCGTATGCTCTGAGTATGGCCCGTCTGCTGGTAAGTATTTACGTGGCTATATACCTGCGGCACAAATGAGTCGGCTCGACCGAAGTACTACCAAACTCTCTCGTAATACCAGCATAAAACAGTAGAATAATGCTGCTGTGTGTCGTATGGTAAGTGTAAAAACCTGGACCATTTGTAGCGGATTTTCTATATTTTCCTTCCTAATGGAGGATAGATATGTTATAGGCCATACTTCCACATCCACTTAGCATCAGGTGGAATATGTGCTCACTTGTAAATCTTATTTTATAATATTTAAAAAAATAAGGGGCTACCGCAGCACGTGAACACATACCACCATTAAATAGAACAGCTAATTTCAGGGATCATATCAAGTTTAGTTTTAACTTATTGCATGCCTTAAGCGCAAAGCGCGTAAATATGTTTTACTAGCGCCTAAAAATCAACATTCCAACGTTTTGTCGCAAAAAGTCGTATCTAACAATCATATTGAACATATAAATGATATAAAAAGCACACTATTAGGAATATAAATGGTTGTTGAACTTATAAATTTTTTTTAATCAATTTATTGCTATTTTTACACAATAAAAGTAGTTTTAGTGGCTTATGGTGTAGATTTATCAAGTACGCATGGAGTGGTAAACACGATAACTTTTTAAAATATCAATTGTTTAACTCAATCTATTTTTTAATCTCTTCATCTATCTATAATGTGGGAAGCCATGGAATGTAAATTGTAGTTTAATTTTGTTTTGTTAAGTTATAATTATTTATATTCGGTTGCGAAATTTTCTGTGATTTAGCAGCCTTGTATTAATTTATTTTACTAAATAGACTGCCTCACAGCTCACTTAGGCGTCAACCGCCGTCGTGAGTAGATACTGTATCGGTTGTTTGCAGCGGTTCAAAAAGATCGCTGTACAAATACAAAATATTCCAAAAACTAAATTTCATACATACTTGATTATTACAAACATTTTTTTAATTTAAGTTTGACATAAAATTATTGGAAAATTGGAAGTATAATAAGGTTATTAGTGAAAACTTGTGTAAAATACACACAAGTTTTCACTAATAACCTTCTACTTTAAAAAATCCGTATAATCATGTTATACGTAATTTTATAATGCGCTTATGGCATGTACAATGGGATTTGCCAAGTTTTTTTTTACTTCCTGACGATTCGAGTGCTTTAACCCTTCAGAATCACTTAAGTTACAGTGTTTAACGTGTCGATGTCATTGTCAATCCGGGCAACCTTCAGCTTGTAAATTAGTGTTGAAAATTAGTGCAATCATAATTAGAAGGATTTGGTATAATTTTTCAAAGATTCGTATAATCGAATCTGATGGGTTTAATGACATATTCACAGACTGCAACTGTTTCACGTCATCTATATGTCATAATCAACTTCAAACTAAGATAAGAATGTATGTTTGTTATTCTATTACTCCAAATCACTACACTGTTTTGTAAAATTTTTGAATTAGGAATAATTGTTTGATGAAAAACATCAACCAACAACAACAGAATTAAATCATTTTCCTTCATCAGAAATCGCAGCCATGTCTAATAATACATCTATTTTAATAACAAAGGGGGCACAATCCCGCGGACGCGTAACACAATGCACGGCGCCCGGCGTTCCCCGCTCCGATGATTTTCAATCACATCGTATTGCGCGTTTTTACTTCCATTCGCTTTACACTTGACGTGCGTTATTGTAGGAAATGAAAAGATTTTTCGGTCGCCTTTTTTCTTGGCGTCGGATTAGTCTTCTGCGGGCTTGATGGTGGTTTAAGGGGTTGGGTTTAACTGTTAAAGAAATATGAATTTTTATTGTATTTTCTGGTTCATCGTTACACATCAGATGTGATTTCAAAGATTCTTATGATTTATAAATACGGCGCAATGAACATCTAAATGAAAAATCTTCTTCATCACTACGTTAAATCCATAGTTGAACATAAGCATATTATTAAAGAGAGAACATGGCTTGCTTGATTTTCATGCGGTTTGACGATCACATATGTATGTGATCGTCAAACCGGAATGATGATAATCAATACGGAAAAACTGACCTAAAATAGAGACAAACTTGTGGTTCGGTCATGTAGAACGTATAGGAGATGCTCGGAATATAAAGAGAGGTCAATCGACTGGCCGTCGTCTAGTTGGTTGACCCAAATATCGCTGGAGCGACCGGGAGAATGTTGATCTGCGCGCGCTTCAAGCTGATGACAACTGGCGAGTGCTTACGCTTCCAGCCACCGACTTCGGGGTCACTGCACCTTAGGAGTGAGTGTGTAAACTTCGCATTTGATAATTTCTGTAATATATTTTTGGATAGTTCTTAGAGACGGATTCAACAATGTTTTTAAAAGAATGTCTTCGTAAATGTATCTGTATATACATTTACGAGACTTAAGTGAATTAATGGTCGTAAGTTAATGAACTTTTTCGTCTAGCTTACCTCGAGAAGAAATGATAATATCGATTTCAAATTTTAATGTTTTATTTTTTATTTTGGACGCGTCATTACAAAATGAATAAATGATTACGTTTTTCTCTAAATGCATTATGTAGATTTACCAAAAATAAAACATCGAACTTGTGAGCCAAGAAATAGAAAGTACTCTGCTGCGGTTGCCAACCTGCTTGCCGCAGCGTGACAACTATAGCCAATATTCCGTCTATGAGGTAATCTATGGGGGAGGCCTATTTTTAGCAGTGGACTTTAATAAGCTGAAACTGTAACGGTAAGCTCATTATGTCCACGCATTGCTATCTTTTAAATAGTCGTTTAACTTTTTACTTGAATTTATATTACAGGGAAGCGACAAGGGAAATAGGCAAATAAGTAATATTACAGGAAATATTTTTAACCGATTTCAAAAAGGAGGAGGTTCTCAATTCGAGTGTATGTTTTTTTTGTATTTATGTTACGCGATATCTTCGCAGATTGTGAAGTAATTTTGATGATTTTTTAAAATAAATAGGTTATACTCCAAGGGTGGTCTCATAGAAATTTGGAGAAAAATTTCACGCCTAAGGGTAGCAAATGAATAACTTCTTTTTTAGCAATTGGAAGTCGGTTTTTACTTTTTGTTAAACGTTACAATTATTATAAATAGTAATACATCTACCTAAAAATCCTGTAGTATAAAAGTGTTGTCAAATCAATATCAGTTGTTTATCCCCACAATAATAATCCATAGGACATAGCCCTGTAAAAATAGCTGAAATAAACCAATGTTGCTGTAGCCACAGCTGTTAACAGCCTCATATTATTTACTGCAAACACAGCAGAACTGAACCTTCTTGCCAAGAATTCAATATGAGGTCCCCACTGTGACGAGACTCAATTATGATACCAAAAAAGTCTGTGATATTTACTACGTATTTTATTTTTCAAATTGATATGAGTGCCGACTTACATTTGGCAAAGAAAATTTATTTTCGTTTTATTGGCATTGTAAACCAGTGTCATTCTTGAGATATGTACAACACCTACACCCATGTATAACGCCTACTTTGTAATTTTATGGAAAAATCTGATGATGATCATCATTACAATCCATCAAAAATCTACTGCTGAACATGGGCCTTCCCCAAGGAATACCACAAAGCACGCTTCCGAGGCACAAGCATCCATTGACTTCCTGCATGTCTTACCAGGTCGTCACTCCAGGGGTCCCCCCGCAAGATGGAATGACGACCCCCTACACTTCACCTGCCGGTACGAGGCTGCTACTCGAGTACCTTTTTTCTCCATCAGTTGTCGGTCCTTCGAGCTATATGACCGATCCATTGCCACTTCAGCTTGCTAATCCTTTCGGCTATGTCGGTTACTTTGGTTCTACTGCGGATATCCTCGTTTTTAAGTCGATGGAAAGATGTTAGCAACATATTCCACTGCTTTGCCTTAAGTATGACGAACGATGTAGCAAATCATTTGGTCGACAAAGGTGGCGTAGAGAATAGCTGGACCGTCTTGTTGTACGATGTTGGAAGGTAATTTATTCCTGTGTACTCTCTCTTTCTAACACTACACTACCTTACTCAATTTTTTTCCGTAATAGAAACATCGGGGTCGTTTAAGTGTGAACGGGTGCGTGATTGCGTCTTTGTTTACGCGTATACTCGAGAAGGTAGTGCTTCCCTGCGCAGTTGCTTTCCAAGAGGCGTCAAAGAACACCGTTAGCGTCGTCTACTGAATGCTATTAAATCTTTTTCACATTTTATAATATTAAAAATCACATAATAACTATATCATTGTTCTTTTCAGTCTCACGACCCTTTCTAATATGCAAAATTGAGCGCAATATATTTTAAAGCGGCCACGTGTCTCTACGGAAGCGAACCCGCTAACGTTCTGACGGACGGATGTCATCTATTACTTGCCTATATCGTAGTTGGCTATCTGGCAATGCTATAAGGGGCTCGTTATATTGCGTAATTCTGCCTATTTTTAAATATTTTATATTGGAAATTGAAAAAAATATCCAATTTATTTTTTAAATTACAACAAGATATTAAAAAGTCCTTCCTTCTAATAAAAAGTAAACGTGCCCGCAGAAAACTAAAAAACTGTGATTGCCAACCCTCTTGCCAAGCGTGGAAACTATGGAAAATCTGTGAGGCAATCTATATGGGAGGCCTATGTTCAACAGTGGACTTTAATAGGCTGCATCGGTAACGGTTGTTGACTTTAAGAAACTGAAAATAATAAAATAATTACCACATAACAGTTAAAAAAACATGTGTGTCGTTCACAGCAGTAGAAGTGAAACCTTCAGAAAAGGAGACTGAGATAGTAGGAAACACCGTATACTGTAATCTATCTCATTCACTTGCAGGTTACATCTTATAGATGTATATGGTTGTCTCTTTTTAGTATCGCTTTTCCTTTCATAGAGTTTTAAATCACAAGAATTATAATGAAGTTTTCACTTCTAATTTGGTGCTAAGATACAGTGTATTAAAACATCGATCACTAATACAAATCTACATACACAGTACCATGCAAAAGTTCCCTAAAAACTGTCGCCAATTGTTTTGACGTAATTATAGTTGAAATAAATATACATTAATGTAAATTCAACTTTAAACGCATTGCCTAAAGTTGTATTCATAAAACTACGTACAAATTAAAAGCGCACCTAAATGTTCTAGTGGGCGCTCATTCGGTAAGGACATTTTTTGTCACTGATTGTGTATCTATTAAATAATTACAACGCCGTCTTTAGCTGTTACGTGGAAATTATTTATTTTTATTATTTTGATGCTTTTACTTTTTATTCAAATTAATTTTTGACCCTTTTGACAGGACTGAGAAATATCACAATCTTTCTTCTATATCGTTCTGGCGTATTACATACATTGCATGTGGGCAAACAACCAGTTCCAGACCCGGGACATGCAAACATTTGTGTCGTGCGGGATTTCTACCCGCGGCCTCGTATTACAGCAGCTGAATGTTTAGTCACTGTTCCGTCAAGCCGTGATAAACGAGTGCACAGTTCACAAGGTGGTAAGGGGTTACTATAGCCCATATACATCTACATTCATCTTCGATTAAGAATTAAAATGCAGACTAGATACACCTCTTAATACTATATTAGGAAGGATTTTATTGCATTTTGTCGTTGTTTTACACTTTTAATAGGTGTGAGGGTAGTCCTCGTCGGTTTGACCAAATTCATTGGTGCAGCAGCCATAATATGTGACTTTTATAATTTTAGTTATAAGTCGGGAAGTTATTTTAACATTATTTTCATCTACTACTAACTATTTTTTTAATAATACTTCACGAGCGCATATTATGATATCTGGCTTTGGGTTTTAATTTTAAAGTGGTCGTAAAATAAAAAGTTCTGCCAAACCCAAGAGCCGATCTCCAGTGTGGAATAGGCAGCGCATTGTCATTCAAATTTTGTCCAACGCGTTCCCGACACTTCGCCACGGAGAATTTGAATAATAAACGCGCGGAACGTTATGTATTAATGTTAGTATTTGTAGCATGTATCAGAAATGTACATTTGTTAAATATATAAATGTTTTGAAAAGTACCATTTTGTGTACTTTGGTGTATTTTTTTTAATAGGATAGGGTGACAAACGAGCACACAGTTCACCTGATGTTAAGTGGTTGCTGTGGCCGCCCATAGACATTTACATCTATTCTCGTTTGCGAATCAAAATGCAGATGTGTTGTCACCCGTGAGGACTAAGATGGAATGCCTGTTTTCCAGTAAAAAAGGTCTCCGGTTCTCTATACTCACCATACGAAAAACAGCAGTGTTAAGCTGCTATTTTACGCTGGTATTCTGTGAGAGCGTGGTCCTTCCCCGGTCGAACCGACCCATTCGTGCTACAACTATACTACTAATATAGCTGCAGCATGGCTCTACCACGCATAAAATATTTTGTCAAAGTACAGTGTAAACGTGGATTTATTGTCGTTTACCTTGTGTTATTTACGACATTATCTAAGTTCCCATTGGTATTTTATAATTAAATCGAATTGTTTTTCCTATTAAGTAGGAATTCGCGATATTAACAATATATTATGTACTTACAAGTAAATGGCACTTTCAGGCATTACATATTTGAGGATATTATGAAAGAAAAGTTAAATAATAATCATGTAGTTGTAATAACTATTTAGTTATAAAACAAGATAATAACGAATGAAATTTCAGTTAACAGTATGTCGGCCAAGTGCGGAAAAGAAAATGGCGACGCATCGACTGTGTTTCCATTGTTACATCGTTATGCGTATTACAAAATAAATTTTACATAATATGATTGTGTGCATATCATCCCATGGGTGTCATAAGTAGCGACAGAGAGAAACTGAAATAGTAGATGGGCAGTAGCATTTTTCTGATAACAATCAAAATAATAAAAACTGCGGTTGCCATTGCTAACTCAGCTTGGTGTCACGAGCGTGACAACTATAGCAAAAGGCTGTAATTACTAAGTACAATAACAATAACAATTATTAAGTCAGAGCACATAGGCAGAATTGGCGAGAAACTAGTTCGCCTTCCTTCGGGAACCCGTGCATTCTGGTCTCTCGCCAAGGCTGTCCAAGGGAATTTCTGTAAGTCATCACTACCATCTCTGCACAGGGAGCACGACTCACTGGCCCACGACGCAAAAGAGAAGGCCGACCTTTTAGGCTCCCTTTTTGCGTCCAACTCGACTGTTGATGACGGGGGGAACACACCGCCGACCATCCCGCGGTGTGAGTGCTCCATGCCGGATGTGCGGTTCTCACAGCGCTCGGTTCGCAGAGCACTCCTCTCCCTTGACATCCACAAGTCGAGTGGGCCTGACGGAATCCCCCCAATTGTGCTGAGGACGTGTGCTCCGGAGTTGGCACCGGTTCTAACGCGTCTTTTCCGGTACTCCTACTCCCTAGGCGTAGTCCCGAAATCATGGAAGACAGCTTTTGTCCACCCGATCCCTAAAAAAGGCGACCGCTCAGACCCGTCCAACTACAGGCCTATCGCCATCACCCCCTTGTTCTCCAAAATAATGGAATCCATTATTAACTGCCAGCTCATCCGGTACCTTGAGGATCACCAGCTGATTAGTGACCGCCAATACGGTTTTCGTCGGGGTCGATCAGCTGGTGATCTTCTGGTCTACCTGACCCATAGATGGGCGGAGGCAGTAGAGTCCAAGGGGGAGGCGTTGGCCGTTAGTCTGGACATTGCGAAGGCCTTCGATCGGGTTTGGCACAAAGCGCTTCTTTCGAAGCTCCCTTCCTATGGGCTTCCCGAGAAATTATGCAATTGGATCACCAGCTTTCTCGCAGATCGGAGCATCAAGGTCGTTGTAGACGGTGCATGCTCCGACTACAAGCCTATTAACGCTGGTGTTCCACAAGGCTGCGTGCTATCACCAACGTTGTTTCTTCTGCATATCAATGATATGTTGCAAGCCGGTAGCATTCATTGCTATGCGGATGACAGCACTGGTGATGCTCTATACACCGGCCGTGCCAATATTTCTCGGGAAAACGTCACTGAGTACCGGAATAAACTTGTGTCTGAAGTCGAGTCTTTGCTGGACAAAGTCTCGGATTGGGGGCGACTAAATCTAGTCCAGTTTAATCCTCAGAAGACACAAGTTTGCGCGTTTACCGCTAAAGAGAACCCCTTTGTCGTATCTCCTCAGTTTCAAGGTACTCCCCTTGTTGCCTCAGCCAGTATCGGAATCCTCGGCGTCGACATATCGAGTAGCGTGCAGTTTCGTGGTCACTTGGAAGAGAAGGCCAAATTGGCCTCTAAAAAGCTTGGCGTGCTCAGTAGAGCGGGACAGTATTTCATGCCGGCTCAACGCCTGCAACTTTACAAGGCGCAGGTTCGGCCTCACATGGAATACTGTTCCCATCTCTGGGCTGGGGCTCCCCAGTGCCAGCTTCTTCCACTTGACCGCATCCAGCGCAGAGCGGCTCGAATCGTCGACGACCGAGTTCTTTCCGATCGGCTCGACTCATTGGCACTGCGAAGAGATGTTGCATCTCTTAGCATTTTCTTTCGCATTTACCATGGGGAGTGCTCTGAGGAATTGTTCGGATTAATCCCAGCCGCCAAATTTCACGAACGCACATCGCGGCAGAACTCCCGATACCATCCACACCATCTGGATGATTGGCGGTCCACCACTGTGCGATTTAGAAGATGTTTTCTTCCTCGCACAACTTCCTTGTGGAATAGTTTACCACCAGCGATTTTCCCGGACCGATACGACTTAGGGACCTTCAAGAAAAGAGCCTACTCCTTTTTAAAAGGCCGGCAACGCATCTGCAATTCCCCTGGTGTTGCGGTTGTTCATGGGCGGCGGTAGTCACTTACCATCAGGTGAGCCGCATGCTCGTTTGCCCCCTCTCCTATAAAAAAAAAAATTAATGATTGAAAGAAAAGTATGAAACTTTTCAAAAATTAATGTTATCCAAGTTCAGAACCAACGACGTTCGTTGTTGCTATGGAACGGGTGCCAAATTTAATAGTAGTTCCTTAAATCAAGCAATAGGCATGTGCAACGTTCTCCAATTGATTTAAAAAAAAATTTAAATGTTTACGATTGCGTTCGTTACGCGGGTTTGAATCGCGCTCGGAGCAAATATTAGGAACTTAAATATTATAAAAAAAGTCCTAGTAAGGGGTAACATCGTTTATTTTTTTTAAAAGACGTAGTGAGTTCCTCAGGACTTGCGCAGAAACATACACCACTATATTATATATTCTAACTTAAACTCTCACACCTGTCACCCAGACGGGTTGGCAGGGATTGCAGACTTTCATATAGCACTATTTGTAAAATTATACACTCAAAATTATTACTGGAATTGAAAAATAATATTTTATATTTGTAGTACGCTTTCATAACGGATTGTGTATGCTTTGATTGTTATTTATAATATCGGTTTTCACCATAACATGCTGGCACAATA
The DNA here is from genome assembly GCA_963668995.1 of Parnassius mnemosyne. Lineage (NCBI taxonomy): Eukaryota > Metazoa > Arthropoda > Insecta > Lepidoptera > Papilionidae > Parnassius > Parnassius mnemosyne. The sequence goes on from CAVLGL010000083.1 coordinate 17,733,054, forward strand.
GTTAATGATTAAGATCACGTAAACTCATACATTTCAGCAAATAAAGAATTGATTATTTGATTGATAATTGTTTGTACTGGTAGAGGATTTAACTTGTAAAGCAAAGAAACAATAACACTTACAAATATTAGTTTAAATTATTATTTATAGTCGTGAAAAGATTTTGCCATGTTATAGTTTCAGTGACAATACTTATGTCACTTACAATAGTAAGTTACTTCAGTATCACTTCTAATTCATTGATTATCAAAACATAAATAACACTTTAGCATGTGTTAAGTAAACTAATAAAAAAACGCAAAAAATATTAAAAAACAAACAGTTTAAATGTTAAAGTTAATAGAAACCCCATTTTATTCGTAACGATTACGCAACACAATATTTATAGCACTTAAAATGCTATAATAAAATTCAGCGGACAAAAGCTCACCCTTTAGACACGTCGAATATAATAGTGCAATACAAAATATGTATTTTATGACACTATGAATGATATGACACTTCGGGGGCGTTGCGAATTATTTTGCTATTTCACCAAATTATATTTGCCATTGAAAAACTTAAAGCCTTAACTCCTGTTTCTATTTCCAGAATGACGTAGAGCTTATAATTGTAGAGACATCTATTTACCATTGTTATTTCGCTGCAGGAATCGATGTATTATATCTTATTGTGTTTTTAACACTTCACCCTCGTTGCAGCAAGTGTGGGGTAGCTCTAGGTAGTTTGCACCCTCACTGATTAGCGTTCTTAATCTACGAGGGATGCTGTGACGGTGAAATGCAACACGAAAAAACATTATTTAAAATCAATTAATAAATAATAATTTAAAAAATTAGTATTTTTTTCTAATTGGTTATTATTACAAATTAATAAGTTTTATGATTGTATAGAGAAATTCAAAAGACAATTGTTTTACAAAAATATACAATGCTGAATTATTATCTTTTATAAATTATGGATGGAAGAAAAACATTTGTGCTAGTTTTTTTTTGTGTTATACTTTATTACACTACACCCTTCTACATGACAATATTTAAATTTAAACAATATTATATTATTTCTCTAATACTAAAGCGACGAACGAGCTAACTATCCACCCTTTTCTTCTTCGGATAAGAGTAACAAACAAGCCCACAGTCATGTGAAGTCGTTGTGACAAAATGCAGATGCGTTAAGGATTAAGATGGAATACCTCGTTTCCAGTTAAAAGGGTCACCGTTCTCTACACACACCATACGAAACACAGCAGCGTTGAGCTGCTATTTTATCTTGGTTTTCTGTGAGAGCGTGGTCCTTCCCCGGTCGAACCGACCCATTCGTGCTATAACTATAGCACTGATTTAGCTGCATCATGACTCTATCTCGTAAATCACCTCACGGTAAGTGGATATTGTTGCCCTTGAACAGGTGCAACCAAGTGCAGACAATGAAGCTAGACGTGTCGCTGTCAGAAAACAGCAATAGGTGCACTGCTGCTTGGCGGCACACAAGGTCAAAAAGTTAGTTCGGATGGTCTGAGGCAGAGCCCCAACCTTATAAAAATATTAGAGACATTGAAAGAGAAGATATTGGAGAGTTCTTTTCCTTCTTCCTTTCGCATGCTATAATTACGACGATGTAAATGATAACAGAAATAAGAAACATAGCTCAGGGTCTAGGCGGTCAGAAATATCATAGTATGCGAACTATCTGGATTCAACTCCCGCCATCACCAATGAAATTGTTGATAGAAAATGTTATTGCTAATTTACCAAGTACTTGGCCGTGAAGGAAATCATCGTTAATAAATCTGCATATTTAAGAAAGAAAATAATTCGAGAATATGTTTAATACGTGGTAGAGTCATGCTGCAGCTATATTAGAAGTATAGTTGTAGCACAAATGGGTCGGCTCGGCCGGGGAAGGACCACGCTCTCACAGAATACCAGCGTAAAATAGCAGCTTAACACTGCTGTATTTCGTATGGTGAGTGTAGAGAACCGGTGACCCTTTTTACTGGAAAAGAGGTATTCCATCTTAGTCCTCACGGCTGACATCGTATCTGTAGTTTGTTTCTTTATTGAGGATATGTAGATGTCTATGGGCCACAGCAACCACTTACCATCAGGTGGAGTGTGTGATCGTTTGTCACCCTATACTATAAAAAAAAACATGTGACGTTTGCCAACAGGTACTAGAGCAGGGCGGTAGACTAATTAAAACCATCTCAGAAACGGAAAGAGACCTCTACCTTACTTTTTACTTTAATGATAACATTACATTATTAATGATTCCAAAGCCACAGTCCACAGCTGAACATGAAACTCTCGCATAGATTGCCTCAGTCAGGCTGACAACAGAATTTTTTATAATTTTGAGTTATTATCAGGCAGATGCTGCTGCCCATGTTCCGTTTTAGTTTCCCTCTATCGCCTCTTGCGAAACCCACGGGATGATATTGGGCAGTGAATAATCTTACACCATCACTACACGGTTAAAGAATACATTATTAATGATTATATGGGACTAATTCAAAGGACTCGGTGTTACACGATGGTAGTTACACGAAGGTAGAGCCACGCAGCAGTTTTTGCTGTTGCACGTATGGGCCGGCTCGAGCCGGGTTGGTACCACGACCTCACAGAATACCGGCGTGAAGTAGAAGCTCTGCTTCTGCGCTTCGTCTGGTGAGTGCAGGTAGCCGGAGGCCCAATTCCCCCCCCCCCTCCCCCCATCAACATGGTAGCGGAATGACATGATAGACTACCCCAGGAGGGTAGCAGTACCCCTGGAGAATCCCTCGCTGAGCTTCCACGACCATGTTATTCCGATCCTGAGCGTGGGTGCTCAGGCTGCCCCGCGTATTCTGGGGGGGGGGGGGGCAAAATTCCGCTCAAAAACATAACTGCTCGGGGCAAACTGAGCAAGAACACCAAGGCGACCCCTGCCACGCTATCCGTTAATTTCTGCAACATCAGGGGACTTCAATCTAACCTAAACGCCATCCACTACCATCTCGAGACGGCGAAGCCGGCCTTGCTCTTTCTGACCGAGACGCAGGTTTCCTCTCCGGCTGATATTTCTTATCTCTCCTGCCCGGGTTACAAATTGGAGCACTCCTTTGTGCCTCGGGCTGGAGTTTGCGTGTATGACATCTGTTCTCGACGCCTCGGCAGTCTTGAAGGTTCGGACCTGTCAATCCTTTGGCTACGCGTAGACAGCGACGACCATCCGCGCGTCTACGGGTGCCTCTATAGGTCCCATAGCGGTAATGCCGAAACAGACCGACTCATCGACCACGTCCAAATGGCTACAGATTCCTTGCTACAACAGGTCCCATCCGCAGAGATAGTGATCCTTGGCGATTTTAACGCCCACCACGCCGAATGGCTCGGTTCACGTTTAACCGATCATGCGGGGAGATCTGTTTATGACTTTGCCTTGGCATATGGTTTGACACAACTGGTTACATCGCCTACGCGGATTCCAGATGTTGAGGATCATACACCTTCCCTGTTGGACCTTCTGCTGACCTCTCACCCGGACGGATATCAGGTTTCCGTCGATGCCCCTCTTGGCTCTTCGGACCATTGTCTAATCCGAAGTGTGGTGCCACTCACGCTCCCCTCGTGGTTGCGTTCTGCAGGTTGCCGCCGTATTTGGCATTACAGGTCGGCGGATTGGGACGGAACGCGGTATTTCTTTGCTTCCTACCCATGGGTTTGCTTCTCGCCGGATGATCCCAGCGCTGTTGCTGACTCTGTCACTGATGTGGTGCTACAGGGAATGGAACTATTTATTGCATCATCTGTGGTACCCATCGGAGGCAGATCTCAGCCTTGGTCTGGTCGCTCTTGTAAGACTGCATTACGCAGTAAGCAGGAGTGTTATCAAGCCTGGGCTGCGGCTTCGGCGACTCGGGATGTAAACACCAGCACACTTAAAAAGAAGTATAACTTCGCCTCCAGGTCCTTCAAAAGAGTTATTGCCAAGGAAAAGTCAGAACACATAGGCAGAATTAGCGAGAAACTAGTTCGCCTTCCTTCGGGAACCCGTGCATTCTGGTCTCTCGCCATGGCTGTCCAAGGGAATTTCTGTAAGCCATCACTACCATCTCTGCACAGGGCCGCCCACGACGCAAAAGAGAAAGCCGACCTTTTAGGCTCCCTTTTTGCGTCCAACTCGACTGTTGATGACGGGGGGAACACACCGCCGACCATCCCACGATGTGAGTGCTCCATGCCGGATGTGCGGTTCTCACAGCGCTCAGTTCGCAGAGCACTCCTCTCCCTTGACATCCACAAGTCGAGTGGGCCTGACGGAATCCCCCCAATTGTGCTGAGGACGTGTGCTCCGGAGTTGGCACCGGTTCTAACGCGTCTTTTCCGGTAGTCTTACTCCCTAGGCGTAGTCCCGAAATCATGGAAGATAGCTTTTGTCCACCCGATCCCTAAAAAACTACAGGGCTATCGCCATCACCCCCTTGTTCTCCAAAATAATGGAATCCGTTATAAACTGCCACCTCATGCGGTACCTTGAGGATCACCAGCTGATTAGTGACCGCCAGTACGGTTTTCGTCGGGGTCGATCAGCTGGTGATCATCTGGTCTACTTAATTCATAGATGGGCGGAGGCAGTAGAGTCCAAGCGGAAGGCATTGGCCGTTAGTTTGGACATGCCGAAGGCCTTCGATCGGGTTTGGCACAAAGTGCTTCTTTCGAAGCTCCCTTCCTATGGGCTTCCCGAGAAATTAGGCAATTGGATCACCAGCTTTCTTGCAGATCGGAGCATCAAGGTCGTTGTCCGACTAGAAGCCTATTAACGCTGGTGTTCCACAAGGCTGCGTGCTATCACCAACGCTGTTTCTTCTGCATATCAATGATATGTTGCAAGCCGGTAGCATTCATTGTTATGCTGATGACAGCACTGGTGATGCTCTATACACCGGCCGTGCCAATATTTCTCGGCAAAACGTCACCGAGTACCGGAACAAACTTGTGTCTGAAGTCGAGTCTTTGCTGGACAAAGTCTCGGATTGGGGGCGACTAAATCTAGTCCAGTTTAATCCTCAGAAGACACAAGTTTGCGCGTTTACCGCTAAAAAGAACCCCTTTGTCGTATCTCCTCAGTTTCAAGATACTCCCCTTGTTGCCTCAGTCAGTATCGGAATCCTCGGCGTCGACATATCGAGCGACGTGCAGTTTCGTGGTCACTTGGAAGAGAAAGCCAAATTGGCCTCTAAAAAGCTTGGCGTGCTCAGCAGAGCGGGACAGTATTTTATGCCGGCTCAACGCCCGCAACTTTACAAGGCGCAGGTTCGGCCTCACATGGAATACTGTTCCCATCTCTGGGCTGGGGCTCCCAGGGGCAGCGCAGAGCGGCTCGAATCGTCGACGACCGAGTCCTTTCCGATCGGCTCGACTCATTGGCGCTGCGAAGAGATGTTGCATCTCTTTGCATTTTCTTTCGCATTTACCACGGGGAGTGCTCTGAGGAATTGTTCGGATTAATCCCACCTGCCAAATTTCACGAACGCATATCGCGGCAGAACTCCCGATACCATCCACACCATTTGGATGATTGGCGGTCCACCACTGTGCGATTTAGAAGATGTTTTCTTCCACGCACAACTTCCTTGTGGAATAGTTTACCACCAGCGATTTTTCCGGACCGATACGACTTAGGGACCTTCAACAAAAGAGCCTATTCCTTTTTAAAAGGCCGGCAACGCTTCTGCAATTCCCCTGATGTTGCGGTTGTTTATGGGCGGCGGTAGTCACTTACCATCAGGTGAGCCGGATGCTCGTTTGCCCCCTCTCCTATAAAAAAAAACTCAATTAATTTCCAGGTGTTCGTGTGAGGAGCTCTTACCTATTTCTGTATTCCTGTCTGAGGGATTTAAAAGAAAAGTATACTTACAGCTGTGAGACATTCCATCTTAGTTCTCAAAGGTGTTACCACATCCGTAGCTCTCGTTGTTTGAAGTCGGTTGCAGGAGTCGATAGGCTGCAGTAATCAGTTATTGTTATGTGGATTATAAGTGTGTTTGTCACTTCAGTTTAAAAAGAAGTAACTGATTCAAATACGTATACGATAATAAAATATTTCTATAGTTCCTTATTGAATAACACCATCCAGTTATTCAATAATATTTTGAATGTTTATTTAACATCTTAAACTGTTGCTTAATGAACTACAGTGGGGCTGAGAGCTAAGCCTGTTTGCGAACATGTTCATCTCGTTACACGAATGCCTATTGTATCTTGTTTAAACATGTTTCATTCAAACACATGTAAACATGCTGCCATATCAACAGTTTATTTAAAAAGTGCACAAGTTGCCTTAGTATGTTTGTTATATCTATACATATAAATTAAATTGAATTGTCTGTCTGTAATATCGAAATAACTGCCATTTATTATATTATTTACATGGCAGTAAAATATAAAAAGATTCTCGACTGGCAGCCTCGTACCGGTAGGTGAAATGTAAGGCGACCGCTCACTAGATGGAGTGACGACCTGGTAAGACCTGCAGGAAGTCGATGGATGCAAGTGGCTCAGGACCGTGCTTTGTGACGTTCCTTGGGGGAGGCCTGTGTTCAACAGACGACTTGTGAAGGGCTGTAATGATGATGATGATGATGAAGATATAAATAACCTTCTTTTTGGGGTTCCGTACCTCAAAAGGAAAAAACAGAACCCTTATAGGATCACTCTGTTGTCCGTCTGTCTGTCTGTCAAGACCCTTTTTCTCAAGAACGCGTGGAGGTATCAAGCTAAAATTTATATCAAATACTCAAGTCTACTGTCCCTTGGAGCTGTGAAAAAATCAAGGCAATCAAAAGATACATCCGTTTAAGCCGCAAATTTTCATTTTTCATTCGAAAGGGAATCAAACCTCCCGTGAACTCAGAATCTTAAAATGTGGTACGAAACAACGTATTACAGCACAAATAAAGGAAAAATTGCGAAATGCATAAATTTTTATCATATAATAAAAATATTTTTAATAATTTTAAACTTATATACCTAAGGATTTGTTCGCAACCTTCGGTGCGCGAGTCCGACTCGCACTTGGCCGGTTTTTTTAATTGTCTATCTGTCTGTCTGTCCGAGCTAATTTTCAGAATGGAAGAAACAATTGTTAAGAAACTCCACCAACAGATCGAGAGGGTGTAATCTGGGCTATATCCTGTTATTAGAAAATCTTGGAGATTTTTTTTGGGAAATCGTAAAATCTATAAAATAAATGAGAATGATGATTATCTTAAATTTAAATAACGGTACATTAATAGATCTTAAAGTCGGGGCGAATCGCTAGTATGGAATATTTTCTTGTATTATAAACACACTTAACATTCATTCTTTGTTCATCACCAGTTTTAATTTCGTTATTCAAGAGTAGCTCGTATTTATTAAAAATATATATCTATACATTCATCTTCCTGAATAACGGCCGCTACTGAAGGCAAGGTTCACCGTAATCGCCAGGCTTGGCTGGTAAATTTGACTCGCGCCTACCATCCTGAGATGATTACACAATTGGCGAAAACATGTGATGTTTATGGTATTATTATATTCATTAATTTACCAAAATCTTGCCTTGGGAGAGAGGTAAAGCCCTAGTGTGGGATGCTACTTGCGTAGACACTCTGGCGGCCTCTCATCTCAGGGGTACCTTGTTTAGAGCCGGGGCGGCATCAGAGGCAGCTGAACTGAGTAAGTGGCGCAAATATGAGTCTCTGAGAGATTACTACATATTTGTGCCATTTGCTGTAGAGACTATCGGTCCGTGGGGTCCACGTGCGGTGAAGTTCTTAAAGGAACTTTATCCGCGCCTGGCCGTTGCTGCTGGTACTATTCTCGCTCAAAGGTTAAGAATATTCAGCGAGGAAACGCAGCCAGCGTTCTTGGCACGATACCACTGGGAGTAGGACTATATGATAATTAAGTTATTAGTTTTTTTTTTAATTATAGATTTTTAATATTGTATATAATAAAATATTGTATACTAGCCGGCCAGGCAGACGTTGTTCTGCCCTTTCCGACGACCCTTCCTATAAAAAATCCTTAAATTCGCAATAAAAAATACTGAAGGTTACTCATCGGGATAAAAAGTATCCTATCTCTCAAGTTGGACCAAACTGCACACAGTGCAGTGTGCGAAATTTCATTGTAATCCGTTCTGTAGTTTAAGAGTTCATCGCGGACAAACAATGTGACACGTAATTTTTATGTATTTATACATTAAAAATTTACCAACTTTGGCATTTTACTGAATTTTGTGTCATTGGTAGCTTACGTAATATTGTCATAATATTTGAAACATATTAAATAAGCTAAGTACAAGTATAACACTGCTTAAAAAAATAATACTATAAATTTTTTATAATAAAAACCATAAATAAACCAACACAAGGCTCCAGATTAAAACCGGAATCCTATTTTACTTCTTTAATTGCTCAGTAAATTAAAGGAAAATCCTCGCTAACACTCCATTGATCAATGACTTTCTTCCATTTTAAATTGAATGTAGTGAAAAATTAACAGGATGGCGTACCAGTTTATTAAAATACTGGGTTAGTGTACTAGATTATAACTCAGTAAGAGTCATGATTCGGATTTATTGTTAAGTCAATAATAAGTTATATAATATATAATAATAAGTCAATATAGGTAAGTCAAGCACTAAAAACTAAGAACATGCTTATTCAAAATAAGCATGTTCTTAGTTCCTAGACCGCTTAAAAATAGTTTTTTTTTTTTTTTTTATAGAAAGCACACAGTTCACCTGATGGTGAGTGGTTGCTGAGGCCCATAGACATCTACTCGTTTGCGAATCAAAATGCAGATGCGTTGTCAGTCTTGAGAACTAAGATGAAATGCCTCGTTTCCAGTAAAAAAGGTATCCGATTCTCTACACGCAACATACGAAACATAGCAGCGTTATGCTGCTATTTTGCGCTGGTATTCTGTAAGAGCGTGGTCTTTCCCCGGTTGAGCCGACCCATTTGTGCTACAATTATACAACTAATATAGCTGCAGCATGACTCTACGACGTACAAAAATTTTGACCATGTATCTGCACAATATAAAATTTAATTAAATCTTGTTTTCCCATAAAATACAAAATCGTTGTTAACCGGTATAACAGAAACAATTGAATAGATAATAAATTAAGATCTTTTAACAGGAAGACAGACTGAATATCCCATTAACCGCAGCCATTTACCACAATATTATTCGATCGTCGGATAAATCGTATTCGGATATATCCTAGACATTAACCCAGGCGGATGTGGTGCGCACGCGTCGGATGCGGACCCATCTATTGTGACAAACGTTAGCGCCTCGCTGGACACGGCGGGCGGTAAAGACAGAATGATCGATATTAAACACACAAGTAATTAAGTAAAATAGGTTTCATGATCTCAAGTTTTATATAGTAGAGCCGAATGAGAGTAGAGAGTACAAATGGCTCGAACGGGGAAAGGTCTCTGGATCACACTCGCATAGAATACGAATATAAAATTGCAGCATATTGTGTTCCGTATGGAAAGTTATGAGAACCAGACATCTTTTTGTTAATGGGGCTATCTTATTCTTTAGGGATGACAACACATCGGCCTTTTGATTCTGAATCGAGGTTAAATAAATGTAACTCTTCATGGACCATCCACTAACCATCAGGTGACTGTGGGCTCGTTTGTCTTACATTTTTATGCATAAAAATATTTTGCATAAAAAAATAATTCTGCACAGATGTCGTTCGAGTCTCAATAAATATTATATCTGTCAATTTTATTTCAGGTTTCATCACATTTTAAAAGGATATTTTTCGTATGAAACAGGTAAAACCATAAGAAAATTTAGAGCTTGTATACGTCCCACAACCAGACAAAAAAGCCCTCCACGCGGCTGTCGTGCGTGTTGGTAGTCCCCGGAACATTTTACATCTCAGGTATCTACGCTTTCTCAAACATGTACATAATATAACAAATTATTTTGATTATATGCTATCATTAAAGTTTATTATAGTTTCATATTTTCATTTATTTATCTACATATATGTAATTATTGTTGCATTTGCCTTTCACATAGATTGTTTTGTAGGAAAGATTCTGCCATATCTGTCTCGTTTAGCAAGCGGGTTGGCAACTAAAGTTTTTTATTATATTCAGCAGATATCAGGAAAATGATGCCCCCTGAGCGTGATATCTGTTAGCATCAATGAAATTGGCAATTTTGTGATAGAAAAACATTGTGGCATCTATGAAATCTGCCAACACGTACTGGATCTGCTATTTGTAACCTTCCCAGCAATAAGAGCAGTTACAGTCCCATTATTAAGCAGAGTTCTCTTCTATTATTAAGCAGTGGACTTTGCTTAACACTTTAATTGCGCGATATTCAGACACAATTGTAAGATAATAGCAATGAAATATATGTAGTACACGGGACAACGAATGGGATAGTAATAGGATAATAGTAGGCTGTAATTGTATATATAAAAGTTGTAATACTTTTTATTTTTTATTTTAATGCAGTTATTTATTTATGATATGGATTCATAAAAAACTTATTATAGATAAAATGGAAGAAATTATTATCCTTGTAAAAAATTTGATATTTGAAAATATTTGATAATATTATTGTACTTTTTCAAATCCAATTGATTTTTATTTAGAACTAGCTGGTACCCGGCGCGTTGCTGCCACAGAAAAAAATAATTGTCGAAATATAATTTTAAATTTAGAAAACTTATATGGTTTAATTAGGAATGATAATACATTCATTTTGAAGTTGAATGATATATACCTTTCAAATAAATTTGTTGGCACGATACGCGCGCCACCTACTGTAAGTTAATTGTACTATGCCTATAATCTTTGCGGAAGTGCAAGCAAAAAGTTGATAAAGTTTAAACGGAAAATGATGAACGGCATAGCAGCGTATAAAATATTAATTAAATTATTTTTTATATATCGGATAAAATTAAATACACATTAAATTATTATACGAATTCAAAAAAGAGACGAAATAAATAAATAAAATTTGAAATGGCCATATCAGCGTCCACTTGACATGTACACAAAGCTCCATAACAATGAACTGTTGCTTCTATTTCGTTACGCAGCGAAACAAAATTCGATTCGTAATTCAAATTGTAAAAACCGCGAATTCGCCACGCACCGACCGCGCTTACACCCACGAAGCTACAAGTGCAACAATGACGTCATTAGCTTAACCTCCATGAACACGATTTTCCATTGCAACATATAACCATATTCCTAAACAACGTCACGTTAGATATAGAATCGCTTGGCAAATTAAAATAAAGCACAAAAGGCAACATGGCAAAATTTGTGGCGTGTATGAATTTAAAAATAATAATACGTCATCGCGGAGTCCCTCTGTCTTTTTGATTCAGTGTTGCGTAATGCATATTACGTTCGTACGTTGAATTTTATGAGTGTGTACGTATTTTAGAATGTTTCCATTGTAACATAAAACAAAGTAAAACATTTTTTTATTATTCATTCAAATCAGAAAATCCAGAGCGGCACGTGTTTTTTAGATTTGTGTTAATATTAAGAATACTTGGTAAATAAACTATATTTTTTGGAGACTAAAATCATGGCTACAGCTCGCGACCTCGTATAAGATGGAGTGCCGATTTGATATAATATACATGTAGTTGATGGATAGAGGTGGCTTAAGGCCGTGATTTGTAGTGATCAATTATTTTTCGTAACAGCCTATATAATGTTGAGTCAAAACCACCACAACAATAATGAAAGACTATGTTAAACAAACCGATGTATATATATATATATATATATATATATATATATATATATATATATATATACATACATATACTTACTAGCTGTTCCCCGCGACTTCGCCCGCGTGGAGTTATTTTTCGTGGAACCCTAAAATAAAAGCAGCCCAAGTTACTCCTTATAACATCAGCTATCTGGCAGTTTGTATAAATATTGACATTAACCACTTAACCGTCCACCCCGCGCGAGTGATTCACGCCTGACCTGTCCGCGCATTAAATGTCCATGGACGTATAAATAAGGTATATTTATACGTCCATGTAAATGTCACTATTTTTCACGACCGCGCGAGACAGTTTTAACAAAAACGATTGCTACTGAAAAACTACTATAGCTACATTCAAATAAAAAATATTCAGAAAAGAGATTAAGAAAAATTGTCAAATTAAAAATAAAGCCTGAAAGTAAAGCTTAAAAATGAGAATATCAAAAAAAATCGTATTTAATTTTTATTTCGAGTTTTAAAAGTAAAGTAATACTTACTGTAGACAATTATTTTATATTAATAGTACATGATATTCCCTTTAAAATGACACCAATATCAATTATATCCTATATACTCAATATACATAAGTATATAATGTTTGCCCAATATAAATTTGAATAAATAAGTAAATAAATGAAAAAAATAGGTTTTAATAATTTCTAGACACGTCTCAACAGATATTTCGTTTATAAAATGCTATCAACGTGTTAATAGTGAATCGTTATTTTATATTTTGCATTCATTTAACACAAAAACTGATTAGAATACATTTTAAACAACATATAATCAATAAACGATCATCGCGTACAGTGATTAAAATTTAGAGCCAAATTATTATATGTAAACGTTTTGGAATTGTCGTAATGATACATATTTACTAAAGAAAATATCTTCACAATTAGTTTGATATACAATAACATTAGAAATAGCGTATAATAATTTAAAATTTAAAATTTTGTACAGCTGACTTCAATATAAGTTATTAAGAATAACTCAAAAACTATTGGTCTGACCTTGATCAAATTCATATGGGACCATACGAGAAGTATCAACTTTCATATAAAAAAAGAATCATCGAAATTGGTTCACCCAACAAAAAGTAATGAGGTAACACACATAAAAAAAAGTCGGAAGTCGGCAGTAAACAGAAAGGTTATCACATTTTTGATCCAATTTCTCACACGTTAACATTCCACAAACAAAAATGGCGAAATTTAATTTTAACTTTTTTTTTCTAAATATTTTGTTACTATTATACAGATAAAATTCACTTTCATAGACGACAAATTTCATATAACACCATCTTTAATTTTTTACTGTATTAATAACAGCTATCTTTTGCGCTGTACGCGTTTAAACCGAAAAATGTCGTTTGGTGCCTAGACAGGTGAGGCAATAATGGTTTTTGGGGACTGTAGTCACCGTGGACGGTTGAGTGGTTAATATTTATACGATACTAACGTCACTCAATTGTTTTGCCTTCCCGGAACCCCTCCACTAACACTTAAACTTTATGGTATGGTATTAAAGTTCAAATTGACTTTTAAGTATTATTACGAATCTTTAGTATGGGAATATAGAAAAGTGTTGTTTTAATACTTTTTCAGGCAATTTTTTAAATTTTTCTCTCCGTGAGAACCATCTTAGTACTTCAAGGAATATTATAAAAAAAGAATTAGCGAAATCGGTTCAGCTGCTCTCGAGATTTGCGCTTAGCAACACATTCAGCGATTCATTTTTATATTATAGAAGATAGATTACGTGTAGGTTCTTACTTTTCCTTACAGACTACAAATGTTATAAGGTAAATGGCTATAGATTAATGATAGGTCATCGCGTGCTCTGACTAGATACCGCGCTAACTGAAAGAAACAGCTCCGTGAATGAGGCAACTCAATATTCTAGTGTGTATAAGACAATTGCAAGGATGCTAGTGTGCGTGAAAAATTGTATATGCCAGCAGCTTAACTATTACCCGATTAACGGGAAAAATCATTTTATGCTATTGCTTAGTAGTTGAGTTCATAGTTATGAATGTAGACCAGAAATACTTAAAAATGAATAATTTATTAATAGCGAAGGTATCAATATATTTATGTATATTATGTATAGGTTTTTCTTCTAAATAAATGGCATATAAATGATAAGGCCTCATTTTTATCAGTTTAATTTTTATATTCAAATGTCTGACTAATTTTCACAAATTATTTAAAAAAATAATTATATATTATATGGTGTAAACAAAATTTTATTTTTATTATATGTTGATATAGCAATAATAGCCAATGCACATTCTGTGAAAATTTCAAGTATCTACATATTACGGTTCATAAAATACAGCCTGCTGACAGACAGACGGAACGATAGTGGAAACTTAAGTCCCGTTGACACTCTTTGGGCACGGAACCCTAATAAACGGAATTAATGTTTTAATAATAAAAATAACAATTAATAAAACTACACATAAATATTAGGTCATTTGAGCAATACTACAAAAATAAACATTAAATAATATAAAATTAGGTGATATTATAATAAGTTAAATATATTATTTATATTATAAAATATAGTAACAATAAATTCACATATAAAAATCTCAGCCACGGGGAACTTTATTTTTGTATACGCGGCAACACTGAATGGCGTCTTTCATATTTTGTAACTTATTAATTTATGGCTCGTGTTATTTTATGTTGAAATTTCGAAATTGTATGATACTTACTGATAGTATGATTTCCCAGTGTCTTTCTTATTTCTTGTAGTATTATTTTTACACAGTTTCACTACGCAAACTCGTATTTTACTTCGGATTACGATCAAAATTTAATAAAATATTCGGAACGTCCACATCACGTATCGCCTGCAACGCGACTGGTTCGGGTACGCCGATTTCGGCGTAGTATTTGTTGCCGCATTTTACAAGAGCGCCGGCGGTATCTAGTCAGAGCGCGCGATGACCTATCATTAATCTATGGTAAATAGCGTTAGGAACGCGTATCGAATAGTGAGTAAGAACGAGATGTCATAACTAGTAGCAATCCATCTTAATCCTGAACGGTGACTGTGTGCTGATCTCTTGTTTTCTTGACAGGCACATGGCTGTGATTCCTGAGTTGTTATTCCTATTTTTTTTTAAAAGCCTGGCTTCGAAACTGAAATTTCCCAGCACGACTAGCATGGGCTGAGGACAAAAAAATTATTTCCCGATTATATCCACTGACAAGAGATAAAATTATCTTGTCCTTATGCCAAAGCACGACATAGGGGAGAAGTATGTCCCCGCTTGATTTAATGAGTAGACATATATCCCCCGTCAGTAGCATTGAGACAAATGAAAGATAAAAAGTTATGCTTTTTTGACATTTGAAAGCGACAATTTTGTCCTAGTTCATTCGACGTATGTTTAAGTTTATATTCATTCAAAAAATCTATCTAAGTCTTAGTCTATCTACCATTTTATCTACTGTGGATATTATATCCACCGGTGTGCCCATGATTGAAGGGTGGATAAAACTAAGCGAGGAGATAAGGATTTTCTCCTTTCCCCGGGGATAAAATTGTCTCCTGCCCATGCTAGCCCTGCTGGTGTTACAGTTGTTTATGAGCGGCGGTAGTCACTTAGCATTAGGTGAGCCGCATGCTGGATTGCCCCCTTTTATTTAAAAAGAAAAATTTGTAATCCCAGATAAAACTTACGGTTTTTTTAAGACAACACAAATATTTGGTATTCGGATTGAGTACATCTACATCTCATTTATAATGGGTTAAACCCACTTAATTGTTGTTGGTATGTAATTATTGAGAAGATGATCCAGTTTGTTTAGGTTCTGAGAGGCGTCAGTAAGCAGACGTCTGCGTTATTGAAAAAATTATAGGTAACAAACACTAATATTTGTAATAGCATTTTTTTTTGTAACTGTCGGAAGAAAAGTCTCAAGACTTTTCTTTTTTAGGCATGTGGCAACATAATTTTAAACAAAAATTCATCACTATCATCAATAGATTTTTAAACCACAAGAAAAAGATACATGGGCGTCAATGGAAACGCGCAACGGTACCCGATGGCTACATTCGCGCGTGAATTTAAATCTCGCCTCGGGTGTTAGGAAGCGGTGATTTGTGGTTATTTACCGCGGTTGTTAAGTTTCCATTTTGCCCGGGCACTCGTGCGGAATACGCGACGATTTCGATGCGAATTACGTTTTTAATTTTACAAAATAGGACCCCGGGGCGCCTTCATTGTGTGCCTGTGCCATTATTAATATACAAAATTGTTCCATCTATGATAACCAATTTGAATATTAATATAAATATTGAATATGTTATTTACATTATTTTATATTGATTTTTAATGATTGCATTGTGTGATTGTAAAGGAGAATATGTTGTACTAAGCTCTGATGAAGCACGGACTTCAATCAATGAAGGCTGATGCTGCTGAAGATGCGTCGTTACTCCTGAGGACAGGACTACGATGGAATTCCGCAAAACGTGTAATTATAGCGGCGTGCAGGAGCTGATGTTTGACGGCAGAATTAGGCAAGAATATGGTACTTTCCCACACGGACTCGTAGGAAGAAAAGAAGTCTTACCTCATAATGGTACCGACCTTTAAATGGAATTGAAAGTGTAGTTAGAAGAGGAACATTTATGTGAGAATGGTCGTGCTATTGACCGTAAATTTGTCAGTATTTTTAACAGTTTTTCGAGTAAAAGAAAATTTTATTTTTGGAACTTTTTGCTGTCGCACCTAGTAAGAACTAAAAGTGTACTTTTTATTTTAATAAGTTACGCAAAGTTGAATAAAAACGATTTATGATCTCTTTTTCGTTTCATTTTAATTTGACGTTTCGAGCATTTGTAGTTCCATGGTCACAAGCTTAAATTATTATTTTATGACGAGTTCTTGTCCCCATGAAGATGGCCTGTGACCATAACGTTGCTTGAAAACGTCTTTACAAATGTATGAGCTTTCAATCACGGGAAAAATAATTAAAAATAAATAAGTCTATTAAAGTGTAAGATTTCTTTAAATAAAAAAATAAAACAAAAATGTACAATAGCACTTCTGACGCAGTCTCTACAAATGGTCGGACTCTACCTGTAAGTAGCGGCAACCATCGAGAATTTAATAATTGTATCAAGGAGTGAAAACTAAATCTTTCATGCGACTAAAGAATATTCTATCACATTTGACGTTTATTTTGAAAATTGGTTCAAAGTTGTCGTATTAAAATCGCTTTTTGTAAATCAAGCGTATTTTTATTTTATGATACTCGTATATTGCCTAACCTATAGGTGTATGTCTATCAAAAGACAAATATCTGTTCGTGTAATAATAAATGACAGTACGCCTGTGTTCAATTCTGAGGTTAAATTTTTTTAATATTTGCTTTATTTTTTAAAATAGGAACATTACCGACTGTGCTATTGACTACTGAAACTAAGAGCTATGTGATATAACATGTTTTTAATTTGTATAATTAGTTAGAGTCGTGCTGTAGATTTGTTTAAAAAGTACATAATAGTTTCGTATAGTGAAATATTTTTAAATAATAAAATAATAATTCCATCGTTTCCAGTAACAGTATGTTCAGTATCGTTGTGCCAATGTATTTTAAATTCGCGTTCATCGAATAAAATAATCCGATATTAACTCAGCGAGTTCGAGCAGTGAATTTTCTGTCGGTTCCAAAAATCCTTTTGTCCAAACAGAGCGCTGCCACGAGCAAATGTCACAGAGTTAACCCTTCCGTGACGTCCTCATTGAAAATTCAGTCGCGATTTACTCTTGCTAACGCACTATAACGAAGAAACGCAGCGGTTGGAACGCACAACGGTTATAAACGATAGTAATCGAGAAATTCTCTGTAACAATTTAAAATAATAAACGTTTTTTTTTATAGAATTAGAGTGACAAATGAACACACGTCACGTCACGTAAGTGGATGCTGAGACCCATAGACATCTACATTTATCCTCGATTAAGAATCAAAATGCAGATGCGTTGTCACCCCTGAGGACTAAGATAGAATACCTCGTTGCAGTAAAAAGTGTCTCCGGTTCTCCTCTTCTACGAAACATAGCAGTGTTAAGCTGCTATTTTAGGCTGGTATTCTGTGAGAGCATGGTTCTACCCTGATCGATCCAACCCAGTTGTGCTACAACTATATACTACTAATATAACTGCACTGCAGCATGGCTCTACCACGTAAGAAATACCTTACAGAAT
The DNA here is from genome assembly GCA_963668995.1 of Parnassius mnemosyne. NCBI lineage: Eukaryota > Metazoa > Arthropoda > Insecta > Lepidoptera > Papilionidae > Parnassius > Parnassius mnemosyne. Next base: position 17,751,102 of record CAVLGL010000083.1, read on the forward strand.
AATACCATAATACTTTAATCTTTCAACGTTTCTCGTGTATAGTGCGTAAAGAAATAGGATTTGCAATGTCGCTCCCCAAGAAACTGGCGAAGACTTTAAATTCAGTAAATTTACTAAATCTAGGCTTGAACTGATTTCACGCTGGCTCCAGACGGCGCCCGATGTCAAAGACAAAAGTTTCGTAGAGCAGACATTTTATAAAAAAATATTATGCATATTGTCACGTTTCGTTTTATTTGTGTTTATTTTAATTAATAAACCAAATGTATTTTATTTTTACCTAAAACCATTGCGAAAAAGAAGGCATAGACTTCTTTCAGCTTCCCTATTTTATTCAACATCTTCTGCAAATGCTAACATCACCAAGTTCCCATACGTGGAGAGCCATGCTGCAGCTATATTAAAGTTGTAAGACGAATACGTCGTCTCGACCTGGGAAGAACCACGCTCTCACAGAATACCATCGTAAAATAACAGCTTAATGCTGCTGTGTTTCGTATGCTAAGTGTAGAGAACCGCGAGACCTTTTTTACTGGAAACGAGGCATTCCATAGTTACTACTATGGAATGCCTCGTTCATATACTCGTATCTTAGGAGTGATAGCGCATCTGCATTTTGATCCTTAATCGAGGAGAGATGTATATGTCTATGGGCCACAGCATCCACTTACCATCAGGTGGACTGTGTGCTCGTTTGTCACCCTTATTCTATAAAAAAGGTGGTGCACAGTGCATACTGCTAGTTAACGGCTGATGTTGAATAACACCTTTACTCATGCGAAGATTTTTTTTAGATATTGCCTATGCGTAGTGGTAAGCATGAAAGAATATTCCATTTAATATGACGACAAAGGCAGTTCCATCGTGCAATGGGAGGGGCTCGTGTCTAACAGAAGTCTTTTACGAACTCATGAAGAAGAAAAAGAAGAAGAATGCATGCTAGGGCATTCTTGAAAGGCCTATGTATTTTTGAACTAAAAAAGATTAAGTTATGTTACATTGACATAATAAAAGCCACGTAAGTTAAAATTCTTACTCACTCCGTTAATATTAGTCATTGCGGTGCTTTAAGACATTTCCGCAGGCAAAAAGGAAATATACAATATTTGTTCAACTCGACGGTAGACAAATCGATTCACGAACTCGGTTTCTATTTGACGAAAGGATCACGCCTTCTGAATTAAGGCGCTTCTTAGTAAAATGTGTAGGTGTTTGGAGAAGGGACGCGAATGTGCCTTACCCTAATGTTAAAGTCTTTAAATTTGATAAATTTTTATATTTAAAGTAATGAAAGTAAATAATAATATTTACATCTATATCTTCTCGTCAGGTATACCTTAAAACTTAAAAACGAGATTGTACAATCAGTGCGTGTAGCCAGTGATGACTTACGAATCTGAGACGTGGTCCCTCACAGCTGGCAATATGAGGAAGCTTAAGGTCGCTACGGGGAGGGCTTTGCTCGGGGTTTCTCTGCGTGATAAACTTAGAAATGAGATGGTAATTTAATAAGGGTGAAAAACAAGCATACAGATCACTAGATGGTACGTGAATGCTGTGGTCCATAGATATCTACATTTATCCTTAATTAAGAATCAAAATGCAGATGCGCTGTCACCTCTGAGGACTAAGATGGAATGTCTCATTTTTAGTAAACAGGGTGTCCGTTTCACTACCCTCACCATACGAAACAGCAGCAATAAGCTGCTATTTTACGCTGGTATTCTGTGAGAATTAGGATTAGATTAGGTATGTACAGATTTTAATTTTGAATCCGAATTTCAACCTAATACGTAGGTATAGCTGTCCTTGAGAGCCTATAGGGCTTTGATGAAAAGTGACAAAGCAGCCGCTTTATAAATTATTAAGAACCTTAAATAAATAAAACCACTCGGTATTGTAATCATAATACAAAGCCTGTATGATTCACCTTTGTAAGTTTGTAAGTATCTCTTCTCGTACATAAAAGCATCACGTAAGTACTCTGTATAATACAAATTACAAACAAAACGAGATGTGGGTGTTTTCGAGATCGGCTTTTTGAATTTTAATTAGTACGCTCTCCCGATACACTCTATTTTTGAATGTTTTAAAAATAAAAATAATGATATGTGCCAGCTCTCACATTGAGAGATAATTTAAAGGAGAAAATATATATTATTATAACTCTGTGGTAGCTGAGTGCCAGGGGGGTTATTTTAAAAACTATTTTTTGTAAGACCTAAATTTTATATAACGTGATTAACGTTAACTTGATTCCCACTGTCCATAGTCAATGCCGCTGAAATTGATTTTGCTGTAACCAATAAATCAGTGACAAAGATAAAAAGTTTATTTAAAATACAATCTCTAAGAGAGGTCTATGTTCAGCAGTGGATTTTTAGAGGCTGTGATGGATGGATGGATGGAAAGAAAAAAAAATCTTGTGGAAAAGTTTGTGAACCAACACGCATTGGGGCAGCGTGGCAGACATTTATTTGTCCTAAAACCCTCTCAGAAATGAGAAGAGGCCTGCGCCCAGCAGTGGGACGCACATAGGCTGTAACTTTTTTAACTTTAAAGAATAAGAATTATGCCTAGCCCGCTATGCCATGACATGAAAAAATATCATGGGAGCACAAATCTTATTGCTAAATACGAAACTATATACGAGAAAGAGTTTCGACTAGAGTCGAACGCTTTTAAGGTTTCCCCTATAGCTTATCTTAAAATGATTTGATTCGATCTCTTGATTTCAACCCATTTGAGCAGAGAATTAGTACACAAAACCTCCAGGATACTATTGACGCTACGCATCAAGTTCTGTGTAACAGGGACGCTACCTTTTTGCATTTGATGGCATTAAATCCATCTGCTCTCGCTTCGGCAAACTTCTCTGATGCACTACAGTAGCGGGGAAACCCCACCAGCATTCTAGAAGCATTAATATTGAACACGTAGGGTGCTGCAAGTCCTTCTACTATAGCTTACCCACAGGCATCTCGTGTAAGAGCTCTGGCAGTATTCTTTGAAAACTTATACTTATACTTACTTATACTTATCTTCACGCACAATCCCTGACGGGGTAGCCAGAGAGAACAGATTGCCAAGTGTCACGATCCTTGCATACCTCTTTCGCTTCTTTCAGATTCATTATCTTCTTCATACATGCACGTCTAGGTATCCGAGTACTCTTGACCCTCCCCTCTTCGAGCAATTTGCTCACATGGTCTTCGAAAGTTAGTCTCGGTCTACCTCGACACCTTTTAATATTTACTTTCGCGCTATATATTTTCTTCACCATTCGGTCTTCACTCATTCGCTCAACGTGCCCAAACCATCGAATCACGCCCTTATCAATTTTTGTGATAAGGTCATCTTTCAAACCTGCCATATTGCGAATCTCTTCGTTTCGCTTTCGGTCGGCCATGGTAACGCCGCATATTTTACGAAGAGATCGCATTTCCACTGCATTCAACTTGCTTTTATGCTTCTTCTGGCATACCCAGATTTCGCTGCCATATAACAAAGTTGGTACCAACACTGCGTTATGTATTGCAAGGCGTGCACTCTTCACTACGCCTTGCCTTTTGACTAACGCAGTCAGGGTACCTTTGACTTTGTTCCCGGCAGCGACACGCCTGTCCACATCTAAATCACATCTTCCATCCCGGCTAAAAGCACTCCCCAAGTATACAATTTCATTTACCTGTTCTAGACATTCCTGATTTACCCATATTTCACACTTCGTTCTCTCTTCGTCCCTTTCAAATACCAGAACCTTAGTTTTATTAGCATTCAAACGGAGACCTTTAATTTCACATTCCTCTTTCATACACGTGACTAATGCCCGCAGTTCTGCCTCTGATGGTGCAATAAGCACTGCATCATCAGCATACAGCAGACAATTTACTTTTATGTCACACCCAAACAGCTATCTTTCAGCTTCTGTAAACAGCTGTCGAGATACAGTATGAACAGCCAGGAAGACATGATACAACCCTGTTTTACGCCCGTTTGGATGCTAAACATGGGTTTTACGCCCGTTTGGATGTTAGACAGGTCATGCCCTACCCGCATACAGGCTTTACAGTCACAGTAAAGTGACTGCACAGCCCTTAGCAATCGACCATACACACCATACCCCGGCAACAGTTCCCACATTTTCTTCCTTACAACCTTATCAAATGCTTTCTCAAGATCCACAAAAGCACAGAAAATCTTCTGGTTAGCAGCCAGAAGCTTTTCCGTGATCATGCGGAGAGAAAACATTTGATCCGTGCATCCTCTTCCAGGTCTAAATCCGCATTGTGCCTCCCATAGAAATCTTTCCGATTTCTCTTGCATCCTGCGTGTCAAAACTTTCGAGTAAACTTTAGTTGCTAAACTGGTCAAGCTGATCGCCCGATAGCACCCGCAGTCAAAATGTGAACCTTTACCTTTATATAAAGGCACAATGACTGCGGATCGCCAATCATCCGGGACATCCCCCGTCCGCCAGCACAAATTGCACAGCAGATGAAAGCTGTCCCAGACGCGAGGCCCACCATACTTGACCATTTCAGCAGTAACTCTGTCTAGTCCCGCAGCCCTACCACATTTCAAACTTCGAATTGCACGTTCAATCTCTTTCATACTGATGACCTCAGTGTCATCGAGGTCCGGGTCTGGCGTACCAGTCACGGCGTCATCCCCGGATCCCTCACTAAGATCATCACACGCATACATTTCTCTATAAAATTCGCTCCATCGCTGCATGACGTCCGATTTTTCTGAGAGGACGTCGTTAGTTCTCGAAAGCACTTTGTTCATTCTTAAGGCCGTCGCACCACTTCGGGTCCTTCCAACCTCTTTCCAGAAGAGTTTGGAGTTTTTTCATCTTCTCTCTCATATCTTTATCTTCTTTACAGCTTCTTTCACTTCATCATTCTACCATGCATCTCTTCTTTTACTACTGCCTCTTTTTTTGTTCCACACACTTCTACTGCTGCACTTACCATTCCATCCCTAAGGTTCTGCCATGTTCTTTCCACACATTCTTTTTTGCCATCAATGGTGTCAAGCTTTTCGGCTACCCTCGCATGATATTTGTCCCTAGTATCCGCTTCCTGAAGCTTCCAGCTTCGGATGCGACAGACCGACTGTGGTTCTGTTACTGCCGTCCGGTAGCGCCAACCCGCGAACAGACCCCTAAATCTAGTAATCACTAGATAGTAATCCGTTCCCAGGTCAGCATCCCTGAACACTCGCGTATCCATCACCTGTTTTCGCAGTCGGTCATCCACCAGGAACAAATCGATCATACTTTTCTCATTCTTTCTTTCTCTAGTATACATATGGATTTTCTTGTGATTAAACATAGTTTTTGTCACAAGAAGACCCTTTTCCTTGCATACCGCCAGTATAACCTTGCCAGCATCATTAACCCTTTTATCGCCAAACTTTCCAAGTACCGACTCGTACCCTGGTCGAGCGGTACCAACCCATCCATTCAAATCACCACATACAACAATTCTTTCGTTTCTCCTAGCCAAATCTAGAACTTCTCTTACATTCTCCCAAAACTCCTTCAGCTCAGCCCTGGACGACGAAGCTACCGGCGCATAAACAGCCAAAAGGAATAACTTCGTCAGTCCCAATTTAAAGCGAACCCAGAGAAGTCTTGAGTTCACAACCTTATATTCAGTCATAACATCGACCAACCGAGAAGACAGCAGCACCCCCACTCCCTGGCAGGCGTTCTCGCTCTCCGGGACTCCGGACCATAGAGCTAACGCCCCGCCAGGGAGCTCTTCAGTACCACTGCCCTTCCGTTTGGTCTCCGACATACACACGACATCTAATTCTCTTTCTTTCATTATTTCGATCAACTCATTCGTCTTATCTCTCATGCCTTCTCTAACATTCCACGTGCCAACTCTGCACTTTGTCCTCCACCTTCCGCCGTATCGGGCTGTGCGTGACGGGTGGCAGTCCCCATCGCCGCTTTGCGCGCTGCATTCCACACCAGCGGGCATTGCAGCCCTGAAAAGGGCTGGCAGGGGTCGCGACGAGCACGCGCACACGATTATATATATATATATATATATATATATATATATATATATATATATATATATATATATATATATATATATATATTGACAACGTCCTACATTTTCCTTTCAATATCCTCATCGTCCCTAAGATCGTCAGTAAAATATTTGAAGGCACATTTTCTAAACTTGTGCACTTTCAAATGAATATTTTTTCAGTTAATTGGCATATGAAGGAATTAGTTTTGCTTAACTTTATTTTGTCCTTGTTCATACATACTAATTTTTAAATATAAAAGATGTAAATATATTGCGATGCCAAGGTTAAGAGAAAAAATTTAAGTAATAATCTAATATATATATATATATATATATATATATATATATATAATAATAAGTAAATTTATCTTTTGCAAAACAAATATGACTTCAATATCAGTCGTCGCATTACCCAATAGCAAAATTACATAAAACATTACGCTATGAAATTCATTAAAATAAACGTATCTAGCGGTCAAATATTTAATTGATTAATTCGCCGGTAGTTTCAATAATCCGTTGTCCCATATCATCCCACGCGTGTTGTAATTGTAAGAAGCAACAGAGGCAAATGAAGCAGGAAATGGGTAGCGGCATCATCTTGCTAAAAATTAAAAAAAAACGTGGAGACTGCATGCATTTTTCTATACAATATCTTCTATTAAATGTTGCTGTAAAGGACCTGTGTTAGTGGCTTAAGGAAATCAATCAGGTTGGTTTCCGACCACAAGTTGGTAGATTTCATATTACCTTATATGACAAATACCACTTGGTATCTGTCATGTTACGGTATTTGTCATATTACTTCATCATCTGTCGGAAGCCAAGCTGATTAATTTTTCTGTATCGATACCATTGATTTTTCACCAGTGATTTTTCTGAAACGATATACAGACTAAGGGTACGTTGTAAAAATAGAGCCTACGCTTTCCTTAATAGCCGGCAACATTGTCATTCCTCTGGTATTGAAAGTTTTTATGTATGCCGGTGATCCTTAACCTGCGTATCGATTATGCACTTCAAGAAGTCGAACATTGGCGCGCGTTCCAACCGCGCGAAATGGATAACACCTTGGAACGTGCCCCAAATTGTTCGTTTTAACGCTCAAACGTAGAGCGGGCCGTTCTATCTGGTGTCGGTTTTTTACCGTATATCAAAGTACTTAATTTTTAGCACGCGCGCCTGTTGGGACGGTTGTTTACATCATTCGTGTGTTCGTTGCGTTCCGAGCTATGGATAACCAAAGTTGCCGTAAATTGATAAAATTATATGGTTCAAAATTACTGCTGTGGAAGTTCAAGAGTCGTTTTATCATAATAAAGCGCACAGGGAAGATGCATGGAACTATGCAAGCGGCAGCTGTTCGTACACGACCGACATCCATGTTGAACAGTCAAACACTGGAACGGCGGCCGCGCGCTCCAGGCGCGCTTAGTTGATACACTTCAAATTGGAACGTGTTCCGCGGATCGCACTGGTTGGCGCGGTCATTCATGACGCGCGCGCCAGGAGCGCGTAATCATCGATTTGAGCGGCTTTACCAATTGAGTAGATAAAAGATGTCCTTAAAAAGTTTAGTAGACACCTTTGTGCCAGATTTAAAATACTTAAACCGGGTCGGTAAGTGTGTGTAAAGTGTTAACAGTGTTAAACGATAATGGCAAATCAGCTGCAGGACACGCCTGTATAGGACAGTAGGATGTTTTCGAGCGGATTATTAATTGATTGTGCATCATTACAACACCATATAATGTGACAATTAATTGTCAAAAATATTTCACTTGACAAAATCTCAGATAGAACGCTTATCTACAGAATTACATATATATGTATATAGGATTTTTCTAATTGTATAAAATGATTATAATACCACAATAAATAAAACGAATAAAAGAGAATGGCTCGAGGCAAGTACAATCAAACGGACGAACAAGATCAAATAAAAATTGAATTAGCTCGACGCATTCATTGCATAAAGAACCCCACTGTTTACCCCTAAATGCGTTAGCCATGAGGGTAGCCGTTTGCCTCTGTTAATTATAATCTTCAGCAGTAATAACGAATAAGAATCTACTCAAACTGGCTTTAGCAAATAATAAAGTTACAAACTACATATTATGTCCAACTGCTGGGAATAGAGACCTCCTCTCAACCCGCAGGCCTTTGGAGCAAGGAAGAGTCCGCCGCAATACTCTAACATGTAAGGAATTGAGCGTGTCAGGTGATCGGTTCCTAATTATTAATTTAAGGTCTCATCTGCTCAAAAACTTCGTGGTAGTTGAGGGACTAAGCGCTCGTCGTAAACTTTACATTACGCGTTCATCTCCTCTCAGCAACTATTAAATTATAATAAATTTAAATTTTAGTGCTGATTTTCCACGTGCGTAGCAGCGATATAAAATATTTTGAGGAATCCTGCATGTCTAAGGAATAAAAAATATTTCGAAGAAATGTGAAGTCCGCCAACACGCACTGCAGCAGAGCGCCGAAATAATTACGACATAATTCTCTCAGAATTGAAATGCGGCCTAAGCCCAGCTATTTGACGTCATATTTAATGTTTTTTTAATAGTGTAGGGTGAAAAACAAGCACACAGTCCACCTGATGGTAAGTCGTTGCTGTGGTCCATAGACATCTACATTTATCCTCGTTTGCGAATCAAAATGCAGATGCGTTGTCACCCGTGAGGACTAAGATAGAATGCCTATTTTCCAATAAAAAGGGTCTCCGGTTCTCTACACTCACCAAATGAAACACAACAGTTTTAAGCTGCTATTTTACGCTGGTATTCTGGGAGTGAATGTCATGTAAATAGTTATATTAATATACGAAAAATATTTTTTGTTCATATTTTATGCGCTGCTTCATATATACCGTTCATCGGATTGCGCTAAAACTTTGTCTAAGTACTTATTGCTTGCACTTGTGAGGTTATAGGCATAGTACAATTAACTTGCAATAGGTGGCGCTCGTATCAACCAACAAATTTATTTGAAAGTTATACATTACTCAACTTCAATGAATGTATTATCATCCCTAATTAAACCATATAACTCTTCAACGGGGGTTCATACGAATAGTTCATGTAGTCATCGTTTCGATAAAAAAAAAATTGTGTAAATATGACCACAATCGGTCAAATTCAGATGCTACACGATCATGAACGATTAAAATATATGAAAAAAATAGAGATAATAATATTGCAATGGGTTTGAATTTTTAATTTTATCACAGGAGAAGAGCGGAGAGCTAACTTACCTGTTGAAATTAGAATAATTTTTTAAAATACCTATAGTCTACAATATCATGTTAGACATAAAAACTTCAAATTATAAGGTAAAAAGTAGCAAAAACTTCCACAACTGGGTGTCTCATTTCTGAGGTTTGTATTGGCGGACTTCTCATGACTTCAAAATGTTTTTTTTTAATTTATCTCATATAGCTTAAGTAATGTTTAAAGACGACTGGCTTGAAAGAAATTATTCCAAAACCTAGATATATCAATAGTTTTATATAAACGTAGAAAAACAATGTTTAGATTGCCGCTGCTATGTCAGGGATACAAGCCTACATTGTTCCCTCCGTAGCGAGGTTAAGGAGCTATAGGCTCTCTTGTATATGAGAGGGGGCAAACGAGCATGCGATTAACCTGATGGTAAGTGACTAATGCCACCCATAAATACCTGCAACACTAAGGGATTTGCAGATGCGTTGCCGGCCTTTTAAAAAAGATAAGCTTTTTTCTTAAAGGTCCCTAAGTCGTATCGGTCAGCAAATATCTCTGGTGGTAGTCGGTTGCACAAGGCAGTTGTACAAGGAAGAAATCTTCTTGTAAATCACACAGCGGTGGACTGCCAATCATCTAGATTGTATGGACGGTATCGCGAGTTTAGTCACGATGTGCGATGGTGAAATTGAGCGGCTGGAATTAGTCCGAACAATTCCTCTATCATATAGGGTTCCAGAAGTCGCTACACTCCGGAGGTAGGACTCTGGTAGTAGAATAACTCCAAGGGTGACACAAGTTTTAAGTAATTGTTTGTAGCAAAGTGAACGGAATGACTGGGCATTCTGACTGACTTACAGTTTATCGATTGCGTGAGGTTTAACAGATTAATAGCCAAATACACAAACGCTAATCAATTTGCGTTTAAATTTGTGTCTTCAAATTAGCAGTCACTTTGTTAAGATAGAGACACCACAAGACTTAACGGCCTCTTTAAATTGAGCAGCGCTTGAGTATTTGGACATAAATTAGTTAGGATCGTACCGTACTATAGAAGAGCCATACTGAGTTATTCGATAGACCCAATTAAGTAATGAATTTTAATATACAGTAATTTATTTTCAATTACAGCCCCTATAAAATTTGTCTGCTGGACATAGGACTCCCTTGTAGATTGCCTCATAAGTAGGATTTTGTCGTAGTTGCCACGCTTGGCAGGCGGTTTGGCAACCGCAGTTTTTTTTAAATTTGTTATCAGGAAGATGGTGCTGCCCATCTCCTGGTTTATTTCCCTTTGTCACCTCTTAAGACACCCACGGGACGATATGGGGTACCAAGTGGGTATTCTTACACCGGCACTATGTATAAGTTATATAGGTACGTATATAAATACTATATGAAATATTTTCAACGCGCAGGCGAAACAATTATTATCATAGTTACAAAAACCACTTTTTTAAACAACTATAATCAAATAATAAACGCATAAAAAGCACAATAGACGATTGCTAACCACATCTAAATCAAATTACTCAAAACTCCTTGCAGTCTATTGAAATATAATAAGTTTATATAGAAAACTAGTTGCTATCGGCCATCGAGTAATAACTTCTGGAAAAGCTGATGTTTTTTTTTTTAAAATAAAAAGGACACGTGTACGTGGCGCGCTGCACCTATATTTAATTTGCAGCATTAATGGGTTGGCTCGACCGGGGAAACCTTACGCTCGCACAGAATACCAGTGCGAAATAGCAGCTTAATGCATGCTGTGTTCTATACGGAGAGTGTAGTAGTTTAATTTATCCTTATTCTATAAAAAACATGATTGAGTGTTAGTACGTGGTAGAGCCATGCTGCAGCGAGTTTACCTGCAGCACGAATGACTTGGCACGGCCGGGGAAGGTCACGCTCCTACAAAATAATATCAGGAGAGAGACGAAGGATTTCATCCGCAGGAGTGACAACACTTCTACATTTTGATTGCTACATTTTTTAATTGAGTATAAATGTAGGTATATATTTTTGATAGTTAGGTTTGTCACAATTACTTCTACGTAAAAAAAGTAGCACCTGACTGATTGTGGATTAAATTGTGTGTGTGATTGTCCCACTAGAGACCAATAATTATATTGTTGGTCTTTAGGTCTAGACTTATTTCGGTTTTCCACGTGTCCTACGCATAAGCGTTAGGTCTCTCTGACAAAGTAAAGTCGATTGTTTTGTACTTTCAAGTATTCTTTATATGTTTTATTTTTAAAAACTATATTACTAGTATAAAATTTTATGTTAATCACCATCAACAATTCCATAGCAGCCACAGACTGACGCTAGAAATGTAGCATGGCTTGCTGCCACTCAGAGCCGCCAGAGCCAAAAGTATTATTAAAAAATTAAACATTTTAAAGTTATTGGCATCATTTAAAAGTTAAATCGGGAGCTGACTGTTTTTTCCAAAGTGCTGTCAACTAACATTTGCCACCGGTTTTATGACCCTCTGACCCCTACCCTATAGCTACGCCATTACAAATATAAGTAGCGGCACGAAAGTCTAGCCGTGACCGTTATTGCGCATAAGTCGCGCTGATTGGCTGATACGTATCGTTCGCACGCGCTGATTGGCTCTCCAGTCTCATTCGTGCAATTCAATTCGTGCGCGTCCTCTCCACGCTTCGTCAAGCGATAGACTTACGTGCCGCGACTTGTACCCTGCTATAGGCTACATATTTTATGTAAGGTCATTACATCTTTTGAACTATCAACCGATTTCATTTTGTTTGAGTCTTACGACACTCACGAACTCACGATTTGAGATAAAATAATCTGTTTCTGGACACGGTCACCGTCCAAGAAATTATAAATATTTATGCTACACAGGTAAAATTATAACAAGGATACGAGTGCAAACAAACCGCATCTAGGCAAACAATAATCTACAATTGCACCCTAAAGCTGCGGGGTACAAGGCACGTAGTGTAGGGTGGGGAGGAGCAGGGGTATAAAGACAATGTCGAACTAGCAGTTGTAATCAGGTTAGAGAACAATTTGCCTCTCTGGCCATGCGTGATGTATGGCGGCGTAATCTTCTCGAAGCCGACTGCTCCTCTGCGATTGATTTTTAAAGTTCCATATTGCAATATTTGCGGTTGCGAATTGAATATTTTAATTTATAAATAGGTTTGCTTGTTTTTCTGTTTTTGTTTTTATCTCTTTTTAAAGCAAAAACAATATGGATTAATTGTGTTGTAACAATAGATATGATGCCGAGTCTGAATCCATGAATCTTCTGTGAAACAACAACACAAAAAGTAAGCAATGTATTCTATAATGTGCCGCGCTCAAGAGTTGTTATTAAAATACAGTGTATTTGGAATTGTATTGTATTTATGCTACTCTTATTCGTGAAAGTAAAACGTACAACTTTTTTATTTTAGAATGGAACGGAAAGACTTTCATTCGGTAAGTTTTTTGTTAATTTAGAGGCTCAGTGTCTAAATGCTCGTCGTAAGTGAAAATATGGGAAAATCGGGCATGATCTCTGTGGTTAGCTTTTGCAAAGTGTAGACGTCCGACGATGACTCGTCTAAAGGCTAACCACGTGACATCGTTAACTGTGATGTGTGGTCCTGTTGTAGGGATTGTGGTGGCGATGATGGTTGGATTTGTTGGTGCTAGTGATAGGGTAGAAGGGAAGGTGGTGTACTTCACACCAGGTGATTTGCACTATTTAATTATTTCATAGAAATCAAATTAACTTTCTCATCCTAAATGTTTTCTTACGCCATCCTAATTATCGCAATAACATCGTCATATTTACGGTACGTGAGACTATACCATTCTCCAAGCGTCAACACCGCTAAAAAATGAGGCTGGTAATCGATTGACGGAGGAATAACCACCCAAATGTAACCAATCTCAAAATCCCATAGGCTGCTGTAATGCTCCGACCAACGAAGAAAGAATGATAGAGCGCTGCGTAGATTTCAAGTGACGCTGAATTCAAGCCAAAACCTTGCTCAATTTATTGTAAGAACTCACACACGCACACATATGTATCTAAAATCATTTGCAACCAACAGCATCGTCTTAGACGCATATGTGTGCGGCCAGCTGTAGACTTTTACAGACTGTTCAAAAAAGAAAGAAGAAAGATGTGTACGTGGGTGTGTGTCAAAAAGTTGAGCATGGTTCGATTTCACGAAATAAATATCAAATTTTGGATGCGTCTTCATTCCTGAGGACTAGGATAGAATGACATCACCACCAGTAAAAAGAGTCCCTGGTTTTATACACTACCTTTACAAAATATACCATTGTTATACCAGTTTATAATAAAAGAAACTATTCATCAAAACCTTAGCCTTTCAGCGAGCAAATAAAAAGCCCTATTTCATATTTTTTTTATAAAAGTGTTTTTCGTATTACCCATTATCGAAGACAAAGAGATATTGGATGTCGCAGTCAGCTCAAACGTTTTGCAGATTTTAATTAATGTGTTGCAAAAATAATTTTCTACAGCATGCATTTCGGAGAGTGTGCGCAGGAATTGCATAATTTAATTCCTGCCTCTACCTTCCACCATCGGACAACCAGATATTCGGCCAGTCTCCACCCCTTCGTTGTTGACTTACCATGCATTCCAACCAAACGGTTTTCTTCATTTTACGTGGTAGAGTCATGCTGCAGCTATATTAGTAATATAGTTGTAGCACGTATGGGTCGGCTCGACCGGGGAAGGACCACGCTCTCACAGAATACCAGCGTAAAATAGCAGCTTAATTCTGCTGTGTTTCGTATGGTGAGTGTAGAGAACCGGAGACCCTTTTTACTGGAAACGAGGCATTCCATCTTAGTCCTCACGGGTGACAACGCATCTGCATTTTCATTCGTAATCGAAGATAGGTGTAGATGTCATGGGCCACAGCAACCACTTACCATCAGGTGGACTGTGTGCTCGTTTGTCACCCTTATCCTATAAAAAAAAACATAGTTCATCATGCGTACGGCAAAGGAATGGAATAAGTTGCCAGCATATGTGTTTCCATCCGATTACAATGTGGGTGTCTTCAAGGCAAGAGTATATAGGCTTTTGTTAAGTCAGTGCGCTTCACCATCTTAGGCTACATCACCACTTACCATCAGCTGGGATTGTAGTTAAGCGCTGGATTAGAATAATATTAAAAGAATCTAAAGTCGATTTCATTATTGTGTTCCCATCTACCTCATAAATGATTACACTATCTTGAATTCTTATAGTGATTTGCTTGGCTTTTAATTATTTTCTACTGCTCTATTAATATTTCTTTTTATGAAACTGAAGTGGCAAACGAACTAACAGTTCACCTGTTGGAGAGTGGCTACTGCATCCCATAGAACCAGCAGCCTATTTCAAACAAGAAAGGCGTTTTCACATCAGAGAGCTAAGATGCTTCATATTTTATTATTATAATGGCTTTCAATACCCTTTAGTGCAATGAGTTCCAACCAGTAGTCCGCAATAGGTTAAATATGGTCCGCGAAAGATTTAAATATTTTACTTACCTAATGCTTTTAAATAACACATTTATTATTTTATGATTCCGTGCGTCGCGTCGCAATCAAAATAGCAATTTGTCACCAAACATGTATAATTTCTTTTACAATAAATACACAAATTATAATATTGTGAATGAATGTTTATTTTCAGTTTATCGTTAATTTTGTGTTAAAAGTTGTGTTTAAAATGTATTGTTAGATTAACATAGTTATGTCTTTCATCTTGTGGTCCCTGCTAATAAAAAAGACATCAAAGTGGTCCCTGGTCAAAAAAAGGTTGGGAAAGGGGGGCTTCTTTAGTGTTAGACCACTGACACTCAAAGTTATTATTATTTAATGAAGAAACGTTTATTTGAAATAGTAGAAAGATAAACGCTGTACTCAAAGAAGAAAATAAAAAAGCAATGTCATCCCTCATTACAGGGCAGCGTCTGCAACAAATCCGTTTCGATTGAGATGTCCCGCGCAATTGTGACCGACCGTTCTAATCCGCGACGTGCGGCGGACGCGTGGCGCGAATGTTGCTCGTCTGTAGCCGACGGGTGGGCGTCGTTAATTATGGAAACTGACTGACTCTGTACACCCGAATACGTATCTTTACAGAATGACCCGAGAAAAACGGTCTCTGATTGTGGAATAAAATATCAAGTGTTCAAACTTAGCTGGTGAATTAAAGACGAAAACAATTGATTTTTTTTAAATTTTGTACTAAAAATTTAATATACCAGGTTTTTTTATCGAATTCTGAGCTATGTTCAAAATTTCAAATTTCTGGCTCATCGGGCAGTGCTCGAAATTTGATTTGTAAGATTCCATCTTCAATGACAGAGAGACAAACAAGAAAATGACTTAATAAAAACGTAGTAATAAAACTAATAATGCAATGTATTACGTGTGCAATGTATTACTAACAAATTATAGATCAAGGTCTGAAATAAAATAATTATTAGTAATAATAATAATAATAAAGGTTGCAGATAAACACTTAACTAACAAGATCACGTGAGATAACTGTGACCCTCAGGCGTCACTATCGTCTGATATGGTGGTGAGGGAAATTAATAATTTCCCGCCAAATAATGTCATAAATATATGTGCTACCAGATGTATCTAGTATTATATGACTTGACGTTAATACGAGAAGAGAAGAGGTTAGTAAGGAGTGATATAGCCAAAGTGGCAAACTCAATATAACCACAAAACTAACACTAAGCTAGATGTTGGGGCTCCTTTTCTAAGGGGCCGTCTGCATAGCCTTTTACCTATTTCTGCCGCCAAACAGCAGTTGCACTCCTTCTTAGTTCTCAGAGGTGACAACATATACATAGAGTCTTTGTTCGAAATGAATTGCTGTTGTGCATGGTCAGTAGCAATTTACAATCAGGTGGAGTGTAAGTTCATTTGTCACTTCAGTATATAAATAAACTTGCTTCATTAAGTCCATTTAAGATTCCAACGGTGTGAGGATTCCAACATTTGGTTGGGCCTCCGGGGCTACGGCCTGTACAACCCATCTGTATTTTTAAATTTAATCTTCCGTAAGTAAAATATAACCTTCAACTAAACTACCTTAATACATAACGCCTAATTTTAAAGGTATTTGCCGATTTCCCACTCATCTCGCTAAGGAGTTTTAAAGTTTATATAGAAAAAAATATACTTACCTTTAGGCTTTTGAGATAAGAAGCTTGCAAAAGTGCCACACAAAATAGATTGATATGGGTGAATAGTAAAGAGGAACTAGCCTCTATCAATATTGGAAGATAAGGTGTGATAGATAGGTTAAAAGACCGGCAGATACAATTTTATTTATGAAATAGTTATGTAAATAAAAATATTTCTATTTCCAAAAAGGGAAATGAAAAAGTCTCCACTTGCTGATGTCACGAAAATCATATCAAATAAAGTAAAATTAGAGCTCGATTTATGACAGCTGCTGCCATCTAGTGACAAGTAGCTTTAACTATCGTTTCATTTTATTACTACAGGGGAGTAAAAATAAAAGTAAAAGTATAAATAAACCTGTACACATATTACGTAGCATTTAGTTCATTAATGTATATAGCTTTTGTATTTTTTTTAATACAGTAGATCATTAGAAAATACAGTAAGTAAAATATAAATCATAATACATGCAAGATCTTGATATGATAAAAAACGAAAACTTAACTATAAAATAACTAAGAAGGAAACCACAATATTTTACTCATTTTCTGGTAACGATTGATACCTGTTCTAGTGAAAACTGTTAATTTTGAGATATAACATAATGTGTTAGATATATGCAGAAGTCAACACCACCACTACACTACACCTCCACTAAATGAAAGGTTCATACTCTTATTGGACATCTATTTCGTCTAAAAACCAGTTAAGAAAGATTTTATTTTTTTATATTAACAATATAAATCAACGCAATTACTAAAACAGCTAAGCAAATAGGTACTTTTTATGTATTCAATTGCAGACATAAAAGTGACGTTTCTCATGACAAAAGAACATTTATAACAAATAAAACAATTTCATTATACGTGTGAAATATTACATTATGTTGCCACGCGACTTTTAATGGGTTAATATGTGTATTAACGAACAATGGGTATAAAAAACCCGGGTAATGCGAGTGGGCGACATTGATATCATAATCAAAATATGAAATGATATTTTAGGGGTGCATTCCACCCTTGAGAGGGATTAGTCGTTGCCTCGTGTTTGTTTGTTTTAATGATATTTTATTGAAATTATGACTTCATTATAATTATTGTTTATTGTATGGCCATATCGTTACTGATTATATGTGTAGTTAACATTTAGAAAAGATTAAAACTTATAATGTTTTGGTTTTTATCTTATTATTTTTGATGTAGCTATAATATTACGGGCAAAATAATTAGTATTTCTTATATAATAAGGATTACAAATGACGACACAGTCCACCTAATGGTAAGTGGAAGCTGTGGCCCATAGACATCTACATATCCTCGATTAATAAGGACTAAGATGGAATGCCTCGTTTCCAGAAAAAAGGGTCTCCGGTTCTCGACACCCACCATACAAAACACAGCTACAATTGCTTAGATATTTCACGCTAGCATTCTGTGAGAGCGTATTCTTTCCCCGGTCAAGTCGATTAATTCATGCCACAACCGTTTTATAGTCGTAGCACGGCTCTACCACGTGAGATTAGAGCCTTGCCACGACTTTAATGAGAACATTAACTAATCCTTTAACAAAAATCCATAATGATATCGAAAAATATTCTATCGTAAATCTTTTAAGTCTTTCACAATGCATCTCCATTGTAAGGTCGAGCCTGCACCAGACGCCACTTCTAAGTTCGCACGCCGAAATAAAAATTCGATAAAAAAACGCCAGCGTACACGTGCCGACGCATTATTCGATAACCGTCGAGGGCGGTATTGGACCATTGAGGACAACCCTAATTTTAATGTAACCCCATCCAATGCAATTTGAACTTAAATGTGTATACCGTTCGATATACTTGCGAATGAGTATTTCCTGACTGACCTTTGAATGAGTGGCGAAAGAAATTCGAACTTAAAAAAGGTACGTAAAGTTGTTTTTCGCTTAATAATGATATGTGGTTTTAGAAAATAGGGCTATCAGAAGATTTCTCTATTTATTGGTGGGAAAAGCCTCGTGTCAGCTCCGACACCAGTTTTAATATTTTCAGTCGCGTGACTGCCACGCGCTGTGCTTTGGTAAAAAATTGGTCCAAAGTAATTCGCGTTTTATTGTCGCTTTCTAGTCGTTAAACGCTGTTGCGCTATAGGTTTTTTTGCGGTTGTGTGCATCTAGCTGTACAGTCATTAGTAGAAAATTGAATGGTCACTAAAAGAAATTTAACAAGGCGTTAGGAATGTGTAAATTTTAAATTACAATTGCTCACTAATATGTTCTATTGTTCAAGGTTTAGGAGATGTATATTGTACAAAAAAAATTATTCAAAGTGAAAAATATATTTAAAAACAACGTGATGTTCATCACTCACAATACTCAGTGCCATGTTTTATTAGTATCTATGTTTTTTAACAATAAAGCAATAAATAAGATTGTAGTCCATCAAGTAGTACTTAGGTATTAAGCTACTACACTTTCAGCTATCTTGAAACAAAAAACTGAAATAATATGAACTATCTTATATATATCCATCGCATATTTAACAAAATATTTAGACAGACCTTGGGCCAAAAAAGATAAAATGCCTCATTGACAATACTTTGATATCCGGTGTCGTCACTACTTGAAACCCAGGATTTGGTGTTTAATTCTAATAGCCTGCTAAACCGTGGTCTTTCTATTGATCCGTTGACACAGCTACCTACATAGCTGTCAAGTAGAATAAATAGTCCAAGTGGGTAATGGATTTTGTTACAGAATTAAGGGTGCCAAAAAGCACACTAGCCATATTCGATTAATATTCAAAAGGCAGATGTGTTGTTACCATGAGAACTATAATAGAATGCCTGTTTATCGGGTAAAAAGGGTTTTCGATTCTCGCCACTTACCTACACGAACCTAACCCATAAGGAACACAGCCATAATAATAGGTCTTTACCTATGAAATTGCCGTTCTGCAGTACTGGCCATTTCAAATCAAAATATTTTTTGTTTGGCTAAGAATTCTAATTTTAAATAAATTTTATTATAAAAACATGACATATTTTTTTCAAAATTAGTCATTTGTTTGTTGATAAGCGTTATGTTTTCATCGCATTTCAATCTTTTTCGTCATCATGCATAGTGCATACGTAAAAATTCGCGTAATTATGGAATACGAGTACCGTCGTGGCAGCATCGCGGCACAAGTGGCACGCAACATCAACGACGTTTACAAAGCGAATACTTACTAAAAACGAACGCACCAGCTTTTATTGGTTTGCCCGCTTCTTGCCCGCTTTGCATATTTCACTGTGCAGATGAACTTCAAAAATTTCTTATGTTTAAATACCTGAGTATTAAGTGGGAACTCGTTTTTTCCTAGATTTTTTCAGATGTTTAGCTGCATTATATAAAAGTTAAAGGTGGGGGGAGCACGTTAAAGCATATCTTCAAAAGTGATATATAACACCAAGCATAGCCAACTCTGTGTGGAAAGCCGAAAGGCCTTTGGCTTTGCCTGTTTACATACAGGAAGTACCTACATAAAAATATACATAAGCTTTGTATTCTTAACTTTATCATCATCATTACAGCCTTTTCAAGCGTCCACCTCTAAACAAAGCCCTGTCCCAAGGAATGCCACAAAACACAGTCCTAAGCCACCTGCGTCCGACGACTTCCTGCACGTCTTACCAGGTTGTCACTCCAATTGGGAGGTGGGGTTACATTTTGTTTACTAGTACTATAATATTTAATAATATTAGGTCCTTGCATATTCTAAAATAGTTTGTATTAATTGTAGGTAAAAAATAATTGTTATTTAGTTATTTTATTTATTATATAAAATAGTTTAATTATTTAAATATCTAGTGTCCTACATTATTAAACCCATTGTGTAAGTGATGTCTAAAACACAGGTACTCAACCTAGTTTAGGCAGGTAGCTAATATTATAAACTTGACTTTTCTATTTTTCTTTTGTAGATTTTTCATTATTAAGCTACACATAGTTTTAATTTTATCATAGCATGTTATTTTTGTTAAGACTTATTGTTACTTTATTTAATTGTAATCATATTTGTTCTTGTATATAGGCATGTGTAATTGGAAATGAAATAAATATTTCATTTCCAACTACACATTTCTTATAATAATAATAATAAATATTTATTATTATTATTGTTATTATATGAAATTACCGTTTTGTCGTACCTACTGACCACTTTGATCTGAAATATCTCCTCTTTGGTTAAGAATTCCAAATTCAAATTTATAAATTCATTTGACTGGTACATTTGAGTTTTGAAAACAGTCATTCGTTTTTTCCTCCCGTACAAAACGCCAATTTCATATGTAAGGACCTAATAATTAACGATTTTTACATTAATAACATACAATTCCGAGATATGGTACGTGTAACGTCATCTATCGTTAACTTGCAACAGCACGAAATGTGAAAGAAAAGAAACGGCACCCTCACCCTCAAAGCGGCTATTTCCGTCCACGTGCCGACAACAATACGATACGGCTACGATACGAGGACGACAATAGATCCGTCATAAAGACATCATAATATCGAGTTATTAACATTGACGACAGGAAATTGCCTTTTCTGAACACCAGTATTAGGGACTCAAATATTTAAGTAGGTTTGAATATTTTTTTAATTTTAGGAAAATTTATGCATTTTTTTAATTTTTTTAGATTGTTTTCAAATCGAATATTAAAAAGATATAAGGGGGGTTCAATAGGCTTTTAAATGAGACAGCTCGAGTATAAATATATTTGTATATTGGACAACAATAACAACGTTTACAAAGTTTTACTTAATACTAACTAAACGTACAAACTTGTCTTATAGGCATGCGTCTGTTATTAAAATTTACCTAATTCAAAATCACTTCAGTCGGAATCGGATAGTGGGATGCTTTCCTGAAAGACAATTAATTTGAATTAGTATCGTAAGGATCCAAAGGGAAGCGTAGAAGCTGAGGGCCACAACGCTAGGACGCGAGCAGCATTCGCCAAAATTATTGTCATCAAATGATAGTCATTTTGTAGTAGATACGTTGCATCGTATGTTTTATGAGCCTAAGAAGAACATACAGTCCAGTTATCGCATTTGATATTGTCGGAAAAACCAACAAAAACAATAAAATAGCTAGGGTTGTCACAACGGGAAATAATATAAAATAAAAAACTGATTTCATTTTATTCCACGTTCAATTTCTGATTAAGTTATTTAATGTGTTTATTAAATAACTTAATCAGAAATTTGATGTTCAGAAATAATAAAATTAGGTTATAATAAATGGAGTATAAAGAAAATTTATTATAAAAAATAGTGGACTGTCGAATATAATATAAGTAGTTTATACATAATATAACATATCTATGAGTAATAACAACCTATTTAACACTATATTTTTTATTTGAATACATATTGAAATGTAAATGGAAGCTTTTAAGTTGCATACAAATAAGATGAATAGACAAAGATGGCATATACACAAAATTACGTCATTACGATTCTCGTCGAAGTAAGTTAATATTCCCGATTGGTCCATTTTGCGGGAAGAAGACGGCAAAGACAATTTTAAAGTGTATAACTGCAATATCAGTCATAATATTTTGACGGATGTTAGTTGTTTTTCAGCTATCGTATTATTTTGAAGCCTTCTTTTAAGTGATATTAAATATTTATTTTAACCTTTTTAACCTAACTGGACTACCCTATTAGAATTACACCAAAATAGATATTTTCGATTTTTTTGAACTACTTGATTTTAAATTACTGTATACCGCCGTTTTTACCACGTGAACCATTTTAATTTATTTGCAACGTAACAAGACAGCCCTGCCGGAAAGATCCCAAACGACAAATAATGATTCAGGAGCTATCCTAGCTACAACTGACTTGTAGTAGTTGGATTGTGGGAAAACTATGTAGATAATACAAAGTTAGGGTTAGGTAATACAAAGTGACTATCATTACGTTGTCGACCAAAATAGCGAATAGGCCCCGCAATCCAGTTCAATTACCCCCCCCCCCCCCCCCCCTCGAATGAAATTGTTAATTGGCTGCTTTAGATATTTGGTATTTAACACGTACTCAGCGGTGAAAGAAACATTGCGAGAAAACCGGCATGTCTAAGAAATAAAGAAAACGAATACGAGTGAAGTACGCCATCATAAATTAGAGCGGATAATTTTCCGCTCTAAAAACCCGCTCAGAAATAAAAAGGTGTCCAGTGGTACTTCGTAGACATACTGTTATTTTAAACTCCCAGATCCAATATATTGCGTAATAAGAACATTAATGTAAACTGAGATAATAAAACTTTATCCATTTGAATTCAAAATATGAATAACACTAGTTCGTCTGTAATACGGCAATTAGGCAACTTACAAATTTTTAATTCATTATTCATTACAACCTAGAGTATATTTTTGTACACAAGTCTCTCAGATAGAATGCCTCATAGAGGTGATATTTACCATAGTTGCCACATTTGGTACGAAAGTTTTATTATTTGAGTTATTATCAGGAAGTTGCTGCTACCAACCTCCAGTTTGATTTCCGTCTCTCGCCTCTTACAATTCCAACGGCATGTTTTTAAATTATATTAATTCATAATATAAATAATCAGTTGTAGCGAAGTAAATACATTGTTAATAAGTATATATTTTATAATATATAGATAATATGTATACGAATAATCGCTAAATCTATTCATTATAATAATAATCTATTCATGTAAATTTGCCATTTTCCATTGAACCACGTGCTCAGGGATGAAAGAAAACAAATAAACTATATGCTTGAGAATTAAAATATGTTTTGCGATATATGCATTGTCAGCGGTCGCTTCTCTGCTTCATTACCCTTTTCAAAATAGGCGGAGGCTTAGACTTGTATTGGACCCTTATATAACGATGCTAGGGGAAGATTCACATAGTGTAAGGGTAACAAATGAGCACACAGTTCACCAGATACTAAATGTATGCCAAGGCCCAAGACAACTACATATATCCTCAATAATAAATCAAACTCACATGACTTATATGGAATAACTCGCTACCGTGAACCTCTGGTTCTCGTCGCTAACTATTCAAAATATAGAAGCATTATGCTGCTATTTCACGCTGGTATTGCGCTAGCGTGGTACTTCCCCGGTCGAGCTGACCTACTCCTGCTGCAGCTATGATATTCTGCACCTTAGCTCTACTACGTACAAAGTCTAGAAGCCTACATATATCCTTGATTAAGAGTCAAAATGCAGATTTGTTTTCACCCCTGAGGACAACGATGGAATGCCTCGTTACTATTAAAAAGGGTTTCAATTTTCATTATACAGCTGCAGCATGGTTGTAATACGTAAAGCGATTTTAGTACTGCAATAATTATGTTATATCTATTCAAAGTGACAGTAAAAAATTGCTCATAGGATAGATATAAATTTTTTTTGCATTTTAATAGCAGAAGATTAGTGAAGCATGTACTCACTTCAAATTTTCCAATGAAAATGTCGGAGTCGTCTGAGCCGGGCGGTTGGTGCACTTTATCCACCGCAGTGATCTGAGGACCTGCAGTATAGTTTGCGATAGCTAAGCAAAGTTAAAGTTAATTCATAACACAATTTCTTCTTTGTCAGTCTGTAGTCAGTCTACATATGAAACAGTGGTAAATCTGTCTTTGTATCCGATTCCAATGTGAATTTCTTCAAGGCAGGGCTTTTATTAGCTAAGTCGGTGCGTTTTATTATTTTAAGCTGCAGCACCATTAATAATTAGGTGTAGTAGTCAAGCACTGGCTTATTGCCTGACTTTATTCTTGATCTTACTAATTTTTGATGAAATTAGAGAACTCTAGTTAAATCTTGTATTCATGTGCAGTCTTACATAATATTGTATTAGAGAGATTGAACACCCGCGTGGTGAATAACTTGGGAACTAGGTCACGGGCTAAATTGCAGTTAGAGCCGAATTATTTGTGCAATTAGTAAAATAATTTGGGATAGTAATATTCAATCCAAACCTATATTTACTTAGCTCAGGGCGCATGCACAAATTTCACAATACACGTTTAACCCGGGTTCGATCCCTGTCAGCACCGATGGAATTGTTAATTGCAGTATTAAGTTCTAATTTACCACGTGTTTACCAGTGAAGGAAAACATCGTAACAAAAAACATGACAGAGAAATAAAAAAAGTTGAAGTCGTAAAATCTATCAGTGCAACAAGGTGTCAAGTGTGAAGGACACTTCTTTGACCTTAAACTCACAGAAATTATACGAGGCCTATGCCTAGTAGTAGGGCTATAGACTGTTACTCCACTTTACTATGTTCACTATTATATCGCTCAAACAACAGTACATTGGGCTATGCTAATGCGTGGTTGTACCCAAGAACCTTCCTACTCAATCGATTTCATTTCTAAGAGTTACATGTGTGTAAGCGATGAACGCAATACAATAATCGTAAATAAATTAAATGTAACTTACCCATAGGTAGGCATTCCATCGGCTCAAACAAGTCCATGGAAATGAGATCGAGCGGTGGGGAAGGTGCCGGTGGGGGTAACGCGCACGATAAAGAACTACAAGGTGCTGCAACAGTTAAAATCGATAAATTTTTATTAACACGACAAAGAAAAGCTAAAACCAAATTGCTTACCACATTAACATGAGACATTTTAAATTTTATCAAATCTATAGCTTCGCGTAATCCTTTATCCGTTCCATTAAAGTCTAGATAGGCTTTAATGGAACGGAACCACAGTCCACAGCTGAACATAGACCTTCCACGTATATCACCTCTTAGACGCGATATTTGCTATAGTTGCTACGCTTGTCAGGCCAATTGGCAACTGCAGTTTCTATTTTTTATTTTGGAGCAACCGCAGTATTATAATTATGAGCAAGGCTCTTTTTATCGCACGCTCAGTGACTTTGAGTTTCCTAATCACTCAGTGTGGAATACGAACCTAGAAGTTGATCTGGATTGGTCCTACTCTACTGCTGCCGCTAATCAGCAGCAGTGAGAGAGCCAGTATAATCACAAGCGGTGAGGCATTGCATCTTAGTCGTTCGTACTCTCTTAACATGTATCAGTGGCATTTTTGTTTAAAATTATATATTATATTATACGTGGTAAAGCCACGCTGCAATTGTATTGTGGCTGCGCACGAACGGCTCAACTTTAGCGAGGATAGGTCACGCCATCAAAAATTTAAGCGTAAAATAGCAGCACAGTGCTACTGTGTTTCGTAAAGCCGGCTATACTTGTTGGCCGAGCGAAGGCGAGCACCAACGCAACGTATAGATAGCCCATTTGTCTAGCCTCGCCATTGCTCGTCGACACTCGCCTAGCTGGCCGAGTGCAGGCGAGCGCCAACGTGTATACGGTTCGTTTGGCGTGCCTTGCCGCCACTCGGGATCGCTCGCTACGACTCGTCCACTTCGGAACAGTGTGGGTTTTCCTGCACAAATTAAAGGCGCTCGCCTGCACTCTGCAAGTCGCGTCCACATGTTAGTCGGCCATATCAGTTACATCTTGGCGTCCGTCCCGGTGAGAAGTTATGTTTTAATTAAATTGCAACTTCAAAATAATTTCGACACTGCTTCTTCTTGTTTACAACTTTACTGCGGAGTACACTGACATGATAATTATATGCACTCATTAAATAAATAGCAGAAGCTGCAATAACTTTTACGCCGTCCATATTGTTCCAATACTCAATGAAAACTAATTACGGCCAACATGTGGATAGCCCCACAAAAACTCGTGAACATTGGCTGTTCGCATTGGTCTCTTTCGAACTTGGCCAACGTGTAGACTGTAGCACTCGCCTTGTATCAATTTGCCTACGCTCGCGCTGGGTGGTGGCCAACATGTATTGCCGGGGTAAGATGAGTGTAGAGAATAAAATATAAACGTTTGCAGATGTTAATGGGCGGCAGTAGCCGCTTCCCAATATCTAAACTATTTACTTGTTTGTCCTTCAAATATTATAAAAAAGGTAAATAAACTAGGGAGGCCCCTAATAAAATTGACGTCAATTTAAGAAATGTTAAATGTCGTACGCTCTATCTAAATATTTTTACTAAATAATGAAAGAAAGAAACAGGTATAGACATCATTAATTCTTAACTGAAGTAAGTGATAATCAACATTATAAATGAAGCCATAAGTTGTCAAAATTCAAAATAAACTGAAATAGCTAATTCAAAAATCCATACCTTCAGTAGACAGAGCAGTGTGATAAGCGTGGTGAGGTTCCTCAACGCTCAACTGCAGCTGGCCGCCTGGTTGGATCTTCGGAACTACGGTCGCCACAACTGGCACCCGGATTTGAACCGCACCATTATCAACGGACCTTGATTCAACTTCGACGCCCTTAAACAAAAATCATTTCTCACCTTTAAAGTCATATTTCCTCTTTCTTTATTATAAGAGGAAAAATAAAAAAAATATAATCATCATCAGCTTGCCATAATTTATTATTGATGTAAGCTTGAAAATCTGCTGACTAGATATTATTTCATATCACATGGGTTTCGTTAGGTACGAGATCTTTTTGCCCTCATATAGCAAAGTCATATTTAATACCAGATCTAAATTCCTCAAACCAGTGACCTAAAGCACCCTCAAAATACAAGACATTCCTGCGATTACCAATACACCTGCCAAGCATGGCGATATGATAAATTCTCCCTATTATCTGAAAGACCAATGACCTGGACCTAAAGAGTATATGCTAAATAAATAATTTAAAATTAAAAATTTTGTACAGCCGACTTCAATATAAGTTATAAAGAATAACTCAAAAACTATTGGTCTGACCTTGATCAAATTCATATGGGACCACACGATAAGTACTAGCTTTCAAATAAAAAAAGAATCATCGAAATGGGTTCACCCAGTAAAAAGTTATGAGGTAAGAAACATAAAAAAACATACAGTCGAATTGAGTACCGTCTCCTTTTTGGAAGTCGGCAGAAAAGGAATATTTCGAACGCAACAAACTATGACGCTATCGTATCGTTATTTTACGTCAACAAACATAATGGAATGGAGTGATAGATTCTCATAAGGCTATTAACATAATAAATAGACTACCTTTCTAGGTATTATGACTTCTATTTGAGTTGTCCATTTGGGTAGTTACCATCACCTTACCTATTTCTACCACCAAATAGCAGTGCTTGCACTGCCGTGGTCCAGTTCGAAGAGTATAGAAAGCCGGTACAATTACAGGCTGTGAAACTTCCTATCTCAGTCCTCAGAGGTGACAACTCATCGGTAGCCTTCTTTGTTTGAAGTTGGCTGCAGATATCATTGGAAACTACAGTAGCCTCTTACTATCATAACATGAACTGTAGGTTTGTCTGTCACCTAAGTTTTATGTAATTTAAATTGAATATTTTAAAAACCTAGAAAAGATCCCTACCGCAGCTAAAAAAACAGCTGATGACCTTGAAACGGATTACCCGATATTGATAAAACATATCTAAGAACCGCCGCTGAGAAACCAGCTTTAAAATAAAAAAAAACCCGCACCCGCTTAAGAGCTACAGTGCCACAGACAAACACACACACACACACACACACACACACACACACACACACGCACACACACATACACAGAAAAAGAAATTGGCACTGATTATCCTTCTACTCTCCATCTGGAAATATCTTAGAAACGGCTTCGGCTTTACTAAAAATATTTTTAATAACGTTTTGGGACCAATTGATTTCAATATCAAGATGGACAATCGTCAGCATTAGACCCAATTACTACAAAAACACTACGTATGGATTTTCAGTATAAATAAGATCACTAGTGTCTAGTTATTAATAATTTACCCGGGCTTCAGAGCTGTCGTCATTTCTCATAATAAGTTTACCACCGTCTCGCAAGTCTTCGGCGGTGGCTGGCACCAGCATCTATAATTAAAAGAAATTACTTGTGAGAAATATTTTATATTGAAAAGAGTGTCGATAATGATGATGATGATGTTGCCCTAACTGGTTTAGCAGACAAGTCACTGTTTGCGATTTGTGCCGTAATTTTTTTAACTCGCATCTTCGATAATGCGGTATATATATATATATATATATATATATATATATATATATATATATATATATATATATATATATATATTAAGTCTCTTTGATAATGCGCTAGATATAGTGCCAAAAAATGCACTGAGCCAACGGGGCGCAGTATTAACCTAGTTTAGTTAAACTAGTTTTTAAATTATATAATATATTTAGTATATTTGATTTCCAATCAAAAAGTTTAATTTATTTTTAATATAAATAATTATTTTATTATCAATTATATCAATTTTAATTATTATTATTTCTAATATTAAAATAATATAATCTGTAAGTCTATCAAAATATGATTTATAGATCGAGAAATATGTTTTCCATTTGAATGTGGATTTGATCCAAAATATTCAGCACGAATTCCATTTTCTTTACATTTTTTTAATTTTTGATATTAAAATTGCTCTTCTTTTCTCAATTATCATATCATTTAATTTAGTTAATATTATTATATTAATAAAAATTTGGTTAAGAGTATGTATAGATCTTTATTATGATAAGGTTAAAGGCAGGCTAAGTTGGTATAGTATAAGCAGAAGATAGGGAATTTTACTACATACACCGTGTAGTGGCGGGTAAGAATACCCACGACCCCATATCTTCCCGTGGGTGTCGTAAGAGGCGTCAGAGGGAAACTGAGGAAGAAAATAGGCAGCAGCATCTTTCTGATAACAAACTGACTAATAGAGAGCAGTCGGTAATTCTACGAGTCTCACTATCGTTACTATACCCGTTGGAGTATTCTGCTAATGTAGGCAAGGAAGATCGTGTTGCTGAGAGGCTGTCCTGTGTTACATTAAGATCGATAGTGATGCTGTTGATTTGCATACTTTGGTGTTATCATGTAAGCAGGGTTTGTTACCGAGTAGTGTTCTTTTATATAAATAATTTTGAGAATAAATTCTAACATTAGAAGCAGTGAAATAGTTTATTACAATATTTTTTTAAAATAACGAGCGTGTATGTAATCAGACTGTAAAATGGTATTCGTATAGTTAATGACGAGAACAATGTTTTCTTTTCTCACGGGTGACAAGGAATTTAATTTTGATTATTAGTCGAAGAAAGATCCAATATCTTTCCCGTGAAAGATATGAACCACAGCATCCCCTTACCATCAGATACTAGAAGTGATAATAATGATGAAGATTTTGCTCTAAATTGATGTTGATAGCGACCACAACTTACCTGCTTACCACCAAGATGATTTGTGTCTACAACTTTCACTAACACCGGAGCGCCTTTGTCCGGTTTAAGCAGAGCGAACGGTGTTTGTTTTGTCGCCAATGCAACTTGCATATGGTATGTTTTTATGGGATCAACAAAAACACCACTGCCCATAGCACTCCACGGATTGATGAAGCACCACGCATCAAACGGCTCTGGGAAGTATTTGGTAACGTCCCGAGCGCTTGATTTTGTTGCCCACGCAGACGAAGATGGAGTTTCAACAGATTGTAATTGGGGGCCGACTGTAGAGCTTACTTCGCAATAATCGTTTGATGTTCTAAAATAAATATTGTGTGTTAAATATACAAGATAATATAAAGGATTATATGTGTCGGTCATATTGATATTGAGCTACCGTGCTTTGCGGAAAACTTTAGGGGTGGCCCAGTTTAAGAAATTTAATTTTCTGGTGAATAGTGGTAGTGATGCTGCCGAAGATGTTACCATCAAAAGCACTGACTTAGTTTAACAAAAGCCTATTCACTCTTTACTTGAATTATTATTTGTACCCTAAGTTACAAATAATAGTTCAAGTTTCAAGAAGCGTACTTCTTTTTTAAAGGCCGGCAAAGTACCTAAGATTTCTCTCGTACTGTAGAGTGTAGATGTCCATGGGCGGCGGTGATCGCTTACTATCCGTTCGCCGTATAATCACTACCTCTTCAATAAAACAATGCTTCCCATTGAGTTATATGTACTACGTACTAGAGAAGCCATTCCGAACATTGACTATGTTCAACTGAACTGTAGTGTAATCCATACAAACTAAATATTGCGTAAATTGAAGATTTGTGAATTCCATAAAATAATTATTATTACATTTTATTTAGAAATATGTTTGTTTAGATTAAATTAAGATTTTATTAAATTCTTATATTTATTTTATATTAATATCTTATTTTATATTAAATTAAAGACAGAGTAGGACACAATTTTTGTTTGGAATGGCTTCTCTAGTACGTAGTACATATAACTCAATAATGCTTCCCTATTGATATTAGTATTCTTTAAAGTTCTACAGTTCTATATTTCTATCACAACTTAACATAGCCATCCTCCAACGAATGACACAAAGCATCTTCAGCAGCACTGATTTAGATACAAATATTTATTGTCGGTTTGGTAGTGCAGTAATTTGATGTTGCAATGGCACGGCTTTATAGTATCGACGAACCGACAATCAATGGTTGAGAAAGATTCTAGAGTGGCAGCCTTGTGCCGGCAAGCGAAATGTAAGGCGGCTCCCCACTAGGTGGGGTGATTATCTAGTAAGACATGCAGGAAGTCGATTTACGAAGGTGACTCAGGAACATGCTTTGTTTGTGGGAGGCCTATATTTGGCAGTGGACATGCCCATATTTCATGAAAGTAATTGATATTGACATGGGTGCTTGTCTCTGAGCAATTTATGTATATAAATCCGTTTGTATTGTTGTATATAAATTTTAAGTGCTGAGGGTACTAAAAAAATCTTCAAAAAATGGTTGTTGAAACAATTACGACAAATAAAAATTAACAGAAACACAAAACCTGAAATCTACTACTTAAGTATATAAATAGCGACGGTGAAAATTAATGACAATTTATTGTCCCTTTTTTTTTACAAGGAATAATTTTTTAATAACTCACCTCGAAGAATCGACTTGATTCTCAGCAACGGAGACAGATTTTGCCGAGCGAGGAATACTACGTCCACTATTACAAGAACCAATGCTGATATCATCTGGATGCGCCTGGAATCGTTGATCAATTCAGATTAGAGTGCTCTCATACTGTTTGCTTCTAGCATTTCACAATTATATAAAATACTTTGAAAGGAAGAACGATACTCAGACCAAAAAAGATAGACGAACACTAAAGAGAGAGTGCTGCTACGTAAATTTCAAATGACGCAAAAACCATGCTCAATTCTTGACACCCACTCACGCAGACATCTTTCTTCTTTCTTTTTTTATCAGCCCGTACACTGTTCACTGCTGAACGTACACATATGCACCTAAAACCATATTGTTTGTTGCAAACGATTTTAGATGCAAATATTATGTTTATAAATCAGTGCGTGTTCTTACAATTAGTTGAGCATGGTTTTGGCTTGGTTTTTGCATCACTTAAAATGTAAGTGTACGTAAGTATAAGTAACCTTAAGTTGTTGCTTGAAGTCGATTCTGTTGATTAATAACTATGTAAAATAAAAAGCAAGTATGACCAAAATTTCTTCTTTTTTTATTAACCCGAGTAAGTTCACAGCTGGGCATGGCACCTTTCCCACTGTCCTTTCATATTTGCCGTAGTCATCACGCTTACCATGCGAATTGTCGACCTCAGTACCAGACGTCTCGCATTTTTGACGCTGTTCACCGTCACCGGTCTGGATATTTTACTACTTGCTATACAACTGTAACCGTGTAGTGGCGGTGTAAGAATATCCACTACCCCATATCATCCCGTGTGTTTTGTAAGAGGCGACAGAGGAAAACTGAACCAGGAGATGAGAAGTAGCGTCTTAGGTTCTGAGTAAATCTGAGTAAAATAACTGCGATTGCCAACCTGCTTGCCAAGCATGACAACAATGACTAATATCCCTCCTATGAGGCAATGTATGGGGTAGGCCTATGTTCAGCAGTGGACTTTTGATAGGCTGTGAAGGAAAACAACTGGTTAGATGAGGTTATAGCCATCTATTGGATGTCATTAAGTCTTTCTGGCATTAATTAAAGCTGTCTCTGACACTCCTTAGCCAAAGAGGTGTCAGATGGTCAAATGTGAATGATGGTCTAGCGCCACTCGGCACATACATTAAATATAACAAAAAATGACATTGATACAACCTTCAAGGTGACGAGGGGAAACAAATCAGGAGATGGGCAGCAGCGTCTTCCTAATAATGACTAAAAATAAAAAATAGACTGCGGTTTTCAACCCGCTTACCAAACGTGGCAACTTTGGCAAATATCCCCCTATGAAGCAATCTGTTTGGGACACCTATGTTCAGCAGTGAACTTGTAACGATAACGGTAACGTAACATTTCAGAAAGACGTTAAAATATTTCTTCAATTAAATTTATTTGAAGCATATATTAAATCAAAATACCTTATTTTTGTGACATACGAGATTAGATTGCTGATTGAAACCCTTGAAACAAATGTTGCAGCGATAGGGCCTTTCGTTAGTATGTGTAAAGAGATGATTGCGCAAGTTTCCTATAAAAACAATAAGTAATATTCAATAGACAGAATAACAGACAAAAACAACTATTTAAATTGTAACAATTGTGAATACATCAATTATTATTCATGTTTTCAACATTAATATTTGGTACATCATCTGACCATAGGTGCTGCTGTAGACCGTGTAGTGGCGCTGTAAGAATATCCATTACTCCATATCGTCCCGTGGGTATCGTAAGAGACTACAGAGAGAAACGGAAACAGGAAATGGAAAGCGGCATCTTCCTGATAATATTCTTGATATATTAATAAAGAACTGCGGTTGCCAACTACGGTTGGCAACTCGAATGCCAATCTTGGTAACTGAGGCAAAATATGTGGCAATCAATGGCGGAGGCCTATATTCAGCAGTGGAATTTTATATGCTGTAACGGATCAATGGATACATGCCTTAATTTCTCCTTCCCTTTTTCACCATCGGACAAACAGGTCATCATCATCATCATCATCATTACATCCCTTTACAAGTCCACTGCTGACCCTAGGTCTCCCCCAAGGAATGCCACAAAGCAAGGTCCTGAGCCACCTGCATCCGTCGACTTCCTGCATGTCTTACCAGGTGGTTCTCCATCTAGTGAGGGGTCGCCTTACACTTGCCTACCGGTACGAGGCTGCCACTCGAGAACCTTTCTTCTGAATAGGCTTATGCTAATGGCTTATGTGTATACTCAATCAAACGCTGCCCAATTTTAAGATGCCACAAGTCTCGTGCTGTCTCTATCACTTTAATTCAAAGTGAATGACACCACGAGACTTAACGGCATCTTAAAACTGAGTACCATTTGAGTATTTGGTCATAAGATATTCGTATTGTGATTTACCATCTAGTGGGCTTCATTGCTACTTAACGCCAGGTAAGATTTTAGTGTAAGTAGTGGCATATTAAAAAGTAAAAATACGCTATGAAATCCGCAAAACAACTTAAATGTATATTACTTATAATGCGAATACTAATTTAATTATATACTGCTCGCTGTTGAATAAAGGTTATAAAAAAATTCTAAATAGGTACTAGCTGAGCAATTAACATTACTACACTAATAATAGTCTCGTTACTCCAATTGAGCTTAAAATTATTGCGTTAGGAGTGGTTCACGACAGTAGTCGAATGGCGGATTCGAATCCAGAGTCTAGAAGTTGTTCCGTACCCTTAACGGTTAAGCTACTGTCGCCAGTGTAAATTTTTCGATTAAAGCTGGTTATAGGATAAAGGATAAGGATAGAAAGAGGAAAGTAACCTTTTTGATGGAATCCTTTTGGGCAGATGTGACACCTGTACGGCTTCTCATCAGAGTGGGTCTTTCGATGGGATATCAGGGTGGAAACTCGGTTAAACGTCTTATTGCAGACCTGGTTAAGGAGATAGAGTTAAAAATGTAACTGTCTTATCTTTTATAGAAGTTAAGGCAAGGTTGGAGAATATATCGTATTTTAAACAATTTTTGACGGGCGAGAATGGGGGCTAATAATTTTATGCTCACCAGATGTCGCTAGTTTAGTTTAGTCTAGTTTTTTAATAAAAGTTTATCAGTTTCTAGAGTATTATAATAATACACAAAATAATGTGTCAGTGGTTTGCTCTTTAATTTTTTTGCGCATTTTAAACTTTTTTTAATTTTTCAACTTTTATGAATATCTGTGGTTTGGTTTATTTATTTTTAATGTTAATAATATAAAATATAGTTAATAGTACAAAAAGAAACAATAACTTTTACATTTACCGAACTAATTAACTTCCCCACTATGAAATCTGTCATATATTATACCTCAGTTTCTAGTGGCGCCGCCCTGGTGGCAGAAAAAGACGTGGATGCCCATCATTGATAATTATTAAAATAGTTTATGCTCAGAAAAAAATATGCGCATACATGAAATAGTCACTCAAATTCTTTATTATATGTTTTGATTATTTAAACAATAATAATAATAATAGTAATTTATTATTACAGTCTTTTTGACACCCATTTCAAATGTTAAAAACAAAATGAAAATATATAATTATAAGGATACAATAAATAAAAGACAATTCAGCTGAAATCATAAGTTAATACTAAAATTGCCCCCAAAAGGGAGTTCGTACTATCCAATTTACAGTTATTGTTAGTCACGGATCGGACAGGTGTCAACCTTGCACGTGAAATCTCATTCGGCACAAAATGATAGGCAAATCAATAATACAATAAGGTGGATTGTGAAGACGGGAAAAGTGAGACTAAGTAGGAACAGGAACCCAGATTAAAGCAAAAAAGAGATAGGAACAATATTTCGTAGTAATTAAGTATTATCCAATGTCACCTCACAAGCGTAAGGTCTCTCAGCGGAATGTATAGCGCGATGTTGGCTGAGCGTAGACAGCTGCCTAAAGCTCTTCCCACATGTAGAGCAGTGAAAGTTCCTTTCGTCAGTATGTGTCGGCAGGTGACGCATCAGCGTATACTGATGTTGAAACTCTCGACTACCTGAAATTAATTGTTTATCAATATTATATATATTTAAATTTATAGTTATAATACTTAATTGAAGGAAGATAAGATTTTTATTAATGCTACTTTTTCTGGTATTGCATTCTAGATCCAACGATGGTCCTCCTTTTTGTGTAACTTCATCCAGAACGTAAATTGCTGGGTATAGGCTTCTCCTCATACAAAAGAGGGCCTTAGGACAAAGATGTGTTCGCGATGTTGTCCCAATGCGTATTGCCGTGTTCACATGTTTTCGCAATATTTTATTCTTTTAATTTCTCAGTTTGCAAGTTTCCGTAATGTCTTTCCTCTGTCACCAAGCACGTAGGTACTAAGCATTTAGCATTACATATACGTATGAGTGAAATAATCTGGTTGTAACCAATTGGTAGATGTAGCCAGCAATTATTGTATCGGTTCCATCGAAATGAGAGGAGGCCTTGTACCCCAGCTGTGGGACTTATATAGGCTGTTACTTTACTTTACTTTTCCGTCGAAAAGCGACTAAGTTTTCATTAAGAAAATTACAGTGTAGCCTAATCTATAACAAAATGGCCTCAAAAATATATGAGTATGTTTACGATCTTAACTTAAATAAGCTTCCCCTTTTTCTTCATTATTACAAGACATATAAACATTATATTATTGACAAGGTTCCGGACAAACATGCCTCTCAGGCGATTTGGCGGTCACAGTACCAGTCGAGACGCACCTCTGATGCCTCCTCCTGTTGCCGATTCTTTGTTTATAGAATAAAGGTGATAAATGACCACACAGTTCACCTGATGGTAAGTGGATTCTGTGGCCCATTGACACCTACATCTAAGAGATTAAGAATCAAAATAGAACTAAGATATAATGCTTCGTACCATTAAGTACAAAGTGTCTGCGGTCCTCTACACTCAACGTACGAAACAGTACATTGGCAGTCTGCGAACGCGTGGACCTTCCCGGTCGAGCAGATCCATTTGTGCTGCAAATATAGCTGCAGCGTAGCTCTACCACGTTAAATCAGAGAATTTTACATCCCAATTTTATTATTAACTGTTGAGATTTATTTATAGAGTATTAAGATAGACCACTGCTCGAACTACTCGAAAGAGAGGAAAAGAGGCCACACTAAAAACAGCGGCTGTGGTTCGTCATGACATTTACGTTTTCGTCACGTTCGGCAACGTCTAATACTTTATTATTAACTAGCTAATACCCGCGACTTCGACCGCGTTGCTTGATATATTAATAAAGTTTTCATATGTGCGTCAAAAAGACAAAACTTTGTAAACAATGTTATTCGTTGCTCCGTTTGTAGCTAAAATATATAAATTATCTGGGTTAGTAACGCGAGAGCAAGCGACATACAGTTGACCGTGTGAAAAACCCCGTATAAAAATCGTTGTTTCTTAAAGCTTTAATAACATTATATTAAATGAAGATATCGCAATATTTTTTTAGCTAAGAACCAAGTGTCTAAGAAATAAAACTTATAAAAACCTAATTGAAATCTATTCTATGATGCACGCACAACTACAAATCTCTATCATTTTATTTTGTATAGATAACGTTCAAAATGAGAAAATATTATGGCGTTGTGCTAATGAGGCGAAATAAATATTTTCTTTTTTCCTTTGTTTTCAGATGGCAAAATGAGGTGACACAACACGGCGATATTCTATACCAAGTTTAATTATAAAGTTACTCACATATACCGCACTCCCACAGCTTCACCGTCCGCCCATTTCTTTTCACATATTTCACAAAATGGTATCTAGATCTTGGATCCGTTTTATCTATTTTGTAGGTGCTTTGACTACCCTTGCCTAGAAATATAATCCAAATAATATATATTTTTTTCATTAACTTATAATGCAAAGTAAACATTGACTAAAAATATCGTGGTCTTTGCATTACATATTATTTTGTACTTATTAGTGGACTAAACAATTAGAAGCTCAAGGGAGCTATTCAAATGTTCTCGAAAATAGTAACAATAAAAAAAATCATCTTCCTATTTTTCCTCCCTTAATTTTAGGAGGCATTTTTTATAAAAATTTGAACAGGACAAGATTTCCGAAGAGAAAACATAAAAAATTTAAATTGTACAGCATTAAACTTGAAGCAAATACTGTTTATTTTAAAAAAAAAAACAACATTATACGGATTTTCACATTCTACCCGTTTGATTCCCTGTTCAGGCCAGAAAACCTAATTAAAAAATAAAACAGGTGCTTTTTTAATATCTAAAATACTTTCATGTTGCTAAAATTAGGCACTCTGTGCATAGGAGTTGAATGATTTGTTCCCTCTCCTTTTCATCATCGTAGTGCGGCATACAATGTATTCGAACCAAACAGTTATCTTCGTCGTTCGTCAAGTATACACCAAAGGTGAGCAATAATTTGTCAACATCTGCCTTTCCAACCGATTGCAATGTAGAAGTCAAGGCAAGAGTGAATAGGCTTTTGTTAAGCTTAGATAGTGCGTTTTACCTATTTCAGCTTCATCTATCAAATGGGATCACCAAAAGTCAAGCCCTGGCTTATAAAAGTTAAAAAATGCAAATGTCTCATCTCTTGTATATTTTTTTAAATTCTTCTATGGATACTTCACACACACATAGGAACACGATTGTACCAGATCACCACGCTGGGCAGTCAGATTGGTGCAATCAGAGGATCTTTGCACTGGTGCTATTCCTCGAAATCAGTCTGGAAAATTATGCTGACCCTCAACATTAGCCTGTAAGGTAAAAGCTGATAAATTATAATGGTTTCTCCGCCATAATTCGATTGCTAAATCTCAGGGTGACACGAGCACACAGTCCACCTGATGATACTCGTAAGTGGCCTATAAATATCCACATCTATCTTCGATTAAGAATCAAAATGCAGATGCATTGCCACCCCTGAGAACTGAGATGGAATGCCTCGTTTCCAGTAAAAAGTGTTACCGTTTTCTACACTCACCATACGAAACAGCAGCATTGAGCTGTTATTTTATGCTGGTATTATGTGTATTATAATGATCCCAATAAAAAATCCATTAACATAAATTTATATGATTTATGTGATATTAAATATATTTAAAGTGTTTACCAATGCCGATACTGGATGTAGAAGCGGACGTGGAAGTTACAATGTGGGGGTCCGTGTGAGATTTCTTAAAAAAAGAAAAAGCATTTCGATTCGTAGGTTGGAACGAGGAACTCGACGTATCCGCCTCCTAGAAAACACGCAGTACAGAAATTATCAGCCAGTGATGATTTATTGGCGTGTGGTAGTGGCCTTGACTTAGAACCCGTCAGAAATGAGAGGAGGCCATTACTATCCACGAGTAGGACGTATAAAAGCGATTAATGAGACTAATTATAATTTATTATACAAGTGTATGTGTGAGTTAAGTTTTTTATTATTATTTATGTGGGTATTAAACTTCTTAATTTTAATACTTCAAGAAATTCGTAGTATCATTTGTCTCCTTTAAGTTTATATAATGATGTTCTTGATTTAATTATCTAAGTTAAAGAAAATCTTAAACATAAAATTTATTTGTGGTAAATAAGTATTAATTATCTAGCAACCTAAAAAAAGGACAATTTGTGAAGGCAACATTGTCACTTCCTTTCTCACGTGTGTGCCCTAGCATCTTGTGGTTCAGTTCAGTGTACTGTTATAAATAATATTTTATAAAATAAATTTAAACAAAGTTTGAAACTGCATTTCATTCCTACATGCAGTTCATGTAACTTTACTTCTTACTTTGAATAGTTATAAATTTATACAAATATAAATATATACTTTCTTAATTTACAGGCTTTAAGGCGATTATTCTTTTTCTGATATAAATATAAAAAATGAAACTCAAATAATACGTATTTTACCTTCATTTCTGTTTTTAAGGCTGCATCCAAACTATTGCCGAAAGTGGTTTGCCCAGTGGTGCCAAAGCCAGGCTCAGAGACCAGGGAAGCGATGTTCCCGTCCTCCTCCGTCCAGGCAAACCTGGCCTGCTGTTGATCCGAGCCTTCGGGGAAGAAGCCGTCGCGAAGGAAACGGGGCACCTCCAACTGCAAAAATATTTTGTTCAGCTTGTTAACTTTATTTCATTTAAGTAAGGTGACCAACGAGCATACAGTCCATCTGAAGAGTCGCACATTTTCTATTTAAATTCCAGAAGATTTTGACAATGACGTGATGTGTAGCGGCCGGTCACTGTCGGAAATTTGTAAACACGCAGGACACAAAGTGCCACAATGTTACGCGCAAAAATAACACCTATTTATATGCAATAAAATGCTTATTATCAGAGCAGCGTCGGGCTTTGGACGTGCTGAGAAGAATCAACTTATTTTAGCCAGCTCGATTAACTGCGGCGTGCTGACCCCGCTGTTCGCCTTTTAGTAGCGGCGCAAGTGAATCCATTACCCCATATCGTCCCGTGAGTATTATAGGAAGCGGCAGAGGCAAACAAACCAGCAGCATGTTCCTAATAATAACTTAAAAAAAAACACGGTTACCAACCCCAAGCGTGGCAAATATCCCTCCATATGAGGCATGCCATGGGGGAGGCCTATGTGCAGCGTGTATTTTTGATAGGCTGTATCGGTAACGGTATGGAAATACTTTGTTTCTTGCGGAATTCGAACCAGCAGATCTTAGAGCCGGACTAAGCCGTCGTCGTAGAGACGTCGAAAATGTAATTTAATAGCTTTAGTATTTGTTAGTATTTATAAAATTGCACATTTAATGTTTTATAATTAAACTTTTATTTATTTAGTACACCACCAGTTTAAGTGGTATCAGTATTATAACGATTACTCTTAACAGTATGTACTCACTTCATTTTTAATTGAACTTGAAAAAAGAGGTTCGTTCCCAAATTCCAACTCTTTTTTATAAAATTTGTCAGTCAAACAAATTTCTTGTATACTGAAAAAAATTGAAAAACGAGCAAATTAAATAACTAAAATTTAATTCAATATGGTCGAGTCAAAATTTGTTTTTTCAAGAAAAAATAATTGAAAATCAAACCTTATAATTTCGTCGCCGGGTCTCATGAGGCTACTTTCTTTTATTTCTTCATCACCAAGCATCATTTATTTTTGTAATATTCAATTTTTTAGACAAAAAACGGTAGATGCGTGTCAGATTTTAGACGTTTCGGCGTATTTTATTAATATTTTCGTATCTATGACAACTATTCTAAATTACGAACGTTTCTTTTTAAATTTACTTTTTAAAAAATAAATGGCTGCATTGCGTATTTGACCTCTTTTGAACTTGATGTCATTAAACTCTCATTTGATATATCAAGCTTGCAAAATGTCATAACTTCTTAAAATTTAAATTATAAATAATTTTTATTTATATTAAAATAATATTTATTTAATTCTAAATATTTAACATATAATTCTAAGATTTTTACTTATTATATGGCAGTGATAATAGCAAATTAATATTTATTTTGTATTTTTGTCGCAGTTGATTTAAAGATGATCTCCGCCAAACAGAGGCTAATATGGCAGTATTATATAATAATATGGGTATGACAGATAGC
Source organism: Parnassius mnemosyne (assembly GCA_963668995.1). Classification (NCBI taxonomy): domain Eukaryota; kingdom Metazoa; phylum Arthropoda; class Insecta; order Lepidoptera; family Papilionidae; genus Parnassius; species Parnassius mnemosyne. The sequence continues at coordinate 17,792,130 of CAVLGL010000083.1, forward strand.
GAAAATCCATTCAAAAATTATTTAATATATTATTCATTTGTATACTTATACTCTATACAGCGTATCAAAATTAGATTGTCTCATAGGGTAATATTTTGCCGTGCTTGGCAGATGGTTTGGCAACCGCAGGTTTTTATTGTTTAGTTTTTATAAGTAAAACGCTCCGGCCTTCTGCCTCTCTCCTATTTCATTTCCCTATGTTACCTCTTACGACATTCATGTGATGATATGGCTCCATATAAGAGAATCCATGCAAATACACTAAAGGCAGAATTTACCGACTGCGGAGTAGCAAGCCAAGTGCGAGACTACTGCCCTGCTCACGATGTCGACGTTATTTGCTTCTTATTAGTTTTTGCTATTTTGTAACGTGTCTTTCCATGCGGTATTACAATTTGAGCGTGTCTTCAAGGCAAAAGTAAATAGGATTTTGTTAAGCTAACTTTTACAATCTCCGGCAACATCATCACTTTCTATAAGGTGGGATAGTACTCAAGTACTGACTGCGTGTTAAGTTTTTTTTTTAATTTATTATAATAACACTTTGCAACCTCAAATATGATATTAATACTAAAGGAGAGTAATAACAGAGGGCAATAATAAGAGGCAATCTATGTGGAACATTCATTCATTCATTACAGCCCTTCACAAGTCCACTGCTGAACATAGGCCTCCCCCAAGGAATGCCACAAAGCACGGTCCTGAGCCACCTGCATCCATCGACTTCCTGCATATCTTACCAGGTCGTCACTCCATCTAGTGGGCGGACGCCCAACACTTCGCCTGCCGGTACGAGGCTGCCACTCGAGAACCTTTCTTCCCCATCGGTTGTCGGTTCTTCGAGCTATATGGCTGGCCCATTGCCACTTCAGCTTACTAATCCGTTGGGCTATGTCGGTCACTCTGGTTCTACTGCGGATACCCCCATTTCTGAGTTTATCACGCAGAGAAACTCCGAGCATAGCCCTCTCCATAGCTCGCTGAGCGACCTTGAGCTTCCTCATCCGGCTAGCAGTGAAGGACCACGTCTCAGTTCCGTATGCCATCACTGGCAACACGCACTGGTTGTACAGTCTCGTTTTCAAGTTTTGAGGTATACCTGACGAGAAGATGTGCCGTAATTTCCCGAACGCTTCCCAACCGAGTTGAATCCGTCGATTGACCTCTCGGTCGACGTTGAACTTATCTAGTCGGACTATTTGTCCCAGGTAAACATACTCGTCAACAACTTCAAGCTTAGTGCTCCCAACAACTACCGGCATAGGTGTGACATGAACATTAAACATGATCTTTGTTTTGTCATCTTAAGGCCTATCCGTTGGGAAGCACTATTGAGGTCATTGAGCATAGTGCTTAGGTCCTCCAGCGATTCTGCCATAAGGACTATATCGTCGGCAAATCGAAGGTGAGTGATGTACTCGCCATTGATGTTGATACCGTATCCTTTCCAGTCCAGAAGCTTGAAAACGTCTTCCAATGCAGCGGTGAAGAGTTTCGGGGATATGACGTCACCCTGTCTTACACCTCTCTGCAATTGGATAGGTTTCGTACTCTGGTTCTGTACTCGGATAGCCATCGTAGCCCTACTGTACAAGCACTTCAGCACTTCGATATACCGACAGTCCACTTGGCACCGCTGAAGGGACTGCAGCACCGCCCAAATTTCGACGAAATCAAAGGCTTTCTCATAGTCCACATACACCAGACATAGTGGCAAATTGTACTCCTCTGATTTTTGTACATTTTGCCGAAGGGTATGTATGTGGTCTATGGTGCTAAAGCCTTTTCGGAAACCGGCTTGTTCGGGAGGCTGGAGGCTGGACTGTCAAGTCTGCGCACGAGACGATTCGTAATGACTCTCGAAAACAGCACGTAGACGCGGCTCAGAAGGGAAATCGGTCTGTAGTTCTTCAAGAGAGCGTTGTCGCCTTTCTTGAAGAACAAGACCACCGCATTTCTGCTCCACGCCGCCGGTGTAATGCCACAATGGAGGGCGGAATTAAAGAGCTTCTGAAGGACTTCAAGTACCGGTTTTCCACCCGCTTTCAGAAGCTCCGCTGTAATTCCATCCTCGCCTGGGGCCTTGCCGTTTTTAAGGTGCTGGAGAGCCATTCTTATCTCGCTAATAATATAACATGTCTTCTTTAAATTTGTCAGAATATTTGATGTTTATGCCTACTTTTGTTTTACCGGTACAGCCTATTAAAGTCCACTGCTTAAGATAGACCTCCCCATAGATTGCCTCTTAGGGGGCTATTTTCCATAGTTGCCACGCTTGGCAAGCGGGTTGGCAATTGCAGTTTTTTATTTTTAGTCGTTATTAGGAAGACGCTGCTGCCCATCCCCTGATTTGTTTCCCTCTGTCGCCTCTTATGACACCCACGGGATGATTGGGTTTATGGATATTCTTACACCGCCACTACACGGCAAATATTGCAGTGTACTTTTGTGTATTGTAATTTTTTGAAGTTATACTTCTTTTGGGGCGTTTGGGTAAAATTATCAGAGTGAATTATTTACGATGCGCGCGCACACCTACTGCTAAAAACGACACCATGAAGTTGTTATCTCTCAAGTTTTCGTGGGAACAGATAACTATATTTAAGGTAGTTATTTTCGGTTATTTTTGTTTTGTTACGCCAAAGAAGTATAATTTCTTACGTGCGTACATAAGTACAAACACACTTTTTTTTCTTAAATTATACTAGATACGTATAAGAATCAAGAGTATGCCTATAATTGGCATCAAACAAAAACAAAATTCAAAACTATTTTATCCTACGATCTCTATTATTTTGTAGAAGTTAAAAATATAATCAATATTTTTGTATTTTGGACGATAATGAAATTTTCTCTAGTTAAATCCTTAATTCTAGTTGAATATGAAAACTTCGTGAAAGGAAACGAATGAAAATATCTTTCTGTGAATATTTTCGAGTGGTTTATTACAACGTCTAAGTGGTCTGCTCATTTCGCTGCGGGCCACTCAAGCGCTTGAGTGTACTCCAACAACTTACCAATGTTTGTGAAGAGAAAATTAATCTTATGAACAAAAAATATATGTTTGCATTTGTGCTATTATCTGTGTTCATTGGTCGTAACCGCGCCTGCTTATCATGTGGTCACTGGTTCGAATCGGGTCAAACTATAATTAGTTATTGCGTTTTTCTATCAAGAAATTCTCCATAGGAAATTCGCGGCCCCATGCCTCGGAAAGCACGCAAAGCCGTTGGTACTAAGCCTGATCTCTCTCTGGTCGCGTCGGATTGCCGTCCCATCGGACTATGAGAGTGAGAGAACAGAGCAGAGTGACATGAGCTTACGCACACATTCTTACACTAAAACTCTGTCCTCCGCAGATGCCTACTACGAAACAGGCCACCATGGCCGAAATTCGGTCTAGACCTAAATTACATTATATAATATATATGGCTAATATATATATATATATATATATATATATATATATATATATCCATAGTGAGAAAATGCTGAGGTATTTTTAAAATAACTTTATAATTTTAGATTCGTGTGCTCTGTCCAATTACTATGGGATACAAGAGATGGCGTTGTTACACACACATTCGTACACTAAAACTCTTTTTTTTTGGAGTTTATGGCCTGGTATCTAGACCTTTAGGCCAAGTCTTGAGTATTTTTATTTGGTTTATTATAATTTCCCACTGTGTTTTTGATAAATTTATATAGAGGCACGTAATAGGATCTATTTTTTAACATATCACTCAGGCGGCGGGAGGGTTCTTGCACTGTCACTTGATTTTGCACTATGTCACTAATTTCACTGACAAGAATCAATCTGTCAAATGAAAAGCACTCACATGTAAATATGAAATGTTCGATATCACCAATTGAATTATTGCAGAAGCTGCAGTAGCTGCTCTCCACTATGGCCAACCGAGCCAGGTGGGCCGGGACGGTGGAGTGACCAAAACGTAATCCGTTTATAGTCATAATAAAATCCCGACTGGCCATTTTCAGTGTGTTATACCATGGTGCTACAGGTAGTTTTTCTTGAACAGTTCCATACCATTTACCCTTCTGTTCTTGATCTTGTTTCCAAAATTCGACCCATAAACTATGAACCTGGTTGTCAACAGATTGATAACAGTCGGTCAAAGGTACTTTTACTATGGAGCTAACATCCAACATGTTGGTTCCATCACGTGCAATTTTATCTACTATCTCATTTCCTGTTATGCCCCTATGTGATGGAATCCACATGAAAGAGACCTGTATACCCTTTTGTGCATAACTAAATAACAATTTTTTAATATTATACAAAATATAGTTTTTTTTTAAAATCAAATCTGAGATTGGTTAAACTTTGGACCATACTTAAACTGTCTGTTAAAATTAAAAATAAATATTAAAACTATCTATATGTGCAATCCTCTTCAGGGATTCGAGGGCCGCATATACCTCTGCAGTGAAAACACTGCATTTAAGGTTCAGAAGAAAACTTTGACCAAACTTGGAATGGGGATCATAAACAGCACTGCGCACAAAGAGCTCACTTTTGTTACCATCTGTATACAAAGTATAGTAGTTATTGTCGGAAAGAAAACTTAATAATTCACAATTATTAAAAAATTTTTTTGTAACAATATTGGTCTCAAATATAATACAGGAGGAATATGGGTATGTGTAGCATGTCCATTTTGATTGTTTAATTACATTTTTAAAATCTTCATTCATTTGCTGTACAATGAGAGGCAGAACTGGGAAATGACCTCGTAAAAGCTCACCTCCCGAAGTCTGCTGGGCCGAGCATTGTACAGGAAATGGTACTATTTTTTGAGAACATTATCATTACCAGATAACAGCTTTAGTAAATATCTCTTTATTAGTAGAAGTCTTCTAAGACACAGTGGCATTATTTTGGTTTCAACTTCCATAGCTCGTATGGGAGTTGAACACATAGCCCCAGAAATAATTCGCAGAGCTTTGTTTTGAATTATGTCTAGTTTTTTTACACAACTACTATTTGAGTAGGCTAAACAACTGTAGTCGAAATGGCTTCTGACTATAGATTTATATAGCATACTTAAAACTTTGGAGTCTGCACCCCAAGTCACACCAGCTAAACATCTTATAATATTTAAGCCCTTAAGAAAGTTAGTTATAATGTGATTGATGTGCAAATCAAAACAAAGTTTGTTATCAATGACAACACCCAGGAATGATTATTGTAGAGTGTGCCATTAGAGGAAAAATCTTTACTAAAAATCATGGCCTTGCTTTTGTTGGGGTTAATCTGTAGAGCCAACTTGTCATTATAATATATGTACAATTGATCTAAAGCATTGTTTATACTATTTACAGCTCTATCTACATTATGGTCTGTACAAGTTACAAGATCATCTGCAAATTGTAAAATATTTACACCTTCTATATTTACAAAATTAAGAATTTGACTAGTATATATATTGTACAACAATGGAGGTAATGTATCCCCCTGCATTGTACCTTTGGAGACCCTTCTGGGACCATAGAGAATATTATTATGCCTTATATACAAAGTTCTATTTGTTAAAAAATTAAATGACCAATGACAAAGTATGCCTGGTATACCAGTGTCAGAAAGAACTTGAACCAAAATGCCAGGATCTACATTATCAAACGCACCTTCAACATCCAAAAAAACACAAACACTCGACTTATTATTATTATTGGCATATTTCAGATCTGACAAGAGAGAGATGAAGCTGTCAGCACAACTTCGCCCTCTCCGGAAGCCATATTGAACATGTGGAATGATGTTTTTCGCCTCTACATAACTCTCAAGACGCATCTTTATCATGTTTTCATTAAGCTTTCCAACACAAGATGACTTTATGGGACGATATGAATTAGGATCTTCAGGTGGCTTGTCAAGCTTAAGTAGAGGGATTGCACACTGTATTTTCCAAGATTCAGAAATTTTTTTAAGTGCCAAAGAGCATTAAGATTAGCTAATAGTTGCTTTTGAACGGACTGATTTAGGTTTTTGATCAAAATGTATGGACAATCGTCTAAACCAGGGGTTGTGTTTCATCTGGATTGTAAACTTGTACGAAACTCACTCCAAGTAAAGGGTTCTATGAGGAAACTGGACTTCTGAAGACTATTATTAATTTGAAAATAACTTTCTAGATTTCCCTACATCCATTTTGAGATAATTTGTCTAAAAGAGGGACAACAAATTCGTCTTTATATGTTCTATTATTGCATTTTATTCGTTTAAATAACTTGATGTATTTTCAAATAATACTAACAGGTGTAGTTCTGTTAAAAGTATTACAGATGTTTGCCCAACCATTGCGTCTATGTTCCGAAATAGTCTTTTTCTTAACAGCATTAAGTCTTTTGTAATTAATGTAATTAGCAATGGTTGGATCTCTTCTGTACAGTTTTAAAGCTTCATAAGTTTTAATAACACTCTGTTCACATGTGTCACTCCACCAAGATGTTGTAGGTTTGCAACGATAGTTATTTGCTTTGACAAACTTTGGCACAGTATCCCTCTTAAGTGTATCAAGCCTTTCAATAAATTCGTCATATGACTGTAATGGATTCTCATTATTAACTTCAAAATTAGAAAAGACAGCTCATTGTTTTCATTCGTCCAGTCTGTCTTGTTGTATAAGAATTTTTCAATGGGAGGATTAATTTGGTATCTATCAACTGACAATAAAACGTAGGAAAATAATAGCTCCCCATACAATCATCATGCACCCAACATTCGCACAGTGGAGTTATTGAAGCACTACAAAAGCTGACATCAATAGCCGATGGATTTCGGTGAGGATAATTAACAGTAGTGAAGCTACCATTGTTGAGGACACATAGATCAAATCATCAATTAAATCGTATAACTGATGACCCCGACTTTTCGTGGTCATACACCCAAATGCCACATGGTGAGCGTTGAAATCTTCAGTCACATATATTGGCTTAGGCAAATCTCTAATTATATCACGCAGTTTACTTATTCTGAAGTTACTATTCGTGGGAGGCAGTATACACATAAAATTGTTAATTGTTTACCACTTACATATAACGATAATGCCACAGTCTGAATGTTTTGGTAAAATCTGGTTTGAATAATATTATATTTAAAATACGGTTTGATCAAAGTTGCTACTCCACCGTACTCATTTTGGGCGTCATGATTGTGGGAATTATATCCCGAAATTTTAAAATGCTGAGATCTTTCAGCCAACTTTCACTGAGTAGACAGATATCAACATTTTGCTCATCTAAAAATTTAGACAATAAGGGTTTTTTCCTATGTATACTTTGAATATTGTACTGAGCTATACATCTGTACTATAGATAATATAGCTATACATAACTGCTGTATGTTCTGTACTGTACTGTCCATTATTGTGACAATTTTTTTAAAAGTAAGTCTTTAATGAACAGTGTAGTCATAGGTTCATTATCTGTTTTATTACCCAATTCGATTAAAGTTTGGACCATTACCATCAGAATATTCTTATTGTTTGCAATTTGAGCCTTAAGTTGAGTTTGGTTCAAGTTGGGTTCAGGCACTGTTTTATTTACATTATTTACAATTTTTACATTTTTATTTAATTTATGTACATTTTGGCTTATTGATGGTAGGGTCTTAACAATGCTGCTCGACTGTGCAGGTAATGATGGAAAATCAGATGACTTAATTGTATTAGCCACAGAGGCATAAATAATTATACGCTTTGTTTCAAGTATTTTTTTCATTTTTATGGGGCAAGATTTGGAAATGGCCAGGTGAGGACCACTGCAATTGACACATCACAGGTTCTCTTTTTTATCGCAGTCTCTGAAATTATGCTCGCCAGCACATATCGAGCAACGATGTTTACCATTACAAATTTTCGCAGGTTGGTTGAACTTGAAGCACCGGTAGCATTGTTGCAACGGCGGGACATATTCAAACACTCTGAACGAAAATAGGTCATATTGGATGTTGTCGGGCAGAACATTTGATAAGAAAGTTATACTGATAGTCTCGATACCTACAGTACTTTGACCGATTTTTTTTCATGAATTTTCTCACTGAAATAATGTCATAGATCGAAAACAGTTTTGTATATAAATCTTTGTTCGAAATGTTGGTAGGCACATATCGGCTGATTCCAGTTTTTTCTATCTGCGCTGCAGGAATATGCGCCTTCAAGTTGTGTTTTGTTAAAAAGTCTGTATTTGTGATGAAATTATTTGCAGTGTTGTATTGTTTAAAAACAACCGCAATTTTGTTGGCATTGACTCTATGTAAAGCTACCTTTCATCTCCGAAGTAAAAATATTATTTAAATAAACTGGGCTTTTATTTCCAAGTTTAACCTGTTGGTCCTGGCTTTCAACAAAAACTTTGAAGTCCGTATTTGTATAATGTTCAGGATAAAGTCTCAGATAACCTGGCTTAAAAATGGAATAAAGTCATCCTCACCGCCGCCGACTTCAAGTCCACATTCCTTCGTACCTCTTTTACGAACAATTTTGGATCGCTTCGGGGTTTCACCAGGGTCCTCCGGTTCATTAATATTTATAATTAACAAAATGTACAATTATTTACAGTGACTAAAATAAGTTTTGGTAATATTTACACAGGATATTTTAACGAAAAACAGTAAAAATAATTAAATCGACCGCCATGTTTGAGTCCCCGCCAAAAAGTCCACACTAAAACTCTGTCCTGCTCCTGCGCAGATGCCTAAGCTATGAAACAGGCCACCATAACCGAAATTCGGTCTAGAGGAAATTACATTACATTATATCTATGTCTAATAACTGTATATATCCGTAGTGAGAACTTGCGGTATTTTTAAAATAACTTTATTATTTTAGATTCGTGTGCTCGGTCCAATTACTTAATACGGTACACAAGAGATGGCGTTGTTACACACACATTCGTACACTAAAACTCCGTCCTGCGCAGATGCCTAATATGAAACAGGCCACCATAACCGAAATTCGGTCTAGAGGAAATTACATTACATTATATCTATGTCTGATATCTATATATCCGTAGTAAGAAAATGCTTAGGTATTTTTGAAATAACGTTATTATTTTAAGATTTGTGTGCTCGGTCCAATTAATAACTATACTTCATATGGGACGCAAGAGATGGCGTTGTTAATTAATGGACGTTGCACAAGAATCAAGCATTGATATAAATAAAACAAAGAGTCAAAATTGTAACAAAAACACTAAAACACATGCAACCAAGCACAGTTAGGTACAGTTAGCCTTGGTCATATAAAAAAAACATTATATTAAATTTAAATTATTATTATATTAAAAAAATCATCATCATCATCATTGTCGTTACAACCCTTCGTAAGTCCACTGCTGAACAAGGCCTCCGCTAAGGTATGCCACCCGTGCCATCTGCATCCATCAACTTCTTGCATATCTTACCATGTCGTCACTCCATCGAGTGGGGGGCCACTCTACATTATGTCTACTCGCGGCACGAGGTTGCCACTCGAAGGTTTCGATAGTGAAAATTTAGAACTTAGAACTTAAACTTTTACTGTTTAATTAAATAACATTAAAGTTATATTTATTGGAAAAAGTTTTATTATATGTAGGTCGGGGGATTACGCTTAAAATTTTGTGGTAGTACTCGTGCAAATCAACTTTGAACACCACCGATCTTCTGACACCAATACAAAAAAAAACTGTTGTAATTCAAAGTATCCTGAGGTGTACGTCTGAGAAATTTAGAAAAGTATTTTGAAGGCATGTGAAGTTTACCAACACACCTAATATCGTCAGCGTTATGAGACTTCCTAAGCTCAAAACCCTCTCAGTAATGGGGATCTGTAGCCAGCTATGCGTGATTACTTTTTATTTTTTATTATTATTTTGACTAAAGTTGCTATTTTTAATTATATAAATGCGAAAATGTGTTTGTTGGTTCATTCTTCTTTTATGCAGCAAAAGAAAGATTTTATGGGCCGGAGAGTGACGTAGGCTACTTTTTATCCTGGAAAATACCCTGTACCCGTGGGATTCACCTGAAGTGTAATTCTGTAATCACATATTTATGCAGTAGATCTTGGAATTACAGTTTGACTGTGATTTTTCGTAAAAATGTCGTTTTGCGACCTCCACGTGGGTGAAGTCGCTTGTAAAAACTAGTAAAATTTATTTTATTTATAAAAAAAGAGGGCTTAGTTGAAATATAAAATAAAAGAAAAATAAAAAATACGTATTTCAATTTATGTGAAAACATGAAAATCGGTACCTACGGACGCATGGTTTTGTTTTTATGTTTTGGAATTGTAACTAATTTTGCATATAGTAGCGCCATCTATGACACGAATTTGTAAACTAATGTTAGACGTTACTTTTGACGAGGGAATAATTTGGTTGATAAAATATTTTTTTAGATAGTTTATATATGAAAAATGTTTTGGCACCCTAATTCTTACTAATAATATTTATATAATTAATTTGGGTGCCCAACGTGCGCACAATCCAGCACATTAGTCCTACATCTAAATCGATCCTCGCGATTAACAATGTATTGTCAATGGACAGTCCTCTGGAGGATTAAGATGGAACGGAGATTTATATTAAAAATGTCTCAGGTTCCCGTCACTAAATATACGGAACACAGCAGTACCTATTTGCCGCTTGTATTCTAATTGGGCGGTCGGTAGTTTCTTGTAAAGCCGAGCCATTATTTGTTCTGATGCCATGTAAGCAATGATGATAATTATTATTTTGTAAATTTCTTAGTCTTCGATTATTAAAGATGGCTTTCTTTTCTCTCTTTATCAGCCCGTAACAGCCCACTTTTGGGCATAGATTTCTCCAAATATAGGTAGTTTATTTTTTTAATAGGTTTATGAAGTTTTATATTAAATGCACAGTAACTTTAAGAAAAATCTATAGATTTTAACGAGCAACCGTTACTAAACATACTGTTAAAATATTCACTGCACAAACTTCTTAGTCGTTCAGTGCCATCTACTGACAAAGGGTGGAAATATCCAATTTCTAGTGGCTTTAGGACCTCTAACTAGTTCCATTCAAGCGCTTGGCTTATGAACGATTTTAAAAGCTTCCTCCCGACCCAAAAGTATGGAAGTTAATGTTTCATTCTGAAATATTAGTTATATTTTATATTAATTCGATTAGAAATGGATACACCAAATAACGGATATTCAGAAAAGTAAAAGAATTGTAAAAAGGTTAAAAATGCGCAAAAAAAATTAAAGAATGAGTAAAAATGAGTAAAAAAAGTATTGAACTAATGAGAGAAAATGTGTTGTGTATGTCCAGAAACCGAAAAACTTATAATTAAATCGCAACTTTTTAATAATGATGACACTGACTGACCATCTGTGTAACAAATAAGTTAACTTTATTCCTCATTAGCGACATCTAGTGACCGAAAAAGCGAGCGAGCGCTTGAGAGCGATGGAGCGAGCGTTTATGATCAAGCGTTATACGCCGGTTACATCATGTTTCGGTTACTAGCGTAGTCTAGCGGCAGACACCTGAAGATTTTCGTTTTGATAATTCCGCAATGGCTGCGATTTTGAGAGTACGAAATTACCTTGAGTTGTAATAAAATTCAATTGATTCAGTATTTGATTTAATTGGTACAAAGCTAGCAGCTTATTACGTCATTCGAAAATGACATACCTGCAATAAAATTTTTGTTTAAGTAATCATTTATGTTACAGTGCCATCTGTTATCACGATGTTATCTTACAATAATGTTGGAAGTACTACTATGAGTTATAGTGTTAAGTACTGCCATCTATATCGTTTAACGGAATTATTATTATTAAAAGTGCTATCTATGAGAAGTGTGTCGAAATTATTCAATGCTTCATTTTGTTATCATAACTAAATCAACAGTGTAGAAGAGGTTCACAAAACATACCATAGGTGGCACTTTTATTAATGGTATAACGCCAGATTTTTAAAATTCTTTAAAATTAAAGTTCTTTTCTTTTACAAAAGAGGGGGCGAATGAACAAGCGGCTCACTTGATTTTGCCTACCACCGCCGCAATACCAAAGGAATAACAGGTGGTGCATTGCCGGCCTTTTAAAAAAGTTAGGCTATGACGATACGTCGTATCAGTCCAAAATAATTATAATTAATAATTAATAAATAAGTAATAGTAGAATAGAAGTTCTTTTGGGTTCAATACAAAATACAGTTGCTTAAGTGCACTTACACTCGCAAATAATTGCGAGATGTCAGTTAGGACAAATTACGAATATTTACCTAAGTTTCTAAGGACCAATTTTTCTATGCTCAATTTTTTTAATGTGTATTCATAGCAACCTATTTTATATAAAAAATATAGCTTAAATAAAAAATTTAAAACCTCTAAACAAAAAGAATTGATGATCTTCAAACGGCTGAATATCTGGTTCTTGAAACATAGCAAAGAAAAAATTCGATTTCAGACACCTTTCAAATAAAAAACTTAATCAAAATCGGTTCATCCGTTCAGGAACTATGATACCACAGACGAACACACTTACACACTATAAACTTAAAACACCCTTCTGTTTTCATCAGGAGTTAAAAATACAACGTCAATATTACAGTTACTTCACTTTATATATTTTCAACTTTACAATAATAAATTGAAAATATAGAAAGTTGAAAATGATAGTTATAGTTACAGTTATAATAATAGTCCAATTGTTTCACTTTTCTATTCAGTCAATTTATAGTACCGTGTAGTGGCGGTGTAAGAATATCCACTACCCAATATCATTCCATTGGTGTCGTAAAAGGTGACAGAGGGAAATAAATAAGGAGATATGCAGCAGCATCTTCCTAATAACGACTAAAAATAAAAAATAAACTGCGGTTACCAACCCGCTTGTCAATCGTGGCAACTACGGAAAATATTCCCCTCTATGATGCAATCCATGGAGGAGGCCTATGTTCAGCAGTGGACTTAAATAGGCTGTAACGGTAAGTTATAATTTATTCGAAGGATAACTGTTTCTGTCTGACGTTTGAAAAATGGGCCCTGAATCAAATTTATATTTAATAGGTAAGAACATGAATGATGAGGTAAGGACATCTAAAAAATAAAGTAACAGATCTTCACGTTGGTTGTTCCTGTAATTGGATTTAATATTATGTTTATGAGTTTAAAAAGAATAGAAAATAAAACAAAGAAGAGTAGGTATAAGCGCAATCAGACGAAGTACAACACATTATGGATATTCTAAGGGAAGCTCATTTTAATTGTATTTTCTCTAAGTATTCCCGATTTTATAATTGAAATACATACAAATTAATTCAGAGTAAAATGCTAAGAGCAAATAGGACTACACCCCTAGAGTCTAATTTTGTCTCCCTTTACGACTTAGCCACTCAGTTTTTTTACTAAAGCCTTTAGGACATCTGCAAAATTTATATCGACAACATTATTAACGTGCATGATTAATATCATACATACATAGACACTCACGCCTGTCCCCCAGAGGGGTAGGCAGAGACTATGGACATCCATTTGGCAAGATCCTGACACACCTCACTCGCTTCCTCCACATCTATATACCTACGCATACACGCTCGTCGATTGAAGGTACCCTTAATTTGACCCAATTTCAATATACCGCCAATTTAGTCGATAAACTTTCGCCTAGGGCGTCCCTTCCCGACTCTACCGTTCACCTCTGCAACATAAATTTTTTTCTTTGTCACTCTTTCCTCATTCACTCTTTCTACATGACCAAACCACCGAAGCATTCCTTTCTTAATCCTGATCACAACTTCATCTTGCAAACCACACTCTTCTCTTATCAAACAATTTCTCATTCAAAATTCAGATTCATCCCTAACATTTTATTTTACTCTCGTGCTTCTTCTGCCACACCCAACTTTCACTACCATACATTAAAGTAGGGACTAACACAGCGTTGTGAATTGCCATACCTACGTGCCTTTCTGGACACATTCTGACTTCCCACAATAGATCAATCAATCTATTGATTAATATCTATATTTATATTCGGAAAATATTTTATCTGGTCTGTAGTGGGACTCTTCTTGCCGGGGCCTTCAACAACTAAATATAATACAGCAAATGCCGTGAGAACTACGGCCAAGTTTGAAAAGGCAAGCATTCAGAAAAACGGTGAAAATTCGCAAACGGTGCCTACCCGAGACCAGGGTGATTCGGGTAGTATTTTAGCCCTTCCCGACCGAATTTTTCCTTAGATTAGCTAGTGGGACGAAAATGGACGAAATTCGACATTTAGAAATAATAAACTCTCCTTTAATGGAACTGACTGTAGGTCTGGAAGAGGCACTTTTAGCCTCACCAACACCCTGCAACCCTACGCCCTAACCTGGGACGAGCCGAGAAGTGGAGGGCACGTCTGCAGCCGAACCACAGTCGGAAACGAACCAGGGAGGGTTAAAGAAAAAGTACACTAGGCCTTATAACCTTAGTGGGGCAGCACGGAAGAGGTACCGAAGCCTGGTAGCAATTGAGACAGGAGCCGAAAAGGCCCTCTCTCTCTCTCTAACAGAAGCGCTGAGACGAAATTCGTCTGCCCAAACCTCCCCCAGTTCCGAAGAAAACGCAGCCGGTTTGAGGAGGAGTCCCCTAAAGACCAGCCCAGGAAATCTGTGAAGCTGGCAACGGGGGATAAGAAGCTCAGCTTCAGTGCCGTAGCTGCCTCTGCGCGTGTAGGAATTCGCAATTCGAATCCTATGAGCGTGGAGCAGATGCGGCTGGTCCACCGGGCACTAACACAGGCTATTCCTAAGACGGCCTGTGGAGCGCAGCAATGAAGCCTGAACTGCCCCAACTCCAATACCCCCAGTCCTTCACCTTGACGGGTGAGACTGGAACGTCATCAGCGAGAGTGACTGTGACCCAAGGCGCTGATCTCGCCTCGGTCCGAGGGTCTCCACTGGAGTCGGCCAGGGGATAGCGGAAGGGAGGTAGGGGTGGTAAACCAAGAGGTACGGCGGGGGTCAAGAGCACCAGTAAAGGACGTCTTTGTCCTAAGCAGGCGAAAACGACGCCTGCCCCCCACGCCTATAAATGGCTAACCCCAACGGTAAGACGTAGATCATCCAGGCAAATCTTCACCATGCAGCAGCTGCTTCTGCCGTGGTGGAGGATTGCTTTGCGGAAGACAACATCGACCTCGCCCTCATACAAGAGCCTTGGGTGGCCAACGGTCAAGTTCTGGGATCATCGGCTGCCGGTAAGATCTTAATCAATAATAAAGGCAGTAGACCCAGTGTTTGTATGATCTACAATAAAAATATTGAACTATTAGCTGTTCGAGAGTATTGTAATGACGACATGGTTACAGCCTTTATAAATCTTAAGGGATGCACAGGGGCCAGAGTAATCATTTGCTCAGCCTATCTTCCCGGAGAGAACCCAGATCCTGCCATCGAGTAAGAGCCAGTGACGGAGCTTTCCGTAAGCACAACGCCGAATCTGTGGTGGGATATGATGCTATGCCCACCACACAGCATGGGGAAGCACTAACATCAACGAAAGAGGTGAGTTACTTTTTGACTTTCTCATATCCAATCGCCTGGTAAGCCTAAACTTAGGGTGTACACCAACCTTTGTAAAGCGTGCTAGGCAGGAATTTTTAGGTATAACCTATGCTACCAATAACATATCCAGGCGGATTACTGACTGGCACGCTAGTAGTGAAAACTCGATGTCTGATCTGGCCTAATAATAAGGCCTAATCTGGTGCAGTGG
Organism: Parnassius mnemosyne; assembly: GCA_963668995.1. Lineage (NCBI taxonomy): Eukaryota > Metazoa > Arthropoda > Insecta > Lepidoptera > Papilionidae > Parnassius > Parnassius mnemosyne. The sequence goes on from CAVLGL010000083.1 coordinate 17,807,869, forward strand.
ACTGTTGACTCCTTTAAACCATATAAGACAAGTGAGGAGGATGGAATAATGTCAATTTACAATAACAATCTACAGAGTAGTATCGATATCTTTCTTCCTTATCTGGTGAAAATCTTCAGAGCAAATTTTGCATGGGGATATATTCCAGAACGATGGACAATTGTCCAAGTTCTATTTATACCTAAGGCTGGACTACAACTAAAAAGGACTACTACCAAAGTCCTTTAGACCTATAAGCCTTGGTGTTTTGTCACCCCTCCTTTGGACTCTTGCGGTTGACCAATTATAGTGCTTTAGGTACGTGCAGTCGCATGATCGGAAACAACTAGAGCTTGCGTTCCGGTATGATCCTATGGCTGTACAGCAGTATAGTGAGGCTGATTCTTACCTACGCCTCCACTGTCTGGTGTAATAAGGTCAACCAAAAGACGACTGTGGACTGACTAAATAGTCAACAAAAAACTGCCTGTTTAATGGCAACTGGAGCGATGTGATCATCGCCTGGAGCGGCTCTTAATGCATTTCTAGGTCTAACGCCCCTTGATCTTTACTTAGACAAGGAGGTCGAGAGCTATTTTTTATAGGATTAACACTCAGGATAGTTTGAGCTTGCTTTCCGATAGATAGAGATCTATGCTCGACTCAATCAAAGAAACACCGGTCTTATGCATGCTCTCAGATATCATACGTCCACTATATACTTTTAACAACAAGTATAAAGTGAAACTACCCTCCAGAGAAGACTGGCTGAATGGAGAGGTCATCTGTGAGGTCGGTAGTCTTATATGGTATACCGATGGGTCAAAAATGGGCCTCTACGTAGACTACGCAATTTATGGGGTACGCCCCAAATTCAAATTTAGTATGAATTTGGGTAGATTCACCTCTATCATCCAGGCAGAAATTTTCGCACTACTTCAATAAGCGGAAATCAATCTGCCAAAATACTACTTTAACCATATAATCTATATTAACTCTGATAGTTAAGCAGTACTATTAGCGCTGAGATCAAACTTGGTGAACTCGAAGCTAGTTGGAGACTGCATGAACCGTTTAAACGCCCTGGGAGGTAACAACAAGGTCGTTTTAAGATGGGTTCCGGGTCAAACGGGTATTATAGGCAATGAAACTGCCGATAAGCTTGCACGGGAGGGCTCAAAGAGTACTTAAATAATTTGGACACGAGCCATTTTGTGGAATCCCAAAAAGCCTCGCCTGATTGACCCTGGAAACTATTTACCACAATAAATCACTTAAAATCTGGTCTGACACACCAGGCTTGAACAATTCTTAAACCTTAATCCGGGCTTTCGATCGTAAATTCGCTTCGGAAGCCCTGGGATTAGGTAAAAATAAATTGCCCATTGTAGTAAGAGCCCTGACTGCACACTGTTGTCTTAAAAAGCAAATGTACATCCTGGGACTAAGCAACTCAAGGATTTGCTTATTTGAAGTCGACTTTTACTTTTAATTTAGAGCTTATCTTTTGACAATTCTGAGTGGACTAAGGTATATCACGAGTTTAAGGTAAAAACGTTGTTGTTTATACTGGACCACTTTCATAGTATTATACGAAGTAGAACCACGCTGCAGTTATATTAGTTGTAGCACAGAATAGATAATAGGTTGTAGCCCGAATGGGTCGGCTCGGCCGGGGGAGGACCACGCTCTCATAGAATACCAGCGTAAAATAGCAGCTTAATGCTGCTGTATTGTATGGGCAGTGTAGAGAACCGCAGACCCTTTTTTACTGGAATTGAGGTATTCCATCTCAGTTCTTAGGGGTGACAACGCATCTGCATTTTGATTCTTAATCGACTATAAATGCAGATGTCTATGGGCCACAGCATCTACTTAGCACCATCAGGTGGACTGTGTGCTCATTTGGTGAAGATATCGCATAACATACATCATACAAAAAAAAAAACACATTACTCGTACATTTGAATTTAGAAATTCCTTCTTTTTTCAAGTCGGCTAAGAATGATCGACAGACATCAGTTGTGGCTAACTTACGTCTGACTATTATTATAAAGTCCACAGTTCAAAGTTTAAAGTTTAAGTTTGAACAGGGGTGAACTAAATTATTGGTTAATTGTCTAAAGTAAAACTTAAATATTATGCTAAACTACAGGTAAGGCGACTCAGTAGCACAGTGTCAGAACGTTTGGCTGTGAACGCTGCGGGTTAGATTCCCGCACAGGATAAGAATTTGTAAGGCCTACTCTAGGTGTTTATCAATAAAGACCTCCACGACTTTTTCTGCTACCAGGGCGGCGCCAATTAATAATGAGTTGAAATATTTAGCAGATTACATAGCGCGGGAAGTTAATTTGTTAGAAAAGTGACGAGATTTTAACAGTGGTAGAGCCACGTGGCGGCTTACCTCACAGAATACCAGCGTGAAGTAGAGGTTTACCTCTACGTTCTCGTGAGGACTAAGATGGTATGTCTCGTTTTATTAAAAAGGATCTCCGGTTCTCTACACTCACCATACGAAACACAGCAGCGTTAAGCTGCTATTTTACGCTGGTATTCTGTGAGAGCGCGGTACTTCCCCGGTCGAGCCAATCAGAGAATATAGCTGAGGCATTGTTTTGTGTATATTAGAAACGAAAAATTTATAATTAAATCGCAACTTTTCATTGTTAATGACACTGCGTGACCATCTGCGTAACAAATAAGTTTACCTTAGTCTCAACTAGCACTAAACTAGACCTCGAAATACCATCCGTACCATCTGGATGACTGGTCTTCCTCGCACAACTTTCTTGTGTAATCGAATACCACCAGCAATTTTTCCGGACCGATACGGCTTAGGGACCTTCAAGAAAAGAGCCTACTCTTTTTTAAAAGGCTGGCAACGCATCTGCAATTTCCCTAGTGTTGCAGTTGTTCATGGGCGGCGGTAGTCACTTACCTTATCAGGTGAGCTGTATGCTCGTTTATGTATGTATCTCATATAAATAAAAAAATCTGGTGAGCGTAAGATTATTATTGGCTCTCATTGAGATCAAACACGTATTTATATGCTTCTATGGTACAGGTACAGGATAAATTCTTAGTGTTTAATTTAGATTTATTTAAAGTTATTACCAAATAAATAATTTAAAATTAAATTTTTTTTTCAACCGACTTCAATATAAATTATTAGGAATAACTCAAAAATTATTGGTCAGACCATGATCAAATTTGTAAACTTGTTAAATTATATGGGACCACATGTGAAGCACCAGCTTTTAAATAAAAAAAGAATAAACGAAATCGGATCACCTAGTAAGAAGTTATGAGGTAACACACATAAAAAGAAATACAGTCGAATTGAGTTTCGTCTCATTTTTGAAGTCGGTAAAAAACAAATTTCACCTATAGCGTTGAAAGCCCTATGAAAACTGGATTTGTTGTAAATCATATTTTAAATTTATAATCTGAATCCGGTACTGCCTCCTTTCATTATTGCATAAGCGCTATATAGGAAACTCAAAAGATAACTTAAAATTAAAAAATTCTGTACAACCGACTTAAATATAAATTATTAAGAATAACTCAAAAGCTATTGGTCAGACCTTGATCAAATTTATATGGGACCACATGTGAAGCACCAGTTTTGTAATAAAAAAGGAATCATCGAAATTGGTTCACCAAGTAAAAAGTTATGAGGTAACACATAAAAAAACATACAGTCGAATTGAGCATCGGCTCCTTTTTGAAGTCGGTAGATCAACAATTACTTTTTGCTATCGATACACTCGTATTTTTTTAAATTTGTTTATTCTGTTTAAGACTGTTACCAACTATTTACTAATAGTAAATAGTTGTTAGAGAACTCAGCATAGTAAATTACTATGCTGAGTTCTCTCTCTGCATTCATTGATATCGCAATGTAAAAGTATATAAGGAGCCACAAGGTATCTATGTATCACACTCTGTACGTTAGATTTTAATGAGATCGTTGAGATTTTTACCAATGTTTATATTATATTAAAAAAAAAATTTAATATGGCTATAAGCAAAAATAGGAGGAGTCTATATACGTTCCACTGCTGGGCACAAGACTCGTTTCTTTAATTCTGAGGGTTTATTTGAACCATGGAATATTCCACCTTGCTGTCCCAATTCGTGTTGGTATATTTTACATGTTGTCTTCGACATATACTTTGGTAATTTTTTGACATGCAGTTTGCGATGTTTTCTTTCACCTCTGGGGACGTGAATAACCAGCACGTAAAATGACAATTACTAATTACATTTGTGCTAGTGGGGAGTAAAAAAGATGCATCGTCACCCCTGAGCACTAAAATGAAATTTTTCATTTGAAGTAAAAAAAGGGTTATGGGTAGGGGTAGGGGTGAATATTTTCCTGTCGAGCCGACCAATTCATACTACAGCCTTAACACGCTGTAGAATAGTTCTAGAAGGTAATATAATAATAATAATAAATTATTCATTTCATCAAACATTAAAGTTACATTATGTATGTGATCAGTGATCGAGGTCACCTAGTAAGCAAAATAATGCCTGTAACTGGTGACTGGTTTTTGAAAATTGACACCACACACACACAACTGGAGAAAAATTATTCATAGCATGCACAGCCACGACAGCCACAGTACACAGCGGCCATTTATATATCTCGACCGGGGAAGGTCCACGCTCTCACAGAATACCAGCGTAAAAGTAAACTAAAGTTACAGCCTATATACGTCCTACTGCTGGACACAGACCTACCCTCATTTCTGAGAGGGTTTTAAGGCAAGGAAGTGCCCGCCGCGCTGCCCCAATGCATGTTGGCGAACTTCACATATCTTCGAAATATTTTTTTTCTTATTGCTCAAACATGCAGGCTTCCTCACGATGTTTTCCTTCACCGCCGAAGCACGTGGTGAATCAGTACTTAAAATTGCAATTAACAATTTCATTGGTGCCGGCGGGGATCGAACCCGGTTTGCTCGTATACTGTGAAGCTTACAGCGAGCGCTAACCATCTGAAATACCACGGCTCTCATACTAGCGTAAAATAGTTTACGCTAGTATGATATATGCTGTATCGTATGGTGAGTGTAGAGAATCGGATACCCTTTATACTGGAAACGAGGCATTCCATCATAGCCCACAGGAGTGATAATGTATCTTCATTTCGATCTTAATCGAAGATAAATGTAAATGTCTATGGGCCACAGCATCAACTTACCATCAGGTGGACTGTGTGCTCGTTTGACACACCCAATCTATGAAAAAAAAATAGCTTTATAAAAGGTCTTTGTCCAGATACAAAAAAAATGGAATTATCGACCACAAAGGGGTTATTCGTGGAAATCTCATTGCTTACAGCATACTTCAAGATTGCAAAAATAAATAGTCAATCTGTATGAAGTTATAGAAAATTAACTTTCTTCTTATTTGTCAAAATACAGTACATATACAAATAGATACCATAACTTTACATGTACATGGATTTTATTAAAATCGTCTAGGCGGCACTCGATCTTAGTCTATTTGACAGGATGGCAATCCACCAGATAAAGACCTGTTTTCGATCTCTCGTAGCGATATTGCATATTCATACCGCAGTCCTTATTGGTGTTTACTAGGAATAATATAATTGATGGCATCGCTAACAATGAGGCAAATGTCGCTGCCGCCATTACAGGCAATGCGTCATTTGAATGCATGACTTCAAGGCGGTTTATTGTAATGTTAATATTTGTTTGCCAAATGGAAGCGATGCTTTTACGGCTTTGGTATGGTTTCTAAAACGTGAAATGTGTCTAAGAATTTATGCATTCCTGGTAGGAGAATGGGTTTTTGATGTAAAACTCGTAGCGTTCCTCACATGTGGTGTAAGTTATACTGTTATATCTTTACGTATGAAATAACTGTTTTGCATATACTTAGTAACGTCACGCTTTTAATTCCCGACGGGTTAGGCAGAGTGCAAAGGGCAGTGAGCAGTGGCACATACGCCAGACATAGTAGCAAATTGTACTCCTCGGACTTCTGTACAATTTGCCGAAGGGTATGTATGTGGTCTATGGTGCTAAAGCCTTTTCGGAAACCGGTTTGTTCGGGAGGCTGGAAGTCGTCAAGTCTGCGCGCGAGACTATTCGTAATGACTCTCTGAATACCTCTAAAACTAAATATTTATGTTTTAGCAAAACCAAAGTTCTCTCCCAGAAAATTATTTCAAATTGCACATACATACCAACCCCTGTAATAGACAACAATCTGATAGTAGCAGTACCTGTGATTGCGAATACTTGAGTCAAGCAAACGCTCTAAAATATTCGGTTTAGCTATTGGCAATCGCCTGAGATGGGACTTACACCTTAATATAGTAGCAGGTCATGTAAGGAAACTTATATATCCCATGAAATGTCTTCGTTCTGTTGCTGACCACAAACTTCTTATGAATGTGTTATGAATGTGGTTTTGGGAGAATGTATAATCAATTATTGTATAGTTTCATGAAGTGGGGCTGCTGAATCCCTAATGATAATTGTTGAAAGAGCCCAAAGAAAATTGCTGAAAGTTATGTTCAAGCTCCCTTTTAGCTTTTCAACTGAAGCACTTTACCAAAACGTTCATGTACTTAGCATTAGAAAGCTATTTATAAAACAAATTATAAGAAAATATCATCGCTCAATTCTACCGTCACAACCCAATGTTCTCCAACACCGATACTGAGTCCCATTACCTCTTGTTAGAAGTGCCCTTGCTCGAAGACAATATGATTTTCTAGCACCTCACATTTATAAAATTATTAATGAAAAACTAAAAATTGACAAACTGAATCAATTATTTTTAAAATCAATAATAATCAAGTACTTGCTATCTATATGTGAATAAGCTGAAAATTTACTCTAACTGTATAGTAACATCACCCTACTTACACACATTAAGTATATGTATATATATATATGTGTATGTATGTGTGTATATATTACCAGTATCATTGCGACCTAATAGATCTATTGTGATCGCTGCTATGTCTATAGTTCACCGCTAAGCCCCATGTCCTCAATGAATAGAAGGAGTTGCTTAGCTGTGAGCAATTTCACTTCTTCTGGGAGAAGTACATAGTTTCCCAGATCAGTGCTACGTTTGCGCATTAAGGGTTCGTAATTAGTCAGCACATCCTTGAGTTGCTTAATTCTAGGATGGACAAGTGCTTTTTAAAACAACAGATTTTTCAATAGAGATTCCACAATATGGCTCGGGTCCCAATTGTTTAATCTCTGAGCCCTCCCGTGCGAGCTTGTCCGCAATTTTCTACAATACCCGCGTCACCTGGAACCCATCGTAAAACGACCCTGTTGTTACCTCCCAGGGCTTTTAGAGGGTTCACGCAGTCTCCTCACTCAGCTTCGAGTTCACCAAGTTTGAACTCGGCGCTAACAGTGCTGCTTGACAATCAGAGTTGATATAGATTATATGGTTAACGTAGTATTTTTGCAGATTGATTTCCGCATACTGAAGTATAGCAAAAATTTCTACCTGGAGAATAGAGGTGAATTTACAAAAATTCATACTAAGTTTGAATTTGCGTAGAATCAATCTTACCAGCCTCGAACACAGACGCAAAGTAGCCAGCTTTTGGGTTTTCTACAGAATACATTTCGGAGAGTGTGCGCAGGAATTGCATAATTTAATTCCTTCCTCTCCCTTTCACCATTGGACAATTAGACGTCCGACCAGTCTCCACCCTTTCGTTGTTGACTTTCCACGCATTCGAACTAAATGATTTACCACGTCGTTCATCATGCGTACAGCAATGGAGTGGAATAAGTTGCTAGCATCTGTCTTTCCATCCGATTACAGTGTGGGTGTCTTCAAGGCAAGAGTGAATAGGCTTTTGTTAAGTAGGTGTGCTTCACCATCTTAGGCTACATCACCACTTACTACAGGTAGGATAGTAGATAAGCGCTGGCTTAGTAGAATATAAAAAAAAAAAAAGAATTTGGGTCGTTCTCCATGAATTCCAAATCCTACGTCGAGGCCCAGTTTTGACCCATCGGTATACCATGTAAGACTACCGATCTCACAGATAACCTGTCTATTCAGCCAGTCTTCTCTGGAGGGTAGTTCCATATATATACATACATAAACACTCACGCCTGTTACCCAGAGGGGTAGGCAGAGACTACGGACTTCCATTTGGCGCGATCCTAACACACCTCTCTCGCCTCTTTTACATCCATATATGTTAAAAGTATATACTTTTAACAAAAAAGTATACAGTGGACGCATGATATCTGAGATCATGCATAAGACCGGTGTTTCCTTGAGTCAAGCATGGATCTCAACCTATAGGAAAGCAAGATCAAACCGCCCTGAGCGTTAATTCTTTACAAACTAGCCCTTGCCTCCTAGTTTAAGTAAAGACGAAGGGGCGTTAGGCCTAGAAGAGCATTAAGAGCCGCTCCAGGCGATGATCGCTTCGCTCCAGTTGCCATTAAGCAGGCAGTCCTTTGTAGACTATTTAGTCCGTCGTCGTCAGTCGTCACAATCGTCTTTTGGTTGGCCTTATTACACCAGTCGGTGGAGGCGTAGGTAAAAGTCGGCCTCACTATACTGCTGTACAGCCATAGGATCATACTGGGATCATACGCAAGCCCCAGTTGTTCCCGACCATGTGAATGCACGTACCTAAAGTAATTTTAGACATACGTTGCTAAGGTGAGAGTTCCACGTTAGTTTTTAGTCGATTGTGCACTGATGCAAAGCTCTGCCATCTTGAACAATAATTGGTCAACCGCAAGAGTCCAAAGGAGGGGTGACAAAACACCTCGTTGTGGATAGCCTCTTGTAGTTTCAACCTCAATCGAAGTTTGAAACAGCGCTATTTTTGCCTTTCTGTTTGAGAGCTTAGAATTCACCCGCCTGATGGTTGTGGGGTCTACATTTTTAGATGTCAGGCCCCCAACCAGCAGTAGGGCTACTGTCGAAGGCGCCCTCAATATCTAGAAAGGCACAAAGAGCTTTTTCCTTATCCTCCAACGCTTTTTCGACCCTGTCAATAACACTGATCAGGGCTGTTTCCGTAGATTTACCTCTGCGGTAAGCATGCTGGTTGTAGTGTATAGGTCTCGTAGTTAGAGCTACATCCCTAATATATCTACCTATAACCATTCCAATGTCTTAAGAAGAAAGGAAGAAAAGCTTATAGGTTTAAAGGACTTTGCTAAAACGTAGTCCTTTCTACCAGCCTTAGGTATAAATAGACCTTTTACAATTGTCCATTGTTCTGAAATATATCCCCATGCAAAACTTGCACTGAAGATTTTCATCAGATAAGATAGAAGGATGTCGATACCCCTCTGTAGATGGATGAGCATTATTCCATTCTCCCCACTTGTCCTATATTGTTTAAAGGAGTAGTTTAGTGTTCTACCAAGGAACTTTTCGTGTTGAGGTCTTGGATTTGACGGGACAACTGTCCTCGAAGGCTTCACGGATACCTACGGTTACCTTTTCCCTAACCTAACTTCGGACCTTCAATCGTTTTTATGCTTTCAGGAAACGTTTCCTAATTCCTCCTTAGGCTATCTCTGTAGACGCCTGAATATGTTATTAGTAGCAAAGGTTATATCTAAAACTTCCTGCCTAGCACGTGTTACAAAGGTTGGTGTACATCCTAAGTTTAGGCATACCAGGCGCTTGGGTATGAGAAAGTCAAAAAGTAACTCGCCTCTTTCGTTGATGTTAGTGCTTCCCCATGCTGTGTGATGAGCATTAGCATCACATCCTACTAAAAGTTCGGCGTTGTGCTTACGGGTGAACTCCGCCAGTCCATTTAACTTGATGGCAGGATCTGGGTTCTCTCCGGGAAGATAGGCTGAGCAAACGAATACTCTGGCCCCTGTGCATCCCTTGATCTTGATAAAGGCTGTAACCAGGTCGTCATTGCAATAGCTAAAAGTTCATTATTTTTATTGTAGATTATACAAGCTCTGGGTCTACTGCCTTTAGTATTGACTAAGATCTTACCGGCAGCTGACAATCCCAGAACTTGAACGTTGGCATCCTAAAGCTCTTGTATGAGGGCGAGGTCGATGTTGTCCTCTGCAAAGCAAACCTCCACCACGGCAGAAGCAGCTGCTGCATGGTGAAGATTTGCCTTGAGGATCCTCGTCTTACCCTTGGGTAAGCCATTTATAGGCGTGGGGGGGGGGGGCAGTGGTCATTTTCGCCTGCTTAGGACGAAAATGTCCTTTACTGGAGTAGTTGTAGCACGAATGGGTTGGGTTACCGGGGAAGGACCACGCTTTCACAGAACGGCAGTGTGTAATAGCAGCTTAATGCGAATGTGTTTTATTTGGTGTAAACAATCGGAGATCCTTTTTATTGGAAAAGAGGCATTCCATCTTAGTCCTCACGGCTGACCACGCAACTGCATTTTATTCGGAAACGAGGATAGATGTAGATGTCTATGGGCCACATCAAGCTTTACCATCAGGGGACTGTGTGCTCGCTTGTCACTCTTATCTTATAAAAAAAAACATAACCTTAAAGAGGTTGATGATGTGAAGAGTCTTATTAATAGAATTATTTCGTTACAGAAAGGAAATTAATAGAGTCGTGTGTTACTATGCGGAAATCATAACACATTTTACTTTTGACACGGATCTTAGCTTATAAATTTTCAATTTAAAAAAGTAGATTTTGTCGAAAGTTAGAAATATTTTCCTATCAGTTATACAATAATAATATTCTATATTTTCAATAGTGACTATCATACAACTCGTCATCGTCAATCGATACACGTCCGCAGTGAATCCGACGTAATCATTGTAATTTCTATAATGACGTGCAATGGGACATATTTTCACGGAGTTAACAATGTGAGAGCGAGACGGAGATCGTAAATTGTTAGCACGAACGATGCACATAATCCTATCACAATCATTTTCGTAACTAGATCGGATTGCTGTTCATATGTAGAAAGTTGGATTCGAGAGTGAAACAGTAAGCTTAAACATTTAATTTATTTATTTTAATTTATTTTTTAACATTATTATCACTTAGTTAGTGTTATTTATTCGTTCGAATTAGAAATTAATAATTCATTTTAATTCAAGAAAAATAATTTACCAAGATACGCGCCCATAATTATATAACATTACTTCTTTCTTCTGCAAACTACCTTCAAGCATGTACATGCACACGCACGCACACATACGCATACAATACCAAGTTTACTTAAAGGATTCTTTAGAATAAGTAATTAGTACAAACTTTAAATATACGTACTAGACATACTGATAATCTGGCTCTTTTACATCTGGTGTATAACAGATACCGCCATCTGCTATAACTATAACCTATAAAATCTTTCTGATATTTTCCACAGGATGAAATAGAATAATGAATTCCTTTACTTACCATAAGCACTACAGCAATTTCTTTTGTATGAGTTCCAAAATCAACGAAAAAAAAAAACAAAAACTATGTTACTTTTCTCTCCTATAAATATTTTTTTCATAGAATATGGGTGGCAAACGAGTCCACCTAATGGTAATTGGATGCCGTGGCCCATAGACATCTACATCTGTCTTCAATTAAGAATAAACATGCGTTGTCACCCTTGAGGACTAAGATAGAATGCCGCATTTCCAGTTATAAGGGTCTCTGGTTCTCTGTTACTTTGCGCTGTTATTTTAACTGTTATTTTACGCTGGTATTCTGTGAGAGCGTGGTCCTTTCCCGATCAAGCTGATCCATTCGTGCTTCAACCATAAAATAGCTGCAGTGTGACCTGACCACAAAAATTGAAATTAAATATTAAATTGGCGGCATATCATTGCGGTGCTATAAAATAACTTGTCATGAGTGAAATTCTCAGTAAACCCTATCTTGTTCTTATACTGTGCGGATAATACCCAATTTGCCTCTCTAGTATATATTAGTATAATATGGCACATCCCTCTCTCACGCAAACGCGTATTAATTTTACTGCGACTAATTAAGCTCCAACCAAAACCTAGGAAATACTCACCATATTCCGTTACAATACGAAATATTCTTCATAAATATATATCTAATAGAGTTGCATAAAATTCATAACTTTAATGCAATTCAGTTTCATAACGTAACTCTTTATTTTATTAATTATAAAAAACATTAAGCTCGTTATTCTTTGTTATGTTTGCTTTCTACGTAACATCATTCAGCAACTAGCGGAGACACTTAGGAAATTGTGCAACGTGTGGGACGGGGAATAAATGTCAGGAACGCATAATGGGCCTTGGCTATTTTCATGTGAAATATCCGTATTATATCGGCAAAACTGTTCATTCAGTGTTAAACAAAACTCTATAGTTCTTAATAAATAACGTGGTTTATTGATGGGCGGAGACTCGGGATTAAACCAGGATTTAAGAATATTTTAAGAGGAACATTAATAACTAAGCCTTATATTATAACAAGTGGGATGCGGGAACTAAAGACTGTGTAAGAACCTCCGAAGGAGGCGGAGTTATAGCCGAAATGACAATTTTTCATTTCTTGGTTTTTGGCCATATTGACCCCCTAGGAGTGTAATGAGAGCTTTTTGCCCCTATTCAACCATGACCCCCATGACATCCTCACCATGATAGGCTATTCAAACTGACTAGGCCTAAAGTTCGAGTCAACCCCCAACTAATTTCTAGTCTTTACTTCTAACAAACCAAATTTTCTAATAAGACCTAACTAATGAGACCCTTTTGAAAATTATATGGCACAAAAGATATAAAAAATATATTTTTACTTTTTTCATACAATAAAAATGACAAAAGCAGTCTACCTGATGATAAGTGGTGACTTTGACAGAGATCTTAAGATCCATAGACATCTAAATCTATTTTTGATAAGGAATCAAAATCTAGATGTATTGTCGCAACTGAGGACCAAGGTAGAATGCATCATTACCAGTAAAAAGGGTTTCCAGTTAACTATACCATACTACACACATACAACATAATTATACAGCAGCATTAAGCTGTTAATTTACACATGTATCATGTGAGATAGTGGCCATAATCATGTGAGATAGTGGCCATAATCATGTGAGTTAGTGGCCATCTACCTATCGAGTCGATCCTTTTGTACTGCAACCGTACAGCTGCAGCACGGCTCTAACACGTTTCTTTAAGAGTCGCGTCAGCTCAGGACCTAAGAACTCAGCATAAATTTCACAGCATGTGAGTATAACCCGGGTTTGACCCTTCCGATTTATAAGTGCTGATTTACCACGTGCTTGGTGGTGAAGAAAACATCGTGAGGAAATCCTTATGACTAATAAAATATAATTTAAAAAAATGAAAAAAATATTTTGAAGACGTGTGAAGTTTGCAAACAAGCACGTTGCCCTAAAACTAACCAAGCGCAAGCTCCGCTAGTACCAACGAAATTGATAGTTTTTGAATTTAAGTAACGATTTTGCCACATGCTCGATGGTGAAAGAAACCTACCAACACATTTTGCGGTCTATTCCCAGTTGTTCCAAAAATGTCTCAGAAGTCACAGGCTTGTTTGTGCCCACCAGTAAGACAAATGTAATCTCTTACGTAACTTTTTAATATCGATTCGGTAAAATAAAGAAGCAATAAAATAAAAATTTCTTAAAATCCATTGTTACAAATATAGCAATATTGCAGAAAAAACGAAACCCAAAGAAACAAATGAATAGAAGATTGAAAAAAAAAAAAGGAAAAAAAGGCCTCTAATAACAAGCTCATTTGAATTTAGAATTCAAACCATAGCCATTAAAGTTTAAAGAGGCCAGTACAACAAAACGGGATTTCATAGCTGAGTACTTAATGTATAATAATATTAGGTATATTAACTAGGTCCTCACCTATAAAATTGCCGTTTTAATATCGGGTACAGATATCTAGTCTGATGAGTCACTATTTGTAGGTTCAAAATATGATGATAATGAATTAAAGTCATTATTTTAGACAGTTTTTTTTTAATAATTTTTGCTAAAATTTGTATATTTCAAATAATATCTGCATAAATATAAAAAAATAAATAACAAAAATTAATATTAACTTTAAGTTATCATCTGATAAAATTCGTATGGGACCACTGCGAAAGTGTATTCTTTGGATAGAAAATAGCAAAATCTGTTAATTATAGTCAGAAATATTACATCATATGCGTTAAACCCATACAGTAGACCATATATTAAGACGAAATATAAGCTGTTATCTTGAGCTTGTTAAACTCTTAATGCAAAGAAATAAAAAGAGTAAGATAATTTCTACATAACACCTTTAATTTTTTTAAATTATTTTTGTCACACTAAAGTAAGAAAATTAAGTTTTAATAAAAAATAAAAGCTCACGTTAAGAAAAATAATTTCCACGTAACAACTTCAAAAGTCGGGTTTTATTTTTCTATACAGTAAGTTTTTTATTCTCATTTTATAGAATTTAGGTTTCCAGTAAAAAGGGTCTCCGGTTCTCTACACCAATGTACACTCACCATACGAAACACAGCAGCGTAAAGCTGCTATTTTACGCTTGTATTCTGTGAGTGCCATTCGTGATACAACCATAATATAGCTGCAGCATGGCTGCATGCAACAGAAATGATTTTAAACTATTAGTACTTTGAAGTTGGCTTTTTTATTTAGTGTTTCTTTCTTTCATAACTCAAAAATATCTTTCCGTATTTAAATTAATAACAGCTTCTAATGATAACCCCTTTTTTAAAAGCATTTAATAAATATGATGTACTTCTTCTTGCAACTTCGTCTAAAGACTCTCCGTGTATACATATGTGTGCGTAAAAGGTAGACATTACAAGTCTGTGGTCTCCCTATCAATAAAATCGCACAAACGTATTGGCACTGTAATCGATATTTTCGCAGGCAATTGATGGTCGTAGTGTGGACGCACTAAGTGGGGAAATTCAACAGAGTTAGCACAACACGTAATAGAGGAAATATCATTTAAGATTTTACAGTTTATATGTGTGCGAATATGTTAAATACCCGAGAAAAATGGTACCTACCTCCTCAAAAGCCCTCTCATGGACATGGAACTCTCAAGTTTCTTTTACGTGGTAGAGCCATGCTGCAGCTATATTAGTAGTATAGCTGTAGCACGAATTGGTCGGCTCGACTGGGGAAGGACCACGCTCTCACAGAATACCAGCGTAAAATAGCAGCTTAACACTGTTGTGTTTCGTATGGTGAGTGTAGAGAAACGGAGACCCTTTTTATTGGAAAAGAGGCATTCCATCTTAGTCCTCACGGTGACAACGCATCTGTATTTTGATTCTTTATTGTGGATAGATGTGGATGTCTATGGGCCACCTTTTACCATTAGGTGGACTGTGTGCTCGTTTGTCACCCTGTCCTGTAAAAAAAAGTTATGGATAAGACGTGCTTTAGGTGCGGATGATTGCTCACTTCGTCTAAGATAGAATACCTCTTTACCAGTAAAAAGGGTCTCCCTCCGTCGTTGTCCTGCCACCATTGTATAGCTGCCGTGTAGCTCTATTATAATATTAGGATAACTCTTCATGCAAAACACCTAAAAATCTCTGTACTGCAGCGAATACTGGTACGTTATCGTCAAATATCTGTCCCCTCAGATACTACTTCAATCCCGAAAATAGACAGAAATTACAAGGTGCAAGGCCATGAGACCTATGGACCTTTATATTTAGGATGCTGATGTATTTTAAATCTTGATAAAAAGACAATTTTCATGTTTCCCTGTAGTTTCATTTCGATTTCGTAGTGATTTTTTTAATTTGTTTTGCATACAAAGTGCGTGTCACAGTACATCCATGATCGAGATATTCAACCATTATTGACTTTTTTTCATTATGAAAAGAGAACACACAATGTTAACACTGACTGAATAGCTATCTGCGTAGGCCAGGATTATACTGGATGAATGTGTACGCAAGTACAGGTGCACTCTTGTAGTCCGATAAGACGGCAGTCCAACTCGACCGGAGAGAACAGGCGCTGGACATGCTTTACATGCTTTTCAAACCACCAACTTGGTGGTTAAACAACTGAAACAACAGCAGAAAAAGGAAAAACCTAAAATGACTGATTTTTATTTATTTAGATTCGAACCCAGGACCACATGATCTGTAGTCGCGCCGTCGTCGGCTTGAATATGAAACAATAAATTTAATGAGCAGTGGTGTCATATATCCTGCCATAACCCTACAATGTTTGTTAGTCGATACTGTATGTAAACTTTAATTTTTAATTAAAAATAACGAGCTATTGTCAATTTCTAGGTAAACTTTGTAACAAGCTTCATCTATCTTTAAAAACTGTAATACTTAAGTTAGTGATCAGCGTTGCTGAGTTCATAATAAAAAAATTGCAGTAATTACATTAAATAAGTTGATAATTGTGAACTTGTTTGTGGTCCGAAGTTTAATGATTTAAAAATAAATAAATGGATGGAACAATCAAATACGTCATCAGTTTTTAATTGAAATGTACTTTCAAAATAAAAAAACGTTATTGTGGTTTAAAGATGAAAGATAGATATACTGATTTCTAATATAATGTAGTTGTAGTACATTATTGTCACGTTCGTCCAAGGATCAGGTCAGCGCACGCCAATAAAGCAACCGAGCAACGATTCTTCCGACTTGATTAAAATATTGAGATTTCAAACTTATAGTTTATTTTTATACTATAAATAAAATAAGGATAATATAGCTTACTACTCGTGAAATAATTTTCCGGATCAGATTAGTATTTCCGGAGATTGTCTCCTGCATCCAAACACACAAACTTTAAAGTTTTACCACTTTATAGAATAATAATAAATGAGCATACAGTCCACCTGGTGGTAAGTGGCTGCTATGGCCCATAGATATCAGCTTAGAATAGATATCTACATCTGTCATCGATTAGGAATCAATATGCAGATGTGTAGTCACACCTGAAGACTCCTTGTTTAACATAGGGAGACGCTTACGTATACCCGCCTCGCGGGGGCAAGGACGGGTTATGTCGGACTCCCACCGACTAAAACCCCATGTTCTTCAACCTTCATCGCATATTGGCAGGGCCACGGGAACGTTTTCGGACACATCCGCATTCCCAACAGCGTTGGCCGACCCATGGCGGCTCCTCATCGGGAAAGGACTACTTCTCCCCCATGTCCTACTCAGGTAAAGCGCACCAGAACACACGGCGCACCTTCCTTCGTAGCCCTTCAACTACACCTGCGCAACGGACGTCCCCGTGTCCGATGCGCGAAGACCAGGGAGCCATGAAAAACGAATATTCCGAAGTGGTTTCCTCTTTGTTCACCGCGGGTGACCAAGCCACGGCTACATTATTCACTGGTGTAGTATTCGTTTAAATATAGTACATTATACTATTATAGTAAATAATATTTTTACTATAATAGTTTAATCAACATACATAAATATATCTATATATGTCTATACATAATTATGTATATTTTATATATTTATAATTTTACTTTTTATCATATTTTTCTATTTTGATTATTGCTGCACCACCTCTTCTACGTCTATCTCTGTTCAGCCTAATGGTTGACTGGAGCATATGGCCTATGGCATGAAGTCCGCCATATGTACTACTTTGTCCATGGAAGTATAAATAAATAAATATTTCAATCATACATATATGTTTTCATTTATGCATTCATAAACACCTCAATAACAGCCCCTTCTACAAGATTTATACATTTGACACGTCTCGTGACAATGCACTCATAGTTCGTGATACATTATCATGTTTTAAAGGAGCCCTTGTAATATCATACTCGCACAGCAACGTACAAAAGGTTATTTGTTCTAAACTATCGTTGCACGAAACGGGCGTACAATTACAAATCAGCCTCCCATGGCACAAGTTATTAAACATTACATTCTATGCGTAAGTTTTACAGACAATTTAGTTGAACAAATTATAACGATGTGATACAAGTCACAAGTCATTAGCGATTGTAAAGTCAATACATATTTTCAGTGATATCTGATGGCAAGTGGCTACTGTGGCCCATAGATTTCTATCCTCGGTTATGAATCAAAATACACTTGAGTTGTCACTCGTGAGGACTAAAATTAAAAGCCTCGTTTCCAGTAAAATGGTCTCCGGTTCTGCTATTTTACGTTGGTATTCTGTGAGAATTTGGTCTTTCCCCTGTCGAGTCGACCCATTCGTGCTACAACTATACCAATGATATGGTTCTACCACGTAAAACGTTTTGTTATGCTAAGACAGTGTGATTTAGTATCTAGGGCTTCAATACAGCAACGCTTACCACCAGGTGGGATTTTGGTCATGCACTGGCTTATAGTAAGTAAAAAGAAGTGCACGCTTGTAGCAATGATCTAGTAGAAGAAGGGAGATGTTTGCTATATAGTTTAAAAAATGTAAGACAAGAATAAAGAGTATGTAATAATTTACGCTATATCATTTTTGAAAAATTTTTGTTCAAATATTAATGGTGCATATTGAAAGGTTAGGCAATTAACTTCCGTTTTCTCTTTTCAGTTTATGCTGCTCTAGTACTTGCTATCTACATATTTAGGAAGGGATTTAAGGAGTTTCTCTTCCATAATTCTTGATTATGTACCACGTTGTAAGTAAAGTAGATGATGGAAAATATTTGTTATTTGGTTTTAAGAAATGAAAGACAAAAATGAAGAGTTCATGCTGTATAATTTTAATGTTCAATACTATTAGCACTTACTCTTCTTATCTTTTCAGTTTATGCTGCTCTGGTATTTGCCCTCATATTTATGAAGCGATTAATGATTAGCGATTAATGATTAATTTCCCTTCCATAGTTCTTGATTTTGTACCACGCTGTAAGTAAAGAGGCGCAGGCACAGCACAGCGGGGCGCGACCACTGACAGTAACAGACATACGGTTAACCTTTAGATTAAGATGTGAACCGGCGCATAATGGCTAAGAGATGCGTGCCCGGCAATATTGTTACTCGTGTATGATAGATATATACATGGATGTTGTAGCATTAGACATTATAGTTGTAGCATAGATAATTTTGTCATAGCTATATTTTTTTAATTGTTTGCTTTTAACACTTTACTAGGAAATAGACCTCCATCTTGCTGAGGTGCCCATCTGGGTGGGTTTGAAACTTTTTGTTGTAGAAATCCTGTATAATTACCGGCTGTGATTGTTGTGAATGTTGTGAACGACACGTTTCTTTTTTTAAAAATACAAGAACCGGAGACCCTTCTTACTGGACAAGAGGCATTCCATCTTAGTCCTCACGGGTGACAACGCATCTGCATTTTGAGTCTTTATTGAGGATAGATGTAGATGTCTATGGGTCACAGTAACCACTTACCATCAGGTGGACTGTGTGCTCGTTTGTCACTCTATCCTATAAAAAAAAGTTTAACAAATGAACTAATCAGTCGATGTAAACTGATAAGTTCATTTTATTAAACTATTAATATTTCTTACCAGTAGTTGAAGTGAATATAAAGCGAATAGTTAACATACATATTATTTAAATACTCCAATTACCGACCTATCTCTATGGGCACAATAGTAAATAAAGTATTTGAAAGACTTCTGCAGCCCGTAGTTATGAAAAATACTAGGATAAGCGATGTTCAGTTTTGTTTTCGTGACGTGGTTTCTGCCGACTCATCGATATTATCAGTTAAACACGTTGTAATTTATTATAAAAGACGTAATATGTCTGTTTACGTCTGTTTTCTTATCTTGAGTCGTGCATTTGACCTTGTTAATTATAATATATTATGGAGGAAACTCCAATGTCCTTGACAGTGTTCTGGGTTTGCTGAGATACTGGTAGAAGTACCAAACGAATAAAGTTAGCTGGGGCGACACAACCTCTAGTGGCTATAAACTAGAAAGTCGGGTACCTACGTCAGAGAGGGCTGACCTCCCCGGACCTTTCCAATCGTTATATTAACGGCTTGATCAATGAGTAGGTATGCAAAAATTGGATGCTACATTAATTGTGTAATGTTTAAAATGTTCACGGATGTAAGATGGATAAAGGGCCGCCGATGCGAGAGTTTTCTTAACGAATTACATAATAATTAACTTAAAAATAAAGTGAAAACTGACTTCAATATCACAACGGCAAGTTAACGAGTAGAATGTCGTCTAAATTAAAAATTCCATCCCCTATTTATCCACCTATAGGGAAGAATTTTTTTCTTCAAGCTTAAATAGATCTCTCTTAAATAGACTCTCGCTTAAATAGATTCTTTGTGCATACACTATTTAATAAAATAGAAGGTCTTAATTTGGTTCACGGCGAAGATATCGCGTAGCATGCATACAAAAAAATACATACAAATTGAAAGTAGGTATTAAACATTAGTTTCATAGATTATACCTAATTAGGAGACCATAACGGTCATGAAATCACATTATTATTCATCATTATTGATGTACTTAAAGGCGAAATAAATCCACTGCTGTACAAAGGTCTGCCACAAAATTGTTTTGAAATACGCGATTCATATACCAACCGAAATTACAGTGTATATACACAATTTAAACTGTGCAAATGTATTGCATTACCGAGTAATGGCGTGTAAGAATATCCACTACCTGCTGTCCAGCGTGGTGATCTGGCACAATTATGGTCCTCTGTGCAGTATCCATGGAGGAATTATAAATATTATATAATATGTGATGAGACATGAGCCGTGTAGTGGAGGGGTAAGAGTATCCACTGTCCCATATCATCCCGTGGATATCGTAAGTTTATTAATAAATGTTGTTGTTTTGAACATGTATGATAGATATTTAAGGTTTATAACATTAAAAAGGCAACAGTGGGAAACAAATCAGCAGAGCGAGGAGCGTCTTCCTAATAACGACTACAAATAAAAAAAAACTGCGGATTCCAATCCACTTGCAGGAAGTGGCAACTATGGAAAATTATCCTCCTATGAGGCAGTATATGGGGAGGCCTACCGGAGGCTGTATCGGTAAGTAAATATCTTTATATATAAAAATTACGTGTCACGTTGTTTGTCCGCGATGCACTCCTAAACTACTGAACTGATTTGTTCTGCTCTTTCCGACGCTCCTTCCTTTAAAAAAATACTTAAATCAGTTCAATAGTTTAGGATTTTTATATATATATATATATATATATATATATATATATTGTTTTTTTAAAATATTGTATATTTCATTCGATGTTTATAAATTTACACATCTAATATATTATTTTATGCGCTGCCATACCGTTCATCAGATTGCGGCAAAACTTTGTCAACTTATGGCTTATATGCTATTAACTTATTGCTAAGGGAAGGTGATAGGCATACATATACTACATTTAACTTACGCTAGGTGGTGCGCGTATCGTACCGACAATTTATTTGAAATTTATGGATCATTCAATTCAGTGATAACCCTTCTAAATTTAAAATGATATTTCTACAATTATTTTTTCTGCAGCATGAATGCGCCGGGAACTTGCTAGTATAGTTTAAGAATCAGTGCCTAAAATAATAATATATTCTCCTTGTCTTTATTTTCTCTTGTATAGTAACATTGTAACAAAAAATATATAAATCCTGCCGATCAAAACTGTTGGGTGTTGCACATCGACATTACATAAGATTTGAACCTATGACCAACAAAACAATTCAGGTAGTGACCAAGGAGCGACCCGCTCGCCATTGCTATACTGGTTTTGTAGACTTTCATAAACCGTTGCTTGCGTGCGCTCACTGAATGATTGTGACCATTTCATTTCACATAAACCATAATTTGCGTTTGCCGTTTAATACCTTTCACGGATCGCTTTCGTTCATTAAAAAAAATTTACAAGTAAAATGCTTTTCTCTTACAATCACCTACAATTACTATATTATGTGTTGTTAAACGCGTGATTATACGTACAATTCTGAGTATCGCCGTTTTGTTTTCAGAGATGTGAAAAAAAAGTTGATCTCGAAACGGCACGGTCCAAATAATTAGACCTGCCTGACATATAAATCATCTCTCGAAAGAATATTTATGAGGCAACACAATCGGGTGGTCATTTTAGGTTGTACACCCAACGATATAGCTATGCTATATATGCTATAGCATAGCTACTTCGTTGAACTATAGTTGTCATTAAAATTATTATTAAAGCTTAATTTATATTTGAGATGTAAGTACAAGTTGTCTTTCTGATTTACTTGTTTAGTCAACGATAGCTCAATGAATAATTATGAGTTTGTTTTGAAAATTGATATTTAATTATATTATTATATATTGTAGTTTTATCGGTTATAAAACAATATTATTTCGGCTATGGCGACTCAATAGCTTCATCGTTTTATTCAATAAAGCATTCGTTTTTTTATAGAATAAGCGTGACAAACGAGCACACAGTCTACCTGATGATAAGTGGTTACTGTGGCCATTTACAATTATACTTGATTAAGAATATCCCCGAAGCTCTTCACTTCAACTTCAAAGTCAAGGTCAATCAACGAGCTATGGAGAGGGCTATGCTCGGGGTTTCAATGCGCGATAAACTCAGAAATGAGGATATCCGCAGTAGAACCAAGGTAACAGACATAGCCCAACGGATTAGTAAGCTGAAGTGGCAATGGGCCAGACATATAGCTCGGAGAACCGGCAACCGATGGGGAAAAAGGTTTTCGAATGGCACGCTCGTACCGGTAGGAGAAGTGGATGGCGACCAGCCACTAAATGGAGTGGCGACCTGGTAAGACATGCAGGAAGTCGATAGATGCAGGTGGCTCGGGACCGTGCTTTGTGGCATTCCTTGGGGGAGGCCTATGTTCAGCAGTGGACTTGTGAAGGGCTGTAATGATGATGATGAGGATGAAGAATTCAAAGGCACATACGTTGTCACCTCTGAAAACTAAGATACAATGCCTTGTTTCTTGTAAAAAAGGACTCCTGTTTTCTCTACACTCACCATACGAAAATGTATGAGAGCGTGGTCTTATCCTAGTCGAGACGATTGATTCGTGCTGTAACCATAATATAGCTGCAGTAGGGCTCTACTATGCATAAATATACTAACTCTGGTGCACGCTCTGATGTGTTTTTTTTGCAGTTGATATGCGGAAAAGCGCAACATCTGAGCATGCTGTTTACATGATTATAAACTATATTAGCTGGTGTTCTTCTATTGATTTATGAGTTTAGAAAAAAATATCAACCACTTGGCATTTATATTATAATATTTAGTGCAGGTAGAAAAATACCATTATTCCTGAGTCACACAGTTTGCTTTTAGACAGATGACAACAATAGTTTTAATTATGTTTTAGAATTTTTAATATTTTTTTATAGGATCGGGTGACAAACGAGCACACAGTCCACCTGATGGTAAGTGGTTACTGTGACCCATAGACATCTACATCTATCCTCAATAAAGACTCAAGATGCAGATGCGTTGTCACCCGTGAGGACTAAGATGGAATGCCTCTTTCCCAGTAAAAAGGGTCTCCGGTTCTCTACACTCACCATACGAATCACAGCAGCGTTAAGCTGCTATTTTACGCTGGTTTTCTGTGAGAGCGTGGTCCTTCCCCGTTCGAGCCGACCCATTCGTGCTACAACCATAATATAGCTGCAGCATGGCTCTACCACGTAAGATATATATTAAATGATATACGAGTACCAGAACATACTATTTATAATTTAAATACAAAAATACCCAATTATTTTAAAATGTATAACCTTGAAAGTCATATTTCATTCTTGAAAAACTGTTTTATTGCTTTTAAGAGAAAAAAAGCTTTATTTTAGCTTTCACTGTGCACAGTTACGATGAGTACAGGTGTTGTTAATTTAGAGCACAAAATATATGCATATATTTATATATAATTACTTCGAATAATAAGATCGCTGTTGAGGCGCATTAACACTGTATTACCGTTAACTGTAAAAGCAGTTCATACTTAACTGGATATTGGCAAGCTTGTGTGAGGTCGCTCTTAGATATTGTATCAACAACAGTGAAAGAACTTGATTTCTCGTCTTAAGCATGTTTTGTTACATGTTACTGTTGCTGTCTACTTTAAATCTGTTATTATACAGGCAAGAACTTTAATATTTCTTGATGTTTAAATGTGTTACTTATATTTTAATAAAATTGTCATTAAAAAACGTTTGCTCCATGTTTAAGTTGCGATAAATAAAATTTATTGATTATATATATATACACATATATGTATATATATTAAAAAAACAATGCTGAATCTTCGGTTTTTCTTTATTAGCATAGGTGACAAACGAGCACACAATCCACCTGATGTTAAGTGGTTGCTGTGACCCATAGACATGTACATATATCCTCATTGAAGAATCGAAATGCAGATGCCGTGATATGGAATGCCTCTTTTCAAGTAAAAGGGTCTCCGGTTTTACTACAATCACCATACGAAACACAGCAGTGTTAAGCTGCTATTTTACGCTGGTATTATGTGAGAGCATGGTCCTTCCCCGGTCGTGCCGACCCTTTCGTGCTACAACTATACTACTAATATAGCTGCAGCATGGCTCTATTACGTACGATGAAGGTGAATGTTCACATAGACATTCGTCAGCAAATACACTTTTTTATAGAAGTTAAGGTGACAAATGCACATAGTTAACCTGATGGTAAGACTCTGGCCCAGACCTATATATCCATTATCGATTATGAATCAAATTGCAGAAGTGTGGGCACTCCTGACGGTTGCGATGAAGTGGCTCATTACCAATTAATTGGTTCTACAGTTCTTGCCACTTATTATACGAAAGTCGACCAATTTTCTACCACGTATATTTGTACTGTACTATCTGTCACGGTAAAAATTGTTTTTTTTTAAAAACACAAAGCCAAAATAACATACTTAACTTCTTTACTTGTTCTTCTTCATCAGCCTACCGAGATCTGAACCTCTCCTGTTTTAGGGAGGATCACACTTAGCAGGTGAATTGATCGCGGTACCAGACATCTCGCACCAATTGTTTTGTTGTAATATATTATGTTGCAGATTTATAATAGACTTCATTATAGTCTACTATAATAAAGCTTCGAAATTGTTACCACAGTTCGCAATAAAGTATCAAGAGGTCCTCTCATTAAGCACTAAAAGATGCGTCAGACCTCGGTTTGTTTAAACAAATAATAAATAATCACAACAAAGTCCATAACAAGTCAGAATTACGACATAGTCGACTCACACCTTAAATCACCTTGCTTCTTGCCTTTAGAATATTTAGACACGAACTTGATGGATAATCATGACCGGTTAATGCACATATATGGATTATAAGAACTACAAGTTCTTTGCAATGGTAATCGTTTATTTATGATTATTTGCTATATTATTTTGGTGTGAAGCTTAAGAAAGGCGTTAATTGTATAATATATAACGCTGATACATGTCTTACATGTTTTAGGTAAAAAGATTTACTTTTACAAAGTACAGTTATATATATATTATTTGATCGAAAATCAATAATAGATTGGTGCTTTAATGCATTTTCAGTAAATGCATTTATAGTTCTTTTAAATTTACATAACTAAGAACTATTTGCATGTGAATTCCGTCATTACGCATTGGGGGCAGCGCGGTGGACACTTGCTTGTTCTAAAACGAGGCCGTTGCTCAGGAGTGGGACGGAAATATAAAAACTGTAACTTTACTTTCATGAATTACTTATCGATTTAAATTTGTTATTACCAAACTACGTACTACCTACTACCTAACCTACGGTTAAATAACTAATTTCTAGTTTTTCATTTTTTCACGGACTTAACGGCTTTTCCATGTATTCCTAACATTTCATTGTTAAATTAAACAACACAGTACTGCAAGTTATTCACCGTTATATACTCATCGCTATTTTGTATAAAAATAAATTAGCATTTTTATAAAGTAATATAGTAGTAATATAGTAGTAGTATAGTAGTAGTAAGTATAGTATATTATCATTTCTTAGGAGTTAAGACTAAGATTAGGTTTAAACTAAACTGATAACTAAAAACAGAGTATAATGTTGCATCAAATCAAATTGTACAAAATACTTAAATTAAATATGATCTTATAAAAATCATCTTCTGCACATGTACCAGTTCCTTTATTATCACAATAATTATTAATAAAACTTCGCTAATTACTTATATCGCTTCTTATTGTGTTCTTTTGTGTGCAAAATTTATGCAGGCACTATCAAAACTTTCTTAACTCTAGAATCATATACTCGTCTGCTGTATCCTTTATGAGTTACGACATGCCTCGCCAATCCGGCTGAATGTCCGTCCATCTTTAGTTATCGAAGGATCGTTTGTTTTAAAATAATAACGATTTAAAAATAATGCCCGTCAGGTGCAGGTATCTTCAGGCTGACTTATGTTTTGGCATTTCAGTATGTCGTGATAGGTTTTAACAGATCCCATAAATAACACAGTACACCAAACAAGAATGAACGAATTGAAAAATATTTTTAATCATCAATAATTGATCCATTAGTAATATAAAATAACAAAGTAACAGTCTTTTATTTTTAAGTTCAGTTTTTAGTGATGAACGCTAGAGTAAGTGGCCCAAGTATCTGTCTCTGAGTTTGAACCTAATAAATTTTTTATTGTTTCTTGAATTTACGCAAATATTACACTTTGCTAAATACAACAACACAAATTTGAATTAAACGTAATAAAACCTTTTAATTTTACCTATAAAATGCTAATTAATTTTTCAAATCTGAATGAAATTGAGATCTCCTCATATTATAAGGCCTTGACTTTTCCCGATATTTATACTAAGTTACGTCTTAATATACCAGCCGATGCAATTATTTGTGATTTTATTTATAAAATAAAGAATGACAAATGAGCGCACAATAACACACACTGGCGCTTATAGGCACAAAATGCAAATGATTTGTCGCCCCTTAAGGACTTCTATAGGTTCTATGATAGAGTATCTTTTAATTTTGTGTTTTAAGAAATGGCAGGTAAGGAGTATATAGTCCACCTAAAAGCATTTAACTTGTGGTGTTGTCACGACAGTAATCGCAGCGTAGTTCTATCATCTGGGAGAATGAGAAATTCTATCAAGTAATGCGTGATGCAATTGATGTATTATTGAAAAGGTTTATCAGTTTTTTTGTTACTTATTATAAGCCAGTGCAAGACTATTACTATCCTATCTGATAGTAAGTGATGGAAAGACAAACGCTGGAAAATTATTCCACTCATATGCTGCATGAATTACAAAAGACCTACTGGTTGTCCAGTGATGGAAAGGGGAGGGAGAAATTAAGCCATGTAATTACTGTGCATACTCTTAGAAACGCTTCCTATAGAACACCGAGAGGCTATACTCTGCAACTGTGCTGACAAAATTAGTTTAAAACTAAACTAATGTCACCAAAGTAATATTATGTGGTAAAGCCATGCTGCAGCTATATTAATTGCATAGTTGTTGCAGGAATGGGTCGACTTGACCGGGGAAGGATAGCGCTCTTACAGAATACCTGCGTAAAATAGCAATTTAATGCTGCTGTGTTTCGTATGGTGTGTGTAGAGAACCGGAGACCCCTTTTACTGGAAAAGAGGCATTCCATCTTAGCCCTGACTTATCTTAGTCCTGACTTATCTTAGTCCACGGCTGACAATACATCTGCATTTTAATTCGCAAACGAGGATAGATTTAGATGTTTATGGGCCACAACAACCACTTACCATCAGGTTGACTGTGTGCTCGCTTTTCACCCTTACCCTATAAAAAACGCTCTTAGCACGCCTCTAAACTAACCCATATTATGGAACCACAGTACTCATTGCACGACCGGATTAGCGCCTTATCAGAGAGAGCACTAAAAATGTATTTATTAATCTAAAAATATTTAAAATGTGAATATATAAAATATTTATATTGTGTGGCTTACAAATATAACCTGATAAACGGACGTACGCAATCACCAGCATCAGTTATTAAATCTTTCGCCGCTCGAACAATCAACTAGTCAATTTTCATTATTCCCGTCAATCAGGTGGCGCGGCGGAAATTCTTCGCCAGCGAGGTTGATTGTGGGAAAGCAACGGAAATAGGCCGGATTGCCATTCTCCGGTGCACTTGTTACTTACAATCGAGGCATTCACTGGCTCAAGTGACGTTGTTAGTGACGTGGGGAGGTATGATGCGATTTGCAACGAATTTGCTACAGTAAACTAAAATGTTTCTGCTTTTTGGTATTTATGCGAATACTGCACATAAATAAATAAAACTTTTATCGATTGTATCGCGTTTGAGAGTGTACGATCAAGTTTTTTTTATAGAATAAGGATGTCAAACGAGCAAACAGTCCACCTGATGGTAAGTGGATGCTGTGGCCCATAGACATCTACCATTTATCCTCAATCAAGAAACAAAATGCAGATGCGTTGTCAGCCCTGAGGACTGAGATGGAATGCCTCGTTTCCAGTAAAAAGGATCTCCGGTTCTCTACACTCACCATACGAAACATAGGAGCATAAAGCTATAATCTTACGCTAGTATTCTTTGAGAGTGTGGTTCTACCCCCGTCGAGCCGACTCATTCGTGCTACAACAACAATTAGCTGCAGCATGGCTCTATCACGTCAATTCCAGTGCAAGGTGAGGCCAGTGATGACATATGGATCTAAGACGTGGTCCTTTAATGCTGGCCGTATGAGGAAGATGTTTAAAAAATAGTCAGTTAAGATTCTCGTAATAATAATAATAATATAACTAATTATTTCTTAACATCTTTAAAATAATGGATACCCGCAAAGTGACGTCTGATTCTATTAATTATCGTATGAGGAAGCCCAAGGTCACTCAGCGAGCTATGAAGAGGGCTATGCTCGGAGTCCCTCTGCATGATAGACATCGTAATAAGGATATCAGTAGAGTTTGTGTTACCGACACACTTTTCTTTCTTTCTTTACTAGGTTGATCAATAAGTTTTCGGAATAGGACATTTATTAATGAGTTAGTTAAATTAAATTAGTTAGTAGCCAAGGCCAGAAAAAACTAAATGAAAAACTATACCTAATTTCTTTTTCAAACTTCACATTTGGCGGTAATTTGATTTGTACACAAAATGGAGAACATCGAACTTCGTGTGGTTAATAAATATTTCTGCCTGAGAATTTTTTCTACAAAAAGTGTTTTTGAAGAACTGCAACTGCAGACTATTTTGGCAGACAATGCTCCGTCTTATTCTACAGTGACATACTGGTCGACCTGGTAAGACATGTTGGCACTCGATAATGCTCGGGGCCATGTTCTATGACATTCCTTAGGGGAGATCTATGTTCAGGAGTGGAGCTATGATTGACTGTAAATCTGATGATGATTTTTTTAAAGAATAAAGGTGACAAGCGAGCACACAGACCACCTGATGGTAAGTGGATGCTGTGGCCTATAGACATCTACATCTATTTTCGATTAAGAGTCCATCCTGAGGCCTAAGATGGATTGCTCTGTATCAAGTAAAAAGGGTCTCTGGTTCTCTACACTCACCATACGAAACACAGCAGCGTTGAGTAGCTATGTCACGCTTGTATTTTGTGAGAGCGTGGTCCTCCCCCGGTCGAGCTGAACCATTCGTGCTAAAACTATAATATAGCTTCAGCAAGGCTCTACCATGTAAGATATATAAAAAATGAAAGCGTTTTGGTTTATATGTTATACCATCTCTTTAGCCGACTACAACAAGGTGTAGATAAATGCGGTTAGTTAAAGTCCAAATAATTTATGATTGATATAAATGTCCGCGGTTCCAACGCCAAGTCACACCTTAACCTATTTTCATTGCCATTATCATTTTGCTTATTATTTGGACTTTAATATATGTAGATTGTAGTAGATCATGTTCAATGTCCATGTCACACCTATGCCGGTAGTTGTTGGGAGCACTAAGCTCGAAGTTGTTGACGAGTATGTTTACCTGGGACAAATAGTCCGACTAGGTAAGTCCAACTTCGACCGAGAGGTCAATCGACGGATTCAACTCGGCTGGGCAGCGTTCGGGAAGCTACGACACATCTTCTCGTCAGACATACCTCAAAACCTGAAAACGAAATTTACAACCAGTGCGTGTTGCCAGTGATGACTTATGGAACTGAGACGTGGTCCTTCACTGCTGGCCGTATGAGGAAGCTCAAGGTCGCTCAGCGAGCTATGGAGAGGGCTATGCTCGGAGTTTCTCTGCGTGATAAATTTAGGAATGAGGATATCCGCAGTAGAACCAGAGTAACCGACATAGCCCAACGGATTAGTAAGCTGAAGTGGCAGTGGGCCGGCCATATAGCTTGAAGAACCGACAACCGATGGGGAAGAAAGGTTCTCGAGTGGCAGCCTCGTACCGGTAGGCGAAGTGTAGGGCGTCCCCCCACGAGATGGAGTGACGACCTGGTAAAACATGCAGGAAGTCGATGGATGCAGGTGGCTCAGGACCGTGCTTTGTGGCATTCTTTGGGGGAGGCCTATGTTCAGCAGTGGACTTGTGAAGGGCTGTAATGATGATGAATGATATGTAGGTACCTAGTTTCACTCGAAAACATCCAGCCACATTAAGTTAAAGCCATGACTAAATGGAATACACCCATGTTTTTCGGCTGCACTTAGTTGTAGCTGGCTTAAAATAGGTGTAACCGCACTTCTGGTTTTAGCTGCGATATATCTAGTTACAATATTAATACATTTATGACATCACTAACGAATCTATTTTTGAATTTAGTTTTAATTTAATTAAGAGCGGATTTTTCTATCATCAGATAAAAGTTATTCAAGTGATAAAATACAAACAACAAATTCAAAATTACATTTGTATGTGCAATTGATTTAGTTTTATATTGTATATAAGATTGTTTTCATTTTATATTCGATATAACAGTTGCGTTATAACTATTACCATTACCACGTGCTCGGCGGTGGAGAAAAACATCGTAAGGAAAACTGCGTGTCTGAGAAATAAGAAAAAAATATTTCGAAGACATGTGAAGTTCGCCAACAAGCATTGCGGCAGCGCAGCGGACACTTCCTTGCCCTAAAACCATCTCAGAAATGAGGGGAGGCCTGCACCTAACAGTGGGACGTATATTGGCTGTAACTTTAACTTTTTATATTTTATGACTAATTTAATGGATAACTTTTGTCGGACCATTGACAAAATCAGCCCTAAAAAAATAAAGAAAAAGC
Organism: Parnassius mnemosyne; assembly: GCA_963668995.1. Taxonomy (NCBI): domain Eukaryota; kingdom Metazoa; phylum Arthropoda; class Insecta; order Lepidoptera; family Papilionidae; genus Parnassius; species Parnassius mnemosyne. Next base: position 17,839,036 of record CAVLGL010000083.1, read on the forward strand.
CATAAAGTATAGTGTACTCGAGTATTAAATCTGCATAATGCTCATTTTCCTGAGAGAAATGTTGGCAAAGAAGAATCTGTCACACTGTCCCAATGCACCGGGTCTCATATTTTCGATGAGACTTGACAAGTTTTCTCCCCCAACCCCAATCGAGCAAGTTGTAATTCAGTATATCAAATTGCAATCAATAGTTTCGGCAGGTGGAGACTGTTGCGGCTCATTTAGTTCAATAGTTTATAAGTTAACACTACTATACTTTTTAACACCTATCATGCTCTAATAACGCTATTTTCGATCTTAAGTGAACTGTAGGTACACTGACTGTTCTATTGCGCTTATTTCGTCTCAACTCAAGGATGATAGCTGAAATTTATAGTTTCTTCCAGAGCAACATTAATCGCTGAACCAGTATATATATTTGGTATACTGCATCATACATGTACTTTTAGATCTCAGTAGTAAGTAAGTAATTAGTAATTAAAACCACTGAATATATGTGTGATATTGGATTGTGTGTTGTGCTATCTATCTATACATATAGTAAGTCGGATGAGCATATAGTTAACTTTAAGGTAAGCGCATGATGCACCAGGTCACCTTCTATAACCAATTAAAAATAAATATGCAGATACAGTCTTCGTCACTTACCACGTTTGTGTTTTTGTTTACATAGCCATATTTGTTTAAAAAACATGATTGTGTGAGAGTGTGGTCATTCTCCGATAAAGCACGCCCATTAATTTATGCTGCAGCCATAGTCCCACTGTAGCATGTTCCTATCACGTAAAAACTTACACTCTCGTAATTTACATATTTTTTCGTAGATATGTACGAAGTTTTTGTATTATGCAGTAGCACCCATCCTGTCAATCAATTAGGATATCAATCAAAAAGTTTCAAAACAAATTTTGCCAATATCCCCCCTTGTACACCCTGTTTCAGCAATTCTATTGCGGATATGATTTAAATTGGCTGGAGGAACAAATGTGACGGGATAGAATACTTTTTGTAACGGAACTTTAACTAACAGTTTTGTAAATAATAGAATGTGCGAAGTTAAAATTTATTTTCAAGAAGATACTGCATCTTTGTTGATTAGGTATTTTATGCTATGGTTTTGGTTCGTCTAGATATTGTAGTAGAAGTAACCAAATGGCTCGATAAGAGAATGGCTGAGTAATTAGTTTGCGATGCGGTGGCTCAAGGAATCATTTGTTTTCCCAGTGTCTTTGTAAGAGTTAGGGAAAAACCTAGAATCCGCATCTTATTCTTCTATCTTTTGGCGAACACCGCTACCAAGACTTTTTGATTTTTGAAAAGATGGAGCTCGAGATCCATCCAGAACATAGTTTAAACCTCGCACTATGCGATTTCTTTTATTGTCTCAAAAATCAAAAGTTGGACGAGAGGTTCGTCGTTTACTGAGACAGAAGAAGCCGTGAAAGCTTTCAATCAGCACGTAAAAACATGCTCACAAAGCAATTGTCCTTTTGTTTTCATAAATGCTTAGAACAAATGAAAAAGTATATGGAGAATACTTATATAAAGTAGTATATTAGTTTACAGTATATATATATATATATATATATATATATATATATATATATATACATATATATATATATACTATTACTATACTATTGTAATATACTATTATAATATACTCCATTTCTATTCATTTCATTGCAACCACACAGAACTCATTCTTATATATAGAGGTAGAATGCCCGAAATTCAGCACTTGGTATCTATACGAGAAGGCAGTTACTCATCAACTCCGTACCAAACCCGACTACGATACATGCCAAGAAGGAAAACAAAGAAAACCCGAGAAAATCCTTCATATATTATAGGAGTGGGAACCTCCGAAGACACATTGACTTTTTCGCTGCATGTTCTATGTAGTACATAGCACATTCAGCGTAAATATATTGGTTACATATAAATTAGTAGTAAACATATTAGTATACGTATAAATTGCATTGTTTATGAGTTATGCGAAACTTTCCGTGTAACCCACGTATTCACATGGGAAAATTTATTAAATATACTACATAAAATTTCTCGTCAGAGATATATTAAACTTCTCGTCGGAGGCAATTAACAACATTTAAGATATTTATTAATACTTAGGTAATCGTAATGTAAGACGTTCCCCATAGGTAGATAGAGAGAACAGGTGGCTTATAGCTTTGGGAGTGTTTACGTCCAGCTGTGATCTGATGTTGACGACAATGTTATACTGATGATAGTTGTAAATCGTAGTGTTTGTATGTATGTTTATTAATGGATCAATAATCTAAAAGGTGTGTTGTCACCCATGTGAGGACTTTTTTTTTTAGAATAAAGGGGGATAAACGAGCACACAGTCCAACTGATGGTAAGTGAAGGCCCATAGAAATCTACATTTATCCTCGATTATTATTAAAAATGCAGATGCGTTAACATTCAACTCTTGGCCTTATTACCAATAAGAAGCGAACTGGTAGAGCTGACAAAACCGTGCTCCAGCCATAATACATTGCAACATTACTCTACCACGTAAATGACCGCGGTTGTCGTTAAGTGGGAGATGACGTCGCGATCGAAATCGATAACGGGGAAATAATCATCATTATCATTAAAATAAATCGATATATTATGCAAAAAGATATACGATGCCCATCTGGAAACGCTACCCTACATTAGTTACTGACGGTTGTATAAATTATTATTTTATAATTACTAACGTAAGCTTGATTTATGTTGAGACGTATATTGGACAGGTTGAGACCTTAACCACGAAGTAATTTCTCACAGTTAACGATTTACGGTCACTAGTGTAAACCGTTATCCATTTTCCGTGAAAAAAAAAAGCTTCCTTAAAATATCAAGCAACATGCCGTTGAGATAAAGCGCCATTATATACTATTACGATGCTTTTTAGGGTTCCGTACCCAAAGGGTAACTATTACTAAGCCTCCGCAGTCCATTCGTCCGTCCGTCCATCCGTCCGTCCGTCCGTTCGTCCGTCCATCAATCCGCCTGTCTGTCAGCGGCTGTATCTCATGATCTGTAATTGATAGACAGTTGAAATTTTCACATAATGTGTATTTCTGTTGACGCTATAACAACAAATGTAAACAATAAAATAAATTAAAAATTAAAAGGGGCTACTAGAAATTTGTATTACGTTGGTACGGAACTATTCATGCGCGAGTCCGACTCGCACTTGGCCTGTTATTTATTAGATACATATGAGTGATTGAAAATTTTTAAAATTTTTGTCTGTCTGTCTGTCTGTCTATTTGTTCCGGCTAATCTCCAAAACGATGTTATAAGAAGTAACTTAGGCTACTTTTATTTTAGAAAAAGAATTAGGGTTCCGCGCAAAAAATAAAATCCATGAAATCCAATCGTAATAAATTACGCGCGGGCGAAGTCGCGGGGAACAGCTAGTAATGACTAAAGATAAAAAGAACTGCGGTTGCCAACCCACTTGCCAAGCGTGGCAACTTTTTTTATTTAGACATGGACAACAAAACAGATTATAAAACAATTTTTTACCAAATTGTTATTATCCTAAATATGTTGACATTGACACATCATTTTTATATTTATTACTAGCTGGTCCTCGCGACTTCGCCCGCGAGTAATTTAAGGTTTTAGTTTTTTTGCGCGGAATCCTAATTCTTTTACAAAAATAAAAGTAGCCGAAGTTACTACTTATAACATCAGCTATCTCTTAATGAAAATTCCGTCAAAATTGGTCCAGCCGTTTCGGAGATTAGCCGGAACAAACCAACAGACAGACAGACAAAAATATTAAAAATAGTGTTTTCGTTATAAGTACGAAAACACAATTTTTAATATATTTTTTTCATATGCATTTAGTTAAAAGCTGTTATTTTGACATTATAAACAGGCACTTCAGTTTTATTTATTTGCATAGATTACAGGTGAGATCAACTCTACTAACTTTTTTTTAAAAAAAAAAAACGTTACCCCCACACTAGGATTTTCTCCTGTGTCGTGGAGGCAGTTTACAAACATAAATTGCACAAGGAAAAACATCCAGACCCGGAACTATTATTTGTAGGCCATACAAATACTTGTTCCGTGCGAGATTCGAACCCGCGGCCCCCAGCGCAACAACTGATTGCTAAGCCACTGCGACACGGAGCCGTCAAAACTAACTATAGAAAATATTCCTTCTTATGAGGCTTGGAGTCTATTACAGGGGACAGGCTGTAACGGAACAACGTATTCGAACAAATTTGCCTTGGTGTGTATTCGTATTTTTAGATACTAAGGCTAATTAATAACTGTAATTTTTCAGTAAATCATTGAACAAGCTATGTGCTCACAAATTTTCCTCATGGGCATTCAATTTGCTTTAAGAAGTTTCTTATATGACATAATGTGCCATTCACCTAGCTCTCATTTCTCATGCGTCATCAATCCACGTCACACTGACGAACGAGAAAGAAAGCGGAACTGTATCAAACTGCATATAAATCAAATTGACCCAAAAATGTACTTTGCTTTCGGCAAATTTCGACCATTATTGGACCTGTTCGGCACAAAAAGCAGCAATTTGGGTCGAGTTTTCGAACTTTTTTATTCTCTCAAGTCCCGTAAGGCTCACGAGGGCCTTTGTAATTGTTGGCTTCATTGTTTTCAAGCCAGATAAAAGGAACACAGTACACGTCGAGTTTAATTAAAATTTTGTTTCGAGAAATTGGAATCCAGATCAGTTTTTATTGCGAGATACGATACAAGTATTCAAGATATCGCCGATATAGTTGTATAAAATAGTTTTTGGGTGAATTAATTAACTTACATATGCTTGATCGACTTAACAAGGCCCGGAATATTGTTTTATAATTAAAAGCATTACCATACAAGAGAAATACGATAAGTTTTTATTTGTAAGGTGTTTGGAGGTCTCAAATGATTTTTTTATAGAATGGAATGACAAACGATCACACAGTCCACCTGTAAGTGGATGCTGTGGCCCATAGAGATCTACATTTATCTTCGATTAAGTATCAAAATGCAGACGCATCCCATGTGAACTATGATAGAATGTCTCGTTTCCAGTAAAAAAAGGTCTCCGTTTCACTACACTCACCATACGAAACACAGCAACATTAAGCTGCTATTTTTTGCTGGTATTCTGTGAGAGCGTGGCCTTTCCCCGGTTGAGCCGACCCATTCGTGGTACGGTTGTAGCTGCAGCGTGGTGCTACCACATAGCTAAATTTATTGATATTTAGTAAAATGTAGTTTTTTGATTCCACTTCTGACTTTTACTTGTCAATATGCTTTGAATAGAACTACTTTTACGGATTTTATCTCGTTTAATTATCTCGTTTTTTATTGATTCCCGACGTATCGGGTACTTTACAGCACCTATGGTCACGGGGGACTGAGGTGATTGACGTCCCGATGTCAGAGTTAACCCGGAGTACCTTCAGCTTTTTTAATTATTAATTTCGGTCCGAATGAACTTACTGTGTCTTGAAGTCTTGTAGTGGTATGCTTGGGTTTAATTTTAATTTTATTAATTACTGGATCCCAAGCAGGTGGTAGTACCCAGCCTCCCTCTCTATTGAAATTAGGATGGTTTTTTAATTTCAATAGCTTCACGTATAATCCTTGGCAGGAATCGATGTTCTTTCGCGAGAATTTGTGGTTTATCAATTCTAATGTAATGGCGGGAGCCGTCTAGGATATGATCACAAACTGCAGACTTCCCGGAACGTTGTTGTTTCACGTCAGCTTTGTTAATATGCTGTTATATAATTTAAGTTAATTTCCTAAGTTTGCTTCAGTTGTAGGTTACGAACACACAATGATTTCTTATATTTACGCGAACACTACACATTTTTAAATAAAACTAATTTTACGGATTTTATCACGTATATTAACTTATTTTTATATATTCCCGACGTTTCGGGTGCTTTCCAGCACAGCCAGTCCCCCGTGACCACGGGTGCTGGAAAGCACCCGAAACGTCGGGAATATATAAAAATAAGTTAATATACGCGATAAAATCCGTAAAATTAGTTTTATTTAAAAATTACGAACACACGTTAACAAAATTACATTTACAGACATTGGACTCTGTAAGTTTTATCACTTTATACTATGGCAACATTTTCGATAGTGATAGTAATTAGAGATAGTAATTCCTTGATGATTGAGTTCCATTATGGCTGACTTATTGGGACTTAGGGACCTGATATAAGAACTAACATGAAAAAACGAAAAAAATTATTACTAAATAAGTGGTTAAGAAGTGCTGGATAGTAGAACCAAACGGTTTGCTTCGGCTTTTGTAAAGCGTACAGCAAAGGAGTGGAATAATTTACCGGCGTCTATCTTTCCGTCCGAATACAATTTGGGCGTCTTCACGGCAAGAGTATATAAACTTTTGTTACGCTATTTACCATCTAGGGCTGCATCACCACTGCACCAGATGGCATTGTAGTCAAGCACTGGCTTATAATAAGTTAAAAAAAAAGCTCTAGGTTAGAAAAAACACTCTTCTCTTTTTACTTCTTTGTATTCTAATGAGGAAACTGATGTTGACAAATATTCCAAATAATTGACTGTACGCATTATAAATCAGAAGCGATATATTTCGTCAGAACTGGTATATACCTACAAAACGAAAAAAGAGAAATCCGCCGTGCTATCCAATGATGAAAAGGAAATAGGGGAATCAAATCGTGTAATTCCTGATTTCTACGCACTCTCTCGAATGTTTTTTGCAATCTTTTTTTAATTTTTTTAAATTATTTTCAAGTAAATGACCAAGATAAAGGATCAATGCGTCGACTTTGTGCCTTTGTGGTCGTGACTTAGAAGACAGTGTTTTATACTTATAGAGTAATTAGAGAGAGTCGTTCATTGTTAGGACCACAGTCAACGCTGCTGGTAAAGGAAGATCGTTGTGATTGATCTTACCTTTTTGCATGTAGTAAATAAGGGTGGCGATTCACTAGGCCATAAAATATCCTAGAAGTTTATTATGGTTCACACATTAATTCATTTAGGTGCGCGATGGTCTTTACGGGTTCGAATTCCGCACAAATAAATAACTAAGAACACCTAGTTCGTGTGTTTTCGAGTTATTGTCCCGAGTGTGGATGTTTTGATTATCGTTAATGTGAAATGCCCTCGTGTAAAATTTCCTAGTGTGTTGGGTAACGGTTCTTTTAAAACATAATTCATATATACATTACAAACCGTCAAATCTTCTGCTGAAAATATTCTATAATGTCTCCTACGGGGATATTTGCCACACTTGCCACGTATTTGCCACGTATTAGCCACGCATGGCAGGCGGGTTTGCAATCACGCTATTATTATTTCTATCGCCTTTCACGCGACACCTTTAGTATAGGATAGTGGAATCTCTTACTTTGTCAATACACGGGTGTTTTAAAACAAATCAAATGTTTTTATCCGTAGCATAAAATATTGTAACATTATTTTCAGCGCCATCAAGTCTATTGCCTCCTTAAATGTTACCACAAAGTACGCTGTCGCTAACCAACTGTCACTCATATTACAATAGTCTTTTTTACCGGTTTTTAAATATTTAGTATTAAAAAAAAAAACGAGTTAAAGGCAATCCGATGATATTCTACCATTGTGAATTATTGATACCTGCAAAGGAATCAAACAAGGTTGCCAAACATTGCCAGTTGCTACTACTAAATCCAGAATGCCATCTATAAGGACGATTTATTTCAAGTTTAAATATAGGAAATGCTTAAAAATAGTTTTTTTATAGGATAGGGTGACAAACGGGCACACAGTCCACCTGATGGTAAGTGTTTGCTATGGCCCATAGACATCTACATTTATACTTAATAAAGAATCAAAATGCAGATGCGTCGTCACCCGTGAGGACTAAGATGGAATGCCTCTTTTCCAGTAAAATGGGTCTCCGGTTCTCTACACTCGCCATACGAAACACAGCAGTGTCAAGCTGCCATTTTACGTTGGTATTCTATGAGAGCGTGGTCCTTCCCCGGTTGAGCCGACCCATTCGTGCTACAAGTATACTACTAATGTAGCTGCGGCAGGGCTCTATCACGTAAAACATTGAACCACAATAGTATATGTAAACTAATGTATCTGTAGCTTTAGTTTTAACTCGCTAAGTTCATTTAAAGGTGTTTGTTAGATAGTTTAAAGTTATCTAGTTTCCCATCATCGGACTAATTGTTTGAGGTTAATTGGTTTCAACTTGTTCAAAAAGTTTCAAAAGAAAGTCGTTTGTTTTGAGCAGTATTGAACTATGTAGGTATATCTTACATTAAAGTGATACAAAATAATATCAAAATAATATAAGGTTTGTATTATCAATGGGGCTTTTTATTATAAATAGCTTAAAAGTTCCTTTCCTTTTTATGGTTCCGTACACAAAGGGTAACCAACGGGATCCTATTACTAAGCCTCTGCTGTCCGTCCATCCGTCCGTCCGTCTATCTGTCAGAGGGCTGTATCTCATGTTCCCTAATAGGTAGATTGTTCGAATTTTCACAAAGTGTGTGTGTTTCTGTTGCCGCTGTAACAGCAAATAACAATAATAAAAATAAATTAAAAATTAAAGGGGCTCCCCTACTAGATACGTGTTTTACGATGGTACGGAAACCTTCATGCGCGAGTCCGACTCAAATAAAGTTACTTCTTTTTATAGGAGGCAGTTTACATACATAAACTTCACAAGGACAAACAACCAGACCCGAAATAATTATTTGTTGGTCATACAAATAGTTGGTGTATACGAGATTCGAACCTACAGCCCTCAGCGCCGCAACTAATTGCTAAGCTACTGCGCCACGGAGACGTCGAGTTAGTTTTAATACAGTTACATGATCATTATATAAAAGTTGCAGCTTAATTCTTATTCTCATGTAAACCTTTTACGTGTCTCAATACCACGTGGTCAAAAAAATTGGAGGCTTTTTTAAATAAAAGCAAGGTTGACCAATAAATCCGCAGTCCACCTGATATGTATGATAGTAAGTGGATAATGTGATCCTTAGACATCAACATCTATTATTGATTAAGCAAAATATAAACGTGTTGACGCCACTGAGGAGTAAGATAAAATACATCGTTACCACTAAGAAGAAAACTACTTATTTAGTGGTAACAACGTATTTTATCTTAATAGAAATGGTAAATAGAAATCTATTTACCATATGAAACACAGCAGCATTATGCTGCTATTTCATATTGGTATTCCGTAAGTGTCTGGCCCTTCCCGGTCAAGCAGAATATTTAGTTTTGCAGCTGGTGTACACAGCATGTAAACTGTTGCTTTCGCTCTACCATGTAAACTGTTGCTTTCGTAAACATACTTCTAAAGGAGGCGGCCATGTAAAAACAGCTTTTTTACATGGCCACCTCTTTTAGAATTTCCATACTTACCGTACTTGTGTGCACAGTTAATACGGCCCCCTACTGGGCACATGCTTCCCCTCATTTTTTAGAGAATTTTAGAGCAAGGTAATGTCCGGCGCGCTGCCTTAATGTGTGTTGAGGAACTTGATATATCTTCGTAATATATATTTGTTCATTTCTTTGACATGCAGTTTTCCTCACAATGTTTTCCTTCACCGCCACACACGTGGTAAATCAACACTTAAAATAGCAATTAACAATTTCGTTGGTGCCTGCGTTGATCGAGCCCGGGTTGCTCGCGTACTGTGAAATTTACATCTAGTTTAGCATCTGAGTTATCACGGCCAGCTTGTTGTATGCTAATAATTGTTTAAATAACCTTAAAATGAAAATATTTTAAAATGCTCTTTCGGAATTTTCTTCTACCTAAACAAGATCGGCTCAGTAGAGCAGTGGCTATGCCTTTGGATGTGGCACTGCAGGTTGGAATCCCGCACTTTTAGCATTAGGTTTTCTTAAACGTTTCCTTTACCTACACCTCGCTCCACTGCCCATGCTCGGCAGGAGGATTGCAGGCGAAGATTCAATATCCTCACTCAGTATTGTTTTATGACGAGAATTGAGTTTTTTGAAAAATTCAGATTGGGAAAATTTAAGAGAGAGTTGGTTCATACTTGGAAATAAAAAATATATGTAGGAATTTATAATTTCATAGAGTTTATGGGCAACCTACGGTATACTAACACTGCTTGTGTTATATTTTGTTTTGAACGTGCTTTGAGTCTCAGGAATGTTCTGTGTTCAGCAGTTGACATGTAATGGGATGTAATTTCAAACAAACTAAAGCAATTCAAAAACATATAGTCCCGAGGAACGCGTAAGAGACGATAGAGGGAAGAAACCAGGATTTGGGCAGCAGCATCTTCCTAATAACAATGAAAATATTCAAAACTACCGTTACAGTCCCTCTATATGGCAACTATGGCAAATATCCTCCCATGAGACAATCTATAGATGAGGCCTATGTTCAGTAGTGGAATTTTTAGAGCCGTAACGGTAATGGTATTATTTAAAATTAAAATAACATTACACGTACTCAAAAATACAACAATGTATAAGATACACAACACAATACTTATGAAAATAATACTGCAGTAAACAAGAAACGTCCAATCTGATAATTAATGCAATATGGGAATATTCCATGGGGCATTGTAACTGGAACGTTGATTGCAATTTCTCTGAACTGTTATGTTCAATCCATGAGGGTCGGCACTCTTTTTGCCGCCGTCACGATCGCTTGTTACTTTGTTGTGAAAGTTCCTTTATTTAACATACGAGCTTCTACAAAATGTGAGAGAGATGTGTGTATACCCAACTGCGACGAAGCCTAAAAGAGGGTAATAATAATTTTTGCTAGTATGTATGCATGTACGTAAGTTCCCATAACCCATCAAAAGTCCACTGCTGAACATAGGCCTCTCCTATAGATTGCCATATTGAGTATATTTGCTATAGTTGAAATGCTAGGCAGGCGGGTTGGCAAACGTATTTTTTTTAATTTTGTTTTGTTGTTATTAGGAAGACGCTGCTGCCCATCTCCTGGTATGTTTCCTTCTGTCGCCTCTTACGACACCCACAGGATGATAAGGGTCAGTAGATATTCTTACACCGCCATTACACAGTAAAATCAGTTTCTTTGTCCGCCCGTAACTTCTAAAATAGTCGTCGGACGACAATTGGACGCTGTCCACCTAATTGTAAATGGATGACGATAGACATCTACATCTATTTTCGAATAAGAATCCATATGCAGATGCGTTGTCATCCCTGAGGACTAAGATGTAATGCTTCGTTTCAATGAGGGCTAATAATTTTCTGCTCACCAGATGTCGCTAGTTGACACTGAGGTAAAGTTTTTTTTGTTATACAATTTAATTTAATTGAGAAGTTGTTTTTAATAAAAGTTTGTCTGTTTCTAGAGTGTTATATTAATACACGAAACAATGCGTCTATGCAAATTTTTGCACTTTTTTATTCTTCTACTTTTATGAATAGCTGTGGTTTTGTTTATTTATTTTTATTGTTATTAATATAAAATATAGCTAAGAGTACAGAAAGAAACAATAACTTTTACATTTTCCGAACAAATTAACTTCCGTACCATGAAATCTGTCAAATATTATACCTCACTTTCTAGTGGCACCGCCCTGGTGGTAGAAAAAGTCGTAGATGCCCTCGTTAAAAGTGTCTCCGATCCTCTACTCTTATCATACGAAACACTAACTATATTAAGTTACCTACATTAAGTTGCTATTTCACGCTGGTACTCTGTGAGAGCGTAGTTCTTCCCCGGTCGAACCGACTAATACGTGATACAACTATGATGTAGCTGCATCGTGACTATCACGTAAAAATGTTTATACGATTTCAGGGAGAAAAAATTACAAACAATATTTATTGCCGCAGTAACACATTTTGATAGATTATCGTTCGATAATTATGTAATGCGACCAAAATTATATATTATATATATTTAGATAATGAGGTCTCTGCTGTTGTAAAAGGCCTTAAGATTACTTCGATCATTTCTATTACATGTTTTTATCAAATTAAAAAAATGGGACAATAAATCAATAATTCACGTATTATATAAATACTTATATACATATGATTCGACTAACATATACATATATTAAAATAAATTTGCCGAATACAACCGGACTCCTGATACTCCTGGCAATTAAAGAAACAAGTTTGAACTGAATTCGAGATCGAATATATTCACGCACAAAAATATTGGCATGTGCCCGCACGCGAGGAATTTTACGATATATAATGTGAACGGAAGGTCTCATTGTTAAAGTAATTATGATATTTTTGCACCAATGTGACGCTATAATTTTAATATTGTCATTGTCATTTATCATTTTATATCTCATCTTCTTTCGCCTTTCAATAGTTCATTGAGCATCCGCCAACATTGTAAAGGATTTTTATTTTCAGTTACAGCAATTACTTTTTTTTTAAATTAAAACACTAGCAATTCTACTAACGTTACTAATATTGCCTTTAAACATTCCTTGTAATTTTAAAATGCTTGTATTTAAATTGGTCCACGACAATAACCGAATGGCGGTTTCGAACCCATGACCTTTTGAGTTAGCTGTCCGTACCCTACCATTCGGCTGCTGTCGCTTAAACATGCATAACGGTTTGCTGGTGAAAGTGTGAGCACCATGTGATGGCAGCTTTGTGGGTACTGTCAGAGTCAACTATGGAAATTGCCAAGTATATCTCTTTGCCATCTGACAGGCAAGTCGTTGTAGCTCTCTTTCACAGTAGGTACGCGAGCAAACTAGGCTTAATCTGCGACGGCACCGATGACTTTTTATTGATTTTTTTATACGCTAATTTGCTCGATGGTGAAGGGAAACATCGTGAGGAAACTTGGATCTATACGGAATAAAATATATCGGGGACATGATGTGAAGTCCGCGAACACGCATTGAAGCAGCGTAGCGCGTCGCAGAGGAGGCTTGTGGTCTTTATTTTTTTTCGGATAGATGGCGCGATAATTATCTGGTATAATACAGATATAAAAATAATAATTATGTATTGTCCTCCAGATAGAATTTCGATTACGGCGGCCAGTCCCAACGGAGACTAGCTATTTGCGCAGGATAAGATTGTAGGTAGTGCCCGAGTGTATGCGCAAGTACAGGTGCACTCTTTATACATTCACTCTAATAGCCCGATGGGGCGGTAATGACACTGACGGAGAGAGATCAGGCGAAGGACCTTCGGCTTTACGTGCTTTCTGAGAAACGGAGGTGAAACATCGCCAGTGTCACACACAGTATCAGTCACAGAATACCAGTGTAAAATAGCAGCTTAACGCTGTTGTGTTTCATATGGTGAGTGTAAAGAACCGGAGAACCTCCTTGTGGAATCACAACTTCCTTGTGGAATCAATTATCACCAGCGAATTTCCCGGACCGATACGACTTAGGAACCTTCAAGAAAAGAGCTTACACCTTTCTAAAAGGCCGCAATTCCCCTGGTGTTGCGGTTGTTCATGGGCGGCGGTAGTCACTTACCATCAGGTGAGCCGCATGCTCATTTGACCCCTCTTCTATAAAAAAAAAAACCTTTTTACGGAAAGCGAGGAATTTCATCTTGGTCCTCACGGGTGACAACTCATCTGCATTTTGATTCGCAAACGAGGATATATGTAGATGTCTATGCGCCACAGCAACCACTTACCATCAGGTGGACCGTGTGCTCATTTGTCACCCTTATCCTAAAAAAAAACCTTCCTGACTCCGGGCTCCTACTGAGAATATTTGACAGAAAAACCTAATAACTGATTTTGGGCCGACCCGAGATTTGTACCTGGAACCTCGTGGTCAGCAACCGCGTTTACGACGACGAACGATGTAGTCGGTTGCCTACCATATTTATTATACTCAGAGTGACGTCGGGAAGAGCATTAGTATGTAGCTTAAATTTTTACTTACGTTTACTTAAATTTCTTCCTATTAAGAAAGAGGACTTTGTAGCTTTGTACGATAGTTAACCGTTTACGGCTAGTGAAATAAATGTGTAAAACACAAAAATGTATATTAGGGCCAAAGATACGGGGTTAATCACAATCCATTCAGGCCCAGAAATTAATAATTATTATACATATTATATAGAGAGAGCCGTGGTAGCTCAGATGGTTGGCGTTCGCGATAAATTTTACAGTACGTGAACAACCGGGGTTCGATCCCCGCCGGCATCAATTAAATTGCTAATTGCAATTTTAAGTGCTGATTTACCACGTGCTCGGCGGTAAAGGAAAACATCGTGAGGAAACCTGCATGTCTGAGAAATAAGAAAAAAAAAAGTATTTCGAAAAGATGTGAAGTTCGCCAACATGCATTGGGGTAGCGCGGCGGACACTCCCTAAAAACCCTCTCAGAAATGAGATGAGGCCTGTGTCCAGCAGTGGGACGTAGCTATATGGGCTGTAACTTTAGCTTTATACATATATTGGCCTTAGATAGTATCCGAATCTTGGGTAACAATTCACAAGGTAGATACGATCATCAAACCATGATGGTTTTAAATTGTATTTTATTTTATTTCTTAATTGTATTTTAAATTGTGAGTTGTATAATAGAAGGTAATGTTAAAAATATTTTAAATCACTCTTATTTAAAAAAATCTACCCCCACTAAAAATTACTGCAATTCTCTGAAGGCATTTCACATACATCACTCGAAACAATTAATGTAGGCCGTACGAACTTGTATTGAGCAGGAACTAAACTTGGTATTCGCAGCACCGCAACCGAACGATCAGCCACCGCGCTAATGAGTCGTAAAATAGCTAAGTATGTAATTAATTAAACGGTTAATACCTCAAAATAAAGTTATAAAGAAATAATTTATGTGTGGACTATAAAAGGACTGCAGAAATCTTAAAGACTACATTCCGATTTATTTTACGTGACCCCCTCGCTCAGCACGCAACGCTACAGCATTCTTGCAAGATGTCTGACAAGCGTCAAAACACCTGACACGCTCGGCCTCTAGAGGATGCATCGCAAGTTTTTTGAAAATTCGTGTATCAACCGGGATGCCTGTCGGAAACTGGTTCTTATCATTGCAAATAACATTTAAACAATGTATCTGACATCTCAATCGATGCATTTATTTTGTATTTCTTAGCAGTAGTTCAGGCTTCGTGGGCCTAAGCTTGGTTTAAAGGTTTTTTATAATGCTTAGAGATAAACACGATGGCATTTACTCAGTTAGTCATTGCATCACGGGTCTAAGAAAGTCGGGGTGAGGAAATTAGAAAAGGTGACTAAAGGTCCTTCTGTGCCTAGGAGTCGGTTTAGGTAGGTTCCACTCTTTTACCTATTTCTGCTACCAAATAGCAGTTCTTGCACTGCTGTGTTCCTGTCGGAAGAGTATAGAGAGACAGTGTAAATACAGGCTGTGAGCCATTCAATCTTAGTTTGTACGTGGTAGAGCCATGCTGCAACTATATTAGTAGTATAGTTGTAGCACGAATGAGTCGGCTCGACCGGGGTAGGACCACGCTCACACAGAATACTAATATATATATATATATATATATATATATATATATATATATATATATATATATATATATATATATACATATACATCTTAGTCCTGACGGGTGACAACGCATCTGCTTTTTGATTCGCAAACGAGGATTGATGTAGAAGTCTATGGGTCACAGCAACCACTTACCATCAGGTGGACTGTGTGCTCGTTTGTCACCCTTATTTTATAAAAAAAAGCATTCTTTGTTTGAAGTTAGGTGCAGGTGCTCATTGACTGCATGAGCCACTTAGTACCAAGTGAACGGTAAGTTCGTTTGTCACTTCAGTTTTATAAACATTATTTATTTTTCTACTATAAGAAGAAATTGGAAGTAGTTGTATTTATTTATTATGATTTAAAGATATTTCGCAAGTAGAGCTACCACGTTTTTATTAAATCGCTTTCTTGTCTGTTCGATACAAATTTTACAATTGATTTTAAACTAATTTTCTGATTAGCTAGAGACTTAAAACTTTAATATATTGCTCAGAGCTTAGAGCTGGGTAATAGTGCAATATAATTTCACTTTCTTGTCTGGCTGTTTGTTTCGAACCAGTGGTAAAGTAAAAAATGACTTTCAATGAGAATTACACATGTAATGTATATTGAATAAAAAAATATTCTATTCTATTCTATTTGTTTGTCAGTTTGTTACAAATTTAGCAATCGATTTTAAAGTAACTTTTCGATAAGATAGAGATTTGAAACTTTAACTATATCTCAGGGTTAGAAACGTGGTAAAAATAGTAGCCATCATGAATTATAATTATACTTTAAAGATGGGTTCCTAAATTAAAGTCTAAAAGTCCACCTGGTACAAATGGCCACTGTACTGTATACAGTCATCTCGTTGCTTATAAAGCTACATGTCAGATAATACGAGTACGTCCGTGAGGACTAAGAATGAATTTTTCAAAACGGTATTAGATGAAGAATAAAACACACAACACAACACAAACACTCACGCCTGTCAGCCAGAGGGGTAGGCAGAGACTACGGATTTCCATTTGGCGCGATCCTGATACACCTCTCTCGCCTCCTTTTACATCCATATATCTACGCATACACGCTCGTCGGTTAAGGGTACTCCTAATCTGGCCCATTTTCAATGTATCGCCGATTTGGTCGATAAACCTTCGTCTAGGGCGTTCCTTCCCAACCCTGCCGTTCACTTCTGCAACATAAATTTGCTTTGTCACTCTTTCCTCATTCATTCTTTCTACATGACCAAACCACCGAAGCATTCCTTTAGGGACTAACACAGCATTGTGAATTGCCGACACATTATGATTCCTCATAATAGCGTGTAGAGGCCCATTCACTCTATTTCCTGCGTTCACTCGTCGTTCTATATCCTTATCATATCTACCATCCCTGCTAAATAAACATCCCAAATATACAAGTAGCTGACTTGATGATCCCAAATTGACACTTGCTCAATCAACTCTCCTTCTATTCTTATTTCACATAACGTTTTACTATTTTCTCTTTCAAAAACTATCACTTTCGTCTTACTTGCGTTCACTTTCATACTCCTTTCTTTTAATGACCAGTTAATTAAAGTAACCATCATTTGCAACTCCGCCGCCGACGATGCAAATATGACTTGATCATCGGCGTACAAAATGCATTTGGCGGTTAACTCACCCATTCTCAACCCACATTCTTCAACTTTCAAAGTTTGCAAACAACTGTCCATAAATAGTTTAAACAGCCACGGGGAAGCTACACAGTCTGACACCTGTCTGAAACCTTTTTGAATGCCAAACCAGTCCGAGTAGACCCCGTTGATCTTGACACAAGCACTAGAGTCCCTATAAAGAGACCTTAATGCTTGTATCAAACCAGCGCTCAACCCAAATGAGTTCAGTGTTTGCCATAACACATTCCTGTCCATTTTGTCATAAGCCTTTTCCAAGTCCATGAACGCACAAAAAACTTTCTGGTTTTTGGCCAAAAACTTCCCCGCAATCATGCGCATGAAAAATACTTGCTGCAGCTATATTAATAGTATAGTTGTAGCACGAATGGGTCGGCTCAACCGGGGAAGGACCACGCTCTCACAGGATATCAGCGTAAAATAGCAGCTTAATGCTTATGTGTTAATTAGTGTTTCGTATGGTGAGTGTAGAGAACCGGAGACCCTTTTTACTGGAAAAGAAGCATTCTATCTTAGTCCTCACGGCTGACAACGCATCTGCATTTTAATTCGCAAACGAAGATAGATGTAGATGTCTATGGGCCGCAGCAACCACTTACCATCAGGTGGACTGTGTGCTCGTTTGTCATCCTTATTCTATATAAAAAAAAACTTGATCCGTACACCCCATCCCCTTTCTAAATCCAACTTGCACATCCCAAATTTTTCCATCAGTTTCTTCCATAACTCTTTCAATTAACACCTTAGCATGCAGTTTTCATTGCTTTCATTATTTCATCTACACTTATCTCCCTACCTCAATAATATTTTATTCTGGAAAATTAAATTTTAATTTCTTACGTCGAAGATATACATCATATTACACATATATTGTATATAATTTCCTTCCAGTATGCATAAGCAAGTTATTCTTACGTATACTCTAAGATCATTTAATTTGATTTTGTATCCCACGGCCTGTAATCAAATTAGAAAATGAACCGTGAAGAATCACACATTTTAAATGTAATAAGTTATACCACGCAAATGATGTAATTTCTCAACTACTTGTAAATAGATCAAAAACAATATACACCAAACCTGACACCCGCTAAACAAACATTATTAATCAGTCAACTGTCGGTGACGCCTACCAATTGAACATTAATAATAGATAATGAGGCAGCCTTACAAATTGTTTCTGTATTTACGAAAGTCAAATTGTTTTCTCCGGGTGCGGTGTAGTGGCAGTGGCGTTCGCCCGGAGCGTTGCGCCCGCGCACTAAAATTACAGCCGTGCCCGAGTAAGCCCGAACAGGCCTCAGGCCCAAGGTATCGCGACTTGATAGACATTAATTGTTCATGAGATATAATGGGTCTGGGTAATTATGTTATAGTATTGTCAAGTCAATAAAGCTTTATAATTAATAGCTTAAAATGTGCAACACAAAGTTTACGTTTTTGTTCGGGCTAACAGGTTATGTTGTTAACCACGGACTGTTATGTAACTATGCGTGCTGCGTAGCACCTCACAAACGTCTAGAATTAACAATAAATTAAATGCTATTTAATTCGTATTATTGTTATGTAAAAAATGTTAAACATAATTATGCAACTATTCAGAATTAAAGAAAACATCAATTTTTAACAACTGATACTGTGCAGCTGGTTTCTGATGGTGTTAGTGCTGTTTTTGGCTTTTACAGCTTCGTCGGTCTCATTGTCAGTCATCTGTAAATAGAGTGATTTTATATTATTCCACATCGTTATTTACGTAACGATGTTCACCAACGACAGTGTACAGTGCATGTGGATGAGTTATCTAACGGTCGTCCGAACAGGGGGTTTCAGGCCCCGGCTCTGACGGCTTCTCGTATCGTTCGATGTCTAAGGACGCGTTGCATTCCATCCGTCGTCCTAACAGTGCTTATGATAGTTGGTGAGTGTGTAGTGTTGGTGTGTGATGCTCCAGGACATTTGGGTCGTCGGAAACTAATGGAACTGGGGGTTCAATTGAAACCTTACGGGGCCTCCGGAGACTTTCCGTAAAGTTTGGAGTCGGAGTGTAGGTTGGGATGTGTCTCGGCCTTCTCAAGACCTTTCCTTGCAATATTCAAAGATCATCGGAAGTTGACAGTCTCAGTGTAAGTCAGAGTTTCGCTGATACCACAGAGATTCGATGGCTATGCGAATGAATCTATTTTGGAAAACTTGACTTGCAAAAATTATGATAAGCTGCGTGCATGAAAGTTACACTTGCGTAGGACATGATAGATCTTTCCCCCCCGAACGGGTTCCCGCCTTGTCGTGGCGGGGGGGCTTAGTAGCCGTGGCTTGGTCACCCACGGTGAACAAAGAGGAACCCCTTGGCTGGCCCGTGGTGTAGGGCCGGCCCGAGGTGGCCACTCCGAGTGGGCTTGGCGAGCCCACTTCGGATGTATGTCGGGGGGCTGCGGTGAGAGGGGAGTCCGCACCCTCTACCGCTGCAGCCGAGGTGGAGTCGCGGAGGAAGAGGAGTGTTGGTATGGCGATGCGCCACTCGCCCTATCCTCTGCGACTCTGACGGGGCCGCACCGTTAATGATGCGGTGGTGGTGGGGCTGCGGGGGGAGAGGAGTGTCGGTATTGCGAGGCGCCGCTCTCCCTACCCTCCGCAGCCGAATCTTGGTTGGCGGCGGAGCCATAGACCAGATCCGCCGCTGGGGCCGGGAAGGCCGGTGCTTCTGAGTGCTAGTTTTTCCGGCCCCATGGCCTTCGCGCATCAGACTCGGGGGCGTCTGTTGCGCATTGGAAATTGGAGGCCGAGGAGGAGGGCGCGCCATGTGTTCTGGTGCGCCTTACCTGAGAAGGAGATGGGGGAGGAGTAGTCCTCTCCCGAGGAGGGGCCGCCATGTAGTGGCCAGCGCAGGTGGGGCCGCTGAAGTGTGCGAAAGCGTTCCCGTGGCCCTGCCAATATGCGACGAGAGTGGAACACCATGGGGTTTTAGTCGGTGCGAGTCCGACATAACCCGTCCTTGCCCCCGCGAGGCGTGTATGCGTAGGCATTTCCCCATGTAAAAAAAAAGGACATGATAGATCTTACACAAGCTTTGTAAAGATGGATCTTGTATATTAGAGCCAGTTTACTCTTGCTGTTAATTAGTCGGTGGAGGTGATTAGTAACGAATTTGTCACGGTTGCGGACATTGCGAATGTGTTTCGCGAAGGTCATTGCGTTTTCAATCTGACCTCAAGATATTTGGTCGTTGTTTCCTATGGGATCTGGCGACCAAAAAGGGTGATGGTTTCTAAAGATTCTTTCGGATTTGGGTTCCGACGATTGAGAGAGGGGCTCCTTTGAAAGAGTAAGCCCATTTTTAATCTTTTTATTTTATTTATATACTAACTGAGGCAGACGTTGTTCTGCCCTCTCCGACAACCATGTGTCCTATAAAAATTCTTAAATTCGTAGTAAAAAATATTGAGGGTCACTTATAGGGATAAAAATGATCCTATCTCTCAAGTTGGACCAAACTGCACACAGTGTGCAAAATTTCATTGCAATCAGTTTACTAGTAGTAGTAAGTAGAGCGTTTGATCCATGCTTTAGGAGGGGATCGAGTTTGACTCGATACGTGAAAGTATCCTGAACAGACTGATATTGAATGCCCACCACAGTCAATAAATTAGGATTTTCAGGGTGCTCGAATAGATGAGGGTCTTGTTGACCCTCTCCCGGGAGGTCCTTCAAAATATGAGGGGAGTTCGACAATCATTTGCGCAACTCATAATCTCTGGACTTCAGGATGGCAATTAATTCGTCTCGCAAGACAAGAGCCTTCTCGACGGTGGAGGCGCCCGTACAAATGTCGTCCATGTAGACCGAAGTCTCCAAAATAGAAGCCCCCCGAGCGTATCTTAGACGCTCTCTCTCAGCTAGTTCAAGGAGAACCCTCCTGGCGATATACGGGCTGGACCAGAGTACATAAGTGGTGGTGTTCAACTCAAATACCTGTATCGGATCGCTGGGCTTCTTGCGCCACAATATCAGCTGATATCGACGGTCATCACGATGGACCACTGATTGTCGAAACATCGTCCGAATGTCGGCTACCAAAACCACTTGGTGCCGACGGAAGTGGGTCAAAATGTCGGATATGTCCTTGATCAACTTAGGTCTCTCAAGGGTCCTCAAGACCGCATGGTGGGGGAGGAAGTAGTGCTCCTGTGACCGCTAGTCGAAGTTGGACGGTGACATGTGACCCAGCTCTTGATACTCGCGCATGAACTCGACATATTTGTCGCGAAAGGCTGGGAAGCGCCGCATGCAGCGCTCCATGGAAAGCAACCTCTTCTCGGCCAGTGCACGAGATTGACCCAAAGGGGGACGTGAGTCCAGAAAGGGTAAGCGAGTGACAAAACGACCGTCGACACGAGTGCCGGTATGGTTCTGGTAGAACAACTCGCACTCACGGTCCAGAGAGTTGACTTGAGCCACGTGTGGTGGCTCCTCAATTTCCCAGAACCGCTGGACGACGAGAGTGGGTCGGCCGTCTGAGGAGGTGGAAACCACAGAACCGATCCAAAGAAACTGTGCCCAAATACAGTGGACACGGCCGACAAGCCATCGGGCTGCAGGACTCATATCTCGCCTAACAAGATGAACCCCAGTGCGTTGGCCCCCAGCAACAAATCTATAGGCCCAGGTTAGGACCATTGAGGGTCTGACGGTCTCAACCGACGCACAACGAACCGCGCTGTCATTTATACGGACGTTAGGTAGAAAACCTACAATGTCATCGAGGACATTTACCTTGACTAAAATTTGAAGGTATTCGCTGGCGGGGCTGAACACCAACTCTGCTTGTCCCCTAAGGAGCTCGGCACCTCCGATACCTACCATCGGACGTGATTCAGAGCTCCAGGGGAGCCCCAGTCTTCCCACCAACCAAGTGGAGGCCACACTGTGTTGTGAACCCGAATCCAATAGAGCGCGAACCGTTAAGCAGTCGCCGCTCGGGTTGTACACCTTCACTGAGGCCGTCGGCAATAGAACAGTTTGACAGGTGGACTGTTGACGGCTCAAAGGCTCAGTGGAGGCGGCCGTGGTGGGAGTTAGGGCGGCAGCTTCCTATCTGGAGCTGCCTCTGTCGGACCGGCACCCGAACCGGGGTCCCGAGAGCGGTATTCCGACAGCAACTCGATGACCTGCGGTTGGAATTCACCAAACGGGCCGACCTGGGGAGATTCGGGGAAACTCGGCCCCGAGGCCCGAGACAGATACGAGGTCTCAGGAACCCGATAATACCGGCACCGACCACAGGGAGCCCCCGCCCGTGGGAGCCGATGACCCGGCAGAGCCCCTGGCGGATGCGCCGTTCGCACCCAGCACAAAATTGTATGGTGGGCGCCTTGGCAGTGCGTACAGGGCCGTTGGTGCTGGCAGTCCCTTAGGAGGTGCTTTTCCAGGCAAGAGTAGCAATAGCGGCGCTCCCTGGGGATGGTTCGCCTCGCCGGGACCGGCTTAACCAGATACTTTGGGCAGGATGTCACCCGATGCTTGGATGCCCGACAATAGGAGCAGGCAGGAGCCTCCCTGGCCGCTAGTCCGCTATAAAAGGGTAGGGGGCGGCGCCCTCCCGCGGGAGCTCCGCTCGGCCTTAGAGGGGTTGGCGACGCCGTGCTCGTTGGATTCCGCCTCTCCTGGGCACAGCTCGGGCGACAACCTGGGGTCCTCGACGGCGCCTGCTGTGTTTTCCATCTGCCTGCACTACTCTTCCAAGAACCGCAGCAGGTTCCTGAAGGGACTAATATAGGAGGCGCCGTCCCCGCCATACCTCTCTTCGAAATGGAGCCGAAGATCGAGAGGCAGACGGGACAGCACAATGTGGAGCAATAAAAAGGACCATTCGTCCACCGGTAAATCCAGCCGCCGCAACGAGGTGCAAGCCACCACGACTGGATTCACGATATCTGTACGTAGTCTGGTCCGGTCCTTAAGCAGCGAGAGGTTTAGCAGCTTCCGAACGTAGTCGTCCGCAATCCGCCGGACGTTGGCGTACCTTCCGGCGAGGAGGTCCCGAGCATTCTGGTAGGCGTCGCCCGACAATTTCAGTTGGCCGACGACGCCCAGAGCCTCCCCCTCCAATGATGCTAGGAGGTACCCCATTTTCTGGCTGGATGTCAAGTCCCTCCGGGCGTCCACTAGGCTGTCAAACAGACCGACGAAAGTCAGCCATTCGGAGAGGACCCCGGAGAACCTTGGCAGGTCCAGAGTCGGAAGTCGTCCTAACAGCTCCGGCTGAGTAGGCTGCTTCCGAGGGGACTCGGCCCGGCCACTCAGCCGAGCTTTACGCGCTTCCTCCGCATACTTGGCCCCCGCCTCGATCAAGTCGTCCGTGAGCGAAAAGAACTGCTCGTAGTCCGCGAGTCCGGAGTTTAGGACTCCCTGTTCCGCATCCGAGGCCTCGAGCTCAGCATAAGCCCTTCGGGCTGCGACCTGCTCGAGCCGCTTCTGTAGACTATGGACCCGATCGGGTCTCCCTATCAACGTATGTGAATTTGCGGCCCAGCGCAGCTTCACCTGCAGGCGACGAGCCGGTAGCTTATGCGATGGCATCACTACTAAATACAAATTAATACGTGGCCCAAATACAAATCAAGTTAACAAATAACAAATACAATTACGATCAAATCAAGTTAAATACAATTACACAAATAAAAGCTTTTACAAAAATTTACTTCGCAAATATCCGCGTTATAAAATAAAATGATGTGTCTTACCTAGTATGAAGAAGCACCTCCCGCCCTCCCTCAATTGCGTGCACTAACCCCGTCACCACTAATCCCAGCACCGCTACTCCCAACACCACTACACTAGGCAAGACACACCACTGACGATAATACGACACGTGTTTCGCCTCTACACGAGGCATCCTCAGGTGATATAGACTCTACGGTGGCTAACCGCTAAGTGAGCGGCGAGCCAAAACAACTGCCTTTTATACAAACCGATGACGCAACCGCTCTCTACCTAAGAAGCGAGCGACTGCGTCATGCGATAAAACATGCGACCAATCACCGCTGGACTTACGCAGCCGTTTGTAAAATTAAAAACAAACCGCCGCGCAACGCCCACATTATTAGAGAGCAGGCTTGAAGATATTTAAGAGAGGTGAGTTAGTAACATTTGTTTGTTCATTCAGCAATGCAACGGTATTATTATTACTTTTTAATATCTCTAACTGTTCCAGCACACACAGCCGCAGCCCTTTATTACACGTATGTAAGACTTTAAAGGAGTGGTCGTTGGCTAGGTTGTGTCCAGTGTCCAAAAGATGTTTGGCAAAATGGGATTTATCGGGATTGCAATTCCTGTACGCGGCTAAATGCTCTTTATAACGTGTCTCGAAATTGCGACCAGTTTGACCCACGTAAACGGCGTGGCATTCGTCACAAACAAGTTTGTAAACACCTGACTTTTGACGAATATCCAACTTATCTTTACTATTACAGATATTTCTAAGAGAATTGTTTGTTTTAAACGCCACATAAACACCGTTTTGTCGAAGAGTATTAGCTACTTTTTCAGATATGGTGCCTAAGTAGGTCAAACTGCTCACATATCGATGAACACTTTGAGGTTGAACCGCGTACAGAGAGTTGCGAATAACATGCTTTTGTTTCTTTTTAATTAAATTGTTAATGAGATTTTTTGAAAAACCGTTAGAGACCGCTATTTGATAAATTATATTAAGTTCTTTTAAATAATTTTCTTTACTTAATGGGACAGTGAACAACCGGTTAATGTAACAATAAAAAGCGGCTACTTTATGTTGCCATGGATGACATGATGACGCGGGGATGACTGTGTCGGTGTGAGTTGGCTTTCGATAAATTTGGAAAACATGTGACGATTCTTTTCTTGTTATTGTTAAGTCAAGAAAATTAAGGGAACAATCTTGTTCCAATTCAAGTTTAAATTTAATTTTGTCATGGACTCTATTTATTTTATTGAGGAAAACATCCAGTTGTCTCCTTGTGCCAGTCCAGCAAATAATTATGTCGTCTACATATCGATAGTAATATAAGATATTTTGATTGACAACTATATGTTGTTTTTCGAAATTATCCATGAAAATGTCCGCCATAAGGGGACTTAGAGGGGACCCCATAGCTAACCCTTCTTTTTGTAGATAGAAACGGTTATTAAACCGGAAATAGTTTTGTTTCATACAGAGAGAGGTTAAGTTAAGAAGATCATTTGTTTCCCCGGGATGTAGACGACGTTTTTCAAAGAGATCTGCGAGTATACGCAAACAATCAGGGGATGGGACATTTGTGAAAAGACTATCAACGTCTAAAGATAACAATATGGATTTAGGAGGAATACGAATATCTTTAATTTTGGAAATGAGATCTAAGCCATTTTTTAGGCTGTAAGTGGGGTTGAATCCAGATTTCTCTCGAAGGAGGAAGTTTAATTTTTTAGCAAGGAAATAAGCTGGTGCACCAATATATGAGACAACTGGACGAATAGGAACATGTTCTTTATGTATTTTTGGTAACCCATATAAAATGGGTGCTTGAGGATTCATTGGAACAAGATTGCTCCGAGACAAGTTGTGATCGGGAAAAACATATGATGACTGTTGTATACATAACTTAATATCCGAAGTAAACTTTTTGGTTGGGTCAGACTCCAATAGCTCAAAGTCATCACCTTGGATAACATCGTTAACTTTCTGGCTGTACCCACTACTCTCCATAATAACAACAGTATTGCCTTTATCGGCTTTAGTAACAATAAGGTCGTTTTCCTTTATTCTCTGCTTTAGGGACTTAAAAACAGGGAACTCAGGATTGAAATGGGAAGACGCGGGCACAGCCCGAATTTCATTAGCTATCAAACTTTTAACGATGTTATCTTTCCTCCCGATCACAACAGCCACCTCCGCGTCAACAGCCATAGTCTCTAACGATTTTTGGGAGACCGAAGGTGTTAAATTATACTTTAGGCCTTTATGTAAAAGAGTCAACTCATCTGTTGGAAACTGGACATCGGAAAGATTTTTAACTCGGGGATAAAATTGGTGATATTCTGTATGTATGTCGTTATTACGATTACGGGATGAAGAGGATACAAGTCGTTGTAATTTACGGGACTGAATTTGATATTTCTCATAAACAGCCATTGAAGCAAGTTCTCTGGCTTTTCCATCCAAAATATCAAATTCAATATTATGTAATTTATATGAAAGTTCAGAGTATAATACTTTAAGGTGGATTTTTAAATTATCTCTATTGGAAAACCAACGACGACACTCCTCATTAAGCCAAATGTTCTGAGCTTTAGAAATAGCAATACTGGCCGCTCGACTATTTGTGCTGGAACGTATTTGAATATAATTGGGAATAACATGAAGTTGTTTGCACTGCTGATTGAACCAAACATTTTGGGCAGCAATACGATGGAGTTTTGTTAATTTGACATAGAGTCTTGCCTGGTCGGCCGTGCTAGCCTTTTTAATATAGTTAATAGAATCAGGCGTT
Source organism: Parnassius mnemosyne (assembly GCA_963668995.1). NCBI lineage: Eukaryota > Metazoa > Arthropoda > Insecta > Lepidoptera > Papilionidae > Parnassius > Parnassius mnemosyne. The sequence goes on from CAVLGL010000083.1 coordinate 17,865,738, forward strand.
ACTTTGCGGAAATCCATTATATAAAAGCTTTTACAAAAATTTACTTCGCAAATATCCGCGTTATAAAATAAAATGATGTGTCTTACCTAGTATGAAGAAGCACCTCCCGCCCTCCCTCAATTGCGTGCACTAACCCCGTCACCACTAATCCCAGCACCGCTACTCCCAACACCACTACACTAGGCAAGACACACCACTGACGATAATACGACACGTGTTTCGCCTCTACACGAGGCATCCTCAGGTGATATAGACTCTACGGTGGCTAACCGCTAAGTGAGCGGCGAGCCAAAACAACTGCCTTTTATACAAACCGATGACGCAACCGCTCTCTACCTAAGAAGCGAGCGACTGCGTCATGCGATAAAACATGCGACCAATCACCGCTGGACTTACGCAGCCGTTTGTAAAATTAAAAACAAACCGCCGCGCAACGCCCACATTATTAGAGAGCAGGCTTGAAGATATTTAAGAGAGGTGAGTTAGTAACATTTGTTTGTTCATTCAGCAATGCAACGGTATTATTATTACTTTTTAATATCTCTAACTGTTCCAGCACACACAGCCGCAGCCCTTTATTACACGTATGTAAGACTTTAAAGGAGTGGTCGTTGGCTAGGTTGTGTCCAGTGTCCAAAAGATGTTTGGCAAAATGGGATTTATCGGGATTGCAATTCCTGTACGCGGCTAAATGCTCTTTATAACGTGTCTCGAAATTGCGACCAGTTTGACCCACGTAAACGGCGTGGCATTCGTCACAAACAAGTTTGTAAACACCTGACTTTTGACGAATATCCAACTTATCTTTACTATTACAGATATTTCTAAGAGAATTGTTTGTTTTAAACGCCACATAAACACCGTTTTGTCGAAGAGTATTAGCTACTTTTTCAGATATGGGGCCTAAGTAGGTCAAACTGCTCACATATCGATGAACACTTTGAGGTTGAACCGCGTACAGAGAGTTGCGAATAACATGCTTTTGTTTCTTTTTAATTAAATTGTTAATGAGATTTTTTGAAAAACCGTTAGAGACCGCTATTTGATAAATTATATTAAGTTCTTTTAAATAATTTTCTTTACTTAATGGGACAGTGAACAACCGGTTAATGTAACAATAAAAAGCGGCTACTTTATGTTGCCATGGATGATATGATGACGCGGGGATGACTGTGTCGGTGTGAGTTGGCTTTCGATAAATTTGGAAAACATGTGACGATTCTTTTCTTGTTATTGTTAAGTCAAGAAAATTAAGGGAACAATCTTGTTCCAATTCAAGTTTAAATTTAATTTTGTCATGGACTCTATTTATTTTATTGAGGAAAACATCCAGTTGTCTCCTTGTGCCAGTCCAGCAAATAATTATGTCGTCTACATATCGATAGTAATATAAGATATTTTGATTGACAACTATATGTTGTTTTTCGAAATTATCCATGAAAATGTCCGCCATAAGGGGACTTAGAGGGGACCCCATAGCTAACCCTTCTTTTTGTAGATAGAAACGGTTATTAAACCGGAAATAGTTTTGTTTCATACAGAGAGAGGTTAAGTTAAGAAGATCATTTGTTTCCCCGGGATGTAGACGACGTTTTTCAAAGAGATCTGCGAGTATACGCAAACAATCAGGGGATGGGACATTTGTGAAAAGACTATCAACGTCTAAAGATAACAATATGGATTTAGGAGGAATACGAATATCTTTAATTTTGGAAATGAGATCTAAGCCATTTTTTAGGCTGTAAGTGGGGTTGAATCCAGATTTCTCTCGAAGGAGGAAGTTTAATTTTTTAGCAAGGAAATAAGCTGGTGCACCAATATATGAGACAACTGGACGAATAGGAACATGTTCTTTATGTATTTTTGGTAACCCATATAAAATGGGTGCTTGAGGATTCATTGGAACAAGATTGCTCCGAGACAAGTTGTGATCGGGAAAAACATATGATGACTGTTGTATACATAACTTAATATCCGAAGTAAACTTTTTGGTTGGGTCAGACTCCAATAGCTCAAAGTCATCACCTTGGATAACATCGTTAACTTTATAATATATTATAAGTATAATTTAACACCTTCGTATACATAACTTAATATCCGAAGTAAACTTTTTGGTTGGGTCAGACTCCAATAGCTCAAAGTCATCACCTTGGATAACATCGTTAACTTTCTGGCTGTACCCACTACTCTCCATAATAACAACAGTATTGCCTTTATCGGCTTTAGTAACAATAAGGTCGTTTTCCTTTATTCTCTGCTTTAGGGACTTAAAAACAGGGAACTCAGGATTGAAATGGGAAGACGCGGGCACAGCCCGAATTTCATTAGCTACCAAACTTTTAAAAAGTTTACTTCGGATATTAAGTTATGTATACAACAGTCATCATATGTTTTTCCCGATCACAACTTGTCTCGGAGCAATCTTGTTCCAATGAATCCTCAAGCACCCATTTTATATGGGTTACCAAAAATACATAAAGAACATGTTCCTATTCGTCCAGTTGTCTCATATATTGGTGCACCAGCTTATTTCCTTGCTAAAAAATTAAACTTCCTCCTTCGAGAGAAATCTGGATTCAACCCCACTTACAGCCTAAAAAATGGCTTAGATCTCATTTCCAAAATTAAAGATATTCGTATTCCTCCTAAATCCATATTGTTATCTTTAGACGTTGATAGTCTTTTCACAAATGTCCCATCCCCTGATTGTTTGCGTATACTCGCAGATCTCTTTGAAAAACGTCGTCTACATCCCGGGGAAACAAATGATCTTCTTAACTTAACCTCTCTCTGTATGAAACAAAACTATTTCCGGTTTAATAACCGTTTCTATCTACAAAAAGAAGGGTTAGCTATGGGGTCCCCTCTAAGTCCCCTTATGGCGGACATTTTCATGGATAATTTCGAAAAACAACATATAGTTGTCAATCAAAATATCTTATATTACTATCGATATGTAGACGACATAATTATTTGCTGGACTGGCACAAGGAGACAACTGGATGTTTTCCTCAATAAAATAAATAGAGTCCATGACAAAATTAAATTTAAACTTGAATTGGAACAAGATTGTTCCCTTAATTTTCTTGACTTAACAATAACAAGAAAAGAATCGTCACATGTTTTCCAAATTTATCGAAAGCCAACTCACACCGACACAGTCATCCCCGCGTCATCATGTCATCCATGGCAACATAAAGTAGCCGCTTTTTATTGTTACATTAACCGGTTGTTCACTGTCCCATTAAGTAAAGAAAATTATTTAAAAGAACTTAATATAATTTATCAAATAGCGGTCTCTAACGGTTTTTCAAAAAATCTCATTAACAATTTAATTAAAAAGAAACAAAAGCATGTTATTCGCAACTCTCTGTACGCGGTTCAACCTCAAAGTGTTCATCGATATGTGAGCAGTTTGACCTACTTAGGCCCCATATCTGAAAAAGTAGCTAATACTCTTCGACAAAACGGTGTTTATGTGGCGTTTAAAACAAACAATTCTCTTAGAAATATCTGTAATAGTAAAGATAAGTTGGATATTCGTCAAAAGTCAGGTGTTTACAAACTTGTTTGTGACGAATGCCACGCCGTTTACGTGGGTCAAACTGGTCGCAATTTCGAGACACGTTATAAAGAGCATTTAGCCGCGTACAGGAATTGCAATCCCGATAAATCCCATTTTGCCAAACATCTTTTGGACACTGGACACAACCTAGCCAACGACCACTCCTTTAAAGTCTTACATACGTGTAATAAAGGGCTGCGGCTGTGTGTGCTGGAACAGTTAGAGATATTAAAAAGTAATAATAATACCGTTGCATTGCTGAATGAACAAACAAATGTTACTAACTCACCTCTCTTAAATATCTTCAAGCCTGCTCTCTAATAATGTGGGCGTTGCGCGGCGGTTTGTTTTTAATTTTACAAACGGCTGCGTAAGTCCAGCGGTGATTGGTCGCATGTTTTATCGCATGACGCAGTCGCTCGCTTCTTAGGTAGAGAGCGGTTGCGTCATCGGTTTGTATAAAAGGCAGTTGTTTTGGCTCGCCGCTCACTTAGCGGTTAGCCACCGTAGAGTCTATATCACCTGAGGATGCCTCGTGTAGAGGCGAAACACGTGTCGTATTATCGTCAGTGGTGTGTCTTGCCTAGTGTAGTGGTGTTGGGAGTAGCGGTGCTGGGATTAGTGGTGACGGGGTTAGTGCACGCAATTGAGGGAGGGCGGGAGGTGCTTCTTCATACTAGGTAAGACACATCATTTTATTTTATAACGCGGATATTTGCGAAGTAAATTTTTGTAAAAGCTTTTATATAATGGATTTCCGCAAAGTAACGCCTGATTCTATTAACTAAATTACACAAATACAAATTACTATTTATTAAATTAAATACAAATTACACTACACGGCAAGTACACACTACAGTCGGTCAGAAAAGATGCCTCGCTGAAGCGACCGACCCTTCAACAATTAATCTACTATAATTATACGACAACGATAATTATCCGATTACGTGATAACATTATCTACCTACTCAAATACCTGAAGTGTACCTAGCCCTAACAAACTCCCGCTTGCGCGGCTTAACGGGCGCGCTAAAACTCGAAAACGGTGTGTGTGTGAATGTGTGTTTGAGTGTTTGAGTGGATTCAGGGAGGATGATCTAAGCAATTCACGATTGGACCCGGTAGGTAGTGTCGAGTTTTAGAAATCACCGGATCGCTAGTTACTCTATATCATGAAGCCATTTTACAACTATTGAAACACTATAAAATTACACGTGGTAGAGCCATGCTGCGGCTATATTAGTAGTATAGTTGTAGCGCGAATGGGTCGGCTCGACCGGGGAAGGACCATGCTCTCACAGAATACCAGCGTCAAATAGCAGTTTAACACTGCTGTGTTTCGTATGGTGAGTGTAGAGAACCGGAGACCCTTTTTACTGGAAAAGAGGCATTCCATCTTAGTCCTCACTGGTGGAGACGCATCTGCATTTTGATTCTTTATTGAGGATAAATGTAGATGTCTATGGGCCACAGCAACCACTTACCATCGGGTGGACTGTGTGCTCGTTTGTCACTTGATCCTATGAAAAAAAAAAGTTGTGCGAGATCCACGGCCTACGGCAGCCAAATACTTGACAACAACGCTTTGTGTTTTTTTCTGAAGTTAAGATACGTGGGTACTATCGTGATTGACATACATTTATCGGTACTATATTATTAAATGCCTCGAAGTAAACAACTTCTGATTTTAATTTTTTTATTGCATATCGTCCAGGTCAAAGTCATCTTTTTGAGCATCATTGTCATCAAAGATATTAAGATCAAAACATTATGTAAATTTTTAAAATGCCACGATATTTTTCCTTGTCGCTAACGTATCATATGTATGCCATAGTAATAAAAGTCGTCGCGTTCAAAGCGACGCGCATTCATTCGAGCTATAATTACAGAAACAAGATAAAATTACAATTGTAATAAAATTAAAACGATTGTCGCCGACACAGGGCGATATAAAAATGTAATTTTATTTGTTCTTACGACGGTTATATATATTCATAGGGGACGATTAAGGATGCTATGAGCTTGGGTACCGTATTCAAGGCTATTTTTAGTTTTATGACAATGTATAGACTAAGAGCTTGTAATTATTTGTTACGCTTTTGTTTATCTATACAAATAAATAAAATTGAAGTGTCTGTTTGTAATGTTAAAATTACAGCTTTTTACTAATTGTATATGAAAGTATATACGGTACTTATAACAAAAACACAATTTTTAAAATTTTTGTCTGTCTGTCTGTGTGTCTGTCTGTTTGTTCCGACTAATCTCCGAAACGGCTAGACCGATTTTGACGGGACTTTCACTGGCAGGTAGCTGATTTCATAAGGAGTAACTTAGGCTACTTTTATTTTAGAAAAATAATTAGGGTTCCGCGCAAAAACATAAAAACCTTAACACGCGAGCGAAGTCGCGGGGAACAGCTAGTTGAAAATATTATTCAAAAGTACTATCCAAACAAATAAATAAAATTGAAGTGTCTGTTTGTAACGTCGAAATAACAACTTTATACTATATGCATATGAAAGTATATACGGTACTTATAACAAAAACACAATTTTTTAAATTTTTGTCTGTCTGTCTGTCTGTTTGTTCCGGCTAATCTGCGAACCGGCTGGACCGATTTTGACGGGACTTTCACTGAGAGATAGCTGATGTTATAAGAAGTAACTTAGGCTACTTTTATTTTAGAAAAAGAATTAGGGTTCCGCGCAAAAAATTAAAACCCATGAAATCCAATCGTAATAAATTACGTACGGACGAAGTCGCGGGAACAGCTAGTTTAAGATTTAAATCAAGATAAGTCTTGATTCAAATGGTTCTTTAGTTAATTTATTTGATATTTTAATTGTGTTAATAAAATAAAGTATGCTAGTTTAAAAAAATTAAACTTTTTTATAATTGGGAGTAGGTTAAGTTTCTGATTTTCTTTTGCTTCTTAATTAGCCCATTAAAGTAGGACATGGACCTTTTCCGTGGTTAGTAGTTTTTACTGCATCGTGCTACCTTTAATCCGTAAAATGTTAGCGTTTCGCGCCTTTAACGCTGCTTCCCTTCGCCTGCCTGAATATTTAAGTCTGGCTTAAACGAGATGGTAACAACGCCATTTATTGGAAGCCATAAGATTTTTATGGCGTTTCGCATTGTCTTCTACTACATTCACAGGGCACAATGGGGTGATGGATTCCTTTACGCCGATTACGTATGTAAACGACAATATACGTGGTAGAGCCATGCTGCAGTTATATTAGTAGTATAGTTGTAGCATGAATGGGTCGGCTCGACCTCTCACAGAATACCAGCGTAAAATGCCAGCTTGATACTGCTGTGTTTCGTATGGTGAGTATAGAGAACCGGAGACCCATTTTACTGGAAAAGAGGCATTCCATCTTAGTCCTCACTGGTGAAGACGCATCTGCATTTTGATTCTTTATTGAGGATAAATGTAGATGTCTATGGGTCACAGCAATCACTTACCACCAAGTGGACTATGTACTCGTTTGTTGCCCTATCCTATAAAAAAAATTCAAGCTATTGTTCAAAATTGTTCGTAATCGTATTGGTCTTATTTAGCTGAGGTTGCAAATTGTGATGCTGCATCAAAAAGTCAAATTAACTGATAATAGAAGAGGTAGGAAAAATCAGAGTGTAAGCCTTGCCCAGTCTTTGAAATGTATAATCCATAGTATAGTAAGCTCAAGCTAAGCAGTCAGAGGCGGAAGTTCGCACACTCCAACTCGGACAAAGGTTAGATAGCTCAATAAAACCTCAACAGAGGGGGACATGATGATTAGTAACAATACCAAATCATAAACCAAAATCACCGTCATCCCCATCATCGCCTTTCACTTCTTTAAGGCCGCGAGCTATTTAAAAAAAAACCCTGTGTCAGATGAAGCTGTCAGAGCCGCATAGGCTAGCAGCACTTACATAGATCATAGTAAGCGTACGTAAGCGATCATTGTGTAAAATTTATTTATTTATTACAAAAACAGTAACAGCAACATAATAGTACAAAAAACAAACAAGAACTGATAAATATATCTACTGACATAAAATAATTACTTATAGTATTGTAATTAAGAAAAAAAATTATAAATAGAATAAAAAATTATAAAAAAATCTCATAGACCCTGTGCGCCGTTTCTGTGAACTTTGCCATTTGCAATATGGTAAGTGAACATTGTGAACCATAGATACCAATCATTCTTGACATAAATCGAGGTGTGGGTGCGCTTTTACACCGTGGGACCAAGGTGCCTTTCTACCATGGATTGAGAAATTGGGTCTCCAATTTTCTTCAATCACCTCACAATACATGATAGCATTTTTCAGCTACTTAAGGTATAAATGAAACACTATATCACTACAAAATCAGATTTTTAATAACACTTGATTTAAATTTTTTCGCTCCTAAACTATTTTAACGTGTATTGTTTTAAAGCAAATGGGTAAAGACCTAACAAAAAAACCTGAATAAATTCTTGTTTCTTCCAGTCTTTGAATGTAGACAGCACCACAGTAATTATTATTTTAAATAAACAAATGGTAATCAAGCGGAACATAGGTACTGATGGAAATGCAAATTTAAACTTTATTTCTACTATTGGCTACCACTTTATTCAATTTCTACTCGTAAGTAAGTTTATAAAAACATTCATTAAGTATAGATACAGTTCAGTTTGTATCATCGTTAACATGGACTGCAACTGTGTGAAACATGTAAATAGGCTGTTCTGGCCTTTTAATTAACGATTATCAGATGATGCCGGTGTTTTTGTGCCTAATTTACCGACCATTATTGTGTAGGTATGTCAAGCGAGCACACAAAAATAACTTTTCAAGTACCATGTATATTATATATTAGTGTGTGTTTATTAGTGTAGCACAGATCTCCTTATACATTTCAAATCGAACCAATAATAATTTGGTCGCCCAAACCGTATAGTGGCGCTGTAAGTATATATACTCCCCCATATCGTCACGTGGGTGTTGCAAGAGGCGACAGGGGGACACTAAAAAGGAGATAAGCAGCAGCACCTTCCTGATAGCAATGCAGAATAATAAGAAACTTCGGTTGCCATCCCGCCTGCCAAGCGTGACAACTATGGCACAATCCTCCTTATGAGGCAATCTATAGGAGATGCCTAGATAGTGGATCTTTATAGGCTGTATTGGAATGATGTGTGGCTGTTATGTGAACACAAACTGGCACTAACATTGGACTTCATATTATGAACGTAAACAAGCGACAAACTATTTTGTGTTTGACATTGGCAGTATGAACTTAAACAATGAATCTTTTATTGTATGTAATTTAATATGCTTCTAATACATATGTTATCTATATATATTATAGAAATCAATTGCCGTGCACTAGTCTCGCAAAAACTCAAAAATGGTTCGACTCGACTGATTTTAATTAATTTTTTTAGTGTGTGTTTTAGGTGGTCCTAGTATGGTTTAGATTCACAATTGGACCCGGTTTGTGGGCGGCACTGCTGTCGAGATTCAGAAATCTGCCGTACGAAGCCGGGGCGGTTCGCTAGTTATATATAAATTTTAGCTTTCTGTACCTCTTCTTCGTATGAACTATGCCATATCTCCCATGAACGTATTAATATACAGACTACAAAAGCCTTGGCTTCGGCTAAAATTCGTAGCAAATACTTCGAATACGACGGAAGATAGATATCATCCTCAATTATAAGATAAGAGATTGATCGGAGTGGAAGTGGCAGATAAGAAAAATATGCCTCAATTATAGATTTATCTCGTAGTGGCGACGATCGACTACCTCATATTATTACTCCATGAGTATCATGCTACAAAGGGCAATGGAATAGGAGATGGACAATAGCATTGTCCTGATTGTAACTCAAAATAATAAAAAAAAACTGTTGCCAGTCCGCTTGTTAAGGGTAAAACGAGGCAACTATATCAACTCCTCTATTTGGTAATCTATTATGGAAAGGCGTGTTTGGCAGTGTACTTTTCCATCCATCCATTACAGCCTATTAATTTCCACTACTAAACATAGCTACCATCCATACATATGCTTTTTAAATTTATTTATCAAATCAAAAAGATAATACAGATATAGGTCTCATTAACATCTAAAAACCACGGAGGTTTGACTTGATGCTAAATAATTAAGTTTAAGGCATCATATTATGTAAAAAACACAGTCTAAGTGAGTAGTTAGGTATGTGAGTAGGTAGTAGGTATAGTAAGAATATAAAGACTAAGAAGGTAAGTTAACAACTTAGTTGAAGTCAGTAGTAGCAAGGTAAAAGTAAGAACTAGGCAGGTAGGTACGTTATTGTTAGGCAAGTATATAGTAGGTAATTATACTTTAGATAGGAAAAAGCTTTTGAGTTTAGCTTTAATGTTTTGTTGTGATATTTTTTCACGTACATCGAAAGGTAAATTATTTATTGATATGTGGATTGCCCTACAGGAGAAATATTGCCACGCTTGGTAAACGCGTTTTTTATTATTTGGAGCTGTTATCAGGAAGATGCTGTTTCCCATCCCTTGTTTCAGTTTTCCTATATCACCTCTTCCGACCCCCACGGAATGATATAGGGTAAGGTAAGGGATTCTCTTAGGTTGCCACTATTTGGTGGATTTTAATGCTATTGTGGCTTAGTGCGTATTACAGCATGCATTACTACACACCAGCATATCGTTCGCACCGGCGCCACTTGTCCTTACGCACACAGCATGGATATTCCTAACCGGCAATATGGACACACCGGCAATCGGCCTGCACTATCGACCTCCGGCCTGAGCAGGGGGTGGCGATCTGTCGATCTGTCGTCGCGCCATAAGCGAAACACATCGAAGCCTAAATCGCGCTATCAAAGTTCCGAAGTAAAGCAGTATAGAATAGCTCCGAACTACCACTCGGAACGTTGACCTCTCTCCGGGCAGAACACTTTGCCCGGCGGGAGACCTTCCCTTTTCCTTTTCACTACCAAACTTTATATTTTATATTGGATACAGTGGAGTTTTGATAGGCTATAATGAACCAAGTGGTAAAATTAAAAATGTTGTACAGACGACTTCAATTCAATACGCATTATTAAGGATAACTCAAAAACGATTGGTCGGATCAAATTTATATGGGACCACATGAGAAACAACAGCTTGCAAATAAAAAAAATCTTCAAAATCGGTTCACCTAGAAAAATGTTTTGAGGTAACTCACATAAAAATACAATCGAATTTAGAACTTCCTCTTTTTTTAAAATGGATTTGAGCACCGTGTGGTTTTAAGGGTGACTATGAGAAAAGCTAGCTTGAAAAATGTCTACTAATAAATATGTTCTTTTTTTAAATATAGAATATATTTGCTCTCTATAGTGAATGGTTTCGATGCACTACTATCTTTAAAAGAGCCCAGCATTGGTAACATTCTAAGTGAAGGCTTCTCCATTTCATTCGTCTTGCAAACGAATGAAATGGAGTAAGCCTTCACTTCAGACATTAATTTCTCATATCATGAGCCTGTAATTAGTCCATGCTGGACCTGATTTGTTCTATATAACAGAGAATTTGACGAAATCTGTTTGATCGCAATGATTATTACTCAATCATAATGGTTGTATTACGGATCTAGGACATTTCATTTTTTGATGGTATACCACCCTGTTATAAAAGTCCTAAGATTTTCCTTATTTATCCAAGTAGACATTAAATATAACTATGGGTCATGATAAATTAATTTTTCATGTCAACAATTCAAGACGATCTTACAAAAGTGAACGGCAAATTTTGTACCGCATACTTTTTCGTTGTTAAGCCATTTATTTTCATGTTAGTGTACTAATTAGAACTTCATAATTGTATTTTATTATATCTTTTCATTCAATTAATAATGCCAATTAAAAATATTTAAAAAATAAACGTAATATAGTTGTAAACTAAACGCAGTTATGTTTTTGGAAGTTGCCATATGTAAAATGATACAAATGTCGAAATGATAATTAATTATTTAAAAATAGAAATAACACTATATATATATATATATATATATATATATATATATATATATATATTATACCTAAGAATGTTGTTGTTGCATAAAATTATAATGATTGACGATTTAATGATAGGAATGATTTTCGTCATCAATATTTTTTTGTTCATATGGCAATTATTTATTGAGGTGTAAAGAAAATCTGTCTTTCAGTTCTTTGCTGTTATTTTGAATTGTGTTTTGTGACTACAATTACAAAAACGAAGTATTGCTTTATATATATTTACCTACACTCAATACTCCATCAGAACTTCTTCATTATCAAACTGTTGCAGTCCGCTGCTCGTGATCGATACAGGTATGTCCTAATGCACCCCGCTGAGTAGGTACGATCCTCATCTCAATCTACTTACTTAATGGTAAGTAAAATAATACAAAGATAGCGACAAGGAATCTAGAACATTTACTTTATCACCAATACAATGTTTACCTTAAAAAATAAAACTGGTTATAACTTTTACGTCCCAAGTTTTAAAAATCTAAGAATTTTTAATTTTAAATTATTATTTAAAATTAAAAATTTTGTACAGCCGACTGCAATATAATTTTTTAAGAATAACTCAAAAACTATTGGTCTGACCTCGATAAAATTCATATGGGACCACACGAGAAGTACCAGCTTTCAAATAAAAAAAAAAGAATCATCGAAATCGGTTCACCCAGTAAAAAGTTATGAGGTAACACACTTAAAAAAAAACATAGAGTCGAATTGAGTACCGTCTCCTTTTTTGGAAGTCGACAGAAAAGGGCTTGTCTATCCTACTAACTACCAATTAAAACAAAAAAATATTCCAAAACACGAAATTTTATTAGCTGTTCGCCTTAAAACAGGTTGAAATAAATTATTATTATTATGTATAATGAATATTTATATTTTCTGAGTACTGTACTTAGCAAACATGAAACAAAATTTAGGATTGTAATATTTTTAAATAGGACACCGAACTATCATTTTGTTTAGAATTATAAAAAAAAATATTTACACATCTAATAATACCAACGGTATACGATTTTATCAACATATTATTTTATCACCGACACTCACGCTACAATAAACGTTTCTTGAGCTGATTATATAAAACAATTAATGTTCGATGCAAATGTTGTGTAATTAAATATTCAAGTAATTTACAAAAATCTCGTTAAAATAAAGTGAACAACGAAAATTCCTCGCGTTCTGGACGAGGCTCTTAATTTATGCGACAAAGCCATGAAGTTGAATCGAGAATTATTCAAACTGGCATAGGGCATCTGACTAGTTCAAGAGAAATAAATCTCCTTCAAGTAACAATCTTTAGAATGTGTATTTAATTAATCATTAAAAATACACACCAGTTTTTTTTTTGCATACTTTAATTATAAATTGGAAAAAATAATTGTTCGCGCAGTTATTTTCTTGTTTACATAACATTGAAATATATTTAAAAGAAATTAAAACTAATAACATAAAATATCATAGAGTCATACTACCCGTGGTATCGTGCCAAGACCGCTGGTTACGTTTCCTCGCTGAATGGCTATACATACCCTTTGAGCGAGAAAAGAACTAGACCCCTTATCACCAGAAGCAAGACCAGCGTAAAATATCAGCTTAATTCTGCTGTGTTCCGTATGGTGAGTGAAGCGGATACCCTTTTTACTAGTAATGAGGCATTCGATATTAGTCCTCACGGCTGACAACGCATCTGCATTTTGATTCGCAAACGTGGATAGATGTAGATGTCTATGGGCCACAGCAACCACTTACCTTCAGGTGGACAGTGTGCTCGCTTGTCACCCTTATACTATAAAAAAAACACATTTTTACTTTAGAATCTACTACGAGTTTCTGAAGCGAGAATTTTCTTCCATTATGTAAGAAAAAGCGATAGGAAACTAAGGTCATTAGTTTTAATTGTTTTTTATTTAATTTAAAAAAAAAATAATTTTAATGTGCTAGCCAATCACTAGTACGGAAAGAACTTTATTTTTGTATCCATACATCCATCCATACTTCCTTATCTTTAAAACAGTCATTAATTTTATTATTCCTATTTTTCGTGAGCTCGTTAAAGTCCACTGCCGAACATGAGCCTCTCCCGTTACGGAAGATTTACCCAAATCACCACGCTTGGGAGTCGTACAATATTTTGGTGTTACCAAAGTTTCCTATTGCGACACCCACGCAACGATGGTATGTAGGTATGTTAGGTAAATTAAATTTGAAGTTTGAAAAAATTAAGTTTATGTAATGCTCGAAAATACAAGGTATTTTATAAACCATGATTTCAATTTGAATAGAACAAAGAATTGTAGTTTTAGTAATTCAAATTACATCGTGTAGATAGAAATCAAAATATTAATTAGAAGGAAATAGTTTTCTTGAATGTTAAATCCATTTGCGTACTTTAGAGAGTGAAACAGCATAACAGACAAAGAGCAGCGTCAAGCGTGCAGAAAGGCAATGTTTCCGTAATATTCCCAAGAGACGGGTTTTCAATAAGCCGGGGCCAATAAAACAACAATAGATCACAATAGCCGCGCGTCAGGCAGTTGTCCCGCAAATTTATAGCTCGTCACTTAGACAATAAATAGTGATTTTCGCGTTTCTCCAAGGTACGTATAGAACGTAAACCTGTACGTTAAAATTAAAAATCATTAATATGATTTTTTTTTCATACGATACGGATGACAAGCGAGCGCACAGTCCACCTGATGGTAAGTGGTTGCTGTGGCCCATAGACATCAACATCTATCCTCGTTTGCGAATAAAATGCAGATGCGTTGTCAGCCGTGAGGACTAAGATGGAATGCCTCTTTTACAGTTAAAAGCGTCATCGGTTCTCTACACGCACCACACAAAACACAGCAGCATTAAGCTGATATTTTATGCTGGTATTCTGTGAGAATATAATATTTTTTTAGCCTTGCCACTAACACAGAAGGAAGTGAAAACCCTCTAAGATCCCAAAGGAAGATCCCGAGAAAAATGTTTAGCCCAGTTCGAAGGGGGGATCGCAGCTGGTGGGTCCGGAAAAACTCCGAAATAGAAAAATTCAAGGCAAGCCATTCATCATTAGAGAAATAAAAGATCATCGCCTCCGGTGGTTTGGTCTGTAGAACGGATGTGAGAAGATCGAAATGCAAAGAGAGCATATTTGGGTCGAACGACTGGCCGACATCCAGTTGGTCAATCCAAATATCACTGGAGCGACCGGGTAGAAACTGACCTGCGCGCGCTTCAATTTGAAGACAACTGGCGATCCACGTCGGGGTCATTGCGTCACAGGAGTGAGTGAGTGTGAATAGTTTCTTAATCTACCCCTAAACAGTTGCCATCTGGTCGTCATTATGAAGTCAATGTTATTTTTCGTCTAACCACCAGGATTAGACCACATCCACACCCGTGGACTGCTTCTGGAAGAATAAGTGCATCATAAAAGCCTCTCCTTCTCCATGAAATCGGCCAGCTGTTGACCCCTTGGGTTCCATTAATCTATTCCGAATCTCTCTACCTTCAGCTCAACGTTCTTTCTTGTACCCAGTATTGCGTTAACGTCTTCTATCAACACCATACCGTGGTGTAACGGATGGCTCTAAAAATATTCTTATAACTCTCCTCCACCTCCGCAATGGGATTTGCCGTTGTTGATGCGTAGACCTGTATGACCTATATGAAATACCGTTTGGTGATACTGGTTGTAGTCTTCATTTGTGGATGATAAATCCAAAACTTCTTGGGGCATATGGTCTGCTGCAGATGGTCTACTTTTTAACATTTATTAATAAGGATATATTTTCGTCGTATATATTTTTTACGGAAATATTTAAAATTACAGAAGTTGAAATAATCGTTCACATTTACGTTCTATTGGAACTGGCCCGCAAAGCACGTACACCATTGTACTGCATATAAGGTACATTGAAGCGACTTGATATTTTTATATGATACTATAGGCCATTGTGGCGATGGAATTCTAGTAGAGGACTCGGCTTACAGTTACTTGTGCTCCTCAACGATTCCTTAAGAGTTTTACTATAATGTTTGAAATGCAAAATATACGACAACCAACGTACAGTTCACCTATTGGTAAGTGGATACTACAACCAATGAACATCAGTAGCGAACTTTTGACAGAGAAGGCTTTAAAGATGGAATGCCTTACAGAATGTTATTGTACTGGCTCTTCATTAACCTTTAGACCAGGTTATATTTCGAAAATACGAGACAGTTTTATCGGCATCTATCGAAGGCAGGAAATATTTCTGGTATTGACCACACTCGATTCTTATGATATTCACGTAATAAAACTTATGTGATGGATTACCTCCTACAGCCACGACAAGGTAAGTAATAATATTCAGTAATACTTTAATTAAAATAAAGGTATTTAGTAGAACTTCCAACTGGCAAGCGATCTTTAGGAACACACGTTAGATCAAGAGACGACCCGATGAGACATTCACCTACTCTAAATATGCAAGCACCATATTTTGGCTAGGTAATTATATTTCATCATCCTTTCGAAAGGCACTGCTGGTAAGTTCAGCGCATCTAATCCATACTAAGTAATTCTGCAATCCACCAACAGTCTGTGGCATTTGAGGTCGGTCTTTTGAAAGGAATACTTGTCATCAGTTATAGTCACGTTAATAACATTTTTTGCGGAAAATTAACTACCTATTTTTACCATTTGATGGGGACGTAAGGGAATACATTACCCCTTTTCATTCTTTGACTTCATTAAAAAGCGACTTTAGGAAATGCCAAAATGATCTTAAGGCTTTCAATAGATGGCGGTATAAACATTTTATTTATGCCAAAAGTAAAATAATAATAATGCCCTCCAGACCTAATTTCAGTCTCGGCAACCAGTCTCAAGGGAGACTAGCCATCGGCGCAGGACAGGATTATAGTGCCCAAATGTATGCGCAAGCACAGGTGCACTCTCTATTCCCTCACTCTCAAAGTCCGATAGGACGGTAAACCGACACGACTGGAGATAGATCAGGCGCAGGACCAACGGCTTTACGTGATTTCCGAGGCACAGGGGTGAGACACCGCCAACTTCCTGACTCTGAGCAGCTACTGAGAATTTCTTGATGGAAAAACTTAATAACTGATTTTTTCTTGGCCCGACTCGGGATTCGAACCCGGGACCTCATGATCAGCAGTCGCACTACTACAACCACTAGACCAACGAGGCAGTCAAAAAATGTACAATACACGGAACGGCGACGGGGATCCACGTTAAAGGTGTGCGTCATTTGGCACTGTGATCGCCAATTTACCTGCCAATCGTGGCGATTAAGGCACATCCTTCATATAAAGAAGTCAAAGTCTAATAATGTATTTTTACAGACTGAGGGAGAAAAATAAGTAAAGAGATATTGAAAATGCCAGATAAATTGACACTGTCTTGGTTGTCGTTTAAAGAGATTAAATTATAAAATTTATTAATTCTAATATTGATCAGCGCTACCTTAAAATGTGCTAACAGGATGTCCAGAATGAAGTAAATGATTTATGTTCTGGTTAAGTTGCAAACAATTCGACAGTAGCTTTAATTTATAGTGTTTGTGACAGCACACCTAGTTGCAATAGAATTTAAGTTATTGTATTACTTATTAATTATTGGGAAACCAGTATGCTTAAAGACATAGATCCTAAGACATAGGTACTAAATGTGATTCCTTACGATAGCGTGACTTGTTTGTTTAAGTATAGCAGATATTAGTAGTGTTCCATTTTACAAGTGTGAAAACACGTTTAATTACATGTTTTTGATCTGTCTGTATTTGTTAATTCTACGAGTTCCACCTTCTTCAAGACGTCTTCATTGTCATGAATGTCTGAAGGAGTGCAGCACACATAAACGCTCTCATCACATCAGTAAGTTCTGCTTACATAGACACCTATAAAAAAAACATTGTGAATTGAGAACATCCTCCTTGCAAGCACTGCTATTGGCGGCAGAAATAGGTAAGAGGATAATGCCTACCCAGAAGGAGTCCTAGGGTCTTTATACCGGTATACCCAGTATAGATATTGACTGAAAATTTTTGGTAAAATTTTCAAATACAAGTACGGCTTCTAAAATTTCGCGGGCCGTACCTATAATTATAAGGCTACTATAACTTTCTTATGTATATTATTTAATCAATAATGAATATAAATGAATTCTTATTTATATCATTTCACATCTATCATTTCATATATAATGACCTTAGAAGCATGTGAAATATCCTCGGTTTTGAAGTAGTATATTACGCATAGCTAAATAAGAGACGTGGTAGATTAGGGGATAAGCTTTATAACAGTACGCAAGCAAATAGAGACGATGCCTGCTGATGATGCTGTCCCTGCTCGTGCCCTTTGATTATATACCTGCATATAATCAAAACTGGTGCCAATGAAATTGTTAGTTGCAAGTTTAACAATTTTGATTGCCGCTGATTTACCGCGTGAAGAAAAATATTGGGCGAAAACCTACATAACTAAGAAACAAATATGGCCAGCGCGACAAACTATACCTTGCTTAAAAACCGGCAGAACGTATAATGGATGTCACTCAACTCTTATCAAAAAAATGCTGCTGCCCATCTCAAGGTTTCAGTTTCCCTCTTTCGTCTCCACATGATGATATGGGGTAATGGATATTCTTACTTCGTCACTACACGTTTATCTTTCGAGGTTTGATATTGGAATCTAACAAATTTAATTGATGGACGGAAAATGCACTAAAAATGCCCGTTTTATAATTACTAGTGGTCGCATAATGGTCGATAGTCGACCGTAATTCCTAAATTTTTAGGTTTTCTACCTATATGAAGCAAGCTATATTTCACTTAAACATTATTTAATTTACACAAGTGGTAAAATTAATTTTGTCAAGGGTAACTCAAAAACTACTGGTCAGAACTTGATCAAATTTATATGGGACCACATGAGAAGCACCAGTTTTCAAATAAAAAAACAGTAAAAAATTAAATCAGTTCACCTAAAAAAAGTAATGAAGTAATACATAAGAAAACATACATTCGAATTAAGTGCCCCCTCTTTTCTGAAGTCGATTAAAATATAATTTAAACGCTTTTTTGTCTTGACATACACTCCACACACTATTGAAAAAGGAACATTTGAAATCACTATTTAGAGTTAATTCAGTCAATCTATCAGTAATTATCTGTTAGGAACATTTTAAAATTCTTTGACAATCTCTATTCTGTGCGGCTGTTTTACCATAATATCTAATATATAAAAAGTAATTTTTGTTTGTTCGTAATTTATGCGCTGCCATAATGTTCGTCACATTGCGGTAAAACTTTGACAACTTATTGCTTGCATCTGCGCGAAGGTTATTGGCATAGTACAAATAAGTTACAGTAGGTGGCGTGTGTATCGTACCAACAAATTTATTTGAAAGTTAAAACTTTAATGAATGTATTATCATTCCTAATAATGTAAACAATATAAGTGTTCCAAATTTAACAGGATATTTCCACAATTATTTTTTCTGCGGCTGCAACGCGCCTGGTACCTTGACAATTGACATTGAAAGAAAAAATGTAAACAATGAATGTTTCATTTATTTAATTTCATCATCATCATCATCATTACAGCCCTTCACAAGTCCACTGCTAAACATAGGCCTCCCCCAAAGAATGCCACAAAGCACGGTCCTGAGCCACCTGCATCCATCGACTTCCTGCATGTCTTACCAGGTCGTCACTCCATCTCGTGGGGGGACGCCCTACACTTCGCCTACCGGTACGAGGCTGCCACTCGAGAACCTTTCTTCCCCATCGGTTGTCGCTTTATTTAATTTCATGTATTTGTAATACAATATATTATGTTAAATACATTTTAGCTTTCTGCACTCCTTTTCCACACAAACTTTAACTATGCCAAATGTTATATATCTCCGTGCGTGCAAAGGGGTACAAGGTTTTTCTTCTGGTATAATCTTTATACTACTAAACTGATTGCAATTAAATTTTGCACACTATGTGAAGTTTGTTGCAACTTGAAACATATGATAATTTTTATCCCTATAAGTGACCCTCAATATTTTTTATTACGAATTTAAGAATTTTTATAGGGCACGGGGTCATCGGAGAGGGCAGAACAACGTCTGCCTGGCCAGCTAGTATTATATAGATTCACTAATTCATAATACAAAAGTGATATAATAGTAGTTGTACGGAACCCTAACATCGCGAGGCCAAACTGTACTTGTTTGAAAATGAGCAAAATTCAACAATAAAAACAATTGAATACCAACTGTTGTTTTAATGAATTGTTACTTCATAAATTGTTAACTTGTGTTTGCAGCTTGAAGTTACCGTTACACTGTTAATACAAACACGGTTGTATGTTTATTTATGATACCCATTAACATGCAGTACCTAAATGGTAGAATAAGGAGGACCGAAGACTTCGGGCCGGCTAATCAATTGAGAACTAAGAATTTAATGCTTCTTTAACCTTTGCAATGGATCTGGAGTATGCATTAATGTGAAATTGTTGCATATTGATGAAGAATATTTGCGTTAATATTTGGTGATTGTTATATTTGAATGAACATATGCTAAATTTATTCTATAGATCAAACACGGGTATAAAATTAATTAATGTATATATAACTATTAAGGCATATTCACAGTTGATGGCGAAGATAAAAAACTTAATTATTTATATGTTTTATATTTCTAGAGCTACGAAGGTTAAAAAACAAACCTACCTAGCAGTTTGACTGGGTATGTATAAAATAACCGTGAAGCATTTCATCTTAGTCAAAATAAAGGTGACAAACTATCACACAGTCCACCTGATGGTAAGTGGATGCTGTGGCCGATACTCCTACATCTATTCTCGATTAAGAATCAAAAGATCCGTTGTCACGCTTGAAGACGAAATGCCTTCCTTTCAGTAAAAAGAGTCTCCGGTTCTCTAGACTCACCATACGAAGCACAGCAGCATCAACATGCTATTTTAGGGAGGTATTGTGTGAAAGCGTGGTCATTACTGTGTCGATGACCCATTTGTGCTAAAACCATAATATAGCTACAGCTATGGCTTACCACATATAACAATCAAAGGAAAAAAACGTCTATGGCGTTTTAGATGGTATGTCTCAGCAAGTGGTAAAGCTAAAGCAAATGGTCAAAGATTGATCGAGCAAGCACAACCAATCCATATGAATGGTGATTGCCCAGAACCAAGGTATTCGGTTTTAATCCTCGGTGGCGGACGGCCGGTGACAACAGTATGCGGAGGACAGGATTATAGTGCCAAACTTCAAGCCCGATGGGATGGTAATCCGAGATGACCGGGGAGAGATCAGGCGTAGGACCAACGGCTTTACGTGCTTTCCGAGGCACGGGGGTGAAACGTCGCCGACTTCCTTAATCTAGGCTGCTACTGACAATTCATAAAACCCAATAATTGATTAGAACTTGCTGACTCGGGATTCTAACTCAGAATCTCATGATCAGCTATTGTGTTTTTTTATATATATTTGATAAGGTGACAAACGAGCACACAGTCCACCTGATTGCACCTGGTTGCTGTGACCGATAGACATCTACATCTATCCTCGATTACGAACAAAATGCAGATGCACTGTTACTCGTGAGAACTAAGAATGCCTCTTTTCCAGTAAAGAGGGTCTCCGGTTCTCTACACTCACCATACGAAACACAGCAGTTTTAAGCTTCTATTTTACGCTGGTATTCTGTGAGAGCGTGGTCCCTCCCCGGTCGAGCCGATCCATTCGTGCTACAACTATACTGCAGCGTTTAGGATTAGTAGACCAATGAGGCAGTCAAACACTCTCTCTTGACACTCTACTGTTACCCATTCCTTATTTTATACAGCAAAAAATTAAATAAAACTTCTCTAGGATTCTATTATACGAAATATGTGTATCTATCTATATAAAATGGATAGATACACATAAATATAAATATCAATTTTAAAAGAATTAATGCAAACATTTTTTTAATGTTAATAAAGGATAAGAGCAAAGAAGTTATGGCACTTGCATAAAATGTGAAACGTAGAAGCAAAGAACCATGCATTGTACTAAGTAAAAATTTCAAAATGCGACCACGTAAATTAGCTGTCGGTTCATAGTTTCCTGTTACATAAAGATATTTTTTCGTAATTCACCTGTGCCGATAAACAATATGAAAAATTATGGTACATAACATTAAAAATGTCCTTATGTTTTTTTTTTATAGGATAAGGATGACAAACGAGCACACAGTCTATCTGATGGTAAGTGGTTGCTGCGGCCCATAGACATCTACATCTATCCTCGTTTGTGAATCAAAATGCAGATGCGTTGCCACCCGTGAGGACTAAGATGGAATGCCTCATTTCTAGTAAAAAGGGCCTCCAGCCACCTGCACTCACCAAGGCGAAACGCAGAGGTAAACCTCTACTTCACGCTGGTATTCTGTGAGGTCGTGGTAGTGGACAGCAAAAGCTGTCGCGTGGCTCTACCACTGTTATATTAAGTAAGAAACTAATAATGATGACACTTTAACAGAATTACGAATTCATAATTAAATATATATTATAAAGGCGGTTGACGGTTCCGTGGCGCAGTGACTTAGCGATGAGCTGCAGCGTTGAGGGCCGCGGATTCGAATCCCGCACGGAATGATAATTTGTATGGCTTACAAGTAGATTTTCCGGGTCTGAATGTTGTTCTTGTGCAATTTATGTATCTAAATTGCCCCCCCCCCCCCCCCGCACTATACGGACAATGTCCTAGTGTGGTATATAAGGAAAAAGTCCTAGTGTGGTAACGTTTTTTTTTTTTAAATAAATACGGTAAAAATAAGCAGGCATTTCCAAGCTCTTGTGAAAGCTCATAATTTCGAAATGATTCACTTATTTTAGCCTCACCTCAGGATATAACTAAGTAGCGACATCAATTGTCGGGGGTCACGACTCATTTTGGGTCACTGCATGTTAGTTACTCGTAGTTATTCTAGTCTCGCTTAGGTGGCTGGCGGGTTACATCTCCCAAAGGTTAAATCGGTTTTCATTTGTAACTTGTGGGATTTGGCCCCAGTATCATCATTCATCATCATCATTATAGCCCTTTACAAGTCCACTGCTGAACATAGGCCTCCCTCAAGGAATGCCATAAAGCACGGCTTGAGTCACCTGCATCCATCGACTTCCTGCATGTCTTCACCAGGTCGTCACTCCATATAGTGGGGGTACGCGCTACACTACGTCCGCCGGTACGAGGTCGTCACTCGAGACCCTTTTTCCCCCATTGGTGTGTCGGTTCTTTGAGCTAGCTATATGGCCAGCCCATTGCCACATCAGCTTACATTAGTAAATATATAATAGGATATCCGCAATAGCCCAACGGATTACCGTTGGGCTATTGCGGATATCCTCATTTCTAAGTTTATCACGCAGAGAAACCCCGAGCATAGTCCCCTCCTTAGCTCGCTGAGCGACCTTGAGCTTCCTCATACGGTAAGGAGTGAAGGACCGCGTTACCCGCGAACCCTGAGTATTCAGTGGCCAATTTATATTAATTGTTAGCAATATGGAGGCTGCGTGAGAAAAAATTTAAATATTTAACTGACATTTAGATTAAATTTCGTGATCTCCGACAGCAGTAGGGAAAACAATCACAAATATATAGGGTCCAAAATTCTCAAGGTTGTGTTTCATATTCTTTTAAAAAAAATTATCTTTTGGGATGGAGAACCGATGGGGAAGAAAGGTTCTCGAGTGGCAGCCTCTTAATGGTAGTAAGCGAAGCGAAGGCGGCCCCCATTAGATATAGTGACGACCTGGTAAGAGATGCAGAAAGTCGATGGATGCAAGTGGTTCAGGACCGTGCTTTGTGGTATTCCTTGGAGGTGGAGTAGGGGGAGGGGGCTTATAAAAACGTGTTATGATGATGGTGATGATGAAGTGATGAAGGCGGTCACAAAAACTTATTTGCATTTATTAACAGTTACAAAAATCTCGACAAATGATCAACATAAACCATAATATAAAATATGTATGCAAAAGAGAGCTTCCCAAAGACGCGGTGTTGTAAAAGGCACTGCATTATACAAGTATTGCAACTTTACTCTGGTGTTAATTCGCTAAGACCCGCTGTATGACAGGCCAGTGGATGCGAAACTACAAAAGATACGGTCAACCGTTACAATAAGAATAGTAAGGAATAGCCAATATTAAATTTATATGTATTTTACAACGTTAAGCTTCACCAGTGTTCTATATATTACGTAAGTCGTAAAAACCCAGAGATTAACTGAAATAGAAGGTGGGCAGCATCTTCCTTATAACTACTCTAAGTTATTAGATTTGCGGTTGCCAACCCGCCCTCTAAGCGTGGCAGCTATGGCAACATTCCCCTACGAGGCAATCTATGTTGGAGCTCTATGTACAGTAATGGATTTTGTAGGCTGTAATGAATGGTGTGATTGTAAAAAGTCGACGATATCACTTACTTAGACAAAATTAAACTAAACTAAACTTTAGACACTTTTTTTTTAATTGGAATATGAAAATTGTAAGAATGTTATGTTAAGAGCTTTGTAAATGCAAATTTTAAATCCTAATTAATTTTTCCTTTATTATTGAAATTGATTCAATGACCATATTTCTATGACTTCTTGAAGTTTATGTAATTATAATAATAGTAAAGTCTACAGATCTACTTCTGGTTGCGATGCGGATTGTCATGTCTTAGATAATTATGACTTATATTAAATACAGTTTGAGATAAAACGATTGTATATTTTATATTTTCTTTAAATTTAAACATATTTAATTTTAACATCATTAAAGAAGTATGTTAGAGGTGACTCCGAATATATTATGTGATAGGATAGAAAATAGTGAGATAAGAGAAAATTGTGGTTTGCAATATGTTGCGATTAGGATCAAGAAAGTGTTTTGGTGGTTTAGGCACGTAGAAGGAATTAATGAGAAAAGAGTGACAAAACACATTAAATCAACAGAAGTGAGTAGGCAGAGTCCACAAGGGGCACCTTGGACGGGAGTTTATGGACCAAATTGGAAAGATGGGCCAAACTATGAGTACCCTTAACCAACGTGAAGGTAAGCGTAGATATATGGACGTGAAATGAGCGAGAGAGTTTCAAGAAGTTCGTAGTCTCTATCTATCCGCCTGAGTGACAGCTATTAGAGTTTATTTTTAATTGATACCTACGGCGGCAAATGCACCAATTCTTATTTATAATATGACTTAAGGTATGTCCACGTTATGCAAACGTCGGAGCGACGTGCGTGCGACGGGCTATAATAGTCTTGATATTTTCTTTATCTGAGAGTTCTCAGTGTTCTCAGTCCCTGGATACTATTACCTGTTTGTGGATTATTCGCAAATATTACGATACTAGGTATGCCTTTCATACTTCGTGGGCTAGTGCACATGATACACGGTCTATTTGTTTTATTATCTGAATAATGTGTATAAGATCTCGGAAAACAATACTCCAAGTTTTTATATTTTAGTATGTTCGATAACAAATACAGGTTTATTTTAGACAAATAATCAACATTATAAGATAAAGTTAAAGTTGACGACCAATAAAATTGCTTCATCTTCGTGTTCTTTATTATAGGATGGTTATAGTGCTATATACATACGTAAATACATAGCTAGACAGAGGCCCCTTTGAGCTGCCCTAATGAGGGCTAATAATTTTTTGCTCATCAGATATCGCTAGTTGACACTGAGGTAAAGTTTTTGTTACACAACGCAATTTAATTGATAAGTTAGTTTTTATTAAAAGTTTATTAGTTTCAAAAGTATTATATTAATACACAAAACAATGTCTCAATGGTTTCCTCTTTAATTTTTTGAACATTTTTAAGTTTATTTTTTATCTTTCTACTTTTATGAATATCTGTGGTTTGGTTTATTTATTTTTAATCTTATTAATATAAAATATACCTAATACCACATAAAGAAACCTTAACCTTTACATTTTCCGAACAAATTAACTTCCCCGCTATGATATCTGTCGAATATTATTACTCACTTTTAAGTGGCGCCACCCTGGTGGCAGAAAAAGTCGTGGATGCCTTATATATAAACTTAAGAGATTAGTCTATAATCACTACGTTTGGCAGTTTTGTGAACAAGCATTAGGTAGGGCTCTTTACACTAAGTAGTGTTTTTTTTTCTCTGCCTAGAGGTTCGACTAGGTAATACGAGTACCACATACTCCCTTTGTTCACTTCTGTGTTCATTTTCATTACCTTGCAAGCGTGTCGGCGACCGCAGTTTTTTATTATTTTGAGCTGTTATCGGGAAGATGCTGCTGCCCATCTCCTGTTTCATTTTCCCTCTGTCGCCTCTGACGACACCTTCAGGCCGATATGGGGTAGTGGATATTCTTAAACAGTTACTACACGGTAAGTTATTGTTGTAGGGAGTATTCGTTTTATCTATTATTCGAGATTATTTAATGATTTGAATAACGAATATCTTTTTTTTTAATTTTACACTTATTAATCCTAATCTTCATATATAAGACGGCTCCGTGGAGCAGTGGCTTAGCAATGAGTTACTGCGCTGGGGACCGCTGGTTCGAATCCCGCACGGAACAAGTATTTTTATGGCCTGTAAATAATTGTTCCGGGCATGGATGTTAGTCCTTGTGACATTTATGTGTGTAAACTGCCTCCACGATAAAGGAGAAAATCCTAGTGTGGGGGTAACGTTTTTAAAAAAAATAAGTATAAAATAAAATTAAAAAAATAAGTATAAAATCTTAATTAATGTTTGTAAACGATACTATTCACAATTATTTTTTGAGAGTAAATATCATTTTTTAGAGTTAAGATAATTCAAAATACTTTTTATTTATTTGCACCGTATACACTAGGCTTAAAGATCAACACTTTGTCTCCTCGCATTATCTGTATCTTAACAAAGATACGGCTAAGTGTGCGATTTCATTTGTGTCCTTTATTATCCTTTATAAAATGTCCCTCGACATCTTTGCTTTTGTTTTTTTTTCCACAAAGAGTAACAAATTAAATTATTTGTGATTAATATGTATCTAAATAAAAAACCGGATTATTGTATTAGACTATTCTCTTATTTATTTTATTATGTTTAAAAATTAAATTAAACTTTATAAAAAAGTTTAATTATTAGGAGAACTAAGGGTAATTATTACAAATAGAAAGAAGAGAAGAATTAAGAAGAATACCGTATTAATTAATAAAAATAATACATTTTTCATAAAAACTTAGATTGAACTGAATAGTTAAAATGCTAACCGAAAGCAATATAAGTTAGTTTTAACAGATTATGCTTAATAGTTTATTTCTCCTGCGTTTGTGCTATTGTTAAATCAAACTCTTATTTTTTTATAGACTAAGACGAATTTCTAGAGAAGAGAAAAAAAAAGAATGTGAATATTACTAACGAGCACACAGTTTACCTGATGGTAATTGAATACTGTGGCCCAGAGCGTGGTCCTTCCCCAGTCGAGCCGACCCATTCGTACTACAACCATAATATAGCTGCAGCGTGGTATATTGCATAGTATAGCTTATAATTTGAATATAATATTTTGTGGAATTTGGTTAATTTTAGTTAATTTTAGCTGTGTAGTGATAGCGTAAGAATATCTAGTAGCCCATTTCATTACGTGTTGTTCGAAAGTGAAAAAAGCTTTAGGCAGTAGATAACACTTGAAAATAAGAAAAAAAGTGCGTTTGCCAACGCTTGGCAGTCGTGATATTTATGGAAAAATTCACTCTATAGGGGGAGGCGTAATTTCAGTAATGGACTTTTCATAGGCTGTAATTTCATTATAGCCAATTATTGTATTACAGAGTAGTGTCTTAAAATCATATTCAAGATTCTTCATCTGAGCCCTGTAATTGAACTATACGTATAGATGCTTGAATATTAAGTAGATTTAGCTGTTATCTCAGATCTGTCTCACCGTCAGTTAGGAGTGCAATCAGTTGATGATAATGGCTGTCAGGAATGGTAGGAATCGAAGTCGTTCGATCTTGATTTTATTAACACTGATAAACAGTAAGCTGGATTGAAATTAAAAAAGAGACACAAAGAACATTTCTCGGATCCGAAGCATTTTTTGTGGATATATAAAATTTTATTTTAATTAAGCATTGATGGTATCTGTTGACAAATCTTACCGCTAAATTATCTGCCATATGGATTTACGGATAAACTTTAGTGGTTTGCTTTCTTGTTGTACATTACAATACGTAGTCAAGTCATGCTGTTGATATTCTGGTTGAAAGAATGGGTTGGTTCGACCGGAGTAGGACCGCGCTCTCACAGAATACAAGCGTAGAATAGCAGCTGTGTTTCGTGTGGTGAGTGTAGAGAACCGGAGACTCTTTTTACTGGAAACGAGGCATTCTGTCTTAGTCCTCAGGGGTGACAACGCATCTGTATTTTGATTCTTAATTGAGGATAAATGTCCATTTACCATCAGGTGCACTGTGTGCTCGTTTGTCATCCTTATTCTATAAAAAATGAATATTTCACATGGTTTTTTCGTTAATAGAACCACGATGCACCTGCAATATGAATAAGTTGGCTGGACCGGGGAAGGTCTCACAAATACTAATAATAGTAGCATTATATGTTTAGAGCAGAATAGAATAGAATAGAATAATTTAATTTAATATTGATTATTACATAATACTTATTGAAAGTAATTTTTTATTTACCACTGGTTCAGAAAATACCTATGTCCTGGGAAGAACCAGCAAGAAACCCAGCGGGACTTTTTTTAAAACATATTTCACTTAACAATAATTTTGTTTATACAAATTTTAAATGAATTTTCATAAAACCAGAATGGTGGCGATCACCTTATTAAAATAGAGATTAGAATAGAAAACCGGACACCCCTTTTTACTGGTTACGAAATCCTAGTTCTGAATTTTGATTGTTAATTTTTGTAGATGTAGGTAACTGTATATTGTACTGAACTAAGGTGGGCAAGGCAAACACTTACCGTTAGGTGGACTGTGTGCTCGCTCGTCACTTTTTCTTCTACAGAAAAACATGGAGAGAGAATGTATTTTTGTGTGATTTAATTATAATTTAAGAGAATTTTCCAATTTTCTTGGGGATTTCATTCAATTTAACCATTGCCGAATATGTTAGACTC
Organism: Parnassius mnemosyne; assembly: GCA_963668995.1. Classification (NCBI taxonomy): domain Eukaryota; kingdom Metazoa; phylum Arthropoda; class Insecta; order Lepidoptera; family Papilionidae; genus Parnassius; species Parnassius mnemosyne. Next base: position 17,894,513 of record CAVLGL010000083.1, read on the forward strand.
GATACAAACTTATTTAACTTTGGGGATCTCTACCTGTATAAAAATTTAACAGAAAAAGTCTATAAACTGGTGATTTATATGTAAGTGTATATATTTTAGCTGTTATTAAGTACATCACTAGTCCCTAGGAAGCACAACACTAATCGTTTGTGAATGCACTGCGGGCTTAGGCGCCCGATAGCGAGCTTGTGACAGCGAAACTCGTTGAGATACGTTCTTAATTACGAAACTAGGTGTTAACTGGTCGGATCCGTGTTATATACGCACGAACAATAACTTGGCTGTGTGAGTGCGTTCAAAAATATGTTTAAATAGAAGGGGCAATGGTTTCATTTAGCGATTTTTTGAAAGAAGTTAGAGATTATTTAATGAATTTAAACTACGTCAGCTTCGATGTTAAGTGTATTTTTAGGTATAATTAATTCAACAATTCTTTAAGTAATCATTTTCGTTGCGAACAGATTACGACTTTTTGGTGTATTACAAATTGGTTTCATAATGTTTTTTTTTAGATAACGGTGACAACGCATCTATAGCTTTCATTGCTTGGAATTGGATGCTATCTTGTAGCCATTTACCATCAGGTGAACAGTAAGTGTGGTTGTTACTTCAATAATTTAAAAGAAAATCTTGCACACATTCTCCGAAATCTATCCTGTAGAATACCGAAAGACTGGCCTATTTCACACATGTGGTCAAGACGGTAATCGAAGCGAATGGCGGCTCCCATAAGATGAAATAATGAACTGGTAAGACACTTTGGAAGTTTTGTGGCATTACTTGGGGAGGCCTATATTCAGCAGCGGTTTTGTCAATATATTTCATCTGAGTTTCTAAATGAAGAAACATTTAAATTCAGTTCGCATTTGGTTAAGTCGAATAATCAATCCAAACGAATCAAACCATAAATTTTAACACGCTAGTCGAGTGGTAATTAACGAGAGCGTCTTTGTAATAAAATGTTGTAGAGTGCATTAATATTTGTGGTTTATCTCTTTAACGGCTAGTTTTTAATTGATTTGGACTTATGTTAATTGTTATTTACTGATTTTGGTATCTACTTTCTGATACCTTAAGTGTGGATTTTTTTAAACGAAATTATTATTTCAAGATCAACATAAGTTAGGTAAACAAAAAAGGGAGCATAGATTTAGTATTATAAAGTATTCTATAAACTATATTAATACTTATTGAAAATCATCCTGAAGTTTTATTTACCACTGGTTTAGAAAATACCTATACGTGGTATAGTTATTCTGCAGCTATATTATGGTTGTAGCACAAATGAGTCGGCTCTCACAGAATTTCAACGTGGAATACCCAGCAGCTTTATGCTGCTGTATTTCGTATGGTCGGTGTAGAGAACTAAACACCTCTTTCACTGGAAACGAGGTATTCTATCTTAATCCTCAGGGGTGACAATGCGTCATATTTTAATACTTAATTGAGGATGGATTTAGCTGTCTATAGGCCACAGCGTCCACTTAACTTAAGGTGGACTGTATGTTTGTTTGTCATCATTACAGCTCTTCACAAATCTACTGCTAAACGCAGGCCTCTCCCAAGGAATGCCAGAAAGTACGGTCGTAAGCCACTTGCATCCATCTACTTCCTGCATGTTTTGTTCCTTCCTGCATGACTTTAGATTGGCTGTGATTAATTAATCAATGAATGAAGAAAGAATTCTGAAAATGTTTAAACTAGCGATTGAAAAAGGCGGCTGTTGTATATGAAGCAACTATAGAAAATGCCAAAAAGATGTGATTGCTGTATAATAATCTCGTTTGCGCCACACGTAAAATACTAGGACCGTTGAGCGGGATCAGTGCCACAAGTGCGTTTTTGATTCTGCGATTGTCAATTCACATGTCAAGCGTAGCGATTGTTATTTGTTTATGTTTTTACTACTGATAATTTTAATATGAATACTATATAAAACGTGAGGGGCCCATTTTTTTACATATTAGAGGAGGCAAACGAGTATGTGGCACTTGATAGTAAGTGACTATCGCCGCCTATAAACAACAGCAACACGAGAGGAATTACAGATGCATTACTGGGCTTTTAATAAAAAAAATTCGTCCGGAAAAATTGCTGGTGGTAGTCGATTCTACAAGGAAGTTGTGTGGGGAAGAAAGTTTCTGTTAAATCACACAGTGTTTGACCGCCAATCATCCAGATGGTATGGATGGTATCGTGAGTTTTATCGCGAAGTACGATGGTGAAATTTAACAAATCCAGAAGTGAACTTTTAGCAGTTGTTGTTGTTGATGATGATGTTAATAGTATTACTCTTCTAATAAAGTAATTAAGTACAAGCGTGATGAAATATTGTAATTATCTATCAATACCTAATACCAACGAGTATTTAACACTTAACATCCCACTGAAGCGTGATTTACGCGCGACTTTGATAGATGAACTGTTTTCACATATGTTAGTTTCTAGGAAAATGCTGAGTGAAGAGCAATATAGCAGTTTCGATTAGAGGTGGCTTATTAATTATTTATAAGTCGTGAGAGAACGCACGATACGGATAATATGAAGTTTTATGTTTGAAAATACTCATATGTTAATGAGTCTTTGGTAGCAATAATTTTTAATCTGGCCTACTGGAAGAATTATTAGAATTTCATTATGAAATAGTAGCGACCTTGTGCAAACTCTTTAGCATGATGTGTCCTATCCATTGTTTATGTGTACATAAATTGTAAAGTAAATATATAAATAATGGTGTTCCCCGTGTAGTGGCGGAAAAGAATACCCACTACTCCATATCTTCCCGCGGGTGTCGTAAAAGGCGACAGAGGGAAACTGAGACAGAAGATGGGCAGCAGCATCTTTCTGATAACAGCAAATTACTATAAAAAACGGCGGTTGCCAACCCGCTTGCCAAGCGTGGCAACTATGGCGAGGGCGACCATCTGTCCCAAGGAGGGTGTTGGATTTATCGTCCCCAAGTCTCTCGGTAACAACTTACTAACGGTTGTGTGTGTCGACGATGGTTGCGTACCATAAGGTAACTTCAACGAGTGCCGGCATTAGTTGAAGGTTTACAGGCTTACACACCTACCTCGGCACATCCCGATGAGGAGGTAGAGGAAATATATGAGGATATATTTAGAGCCATGCATTCCTTCAAAACCCACTATACGATGTTAATGGGAGACTTCAACGAAAACTAGGCACAAGAGAGAACGGTGAGCGGAGGGTAAGGAACTTAGGAATGGAGCGACGGAACCTAAGGGGCCAGTAGCTGGCCGACTTTATAGAGAAAGAGTGACTCTTTATGATGGACTGTTTCTTTCAGAAGCAGCCCCACAGGAATCTGATCGAGCCCCGACGGTTCGACAAAAATGAGATTTACTGCATTATGACCACTAGACGGCAATGGTTTAGTGATGTCTCAGTGAAAACTGGTAGCGATCAGTGAATGGTTAGATGAACACTGAACCTAAACGTTAAGTTGGGAGAGGTATCGTCTAATAAAGTCAGCGCTCCGTCCCCCTCGTGCTCTAATCCGAAGTCCAGAAACCTTTCAGCTCGAGTTACAAAACCATTTTTATTACCTAGAAGACTGCAATGAAGTGGACAAGCTCACGGAAACTGTCCATGCGGTCGGAGCTAAGTTTTACAAGAACCGCCGCAGAAGAACACAAAAACTCTTTGATCACACTCTTAGTCTCACAGCTGTTAGACGGGAAATGAAGCTGCAATCTTCAGTAGATTTGACAGCATACAGGCAACTGAACAGACGGATCTCCACGTGCATGTGGCGGGACTTACGCAACTTACTTACTTACTGCTCGTATTAAAGAAACGATCAAGCGAATCCAGGGCTCCAGTCTTTGCCAGAGATCTGTCTGTCAGACGAGCCAACTGTCGAAGCTAATGACCGAATGTGGCAGTGTCAATTCCGGGACACCTGAGAGTTTGAGTGAAATTGAGAGGTTTTATGGGCAGCTCTGCACATCATCGTTAGAGCCACACGCAAGTGTGAGTAACGATCCAAGAGCAAGTATTGTCCGACACTATTCCAATAATATCCCATACATCAGTCAGAGCTAGAACAGAATGGCAATAAAAACGGCAAGTCCCCGGGTTAGGATGGAATTACAGCGGAGCTTCTGAAATGTGGGCGGTGCTGCAGTTCCTTCAGCGGTGCCAAGTAGACTGTTGGTTTATCGAAATGCTGAAGTGTTTCTACAGTAAAGCTATGATGTTTATCCGAGTACAGAACCAGAGTTCAAAACCTATCCAACTGCAGAGAGGTGTAAGACAGGGTGCCGTTATATCCCCGAAACTGTTCACTGCTGCGTTGGAAGTTTTCGTGCGTTTTCAAGCTACTCGACCGGAAAGGATACGTATTAACATCAATGGCGAGTACATCACTGACCTTCGATTTGCCGACGATAAAGTACTTATGGCACAATCACTGAAGGACCTAGGCACTATGTTTATTGACCTCAATAGTGCGTCGGACCCAACGGATAGGTCTTAGGATGAACATGGATAAAACAAAGATCATGTATAACTTCCATGTCACACCTATGCCGGTAATTGTTCTATGGCGTTCAGGAAATTACGGCACATATTTTAGTCAGGTATACCTCAAAACTTGAAAACAAGACTGTACAACCAGTGCGTGTTACCAGTGATGACCTATGGACGTGGTCCTTCACTGCTGGCCGTATGAGGAAGCTCAAACTCTCTCAGCGAGATATGGAGAGGGCTATGCTCGGAGTTTATCTGCATGATAGACTTAAAAACGAGGATATCCGCAGCAGAGCCAGAGTGACCGACGTGGCCCAACCGATTAGTAAGCTGAAGTTGCAATGAGCCGGCTATAGCTCGAAGAACCAACAACCGATGGGGAAAAAAGGTTCTCGAGTGGCAGCTTTGTACCGGTAGGTGAAGTGTAGGGTTACCTCTCGTTAGGTGGAGTGGCGACCTGGTAAGACATGCAGGAAGTGGATGGATGCAGGTGTCTCAGGATCGTGCTTTGTGGCGTACCTTGGGGGAGGCCTATGTTCAGCAGTGGAATTATGAAGGGCTGTAATGATGATGATTATGATGAAATAATGAAATATTCGATTTTAATAGACTAATGTCATTGTGATTTGCGTATGGAGGCGACGTAATAGAATTCATTACACTTCATATCCCGTTATATATCCCGTAGACTATTAGAAATGCCAAAATGATCAAACATCTTCTGATAAATGGCTCATTCATTTGCAATCATTCTTTACAGCATATCTAAAGTTTACATCTGAACATAGGTCTTCCCTTCAAAGGGATGATTAATCTCTCCAATAACCGTCTCATCTACCCCAAAAGGATAAATACCCAGACCGGCACACGAGGTTTTCTTAGAGCGTAACAAAAGATAGTGCGTGAAATTTAGTACTCGCCAACTTCATCGTAGATTGCTTATCCACCAGCCAATGTAAATGAGTCGATGATTATGGCAAACCCTCCCTCGGGAGAGGCCTATATAAAGAGTGATTGCTAATCACGAGACCCGGGTTTAAATCGTGGGTCAGGCTAAAATCACTCATTTAACTCAATAATGTACCTTATCAAAATACACATCTACCTTTTCAGGCATAGCAATACGGACAAGAAAGTGGCATATATCTAAAGCGTTTCATCTTGTAAGTACCTTCTAATTGACCGTATAATAAGGTTTATTAAGAAATAAATGAATTACTAGTTTAAAAAATTTCCTTAATAATTTTTTGTTCTTCGGTTTTTCTGACAAGAAATTCTCAGTAGTAGCCCGGAGTTAGGATGTTGGCGGTGTTCCACCTCTGTGTCTCGGATAGCACGTAAACCCGTTAATCCTGCGCCTGATATCTTTCCAGTCGTTCCAGATTACCCTCGCATCGGACTATAAGAGTGATGGAATAGAGAGTGCACCTGTGCTTGCGCATACACTCGGGCACCATACGCATAATCTTGTCCTGCGCGTATGGCTAATCTTCAGTTTGGACTGCTCGCAGCGAAATTCAGTCTGGAGGCTATTATTATTTATCATTATTTTACGGGCTGCAGAAATTAATATTAATACCATCGGAGTAAAAATGGAATCTATGACTTTTCGATTGGTGAAACTAATGAAACTCTTGCGGCCAACTGATAGTACAAAATTTACGAACTTACGAATTTTCAAAAATAATAACAGTCTTGGAAAGTTCTTTATACACCAGTGTATTCTAAAAAGTAATCCATTTCGTCTTCTAAGGAGATCTATGTACGGCCTTGGATTGTTTACGATCCGATTTTTACTATATGTATAGAATAAGAGTAACCAATGAGCAAATATTCCACCCAAGTAAGTGGTTGCTATCTTCGGTTAGGAATTAAAATGCAAATGTGTTTTGACCCCTGAGTGCTAAGATTAATGCTACGTTTCTAGTGGAAAGGATTGCAGAGTCTTTACCTACCCCGGTCAAGCCAAACCATTCATGCTGCAGCTATGTATAGCTAGCGTATCTACAGTGTGACTCTAGCACGTAAAAATGTCAGCCGATGTCTAAGAAGATAGCATTTCAATTTCGAATATTGTCTTGAATTTGTAGGCAAAGATTGAGGCTGATTACAAATCTTTGAGTTTACATAGACTATAATTTAAAATTTAATAATGACAAATACAGTAATGACAAGTTCGTGGTCATCGAATAAATTACGGGACAAACAAATGAATAAAAACATCTAGAATAGCGAAGGAAATGCAAGGTATTTTATTATACCGTTACCATTCTATTTGCCGTAATCATCATTACATCCCTTAACAAGTCCACTGTTAAATACAGACCTCTCCCGAGAAATCCCACAAAACACTGTCCTAAGCGAACAAGATCATGATAACATACGAGTACAAGGTCTCTTCATTACAAAGTCTAAATTTATCATTAGACAAAGATTTAGAAGGGTTATTACAATATAAATTATTACATAGTTGATAATAAACCCTAGGAATGAGGTGATAGCTTCCAAACAATTTCTTGTATTGTTGTAAATAAATGTAAAAGCTATTATATATTGCATATAATGTTACTGTGGAAAAATGTCCCGTTGTGTTCTTGCTTATTTTTTCTAGGTCATGGTTTTTTCTGAACCAATAGTCAAGGTAAAATTACTTTTAATAAGAATTGTTTAAAACTATATTGAATAAAAAATGCGTGAGTGTCGTGGAACACTCGGTTGTTTCCTTTCGTAGTATATTATTGTTGATAAACGTATTATATTATTAGCGTCAATAGCTAGATATTAAAATGAAGCATCATTTAAAATAAAATAATATTTCTTTCCTGGCAAGATAAGAAAAAGTGCGAGGGAAATGGATATCATTCCATCTCGCTTCCACCAAGGCCGTCTACACTACGTCAGAAGAGGTCGTGACGGGAAAATCTTACAATTTTCTCACCTAGCCCCCATCCGCCAAATTCGTATCGTCCAATAAGGAACTTCGTTCCAAAAAACATTTTATTCTATTTTCCATGCCATACAGGTTACCTAGTCAAGTATGGGCCGCCTTACACTGCTTAATCGTATGAGGTCGCGACTCTTGAGAACCTTTCTTCCTTATCGTTATACGAGCGTTTTGCTTTCGTTTGTAATTCTGTGAATCTTCCCATAGTAAAATTGTTAAAATAAAGTCTAATAGGAATTTTAGGCTATCACGCTTTGAACCATGGTCATTATCAATATCTAACATTAGGTGCATATGGAATCTTGTCAAACGGTGACTTAGATACTAACAATAAAAATTTAAATTTATAGGACAATTTACTACATATGACTAGTCATCCCACGCTAGAGAATTCTCCTGTAGTTAAGGATATTTTATAATCGTAGGATCGTAGAATATCAATCATTCGGCACCGAGACAATTACTTGTAAACAAAAAAAAAGTTTCAATCCGCCTTTTGTCGCGCCAAAACCAAATGCTTCCTCACTTCGCTAACGAGCATACAAGAATAAGAATAAAGTTAAATAATAAAGTTAAAAAAATATAGCTCAATTACATTAAGAACGCAGTTTTAACTTTCCTTTAAATAAATTATCATGGGATTAGGCGTCGCGAGATGTCTCGGAAAAAGGTCTTCGGTTTTCATCACTCACCACAATACTAGACACTGCATTATGCTGCTATTTTAAGTTTTGTATTCAATGAGATTAGGGCGTTCCCCGGTTGGACTGACGCATTCTTACCACTTACAATATATACAACTCCAACTTGTCTCTACCACTTTTTTATTTTTGTCCTTTTAGATATCTTACCCCAGTCCTTAATTAACTGGCTGCCGAATGGTGGTCTGCAATATTTTAATGGTAATAAAACCCATGTAGCTTCTTTAATTAATTACCGAAAAATACGTACAAGTAAGACAAACAAGACATAAATGTATCTACCTACCTTGTTTTTTCATTTTGGGAAAATCAAGAGATATATTTTTGATAATTCCTTTTAATATGTGTCAAATTAATAATAGTATTTAATTAAGTATAAATATAATACATTTTTGTTTTATTTACTCATTATTAATGTAAATTATGATAAAGTTAATGAGGGCATCCACGACTTTTTCTGCCACCAGGGCGGCGCTACTAGAAAGTGAGGTATAATATATTTAACATTTCATAGCAGGGAAGTTAATTTGTTCGGAAAATGTAAAAGTTATTGTTTCTTTTTGTACTATTAGTATTTTATATTAATAACATTAAAAATAAATAAACCAAACCACAGATATTCATAAAAGTAGAAAAATTAAAAAAAAATGTTAAAAATTGAAGAGCAAACCACTGACGCATTGTTTTGTATATTAATATAATATTCTAGAAACTGATAAACTTTTATTAAAAAACAACTCAATTTAATTGCATTGTGTAACACAAAACTTTACCTCAGTGTCAACTAGCGACATCTGGTGAGCAGAAAATTATTAGCCCTCATTGAATTCAATACAGCCTTTGTTAATATAATTTTACAAATATGCTTATGACGCACTAACCTAATACGACATTTTAATAATCATTTAATTGTTTTGTGGCTTTTCAAGAACCGCAATAAGCTCCCATGTTGGATTTTACGAGACATCATATTATCGTCTATAACCTGCGGAAAAACATGGTACATCTAACAATAAAAGGCGATTAGCTTAGAAGATCTGAGTCTGAGGGAACATATGAACATAATATACACCAATATTACATACATAGCCTGTTAAAACTAAAACTGTCCTTTTGACTTTGATGTAGTCGGGTAAAAATAAAAAAAATATATCTAAGGGTTAAAACAAACTTAACCATCATTATCATTACAGTGGTCAAATTCCGCTGTTAAACTTAGGCCTCCTCCTACATTGCCATCTTGAGGGGAATATTTTGCAGCAATGTATAAATGTGTAATATAAAAATGTTAAATGTAAATACTTAGCATGTATATATTTATATACAGAGCTTTTTAGAGAATCTCCATAAAATGAATGACTATATAATTTAGTGTAACAATATTAATGTATAACAATAGATTATTTTAGAAACAAAACATAAACAATATTTTTGGGGCTAGTGTAGACGTACACACGAAGGATATATTTTCAATCAGCCGCTCAGCATGAGCCCTCATTAAAGATATAAAGCTCTCGGCCCTTTGTTAATGTGAATATAATTTAAATGCTTACTAATTAGTTTGTTTAAAATCGCCGAGTAAGAGAATCCACTACTACATACCGCGTAGGTGTCGTAAGAGGTAACAGAAGGAAACTGAAACAGGAGATGACATCTCCCAGATAACAACTCAGAAGGCTTAGAAGGGCTAGAACCCAAAACCGTAAAGCCAGTTAAAAAACTAACTCAGAATAGTAAAAAAAATCGGTTGCCAATCAGAATAGAATAGAAAAAAATAAAATTACATAATATCATCACACATACACACACACACACACATACACACACACACACACACACACACACACACACACGCGCACGCACACACACACACACACACACACACACACACACACACACACACACACAAACAACGCGCGCGCGCCTCACGTACACGCTCACACATACACACACACACACAAACACACTCACCTACATTAGATCATAGGTAATCTTGCTCGGCTTATTAGGAAGAGTGGTGCCTCCTGACACAGGTATTCTTTTATACTTACTAGGAGGCTTCTATTACTTTTTTTTTGTTTATTTAAAAGAAAACGTTACCCCCAACACTAGGATTTTCTCTTGTATCGTGGAGGCAGTTTACAAACACAAATTGCACAAGGACAAACATTCAGACCCGAAACAATTATTTGTAGGCCATACAAATACTTGTTCCGTGCGGGATTCGAACCCGCGGCCCCCAGCGCAGCAACTCATTGCTAAGCCACTGCGCCACGGAGCCGTCAAATTATTTAGTATGCATTGAGAAAGACATAAATAAATATTTAATATTTTTAATTTTAATTCACCTGTCAAGAGTGTGTAGTATTTCCCCAAGGAGGAAATCTGTAGAAGAGGGGCAGATTCAGCAGTTGAAAATATACTCTATATTAGGCTGTAACGATGCCGTGTAGTGGCGGTTAAGAATATCCATTACCCCATATCTTCCCGTGGGTGTCGTAAAAGACGACAAAGCGAAACAGGGAGGAAATGGGCAGCAGCATCTTCCTGATAACAGCAAAAATACAATAAAAAAACTGCGGTTGCCAACCCGCTCGCCAAGCGTGGCAACTATGGCAAATAACCCCTATGAATGAATGTAACAAAGAGACGGCCCCAGTCCCTAGCTGCCCCGCTATTCCTGGCTACGGTGGCGACCATGATAACAGCGGGGCAGGGGGTGCTAAGAATCTCCGGTGGAGGTTCTGTTGCCACCCACGATGACTCGACCTGGCAACATACAACGCACGCACCCTGAGGACTGACGAGAAGATTGTGGAGCTGGAAGAAGAGATAGACAAGTTGCGCTGGCATATTATAGGATTATCCGAAGTCCGAAGAGAGGGGAGGACACGGTAATCCTCGAATCCGGCAACTTGCTCTATCACCGGGAGGGCCAAGGAGGTGCCTGTCCCAAGGAGGTGTCGGATTTATCGTCCACAAGTCTCTCATTAACAACGTTGTAAAGATTGAGAGTGTGTCGACGAGGGTTGCGTACCTTATACTCAGAATCACCAAACGGTATTCGCTGAAGGTCATACAGGTTTACGCACCAACCTCGGCACACCCCGATGAGGAGGTGGAGGAAATGTATGAGGATATCTCTAGAGCCATGCATTCCTCCAAAACCCAATATACGGTGTTAATGGGAGACTTTAATGCAAAACTAGGCACAAGAGAGAATGGTGAGCTGAAAGTAGGGAAATTTGGAATAGAGCAAAGGAACCCTAGGGGCCAGCAGCTGGCCGACTTTATGGAGAAAGAGGGACTCTTTATGATGAACTCTTTCTTCCCGAAGCGGCCCCAAAGGAAGTGGACCTGGTCGAGCCCCGACGGTTCGACAAAAAATGAGATTGACTTCATTATAAAGACCAGACGACAACTGTTCAGTGATGTCTCAGTGATCGCGAGGGTGAAAACCGGCAGCGATCACCGAATGGTTAGAGGCACACTGAACCTAAACGTTAAGTTGGAGAGGTCTCGTTTAATGAAGTCAACGCTCCGTCCCCCTCGTGCTCTAATCCAAAGTCCCGAAACCTTTCAGCTCGAGTTACGAAACCGTTTTCAGTGCCTAGAAGACTGCAATGAAGTGGACAATATGAATGACAAGCTCGTGGAAACTGTCAAAAACAGATTTGACAGCATACAGGCAACTGAACAGACAGATCTCCAAATGCATGAGGCGGGACTTACGCAACTTCAATATAGCTCGTATTGAAGAAGCGATCGAGCGGAACCAACGCTCCAAAGTCTTTGCCAGAGATCTGTCTGCCAGAAAGAGCCAACTGTCAAAGCTGAAGACAGAATGTGGCAGCATCGTTTCCCGGGCACCTGAGATTTTGAGTGAGATTGAGAGGTTCAGCTGTACACGTAATCGTTGGAGCCACACGCGAGTGTGAGTAACGATCCAAGAGCGAGTCATAGCCGACATTATTCCGATGATATCCCGGACGTCAGCGAGATTAGAATGGCTCTCCAGCACCTTAAAAACGGCAAGACCCCAGGTGAGGATGGAATTACAGCGGAGCTTCTGAAAGCGGGTGGAAAACCGGTACTTGAAGTCCTTCAGAAGCTCTTTAATTCCGTCCTCCATGGTGGCATTACACCGGAGGCGTGGAGCAGAAGTGCAGTGGTCTTTTTCTTCAAGAAAGGCAACAACGCTCTCTTGAAGAACTACAGACCGATTTCCCTTCTGAGCCGCGTCTACGTGCTGTTTTCGAGAGTCATTACGAATCGTCTCGCGCGCAGACTTGACGACTTCCAGCCTCCCGAACAAGCCGGTTTCCGAAAAGGCTTTAGCACTATAGACCACATACATACCCTTCGGCAAATTGTACAAAAGTCAGAGGAGTACAATTTGCCACTATGTCTGGCGTATGTGGACTATGAGAAAGCCTTTGATTCCGTCGAAATTTGGGCGGTGCTGCAGTCCCTTCAGCGGTGCCAAGTGGACTGTCAATATATCGACGTGCTGAAGTGCTTGTACAGTAGGGCTACGATGGCTATCCGAGTACAGAACCAGAGTACGAAACCTATCCAATTGCAGAGAGGTATAAGACAGGGTGACGTCATATCCCCGAAACTCTTCACCGCTGCATTGGAATACGTTTTCAACCTTCTGGACTGGAAAGGATACGGTATCAACATCAATGGCGAGTACATCACTCACCTTCGATTTGCCGACGATATAGTCCTTATGGCAGAATCGCTGGAGGATCTAAGCACTATGCTCAATGACCTCAATAGTGCTTCCCAATGGATAGGTCTTAAGATGAACATGGACAAAACAAAGATCATGTTTAATGTCCATGTCACACCTATGCCGGTAGTTGTTGGGAGCACTAAGCTCGAAATTGTTGACGAGTATGTTTACCTGGGACAAATAGTCCGACTAGGTAAGTCCAACTTCGACCGAGAGGTCAATCGACGGATTCAACTCGGTTGGGCAGCGTTCGGGTAATTACGGCACATCTTCTCGTCAGATATACCTCAAAACTTGAAAACGAGACTGTACTAGTGATGACATACGGAACTGAGACGTGGTCCTTCACTGCTGGCCGGATGAGGAAGCTCAAGGTCGCTCAGCGAGCTATGGAGAGGGTTATGCTCGGAGTTTCTCTGCGTGATAAACTCAGAAATGAGGATATCCGTAGTAGAACCAGAGTGACCGACATAGCCCAACGGATTAGTAAACTGAAGTGGCAATGAGCCGGCCATATAGCTCGAAGAACCGACAACCGATGGGGAAGAAAGGTTCTCGAGTGGCAGCCTCGTACCGGCAGGCGAAGTGTTGGGCGTCCCCCCACTAGATGGAGTGACGACCTGGTAAGATATACAGGAAGTCGATGGATGCAGGTGGCTCAGGACCGTGGCATTCCTTGGGGGACGCCTATGTTCAGCAGTGGACTTGTGAAGGGCTGTAATGATGTAATGATGAGGCTGTAACGATGATAATTTGAATAATTAGAACACAATACAATAGAATAATCTAACTGTCCATAAAATCCTAAGAACAAACTTTTGCATGCATGAAACGCCGACTGAGACGGCAGGTGAAGTCACTGATTCTTCTTAGATAATTTGCCTAACTGGTTACCGCTCTGACATATTACTTCGCCGCGGATATTGAATGAGTGCGCTCATAATTATAAAACCAACAACCATTGCTCTTTTTAGTCGTGATTTCGTAAAAATTGCTTTAGCAAGAACCGTTGTGTAGAGACAAAATTACAATTGCAGTACCCGTTGAATGACGTTTGTAAAATTATATTCTCTGGTCATTTGCCTCATCCATACATCCGTCTGATAAGGAAAGCTTATTGCTGGACAATTATTATGATTATGGAATTGTTCCAAAGAATTTCTTTTAAACTCCTTTTTTGCCCAATCGTACAGTTTACTGGAAGAAGTTAAGTTGTTATCTTGGAGATCCAAGAATATCTTTTTATCAGTTCTCAGGATCTTGCGGGACTAATAAGCGGAGCAGCTCCACATTAAATACGTACCGTTAAGAATCTGCGAAAAAAGTGTCCTTGACCTTTAAAATTGTGCTTAATAAATGCGACGTTGAAATTAAGCAAAACTTAAATGTGTTTCTTGAATATTGTTAGTTATTCTATATTTATTAGACTTATATCGTCCCGCAAGCAAAAAATAAATCACATCATTTATCATCATTAAAGCCCTTAATGCACACTGCTGAACTTAGGCCTCCCTCAAAGAAAGCCACAAAGCACGGCCCGAGTCACCTGCATCCATTGACTTCCTGCATTTCTTACAAGTTCGTAAACAATACGACGGTGAGCAATGACGCAAATAAACGGCCCCATAAAATCACATATTTAAATACAAATTATACAAAATGCATAGGTAACAATTGAAATTATGACCACAGCATAAATTACCTACTGGGAGGTCGGACTTCTTTACGGCCTAGGAGCCTCTGTGGGCAGGTACCATCCTTTTACCTGTTTCTACCGCCAAATAGCAGTGTTTTTTTTTAGTAATTTAGGCGCAGGTTCGGCCTCACATGGAATACTGTTCCCATCTCTGGGCAGGGGCTCCCCAGTGCCAGCTCCTTCCACTTGACCGCATCCAGCGCAGAGCGGCTCGAATCGTCGACGACCGAGCCCTTTCCGATCGGCTCGATTCATTGGCACTGCGAAGAGATGTTGCATCTCTTTGCATTTTCTTTCGCATCTACCATGGGGAGTGCTCTGAGGAATTGTTCGGATTAATCCCAGCCGCCAAATTTCATGAACGCACATCGCGGCAGAACTCCCGATACCATCCACACCATCTGGATGATTGGCGGTCCACCACTGTGCGATTTAGAAGATGTTTTCTTCCTCGCACGACTTCCTTGTGGAATCGATTACCATCAGCGATTTTTCCGGACCGATATGACTTAGGGACCTTCAAGAAAAGAGCCTACTCCTTTTTAAAAGGCCGGCAACGCATCTGCAATTCCCCTGGTGTTGCGGTTGTTCATGGGCGGCGGTAGTCACTTACCATCAGGTGAGCCGCATGCTCGTTTGCCCCCTCTCCTATAAAAAAAAAAAAAAAAAAAAAAGTGACTGCACTGTTGACTGGTCAGAGCCCAGAGAGCCAGTATAATATAGGCTATGAGGCATTCCATTTTAGTCCTCAGACTTGACAATGCATCTCTAGTCTTCTTCGTTTGAAGGTGGCTGCATGTGTCCGTGAACTGCAGTAGCCACTTACCATGAGGTGGACTGTCAGTTCATTTGTTTCCAAAGATTTATAAAAAAAAAAACGCGTGAGTGTCATGAAACATTCGGTTGGAACGAAGTTCCTTTCGTAATATATTATTATTGATAAACGTATTATATTAGTGATTAACAAATACAAATAAATGAATTACTAGCGTCTATTAAAATGAAGCGTAATTTAAAATAAAATAATATTTATTTCATAGCAAGATAAGAAAAAGTGAGAGGGAGACGGATATTATTCCATCTCGCTTCCTCATAGTCGCCAAGGTCGTCTGCACTACGTCAAAAGGGGTCGTGACGAAAAAATCTTACACTTTTTCTCGCCTAGCCCCCATCCGCCAAATACGTACCGTCCGATAAGGAACTTCGTTCCAAACACTAATTAACAGTAGATACATATAAGAATTACATGAAAATATTTTTATAATTAAATCAACAAGAAATATTTGACTGCAGTATGTGTTGATATCAAATTGGTACAGAATTCAGTTCAAAATGTTCTAAATGAATTGTTTCGTTACATCCTCTACTAAGGGTCCATAAAAACAATAGGCTTTAGTTAACCGAAGGGCAGCTGAGGGCAAACCAATATGCTGGACAATGGCCAATTAACGCTACCCACAATTAAATCAGACGAAGTTGCTGTTACAATGGCTTCTAGATTCTTATTTTACAGAGATGTTATTACCTCCTTTTCTTAATATCCGGTAGGTTGATTGTTTATGCCTACTTTTATTCTACGAGTTGATTTTTAAAAGATAATAACTATATTTAAGACTAAAAAAGTAATACTATACATTGTTTTCCCTAGCGTAAGTTAATTATTCCATTTTTATCTGTGAGGGCGTAACAGAGGTATACTCGAGTAGGTAACGCGCAGTCTTATCTTGAGTCAAATGATGCAGTTGCAATTATTCTAACGAAAGCCTTGCTAAATGGCCTACTCCTTTTTAAAAGGCCTGCAATTCCCCTTGTTCCCCTGGTGTTGCAGTTGTTCATGGGCGGCGGTAGTCACTTACAATCAGGTGAGCCGCATGCTCGTTTGCCCCCTCTCCTATAAAAAAAAGAAATAATTGATAACAGATCAAAACTATGCAAAGCGAATACGGATATGTAGTGCCTAAAGTAAAATACGTCACGTTTTTGGGGCAATGCGGCGGCTGTATCTTGCGCTAAAACTATCTTATAAACAATGATATATTTTTTGTAGATAAATTATATGCTCATAAAACCACCGAAAAAAATGTTCTGAACCCAGCCGTCCCACATTTTAATGTTTTAATTACATTTCACTACATTGCCAGGCTATTGTTGTCCTTTTCTTTAAGATAACGTAATCATACATATTTTTATAGGATAAGAGTGACAAACGAGCACACAGTCCCCCTGATGGTAAATGGTTACTGTGGTCCATAGACATCTACATCTATCCTCGATTATGAATCAAAATGCATATGCATTGTCACCCGTGAGGACTACTCGTTTCCAGTAAAAAGGGTCTCCGGTTCTCTACACTCACTTTTACGAAACATGCGTTAAGCTGCTATTTTACGCTGGTTTTTGTGAGAGCGTCGTCCTTCTCCGGTCAGGCCGACCCATTCGTGCTACAACTATACTACTAACATAGGTTCAGCATGGCTCTACCACGTAAATAATTGGTGACATGATTGCCGATCTTACGTAATCATGATTAAATTTAATAAAACATAATAAAATAAAGTGTGAACGCAGTGGCCAATTGAACACTTTTCGATGCTTCAGTTTTGTCGTACAGATTATTGCTTGTAAATGAATTATGACCAGTATTTAGTCGTGAGGCTGTTAAATTTTCATTTTAATAATATGTGTAAGTTCAATCCATATATAGGGTGCTACATCAACTCTACATGAATACCCAGCGTCAATAGTTCGATACTATCCGCCTACACGTCCGCTTGTGTATTGTTCTGCTCAATCGAGCCAAGTTATTATTACAGATAATCCTTGGTTAAATGAAACTCTCGGCCACGTGGGAACAATATCCAGGGTCGCTAATAATATTTATATTATTGTTGCAGCGTATGAACAAGGCACTGTAATAATGGGTGATTAAGAAACGGCACTATTAGAATTACTTTTTTTTTGTTTGTGAAACAAGTTCTAATGAAAGAAAGGGCCTATATGAGAATTATTTCAGACCTATTTATCTTTATCACAGCTCATCGTCATCGTAAAAGCCCATCACAAGAACTATACATAGGCCTAAGGTTGAAATATGTGTATTTTCATTAATTATCTATAATTGGTTAAGCCATGTTGCAAACAACTAGATAGCCATTGTAACTTGTAAACGGGTCGCCACATCCGGAGTACTAAGCTTTTACAGAAAACAAACCATTCATAAAAGATTGGCCAGGTTAACATAATCATAACTTGAAACAGGATCATTAACAAGAAGGCTTCTTCGATAATACCTATAAAATGCAGCTTCAATAAACGGCGTGAAACTAGCGTTATTTATTATTATCGACCTCACTAGTAGCTTCTTTATTTTTTATTGGATTAATTCCGGAGAGCGTGTGTGCTGGGATGACATGATTTAATTTCTACCTCCCCTTTCACCATCGGATAACCTAACGCTCGGAGGATCTTCCTCCCTTTGTTGTCAACATTCGAACTCATTACTTTGTCTTTCGTAAAGCGTAGTACAGCAAAACGGTGGAATCATTTGGCAGTGTCTCTCTTTTCATCCTATCACAATGTTGCCATGAATGTAAGAGTAAATAAGTTTTTTTTGCACTAAGATGCAATTCACAATCTATAGCTTTATCACCATTTCCCAACGAGTTGGAGTCCAACGAAGTACTGGTTTGTAGTAAGTTGATATTGCTCAAGGTTTTTCCCTATTTGTCTAGGAATGCTGTGGGTCGGTATCATCCTCTTACCTATTTCTCCCGCTAGATAGAAGTGCTTGCACTGATGTTTTCCAGTCTGAAGGGTACAGAGAGAGAGAGAGAGAGAGAGTATAATTATAGGCTGTGACATTTCATCTTAGTCCTCAGATGTGACAATCAAATCTCTAACTTATCAGGAAGTTAGTTTAAAAATATACAAACAAACAAACAGAAAAAACCGGCAAAGTGCGAGACGGATTCGCGCATGAAGGGTTCCATATCATCGTAAAACACGTTTCTAGTAGGGAGCCAGCCCCCTTTAAATTTTAATTTTTTTTAAAGTTATTTTTATAGAATAAGGGTGACAAACGAGCACACAGTCCACCTGATGGTAAGTGGTTGCTGTGTCCCATAGACATCTACATCTATCTTCGTTTGCGAATTAAAATGCAGATGCGTTGTTAGCCGTGAGGACTAAGATAGAATGCCTCTTTTCCAGTGAAATGGGTCTCCGGTTCTCTACACTCACCATGCGAAACACAGCAGCAATAGGCTGCTATTTTACGCTGGTATTCTGTGAGAACGTGGTCCTTTCCCTTTCGAGCCGACCCATTCGTGCTACAACTAGCGGCAACAGAAATACACATTCTGTGAAAATTTCAACTATCTACATATTAAGGATCATGAAATACAATCCTCTGATAGAAGACGGATGGACCGACGGTCGGACTGCGGAGGCTTAGTAATACGGTCCCGTTGGTTACCCCATAAAGTGAGTTTATATTACATTGTCATTCAGCTCTGAGTTATATTTAAAGTATAAAATCGCTGGCTCATCAGTAAAATTAGTTGCAAAATCTTTACCGGCCAGACAAGAAAACGAGTTAATCAAAAGGTGGTAAAATATGACCCATCAATGTTAAATGATGTAAAAAAAAATTATTGATTTTTCAAATTTAACTAATGGTCTACGATTAATTTTAAAACACTGAAATCATATTGCAAAAATGCATTTTTAACTAAATAATATTTTAATTTTAATAATCTAGCTATAAGATGGCAGGACAGGAGTAATTCATAGAGTACTCCTAACATTCAGATAAATTAATACACACTTTAAGACAATATTAAAGTGTATAAGGTATGCAACAAAGTATTGGACGGGTCTTTACGTTGCAGTGGGAAAGTTAACCTTCCTCGTTGACATCGCAGTATCCAGGGCACACGTTGAATTTCTAGTTAAGGCGATGATAAAATCCAAATTGGAATTTTTTCAACAATTTTTAGCCAAATCTATACAGTTTGTGACAGAAAAAAATATATGTTAATCTTGTACGTCTATCTGCGAAAACTGTTATTCCTAAAACACGTTTTGCAAAAAAAAAATTCGATGCAAAGAAAGGTAAACTAAACTCCTAAATCACCAACCAGTAAAATATATCTGTATAACTTATTAACGTACGTCGGTAAAATAGTAATAATAACGTACAAGTTTTGAATACATGCAGAATTCGAATTGGATTACATACTCAACTTATATTTAAGTAATTAATTGTTTTATGTTTTGTAACAGGCAAGTTGCAAGCGTCGTGTCATCGCGTTTCTATTTCTTTTCTATGCAAGCTGAGATTAAAAGTATAGAATTCATTAGCAGTAGGCAGCGTCTTTGAAGTCAGAATATTTTAGGATTAACATAGTCGATTTTTAAGACCGTCAACAACGATAAATAGTGATGGATTTTTAAAGCCACTCTATATCAAGAATTTTTTTTATAACATGGAAGCTTAGAAGAAAATTTATTTGCTTTATTTGATTACATAAGTACATAAAAGACAAAATAATAAATACATATTCAAATATGTATGCATAGTAATTCAACTGTTCAGCCAATTAATCTTCAATAATGAAAAATTTAAGTTCTCTACATTTATGGTTTATTTATAAGGTTTACCTGTCTTTCTCTTAACAAGGAGAATATTCCGATAATCTAACAATATATCGGCCTGTACAACGCGTCTTCCGCAGGAAGCGAGATAATATTTAATTGGCGTGAAAACTCAATAATCAGAGATAAAAATCTGCGTATAGCGGTTGAGCAAACCAATTACTGCACCGGCGGTGTGGCACTACGCGTCCAACAACCGCGCCGTGGACCAACGCTAACGGTAGAGATGCTGCGTTGAAACGTGTTTTTATCGATATAAAAATGTGTTCTTTTGTAAGGTTCAAAATGGCAGTTTGTTGTATTATAAAAATTATTTAGATCAGGCTAATGGTATATGCTTTTTACTATGAACCCATAACATATTACTGTTGGGCAAAGGTCTCTTCCATAATATGGTTGCTTTTCAACAATTGCCAATCGCAATATCAGTTGAAATAATAATAATATGGGTTGACTTATAAAGAATATCTCAAGGCAATTTTATTTTATTTGCGAACATTAAGTCCACCCTTTGTATTCTATCAGAATAAAATATCAGAAGATTCCAACTTTAACACTGCTCTCCGTTGGCGCTCTAGGTATTTTATATCTGTGGTATACACAATGCCTATACCACCATCTATCGAAGGTATGCCAGAAAAATCTCATGATATCTTACCTCCAATAGTCCACTTTGACGGCACTCACAGGTTGAAATAGGGTGATTGATTCTCTTACACAACAGGGTAAAAAACTGGATCAGTTGATATTATATTTGAGCTACTATTTAATGTTATTCTTCATTGTGATTTCAATTACCGAAATGTGCCGTGATTACGATGAATAAGCATAGTAATGTTCACCTAGGCATATTCGATACTAAGGTTTTTAGATTCACACAAAGAAATTCACGTGTTTCTCTCAATATGTAGTGTTTTGTAATCACAATTTACACTGCACTACGGCTAATTGTCTATTGTAGTTATATATTATACTATACTGTATATACTGTTTCGGATTGAGGTTAAGATAAACACCCTTACTTATATTTTTAGAACAGTATATAAATACGGTCTGTTTGTGTAGTTTATTCAGTTAAGTTAAAAAAATATTATGATGCTGAAATGTCGATATGCATTCTGTCAATCACTAAAATTCGGGATGCGGTTTTTCAATGCACGGTTCGACTTTAATTACTCATTAGTCGATCCAGTCACCGGTAGCTTCTATTTGCGGCATTTGAACACGCGGTGGGGTTAATAGTCTTAATTTGACCTTAGTATGTCTAGATATTTCGGCCCTAATTGATCTTCCCACCTTTTAGATATTAAACAAACAGGAAATTCTAAAAAAACACCAATTTGGAATTCTGTAGGCCGTTTTCTTGCTTATATTTTCTTATACTTATAAAACGTTACCCCCAAACTAGGATTTTCTCCTGTATCTTGGAGGCAGTTTACAAACATAAATTGCACGAGGACAAACATCCAGACCCGGAACAATTATTTGTAGGCCATACAAGTACTTGTTACGTGCGAGATTCAAACCCGCGACCCCCAGCGCGACAAGTCATTGCTAAGCTTAGCAATGAGTTTCTAATTAGGTTATATTTCTAATTATATTATTTCTTACGTGTTCGGCTTAAATAAGAAAATGACAAATTATAAAATTTTCTGATGATGAAGTCAACATTAATTTCTATCTACAGACGATTTACCGGGGTAAAGCGTAAATCGACTACAGACAGGGATTATTGCTGATGACGGTGATGGCATTTCTTATTTAGCATACTATATATGAAGGCTGTTAGATTGTAAGTCATAGTAAAGACTTGTTAAGCCAGGAAACACCACATAGTTTTTAATCCGCCAAGTTCTTTAGAAAGGGACATATTAGCTAATCTGCCATTTCAACGCTTGCACATTGCTAATAATTCAGTTTGCCACTCAGTAAGGCATTGCATTTTTTATATTTTCGGAGTTTTTTAAAGTAAGCCAGAGTTTTAAATAAGGCAAATCTAATTCTATGTAGGTTAATTAATTGAATCAGGTGTCTAATATGGTCCTGAATAAGAATAATGTAAGATAAGAAGAAAGAAAAAAGATATTCTGCATTGGGGCTCATAAAGACTGTTAATTTTTTAAAGCATAATTATATATTTTAATAATTTCATAGGCAAATTTATATACTTAAATATTATTATACATATATTTTATCTATATTTATTGTCTTTTTTTTATAGGATAAGAGTGACAAACGAGCACACAGTCCACCTGATGGTAAGTGGTTGCTACGGCCCATAGACATCTACATCTAACCGCTATTACTAATCAAAATGCAGATGCGTTGTCACCCGTGAGGATTCTACACTCACCTTACGAAACCCAGCAGCGTTAAGCTGCCATTTTACGCTGGTTTTATGTGAGAGCGTGGTCCTTCCCCGGTCGAACCGACTCATTCGTGCTACAACTATACTACTAATATAGCTGCAGCATGGTAGACCACGTAAAAATATTATAATAATAAATATTTTGTCGTGTCTCTGTGCAGAAGTGAAACGGTCAGCACAATATGCGGACACTTACAGTCGTGAATTGATACAATCACGAAGAGTATCGAAAGAGAATTAAGCGTATAGTTACCAATGGTTTACGAAAGTATTTTCATTTATTACTAGCAAACCACTTGGCAGTGTCTAGATAGGATTTTTTAATGTAGGGTTATAGATCTATTTAATTAAATACCATTTATTTTATACATTATTCAATTTCTTCAAAGAAAAATCTTTATATTATTCGAAAAAAATTATAGCCTAATCATTCTTTGCATGGCTTTCTGTAGTGTTCGTGAAATTTCATTACAATCGGTTAAGCTATTCCAAAGATTAGCCCGGGCAGACAAACAGACAAACAAAAATTTAAAAATGGCACATGTAAATTATTATTCGTGTCTTAATGGTATGCATAACCCCCTCGGCACAATAAAAGACTGTTATTTCGATATTACAGACAAACACTGCAATTCTATATAAATAGTGTGTTGAGTGTTGGTATATAATGAAAATATATGCAATATAATATTTTCACTTGGTTAAACTCTTTAAATAAATAATGTCATCATCATTACAGTCAAAGTCCACTGTTAAGTATAGGCCTCCCCAAGGATTGACGCATAAGGGGATATTTGCCATTGTTGCTACTCTTGACTGATGCGTTGGTAACTGCAGATTTTTATTTTATAGTTGTTATTAGGAAGATGCTGCTACCCATCTACTAGTTTACATTCCTCTGTCGCCGCTTACGACGCCACCCACGACACAATATGGGGTAGTGAATATTTTTACACTATATTTATAGATGATTGAGGTATTTCTAAGAATAGAACTCACAGTAAATAGCCTGTTCTGTATTATGGAATCACTTGGCCAAGTGTAGAGATTAAGCTAAGCTCTCTGAACTAAATCGAGGTCATTGTCCAACCATGGACTATGATAGGCTGGTAGAGAGCGCTGATTTCACTATTTAAATTTGAATTACAAAATAAAATAAAAATAAAAGAGTTTCAATAACATTTTACAATCATAATAATGTAAGGAATACAAAATGTCAAACAACATTCAAAGGACGCGTGAACGATGCCATCGCCTTACTTAGAATCGAGTACATTATCTCCGCTACAGGCGTCCGCTTCGGATAATTTGTACCATTTTGACTAACGCGAGACGCGAAGGCGTAGGGTATGGTACGTCGACATACGTAAATGAGAATTAGCTTTGGTTCTTTTGTAAATTTTTCGAGATTTTGGGCACGTTATAAGTCCTGTTTTGCTTCGATTATTTGTCGATTTTCTCTTTTCACCTTGCATAATATCATCACAATCCTATCTGTATATAAGTTATTCGTCGTGTCAAAGATGAGGAAAATTTTTTTTATTATATATGACGAGTTTTTATATTTTATTTTTCAAGAATGTATAATTTAAAAGGTTTTTTTTTATATTCATCATGCTTTTCAAGCGAAAGTACGAAAGTACCTTTTAAACGAGTTAAAAAACGAAAAGGTCTTATATTCGAAACCTATGTCCATATATGTATGCTCAGCGAGTTTTCGTAAACAGACAAATCGATTTAAATTAGTTGTTTCATAAAATAATTCAGGTATAATTTCTTATAATTAGCCCTAAGTAAGTCAAAGCAGTTGCACTTTGTTCTGAGGAAAACGTGGTTGAAACCCGCTTCTTTGGCCGCTTCGCCACGACATGATACAAAATACTTATATACTTGCGTAGTTCTTTATAAATTTTGTTAAGACTTTAATAAAACTACAAACTCTATTGGATGGTGATGTCATATCCAAAGACAGCATTTTTTTAACAAATTTTTATATTTATTCTTGAGTTTCTGTTAATTAAAAATGATATTAAAATCTTAAATAATTATGCAAGCTAGCAATATGTAGCGTCTGTCGTTTCTTTTTTGTTGTCTTCTTTTTTTACGTATTTTCTTTTGCGTTCAGTTTCTTTTCGGCCAGTATCTTTATAGAGAAAAAGTTCAGAAATAAATTTGCAGTCGTAGGCGGAACCAACATCAAATACTTGTACAATGTACAACCTTTATTTTTTTCTGAGTAGTCTTTAAATATTCTCTGCTGGACGCGGATCTTTCCCATTGAAGGTATTGGCCATTATCGCCACGACCGGTAGGCAAGTTTTCGATCGCCGTTATCGATCACCATTGTCGATATCAGACGTATCGCACCTTTGACTCTGTTCCACATTACGTTCCATACCCCCTGGATGATAGGCGGTACACCACTTTGCGATTACCAGAAGTTTTCTTCTTCGCTTAACTTCTTTGTGGAATTGGCTACCATCTACAATTTTTCTGAATTTATACGATTTAGGGACCTTCAAGAAGATATTCTGTATCGCCTACGATTGCAAATGATTTTTTTGAACTTCTGCTGTAAAAACGTACTGGCCAACAAGAAACTGCATACTAAAGAATATACTTAAAAAAGGAAAAAGAAGAAAAACAAAAAATGAACGTCTGGACACTATCTCAGCACCACCCACATCTTAATATTGTTTTTAAATGAAACGAATTCAATACGATAACAAAAGTCAGTGCCCCTGTGGTAGCAGCATCGGCAAGTTTGGCATCCACGGACTTTTATGTAAGAAAAGTGCTGGTAGGTTTTCACGGCACGGTTCATTGAACGACGTCATCCTAAGCTCTTGTGTCTATAAATGTTCCCTTGGTTTTAGAGTCTTGTGGAATATTTAGAGACGATGGCAGGAGACCCGACGGTATGACATTGGTCCCTTGGGAGAGGGGTAAAGCCCTAGTGTGGGATGCTACTTGCGTAGATACTTTGGCAGCCTCTCATCTCAGGGGTACCTCGTTTAGAGCCGGGGCGGCACTGGGGCAGCTGAACTAAGTAAGTGACACAAATATGAGTCTCTGAGAGATGACTACATATTTGTGCCGTTTGCTGTAGAGACTATCGGTCCATTGGAGGCCACGTGCTGTGAAGTTCCTAAAGGAACTCCATCCGTGACTGTTCGTTGCTGCCGGAGATAAGAGGGCTGGTTCTTTTCTCGCTCAAAGGCTAAGTATAGCCATTCAGCGGGGAAACGCTGCCAGCGTTCTTGGCACGATACCGCGAGGAGCAGGACTGTATGATAATTAAGTTATTAGTTTTATTTTTTTTATTGTAGTTTTTAATATTTTATACAAATAAAATATTTTATATTGTAAAGGAATGCTGTTTTTTATTGGATATTGAATATATATTAATATTTTTATATTATAAATACATAATATTATTTTATATATTTATAATATTAATATTTATGTTATTATACATCCCATCGAGTTCAAGTTTTATTGAAGTCCAAACATTGTTAACGTTTTTAAAAGGCCGGCTACGCACCTGCAATTCCCCTGGTGATGCAGTTGTCACTTAATATCAGGTGAGCCGAGCCTCTTCTATAAAAAAAATCGCTGGTCTGGGTATTCACATTTTTTTATAAGTAAGAGTGACTAGCGTGTAATCAATCCAATTGAGAGAACATAAGTGCTGTGGCCCATATTATCCAATAAAGAATATAAATGCTAATGTTGAAGACTCTTGATGTTGCCTCCTGAAAACTACAATATATTTCCTCGTTATCAGTAAAAGAGACTGATTCTCCTTAATATACGGAACACAGCACCAATATTTTTCTATTTGAATCTGGAGTTCTGGCGGTCCTTCCTCGGTCTAGTCTACCCTGTCGTGCTAAAGTGACAATACAGCTGTAGCGTGGCTCTCCCACGCAACAATTATGATGCTGGTATGAGTACTCATTCACTCATTTCATAGATTGCCTCAAATGGATATATATTTGCTAAGTTTGGCAGGTGGGTTGGCAACTGCAGTTTTTTATCTGCTTTTTTTTTATACGATAAGGGTGACAAACGAGCACACAGTCTACCTGATGGTAAGTGGTTGCTGCGGCCCATAGACATCTACATCTATCCTCTATTACAAATCAAAATGTAGATTCGTTGTCACCCGTGAGGACTAAGATGGAATGCCTCCTTTCCAGTAAAAAGGGCCTCCGGCCACCTGCATTCACCAAGCGAAACGCAGAGGTAAACCTCTACTTCACGCTGGTATTCTGTGAGGTCGTGCTGTACATCTTCCTTTCATTTACCTCTGTAACCTCTCAAAACACTTACGGGATGATATGTGGTAGTGAATTTTCTTACGCCGCAATTACATGGCTCCGTTCTGATATAATACGAAACAGTTATAGGTACCACTTTACTTCATGAAAGTTACATTAGCTAATGTAACTTCATAGGAAACCGACGGACGTAAAATACCTACTTAAAATTTTATTATTTCCATACTTTTATTAGAGATTGTTCCGTACTCCGTAGTGCAATGAACCTATTGTAATATTTTTAAATGTGTTTCCATTCTAAGTCGAAATGGTTGCCAATTTGAATATCGCTTCTTCGTATTTATAACTTTACGATTATTCGTTCGATATTCAATAAAGAAATGGACAAAGGGCGCGTCTATCGGTAGCACACAAAAAGCATTTTGTATTTGCTTACGAATCTTCTTCAACACCATCAGATAAACCTTACTGTCTAGACCAAAGAGTATTTATTAAATTGTAAGTGAATATTTCACAGTATTTTACAGTTGGTATTTATTTACTGCACGTTTTCATAAAGCATGCACCAAGGCAATCTGACCATTAGATAGGTACATCATGGTTTGAATGACTTACAGATGATATTGTATGTATAAAAGGGGTTAATATTCGATTGCTTATTGTGTGGTGATTGCAGCAGTGCATATTACAGTTATTGAGATTTCTTGAGAGACAATTCTAGTGCAAGGAAGCAAAAGTATTCATATTTTCCTTGTTAATTTTTAAATATGTGACTGAATTTTTTTTTGAGCAAATAAAAACCAGTTTTGTGGTAAATGTAGTTACATCAAAAATACTTTTCTCATATGAATAAAATCCATATACAAGGTTATTTTGCAACAACCTGCCAAATTTGCAGAGAAGGTTCAGAATTAGTAATATAGGCCAAAAAATAATAATTTTAAAAAATCTCATTAATTCTGTCCTTTTTATCTTTTAAATTCAAAATCCGTGGTAATGTAATATTTTAACTAATATTTTAACTGATTTTACTGCGCACTCACACATTCGTAAGAGTCGATCGGTAAACAAAAATGTTGTTGCCCATAAATCACATTCAAGTTGGGATAATTTCAAATAAAAGTAAAAGCCTTATTTATTCGTATTTTCAAAAAACTGCAATTAAGGTATACCATTATTTATATATTTCAACTTAATTTTATAATTTGGCTACTTTTTAAAAAATAACCCTTTATATTATCTATTTATATATAAGCGAAATACCACTGACCGTCTGACTGACTCATCATGATATCTCTCAAACTATGCACACCCGATTGACTTGAAATTTAATCATTTCGCAATGTATAGACGCTCACTAAGAACGGATTTTACGATAGTCCCATAAAAGTAAAAAAAATCCTGATATTTTATATCAACGTTATTATCGTCTATTATCGTGCGCCTAGCGAAGCGATTGGGTATCAGTTAGTCTTCGTATAAACTCATACGGCCTAAAAAATCCAAACCTAAGAATATTCGGCTAATTTAATTTTTTTTACTAACATTAGCCATAACCTACCTAAACTACATTATACTGATTATTATTATGTCTTTATAAGTGACTTTGAACCCGACGACAAATTCCTAATGCTGTCAGAAACTACTACTATCCAGTAGGTAATATAAAATCAATTTGGTGACCCGATATAAGATTTATCTATGCGATAAGATCATCAAGTATGTAGGCGACAAATGGAGTTGGTTTATGTAGTAGCACCAGGCTAAAGTTGTATGCAGTCATACTGCAGAACTGATAGGCAGCTTGATTGGGAAGGACCTCTAACATAATTCCAGTGAATTACAGTCCAAATAACAGTAGAATAGAATAGAATAATTTTTTATTCAATATCGGTTATTACATAATTCTTTTGAAAGTCATTTTTTATCTACCACTGGTTCGGAAAATACCTCTGTCCTGGGAAGAACCAGCAAGAAACCCAGCGGGACTTTTTTTTTGTAGTATATTGATAATGACGACTCTTATAGTTAGTGACGAGAATCGGAACTTGACGGACTCTTTTATATCACTATAAAAGAGTCAAGATATTTAATCATAGTCCCCAGATCTAAAAGCGCATTTGCATTTTGATTCTCCATAAAATTTAAATGTTGTGTCTATCGATACAGTCTAAGAAGTTCATATTGGTCACAGATTTTACTTACAATGATGTCGTTTGTCAGTCTTATTATGTTAAATAACTTAAATTAAATTTACAAAAAAAACCCGAAAAATAAAGTGCTAGTGATTTTCAAATGGATGAACAGTTTTTCTTGAAACAGCTAAAACACTCTCGATTAAGACACCTTTCTAACGAACAAAACTTAATCAAAATCGATTCATCCCTTCAGGAGCTATGATGCCACAGATAGACACACAGATACACAGATACACACTACAAACATATAAAACCCCTCTGTTTTCACAGCCAAACCTCGAAAACCTGTAATATGTGTCTCTGTAATAAATGTCAGTTGTTGCTAGGATTCGAAACCAGGATTCGCGATTTAGCAGACAGGTACTCATATCAATCCCACGAGGTCACAACTTAATATAATGTTACGTTCTTCTCGTATCCTTTCATTACATTCGGACTCGACTAACGATAGAGAAAATATAGTCGTGTCTTGTCATATTTTTTTATGGCATTAAAATATAACTTTATCTAAGACCAAACAAATAACCGAAGTGATTATTTTATTTGTACCTATAATAAGTAGACTAACAAGTATTTGTTAGCGTATTATCTATCTCAAGGCAAAAGATTAAATAAGAAATTCATATTTAATGATAATGATTTATAATATTATCATCATGCCATCCAGCAACTTGACAGTTGCAGATAACGTATAGGATCATTCCGCTTAGTTTAAATTTCATAATAAGGTCTTAAGAAGACTTATTCTATGCATTTAAACAGGAATGTCTCGACTCTTGTATGATCTACGTTAAATTATACGTCGTCCACAACACTAACCGTGAAATTATCTGCATATTTTAAAAATAAATCGTCTGATTAACTTAACTAATATTATTCAAAGGAAAATGCAACAGAATACTTATAAAATACACCGAATCCACTTTGATATTATAAAAATGTCATTTGTTTTTTCGATTTCACATAATATTTCCTTCGTGACGTTAGTTGAAATTTTATCTTCTTTAGAAAATTATAGAGCAATAATTTCATCTTATCTTTATCTATATTTCGATACCGAAATTAATTAAAATAAATATGACAGAAGATTATAGGCATATCTAATATTATATAGGCGATCCTAAGATATAATCTGAATAAAATTCCCTTAAGTTAAAGTGAAATAATTTGTATTGAAGTTAAGTTTATTATAAGCAGGTATATTATATTATACGTTTTTTTTTTATAGGATAAGGGTGACAAACGAGCACACAGTCCACCTGATGGTAAGTGGTTGCTGCGGCCCATAGACATCTACATCTCTCCTCACTTGCGAATCAAAATGCAGATGCGTTGTCAGCCTTGAGGACTAAGATGGAACGCCTCATTTCCAGTAAAAAAGGGCCTCCGGCCACCTGCACTCACCAAGCGAAACGCAGAGGTTAAACTTCTACTTCACACTGGTATTCTGTGAGGTCGTGGTACCACCCCGAATCGAGCCGGCCCATCCGTGCGACAGCAAAAGTAATTTGAAAATGCTAAGTAATTTAATCTGAATTCAGTGGGTGTCGTAAGTAAATCGGCAGTAGCATCTCTTCCGGATGATTACTCAAAATAATAAAAAACTGTAGTTGTCAACTTGTTTGCAAAGCAAATAGCCCCCTGCAAGGGAAACATGGAGAAGGTTTTTTGATAGGCGTAGGTAATAAATGAATCAATAAAAATGCTTGAAGCGATTTGAGAGATTCTTCAATAAATATAAGAATAACTAATATAAAACTAACATTGACATTGGAGTATTTTTTAAATTGTGCTTATCCTTTTATTTATACGTGGTAGAACCATGCTGCAACTATATAAGTAATAAAGTTGCAGCACGAATTGGTCGGCTCGACCGGGGAAGGACCACGCTCTCACAGAATACCAGCGTAAAATAGCGACTTAACACTGCTTTGTTTCGTATGGCGAGTGTAGAGAACCGGATACCCTTTTTACAGGAAAAGAGGCATTCCATCTTAGTCCTCACGGGTGACAACACATCTGCATTTTGATTCGCAAACGAGGATAAGTGTAGATGTCTATGGGCTACAGCAACTACTTATCATCAGGTGGACTGTGTGCTCGTTTGTCACCCTATCATATAAAAAAAATATTTAAAAATATTAATTTAATATCAATTTAGTCATTTAGAATCGGCCCAAGGGAGCTGGTGTTTGAGCCAAATATATCATATAATTATTTTTTAATGTTCGTTGATATAATCATAAGTTAAATGACTGATTCGTTGATCTAGTGGTTGTAAACGCGATTGCTGGTCATGAGGCCCCGGGTTTGAATCCCGGGGCAGGCAAAAACCAGTTATTGTGTTTTTCTGTCAAGAAAATCTCAGTAGGAGCCCGGAGTTAGGACGTTGGCAGTGTTTCACCCCGTGCCTCAAGAAAGCAGCTAAAGTAGTTGGTCCTGCGCCTGATCCCTTTCCGGTTGTTTTGAATTACCTTCCCATCGGATTATGAGAGTGAGGGAATAGAGAGTGCACCTGTGCTTGCGCATACACTTGGGCACTATAACCCTGTCCTGCGCCAATAGATAGTCTCCGTTGAGACTGGTCGCCGTGGCCGCAATTCGGTATGGAGGACATTATTATACCCATATTGTATAATAAGTGATGGTTTGATCGGAGGGCTACGCACATTGACACGATTAAGCGACCCACAGTACGGGGTATCGTCAGTTGTTAATACTGTGTTTGTTTTGCAAATTAGTGACGCTTTCGAAAACAATAGCCGTTGTCAAGACGACGAATAATCACTATTGGGCTTTAGTTATTGCCATCAAATTTTTTAAGAAGAAGTAATAACTTATTGTTCACGTCTGCGTTACATTTTGAAACGAGGGGCATTTATATTTTTACAGTAGAGACATTTTCATTTCCTAATAGTAATTTGTTTATTCTAATGCGTAATTAAGAGTGTTGATGCTTAAAGTATCTTTATTTCTTTTTTTATGTTACCTTTTTATAGTTTATATTGCTTATATCTTATTAATTTTGTGAACATTTTAACAAAATTATGCATGTTCTGGAGAATTTGCAAGATTTTTGTTAAATATAATTAATTTTTATGTCTCGGCTGCTAGGATTCTCCTAAGATAAAGGTCTATGACATTCAAAAACGATGAACGTTCTATATTCGACTCGTATGTCTTTTATGTAATTCCACAAATTTTTTGGAAATGACTGAAACGGCACTTCTAAGTGTGCAAAATAGGTGGGAGGGGGGGTGTTTTTAATGTAGCTATTTAGACGACACTCTAGCTCTTATCTTGAACTTGTGATTTGGTTTAGTATACTTGTTACATCCTATTAAACAGCTAAACATAAGCCTCCCCCAAAGATTGTCTCGGAGGTGGGGGGGGGGGGGGATTTTCCGTAGTTGCCACGCTTGGCAAGCGGATTGGAAGTTTTTTGTTTTTTGTCGTTATTATGAAGGCGCTGCTGCCCATCTACTGTCGCCTCTGTCGCATCTTTTCTTTGTAGTGGAAAATAAATGTAGGTACTATATACGTATCCCCATTATTGATTAAGTATTATGCGATAGAATCTGGAAGTTTTACAAGTAAACACAATACTATAAATTTCACTTCGTTTTGAGAAACGATAAGATTAAATTTCATTATAGAGTGTGATAACGAAACGATGTTGGTATTTGATACTCAAATATGAGCATGATCTCGAATACGTTTCGAATCGTGGGACAGGGAAACTTTTTAAGTTTATATGACGTTTTCCCAGCACCTGCTTCTTCAAAGAGATCTTCCTTTCACAACGCCATTCTTACTTAATTACCATTTACATAATGACATATTTCGTATTAAACAGTTCTTAGACGTGGGAACGTATTCCGTATTTAGATATTCTATGGCAGATGCATCGAATTAACATATATTATAAGGAAGACGTAGCACCACGCTGTAACTTGAGCGATAATTTTTATTCGAATGCTGTCGCATCGAAACCTTCGGAGCTATAAACCGATTCCTTAATAATATATTCGTAAGTATATGATACACTCATCTGTCCTTCATTTTATTTATTTTTAAGTAATTTTAGTGAAATTCTTCATTTTTAACGGCTCAATAGTGGGGTGTTACGATCCCGCACAGATAATATATTTGTAGGGTCTAGATAAGGCCAATATTGTGCAGTGGATTAATGAAGTTGTAATGATGATGAAGACGATGGTCTACTAAAAGATTTTTGAATTTGGGTGTTTTTCCATATTCAATATATGTATGTAAGAGAAGTCTTCAAGGTACAGGTTAAAATACAAGTGCCAAACAATGTTTATAAAAAGAAATAAAGCTCGAAATAGTTTTACAATAAACTAGTGCACATTAAAACTTTCCGTCAAATGTGTCTTAATTGTAGATTATTAATATATTGCTAATCTAGATATTGTAGTTGCAATATATTTTTTTTATAGGATCGGGTGACAAACGAGCACACAGTCCACCTGATGGTAAGTGGTTACTGTGACCCATAGACATCTACATCTATCCTCATTAAAGACTCAAGATGCAGATGCGTTGTCAGCCGTGAGGACTAAGATGGAATGCCTCTTTGCCAGTAAAAAGGGTCTCCGGTTCTCTACACTCACCATACGAAACACAGCAGCGTTAAGCTGCTATTTTACGCTGGTTTTCTGTGAGAGCGTGGTCCTTCCCCGTTCGAGCCGACCCATTCGTGCTACAACCATAATATAGCTGCAGCATGGCTCTACCACGTAGAGCGATATATAGCGGTGAAGTCAGCCTTTTTTATTATGCTCCAATTCACAACCACCTTGTTTCCATAGACCTGTGATTTGAAGGCCGGTAACTCTTAAAAAGCCACCTTAACAGAAAAGCTACATCTTTAATGTATTTTATGGAAATGAAATTGGTTCTATATATTTAAATAATTAGACTGATTAGTATATAATTTAGATAATGGGGCAATTATGTTTTTATATTCTTCCGCGGATTCTACCTTAGAAGCAGCTGTGTGGCAGCGTAAGATAATCAATA
Organism: Parnassius mnemosyne; assembly: GCA_963668995.1. Lineage (NCBI taxonomy): Eukaryota > Metazoa > Arthropoda > Insecta > Lepidoptera > Papilionidae > Parnassius > Parnassius mnemosyne. Next base: position 17,928,636 of record CAVLGL010000083.1, read on the forward strand.
ACCCATTTCGTCACACGTGTGTCATAAGAGGTGATTATGTGATATGCCAGAAATGTCCCATGGCTTTCGAGCGATGGCGCTGTTATTATTTTGTTATTTTGCAAGAAAAATCGAGGCTCATGTCCAACTCGCAATTTTTTTTCACCTCAAGTTTAAGTAAAACCAATTAGTGAGGAAACATAGTGAACTTTATTGGCGCTATTCTATGTGGAGTAGAGATATATGATGATATATTGATAGTCTCGATTAAAAGTGGCCTATGGCCATAGAGTGGTAAACATAAGCCGTGCAGTGGCGGTGTTAAAATATCTAAAATACCATATCGTCTCGTGAGTGTTGTAAGTGGCGTCAGAGGGAATCAAACCAGGGAATAGACATAGGCGTTTTCTTAATTGCATCCCCCTATGAGACAATGGGGAAGGGCTGCTGTGGACTTTTATGTAGATAGACTGTAATTGTAACGATAATTATTACATGTGGTATGTAATATAAATAAATGAATAAGAAGTTATATATTGCACCTCCAAAAAAATTTAAGAAGGTTTATGTAAAATTCCAACCAAATTTAATATAAATTATTAAGAATAACTCGAAAATTATTGGTCAACCTTAATCAAATTTATATAGGACCATTGAAGTACCAGCTTTCAAATAAAAAAAAAATAATCGAAATCGGTTCACCCAGTAAAAAGTAATCCTTTTTGAAATCGGTTGAAAACGGAAAACTATTTACTGCGCTAAGCCGTAAATAGTTTTCAGTAACATTCAGTAGATAATAAAAGGTCTTCTCTGATGCAAAGCAGAGAACTCTCAATCTTGCTCCGTGATTGATGACCGAAACATCGAATGGGCGAGCGAAAGAAATCGATTTGGCGAGCAATAGCATACATTAGCATGTGTATGGAAAGTGATATAAGAGTCTTTAAGCGATAGAAGGTATTCTAGATTATCCTCTTTTATATTTATATCCATTTGGGCATTGATTTTGTTTACTTTTATCTTTTATCCATCCAAAACAACACATTTGTACAAAATGTAAGAAACATAATTTTTTAATCAAACAGTGTAAGTGAACACTAGTTGTTACCTTGAGGTTGTTGCTTAGTCTGCTCAAAGGAGTCAAGTAATTAAGCTTTAAAAAGGCAAAACCGGTTACAAAGAGCTAAAAACAATAAAATAATTTCCACATAATTGAATCGTTTTTTAAGTCAGGGCTAAAACTAAAGTATATCGAAGAATTAATGCCCCGACTTCAGAAGCTATTATATTAAGTGGATTTCTTTTAATTCTTTTTAGCTTTTAAAGTCAGTTTTAGCTAAAGATTTTTAAGCTTAATTATAATCTAAACCTTTAAAGTATCCGCTTGCCCAAGCAAGAAGGATTGATCCCGTGATCCAAAATATCAAAAGTAAGATTTTCTCTACACACTCGTTCAACTGATGTCCGACAAACGGAACGAAGGAAGTCTAATATTGAAATCATAAATCCCTAGGTCTATAGGACTTATTGAGTCTGACCTATACGTCCAAACTTCATTCTTTAACATGTCTTATTAAAGTTGATTTTTTGGTATTTCGCTTGGTGGTTGACAGACTAAACAGGAGACTAGGAGAAAAACTGCAATAATCAACGCATTTGCTTAGGGTGGCAACAATGGCAACATCCTTGAGGCAATATAGGGAAGGGCTTCGTTCAGCAGTAGATTTTTATACGACTGTGATGGATGAAGTATTTAGCTTTTTTTTTGAAGTCGTCACTAGAGAAACCAATTCAAAACCTAATGGGATTTCATACAGTGTTTAGATTTGGTTTTCATCTAAGTACACACAAGTAGGTCTTAAAAATCTTACACGAGAGCATCATCTTAAAGTTTTAATACACATTTTAATGTAGTCAATAATTTTATATATTATATTCTACTGTTATAATTATTATAAATAAATTATATACAACAGTTTGAATTATCTTTGTATGCTTGTAAAAATATGATGTTTTGCTCTCCTGTAAAAAATTTGGCACACCCTTATTGTGTTTTGATTGGGGACAGCCGAAGTGTTTCACGCTATATTATACATGATGAATAATTTTTCGAAACATTGAACACCGTGAGATTTTTATTTGAATTTCAATATATTAAATTAGTTAAGCACAATTATTTACCTCAGAGAAATTATTGAATTATTTATTTATATAACTTGCATGCCACAAGAAATACATTTTTAGATTTTACTTTTTATATAAAAACTGTACTCTCGGTCCTCTACTAGACAGAATCTCGCATGTTTCGCAGGTCGTCACCCGGTAAAACATGCGAGAAGTCGATGGGTGCAGGTGGATTAAGACCGTGCTTTGTGGCGAGTGAGCTTAGCTTGGCGCTAGAAAAAAAATTTATCAGGGATTACACCTATCTAGAAATATTTGAATATTCTGTATTTCGCCTGGTGAGTGCAGGTGGCCGGAGGCCCAATTCTCTCCCTCCCCCCTTAACATGGTAGCGGAGTTAAATAGATCACTACCCCAGGAGGTTACCAGCACCCCTGGTGACGGAGAATCCCTCACTGAGCATGCACGCCCAAGCTACCTCAGTGCTTAGGCGGCCTCGCATATTGTGGGGAGGGGGGGGGGCGAAATTCCGTAAGCGGAGTAATGAGACAAAGGCAACTCCTGCCAGGGGACTTCATTCACACCTTAACGACGGCCACTACCATCTGGAGACGGCAAAGCCGGCCTTACTCTTTCTAACCGAGACACAGGTATCCTCTCTGGCTGATACTTCGTCCTACCCGAGCTACAAATTAGAACACTCCTTTGTGCCCCGCGCTGGAGTTTGCATGTACGTCAGAGAGGACATCTGTTTTGGACGCCTCGGCAGTCTTGAAGGTACAGACCTGTCCATCTTATGGCTGCGCGTAGACAGCAACGGCCATCCCCGCATCTACGGGTGTCTCTATAGGTCTCATAGCAGTAAGGGCGACACAGACCGACTCATCGACCATGTCTAAATGGCTGCAGACTCCGTGGTACAACAGATCCCATCTGCAGAGATCGTGATGCTTGGTGATTTTAACGCAACACTGTGATTGGTTCCCATTTAACCGATCATGCGGGTAGATCTGTTTATGTCTTTGCGTTGGCATATTATGGACTGACACAACTGGTTACTTCGCCTACGTGGATCACAGATGTGGAGAATCATGTACCTTCCCTGTTGGACCTTCTGCTGACCTCTCATCTGGACGGATATCAGGTCTCCGTTGATGCCCCTTTTGGCTCTTCGAACCATTGTCTGATCCGGAGTATGGTGCCATTCACGCTCCCTTGCGAACTGCCGTCGTGTTTGGCACTATATATATATATATATATATATATATATATATATATATATATATATATATATATATATATATATATATATATATATATATATTAAAGATTTCCACCTATGTACTGACTCGATAATGGTTTAGATTAATGATGGTGCTGTTGTCGAGATCCTGAAACACCCCGTGCGAAGTCGGGGCGGATCGCTAAGTCTGATCGAAAGTGTGAGGAAGTTCATTACGCCCACACATTAATATTCTTTCTGAATAAAAAGGTTTCAAAGGTTCGCTTTGAATTAATGTCAAGTGGTATCTATTATACAGGAATCTTGTTGTAAATAAAAGTGATGTATAACCACCCAAAAATAAGCCGCTAGTTTATGGAGTGTGTACTTTGGAACAGTCAAGCTTTGATTTATAACGCGTGATAAAACTATCGGTATAAAGGTATCACTAAGTTTTGTACAAAATTGTCCATAATGAATTGTGATGCTAGATGAAACTAACTGAGCCGAAATTATCAATCTTAATTCGCAGCCAAGGCAAGCTTGTTGCTTTATCGTGAAAACATAAATACAACATTTATGGAATAAATGTAAGTATGTTATATTTTAATGAAAGTTCATTGCTGCCTATATTGCAAGATATTTACAAAGCGTAAGTTCGGCCCCACATGAAATACTGTTCTCATCTCTGGGCCGGGGCACCCCAGTGCCAGCTCCTTCCACTTGACCGCATCCAGCGCAGAGCGATTCGAATCGTCGACGACCGAGTTCTTTCCGATCAGCTCGATACACTGGCACTGCGTAGAGATGTTGCATCTCTTTGCGTATTTTATCGCATCTATCACGGGGAGTGCTCTGAGGAATTGTTCGGACTAATTCCAGCCGCTCAATTTCACCATCGCACGTCGCGACAAAACTCGTGTTACCATCCGTACCATCTGGATGATTGGCGGTCCACCACTGTGCGATTTAGAAGAAGTTTTCTCCCTCGCACAACTTCTTTGTGGAATCAATTACCACCAGCGAATTTTCCGAACCGATACGACTTAGGAACCTTCAAGAAAAGAGCTTACACCTTTCTAAAAGGCCGGCAACGCATCTGCAATTCCCCTGGTGTTGCGGTTGTTCATGGGCGGCGGTAGTCACTTACCATCAGGTGAGCCGTAAGCTCGTTTGCCCCCTATTCTATTAAAAAAAAAAGATGATGGAAATCGATGAATTCTTTAATGATATTTTTCACTGCCCCACCGTAGTTTTCTGTAAACCGTTCTACGAATTCCAAAAAAAAAAAGAAACTAAACCGGTAGGGGCACAGTCTAGAAGGATGACAGAAAGCTTCCAGAAGAAGCTTCCGTAACTTTGAGTCAGTTCTTGTGTAGAAGTGGAGTAAATTGACAAGTCCTGGTTGCTTGATAACGAGCTCGTTTGTTAATTGTATACTTATGTTTATAAGTAGTAAGTATACTATAGTAATACAAAAGTGAGTATGTAATAGTACGTAAGTGAGTACACTATAGTATATAATAAAATAATATAATAAGTAGTTAATAGACTATATACTTCTGCAGTATCTATTGAGCTATATGTCAAGTATCTGTGATGAATAATATCAACAAATATCAAATATCAACATAATCAGTTTATATTTGGGATAGTTTGGTCGCCTTCCACAAGGGACAATATCCAAAAACCATTTGAATTCCACTGTGAAAAATAAACAAAAATGACGACATTTCTATAGCTAGTAAGTTTCAAAAGTAGCTCGGTAAAATAGAGAAAACAAAAGAACCATATTTCAAACAAATCGCAAATTTTCTCAGAGACAAGAAATGACAAACAGCATTTATAGTCGCAATGTATTTCAATTACATTAGGATTGTAGAGGCCACATTGTATTCAATGTTTCAATTGAACGCAGCGCCGGTTTTGAAGCGAAACTACTATCTAACAAAAGATCGTACATACATAATAATGACTGGCTGAATGTAATAGAACGATTTGCTGTGCAAACGTTCAATTTTCGAGGCACCGTAACGTTGGTAGCGGTAGCCTCTATCATTGGTAATCAACGCAAGGCAAGCAATAGTTTTATAGATGACTAGACTTTTGCCTCGGTTAAACATGGAAAATATGGCTGTTTGCTCTTGAATTAATAGATTAATTATTATTATTAATTAATTTAATTGCAGTGTAAAATATAGCCCAATAAAATTAACGAATCGTATAAAATACGTTATATTCCAATACACCTTTTCCAATTAAAACTGAAACAACTTCAAAAAATAGACTGAAGTGTATATATTTTCAGGTAAATTACTAAAGTTAACTTCTTTAAAACGAAAAAGATGTTGATTTTATAAAAAATAAAGTAAATCATTCGTTTTAAAAAGCATTACATACATTAAAAAGGTGACTTTATTTATAATGAATATTGACTTAAAGAGGATTATGTACTTGTCTGCCCAATAAAATATTCTGTAATGACATTCACAGCTCAACAAGGTCTAATCTTAAATAGAAAGATAGGGATAAAAGGTTTTTGAGTAGTAGTCGATGTATATATTATGTGCCTCGGGTCATTGTGGCAAATGTCATATCCATAATAATCTTACGTTTCCATTCGGCTCCTGCGTAATTCAGTCGCGTACACCTGAGTCCAGAGCAACCGTCCAATTTCTCCACAATGCGCTGCACACGCGCAAACAATAGTTGCTTACTGCCCTGTCATGTACGTCCGGCAATCATCTTAAGTGTGGTTGAGATTACCTTCGCTCCCTGCCTTCTGTGTGGTCAGTTCTTTGTTCGCATTCATTTGTGTTAATGCATCGTAATTAGGATATATACGTCACATTATTATTTTCTTTATTAATTAACATAATACACCTTATATTGACAGTTACGTGGTTTTAAAATATCATGAAATTTTCTACCGGTCAACTTTAAGTCATAAATAAAATACAATTAAATTTAAATATATAGAACATAATAAAATATACAAACATAATACAATATATTTGCAAGATCTAGAAAGAAGCCACCAGAGTTCCGCCTGGAGTTGGAGAATATTGCGATTATAGTGTTAGCATTTAGAAATAAAAAATATAAATCTTCAATTTATGATACTATCTAGTAATTTTAAGATGGAAGGTAAAAGTAAAATAGGACGTCAATTACTAGGATCCTCTTTTGGCTCATTTTTGTTAACAGGTACAACGTAATACATAAAATAGCTCCCTATGATAGCTTAAATTAAAGATATCAGCAAGTGACCTAGCAATCGAGCGACTTGTATCTCTAAGGACGCTATTATTAATATCTTCGGGATCTAACAGTTGTAAGAGACACAATTTATTTTCCCGCTCTAGGTGTGATAAAGAAAGAGTTCATTGGAGACTCCTATAAATTAGCTTGCGCTGCTACTTTAGTCGGCTAAAGTTAGCCTATCGAGAAAAAGTATCTATTAACCATTTTGTTTATATTAGTGGTAGTAAACACGACTGCTGATCATGAGTTCCCGAGGTTCGAATCTCGGATCGGGCCAAAAAATCAGTTATTGAGTTTATATGTGAAGAAATTCTTGGTAGCAACTCAAAGTCAGGAATTTGGCGGTGTTTTACCTCCGTGCCTCGGAAAGCACGTAAAGCCGTTAATCCTGCGCCAGATCTCTCTTCGGTTGTGTCGATTTGCCGCCCATCGGACTATGAGAGTGAGGGAATAGACAGTTCACCTGTTCTTACGCATACACTCGGGCACTAAAATCCTATCCTGCGCAGATGGCTAGTTCCGTTGAGACTGGCCGCTGTGACCGAAATTTAGTCTGGAAGACATTATTAATAATTAAATTTATAATAAAAATATCTTATTAATAATTTCCTCCAAATAATAGTAAAGTATAAAGTATAAATAATAGTATTGACAATCAAATTTAAGGCACTTATTAACACCTTGTTTTTAAATGCGTTATAGCATTTTTATAATCAATGATTTGTTTTATATTATGATTTCTTGACAGTCCGCCGCTATAGATTTTACGTGGTAGTTGTATCGACCGGGGTAGGACCACGCTCTCACAGAATACCAGCATAAAATAGCGGTTAATGTTGCTGTGTCGCCGCATGGTGAGTGTAGATAAACGGAGACCCTTTTTACTGGATTCGAGGCATTCCATCTTAGCCCTCAGGAGTGGCAACGCATCTGCATTTTGATTCTAAATTGGGGATAGATGTAGACTTACCATGAGGTAGGTTGTGTGCTTGCTTTTGACCATTATTCTATAAAAAAAAAAACAGTTAGCAAATATATGATACGACCGACAAAAATAGTGGGATTATTAGCACATTTGCAGTTAGGAATCTATATTCGGAGAGTTCATTGTTCATCAGTACAGACGATGGTTAGTTCTGCCAACGTTGGTTTGAAACTTATTTAACTTAAATTAAAACATCAGCACTTAAAACAACAACTAACTATTTCTATGATTCCGGCGAGAGAGCTGTGGTAGCTCAGGGACTAAGAGGTGGCCGTGCATTTTTCCTTACTAAGCGAGCAATCCGGATTCGAAAATGGGATAAAATGCATAAGAATTCGTTTTTTTTTATGTGTAGTTGTTCTCCATTCGACTGTATGTTCTTTTTTTTATGTTCTTTGTATGATTCGTTTTTATGAATTATTTTAATACTTCTTTCTTTTTGTAATATAAGCTATACTTCAGCAGTGGTTTCATAAAATTTTGCAAAAGAATTGAAACCCTGCTGAAGGAAAATGGCGGGGGGGGGGGGGAGTTTTTAGTGTAACTGACCTGTTGTTACCTTTTTTTGTGATATTTCTTAGTTCACTTTGAACAATCAAAACATTTGAATTTTAATAAAAAGTAAAAGCCTATTAGAAAGCATAAAATAATTTCCACACAATAGCTTCAAAGGTCGGTGCTAAGATAAATATAGAACTCTTAAAGCCGTTTTAGGATTTTACTTTTGATAAAACTCTATTTAAAAAAATAGCCAAATTCTCACGCTATATTTGAAATACATTTAATTTCTCAGACATAGAGGTTTATTCTTGATATTTTTTTCTCACCTGAGCACGTACATAACTCACCTTCGATTTGCTGACGATATATTCCTTATGGCAGAATCGCTGGAGAACCTAAGCATTATGGTCAGTGATCCCAATAGTGTCTCCCAACAGATTCTCAAGATGAACATGAACAGAATCTCAAGATGAACATAGACAAAACAAAGACCATGTTTAATGTCCATGTTGCACCTATGCAGGTAGATGTTGGGAGCACTAAGCTTGAAGTTGTTAACGAGTATGTTTACATGTAACAAATAGCCCGACTAGTCGACGGATTGACTCGGCTGGGCAGCGTTCGGGAAATTACAACACACCTTCTCGTCACCTGAAAACGAGATTGTACAACCAATTGCCAGTGATGACTTATGGAACTGAGACATAGTCCTTCACTGCTGGCCGTATGAGGACGCTCAAAGTCACTCAACGAGCTTTAGATAAGGCTATGCTTAGGGCTTCTCTGCATGATAAACTTAGAATTGAGGATATCCGCAGTAGAACTAGAGTGAACGACATAGCCCAACGGATTAGTAAGCTGAAGTGGCAATGGGTCGGCTATAAAGCTCGAAGAACCGACAACCGATGGGGAAAAAAGGTTCTCGAGTGGCAGCCTCATACCGGTAGTCGAAGTGTAGGGCGTCCCCCCACTAGATGGAGTGACGACCTTGTAAGACATGCAGAAAGTGGATGAATGCAGGTGGCTCAGGACCGTTCTTTGTGGCAGTCCTTGGGGGAGGCCTATGTTCAGCAGTGGACTTATGAAAGGCTGTAATGATGATGATGATGATGATAAATATATACGAGTAGACAAAACTAGCGATCCGCCCTGGCTTCACATGACAGCTTATTAACTCAGATTAAGATAATGATCAAAGATCATTAATTTTATTAATTTTTATGTTTCTCAAAAAAAAAACCACCCAGGTTTTTTTTGAGAAATGAAAATTCAAACAAAGCATAGACTACTCAAGGCAGTGCTCTCTATATGTTCGTCAAGTTTTATTACAACCGGTTCAGCCATTCCGAAGATTAGTCCGGACAGAAAAACAGGCAATATAAAAAAATGTTTATTCATCTCTTATAGGTATGCAAATAGTCCCCTCAACTCAATAAAGGGCAATTTCTTCGATATTGCAGAATCCAAACATTTCACTAATCTAAATATTAACACGCTTTTCCGGGTAAAACAGAGTAAAAGCGTTATTTGTTTCAGTTCAACGACCCGCTGTCCCGAAGAAAGTATAAATACTAGAAAACTAGTTGATAATTATTGGATACGTACCTATGGTTGTTTATTGCGGTAACCGGCTTTTCTAAACCACAGCATCGCAGCGAACAAGTCCCCGCGACACTTGTCCATTGACAATCTAATTGCACTCAGTCGTTTATTGCTATAGAGGAGATTTAACCACCATATTACTTATTGAGTTTACTGATACATCATCATCATCATCAGAGCTCAAGAAATATCACAAAACACGCCCTGAACCACCTGCTTCCTGCTGTTAACAGGTCGCCGCTCCATATAGCGGGAGGCTTCGCTACTTCGCTGCCTGCTATGAGGCTGCAACTCGAGAAACTTTATTACCCATCGGTTTTCAATAACCCATTGCCACTTCAGCTTACTGATCCATTGGGTTATGTTGGTTACGCTATTTCTCCTGAGGATATTCTCATTTCGAATTCTATCCTGCAGAGAAACTACAAGCATAACCCTTACTATAACTCAAAATGATTGCTCTCCTTGAGCTTTCTTATACGGACAGTGGTGAAGGACCACGTCTCTGATTACTAGTATATTATATATAATACACACTTTAAGAAAGTTTTTACCTTACGTGATATTCTTCGCCTATATTTTGTTACATTAAACCTACAGTTTATGATTTTTAAATATTCATACAGGTCAAGTTAACAAGCAATGTAAAATAACGAGCATAGGACAAAACTAATAAGGTCAAAATTTTCATATTTCAATGAAATCTATTTGTTTCGTATTTTGTATTCATAAACATTTTATCATCATCGTCATCATCATTACAGCCCATCACAAGTCCACTGCTGAACATATTTTATAATTTAATGTAATTATTAAAAAAAAGATATTTTTATATATGCCATATTAAATAATTTGATGAAACACAGTAACTTAGCATTTAGCTGCAGTGCTAAAGCACGCAGGTTTGTTTAGTGCGCAGGAAAATCAGCTGATATGGCTTCAAATTATAAATTAAAAATAATTTACACAGGATCTAATTATTTGTCAGTGTGCAATTAGAGTATGTAAAATCGCCAAATTTGTATCGTTTTGTTGTGTGGCCTGCCAAGATTGAAAATTATGCACAACAGAAGAGGATCCGCCTACCAGTGGATTACTTTCAGTCTAAGGAGTACGATGATATTAAATAGAAAATTGTATAAAAAACTACTTTAATAATTATTAAACACAAAACTAATGATCGTTTATCTGCTCGTATAGTCATTATGATAATATTTATTGGGTACTCATATTAATATTATATTTTAATGGGTGGTTTAAACCACTTTATAGATTTCCTTCGAGCGTCCAGTCTCACGCAAGTAGCGGTTATTGTGCGGCTGGCAGAACAACTGACAAATAAACACAACCTGTTGTTACATCATCTCTTACGCGCCACAGGAGCTTGAGCTTTACTTAATATCGTGAAGTAGAGACCACTTTTCACAGCCCACTCAGTAGAATGAAATCCGCGGTTATTAAAGAAATATTTAGGTGTCTATTTCGCCTACTAACACTATAACAGCTTTGTAACTTAAAGTGTTAACTTGTTATATAAACGCTTTTTAAGTAATTTTCTGCTGTGTGAAATATTTTGGACGCCCGTTAGAGAATTTATCACTTAATCTTTTCATTATATAGGATAAGGGTGACAAACGAATCCACCTATTGGTAATTGGTTGCTGTAACCCATAGACATCTACATCTATCCTCGATTACGAATCAAAATGCCGATGTGTTGTCACCTTTGAGGAATAAGATGGAATGCCTCGTTTCTAGTAAAAAGGGTCTTCGGTTCTCTACACTCACCATACGAAACACAGCAGCATTCAGCTGCTATTTTACGCTGGTATTTTGTGGGAGCGTGGTTTTTTCCCGGTCAATCCGACCCTTTCGTGCTACAATTATACCACCAATTTAGCTACAGCATGGTTCTATTACTACAAACATCTTGTCTTGTGATTGCCGTAAGGGGCAACTATGAGAAATACTAGAATGATCCTTTGCTCCAGGTGGAAAATACTCAGCGACGGTTAACGGGTTAAACGAGTTGGAAGCGTCTCGTACTTCAATCGCGAACTCGGTTGCCAATCAGGGTGGTTATGGTGAATTCTTTCTATAAGCTAAAGAGCTGTGGACTATATGTTGACAACGAAGACAATGTGATTTAGAAGACTAATTTTAATGCTGTAAATTCATTGCTTTCAAAAATTGCTTATACACTATCCCAAGCAGAACATGTGATTCTCTCGTCGTCAGGAGTCTTCGCCTTAATCATATTTGGTGCTGCTACCCCATTACCAGTCTGGGTACTTTTTGTCTTGCATAAACAAAATGGTTTAATTTCATATCTAATCTGAATCCCGGCACCACACGACAATTCTTGAATCTAACCTTAAGGAATAGATTTTAAGAGTTCTCACGAATAGAACTTGCATTATGTAATGGTACAGCTTTGGCTTGACCAATCAACTGATGGCTAATTCATGTACAAGCGTAGGCGGTAAAAATGTTTTATATTTAGCATTATCCTGACAACTGGTATTCAGAATATAATTTTGTAACCTACACTCGCTATTTCTTTCTTCCGCGAGTATTTTGAACGTAAAACTTCCTACATCGTCGTTATCATTCTTTTATAGATTAGTCACCATTATATCACGACCGTAACCATGTAGTAGCGGTGAAGGAATATCTATTACTCCATATCATACTTTGGGTGTCGTAAGAAGCGATAGAGGGAAACTGAAACAGGAGATGGGCAGCAGTATCTTCCTGATAACAAGTCACAATTTAAAAAAAATCTGGCAAGTATGGCAACTATGGCAAAATCTCCCTAAGAGAAAATCTTTGGGTGAGGCCTATATTCAGCAGTGGACTTTTATAGGCTGTAATGGATGCTAATGGAATATCACACTAGTAGCTCGAGTTAAATGTAATCTACTATGAAATGTTTTATCACGTAGCTACTATGGCATTCCAATTAACCTTAATAAACATATCTATTTTTAAATCTAAGAGTAACAAACGAACTAATAGTTCACCTTGTGGTAGGATCTTAATAAAGGCTTATAGCCCACAACTGCATTAAAATTAAAAAAAAAACATATTTTGTGACACTGCGTTGACCTTTAGAGACGTCAGAGACCTTCCTTTCCTTTCTTTCTCTTTAGATCGGAACACAATAGTGCATGCATTTCTGCCTAGGCGAATACGACTTATATATACATATGGCACTAACTTCATCATCAGATCATCATTACAGCCTATTAGAAGTCCACTGCTGAACATAAGACTCGAATCCACAGAGTCAGTAATTCATTCTTGGGACAATGTATACGCTATTACAACAACGCCCCAGAAAATATACAAGGTATCTCTATTACCAAGTTTAAATATTTAATTAAACAAAAGCTGTATAAAAAGGGTTATTATAATCTAAATGAATACATGATTGATAATAACCCCTAAGAATGAGGTGGTCGCTTCCAAGCTGTTTTTAAAATAAATTTTGTAAATAATTTGTAATCATTTATATTGTAAAATTTATTTAAAAAAGTCCCGCTGGGTTTTTTGCTGGGTCCTCCCAGGACAGAGGATTTTTGTCGAACCAGTGGTAAAGTAAGAAATAACTTTCAGTAAGAATTACTTGTTATCTATATTGAATAAAAAATATTCTATTATATTTTGTTCTATAGGCCTTTCCCCTAGATTGCCTCATATGAGGAATATTTCACACAACTCTTTAGGCCATTGTTTCTAAACTTGGTAGGCGGGTTGGTTAAGCCATTTTTGTTATTTTCAGTTATTATGAGGAAGATGATGCCCATCTTCTGTTCTATTTACCATTGCCACCTCTTACGATACCCACGGCATGATATAGGGTAGTTGATTCTCTGAGCCCGCCAATATACGAACAACGCAATGTCTATTGCATTTAACTATTAATAAAATTACTAATTTTATGCGATAGATACGTACAAAACAATAAAATAAACTTGATAGAATATTTATTGTACGCATTATTTATATTATTAAGACTACTGTTTGCAATTAATATTAAAGATCACATAAATGTGCATTATTTTCGAATTATTAAACTATCAAACTAAAAGCGATACTTAAGCTATCGCTAATATTTATTTTATTACGACATAGAAGTTTCTGTAAAAGCAATAGAAGAAAAAAGTTCGTGGGAAACCGATATCAATACTATATCTATTAAATTACATACTGTTGTTAATCAAAGTGCTTTCCACAGTTTATTTTAGTTAACGTTTTATCGCAAATTACCTTAGCAGGACATTAAGACTGAACAGGGCCTATTAATGGAAGCGAAACAAAAATGACCGTCATTAAATCGCAATAAAACGCCTGTTCTTAATAATTTGTATTTAAATTAAGTTCTCTACATCGAGGGTCTCTGAGCAGGGAGGCGAGATGCTAGGGTTGCCACGCGTCTAATATTCCAAATATTCTGGCATTTTAAAGTTGTATTTCCATTTTGAGACCATTATCCAAAAATGGGTATTGTGTTACGTCTACAAGACCGTCGGCTTGATGTTACTCAGTCAATTACTGCCTGAATTTATTAGTCGTTTGTTGTTGGAAGTTTAAAGTTAAATTTAATTGGAAAGAAAATGTTTTCATACTTTATAAATAAATCTTGTTTCTTAACTCGTACACGTTTACTTTTATTTACGCTATTATATTGCAACGTAAGTGGATTTCAGTTTAAGAAGTTATTAATTTCAGTTTAAAATATATTATATAAAATTACGTAGTTAACTCATAGCTTCATTACCGTTACCGTTACAGCCTATTAAAGGCATGCTTGGCAAGCGGGTTGGCAACCGCTGTTTTTCTATTTTTAGTCGTTATTAGGGAAACGCTGCTGCCCATCTCCTGATTTGTTTCCCTGATGACACCCACGGAATGGTATGGGGTAGTAGATATTCTTAGATCACCACTACACGGTTTTGTAGCTTTACTACACCGTTTAATTTATTAAACAATAAATATAATAACAGCAATTGTATAAAGTAACAGTGGTAAACAAAAAAAAATTAATACTAAAATTCTCATATTTTGTTAGTTAGCTATTTAAGTGCACATTTATCTACATCATCACCATTGTAGCCCGTCACAAGTCCACAGCTGAACATAGACCTCCCCAAGGAATGCCACAAAATACGGTCTTGAGCCACCTGCATCCATCGACTTCCTGCGAGTTTTTTTGCTTTCCTGATCATCATCACATCCTCATCACAGCAATCTACAAGTCCATTGCTGAACATAGGCCTCGCCGAATGAATGCCACAAAGCACTCTGCTGAGCTACCTGCATCCATCGACTTACTGCATGTCTTAACAGGTCGTCACTCTATCTAGTGGCCGCCACACACTTAACTTATCGGTACGAGGCTGTCACTCAAGAACCTTGCTTCTCCATCGGTTGTCGGTTCTTCGAGCTAAATGACTGGCCCATTTCCACTTCAGCTTACTAATCTATTGGGCTATGTCGGTTACTCTGGTTCTAATGCGGATAACCTCATTTCTAAGTTTATCACGCAGAGAAACTCCGAGCATAACCCTTTCTATAGCTCACTGAGAGCCCTTGAGCTCCCTCATACAGCCAGCAGTGAAGGACCACGTTTTAGATCCATAAGTCATCATTAGTAACATCACTGGCTTTCCTGATAGAATTTAGAAAATTTAAAAAAAACCGGTTGCTTACACTTCTGCCGAGCGTGGCAACTAACATCACCGATGACTAACGAAATTTATTTATATATTTTATACGAAATTTTTCAAGGACAGGTGACGTCAAATAAAACGCATTGAGACCTCTTCCTTGCTCCAAAACCTTCCTTGCCCAATGAGGACTTGGTAGCGCAATGGCTTAGTATTCAGCTGTTATATTTTGTACGTGGTAGAGCCACGCTGCAGCTATATTATGGTTGTAGCACAAATGGGTAGACTCGACTGGGGTAGGACCACGCTCGCGCAGAATACCAACGTAAAATAGCAGCTTAATCCTGCTGTGTTTCGTATTGAGAGTGTAGAGAATCGAGGACCCTTTTTCCTTGACCGCGTTGCATCTTAGTTCTCAGGGGGTACAATCGAGGATAAATGTAGATGTTTATGGGCCACAGCATCCACTTACCATAAAGGTGGACTGTGTGCTTATTTATTATTAATTACTGCGCAGAGCAATTATTTGTATGGAACGGAAATAACTATACTAGGTCAGAAAGTTTATCCATGTAGAATGTATGTATTTAAAGTGTATCCACTATACAGGAGTGTGGAAGTAACGTGTAATATATTTTATACGTGGTAGAGCCATACTGCAATTATCTTATGGCTGTAACACGAATGGATCGGCTCGACCGGGGAAGGACCACGCTCTCACAGAATACCAGCATTAAATAGTTTTAATTTATAAAAAAAATGATAAAATAATTTGAATTAGTTTCAATGTCTTTTACATTTCCGTTTTACCAATGATGAGATTGCGTTCACTAATTTTCGGTAAGAACATAAAATTCTAACGGAGTCGTGAAAGTACATAAATTTCATAACACAACCTACTAAATCTTAAAAAGCTGTTGTAAGAATCTAATAGATCATAATAGTCATATTATAGCCGTAGCTGCAATTTATAAGTTCATTTCGCCGCTACAATCATTATTCTCGTATATTTCTTATGATATTATCGCAGCACCGGGAACGCGGCTACTGGTTATGCCATTGCAAATTGATTGTCTGTCTCCCGAGCCGTAATGTCGATAGTAATGCTCTATTGTTTTACTACGTTAACCTATTTCAATATTGCGGTATAGCAGTTATTAAATTGATATTTTTTAAAACGCTACATTTTTCTTTTATTTGCTGATATTTCAGCCAATTCGGTAATACATGAAAAAAATATAATGAAAATGATAGTCGATAGATTGAACTGTCCTTTCTTCCATTCCATAACCAATCGGTACAGTAGCTGTACCGAAGAGAAGGTATCTGTTTGACTTTTAATTATACAGGGTTATTTTGCAATAGCCGGCCGAATTTGCAGGGAAGTTTTAAGGGAAGAATAAGTAATATAGGCAAATAGTGAATAAAAACCAGTTCAAAAAATACTCAAATGTTTCTGTCATTTTTATCTTTTAAATTCAATATACGTGGTAATGCATTATTTTAACTAATTGTCATTTGTAAATATCTAACGCCTACTATTTTACTACGCACGCACACATTCATAAGTGTCGATCATTCGGCAAAAACGTCGTGAATTGAATCGAGCGTGCGGCCGCGTAGTTGTTACTCATAAATTACATTCAATTTGGGATAGTTACAAATAAAAGTAAAAGCCGTTATTATTTAAGTACTCGTATTTTCAAAAACTTCCATAACGAATATCATTATTTATATTCTTGAACTTAAGTTTAAAATTTTGGAACTCTTTGAAAAATAACCCTGTATAATAATATTATGTGTTATATTGAATGAAACTAATTTGACGGATTTTATCGCGTTTAGTTTTAACTTTTTAATCCTAAATCCTGATAACGGCGAGGATTGAGGTGTTTGCCGTCCCGATGTCATAGTTAGTCCGGCTACCTTCAGTTATTGAATATTAATATCCAATGTCCGCAGAACAAGCTCGTAGTATCCTGAAGTCTTGCAATGGAATGTCACGGTTTGGATTTAATTTTGTTAATTATAGGATCCCAAGCAGATTGCGGTAAACATCCATTTTCTCTGTTGAAATTAGGATGTTTTTAATTTCAATAACCTCGCGTATCATTCTTGGTAGGAATCAGTATTCTTTTACGATGATTTGTGGTCTATTAAATCCGATATAATGGCGGGGACGTTCTTGAACATGTTCACAGACTGCAGACTTCCCAGAGCGTCGGCGCTTCACTTCATGCGGACCAAAAATTAATATTCAAAAACTGAAGGTAGCCGGACTAACTATGATATCGCATCGTCAAAAACCTCAATCTCACTTGTAACCATTAGTACTGTAAAGCACCCAAAACATCGGGAAAAAAGGTTTAAATTAAACGCGAAAAAATCCGTGAAACGAGTTTCATAATGTTTACTAATGTATAATGTGTAGTATTCGCGTAAATATAAGAAATCATAATATATGTAACAATTTAATGCCATTATCTCTCATAGGCGATAACATCAAACCTCGTCAAAAAAAAACCTCGCACTAAACAATCTAATTTAATATAATATGTATTAAATTTGCCAAAAAAATTACTTTGCGTACATCCGCCAGATAAAATAAAATGATGTGTCGTACCTAGTTTGAAGAGCACCTCCCGCCCTCCCTCAATTGCGTGCACACACAATGGCTAACCGCTAAGTCACTTAAGTCACTTAGCGGTTAGCCACCGTAGAGTCTATATCACCTGAGGATGCCTCATGTAGAGGCGAAACACGTGTCGTATTGTCATCAGTGGTGTGTCTTACCTAGTGTAGTGGTGTTGGGAGTAGTGGTGCTGGGATTAGTGGTGACGGGGATAGTGCACGCAATTGAGGGAGGGCTGGAGGTGCTCTTCAAACTAGGTAAGACACATCATTTTATTTTATCTAGCGGATGTACGCAAAGTAATTTTTTTGGCAAATTTAATATAATGGACTTCCGCAAAGTAACGCCTGATTCTATTAATTATCATAATATGTATTACTTGAGAGATACATTGTGTTTTCATGCGATGGCCAGGTCAATCTATTTATTTAAAATATAAAAGATTTTAGTATTGATGTGGATTGATATGGTGTGTTTACATTTTTCAGGGTAAAGATAGATACAATTTAACTGTGACACTTTGATTTCTTCCATAGTCTCGTTTTCATTATTCATTTATTGTTGCGTGTTCAATATACTAATTGCAACTACCAGTCATCAGTATTATTAATAATATTGTTATGTTAATATTATTTGCATATAGATTCTTAATCGATGATAAATGTAGATGTCTATGGGCCACAGCATCCACTTACAATCAGGTGGACTGTGGGCTCGTTTGTCACCCTAATTCTATTAAAAAAAAAACTTATTTCGAATAAGAAGAATATCTGTAATTTAAGTAATAAGTTAATTGTAAAACATACTTAATAAATAGTATATTACGAAACGCCAAAAAAATAAAAAATATATTTCGCATATAGCCCTCTTTGCGGAAGTTGCTTAGTCATTGGATGAGGAAAGAATTAGCTTTCTTTTAATCAATGGCGAACATCATCACGATTCGGCCAGAATTATCTTTTGATCTTACGATTTTACGAAGAAATAAACTCTACATCAATACAGCCGCCTATAAAGCCACCTCGGCTCAAATAGAAGTACCATTTAGATGAGAAACAGCTAAACTCACGTTACTTCCCTTAGTCCTTGGGAAGAGCTTCTTCTCTTGCCCAAGGACAAAAGTTGTGCTGTCATCGGATATTTTTTTTGCCACAATCTCTTAAAATTCTGTATGACCAATGTTTTAGAGGCACGAGGCCTCAGAATTAAACAAGCCAATTTCGGTGGCGTGGTACTAAACCGATGAGAATAATATTTACACATAAGAACAAGTTTTACCTAGGACTCCGTTTCTGTCTATGCAAAACAGCGTTACTGTGGCATAAACCTAGACTTACATAATTTGGATGAACAATAATGTTATAAAAGCAAATATCAAAATATGAAATTAATTACAAATAGGTAATTTTGAAATTTGTTCTACTATGCCCCTGTTTATAATAACTTTTATTTTTAATGATATCAAAACCAGAACACAACATAATTTGTGTCAAAAAGGATCCTGGCATAAAGAATAAAAACGATAAAATTCAAATTGCGAACGAAAGCACTATTTACCGTTTGCCTTACACAACGAGTATCATCAAGTATGTACTAGGCACATTATCATCGCAGGTCTCCTGTAAGTTGTCGCTGCCGGTCCCACTGGTACTGGTAAACAGTAGCTGTTATTATTATTACCCACCACATACATACAGTCGAGTGCGTTGACTCCTTTTAATAGTATATTGCGTACGCTCGTCTCAAGAGGTTGGTTTATATGGCGCGAAGAAAGGTTGGCTCGATGTGACGTAACTGTGTGAAATTAGGGTAGGTTTTAAGGTTGGGTATAATATTAAGACTTTAAATTTCATAAGTAAAGAAAAAGCTTTGACAATTTTAATATTTTGTAATGAAATATAATGAAAACTGAATTTGATCACAAGTCTTATAATATTTTTGAGCTGTAATTTATGAGCCATGTAGAGTTACCGTCGGATAATCTATCATGTTTCAAGCTATGGATGTTTTCAAGACTATAGGAAATATCAGAAAGAGTTCATATTATCTTTCGATGGTATAGTCATTTCATATATTATGTCAATTGTAAAATAACTAGACTTGCGACAAGAAACAATGACCAAGTTGAAATATACCTGGTGCCGCCATTACAAATATGGCTCATGTTAATGAAACGATAACGGTGTATCTTCTTTACAAGAGCGATAGAACCATACTACCATTATTATGATTGCAACACGAATATGTCGACTTAATCAGGCATGGACCACGATCGCAAGCGAGCACCATAAGCTTAACGAGTCAACCTGATGGAAAGGGATGCTGTAGCCACCTTTTTTATAGGATAGGGTAACAAACGAGTACACATTCCACGTGATGGTAAGTGGTTGCTGTAGCCCATAGACATCTACATCTATCTTCGTTTGCGAATAAAAATGCAGATGCGTTGTCAGCCGTGAGGATTAAAATAGAATGCCATTCCAGTAAAAAGGGTCTCCGGTTCTCTACACTCACCATACGAAACACAGCAGCATTAAGCTGCTATTTTACGCTGGTATTCTGTGAGAGCTTGGTCCTTCCCCGGTCGAGCCCACCCATTTTTGCTACAAATATACTACTAATATAGCTGCAGCATGGCTCTACCACGTATTACATACACCAACATAGATAGACATCTACACATTGAATAAAACTATTTTTACGGATTTTATCGCGTTTAATTAACTTATTTTATATTCCCGACGTTTCGGTTGCTTTCCAGCAACCGTGGTCACGGGGGACTGAGGTGATTGACGTCCCGATGTCAGTGTTAAACCGGATTACCTTCAGCTTTTTTAATTAATATTTTTGGTCCGATCTACGCAGAACGAACTAACTGTGTCTTGAAGTCTTGCAGTGGTATGCTTGGGTTTAGTTTTAATTTTATGAATTACAGGATCCCAAGCACTACTGGGTACTACCACCTGCTTGAAGGTATTCCGGTTTAACACTGACATCGGGACGTCAATCACCTCAGTCCCCCGTGACCACGGTTGCTGGAAAGCAACCAAAACGTCGGGAATATAAAATAAGTTAATTAAACGCGATAAAATCCGTAAAAATAGTTTTATTCAATGTGTAGTGTTCGCGTAAATATAAGAAATCATTATGTAGACATCTACATCTAGCCTTGATTATGAATCTAAACGCAGATGTGTTGTCACCTCTGAGGACTATTGTAGAATGTTTTATTACATGTTTTATTACATATTAAAGGGTCTCCGACTCCCGACATTCAGTATACAAACACAACAGTTTTATGCTGCCATTTTATGTTGGTTACCTACGCAGCGTGGTCCTACCCCGGTCGAGCTGACCCATTCATGCTACAATTATAACATAGCTGTAGCGTGACTCTACCACGTAAATACCTGTTGTAAGTACAGTTAAAGTACCAGTTGACTCAGGACAGTGTTTTTTGCAATTCCTTGGTTGGGGTCCTTGTAATGATGATTATGATGACCTTATTTATAGTTATACTTAATAACGTCTATATTCTATGATCAGATGATCACGTTGTATCCAAACTGACTTTACATAAAAGGAGATTACTTTAGTACGACTTTAATATTACGACCTTCGCAGTGATTTCTTTTTTCTACTAATACATCTTTAAAATCCGAGAATCCTATGTCAAATAAAGAAAGGTATTAAAAAAAGGTATCAATGGCCGATGATAATAATGTTTCAGGTAAATGAGTGACTAAATAAATAATAGTGTAAGTGAAATACACTTAAGTTATGCTATATAAATCACATACTTCGTTATTGTCTATCAGTTGTTGTTTTCGATTAACCGTTTTTTTTTAAATTTAAATGATAATTTATATTAGCTTTCAACAATATCAAAAACGTCTTACAAAACCGGTGACATGTAAACCAAGAACGAACGAGGAAAAGATTGGCACATCTCGGCTACCGTTGCTCCGGGCGCCCGTCTTAGCTAATCACACTTATTATGTATGTATTAACTTACGGCATACAAGGACTCGATTAGCACATAAGTGCCCTAACATACCTCGTTATACTTTTACTTGTTTTGTGCAAATCGTTTCCATTATGATAAAGGGAATTGGCAGAGAAGTTATCCGTAATTATTTTAGAAGAATAACATTGTTTGACTGTAATTAATAAATATATTTTATTTTAAAAATAAAATTATAATATAAAAGGGAAACAGAAGTGTATAAATTTTTCCTATATTTTAATTCATTTTAAAGGTGGCTTTCGTTGTAAGGAAAAAACTAAATTTATGTTTAACACACACACACTCACTGGCCTGTCTGCCTGGCGTACTATACGATTGTCAACAAATGTCAACATTTGCGAATAGCATATCCATCAACATTATCTATATAAATAAAACGATAGAGGTTTGCAGTAGTGCGCGCGTCACGGTAAAACTACTGGATAGATTTCAATTAGGTTTTCTAAGTTTTATATCTCAGACACTTGGCCCTTATCTAAAAAAAATATTGCGATATCTTCATATAATATAAAGTTATTAAAATTTTAGGAAACAACGACTTTATACGGGGTTTTTTTTACAAGGTCAACTGTATGTCGCTTGCTCTCGCGTTACTAACCCAGATAATTTATATATTTTAGCTGCAAACGGAACAACAATTAAGATTTTTTACAAAGAAATTTTGTCTTTCTGATGTTTTTTCCTTCTCATGTACGAAAACTTTGTTAATATATCAAGCAACGCGGTCGAAGTCGTGGGTATCAGCTAGTCTTCAATATATCGCAAATTTGTTTGTTTATGGTGTCTCTTGCCGATTCTGCTACTCACTTCTGCAGCATCTAAATAATAATAAAGGATCTGTCTTTGATAATATTATGTTGGTCTACACGGACCAAACGACTACAGATAAAATATATGCTAAGTTTTATTAACTAATTTTTATGAATAAAATTGCTTTACTTCTTAGAACGTAATTTTCATTACTAAAATTTACAATAATTACAGAACAATTTTTATTATTTCGAGTTTTATCGGGAAAATGCTGCTGCCCATCTCCTGTTTCTTAAATTTATTTCTTAGGACAACCGCGAGATAATGTGGGGTAGTGGTGGTAGTAGATTTCTTTACGTCGCCACTAAAACCACCAACGTAATACATAATATATCATGTTCGCTTAGTAGACACTATTTCAATGCAAAATATTTTTTGTATATTTATTAAATTAATTTGCAACAACTATTGGAAATTCTGACAGGTATATCCGACGGCTAAGTTCAGGCCTTTATTGTTCCTACGACGGGCTTAGTAGCAGGAAAGAAACCACCGCGATTTGCTAAGACATGAGCAAATCTTCATTTGTTCGTTTTTAATATTTTAGACTTGCAAGTTTTCTCACGATATTTTTGTTTTACCTATACCGGCAAAATTCATAAATGAACACTTAGAACTACAATTAACATTTTACTCGTGTTAATTGTAGTTCATTAGTTTAAGAACAATTAATATTTTATTGGTGTTGATGGGTATAAAACTGGGGCTACTCGCGTAAAACTAGTTAGTCGATCTCTTAGCACCTGAGATACGCGACCCTTATTCAAATAAGTCTTTTTATGAAATCTATCACGCAGAAAAACTCCGAGCTTAGCCTTCTCCGTAGCTTGCTGAACGACCTTGAGTTTCTTCATACAGCCCGCAGTGAGGGACTACATCTCAGATCTATGTATCGTCACCGACAACTCGCACTGTTTTCACACATTTGTTTTCAAGTTTTGAGATATGCGTGATATCCATTGACCGTCGGTAAAAGTTGGACCTACGTTGTCGGACAATTTATCCTAAGTAAACCAGATTCGTTAATAACTTCGAGCGTATCTATTTTACTTATTATAAGCCAGTGCTAGACCACAGTCCCATATGATGGTAGTTCAGGTAAAGAAGTCTTAGCGTAATACGAGGGTGATACTTAAGGTACAAACTAGCAAGTTATTAGATTTATTATATGTTTTTAAAATAGTGTCCATTTACATCAATACATCGCTGCATCCGATGGAACCACTGAGAAAAGCACTTTGCCCACTCGTCTTTAGCCACTCCTTCCTCGGTGTCCATGAAACGTTTTCCTCAAAGTGTTTCTTTTATTTTCGGAAATAAATAAAAATCGCTAGGTGCGATGTCGGGGCTATAGGGCGGGTGACCCAGTTACTCCACGTCTGACGTCGCCAAGTAGTCGATTGTATGCTGGGCGGTGTGTGACGCGGCGTTGTCGTGGTGAAGGAGGATCCTATTTCGAGGTCGTTTCTCCCGAACTTTTTCTAAGACAAGTGGCAAAAAATTGTTCGTGTACCAACACAAACACTCACGCCTGTCACCCAGAGGGGTAGGCAGAGACTACGGACTTCCATTTGGCATGATCCTGAAACACATCTCTCGCCTCATTTACATCCATATATCTACGCATACACGCTCGTCGGTTAAAGGTACTCCTAATCTGGCCCATTTTTAATGTATCGCCGATTTGGTCGATAAACCTTCGTCTAAGGCGTCCCCTCCCGACCCTGCCGTTCACTTCTGCAACATAAATTTGCTTCGTCACTCTTTCCTCGTTCATTTTTTCTACATGACCAAACCACCGAAACATTCCTTTCTTAATCCTTGTCACAAAGTCATCTTGCAAACCACAGTTTTCTCTTAACACACTATTTCTCACCCTGTCATTCAGATTCAGCCGTAGCATACTCCTTAAGGACCGCATTTCTACAGCATTTATTCTACTTTCATGCTTCTTCTGCCCGACCCAACTTTCACTACCAGATATTAAAGTAGGGACTAACACAGCATTGTGAATTGCCATACGTGCCTTAAATGACACATTCTGACTCCTCATAATAGCGTGTAGAGCTCGTATCACTCTATTTCCTGCGTTCACTCGTCGTTCTATATCCTTATCATATCTACCACCCCTGCTAAATAAACATCCTAAATATACAAACTTATCCACTTGCTCAATCAACTCCCCTTCTATTCGTATTCCACATAACGTTTTAAAATTTCCCCGCAATCATGCGCATGGAAAAGACTTGATCAGTACACCCTATCCCCTTTCTAAATCCAGCTTGCACATCCCAAATTTTTCCATCAGTTTCTTCCATAACTCTTTCATTTAACACCTTAGCATACAGTTTACCCACAATGCTAAGCAAGCTGATACCAAGGTAGTTTTTACAGTCCTGCTGCGTGCCCTTTCCCTTATATATTGGGACTATAACGGCTTTGCACCAGTCTTCCGGTACCCGCTTCAGTTCCCAACATAAATTAAACAAGCTGCACAACAGGGCTGCAACCACACCTTCTCCAGCCCTTAGCATTTCAAGTGATATTCTATCATATCCGGCTGCCTTACCTGCTTTCATGCTTTTCATTTCTTTCATTATTTCATCTACACCTATTTCCCTACCTCTCTCCACTTCTTCCGGAATTTCTATTTCACTTACTTCAGACGACTCTTCACTCTTAAACACGCTTTCAAAGTATTCCTTCCATCTCTTTAAATTTGAAACTTCATCATTCAGCCTGCAGCCATTCCCGTCTCGTATAGCATTCATTCTAGGCTGTTTTGAATTTCCCCTGGCAGTTCTTATGAGCTTCCAGAACATTTTAATATTTGCCTGGAAGTTATCAGATATCCTTCATTCTTATCTATCCTTTCTTGTTTTTTCCTTTCAACAACTTCTTTTACTCTCTTATTTATACGTCTAAAGTCTGCCTTTTTTCTTTCAATCTCATCATTCATACCGCCAGAATTACCAGCTTTAATTGCTAGTAAATCTAGCCATGCTCTCTTCTTTGCTTCGACTTCCATCCGTATCTCATCATCCCACCATAACGTATTACTTTTCCTTTCATTCGTTCTCTTACTTACACTACATACTTCGGTGTCTGCATCCACCAAAACTTTCTTAATATTATTCCATACATTCTTCAAATCTAAATCATTCATACATAATTCATTCAACCCACTTATATTTTCCCTCAGTCTGCATTTATACTTCTCTTTCATACCTTCATCTTGTAACCTCTCTATTCTTATACGCTGTAATGCAGTGGTAGACACAGATGTCCGATGCCGCCAACGTCTGAATAGACTATTAATTCGGCATAAGACCAAGTAATGATTCGGCCCTACGTTGGACCCCCGGTAAACTCTTGTATCTACCACTGCGCTCCTCATTCTTTCATCCACAATTATGAAATCTGTCATGCTTCTATCATCTCCTCTTTCCCATGTATACATGTGAATACTCTTATGGCGAAAGAAAGTGTTCGCCACAAAAATATTCTTTTCCACACATACGGTGAGGAGGTCTTCACCATTCTCATTTATTCTTTCATCGCCAAACGTTCCTAATATCCTTTTATAACCAGACCTCTTAACCCTAACCCTTCCATTAAAATCTCCTAACATAATAATATATTTTCCTTACATTTCATCAACACCAGCCTTATCATGTCCTAAAACCGCTCTCGGATATAAGTGGGCTTAGACATATCTGGGGCGTTCACTCCTAGCACAAACGACTTCTTTAAGCTCACTTTTATTCGTATCCACAGCAGCCTTGGGCTTACACATTGATACTCTTTCACACATTGACCCATTCTTTCCGAAAGGATGACACCGACTCCCTGGTATGCCAACTCGGTCTCGTCTACTCTAGACCAGTAAGCGGTATACATGCCATGTGCAGTGACATCTCTTCCGTTTCGTCTCGTCTCGTTTACACATAACACATCTATTCCTCTATCATTCATCATTTCGCATACTTCATCCATCTTATCATTCATTGCTCCACATACATTAAGCGTAGCCAGACGGGCCTCCGCAATCCACTTTTCGCCCCTCCGGGAGACAGGACATGACGGGTGGCGAACCTCGACGCCGGTTTTTCTCCCGGAGATTCTTCGCACCCCTGTCCCATTAAAGGGGCGCCGGGAACTTGGGGCCATTTCTTATTCTTCTTGGCTCATGGTGCGAACTAAGTGGTGGTAGATTTTACACCGCTACCATACGGCGAGGAGCCGAGTCTATCCTATCGGGTTTGTCGGCTTTGTCGCTCACTTAGCAACACCCGGGGGACACGTGTAGGGTGGGCCTAGGATTGATCGAAGCCTGCGGACGCGAGCGACTCATCCCCTGCAGTTAGTGTACCACTCTGCAGTAACTGGTTTTCCATCCTCTAAAACAATAGTTGCGTAATAATCTGTTCTTCCGAAGAACGACCCCACCATCTTTTTTCCCACGTTTCGATCTCTCTTCACTTTAGTTGGCAACTCCTCGGAAGGAAACACCCAGACAGCACACTGTCTCTTAGTTTCAGGATCATAACAATAAATCCAGCTTTCGTCGCCCGTAAGTATATTGAACACAGCATTTGAGTTGCCTTTGTTAAATCTTTGAACCATTTCACGACACCAATCAACACACGGCGGAGTTTTTGAGCCTCTGTTAAATTAGGAGGTGGTGGACACCTCACAAAGGCACAAAGCTTCCTGACCGCTAAATGTTCATGGAGGATTTTATGCACTTGACTCATACCAATGCCAAAGCTTGTCCGAATCTGCTGAAGTCACTCTTTTGTCAGTCTCTACCATACGTCTGACAGCACTGATGTTATCTTCAGTTGTCGCCGTACAAGGTCGTCCCTCACGCAGTTCATCAGCGAGATTAGTGCAATCACGTTTAAAGTTATTAAACTAGTTGTAATCAGTGGCACGAGATGGGGCTTCATCGTGAAAGGCCAATCGAAGTCTATCATAACTTTTTTGTTGACTTAAATGACATCGAAAGTCATAAAAAACCATTGTACGAAAATTTTATCACGTTAAAATCATACTGACGTGACATAGAGAATTTTGAATTTGCCGCCAAATCGTAAACAATGACAAATTAATAAAATATATACACTATAATATTGGCAGAGTTCCTTTTTCAAAATTTGAACTTATTTTTTTTATTATATCGTTTACAAGTGGCCTATTCTAAAAACTTTCAGATTCGCCCTCGAAAGAGCCTGTTCACTGTTGCCTTGAAAGACGCCCCAGAAAATTGAAGCAAATAATTTGGTTCAGATGCGTGGAATATTGACAAGAAGGGGTGAAGACCCGCCGACCGCCTGGTAGTCCGATGGTGAAAAGAGAAGGGAGGAATTAAAGCACTTAATTCCTGCGCACACTATCCGAAATGCATAGAATACCGAGAAGCTGGCTACTCTACGCCTTTGCTCGAGGCTGACAAGTCTCTCTCTCTACTAAGCACGTCTCACTACTGTGACATTTTGCAGCACTAGCCCATATGTGACAACAGTGAAAAGCAATATTGCTCCCAAAAATGTATTTAATAGGTGAACAAAAATTTTTGATAACTGGATGATGTAATATCAATAATATACATCATGTTATATAACAATGACATACAAACAAACCGTTAATATCTTGTAAATATGTTTAATCCCTTAAATAACCTACAGGTTCACTCTTTAGAGATAAATAATGTGTTCTCTGATTTATCGTTTCTAAGTAAACACGCAACGCTATTTAGGTCTGTTCCGAAACGCGACAGTCATTTATCTTTCTACAATTTCTACTTACACATGTTTATTCCATTTGTGTTATAATAGCGTGAATTTGAAATTTCATATATTAGTTAATACTGTTATGTGGTGTTTTTTCGCTTGTTCACCGTGTATTGGCGACGTAAAAGAATCCACTGCCTCATATCATCCCCATGTAAGAGGCGACAGAAGGAAATATATCAGGAGATGAGAAGAAGCATCTTTCTGATAAAAATTCAAATGAATAAAAAAACACTGCAGTCCAACCCGCCTGGGGTAACTATGGTAAATACCCTCTCTATCAGGTAATCTCGCGGAGTTGATGTTCAACAGTAGACTTTTGATAGGCTGCAACGAATGAATGAATGAATGAAATAAGTTGTAAAATTCCATTTTAATAATATAACTGAATTAACATGAACATGAACATTTTAAAAATCCACGTTAATAATATAACTGAATCAAGTGTTGATAATATAACTTGCATGCAGTATACCCTGCTGACAGTCGGCCGAGGCTTTGACGACCGATTAATGGCGTAAAACCATTCCACTTAAACCCACACACTTAGTGCAAGAATATCGGCTCTGTGTTCACCAACTCGCCTAAGAGAATGTTTGTTAATCTTCTCAGTGATGCTTGCCACCTGACGCATGGATGGAAGAGCTTTATTCAACAATGTATTTAAAACAGCTATTAAGGATCCTGTTTCTGCGTTTGAGTCTGTCTGGATGTGCTCATTGCCGTATTGCCGTTTCAAAGCCTTATATAGTCATGTATGTAGTGTAATCGCAGGCTATGAAGCATTTAACCTCTCAGTGGTCAAAATGCACCCCTTGTCTCTTTATTTGAAGTTGGTTACAGTTGTCCATACCCGACTACAAATTTAAAAACATTTCACAAAAATTAAAGAACATTTTACAACAAATTATCAATATTTTATTAGAATTAATTTTAACATTTATGACAGTTTTATTCAAATTAATGGTATTTAATTATGGCGCTGATATCGTCTTCGACTAAGTAGTAGACAATTAAATTGTAATAAAATGTAAAAGTCGATTTTAAGGCATAGTGTATAGAAGAATTTATTCCTTTGTGGTCGGTTTTTTGTTTGGACTAAGAGATAACACAATTTCAATGTTGCAAAATTTATCTATTTTGCCACATTGAAATTGTATTTTGTCTCTATAAATGAGATTCCCTGATGTACAACTTATTAAAAAAAAAAAGGAATCGTAAGATACATAGAAAACACTAGTACTTTTCATAAGTGCATTTGAGCTAGTAGAGCTTAGTAGCAATATAGCTAGTAGTATAGAAAATAAAAGTAGGTAAATTCTCCATGAATAAAATTCGAAGCAGAAAGTGCTAAAAGACAATATTCAAAAATTGCTTAACAGAATAATTACAATCAGCGGCCTCGTCGTAAGTTATTGTAAGTTGTTTACCACAATGCTAAATTGTCGCAATTTCCTCGTTAGACACTAAAATAAAATCTAATAAGCGCTCTGCTATGCAAATCAATCTGTTGCATAAACCTGCCGCTTTGTCAGCTCGCAGACACAATATAGGAAACAACATTGGCGCTATGTAGGGTTGATAGCAATATCGCACCATATTATGTCGGAAAGCAAATAGATAAATACATTGTAATAATAAATTATTAGTATTAATAATAAATGATAAATTCGATGCAATGTAATAATAGATGTTTTTAAATAATGTAGATATATTGTTGATTTTTGGTATTAACTTTAATCATCATCATCATTATTACAGCCCATCACAAGTCCACTTCTGAACATGCCTTGCCCAAGGAATGCCACAAAGCACGTTCCCGAGCCACCTGCATTCATTGACTTCCTGCATGTCTTACGACTTTAATAATTTTATTAAATTATTATAATGTTTACTAAACCAAATAAGTTATTATTATAAAAACAACTGTTTTACTTAAAAAATGGCAAAAAAATCATGTGTTAGTTGGAGCTCTAACTACGAAGACAAAGTAATTTTTTTTTTTTACAAGTAAACTTATATAGGTGTTTTTAAATAAATATTAAAGTGACGGTTGTACTGTAAAACGTACAATGAAATTCCTACCCTATAAAATAATATTATAAATACATTGTAGACAATATAATATTTCAAATACATATTTCAACTTCATCAAACGATAAGGAAAGATAAGGAAACACAGAAAATGGCACAGAAGTCAGTTAAGGTTCGAAATACGATAAGCATAAACCAAGTGTCATTAAAGAATCGGCTAATAAAATCAGAGACACAGCCCTGATTGTAAAGTATGTCAGATTGAAACCAGATGGAAAGATAGTGAGTGATTCTGAGCAAGTAAAGCTACCAGGCAATAACTTAACCACTATTCTCCTTGAGGCTAAGAAACCATTTCGTGCTGATTCCATTGTAGGCATAAATTCTCATGTAACGTGCTATGTGAAGGCTGTCTTAGTACCATTGAAACAAAAGGAAGGTTAACAGGTGGTTTAAGGAATTTAGCCCTTATTTCATACTAGCACTGTAAGAAACAAAATGGAATTTAGTTTATATCATAAACATTCTAAATCTTAGAGCATACAAATTTAAATTTGGATCTAAAGAAGAAGCAACAAGTCTTAATTTGCAATTTAAAAGTACAGTGTGGGATGGCTACTGGTTGAAACATGTAAATGCTATATCGTGGCCCAAGGCATCGTCATTTAGCGCGAGTGAGGCTTAGCAGATTTATGGTGCCTTTTCGCTTCACACTTTAAACATTACGCTTTGTTTTGACTTGGCATTTACTTTAACGAGTTGTTATTCTGGTGTGTTTGCAAGTATTGTAGCAATCTGTGAATAATGAAATAAATTATCCAAGTCCCACCAAATAATATCTATTACAATAAACATCATTTCAGTAATATATGATGAGTATTAAATTAGCAACGCAATTTATTGCAAGTAAAGTGTTAATATTACAATAATTAATTTTAATTTGTTTTTTTATTTAAGTGTACTGAACGTAACTGGGATATAAAATTTTATAATATAAAATATATAAGTAATGAGGGCTAATAATTTTCTGCTCACCAGATGTCGCTAGTTGACACTGAGGTAAAGTTTTTATTACACAATGTAATTTAATTGAGAAATTGTTTTTTAATAAAAGTTTATCAGTTTCTAGAGTATTATATTAATAAATAAAAAACAATGCGCCAGTGGTTTGCTCTTTAATTTTTTGTTTTAACTTTTTTTTAATTTTTCTACTTTTATGATTATCTGTGGTTTGATTGATTTATTTTTAATGTTATTAATATAAAATAGAACTAATAGTACAGAAAAAAACAATAACTTTTACTTTTTCCGAACAAATTAACTTCCCCGCTATGAAATCTGCCAAATATTATACCTCACTTTCTAGTGGCGCCGCCCTGGTGGGAGAAATCGTGAATACCGTCATTGCTTTTGCACGAAAATCTCTTTCTTTATACAAGTACCTTGCTCGGTAGACGTTCTTCTGCCTTTTCGTTAGGTGACGCAATGAGTTTCACTTCGAATTCACTCTGGAAATGACAGTGTAAATGTAAATTTTATTAACAACTCGACAATAGCGCCATTTATAGGGTACATATTTTGAGATATTTCTTTGGCACTAAACCACTGTGAGTATAAATAACTTTGATCCATAAACATAGAATTTGTTCGAACCATTGTCTGAAAAATATCCAGAACAAATTTCGGTCACGGCGGCCAATCTCAACGGAGGCAACGCAGGATATAGTATAGTGCTAAAGTGTAAGCACAGGTGCACTCTCTATTTCCCCACTCTCATAGTCCATATAATCGATGAGAGAAATTAGAAGCAGGACCAACGGCTTTACGTGCTTTCCGAGGCTCAATGATGAAACATCGCCATCTTCTCTGCTTCTGTTACTAAAAATTTCTTAGTAGACAAACCCAATAACTGACTTCATGACCAGCAATCCCGTTTACGACCAATAGACTAACGAAGTACTCGAAAAAAAATTAATCCCAATCTCTTTAATCAGTAAAGTTGTTCAGAAGTTACACGATCACTAAAAGACGCACCAACGATCATTTTGTGTAAAGATGTGTGAATTAACTACAGAATGTATTAAGAATCATTTTATCAATTTTGAACTTTTAATTTATCAATAAAGTACTGTTATGATTATGATTGGTCAACCTTCAACAATAAAAACCTTGAAATTTTTAATACATGACCTTGGATAAAATATACAAACAGAGTTAACGATAGGACAAGGCCAGCCTTATCAGTTATATTTAGAGTTTTATTTTTTTCGTACCAATGTACAATAAATCGAACACTTTGTTATGTTAAAATGTTGTGGAAAAAAATGCTGTTATATTATTTGGCCACGAGTTCAGTTCTTAAAATAAATAATTAACTGCTTCATTACCAATGAATAATTATAATTATATAATAAACTATAATAATAAACCCGCCCCGACTTCGCAAGAGTGTAATTTACATGTGATGTCATTCATGTTAAAAAAAAGCACTGTTCTGTTTGTTGTTTACTAATGTAATTTTAAATGGGGAGAAACTGAGTCTTGTAGATACCACCATTTTTCTTGGAATCATACTAGACGCGAAGCTTCAGTGTAGCCCCATATATCAAAACTAGCAAGCAGACTTAGTTCTACAGCATATGCTGTAAAAAAGATTAGAAATCTTAGCAGTGTTGAAACAGCTATACTAGTTTTTAGTTATTAGCTATTTCCATAGCATAATGTCGTATGGTATTTTGCAACGGGGACACGCAGCTGACACTGAAATTATATTTGTTTTACAGAAGAGACCCATAAAAGCAATTTATGATTTAAAGTCTAAAAAGTCGCTGCAACAAAAATTTAAGGAAATGAATGTATTAAATTTGGCCTCTCAATACATTTATGAAAATGTAATGTACGTACACAAAAATAAAAGTAGGTTTACAAAAATAAGTGATATTCATTCTGTAAATACTAGGAACAGACATAAGCTAGTAGTACCAGTTACTCGACTTCATCGAGTCAGTAATTCATTCTTGGGGCGATGTATACGCTTCTAGAAAATATACAAAATTTGACCTGCTAAAAGTTCAAAACTTGTGTAATGTTAATTCACACATCTTTACACAAAATGCTGCACAAGCTGCTGGACCCTTGGGTTCCGTTGCCCTATCCCGAATTTCCTTACCATCAGCTTACCGTTCTTTCTTGTGCCTAAGTTTGTGTAAAGTCTCACATTAACAGCGCATAGTGCGTTTTGGATATATCCTCATACATTTTCTCCACCTCGTCATCGGGCATGTGCTGAGGTTAGTGCGTAAAACCTGTATGATCTTCAACGAACTCCTTCGTGATTCTGAGTATAAAGGACGCAACCCTCATCAACACACTCCCAATCTGTAGAACGTTGTTAAAGAGCGACTCGTGTCTTCCCCTCTCTTCGAACCTCGGACAATCCTAAAATATCCTATACGAGGTCTGTTCAAAAAGTATCGCGAATTTTGTACAATCGAAGCACTTAAAAAAAATCATTTTTCGTGATCTTCTTCAGCTCCTCCTTCAACGCCGTCTTTATCTCTTCAATCGTGGCGTAGCGTCGTCCTTTCACGGGCCTCTTCAATTTTGGGAACAGGAAAAGTCACAAGGGGCCAGGTCTTGGGAATACGGTGGCTGTGGGACAATTACTGTGTTGTTTTTGGATAAATATTCGCGCACAAGCAACTATGTGTGAGCAGGGACCGTACTACCCTATGGAAAGAACTCATGATGCACTACGCCCCTGCAATCGAAGAAAACTGTGAGCAAAACCTTCACGTTCGACCGAACTTGGCGCGCTTTTTTCGGTCTTGGCTTATGCGGCAGCTTCCTTTGGGATGATTGAACTTTGGTTTCCACCTCATAACCATAATCTCATGATTTGTCACCAGTTATGACCCTCTGGAGCACATTTGAGTCGTCACGGAGTCCAACATCTCCTGAGCAATGTTAACGCGATGCTGTTCTTGGTCTAAATTGAGCAATTTTGGCACGAATTTCGCAGCGACCCGACTCATGCCCAAATCACTGCTTACAATCGAATTGCACGAGCCAATCGATATGTTTAGGTCCTCAGCAACTTCTCTAACGGTGATTCGACGATTGGCCAATAATATTTTCTTCACTTTATCAATGTTATCGTCTGTTGTTGACGTGCTCGGGCGTCCGGCACGCTGTTCGTCGTTTACATTTTCTCGGCCCTCTGAGAACCACCGATAA
This sequence comes from Parnassius mnemosyne, assembly GCA_963668995.1. NCBI lineage: Eukaryota > Metazoa > Arthropoda > Insecta > Lepidoptera > Papilionidae > Parnassius > Parnassius mnemosyne. The sequence goes on from CAVLGL010000083.1 coordinate 17,963,519, forward strand.
ACGTTGCTTTGGTCCAAGGTAGCTTCACTATATGCCACAGTCAACATTCGGAATACGTCGGCGCACTTTATATTGTTTTTCAGACAAAATTTAATACAGATTTTTTAATCCATTTTTTGGGATAGGCAAAACTCGAAGAAGAGCCAAAACACATCCAAGCATAACAGCTGTCAAAAATTAACTAAACATTCAAAATGGCCGAACTTGTCAGCATAATTAAGGGACATGAGTACCAACATAAGGCTACAAAAAAATCAAAAATCAAATATCGTAGCCCGCGGAAATTCAAAATTCGCGATACTTTTTGAACATACCTCGTATATAATATATTGATAAGATTATCAACCGTGCTTCATAAAATGAAGGCATTTTTCTTGCAGTAAAAGTGAGAGCGTGTTTTTTTGTCAACACTCATCACTTATCATGATGTTTAGGATGCTGTACCTAAAGAAAAGGAAAATGGATTATAGGTGTTTAAATAAAACTAGTATTACGGATTTCATCGCGTATATTAACTTTTTTGTCATAGTTAACCAAGGCTACCTCCAGATTAAAATTATTCATTTCTGTTCCGATCTACGCAGTATGAACTTACAGTATCTTGAAGTCTTGCAGTTGTATGCTTGGGTTGGGATTTAATTTTATTAATTATGGAATCCCAAGCAGATGGTACCTCCCAGCCATCTTCTTTATTGAAATAAGGATGTTTTTTTTATTTCAATAGTCTCGCGAATCATCCTTGGAAGGAATCGGTGTTCTTTGCGAGTATTTGTGGTCTATGAAATCTAATGTAGTAACGGGAGCAATCCTGTACGTGTTCACAGACTGCAGACTTCCCGGAGCGTCGATTCTTCACATCAACTATGAGTTATTTAACGCGGGTTTTTATGGATCTTCTAGTTTGTCCTATATAAGAGAGACCACATTCACAATCGAGCTTGTACGCTCCTGCATCTTGCAGAGGGACATTACACTTGATTGATGGTAAAAACTGACTAATCTTCTTCGGCGGCTTGAAGTATGTTTTAATGGAAGCACGCTTCATGATGTAGCCAGTCTTGTCAGTGACACCTCTGACTTATGGCAGTATAGCAGGCACTCGCTCGATTGTGGCCAGCTTCACTCGTTCACTGTGATGAAGGTGCGAGACCCGAAGCTTGTTGCCGTGTAAAACTTGCTTGACGTATTGGAGCTCGGCAGCCAGGTGTTTACTGTCACAGATCCCTCGTGCTCTCTGAAACAAAGATTTACTCACTGTAGCTAACTGTGAAAGATGGTGATGAGAATTACCATTTAAATATCAATCTGTATGGGTCTTTTTTCTATACACAGTGTGGGTCAAGATGTTATCAGGATTCCGAATTACTAACACATCTAGAAAAGCTAAAGAATTGTTGGCTGGCAGATATATATAAGCTATTACTTTAGATTTTATTATTACTGATGTCTTCGTTACGGATTTGATTCTACATAATATTATAATAATGTAACCAAGAAAGAATATCATAAAAGTAATAAAATTTTATATACAATCAACAAAATTTAATAACACATAAAATGCATTAAATTTTCACGCATGTTAATAAAGTAGTGAAAGAATTACCTTCAAAACGTACAAAATTTCATAAAAATCTTATTAGAGTTCTAACAATAATATATTTAATATACTCATTAGATATAAATCGCAATTATATAAAATATCGTAAAATTTCTCCTAAGAGCACTTAAATTAAGCACCATATAGCATTTATAGTAGGTTCCCATAATAAAATCAAATTATAATGAGCAGTTCAAGTGTGCATCAATTTAGGGGTTAAGGCACCAACGACCGCCCGTTGAATGTCAGTCTGTTAAGTCCAAGAATTAAGTAAATTTTAAAATTATTATAACTTAATGAATTAAATTTTACTTTGGCTGGACTAAGCAATACTTAACGAAAGTCTTATAGGTTAATATAGTTTTATTTTTATAATAAACTGTAGTATTAATACATAGCCACGTTGGTGGAAATAAAAATGTGACATTGAAGGGGAGGAAAACCATTATGTAATCACTATTGAATTAAGTTTTAAATGAAGTAAGTAAATATTATTTTATATAATACTTTGTTTTATAGGATAAGGGTGACAAACGAGCACACAGTCCACCTGATAGTAAGTGGTTGCTGTGGCCCATAGACATCTACATCTATCCTCTATTACAAATCAAAATGTAGATGCGTTGTCACCCGTGAGGACTAAGATGGAATGCCTCATTTCCAGTAAAAAGGGCCTCCGGCCACCTGCACTCACCAAGCGAAACGCAGAGGTAAACCCCTACTTCACGCTGGTTTTCTGTGAGGTCGTGGTACCACCCCGGTTCGAGCCGGCCCATCCGTGCGACAGCAAAAGCTGCCGCGTGGCTCTACCATTGTTGATGTACTTAATACACGCTCGCTTTGCTGCGTGCAAGAAAACATTTTATTGCGGAACTTAGACGTAAAACATCAAGAAACATTTTTTTGATGGGTCTATTGTAAAATCCGTCCTTAGTGAGCGTTTAAAGTGCGAAATGAGTAACTATATTCAATTTAAAGTCGATCGGGTGTATAGTTTTAGAGATCTCGTGATAGGTCAATCAGTTAGTGGTATATTGCTTATATACTCGTACCTAGTCGGGTCACAAATTCTGTCACATGTTTAATATAAAATAATTGAAACAAGTTTATTCATTATGTAACCATTTATATACCAAAATGAACTTAACAAAACATAGATTCTTATGATACTAAAGTTTATTCAAAATGACCTCCGTGATTTTGAATGCAGGCCTTCAATCTGCGCGGCCAGTCGTCTATCGCAGTACGAACGAGGTCCATGTCAATATCGACGGCTGCCTTAATCAAGGATGTCTTAAGTGACTCCAAATTGGGATGAGGCTTTGAGCACGCCTTTTCCTCCAAGTGATGCCATATCTTGTAATCTAACGGATTCAAATCTGGACTGGAGGAGGGCCAGTCTTCATGCCGGATGAAGTCGCTTTCACGCGCCGCCAGCCAGTCTTGTGTGCTCTTCACTCTTTGAGCTGGCGCCGAATCTTGTTGGAATACTCAGTGCCTGTTATTGAACATGGTATGAGAAACAGGTTCCACAAAGTTCGTCAGGACTGCTTTTTGATACACAACTGCATTGGTTTTTACACCTTTCTCACAAAAATGTACCTCTGTTAAGCCCCAATAAGAAACTCCTAACCATAGCATGAGCGAGGATGGAAAATGACCTCGTTGGACACGCGGAATACGGTTGCTCGCTTCTTCGCTACTGTTTGCGTACACCTTATCATTTTGTTTATTGTAGCTCTCTTCTACGCTAAAAATTTTTTCATCCGAAAAAAGAATTTCCGATATTTTTTTCCCGCGTACCGCTTCAACAAAGCGCGGCATCTGTTCAGTCTCAGGTTCATTAGACGAGCATTCAAACAATGTCCTGTTTTTCTTCGATATGCCCGAAGCCTTAGTCTTCATTTAATACCCTTTTCACCGTGGTTCTGCTTAACCCCATCTGAAGGGCCTACAGATTCTGCTTACGTTTGGGATTTCTTTGAATTCACGCCTTCACAGCTTTTATCACTGCTGGAGTCCTAACAGACCGAGGGCGACCACTTCTTGACCTGTCATCTACACTAGAGTCTTCATTGTATCGTTTGATAGTACGATAAACGAATCTTTTCGTTATATTCAAATTTTTCAGTATGTCAAAAATTTGAATTGGCGCGTAACCGCAACGATGCAACGCAATAACTGGAACACGGTCTTCTTTAAGCGTCCACTCCATATTTAAAAATGAGTAAAATTCTAAAAAGTATACAGTTTTATTTTCATGAACAATTCGAAATTTGAATTCAATAAACTTTTTTGTGGCCAGCATTCTAAAAGAAAAGTTTTTACTGTGTGACAATACTTATGACCTGACTTGGTATATATATTGGCGTGTGGTTAAAACTATTAAGAGGTTCTTTGAAAGCACTATTTTCACTTCAAAGTAATGTTACATATATTGATTTAAAAAAAAACACACATTTTTAAATTAAGACATAACAAAGTTCCACTATGGTTATGTTTAATGTATCCTTTGTTTAATGATTTCATTAAGAATTAATTCTAAAAACAATTTCTAGATTTTACTTGCATAATTTATAAAGTTAATTTGGGCGAAGGGAGGAAGAGGGTGTTCACATTGCTGCTTTCGAGTTTTCTCCTTTCTATAGGCTGTCAATAGTCAATTAGTAGAAATGGGTTTCTCCTGCTGAAGAGATTATCGCATACAAGTCGCACCTTTGACGCTGATCCACGGTACTGGTCCAGGTATTAAAATGTGTCATTTACAAGGTGGATATACTGTCATACTAATAGGAGCCCAAGATGTATTTCTGGCATTCCTTCTCGCCTCCTATGACATTTGTGGGACGGGAAGCTACTTTGGAGAATTCCTACGCTGCAACTACAACGTCACCATTATAGCCTATCTAAGGTTCACTGCTGAATATAGAACTCCTCATAGATCACGCCGTAGGTGGGAATATTTGTCATAGCTTTATGGGTAGAAATTTAAATGGTGATTCTCATCACCATACTTCACAGTTAGTTACCGTGGGTAAATCTTTGCTTCAGAGGGCACGAGGGATCTGTGACAGTAAACACCTGGCCGCCGAGCTCCAACACGTCAAGCAAGCTTTGCACGACAATAAGCTTCGGGTCCCGCGCCTACGTCACAGTGAACGAGTGAAGCCGGCCACAGTCGAGCGAGTGCCTGCTGTACTGCCATATGTCAGAGGTGTCGCTGACAAGATTAGCTACATCTTGAAATGTGCTGCCATTAAAACATACTTCAAGCCGCCGAAGAAGATTAGTCAGTTTTTACCATCAATCAAGTGTAATGTCCCTCTGCAAGATGCAGGAGTGTACAAGCTTCATTGTGAATGTGGTGTCTCTTACCTATATAGGACAAACTAAAAGATCCATAAAAACCCGCGTTAAATAACACATAGTAGATGTGAAGAATCGACGCTCCGGGAAGTCTGCATTCTGTGAACACGTACAAGATCGCCCCCGTTACTACATTAGATTTCATAGACCACAAATACTCGCTAAAACACCGATTAATTTCAAGGATGATTCGCTAGGCTATTGAAATCGAAAACATCCTAATGGCTGGGTGCGACCATCTGTTTGAGATCCTATAATTAATAAAATTAAATTCCAACCCAAGCATAGAACTGCAGGACTTCAAGATACTGTAAGTTCATACTGCGTAGATCGGAGCAAAAATTAATAATTTTTAATCTGGAGGTAGCCGTGGTTAACTATGACACTGGGACGTCATACACCTCAGTCCCCCCCCCCCCCCCCCCGTAACCATGGGTGCTGTAAAGTACTCGAAACGTCAGGAATATAAAAAAAGTTAATATACGCGATGAAATCCGTAATACTAGTTTTATTTAAACACCTATAATCCATTTTCCTTTTCTTTAGGTACAGCATCCTAAACATCATGATAAGTGATGAGTGTTGACAAAAAAACACGCTCTCACTTTTACTGCAAGAAAAATGCCTTCATTTTATGAAGCACGGTTGAAAATCTTATCAATATATTATATACGAGGTCTGTTCAAAAAATATCGCGAATTTTAAATTACCGCGGGCTACCTATATTTGGTTTTTGATTTTTTTGTAACCTTATGTTGGTACGCATGTCCCTTACTTATGCTGACGAGGTCGGCTATTTTGAATGTTTAGTTAATTTTTAGGGTTCCGTACCTCAAAAGGAAAAAACGGAACCCTTATAGGATCACTTTGTTGTCCATCTGTCTGTCTGTCTGTCTGTCATGACCCTTTTTCTCAGGAACGCGTGGAGTTATCAAGCTGAAATTCATCAAATCAAATACTCAAGTCTACTGTCCCTTAGAGCTGTGAAAAAATCAAACTTCTAAGCCAAAGCAATCAAAAGATACAGCTGTTTATGCCGTAAATTTTCGACATTCGCAAGGGAATCAAAACTTACAGGGTACTTCCCGTGAACTCAGAATGTTGAAATTTGGTGAGAAGCAACGTTTTATAGTACAGATAAAGGAAATATTGCGAAAAGCATAAATTTTTAGTTACATCATATAATAAAAATATTTTTAATAATTTTAAACTTTTTTTTTTGATGATGATTTGATTTTATGTTATTGTACACGATAAAATCCGTAAAATTTGTTTTATCTGTCATTATAATTAATATTGAATATTATTAAGCTGTGTTCATTAATATATTTAGAATATACAATATCCATAATTTAAAATATTAATATAAAAGTAAAAATTAAAATGGTCTTACGGTCCCACTCCCAGCGGTATTGTACCAAGAACGCTGGCTGCTTTTCCTCGCTGAATGGCTACACTTAGCCCTTGAGCACGAAAAAACCCAGCGCGCTTATCACCAGATACAGTACCTTTAGGAACTTTACAGCACGTGAAACCAACGTATCGATAGTGTCTACAGCAAATGGCACAATTATACAATTTCGTAAGACTTTTATTTACACCATTTACTCAGTCCAGTTGGTTCTGATACCGCTCCACCCCTAAACGAGATACCCCTGAGAAGAGAAACCGCCAGTGTCTACGTACCTAGCATCCTAGGGCTTTGCCTCTTTGCCATGGGACCAATGTCATACTGTCAACAAACGTTATGGCATAATAAACAAGTGTTATGTTAATTGGATATTAAATACCAAAATGTATTGCCCTCTTTCATATTATCATTAATCTTGAAGAGGTCTATCGTGAATAGTCACCTTTACAAAATCCGACTTAAGTTAGATAAGTGTATCATTAATTATATGACTATAATATTATAACGCGACCTCGTACTCAACACGTTTAACAATATTTATTATAAAAGAAAGTCTATTGGTTAAAACTTATAAACACATATTATTATTTATTATGTGACATATCTTTTTCATTATTGTTATTAAATAAGTGATAAAAATCTCATTTTTTATAAATACTTTCTTCACTTTACATAACTTTCCTTTGTTTGTTTCTTAAAACTGAAATAAAAAAAGTCGAATGGTAAATTAAAGAATTTGTAAGAAAATAGATTTTTTTTATTAATCACAATGAAATAAATTTATTACAATAAAAAATATATTTTATGTGAAGGAGAACTGATACATAGTTTTAACAATCTTTTCACAAAAAAGACAATTGTCATCCCTGGTGGGGATCGAACCCACGACCTTTGGATTAGAAGTCCAACGCGCTATCCTCTGCGCCACAGGGACACATGATCATGAGCTCAAATTTACAGTCTGTTTATTAGTGTTACGACTTTATAATGGCATAACAATTTTAAACAAAATGATTTACTTTAAAAATCTTTTGTTGAACCTTATTGAAGGCAGTTTAATTATTATTAATACTATTTTCCCCATAATTAATTGATATTATACATTTTGGTATAGTTTTCTTTTTAAGTTTAATAGAAATTAACGGATTATGTCAAACGTATATACGAAATTAATAAGAAATTAGAATTAACGTATACTCGATTTTACAATATAACCATAAACGATTATTTTATTGCTCCGCAACTGTTAATACTGACTTTGTAGGTCATAATTTAAAATTCTATGAACGTTCAATAAGGCACAAACATAATATTACACTCTCCCCCCACATAGAAAAAAAAACTTTTTTATGCTACTTATTAATATTTCAGTATGATGTAATAACCTAAATAAACCACAAAATGAATATTATTTTTATTCTATAGTCTGTCCACATTCAAGTAATTGATTGACATGTCGTTTCCAATAAAGTCCATCCACTTCTACCATATAAGTTACACCCGGTATTAAAACTTCAATAACTTTACCCAATGACCACTTATTTTTATTCTTTCTATGATCTTTAACCACCACCTTTTCAGCAGTAGTGAATGTTTTAAAGTTATTTTTACTATTAATTGTAAGCTTTACTTGCTCAGTATCAATTTTGTCCACTACTGGGTTTGGTCTTAATAATGAGAAAAGACATCTCAACTTTCTGCCAAACATCAATTTTGCTGGACTCTGGCCTGCAGTTTTATGTACAGTGTTTCTATAATCAAATAGGAATCGTCGTGTTATAGATTTATAATGGCAAAGGCAACACTAGTTGTTGTCTCTAGTTTTTGTTTATGGTTATCTGGCAGCTAAATAAATATCCTTTGTGTTATAACACTATGGTTTCTGTTAAAATATTTTCCTTTTTTTTATTTTCCTTTTTAAAGATTTGTGATTTTTCCTGCTCTTTTTCATTATTAAAAAACAACTTATATGCTGTCTCCACAGTTTTTCCTTACTCATCTTCATGCACAATCCCTGACGGGGTAGCCAGAGAGAACAGATCGCCAAGTGTCACGATCCTTACAAACCTCTTTCGCTTCTTTCAGATTCATTATCTTCTTCATGCATGCACGTTTTTCCAATATTAATTAAACTTTCTAATGGCTGATCGGCTTGTTTTAACAGTTCAAATTTGACTGAATCACAGTAAGTACCATTTAGTAATCTTTCCTTTATTTCTTTATTTAAATTTTTGAAGTTGCACTATTTAGACAGTTTCTTTAATTCCATAATATACAGATCTATTGTTTCATTAGGTTTTTGACATCTGCTTCGAAATTCTGCTTGATAAAGAGCATCATTTTTTAATGGGTGATAACATTTTCTCAGTTTCTCGCAAATATTATTATATGTTTCGGTAACCGGCGATATGGGTGTGCATAATGTGGTCAATAAATCATAAACGTTCGTGCTAAATTTGGTTATAAGTAATGGGATCTTCTTTTCCTCTGGGATGTCATTTAGAACAATGAAACATTCAAATTTTTGCTGGTACGCATTCCAAATTTTCAACGGTGAAAATTTCAAGACTAGTGATAGAATTCATTGTGCTAATAGAACTAGAACTAGTGATTAAGCGGACTGGACGAATATCAATTCGAAAAATAAGAAAAGAATAAAGTCAACTGTAACCCTCAATTATTTACGAGACTCTGTGACCGATAAATGTAATTTGATTAGCTTTAGAAAAAATACATTTCCCACTATAAATTGCAATAGGAAAAAATCTAGCACAAAAATATTTTCTATAATATCAAGTGCCCAAAAAATAACATTAGATTTCTTGGTAATTTTTCTTTATAGGAGAGGGGGTAAACGAGCATACGACTCACCTGACGGTAACTGACTACCGCCGCTCATGCACAACTGCAACACCAGGGGAATTGCAGGTGCGTTGCCGGCATTTTAGATAGGAGTAAGCTTCTCTTCTCAAATACAATAGAAACAAATGTATAGCTCGTTCTGTAATATGTATAAACTATTGCGAAAAATTAAGCTTTTACGATAACGATATTGATGTAATTATATTCAAAATAATAAATAAAATAAAAGTAATGTACAATATACAGCGAATAATAGGCACATAGGAGTCTTTTATTATGAGACCCCCCCCCCCCCCTACCATATTGGCTCGTAAGGACTGGTTAGCCTCTCACATTCTAGGAAGAATTTGCCCTAATCGCCAAGCTATCCATTTAAGATAAGCGCTGGTGTTACTAGGAGTTTACTGATAGTTTAGTTGAAGTTGCTTGCCGCCGTCAGTCTAGTTATTTTACATTTAATATAAATACTTGTTGTTATACCGTCAACTATGGGAGAACATACTTCATGGTGAAGAACGTACTGGTATAATCCTAAGTCGCCTCTTACGACTCCCATATGATAAGATTGCGTGGGGGTTTTTCTTCTTTCGCTTGATAGTAATGTAAACCATAGACACCTAAATCTGTTCTCAATTAAGAATCCCCGAGGACTGAAATGGAATGCCTCGTGATCAGTAAACATTTCTTGTCTTGTTATTAAGAAGGTAATGAGACGGGTAGAGTTTGCCACCATACCCCTGGATGTTGGCTTGTATCGTCTTTTTTATAGAATGAGGGTATAGAACGAGCACACAATCCACCTCATGATAAGTGGATGCTGTGATCCATAAACATCTGTATTTATCCTCAATAAAGAATCAAAATGAAGTTGTGTTGCCACTCTTAAGGTCTAAGACGGATTGCCTCGTTTCCAAAGGTCTCCGGCACTCTACACTCAGCATACGAAACACAGCAGCATTAAGCTATAATTTACGCTGGCATTCTGTGAGAGCGTGGACCTACCCCAGTTGAGCCGACCCATTCGTGCTACAACCAGCGAGCAGCGTGGTTCTACAATGTATATATTCGTGTTCTCGGAATAGATTTAATTTCCTGCTCAAGATTTCGTTCAGCATTGAAAATTGTATCTAAAAGTCTACTGCTGAACAAGTTGATATGCTTAGTAGGCGGGTTGCCAAGAAGATGCTGCTACTGATCTCCTGTTTCAGTTTATCGTTGTCGCTTCTTACTACACACACGAAATAACATGGGATCATCTCCTACGAATACAAAGTGACGTTTGGTAGTGCAAAGCCTAAGTTGCTCACTGAAGATTCGAGCATCGCACGAAACAAATAATTGATTTGCCTACAAAATAACCGTTACTGGTGTGAATGTTATCCCATATACAATTTATGTATGCCCCTTTACTGTGTGGTGGCGGTGTAACCCACCACTACCCCATAACGTCTCATGGGTGTCGTAAGAGAGAAACTGAAATAAGAATTAATAAAATAAAATAAATTTATTGTAGAAGCAGCATTTTTCTAATAAGCACTTAAAATAATGAAAAAAAAAACTGCAAACCGTGGCAACTATAGCAATCCCCTATAAAGCTATCTTTGGGGCAGGCCTACGTTCAAAGTGGACTTCAAATGATACAGCCTTTTGAAGTCTACTCATATATAGATAACGATTATGAAATGCTCCTACGATACAGCAGAAGTTTCTAGTGCAGGGGTTACGTTTTTTTAAAATAACAACTTTTGTAAAATATAATATTAGGTACAATGTAAAAACGGCGTTCATTTCTTTTAAGATTTTGAATTTAAGAATTACACTGAACGAATATTAACTATGTCGGCCATACAGCACGATACCCGGGGCCAAATTTGCTTGCGCAGGCTACGAGAACAGAATACAAATGTTTATTATGGCGCAGGAAAAAGTAGCGGCCATTGCGCGTAGCCCCGGGCTACTCCACTGAAGGAGTCGTGCTCATACAATAAACTGTGACGTGCGTGGAGATCTTTTATTGTGATTTTGTGATTCAAATTATCCTTTTTTTTGTTTAATCTGTAATGACATGATGATACTTTGAATAAAACTTAACCTACTTGATGATTTTTTTTTTAATTTCTTACGTTTACAGTCCCATGCATCTCTTGCAGTATCCTTGGTTATGGGAAAAACAATGTCAAGTATTTAAAATAATCTAAATTAGATTCGATTAAATCCTAATTAAAACATTTTTATTCGAATATATTATATGTCAAACTCAGTTATATTATAGTACTAGCTGACCAGGCAGACGCTGTTCTGCCTTTTCCGAAAACCATGTGTCCTAAAAAGATAGTCTTATCGGGATAAAAACTATCCTATCTCTTAAGTTGGACCAAACTGCACACATTGTGAAACATTTCATTGAAATCAGTTAGGTAGTTTAAAAGTTCATCGCGTACAAATAGTGTGACTCGTATTTTTATATATAAAGATTAACAACCACAATAATGTAAATTAACTATATTTTTGCATAATATATTTTTTTAATTTTCACATAGTCACTTTATCACCGTGTGTGGCTGCTATGTATCGTACTTATAGCTTAACAACTTTATTATATATTTACAAATCATTACAATAAACATTATTCCTAGAAAATAAAATCTGCGCCCGCCAAGCACGATAACTATGGAACTATCTTATCAATTAACTATGAGGCAACCTACTGCGGTGTTCATTCAGCAGTGAACTTTGATAGGTTAAGTTAAGGATGATTCTATGTTATAATTAGTGAATGAATGAAAGTACAATCTGAATAAACAAAGAAATTGAAGAGACACGTAATAATATGAAAAACGGTCACGATTACAAGAAATAATTTTGATACTGACTTTACGAAATAAGTTAAAAGTTAAAGTCTCTCATTTCTGAGATGGTTTTAGGGCAAGGAAATCTCCGCCGCGCTGCCCTAATGCATGTGGGCGAACTTTACATGTCTTCGATATAAATTTTTTACTTATTTTTCAGACATGCAGGTTTCCTTACGATGTTTTCCTTCACCTCCGAGGACGTATTAAATCAGCACTTAAATTTTTAATTACCAAATTTATTGGAGCCTGCGGTGATCGAACCCGGGTTCTTTGGTTATGTGAAAGAGAGCGTTTGTCCTCTGAGCTACCACGGCTCTGCCTTTACGGGATACCAGCTGACAATATCAGCATACTGTAGTGTTTCCCTCGGTGTGTTTCAAGAATCGAAGACCCACTTTTTATTGGTAATGAGACATGTAGTTTTATACTTCCTACATTTTCCTTTTAAATTTCGCAATAAAGGTTGGCAGGAAAGTAAGCTTGCATTTTAGGCCTCTATTTTCATGGACTGGTCATGGAGAATTCATGTCGATGAAGTAAAATTGTAAAAAGAGTTTTTTAAATCCTCTGTGTCGTTATACAAAAAGTTCCCACACTATTTAATAGCAATTCGTGGTCGAGTGGTTAGAGTAGATAGTGCCGCGGGATCCCCAGTTGGATCCCAGCCAGAGTTAACATTTGCCTAAAAACTCAAACCGTTAGTAACAAGAGTATAAAGATACCTTATAGAAATTTGTTATTAAGCCCATATATCCTTATCTATTGTCTTAAAAGAATTAGATTGGCAGTGCATAGCCATAAATTAATAAGATTCATAAATTAATAAGCCATAAATTAATAAGATTCTTTACATGGTAGAGCCATGCTGCAGCATATTAGCAGTATACATGCTGGCGGAAAGTCATATATAGAATAGGTTTTTAATGCCTACCTCAGCTAGCATCGGAATCGGCGTCGACATATCATAACATAAGGGAAGGCTGAATTGGGCTCTACAAAGCTTGGCGTGCCCAGCAGAGCGAGACAGTATTTCATGCCGGCACATCGCTTGTAACTCTACAAAGCGCAAGTTTGGCCTCACATGGAATACTGTTCTCATCTCTGGGCCGGGGCACCCCAGTGCCAGCTCCTCCCACTTGACCGCATCCAGCGCAGAGCGGTTCAAATCGTCGAAGACGTTCTTTCTGATCGGCTCGATACAGTGGCACTGCGTAGGGATGATGCATCCCTTTGCATTTTCTATCGAATCTAGCACGGGGAGTACACTGAGGAATTGTTCGAATTAATTCCAGCCGCCACATTTCACGAACGCACATCGCGTCAAAATTCACGATACCATCCTCACCATCTGGATGCTTGGCGGTCCACGGCTATGTATTTTACTAGAAATTTTCTGCCTCGTACAACTTCTCTGTGGAATTGTTTACCATCGGCGATTTTTTCGGACTGATACGACTTAGGGACCTTCTAGAGAAGAGCTTACACCTTCCTAAAAGGCTGGCAACGCATCTGCGATTCCCCTGGTGTTCATGGGCGACGGTAATCACTTACCATCAGGTGAGCCGCATGCTCGTTTGCCCCTTCTTCTATAAAAGAAACAACCTACCGCTTTTGCGCTGTTTCTGAACTACCCAATGAACTAGACAACGGAGGAAGACAACTGTAGCACGAATTGATTATGCCCATGAAAATTGACGAAACTGTCGTATTCCCTTGTTTTATTAAGAAGGCTTTTGTAGCAATTCATAAGCTTTTCTCTTATTTTTTATTTTCGTTAAATTAGGTTTCTTTATGTGTGATAACAGCAAGACAACATGTTATAACTGGGCAATTTTAGTAATTTCAAAAGATAGGGAAATACGTTTCCATCACAGCCTAAAAAATCCACCGCTGCACTTTGGCCTATTCCATAGACTGACTCATAGGGAGGATTTTGCCATAGCAGGCGGGTTGGCAACCGCAGTTATTTATTGAGTTGCTGTCAGGAAAATGCGGCTGCATATCTACTGTTTGATTTCCCTCTGTCGAGTCCTGCGACACCTCGGAGATATTCTTACACCGCCACTACGCGGTCAACTATAAAGAAAGACGTTGCAGAGACAAAACACCCAAGAATATTTTTAAAACATTTCCCACTTGTACTGGTATACATAAGACAACTCCACTGCATTCCACTGTCCATCTGTCGTCTTGCGCTTTAGGCCGGCATTGTCCGTGATACAAATGTGATCAAATTATAAAGAGTGGCGCGCGCCGGCGGCGATCGCTCCCGACTCGGCGCGCACTGCCTGGCCTTCAGTGCGATTGTCTGTAGGGTGTAAACTCAACTTTATGCACGCAATACATTTTTTTGGAAGCTTTTGCTTTTGTTTTAAATCCGTGTGCACAAATTATAACTTTTATTAAGGTTGCATCATCTTAGTAGCACAATCTTAATTGATTTTAAGTGGTTACAATTAAAGAATTTTACGTATAAAAACGTGGATATATTCTCAAAAATTGGCTGGACTCGGTGTGTGTAGTTTCGGTCGCTTTCACCGAATTGATCTCAAACTAGGATGGGAAACAGGTATCAAAACCACAAAAACCACCTAGTAAAAAGGGCCCAAAATTTATATATGTGATTAATATACAAGACAAGACACTTCAAGTACCTACGATTCCGGGTTAGGATATTATCCAGGTAGCTTGTTACGGCAGCTAAAGTAAATTGTAGTCAAGCCAATGAACCGTGTAATGGCGCAATATGATTATCCACTACCCCATATCGTCCCGTGGTTTTTGTAAGAGGTGACAGAGGGTAACAAACTAGGAGATAATCAGCAGCGTCTTCCTAATAACAAATAAGAAAACTGCAGTCGCTATCAAGTCTATCAAAAATGGCAACTATGGCAACTATCACCCCTATGAGGCTCCCATAAATTATGGGGGAGAACTATGTTCACCAGTTCTGTTTATGAAAGTACTTATCTGCAGAGACCTCTGGTTATAGATTCGACTCTATTGAAATATATGTTTGTACACGTAATAAATAAAAATAAATGTGTGTAACATGAATATCGGTGTTCAGATAACCATGTATTCTATGTGATTTGTAAAATTTTCGTCATTTTTTTATAGAATAATGGTGACGAACGAGCACACAATCCACCTAATGATAAGTGGTTGCTGCGGCCCATAGACATCTACATTCATCTTCAATAAGAAATCAAAATGCAGATGCGTCGTCACCTGTGAGGACTTAGATGGAATGCTTCTTTTTCAGTAAAATGGGTCTCCGGTTCCCTACACTCACCATACGAAACACATCAATTTCAAGCTGCCATTTTACGCTGGTATTCTGTGAGAGCGTGGTCCTTCCCCGGTCGAGCCGACCCATTCGTGCTACACCTATACTACTTAAATAGCTGCAGCATGGCTCTACCACGTTTAAAAATCAAGAGTCATGGTTTAATTGAGATATTTGCGATGATCTGCTTGTGCAATTATGTGATAGATTTTGCTGGCTAATCGATCGGCTTTGTCAAGACAATATTCTAAATATTTTTGAGATGTTAACATAATTAACAAAATTAACACGGAATTGTGTTACACCACAAATATACATCATATATTTAAAAAAATATCAATAACTAGACTTATGGAGGAGAGTCAAATCGTCCTTCCGCCTACCAGGCGTAATCATTATGCTAATCTTTCTTATAACGGGAGGGTTCTATGTGAAGATAAAAATATTTTTTATAATTTAGCGCTCGACTCACATTTCAAAGTAGGCGATAAACCCGTCTTAGATCCCCGTCGATTTTTCGATCCCCGCAACGAAATTGTTATTTTGCCATAGCTTTCAAACTTGGCAGGCGAGTTGGCAACGCAATTTCTTATTATTTTCAATCGTAATCAGGCTGTGTCTCATCTCCTGCTTTATTTTCCTTCTTGGGACACCCAAGTTATAGGGTATGAAGTTGTAGTTATTCTTTCGCCCTTACATAGCAAACGTTTGCACGTGGTAGAGCCATGCTGCAGCTATATTAGTAGCATAGTTGTAGCACGAATGGGTCTGCTCGACCGGGGAAGGACCACGCTCTCACAGAATACTAGCGTAAAATAGCAGCTTAACACTGCTGTGTTTCGTATGGTGAGCGTAGAGAACCGGATACCATTTTTACTGGAAAAGAGGCATTCCATCTTAGTTCTCACGGGTGACAACGCATCTGCATTTTGATTCACAAACGAGGATAGATGTAGATGTCTATGGGTCACAGTAACCATTTACCGTCAGGTGGACTGTGTGCTCGTTTGTCACCCTATCCTAAAAAAAACGTAACGTAAACGTCACCTTATTAAATTATTGTAGAGAGGAGTAGTAACTTCATTATAAGAAGTTGCCTTTTTTATTCATTTCGCTTCCGCCGCTATAACTTATAATGCAACGTGTTTTTTTAGGAAATGAGTTGATAAACATTTATGATATGGTGACATGATATATTTATATGTATTTAGTTACATTAGAATGTAATAACCAGACGATACTACTGGCTTCCTCCCGTAGAGTTTGTTCCCATGACACCTGTTAAGAAGCGTTTACTTAATCGGATTTATTGGTTTCTATGCTATGGGAAACAGCTACCCACTTAAAACATTGTGATAAATACCCAATTAGTCATGGTGAGATATATTTTATAAATAATCTTAGCAACTGTAAATGAAGTAACACATAAATTACAATCAATTTTTCTTCGGTCGTTAAAAAATAAATAGACTTTTTACGTAATATATCGAGTTACTGCAATCGCCAGAAGCATATCTCGTTAATTGTATAAAGAAAGGCGTGATGAACAAGTAAAAACTAAAATTGATCTCTTGTATTAATCAAACTCTAAAAATAAGTAGATTCTATATTCGACGCGTATGCTCCTTTATACAATGTATGTTCACCGGTTTCTTCAGGGTTAATCTATACAAAAAAAAAACTGAAGTGTCTTTTTTATATTATATGAAGCCAGCGCTTAACTACACTCCATCATGATGATAAGTGGTGATGTAGTCTAAGATAGTAGCGCAATATCAAAATAACAGCTTTTTACTAAATGCATATGAAAGTATATAAGATACTTAAAACAAAAATAAAACAATTTTTTAAAATATTTTACCTGTCTGTCTGTCTGTTTGTTTGGTCAGCTAATCAGACTAATCCTTGAAATGGACCGATTTTGACGGGACTTTCACTGGCAGATAGTTGATGTTATAAGGAGTTACTGAGGCTACTTTTATTTTAGAAAAATAATTAGGGTATCGCGCAAAACAAGAACTTATGAAATTCAGTTGTAATAAGTTCCACGCGGACGAAGTCACAAGGAACAGCTAGTACAATATAAATTACCAAACATTTTATCTAATATCTAATAAGGTATAAAGTTTTCGTTGTAACTATTTAGACGACATTCTAGTTGTTACTTTGAACTTTTGATTTTCCTTCCACTCAAGTCTTTTACACAAAATAGCTTCTGAATAAAGGCTTTAATTATTTTAAACAATATGACTTAGCAGCGACTTCAGAAACTAAATTGTGTGTAAAATATTTTATTATTTATTGTTCTTTGAAGTGGGTTTTTGCTTTTATTAAAATTTTAATGTTTATTGTTATGACGCAAAACATTTTCTGATTTTTAATCGAGATTAGATGTAAGTGTATACGCGCTACAGCACTTACCATTAGGTGATCACTTTTAGGTATGTCATGTACACTCCGTTTAACATTTACTTGTATATATTTTTTTTTTATAAAATAAGGGTGACAAATGAGCACACAGTCCCCCTGATGGTAAGTGGTTGCTGTGGCCCATAGACATCTACATCTATCTTCGTTTGCGAATTAAAATGCAGATGCGTTGTCAGCTGTGAGGACTAAGATAGGATGCCTCCTTTCCAGTAAAATAGGTCCATGTAGAACCATGGAGAACCAACAAATGTAGAACCATGCTGCAGCTATATTCGTAGTATAGTTGTAGCACGAATGGGTCGGCTCGACCGGGAAAGGACCACGCTCTCACAGAATACCAGCGTAAAATCGCAGCTTGATACTACTGTGTTTCGTATGGTGAGTGTAGAGAACGGACGACCCATTTCACTGGAAAAGAGGTATTCCATCTTAATGCTCACAGGTGACGGCGCCTCTGCATTTTGATTCTTCATTGAGGATAAATGTAGATGTCTATGGGTCACAGCAACCACTTACCATCAGGTGGACTGTGTGCTCGTTTGTTACCCTATACTATAAAAACAAAAATAACTTTAAGGGGAAATATGGCTTGTAGTCATGTGGAATTCTCTGCCAGTCAGCCCCGATCGACAGAAAGTCGTATATTTAAGCTTTAGATAAATTAATTAAAATATATATTAATTCGTAATGACGTAGTATTTATTTAAAGATATCCTAAAAAACGATCAAAGGTCGATTAGAGGTAGCCCCTTTCGTAATGTTTGATTGATTTAAACTACTTCGATTAATCATGGAGAGCCATGGTATACTCGCCAACCTGCTTGTCAGAACTCGGAATAGCGAAACCTTTCATTTTGACGACCAAACCTGTTGTAGACTGGTAAAAGTTGATGATAAAGATGTAGACATCTAATTATTTAAGCATTGGTTGCTTAGAGAAGAACTCTTTAAATATTTATATTTAAAATAATTAAGCATTGGTTGTGACATAATGGAGTATATCTTGTCACCATGCATAAGAGTTCTGATTGTATTGAGTATTTGTGCTCCGAAACCAATCAAATAATAATTTTGTCGCCATGTCATGGCGTCCACTTAATAACAAGTCACTACAGCTCACCTGCATTGCAGCACAACAGACATCTACAGCCAAGTCCAAATGTAACACTATTTTTTTTATAGAATAAGGGTGACAAACGAGCACACCGTCCACCTGATGGTACGTGGTTGCTGCAGCCCATAGACATCTACATCTATCCTCTATTACAAATTAAAATGTAGATGCGTTGTCACCCGTGAGGACTAAGATGGAATGCCTCATTTCCAGTAAAATGAGCCTCCGGCCACCTGCACTCACCAAGCGAAACGCAGAGGTAAACCTCTACTTCACGCTGGTTTTCTGTGAGGTCGTGGTACCACCCCGGTTCGAGCCGGCCCATCCGTGCGACAGCAAAAGCTGCGGCGTGGCTCTACCACTGTTAAAACTGAAATTGTGAAATTAAATACCTTATAGTTTCTAAATAATATTTTTATGCCGGAAGTATAACGACTCCGTGGCAGATATAATACTAAAGTGACATCCATCCGATAGTCGTAACAATAACCTTCACTTAAAAACATAAGTCACATTATTCTAATTCTGCAAAGAATACGTCAAAATCTGATAGAATTTTAAAGCACACAAACATAGCAAAAAGTATATGGCGTATCAAAAAAACTATAACCGTTGCTCATTTTAGGAAATTCACTATTATTATCAGAGGTCAACAGAGCATCAGGAAAATAGTGTCTGGGTAAGAATATATAGGCGACAGTTCCAGCTGATTGTCTTATAGAGATTCATCATAATGATTACAGCCCTTCACGAATCAACTGCTGAACATATGCCTCCCCAAGGAACGCCACAAGCACGGTCCCGAGACACCTGTATCCATTGACTTCGTGCATGTTTTACCAGGACGTCGCTCCATCTAGTAGGGTGACACCTTATATTTCACCTGCCGGTACGAGGCTGCCACTCGAGAACCTTTATTACTCATCGGTTGTTGGTTCTTCGAGCTATATGGCTGGCCCATTGTCACTTCAGCTTACTAATCCGTTAGGCTATGTCGGTTACTCTGGTTCTAACGCGGATAAACACGTTTTTAATTCAATCACGGAGAGAAACCCCGAGCATAGCCCTCTCCATATCTCGCTGAGCGACTTTGAGCTTCCTCATACAGCCAGCAGTGAAAGACCACGTCTCAGACCCATAGGTCATTACTGTCAACACGCACTGGTTGTATAATCTAGTTTTGAGGTATGCCTGACCAGAAGATGTGTCGTAATCTCCCGAACGCTACCCAGCCGAGTTGAATCCGTCGATTGATCCCAGTTGAATCGGTCGAAGTTGGACTTACCTAGTCGGATTATTTGTCCCAGGTAAACATACTCAACAACTTCGAGCTTAGATTTACTGTCAGTAATAAGAACGCTCATTAGTTACAACTATAAGTCAATCTTTCTGTGCATTAATAAAAAATAAATTTCATACATATTCTAGTCTCACTGCTGTGAACAGGTTTCTTAGAGGCTTATAGGGCAATTAGTTGTGGTGGTTCAGGGGTTAAGCGCTCGCTGTAAATATCATAGTACCCGAGCAACCCGGGTTGGATCCCCGCTGGCACCAATGAAATTGTTAATTACAATTTTAATTGCAGATTTATCACGTGCTCTACGGTGAAGGAAAACATCGCGAGGAAACCTGCATGTCTTAGAAATTAAAAAAAAATATTTCTAATGTGTGGAATCCATCAACACGTATTAGGGCAGCGCGGCAAACATTTTCTAGCCCTAAAAGCTACTCAGCAATTAAAGGAGGTCTGTGTTACGGAGTGGAACGTAAGCTGCACTGCTGCATTATACTTATCTTCACGCACAAGCCCTGACGGGGTAGCCAGAGAGAACAGATCGCCAAGTGTCACGATCCTTACAAACCTCTTTCGCTTCTTTCAGATTCATTATCTTCTTCATGCATGCACGTCTAAGTATCCGAGTACTTTTGACCCTACCCTCTTCGAGCAATTTGCTCACATGGTCTTCGAAAGTTAGTCTCGGTCTACCTCGACACCTTTTTATATTAACTTTCGCGCTATATATTTTCTTCACCATTCGGTCTTCACTCATTCGCTCAACGTGCCCAAACCACCGAAGCACGCCCTTATGAATTTTTGTGATAAGGTCATCTTTCAAACCTGCCATATTGCGAATCTCTTCGTTTCGCTTTCGGTCGGCCATGGTAACGCCGCACATTTTACGAAGAGATCGCATCTCCACTGCATTCAACTTACTTTTATGCTTCTTCTGGTATACCCAGGTTTCGCTGCCATATAACAAAGTCGGTACCAACACTGCGTTATGTATTGCAAGGCGTGCACTCTTCGCTACGCCTTGCCTTTTGACTAACGCAGTCAGGGCACCGTTGACTTTGTTCCCGGCAGCGACACGCCTGTCCACATCTAAATCACATCTTCCATCCCGGCTAAAAGCACTCCCCAAGTATACAATTTCATTTACCTGTTCTAAACATTCCTGATTTACCCATATTTCACACTTCGTTCTCTCTTCGTCTCTTTCAAATACCAGAACCTTAGTTTTATTAGCATTCAAACGGAGACCTTTAATTTCACATTCCTCTTTCATACACGTGACTAATGCCTGCAGTTCTGCCTCTGATGGTGCAATAAGCACTGCATCATCAGCATACAGCAGACAATTTACTTTTATGTCACCCAATTTCACACCCAAACAACTATCTTTCAGCATCTGTCGATCTGTCAAACAGCTGTCGAGATACAGTATGAACAGCCAGGAAGACATGACACAACCCTGCTTTACGCCCGTTTGGACGTTAAACATGGGTGACAGGTCATGCCCTACCCGCACACAGGCTTTACAGTCACAGTAAAGAGACTGCACAGCCCTTAGCAATTGACCATCCACACCATACCCCGGCAACAGTTCCCACATTTTCTTCCTTACAACCTTATCAAATGCTTTCTCAAGATCCACAAAAGCACAGAAAATCCTCTGGTTAGCAGCCAGAAGCTTTTCCGTGATCATGCGGAGAGAAAACATTTGATCCGTGCATCCTCTTCCAGGTCTAAATCCGCATTGTGCCTCCCATAGAAATCTTTCCGATTTCTCTTGCATCCTACGTGTCAAAACCTTCGAGTAAACTTTACTTGCTAAACTGGTCAAGCTGATCGCCCGATAGCACCCGCAGTCAAAATGTGAACCTTTACCTTTATATAAAGGCACAATGACTGCGGATCGCCAATCATCCGGGACATCCCCCGTCCGCCAGCACAAATTGCACAGCAGATAAAAGCTGTTCCAGACGCGATGCCCACCATACTTGACCATTTCAGCAGCAACTCTGTCTAGTCCCGCAGCCTTACCACATTTCAAACTTCGAATCGCACGTTCAATCTCTTTCATACTGATGACCTCATTGTCATCGAGGTCCGGGTCTGGCGTACCAGTCACGGCGTCATCCCTGGATCCCTCACTAAGATCATCACACGCATACATTTCTCTATAAAATTCGCTCCATCGCTGCATGACGTCCGATTTTTCTGAGAGGACGTCATTAGTTCTCGAAAGCACTTTGTTCATTCTTAAGGCCGTCGCACCACTTCGGGCCCTTCCAACCTCTTTCCAGAAGAGTTTGGAGTTCTCCTTAAAGTTGTGCGACAACCTTTCGTCCGCTTCCATTCTACACCTTTCACGCACTTCCTCAATCAGTGCTTTCGTGTGAACTTTCTGCAGCCTATATCTTTCTATCATCTTCTCTCTCATATCCTTATCATTACTAGATGCCAAGTAGTCTAACCATGCTTTCTTCTTCTTCTTTACAGCTTCTTTCACTTCATCATTCCACCATGCATCTCTTCTTTTACTACTGCCTCTTTTTATTGTTCCACACACTTCTTCCGCTGCACTTACCATTCCATCCCTAAGGTTCTGCCATGTTCTTTCTACACATTCGTTTCTGCCATCGATGGTGTCAAGCTTTTCGGCTACCCTCGCATGATATTTGTCCCTAGTATCCGCTTCCTGAAGCTTCCAGCTTCGGATGCGACAGACCGACTGTGGTTCTGTTACTGTCGTCCGGTAGCGCCAACCCGCGAACAGACCCCTAAATCTAGTAATCACTAGATAGTGATCCGTTCCCAGGTCAGCACCCCTGAACACTCGCGTATTCATCACCTGTTTTCGCAGTCGGTCATCCACCAGGAACAAATCGATCATACTTCTCTCATTCTTTCGTTCTCTAGTATACATATGGATTTTCTTGTGATTAAACATAGTGTTTGTCACAAGAAGACCCTTTTCCTTGCACACCGCCAGTATAAGAATGTGCATTATGAAGATACATATAGACGCCTGAAGACTAAGGATGGAATGCATTCGTAGCGTAGATTTTATGCAACTTTACGTAAAAGATGTGCATCCTTGGTGCACAGAGTTTGGTCAACCCAACAAAATTCTGAGAATGATAGGGATAAATTGCCTCTATACATTTAACAGCTGTTAAATGGATATATCCAGCAGTTAATGCATAGTTAAATTATTATATTGTGTTTATTTATTTAAATGTTATTAACACCCCTTTACTAACCAAAATATGAGAAGATTCTATAAAAATAATTGATTCCATGAAAAAGAGTTTAAAGAGTAAGAGTTCTTTATAACAACCTCTTATACTGACTACCTAATACTTCAAACGGAAATACAACAGTTGATGTACTGGTGTTAGAAACATATCACTGGTGTGGTGATAAAAAGTGTGGTAGGTACCCTAATGATGAAGCTGAGCTGAACTTATTATAGACTTGGTCACTATTCTAATTATTCCTTTTTATCTAATAGGTTTAACTTAAGGATTGTTCTCATAGAGCTTGAAGACAATACCAAACATAACTGTTGGAAAAATGGGGGGTAACTTATAATGTAACTTTGCGTAACCTTGAAATTATGATATGGCTTTACTCTAAACAGGGTGAAAAATTAGCTCTTATAATTTCTTTTTAAAGTTATTATTTTTAAGTTGATCTAAGTTTCTTAAGTCAATGCTAACACATTTTGTATCGAAGAATAAGCTTTCTTTTTGGTTTTTGTAGTCGGTTTATACTTTTTACAAGAGTTTTGTATGCAGTTAGTATTAATAACTAGCTAGTATCCGGCGCGTTGAAGCCGCTGAAGAAATAATTGCGGAAACATCGTTTTAAATTTGGAAGAGTTTTATTGTTTTGAATTTAAATTTAAATTATTGTACTTGAATAATATATAATTTTCAAATCAATTTGTTTGTACGGCATGCGCGCCACCTACTGTAAGTTAATTGTACTTCGCCTATAACCTTCGCGGATGTGTAGGTGCCTACTGTTTTACCGAAATCTGAATAATAGTATGACAGCACATAAAGTACGAAGAAGCAAACATTAATTTTTATATATTAGATAATTTGGCTGACGTCATGGCTTAGAGGTCCGTGGTTATTACATTAGGACCCTGCATTTTTGCGAAAAATCACCCGCATTATTAATGGTGTTTGCCTTTATCTCTAAACCGGGTAGGTGTAGATTAGGACGGGCGAGTGTCTTTTTATGGAAGTAACGGTAAAAAAGAGCACACAGTCACACTTATTTTTATGATAGGGTGACTAACAAGCAGACAGTCCACCTAATGGTAAGTGGTTACTGTAACCCATAGATTTATCCTCAATAAAGAATCAAATTGCAGATGCGTCGTCACCCATGAGAACTAAGATGGAAGGCCTCTTTTGCAGTAAAATGAATCTCCGGTTCTCTACACTCACCATACGAAACATAGCAGCGTTAAGCTGCTGTTTTACGCTGGTATTCTGTGAGAGTATGGTCCTTCCTCGGTCGAGCCGACCCATTCGTGCTACAACTATACAATTAATACAGCTGCAGCATTGCTCTACCACGTATAAATTTGCCAACTTTTTAATTTTTTTATATTATTGAGAAAAGATATATTATAAATCAAATATTATATATAATATAAAAACTGATGATAAGTAGATGATGTGGCCCGTAAATATATCTATAAAGCCATATATCTATCCTCGAGTAAGAAACTAAATGCAGATGCGTTGTCACCCATGGGGACTAGGATTGTACCCTTAGTAGTAATATACAGATAGCTAGCTGATATTTCACGACGGCATTCTTCTTGAGGGTGGTTGATTCCTGGCTGAGCCGTCTCATTTCTGTTACTCCTGGCTTTACATTACACATGCCTATGTAAACATCTAGTATCCTAATAAATTCTGCTTAGTTTATAGCTTTTGTTAAAACTCAAAAGTTGTTGTTTTGTTCGAAGTAGATCAATTGAAAATACAATATTAATAATATATTTCGACATTATAATAATATTTATTATAAGCAATATATTTCATGGACCGAAAAAACTATTGATAATTAGCATAGAAGATCAATAAAAAGCGGTGCTGCTATTAAAGAAGAGCATCCGCTTTTCATACTTCACGTGTGATGTCTCACTCTAATGTGGGAACTGAGCGATTGGCTATCTCTAATAGAAAATTAATATGCAACGTACACTGAAACGAGAAAATTATTATGATATATTTCTACCAGTGGTAGAGCCATGCTGCAGCTATATTAGTAGTATAGTTGTAGCACGAATGGGTCGGCTCGACCACTGGAAAAGAGGCATTCCATATTAGTCCTCACGGGTGAAAACGCATCTGCATTTTGATTCGCAAACGAGGATAGACGTAGATGTCTATGGGCCACAGCAACCACTTAACATCAGGTGGACTTTGTGCTCGTTTGTCAACCATATTCTATAAAAAAATCTTTTATGAACAAAGTTGTACATATGACGGACTTACTGCCATAGGACATTCTCTCCCAGTCAACCATTATCTTACCTATAGCTGCAGTAAAAAGCAGCGCGTGAACTGCTTCATTCTGGTTTGAAGGGCTCTCCATAACCAGTATAATTACGGACTCTTAGGTATTCCAACTTAGTCCTCAGAGGTGACAAGGAGTCTATAGCCTTCTTTGATATCCATGAGCTACTGCACCGTCTAGTGGCGGTTTAAGAATATAGAGGCACTCCCCTTCTTGCCTCAGCCAGTATCGGTATCCTCGGAGTCGACATATCGAGTGACGTGCAGTTTCGTGGTCACTTGGAAGGGAAGGCCAAATTGGCCTCTAAAAAGCTTGGCGTGCTCATCAGAGCGGGACAATATTTCATGCCGGCACACCGCCTGCTACTTTACAAGGCGCAAGTTCGGCCTCACATGGAATACTGTTCCCATCTCTGGGCAGGGGCTCCCCAGTGCCAGCTCCTTCCACTTGACCGCATCCAACGCAGAGCGGCTCGAATTGTCGACGACCGAGCCCTTTCCGATCGGCTCGATTCATTGGCACTGCGAAGAGATGTTGCATCCCTTTGCATTTTCTTTCGCATCTACCATGGGGAGTGCTCTGAGGAATTGTTCGGATTAATCCCAGCCGCCAAATTTCACGAACGCACATCGCGGCAGAACTCCCGATACCATCCACACCATCTGGATGATTGGCGGTCCACCACTGTGCGATTTAGAAGATGTTTTCTTCTTCGCACGACCTCCTTGTGGAATCGATTACCATCAGCGATTTTTCCGGACCGATACGTCTTAGGGACCTTCAAGAAAAGAGCGTACTCCTTCTTAAAAGGCCGGCAACGCATCTGCGATTCCCCTGGTGTTGCGGTTGTTCATGGGCGGCGGTAGTCACTTACCATCAGGTGAGCCGCATGCTCGTTTGCCCCCTCTCCTATAATAAAAAATAGACTACCCTATATCATTCCGTGGGTGTCGTAAGAGGCGATAGAGGTTAAAAAATCAGGAGATAGGCAACAGCGTCTTTCTAACCCGCTTGCCAAGTGTGGCAACTATGACAAACATCCTTCCTATGAGGCAAACTATGGGGGAGGCCTATGTCCAGCAGTGAACTGTAGAAGGCTGTAACGGTAACCGTTCATGAGATGCAGTAGCCACTCACCATGAGGTGGACTACAAGTTCGTTTATCATTTCAATTTTATATAAAAAATACTACTTACTAAGCAATGGCGAAGACTGTGGTAGCCGAAATCCACAATGTTTATCATTGTCCACCGATGTCTCTTAGTGTACACTTGTTACTGTAGGGCGGGTTTGTTATTACCGTCACGTTTGGAAGGTGATTGGCGGTCTTTATACTAGACGCACGGATTAGTAAGCTGAAATGGCAATGGGCCGGCCATGTATAACCGACAACCGATGGGAAGAAAGGTTCTCTAGTGACAGCTTCGTACCGGTAGGCGGAGTGTAGGGTGGCCCCCACTAGATGGAATGACGACATGGTATGACATGTTGCAAGTCGATTGATGGAGGTGACTTAGGACCGTGCTTTTTGGCATTCCTTGGGGGAGGCCTATGTTCAGCTGTGGACTTGTGAAGGGCTGTAATGAATGAATGAATGAATACTAGACGTTCGTAGCTATCTATTGGTAGCCATATTATCATTCTGGTGTGTCTCATAGTCAACCTCCTAGAACACCTACGGGACCAAACGGGGTGATGAATTCTCACAAATCACTGCCACATGACACAACAAACACTTGTTGGCACTATATTTTCTCCTGCGTTGGTGATGGCTAAGCTATGTCTCGTCTCGTGGGTGTCGTTATAGGTGACTATAGGAAACATCAGAAAGATGTCTATAAACATTTTCTACACGTAAATTATGTAGACCGGCGTCAATAGCTATCAATGGAGAAGCCTTATGATTGATGTGTTGAATTTTGTGGGTTGATAAATAAGTAGAAGGTGATAGCTGTCTTTTCGCACCTTTGACATGATAGTGCAAGTGCAACTTGTCTTCTTGGTCAAAATTTGCCAGAAGAATCACTATAATTATATGGAGTATTTATATGACGTTGAAAATAACACAGAATATCTTACTAATGAAATCTGTTTTGTAATTTAAATTTTAACATCGTGAGGACCCGTGCACATCTTTGAAATTAAAAATATTTCGTAACATATTCTTATCTTATTCAATATCCTTATGGCCTGTGCCTAGCAGTGGAACGTATCCAGAGTAATACTTTATCTTTTAGTACAATAATTTGCAGTTACGAAACCAGAGAAATAAAATTATGTTTACGGATTTTATCGCGTTTAATGTACTTATTTTAATTCTTTAAACTAAAAAGTTTCGGGTCACGAACTCCCTCCCCCCACCTAACCATAGGTATATTCAATGTGTAGTGTTCGCGTAAGTATAAGAAATCATTAAGTAAACAGTTTAGTGTCCGTCGCTCCTTACACGTCGAAAACCGGCCACACTAACGGCCTGACAATGATGTATTGTGGTTCGGAGTCAAAGGTTCGATTCTATTAACATTTTATAATTTGTTTATACGCTCACCATATGCAAGTTTCGTGATGGCTGTGATGCTAGCGTTATTACATGAGCTGTCAAAGTTCTAATGCACAATAAACGATTCATTCACCTAATATTTCGTGAAACGAATAAAGCCTTAGAATTTAGCTGTAAAGAACTATCAGTATAATAGCTTCGTAAGGTTATTTTGAGATTTTTTTTTTAAATTCTTTACATGTTATATTCACGCAACACACTTAATTCTACTTAGTAATATCAATTTTGGCAGTTGTCTCTTGCCGGACATAGGTCTTTCCAAGAATGTGTCGTTTTCTTTGGACTTGTCCTCACTTACAACAATGGGCGAGATGGTGAAAAAAATAAACTTATACTATATATTTTTTTACTTCAAATTAGCTTGACTGCAATCCCAACTGTTGATAAGGGGTAATAAAACCGTACATGGTATATTGCACTATCCTAGCGTAATAATAACCTGTTTAATCTTGCTTTATTGGATCCCAATTATAGACGGAAAGACAATTAAAGCAAATTATTCCACTCAATACATTCAATGCTGCTACCTAATACCAATTTGTAAAATAAGGGTAAGGGATTGGAAGCCTAGAACGTCAAGAACTGGACTAAAAATCCGTGCCGAGGCAAGGTGAACACGGGCCTTTTAGACGACACCGGTTTGGATATTTTATATAAGGCATATACAAGTTAATATACGGCCCTTTGTCGGAGGCTACCGTTATTTGCAACGCTTACTGTTATAGCCTACTAAAGTCCACTGTTAATAACAGGCCTCCCCCATAGATTGCCTCATAGGGGTATTTGCCACAGTCGCCACGCTTGGCGACCCCATTTTTTTATTTTAGTCGTTAAAGAAGACTCTGCTGCCCATCTCCTGATTTGTTTCCCTATGTCGCCTCTTAAAACACCCACGGGATGATATGGGGTGTTAAGCAACGCTTGGGATGCGACAATTCCGCTAAAAAAGCCCCATTTAAAATAAATTTAAATTCCTAAACGTAATAAAACCCGTAAAGTATACTTAACTTTTTATATTATTTATTCTCGTAAATTTTAGAATTTTTTATTTAATTTTTAAAATTAGAACTGGATTCTTATTTTATTACTTATAGAGATTTTACTATAGATAACAAAATGAACGATAAAAGATCAAGACATAAAAATTAAATGCTGAACAGATAAATATATAATAGATAAAATATTCAGATGCGGCAAGCGATAAAAATCAAGAACGATATTAAAAATATATAATGAAGTATAATGGTTAAGCGATCGATATAGTTTCGAAATCCGTATTACGATTTCATTGATAGACATGCGATTTGCATAATATAGATGATATAGTTCATGGGTAGAGAATCTTTGAATAGAAAAAATTTTTTTTTGAATTCATCAGCCCATTGAATTGTTCAGTGCTGGAGATGGGCCCCGTAGAAAGACACGCTAATGAAACGGATTGCGATGGCGAGCTCAGTAAAAGACGTTTCGCACTTTGCATGCAACTCCCGTCGCCGGTCGTATTATACGAAGTGTTTAAAGCGCCATCTATTGGTGGCAATGAGATTTTTTATCATTGCTCAAATTCGCTTTTTACAACACCCACGGAGCAGCATGGGGTGGTAGATTATGTACACAACACTCCAGAAGAATATGTACTTTTGATAATTAATTGTAATTTTATTTGCTGATTTATCACAATAAAGAAATAAAAAGCCAGGAAACTTTTATTTCTTAGAAACTTTAAACTTCATCTCACAACCGCTTTACAATGAGGATACACTTCGATACATGCCAAATATACAAAGTAATACATGCGGTTGTTTTTAGTTAATTTACTGGAGACGAAATTTCACCCGTGAAACTAACACTAAGCTCGGCTTGTATCGTGAGTGTCGCCATTTTTTTATAGGATAAGGGTGACAAGTGAGCACACAATCCACCTGATGCTAGGTGGTGGCCGTGGCTCATAGATAGATATTATCTATCCTCGTTTGCGAATCAATATGCAGATGCGTTGTCAGTCGTGAGGACTAAGATGAAATGCCTCTTTTCCAGTAAAAAGAGGAGACTCTTTTTGCTCTCTGGTTCTCTACACTTACCATAAGAAACACAGCAGCATTAAGCTGCTATTTTACGCTGGTATTCTGTGAGAGCGTGGTCCTTCCCCGGTCGAGCCGATGTATTCGTGCTACAACTATACAATTAATACAGCTGCAGCATTGCTCTACCACGTATAAATTTGCCAACTTTTTAATTATTTTATATTATTGAGAAAAGCATTGTATTTCAAACATTTAAAAAAGTCCAGCAACATTATTTACTGATGCAGCACTTTATTATTAGTGTGACATTATTTCTCAGCATTAGGACTTAATAGGCTTATTAACTAATTTAACCCTTGATCGTTAATTGTAACAGCCTCCTAAAGTCCACTGCTGAACATAGGCCCCACTATATATTGCCTCATGGGGGCGATATTTGCCATAGTTGCCACGCCTGTCATGCGTGCAAAGAATTAGGAAGATGCTGCTGCTCATCTCCTGATCTGTTTCCCTCTGTCGCCTCTTACGAAACCCACGTGATGATATGGGGTAGTGGATATTCTTACACCGCCGCTACACGGTAACGAATTTAAGAGGTTTTTTTTAAAGTATAGGGTGACAAACGAGCAAACAGTCCACCTAATAAGTATAATAATATAACCTACCACCTAATAATATAATAAGGTAAGTGGTTGCTATGATCCATAGACATCTACATTTATCCTCAATAAAGAATCAAAATGCAAATGCGTTGTATTCCGTGAGGGCTAAGATGGAATGCCTCTTGTCCAGTAAAAAGGGTCTCCGGTTCTCTACACTCACCATATGAAACACAGTAGCGTTAAGCTGCTACTTTACGCTGGTATGCTGTGAGAGCGTGGCCCTTCCCCGGTCGGGCCGACCCATTCGTACTACAGCTATACTATTAATATAGCTGCAGCATGGCTCTACCACGTATAGTTAGAGCTATTAATATTCTCATGTTGACGATGGATGGATGTACCACCTCGTTTACGTCACATGATAACTGCGATTGTCATTCGCTTGTTAAGCGTGGTGACTAAGGTAAATCCTTCCAAAAACGGGAGAGACCCATGTCGTGGACTTTTTTTTTTAAAAAAAACGTTACCCCCACACTAGGATTTTCTCCTGTATCGTGGAGGCAGTTTACAAACACAAATTTCACGAGGACAAAAATCCAGACCCGGAACAATTATTTGTAGGTCATACAAATACTTGTTCCGTGCGGGATCCGAACCCGCGCCCCCCAGCGCAGCACTCATTGCTAAGCCACTGCGCCACGGAGCCGTCCTTTTTACAGGCGGTGAGCAACAACAACCAGGCTGTAAATGAATTAATTTTTTATTTTCATACATTTCTTATAGGCCGATTTACGACCATGGTGACATAATTTTAATTGTAAGTTTATAAACTAGACTAGCTGTTCCCCGCGACTTCGCCCGCGTGGAGTTATTTATCGCGGAACCCTAAAAGAAAAGCAGCCCAAGTTACTCCTTATAACATCAGCTATCTGCCAGTGTGTATAAATATTGACATTAATATTTATACGATACTAACGTCACTCAATTGTTTTGCCTTCCCGGAACCCCTCCACTAACACTTAAACTTTATGGTATGGTATTAAAGTTCAAATTGTCTTTTAAGTATTATTACGAATCTTTTGTATGAGAATATAGAAAAGGGGTTTTTTTTAGACTTTTTCAGCCAATTTTTTAAATTTTTCTCTCCGTAAGAACCAACTTCGTACTTCAAGGAATATTATTAAAAAAGAATTAGCGAAATTGGTTCAGCTGCTTTCGAGATTTGCGCTTAGCAACACATTCAGCGATTCATTATATAAGCGATATTTTATATATAAGCAAAATAACAGTGTCACTAGTGTTTACGCGAACAAAGAAACACGGATGTTAAAAAATACGAATATCAAGTAACACTACACACATGCGAAGCACCTTTCGTCCAAGAATTTTGTATGTCATACGCGATATACGCGCACACATTTACGTATCGAGCGTCCTGCTCCGGCCACACACTGC
Source organism: Parnassius mnemosyne (assembly GCA_963668995.1). Classification (NCBI taxonomy): domain Eukaryota; kingdom Metazoa; phylum Arthropoda; class Insecta; order Lepidoptera; family Papilionidae; genus Parnassius; species Parnassius mnemosyne. Next base: position 17,995,913 of record CAVLGL010000083.1, read on the forward strand.
AATACTCACGCCGATTGTCAAACCTTGATGTATTTGTAATTGTAGGACCTAGGGTGCTTCACACATATTGCAGTGTAACATTACGTCCATATTTTTTTACGTGCGTGCAAAGAAGTACTGCTGGCGTAACAATGTTTGATGTAAGGCATATACAACAAGATTTGATGCAGTGTTAAAGGTGCCGGGAGTTAAAGACACAGGTACAATTACAAACTAACCGGATATGAAGTCAACATTTGTCTTTTAAATTTTAACTTTTTAAAGTTTCAGGACTTCTGTTTCAATACATACATAAACATACATACATAAACACTCACGCCTGTCACCCAGAGGGGTAGGCAGAGATTATGGACTTCCATTTGGCACGATCCTGACACACCTCTCTCGCTTCCTCCACATCCATATACCTACGCATACACGCTCGTCGGTTAAAGATACTCTTTCTTGATTTGGCCCATTTTTAATATATCGCCAATTTGGTGGATAAACTTTCGCCTAGGGCGACCCTTCCCTACTATGCCGTTCACCTCTGCAACATAAATTTGCTTTGTCACTCTTTCCTCATTCATTCTTTCTACACGGCCAAACCACCGAAGCATTCCTTTCTTAATCCTGGTCACAACATCATCTTGCAAACCACACTCTTCTCTTATTAAACAATTTCTCACTCTGTCATTCAGATTCATCCCTAATATACTCCTTACTGACCGCATTTCTACAGCATTTATTCTACTCTCGTGCTTCTTCTGCCACACCGAACTTTCACTACCATACATTAATGTAGGTACTAACACAGCATTGTGAATTGCCATACGTGCCTTTTTGGACACATTCTGACTTTTCACAATAGCGTGTAGAGCTCCTTTCACTCTATTTTCTGCGTTCACTCGTCGTTCTATATCCTTATCATATCTACCACCCCTGCTAAATTAACATCCCAAATATACAAACTCATCTACTTGCTCTACCAACTCCCCTTCTATTCTTATTTCACATATCGTTACACTTTCTTCTCTTTCAAAAACCATAACTTTCGTCTTACTTGCGTTCACTTTCATTCCCTTTTCTTTTAATGCCCTGTTCATTCGACGGCTCCGTGGCTCAGTGGTTTAGTAATCAGTTGTTGCGCTGGGGGCCGCGGGTTCGAATCCCGCACGGAACAAGTATTTGTATGGCCTACAAATAATTGTTCCGGGTCTGGATGTTTGTCCTTGTGCAATTTATGTTTGTAAACTGCCTCCACGACACAGGAAAAAATCCTAGTGTGGGGGTAACGTTTATAAAAAACAAAGAAAGAAAAAGAACATTAATGTAACCATCATTTGCAACTCGGCTGCCGACGACGCAAGTATGACTTGATCATCGGCGTACAAAAGGCGTTCTGTTTCAATTACTAAATGAATATATTCTTTCACAAAATTTATACTTATATCACGAAAGTGTAGGTTTCCACGATGTCTTCCTTCATTGTTAAGCCTATAAATTACAATTGACAATTTCATTAGGGCCATCAAGGAAGGTTGTAACTGCGAAATTGCAGATTAAGGTCCATAAATAAATATATAAGGTCAGTGTTTGAGTCGGATGGTGTATCAGAAGTACGATTACCAATTCATGCATTACGGTCTATTAAAGCCCATTTTGAATATATACCATAGACTGCCTCATAGTGGGAATATTTGCCATAGTTATAACGCTTGGCAGGCGGGTTGGCACCACAGTTATTTTTAATTGATTGACACAGATTGAACAAATAGTGACTTCAGCTGGGATCCAGGGGGTGGGTGGGTTATTAGGAAGACGCTGCTGCCAATACCCTGATTTGCTTCCCTTTGTCGCCACGGGATGATATGGGCTAGTGAATATTCTTACACCGCCACTACACGGTAAATCTTGTAATGCGAATTTATTCTAATATCGTATTACATTAATTCCTATACTCATCATAACATACGTTTATAATTCATCCTATCAATGTGGAATTTGATTTACATGGTAGGTAGTAAATATTATATATTATGAATTATCCATAAAGTAAAATTTTGCATACTACTTCTTTGAAAACGCATATAACCATATTTTAGACTTTAATATTTATTTCACTATAAACAATCACCGAGGTACCCTATAAGGCGATGTGTCATAACCACCCCACTTCGGCTTGCTACTGTAGCGCCGGTGCCTTTAATTGGCCAGCAATATTTATTGTTAAGATGAACATATCACAGGGAATGGGACCGGGACATAAGTCAGCCGCTTCTGTTGATCGTGGTTCTCCATTTTGTATTGGTGTATGCGATAAGTAAGAACAATAAAACTGTGGAGCAGCGAAAACAACATTCTCAAATGTTGTGTAAGTAATTACATTAATTCCATTATTATGGGAGCTTAAATTTAGTATATTTCACAGGATATTTGTTTTCATTTTATACAAGTATGACACTTACAGTAAACTTATATATGTTTTATACTGGTATTAGGAGCATGATCCGTGTCTCGTCGAGCCAACCTGTTTTCTTTAGTTTGTCAGGATTCAGGGAAGGAAAATAAACATAATATAATGTTATTATAGTATTCTACACCAATAAATCTTATATAATAAAATTACAATACATTATAAAGTAGATAAAATATGCGATCTTATCGCACTAAAATTGATTTCTTTAATTCATTTTACGAAATGAACTGTTGAATAAAGAATGAAGAAAATGAGCACATCAAGAAGCCTGTAAATTACATTTCTATGTAAAGTTGAAGTACAGAGAGATCTTATTTATGTTACTAAACTGTCTTACTCGCAATAAATATAAAAATATATAATATATAATAAATGCTTAATAATATTAATTATTAGTGAAAATTTTTACTTGGATTTTTTCGTTGCGGATCATCGTGATTAGATGACGTGATAAGCGAAATAACAAAGTTGTATAAAAAATTTAACGAATAACACTACTCCATGAGATCTTTGTACTGGAGATGGCAATTTAACGAAGCCGCATCACGGCAACGTCTTCATTTATTCAATAAGAAACAAAAACAAAAAGCAATCGGAACGGATTACAATATCAATTTAGGAAAGTGAACCGGGTGATTTATTGTTATGTTGCATGTAAATATTGCTCCCGGGCTGAGACCGTGTACGCTGTTCCACGCTAATTACTTTGACTTGGGCGCAGCTAAAGGGGGAGGCTTAAAAAGATAAATCTGCTATGACTGATGACAGAACGATCCATTAATTAGAATTTTGATATTATTAATATATTCTTTTTAAATTTTTGGTAAGTATATTTTTTAACGTTTTATTAATCGAAATGGATGGCGGACTGGCGATTACCATTTCAGACGTCGAAAGTTGATGTAAAATGACCAGATAAGCGATGTATTGTGTAGCTCTGTTATATCTTTTTTCTTTTCAGTTCTTTAGGTATTTTGTCTTGAAAATATATGTCAGTCCCATCATTCCCTAATCTAGTTTTATTGGTGTTACTTAGCCATATAAACGAAAACAAAAAAATATTGCGATAAATATATCGATAGAGGTTCTGCTAAAAACTCCTAAATCTTATGTACTTAACACTAAATTCGGCATCAATAATAGTCCTCTTTCTCTCTTAAATTTAACATATTCCATTAATACGTGTAAAATATGTAAGGTGTGAATATATCGGGCGTATAATCCTATCTTGCGAATAATCCCACAGTAAATTTTATAACACACATGGAATTGGATGGGTTGATGTACATTTAAATCATCGTCAAACGTTCTGCATAGACTAAATGTGACAGAATTAAGTTCTATATAAATATATCAAGCACGGTACATCTTCAAGCCTTCGAATAAAGCCACGCGCAATGAAACGTGTAATCAATCACTGGTTTACCTTACCTATTTCTTATATTTGATAATATGGGCAATACGAAATGTTGTTGATGACTTTTTTTTACATGGGGAATTGCCTACGCTTACCCGCCTGGCGGGGGCAAGGACGGGTTATGTCGGACTCGCACCGACTAATAAACCTTCGCCACATATTGGCAGGGCCACGGGAATGCTTTCGCAAACATCCGCGGCCCCCCCAGCGCATGTCGCCTCATAGCAGCCTCACCTCGGGAAAGGACCTCTCCTCCCAATTCTCCTCCTCTGGCAAGGCGCACCAGGAACACAAGGTACGCCCCCCTCCACGGCCTCCAACTCTGCTTGTGTAACGCCCCCCTCCCTCCGATACGTGGAGGCCATGGGGCCTCCACGTATCGGATGGATAATCAAGCGCTTGGTAGCAACGACTTTCCCGATCCCAACGGTGGAGCTGGTCTCTGACTCCGCCGCCATCCAAGTGTTGGCCATGGAGGGTAGGGAGAGTGGGCCTCGCAATACCAACACTGCTGTGTCCCCCGTGGTCCTACCGCCACCACATCCACGGTGCGGCCCCTTCAAAAGTCTTCAGAGTTCTATCATGTGCCCATCTGCGTGGCATAAATTTATAATTGGAAATGAAAACGGCATGTCAGAAAAATTTAAAATATTGGACCTGTGATGTCCGTCAACACCAATTGGCGCAACATGGAATACTAACTGCTCCAAATGTAATCAATATAAAGATGACAATCGATATTTCAATTTCTTACGTCGAAAAATAAAGAGATTTCTTTTCAATTCATAATATTTAGCAGTGTATATATTATGAATTGAAATATATATGACATTGGTTGGTTATTTATAATAAAATGTGACGCATGATCTATGTAATTATGTTATGCTTCTTATCGCTTTTACGCTCTAAATCTATAAAATACTTAATTTTAAGTTTATAATGTAAAAAAACACCTTAATTAGCCTTGAAATTAGGTTTTAAGGATAGATTAAGTTATCACGTTTAATTGCATTGTTTTGACAGTAACCGAGACTAATTTTATGCACAGATTGTTAGTTAATAATGATTTGATCTACTGCGTGTTCAGATTCGTTTCGCGATTTAATTAATTCCTTAAACATAAAACCAATTTGTACTTTGTAGCGCTAAACTGGTAATAATTAGCACTCTTGTATTTCATGGAGTGTTTTAGAAAGCATGTTTAGCTCGTAAACACTTGATATACTGACGTAAAAATATTAATTACATTATGCAGTAAACATGATAAACCCAGATCATTGTATCACAATATCAGTACAAACAACTACGTAAATATAATTTAAAATAGAATTAGACGGCTCCGTGGCGCAGTGGCTTAGCAATGAGTTGCTGCGCTGAGGGGCGCGGGTTCGAATCCCGCACGGAACAAGTATTTGTATGGCCTATAAATGATTGTTCCTGGTCTGGATGTTTGTCCTTGTGAAATTTGTGTTTGTAAACTGCCTCCACGATACAGGAGAAAATCCTAGTGTGGGGGTAACGTTTTTAAAAAAAAAAGATTAAAAAGATTAAAAAAGATTAAATATGTATGTATTTTGTGTGTATAATACTATAAAAAAGTAAAATCTCAATACAGGCCTCCTTTTGGACATGAAAACTACATGGTTATTGAATTGTGATTAATTATCTGTGGCGGTGAACTTGAAATTTTTTCTAAGGTTGTTTTTATTTTATTGAATCGTAAGTTCTTCTCACATAATAAAAATTAAAGTTACGTTTATATACTCATAAACGTAGCAATGCTAAGCACAGATTCTCTTCTTATTTCTGAGTGGGATATGGATTTATCTATCGATTATTCTAACGTGCTGCTACAGTACGTGATGTCTACTACTGAAATTAGGCCCCAAGAAATGCCACAAAACACGGCCCTTATCTACCTGCATCCAACAAATTTCTGCATGTCTTACCAGTTCGTTACTTTATCTAGTGGGGGCAGGGCAGGGGGGGCGCGTGACATACACTTAACTTATTGATACGAGATTGCCCTTGAGAACTTTTCTTGCCCATCGGTAGTCGGTTCGTCGGAGATCATGTGATCGAATGTCCAAATTCCAGGTTTCAAGAAATTCTCAGTAGCAACCTGAAATCAGAAAATTGGTTTCACCTCGGAAATCACGAAAAGTCAGTAGATTTATAATCATGGGCTACATCATCATCTAATCACAATCAGGTAGACTGTGTGTTCATTTGTCAATCTGACTTATGTGAAAAGTGTAATGAGGCCAATGATTTGATGTGAGTGTATGAACGAATATTAAAGAAAATAATAATTCTTATTTATTGATATGCTCTTAATTTTATTTATTTCAAAGAAACTGTTGATTCGATGAACTCGCTTCGGTTTTTTGATGTGGCCGACATTGTAAATGTTACGAGCTGGAGACGTATGACGAAACAGATTTTATAGCTTTTATCCGTCTTAAAAATGAACGGACTGTGTGTTTATGCGTCGGTGGTCCAAGTCATGCGATGTTGGCTATGAGTTTCAAATAACGAAGGTTGTGTAGTGAGTTTTATTAGGAATGATTTATAAAAAGAATGGACAAGAACACTTATTATAAATAAACCTTAGTATCATAATCATTACAGCCCTTCCTAAGACCACCGTTGAAGAATTGCCTTCCCCATGGAACACCATAAAGCACAGTCCTGAACGACCTGCGTCCATGGACTTCCTGCATGTCTTACTAGGTCGTTACTTCACCTATTGGGGGGGCTGACCTACACTATGCTTACCGCTACGAGTAAAAATAAACCCTATTCCTTCACATTTTTCTAGTACCGATTCCGTTTTTAGAATCAATGTGTACCGTGTAGTGGTCGCGGCGTAAGAATGTCCACCATTTAGTCCCGTGGGTGTCGAAATAGGCAACAGAGCGAAAATAAAATGGCAACAGCATCTTTCAGAAGAAATCATCTCAAAATAATAAAATACTGCGGTTGCCAATCCGCCTGCCAGGTGTGGCAACTATGGCAAAATCCTCCCGATGAGGCAATCTATGGAAAAGGCCTATGTTCAGCAGTGGACTTTTATAGGCTGTAATGGATGTAATTAATAAATCCTTTTTTCGACTTATTTAAGCAATTTGTCACTATTATGACATGAAGTAAATCTTCTAGGTTAAGAGATCGTCGGTGATTATTATTGAATACCTCTTCCAGCTATAAGTTGCTGCTCTCCTAGACAGGTCTGGGTTATTCTATATATATGTTGCTCTTCTGGCATTATCACATTTTAATTAAGAACACCCACGCGACGATGTGACCTGTGAGAGTAATGCAGTTATGGTAAATGTGCATCTAAATAAATGCAAAGGAGACCAATAGAGTTCATCAAGTAAAATGGACATTCGCTTATGACATAAACTAGAAGCAAACCTGCTAACAACTACTCTGTCATCACATAGATCAGGTTGTCGGTATGCGGGTCGTTGCACTGTCGCACGCGTTTGGCAATACGCGACATTTTACTTTAACGGTAGGTGGTTCGGATTTACGCATTTTAATTGGGGAAGACCTAGAATCTAGATTATAGTCACTTCATATTACACAACTCATATATAAAAGTCCCTGCGACAATTTCAGTAATGGTTTATAGTTTCCATTTTGACTTAAAAAAAAAGCTTACAAATTGGTTTTGTTTTACAGTATTTATGTTATTGATCACCAAATGGCTTAGTAGTTAAAGTACCTGATTGCGGAGTCAAAAACTAGGTTGAAATCTGAGAAATCAATATTTGTTGAACACAAATGATTTTCGCTTATGAGTTTTCATGTTTTTGATAGATCATTGAAATTATACTTATTGCTGTAGTTTTAGCATAAGCAATGCTTTTTATCGGTAGTATTAGTAGTAATCATTTCAGCTATAAGCTTAAAAAACTTGTGCTGCTTGTTCCGAACCCAGGACTTCTAAGTTTCGCTGCCCGCGTACTTAGCCATGATGCTACTATCGCTTTTCATTTGGAGATTATAATGTGTATCAGTACATTATTGTATCACGTTTATCAATTTATTGTTTCTAAGCTAACCTTAGTGGTTGTGACCGAAATTAATCAAGGTCAATAATATCTCTTTACCACAATTTTTTTAAATTTAATTGCCTTCATTATGATCGCCTTAAGTTAATCGTTAAAAGGTGTGTAATTCATGCGTTGTGGCACTCTCTACCAGTCAAAACTAGAAAAAATGAAAGAAAAGATGTTGGCAGGTGTAAGCTTAGGTCTAAATGTTACTTCATCATTACCATATCATTACAGCTCTTTACAAGTCCACTGTTGAAAAAATGAAAGAATGCCACAAAGCACGGACCTGAGCAATCTGTATCCATTCGACTTTCTGCATATCGTACCAGATCGTTACTCCATCTAGTGGGGGCCGCCCTACACTTTGCCTAAATATGACTATGTTGCCATTGCAGCCTATTAAAGCCTACTACTAAACATAGGCTTCCCTAATAGATTGCCTCATGGAGGGGATGCTTGCCATAGTTCCCACGCTTAGCAAGCGGGTTGGTCTTTTATTTTTTAGACGTTCTTAGAAAGACTCCGCCTAGTGGGGGGTTGCCCTACACTTCGCCTACCGGTACGAGGCTGCCACTCGAGACCCTTTTTTCCCCATCGGTTGTCGGTTCTTCGAGCTATATGGCCGGTCCATTGCTACTTCAGCTTACTAATCCGTTGGGCTATGTCGGTTACTCTGGTTCTACTGCGGATATCCTTATTTCTAAGTTTATCACAACAACAACAACAACAACAACAACAACATACTGTAAATCATTCTTAATTGAATATATAAATTTACAATGAAAATTAACGGGTGACACGTCTTTCGTGCGCCATCTTACGTGCTCCTTTATCTCGGATTTAAACGAAGCGGTTTCCATTTCACATGGAAAGTTCACGATTTTAAATAAAGGATTTAGCACTCAATGCTCTAAAATCATCCATATGACCGTCATTTTAAGGTCCTTTACTTTTTGTCTTAAATCATTAAAGACAATAGTTATCGCTTACAATGCATTCGCGTACTACTTAACGTTACGTTTAAAAGCTTTCAATCAAGCGGCTTCTTTTAAAAGAACAATATATCGCGCTACTCACGAACGCAATCAGCCAGCACGACATCGGGATGGGACCTAAAAAGATAAATAAAGGCTGCGTTAAAAGAATAAAGATATACAAAAACAAAATTGCAGCGGAGGGCGCTGGCATGAATCCCAATTTGCATTTTCGGCTACTGCGCGGCACAAATGCATTTGTAAATATAAAAATTAAAAAAGCTTATCAATTCGTTAGTAAGGAAGGTGATAATGGCCATGCTTTCTAAAGCGCAGATAGCGTCGAGTTTCAGATAGGATAATGGAAACGTAATTTTTAACTTTATATTAACTCTCACCTTCGTTATTATATTTTCGTGGATTAGGGGAGTACATATCCAACTAACAAATACCGGTAATACAATATTCGTCCGGTAATTCTATTTATTGGTTTTGAATTTAGATGTGTTGTAACACAATACCCAAACACGGTCTGATATTTTTTATTAGTACTCTCGTGTATCATTGTAGAATGTCTTCTATCGTTTTCGGTCATGTTTGTGCTGTTAGTGATGACTTTCATAGTTGGTTTAATCTGATAGTGTTAGCGGTTTTTGCCGTAGTCTATATAATAGGAAAACAACGAATTCTTGTCCTTGTAATAATAGTATTAGGTAACTGATCAAATAAGTCAAGAGCTAAAAATAAGCAAAGTTAACTTCAAGTTAGTTAATCTCATACATACACTCACCATCTAGTTTAAAAATATGCACTACCAAGATGCGGTTCGGCTCGAGTGGCAGCCTCGTACCGGCAAACGAAGTAAAGGGCGTCCCCCCGCAAGATGGCGTGACGACCTGGTAAGACATGCTGGAAGTCGATGGATGCAGGTGGCTCGGGACAGTGCTTTGTGGCATTTCTTGGGGGAGGCCTATGTTCAGCGTGGACTTGTGAAGGGCTGTAATGATGATGATGAAGATGCGGTTACCAACCGGCCTATGAGGCAATCTATAGGTGACGCCTATGTTCAGCAAATGATGTGTTGATAAACTGTAACGACTGTAATACACAATATTATACATAATATTTTTATTTTAGGATTTCACTTTTAGCATACCAGAATTTCCGCAAAATTAGCTATGTTTCTAAGAGTGTGAATTGTAAATAATAAAATTAAATTAATAAAAAAAAAATATCATTTATTATGAACAGATAAAACCTATATTTCTATCATTTTATATTATTGAGTTGTCGCAATTGAAGTACGTACTCCATAATACCTTCTTAACCGTAACAAGTTGGACTTATCGCGTATCTTGAGGTAGGAAAGTGTTGAATCGCTGCGATTATTTTGATTGCCTCCGGTGGCCGTTCCCCGAGGAATCTCGTATGCTTTAATTGCTCTCGAGCTGAGATCTGTCCTCGCGGTTGCTAACTCGCTTCTCCATTAGTAACTGACTTACACAGTGAAATCCTCTTTTGTCTTTAGGTTTTTGAAGTCAGCCGCCTTTGCTCTTTGTTCACATTTAAGAGGCGTCGCGTGTATAGATTTGTTATTGTCACTTTGTGAGCTTACGGAGTTATTTTAATCAATTAAACGAAGCTATATTTAGACTAGTCTTTTGAAACCTGTTTATGGGTACAGGTGATTGTGACGTGCCAACGTTAGTTCTTATTTTATTTGCGGTCTAACGCGTTTGTTCATTTTCTTGTTGGGTAGCGTGTTTTGAAGCTATTAACTATTTTGTGATAACGATAAGATAGTAAACTGAAATATATGCGTGATAATTGTAAAAGAAGAAATAAAGAATGTAAGAAATTAATAAGCTGTGTGTGGGAACAAATTCTCCTGATTTGTAAATGAACAGCCTCATTCTTAATAACGTTTAAAGTCTTTCGAAGTTTTGTAGACTAGCAGTTATTACCATAATCTCACAAACCCTCCTTATTTTATATATAATTATAAATAATAGTTCTTTACATTATCAATCTGGCAATTTTTATATGGATAAACCTAGGATGTAAAGTACTCGTATAATTGCGTTGTATAAGTCGACTCAGGTCAAACACGATAAAAACTTCTGGTTTTTTGATTTCCTTATTTTTGAGTTACCTGAGCCGACTTATGCAACCCTTTGTGGTGGTGACGTACGTAACACAAAAAAATCTATCACCTCATTTAGTCTTATTAAAGTAACTTCTTACAGTGTCGGAAAAAATTATACAGACCTCGTATCTCCGAGATGGTGGCTCAGATGTCAGCTCAGGTTATAAAACATAGATGGGATGTATCATCTCGTATATGATAGAGGTGAATATAGAGGGTTATTATACTACTAAAGATTACCTACATGATTGATAATAACCCCTAAGCATGAGGTGATCGCTACCATGCTGTTTATAAATGTTTTTATTTTGTTATTTTAATTTTCTCACAAAATACCAGCGTATAATAGCAGTTTAGTGCTGCTGTATTTCGTATCGATCTTAGGTCTCACGGCTGACAACGCATCTGCATTTTAATTCGCAAACGAAGATAGATGTAGATGTCTATGGGCCACAGCAACCACTTACCATCAGGTGGACTGTGTGCTCGTTTGTCACCCTGTTCTATAAAAAAAAGATACAATTAATATATTGAAATGTTTATTTTCTACTTAAACTTACGCTTAGAAATGTTTGGTTTTCCTCCAAAGAGCTCTCTAAACGCTTGTTTGTTGAATAGAAAATGTATTGCAATAGAAGGTGAAACTAAGCCAAGAAACTTCTAAATGTATCCCATTAATTTAGCAACAATAATCGCCTTTTCTTTCGTCGCAATCGTAAATATGTTAGCACAAAGGATGTAACGACTTCCCCCTGAATCGGCAGGGGAACTAGGGAACTAAGGATGGGAACAGGGGATATAGAGACAATGGGACGAAATTACAACCGGCCAATTGAGCCGCTTGTAAACTTGATCCCCCCTATTGTTTCCGCGCACGATACGACAAGGGATTGTTATGTTTTGATAGTTGATACTTGTCTCATCTATACATACATATAAATGAAAATGAAATGTCTGTCTGTAACATCGAATTAAATGCCTTATAGTGACCTGAGGTGCGTATTTACATGCCATTTAGATATCTAAAACCAATTTTATATTTTTTGTTTGTGTGTCGGTCTTGTCTGATCGGTCGGTATGGCTGAACCGATTGTAATGAATCTTCACGAACAGGTAGAGAGCAATAGCAGGAGTGATTTAGGCTGTATTTTATCCGAAAATTTTGAAAATATTTAAAACAAAATCTTGATGCTTTTTTGATTACCTTAAATTTAAATAACAGTACATTGATAGACCCTACCCAAATGAAGCTGAGGCGGGTCGATAGTAACATATAAAAATCCTAAATAGTGTTTTATCAGTTTTATTTTCCACGTGTAATGTTTACTATAAATTATAGCTAGTTTATTTTGACTTCGCATTACAAATGAATCATTCATTGTATTGGATTAAATATGAAGTGGACTAAACCTGTTATTAGATCTGGTTGAAATTCATGCGGAACCGAAGGATGGTAAATAGGCTTTTATTAAGTTTAATAAGTGCGTTTTATCGAATGCATCACCACTTACCATCAGATGGAACAGCAGTCAAGAACTGGGTTATAAAAGTTAGTTACTATATCCAATAATCGACATGAAGGATTTAGTACTACATAGAAAAATGTGACAAATAGTTCGATTGATAATCACTTCTTAATGAAAACTTTAATTTGTTTTCTTAAAAACGTAAGGATTTTCTGCGGTATCGATGAGGCTGTTTATATACAACATATCTAAAAGGATAAACGCCCAAGACCCAAAACAACTATTTGCAGGCTACACAAATACGTGTTCCATGTAGGGATGTCCGATTTTTTGTTTTGAATCGATCTTCTGGATCGTAATGGATCGTAACCTCGTGAATCGATTCACGATTTAATCGTATTGTATTGAATCGATCTTATTCGATCTCGGAAAATCGTATCGTGATTTTATAAAAATAAAGAAAAGCACAGTGTGCATGCATAATTATTTATTTTAAAAATGCCTATTACGGTATCCAGCTTTTCGAAATAATTACTTTTGAAAAGTATAAAACAGCTTTTACATTATGAATTCCAGTTATCTACATTTACATTTTTTTTAAATAAAAGCAGCGTTAGTTATTTCCTGTAACATGGGTTATCTGCCAGTGTAAATTCCCGTCAAAATCATCCCATCCGTTTCTGAGATTAGCCGGAACAAACAGACAGACAGACAGACGAACCGACAGACAAACAGTATTTTTTTTATTTATTTTTTTGTTATTAGTACCGTATATACCGTATATATGATATGTATTCAGTAAAAAGCTGTTATTTTGACATTACAAACAGACACTTCAATTTTATTTATTTGTATAGAAGATAGATTCTTACAATTTCGGCTATTGCTGTAGTTGAACTTTCTTCACTTTTGCTTAGCTCAGAATAAGTGTCTATGTGATGACTCTTGAAATGATTTTTTAAATTGGTAGTATTTCTTCTATTTTTAACCATCTGTTTACACATTATACATTGTCCACCTCTGTCACATTTAATTAAAAGAAAGCCCAAGCGTTTGATTTGGTTGGCGTGGCCATATTAAAAAGTATTTTAAAGTAATAGTTTACGCTAACAGAACAGTTCAACTTTTCGTACCGCAATAATATAAAGAATGAAAGATCTTATAACACTAACATAGGTACCCGATAATAAAATAAACAAAATATTATCATACCTACCTTCATATTTCATACACTACCGTTTTAGATGTAACTCGAATCTACTCTCATTTAATATGTAGATACTAAGTAAGACAGTAACTAAAACTAAGTTAGAACTTTGTTTTAGTTATTCTGTCCCCTACCCGGCAATACGATAGGTATGCAAAGATCAATGCATACCATAGGACGTTACTGTTTGGTTGATGTTTAGATTTTAGTTGATACGATTTTTCGATACGAACTTATAGCCATACGAATCGATCTGGGTGAAGATCGCATTCCCTTGAATCGATTCAAAAATCGGCAGATCGATCGATCTTCCAGAAAATCGATTCAGATCGGGCATCCCTAGTTTCGTGCGGGGTTCGAACCGCGGCTCTGAGCGCCGCAACTTAGTTTTAAAGTAATAGATATGCATTGTTTTTGTAAAAGATTACAATTGAGTAACATTGATTATTAAAAATTAGACGAATACGACGTAAGGAGTCGTAACTAACAACTTGTCAACTGTTTATATGACAGTAAGTCAATACAAAGAATAAAACAATGAGTTTATTATAAATAATTTGACGAAACACCATTAATTTACGTAAATATAACAAAACAATTACAAGAATAAAGTTATATAATTATAAAAATGTATCGAGTTTTATATAACTTCAGTAATTTATTATGATGTCACATCAAAAAATATTTTTTTACATAATGGTAAACCCGACACGATACTTTAAAGTAAGAATAAAACACTATTTAAGACGCAAAGAAAGTTTTCTATTTGTTAAAATATTTCCATAATAGTTAAGTACATCGATGAAATTAAATAATTAAAAAAATCCATCGAATATTCGAAGATGGGGCTAATGCCTTTCATTAAAGTTAACTGATATAATTTTTACTATAATCCGCACATCTACTTTTACCTTTTGACTTATAATCAAATACAAAGCTTATTTACAAGTAATTTGCCTCTCATTTATTTCATATCGTATCTTAATGTGCTGGGAAACCGCTGTCCGTGTCTAAATTAAGTAACACGCATCCTGCTCTACCGGTCCTTATGTTATGTAACACATACGCTAAGTTCCAATATTATAATAACTTCATACGCTCGCAAAAGTACTTTTCAACCTGTAGAATAGCACCGCTTTCTACACGGAAGTTCTTACACGCTCTAGGGACATTATGAAACTTCTTATGTGGAAAGAAAATTACTCTTAACACATACTGAGAACATCTGTTGAATTGTGTTTTAGTTATTTATGTATTAAAGGGCTTCAAGAGTGGATAGGTATCTATTAGACAGTCAGTTTTGCCGTTAAATCTCGTGGTGTCATGGTCACTTTGACTTAAAGTGATGGAGACAGCAGGAGACTTAACAGCTTCTTAAAACTGAGTAGCGTTTGTCTATTTGGGCAGTAGTCTCTATCTTTTTAGCCAACTTAAAAAAGATGTTTACAATTCTACTGTGTTTTTATATGTATTTCGCGATATTTTCGCCGATTGGAAACTAATTTTAATAATTGTTCCATTAGTTTTACTCCAGGTGTCCCATGTAAATTTGGAGAAAGAATTCTACCCCTAAGGGTAAGTCTTAAGATGATATTGAGATTGTAATGATATAAAAAATTACCTAAAAAATTAAATAATTTTACATTCTACAATTGCGGCTAAGACATTGTGTATAGAAAAGTTAAAGCCCCGACTTCAGAATTCGAAATTAGTTTATTTTATTTACTTGTTTGAAACTAGCTTTTATCTTTTTGTGAAAAGACAAAGAAGTCTGATTCAGGCTCAGAAGGGCTAGAACCCAGAGCCGTATTGCCACTTTAAAAAAAAAGAAGTCTGATCATAAAGAATGATAAGAAAAATGACGTTTATAATACTATCTTCATAGTTTTGGGAATAATGTAAACGCAACGCAACGACTATCGAATGCTGCCGTCATCTTGTCCTCTTCATTAGTCCGTAAACAATTGAATCGGGACACGATTATGAGCCATAGAAAGGCAGATCAGAATAGTAGAACTATTGTTTTAGTCGCCTTATATGTGCACAATGACACATGTGGGTTAGGATTGTATGATGGACACCCATAATGTTATAGTGAAATAAGAATACACGTAAATTCTGCGCATTTACTCATCCTAACTACCCGTACCGGATGTAAGGTGGGCGTTAGAGACATGGGAAAAATCACAACATCACCAAAGAAAACTAATATTTTTTATGTTGATGCAAATGTTGGAGCAATACTGACGTTATTAACGCTTATCTCTAAAACGGTTTCAGGGCAAGGAAATGTCCACCACGCTGCTCCACCGCGCTGATCCAATGCTTGTTGGCGAACCTCACATGTCCTCGAAATATTTTTTCTTATTTCTACTGAACATGCAGGTTACCTCACGATATAAACCTTCACCCTCGAGCACGTGGTAAACACACAATGTAAATATTGGAGTAATGCCGCCGATGTAAAAAATTATCAGAAAAAAAAATCAAATGTATCAAGATTAACAATCACGGTATAGAGGTGCGACACTCCTCGTCAATTTGTCCGCGTCAACGCGTTTCTATTTAGGGCGCATTTGTTCTGTGAGATAGTATTTAGTTCAACAATGTTATAATCAAGAATTAAAAGAAAACAAAACTTAAGTTAGCTTAATTAATATATAGAGCTGTGTTTGGAAAAATATAAACGATTAAGTTCTCTTACCAATATCGGCGTGAAAAAGAAATTTTCATATTAACGATTTGTCGTAATTTTCGTATTTGACAGGCAGATTAGTGATAACAGTAGCAGATCTCCCCAATAATTATCTCCGCAATATATCGATCCGGTCGGACTATTGTTTAGCTTGCTTGGCTAGCTTTGGACTCAATGGAAAGGCGTGCTAAGAGGCTTATTGGCGACCCGAATTTGGTTAAAACCAATCTTAACACCCTCAAACACAGGCGCAAAGTAGCCAGCCTTTCGGTTTTCTACAGGGTGCGTTTCGTAGAGTGGGTGCAGGAATTGAATAATTTAATTCCTCCCCCTCCCTTCCACGATCGGACAGTCAGACGTTCGGCCAGTCTCCACCCCTTCGTTGTTGACTTACCACGCATTCGAACCAAACGGCTTGCTACATCGTTCATCATGCATACAGCAAAGGAGTGGAATAAGTTGCCAGCACCTGTGTTTCAATTCGATTACAATGTGGGTGTCTTCAAGGCAAGAGTGAATAGGCTTTTGTTAAGTCAGTGCGCTTCAGCATCTTAGGCTACATCACATCTTACCACCAGGTGGGATTATAGTTAAGTGCTGGCTTAGAATAATTAAAAAAAATTGAAACTCATCTGTGCTACCGATCTGCGGTAGATATTCATCATCATTGATGATATCATGAGATCATTGGTGACCTTGATTTGGTTGAAACCAATCTCGTCAGCCTCGAGCACAGGCGCAGAGTAGCCAGTCTCTCGGTATTCTATAGGATGCATTTCGGTGAGTGTGTGCAGGAATTACACGCTTTAATTCCTCCCGCTCTTTTCCACCATCGGACAACCAGGCGGTCGGCGGGCCTTCATCCCTTTGGTGTCGATATTCCACGCATTAGAACCAAACGGTTTGCTTCGTCTTTTTTAATGCGTACAGCAAAGGAGTGGAATAATTTGCCGGCGTCTATCATTCCGTCCGAATACAATCTGGGTGTCTTCAAGGCAAGGGTGAATAGGTTTTTGTAACAAAAGCCTATTCAGATAAGACAGTGCGATTTACCATCTAAGGCTGCATCACCTCATATCACCAGGTGGGATTGTGGTCAAGCACTGGCTTATAATAAGTAAAAAAAAAAGATTATTCTGGTCTTACCTTTTACAACAACCGAGGAAAATTGATACTCTAGGCCTTCGTGGACACTTGTATGAATCATGAAAATTAGTTTAGGGAGTATTTATATCTATTATTATACAAATACTTACTCCGTGCAGGATTCGAACCCGCGGCCCCAAGCGCCCCTTATTGCTAAGCCACTGCGCCAAGGAGCCGTCATTTAAATTTGATATAATGTTATGAGACCTCAAAATGCGCATTGACTTATTTATCTTCCTGGATTCACAGCTACGGTCATTGAGAACAACTTATTTCACCTTACATAGCTATTTCCTTTCAAATCAGTTACAATTTGAAATTGTTAAAAAGCCTTTTTTAGTAATCATTTGAAACGGACAACTATGGGTAATCACCGATGAAATTATAGTTGCATTTTAAATAGACCTTACCAAATTTGATTTGTAAAAGCACACACGCGACAGATACATTGAGAAACACCAGCCATACACACATTCTTGCATGCGTAATAAAATTTATTCAAGACCCAATCGAGTTATCCGTTACAAGACAACCGCAAATGCCGAGTCGAGTCGTTTACTTTTCCAGTTAAGTACACCAATTAAAATCAAAGGATATAAAGCAGTTATCTATCGTCTTTACAATCAAGGATTATGTCTGGTTCCAGTTCTTAAGCCCACATGCCCAGGTTCCACATTTCCATGTACCTACCTAATTCATTGCGTATGTAGTAGTACACAAGCCTTCCTGAGTTGCATTAGCTTTTGAATACCGTTATTTAGCTGAACGTAACTTGGATTGCACTCTTAATTGATATCAGATTATGAAGTTGATGGAGACTTTATAGTTTCCCATCAACTGCAAAGACCATTAAAAATTTTCAATTTACTCACTTTAATTTTACTTCTTATCCTTCCTATCATTATGCCCTACAGTGGAAGAAGTTAGTTTATTACATTTACTTAACTTAGAAACCAAAATAAACTTATAAAGATAAAAGAATATTTGGAATATGTTATTAAAATACCTTAAATTAGCAATTTTAAAAAACCCCAAAACAGACACAGAACAAATGAAAAAAAAAAATTAGTTATGTTTTCCTTTTTTTAATTTTAGCACCGCTAGATGCTTAGACGGTGTGGGATGGTCCTGGCCAATCGGTTATGAGTTCTTTCTGGCATTACCTCTATAGCTCTCCAACAATAATCATGGAACGAAATGGGGGCCATGAATTCTCTTACGCTGCCGTCAGACATCAATGATGTTCATTATTATAGTGTAATCACTTAAAATTGTAGACAAAATCTACAGATAATGTTAGCAACGTCTTTTCCTTGTTCGTTGTATAACGTTCTCCGCCAATGTCAGTTGCGGACACGACAGTACTGTCGGAAGTTTTATGTTACGTATTATTATAGTTCCACAACACGTTGCAAGAGACACTCACTCGTGCTTTCCTATTAGGACACTATAAGATCGATAACAGACTTACGTCTCCATCTGAAAACCAATAATTTATGTTTTTATGCAAACATGTATTGACTCCATATTGCTATTAACATACATGTATTTTGTAATATTTTTAAGTTGCATATTGGTACAGCACTTAAGTGGAACCCCAACTATTTATATATATATATATATATATATTTATAAGAGTATAGTATACTTTCCTTTGGTAATCCTAAGAACAAAAGAATACCTTGTTCAACACATCGACCACTAATAAAAAACTGGATACACAATCAGTGATAAAAAATGTCCTCACCGTATGAGCGCTCACTCTAACATTTGGGTGCGCTTTTAATTTGTACATAGCTTTATGAATACAACTTTAGGCAATGTATTTAAGGTTGAATTTACATTAATGTATATTTATTTGAACTAAAATTGCGTCAAAACAATTGGCGACAGTTTTTAGAGAACTTTTGCATGGGATTGTGTATCTAGTATTTTATTTAGTGATCGATGGTTCAACAGCTCAAAGTTGTTTATTTTAAAACATAAGTTGCCGAATGAATAGTATTATCAAGGTTGTACATATATAAGGGTTGGTCGGGTGACGGACTACTGCAGTACTGTTGCACAATATATAGTCCTATAATAGGGACTTACGATAGTATGGTCTATGATACAAAAACATTAATATAGAAATAATAATAGTATAGAATAAGCATTGTGATAGCAGATTTATGACTTGAAGTCCCATATATAAAAGACATAATATAATAGTATGGTCTATGAAATAAAGCAAATATGTAGAGGGTCTCAAATATTTAAAAGCATATATTGATAGAAATGGAACTCATATATATTTATATTTAGTAATATTACTAATTATAAATACATATGCTTCTATGTAATAAAACGTATCATTACCCGAGAATGAAATTTTTTTGAATCTAGGCATCAGGCATTAGTTGCATGACTGTCTTTTATTACTCTAATTAGCTATTTTTGCACTGCTACAACTAAATAAAAAGTCTCACCACTCAATGGGTTGACTGGCAGAAAGTAGAGTGTAAGTCCGCCCGTTATAGGTATCCAGGGGAAATCAATAATGTGTTAAAAAATAAATAAATTATTCGATTTCACTAATTATTTATAAAGGAGTAGGCACTGTAAAATAATACTAATAAGTTAAATAAACTAACACCTATATAAAAATAAATTTTGGTTTGTTCGTATTTTATCCGCTGACATACCGTTCATCAGATTGCGGTAAAACTTTGTCAACTTATTGCTTGCACTTCCACGAAGGTTATAGGCATAGCACAATTGACTTACAGTAGGTGGCGCGAATTAAGTTAACAACAACGACTTTACTAAAAAATATAATTTATTTATATAAAGTAACAGCGTTACAACTTATAATTACTCCCAAAACCAATATCAATCTAACAATCAATTATTCTAGTATTTATATAAATTTACATCTTACTAAGCGATCCGTACGGTGACGCACGGCCTACTTATTAGGAGTGCTTGTAAAGCAGATATTAGAGGGGTCATCACTCTTAACCTCTCCCTCCCCAAGAGAAAAATTATTCGAAGGAAACGGGGTTGACTTCGGATAATTTTGTCTCTGACGTAAACTATTAAATTTCCATTTAAATACAATAAAAATTATAATTTATTATACAGACAGATCTCCAAATGCATGCGGCGGGACTTACGCAACTTCAATACAGCTCGTATTGAAGAAGCGATCGAGCGGAACCAAGGCTCCAAAGTCTTCGCCAGAGATCTGTCTGCCAGAAAGAGCCAACTGTCAAAGCTGAAGACCGAATGTGGCAGCATCGTTTCCGGGGCACCTGAGATTTTGAGTGAGATTGAGAGGTTCTATGGGCAGCTGTACACGTCATCGTTGGAGCCGCACGCAAGTGTGAGTAACGATCCAAGAGCGAGTCTTGTCCGACATTATTCCGATGATATCCCGGACGTCAGTCTGAGCGAGATTAGAATGGCTCTCCAGCACCTTAAAAACGGCAAGGCCCCAGGCGAGGATGGAATTACAGCGGAGCTTCTGAAAGCGGGTGGAAAACCGGTACTTGAAGTCCTTCAGAAGCTCTTTAATTCCGTCCTCCATGGTGGCATTACACCGGAGGCGTGGAGCAGAAGTGCGGTGGTCTTGTTCTTCAAGAAAGGCGACAACGCTCTCTTGAAGAACTACAGACCGATTTCCCTTCTGAGCCGCGTCTACGTGCTGTTTTCGAGAGTCATTACGAATCGTCTCGCACGCAGACTTGACGACTACCAGCCTCCCGAACAAGCCGGTTTCCGAAAAGGCTTTAGCACCATAGACCACATACATACCCTTCGGCAAATTGTACAGAAGTCCGAGGAGTACAATTTGCCACTATGTCTGGCGTATGTGGACTATGAGAAAGCCTTTGATTCCGTCGAAATTTGGGCGGTGCTGCAGTCCCTTCAGCGATGCCAAGTTGACTGTCGGTATATCGAAGTGTTGAAGTGCTTGTACAGTAGGGCTACGATGGCTATCCGAGTACAGAACCAGAGTACGAAACCTATCCAATTGCAGAGAGGTGTAAGACAGGGTGACGTCATATCCCCGAAACTCTTCACCGCTGCATTGGAAGACGTTTTCAAGCTTCTGGACTGGAAAGGATACGGTATCAACATCAATGGCGAGTACATCACTCACCTTCGATTTGCCGACGATATAGTCCTTATGGCAGAATCGCTGGAGGACCTAAGCACTATGCTCAATGACCTCAATAGTGTTTCCCAACGGATAGGTCTTAAGATGAACATTGACAAAACAAAGATCATGTTTAATGTCCATGTCACACCTATGCCGGTAGTTGTTGGGAACACTAAGCTCGAAGTTGTTGACGAGTATGTTTACCTGGGACAAATAGTCCGACTAGGTAAGTCCAACTTCGACCGAGAGGTCAATCGACGGATTCAACTCGGTTGGGCAGCGTTCGGGAAATTACGGCACATCTTCTCGTCAGGTATACCTCAAAACTTGAAAACGAGACTGTACACCCAGTGCGTGTTGCCAGTGATGACATACGGAACTGAGACGTGGTCCTTCACTGCTGGCCGGATGAGGAAGCTCAAGGTCGCTCAGCGAGCTATGGAGAGGGCTATGCTCGGGGTTTCTCTGCGTGATAGACTCAGAAATGAGGATATCCGCAGTAGAACCAGAGTGACCGACATAGCCCAACGGTTTAGTAAGCTGAAGTGGCAATGGGCCGGCCATATAGCTCGAAGAACCGACAACCGATGGGGAAGAAAGGTTCTCGAGTGGCAGCCTCGTACAGGCAGGCGAAGTGTAGGGCGTCCCCCCACTAGATGGAGTGACGACCTGGTAAGATATGCAGGAAGTCGATGGATGCAGGTGGCTCAGGACCGTGCTTTGTGGCATTCTTTGGGGGAGGCCTATGTTCAGCAGTGGACTTGTGAAGGGCTGTAATGATGATGATGATGATGAAAAATTATAATTAACAGTATTACAACATAAAGACTTAAAGTCCATATACTTATTTTACTAGTCACTAAAGTTTCTACCACCATTTCACTATTTCTAGCACTATTCATGATTTCTTTAACGTCACTAAAGTCCACGTTTGTTAAATCCAAACTCTTTTTTTCTATCGGCATGTCGTACTGCACCTCCGGAATCTTCACAAGTGGTATCTGCAGACTGGCATCTGACATATTACTCGATAGGCCAATTATTATTTTTCCTATCTGTATGCTGCAACCTTTGCTCGGCGTCAAGATGTATGTCCCCTGTAGATTAATTCTGTGGGTATCATCTTTGCACTGCTCCGTCAGTATAACATTGTCTTCTGCATATAGTATCCAGTGGTCAAAAGTTATTTTCTGTATTTTCAGCTTTTCTATTTTTATTTCATGTTGCTGGCAATGACTGAAGTTGTTTTTAATCAGCATTATTTCCTCAATGCATGTTTCTTCC
The DNA here is from genome assembly GCA_963668995.1 of Parnassius mnemosyne. Taxonomy (NCBI): domain Eukaryota; kingdom Metazoa; phylum Arthropoda; class Insecta; order Lepidoptera; family Papilionidae; genus Parnassius; species Parnassius mnemosyne. The sequence continues at coordinate 18,018,917 of CAVLGL010000083.1, forward strand.
TCAACTGGTGCTATATTTTCCTCCGAACATAAGTGTTTGTTCGACTCTATCTGGGTACACGGGTTTACTACGTTTCTGTATTTCAAACCATTCACTAATAGGTAGGGATATTTAGGAATTATAGTATAGGTGCTGGTTAATTTTTTTATAGGGATGGGAATAATCTTGTAATAGTTATACGTTTCTTTTTCTATTAATGGTATTTCTAAAATAAAAACTAGTTTATCTTTATCTATATAACATTTTAGGATAATGTTACGTTCTAATTTTAATAAGTTATTTCTTGTTACTGGGTAAATAGTTTGTGCATTTTGTTCTATAGTTTTAAAAATGTTTAGTAATTCTGTAGAATTAATGATAGATTGATGTAGGGTGCGTAATTTACTGAATGCTATGGCTGTTTCAATTTCCTGGATATTTTCATAAATGTAACGAAAGTTATTAAGGATTTGATAAAGGCTATTCATTGTACGAATGACATTGTCAGTTTTTGACTCTAGTTTGTCAACTTGTTTAAACTTAAAGTGCAAGTTTTCAACGTTACTATTGATAACCTCAGATACATTGGTTAACGCATTAAACGCTTTTTGCATTGACGATACTTTACGTTCTGCTAAGTTTTCTTTAGTTCTCAAATTTGCGATTTCTTCGTTGAATTTGATGGCATCTTCTTCATCTAAATTACCTGATATAATTTTTATTATGGACCCCAAAGGACTCATAATGGCTCTTTTTCTTTTATGGATAGGACTTATTTGATCGTATTTTTCTAGGCTATTTTCTGTTATAATTGTATTAATTTTGTTGTATATATTTATATTATTATTTATTTGTATTCCTAATGCGTTTATCTCTACTGTTTTGTAAACTGTCCAATAACTACTCCTCATCACTGCTGTTCCATATTTCAGCAGGGTTATTCCCGGGTTCCGCTCCAGATTTTGAAGTTCCAGGCTGTGGTTCTGGTTCACAAGTGCCAGAAGTACCAGCCACGACCTGTGGAAGACGTTTTATATTTTTAGCAGCTACTCTAGTTTTTCTTTTATTTAACTCTACTGGAACAATGTTACGATTTGTTTCACCTATTACTTTTGCTTTTCATAACGTGGTAATTCCTTAGCTTTCCTTGTCCGAGTTGTTTTCATAAATACTGTATCACCTTCTTTGATTTTTGGTATTTCTTCACCTCCTTTCTTGTCCCTAACTTTGGCTTTATTATCTTTTAGTTTTTCCCCAACATATTCGTAGAGTACTTTTAGGCGTTTTCTGTGATCTTGCAATAGCTTTTGCATTAGGTTGTGTTCCCTATTAATATCAAAAATATTACCGCTGTCAGTATTACCGAAAACTAATTCAAAAGGCGTGAATTCCGTTGCTGAATGGATACTATTATTGTATGCCATTATAGCGTATGTCATTACTGAACATGCATCAAGATCACTTTTATCGTACTTTGCCAACCTATATATTTCGATTACTGTGGAGTGGAATCTTTCCACTATGGCCATTGAGCTAGGATTATTTGGTGTGCTAATATGAAGTTCTATTTTGTACAGGTTTAAAAGTTCTTTAATTAGTTCATTATTAAATTCAGCTCCTGAATCGCTGTTTATTTTGCGTGGAATTCCGTACATACTGAAATATTTTATTAATGCTCTGACTACTTCTGGTGTACTTCTATTGGGAATGTATATAGCCTGTCCAAGCTTACTGAAAGCATCAACCACAGTAAGGTAATACTGTTTTTCTATAAATAAAAGATCCATGAAGACTTCTTGGAATGGGCTGTTTTGATTTTGTGTTAGTTGGATAAGAGGTTTTATGGGTTTTCTTTCGTATTTCATTTTTCGACATGGCTCGCATGCATTAATAATGGCTGTTATAGTTTCTTTCATATTTGCCTACCAGTAGTGTCTTTTGATTTTTGCTAAGGTCTCGTTGATACCTCTATGACACGTTTTTCCTTCGTGGTACGCTACAACTACTCGTCTTTTGTCTTGTTCTGAATCAGTTAGATTAACTATTCTGTCTGTACATTCGATCAAATTATAAGTTCCTTTTTTGTATAATTCGATTACTACTTTACTAAAAGATTTCCTGAATTCCGTGTTTTCGAAATAGATATAATATTTATGTTTAAAATCAATATATTCTTTAAGAAACTGTTTGACAAGTCTCTCATTATTTAGAGGCATGTGAACTTCTAGTATACGTTGCTTCTTATTTGAAATATCTTTAACAGATATTTTATCAGTAAACCATGTGGAGACTAAAATTTGACGTGGTTTTGTGTCTATGGCTTCATTCAGGATAGGAATCCCTTCATGTTCCCTGTTTGATATTGAGTTAGCTGTGACACCATCGTCTGATAATTCCATCAGTTCCATTGGTGGCTCAACTTCGATATCAGAAACAACTATGGATCTTTCACTTTCTGTGTCGTAATTTGATATAACTGATGGTGTTTTAGGTTTCTTTTTTCTAATTGTTACAAATTCGTCGTTTAATTCTTTGACTATTTGTTTTATACGTTCATCTTCATCGTCTATATTAGCTAAAGTTGAGTCGAGATCGTTATCTAATGCGTTTAATCTTATTCTTGACAGGGCATCTGCGTTTGTGTTTTGCTGTCCTTTTTTATATTTAATTTCAAAATCGTATTCTTCCAATCTAAGTCGCCAACGGGTTAACTTACTGTTGGGTTCTTTAAGAGAGTATAGCCAGGCTAGAGGCCTGTGGTCCGTATAAATAGTAAATTTTTTTCCGTATAAATAGGGCCTGAAATGTTTTACCGCCCAAACTACCGCTAAAAGCTCTTTTTCTATAGTACTATATCTAGTTTCTGTGTCACTTAATGTCCTACTTGCGTAAGCTATTGGTTTATCGTTTCAAATAGTGCCCTGTGATAGAACCGCTCCAATAGCAAAATTGGATGCATCGGTTGTTAATATAAAAGGTTTTTCAAAATCTGGGAATTGTAATAATGGAGCATTTGTTAAAAGTTTTTTACAGGTTTCAAAACTTTCCTTATATTCTTCGTTCAAAATTATCTTATTACCCTTTTTTAAACAAGCTGTAAGAGGTCTTGTTATTTTCGCAAAGTCTTTGATGAATTTGCGATAGTAACCGACTAATCCTAAAAAACTTTTGATTTCTGTCACTGTTTTTGGAAGAGGGTACTTAAGTACAGCATCTATTTTATCTGTATTGGGCTTGAGGCCCTCATTAGTTATTGTATGACCTAAGTACAACACTTCTTTTCTTAAAAAATGTGACTTATCCAGCTGTACTTTGAGGTTTGTTCTTCTAAATCTTTCAAAAACGGCTTTAAGTTTTTCTATGTGTTCAGGTAAGCTTTTTGAGAAAATAATGACATCGTCCAAATAAACTAAACAATGTATTCCTTGTAGTCCTCTCAGCACGTTGTCCATTGCTCTTTGAAACGTAGCAGGAGCTGTCTTCATTCCAAAAGGCATTCTATTAAACTCATAGTGACCGAAAGGTGTACTAAATGCGGTCTTTGATCTATCTTCTTCTCTGACTTCTATCTGGTGATAGCCTGATGCTAAGTCCAGTGTTGTAAAATATGTACTTTTACCTAACATGTCGAATAGATCGTTAATGTTGGGCAAAGGATATTTATCATCAGTCGTAATGTCGTTTATTCTTCGATAATCGATGACCATTCTCCATTTTTTGATACCCGATGCGTCTAATTTTTTTGGTACTAGATGAACCGGTGCACTCCAAGGAGAGTGAGATTCCTGAATAATGTTATCTTTTAACATTTTTTCTACCTGTCTTTTTATTTCTTCCGTTTGGACTGGTGGTAGACGGTGAGCTTTAATATTGATTGGATCCTCGTTTTTAGTCCTTATCTCGTGTTTTACTTCATTAGTAAATGTTAAGGGTAAATGTTCGCAGTAGAAGATATCTTTATATTCTCTACATAATATTTCTATCATATTTTTCTCCTCTTCATTCATATGATCTAACCTCAACTTTTTTAAATTTTCATGAAGTAGTTCGTTTATATCTCGGTGATTTGCAAAATTTAAATTTGTTTCATTGTTTTTCTTTAATAATGTTGCTATTTCAAATGGTTCCACTTTAAAAGGTGACGTAACTACCAGTTTTTGTTCTACGTCAGTACAATTTTGTATTACTGTGGTGGCGAGACTATTTTCACACTTAACCAAAGCTGTCGGCATTCTAACACCTTCGCTAAATTGTACGTGATTCAAAATTGCTTCTCCTTTACTTAGGTTTACTGGTAATGAAACTCTAAGTTCACATCTTGGCGGCAACATATACGTTTTTTTTATCGGTGGTGAATAAATTATAGGAATTTTAGCATTTTTTGTAATTAGAGTTAAATTTTTCATATCGAAGCATCTAAAACTTTTAATAATTCGCTTCCTATTAAGCCATCATATCTTTCGTCCACACTATAAACGTAAAATTTATGTTTTATTTGAGTTTTAAAAATGCTAGGCAAGGTAATATAAACAACTTCCTCATGTCTACTTGACGCATGAGTGCTGATGACTTCGAAAGGCTCGAATAGCTTAAAACTTTTATAATAATAATTTGCTACCTCCGGGCTGATAAACGATCTTGTGCTCCCCGTGTCTAACATGAAAACTGCATTCAATTCTGGTATACGTATATGAGGCAAATTTAAAATTTTTGTATAATTAATCTCTATTTTTTCCGTATTGTTGAGGCTATTATAAAAAAATTTCCTATCTGTTCATATTCCCTATCGGCCGAATAAGCGTTAAAATCACCTTGGTTTTGCGAGGTACTAGGTTGAATATTATTTTCAGTGTCTGTATAATTTACGCGTCTTGAACTAGCTGTCCTCATTGTTACGTCAGTACTTGAGTTCGACGACACATGTGGCGCTTGATATTGCATATTATTCGTTGCGTTTCGCGAAAAATGCAGACGGTGTTGCGCCGATGACGGTCGTACTGGCGACCTAGTTGCAGAGTTCGTAATTAAGTTATTTCTATTGTTCATTGTATGATTATTCCCGAAGTGAGGAGAAATATTATTTGAATTAAATGAATTATTTTGGTTATACGATGGATGACCGTTTGTTTGAGATTGAAAACTTGGGCCTTTATAATTATTATTACGGTTAAAGTTAGGATGATTTTGGAAATGGTTTGTCTAAAATTTTGATTAGACCTTTGGTTCCTATTATCATAGACTGTTTGGAAGTTCTGTTCCTCTAAGACGATTTTTAATGCATCTTCTAAGGTAGTAACATTACGTAGTCTCACTAATCTCACTAAATAAGCAGGTAAATTGTATAAGAAAACATTCAATGCCGCGTTGTCGTATATAGTTTGTTTAGCTAGTCGTAAGTCTCGGTTATTAATAGTTTCGTTTATTTTAGAAAACAAAATGCTTTTTAAATGTTGTACCCGGTGACAAAATTCTTGATAACTTTCGTTTCTATATTTTCTTAGACTTTCTAACTCCATAGCTAAGCATTCTTCGGACCTTGGATCGCCAAAGTGTTGGTTTAGCAACGACTTGAGGTCTGCCCAAGAGTCTATCTGTTCCCTTTCTCCCACTAAATTAGCGGCTTCCCCTGTCAAGCGACTAGTAATGACATGAAATAAATATTCATTTTGTAAATTACTACCTTGGAATCTTTGTAAAATATATTCACATTTTTTTATGAATAAAGGTAGTAGTCTAGCGTCTCCATCAAAAAGTGGGATAATTTTTGTCATCTCTACGGGGATTCTTTCAATGTTTTCCATTTTAAAAATAAAATAACTATCACACACACAAATAAAAAAAAATATACCCAAATAAAATTGATTTAACTAAGATCTACTAATAAAATTTAGATTGCTTAGTAGAAGAGTATTGTTATGGCGTTTTCTAATCCAAGACAATACCTACGTATAACTAGTACAAGAGGGAACAAAAGGAAAGTTACGGGAAGTGAAGAGTTTTACTCACAGTCTCGCAGGTCTGCCCATGTCCCTCTGGGATATTGCTGGTTCTGGAGTCTCGGCTGTTTCTGCTGGAGTCGCGAAGTTCTTAATTTATTTGTTTGTTCGGTGATATTCGTCAAAGCGTTGAAACGCACGTTGTCAGGATACCGATACTGGATCACGATGATTATAACCGACGATACAGATTCTCCTAAACAACTACGAATATCATACCGGCTGCGCCAATTAAGTTAACAACAACGACTTTACTAAAAAATATAATTTATTTATATAAAGTAACAGCGTTACAACTTATAATTACTCCCAAAACCAATATCAATCTAACAATCAATTATTCTAGTATTTATATAAATTTACATCTTACTAAGCGATCCGTACGGTGACGCACGGCCTACTTATTAGGAGTGCTTGTAAAGCAGATATTAGAGGGGTCATCACTCTTAACCGTATCGTACCGACAAATTTATTTGAAAGTAATATGACACTCGACTTCAATAAATATATTATCATTCCTAATTAAACTTAAAAAACTAAAATAAATCTTCCAAATTTGAAACGACATAACCACAATTATTTTTTCTGCGACAGCTACACCCTGCATACCAGCGAGTACTACATAAATTAGTACTGTAAAATAACTGTGTATTATTTTAAAATCTATCCTGAACATGTACTTGTACTCTTTTGATTGATTCGTAGCAAAATGTATTCCATCGAAATCGCAAGCAACTCATTAGCGCCTAAAAAAATGGAAGCAAACAATCACATGTACGAACACATCGTACATCGCAATCAGCGCCACATCACGATTTAAAAGAAACATCTCGACAACAAATCAGTGACAGCCCTATATTTATAGAATTTACTGTCCTTGCGTTCGGAGAGCAATTCTACAACACTTTTAAAACAAAATTTATTACTCATTGACGAGAAGAAGCTTCGACCGATTACTGATTAAATTATAAAACATAAAAAAAACGAACTAACCATTACTGAATAAATTTTTGATGGATTTATTTTATTATTTTAGTAATAAGCTTACACAAGACTAGATTTTGTTGCCGCTAGTAAAATACAAAAAGTTTTATTGTAAATAAAAATAAAAATATTTCGTTTGTCAGTTTCGACTTAGCAGTCTACATCAAAAAAATCTACACAGTACTTATGTTAATCACTTTCTAATCATGTTTTTATACATAACAAAAACGTTTGAAATATTAAATATTAAACAAATCGTGTTATTTTATATTTTTTTTAATATATTAAAACCATCATTATCATCATCATCATCATTACAGCCCTTCACAAGTCCACTGCTGAACATAGGCCTCCACCAAGGAATACCACAAAGCACGGTCCTGAGACACCTGCATCCATCGACTTCCTGCATCCAGGTCGTCACTCCACCTAGTGGGGTTTGCCCTACACTTCGTCCACTGGTACAAGGCTACCACTAGAGAACTTCTTTTCCCCATCGGTCTTCGGTTCTTCGAGCTACATGGCCGGCTCATTGCAACTTCAGCTAACTAATCATTTGGGCTATGTCGGTAACTCTGGTTCTATTGCGGATATCCTCATTTCTAAGTTTATCACGCAGAGAAACTCCGAGAATAGCCCTCTCCATAGCTCGCTGAGCGACCTTGAGCTTCTTCATACGGCCAGCAGTGAAAGACCAAGTTTCAGTTCCATAGGTCATCACTGGCAACACGCACTGGTTGAACAATCTACTTTTGAGGTTTTGAGGTATGTCTAATGAGAAGATGTGTCGTAATCTCCCGAACGCTAGCCAGCCGAGTTGAATCCATTGATTGACTTCTAGGTCGAAGTTGGGCTTACCTAGTCGGACTATTTGTCCCAGGTAAACAAGTTCGTCACCAACTTCGTGCTTAGTGCTCCCAACAACTACCGGCATAGGTGTGACATGGACGTTAAACATAATCTTTGTTTTGTCCATGTTCATCTTAAGACCTATCCGTTGGGAGGCACTATTGAGATTATTGAGCATAGTGATTAAGTCCTCCAGCGATTCTGCCATAAGGACTATATCGTCGGCAAATTAAAGGTGAGTGATGTACTCGCCATTGATACTGATGCCGTATCTTTTACAGTCCAGTAGTTTGAAAACGTCTTCCAATGCAGCGGTGAAGAGTTTCTGAGAAATAACTTCACCCTGTCTTACACCTCTCTGCAGATGGATAGGTTTCGCACTCTGATTCTGTACGCGGATAGCCATCGTAGCCCTACTGTACAAGCACTTCAGCACTTCGATATACCGACAGTCAACTTGGAACCGCTGAAGGGACTGCAGCACCGCCCAAATTTCGACGGAATCAAAGGCTTTCTCATAGTCCACATACGCCAGACATAGTGGCAAATTGTACTCCTCGGACTTCTGTACAATTTGCCGAAGGGTATGTATGTGGTCTATGGTGCTAAAGCCTTTTCGGAAACCGGCTTGTTCGGGAGGCTGGTAGTCGTCAAGTCTGCGTGCGAGACGATTCGTAATGACTCTCGAAAACAGCACGTAGACGCGGCTCAGAAGGGAAATCGGTCTGTAGTTCTTCAAGAGAGCGTTGTCGCCTTTCTTGAAGAACAAGACCACCGCACTTCTGCTCCACGCCTCCGGTGTAATGCCACCATGGAGGACGGAATTAAAGAGCTTCTGAAAGATTTTAAGTACTGGTTTCCTACCCGCTTTTAGAAGCCCCGCTGTAATTCCATCCTCGCCCGGGGCCTTGCTATTTTAAGGTGCTGGAGAGCCATTTTAATCTCGCTCAGACTGACGTCCGGAATATCATCGAGATTGTGTCGGATAAGGCTTGCTCTTGGATTGTTACTCCCACTTGAGTGTGGCTCCAACGATGACGTGTACAGCTGCCCCACTCAAAATCTCAGGTGTCTTGGAAGCGATGCTGCCACATTCGGTCTTCAGCTTCGACAGTTGGCACTTTCTGGCAGACAGATCTCTGACAAAGACTTTGGAGCTCTATCGCTACTTAAATACGAACGGTATTAAAGTTGCGTAAGTCCCGCCGCATGCATTTGGAGATCTGTCTGTTCAGTTGCCTCTATGCTGTCAAATCTGCTGAACACTTTGCATTCTTTTAGATTAAGAAATGTAATATAGAATAAATAAATAAATAAGACTGCAGCTTTATTTCCCTTCTAACAGCCATGAGATTAAGCGTGTGATCGGAGAGTTTTTGTATTCTTCTGCGGCGGGTCTTGCAGAACTTAGCTCCGACCGCATGGACAGTTTCCATGAGCTTGAGGCACTGAAAACGGTTTTATATCTCGAGCTGAAAGGTTTTGGGACTCAGGATTACAGCACGAGGGGGACGGAGCGTTGACTTCACTAGACGAGACCTCTCCAACTTAAAGTTTAGGTTCATTGTACCTCTAACCATTCGGTGATCGCTACCAGTTTTCACCTTCGCGTCACTGAGACATCACTGAACAGTTGTCGTCTGGTCGTCGTAATGAAGTCAATCTCTTTTTTTGTCGAACCGTCGGGGCTCGACCAGGTCCACTATCTTTGGGGCCGCTTGTGGAAGAAAGAGTTCATCATAAAGAGTCCCTCTTTCTCCATGAAGTCAGCCAGCTGCTGGCCCCTTAGGGTCCGTTGGCCTATTCCAAATTACCCTACCTTCAGCTCATCGTTTTCTCTTGTGCCTAGTTTTGCGTTGAAGTCTCCCAGTAACACATAGTGGGTTTTGGAGGAATGCATGGTGCTAGATATATCCTCATACATTTCCTGCACCTCCTCATTGGGATGTGCCGAGGTTGGTGCGTAAACCTGTATGACCTTCAGCGAATACCGTTTGGTGATTCTGAGTATAAGATACGAAACCCTCGTCAACGCACTCGAAATCTTTGCAACGTTGTTAACGAGAGACTTGTGTACGATAAATCCGACACCTCCTTGGTACAGATGGCCGCACTCCTGGTGATAGAACAAGTTGCCGGATTCGATGATTACCGTGTCCTCCCCCTCTCTTCGGACCTCGGATAATCCTATAATATTCCAGCGCAACTTCTCTATCTCTTCTTCCAAATCCAGGATCTTCTCGTCAGTCGTCAGGGTTCGTGCGTTATATGTTGCCAGGTCGAGTCATCTTAGGTGGCAATCGAACCTTCACCGGAGATTCTTAGCAACCGCTGCGCTCCGTTGCTACCATGGTCGCCACCGTAGCCAGCAATAGCGCGTCGCCGGGGACTGGGTGCCGTCTCTTCGTAACTTTCATCATGGGGGGTATATTGCCATAGTTGCCAGGCTTGGCGGGCGGTTTGGTAACCGATATATTACTATAATTAAAACAAAATATCGGAACGTTTATTAATATTCTAAGAGAAGATTTAATTAGGTTAACTGAACTTTATGCTTCTGTGTAACATGTAAAACAACACGACACCCAATTAAGGAGGGTTGAAGAGCAAATTTTTCACTACACAGCCAACCCTATTTGGTTAACGCGCATTCGTCAAAGAGATACTCTTAAGCTACACTCATACAAACGCCGATCAAGTGTGGATTCTTAACACTCCAGTCACTTTATAAGGCACCGCGTTTTAAATTAGTGGAGGCAATTGTACTACACAACCCTGGGCGTCGTTAAAGCGTTGTTTTCTCCATAGTGATTGTCAATCGAATCCATTTATCAGGTTGTTAAGCGGATGTATGTCTGTTTATGTAGTATTTACACTGGTCCTACACAACGTTCTTAAGAATAATCCTTATTTAAATGTCAGATATGTTAATCTATAAGTACAATAATTTGTAGTCTTATTTCCAATGTTATTCCGTTGACAATTGTTATAACAACTAACTTGTAGTTAATTACTCTAACTTTGTCCGTTTGGGATTCATACCACCCCCTTATCTAGCGCCAAACAGTGCATCCATTGCTGTGTTTCGATTTAAATTGTAGGACAGCAAGTATAATTACAAACTGTAAGTATTTCATCTGAGTCCTTAGAGATAACAATTAATTTGTCGCCTTCTCTGAAGATAGTCGCACTCTAAGTGATATTTAAAACTTAGACTTTAGTATTTTTATCAATTATTTAATTACTTTAGTATTTGGGTCCTAAACTAAGTTACAAGTATACGCAACAGAAAGCGAAAACGAGAATGGCGCATAATTCACAGACCGCTAATGCCAATTCGGGTAGAAAACTTGATCGTTGAAGTTTTTGTGTTTTGAGACAAGGATACAACTAAACACGACGCGTTTCTATTGAAATATCGAATACAATTGAAAATAATAGCGATTTAGCGTCGTTAGTTGCTACTGACCAGTTTTAGTAGAAAGTTGGACTATTTTACACATAGTAGAAATTACTGCTGACATGTATGAACGACATATCCTTTTAAACGCTTGTTGCACTTAATGATAGAAGCAATTGCTGGGTGTGGTGGAGAGAAATCTTAAATAGATCGATTATTTCCTTCAATCTTATTGCAAGTGCGATAATATATGTTTATATTTTAAGCCCGGTGGTTTAACTGATTTATAATTATGAAAATATTATCGTCTGTATTTAATTTATTCATTTATATAAAAAATAGCGTTATATGTATATTATATATAAATAGCGTTATATGTATATAAGAAAAAAGGAATTAGAATTAAGAAAAAACTTAAAGGAAAACACTTAATTTTTTTTGAAGTATAGAAATAAAATATCTTCAATATGATTACAGTATTTAATGACCCCATTTTTTTTTTAAAAACGAAATGTCAGGGCCTTGTACTATGAAGTTGTACTTTATTGGTATACACACGTTGGCAATTGTTGGAAATTAATAATGTACTAACACATTGTCTTAATTCCCAGGATTAAGATTTTTTTATAGGATAGATGACAAACGAGCACACAATCCACTTGATTGTCAGTGGTGCCCGTGGCTCATGGACATCTACATTTATCCTCAATAAAGAATCAAAATCCAGATGCGTCGTCATACATGAGGACTAAGATGGGATGCCTTTTTTTCAGTAAAATGGGTCTCCAGTTCTCTACACTCACCATACGGAACACAGCAGTGTCAAGCTGCCATTTTACGTGAGAGCGTGGTCCTTCCCCGGTCGAGCCGACCCATTCCCGCTACAACTATATTACTAATACAGCTGCAGCATGGCTCTACCAAGTACAAAGAATTACAACAAAAAATAAGCCGAATAGCTCTACCTCTTAACTGTGTTTACTACAATTACAAGCAATAAAGTAAGAATATATCCACAACATCTTTTAAACAAGTAATATTTCGTAAAGTTCACAAAAATATTTTATTATATTTGTTAATTGTTTTTTATACGAGTATCGTTTAGAGCCGAGCGGCATGAGAGGCGGCTTGACTCAGTGGCGCAAGTATGAATCTATGAGAGATGACTACATATTTGTGTGAATTGCTGTAGATACTACCGTTCCCGAGGATCACGTGCAGTAAAGTTCCCAAAAGAATTGTACCGGCGACTAGTGATCGCCCCCGGTAATAAGAGGGTTGGTTCTTTTCTCACTCAAAGGCTAAGTATAGCCATTCAACGAGGAAACGCAGCCAATGTTCTTGGCACAATATCGGTGGGAGTAGGACTGTATGATAATTTCAGTTTTTACTTTCTTTTTAATATAGTAATCAATACTGTATATGTATGTACTGCATATGTATAAACTTTGATGATATGTATTATTATTTAGATGGTTAATAATGAGAGGATCGTATATGTTTTCGTTAGTACTTTATATTTATCTTTGTCAGAATAGAGCTCTAGTTGCATATGAAGAATTTGTTGCGTATACCAATATAAAAAAAAATACGTCCTTTCAAGAACGACATGTAATATATGACTTTTGTATCTTATATTTCAAGTTACATGTACATGATGTTCCTTGTTGTGAATAAGCCTTCATCATGAAATGTACATATTTGTGTGATAATAAATAAATAAACTCTGCGTATTCAAATCAATCAAAATCATTTATTTCTTAATTTTTTTTTTACTATAATAATCGGGACAATTTTAGTCTTATTTAATGCTCTCATGAGAACTTAAAAATATAAATATTTATAATTATTTCTATGAAAATTATACAAGAAACTAAATTCATAAATTCCTTTAAAAGTGCAGGTTAGCGTAATGCTACATTTAATATTTCGAATTTTAAATCGGTGTAGGAAATATTATATTTTAAATTCAGTATATAAGGAGTTATAATATATCATCCCTATAATTATCCTAAAGGTATCATAAAGCGACTTATAGCCATGCCTGGAACATCTTGCAGGGAAGTATACCATCTCGTTTTTATTTCAAATTTAAAATATCTAGACAGACGACGAGAAGCATCTCCAATTCGCCTCCTAAGCATGGCGATAGCAAATTCTCCTTGCTGTAGAAGAGACTTATGACTAGAGAAGTATGAGAGTAATGACTCATTAAAGACTAGTGAGTCAGAACCTGGTTCAGTTCATGTCACTTTGTAGAGAAGCCTATATTCAAAATCTATAATATTCGAAACATAATATACACATAACATGAGCCGTGGTAGCTCAGATGGTTAGCGCTCGCTTTAAGTTTCACAGTACGCGAGCAACCCGGGTTCGATCCCCGCCGGCACCAATGAAATTGTTATTTAATATGTATAATTTTAAGTGCTGATTTACGTGCTCGGCGGTGGAGAAAACATCGTGAGGGAACCTGCATGTCTGAGAAATATAAAAAAAAATATTTCGAAGACATGTGAAGACATGCGACCGCTCAGACCCGTCCAACTACAGGCCTATCGCCATAACCTCCTTGTTCTGCAAAATAATGGAATCCATTATAAACTGCCAGCTCATGAGGTACCTTGAGGATCACCAGCTGATTAGTGACCACTAGTACGGTTTTCGTCAGGGTCGATCAGCTGGTGATCTTCTGGTCTACCTGACTCGTATATGGGCGGGGGCAGAGTCCAAGGGGGAGGCATTGGCCGTTAGTTCAGACATAGCGAAGGCCTTCGATCGGGTCTGGCACAAAGCGCTTCTTTCGAAGCTTCCCTCCTGTGGCCTTTCCGAGAAATTGTGCATATGTATCACCAGTTTCCTTGCTGATCGGAGCATCAAGGTCGTAGTAGATGGCGCATGCTCTGATTTCAAGCCTATTAACGCTGGTGTTCCACAAGGCTGCGTGCTATCACCAACGCTGTTTCTCCTGCATATCAATGATATGTTGCAAACTAGTAGCATTCATTGCTATGCAGACGACAGCACTGGTGATGCCTTATATACCGGCCGTGCCAATATTTCTTGGGAAAACGTCGCCGAGTACCGCGATAAACTTGTATCTGAAGTCGAGTCTATGCTGAACAAAGTCTCGGATTGGGGGCGACTAAGTCTAGTCTAGTTCAATCCCCAGAAGACACAAGTTTGCATGTTTACTGCTAAAAAGAACCCCTTTGTCGTAAATCCTCAGTTTCAAGGCACTCCCCTTGCTGCCTCAGCTAGCATCGGAATCCTTGGCGTCAACATATCGAATAGTATGCAGTTTTGTGGTCACTTGGAAGGGAAGGCCAAACTGGCCTCTAAAAGCTTGGCGTGCTCAGCAGAGCAAGACAGTATTTCATACCGGCACATCACTTGCAACTTTACAAAGCGCAAATCCGGCCTCACATGGAATACTGTTCTCATCTCTAGACCGGGGCACCCCAGTGCCAGCATCTTCCACTTAACCGCATCCAGCGTAGAGCGGTTCGAATCTTTGACGACCGAGTTCTTTCTGAGCGGCTCGATACACTAGCACTGCGTAGAGATGTTGCATCTCTTTGCGTATTTTATCGCATTTACCACGGGGAGTGCTCTGAGGAATTGTTCGGACTAATTGCAGCCGTTCAATTTCCACCATCGCACATCGCGACAAAACTTGCGATACCATCCATACCACCTGGATGATTGGAAGATGTTTTTTTCCTCGCACAACTCCCTCGTGCGATACGAATTAGGGACCTTCAAGAAAAGAGCCTACTCCTTTTTGAAAGGCCGGCAACGAATCTGCAATTCCCCCGGTTTTGCGGTTGTTCATGGGCGGCGGTAGTCACTTACCATCAAGTGAGCCGCATGCTCGTTTGCTCCCTTTCCTATAAAAAAAATGTGAAGTTCGTCAATACGCATTGGGGCAGCGCGGCGGACACTTCCTTGCCCTAAAACCCTCTCAGAAATGAGGGGAGGCCTATGCCCAGCAGTGGGACGTATATAGGCCGTAACTTTAATATTAGCATATATCATATTGGTTTCGAATTTTATAAAAAATATAGCATCATAAATTTGATTCAGCCTGTATACACCAATAAAGATATAATAATGTAATCCGTAATCACTTAGGAAATCAGATTGAATATGTAAGACCATAATATAGTCCCATACTTGTATGACTATATTCAAGTTACATGTACCGGCAAAGGAAAGCGCCTGTCGACATGAGTGATAGGGTTATAACCCACTAGATATAACTTCCTTTGAAACAGGAGCGCTCAACGACCGCTAATACTTGTTTGTACTTTTATAATGCTTCTGAAAAAATTAGTATTAGATAATTTGTTACACATACTGAACTGGGTATTTTTGTATTAAGTACAGTAGAGACAAAGCAGCACGGGCCGCCGACGACCCGAGACTTCATCACACTTTTAACAAAGTTTTTTTTTTATTATCTTGAGCCGTCGAGAACTCGCTCTCACAGAATACCAGCGTAAACACAGAATACATGTGCGATAAGGGAAAATAATTAAAATGATAAAGAAAAATAATTTTGAAAATACAAATGTTCGCACGTGGTAGAGCCATGCTGCAGCTATATTAATAGTATAGTTGTAGCACGAATGGGTTGGCTCGACCGGGGAAGGATCACGCTCTTCTTTTTTTTTTCTAAAAAAAAACGTTACCCCATACTAGGATTTTCTCCTGTGTCGTGGAGGCAGTTTACAAACATAAATTGCACGAGGACAAACATCCAGACCCGAAACAATTATTTGTAGGCCATACAAATATCTGTTCCGTGCGGGTTTCGAACCCGCGGCCCCCAGAGCAACAACTCATTGCTAAGCCACTGCGCCACGGAGCCGTCGAAAACTCGCTCTCACAGAATACCAGCGTAAGCGTAAACACAGAACACATGTACCCTGAGCGTAAAATAGCAGCTTTATACTGCTGTATTTCGTATGGTGAGTGTAGAGAACCGGAGATCCTTTTTACTGAAAAAGAGGCATTCTATCTTAGTGCTCACGGCTGACAACGCATCTGCATTTTAATTCGCAAACGAAGATAGATGTACATGTCTATGGGCCACAGCAACCACTTACCACCAGGTGGACTGTGTGCTTGTTTACCACTCTCATTGTTCACTCCTGGAATGGTTTGCTGTGTTTAAGAAGTTTTATCTAAATCACAGTTTAGCAATTTCGAAAATTAACCTAGATAGGTAGACAGAGAAAAAAAACAATCAAAAATGGTTACTCATGTTCTAATATGCATGCAAATAACCCTAATGCTTAGTAGAAGTTAGTTATTTTGACATTACAGACATACTTTAGTTTCTTTAATATGTCTAAATATTATTTAAGTGTAGACGTAAGTATATGCTTAATATAGATGCAACGTAATTTTTTTGTACCTCATTATCCTGTTGTTCATTAACTACCGCACCGTTTTTCGAATCACTAAATCAAGATAATCCTCTTACAAGTTTTTTTTACAATTATTGTCAGCTTTATTCAAACTTATCGGGATGGACAAACATATAATTAAATATATCTAAGCGTATCGAATTATTTGTACAAGAAATATTCAAAAAACAAAATACATGCATCGTGCATGCAAAATTTCTGAAATAATAGACATGGCATATGTAAATTGCGGAAAAGATCTACATACAACGATCCCGACGTGGTCCGATATTAGATTCGTAGTGAATGGCCAATGAAGTCGACACATACATCTTGAGAGTTAAATAAAAGTAAAATTCAAAGCGTTATTAGCATCGCTAACAACAATTACATGTTGCGATTGCTGATAACGTGGTTCCAGTTTCGAGTCGCGGGTCCACAGTTTTAGTGCGGTAAAATCAGCCCGGTGTCAAAAAATTTACGGTGTTTAACCTCCGTGAACCGGAAAGCTCTTAAAGCCGTGGTACTGCTCGTGATCCCTCTCCAGTCGTGTCAGATTACTATCCCACTGGACTATTAGAGTGAGGGAATAAAGAGCTCACCAGTGTTTGCGCACACACTAGTGTACTATAATCACGGCCATCCCAGATGGCTAGCTTCCGTTGAGACTGGCTATCATGACCGATATTCGATCTTGAGGACATTGTCATTATATTTGCAGTTAATACGACTCAAAAGTTATTTCTTTTTTGAGTTAAGATCCATCATTATTATCGCTTTCACCATATATTTTTACGTGTAAGCCATGCCACGACTATATGGTGGTGCAGCACGAATGAGTCGGCTCGCCCGGGGTAGGACCATGCTCTCACAGAATACCAGCGTAAAATAGCAGCTTAATGCTGCTGTGTTTCTTATGGTGAGTGTAACCGGAGACCCTTTTTTACTGGAAAAGAGGCATTCCATCTTAGTCCTCACGGCTGACAATGCATCTACATTTTGATTCTTAATTGAGGATAAATGTAGATGTCTATGGGCTACAGCAACCACTTACCACAGACTGTGTGCTCGCTTGTCACCCTTATTCCATAAAAACCTATTTTTATAGAATAAAGGGTGACAACGCGCATACAGTCCATCTGATAGTAAGTAGATGCTGTTGCCCATTGGCACCTACATCTGTCCTCAATTAAGAATTCAATTGTAGTGTGTAGATATCAACACTGAGGATAAACTTCCATATGCATTTAGTAAAAAGCTGTAATTTATACATTACAAACAGACACTTCAATTTTATTTATTTAAATAGATAGATTACATGTAATACTTATTGAAAGTCATTTTTTACTTTTAATAATAATATGGTAGAAAATCAAAGAATATCATAATTATAATATTTTTTTAAATTTTATATCAATTGCTACCTGTTGTTAAAACAAAATTTAGCATTTATCCTAGATTTAATGTTATTATTAACAAACTAACGTGTATGTTTTGTTGGTTAAACTAAAAATAAATATTTTTATATTAACAACTCGATAAATTAATCAAAAATATGTTACTGATTCGTTACATCATTTTAATAATTTAATTTTTATTTTTTTTATTGAAGATCTAACTTAATCGTATATTTTAATAATGTAATATACCATAAAACCTATTAATTGGTTCTTCGTGTCGATATCAGTGGAAAAGAACTAAAAGTGAACTAGATGTGGGAATGTCTCCGGCAAGATCTTCTCAACCTGTTAGGAATACTGTACTCCGGTGGCCGGGTGCCCAGTTTTTATCTCGACCTGGTAATTCGAGATGTGCCTTTGTTATCTACCTTCTAACTTGCTATATGTATACCTCCACAAAAACATTGCACCTTAATAGTCTATTTGGTTACTTTTACCAGTTAGATGGTAGGTTTATGTTATTTCTTAAGAACGATATTTTTGCATCTCTAATATAGAAAATCAATTGATGTCCGTAGTCTCGCTAAAACTCTCGCTAAAATGACTGGCTCGATCGATCCTGATGATTTTTTTTGTATGCGGTTGAGTTGGTTCCTAAATGTTTTTGATTGGACCCGGTAGGTGGCGCTATTGTATAGATCCAGAATTCACCCGTACGAAGCCGGGGCGGATCGCTAGTTTTTAATATTAATTGACTGAAGTAATAAAGTATGAATACGTTTCCAAATTTTTTTTAATGTATGATATACACTATTTTTATATCTTTCTTCAATTATAGCAGTCCAGTATGGACTCTTCTTCTATTGCCGAACTTTTTATTATTCTTATTAATTCGGATACATATTTAAACGGCGGTGAACTATTTCAACTAAATACACGTTTCACATGTACATTTTAATCGTGGTAGCTCAGGGGCTGAGGGCCCGCTGTAAATTGCACAGTATGCGAGCAACCTGGCTTAGATCACTGTCGGCACCAATGGGATTGTTAATTGCAATTTTGAGTGCTAATTTACCACGTGCTCGACAAAGAAGCAAAACATCGTGAGGAAACTTGCATGTCTGAGAAATAAAAACATTAATAAAAAAACAAATGTATGTGGCAGCACGGCGGACACTTCCTTGCCCTAAAACCCTCTCAGAAGTGAAAGGAGGCCTGTGCCCAGCAGTGAGACGTATATAAACTAAAACTTTACTTTACTATTATTTACATGTTTAAAAAATCAAATAAAAGAAACATCTATTAAGTAATAAAAATAGTAATAAATATAACTTTTGTACAGTTAAATCTCTCGTTAGTTATTTTATATCATTTAGACACAAACCCCAAATCCTTTTGCGATGCCGATTTGATAACACTTGATTAATTGTTTCATTAATAAATTGCCCTTTAATCAAGGTAAAAAGTGAAGTGGAAATGTATAATAAATAAATACCTGGCTGGAGATGCGATCGGCTTGAAAAAAATGATCGCTACCGACACGGCATTCGAGCGGTTTTACGGGAACGAATGTTCTTATGCGTATATTCTATGAGTGGTTATAACCACTAATTCCTTGCGTTGGAGCCACGTTATATTATGGTTGTAGCACGGATGGGTCGGCTCGACCTTAGGATGATCACGTTCTTACTACCAGCGTAAAATAGAGTTTTTACTAAACACGAGGCATTCCATCTTAGTCCTCAAGGGTGACAACACCTACATTTTAATTCTTAACTGAGGATAAATGTAGCTGTAGATGTCTATATGCCACAGAATCTACTTACCATCAGGTGGAATATGTGCTAGTTTGTCACCTTTATTATTTAAAAATATTATATAAAAAGACAACAGGTTTAAAAGATATGATATGAAGATATGATTCGCAAACGAGGAAACATGTAGATGTCTATGGGCCACAGCAACCACTTACCATCAGGTGAACTGTGTGCTCGTTTGTCACCCTATCCATTAAAAAGAAATATTAATTTTTTTTTGTATGAGAATATTGCTCAGTTATAACTTTTTGTGAATATACGGTTATTTGCAAGTAAAAATACTTGTTTTCCAATTTCAAATTTTCCTCCAAGATTTTTACGTGAGAAATATCGTGTAAAAAACAATACGCCAGGTGCTGATATCGCCAATCCGCCTTCCAAGTAAAGCGATTAAATTAAAGAGGACCATTTCTTTAATTTCAAAGGCTTATTAGTGACCCAGATTAAACCAAATTCATCCCTCCTGCAAATGAAAGTGACAGGTGGCACAGGCAAGCGGATCTACATACTTTTGCTGTCGATATTTCACGAAGTTGCACCATACAGTTTGTTTCGGCTTTGATCCAGCAACGGAGTAGAGTATTTTCACAGCCTTTATCTTTCTGTCTAATTACTATATTTTATTATAGGAGAGGGGGCAAACGAGCGTGCGGCTCACCTGATGGTAAGTGACTACCGCCGCCCATGAGATAATTTTATTATATATAAATATTAGCCCATTAAGAGAGTATAATTTGCCACCTAGGGCTTCATCAGTAATCAAGCACTAGCTCATAAGCAAAAAAATCCAGCATTAAACAGACGCTGACCTCAATTGAATTAACACTACTTGAATAACCGTGGCGAGTGCACAGCTCTATATGCTTTCCTCATATCAGTCGAACAGAACTCGCGAATGCTTCGAATGTTTAAAGTGGATTTTTAACAAAATTAATTACGGTTCTTAACCTTACATGCGATAGATTTCGTAAGATACTCGTACTTAGATACGTGTTTTTAATGGCCGCCATAAAACTCATAGCCGACAAAATGACTATAGAAAACACCTTTTCTCTTTTTATAACATAATTAACTTTTTTAAAGCAGCCAGCTTGTCGAAAGCCTTTAGAACTATGGTTGATCTGAGAGGAAGATAATTAATTGATCATTGACCTTTATTTCAGCTTTGTTCAACATATGATAGTTTTTAATACAGCCTACCTGATGATATGGGGCTACTATGAAATATATAATTATTCTTATTTAAAAAAAGAAAACATAGCTAATACTGACTTAACGACGTGGTAGGGCCATGCTAATATTATAGTTGTAGCACGAATGGGTCGGCTCGACCGGGGAAGGAATACCAGCATGAAATATCAGCTTGAAGTTGCTGTATTTCGTATGGTGAGCGTAGAGAACCGAAGACTCTTCTTACTGGAAATGGGGTATTCCATCTTAGTCCTCACGGGTGACAACGCATCTTTTTTATAGGATAAGGGTGACAAACGAGCACACAGACCACCTGATTATAAGTGGTTGCTGTGGCCCATAGACATCTATATCTATCTTCGATTACGAATCAAGATGCAGATGCGTTGTCATCCGTGAGGACTAAGATGGAATGCCTCGTTTCCAGTAAAACGGGTTTCCGGTTCTCTACACTCACCATACGAAACAACAGTGTTAAGCTGCCATTTTACGCTGGTATTCTGTGAGAGTGTAGCCCTTCCTCGATCGAGCTGACCCATTCGTGCTACAACTATACTACTAATATACCATGGCTCTACCGCGTATAAATCTGCATTTTTATTTTTAATTGAGGATCGACGTAGGTGTCTATGGGCTACAGCATTCACTTACCATCAGGTGGACTGTATGCTCGTTTGTCACCCTTATTCTATAAAAAAGTAACAATACATTTACTCTAATTAAATGTAATTAATTATTAACTAATACAGAAGCTCGTCATTTCCAGCAGACTCGTTCATAGGACGAAATAATAAATACTTCCAGTTACATAACAGGTTTCATTAAGGCAGCACTAAATCAAGCTATTCGAGTCGTACCTTCGTAGTACTCCTGCCACATAATATCGTATCGTTCGCAAAAAAAACCTCTAATAGTTGAATTATATACTTTGCTTTCAATATACGAGTAAATATACATATGCCTCTACATAACTTGATGTTTATAATGAAAGTGAAGGGGCAACCTTCTAGCATGGTCTTTAATGTAAATTTAAAATCCTTTGAAATATTTAAGTACTTTGCTAAATTGTTACAATCTTGTAGAATAACTTTCTTTATCGCTGTAATTAATGGATGTAAAATATTCTGTCTGTGGCTATAAGCGCTTAAGTGAAGCAAAATTTTGTAATTTGTGTCAAACCTTTTGCGTCTTAAACTTTGAAATTTTAATTAAATAGGTATTTTACGCAGGTCAGGTTTTTTTAATAGAAGAGGAGGCAAACAAGTATACGGTTCACCAGATGGTAAGTGATCACCACTACTCATGAACATCTGCAACATCAGAAAAATGCAGGAGCGTCCCCTGGATTTTCGGAAAGAATTCGCATATTTTCTTGAAGATCTCTGAAAAACCGCTGGTTAGTGGTGACGGTAAGCTCCACACTGTGGTTATGTGTGGCAATAAATTCCTGATGAAATGCACGTAGGTTTAATGACAACAATGGAGATGGTGTGAGTGCAATTTAGAGTCTTTTCGCAGTATATAATGGTGGAATTCAGCAGCTCGAATTAACCCAAACAGCACTCTTTCTGGTATATGCGATAGAGTATGTAAAAAGATACGTCAATGTACAGTGGATCAAGATGATCGGAAAGAACTTGGTCGTCAACAATTCGAGCCGATTGGCGTTGAACACGGTCAATTGGAAGGAGCTGGTACAGGGGTGTTCCGCGCCAGACATTAGAGGGTACTATAGAATATTGAGCGTATAATGATGTATAATATAAATACAGTGGATTTCATTTATTACGACCTTGGTTGTAGCGACCATTTACCTACAGCGACATTAAATCTAAGTACCTTGAATTTAAGGCATATTTTAGTACAAAATTCATGTGGCTATAGCGACTTTGGATGTAACGCCGAGTTTGGGTGTAGCGACTGTTTTTAATGAATTATTTGTAACAAATTCCTATAAATCCCATGCAGATATTGCGACCGGAGTCGGCCGCCAAAGACACAAAGATTTCTTATCTTTTATTTACATCCACATAGATTGTCAGCAAGTGTGGAGACCTTTACCTTTTCTTTATAGATATCAGCTAAGTAGGAAGGGGAAGCGTGTACGTTTCAGAGTTAAATTTATAGTTCAGTTACAAAGTGATATTCTGAGTAGCAACTGTAATGTATTAAATTTGTTACCTTTGCCTGTAACGACATCTGGATATAACGACGAAAATAGAGTGGTCCCTTCATCGTCGTTATACCCGAAATCCACTGTACTTATTAATCGGCTAAGCTATAGAACGAAAAAATGACTGCACCTAGATAGGATGACACGTAATGTCTTTTAGAAAAATCAATAAATCTTCTTACAAGGCTTACCTATGTTGATTTTTGTTACAACTATTATAAATAAAATCAATATAAGCCTTGTAATAATCTATTAGTAAAATTATTTTCAAATTTCAGATTTTCATTTCTTTGAGTTTAATGTTCGACCATTTTCAGCTGAATTAGAACGTTTTAATTTAATATTATATAG
Organism: Parnassius mnemosyne; assembly: GCA_963668995.1. NCBI lineage: Eukaryota > Metazoa > Arthropoda > Insecta > Lepidoptera > Papilionidae > Parnassius > Parnassius mnemosyne. Next base: position 18,042,471 of record CAVLGL010000083.1, read on the forward strand.
TTTTTATTTCATATTATATCTATTTTACGTACGTATTGTCAGTATCTTTATGACCTTCGGCAGTAAATGAAACCAATCATTATGTGACCTTCGGCAGCTTAAATGCCTTTACGGTTTTAAAGAAGGTGTTGTAGTTGAATTCGCCTTCGTTGTCGAAGTTTTATGGTAAAATAACAATATAAGTCGCTTGCAAAATGCTTTAACGTCATTCTGAAGAACCTTTTGAGCTTGAGTTCCAATTTGAAGAACGTTTCTTTTTATGGTAGGTATATCTGATTCAAATATATCATTTCTTTTCTTTTTTCTCATAAAATATCTTATTACTTAAACTTTTTTAGATTTCTAGATTAGTTAATGACTACAAATATATCGAGTATTATCATACTTGGTGGAAAACCTGTTATGGAGTCGACCTTTCTGTTTCATTACCTTCAAATGAGTGAATAGAGGCCTGTAGCACCTATTGAGTAATTCATAAGCATTTTTTTAAATACCGAAACGACTAACGTGCTTACCGCTTATATAATATTAAGGAATTGTAGCCTATTTCGTAGCGTAGTCACTATTGAGGATGAGGATTAAATATTTCACAGGCTGTAGCTATGAATATATTTGTTTTGTAAACCATACACCCTTTTTAATCTCTCAGCTGTCTATGCACCATGGACACAGTTTATAAAGATGATTATTAAAGGAAACATTTTCACGGTTACTATCTGGAACATTGGCAGGGATGTTGTAATCGATTTAAGTCATAGATTTCATTAAGATGCCACTTACTTGTTATGTTTGTTGTGTATTTATCATTAAAATCTACATTAAAACATCTTGACTGATATTAAGTGTGATAGTATTGCAGATAGTGGAGACGTAAGTGACAGGAACATTTGTATAACGTTCAGGTCTCTTTCCCCCCCTCTATGATTTCCTCCAAATACTAGCGATAATAGGTTTTGTCTATACTGCTATTTAATTTTTAATAACTTAATACAATTTTTACTAGTAGAGATAACTAATAAGAAAAATTTGGTAGAAATAAAATATCTCAAAACTTGATAACGAAATTGTACAACCAGTGCGTGTTGCCAGTGATGACTTATGGATCTAATACGTAGTCCTTCACTTTTAGCCGCATGAGGAAGCTCAAGGTCGCTTAACCAGCTATGAAGAGGGCTATGCTCGGGGTTTCTCTGCGTGGTAAACTTAGAAATAAGGATATCCACAGTAGAACAAGAGTAACAGACACAGCCCAACGAATTAGTAAGATGAAGTGGCAATGGTCCGCCCATATAGCTCGAGGAACCGACAACCGTTGGGGAAGCAAGGTTCTCGAGTGGCAGCCTTGTACCGGTAGGCGAAGTGTGGAGCGGCCCCCCACTAGATGGAATGACGACCAGGTAAGTCATGAAATCGATGTCTGCAGGTGGCTCAGGACCGTGCTTTGTGGCATTCTTTGGGATAGGCCTATGTTCTACAATGGACTTGTGACGGGCTGTAATGATGATGATGCTGATTTTTTTGTTTAGATTCGCGTTGATCGTCACGATTGACAGGCGGTTTGAAAATCGTAGTACCAGTCGCATCTTTAACTCTGCTGCCGGTAGCTGGTCTGAGTATTTTACGTCTCGCGTAAACTTGATGCTAACATACAAAACTTTATTATTTACAATGATTTCTTACGTGAACATGTACAGGATTGCCCCCACCATTACATCTGATTTGATAGAACACAAAATCTCGCAAAGGAACACCGATTCTTTCCAAGGATTATTCGCGAGGCTATTGAAATAAAAAAAAACTTCCTATTTTCGATAGAAAAGATGCCTGGAATCCTATAATTAATAAAATTAAATCCCAAACCAATTATACAACTACAAGACTTTAAGATACTATAGGTAAGCTCGTTCTGCGTAGATCGGACCAAAAATTATTAATTTAAAACTGAAGGTAGCCACAGTTAACTATGATGACGTCGATCACCTTAGTCCCCCGTGACCATGAATTGTAAAGTACTCGAAACACCAAGAATGTAAAAGAAGTTAATAAAACGCGATAAAATCCGTAAAATAAAACTAGTTTCATTAAATTTATGATTTACACCTATTTGAAAACACTGTAATCGTTTTCTAATTAAAAATTTATTTAATTTGGCGCTTTGATGGTAAAACATAATCCTTGTAGTTGTGTATTTATTCAATATAAAATACTCCGAAAAGGTATTTTAAAATGGATTTTATATTATTTTAGACCGTAAGACTTGATCTTTTAAGCACTTTGTAGCATATAGAAAAACAATAAATTATTAAAATTGAATTGAAGTGTCCGGGGCGTATGTGACCCCGCGCGCCTTGTGTCATATGACCCGCGATAAAGGGTTAATCTCGCCAAAGGGTTGGCCTATAAATCATGTTACGTTTAAGTTGAATAGGGATGGCAATGTTGTAAAAATAATATTCAAAATATTTACTCATATTATTACGAAACGAGTAAGAAAATAATTCGACTATAGTGATATGCAAATACATGACAGCATTTTTGTCGTTTCATTTAATTTTTAAGCATAATATTAGTACTATTGCAAAACAATGTTTGTATCTATAGCAGTTGACAAAGAAAAAACTTCCAAGTTTAAAGTTCATCTGTCTCCTGTTGTGCCCTCTATTCTAACATCTGTTTAGCCGTATGAGCTACGAAAAGATACATATAACAGACAAGCATTTATATGAGTACATACTTAAGAAAAAACATAACCTTAATTCTAGAGCAGTAGACAACTCGTGTATTTCTGTATTAGAATTTTAATTAAATACCTTGAAAACCTAACCTTGAAATAATTGAAATAGATGTTAACTTAAAATAAGTTAAAAGATATTGTTATATTACGGATATACCGCAAAACTTAAAAACGAGATTGTATAAACAGTGCGTATTGCCAGTGATGACTTATGGAACTGAGACGTGGTCCTTGACTGCTGCCTGTATGGGAAGCTCAAGGTCGCTCAGCGAGCACTTAGAAATGAGGATATCCGCCGTAGAACCAAAGTGGCCGCCTATATAGCTCGAAGAACCCAAGGTAAAAAAGGTTTGCGAGTGGCAGCCTCGTATCGATAGATGAAGCGTAGGGTGACTCCTCACTAGATGAAATGACGACCTCGTAAAAGGTGCAGGAAGTCGATGGATTCAGGTGGCTCAGGACCGTGCTTTGTGACATTTCTTGAGGGAAGCCTATGTTGAGCAGTGGACTTGTGAAGAGCCGAAATAATGATAAACAAGATGGTTTCAATAGCCAATTAAAAGACATTTTGTTAAAAAGAATCCGTGTTCCAACCCTAGACATCAAGATAATAACTCATTCAGTTGACACAGATGGCGCTGTTGTACATCAAAATGGCCGCAGATTACTGTACCGCATGATTTATTTGCAAGAAGTATGCGTATGTAAACGATCGCTACTTTATTTATGCGTTTGAAGCGGAAACGTCGTTTCGTTTTGATTAATCTATGATTCCCGAGGAACATTTCAATTGACTTGTTGAGTGGTTTAAAAGTTTTGGCTTTTGATGATATTCTTTGTTTTTATCTTGCGTTTGGTTATTTTAAAAATATATAAAATTAAGTTTTTTTCTCATATCTTCCTATTTCGGCTGGGTCAGTGGTCTTTTTGTTCCAAGGAGAAATCTCGCGTCCTTCCCGAACAGTCCGGAATATTCAATCACCTATTATATATTTTTTGTTATTGTACCAATGTCCTGTGTAACGATTATGTGGTAAGATTAAAGGAAGGCTAATTTGTAATGTCAGACACACGGGGACGATCAAAACACCAACAAACCAGAAATCAAATATTTAGTGTTGTGCACCTTTAAATATGTTTAAGAAAAGGTTTTTTTGATACCAGGAAATACTTGAACACAAATTTTTTAATGATAACCAGGTTGTATCTTTACTAAGTGGTAGAGCATTGCTGCAGCTATATTAGTAGTATAGTTGTAGCACGAATGGGTCGGCTCGACCGGGGAAGGACCATATTCTCACAGAAACCAGCGTAAAATAGCAACTTAAAACTGCTGTTTTTCGTATGGTGGGTGTAGAGAACCGGAGACCCTTTTCACTGAAAAAGAGGCATTCCATCTTAGTCCTCACGGGTGACGACGCATCTACATTTGTTTCTTTATTGAGGATAGATGTAGATGTCTATAGGCCACAGCAACCACTTACCATCAGGTGGACTGTGTGCTCGTTTGTCAATCTATAATATAAAAAAAATCTTACAATTTGATATCTAGGAAATTATTGAATCAACTGGGTGTAAATAAGCCCCCCCCCCCCCCCCATTCTAAAGAATATATTATTAAGAATAACATATTCTTATATCTCTTATATATCTTATAACATATACAAAAGATTCAATATATATTTTATAATAATATAAAATATATATTGATAAAAGATGTCATTAACATGTTTAAGAAATATATACTTACACAACTTTTTCTCTTTTTTTAAAAATTAAGATTTTGTAATGTTTTCTACGTTTTTCATTTAAAATTTACGTAAGTAGGTTTACACGTGAGTAATGTAGTAATTTTTAACATAAATTCTAAAAATATATCAACCGCATAGGCCTCATAGTCATATGTAATTCCGCCGTGTGGTGATGGCGTGAACGAAATCACATTATTTGGTTACAGGATATCGTTAGAAGCAATTGTATGAAATTCCAGGAAGATCTCATAGGTTCCAGCACATGGCAGTATACCCATGTCATTTATGTCACACGTACAATACCCACACGGAGAATAGCGTTAAATGTGCGTTTGGTACTGCTGTTGACAATTCGCCTGCCGAACATGACGACTAAGGACACTGTTTCCTGCAACAGGAAAGGTCCACCTCCAGCATTGAACTTTTACGGGCTAGTGATGAAGAAGGAGAAGTTTAAAGACCTTACACTCACACAACAAAGAAAAATATGTAAGGGGGAATATATACAAACTTTTTCTTTAAAGGATAAACTCACTTCTCACGCACATAATTATTTATTGACCTAATTGACGTAACTTGATAGACAAAATAATCAAAGAAGGGTTTTAAGCGACAGTAACCTAAGAATTAAGGGTACGAACCAAGAACATAAAAGTCGTGGGTCTCAATTCTCCATTTGACTACTGTCGTGAATAAAGGATGATTCACGCTACAACGTGTCGCCACCGGGCCGTGCCCGGCCGGGACACGTCCAACGTGCGCTGGCCGGGCCAGTCATTCATGTTACACCGGGCTGTTTGCACGACCGTGGCTTATGCACGACTCTGTGTTATGTGGTTTTTGTCAGCTAGTGATTTCATCTGTCGATAAACTTCACGCTTACATAAATATGCAATTTTCACAATTTGAATTGGCAGCTATTGCAATTGCCATCGATGATGAAGTATTGGAAAAACGAAGCGAAACTACTAAAAGAAGATGGGGTGTACATCCAACCTGGAGAAAGCGAGAAGCAGAAGGAGAATTTGCTTTACTTTACAAAGAATTAATAGATGATGAGAGCAAGTTTTATGGTTATTTTAGAATGTCTAAAGAATGCTTTACTTTTTTACTTGAAAAAGTAAAACCAGACCTAACCAAAAAAATTACAAGATTTCAAAAGCCTATATCTCCCAACGAACGATTAGCAGTCTGCATCAGGTAAATAATAAATTGATATGCACTAAATCACATAGTATTTAAAAATGTAGTATTACAAATTGACCCGTCTCACAACCATCTATCAGAGCTGGTTGTAAGATGGGTCAATTTTTTCTAAATACTTCATTTTCAATTTTTCAATAATCAAAATTGCATTGTGAATGAAAAAAAGTAAAAATTTAAATAATTCGCATAGTATTTATTCATTTCATTAGTCTGCCGTGAACTCTGAAAATAAAGTAGACAAATTATTAGATTCCAAAGGCGTAAGTTCCGAAGGCGAAGGTTCCGAAGGCGTAGGTTCCGTAGGCGTTGATTCCGTTGTTGGCGTTGGTGTAGTCATCGGAACCGGTGCATACACCGACCTTGAATTAGTAGACGACGCTGACGTTGTTCCACTCATTGGAGATGTGTAAGAAGAAGGCTCTGATGACAATTGCTCCCACTCCAAATCTTGTACTACTGCAAATATTCTTCCTTTTGCAAGATGCTGATAGTAAGGGGAAAAAGATTTTATGGTAACTGCCAAATCGTTGAAGAAAGCATCAATAGGATGAATGTCTTGTGTGTTGGAGTTTTCTTTATTTTTTAGAATGTATTCCATTAATGCGCTTGACGCAGAGGACTGGGATTGTGGCACTATACGACGGCGATTGTGTGCAGTTGCAACGGTTGCATTGCGATTGCGGTTGCCGGAACGAGTGAATTGTGCAGTTGACGGGGGATATGGATTCGGATCAGCAGGTGGCGTAAAATTTGGTTCACTAATAGCTGGTGAGCGATCTTCCTGCTGCTGCTGTTTATCGGTGTTAATTGTTTCGTTGGGCGTAGTAACTGGCGAAGTAACCGTTTCGTTTTGCGTCTCTTCGTTCTCAGACTCGATACTTGTTATTGTATTTCGATCCTGTATATGAGGCAGTAAAAATTCAAGCTCTCTTCATATTTATATTTTTTTATTGCCACAGCACCCTGTCCACTCTTGGTTTTACGTTTGTTTCTATGTTTTTTGAACTGGTCCCGTATGTTTGCCCACCTTTTTTTACATACATCATCTGCAAAAAGATAGTATAGAATGAACAAGTTAAGTAATTTTCTTTACAGCCTGTATAAATGGTACTGTTAATACGTAATAGCTCACTGTAGTACACAGATACCGCGAAATTATACCATTATTATTTTTTCAGGTTCCTGGCTACTGGGGATTCGTTTAAAACTATTTCGTACAGTTTTCGATTGGGGCATTCAACTGTGACCGAAATCGTACATAGCACATGTCGATCTATCGTTAAAAGATTTAAGAAAGACGTTATACTAGAACCAACAGAAGAAATGTGGCGTAAAATTGCTGAAGATTTTGAAAATCTTAGAGGTTTTCCAAATTGTATAGGCGCATTGGATGGAAAACATTTTGTTATTGAAGCCCCAGCCAATAGTGGTTCTATATATTTTAATTATAAACACACATTCTCAATTGTTTTATTGGCGTTAGTGGACGCATGCTACAAATTTATTGCAGTTGATGTTGGCGCTTACGGACGAAACAGTGATGGTGGCATTTTTGCACAATGTAATCTTGGAAAACGTTTAGAAAATGGGACGCTTCATGTACCTATTGGTAAAAATTTACCCGGTTCCTCTACGTTTGCACCATATGTAATAGTTGGTGATGAAGCGTTTCCTTTGAAAACATACCTAATGCGACCGTATCCAGGACACCAAGCAACAGGTGACGCTAATAAAACGAATTTCAATCATAGACTGTCTTTGGCCCGGCGACTAGTCGAAAATGCCTTTGGTATTTTGACACAAAGATTTAGAATATTTCAAAGAAGAATGAAACTTGCTCCAGAAAATGTTGATTACATTATTCTATCTACATGCGTACTGCATAATTTTTTATGCGAACCAAAAGATTACACAGGGCTTATCAATCATAGTGCACAAAATGCGCAACCACATTTATTAAATCCATTGAGCGTTCAACCAGGAAGACCGGCTAATGATGCATTTGCGGTAAGAGAAACGTTTAAAGAATATTTAGCGTCAACAGCGGGACGTAATTTTATAGGACAACAGTATCAAGAATAAATACATACTTACACTATAATATACTTCTTATAATTTACCTAACATATTCTAAAATACCTACTAAAAACCGATAATCCCACTCACATGTACTTACATGTTGTCGTAAAGTAATTAGTGACACTTGAATAACTATTATAAATGTAAATTGAAATAAAAGTTACAACTTACCAGATTGTTTTATTTCGTCCGAAATGGTTTTCCAAATAATATTTTTGTATTTGTTATCTAAATACTTAGGATGGCTCATATCGTAAATCACAGGGTACTTGCGCACACATTCTAATAATTTTTCATCGTCCATTTTGCTGTTGAGCTGCTCACTTCACAAAGATTTGACGTTGACTGCTCTCCGAGCTCCCGGGCGCATATGTTCATGTTACAACGTGTCGGGGCCGGACCGTGCCGGAGGCGCGAAACAATACCCACCGACATTTCAACGCCGTGCCCCGGCCGAGTCCCGGCGGCGTACGGCCGGGGCACGGCCGGGCCACGGTCAGGCATGAATCGCTTCATACAAAAAGTACACCATAATGTTTGACCGTGCCCCGGCCGGGGCACGGCCCGGCCGCGCCACGTTGTAGCGTGAATCATCCTTAAGGCCGTATACAGAAAGAAAACTGGCAGCCTATCAGCGCTTATAGGGACCGGTCCACGCTGGTAACCGCCGCAGGCTTTTATATGAACAGGCGCCGATAAGCGCCAAATGTCGCGGACAAGTTCCGACAAACTTCGACACGCGCCGGTCAGCGCTGGCGCCGCCCGCCATTTAAAATTAATGAACAACTATACGACAGCACGTACAACTACGACAAAATACAAGTGTATATTTAAACCACGTTAAAACATTTTAAATTCATCAAATCATCAAATTTCAATTGTTTTAAAAATAAATGATGGTATTCTTCGAAATGATTCCTTTCTCTATTAATAGGATGTATAACTTATTTTGGAATTTTAAAATACACATTTTCTAACAAAACTAATTCATCGTCCGTTTCTAACAAAACTAATTCATTTTGCTCGCTCTGCTTCAATCGGCTTCCTTTATGTAACTGTTACCAGAATAGACCAGCGCCGATAAGCGCTGGTAGATCGGCGCCACCTACCAGCTTTCTTTCTGTATACGGCCTAACGCCTAACACAAGCGTTGAGTGGTTAACGGAAAAATGTTAGTAGCATTGTTAATATTTATTTAAGTGACACTCTTGACCACAATTTTCTATCACCGGTGATGAGGAACACCATTACCACTTCGAAGTTATCGACTCTGCACTCACTAACCTACCTGTACAGCATGGTGAGTTTCTTTACATTCTTTGTGAGGCCTAAGATCAGGAGTGCAATTAAAGAGACGTGATCTTAAAAAGAAGATAAGAATTTTAAAATAGATACCTATTTAAAAATTACAAATTTTTAAATAGGTATCTATTTATTATACAAAAGTCAAACAAATTCCATTCGTCAACGTCATGTAACAAACTGATTATTTATTCCGTGTAACACGAGGGTCAATAATTTATAAATTGAGCCGATTAATTGATATCGCAGCGCAAGGGTTAGCCCCCTCGGATGTAACGATATGATATGACATTTGTTTTGACGCGCACTCGTCGCTACTTATGACGTCTTTCTGATTTAAATTGTTTTTATCTATAAAATAAAATAAAAATTGAAAATTATTATAATACTTAACAGAAGTTAATTCAAGATTTAGTTTGCCATGTGGAGGCAGTGTAAGAAGATCCACTGGTTCATTTCGTCCAGGTTGTAAATAATGTCTTTGGGAAATGTCAGAAACGTTATACTTGGTAGACCCATACCGCAGCTTCATCTTGCTTGTAGCAGAATACCAGCGTAAAATAGCAGCTTAATGCAGCTGTGTATCGTATGAAGAGTGTAAGCAACTGGAGGTTCCTTTTACTGGAAACGAGGCATTCCACTTAGTCCTCAGGAGTAACAATGCATCGCGTTTTGATTCTTATTCTAGGACAGAAATATAGATATTAAGACAACTTTGTAGACTTAACATGAGACAGCCTTTACGACCGGGCTTCGAACTGCGTTCGTTGGGGATTAACCCAAGGCTTTCCGCTGAGAGAGCACGCACCCCCCAAACATGCTTCGCGGACCGTTGGGGTAAGAATTAGAAGCTAACCCCATCACTGTTTCCCTGTGTAAAAAAGGACCCTTGTATATAATATGGGCCACAGTATTTATTTAGTATTTCAGTATCCAGTGGTATCGACTTAGTATCAGTAAACTGTGTGCGACTCTTTTTCTATACTATAACCACGAAACGAAACATCTGGTATTGCGCTTGCCAATCTGCTTGTCAAGTTTGGCGATTATCGCAAATCTTCTCTGAAGAAATACATGTAACACAGTGTCTTTACGAGTTAAGGAAGGAAAAAGAAGATAAAAATATTATGTATTTAGTAGTACTTAGGCACTATGTCAAAATTCCTAAATTTAAATGCCAGTCGTTCAATGAATAATGACATAATTGGTTGATTATTGAGTTTGGTTACGAATTGACAGTAATGTGACACTGCATCCATGCCAACGTATAACGATAACTCGAATAATAGGCTGAAATGAATACCCAACACTTGACTTGCCGAGCCGCTTACAACTGTAGTACCGTTATATATGTTTCGTAGGTGTTCTAGATAATTTTTACCTGGATTTAGATGTTGTCGCTTTGGATGACATTAAAGGAGATCATCTTCTTCTTTCTTATTTCGCGGGATCATGATGTTTACCGTCATTATAAAAACAAAATTTTAGATTTGGACTATTTCATTCATTTTTAAAAAAGGTAGAAATAGAAAATTTGAGACTGTGGGACATTTAATTTTGGTTCTTGAGTAATAATACACATATAGCCTTCATTTTCTGCTGATGTCTGTATTGGAGTGGCTGTGGTCACCATCAGAAATGAGCTAGCAGTCCAGCTGGCTAGCTTACTTCTGATTCCAATATGTTGTAGAGAAGGGTTTTCTTAGCATGTGCGAAATAAACAGAAAATAATAATGTCAAAGTGCTTCAAATACTTAATTTTACAATTACATCTCCTCCCCCCGGGATCGACTCGAGCTTTTTATTGAATAATTAAACAGCAAACTTTGTTATAATCAAAACTGAATTAAAACAAGCAAATTAGACATAATGCTCTATCTAATGCTTTTCGAATGGGGTCACGAAATCACTGTTTAATAATGCACATAATTATGCGAGGGTGAAAGCTCACTCGACAAATTTTAAACTTTGTTGCCTCTAACGTAAAATTAAATTTAAATCGTGCAATTTTAAAATGGCAAATCCGGTGATGGATGACTCGAAGCTTGCCATGTGCTAAGTACGTTTCGTTTGTTAGGAATGATGTTATCTTTCTTTATCGTGATACTTTACAGTATTGAAGTTAAAATTCGATTAGAGATTTTAACTTATATAAAATTTAGCCTTTAAATTAAATTTGCGCTACAGTTTTGTAATTTATTTCGATACTTTAGCGCAGGCTCTTCGTTGTCGATATGATAAGTAATGAAATTGTCTTCTAAGTCGTCTTTGATATTAAAGTTTTATAATTATAATATTTCTTACGGTTAACGTTTTCGTTTTCTATTTTAAAAATAATAGTTTGAATTTCTCTTGAGTATTGTATAATTTATAATAAATACAACACTCAAGAGAAATATGTTAATACTTTAAGTAATAAATTAAAAATAAACTAAAATTTTACAAAATAAATATTATTGATTGTTTTGTTACATAATACGAAAAATTTGAAAATTCAGTAATATAAAGTATAAAAAATACCTCCTCTTCTTCGTTTTTTCCTAATCAGCTCATATTAGGAAAAAAGAAGAAGAGGAGGTATTCTTTATACTTTATCTATCTCTCTCTCTCTTTCTCTCTCTTTCTCTCTCTCTCTCTCTCTCTAAACTACCTACCTAAATTTGTTATAATCGCCACGCTTAGCAGACGATTTAGCGATTAAGTTCTGTGTAATTTACATCTGGTACCTACCACCGCGCTTGAAGAGCGGCAAACAGATTGCTCCGTATCGGTCTCGTAAATGAGAGGAGGTCTATGCCAAGCAGTGAAACGTATAATATAGTTTACAACTCTATATGTATATGTATACATAAGGCGGTTGCATATTTTTAGGTTGCATTTAAAGGTGGTAGCTGTATATACGATCCATAATTATGACCAAATTGGGAGAGAGCGCTGATTGCTGAGATACAGGTGTAACTCCTAGTTCAGCAATCAGAGACTTCACATATTCACTGTATATTATCAATAAAGCTTATTATTAATATTATACAGCTCGAAGAACTGACAACCGATGGGGAAGAAAGGATCTAGTATCGGTAAGCGAAGTGTATGACGGTCTCTTGCTATATGGAGTGAAAAACTGGTAAGAGACGCAGAAAGTCGATAGATCGCTTCGAGTTGTGTTTGTAACATTCCTTGGGGGAGACCTTTCTTTAGCAGTGACCTTGTGAGGCGTTGAAATGATGATGACGATTATGTATTTAAAAGTACTAAATGTATGCATAATTATCTTACAAAACGCAGGGATAAAGATATATATCAAAGTGCATATACATTACATTGATTTAGATAAATAACACGTTTTACATATATGCAGCACACTTAACATTCTTGCAATGCGTTTGTTGCATTAGCTTGCAAACATACGTGTACATACTTGCGTCTAATTAATTTAATTTGAATATAAGAAAGTGGAATCAGTTTAACTAGACCCACCCATACAAGCGTGCTGCCGCATATTGGTACGACATCGCCTATTTCAGATGCTAATCTCGCATAAAAGTGGGCTATGTTTCCTTCGATCGCATTATAGTATAGTCAGTTGCTTAAGAAAGTAACATTTATTTATTTATTCATTTTATTCGGTGCACCAACAATATACATAAAATGAATTACTCTTGAAAATAGTTATGTGTATACAATTTTATCTTTTTCTTTTATTTATTATAAGGCAGTGCTTGACCACAAACCCAACTGGTGGTAAGTGGTCTTGGGTATCAAGTCGAGTTGTGTTAATTAAGAATCTAAAACTAGTCGTAAATTTAAAGGTACATGACAGACTCTGGTTTGATTTACCACATGTATCGTGAGAAAGTCGGCATGACTCAGAAGTTTAAAAAAAACAAGGCCATTTTAAATCCGCCAACATGCATTGGAAAAGCGCGGTGAATACTTTTTTCCCCTAAACCCTCTCAGAATTGGAAGAAAGCACTGGCTTTCCATCCCATCACTGGGCACTGGCCCAGTGATGGGATATAAAAGGCTGTAACTTTACTTTATCATCATTACATCCTATTAAAGTCCACTGCTGAGCCTAGGCTGACCCCAGAGATTGCTGCAAATAATCACGAAGATGCTCCTGTTTGTCTCCTGTAAAAGTATTCCTCTTTCACGTATGATGAAACACATGGGATGTTATTGGTGAGTGGATTCTCCTATGCCGTGTAGTGAAAGCTTTACTTAGTTTAAAGTTAATTATAATTAACTTAATTAAAATGTATGAATTCGGTTGGACACAGAACTTTGATTTTTAAATTTAAAACATTATCATAAAACATTGCCTGAAGATATATATATATTTGGATATTGCTTTATATTATATGAAATGCTCGTTGCTATGCAGCATTGGACATAACAGATAAATTATATACAAAAAGTGTTTCTAAAGATTTATGATAATACTAACCTACGAAGATCATTATCTGTGACAAGAACGAAAAATGATTTAAATATTATACCAATTAAGTATCTCTGTTGTGATATTTGTGATTATTTATTTAATTTGTCCCAACTAGGATATAATAGCAATGTCAGACGTATCTTACCTTAGAATTTATACTGTTTCGCCAAAGTGGGCTCGTAAAATTCAACTAATAAATATAGTATATAAATATATTTAAGTATAATGTAACATTTCTGGAAATTGTTACTATACGTATATCATTCACTCACAAAATACTGAAGTCAGTCGCTTCTTTCACGAAGGCGGAAATTACGTATACGTTATTTTACCGAACGCTACTTCCGTTCGAAAAAAGATCTGAGCTGCCCTTAACCTGTACCTAGAGAAAATTTACTTCAAAATTATTAATTGGTAAATATCGAATAATTAATCGAGTAATAATTGAATACAGATAATCGAGAGATTAAAATTACATTACTTTTTAAGTATGTATGTGAACTACATAATGTATAACGTGACCAACAAACAAAAATATATTTCTTATTTAAAATGCGTTCTTCATTGTTTAAGTCACAAACACCATGAGAAATAATTTGATGACTGCGTGACTCAGTGGTTACTGATCCTAGCTACCATGATGCCAACTCTTGATACAAATTCCAATTGAAGCCAAAGCCAAAGCTTGTGCAAAAACACAAAATATTGCCTCCTTCCGATGAAATCACAGAAGCCGTTATATCAGATATGGATAGATTTGGACTAGGAGTGAGTGAATCTGCGTTAGCGAGTACAGTAATAGTACATCACATAACTTGAATATCACATAACAATGAATATTATTTTTTTGTTGAAGGAGTAGCACAGTGTTTACAAAATGTCGAAAATTTCAATAACTTAGGTAAGCTGCTATTATAATTTGAACTCACGGGCGAAGCGCTCGCAGTAAATTTCACAATAAGCGAACAATTTAGGTTTGATTCCCGTCGGCATCAACGAAATTGTAAATTGAAATTTTATGATTTATCACGTGCTCGGCGGTGAAGGCATATCTGAGAAATATTCTGGGACATGTTGTGTGTTCACCAACATGCATTAATCCAATAATCCACTCAAAAATTAGGGAATATATAGCATATATATGCTATAACTTCACTTATTATATTAGGAAAAGAAGCAACTAAACAGTTGAACCACTTTGTAGGGTTGGCAATAATTACTTAAGTTATCTATTTCATCAAACTTACGGTAATTCTACTAGGTCTACTACTACTGGTTACTATTACTAGTTCTAGCCGGCTAGAACTAGGTGTAACCACACTTCGACTTTTATATATCAATTTTATGTGTAAAGTATGAAGAGAATTTTCAACTTTAGAAACAAACAATCGGTAAAATTAAAAATTATTAAGGATAATTCAAAAACTACTGGTGAAACCTTGATCAAATGTATACGGGATCATATGAAAAGCACCAGCTATCAAATAAAAAAATAAACATCAAAATCGGTGCATCTAGAAAAAAGTTATGAGGATACACACATAGAAAAAGACAAAAAAAAATACCGTCGAATTGAGTACCTCCTCATTTTTAAAGTCGGCAGAAAAAGCGACTTGGGTTTCGTGTAATGAGACGCGGAACGTCTCATCCATCAGTCTACGTCAATTATAAGCGATCACGCGTTCATCCTTGTAGCTGGCAACCCTATTTCCAGTTAAGTTCTATTTACTTTTTGACATGTAATACATTTCATTTTAACATTTTTTTTAAAAATAGAATTATGTGATGTGAAAATTTTGAAGAAGAAAGTGACAAAGGAACATACGTTCCACCTGATAGTAAGTGAATGCTCGTCACCAGTAAATACGGTCTCCGGTTTTTCACACTCACCATACGAAATACAGCAGCAATATTCTGCTGTTTCACACTGGTATTCCGTGAGAGCGTGGTTTGGGTGGTGGTTCCCGGTTAAGCAAACCCATTCCCACTGCAGCTTTCTAATAGCTGCAGCGTGGTTCTACTACGTAAATAATATATAGAATATTATGTTTTGTTGCACGTTTTATATTTAAACAAATGACGTAGGCACTCTAGGTAGTAACCATGTCAAATATTCAGACAAAAAGTAAAGACTGGTAATAAAGATTGATAGTCAAGTTGCCAGTATAGTATCAGGTAATCTAATTTTAATATTAAGTTTTTCCTTCTATATTTTGAGTAGCCTGTATCTACATAATTTCAAATGTACGTCAACTGTATACATTTTGAAAGATACGAGTACAAACATATTTACCACGTTGGCGAGGAGGGTTTGTGAGCACCGAGTATATTCCCTCACACTCGGGACACTGCGATCACTGCAAATCTTCTTTAAAAGTTTATGGTGGCCTGGTATCACAGATTACCCACTGCCTGGTATGAATTGATATATCATGACATAATGTAGACTGATTGTAAAATGCCTATTGTGATTTATTCAATAAACATTATTTATTAAAGTAACATACAAATATAAAATATTTATTATAATCGTAAAAAATGTCATACATTCTTTCTTCCTGAGGCATAGCGCAAAGAATGCTGGCTGAATTTTCTTACTGAATGGATATACTTAGCCTTTGAAGGAGAAAATAGCCAACAGGCCAATTTTCCCAGGGCTTGTTGTTGCCGGTGGTGACAGCAAGCTGAGGATACAGTACCTATAGGAAAGTCACGTGGAACCAAATCACTCTTGATTAATTCTGTTTCTGTTACTACTACAATAGAGATGTTATTTTTCTAGTAAATCAGAAAATACGAGTGTACTTACTCTATTATTTGGCATAGTGTAAAGAGGCCAAAGATGACCACTTTTCATTAAAGCTCACGCAACATCTTTCAAGGCGTTTCTTTTTTTGCCATATTTGAAAATAGAATTAGAAAACGAGAGAAGTATATTGATTCAATTTATATAAAATTGTAGATGCAGCTAGTATATTATTTTGTATATTATCAAAAGAACGCTAAACAGAATTCCTCATTCCTCAATGTCACTTGTTTGTAATTTCCCGCCATAACGCAGATTCAAATAGAAGACTAACGACTAGATTCAAATTTTGACAGACTAGAACATTTTATTTTAGATTTGATATTTATATTAATTCAAATAACGATGGAAGCGTCACCTACTCCAGTAGTCGGTGCCGCAGCAGGCAAAATTTTCAAACCTTCGAAGATGGTTGGTCGTGGCGTTCATTTAATAGATAATGCATATAACACGAAGTGTTCTTGTCACAGGAACAAAACTATGGTATTTTGTCGCGGGTGTGGTTATTATTGTCATGGTCGTATTCGTTTAAAATGCGAGCAACATCCTGGAGTAAGTAGTTTATAAGTATTCATATTTGAAACTATTTCTTAATTTTTATTCACAGTCTAGAATTGCTTGCGCCTGCGAATATATGATGTAGAACGAAAACGTAATATGTTACTAGAAAAGTTCATTGACCAGATGCAATTTTCCGGAAACATATACCAATTCTGGTATATTTGCCTTTTCAAAAATGGTCTTAAAACGTGACTAATGCACGAAGCTCTATGATTATGATCGGAATGTTTCTTGCATGTAATTAATACCATATATATTACTAAAGTAAATGAATTAGTCAACATTTTCTTACGAGATTTATCAGTTCGCTCAGCGTTTTAATGGGCATATATATTTAAGGTAAATTTATGTGAATAATAAAGATAATTATTTCTCTTTTTTTTAAACCGAAGTGATAAACGTATTTACAGTTTAAGTGGCTACTGCTGTCCATGAACACCTGCAGCCAACTTCAAACAAAGGAGGTTACATATGAATTGTCTCCTTTGAAGACTAAGATGCAATTCCTCACACCCTGTTATTGTACTGGCTCTTTAAACCGTTCAAACTGAAACACAGGAGTGATAGCACTTCTATTTGGACCTTTGTACCTTCCCAGACGGACAAGCCTAGAGAGAAAAGGGGTTCAACCTCCTAGAAATTTTCTTCTTTGTTGCAAATACTACACATTTAATAATAGTAATTTTAACGGATGTAGTCTAACCGATCCACCTTTTTTTGTATAGGATTAGGGTGACAAACGAGCACACAGTCCACCTGATGGTAAGTGGTTGCTGTGGACCATAGACATCTACATCTATCTTCGATTACGAATGAAAATGCAGATGCGTTGTCACCCGTGAGGACTAAGATGGAATGCCTCGTTTCCGGTAAAAATGGTCTCCGGTTCTCTACACTCACCATACGAAACACAGCAGTGTTAATCTGCTATTTTACGCTGGTATTCTGTGAGAGCGTGGTCCTTCCCCGGTCGAGCCGACCCAATCGTGCCACAACCATTAGATAGCTGCAGCATGGCTTTATCGCCTGTCACTACTAGTCTGTCCCTCTAGAGTTTAGGGATAAATGGAATTATTTACGATATACCTACGGTTAAATATATTTTTCAACATATAACTATTGCTTCGATCTTTCTGTTGCTTGTTCCATCTTTTTGTACCAGTCAATCTTCACTGATAAGAATAAATACAAATTTTTTCTACTTTCCTCCATCAGTAGGGATGTAAAATGTAAGTGACTTTGACCTTTTTAATATATCTCTCCTATTTAGGTAACTTAAAAAAATATGTACAGTCGTATACGTGTTTTGAGTGCTGTGTCTAGTACTTCAATTACTATGCCGTTCAGCTGAACTTTTTATTCGTAGTACACTTACGCAGAAGAAACAGGTAAACAATATTTTTATCTATACCTAGTAGAGATTATATAGTAGGTGAGGGTAATAAGGTCATCCGGTTAATATGGAAATTTTCTTATAACTCAAAAACTACAACCTTATTTGCATAGATGGCTGTGTGATATTAAAAGGTCAAAACTTATCGACGCCATTTTGACAGTTGACATTATAGTATAAATAGTTTAGTCGATTTTAGTATTGTCTGGTAGTTAGTTTTTTCTTAAGTGGCTTTTTCTAAGTGTTTCTAATTATTGCCAAAGCTTATTTGATATTTTTTTCTTAATATATTAGTTATAGTATAGGACTTTGTGTTTTTATCTCTGTCCTCCTCATAGTTTTGGTTTTTTAAGGCAGGAAAGCTTAAGATGACCATGTTATTCTCACGTACATTATTATCTAATGCAGGGTGAAATGGAAACATTCTATATTTTATACCTATTTTGAACTATGTTGAACTAATAGAAATGGATGGAAAGTGCTGTTCAATATCTATTAAAAGGGCTACTTCAACACCTTTATTTTTAACTTATACACAAGCTACAAGTATAATTATGCTGACATAATTACCCTGAGGGTAGAGCTTTTAATTATTGGTAGGCCGATTTACCCAAAAAGAGCATATAGTTTCTTGATTAATTGCAGTAGCATTGTTTGCTATAAATTTAATTTCATTCAACACTATATCCCATAGACAGCGCATAATTGTATTCTATATTTTGAATTTCAATAGTTTCACGAATAATCTTTAGCAGGAATCGGTGTTATTATACGAGGATTACTAATTTATCAGATCTGATGTAATGAGGGAAGTGCAGTGGCAATGCGTTTGGCTACGGCGCCGCAGGCTGCGGGGCTGTTTTGTCGAACCACGAATGGCACAAGTGCTTGTATGACCAATAAGTAAAATTCTTCATAGGGTCTAAATATTTGTATTTATGTATTTTATTTATGTAAAATACCTAAGCCACGCGCCTAAGCACGTTTTTTTTCTGGTATCAATATATCAGAAAAAAAATTACTTCTCATAGCAGCCATATCGCATACAGCGCTAATGGTCACATGTGGGTTGAGAAATGATTAAGGTCCTGATGTCAAAGTTAAACTAGCTGCTTTCAGCTTTTTATTCAATCGGTAAGATCTATTGACAATAAAGTAACGGTATCTTGAATTATAATACAGTTCGCCAGAAAAAAAATATATACGTGGTAGAGCCATAGTGCTGCTATATTAGTAGTATAATTGTAGCACGAATGGGTCGGCTCGACCGGGGTAGGACCACGCCCTCACAGAATACCAGCATAAAATAGCAGCTTAACACTGCTGTGTTTCGTATGGTGAGTGTAGATAACCGGAGACCCTTTTTACTGGGAAAGAGGCATTCGGTCGTAGTCCTCACGGGTGACAACGCATCTGCATTTTGATTCGCAAACGAGGATAGATGTAGATGTCTATGGCCCACAGCAACCATTTACCATCAGGTGGACTGTGTGCTAGTATGTCACGCTATCCTATAAAAAAAACATCATTATTGAAGTGAATACTTCTTTAGAATATTTGTGATTTGAAAATCGATGAAACGAAAAAGCACCAATAAAAAGAGACAGACATATACATCTATAAGATATAATAGCTTGTGAGACAATATAATGTTGCCTATAATATCTATTGTATCTTTAGTCACCATAAACTATTCGTGTCATTTGTCAAAATTGAAAACTTGGATTCTGTATAATATATTACTGTATATATTATTTAGTATAAAATGTAAAATCATTTTTAACTTGGTTACAATAATAAAATAAATAAACCCTTCAATTATCCTACTTTGATACTGCATTCGTCTCATTCTCTCGATGCTTGGTTTTGTGAAAGTTTCGCTTTTACCGCGTGTGAACCGCACCGCATACATGTTTTTTTTTGTTGTGTTGGTACAAACGCAGAGGCATTCATTCGATCGTAAGCAGCACAGGGCTGATTTAATTTAATTTAAATAATCTATCGTTAATTAAGTATAACGGTCAATTTTAAAAACATTACACTTAATTTAAATAAATTGCGTAAAGCTTTCTCAGATTTATAACAAACACAAGCCTCTTACGTTATCAATCCCAATAATCAATGTTTATTCAAAACGAAATAGTGAATTTCAATGAAATTGAAGGAACATTTACCTCCGTAACTGTTAGTGGAGGCTTAAACGTAGACGCATACTAAATAACTCGTAACGTATTGGAAATAATATCAATAGCGCTGTATATCTTGTGAAGCGTTCAGGCAGTCACTTAACAAGATTACAATTGAGATAAAATTCGAGTGGGATTATAGGAGGTATGGCTTCTAACCCCATGAGGTTGTAACACCGTAATAGGTAGAGCGGAAAGCGTACCTTGTAGCGGATATTAAAAGAAATATTCATGACATTTATTTTTAACACTCTTTCATTTCTTTGACATGTTTGTATGTATGCATCTATGTATGTATGTTTGCATGTATGTATAAATGCAATGTAATTTTATTATTTAGTTCAACACCATTCCGTTTGTCTCTATAATCTGAATTTTTCAGACGTATTAAGAACGGATATTAATACTTTGACAATGATATAGCATTCTCACTGCGAGCGTCACAGCTCATAAACAGAGCATATTGTTCGAGTTGAAATTGTATTAGTACCTACTATTTTTGCAAGAATAAAATTCTTGCCTTGATACCTGATAAGTTATTATAGCGTTATACCCATTGAAATATTTTTAAACAGAAACAGAAACTTTTTTTATTTAATATAGATTATAAATAATACTTATTGAAAGTCACTCTTTTGTTTAATTACCACTGGTTTGAAAAAAAAACCACTGTCCTGGGAAGAACCAGCAAGAAACCCAGCGGGACTTTTTTTTAAATAACAGCTTACAATCATGTACTCGTATGTTACACAATTAACCACATAAAACAAATTAGAAATAGCTTGGTAGCGATCACCTCATTCCCAGGGGTTATTATCATCCATAAACTTCAAAAACAATATAAAAATATTCAGTATTAAAATATATAGTCCCTAATATTGATAATAAAATCAAACCTGTAGTATATCACAAAACCATTAAAAAAACGAGATTATTCCTTTTTATAAGAACGGCAACGCACCTGCAGTTCCCCTGGTGTTGCAGCTGGTCATAGGTGGCGGTCGAAACTTACCATCAGGTGAGCCGCATGCTTGTTTGCGCTCTCTTCTATATAAAAAAATATAATTATATTCTGTGTTTGATCAAATTGAAAATAAAAGTTATATTATAGCTGTAGCATTGCCATACTACCTCAGGGTTCAAGCATTAGCCGTAAGTTACGATGTACGCAAGCATCGCGAGTTTAATCTTCGCCAGAACCAAAGTAAATTGTGAGTAAAGCTACATTTCAACGTTTAGTGGCGGTGTAGTGAATATCTTCCACCTCATATCGTCCCGTGCATATTGTTAGAGGGAACAGAGATAAATAAAACAGATCCATCTATTATCAGCAGCATTTTCCCGATAACAACTCAAAATAACAAAAAACTGCGGTAACAGGTCACCAACGCGCTTACCAAGTGAGGAAACTACGGCAGATTAATTAATTTCACCCCTATGAGGCACTCTATGAAGGAGGCCTCTCATCATATTTAACTTTAAGGTGCCATCAAGAATGCCTAGAAATCCGCACGCCTTTTTCAATGTGAATGGAAAATATTCCCCTCTAGCCAGACTGGCTCGCACTTATAACGAACTGTCCTCGAAGATTTCTGGCCTCGATATTAATTGCGATAGTTTATCCACCTTCAAATCAAAATTAATCAATTTCTATGAATTAACGAATTAACTAATTATTAATTATATACATTGGAATTGTTTTTGATTTTTATAGTTTGATTAATATAATATAATATGACAATGAAGATATTTATAATATTGTGAAATAATTCTATTTCTTTTTAATAATTTGTATTTATTCAATGATGTAATTCAGTTTTTACTCCTTACAAAATAATCAATGCATGTTGTGATTACCCATAAAAAGAAATACAATTATAATGTGTTGAATTTGTTAAAAAAATGATCTTTGTATTACTGTTGTAATTTCTGTTGGTAATCCTAATAAATAAATAAATAAATAAATCAGCAGTGGACTTTTTATACGCTGTAATAGTAATGATAGTTATAACTACATATGAAAAAATATTTTAAGTAGGTATATGTGAAGTCCGCCAACACGCATTGGAGCAACACGGCAGAATAACTTTATTTTTTATAGGATAGGGTGACAGAGGAGCACACAGTCCACCTGATGGTAAGTGGTTACTGTGGCCCACAGACATCTATATCCATCCTCGTTTGTGAATCAAAATGCAGATGCGTTGTCACCCATGAGGACTAAGATGGAATGCCTCGTTTCCAGTAAAAAGGGTCTCCGGTTCTCTACACTCAACATACGAAACACAGCAGTGTTAAGCTGCTATTTTACGTTGGTATTCTGTGAGAGCGTGGTCCTTCCCCGGTCGAGCTGACCCATTCGTGCTACAACTATACTACTAATATAGCTGCAGCATGGCACTACCACGTAACAAAACTGCTCTGTTAGCCACTAAAAAATTAATGGGGTTCACAAGCAGCGACGTATTCAGACTGTAATTTCTTTCTTCGTATTATATGAAATAGAAACAGAAACTGTTTTATTCAATACAAATTATAAACAATACTTATTGAAAGTCACTCTTTTGTTTAATTACCACTGGTTCGGAAAAAAAAACTCTGTCCTGGGAAGAATGCAATCGCATACAATAAAGGTATTTTCACAATATACTTAATTAATTCGAGGATATCAATTTTCATTTGCATTAAGTATGCCCTTGTATTAAAAAAAAATTGTATGTTTTCTTTGTCGCTTCGCTTAAAACATTAGAATACTGTTTGTAATGTTGAAGTATTGTAAAGAGTAATTGAGAACCAGCGTCGGCACTTATGAACATGGGTTTTGTGATATATTACACGTTTGATTTTATTATTGGTACAGCTTGCATCTTTCTATCTACCGTTGAGTATAAACGGGACTTAAGTTTATATTACTGAGTGCATAAGAATTCAATTTGGTTCTACTGAATTAGGAAGTTTCTTCATTCTTTGAACAAATTTTTTAAGTTATCGTGAGAAAATTATTTGATTGAAAAAAATGTAATGCCTCATTGTAAAAGATAACTAAATAACATCGGTCATATATTTTAAGTAATCGATACAAGCTTAAAATTTTCAGCTCGTTAAATATTTATAAGAACGATTTATGACAATTTAAATTATTTTTTTCGTATTATAACACATTAAACTCCATTTTTAAATTACTTGTTCATTCCATTATGAGTTTTATCGACATCCACGGGATCGTATGGGGGTAGTGAACTTTTTTACGCCGCAACTACACGGCGACATTTTGGTCCGTATATATTATAACATTAATTTGTTAAAATTCGACTACAGACTCGCCGTCTATCGAAATCTAGCATAACTATGTCCCCACAAAACAAACATATTTTGTCGAATATAAACCTCAATCGGTCAAATCGTACAGAAGTTACACGATCACTGAAAGAGCACCACTATCACCAGAAACTACATACTTGGTTACTTTGCAATAACCGGCCAAATGTGTTGAGAAGGTTCAGAATAAGTAATATAGGCATATGGTAAAGAAAAATTAATTAAAAAAATTCTCAAACATTCTGTCCGTTTGATCTTTTAAATGCAAAATTCGTGGTAATAAATTATTTTAATTGATTTTACTGTGCACGCACACATTCGTAATGGAATGGAGGATAGATTCAAATAAAAGTACAAGCCTTATTTAGTCGTATTTTCAAATACAATAACGGTATATCATTATATACATATATATATATATATATATATATATATATATATATATATATATATATATTTAAATTTATTTTTGTTTTTGTTTAAAATTTGGCTACTCTTTGAAAAATAACCCTGTATATAATATTAATATATTTTTATATGTTAATAAGAAGCGAACTAGCATGCGAGTACCCTGATGGTAGAGGATATACCGTCCTTGGAAAACTACAACATCAGGGGAATTGCAAATACATTAGCCTTTAAAAAAACTGTAGGCTCTTTTCTTGCAGGTCCTTAAGTCGGTCCGAAAAAATAGTTGGTTTTATTCGATTATACAAGGAACTTGGGCGAGGAAAAAAGGTCTTGTAAATCGCACAGTGGTGGATCATCTAGATAGTATTGATGGTGTCTCTAGTTTTGACGTGATGTGCGATGTGAAATTAAGCGGCTGGAATTAGTCCGGACAATCTCTGATGGTGGGTCGGGACTAAACGAGCGAATGCTCATTCTATTCCCATTCTATCAAATTATTTTAGTGTAAACAGAGGCAGAGCATTCTTTTGTTGTTCTATCTCTGCACGCAGAGATTCTATGGAAAATTCTAAGAAGGCTCGCTCGCTTGATGTAAACGGAGCAAGAGCGAGCAAATAGTAGTCTAGAGCTCTAGAGCGTTCTTTCGTGTCCGGACGTGCTCGCTCCTCGGGGCAGTTTTTTCAAAGTGTTCTTGTGTTCTAGCGAATTGGAGGTAATGAACATGGTTATCATGGACTGGTCTCTATCAAGGACGACGAACGAGCACAGAGCCCACTTGTTGTTAAGTGGATGCTGTGGCTAATAGTTATGTCTACATCTATTCTCTATAAAGAATCAAAATGCGGATGCATTATCACCCCTGAGGTGGAGAGCCTCGTTTCTAGTAAAATGTATGTTGGGTTTTCTACACTGATCATACGAAACACAGCAGCATTTATATGTAATTTTACGCTGGTATTCTGTGAAAGCATGGTTCTTCCCCGGTTGAGCCGACGTGTTCGTGCTACAGCCATAATATAGCTGCAATATGGCTATACCACGTTTATTTGTCTATCTTCATATCTTCTATGAGTGTAAAGAACACGACATTCTTTTTATTGGAAACGAGGCATTTCACCTTAATTCTCAGGGTTAACAATGCATATGTGTTTTGATTCTTAATCGCGAATAGATGTATGTCTATGAACCATATCGTCCTCTTGTGAACAGGTGTGACTGTGTGTTTATTTGTTACCCTTATTCTATTAAATAAAAGCGGTGCACAACACATTTTTATAAATATTATTGTATATTAAATTTTCTATATAATTATACTTAATATTTTCGGTAAAGCATTGTACTGGTTGAATTTTGAGATGATTTAACTGTTTTTGTAATAAATAAATAAATTCATAAAAAAATCTTAGCTCCATTTAAACGGTTGAAGCAAACAATTCAAAGACATTACTCAAAGACTGGTGATCTGTCAACGGCTTAATGGGACCGAAACAATTTCCCAACAAAAAAGGAGGAAACACACGTCCCTACACGCCACTTCCGTTTCCGAGTTACAACAAAAAAAGGGAACAAAAACTACGTTGAGAAAATTTTGTTTCAGCTTTGTAGCCTTGAAAACGCATAATTGCAAATTGTACTTTTAAGATCTTTGTGTTAGAGTCGAAAATAAATCGTGACTTTTGTGGCGGTTAGAGTGGATAAGCCTAGTGCCTCCATAAAGGAAACCATTATTTGCGAGGGGTTATAGCGAAGGCATTTGTATCGCGAATTTGAAGAAGTTCGACAGTTTGTTTTCGAGTGCATTTTGTCATTAATCACAGCTTTGTTCTCGTTTTGGTGTTTGTCGTTCGGCTGTTTTATATTTCGTACTTTACCTGTTATGCTGTTGAAAGTTTTTCACTTTGACAGTTCCGATGTAATTGATTGTTTTGCGAAATAACTCATGTTATATTTTCTTTTATTTTTAGAAGATTTTTTACGATTCCAAGGCAATTTATAATAAAACTAGATGTGCCCCGCAGTTTCACCCGCGTATATTACGCGTCTGAGCCGCGCGACATGACACTTCGCTTAAAGTTAAAGTTATTGCCTATATACATCCCACAGCTGGGCACAGGCGTCTTCTCACTTCTGAGAGGGTTTTAGGGCAAGAAAGAGTCCGCCGCGCTGCCCCAATGCGTGATAACGGATTTCACATGTCTTCGAAATATTTTTTTTATTTTTGTGACATGCAGGTTTCCTCACGATGTTTTTCTTCACCGCCGAGCACGTGGTAAATCAGCACTTAAAATTATTATTCCATTGATGCCGGCGGGGATCGAACCGGGATTGCCCACGTACTGTGAAATTTACAGCGAGCGCTTAGCTCTCGAGCTACCATGGCTCTGCTTTTACGGAATACCAGCGGATATTATCAGCATGCTGCTGTATTTTGCGTTTTGTGTGCCCAGAATCAAAGACCTACTTTTTACTGGTGATGAGACATTCAGTTTTATACCTCCTACCTTTTCCTTTTAATTTTATCAATAATTTCAGGTTAGTAGGAAGGTGAGAAGCTTTCCACTTTAGGCCTCGTTTTTCATGAACTGATCATGGAGAATTCATCTCGATGAAGAAAAATTTTAAAAGAAGTTTTTAAATCCTCTGTGTGCCGTTATACGAAAAGTTTCTAATAGGTATCCGTGGTCGAGTGGCCAGATTACTATGTTTTCCTTCACCGCCGAGCACGTGATAAATGTAATGACACGTGGACAGCTCGCTTACGCCTATATATTATGATGACACCTCCTACATCGGCGTGATGTTCACTACTTGTTTCTCTCAGTTCTCATCGGTCAACTAGGCTTATGCGTCATTGGCGCGCCGAGAAGAGTGTTGAATTATTTAAATTTTTCAGTATCTCTTAAATTACGCATTCAAATTACATGCTATAGGGAGCAAAGTTTATTTATTTATGATGATGTTACTTTCGTTCGTAAGGATTAATATACCGTGCTTCACAATAACGATTATAAATCACTTTCTAATTTTCAATAAATTTTTTGTTAGAAAAAAACTTATTATGAATTATGTATAATAAATAGGCATATGGTATCCCGGACCATTTTATGGATGAAGTAAAAATCTATACTTTTGTACAACATTGTATTCATGTATCACTAACCATTACGCCAGCGCACGCGGATTAAGCAGTTCGGGGGCGCTTGTGAGGCTAGTGGTGAGGTGGAGCCTAACGTTAGATAGCCTATACTATTTCCCATGAATTTGGATATAATATGCAAACTGAATTTTTCAAATCGGACAGGTAATTCCAGAGATAAGCGTGTTTAAACAAACAATAAAAGAAAAAACTCTTCCGCTTTATATATAGGTTTTCGAGATAATAAGCAAATTATTCTTCGTGATATTTCCATCCGCTTAGTATTTTAAATATGTAAAGGAATTGAGTAAACACCGGAGTATATGAAAAATACTGGTAAAAATAAAAGTATAACGTATTATTACAACAACATTTAGAAAAAGTAAACAATAAAGTTACTGTGGCGACGTAATAAACTATCAATATATTTCTTACGGCTTAAAGAAGCAGTGGAGGGTTGCAGAAAGTTTCATTAGTTGATAAAATGAAAAATTATTTAAAAAAAATTCGTAATACTCGTGATTCTAACCATTTGTTTGGCATGTTAGTGCATAAAATTGGTCACTCCTTCAGTCTGATTCTGATAAATGTACATGATGTGCAAGATAAGTTTAATAATACAACCACAGATACACTTATTCGATATTTTGTACCTTCCTGTATCTAATGTGATTCAATGTGATCAGGTTCAAGAGCATAGTACATTGTGATGTCTGAGTTTTGGCTGTAATCCGTTACATTATTGTAGATTTTCTTTCTTATCTTCACGCACAATCCCTGACGGGGTAGCCAGAAAGAACAGATTGCCAAGTGTCACGATCCTTACATACCTCTTTCGCTTCTTTCAGATTCATTATCTTCTTCATGCATGCACGTCTAAGTATCCGAGTACATTATTGTAGATGAATTATTTAATTATTTATTCTGGTATAAATATATGACGAAACATTTCGTTATCTTATAATACACAAGACTATATAAAATAGAATTTTTCTTCAGATTTATGTCAATAAAGATAGCAAAAACACGATATCTAAGAAGTTATTACAACATGGACATGAGTCACGGCTTTGAGCTTCAATCCAACGGCTGGTATTGAGAGATTTTCTATATCCGCCCGCTTTCCTTTATGCTACGTGCAATTTTATCCAACGGTGGCGTTATGAACTCTCAAAGATGATATTAACGTGGACATGAGTGCTACTTAAATTGTTTATTTATTTTGGTTAATATTAATAAATTCTGTTCATAAACATTACAATTGTCTGTTTCACGCCATATTCCATAGTATACTATATTTTTTAAATTTATTTTTGGCAATAGTGATAAATTTCGTCCATTAATATCACAATGAGGGCCAATAATCTTACGCTCACTAGATGTCGCTAGTTGGTACTAAGGTGAATTTATTTGTTACGCAGACGGTCACACAGTGTTATCATAGAAAAGTTTGCAATTTAACTATAAGTTTTCGGTTTCTTGTGTTTTAAATCACAAAACCATGCCTCAGTGCTTGAATTTTATATTTATTACACATAATTGTCTTTTTCTTTTTCTACTTTTACGAATATCCGTAATTTGGTTTATCCGTTTCTAATCTAATTTATACAAAATATAACTAATTTCTATATTATAGAAATTACTTCTTCGACCATGAAATCTGTCAAATATTTCACTTCATTCCTAAGTGGTGGCCCTGGTGGCATAAAAAGTTACGGATACCCTTATTGTTTAGGTTAACTAATGCTTCGTTGTTATATGTGTTATCTTAAGCATTAAGTACTAGCACCATTACCTATCAACTGAGACCAAAATAATTATTAAAATAAACATATTAACAGTAACCAGTAACCAGTTAACCTGTACGCGAAAAAGATACAATAGTTAAACAATCAGGATGTTCATATATTATGACTGATGGGAAAGTTCAATGGTTAAATATCATCAGGGATACGTTTTCTTATCCTTTAGTTAACAGTTTTTAGTTTAATAAAAAGTATTATTTTATTTTGATAATGGACACTAATATTAGTCATAACATTTAATTACTGTTTACTAATTTACAACATACATTATATTTACTAATACGACAGATAATTTGCATGATTAAGTCATACGAATAAAAACAAAAGCTTATTATATAAAACGATTCAGTATCATAATAGCTAAGCATTTTTGCAGGGGTACTTGGGTTTGAATTCCCCACGTAACAGCATTCGTATAGCCCGTAAATAATTAAATAAAAATTTAGAAAATATGGTAGGTGAATGTGTTTTCTTAAAAATATTATCGGAACCTGCAGATTCCGTTACTTTCTTCAAGTGTAAACTTAAAGATTTTCGTATTTTCTAAAATAGTTTTTACATTTTTTTAAATTTCCGAGTATTACCTGAATCAATTTAATTATTAATATCTTATTAAATTTATATCCATGTTAACATAACGTATGATCGGACATCATTTTCTTGGTTCCTTTAAGAAAATGCAGCTGACTTGGAGTCGCTCTATAACTTCGTCTATTAATACAGACTTATTTTTATTAGTATCTGAGGCAGGTAGCACATTTCGGGTCTTTGATATCTTCAGAAAGCCAGCCTTACTTGCAATTACTAAAATGACTCTGATGAGCATTCCACAGTTCTTTTATTAGAAATTTATTCGTCGTTTCCTTCAGTTTCGTTAAGCTTAAAGCATCTCAATATTATGTAAACTACAGTGATCTTTTAGTTTCAGGGACTTTTCAGTTATTATTATTATTACAATAAATCATTTCTTACCATATAAAATTTAAAAATAGATGAACTATTTTTTTATTTTATTATTAACTATGGCCCGCTTATGAAAAAGCGACAAGCACATTCACTGCAGCATATTCCACCTTCTTCTGTGTTTGAAGGTACTGCAAGTATCTATGGTCTGCAGTAGCCACTACAGTAACCACGAGCTCACAGTCAATCTGATGCTAAGTGACCTATGGACATTTAAATTCATCCTCGTTTAAGAATCAATATGCATATGTCACCCTGTCACACGTGTCATCCCTGAATATTAAGATGGAATGCCTCTTTCCAGATGAAAAGGATCTCCGGTTCTCTATTCTCACCATACAAAACACAGCAGAATCAAGCTGCTATTTTACACTGATATACTGTGAGAGCGTCGAACCAACTCATTCACGACACAACTATAATATAGCTGCAGGGTGGCTCTACCACTTAAAGAACTGCAGTTACCACGAGGTAGACTGTGAGTACGTTGGTAATTTTAGTTTTATACAAAAACACGTTTCTGAGCCTACTGCGCAAACCAAAACCAAGCACAAATTTGGACGTCAACCCATGTAGCAGGGTGTCACCTTTTAATGCATTTTTATAGAAACAAGAGAGGAAAAAGAACACTCAGCCGATCTGATGGTAGTTTAAGGTAGGAAAAAAAAACAATAATAAAAGTAAATATGCGTTTTCATTCCTGAAGACTAAGATGTGATGCCGTGTAGTGGCGGTTAAGAATATCCACTACCCCATATCTTCCCGTGCGTGTCGTAAAAGGCGACAAAGGGAAACAGGCAGGAGATGGGCAGGAGCATCTTCCTGATAGTAGCCAAAATTACAATAAAAAACTGCGGTTGCCAACCCGCTCGCCAAGCGTGGCAACTATGGCAAATACCCCCCAATGATGAGAGCAAGAAAGAGACGGCCCCCAGTCCCCGGCGGCCCCGTTATTCCTGGCTATGGTAACGGCGGGGCAGGGGTGCTAAGAATCTCCGGTGGAGGTTCGGTTGCCACCTAAGATGACTCAACCCTGACAACCCTGAGAACTGACGAGACGATCGTGGAACTGGAAGAAGAGATAAACAAGTTACGCTGGCATATTATATGATTATCCGAGGTCCGAAGAGAGGCGGAGGACACGGTAATCCTTGAATCCGGCAACTTGCTCTATCACCGGGAGGCGACCATCTGTCCCAAGGAGGTGTCGGATTTATCGTCCACAAGTCTCTCGTTAACAACGTTGCAAAGATTGCGAGTGCGTTGACGAGGGTTGCGTACCTTATACTCAGAATTACCAAACTGTATTCGCTGAAGGTCATACAGGTTTACGCACTAACCTCGGCACATCCCGATGAGGAGGTGGAGGAAATCTATGAGGATATATCCAGATCCATGCATTCCTCCAAAACCCAATATACGGTGTTAATGGGAGACTTCAATGCAAAACTAGGCACAAGAGAGGACGGTGAGCTGAAAGTAGGGAAATTTGGAATAGGGCAACGGAACCCAATGGGCCAGCAGCTGGCCAACTTGATGGAGAAAGAGGGACTCTTTATGATGAACTCTTTCTTCCAGAAGCGGACCCACAGGAAGTGGACCTGGTCGAACCCCGAAGGTTCGACAAAAAAAGGAGATTTTTTTATAAGATAAGGGTGACAAACGAGCACACAGTCCACCTGATGGTAAGTGGTTGCTGCGGCCAATAGACGTCTAAATCTATCCTCGTTTGCGAATCAAAATGCAGATGCGTTGTCACCCGTGAGGACTAAGATGGAATGCCTCATTTCCAGTAAAAAGGGCCTCCGGCCACCTGCACTCACCAAGCGAAACGCAGAGGTAAACCTGTACTTCACGCTGGTATTCTGTGAGGTCGTGGTAACACCCCGGTTCGAGCCGGCCCATCCGTGCGACAGCAAAAGCCGCCGCGTGGGTCTACCACTGTTAGATTGACTTCATTATGACGACCAGACGACAACTGTTCAGTGATGTCTCCGTGATCACGAGAGTGAGAACTGGTAGCGATCACCGAATGGTTAGAGGCACACTGAACCTAAACGTTAAGTTGGAGAGGTCTCGTCTGATGAAGTCAACGCTCCGTCCCCCTCGTGCTCTAGCCCAAAGTCCCGAAACCTTTCAGCTCGAATTACAAAACCGTTTTCAGTGTTTAGAAGACTGCAATGAACTGGGCGATATGAATGACAAGCTCGTGGAAACTGTCTATGCGGTCGGAGCTAAGTTCTGCAATACCCGCCGCAGAAGAACACAAAAACTCTCCGATCACACTCTTAATCTCATGGCTGTTAGATGGAAGTTGAAGAAGCTACATTCTTAAACAGATTTGACAGCATACAGGCAACTGAACAGACAGATCTCCAAATGCATGCGGCGGGACTTATGCAACTTCAATACAGCTTGTATTGAAGAAGCGATCGAGCGGAACCAAGGCTCCAAAGTCTTTGCCAGAGATCTGTCTGCCAGAAAGAGCCAACTGTCAAAGCTGAAGACCGAGTGTGGCAGCATAGTTTCCGGGATACCTGAGATTTTTAGTGAGATTGAGAGGTTTTATGGGCAGCTGTACACGTCATCGTTGGGGCCACATGCAAATGTGAGTAACAATCTAAGAGCGAGTCTTATCCGACACTATTCCGAAGATATCCCAGACGTCAGTCTGAGCGAGATGAGAATGGCTCTCCAGCACCTTAAAAACGGCAAGTCCCCGGGCGAGGATACAGCGGAGCTTTTGAAAGCCGGTGGAAAACCGGTACTTGAAGTCCTTCAGAAGCCCTTTAATTCTGTCCTCCATGGTGGCACTACTCCGGAGGCGTGGAGCAAAAGTGCGGTGGTCTTGTTCTTCAAGAAAGGCGACAACGCTCTCTTGAAGAACTACAGACCCATTTCCCTTCTGAGCCGCGTCTACGTGCTGTTTTCGAGATTTATTACGAATCATCTCGCAGGCAGACTTGACGACTTCCAGCCTCCCGAACAAGCCGGTTTCCGAAAAGGCTTTGGTACCATAGACCACATACATACCCTGCGGCAGATGAAATTTGGGCGGTGCTGCAGTCCTGTCAGCGGTGCCAAGTTGACTGTCGGTATATCGAAGTGCTGAAGTGTTTGTACAGTAGAGCTACGATGGCTATCCGAGTACAGAACCAGAGTACGAAACCAATCCAACTGCAGAGAGGTGTAAGACAGGGTGACCTTATGTCCCCGAAACTCTTCACCGCTGCATTAAAAGACGTTTTCAAGCTACTGGACTGGAAAGGATGCGGTATTAACATCAATGTCGAGTACATCACTCACCTTCGATTTGCCGACGATATAGTCCTTATGGCAGAATCGCTGGAGGACTTAAGCACTGTGCTCACTGACCTCAATAGTGTCTCCCAACGGATAGGTCTTAAGATGAACATGGACAAAACAAAAATCACGTTTAACGTCCATGTCACACATATGCCGGTAGTTGTTGGGAGCACTAAGCTTGAAGTTGTTGATGAGTATGTTTACCTGGGACAAATAGTCTGACTAGGTAAGTCCAACTTCAACTGAGAGGTCAATCGACGGATTCAACTCGGCTGGGCAGTGTTCGGGAAACTACGACACACCTTCTCGTCAGGTATACCTCAAAACCTGAAAGCGAAATTGTACAACCAGTGCGTGTTGCCAGTGATGACTTACGGATCTGAGACGTGGTCCTTCACTATTGGCCGTATGAGGAAGCTCAAGGTCACTCAGTGAGCTATGGCTCTCCATCCATGATAGCCCTCTGGCTATGCTCCGGGTTTCTCTGCGTGATAAACTTGGACATGAGAATATCCGCAGTAGAACCAGAGTAACCGACATAGCCCAACGGATTAGTAAGCTGAAGTGGCAGTGGGCCGACCATATAGCTCGAAGAACCGACAACCAATGGGCAACAAAGGTTCTCGAATGGTAGCCTCGTACCGGTAGACGATGTGTAGGGCGACCCCCCACTAGATGGAGTGATGACCTGGTAAGACATGCAGGAAGTCAATGGATGCAGGTGGGTAAGGACCGTGTTTTGTGGCATTCCTTGGGGGAGGCCTATGTTCAGCAGTGGACTTATGAAAGGCTGTAATGATGATGATGATGATGAAGATGTGTCTGACTTGAATTGTCATTCTACTTGTCAATCATAGCAGCATTATTTTGTTATTTCACGCTGATATTCTGTACGAGCGTAGTGCTTCCTTGGTTGAGCCAATCCATTAGCAATATTATAACAAAATAACAAAATGTATCTCTACCACGTGCAAGCCAAAAAGAAGCTACTTGGGTAATTTTTTTTCCAAAAGTTTATGAGATATACACCATTACTATTTCTGCGTATATTTAATCATTCTACATATAGTCGTTTTATTTTCCCAGTGGCCCCTAACTGTGTTTTGCGGCATTCCTTGGGAAGGATTTGTGAATGACTGTAATGATAAATTAGGTGTTCATTGAGTAGTAGTTCTTTCCGATCGACTTTACTCACTGGCACTGACTGGCAGTGCTCTGAGGAGTGTTCGGACTAATTCCAGCCGCTCAATTTCACCATCGTTCGTCCCAACAAGATATCAAATCGCGATACCATCCATACAATCTGGATGATTGGCGGTTCACCACTGTGCAATTGAGAAGAAGTTTTCTTCCTCGCACAACTTCCTTGCGGAATCGATTACCACCAGCGATTTTTCCGGACCGATATGACTTAGGAACCTTTAAGAAAAGAGCCTACTCCATTTTAAAAGGCCGGCAACGCATCTGCGATTTCCCTGGTGTTACAGTTGTTCATGGGAGGCGGTAGTCACTTACCACCTGTTAAGCCGTTTGCTCCCTCTCCTATAAAAAAAGAAAAGTAATAACAAGACTTTGTCCTTACTATCAAATGACGTTAAGTCTAACTGAGAGAAATACTTTACCAGATTAATAATTTTTCCTTTAGGCGGTTAAAATAAATTGTCTTCCTCTGAATAGCTCTTAAAAAATAAGGAAGTGGTTGAACTTATGATTAGATATAATCAAAGATTGGTATCAAATTCTCTCGCCTCTAAATTACAAGTGAAAAAGTCCCCTATCAGCTTATTAGATCAGCACCGCTATCGTATTGTACGCCTGGAGGGCAATAAATTGATGAAATTGCGACACGAGTGCTCCAATTGAATGTGAAACCGCCACTACGTGGTCCGGTGTTGCATTTTAATATATGCTTCCTAAACACGTATTAAAAGTAAATTTAAATAAATTAATAAAAGCCATTCAATTTCATATTAGATTTCTATAACTAGATTATATAATCACAACGCTTTGCTGGTGTTTACTTTTTTAATTTATATATTAAATATAAAATATTAACCGCAGTAGCAGATGATTAGAACCTTTGAAGCTACCCCCTTTTACGGCAATGTAGAAGTAATATAATGTAGATAATGTACATCTACAAAATTGGAAAAAATTACCACTACGAGGGCGACACTGAATGTTTTTAGACCTGGCCACTTGTAAACGATATAATTGAAAAATAAGTTCAAATTTTGAAAATAGAACACTGCCAATATTATTGTGTTTGTATTTTCTCAGTGGTTCCATAAAAAGCAATGATGTATTGATGTAAATGGACACTATTTTGAAAAAATATAATAAGACTAATAACTTGTTAGTTTGTTCAGTTTTTGATTTTCTAAAAACTTTCAGTGTCACCCTCGTATTTTTATAGCATAAGGGTGACAAATCTGATTGTAAGAAGAATTTGTGGCCCATACACATTTAGATCTATCCTAGATTAAGAATCAAAATGCAGATACTTTGTCACCACGGATTTAGAAAAGATGTTATGTCATATTAAGTCAAACGTCTGTGGTTGTCCCCTAAAGAGTAAAATTAAAAGCATCGTTTCCGATTGAAAGGGTTTTCGTACAACAAGCATATTTCATTTATCACTTAACGAATAAGTCTACATTTCGAATGGTTTTCTTACCAAATCTATGGGCATTGTCACCAACACGTATTTAATTACAAATACAAGAACTACCGTCAGATCGTATCTACAGTTTGTGTCTACAGGGCATGTAGACAACGGTGTAATGTGAGACCGTTTATGCTTTACTACCGATACACACGGATTTTAAAAGTTACGAACTTAATTCGTATTTTACTAAACGGGATTTAGGAACATAAGAGGATAGGTTTTACCGCGTAGCGGCGGTTTACTTTTAATTATTTTATTTCATCTATTTATTTCTACCTCTGTCTTTACAGGCGTACCTAATACGACAGTGTAGGCACATAGAACTGTCTAATTTAATAGGGACAGAACATAAGATATCTATTATTATAAGATAATATATATAATGTCACTTTTGTGAATTCACCCAAGGAACAGCAGCATAAATCTACATCCTGAGATAATTTATTGAGAGTGTGTGTGCAGCGGTCAGGTCAGTGGGGCCTCCTTTAGAAAGTTGGTGCGCGCGCGCGGTACCGCGAATACTCCCGAGCCCATATCGTCCCGTGACTGTTGTAAGGGGCCAGATAATAGAAAAAAGGAGATATGCAGCAGCATCTTCTTGGTAATCCGCTTGCCGAGTGTAGCAACTATAAGAAATATCCCCATATGTATATTATATGGGGATATTTCTTATGTTTCATATTATATGGGGATATATATTTGGGGCGGGTTTATGTTCAGCAGTGGACGTTTGATAGGCGGTAAAGTGTAGTAGAAAAAAATTCTACGGTTGCCAAGCGAGGTTACTATGACAGACATCCACAATCTAATGGATAGGCCTATGTACAGCAGTGGACTTTTGAGAAGATATAACGATAAAGGGTCGTTTTTTATACAGAATTACAAAAGGTTTAAATATCTGCATTGCTATTTGTAATCTGTGTTTGATTAAAGTAAATTTCAAGTGTTAAATTAAAAGTTTTGTACATTCATATTTTGTACATTATACGTGGTAGATCCATGCTATACGTGGTTAGAGCCATGCTGCAGCTATATTAGTAGTATAGTTGTAGCACGAATGGGCCGGCTCGACCGAGGAAGGACCACGCTCTCACAGAATACCAACTCTCACAGCATACCACAAATAGCAGCTTAAACTGCTGTGTTTCGTATGGTGAGTGTAGAGAACCGGAGACCTCACAGAATACCAGCGTCAAATAGCAGCTTCACACTGCTGTGTTTCGTATGGTGAGTGTAGAGAACCGGAGACCCTTTTTACTGGAAAAGAGGCATTCCATCTTAGTCCTCAAGGGTGACAACGCATCTGCATTTTTTCCCAAATGAGGATAGATGTAGATGTCTATGGGCCACAGCAACCACTTACCATCAGGTGGACTGTGTGCTCGTTTGTCACCCTATCCTATAAAAAAAATCAATATAAATAAAATGAGTGCATCATTAGTATAGTCGAAATCAATTAAATACGCATTATTAAGGATAACTCAAAATCTCCTTATCAGATCTAGATCAAATTTATATGGAACTACATGAGAAGTACCAGCTTTCAAATAAAAAAGAATCCTCAAAATCGGTTCACCTAGAAAAAAATTCTGAGGTAGTACACGTAAAAAATACGGTCGAATTGAGTTCCTCCTTCTTTTTTGGAGTCGGTTAAAGAATCAAGCACACATTTACAAGACTTTAAGCTAGTGTTACAAGCCATATAAAGCATATGGTGGCAGTGTGAGAATTTCACCACCCAATAATATTGTCCCGTGGGTGTCGAAGAGTTGAGATAGGAAAATTGAAAGTGGAAATGTGCAGCAGCAGTTTCCTGATGACAAATCAATAAAAATTGTGGTTACAAACCAATCCCAAATCCAATCGTGGCGATTGTGGCAAAATCCCTCCTATGACATAGTCCTAGGGAGGGCCTGTTTAAATGAGAACAGCGATAATTTTGATGTTGAGACATTAAGTACCTCAGTTCTTTTTTGATTATGGATACTGCAAGTGCTCTGCAGTATCCATAATTAAGGATGTTACTGCAGGGGAAGAAAGTTTCTTGAGTGGCAGCCTCATACCGGTAGGCGATGTGTAGGGCGACCCCCCACGAGATGGAGTGACGATCTGGTAAGACATGCAGGAAATCGATGGATGCAGGTGGCTCAGGACCGTACTTTGTGGCATTTCTAGGCCTATGTTCAGCAGTGGACTTATGAAAGGCTGTAATGATAATGATGATATATATATATAAGGGTGACAAACGAGCACACAGTCAACCCGATGGTAAGTGATTACTGTGGCCCATAGACATCTACATCTTCATCCTCGTTTGCGAATAAAATTCAGATACAGTCTCAGCCTCAGACTAAGATGGAATGCCTCTTCTTCAGTAAAAAGTGTTGCTAAACATTGAAACTTTTAAAGTCACGTTGTAGGAATATCCAATTACCCATCGTCGCGTGTGTGTTTGAAGAAGCGATAGAGGTGAAAAAATCAGGAGAATGGTAGCGTCTACCTAATAACAACAAGAAAAAAACTGCGGTTGCCAACTTGCCTGTCAAGCATGGCAACTATGGCAAATATCCATATGTGATGCAATCTATAGGGATGCCTATGTTCAGCAGTGAACTTTGATTGGTTGTGATGAATGAATAATGTCTGTTATTGCTATAGTTTAAAGTAGTTTTAGACCTTTCTTTTCAACGGTTTTTCTTAAAATATAATTTCAATTTGTTAGCTTAAATGTTTACCCGTATGCACCAATGAGGAACATCGCGTAACTTCAACTCAATCGCCAATAAATTTATGCTTACTCCATATTAATTAGCTCGCGTGAGAGCCACGCTACTGTACGCTCTATCTCAGGAGATTTATTATTCGTAGAAGGACATTAAATTTATTTATGAAAAATGCACCCGCTTGTTCTGCACCATTGAGGTACGAATGCGAAGTCTTGCGTGCAGGTTCGAGAAAGGTAAATAACCACTTCATAAATCTATGCACTGTATTTTGTAGATAGTTACGACCATATTTTATATGTAGGAACTTTATACTAAGAGTATAGAAACAAAAGTAATGAACAAAGGTGGCTTATAATGAAAGTGTTTTATTTTTCAAAACTATTCATTTATAACCAAATAGTATATTTAAAAAAATACTTTTAACAAAAAGTAGAAGCCGGCTTCAAATAACTAAAAGAAGTATAATAACTTTAAATTTAGAGTCGGTGCTAGGACATAGTGTATGGAAGAGTTAAAGCCCTATTGAACAAGGCATATCACAAACTATATGTCATCTAATTTGTTACATGAAAAACTTCATCCCCTACTTTTCTAACCTTTGCGGTGGAATTTTTTCTCCAAATTAACATGGGGAGCACCCCTGAAGTGTATTATATTATTCAAAAAAGGTATCACAAAAATCGGTTCACGGTTGGAGAAGATCTTGCGTAAAATAAATACAAAATAATATAATTATAGTTAAATTGTAACCATCTTAATTTTTTTAAAGTGGACTAAAAATTCAACGATGTAATTGTAAAATAACAAAACCTCAATAGAAATAAACACATGTTTTGTATTTACTGTACATATAAGTAGTGGCACGAAAGTCTAGCGGTGACCGTTATTCTACATGACGCTCAGTTCGGCTTCAGACCAAGACTTTCGACTGAATGCGCAATTATGTCTCTCAAACAGACTGTTAGGTACTACACGGATAGGAACACGCCTGTGTATGCAGCCTTTCTTGATCTCACTAAGGCATTTGACCTGGTTAGATATGATATTCTTTGGCGTAAATTAAAAGACACAGGTATGCCGGGTGGGTTGATCAATATTTTTAAATATTGGTATGAACACCAAACTAACCGGGTTAGATGGCTCGGTGAGCTTTCTGACGAGTACAGGTTGGAGTGTGGAGTGAGACAGGGAGGGCTAACTTCTCCTTCTCTCTTCAACTTGTATGTGAATAGGTTGATGGTTGAGCTGAGCGACACAAGGGTCGGCTGCTCGATTGATGGTCACTGCATCAACAGTATCAGTTATGCAGATGACATGGTATTGCTAAGCCCATCAATCGCAGGTCTCAGAAAACTAATAGGTGTATGTGAGAGGTACGCTTTGTCACACGGACTCCTGTACAATGTTAAAAAGAGCGAGCTCTTGATCTTTCAAGCTAGGCGTCGTAAGCTGGGAGATGTGCCACGTGTGCTGCTAAATGGCGTCGCTCTAGGCAGGGTAAATGCGTTTAAATATCTTGGCCATGTGGTTACCGAGGATTTAAAAGATGATGCTGACATCGAAAGGGAAAGGAGGGCGATGGCGGTCCGCTGTAATATGCTGGCACGCAGATTCGCGCGGTGTAGCTTTGGAGTAAAGATAACTCTCTTTAAAGCCTTTTGCCAAACTCTATACACTTGCAATCTGTGGGTCAACTACACGCAGCGGGCCATCAACGCTCTCCGAATACAATATAATAACGCATTCAGGGTGCTGGTGGCGCTCCCGCGCTGCTGTAGTGCGTCTGCGATGTTTGCCCACGCGCACACGGACGGCTTCCACGCCGTGCTGCGACGTCGCATCGCCTCACTGATGCTCCGTACGCGGGGGAGCGCCAACACCATCCTGAACGTGCTCAGCGATAAGCCTGACAGCCCCCTTCTGTGGCACTGGTTACAAATGCATGTGCCCGGTGCCCCAGAGGGTGGCAGATACATGAATTAAACTATAGATTAATTTTATTCAAGTAATTAATATATTAAAGAATCGAATTAAGTTATATTGAATTGATTTAAATTGAATTAAATTTTATTTTTATTTTTGATTTTATTGTAATTTAATTTTGGGTATAGATTTGATCTTAGTTTTGATTTAATTTAATTAAATTTATTTAATGTTCTCAATTACTAACCTAATATAAGTCATACTAACTACTTATGGATCTTTGATATCTGAAATAAAGAATTATTATTATTATTATTATTATTACGCATAAGTCGCGCTGATTGGCTTATTGGGCATAAGTCGCGGTGATTGGCTCGTACGTTTCGTTCGCACGCGCTTATTAGCTCTCCAGTCGCATTCGTGCAATTAAATTCGTGCGCGTCCCTCCACGTTTCGTTCAGCGCTAGACTTACGTGCCGCGACTTGTAATCTACAGTAAAATTCGAATTTTTTTTGGCAGGTTAATTATTTTATTTCTTAGGGATTTTCTGTGCTCCTCTTAAATTTAAAAGGGGTAAGGAGCATTTAGTATACCGCACTGCTCCGTGTGTTGGCTGGACTTCATTATGGCCGCGAAATATTTAATTCCTCCAACATGCAGGTTTCTTCACGATATTTCGGATTGAATTGCTGTCGGTTAACAGATTCGCAAATTTTTCATTTTTCATATATACTTAAGTGACTTACGAACTTACAGCTCACTTAATGGTGTGGGATACTGCAGCCCATGGATATCTGCAACCTACTTCTAACAAAGAAGGCTACAGATGAGTTGTCTCCTTTGAAGACTAAAATAGAAAACCTCACAGCCTGTAATTAACTGACTCTGTTATACCCTTTAGACCGGACCTGAACAGTGCAAGCACTGCTATCAGCTGGCAAAAAAAAGAAACAGAAAATTGGTCTTACAACCTAGGAGAGTATTAGGATTTTGAATTTTGAAGTGTAATTGTATTGGTAATTGTCTTTTCTACCGACTTTAAAACTACTCAACTCGACTGTATGTTTTTTTAAGTGTGTTACCTCATAACTTTTTCTGGGTGAACCGATTTCAATGATTCTTTTTTTATTTGAAAGCTGGTGCTTCTCATGTGGTCCCATATAAATTTGACCATCATTATTCTTAATAATTTATATTGAAGTCAGTTGTACAAATTTTTTAATTTCAAATTATTGTCTCCTTTACTGCATCCGAGCCTATCGCATGATTGTTATTTTTACATCCAGTGGGTAAGGCGAGTAGTGCCTCTATATTTACACCTGCACTTTGCTCTACAATATTATAGTCTTGTGTAGTTAATAATATAGTTTGTTAAAATAATCAAAATTACTTATTACGGGTAAATCGGTGAGGACGACATCGTTATATTTAATGAAAGTAAAACAAATTTCCTTAAAATGATATATTTTCTGTATTATAAAATTGAAGTTTCAAACGAAAGTACAGTCCACATGATGGTATGTGGCCTCTGTAGCTCGTGGGCACCTGCAACCAAATTTAAACAAATGAAGTCAAAAATGCCTTGTTAACTCTGAGGACTAAGGCTTATGCTAAGCCCTTAGACCGGAACACAGTAGCGAACGCACTGCGGCTTTGTGGTGGAAATAGGTAAGATGGGGTACCTACCCAGATGAACTTCTAGAAAGAGAAGGAGTCCTCATCTCCATCCATCCGTTACAGACATACAGAACATAGGTCTCTCCCAGAGATTGCCCCATAGGGAAGATTTTGCCATAGTTGCCACACATGACAGAAAAGTCAGGTTTTTATTATTTTGAGTTGTTATTAGAAAAATGCTGCTGCCACTCTGTTGTTTCAGGTTTCCTCTGTCGTTTCTTACAATACCCACGGAAGTTCTTACATCGCAACTATATAGTACAAGGAGTTCTACCACGTGGTATCCTTGTTTGGTATTCTACAGAATGTTTGTATTTAATTTCCAGTATATTAAAATGTAAAAAAATACGATATATCTGAGCCCGAAGCTATGTTCAGATATCAAAAAGTAATAAATATGAAGCAAAGGTATAACTTACCGCAACAAAAGCGAAGCCTTCAGCTATGGCCAATTTTCTCGGACAGGACCAAAACAAGTTATATCCTTTTAAAACGGCGGATATAATAAATTCTTGGCTGTAGTTATATCAACATATTTAATTATGCTCGCGTGATTAGACGCTGCTACTTACTACATACCAGCCCCGGGATGGTTTGAGTCCTATGTAAATGCATTGATTTGATTACGTTATTGTACTTAGCTCTCAAAATATACAAGTTTTGATTTTGTTGCGCAAGCAGTTTGATAAGATGTAAAGTAACCATAGATTCTTATTTATTACTCTTTTAGGTAAAATGATTTTTTTAGAATTCTACCGACAACAGACACGTAAAATACAATTGGTGAACGCTTAAACGAATATCTAGTACTTTGTACGTACATGGTTTGTATTTTTAGGGTTGAATAATAAAGGTACAAATTATGCGATAAGAGATAAATGTAGTTTGCAAGACCACAGAATAAATAATAGTACTAGCAAGACTATGTTGTGTGCGGATTAAAAAAAGGTATGCTTCGGTGGTTTGGACACATACAGAGAATGAATGGGGGATGAGTAACAAAGTACATTTATTCTGCAGAAATAAATAGCAGAATTAGCAAGGGACATAAGTTTATCGACCGTATTGACGATATATTGAAGATTATATGGTCAATACGAATAATTAAGAGTACCGTTAGCCAACGAGCACATATGCGTATCGTATATGTGAAAGATGCAAGAGAGACGTGTCAGGATCATGCCATATGTAAGGTTAGAATTAAAGCCAACTGCACCCTCTGGGTGCCAGATATGAGAGTTCATGTTTGTTTTGAATTTAAATTTAAAAAAATATTAAAACTATTAATAATGGATATTAATTCACCTGCAAAGTGTGACGATTAAGGAAAAATGTCGCTGCTACTGGAAATGATTGCGTCCAGTAGTTGATATTTACGGGCCGATGAAGAACAAGAAGAAGAAAATGAATTCTGTATAACTGTATGAGCCTATGGTATTATTATGATGAGTCTTGTTAATTCAGATGCTATGCGCCCGACGTAAATTTCATAGTGTGCGAGCAAACTGAATTCGATTTTCGACTGCATTACTAAAACTGTAACTATCAATAGTGTAGTGTACCAAATGCTCGGTGGAGAAGGAAAATATTGTGAGTAAACACATTCTATATCTCAGAATTAATGTGAATTTTTTCATAATGCAATTTAATGAGTGGAGAAATATGTCTTAAATGTGACGTATTTCGGCTCAAAACATTTTGGTACTTGTTGCTTTGATACACAAATAAAATAGAAACGCTTATTTATAGTGAAGGGGTCATATCCAATCCAGGTTTTCGATTTATCTTTACCATTTATATAATTTTAAATTAAGAGTAACTTAAGTAGTATTTTATATGAACACTCGTTATCTACAAGTATATGAATAAAATTAGCTGTCTTTCGATCCACAGATAAAATCTAGATCAATTTAGCAACAATTTCCCACCGTGAATAATTACTTCGCGCCGGTCGTTGTTGTTTCAAACAAATATATAAAGCCTATAGATATAAACAACCGGCGTGCTGGTGTTTATGTTAATTGGAGTGGGTCTATGCCACTGTGGCGAGCGGATCGAGCCGAAACAACCAATTGGTTAAGAATTTGTTAATTATTATCATCATACTAATAAAAGAAAATAGTAAATTATAAAATAATAAGAACGCTAGACACATCGAAAGTTGCTTTAAGTCCACTGCTGGGACTTTTGAACGATAAGCATGCTGGCAAATATTGTTTGGAAATCTTGCTAATACTCTCCACGTTGGACTCACCACAGGTGGATTGGTGAGTTTATCCTCTTCCTCTTCCTCTTAT
Source organism: Parnassius mnemosyne (assembly GCA_963668995.1). Taxonomy (NCBI): domain Eukaryota; kingdom Metazoa; phylum Arthropoda; class Insecta; order Lepidoptera; family Papilionidae; genus Parnassius; species Parnassius mnemosyne. The sequence goes on from CAVLGL010000083.1 coordinate 18,087,161, forward strand.
CCATTATTATTTGAAAAAAATCTGTAAAATTTGGTTTTAGCAATTTGAATGGATTTCTCGCCGTTAATTTCACTACATTTTAGCACTACATTCTCGTTTATGAATCAGCTGGGTGCATGTAAGTTTGGTATAAAATACTATGTAAGTAAATATACTAATGTAAGGCTTAGCATTTCAAATATTTGTGATGTTTATCCACCCTCCTTAAAGCCAATTGACTTTTCACCTGTAGGAAGCTTGGAACTGAGATTAAACCAAAGTTAAATTTCGCGGTGACACTGAGCCGTAGACAGAAGGGGCAATTCCTCGACCTCTAGCAAGACTAATGTTTGCACCGGGCCCTGCTCGCTGCATTGTGCTTTATTTGTATTTGCTAATGTATACAATCTCTAATTACACGCAACGCCTCTGTGTGATAGGGCTGGCGACAGGTTTATATTTCTTATTATAATTAGATTTGCACCTATGACTTATACATATATACATTCTTAGTTTAACATTTTGTTTAAATAATAATTTTATATTGTTTCATAGAATTAATTTTCTTTAAGTAATATAATTTAATGAAATTACAAACAGTAAAATATTGCAAAAATTATGACTCTCATAATTTTTGCAAAGTACCTCCTCATTTTATTTATTATCTATATCCTTTCAACAGCAACCTGTCAAAATGAATCTAGTGAGCCATGATAGAACACGAGTGAACCTCTGATCCTCGCCGTTACAAACTAAATTGTTAATTGAAAGTGCTTGTTTACTGTCTAAGAAATTATAGAAAAAAACGGATTTCTGTAAAGTCCATCAACACGCATTGCACAGCACGGCAAATTCTTTCCAGGTATTGGTAGCTCCAACAAAAAATATTCGGGACTTTTACTTTTCAACAAATTTATTTTTTCAATATATAATCGTTGGTGCGTTTTTGAGACGTTGTTCATAGCTCTGCCAAGATATGACATGTGTAATATGTATTTAGGATAGGTCGCGTGGTAGTCAAGTTATTAATAAATTCTATTTATAATTTTTTTTCTAGTATAACGTGACAAACGAGCACATAGTCCACCTGATGGTAAGTGGTTACTATGACCCATAGACATCTACATCTATACTCAATAATGAATCAAAATGCAGATGCGTTGTCAGCCGTGAGGACTAAGATGGAATGCCTCGCTTCCAGACTGCTACTTCTATTGACTCCTATATACTTCTTATTAACTACACATAAACTAATATTATGGAATTTAAAAAAAAATATATATATAAACTCCGTATATACGATAAAATCCGTAGGATTAGGTACTTTCATTTAATACCTATACTTATGAACGAAATTATTAATTTTAAATTTAAAGTTTACAAAGTCTGTAATTAATTCTGTGTGAATTTCGTGATAGGTACCGGGAAAACACCGGAAGGGCGAAATACCTACTACTGACGGGATTGCTAGAAATTTAGATAAGAACAATTAAATTAGATCAAAACCATGTATACATTAAAAATAACATTTATATGTAAAGATTATGGTAAAGATCACATTTTTTAACTTATTTTTATAAACATTTTTATACGTGGTCGAGCCATGCTGCAGCTACATCTACTAGTAGTATAGTTGTAGCACGAATGAGGGCTCGACCGGGGAAGGACCACGCTCTCACGGAATACCAGCGTAAAATAGCAGCTTAACACTGCTGTGTTTCGCATGGTGAGTCTAGAGAACCGGATACCCTTTTTACTGGAAAAGAGGCATTCCATCTTAGTCCTCACGGATAACAACGTATCTGTATTTTGATTCTCAATTGAGTATTCTAGTAGATGTAAATGTGTATGGGTCACAGCAACCACTTACCTTCAGGTGGACTGTGTGCTCGTTTATCACCCTATCCTATAAAAAAAATTTAACATGTACAATGCGATGATGTAATAAAGTAAATATCATAAAATGTCAACCCTACTTATTTTAACGCCAAGGCGTTAGGAGTGTCCTGCAGGTGTTGTTCCCATCCCTAATTAGGAACGCTTAGGTGTTGGAATCCCTGTCCGTTTTCCATTCTATATCACGTACAGAAAATGTCTTTGTACATATAACCCCTGTGCCATTTGTTACAATTATTGACTTCGTTCTTCGTTCGTTCTTACTAATTAAACAAACCTTTTTGTTAATTTTATTTACTAGTATGCGTTTTAAAAATAAATCTATTATTTTCAATTAGTGTCATTTTATATCACCAAAACCCATAAAGTTTACAAACTGGTATTTAAACAATGAATTGAAAATTCTTTAACACGAAGTAGGTCAATGGATCTGAAGTGGCAATGGGCCGGCAATATTTATTTATTTATTTAAATCATTGTTGGCATACAAACACGTAAAAAAAGGCAATGTTAACCGCCGCAATGAATTCTATGCTAGTTTACATATTATAGTTCAGTCAGATCGAGTACGAGAGCTCGAAGAACCGACAATCTATAAGGAGGAAAGTTTCTCGAGTGATAGCCTTCTACCGGTCGACCGGTCGACTTGGTAAGAGATGCAGTGCAGGACATTAATTCATGGAGAATGGCTCAGGGTCACACTTTGCGGCATTCTTTGTTCAGAGTTGTGATGGGCTGTAATAATAATGATGATGATGATGATAGATCAATGTGCCTTTACCAAATTTACCAACACTTTTGTTGGAGAATTATCAAAGACTATTGCGTATCCTAAGTACTTTTGCTTGAAAAATCTCTAGAATATTTAATTTTAATACTGCAGTTGGCTTTTTATAACGGAGACGTGATAGCCACATGGGCTAAGCGCAAAGTTTAATTCAAGCAACCCAGGTTCGATCTCTGCAGGCAATAATTGAATTCTTGATTGCATTTAGTGAAAGAACATCGCGAGAAAACCTGCATGTGTGAGGAATTAAAAAAAAATGTGGTAAAGTACCCAAACACGCATTGGAGTAGCGCTGTGGACTCGAACCACCCGAAAAACCCTTTCAGATATAAGGAAGGATATGGCCATATGTGGAACATATATAGGCTGTAACGTTATTTTACTTTTCTCTGAAAGGTTTGGACAACACGTTATATAACAATTTGCCACGAAGAATAAATTGTTCATTTAAGCGTAAAATGACACAACTGTGGGTGTAAATGGAGCTCGTTAATTCCACGTTATTCAAACAGTCACGAATTAGAACTTCGACTCGTGCGCATAACGGCGTGACGAGACTTTTTATGTTCTATTGTTTTTCAAATGTAGAAACGCCATTGGTTAAGAATTCCGCGGGAGGCGCCATCTTGTTTCCTATTGGCGGGCACGAAATAAATGCGAAATAATGATGGCTGCTAAGATTGGTGTGACATGAATTAATGTTGAATAAATTAAACACGACTCTCGGATATGTCTTTGTGAAACCTGTTATTTAATTGTAGTGTGATATCTTATGGCGGTGCAAAGTATTTAATAGTTATCACAATGATATAATGAGTTTCCGACATACGTAATACAATTTCCTAACTTAATTTAAAATAGGTACCCAACTACAAATCAGGATGTATTAGATACGCTTCCCTATACCTTACACGGTACTTAATATCATTGCTTATTTAATTGAAACCAAAAATTATATTTTAAAGGAGTAACAAACTTACTGGAAACGTATTAGAATAAACCTATTAGAATAAACGCTATAAAATCCGTAATATTAGTTTCATTAAATGTGTATTATTCGCTTTAATAGAAGGAAAGGTCATATTTACGGCTTCCATCATCAAAAGGAAAAACGAAACCCTTAAAGGATCACTTTGTTTTCGGTACATCAAGGCCCTTTTTCTGAGGAGCACGTAGAAGTCAATCAAGTTGAAATTATATCAAATACTAAGGATCTAGAGTTCCTCGGAAATCTGAAAAGTCTACGCAATCTAAAGATGCGACAATTTATAATCACATATTTATGGTACTCAAAACCATCATGTTATCTACTTTCCGTTAACTTATACAATGCGTGTTTTTTTACAGAACAAAAATGAAAAACTAGTACACAGCTCACCTGTGATGGTAAATGAATGCTGCGGCCAATAATCATCTATATTTATCCTCGATTACGAATCAAAATGCAGATGTGTTTTCAACCCTGAGGACTAAGATGGAATGCCTCGTTTCCAGTTAAAGGGATCTCCGGTAAAAAGGGTCTATGGTAAAAGAGTATCCGGTGGGCGTGTTGGCGGACTTTTACATTAGTGGGTTTCCGCAAGATTTTCTCCTTGACCATGGAGCACGAAGTATATTGGCCCTTAAAATTGCAATTAACAATTGTATTGGTGGCGGCGGAGATCGAACTCAGGTTGCTCGCCTACTGTGAAATTTAAAGCGAGCGCTTAGTATGTTTTTTTAATGTGCTCCTTCATAACTCTTTTCTGGGTGAACCGATTTCGATGATTCTGTTTTTATTTGAAAGCTGATGGTTTTCATGTGGCCCCATATATATATTTGATCAAGGTCTCACCAATAGTTTTTAAGTTATTCTCAATCGATCGTAATAGTCATACATGACAAAGAAATTTTCTACCGCCATGATGTCTTTTTTGCCGAAAATATCATTTTTATACTGGCAAGCCAGAATTTTTTTTTATAGGATAGGGTGACAAACAAGCACACAGTCCACCTGATGGTAAGTGGTTACTGCGGCCCATAAACATCTACATCTATCCTCTATTACAAATCAAAATGCAGATGCTTTGTCACCCGTGAGGACTAAGATGGAATGCCTCATTTGCAGTAAAAAGGGCCTCCGGCCACCTGCACTCACCAAGCGAAACGCAGAGTAAACTTCTACTTCACGCTGGTATTCTGTGAGGTCGTGATACCACCCCGGTTCGAGCCGGCTCATCCGTGCGACAGGAAAAGCCGCCACGTGGCTCTACCACTGTTGATAAATATAAAAATTGTGGCCCTAGACATCTACATCTATCTTCGATTACGAATCAAAATTCAGATGCGTTGTCACCCGTGAGGGCTAAGATGGAATGCCTCGTTTCCAGTAAAAAGGGTCTCCTGTTCTCTACACTCACCATACGAAACACAGCAGCGTTAAGCTGTTATTTAACGCTGGTACTCTGTGAGAGCGTGGTCCTTCCCCGATCGAGCCGACCCATTCTTGCTACAACCATAATATAGCTGTAGCATGGCTCTACCACGTATAAAAATAAAAGGAGCCAGGTTTTGTTTCGCTCGTGTACCGGTTATCCGTTCCCATTTTGGTTCAGTTTCAGTGCTGGTTTCGTGTTATTTGTTACCACCAAGAATTTTTGTTCAGTCACCCGTAAAGAATTAGTCAAGTGTTAAGGTAGTTAGCATGCCAGGTTGTAAAGGTCATTTTCAAGTGTCAAACTCTTATTGATAAACGATACTCTGGTGACCAATCGATGGAAGAAAATCCATTCAGATTCAATCGAAAAGAAGAAGTTTTATACGGGTATGTACATATTATATACAGCGAATGGATAACCCTATGATTCATAGTACAAACAAATCCTAGTTGTCGCAATAGGTATATGGTTTAACTACTGCGGTACAGAGCTGTCTAAAAATTGTCGAACAAACGTTGAAAACTTGATAGTGCACGAAAATTGCCACTAGAATTATGATTTTTTTAAAGCTGGTTAAATTGTGTCTTTGAATTAAAACATTATGTGTATTAATTTTGTTTCTCGTTATAAAATTCTCTATTCGTAGACACTACACTCCTAGCTTAAGAAGTTAATAGGCGCAATTTTTTACCTAAAATAAAACTTAGCATCATAACAATATTTATTGCCACTGCAAAGCACGCTCCCACTTTCCACCGTCACAAATTACAAAATAATAACATGCTACGAGTAGTTGGAGCACTAACTTACGTAGAAGCACACATACAGGTCGGTGTACGTGTATCTGTCTGTCCATTGCTGTCAATATATCATATCTCTCGCTAGACATTAGCATTAGTTGCGCGGACGCAGGGAGGCCATCTTTTATTTAACATCTTTTGATGCATAGTGATGTTTATAATATGCCTAATAATTTTAGTTTGGTTTCAATGTAATTTCAGTACTATTGAATTTAAACATGGGTTAGATAAAACCTGCTTATTAGTTTTAGTTGAAAGTCACTTTTAAATAGTTCAAAAAAATTTTAAGTAAAGATTTAATTTTGATTTTAGAAAGTTCCGTATATAATTCAGCAAAACATAACAAGAAAGAAAGAAACATTTATTGCAAATCACCTCAAACATATTTAGGCACTTAAATTTTATTTGTTTTTGAAGCAAAAGTATAACAAAATAAAAAAAATAAAATAACAATTTGACGGATATAACATTTAAAAAATATGTATAGTTATAAATTACAATAAAAATACGTTCCTCATGTTAGGTCCCTTGGCGAATTAGGCAAACGGACCTCACTCAGCGTATGCTGTCGCCGAAACAACAGCGCTGGTGTTCATTGGGCTCGTAATACACATGGAATCACCTCATTGTCAGCCTATCTGTCTATGACAGATGTTTTTCTCTGAACATAAACAATCATCGAAATTCAGCTTAATTATAAAAATACGGTAAGATAATTTCATACGAGAGTTTAAATTTGAATTTTCGCCTAAAAGGATTAGTTTTGGGGGGAAAATGGAAAATAAAAAAATATGCTTAACTCTATACATAATATTAACTAAACCATATCCTATCTAATCTCCTACAGTATTTCTCAATACACTTTGCCAAAAATAATGTATATTATAATTGTATTATATTGTGTATATTGGGAATAAAAGCACAGCACTACGCAAGCACGTGAGAACATAGCTGTACGTGAAAAATTATACGCAGCGGTTGATTAATGTGGATAAACGTTTTGGCATCGCAGTGGCCGTCGACTGACGGATTGGTGGAACAAACCGCCAACAGTAATGAGCAGTTTAAAAATCTTCAGCATTAGAAACGCTTACCTGCTTAATAGTAACACTTAGTTATTTTATGAGGCCCTTGTATGTGTATGTGTGTGAATCTGTAAAGTGAGAGTGACCTTTTAAAGTAGGTAGGTCATAGGAGTTGAGCGGCCTTTTTAATTTCATAGAACGCAATAATTTAACGGTTTAGTCTCTCAGGAACCAAAGGTATTATTAATTGCAAGTAAATTAATAAATATAAAACGATTTACTTTTAACGCTGATTTAAAGTTAAGAAAACCTTTTGAGGAAACCTCTAGAAGTTTTCTCATGAATCAATGGGGCGGACCTCTTGTATTTTATTTTTATAGTATAGGGTGACAAACGAGCACACAGTCCACCTGATAGTAAGTGGTCGCTGTGGCCCATAAACATCTACATTTATCCTCGTTTGCGAATCAAAATGCAGATGAGTTGTCACCCGTCAGGACTAAGATGGAATGCCTCTTTTCCAGTAAAAAGGGTCTCCGGTTCTCTACACTCACCCCACGAAACACAGCAGCGCTAAACTGCCATTTGACGCTGGTTTTCTGTGAGAGCGTGGTCCTTCCCCGGTCGAGCCGACCCATTCGTGCTACAACTACACTACCAATATAGCTGCAGCATGGCTCTACCACATGTTATTGTTTGTTATAATTTTAAACGATTTACTGTAGGTGCTATAGTCAAGTCACTGACGACTAAGATATTTGACGTCCTGAGAGCCGGGTTACATTCAGCTTTTAAATATTATGTTTTACCAATTTGTAGTATTCGCATGGATACATAACAAGTCATTATATAAATTAGTTTCTTTTAAAATGAGATTATTAATATAAAAATAACATAAGATGTTCAGATAAAATAAGAGTAGCAATACATTTTTCTCTTTACTTGAATAAAATTAAAAACTTTCCTTACTTACCTTTTTCTAATGGCTTTTTAAAACAAAATTTATTTTTTTCAATTTTGATCAGCAGTACTGAAATACAAAAGAAATCAGTCGTCTACAATACTGTAAAATTATAATATAATTAAATTTTTTTAAAACCTAATTGGTAAAAAGCTTTCCAAGTAATGAGTGCTTGTTGTGGGGTTCACAAATAAATTAAATAAATAAATATTCTTTTATAGTAAGTAAAATATTTTTCATACTTTTTGTATTATTACCTGATATTATTAAAATTTCTCTTGTAATTTTATATTAACTCTGTAAATTCGATAGTAACAACACACATCCACAACTGTATTTATAATAATAAGAATTGTTGTGTATGTCAACTTTTTCTCTAAATATCATATTTACCTACATGAAGTGCTCTCTATTGACTGGTAGTGGATTATCTAATAAATAATACTAGATCTAAATTGTACAGACTGGTGATAGGCAGCGCCATTACCAGTGGGAGGATATTAGCTCTGCACTAACTGCCCTCAATGCATTCCAGCAGTGTGTGCATTTTTGAATGGACCTTTATTTCCCCGCTTACTTACAAATGCTTTTTGTCTATTCTATAGAATAAGCATGACAAATGAGCTCAAAGTCCACCTAATTTTAAGTGGATGCCGTGGCCCATAGACACAGTCTACATCTATCTACGATTAAAAAACAAAATGTAGATACATTGTCTCCGCTGAGGACTAAGACCATATGAAGCACAGCAGCTTTTTACACTGCTATTTTACCTGGTCCTTTCCCGGTCGAGTAAACCCATTCGTCCTGCAGTCATGCCATGTCGGTCAGTCATGCAACGTAACCGGCGTCAATGATGAATATAAAATTATCTATAGGTATGCCATGTAGCGATGAAAGGGAATCCATCACCACAATTCGCCCCGTGAGTGTCGTAAGAGGAACGTGATGAAATAGGGTGATAGATAACAGTTGAATATGGAAAATACCAGAGAGATTTCATAGCTTTCGATTGATGGCCGTATTTGAATTATTTGTTTTATTATAAATCCAAATTAAACTTTAGCCAAGTTTAAAATAAACACCTTTTCTTATCTTATTATTCTAAATGCAGTTACTTGGTAATAAAATAAAAACATCATAAAGTAAGAACCACGCAACGCAGTGCGACGCCTTTGTACCAGCACTTTGGCAATTTCCTATCGCTGTAAATTTTAAATAATGGCCGTGGCAGACACAATAACGTACCTGTGTTATTAATTACAGACTGCGGGAGATTTTGATTAGGAATTTGCCCATTTATAAACTGCTTTGCGTTCGAAATTTATTTATACTATTGGGAAACAATTTAGTAACACAATGTATAAATTGTTTCCATTAATATTAATAAATTATTAATAATTATTTAATGAAATGAAAACACAACCTTTACTTTGAGTTTTAGACGAGGTTTATTTTAAGAACATACGTGATAATTATTACTGTTAAGAGTTAACTTACAAAAGTGATATTCATAAATTTTGATTTACACACAGATTTGAAATTGGCCGGATGTTGACCAACGTACCAATACATAAGCCAGCATGGCTTTTTTATTACCGTCATACGATACTGAGCTTTTAGAGTGTTAAGAAATAATCTAGTTAACCAAATACCTTTCATATAATATAGCTAAAATGCCAAAAATATTTTTTTTCATTTCATACCTCTCACAGTATAAAAATGAGTGTTCTGTCACTGCGTGTCATGCAACTGCCACAAAAGTGAATGACGAAACTTGTATCAATAGGCACAAACTTTAATAATACAGGAATTATCATCTTTACAGCCCTTCACAGGTCCACTGCTGAACATAGGCCTCCCCCGAAGAATGCCACAAAGCACGGTCCTGAGCCACCTGCAACCATCGACTTCCTGCATATAATATCGAGTCTCTATCATCCCAACAATCTTGCCTTTCCAGTTCAAACGCTTACAGTTCCCTTTGAAAGTAGCCTTCTCTATTACGATAAACAAGAGACAAGGACAAACGTTAAAAGTCGCCATTCATATTGCTTCAATTTTACTAAAAATATCAGCAGGACTACAGGAAAGCTATTATCGAAGGAAAGCATCCTGATGCATGATGATAGCTTGCTGCTGATGCAGCTCCACAAAAACCAGTCGCACCATGACAATTCCTCCTTGGGAGAGAATAACTTCTCCTCTATTCCTTTTAGCAACGAGTAATCGTGGTAAAAACTCGAGCCTTCCTACAAAATGTCCATCTTAACCTATGCAATAGATTCCCCGAGTTCGCAACGAGAAGGACACGGGCCCAGAAAGATCTATATACCTACATTTCTTACTATTTTTGGACACTGGTCCTTACAAAGCTGAAGTGACTTGTGATAGTATAAAACCTGAGCGGTTTTATCAACTTTCCATTATCTGTAGAACAGGAGGCCTTCTTTTACTGCTAATGAGGTATTATTCCATCTTTGTCTTTAGGGAGACAACGCATTTGCTTATTGATTCTTAATCGACGATAAGATGTAAGTGTCTATGGACCACAGCATCTATTTACTACCCACTAGAATCCTCTCGTTTATAACATTCACTTATTTAAGAAAAATATTTTATAAGTATATGTATTTAAATAATGTGGCTGCATAATTAGCTTTAAAATTTGCACAAATGAAAATACTCATAAATTCTATAAGAAAAAAGTTTTGTTTCGCTTACACGAAGTTTAATTATCTTTTACATACGTAAGTAACGACGTACTTCTACTATCTGGGGAGACTTTTGACCCGTAATGCTCACCTGTAATTACTGACAATTCAATTTATGTTCTTATCCGATCCACACAACTGCACAGTGTTGCTTTGAAACATTACAGTAACATACGAATAATTCAAAACCAATGCAGGCTTAAAATTCTCATAATTATATTCCGTGCTTGTATTTCATCAAAGTTTTATATTTTGTTTGCCTTTTTTCATGCAAAATGCCTGAGCTACTCATGGTGTAAGGACGTCCGTTAAGTACTGGTACTTGGCTACAGAAATAAAAAAAAACGGCCAAGTGCGTGTTGGACTCGCGCATAAAGGGTTCCGTACCATCGTAATACACGTTTATTGTAGGAGAGCCCCTTTTAATTTTTAATTTATTTTAATTTTTATTATTTTTGTTACAGCCGCAATAGAAATACAAATTCTGTGAAAATTTCAACTGTCTACCTATTACGAATCATGAGATAGAACCCGCTGACAGACAGACGGACGGATGGATGAACAGACAGCGTAGGCTTAGTAATAGGGTCCCGTTGATTACCCTTTCGGTACGGAAAGCTAATAAAAAGGTGGTACAGACCCAGACCTACTCTTAGGCAGAAAAGGAAACCTAACATATAGTCCATTATTTCATCACACGTTAATAATACATTTGATTGGATTCTATATTTACAAAAAGGTATAATATACAAGGAAAGGTGTTATAGTAAAGTAAAGTAAAAAGTTGCAGCCTATTTACGCCCCACTGCTGGGCACAGGCCTCCTCTCATTTCTTAGACGGTTTTAGAGCAAGGAAATGTCCGCCGCGCTGCCCCAATGCATGTTGGCGAACTTCACATGGCTTTGAAATATTTTTATTTCTTATTTCTCAGACATGCAGGTTTCCTCACGATGTTTTCCTTCACCGCCGAGCACGTGGTAAATCAGCACTTAAAATTGTAATTAACAATTTCATTGGTGCCGGCGGGGATCGAACCCGGGTTGCTCGAGTATATAGGCTATTATAATACCTTTTTATTAATAAAAAGGAAATTTTAAAAGGAATTAAAACATATCTCCCATATTTTTCAATGAAAATTAAATTGTAAAAATAATACGACTACGTTTTCAAAATAGTTTGCTACAATGTTTGTAATAAGCAAAAGTTATATTGTGATAAACAATTCCTAAGTAGTGATGTCTAACATATCAAAGTATTCAAAATAGTTCGCTACAATGTTTGCAATTAGCAAAAGTTTATTGTTATAAAATATGTAACTGCGATTCAGTGGTCTAATATATACCAGTATTAGGGTTGCCAGCCATACTGTTAAAAACAGTAATATACTTTATTTCGCTCTTCAATACTGTTTAAAGTTCTGTTAAAAAAATATACAAAATACTATTTTTATAATCGCTCGAATCCGGAGTCATAAAAACTAAAATAGAGCTTCTATTAATATAATTAAAAAATTGCTCCCCTTTTACTTTAATTTACACTGTGGAGAGTCTTACAAATATTGTGCGAAAGATACTCCTAAAAATATGTTCTTAAACGTTAAAAAAAATAAATTCTGTTTATTTTTTTACCTCAATATACTTAATTTTGTACTTATTGTACAAAAAGTTGGCAACCCTATAAAGTATCTAAAATAGTTAGCTACAAAGTTTGCAATCAGCAAATTTATATTGTTATAAATAACTCCGTATTAGTGATGTCTAACATTTCAAAGTGTTTAAAATAGTTCGCTTAAATGTTTGCTATTAGCAAATGTTATATTGTTATAAATAATTGCGAAGTTGTGATGTCTAAAATATGGACGTGTTTGATCAGTCAGAGCGATTGCAACGAACGAATTTAATCGTACCACTACGGACATGAGTGATAATCTACATTCCCACCACATCCGACGCAGCACTGACGTCGTAATTATTTTATTTACGTTACAAATAGTTTCCTCTTCAATAGTGACACTGTAAGATTTGTAGGGGATACTTTATAGCTATTAAATTATAATTAGACGTTATATCATGGAACTATTTAAAATATGGGACCAATTAAAGCATTACAAACGACTTGTCCTCTGTGTTTGAAAGAGATAAATATGGCATAACAGATCAAAATTTTAATTTTTTGATAAATTCAATCAAATTTATTGATCATTTATAAGAATAATTATAAAAGTAATAGAGGTCATCAAACTGTAAAATATTATTATGAAATTGGCGTAATTGATCAAACTCAAATGTATTGTCAAAACAAAAAAATTATTTGAATATTACGTGCTGCTGTTATTATTAAGGTATATAATTTCTGGCCAGCGTGACGATTAAGGCACTTCCTACTCTGGGATATTCATACGTCCGTGGTATTTTGCAGGCCAATAAAGAAGAAGAAAAGAAGTAGTTATAAGCTAGATAGGCATATTAACATATGAGAAGTAACGTTGACAAAGCGAACGCCGGGATGCATTATTTATTAACGGTTGAACTGAAGGAATTGAAAAACGTTGTTGCTGTATCAAGCAGTCGGGTTACGAGTAACAATGAATGAAGAGCGCGGGGGCGTCGCTCCGGGCCGCGCACCTGTAACTTAATGCACGCGATGTAAAGTCATGTTCACACGTGCTCTATTTTTATTTTTTTTTACATTTTCACACACTTCCTAGGTTACTTCATATATTTTGAACATACAAAAAATATATACATATACCCACATACTTGTTATTATATTACTTAGTCATTAAATACACATTATTATATAATTTTTACCTTTTTTAATATTTAATTTTAATTATTAATTAAATAGTTTATTTCAGCTAACTATTGTAATTTTACACTTTCACTGTCTGGTTTACAATAGTAAGACAATATCAATGACCTATATGTAGTGCACGGGACAGTGAAAGGGTTAATTAAATAAAGTAATGTGGAATGTAATTAAATTGAATTGAAGTAGATTAGATTATGGCAGTGACAAACTATTGATATACAGGATTCCTAGTTCATGAGCTAAGGCTTAATGGCAACATGTAAATTATTTTTACTTGTATTTAACAAAATATTTGTCTCATTATTATTTTGCCGTCATATTATGGTATTGAACATTAGTCAAAACGTAATTGCTCAGCACTACGCGTGTCATATCAAATGTACAGGGGCAAAATACCTTTATTAAATAATAAAAATAAATATATCTTGTAGTGCGCCGGCAAACTGCATTCAATCCCCGCTGGTACCACTGATTTTGTTCATTCCAATTTTAACCATTGATTTACGATTGCTTGTCGATGAAAGGGAAACAACTTGGGTAAACCTTAATACCTGAAAATTTTTAAAGGAGGACATAATATAAATACAATCAATTAGTAGTGCATATGCTTATTTGTTGCATAGACTATATTATATATTTGTTTCATAGGTTTTTCACACATAATATCCTAGATACTATAATAATGGAATACTCTAATAGATACCACAATAATTCTATCGGGCATACAAATTAAGTATTTTTGTTGCAAAATAATAAATATGGTTTTTGAGTAAGGTTTGTATTAAATAATATTGATGAAAAAAATTACCTATGTGAATACACCCTTACTCTCGTTGCACGTCGCCTGTGATTACCTGCGAACGGCCTCCGTTTAACCGATTCCTTTTTTAAAACTCGACAGTCCTGTTTCAAGAACTTGCGCCATTTATTCCTGCGTCTTCCTCATTTTGAATTTGGAACGGACAATGGCCATTGCTTTCCGCGGGCTCTTATTTTTTCTCAGCTCGGACCCAAATTGGGCCAGTTAAGTCATGCAAGCGGTTTGTCACTTAAGTGAAGACCAGTAGTCGGGACTTCAAATCTCTTTTGTTGTAGCCTCTGCGGTTTCCAAATAAGGTGTAAGAGAACAATTCGTTACGTATTCGGCCTCTTTTTTATTTTTTCCGTCGACGGCAAATTGAGAAAATTGTGGAGACGACGTTCATCATTATTACTTTGTGGACTGTATTTAGCGTCCCAAATTGATAAGCGCTTATTTCATATGAGCTCATAAAACAAAATAAAATATGATTTCAAGGCTTACTTAGCTTTTTTTTATACTATAGAGTTTAAAAACTATTAAAATATGCAAGATGAAATTTGAGCGTTATTTTGATGCTATTTTTCTTAAATAAATCTTAAGCCACCATTCAACCCCGATAAGATCTTCTCGCGATTTTTCATAAACAATAGCCATTTTAATACCGAAAAAAGGTAAAAGACTATAGGCTATTGATAATACAAAAAATGCAATAATAAATTACCAAGCGGTGGGTAATAAACCGCGATTTGCTCCGGGCGACTTGGAGAGCTACCAGTACCGTCGTACAAAAGGAATAAAAAGTTTAAAATAATACGCTTCATATCAAAGAAGGTGTAGTTCGTTAATGCATTTGCAGCCTTAAGGCTGGCGCGTCATTTTGGAATTGTTTTCTGGGATGCGACTTTAAAAACGTAGCGTTCCATTTTTGAAATTTAAATTTTGATTTTGTTTTTCGCGTCGCGTATTGTTCGAGTTTTGAATTAATGATTATTTGTTTCATATCCACACGGCTTCTTTATCTAACTGTGAGAAATCTTAGTACCAATTTTGAAAATTAACCGGAAAAACACCGTTCTTTAAAAGATGAATTCAATGCAAACTTTGCGTGAGATTAAAATATAAAGATAATATTGAATTTCGTAATTTGAATATATTTTATGAAGATCTTGGAATTTAAAACAAAGAACTGGTTTGCAAGGTTATTTTCCCCTTTATCTACATTGAATCGATAAAGAATACTTTCTCAGTGTTTAAATGTTCGTTTTTAAATAAAATAGTTGTGCAAAAAAACTTGAGACTTGTATGTAATGTGTCGATCTCCTGCTACGTTAATGTTATTTATTACGATGATCAGTGCTGAGTAGTTAATTTATTTATCATATTTAAATCGTTCTATAAAGTCATGAGTAGGTAACTAAATTAAAAAAAATCGAATATTTTGATGATGACACGTTATGAAATGAAAAAGTATTTGTTACTATTTCTCAGAATTACTTTTATAAATTGAACACTAATGTATATGAACACATATTTTCTTTTAGTTATAAATATAATATATTAATTTATAATATAAAAATGTTTTTATACTATTCTAAGACAGCGCTTGACTACTGTCCCACCTGATGATAAGTAGTGATGCAGCGGAGGATGGTGAAGCGCATTGACTTAACAAAAGACTATTCACTCTTGCCTTGAATTTACCCACGTTGTAATTGGACGGAGAGATTCTATTCCTTTGCTGTACGCATGATGAACAATGTAGCCAATCATTTGGTTGGAAACGAAAGGTGGAGACTGGTCGAGCGTCTGGTTGTCCGATGATGGAAGGAATAGGGAGGAATTAAGTTATGCTATTCCTGCGCACACTCTCCGAAATGCATCCTGTAGAAAACCGAAAGGTTGGCTATTTCCTCTAGAACTAATCATGATCACGTTGACTGGCTTCTACATGTGCAACTCTATGTGCTCCAGAACGAATTACGGTTACGACAGTTACTTTCACTGGAGTGTAGTCTCTGTTGAATTAGATTCCGTTGACTGGTCTCCAACTGTGCATTTCCATCTGTGTCCATACAAGTTTTAAGTACCCGAGTATATGTTAAATTACGGTTCTCTGGGATGGCAACCCTACTCGATCTGAGACCAGGCACATGATTAACGGTTTCACATGCTTTCTGCGGCACGGGTGTAATACACCGCCGACTTGCTTGGCTTGACACGACGTTAGGCTGCTATTATGGATTTTATGACAGAAAAACCCAACGAATTTTGGACTAACTGGGAATTAGAAACAGGGAACTCATGATCAGCAGTCAAGCACACGACCACTTGGTAACCAAGTTGAGACACAATTAAGAGGTACAAATAAAATTATATGATATGTTCAGCAGTGGGCTTATAAAGTGCTGATGACGATGATGATATAATATATGTCATTCATTTATGCTAGTTTTAACCACATACATTTTCCACTACTTGCAATTACCTAGTATTTATCCTATAAAATTAATTCGCTATAAAAGGGGAGCGGTTTAAAATTCTTCCGACATACGGTTGGTTATGGCATTATATATAACAAAAAGAAGTCGAAATGGCATACAGTGGGGGAGGATCATTTTCAGCAGTAATCGGTTATGAGCTAAAGAACAATAAGAAGAAAATACCTTATATACAATATATTAGCTTATATCGTGTATATATATGTACTCGGCTTTTAAGATGATTAATATTCGACAGAGAATTTAATGCATGAGGATTACGACAATCTTACCGTGTTAAGAAGAGGCTCACACTTAGAGGTGAACAATTTATGGGCTTATTTACTTTCATATGAATCTTTACGATTTAAATCTCTGAGATAAGGCAAGACAGATAACTCAGGCCAACATAAGAGTACAGAATCGAAAAGTTCCCAGCTATTTGAAAACGGCAAATAGATAAAGCTACCTTTTCACAAACAAATAGTTATGTGTTCATAAAGTAGGCAAATATTCAAAATCGCCAAAGCTAGCGGTTCTATTGCAAATCGCTGTCCCTTACTACAGGGCGGGTCACGGCAATTTGTCGGCCGGTAACGAGCAACAATGCGCGTTTTGGTCGCATGCCCCCTGCTAGCACGCATTTGTATTGCGCGCATGTCTTGCGCTACGGAAACCTGGAGAGACACTGAGGGAATTTCATGTAGTAATCTTAATGAAATGAAAGTGAAATGTGATTATATTCCAAGTGTGTTTAAAGAATCAGGTGTTAATTTGCGGAAATCCATTGTATTAAAGATGTTAAAAATTAATTTGGTAAGATCTATACCTAGTTTGAAGAACACCTCCCGTCCTCCCTCGATTGTGTACACTATCCCCGTCACCACTAATCCCAGCACCACTACACTAGGAAAGACATACGACAAGTGTTTCACCTCTGCACGAGGCATCCTCAGGTGAAGTAGACTCTGCGGTGGCATAAAGAATAGAATAGAATCATTTTTATTAAATATATATTACAATACATAATATTTATTGAAAGTCATTTTTTACTTTTACCACTGATTCGCAAAAAAACCGGACTTTTTTTTTAAAAAGCACAATTTACAATTAATATTTTATACAAGTGTTATGAAAACATTTAGAAACAGCATGGTGGCGATCACATCATTCCTAGGGGTTATTATCAGTCATGTACTCTTTAGTAGTATAATAACCCTTACTAGACAATTTTTGCTTAATAATTATTTAAACCTTTTGATAGAGAAGGTCTGCATATTTTCTGGGACTTTGTTGTAAAAGCGTATACTTTGCTCCATGAAGGAGTTACTGACTCTTTGGAGTCGAGTAACTGGTATAACTAATTTGTTCTTGTTCCTTCCTAATATTTACAGAATGTACATCACTATTTTTAATAAAACTATTTTTGTTTCTGTGTACATACATTAAATTCTCGTAAATATATTGCGAGGCCAAAGTTAATATATTTATTTCTTTAAATTTTTCTCTAAGGGATTCAGACCTAAGTTATAAATTGGTCTTATGGCTCTCTTTAGCCAGGTAAGATAATTCTTATTATTTTTTTTCTTAGAAAATACATTTTTTACATTTTTAATGAATGTGTTTTGTTAGCCAGCCAGTCATTTATTGTTTGACACCAAAAGTATAGTATATTAGGCTGTTTATTGAAGTCTATGGTTGCAGGTGGCTCAGGACCGTGCTTTGTGGCATTCTTTGGGGGAGGCCTATGTTCAGCAGTGGACTTGTGAAAGGCTGTAATGATGATGATGATGATATATTCTGAAATATATCGTGCTGTTTTGTATCTTAAAATAAGACATTTTCTTCTTTATTTTGCAAAGATTTAAAATTAATTTACAATTCTCGTAGCAATGTAAACGTCTACCACGTTGCAGCCATGCTGCAGCTATATTAATTGTACAGTTGTAGCGACCGGGGAAGGACCACGCTCTCACAGAATTCCAGCGAAAAATAGCAGCTTATTGCTTCTGTGTTTCGTATGGTGAGTGTAGAGAACCGAAGACCCGTTTTACTAGAAAAGAGGCTTTCCATCTTAGTCCTCACGGCTGACAACGCATCTACATTTTAATTCGCAAACGAAGATCAACGTAGATGTTCATATGCCACAACAACCATTTACCATCAGGTGGATTGTGTGCTCGTTTGTCATCCTTATCTTATAAAATATGTCTTAATTTTTTTTATTAAATAGTTCATATTAGACGGGAAAATTTAAAGGGCACGAATCTATCGTCTCGTGTGAGAATTAAACCCGCAACCCGCATTGACACAGTGAAACTCTAGTCCGGTACTAAGCCGCCGCAATAAAAGGCATATTTCACAGTTATTTTTACTCTATGTGTACCACGCACTTAGGTTAGTACATACCGAGATCGGTCGTTACGCCTAACTAAGCAACAAACTATCGGTTATCCATTACAGTTATTGTGTTTTCTTTTGACAAATGCGCGGGCGCATCGCTCGTTAATACAACGCTGTTACTTGCCCTTGCGCCCGATTGTATGTCTTTCGATTCATTGTTTCGTTTTTTGGTTAGAGTGGCTCTATTAATTTACAAGCGTGGAGAAAACTGATACCTATATTTATGTTTCATGCTTTCGAAAGAAAAAAATAATACAGAAATGGTTTTAAGTTAAATTATATTTGAGATTTCATTGAATTACGGAAAAACTCAGTATTCGAAATAATAAGTTCCGGTTACAGATTTAAAATTGAATTAAATTCAATTCTTCAAGTATCAATGAATTTACGTTAGCTTTTGCTATGTCGTTGAGGCGTAAAAGTATCTATCTATAACCCCATTTCATCTCATGATGTCGTATGGAAATCGCCAACGATATATTTCGGTTTATGACATATGTCAGAATTATTATGTGATTGTATTAATATAACGGTTCTATTTACTACATGCCCAAAATGGGAATCGACATCTGAAAGTAAAAATAAAAAAGAAACCCTGATAATAGGCAGTCAGTCGTCAATTACGATTTCATGTCGTGGTCTGCGGTCGACACGTCACATCAATTTGTCCGAAGACTGGTATCAAGTTAGACGCAACCATTGGAAACGGGTACTGGTCATTGTCAACTGGGCATTCGGGAGCTTTGAACTTGTGTGCCACGTATGACCTGCTAAATAAGAATATAATAATCTCAACACAGACAATATTCAACAATTTATTATAAGGCATTTTGGTCGCATAATATGAAAACCATGTTGGTAAAATTCCATAATAAATCCATTAGAATGACCAGAAATTTTAATGTATTAAATCCTTTACTATACATCAAAACTTTTTAAGGACTACCTCGATTTATGTCCTCGATTTTCTGTAAAACTAAATAATAGTCCTTACTCGGTTTTAAATTGGAACAAAAGATGTGGCACTAGAATCAGAGTAATCAACGTAGCCCAACGGGTTAAATAGCTGGAGAGACAACGAGCTCAAGGACCGAAAATCGATAGGGAGAAAGCATCCAGAGTGTCAGCCTTGTACTGCTAAACAAAGTGTATGGTGGCCCCCCACAGAGTGGAGTGACAACCTTGTAGGAGATTCAGGAAGACGATTAGTGCAGGTGGCTTAGGATAGAGCTTTTTGGCATTCCTTAGGGGAGGCTTATGTTCAGAAGTGGACTTGTGATGGGCTGTAATGTTGATGGTGATGATGATCTCGTCCTGTGGAAATCATATGGTACTAACCAGCTTAAAGTTAGAAGTTACAGCCTATATTTATAAGAGAGGGTTTTAGGGCAAGCAAGTGTCCGCTGCGCTGCCCCAATGCGTATTGGTGAACTACACATGTCTTCGAATTTTTTTTTCTTATTTTTAGACATGCAGGTTTCCTTACGATGTTTCCCTTCACCGCTGAGCACGTGGTAAATCAGCACTTAAAATTGCAATTAACAATTTCATTGGTGCCGGCGGGAATCGAACACGGTTTGCTCGCGTACTGTGAAATTTACGGCGAGCGCTAACCATCTGAGCTACCACGGCCTTCTTCTACTAAGTGTATTGTTGTGATTACGGCAACTTTTTCCTGCTATGAGCTACAACTCTTCATGTCACTGGAGAATAGCACTCGCCTTAAATTTATGTAGTGATCAAAAAATAATTCCATCTTTGCCAGCAATAATGAAACTGTTAGTGGCCATTTTGGACATTGTGAGAGAACGTATTTATAAGAAATTTTTAATTTTTCAACAATTATTACAGGACATGTTTTGAAGTTCTCCAACACGCAACGGGAATCTCTCAAAAGACATGTGACTAGCAGACCTAAATTGAATAAAACGTTTTGAATTTGAATTTGAAATAGCAAACAAATAAGGTGATTCTAATTGTTTATTTTTTACTACTGAATAAGTTTTTTATTCTTCAACATTCACCAATCAAGCTTTGAAATGTCACATTCTGACATGACAAAATTTCATAATAATTTAGAACGTAACATACGCTCGCAAAAATTATATATATGTATTCTCGGTATACATAAATTTATATTTTTTATGTTAAGATGGTTCTGTATATTCATTAATTTATTACTACATTTTTTTAACTTATTTGAATGGAAGCTTGAATGATGAATACCTCTGTCGATACTCGGCCAGATCTGGACTCCAGTTCAATGGTTTTGTGAACGCTTTATACCAGGAAGGGTTCAGGATAAGAAGCGGAATAATCTGGTCCGAAATTTCCATACGATTCGCATTGGAATCACGCGCGGTCTTCACCCAGCCGATAGGAGCCGATCGGAGCGATCATGGTGCATTGTGGCGACGATGAATAGAACGTCCACCTCTATTGTAAGTTAATGCTCTGGGACACGACTTTCCGAGATAAACGACACACAGCTGTGTAGTTTAGTTAACAAATACAACAAATATCCACCTAAATTGGAAAAAACAAATGCCTAGAAATATTAACAGTGATGATGTTCAATTGGAGTTTTAATTTTAATTTCCGTAATTATTTGAATAGCGTAGGCTTTTCAATTATCATTAACCTTAATTTACAAGAAGTGAAAATTTTAAAAATTAATTCCATTTATTGCTGACTAATTTATGTAGCAAGTCTGAGAAACACCAGAAGCACATAAAGAAAGCAATTGTGGCTATTGTAGGAAATGCTTCGGTATTATAAAAAAGTTAGTAACCAATGTTCAACAGTGGTCTGTAACTGTTGCTAAGAAAAAGAAAATAATTAAAAAAGTACTAAAACAAAGTAAGAATATTGCACCGTGGGACACCCATGTTAGCTCAGCGACTTAGCGCTCGCTGTAAATGTCACTTTACGCGTGCAAATCGGTTTCGATTCCTACCGTCACCAATGAAATTGTTAATTGCAATTTTAAGTGCCGATTTACCACGTGCTCGGCGGTGGAAGAAAGCATCGTGAGGAAACTTGCGAGTCTGAGAAATGAAAAAAAATATTTTGAAGACATGTGAAGTTCGCCAACACGCATTGGGTCAGCGCGGCGGACCTTTCCTTGCTCTAAAAATCCTCTCATAAATGAGAGGAGGCCCAGTATTGGGACGTATATAGGCTGTAACTTTAACTTTTAATAATATAGCACAAAAGTTTCATTGATTTTATTTACTTTTTTATATAATAAGGGTGATAAACGAGCACACAGTCCTCCTGATTACTTAATTATTACGACTTATTATTTTTGGTATATTTTTAATTTGCATTGTTATTTTTACAACAGCTAGTTTTAAAACAACAATTAATTTTAGAACGATAAGAACGATGTGAATTGTTCGTCAAACTTTTAACCGCGACGTCAATAAGTCGATTTGCGAGAATGGTGATGCAGCCTCTACAGGAAGCCTGCAGCTTTTGTTCTCCACTTGAAATGATAAAAACGTCAAGAATCCCGCCACGACTATTGTCTTGCAACCAGTTGTTGCTTATTTCTCATTTTATTATTTGTTTATTGTTGCGTGTGGTGGGCTGCAAGTAGGCATCGCTCTTGCATAAACATATACATATATAGTTATCAATTTTATACAACACAGTTGCGGTGGTATAAACGAAGCGATGTATTAATTTAAAGTTGGTAATAAGCATTTGAAACGACACTGGTTTTTACCTGATTATGATAATAAGAATAATAGAAACTATTTAAAATGATAGTTCGCTAAATATTATAGCGCATTGGATTTTAAAAATGAAAAATAATAATTTATTTCAGACAGAGTATTTGATGTTGTGAAAAATCAAAGTTTTTGATCATTAAACAGCAAACATTAGATTGGTATCTTTAAAGGAACCTGTAACGACATCATACTACAATGCCTAGCTTCTACGGCACCTGCGAAGTGCCAGCCGGCCGCAGCCACTGCACCGCTGATTGCCGCATTGTGCCGTTCACAATAACTCGATTAGAGCGGCGGACGCTGGCCGGACATGGCCCACATTTGAATAGTGTGGATAACGCCAATTTATATTTTGTTAAAATAGGCTTCTAAATTTTGTTTATTTTGCGTTGGTAATAACTTTTTTAATAATCATCGCTTCCTATTTTATTTACCTATTTTTTACATTTATACATCGAAATGTATGGAAATAAATTTATGAAGTTAGAAGTTATAGTTATCAAGTGAACCTTCATTTGACAGAAGAAGGATAGCGGTGGCAACGCAATATTTATGAGTACAAATATACATCATTTAAATAGTTGATATCATATGGCTCGGTCACTGACTTGGCTGCCTCGTTGGGGTTAGAATCTCGGGTTAGTTAAAAATAGTCATTGCGTTTTTCTGGCAAGAAATTATGGGTAGCATTCTGGAGTAAGAAAGTTGGCAGTGTTTCACCTCTGTGTCTCAGAAAGAACGTAAAACCGTTGGTTCTGTACCTGATTTCTGTCCCAGCAAGTCGGATTGCCATCCTGTTGGACTATGAGAGTAAGGGAATAGAGAGTGCATGTTTCCGCAAATACTAGTGCACTAACTGAAATCCTGTCCTGCGCAGATGGTTGTACTTAGTTGACACAGGTCGCCGGGGCCAAAATTCGATCTGGTGGATAATATTAATATGTCGTCACCTATTTTCTTTCTTTTTCAATTAATTAACGTCAAAAGAGCCTGCAATTCTTTGTAACTAACCATGTTATTAATCTTTTATAACTTGAGTTTGTCATATCCATATTAAGCTTTAGCCTAACACTCCCCCAATTAGGTGAGTAGGGAGCTACTACGGCACAAAGGCAAAGATAATGGTCAGTTAACTGAGTTCGGAAGATAGTTCACTTAGAGCCAACTTAACTTTATCAAGTTGCAATTAAGTTCGCCGGCTTAATTGAATATTCTCACGGCCCATATCACAATTACGACCTCGTGAACTGGATGGTATTGATCGTAGTGTCCGGCGCCGTGCTATTCTGTCGCCGTTGTATATGCATTTGAGAAAATATTCGCGACGAAATAAACATTACTGAAGTATATTATAAAACGAATTTTGTTTATACATTCATTATAAAGAGGATAGCATGGTTCATTGTCAACTTACTAGTCTCATCAGTAACAAGTTTTGCGATTCAGTGTTTTGCGATTATTTCTTGATCGCATTAATGAAATTCGTGTGCATGTTTTAATACAAATGAGAGGTTATATTTCCATGATTAAATGTTAATTTATATTTTATATTTATATATTATATATTTCAAAAATAAAAAATAATATAAAATTATTTAAAAAAAAAACGTTACACTGACTGAAAAAAGAGCTTTGTATTTAAAAAATTAAAACAAGTATCATGTTGAATTTTACGGATTGCATCGCATTCTTCAACTTTTTGTAATTTTCCGACATTTCGAGCACTTACAGCACCATTTGTCTCGGGGAGAACTGAGATGTTTGATGTCTTGGTATTATAGTAAACAAAGGCTACCTTTAAATTTTAAATATTAATTTTTGATCCGATCTACACAGAACTAGCTTACATTAAGTTAAAGTAATATGATTGTGTTTGGATTTAATTTTATGAACTATGGGATTCTAAGCAGATCCTAGTACCCAGCCATCTTTTCCAATGAAATTAACATTTTTTTTCAACAACCTCGCGAATCCTCCTTGGTTAGCATTCGTATTAGTTTGCGAGACTTTGAGGTATACGAAATCTTAGTTACCATTACATTACAGCCGCCCCATATAATGCCTCATAGGGGGGGATATTTGCCTTAGTTGATAAGCTTGACAAGCGGATTGGTAGCCGCATTTTTTTGTTTTTATTCAGCTATTATTGGGACGATGTTGCTGCTCATCTCCCAGCTAAGTTTCCTTTTGTTGCCTTTTACGAGCTCCACAGGATAATATGGGTTAATGTATATACTTACACCGCCACTACACGGTAAATCTTAATTAGCTTAAATTAAATTAAATTTCTTATTGTCCTATAAATTTCTACCCAGGGGCCAGATTTCCAACTTAATTGGCAAGGTGAAATTTTGGGAATTTCTTTTTCTGTCTCCTCATTTTAGGGTTCCGTACCCGAAGGGTAACTAACGAGACCCTATTACTTAACCTCCGCTGTCCGTCCGTCCGTCCGTCGTCTGTCACCGGGCTTAATCTCGTGATGGGTAATAGGTAGATAGTTAAAATTTACAGCTAATATCTATTTCTGTTGCCGCTATAACGATAAATAATGAAAATAAAAATACATTTTTTTTTTGGATAGGGTGACAAACGAGCACACAGTCCACCTGATGTTAAGTGGTTACTGTGACCCATAGACATCTACATCTATCCTCAATTAAGACTCAAGATGCAGATGCGTTGTCACCCGTGAGGATTAAGATGGAATGCCTCTTTGCCAGCAAAAAGGGTCTCCGGTTCTCTACGCTCACCATACGTAACACAGCGGTGTTAAGCTGCTATTTTACGCTGGTTTTCTGTGAGAGCGTGGTCCTTCCCCGGTCGAGCCGACCCATTCGTGCTACAACTATACTACTAATATAGCTACAGCTTGGCTCCACCACGTAAAAGACGTTACCACGTTAAAAATTTAGGAGGGCTCCCTTACTATAAACGTGTTTTACGATGGTACGAAACCCTTCATGCGCGAGTCCGACTCGCACTTGGCTGGTTTATGAATACAGAAGGTATAACATACGTATTTAATACATTTTATTAATACTTAATAGAATATTTCAACAAAAAAATGATTCGTTCCATGTTAAAGGTACATATTATACCTGTGTTAATAGGAGACTTCAATGCAAAACTAGACACAAGATAGAACGGTGTGCTCAAGGTAGGGAAATTTCGAATAGGGCAACGGAACCCAAGGGGCCAGCAGCTGGCCAACTTCATAAAGAAAGAGGGACTCTTTATGATGAATTCTTTCTCCTAGAAGCGGCCCCACAGGAAGTGGACCTGGTCGAGCCCGGTTCGCCCGAAAATGAGATTGACTTCATTATGACGACCAGACGACAAATGTTCAGTTAGCGAGGGTGAAAACTGGTAGCGATCACCAAATGGTTAGAGGCAGACTGAACCTAAACGTAAATTTAGAGAGGTCTCGTTTAATGAACTCAACGCTCCGTCCCCCTTATGCTCTGTTCCAAAGTCCTGAAACCTTTCAGATCGTTCAGTGCCTAGAAGACTGCAATGCAGTGGACAGTATGAATGATAAGCTCGTGTAAACTGTTCATGTGGTTGGAGCTAAATTCTGTAAGGACCGCCGCAGAACAACATAAAAACTCTCCGATAACACTCTTAATCTCATGGTTGTTAGACGCGAGATGAGGCTGCTGTCTTCAACAGATTTGATAGCATACAGGCAACTGAACAGACAGATCTCCAAATGCATGCGGCAGGACTTACGAAACTTCAATACAGCTTGTATTGAAGAAGCGATAGAGCGAAACCAACGCTCCAAAGCCAGAGATCTGTCTGCCAGAAAGAGCCAACAGTCAAAATTGAAAACCGAGTGTGGCAACATCGTTTCCGGGACACCTGAAATTTTTAGTGAGATTGAGAGGTTCTGAAGTCCTTCAGAAGCTCTTTATTTCCGTCCTCCGTTGTGCGACTACTCTGGAAGCGTGGAGCAGAAGTGCGGTGGTCTTGTTCTTCAAAAAAGGTGACAAAGCTCTCTTGAAGAACTACAGACCGATATCCTTTCTGAGAAGCGTCTACGTGCTGTTTTCGAGAGTCATTACGAATCGTCTCACACGCAAACTCGACGACTTTCCGCCTCCCGAACAAGCCGGTTTCCGGAGAGGTTTTAGACCACATACACACTCTTCGGCAAATTGTACAGAAGGCAGAAGAGTACAATTTACCACTTTGCCTTGCATATGTGGACTATGAGAAAGCCTTTGATTACTTCGAAATTTGCGGTGCTACAGTCGCTTCAACGGTGCCACGTTGACTGTCAGTATATCGAAGTAAGGTTATGATGGCTATCCGAGTACAGAATCAGAGTATGAAACCTATCCAACTGCAGAGAAGTGTAAGACAGGGTAACGTTATATCCCCGAAACTCTTTGCCGCTGCATTGGAAAACGTTATCAAGCTACTGGATTGGAAAGGATACGGTATTAACATCAACGTCGAGTACATCACTCACCTTCGATTTGCCGACAATATAGACGATATAGACCTAAGCACTATGCTCACTCTCCGCAGTAGTGTCTACTAACGGATAGATCTTAAGATGAACATAGATAAAACACAGATCATGTTTAATGTTCATGTCACACCTATGCCGATAGTTGTTGGGAGCACTAAGCTCGAAGTTCTTGACGAGTATGTTTACCTGGAACAAATAGTCCAACTAGGTATGTCCAACTTCGACCGAGAGGTCAATCGACGGATTCAACTCGGTTGAGCAGCGTTCAGGAAATTACGACACATCTTCTCTTCGGGTACCTATACCACAAAACTTGAAAACGAGAGTGTAAAACTAGTGCTTGTTGTCAGTGATGACCTATGGAACTGAGATGCGGTCCTTCACCGCTGGCCGCATGAGGACGCTCAGCAAGCTATGGAGAGGGCTATACTCGGGATTTCTCTGCGTGATAAACTTTGAAATGAGGATATCCGCCATAGAACCAGAGTAACTGACATAGCCCAACGGATTAGTAAGCTGAAGTGGCAATGGGCCGGCCATATAGCTCGAAAAACCGACAACCGATGGGGAAAATGGTTCTCGAGTGGCAGCCTCGTACCGGTAAGCGATGTGTAGGGCGACCCCCCACTAGATGGAGTGTCGACCTGTTGAGACATGCAAGAAGTCGATGGATGCAGGTGGCTCAAGACCGTGCTTTGTAGCATTCCTTGTGGGAGGTCTATGTTCAGCAGTGAACTTGTGAAGGGCTGTAATGATGATGATGATGAGATTGTAGTTAAGCGCTGGCTTAGATTATTAGAAGAAAACAGTATAAATATGGTATATTTCTGTTGCATTATTTAAACCGTAAACCGTAATAGCTTTGGTGTTGGTTAAATTTTTCGTATCAATGCTTTTGATCTTGTCGACTACTACTACGAACGCTGATGGCACGTTATGGCTGAATAGTAGCTAGGCGTCATTAAAGATTAAACTTCAACTAAAACCAGCACTTTAGATTCCTAGATTCCATATTGATATAATATCTAGGCAAGGTTTTAAATAAATAAGTAAATAATAGTGGATGTATATTTTTCACGAAGCTTGAAGAACCAGAAATCGATGAAGAAGAAAGTTACTCGCGTTGCACCCCATTCAAGCAGACCCATTCTTGCAACAACCATAATATAGGTGCTCTACCACATTTATACAAATGTTTCGATCTTGTATTTGGTTTCAAATTAAATATCTTCGACCTCCAGGTAAATATTATTGCCACTTGGACATGCGGTGGTAATTTGATTATAAAAATTAAATAAGTAAATATACAAATTTGTCGGTGTTTGGTTAAAGGAACAGTTCTGGTCTGTTAAATTTATTAAAAAAAGGAAATATAAAAATACGAACAGTTTCTAAAATAATGAGCAAAATGATTAAAGCAACAAAACCTGTCGTACAAGCAAGTTTATAATACGTATTAGTTGAAAAAAATGTTGTTAAAGAGATATAGTTTATGCTTATTAATATACGTTTTCATATATTATCGCACATCTCGGATCCTAAGGGAAACAAAAACATTATGGCCAGCATGTGGCATTTAATATACGAGTATGAACTCGTACTTTGCCGGAACGCAGGAGCTTACCTAAATATAATAATTGCAACCTAACTTAATAGCTTCTTAAGTCGGGGCCACTGTCTTTAGCATTGACTTGAGCAGCTATTAAATATAATTATATATAGATAGAAATTATTATTATTTTTTTAATTTTCTGAAGTTAGTATTTCCTTTTTTAAATTTAAATTAATTGACCATTTAGAGTGTATAAAGAATACGAGTATCACAACAGTAAATTATGAAGAGTATCACAACAGTGTAGGTAACAACTGGAGCATGGTCTCATCATTATCACCATCATTACAACCAGCTACAAAAGCGTCTTACCATCTATTAGTGGTCATAATTTCCCAAAACGATAATGAACATCGTTGTAATAAGTCAGTCAAAAATTGAATAAAAAACAGTGCGTGTTACTAACGACGCAGTCAGTAGAAATTTGTGATTTCGAATGCAGTAAATTAAACACTGCAAAATTTTGTATAATGAATTGCTGTTTTAATCTTAAGGGTGGCCACACTAATTGAGTATAATGTATGCGCATTGCAGCAATTAACGCGTTATCAGTAATAAAAAATTACAGAGAGAAAAACCATAAATCCAAAGAAGGCATTTCTTTGATGGTAATTTGTACATATAATCGTAGCTTGTGTTTGTGAAATCGTAAATTTTATTTTGTTTCTTTATTACGTGTTTTTATTTTCTTGATAAAATATTACCGGATTTTATAAACAACCAGGTACTCTGCAAAGTTTGTCGTGCTAAGTATTATGTTGTTTTTATTTAAAGATTTCTAGAATACCCTTCCAAGAATTAGAGTAAGTTTGTGCTTAAAGTAGGGTATGTGTACTATAATGTGTAAATAATGTATCACACATTTGCAATATTTGTGTATTGTTCATTATCATAATTATTACAGCTCATTACACATCCACAGATGAACAAAGGCCACAAGGAAAGTCACAAAGCACAGACCTGAGTCACCAGCATCTGTTCCTAACTCCATATCTTGTAGACTGCAGCGGGCCGGTAATATGTTGGTTGTTGCCTTAATGAGAGTATATATAAAAAATGGAATAAAAAATGAATTGATACCTGTTGCTTCTTTTAAATTATTGGTCGCCATAAGCATTTTTTATCGATGAATGCAATAATATTTATATCTTCTATATTAATTAGATTATCACAGTTAAGATTTTGGATAAGTTAAATAACAGCTTAAGGCTTATATATCAGAATCATATACGATAATCATAAACAAATTATAAATAAAATATAATAATAATGAATGAATGCAACTCTACACGAACCCTAGGCTAGAGCTTGACAATTGTTTGGGTAGTGCCAAGATGGACGAACAAGTGTTATCGCACTCGCTTAGTCGCAAAGTTTTCTTTCATCCGGCGCCGCTACAAGTATTCAATACTTAGTAGTATGTGTGGTCTATGCTATAAGAATTTAGTGTTAGTTTCAAAAGCCACCATTCTGTGTTATTTTAGATTTCTTTAAAACATTAATGACTTATTTTCAAAAAAAAATGTATATAATTATAGAGGTTGTTGGAGTCTAGGATTGGAAAATATCTAATTAAATAGAAATTTAATAATATGGTTTAGGAAATAATAATAATTAATTCGAATAAATATTTATAAATGGAATTTACTAGTTCAATTTGGTGCTAAACGAAACGGGTAAAAACCTATTTTGAATTAAAATACGGATAAATTAAAATTCACTAACCGATCTGCGATACATAGCCGTGTTTTTTTTTCTAAAAAACAACGTGTGAAAATCTGTACATGAATTCTGGGCGGAAAACCATTACGATTTTATTCTATATCATAGAGGTGCTTTGCATAAATGAATTTCATATGACAAACATCCAGACTCGGGATAATTATTTATAGTCGTTACTAGTATTGTTCCTAGTGGGATTCAAACCCGTGATCCCGCAAGGTGTCATTAAGCGCTTAGGCACTACACTACGGAGACGTAAACATAACCATCTCTTAATACTTTCGTCGGCCTTTTAAAAAAGAGTAGGCTCTTTTAAAATAGAGCCTACTCTTTTTTAAAAGGCCGACAACGCATTTACAATTCCCCTAGTGTTGCTGTTGTTCATGGGCGGAATGATCGTTTGCCCCCTCTCATATAAAAGAAAACGTCCTATGTAAATTCCCATAAGTCCAATTCGTCTGCTCAGTGTGAATGTTACGGAAAATATTCCCTATTGCAAAGCCCGATGTTCAGAAGTGGATTATGTGAATTTTATGTTTCTCGTAAAATCACTTGATGGGACTGCCCTTTAATAATAACAGTAGGTAAGTTGTTATTAAAAGGTTGTGTAAGTACTAGGTAGTAGGTTTCTTTTTCTGCCTACGAGTCTGGGTAGGTACTTATTTCTGCCATCATATAGTATTGCTTGCGCTCACAGTGCATTCGCTCCTGTGTCCCAATTGAAGGGTAAAGAGAGCCAGTATAACTACAGGCTGTGAAGCATTCTATGTTAGTCCATAGAAGTTACAACGCATCTGTTGCCTTCTTTGCCTGAACTTGGCTTCAGGTGTACATGGACTGCAGTAGCCATTTTTCATAGGGTAGAGTGAACTGTAAGTACTTTTGTCACTTCAGTTTTTTTTAAAGGAAAGGAAAAGATTTGCAGGGATTCGCGAAAGTGCAGTACCAAACGACGTTTAGACAAAAATCTCATTCTCATTTAAATCTCATTAGGTGTGACAGTTTGGTACTAAAGCTTCATTAGCCTAATAGTTAAGATAACAGACTCCGACACTTAAAAAACTTTAAAAGCTCATAGCTTGTAACTTAAAGGCGGTATTCCTTTTAAATATATACTCGTACTTGTGGAAGCGCGTCAATTTGTTGCACATTAAATGGACAGACAAACTGGCAGACTGGCAAGTACTTAGTGTACTTATAAATGCTATTTAGGAAAAAAAACTAGTGGTTGCAAATTCCGATTTAGTACTTTGAAAAAACACTTAGTATGGCGTTGCATGGTTTTGTATTTTTTAGTTTGCTCTCGGTTTTGTACGTTATATAACATAGATATCACACTCACAGTACCAACGTAAAGTAGAAATATTTTTACTATTGTTTTTCACCTAGTGAGTAAGTAAGTATCCCTTAACCCCTCCCCCCTTCCCCAACCAAATAGTAGCGGTGTTTTTTCTAAAAGAAGTTACAGCCTCTATAATTCCCACTGCTGGGCACAGGCCTTCTCCCATATCCGCCACGCTACCCTAATGCGTGTTGGTGAACTGCACATGTGTATTTCGTACTTTATCTGTTATGCTGTTAAAACTTTTTCACTTTGACAGTTCCGATGTAATTGATTGTTTCGCGAAATAACTCATGTTATATTTTCTTTTATTTTAAGTAGTGTTTTTACGATTCCAAGGTAATTTATAATAAAACTAGCTATGCCCCGCAGTTTCACCCGCGTATATCATGCGTCTGAGCCGCGCGACATGACACTTCGCTTAAAGTTAAAGTTACAGCCTATATACGTCCCACAGCCGGTCACAGGCGTCTTCTCACTTCTGAGAGGGTTTTAGGGCAAGAAAGGGTCCACCGTGCTGCCCCAATATGTTGGCGGATTTCACATGTCTTTGAAATATTTATTTATTTCTGTGACATGCAGGTTTCCTCACGATGTTTTCCTTCACTACCGTGGCACGTGGTAAATCAGCACTTAAAATTGCAATCAATTTTATTGGTGTCGGCAGGGATTGAATCCCGGTTGCTCGCGTGCTGTGTAATTTACAGCGGGCGCTTAGCCCCTGGACTACCACGACTTGTTTTTGGAAAACGCTCCTACAACTTTTTTGGTGTAGCAGATGATCATGGGCTATAGTAATCACATACTTACTCTTCTATAAAGAACTGAAGTACACTTTCGGCTTTTTATAGAAGCGTGGAATAGGGGAAAAACCACATTCTCACAGAATACTAAAGTATAATAGTGGTGTTAGAGCAATAAACAATGCAGCATAATGCTCAGGACTGACAACGCATCTGCATTTTAATTCTTAATCTATGACAGATGTAGGTGTCTATGGACCACAGCATTTAATTGCCATCAGGTGAACTATTTGGATAACCGTATCTTTCTTTTTTTATAGAAAATGGGAATGATAAACGAACACACAGCCCACCTGATGGTATCTAGTTGTTTTGGTCCATAGACACCTACATCTATCCTCGATTAAGTAACAATATGCAGATGCGTTCTCAGTGGTCACCCCTGAGGACTAAGATGGAATGCCTCGTTTCCAGTAAAAAGGGTCTTCGATTCTCTACACTCACCATACGAAACACAACAGCATTAAGCAGCTATTTTAGGCTGGTTTATATAAAATACTAGGAGTTACCCGCAGCTTCGTTCGCTTATTAGTAGCTTTGTTACATATTGTGGTTAGTAAGTAAGCTAGTAATTTAGCAGGATCCGAGGGTAGGAGCGCGTACCATCCATCGTGTCATTGAAGTAGGTATAAAGTATGAGTTATTCCTCAACTAAATTCAAAATATATCTGATGATATATATATCTATAATTTAAAGTAGCTTCTCAGGGCTGAAGTTATCTCTACACCAATTTTTTTTTTAAATTAGTTCACCGGTTTAGCCATTACAGACATAGTGACTTGAGTATTTATGATAATAAGTAATTTTTGCGTAGTAGAGTCATGCTGCAGCTATATTATAATTTTAGCAATAAAATCAAAGGTAATCATCTCAAAGCATCTCAAAATGTGCATTCATTCCACAATAAAATATTTTCAATAAGAGTAACTCTGAAAGCCGTTTTTTAGTATTTATTAACAACGAAATGAAACGATGTTTATTATTAAATCATTATAGTAATCAAATTCACGATTTACACGACATTGTCTTCGACGTAATAAAAAAACAATGGTATTCACATAAAAACCACGCTATAAAAGACTGTCCGCATTTACCCTTTATTTGTAACACTATCCCGAAAAAGGTTGACGTTCGAAATGTTTTGAACTTAACTAAAAAAAAAAAGAAGAATCTAATCTGTGCTGTCATCGAAGGAAATAACGAAGAATATGAAGTCGGGGGTCTAATGAGACAAAGGGTTAATGAGGATAACAATGGTGGGGCAGTAAAATATTGGATTTATTCACGTGAGACAGGCCGAGATGATCTGATAACGCGGCAAATGTCGTCTTAAGATGCAGTGGGTTAATTATGATTTTTGTCAAATTAACAATATTTTATGTTTCGAATAGTATACATACATATAAATACAAACACACTCACGCCTGTCACCCAAAGGGGTAGGCAGAGACTATGGACTACGGACGGAATAGTATTTCAAGGCGACCATTTTGAAAATATTCTTGTTGTTTATATGAAAATATAATAAAAGAAAATAACCGATATATTATAATTAAAATTGTATTTTCGTATTTTCGGCTTTCATGCGATTTTTCTGTTTATATAATACTATGTAATTTTAACACTACTCGTAATTCAACATTCAAAATATTCTAGGCTCAGGACTATGCTGCAGCTACATTATGGATGATGGGTCGGCTCGGCCGGGACCACGCTCTCACAGAATACCAACGTGAAATAGCAGCTTAATGCTGCTATGTTTTTTTTACGGTGAGAGTAGAGAACCTTTTTACTAGAAACGAGGCGTTCCATCTTAGTTTTTAATGCATACTGCATTTTGATTTTTAATCGAGGATATATGTAGATGTCTATGATGTGGCATCATACACTTCCTGTATGTACACACCTGATTTACCATCAGGTGGACTGTGTGCTCGTTTGCCACCCTTTTTATATAAAAAATCTTAGGCTTTGGGCTGTTGAAGAAATTTAATGATCTTAATGTGCGAACCTAGCTGAGACCAGGCATTATATTTATGAATAAGGCAGAGAGCTGAAGTAGAGTACGGGCACGGCTAGTTAATATATTGTTTTCCACTAAAACAATAAGTAAATTTTAAAAATCTATGTTTTTGTTTTATTAAATTTTGTTAGAATTTGTAATTCTTTTAATTTATTTAACTGCGTTTGGTACTGTAACAATTGTTTTTATTGTAGAGCAGGACTGCTTGGCAGAAGTAGCTTACCCTTACCCTACGGTCATACGTTTTCTTTTATAAATGTTATATAAATAAAGATTTTCTTAAATTTTCTTAAATTAAATTTAATACTTTTAAATTACCAAATTAGGGTATTATCTAATTTGTTATTATAATATTTTTGTTAATTTCAAGCGATTTAAGATATAGTAAGGTATTAACATATAGGTAATAATTTATAATTGTCCTTCATTTAAAATTTCTTAATTTTCTTTCTGTTATAGCAATTACTTATAGTACTTAAATTATAGTTTTTAATTAATCATTTCATTTTTATAATAAAGCATTTTTATATTTTAAAACTTAATTATTTTTAGTAAAAACTGCCAATAACACTTGGCCTTAAGGAGTAACCATCGAGCCGGCCACAATGATCAAATTTCGTTTTTATTGTTAATCCGGTCAGTAAATGAGCAGCCAGATACTCAACCTCTAAACAACTGACACGAGCGACTGAGAAAGAAAAAAATGAACAAAATATCGAGATTTGACGACGATCCTGTGAATTTTTTTTTAAGTTCTCATGGCTTTTGTTGGTATACTTTATTAATATTGCACCTTTTGCATATTCGGCAGTAATCAAGTTAACAATTCACGTTGTGAATAAAGGTCCTTTATTCCCTTTATTGTTTATTGGATTCGTAAAATGAAAATTCTTTTTTTTATTCATATAATTGTAATCATGTAGGTGTATTATAAAATGATATTAGTGTTTAGTTGTAATGAAAGACGGTGAATCGTTTTTCGAAAACCGAGAACCACTTTCGTTCACAAAAATATTTTGATCACCTGGTGTCCCAAATTGATTTTTCTTCAGAAACGTAATAATGTGACGTTATACATATTGACCCAATTTTTATTCCATTTCATTCAAATAAGGAATGATAATGATTTTTCGATGTTATTTTATTAGTGGTAAGTCTTTTAATTTAATAAAATTTGTAGAGAATTATCAAACAACAAAGATTTCAGATTATATACTTTCAAGACAAAAAGGGATAATCCATCACCTTATAATATTTTACAGGAGAGTGGTTTAAAACTTAATGTACATAAAAAATACGATTTCATATAAAATCTGGCAAAAAATTTTTGTAACTAGTTTTTGCCACCTATGTAATAAAAAAATCTCAATTTACGAAGATATTGCATAACACACATACAAAACAAACACAGTCAATTGTGAACGTCCTCCTTTTTATATTGAAGAAATCTGACATTATTTTACTTCTAATAAAGTAACATTTTTAAGGAAACATTTAAGGAATCTACATTTCTTCACAATGTTTTTGTACTAAAAATATTATAACATTGTCTTCCAGACCGAATTTCTAAGTAAGTAGTAAGTAGATTCTGTGCGTGAAATCTACGCAGGATAGGATAATAGCGCATGAATGTATGCGCAAGCGCAGGTGCACTGTATTCCCTCACTCCCATAGTACGATGTAACGGCAACACGACCGAAGAAAGATCGAAACACCGCCAGCTTTCTGATACCGGCCGCTAGTGGAGATTTGTCCGAGATATTTAAACCGAGTTGTTGGAGGAGAAAACGAAGAATGGCAAGTATTTTAAATTCCAGCTTAATTTAATTCTAATATAAGAAGTATAACCAAATGGAAACTTTCGTTATACATAAAGACCGCCCAGCGCAAGATAAGAAATATACCACAATCAATATAGCCGTTTACAATGTTCGATAGTGGAACTTCGCAGCCGCCTCCGTCGGCATGTTCATTTGTCACAACGCAATCGCGACCATTAGCAGTAATTACCAGACTCTCGGTTACTTATCAACACACGCGGGATCTCAAATGCGTACGCTGTGAGGCGCATCGGAGAAGACACTTGCCCTTCGGGTGCCTTGTTCATTTAAGACATTAAACCCCTTTGACCTTAAAGTAGATAAGTCTTTACGCAAAGTATAAGGAAGTGAAAAGTTTATGTATGATAATAAAACATAGTTTAACGAACATACTTGTTTGTTGTTTTGTTGAGTAATACTTGTAAATATTTTATACAATAAAGTAGGAGGTAGTTTTATGGGATTATATATTTCAAGAGAGAATCCTCTGAACCACATTATCCCGTGGGTGCCGTAAGAGCCAAGAGAGGGAAATGAATCATATAATTGGTAACAACCATCTTCCTGATAACTAATCAAAATAATAAAAACTGCGGTTGCCTACCCATCTGGCAATCATGCCAACTAAGATAAATATCCCCCTTCCTCCTAATGAGACGATTTATGATGAGGCCTATGTTTTGCAGGGAACTTTAAATAGGCAGTAATTAATAAATGATGTAATAATGAATATATTTTAACTATCGTTAGTACCAATATATTAATATAACTATCATTGAGTAACGTATTCCTTGATTATTTACATTTAATAAAACATTGCTATTACTGCTGGTGGAATTAACGGGTAACCCAAAAAAAAGCCGCCCGTGATGGCCCAAGGTGAGACCTTAAGCAAATTTTTTTTAAAGATAAGGTTGACAAGCGAGGACACAGTCTACCGGATGGTAAGTGATTGCTGTGGCCCACAGTCATCTACATTTATCCTCGATTAAGAATCAAAATGCAGATGCGTTGTCACCCCTGAAGACTAAGACGGAGTGCCTCGTTTCCAGTAATAAGGGTCTCCGGTTCTCTACTCTCACCATACGAAACACAGCACTTTATTAGGGGTCTAAACATCATATTTCAAAAAATATATAGGAGGCATATTGCTATATTTTAATAAAGACTACCATAGCGCGAGGCTTTTTCTTTTTATAAAGGATTCGAAGCAGCATATATATAACATAGTTATTTATTTTTCGTTCAACATCTATACTTTTAGAGTTTCGAAACTACATTATTTGACACATTTAGTTACACTACTTGAAATTTAAGTCGAGTCGTTGCCATGACATAAACATTTGAGCACATCAATCTTTGAAAAAAAAAAGCCAAGTTTATAGTTTACTATCGCGCATACAATATGCTATTAAATACAATATATAGGGTATATAAAACTTGAAAACAAACAAAGGAAGTCGTAAGCTAGGCGAAAAATATAAATCGTGTCCTCAGCGATAGACAGTAATGAAAACAGTGGTCGAAAAGACGACGCTGGGGACAGGAGTAAAGTGGCGGGCGGTGAGGCCAGGTGACGGAACAATGAGATGTTGTATTTCACATTAACATTATGTTCACAAGGTAAATGTTGTCCGCTATTGTCCACTTATGTTCAGAATCGAGAAACGTTGGGCTTACATGACGTTATTCTTATTTAGATGTATAAAAGTGAATATTATATAAGCCGTTTCTGGAATTTTGGTCATACCGGCCAGTCTTAATGGAAATTAGTAATCTGCGCTGGTCAGGATTATAGTACCCGAGTGTGTTTACAAGCACAGGTGTTCGCACTCACTCTCATATTCCGATAGGATGGTAATCTGACACGACCGGAGAGGGATCGGGTGAAGGATCGATTTGCTACGACTGCTTTACGTGCTTTCCGAGGCACGGAGTCGTAACAGCGCCAACTTCCCGCTTCTGAGAATTGATTGTCAGAAAATCCCATTTTTTTATAGGATTTGGTGACAAACGAGCACACAGTCCGCCCGATGGTAAGTGGTTGCTGTGGCCCATAGACATCTATATCTATCCTCGTTTGCGAATCAAAAAGCAGATGCGTTGTCACCCGTGAGGACTAAGATGGAATGTCTCTTTTCTAGTAAAAAGGGTCTCCGGTTCTCTACACTCACCATACGAAACACAGCAGTGTTAAGCTGATATTTAACGCTGGTATTCTGTGAGAGCGAATTCCTTCCCCGGTCGAGCCGACCCATTCGTGCTATAACTATGCTACGAATATAGCTGCAGCATGGCTCTACCACGTATAAAATACCCAATAACTGATTTTTACCCAACCCGAGATTATTACCCGGGACTTAAAGATTATGAGTCGTGTTTACGACCACTATTATGCTTAGAGCATTCAACACCTCTCTTCCTCGCTTTCCGGAGGATAGCCCTTTCCATTGCATATGGGCGCAAAAAAAAACTACCACTCGGAACTGCTGCTCACTTTTCCTTCCAAGGCCAAAGCGTAACCAAACTGTTACTGTACATGTTAAGTAAAGGCAAATGGTTCAAAAAATGTTTACCAGATCGATTATATAAGATACTAATGATGCGCCCCGCCACACACGGATGATTTCTGGATTTCGGCAACAGCGCCTACCGAGACTTACTATAGTTCATAACCATAAGAGCACTTCATAAACATTTCATCAAAGTCGATCAAGCCGTATGTGAGGAAAATATTCCGAACTTGTCTTCGGAATTTTCTCCTCACACACCGGAATTTTATACGTAAAGATAAGATTTAATAGGCTGGTGCTGATTATGTGAATGATTCTTTGTTGTTTTTGTGTATTTGACGCTTGTTTATCTAACATATTAAAAATGTACCACAAAGTAATTGCAAAATTTGTTTAATTCGTTATATTACATATCATTCTTATCCATTTAATTATCGTCTTCACCGTCAATATTACTCTGTTAACAGTCGACGAGTCCTAGAAAATTTATAGGATTATTACCCCGCGTCGCCTACTGAATTTCTCAGACCAATGTCAAATTGTTTTTTAATGGGTTTTCCAAAGGTAGCCTAACAGAATACATTCAGTCTAAAGTTGGAATCAGGTATCCTTTCACCGAGTAGGTTTTTACTGATATTTACATAAACATAAACATAATTATTAATTTGTAATATCTATTTACAAAGCTAAAATGATATGACTACGTGCTGAGAGTTTGAGGAAAAATTTGATGGTAATTTCTCATAAAATTTTAATAAAAACTAATTTCTTGGCAACTTCTAAAAAGTATTACCGAATTAAAATTATAGACAATATATAAAGTTAGCCATTAAAAATAATTAAATTTGACTGTTACTGAGTTAACTCGTTTTTTATTAAGTATTTGTAACTTAATTAATTAACTGAACCCAAACATTTTCCAATAAAGTATGCTCACGTAAATACGAATAGATACTAAATTCTTTGTTTATTATGACAATATAAATTTTATATAAATTGTAAATGGTATTTCAGAATTTACTCAGTATTCAATATTATATCAAATAATTAGACCTCGCATATGAAAACACAAACAAATTCACATATGTACAGTAAGTAGTTCATGGACCAGAATTGTCTGGACTATGGTATTATTATTTAATTTGAACTCAATGATTTACCGTTTGAAATAAATAAAATTGTGGAAGTGAGCCAAAATTTGTTACATAAGACTCTTGGTTGTGGTATATAAAATTTATGCCATATAACACATGGTCGGCAGGCTGAACGGCAGGGTCGGGAAGGGACGCCCTAGACGAAGGTTTATCGACCAAATCGGCGATACATTAAAAATGGGCCAGATTAGGAGTACCCATAACCGACGAGCGTGTATGCGTAGATATATGGATGTAAAAGAGGCGAGAGAGATGTGTCAGGATCGCGCCAAATGGAAGTCCGTAGTCTCTGCCTACCCCTCTGGGTGACAGGCGTGAGTGTTTATGTATATGTATGTATAACACATCTATTAAAAATGTATTTGTAACTAAAAATAATTTATACAATGAAACATCGAAGGCATGTAGTCGAACCCTTATATCTCTCATTGTGGCGGCATAGTCCATTGAAAGGCTACCTATTGTTGTTTCAGTTTAATATAAGACAATGCGCAAAGGTTTTCACATTGCCCGCGATCTTTTATTTGCTCTGCCCATTTCCTTTGTGCGGAGCCGCGGCGGCTTTTTTATCTTCACGCAACTCATTAACTTGGGTGACTTTTTTTCTCATGTCAGTGCTCATTCAATTTTAAATTTTAACCACCTAGATAGATATCCCGACATTTATGTAGCCCATAGACAGCTCTCATCTTGGTACGGAACGTTCTTATGAGTCGTTGCAAGAATGTTGCAAGGTTAGTAGATAATTTCAAAGATAATCCGCGGTTAAAGCGTAACAAAGTATCATTTTATAATGATGGCTAAAATGCATAAGTAAATTATTTTTGTAAGTCTTGTCTTTTATAATAAAAAGAACTCTTATTATCTTTATTTGAGTACACTTTTTTTTTGTAGATTGAAAACTAATTCATCCATCCACCCTTTAGAACCTATAATCCACTGCTGAGCATATCCGTAGGCCACCCCCATAGCTTGACTAATAGAGAGAATATTTGCCATAGTTGCTACGCTGGGCAGGTAGGTTGGTAATCGAGGTTTCTTTTTATTTAGTAGTATAGGAGGTATAGGAGATATAGTGAGGACAGTATAGGAGGAGTGCCTTGTGTTTTTAATAGCTCCGAAAAATTACCCAAGTTTGATGTAACTTTTGTAGAAAAAAATTTTGAGAAGAGATCGAAAAATTTGACGTAGTAGCTATATTTTGGTTGACTCAACCCGAGAAAACCACGCTCTCACAAAATGCCAGCGAGAAATAGCAGCTTATTGCTGCTGGGTTTCGTTTGGTGAGAGTAGAGAACCGGACACGCTTTTTACTAGAAAGAGACATTCCATCTTAGCCCTTAACGCATTCTCCATGTTGATTTTTAATCGAGATATAATATGTAGATGTCTATGGACTAAAGTTACCACTGACCATCAGGGAGACAATGTGTTCGTTTGTCACCCTTATTCTATAAAAGAAATATTGGGTAATGACCCGAAACGTTCATATTTATTATTGAACTAATACCGGTATAAAGTTCTTATCTATCACCATATCGTAGTAATACGTAATATTATATCAAACGACTATCAGTAGAGAGATTCTAATGTATTTTAATAAAAATACATAAGTAACATCTTATCTAACTTTTCTTGAATAACTTAACACAATAAATACACAAGATAACTTACCATTATTTAAAG
The DNA here is from genome assembly GCA_963668995.1 of Parnassius mnemosyne. Taxonomy (NCBI): domain Eukaryota; kingdom Metazoa; phylum Arthropoda; class Insecta; order Lepidoptera; family Papilionidae; genus Parnassius; species Parnassius mnemosyne. Next base: position 18,129,124 of record CAVLGL010000083.1, read on the forward strand.
TACTACTTGACATTTAGATACAACTGAATAGCAGTTTATGATTAGTAACTGCCATATTATTATTTTTATAGTATATATATGGGTGACATTCAAGCACATAGTCCGCCTGATGGTAAGTGGGTAAGTGGATGCTGTGGCCCATAGAAATTCAATAAAGAAACAAAATTCTGATGCGTTGTCACGAGGACGAATGCCTTGTTTTCAGTAAAGTGAACCAGAGGGTTCTCTATACTCACCATACGAAACCATGAGCATTATGCTGCTATTTTACTATTGGTCCGTCTCCGTTTGAGCAGACATATTCGTGCTACAACCATAATAAATAGCTGCAGCATGACTGCCACGTATATTATATTTGTATCCTTTTATTATACTTCAAGCCCTTTCTAAATAACTTGTGACATAAGCTAAGAATAGCATTATTTTTCTGTAAAATTACTGGCAAAATTAATGGATTAATTGTAACAATTCAATATTTGTCTTATTTTAAAATATATTATTAATTTAAATAATTATTACATTGGGTTAGGCTAGGCTAGGCCGTAGAATATTGAAACACGTCTCGATCTTAAAAGTCGGCTATAGAAAAGAACAGGCAGATCTCATAACTGCAATTATGCATATGTAATTTACAGGAAGCCAGCATTGAGGACAAACGTTATTGGTGCGAAATGCCTGTTACTTCGATTGCCTATCTGCTTGCTCAGCGTAATGATTTAAGCAAATCTATAATCCTATTATTAGTAGTAGTTTGTAACTGACTGGCAAATTTGTTAACATTCCCCATAGACACCTAGGTAAAATGGTACAAAGAAGTTCATAAATATGTTTTTGCTCATATGGACTAAGATGAAATGCCTCCCAGACTGTACTTATATTATATTTCTTATCCTGCAAGCTGGCATACAACAGTGGGAGCACAGCTTCTTGGTAGCAGACAGGTTTAACCCAGGCAGTATTACTAACTGAACATAATTACCAATCACTAACTTGACATAATTAGTTAATAATTATATATTAAATTAATTATTATTTTCTTTTTTATGAAGACTATATTCCTTTAAACACATTTTAATTTTCCATTCTGCTGTTATCACAATTTTAATACAAAAAAAAAGTATAAAAGTTTCGCTCTCGATTTACATAAAAGCATTATAGTCCATCATGACGCACTTACTTATCCTATACACCGTGTATTCCAAAGATAGTATTGTAAAAGCTAATACAAAACTTATCTGGGTAACAAACGTCGCTCAATAAAAGGTGCGATGAACCGCGACGGTAGTAACCCATATGAGAAATGTCGATACTTTAAATGTATATGCTAAGAGCTGTTACACCGTCTTCTTATTTTAATACAAAGGTAAAAAATCACATTCTGTGCCATTGTCGGGCAGAATCTAAAGAACTAAGTAGTTGTTAAAAATCTAGACCTGTTTATTAGTAACACGAATATATTATGCGTCTGGTTTTATATTATATTTAAATAATAACCTTTTAGAATGTGTCCAAAAAGGCACGTATGGCAATTCACAATGCTGTATTAGTACCTACTTTAATGTATGGTAGTGAAAGTTGGGTGTGGCAGAAGAAGCACGAGAGTAGAATAAATGCTGTAGAAATGCGGTCATTAAGGAGCATGTTAGGGATGAATCTGAATGACAGAGTGAGAAATTGTTTAATAAGAAAAGAGTGTGGTTTGCAAGATGATGTTGTGACCAGGATTAAGAAAGGAATGCTTCGGTGGTTTGGCCATGTAGAAAGAATGAATGAGGAAAGAGTGACAAAGCAAATTTATGTTGCAGAGGTGAACGGCATAGTCGGGAAGGGTCGCCCTAGGCGAAAGTTTATCGATCAAGTTGGCGATATATTAAAAATGGGCCAAATCAAGAGTACCTTTAACCGACGAGCGTGTATGCGTAGGTATATGGATGTGGAGGAAGCGAGAGAGGTGTGTCAGGATCGTGCCAAATGGAAGTCCATAATCTATGTCTACCCCCCTGGGTGACAGGCGTGAGTGTTTATGTTATGTTAATAACCTTTTAATTCTTATATCACTTCTTTCACGGTTGAGATAAGCGGCTCAAAATTTATCATAACAACGCTTTTGGTAGTAAGTAAACTGTTCATCAAATAGATCGACAAACTTTGACGTCAAATATTAATGATTATAAAATATTAAAAAGACGCCTCTCTTTTATTTCCTACTTACGTTTAAGATAAAAATTTTAAGAAATAAAATTTCATTAGCCAAGAATTTTTTTTCTAATGGATATTATCCATAGAACACAATAGAAACTGTTATAGATTTAGTATCGATGAGCAAGACCATGACCATTTAGGTTCCTTCTTCGACAAAAGATGCTCATGTATTTTATGCGGTGATAATTATGAAGAAGGAGCGAAGGACGTACATGCGCTAGAATTTATATTTACATAATAAACACATAATTTAATGTCTATTCGTATTCACGTGCAAATATTTTATAGGAGGAAGTTTGAATTCAGTTAAATAATTAAATTACAAATATTGAATTATAAAAACGAGTGAACTCAGCCACATTAATTTCCATTGATAGCAAATTTTACAGTGTCGATAATTTTAACATAACTCTTTGTATTTTTATACATGTTGCACGATATCGTCATCATTAATACAGCCCTTCACAAGTTCACTGCTGATTGTAAGCCACTACCAAGTAATGCAACTTGTATTCATCGACTTCCTACATATCTTACCAGAATATCACTTCATCTAGTGGGAAACCACCTTACACTTCGATTATTGGTATCAGGCTGCCACTCGAGAACCTTTCTTCCCCAATGATTGTCGATTCTTCGTGCTATATGACCGACCCAATGCCACTTCAGCTTATCAATCTATTAGGCAATTTTGGTTACTCTACGGAGCTTATACGATAAATAATAAATAAATAAAATAATGAAACTATTTACATTATGCTAATGTTTTACTCTAAACACGTCTAAAGGATAATGTGATATTTAAAATAATAAACAAAAGTTACGGTAAAAACAACTCCTTATAAATTAACACACAATCTTCTGAAGTACGCCGACCGGTGTGTAGCCGATAATATGGAGACAAATACAAATTGATAAACAAAAAGACATACATTTAATGTTCGTACTTATTTAGTGGTAAACAGTCGGAGCTTCGGACTGAATTTTCCTCCGTCGACTAAACTACCGACACAATATGGTTGACTATCGTTGACTAGGTAGTACTATTAAATAATAGAGATGGATACATGGAGAAGTATATTCCTAGTACTTAATGGTATTCTACTTTTTCTTATACCTAATATTATTTGTTGGTTGTACGAACATATATATATATACACACACACATATATATATATATATATATATATATATATATATATATATATATATATGTATATATATAGTTCTACTTAGAAATTGTCACAAAGCAAATCATGGATTGTACGGATTGCATGGACTATGTAAGTAAAAAATTCGGTTGACCCTGCAGGCCATCCCTGGAACTTCCCGCTTATTCTAATCTATTTAAGTTTTTTTTTTGGGTTTTATTTTTTGTAAATCTTTGAAATGGCTCGACCGATTGACTTGAAAATCTAATCAGCTCCAAGTCTCAATGAACACTTTCGAACGCCGTGTCTCCCATCTCGATCGGTTTATTCGTTCTAAAGATATCACAAAATTTTATTTACATACGTAGATACATACATACACGCATACACGTACACGTACACACACACACACACACACACACACACACACACACACACACACACACACACACACAGAGAGAGAGAGAGAGAGAGAGAGAGAGAGAAATATTCGGAACGGCTTTCTAGGACCTCAAAACGTAGAGATCGAACTCGCATTCTCAAAATCATTTTAAAAATTATTAACATTCAAAGCGGGAAGTTACAAAATCTTTAAAATGAAACTGGAATTACAGATTAATATGAGAGCCGTGGTAGCTTAGGGACTGAGCGGTTTTTCTTCTTTCCTTTAGTTCGATCCTTGCCGACCACTTAAATTTTAATTAGCGGCAGACTAACTGCTCCATAATACTAATGCTCAAGTTAATAGTAAATAAACTCTTGAAATTAACGCTCAGAAATAATAGAAAGCCTATACTTAAATAAAAAGGTTATTGTTATGTTTGCAATATTATTACTACTAACGTTTTGAAGTCCGCAACTAGACATAGGTTATTACAAGAATGCGCCAGATGACAAGCATTATTTAACAAAATAACAATACTCACTACACTGAGTAGATTAGAATAGATTTGTAGCGTATAGAGTAGCTTTGAGTGTTGACTAACATTTTGCTGTTTAGGCGGTAGAGCCATGCTGCAGCTATATTATGGTTGTAACACGAATGGGTTGGCTACAACGGGGAAGGATCAGGTTCTCACAGAACATTAGCCTAAAATAGCAGAATATTGCTATTTTTCGTACGGTGAACACAGAGAACTGGAAAAAAAATTCTGAAAATCCGTCTTAGTCCTCAGGGGCTGAAAACCCATCTACATTGTGATTCTTAATCGAGGATAAATAAATGTAGATTTCTCTATGGCCCAGCATCACTTTACCATCAGGTGGACTGTATGTTCGTTGGTCACATTTATTTTTCACTTATTACCAATGTAAGCCGATCAGTTTTGCCTTATGATATTATCAGGGTAAGTACATATTATTTTAATCCTATATTAAGTTATACGGAAAGAAATAAGAAAATTAGTTATTGTAAACAACATAACATAAACACTCACGCCTGTCACCCAGAGGGGTAGGCAGAGACTACGGACTTCCATTTGGCGCGATCCTGACACACCTCTTTCGCCTCTTTTACATCCATATATCTACGCATACACGCTCGTCGGTTAAGGGTACTCCTAATCTGGCCCATTTTTAATATATCGCCGATTTGGTCGATAAACCTTCGTCTAATTATTGTAAACAAAACCTTTAATTTTTAAATACGAGTATTATCTTATTGAAAAGTAAGGTGAAAATAGTCCCAAGGTCAACCTTGGGACTATTTTATTTTTTATAAACATCGATGTTTCGACTGCAAGGGAAATCAAGCTTTCGATGTGAATTTCTGAAAAATGTATTTTTAGTCGTTCAGAGAGCTTTTGGTAGAGCTATGCTCAAAGTTTTCTGCGTGAAAGAATCCGTTACAAACATATCTGTAGCAAAACCAGAATAACTGTAATAGTCTTGTGCGCTGTAGCCCATAGACATCCACATTTATTCTCGATTAATAATCTAAATGCAGATGCGTTGTCACTAAGGACTACGATGGAATCCCTCGTTTCCAGTAAAAAAGGGTCTCCGGTTCACTACTCTCACCATACGAAACAGAGCAGCATTAAGTTCCCCACCCAGTCAAGCCGACCCATTCGTGCTGTAACCATAATATGTCTGCAGCGTGGATCTACCACGTATATAATTATATATAGTATATGTTCTAACTATATAGTTGTACCGGCCATTGTCAATGCATCTTCAAGAACCGACAATCGATTGGATAAAGAGGTTCTCGAGACGTGGTAGCTCAGGTAGTTAAGCGCTCGACAAAAATTCAACAGTACGAAAACAACCCGGATTCGATACCCACCAGTGCGACGTGTTCAGCTGTGAAGTAGGCCTTGTGAGGATAATAGCATGTGTAAGAAATGAAAAAAATCCGAAGACATGAAAAGCCCCCCAACATGTATTGAGGCAGTGCGGTGGGCATTTCTTTACCCTAAACACTCTTACAAATTTGTCCCTCTTAGAATTCAGCAGCAGATTTGTGATGATGATGATGATGATGATTGTCTTATTTTCAGTTGTAACTGATTTTTACAGTCTTAGAGTCGATTTGTTAATTCCCAAACAAACAGACAAATAGTAATCATTCGACAGATATCAAATAAATGAATTTACAATTGTCAGAATAAGCTATATTTAGCAAATAACTTGACAACCGAAGGAATAACTTTATCTGTTCCTTTCACGATCAGATAAACACTAATTTATTTGACAGATGATGCTAAACACAATATTTTACTTTACGTATGTTTTTATTTTTGATTTTCTGTTTATTATAAACTAAAACTGTAATTTTTATGAATAATTTAATAAATTAAAGAAGAAGGATGAAATCGGAAACATTTGAAGGCCTCGCTTAGGTTTTATACACACCTCTGTTTGCAGAGAAAATTTTTTTAGAACATTTTTTTTTAAAACAGACATTTTTTGTGATTACACATCAGATAAAGAAGTCTTTGTTTTTCGAATGCAGATTCCTTATCATTTGTCATCAATTTTTTTATTTTCTGAAATTCGTTTTTATCTTTTGACCTTACTCATGAAAGTACTCTTTTCTTTTATATATATATACAATTGATTTACAATAAAAATTACACGAACTTAAAACACACTACAAAAATAAATAATCACTAGCCTAACATGTACTCAAACTTGAGCTGACTCTTAACAGGTACGATTTTTTGTCGCACAAAATGTTTTCCTGCTTTATCGTTTGTTTATCTGATAAGTGTTTCACCTCGCAGAAGTTACTATGGTACAATAAATCGTTCGGATAGCTATTCGTGAGACAAATAACAATTGAAGTATAGACAACCAATTATTTGAGAGCAAAGCTGCAAAAATTTTTTATTCCATAATTAGATAGACGTTTCGTCTGAGGATTGAAAAGTGGACCCTTAGTTAAAATTATTCTTGTATGCGGCTCATCAAACTACTGAAAACTAACTGGAACTTGAACTGTCGGGAGTTGTTTAATTTTGCCAATTATTGCACAAAATCATCTATCACTACTTCTGTATAGCCTTTGAAGTTCTCGTCGCAAAATACCTCGATGCTAAATGGTCTCAGGCACCATTCGAGCCATTGTCGGCAGGGCAGACGGACGGATCAATGGATAAGTTCTAACTAGCAAGAGCTGTGAACTTATACAAATGGCCGATGTGACATGGGAATGCGAACCGATGCCTCAAAGAGATAGTTTATAGGCTTGTGAATCATTTTGTAGCGACATCTGGATTCAGTAGGTGTTCATTTGGTTCTATTACTACATTCATAAAAATTAAAAATAATCCCTAATTATAGAATTATACAAAATCAAAACATTTTTCGCGTTTTTTTATAGAATGAGGGTGACAAACGAGCACACAGTCCACCTGATGGTAAGTGGTTGCTGTGGCCCATAGACATCTACATCTATCTTCGTTTGCGAATTAAAATGCAGATGCGTTGTCAGCCGTGAGGACTAAGATAGAATGCCTCTTTTCTAGTAAAGAGGGTCTCCGGTTCTCTACACTCACCATACGAAACACAGCAGCATTAAGCTGCTATTTTACGCTGGTATTCTGTGAGAGCGTGGTCCTACCCCAGTCGAGCCGACCCATTCGTGCTACAACTATACTATTAATATAGCAGCAGCATGGCTCTATCACGTACTCTACAACGTAGCGTAGAGAACGTTTTTGAATTTGCTTAGTTTAATTTTTCTATTATTTTTTATGAAACTGCAATGACAAACGCATTAACAGTCCACCTGATAGTAAGTCGCAACTGCAGCCCTTACTTGTACTTGTAGCCAACTTCAAACAAAGTAGGCAACACCTGCGTTGTCACCTCTGAGGACTAGAATGGATGAAACGGGCTGTGAGGGCCCGTAATTACACTGACTCTCTTAACCCCTCAGACCGGAACAAATCAGTGTAAACACTACTATTTTCCGGTAGAAATAGGTAAGAGGTTGACACCTGCCCAGACAGACTCCTACGCCAGTAAAGGAGTCCTATAGCCTAGTATTTTTTTAACTTTAAATTAAAAAGACGCTACTACTACACTATCAAAATCTTCTGCATTGTTGAAACGTTTTGCAAACGTACGTTGCTCATCAACAATCGCCCAAAATCTATTTAATTTTAATTTTTACAAATAGGTTTTCTTTGAAGGATTCGAAACCACAACCAGTAGTGCCTTAATTAGATGCTTAAACAGACTTCGATACGATACCGATACTTCTACAGCTCCTTACCACATTTGGTATTACGGAGCTGTCGAAAACTATATATTTTTTATATTTAAACAATACTAGCTGGTACCCGTCGCGTTGCTACTGCAAAAGAAATAATTGTGGAAACATTGTTTTAAATTTGGAACAGTTACTTATATTTTTCCATTGAAATTGAATGATATATAAATTTGAAATAAATTTGTCGGCACGATACGCGCGTCAACTACTGTAAGTTGATTGTACTATGCCTATAACCTTCGCGCAAGTGCAAGCAAAGTTGAAAAAGATTTACCGTAATATGATGAACGGTATGGTAGTGCATAAAATACGAACAAACAAACGTTAATTTTTATATATTAAAGTTGTACAATTAAAATACCTTGTTTTATTTTTAGCATTACAAAATATTGCTATTGCTTATATATATATATAGTACAAAATTTAGAACAACACTCGTAAAACAGCCAAAACTTTTTCGAACAAATTGTGCTATATCATTCATAATAATAGCTTAGTGAGTTAGGCGCCCAACGCGTGCCTACGATTAACTTTATATCGCGTAATGACACAGTTCTGAAAAAAATCAACAGCACCAAAAAAAAAACTATACACTATCGTTTAACGGTAAATTAAATTTTAGAACAATAAACAAAAGTAATAATATAAAATAATTGCTTGTGTAGAGTTAGTTAAAAAGGAAAATCAGGGATTCAATTTTTTTTTATCCCGTTAGCTTACGAAAAAGCCTAATTTTCGAATTAAAATTTCTTATAAATATTAAAAATAATAATGTGTATGCGATTTTTTATGGCTAAATTGAAGATAATTTTTTTATTAAAACATAAATAACTAAATTAAATATTTTCCTAAGACAAAATTTAGACTTATATCGATAGAATATTTTCAATACTAAAAGGAAACAATTATAAATAATTCGATCTTGTCATGCTTTAATATATGACAAGAGCTTTCTAGTTTCTCATGTTAAATACTTTTATACACCATTCACACTTACAAAACTTGTTCGAATGATGAAAAATTGAAAAGTTATGCTCTCATATTTCATTTTTAACGTGACAAGTTAACTACTGATCATAACTCAGGAGTCAAGCTAGTTATATCTGCGAACGTCTTAATTATTAAGCCTACAAAAAATCGATACTATTCATTTCTATTTACTACTCTTGAGGAATATATCTCGGACTAGTAATGCCTTCAGTCGATTTCTTAGTTGTATCAAAGTATTCGGTTGCGATAACTATCGTAGTAATTGACGGGTTCCTTACACACCATAACCATATAAAACAACAAATTAAGTGCGAACTGTATACAATTTTCAGGTCAATTAAGCACAACGCTCCAGCACGTTCCAAATCAAAATGAGTAGAGCTTTACGCTTCGTTGCGTACTGAATTTTGAATGCTTTACGAAAATATAATTTACGTCGTGCGATATAAAGATCAAATGGCCGCGTAGAAATATTTTATGTCATTTTAAGTAACACGTCGGAAATTTATTAGTACATGGTTGTGGTAATTCACAAAAAAAAAATCACTTTGTAAAATGTCGTAATTCTTAATTGTTGCATGTTATTTGTAAGATTTGTTATTTGTAATATTTTTGTCACATAAAATTTTAATTATTAGAGAAAAATAAATAGAAACAGTAAGAGAATCCATCAACTAATTTCGTACTGTGGATGTTGTAAATGGCGACTCTTGTGTCTTTCGATAGATGGCGGTATAACAATCTCGTTTACGGCAGACGTAAAATACTTTGACCGGTAACCGGTATTTGTATAATAGGGGCGAAAAGTTCGGTGATGCAATCTTCAATACCAAAAATCAATTAAGTTAATTAATTTAAAGTATATCCAGCGAGGATTTACCAGTAAACCCAGGGTAGATTTACAATATTGGTTTATAATAAACTCCCGTGGTCCATGTCCAATATTGGGTTTATGAAGAAGAAAAAGAAGATATTTTATTATATCCATGTTTCTAAATAAAGTACCTAGATAAAAGTTAAAATAAATATCGCTCATCGAAATAACTTAATGTAACATAACATTGGGTCTTTTTAGGTTTCCGTACCTCAAAAGGAAAAAACGGAACCCTTATAGGATCACTTTGTTGTCCGTCTGTCTGTCTGTCTGTCTGTCTGTCTGTCAAGACACTTTTTCCTCCCTCCCTCAGAAACTCGTGGAGGTAACAAGCTGAAATTTATATCAAATACTCAAGTCTACTGTCCCTTGGAGCTGTGAAAAAATCATACTTCTAAGCCAACGCAATCAAAAGATACAGCCGTATATGCAGCAAATTTTCGACATTCGCAAGGGAATCAAAACCTACAGGGTACTTCCCGTGAACTCAGAATCTTGAAATTTGGTACGAAACAACGTTTTATAGCACAGATAAAGGAAAAATTGCGAAAAGCATAAATTTTTAGCTACATCATATAATAAAATTATTTTTCATAATTTTAAACTTATATACCTACGGATTTGTTCGGAACCCTCGGTGCGCGAGTCCAACTCGCACTTGGCCGGTTTTTTTATCTTAGTGTCAATCTATGAAATTGTCAGTTTGTATGGGAAAATTTAATATTTTTTAAGGAATCAAATGACTGTATTTACCTAAACTATTAACACATTCTTGCCATATGATGGGCAGTGATGATGATGCACTTGCTATGGAAGTATGCATTTTGAAAATCAATGACCTCTTAAAAATATTTGAAATTAGAATTCCAAGTCAAACCATGGCTATCATAGTTCAATAGTGGCCAGTGTAACAAAACGGCCATATCAAAGGAATGCAAGGTAAAGACCTAATATTTGCCCCGGTGTTATTAGAAAAATATGATGTAATGTAGTTTTTAATTTATCTTTAACCGTATTGCTCTAGCGTAACATGTCCGCTTAAATAACTATTTAGCCGAGTTCATTATTTTCAAAATCTACAACAAAAAATATTACTTCGTGTGATTATTTTGTAAGTGTCGCCTTGCTCGTTAGTGCTTAGCCGACTTTTGCACCAATTTAGCTAGGACTAGTTCGTATGCAATCCACCCAGTGTACGTCTATACTAAAGCACAGATAATTGCTTCTATATTAACTTGTTACAACACGTGCCTGCGTTTTTATTTGCACAATTACAAGGTCAACAGACCATGAAATTCTGTGTTGATTGTTGATGATTAACCGAACAAAACGTCGTAACATTCCCTACGTGAAACTCACCACGTTTTTAATGGTGAGGTGTTAAACGTAATTACATTCGGTGAATAAATTTGCTGATTCAGTAAGTTTTACGATTATTTACTCTATAAAGATAATTATATGCTAAATGTTGTTACAAATAATGATACGACCACAGATTTTCTTTGGTATTATTTATGTATTTTATATACAAACATATATGTCAATAAAATATCAATATAAAAATATAAATATAAATATCAATACAATTATAATTTCTTGTAAGTATAACAACGTTTATATGATTACTTTTCTTTATGCTCATTTTTTGATAGTGTATATTAATTAAAATAACACACATCGGATTGTTACTGTAAAAAGGGACACTAAAATGTGATTTAAATGACATAAATAGAATGCCGCATTTTTTTCTAAATGAAACAAGATATACAAATAACTTATATACAAAAAACTCAGGAACGCACCTAACATGAATTTTCTGGTACACTTATTCTGACAAACTCATAGTGCCTCAAACTATTTATGTTCTTCTTCTTAGCTAATATTCAGTTAAATAATACCAATAATTCTTTTTAAACGACAGTAGAAACGACGGATGGGCTAATGTATATTTTGTATCTAAGTGACCACAGCTATTCTAAGGCAAATGAAATGGCCAATTAAATCGATAAGTGACATCGAATCGACATACACGCCACTCGTCGACGACGCGTTGCAGGACGAATTGTTGGTGTCGCGACCGATGTCTTCGCCGGCGTTTGAACAGTGCCGCTGTCTGAATGTTCTTCATATAACTTTTTTTATTCGGCTGTTCAAAGCGAGGTAATACAAGCAGTTTTTTTTTGTTTTAACAATTAGCTAAGAATAGCTTTTTAAGGCTAAGTCATCTGTAACATTGCTAAAATTTTGTAAAGCTTTCTTTTTATAGGTGAATTCGTATGTACAAAAACACTAACTGTTGGTTTCTCAGGTAGAGATGCATTTATGTATTATCATCGTGAAGGCTTCTGCTAAACGCTTTTAACCTGCCTGTCCAGCTTGGGAATTTTGTGGGCAAATGATGTTTGCCTGTTGAAGAATTCTTCAGAGGCTATATTCAGTGGGCATAAAAAGTGGTGATGATAAGATGTAAGTTCTATGATTATTTACGTATCTCTAACAACCGATTACTAGCTCCGATTTTGTCACATACTATAAAAAAGAATACAATGTTATTGAAACTAAGAGATGAAGCTCAAGTATCCGCTATTTAAATTTATAATCCACCGGTATATATAAAAAATTGCGACCGTTGTCGAGATAAGTTATAGCAAACGTCAAGTCATATTCATATAAATTAAATTCAATGTAAGTTCTGGATGAAGAACGCATCCTATGTAGACCTTTTATTTACTGAACCCCTATCCGAATCCGACAGTATACAGTTCAGTAGTATTTCTTGATCAGTAAGAATGATATGAGTTGTGAATACATCTCCCTTATTATTAATTGTACTATTTAAATTCAAGAGCTGACGATCAAAACTTGTATTTAGTTTCTGTCCGAACGTATTAAGACCAATAACACAGTAAGCGGGTATGTTGACAGAGTTGACTGTATCTTAATAATGTTTCGTCATTTGATGAGGATAGACAGATAAGAAAGTGTAACACCATAAATTTATATAATAGGTCCGTAGAAATTTCAATGCCGGGTAACATTTTTATACCATATAATTTTACGGCCAGTATTTGTCAACAAATTAAAGAATCTCTATTACTTCGTGAAGCCGTAAAAGTCAATTTGCGCAATAAAAACAAATTGATTTCCAATTTCAAATATATATCTTAAAAGCGATTCGTTGTTACGATTACAATTCGAATTTAGAATTCAGGTGACGTTATAAAGCGTCGTATTTTTGACTTTCACCGTCAGTTCGCCCGCCTCTTCCCACGATGGTGGTTGTATGGTAGGCAACAATTAGACAATTGTCGGCCATTTTAACGATCAGCCATAAAATTGGGTTTCAGCCTCTCATTAACCGCATTCCTGTGATACTTCCGCTTTTATAGTTTTACTAATCAACGCTTTGAGATTAATACGGTCCCGTACGTAATGGCGTTGGCTATGTCGAGATTAATTTTATTGGACCGGGCCCCGGACAATTGGTCGTATAGATAATTGAGTTTTGGATGGGCCGGCTTTTTTCTGAACTTTCCCGTGCTTACTGTTAGGCCACTTATTTCTTTACTTATCATGTCTCTGGTTTAAAATAACAATATTTAGATTATCAAAATGGAATATAACCATTGTGAAAATAATGTGTTGCGATATCAAACATATACGCACGTCATTACTGATACCGAAATGGGCCCCTTTTTATTAAGGCTTTTTACAAAACTATTCCAGCCGAATAGAATCAGTCAGAAGTTATTTATTTTGTAGGAATATTTTTGTTAGTGAAATATTATATTACAAATCAGGGTATCTATCAGTCACTAAATCTACAGACATAAAAATAGGAAAACTAGAAATAAAGAAAAAAATGTTTAATATACACACATATATATTTATATATTGCAGTAATGTACTATAAGAATGATTAATGCAATAATTTGTAAGGCAGCATAAAATATTCAACATCACCCTATTTCGTCCTGAAGGTGTCGTAAGAGTCAAATAAGGGAAATGTCAGAAATATCTCATGGTTTCCATGATCTCTCATGGTTTAATATAATAATGGGATAAGGTACAGTTAATATATAGGATGTGACTATGTGGTATAACCATTTCGTTAAGAAAAGATGTTAAAATACTCACTCCAGCAACTTGGCTTAGCGTCAGAAATGTTTGGAATGAATGAATGAAAAGCCTCAATTCACCTGTCAAACAGGCGAATTTAATGTTAGGCAGTGGCGCCATATCGTCCCGAGGGTGTCGTAAGAGGCGACAGAATGATAATGAAACAGGAGATGGGCAGCAGCATCTTCTTGATAATGAGTCAAAATAATAAAAACTTGCGGTTGCCAACCCGCTTGCCGAGCGTGGCAACTATGGCAAAATCCCCCCATCAGGTAATCTATGAGCGATCCTATGATACATATGAGTACATATGAGCATATCCTATTTATGGCCTATGTACAGCAGCGAACGGTATGGATGGATGGAATGGCCACTTAGTCATTGAGCTATCACAGCTTTATTTCAAGTTAAATTTTTTTTGACAGTAAATTAATGTTTTTAGGGTTCCGTACCTCAAAAGGAAAGAACGGAACCCTTATAGGATCACTTTCTTGTCCGTCTGTCTGTCAGTCTGTCTGTCTGTCTGTCAAGACCCTTTTTCTCAGGAACGCGTGGAGGTATCAAGCTGAAATTTATATAAAATACTCAAATCTACTGTCCCTTAGAGCTGTGAAAAAATCAAACGTCTAAGCCACCGTAATCAAAAGATACAGCCGTTTATGCCGCAAATTATCGACATTCGCAAGGGAATCAAAACCTACAGGGTACTTCCCGTGAACTCAGAATCTTGAAATTTGGTACGAAGCAACGTTTTATAGCACAGATAAAGGAAAAATTGCGAAAAGCATAAACTTTTAGTTACATCATATAATAAAAATATTTTTAATAATTTTAAACTTATATACCTACAGATTTGTTCGGAACCCTCGGTGCCGGAGTCCGACTCGCACTTTGCCGGTTTTTTTTAATTTTTTTAGTCAATTTATACTAATTAAATTATTATGTTTTAATTTATAATACTTCGAATTAAGAAAATTTAAAAATGTTTATAAATTAATTGAGGAATAGAGTAAATAAGTATATAATTAAAGCATGATATGATATATCTGCATACATCCTAGTAAATATGAAATTATTAGACACTTTTAGTGGAGGAAACTAAAAATAAAGGCACTAATTAACTCCAGTTAATTAAGGCTAATATTGATTAGATGAAAGCAGATAAATATTTTTATGTCTATAAGATAGTAATCGATTTTAATTAGCAATAGTAAATGGAAACTTAAGATGAATGCGATATTATCTATTATAGATGATGGCTGAGGCCATTAAATTGCTTCCGTTCGTATATTTCTTTTTAATTTAAAGAGCGCCTTATGTGTACTTACGAATTCTAATTTCACAATTAAGATTATTTACGTGGTAGAGCCATGCTGCTACTATAACATGGTTGTAGCAAGAAACGGGCGGCTCAACCGGAGAAGTAATACCAGCGTGAAATAATTTAATATTGCTGCTGTGTTTCGTATAGTAATTGTATAGATAATCTGACACTTTTTTAAAACTGGTAAACTTATTCGTAACGAAGCGTTCCATGTTAGTCCTCAGACGTGTCAACGCATCTGTATTTTGATTCTTAACTGAGGATAGAGGAAAATCTCTATGGCCACAGAATACACATACCATCAAGTGCTCGTTTGTCACCCTTATTCTATACTTATTCTCTAAAAAAGATTTAGTTCGTTTTTTTATTTGCCGTAAAGAAAAGAGTAGAAAGTTGGTTCACCTTTTTTAACGTCATAAATGTAAGATATCTTACATATACGTCCCACTAAGCACAGGCCTACTGTCCCTTCTGAAAAGGTTATGGGGCACTTAGGCCACCGCATTCCAGTGCATGTCGGCGGACTTCGTATGTCCTTGAAATATTTCCTTTCTCAGGAAAATTTCCTCGCGATGTTTCTCTTCACCGTCGAGCACGTGCTAAATCAGCAATTAAATTGCTACATATTAGCAATTTCATTAGTGCCAGCAGGGCGTAGATCGAACTTGGTTTGCTCGCTCACTATAAAGTTTACGGTGATAGTTTAGCCTCAATCTACCACCGTTCTTACCCACTTAAATATAATAATGTATTAGTAAAATAAGAAGACATATTTTCTCTACAACTGAATGGATTCTTACCCTATTTTCCTTTAATAGATTTTGAAATTACAAAAAAAAAGACCTATATACGTCCCACGGCTAAGCACAGGCTTCCTCTGATTAATTAGAGGATTCTGGAGCAATAAGCTGGTAGAGTGGACTCATTGCTCTAGTGCATGTTTGCGGACTTCATTTTTTCGAAATATTTTTATTCTGTGAGGATCATGCACGTTTCTTAACGATGTTATTTTTTAACACCGAACGCGTAATCAGCACTTAAAATTGCAATTAACAATTTCATTGCTGCCGGCGGGGTTAAAACCGGGCTTGAACTCGTACTGTATAATATACGAGTGTTTAGCTCCTAAACTACCAAGGCCTTCCTTTTGAAAATATATTTTATATTAATTTATCACATAAAAATATTGGTTGACATTAAACATATTAAGTAGCATTTCAAACAACTGAAGTTGCACTATTTTGCTTCATATTTAAGATAAATTGATAGATCAATATTTTTTTACTGCAAATCAAATGTTTCGTAGTAAACCATAATCCTTAATTAATGCAATTAAGTATATTTTGATTTCAGTCATGATATAATTTTAATAATAAAATAATTAAGAAAAAAAATCTAATGTTTATCAATATGATAAAATTACGAGTAACTAAATTAAATGACATAATAATTGGGAAGAGAAGAGCAATTACAATATCAAAAATTACTGTAATTGAAAAAAATGTAAAGAAAATTGAATTCGTGCTAAAGATTCTGGATCAAATCCACATTCAAATGGAGAAAATTTTTCTCGGTGTATAAGTGATTTTTTTGATAGAATTATAGATAATAATATTATATTATATAAATACTGATTGAGAACTAGATAGTACATCGTTATTTTTATATTGTATCTTTATTTTTGGAATTGGAATTGGAATTTTGTTTGAATAATGATTGCATAATTAAAAGAAAACTGCTATCAGTACTTAATAAGCGATACCACCACAAATAACATAAAGGTGGTCCGTTAAGTGTTTGTTGTTAATTGACGTTCTCATGATATATAACCATTTTTTCTTAATTACAAGCGCGGGTGTAATTTTTTATAATTGTGTTTTATATTGATTTATACGCGCTCTTCGAACAGTGGGTGGACTGAGGCAATTTTATTGTTCGATGTTTCGGTACGATTTAACGGTATACAGGTGTTATCGGCATTTTGTTCTGAAGCTGCAAGCGAAATTGATTATGAATTCCTCTAATTTGTTGAATATATGGGTGAATTCCTTTTAATAAGCTTATCCCTCTTGTTACAAAATGAAGTTTTTAACAAGTTTCAGGCTTAAAAAAGTGAATGTTTGCATAAAGAAGTTTCGTGGAAAATATGCGAACTAAAATGTATAATAGTATGGAATTTAAAATGTAAGATTTCAATATGGCGGCCATAAACATTTTTTTGTGACAAAGATTTCTATTAATATAGAAATCTAAGATATTCTCTTATCTGAAACAATGAATCAACCAGGTTTGATAGTAAGACCGTTTGGGATTTACCCCATTTAGTTTTATTCGTCTATTTGAAGTTTTATTATATGTCTCATATTGCTTACTAACGTAACTTTGATATTATCTTCAGCACATAAAAACTTTATAGATTTATAATATTTTTATAAATAGTCAAAATTTGTATGACAAATATAAACATTTAGTGAAATATGTACATATCAGAGATTTTTCTGTTTTATGTTACATTAATGAAATGACATCATACATCACATGCTCATCGTTTAGAATATACGTCTTCTAAAGCATTAGGACTGGCTTCAAATCCATTTTTATGACTATAAAATCCATGAAGTGGCAGTGTAGGAATATCTTTTACCCCGTATGTTCCGTGGGTGATGCAGAGGCGAGAGACTATCTTGCTGATAACTACTCAAAAAACGAGCAAAATAATAATAATAATATCTATGAGAAGGCCTCCGTCCGAAGACCTGGTAAGACATGCAGGAAGTCAATCTTGTGAAGGGCTATAATGATGATGATATAGAGATTGCAGAAGTTTTTAGAACCCCATCATTAGGTACTTCGCATTTCTATTATATTCCTTTAGAAAAACTAACTTCAGCCTGTTGAAGTCCACCGCTGGACATGGGCCTTACTCGTTCATCGGTGAATTAGAATTAATCGTATGCTCAGCAGGTAGATTGACGATCGCATTTCGCACCTTTGACGCCGGTCTGGATATTTCACCTGTGGCGTAAACAAGATGATTATACTTTCATCTATTGGAAGCCATAAGTTCTTTCTGGAATATACCAGAGTCGCTTCTTACGACACCCACGGGACTAAATAAGATGATAGATTCCCTTGCGCTGCCATCACGCGGCAAAGCTAACCACAAGTTAAATAAGGCAAATCAAACATACACGGCCCAATATATATATCTCAGTGAGGATAGAAGATGGTAGATGATACAGAATTCTATAAATCATTATCACTATCATAACCATTACAACCCTACACAAGTCCACTGCTGAACATAGACCTCTCCCATAGATTGCCTAATAGGGGATATTTGCCAAAGTTGCCGCGCTTGGCAAGTGGGATGCCAACTGTAGTTATCCAGAAATATGCTGCCCATCTCCTGTTTCAGTTTCTTTCAGTCTGTCTGATTGTTGCTACATCGACTGACTGACAAAACACTTTTGCAAAGTTGCTTGCATCGAAATTTTTCACATTTTTCCGATTGAATTCTTCATTAACATCATGAATACATGTATTAATAAACAGCTGTATGTATTAGCATATATATATATTATTATTATTTATTTATTTAACAACATAAGTATAAAAACACAGGTAACTGCGGGTCCTAAACTAAGCGCAGCTTGTATCTCAGGACCCTGGCATGCGATATTACAAAATGGTTTGTCACTGGACAACATTTACTTAAACATATACTATACGGTAGTTTTAACATAACATGATTGATATCGGAGGTTAAAAATAATGTTTCTAATACAAATAATATGGTGGTATTATTTCACTACACTATTTTATTATTTCACTACACTACATTATTTCATATATATATACACGGACGGTTACACCGTCATCATTATCAAAACAGCCAATCGCAAGCCTACTTTTGAACATAGGCCTCCCTCAAGGAATGTCACAAAGCACGGTCTTGAGTCACTTGCATCGATCGACTTCCTGCATCTCTTACAAGGTCGTCACTCTACTCTATCTAGCGTGTTATATATATATATATATATATATATATATATATATATATATATATATATATATATATTAATAAACAGTTGAAGTATGGTAGCTTCTACTGTTTCTGTTCAGTTTCTTTCAGTGTTACGACATCCACGGGTGGATATTAGGTAGTGAATACACTGCCACTGCGCGGTTAGTTTGCATGTCTTACCAGGTACTGAATATATAGAATAGAGCAATAATGACGGTTACACCGTTATCATTATCAAAACAGCCAATCGCAAGCCTACTTTTGAACATAGGACTCCCTCAAGGAATGTCACAAAGCACGGTCTTGAGTCACTTGCATCTATCGACTTCCTGCATCTCTTACAAGGTCGTCACTCTACTCTATCTAGCGTGTTATATATATATATATATATATATATATATTAATAAACAGTTGAAGTATGGTAGCTTCTACTGTTTCTGTTCAGTTTCTTTCAGTGTTACGACATCCACGGGTGGATATTAGGTAGTGAATACACTGCCACTGCGCGGTTAGTTTGCATGTCTTACCAGGTACTGAATATATAGAATAGAGCAATAATGACGGTTACACCGTTATCATTATCAAAACAGCCAATCGCAAGCCTACTTTTGAACATAGGACTCCCTCAAGGAATGTCACAAAGCACGGTCTTGAGTCACTTGCATCTATCGACTTCCTGCATCTCTTACAAGGTCGTCACTCTACTCTATCTAGCGTGTTCACTTCGAGGCTGCCACTCGGTAATCTTTAATGTATTATATTAATGATGGTTTAATGTAATTTAATTTATTTTATTTTTATCTTTCTTAAAAAAACGTTACTCCCACACTATGATTTTCTCCTGTGTCGTGGAGGAAGTTTACAAACATACGAGTAAATTGCACAAGGACAAACATCCAGACCCGGAACAATTATTTGTAGGTCATACAAATACTCGTTCCGTGCGGGATTCGAACCCGCGGCCCCCAGCGCAACAACTGATTGCTAAGCAACTGCGCCACGGAGCCGTCATTATAGATATATCATAATCGTAAGCATAAATCATTTAGATAACATTTAGAAAACCAGCGTAAAATAGCAGCTTAACGCTGCTGTGTTTCGTATGGTGAGTGTAGAGAACCGGAGACCCTTTTTACTGGAAAATAGGCATTCCAACTTAGTCCTCACGGGTGACAACGCATCTGCATTTTGATTCGTTAGCGAAGATAGATGTAGATGTCTATGGGCCACAGCAACCACTTACCATCAGGTGGACTGTGTGCTCGTTTGTCACCCTTATCCTATAAAAAAAAAATTTTTTTTTCTTCTAACCTGCTTTATCAGTTCAAAAGAGCTAGAATCTCAGAAATAATTTTCTATGATCGCGACACTTATCAAACCACACCACACCACCACAGTACCATAAAAACTGCTCTCACTTAGCGGTAATTTCACATCTATACAAATACATAAAATAGAAGTTTGTTTGTAATGTCAAAATAACAGCATTTTACTAAATGCATATGAAAATATATACGATACTTATAACAAAAACACACTTTTTTAAAAGTTTGGTCTTCTGTCTGTTTGTTACGGTTAATCTCTAAAATGGCTTTTGGCTTTTTAAAAAAAATGGCTTTTGCAGTGGTACAGCCACGCGGCAGCTTTTGCTGTTGCATGGATGGGCCGGCTCGAACCGGGGTGGTACCACGACCTCACAGAAAACCAGCGTGAAGTAGAGGCTTATCTCTGCGTTTCGCTTGGTGAGTACAGGTGGCCGGAGGCCCTTTTTACTGGAAATGAGCCATTCCATTTTAGTCCTCACGGGTGACAACGGATCTACATTTTGATTTGTAATAGAGGATAGATGTAGATGTCTATGGGCTGCAGCAACCACTTACCATCAGGTGGACTGTGTGCTCGTTGGTCACCCTTATCCTATAAAAAAATGGCTCGACTGATTTTGACAGGATTTTCACTAGCAGGTAGCTGATGTTACACAAATTAACTTAGGCTACTTTTGTTTTCGAAAAATAATTGAATACCCTAAAGAAGAAAGAAGAAGACACGCGAGCGAAGTCGCGGGGTCTTCACCACGATTTCGTCCGCTAGTCTGTTATATACGAGATGACCGTGTTCTGGCGATTTAAAAATATCCACTACCCCATATCACCCCTTGGGTCTCGTAAAAGGCGACTGTGGGAAATTGAACCGGGAAATGGGTAGCAGAATCTTTTTGAAAAATAAAAAAAATTCGGTTGCCTATCCGCATTGTCGAGAGTGGCAACTATGGCAAATATTCCAATACGAGGCCATCAATGGGGATGTCTATATTCAGCAGAGAACTTTTGATAGCTTGTAACCGTTACACCGATATACGAGAGCCACCTATCTGAGGCCCCGGGGTCTTACTGACCTTTCTCATGGTCGCCTCTCACGACAACAATGGGAAGAAATTTGTTAATAATAAAATAAGTAAGTATAAATATTTTTATCAGTAAACATAATGACCTAGTGTGTGACTTAAATACAGACCGTGTGACTTAAATACAGACCTAAATGTCAGTTAGTATTACCAAAAAATAGAATTTTGAAGTTTATTATAAAAGTTAGTATCAAAATTATTTTATCGGTTCCAGGAAAGCAGAGCTTTATTTTTGTGTTGCTTTAATTATGCGATTTGCATCTGCGCAAAAAAAATGCCAACCACGTCCGGTTACGCTAATTCATGGGGTTTTGAATAAAATCTTTTTTTAAAGCTAATTAGCAGAGAATTTGAAGAATTCGAAAATTATTTTGGTATCATAAATTGCTATCGAGTGATATATCCATAGATATACTAATATGATCCCGTTATTCTGATGTGGTTTATTTACATTAATATTATGAATTATGAACAAAAATTTTAATTGCTTAATTTTTTATTGAAAGAGATTGAAGATAAATTTATTGGTAACATGGCATGACTTAACAAGTTCTAATTAACATATTTAACGTAAAATTATTTAAAGAATTCGTGAACATGTGATACAGAATCCAACTGCCTACTGTCGGAATTGCTTAACGTTGAGTTTTGAGATCCTAATTATGCAGATTTGATGGTAGAGATATATGTATAATACCCATTATACATATATGCATAATAAGGTTCTGTTTTCGTCAATGCTCATATTATAGGAGCAAAGTTGAAATTTTTGTTTAGTGATCAAATAAGAAAAAAAGATAACAAAGATACCATTTGTAAATCTAACCCAATCGAGGTCTATAGAGGCGTTAGTTGACTATTAAACCATTTTTTTCTATCTTCTGCCTTTTATGGTAGGTCACTTTATACATTGAAACTACTTAAATACTGAGGCTCGCTGCATTAAACCGTTCTCTTTACTAACATTACAAAACAATCAATTTGCTTCACTTGACAGAGATACAGTGAACAGTTTATATAACTTTTTTTGTTATCAACGTTGGTTAAGAAATAAGCTCCTACAACTAACAACACACTGAGTCTAACAATTACAGTGGACGACGCAATTCAAGATATCTGCAGTTATATCAAGTCCAAGCTTGTAATCGGTGAATAACGACCCCCGGTACACTGGAAAGGAACTGCGGGAGTCAACAGCCGAGTGACGATGCACCATTTGGGGCACGCCTAGTTTTTGCACCGAGTGTGTCGCGTACGTGAGCCGGCATTGTATTACAAATTGTAATATTCGCCGTGTAAGGCTATTCTTGATGGATAACTAAGGCATATACAATTCGACACCGCTGATTTAAGTTTGATGCTCCTATTTTTTGCGATGTATATTTCTTAATAGAAATTTAATTACTAATAATTTTAATATTAAATTCGTTTAACACTTACTATTGAATAACACACAATTAAAAACAAATATTATAGCTACATATGTACATTTGCAACTTTATTTAATTGAATAAGTATTACGTATATAAAACTTCTTAATAACTATAACATAGAGTCTTGGTAGCTCAGGTACTTAGCGTTAGTTGTCAACTTTATAGTTTGCAAGCAACTCGGGCTCGATCCCCGCTGGGAAAACTGTAATTGTTAATTGTAATTTTAAGTGCTGAATTATCACGTGCGCATTGGTGATAATATATATGTAAGTAAAAGATAAAAGTTACATGGCTAATAAATAAAACATTTCAAAAACATGTGAAATCCGTCAATACGCACAAGAGTATCGCGGCGGATTAATTGTCCCATAACTCTCACAAAATGACAATCACAACGTATGACACAAATATTGATGTTTTCGATTGCCTCTCCACAGTCCCTCCAACATCTTCACGTCGCGGGTCTGAAATTTTTGAATTAATTATACCACAATATGTCAGATATAATAAATACTATTTTCTTCCATTTATTTAAGTTTACTTTTACTATATCACGTATAGTGTATCCCATATATGTTATATAAAGGCTTGAGTCCGACGCATAACACTAGCCCACAGAGTAAATAAAAGCCAATAAACAAAATTTTCATTTTAAACTCTGTATCTCGTACGAACATGGAACTTAAACTACATGAAAATGGAATAATTTTCTATTTTATCAGCCAATAACAGTCTTCTCAAAAAGGCAGGTCATTCTTAAAGAGAGAATTTGAAAAAGATAAAATTAGAGAAAAGTTTGTGCATGCCTTTAGTCTATTATGAGGTTATGCTTCTATTTGTTTAAAATACCTGTTATTTACATAAACAAGGCCTAATCAAAAGCTACACATTTGTGTGTGTGTGTGTGTACATACAATTTGAAGCCAAAGTATAATGTGCCGAACCTCATTATCTCTGATTCTCTTACGTACGTCGAACGAGAAAATTATCTGCATAGAATACGTAATGAGGGAAAACATAGCTCTCAAGCTATAACGCCATTGGTCAACCTGACCTGGGAATCGAAGCTCGATCTTTACGGTCGCGTCTCAACTAGTTAAGGCTGTGCAATAAGCTCAGCATACAAATGCTACCATTTAAATATCGAACATCGAGGTGCTGTTTTTATTTCGCATTTTCTGCAATTTCGACTTTTATTTTTTAACTAGCTTCCTTCGTATGTCTTTCCGATTCATATTTTGTAATACATTTTTGTATCACTTGCTGACATCCGCTTGAGTTCAATTAGAGAAACTATGTAATTGTGTTACATAAGTAACTCTATGTCAATGTTGCAATATGGTACCATAGAGTTGATCTAATGATGGACTCGTAAAATGACCAAAAACGGTTATAAAACCTTGTCTTAAATAAATTTTATTTAGTTTATTTCATATTACATTTTTTCTAGTCATGGCTCTACTCGTTCAGTGTAACTTAACTCTTACTGATTTCAGATAACTTTGATAATTAAACGTACTGTTTATATTTATATATATTAATATTAATGATATATTTATACATATTAATATTAATGATATATTTATATATATTAATGATTCAGTATATATTGGACTAAATTTTTCAGATTTTATCATAATTTTCCATCATGTCAAATTTTGGTTAAAATTTTACTTTCCTTAAAATTTATGACTTGACGATAATATAATATGGCTAATAATAGACCTGCAACTTCCGTTTACTCGAACTTGAAACAGTACAATTTATTACACTTACGAATGATGAAGGAATTTTTTTGTCACAAGTGCCGGCAGAATAAAAGTGCTGCCGCAATTTTACTGAAAGCTTAAGCTGTTTGGTGATCGTTTCATTACTACATATTCTTTTTTTGTTATTTATTTTTCTTTTTGTGTTGATTTTATTGTGGTGAATTGTGTTGTGGCCACGAATTGATTTTCATAATATTAGTTTCTTTCTTTCCTTCTTTCGAATGCATTCCGTGGGATAAGGAAAAATTGAATGATTTTTCTGTTTAAGTAAAATTTTTGTGAAATTGAAATATTATTACATACATATAAAGCCCGCGGTGTATAACGTACTGTGTAATGCATGCATCAAGTATGGATGTAGTGTATGGAAATAATTTAATTCGATAATCAGTTCGTAATAGGTTTTATATTTATTTAAAAATACGAGTATTAACAACGCTAATAACATAAATTTCCCGTTATCCAATGTTAGAAAGCTTAAAATCCTTAGAATACGAGTACGTGCAATTAGTTGTAATTGTAGTTCAATGGAGGCTTAAAACTCGCTACATGTTAAGTACCTATCCTATCATATCATATAATCCTATCATATAATACCTATCCCTAGACCATGAAGCTACTTTAACTTGGGTGATATTCCATCGATCCATCCATTACATCCTACTGACTAACATAGACTGCCCCTATAGATTGCCTCATAGGCGCGATTTTTTAACATAGTTGCTACTCTTCGCAACCACAGTATTTTATAATTTTGAGTTGTCATCAAGAAGATGCTGCTGCCCATCACCTGTTTTAATTTTTCTCAGTCGCTTCCTTACGACATCCATGGGATGATATGGGGTAGTGGATACGTTTATCAGGTGTGCTTCACGGTTCGATATACGCCTCTCAAGCCTCATGCAAAATTAAACAAAGGCGAAAAACGTAATTTTATTTTATTTATTTTCTATTTGTATTCATGTGATTGGTAAAGAATACATTCAACAGTACATTTTTATTTCATTACTAAATTAATGCGTCAATCAATTTTCTACGCGGTAGAGCCATGCTGCAGCTATATTAGTAGTATAGTTGTAGCACGAATGGGTCGGCTCGACCGGGGAAGGACCACACTCTCACAGAATACCAGCGTAAAATAGTAGCTTAACACTGCTGTGTTTCGTATGGTGAGTGTAAAGAACCGAGGACCCTTTTTACTGGAAAAGAGGCATTCCATCTTAGTCCTCACGGGTGACAACGCATCTGCACTTTTATTCGCAAACGAGAATAGATGTAGATGTCTATAGGCCACAGCAACCACTTACCATCAGGTGGACTGTGTGCTCGTTTATCACCCTATAAAAAAATCACACTTAACTCCAAAAATAAGTGTGAAAATTTAGTATTGTCCAACCCATCACTAAGATTTTAAGTTAAAAGTTATTAAATACTTAAACAATGATTTAATATACTTAAAGACGGTATGTATGAATATTTCTTAGACGTTTTATCAACTAAATATGCCTTAAGAGCTGTAATGCTATCAAGATATGATTTGTCTGAAAGGAGTGAAGCAAAACTTTCTATTGAGTAATGGGTGACTAATATATTTTCCAGCAGTCAACAGATCATCATAAACTACCGCAAGATCTCCGAGGGTTTAATCTCTGATAATTAATACCTACAGACATGAAACGATCACTGTACGGTGCCATTAAAACGGTTGGGATTGAAAAAAATCACACATCTATTAAACTGATTAGATTCCTATAGGTTATTTATTGTCAAGCCGTGTAAGCCAGTCGCCGGACTCAGCACAATGCCCGCTAGAGTGAGGTGGATACATGTCCAGAATGAGATGGAAATAGTGGGCCTTGCAAGGTGATTTCAGTTGCGTCTACGCAAGCTTATGGTCAGGTTGTTACGCACACAAGCGCGTTCAAACGCGCACTATTCGAAATCGCGATGTCGGAAAAATAGTCCGGCATGTTCCGATATCGATTTCCCAATTTTCCGGAACTTCGGACTATGTAAATTGCCGAATGACATACTATAAGGTTTGACATTTTCTTTTAAAAGTGTTAAATATTCAGACTATTAGGTAAAGCAACTTTCGCTGTAAATGTATGGAGTGGTTATTAGTTACTTGTGAATGAAACGCAGAGCTTAATATACCTATGAAAGTGTACTTTAGTATGTTACATTACTAAAATTGATAGTTAGTGTGTTGACATGTGTATTGAATGCGCCCCTAATGCGATGTACGAGTACCTTTTTAATGTCTGTGACTCGTGAGTTTTTTTTATTTTGATTAACTGTGAAGTGCAGTTGCCGTTCTATCGGACCTAGTCTTGACAGGTGAGTATTTTTACAATGCGCGCCAATAAGATTCTAATGCGAATTAGTACTATCAAAAATTGTTCTACACTTTCCAGTGTTTACTGTACTAAGAGACCACTTCTTAGTGCATCACATGCAAGTCCTGACAAAATAAAAACCATATTCAAAAGTTTCACTCATGAACATTTTTTTTAGAAATAATGTCGAAACTCGAAACTTTAGAAATAATAAACGAAAACAATCGTATTTAAATATTTATCTTATTATTTATTACTTTTATTAGGAACAAACAATATTGTATTTATTTATTAAAGTTGCATAAATAAAACATTTAAAACATATTGTTGGGAATCACAATATTCAACTGTCTCATAATAAGTAAAACTATTCTAGTTTTATATTCTACTATAATCGTCATGTGGCAACAAAATGTTAACGTAAACATTACATAACTACATAATGATAACTTTAATCTTAAAGTACTCAATGGTGACACTTTCCTTTGAATTAACAATTAACAATTTCAACAAATTAATTATTCGATGATAAATATGAATTTATCATCGAATAATTAATATATCAAAGTGTGTTTTACGTTTATTCAAAACTCTTTGAAACACGAATATATTATCTATATTTCTTTCATATACGATTTATATTTATTATACTATGTTAGACTTTGTTTAACAAAATAATTATAAACTGCAGTAATAATTATAAAAGCTATAGATTTTTCGTCATTGCTGTTCTACAAAAGACTGTGTATTACATGAATTTGTGAAAGTCTAGAGATGCAGGTGGCTAAAGACCGTGTTTTGTGGCACTACTTGTTGGAGGCTTATGTGTTCAGCGAGGAACTTGTAATGGGCTTGTAAGGCTGATGATGATGTGATAAAATATAATAATATGTATTTTACGCGTATCGATGTTTCGTTTGGTGTTAGCTTAAGAGAATCTATAGTCTCTCTAGTCTAGTCTAGAGTATAGCATATGCCAGAATGATCTTCTGGCTTTCAATAGATGGCGGTATGACCATCTCATTTATGCCGAAATATCTGCAACGGCCAGTATTGCATCAAAGTTGGTTATATCCGATACTGCGGTCGTCAATTTACCTACCAAGCGTGGCAATAATATATATCCTTACTAAAACGGGATGGTTCATATATAGCCGTAGACTTTTACACGCTACAAATGATAATATGATTTGCATAAACATTAACTGATATACTGGTATAGTAAAGGAAAAATGCTTATTTTTTCGATCTGATACTATCATGAATATCAAGAGAAGTATTTTGTGTAATTTATAATAAAGTCAAAAATATTAGAGTCCACCATTAACAACACCTATTTTAATAGATGAAGAGGCGTCATTCTTAGCATTTCTCTAACGTTAACTCAATCGAAGTCTGTACAATTATATTTAATTAGTGTTTGTGCAGATTTCGTAAATTGATTTTGTTCTTTAATTCAATTTATAACCTGTGAGTTATAATTAAATTAATAAGAGACGATGTGTTATTGAGAATGTTATAAATCCTAATGAAAATATATTTATTATTTCGTACGTGTTACAACACAACGGGTTGTGAAGTAAATACGAAAGTTCATAATTTTATCCTTCAGTAAACTATTTAACTTATGCAAACAGCAAATGCACCAAACCACACATACATATTAAAAATGTATAATAATACTCTCTATTGACGTTGCCAACAAATAAATACCGTTATTTTTTTTAGAAAATCTAACTGACGAAAATTATAGGAACATACTATAGTAGTTATATTTTAACCATTGTCATCACATCATTCCAATCGTTTATTTTATATATACACACACACACACACACACACACACACATATATATATATATATATATATATATATATATATATATATATATATATATATATATGATAAGAGTGTAAATTTTGTTTAATAATTATTCAGATAAAATGTTTTTACACATTTTTTTAAGTATTACAGATAAAATTCCACGCTTGAAATGTTGAACTTTAAAATCAATTGCAACATTCACACACATTTTGTGTGAATGCTGTAATTGATTAAATCATTATCTTAACGTTTTCTTTATTTATGATGAGAGATAAAAACTATAAAATAATGTTTATTATTATAATACAAGGACATTTTTAATTAAGAATTCACGAAAGATATCACGGAAGTACTCATTTCAATTCTTTCAATATTGCATAATTTTTCCTGTTTGGCAATTTAAACTATTAAAGATAGTTAAGGCTATTTACAAAGCTACTGACCACTACAATAAGTTAATAAACCGACACTTCTTTGTATCGCAAATGTCGTAAAAGTTATTACCATGAATATAGCTGTTAAATTTCAAAGGCCTTTCCTTAAAACTGTTATCTTTAATCGTCAAGCATGATAGACTGACTGAAAATTATATCTTGGGCTTTCTTACACATAAAAATTTACTTCAATTTAAGAAATGCTTAAAAGTGCTTACTCTCTCTTCACTGAAATGAGTAGCAGACAGATAGGTATAGACAATTATTATTTAAGCAATTCATATTAAACGATTATGTAAAGCCGTTAAAGCTTAAAAATGTGCACACTGTCACTTCTGCAAAACATAGTTGTAGTATTTTGATATTTCTCAAAAAGTGTACAACCAGGACGTGCTGCAAGTGATAACTTGCAGAACTGAAACGTGGTCCTTCAATGCTGGCCGTATGAGAGATCAAAGTCCATCAACGTGTGACGGAAAGGATTACACTCGAAATTTTTGTGCGAGATAAATCTTTAACGAGGATATCCGCAGAAGAATATGAGTAACTTATATAGCCCATTAGAGTAAGCTAAGCGGTCATGTAGTCCGAAAAACTGACCACCAATGGAAAAGAAAGATTCGGTAACCCGCAGGATGAAATACGCAGGAGACTTCCTGTGTGTTTCATCAGGTCAATGGACGCTCGTGGCTCAAAATCGTATTTTATGATAATATACGGGGGAGGCCTATCTTCAGCTGTGGACTCGTGAGGTAGTGATAGTGAGAGTACACATTTCTCCTAAATGTTTTTTCTAAACGTGTCGCAAACAGGCATTAAGACAGCTACGGCCTTATTTTAGTTACATGTGATAGGTCTGCAATATGCCAATCAATAACATGTTGTTTGTGTTGTACTTTCGATATTTACATTTCAGCACTTCTAGCACACACTGTGTTAGGTGGGCGGTTGTTGAAATATCTGTTATATGAACTTTGTCATTTTATAAATGTAACCGTTATCAGTACAGCCACAAAAGTCAACTGCCGAGTTTAAGCTTCCAACATAGATTCCTCATAGAGGTGATATTTGCTATAGTTGCCACACATGGCAGGCAACCAGTAAGTCTATCTCCAGGTTTGTTTCACACTATCGGTTCCTACGACACCTAAGAGATGATATTATTAATTTATTTATGCTTTAGTGGAACACCAAGTACAAAAAGGCGGACATAATGCAACAGGGCATTCTCTACGAATCTACGTCCAAGCTAAGCAGAGAATATATCGTGGGTGCAAAGTACAAACAGCTAAGTTAAAATATGGGGTAGTAATTTACATCGACGCTATACCGTTACCGTTACGGCCTATTAAAGCTCACTCCTGAATATAGATTGCCTCATAAGGAGGATATTTGCCATAGTTGCCACGTTGGTTTTAGGCGTTATTAAGAAGACGCTGCTGCTCCTCTTTTGGTTTATATCCTTCTGTCACCTCTTAGGAAATACAGGGGATGATATGGAGTAGTGTATATTATTACGCCGCCACTATATCGCCGCTATATGGTCATTTTAAATGTTAATTTAAAATACAGTAAGTAGTATGTAATGAAATGCGTGTACTGGCAAATATGATATCACTCATTACTCAATATAAATTTATTACTACACTTCTGTCGACGTATGATATTTTTAAAACATTTGAAGAACTCATTTTTAATTTTCAATTATTACTATCTAATTCAGTATACGTAAATATTTTTTTTAAAGTTTCAAATTATTAAACTGGAAAGTTTAAGTTCATTAATACATTTTTTAGAACAAAATTCTTTTTGAAATCTGTAAACTGACTCAGAAATATCAATTAAATATATTTTTCGTAAACGCAAAACAGTAAGGTTGATTAACGATTCAATCATATGGAACGCAGACGTTATATATACATATTTTTATTGCGTTCGAACCGAGATTTATGTATCACTGTCGATATACTGTTATCTAAACTATTCAAAAGCTACAAAGAGCAAAGCAAACATTTTTGAAACCGTTAGAAACCAAAGCTTTGTTTAATTAAGCCTTTTTTTAATTAAGATATAGGCTAGGCTATTTTTATTTTCAATTCTAGGTTACCGTTACCGTTACAGCTAATTAAAGTTCACTGCTGAACATAGGCCTCCCCCTTAGACTGCCTCATAAGGGGTATATAGCGAGTTGGCCACTGAAGGTTTTATTTTTATTTTTAATAGTTACTAAGAACTCACTGTTGCACATCTCCTGATTTGTTTCCCTCTGTCGCATCTTACGACACCCACGGAATGGTATTGGGTAGTGGATATTCTTACACCGCCAATACTTGGTGACAATTATAGGTGTTTATATATTTTTAAATGCAATTGTTAAAATTCCTTTTATTACACGATTTATTTTCTTTCTATGGGAGATTTCCATATTCACCAGTAAACTGTTTACGGGACAATAAGGATACAAATTTAAAAAGTACTGCACTGTTGTGGGTCGAATAACTTGAGCGGTGCTGGTTTTGCGGTTAAAATCTATTAGTTACCAAGCGACTGTAGTAATCATAGAGCGACAACAAACAGTTATAACAATGTTATGTATGTATATTTGAAAGTCTCTGTTGATTATTGATAAGTGCTCAAACAATTTTTTAAATTGAAGTAAAAGCGACAAGAACAAGCATATAGTTTTTCTGATGGTAATTACATATTTTCATTCATTGTTATCCCTAAGAGATGTTGAATGTTACTAGTAAAATGTTCTCCAATTCTCAATACTCATAAAACGCAAAACAGCAGTATTATGCTGTTATTACACGCTAGTATCACGTAAGAGCGTGGTCCTGTCACGGTTGAGCTAACCATTCATGCAACAGACGTAATACGTTTATTTTATTTACCATTATTTGAAATAACTTAATAATTTTATAATTACTTTATTTACCTTACACTAATATTCATCCGTTTATCAGTAAAACTTTTAAGAGCCTTTAGATGAGCCAAAATTACAATCTTCCGTCACTGAACAGACTATCACTAATTAAATATATCTAAAGAATGGAAACTTTTCTTTTTTATTAATTGTACTATATAATATATGTAATTCATATAATATATGTGTTATATATATATATAAAAAATGAAAAAGTCCGTAAGTAGTAAAATTATAATTATAGTTACTGAAGTGGTTTATTTAATTATTGTTCAGACGTTAAATACGCTAGTATGTAATATTCCGCAGATTGTACTCCACTTAACATATAACTACATTTGCAAATAATTTTCTAATTATCATTTGTTATTTGTACATAAATTAGAATAACATAAATTATTACATTTTAATCGATATTCAAAAGCAAGGTAGTAACAAAAATCAATACAATATCACTTTTAATGGTTATATTTATCGTTATATGCATCATAGTTATGAATATAAGCATAGATTTTATGTAAATAAAGACATAACCCGTTTATTATAGCAACGAACGTAATAAATATATTTGTGACTATAAATGCCTATTTAAATTGGAATAGCAATTTTAGAATATTAAACTAACACATTTATTTATATTGGCCGCCAAAATTAAGTAAAAATTTATCAAATTATTATAAGTGCATTACTAACCGTATAAATAAGAAGGTATTCTTACTGTTTAGTTTTATTTATTTTCCTATTTTTTTAACTTACCAAATATATACAGCATTTTTTCATTAACTTTGCAGCAATATAAACGGTTTGTCATAATAACTAGACATGTTATACAGCCGTGCTCCAACTATATTGTAGTTGTAGCATGAATGTCTCAGTTTGATCAGGGAGAACCACGCTCTCGAAGAATACCAGCGTAAAATAGCAGATTTATTCTGTTATGTTTCATATAATAAGTGAAGAGATCTGGAGCCCGTATCTATTTCAGACGATGCGGGTGACAACGCGTCTGTATTCTGAGCTGGCTACAGCATCTCACAGCCTGCAAGTATACTGGCTCTTTAGATCCTTCACACTCGAACACAGCGGTACAAGCCAGTATTTGTCAGTATTTGGTGGCAAAAAGGGGTGAGAGGGTGGTTGGTACCTATCAATGGACTCATACTCAACAAAGGAGTTCTGCCACCAAGTAATATATATATTACTTTCGAAATATGGAATATAAAAATATTTAAAAAAAACGAGATTCTTACACATTCTGCTAGTTTTTAAGAACGTTGGATCAAGTTATCACATCTAAATATAATCAAGCAATAGCAAAGCGATACGCGTTGAAGTCTTTTTTATGAAGGGACATATTACTAATTAATTTTCATATACATTTAGTTATTATATTATAATTTGTAATTTTGTTATGTTATAAAAGTGTCTTTCATGGTCATTTATTATTTCATTATAGTAATAGAGATGATTATAAGCTTTTGAATTTTTTAAAATTGGTATATAATATAATCACCAACATAACAATGGATATTCTTACTCTGCCAAAACACGGTTATATGGTACTACTTCATATCATCCCGTGGGTGTCGTAAGAGGCGAAAGAGGGAAACAAATCAGGAGATGAACAACCAACCCGCTTGCCAAGGGGAGCTTTATGGGGAAGCCTATGTTCAGAAGTGCAATTTAATAGGCTGTAACCGAAACGGTATATATTTATTTATATGTACAAAAATAAATTTATATATGTATATCTTTAAAAGCTTTCGTATCTTATCTTATCTCTTATCTTATTATAATAAATCTATATAATAAATAAAATTGAAGTGTCTGTTTGTAATGTCAAAATTTACAGCAGCTTTTTACTAAATGCGTATGAAAGTATATACGGTACTAATAACAAAAATACAATTTTTAAAGTTTTTGTCTGTCTGTCTGTTTTTTCCGGCTAACATGGTAGAGCCATGCTGCAGCTATATTAGTAGTATAGTTGTAGCACGAATGGGCCGGCTCGACCGGGGAAGGACCACGCTCTCACAGAATACCAGCGTAAAATAGCAGCTTAATGCTGCTGTGTCGTATTGTGAGTGTAGAAAACCGGAGACCCATTTTACTGGAAAAGAGGCATTTTATCTTAGTCCTCACGGCTGACATCGCATCTGCATTTAATTCGCAAACGATGATAGATGTAGATGTCTATGGGCCACAGTAACCACTTACCATCAGGTGGACTGTGTGCTCGTTTGTCACCCTTATTCTATAAAATATCTCCGAAACGGCTAGACCGATTTTGACGGGATCTTCACTGGCAGATAGCTGATGTTATAAGAAGTAACTTAGGCTACTTTTATTTTAGAAAAATATTAGGGTTCCGCGCAAAAAAATTAAAAACCCAAATAACACGCGTGCGAAGTTGCGGGTAATAGCTAGTAAAAAATAATTAAAATCAACTCAATTGTCGAAAATATGACGTAACATACATATAAAAAAATAACACTCTAGTGGAGGACCCCCTCCTTTTTAGGGTTGGTTAAAAATGTCTCATTACTGTAACTAAGTGGGGAAAGATATTAAAATACATTTATTGTTGTTTACCTATCAACTTATGAGAAAGACTGCCAAATTGACAATTTAAATTAATTGACAATGAACTAACAACTACACCTCAGTTGCCAACCCATTAAAAACAATTAAAATAGGTTGACAATTTACGAAGATATCGCATAACATATATAAAAAAATACATTCGACTTATTTTATAGTCGGCTAAAATTGTCTCATTCTTGTAGACCAAACGAATATTGATATTAAAACACATTTATTGTTGTTAACCTGTCAACTTATGACAAAAAGTGTTAAATTGACATTTTTGTAACTGTGAAATTTATTGGAAATAAATAATTATTTACGGGAAAAATACACTATAATGTAAACATCAACATTATTTAAGGGTCCAATGGTGCAGTTTTTATTTTGTTCCTTTTTTAACTATGTTTTCGTTGCACGAATGCATCTTCCTTATACATCTTCATTCGTGTTTTATAAAATATTATGATTAAAACTAGGTGTGGCTTTAAATTCAATTTTCATTTAATTAAAAAATTCAATAATATTTATGAAATCATAAATTCAAAATGTTACACTTGTCTCCAATAACACACCTACTATGTCACCATGTATGGAAAGGGATTAACTTAAATTACCTTCAATCGGATACTTTACCGTAAATGGCAAAGCAGTAAATTACTATTTTTTAAGTTGTAGATATAAAAGTGTGATATGAAATTATGTATGCTTCTTTGAATTTGCTGTCAATGCTATTATAATTAAGAATGGAACAATATTATAATGATTTGCATTTTTTATTTATTAAGATTCATTTTATGCATCATATCGCGTGTGATTAGAAATGTTTTTTAAATGCCCGATGTTTCGAGTCTTTTACAACACTCATGATTACGGAAGTAGGTACTGAAATATTGGACGTCCTGATATTATAGTTAGCCTTCGCTTCTTTTAATTATTATTTATTTATGCCCCGAAGCACGCAAGGAAATTAAAGTAGTTCCGCAAATACTAAAAGTAAATCCTCAAAAATTTAACTGATTTTGGTTCTTACTTAATAGAAATCTAAAAATTTTAAAATATTAAAAAGTTATAATTAAATATGAAATCCGCAAAATTAGTCTTCTTCTAAGAAATTATAATTTTAATAGAGTAGAGTAGAGTAGTTGGACATGACTTGAATTAGCCCATCACAAGTCCATTGCCAAAGAGAAGACTCCGGAAGGAGACCTATGTTTTCCTTAAACGATGTATAATACGACGTAAAAGTAACTTGATTACATATATAAGATAACGCTCATGAGTTGATAAATCACAGATTTTTTGAATAGAGAGTATTGTACTTGTATATTTATAGAACGATCACTTGCTAAGCAATGCAATACCATAAAAATATATACCAAGGAACGTATACGTAATAAAATATGTTCAGGATAAACCAAAATAGAATTAAATAAATAAAAGAAAAGAAATTTTACGGGGTACGGTGCACTGTAATAATAATACTTTATCGACTTATATACTTAAAAGACATCAGTTTTTTAACGATAGAGACCATAAATGAAATGAAAAAAAAAAAGAATATAGAAAGAAAAAAAATGTTCTGGAAACTGTTTCTTGAACAAATATAAAGATCGAGTATGTGGTAATTCAAAGGAGGTAAAATGTTCCTAAGTTTTACTTCAAGAACAGAAAACGATTTGGAATTCAATCTTATTATATTAAAATGTAAATCAGTATACTTAGCATTGAGCAGAAATATTTTACTTTGATCATAAGGAAATATTAGAAAGAGAAGAGTTGATATATTTATTTTGACGCTGTAAAGAGTAGGAAAGGTCTACTTATTTTATGTCTTTTTTTTATATGATAAGGGTGACAAACGAGCACATAGTCCACCTGATGGTAAGTGGTTGCTGCGGCCCATAGACATCTACATCTATCCTCTATTACAAATCAAAATGTAGATGCGTTGTCACCCATGAGGACTAAGATGGAATGCCTCATTTCCAGTAAAAAGGGCCTCCGGACACCTGCACTCACCAAGCGAAACGCAGAGGCAAACCACTACTTCACGCTGGTTTTCTGTGAGGTCGTGGTACCACCCCGGTTCGAGTAGGCCCATCCGTGCGACAGCAAAAGCTGCCGCATGGCTCTACCACTGTTAAATGTCTGGATTTAACAGGTTAAAACTTTAGCTTTGATATAACCTTCCGTGAGGTGGCAGCAGGCATGAGATCTTACGATACCAACAGGACAATATGGGATAATGCTTTTTCTTTAGCAATTAATAGACGATAAAAATCGGGAAAAAGATAAAATGCATCTTTTATTTTTAAAAGTACTTACTTGAAAACCCTGTATGGTATAAATAATAAAATGTTTTGATTATCACAACTCCGCAAAACAACCCATGAATTAGAATGTGGACCACGCTCTGTGTGTAGAAGGGCCACGCTCTCTCAGAATGCCAGCGTAAAATAGCAGCTTAGTGCCGCTTTGTTTCGTATGGTGAGTGTAGAGAATCGGAGACCCTTTTTACTGGAAAAGAGCTATTCTATCTTAGTCTTCACAGGTGACAACGCATCTGCATTTTAATTCGCAAACGAAGATAGATGTAGATGTCTATGGACCATAACAACCACTTACCATCAGGTGGAATGTGTGCTCCTTTGTTACCCTTATTTTATAATATATATATAATAAAACTCGTTATTGTCGATATTTCACGAATTCGAATCCTATAAAAAAAAAAATTCGAATCTAACGTCTGATTAGTCTTTCGTAACATGTACAGTTTCTGTCCGATTACAATCTGGATGTCTTTCAGATGACTGAGCTTAAGACAGTGCAATTTATCATCAAGCGCTTTAACACTACTTATCACCAGGTGGCATTGTCAAGCACTGTCTTAGAAAAAATAAAAAATTATTTCTCCCTTTCCGTTCCACCATCGGACAACCAGATGATGACCAAGATTCACCCATTTGTTGTTGACATACTACGCATTTAAAATAAACGATTTGCTTCGCCGTTCGTAATGCGTACATTAATTTCCTTTTTTTCCATCCGATAACAATGTGTTTGATTCAAAAGAAAGAGTGAATAATAGGTTTTTGTTAAGCTAAGTCGGTGCGCTACACAATCTTTGCGAACATCGCCTACCATAAGGTGAGATAGAAGTCAAACACTGACTTTAAATAGGAAAATAACTTTTGTTATCAATTTATATATTTTCTTTTTATATTTTAAGCGCAATTTACAAATGATGTTTATACAAGACGGTTCCTTTTATATCTTTTCGCTGTGTGTTAGCAGTAAGGGAAACCATCAGTCCATTTTGTGTCGTAAGATTCTAAGTCTGTCACAAAACGTGTCGGTTTACGCCAGACGCAAAATACTCAAGGAAAGCGACGGAGAGAAGAGTCAAATGTGCATTAAAATATTGCACCATTGACTCTTGCAATAAAGTATTGCACCATTGACTCTTCTCTCGATCCCTTTTCTTTGTTCTTGGTACCGCGATCACAAATCCACCTGCCAAGCGTGGCAATTGTGGCCAATTCTGCCTTAAATGGGAAAAACCCATGTCCATAGAGATAAGTGCGTCTTCTTGCCCAGAGTCCGAGGGGGTTGGGAACATTTCACTTGTTTTTAACTATTAGAATTCATTATTCATATTAGAATTCATCATCCTGCAAAACACAAATAGACATTCCTCGCTCCCGATTTCTGGTCCTCTGGGTTAGTGTTTCGCTGATACAGGGATGCGCCAAAGAAAAAAGTTCCCTAAATAGTGTTAAGTTATGTCTATATTTTATATATATTTTTAGGTTAAGGTATATATTGCTATGGACCAAAGTTCTTAATTTTTAAGTCCTTGATGCCTGAAATTAAGTTATTGTATTGCATTGTATTAGTCAATAATGATGGTTACAGATGATGTAACAAGATGGTAAACCCACTTACTATACTACACTTATTACGTTATTATTTGTAGGGTAAGAGTGTCAATACAATTACAGGCTTTGAGGCACATAATTTTAATTTTCAAGGCTGACATCTGTTGGCCTGTGTTTGAAATCGGCTGCCGGTAATGTAAGCTTGTTTGTCACTCAGTAATGTTACAAAAAGCGCCATATAATTAGTTATTCATGCAAAGGTTTACATTTTGTATTAACGTGACAGAGTTTTAAGTTCGCTTAAAATCTTGTACATTGTTTCATTTGACATATAAACGTACACACATACACTTATTTTAAGTTTCGGACTTGTTTTTATTAATACACACTAATACAGATACATGTTTTGTGTTATTTTTTTCTTCTTTACGACCCGACGGACCTCCTTTTGTGTTAGCTTCTACATTTGTTTTGTGGTTTTTTATCGCATGTTGTTATTTCATTGTTAAATCGCCTCAGAGGAAATTTCAAATTGAACATTTTAAAAAAACCAAATGCTATTTCATTAGTTCATTTTATTACAGCAATTGTACGTAACGTAACGTGTAAGTTTTGTTCATGCATAACTTAAATAAAGTATAAATACTCTTTAAGATTCTATGATGAAATCATTAATAAAATAACACATTAAAGCTCAAATCAATGTTAATAACCTATAATTTAGTATCCAATACATTCACCAGTCAAGTCAATAAAACCACATTTAAGTATACTTCAATAAAATTAATGCTCACTTTCACCAATCACAAAGCATTTTCCAAAAATATTAGCCGTTTAATATTAAGCATTAGCTGTGTTAAAATATTTCTATAAAGACCATTATTAATATACCTGTTATATTGTCATGGCTTCCGACCTTTCACCTGCAACCATATTGCCTGGTCGTTTCCCTCCTAAGTATGTTTGGTCATAGTTCTATAGTCCCATAATGACAGTGCGTGCGACTCGGCTGCAGTTTTAAAATATTTGTAGAAGCGATGGCGTCAGTGTTATTAATTGGTTGATATTATTAACATTAACCTATGCTCAGATGAATCGAGAATAATATTTCTAGGGACATAAAAATAAATAGCAATACTACTTTGTAGTTTTATATCGTTAATGTTAACTTTTTACGTTTACGATATGTGTAGTTTTGGAGTTAACAAAGAAAAATATTTAAATAAATATTTTTCTCTTTTGGAAATTAGGAAAAGATCAGGAAACAACAGCAAAAATTTTTGGCGCTAAATTCACTGCTAAGAAGTGCAACAAGTTGATTTCACACCATACTAAGAACTATACTATAACTACACTATTCTATATTATATATAAAATGTAAGAAATAAATTTCATATAAGTAATAAACTTGAGATATATTTTCAATTCAAGTATTTTAACACATTTTATTGAACTTTCGTGGTTAACTAATAAGTAAGGAATGCTAAAAGACTTTTAAAAAAAAACTTTAAAAGGGTTGTTACATTCCATATTTACCTCTTTCTTAATAAATATAATTTAATCGATACTGTTTTACTTAGTTAAAAAACACAAAAATGAATTAATTTATTAATCTCGAAGAATAAGTAAGTTCTATATGATGAAAACTAAATATATTTTTTCTTCAAAACAGACTCTATTTGCTTGTGTGTCAAGGATGGACAAGGCATTTAGTAGTCGAGACCACCTTAATTCATATTATAATGACCACAATGAATTGTATCACTATTACGCAATGAAAACGTACTACATTCATGAACTTCAGGTGCAAAATTTCACAAATTGCATATTAGTTTTTTCTAGTGCTTGGGTTTTTTTTGGAGTAGAATTATTTGGAGTGCCTTTAAAATAGAATAGTATCTATGTTTATGCAACCTATAAAAGTCCATTGCTGAACATAGGTCTCTCCCATAGATTGCCTCATAGGCGGGATACATACATGTCGTTGGATAAAGGCATATTTATATAGCCGATTGTGGTTAGATCAAGGACTGAGGGCTTGTTATAAATATCATAGTACACGAGCAACCCGAGTTCAATCCCTGCTGACAACCGGCACAGCACTACACATTAGTAAGCTGAAGTGGCAATGGGCTGGCAATATATCTCGAAGAATCGACAACCGATGGGAAAGAAGAGCGGCAGCTTCATGAGGACAAGCGAAGTTAAGGACAATCCCCAATAAGTCATCCCTTGTGGCATCCCTTGTGAGAGGCCTACATGCAACAGTGGACTTCTGATCCCAGTAGCCAACATTAACCAATGGGACCCTATTACTAAGCATCCGCTGTCCGTCCATCTGTCTGTCAGATTGTCGTCATTTTGGTCCTAAGGGATGACAGCACATCTGCATTTGAATTCTTAATCGAGAATAAACGTAGATATCTATAGGCCACAGCATCCACTTATCATCAGGTGGACCGTATGCTCGATTGTCACTTTTATTCTGTTAAAAAATTTACTTTCTAAGAATTACTTCGCGTGGAGATCAATTTTCTTATGTCATATTATAACACGCTGTTAAGTAAGTTGTTTTTCAGGGTTCCGTACCCCAAGAGTACCCTATTATTAAGCCTCCGCTGCCCGTCCAGTCTATCAGCGGACTGTATCTCATGATCCGTAAGAGGTAGACAGTTGAAATTTTCACAGAATGTGTATTTCTGTTCCCGGTATAACAACTATTAATAAAAATAAAAATAAATTAAAAATCAAAGGGGACTACCCTACTAGAAACGTGTTTTTCTATAATATATAGTAGATAGTACGAAACCCGCACCGTAGCACCGCAGAAAGAACGATATTTCAACATGGTAACATTTTTGAACGTGGTAGAGCCATGCTGCAGCTTTTAAGCGCTGTAATATTATGTAATTGTTAATTCATTAGTTGTTTTATCGATAAATCTGGGTGACTATGGGCAACAGTATCCACTTACCATCAGATGGAGTGTGCTCATTTGTCACCCTTATTCTATATAAAAAAGAGCCAGGGCTATATATAGCAATTCATTTATATTTCGATAAAACTGGCGCCATTGTCAACGCGTGTGTCCAGTGATACGTACACCCTCATACTGAATGGTAGACATGTGTGTAGAGACAGTTCTGATATTGCCCTGATCCCTGTACACTCTAGATTACCCCTGCGACAGGCAAGTGAGTAACCGCCTTAACTCTGGTTGGAGTCGTTTGCCGACAGGTAGCACTCCGCAGCTAGTAAGCGAGCAAACTGTCTATTGTAATTTTGCAACCACGTGCAAAACATCTTTTTTACGTGGTAGAGTCATGTTGATACTATGATATGTAGAATGAAAGGGGGGACTCGACCAGAGAAGGAACACGCCCTCAGGGGTAGATGTAAATGTAAGAAAAGACGTTGATGTCTATGGGATACAACGTCTACTGACCATCGGATGGACTGCACGTTCGCTTGAGACCCTAATTGTGTAATAAAAAATCGTGAGGGCACATGTATATCAAAGAAGTTAAAAAAGAAATTAAGAATGGATGTATCCTAACATCTTACTTTGCCTGCTTCAAAATTCTCTTACGGTAGAAAATAGAAATCCTGACCCCAGAAGTGGGACGTATGTGAGCTGATACTTTGTTTTCTTTGCATAGAAATGCATTGCTTGGCAATTTATTGTGTCAATAATTGGCATTATAAGCATTTTGTCTAAGCGGTGTAGAGTTATTAGCGTTATGATTAAATTTTCTGCGAAAAATAAACTCTTCGTTTCTGAGGTCACTGCAAAGATGAATTTTAACTTTACCGTAAACCATAAATAGCCGTTTTTGTAGTAAATAAATTTAACAAAGTCATCGTCACTCATTTTCCAACATCCTTTCTAAATATATTGCTATATTGTAGTCGTTAAGATGGTCGTAAAGCTATGAAAATAATTAATATGACACTATCCGAGTAACAGTATAATATTTTGTTTGTAGTTTGCTGGCTTTTTTGTTAATTTTCTACGGATAATCTAAAGTCCCTCAAAAATAACAGAATTTATTGAAAAGAATCGTGGTATCATAAACATATATTCTTTAATCTACTTACTTCTATAAAAGACCGTATAATGGTGATGGAAGAATATCCACTACCCCAAGTCGTCCCGTGGGTATCATAAGTGGCGACAGAGAGAAACAAACCAGGTGATTGGCAGCGTCGTCTTTCTAAATAATATATTCTTCTTCTTAAGGTGCCACTTCTCTGCGAAGGTTGGTCTCTCATGGCTATCTTTATATTCGAAGCTGTAACACGGAAGAGAGCGAGTGCTGAGGTTAAACCATTCACGAAGGTTCTTTAGCCAGTATGTTTTTCTTCTGCCAGGTCGGCGTTTCCCTCGATTTTTTCCCTGAATCACAAGCTGAAAAATACGATAGTTTTGTCCTCTAATTATGTGTCCAAAATACTGAAGCTTCCTCTCCTTCACGGTACTCATTATCTCCAACTTCTTATTCATTCGACGAAGAACCATAATATCTAGAAATTTAAAGTTGCGGTTGCGAAATTAATTACAGCAAAAATTGTCCCCGTTATTAGAAAATCTATGAGGATTTTCAGCGATGATTCGCAGCCTTTGATAGGATGTGTGATTCACATGAATGAATCTAATACGACATAATTAGTTTTTCATTGCGTGGTATCATTCTTGAAGTGGAAACTTCTTTAGGATCGCGGAAAGGATTGTTTGATATGAATTGGTTTATTGTGGTTCATTTTGATTTTTGAATTTAATAAGTGGTGATTTTGTGCCCCCCTTAAAAAGTCGCCTGGGACATGAACCCAATTTCCCCCACCCTAGATAAGCCAGGGGCTCTTCATGAGATAGCTTATACATTTGTATACCATATTAGCATTTTGTAACCGCCTGTGAAAAAAACCCCGTAACCTTTACATGGTAGAGCCATGCTGCAACAATGTACATTAGTAGTATAGTTGTAGCACGAATGGGTCGGCTCGACCGGAGAAGGACGCTCGCACAGAATAGCAGCGTGAAATAGTAGGTTAACACTGCTGCGTTTCGTATGGTAAGTGTACAGAACCGGAGACCCTTTTTACTGGAAAAAAGGCATTCCATCTTAGTCCTCACGGGTGACAACGCATCTGAT
Source organism: Parnassius mnemosyne (assembly GCA_963668995.1). NCBI lineage: Eukaryota > Metazoa > Arthropoda > Insecta > Lepidoptera > Papilionidae > Parnassius > Parnassius mnemosyne. The sequence continues at coordinate 18,173,278 of CAVLGL010000083.1, forward strand.
TTTTATTCTTTATTGAAGATAGATGTGGATGTCTATGGGTCACAGCAACCACTTACCATCAGATGGACTGTGTGCTCGTTTGTTACCCTATCCTATAAGGAAAAACCGCTATTATTAATATTAAATATATATTTTAACGTTTATATCTTTAAAAACCTAATTATTCCAAATGACTTATCATATTGCTTCAATGTATTCAAGGTTTATCTTCAACATTGCACATAAATTACGACAAAACTTATGTTCTAATACACTCGGGCTACTCACACGTCTAAAGTTTAATCGAGAACATTACAAATGTTAATGGAAATCCCTTGTCTTCTTTAACATTTGCACATTTATAATTTATACAATGTTTATCTCAAAGCTCAAATCATCAGTAACACATTCTACCTCAAAAAATTACATTGCAATCCTAGCTATCGCCTATACGTAATAAATAAAACAGTAAGATTTTAGGTTATTTTTAACATATTTATTACAATGAGTGTTTTTTTTTGTAATATATTAAAGCTTTGTATTATCAATAAACTATGTCTATAGGGGTCAATGGGTACTCTATCCATATAAAGAAAATGAAAGTGTGTATCTGTAATATCGAAGGAAATGCCTTTTATTTAGCTGAGGGCGTAATTTTCATGAAATTAAGACATGAATAATTATTTTTAAAGGTTTTGTTTGTCTGTCTGTCTGTCCGGGCTGATCCGGGCTAATCTACGAAATGGCTGGACGAATTGTATTGAAACTTCACGGTCAGATAGAAAGCAATGCCAGGATTAATCTAGGCGATACTTTATCAGAAAAATTTGGAGATATTATTTTGAGTAATTGAAAAAAAATTATAAAATCAAATAAAGCTTTAATAATTATCGGAAATCTACTAAGGCTAAGCCGGGGTAAGTCGCTAGATTAAATAATTTTATTATAAAATTATATTACATTAGAATGCATTTTTATCCCACTCATAATATTTTTATTAAATATCTAACGTAATTATAATACCAGTTTTGAAAAAAACTGTATTTAATAATTTGCCCATGCTGTATAATTATAAAGAAGCGAGAAGATCCATCTAAGAAAACACGACAACAACTAACAATAACCACAACGTCGATCTTTCTCAACATACCATATCCATCACAGTCAATAAGAAAAATAAGAATTGCATTTTTTCTACCTGCAACCGAGTAGGAAGATAAGGAATAGATGAAACAACCGTTGGCGTGCAGCGCGTTAGTTTACAACCTCCACGTCTAAGGCAGCCACTGACGTTCCAGTTTTTAGAGGATCTCGCTTCAAAACCATATATGGCTATACGTCCAAGTCGTTTTCTTGCAAGTCAGGCTTGATTGTCGGTTGACGTGAAACGTAATCGCTATGGATGAGGACTTCAATGGTTTTGATTTTTTGTGGCTGAAAGTTGATTTTTCCTGATGGGAAATTGTTTTCCTCTGCAGAGAAAATTTTGCTAGTTTCGTATTACGATTATTAAGCAGGCTATGAGATTTTTTAAGAGGGTTCGCTTTACAAATCTTACAATATTTTTGTGGTAAAAAGTCATTAATTAATAACATTTATCACCACTCGTTAGCTGTTACTAACATAGGTATCACGTAAAAGGTAGAATTTTATGCGGCAGAGTCACGCTGAAGCCCATTATGGCTGTATAAAGAACGGGTGACTATATAGTGATGGTGTAAGAATATCCACTACACCATATTGTCTCGTAGATATCATCTGACATGACATAAATCAGACATGGACAGCAGTTTTTTTTTTCTAAATTAAACTAATTTCTTCAGAAAAAAAACTGCGGTTGCAAACTTATGACTTTTATTGAGAATCATTGCTATGGGTTATGCGTTATGGTGCATAATGTTCAGTTGACTTTGATAGCTTGCAATAAATGAAAAATGAATGAATGCAAGAATGAGTTGGATTGGCTGGGTGTAGATCTCGTTTGTACTTAATCTATACTTGGTAGACTCATGCTGCAGCAAAATTATTAGTATGTTTGTAGTACGAACAGGTCTGCGTCTGTGGTCGGCTGGACCTATTTTGACGGGACTTTCACTGGTAGATAGCTGATGTCATAAAGAGTAACTTAGGCTACTTTTATTTCAGAATAAGAATTAGGGTTTCTCGCAATAAAATGAAAACCCTAAATTACACGCGGGCGAAGTCGCGGGGAATAGCTAATATTATATAAACAGCAGAAAAATGCTGATGATATCATTTTCACTACTAAGGCACATCTTTGTCCTTAGGAATGACATCTTCATATCATCACTTTGAGTCTTAATCGAGGTCATAAGCGTCTATGGGCCATATCATTTACCATGAGTAGAACTATTCTTCTACCATGAGGGGAACTGTGTGCTTATTTGTCATCCTTACTAATTCAATAAATTATATTAGTACATTTTTCTGCATTTCAGACAATCAAATGTACCTCCGCTGAACATAAGCCTCCCCCCTATAGATTGGGTTTATAGGTGGGTTTTTTTTATTATTAATGATGATGCTTACTCTTGTTTCATTTTCCCTCTATCGCCTCTCCCGTGCACGGTGTTATATGGAGTGTGCACATTCTTACGCCTCTACTACAAAACAAGTTAACAATTTTGTTGTTTATTAAATAATGTATCATTAAAATAAAGCATTTAATAACCAGTTATAGTGTAAAGTAATCAATATTTAATTTAATAGTGTAGATGCTTGTGCAAGCTTTGGATATCCTTTATAAAAGATGTCCTATTTATGATATTGCATCTAACAATGTTTCAAACAACCAAAATGTCAGATTGCTTCCTGCAATTAACGACAGAACGCCGTTTAATAACCGATGTTAAATAGTGGTCAGTTATTTCACTTCTTGTGTTTCCTTTTACTGTTAATGCCACATCAAACTGCTTTATTAGTCCCGTACATCGCAACGTTCGACTAATGAATTAGTATTACGTTCTAATGTGTTGGTGGTTGTAGAGAGTGATTGCTAAAGGAATTTCAGCTGTAAGATGTTTTGTAACGCCTAGTGCTATAAGAGATTCTTGTCTTCTATAGAAATAGAAGTTTTTTGTTGTAGTGTAAATCGGGAAAATTAAATTGAAAAGTCTTTATTTTGAGTGTAGATGGTATTTAATCTGCATTATTTTGTGCATCACACAAACTATAGATTACTTATTACACTGTCACTACAGCCCGTGACAAGGCCACTGCTAAACGTAAGCATCTCCCATAAATTGCCACAAAGTACGGTCCCGTGCCAATTGCATCCACTCACTACCTTACTGTTTCATCGGATCGTCACTCCATCTAGTAGGGGACAACACTACGCTTTCCAGTACGAGACTACCACTCAAGAACCTTTCTTCTCCATTGGTTGTCACTTCTTCAAGCTATGGCCGGCCTATGCCACTTCAGCCCACTCTTCCGCAAACTTCTACACACACGTAATTTCATCATTGCAATATTTAAGACTAGCGTTTACCTGCGGCTCTGCCAGTGTGTATACAGAAATCACTTTATGTAAATTTTGCCGGGGTAATTTATATTTTCCTATTTTATGTATTATGTGTCAGTTCAAGATTTTATTAACTGATGTTCCAAATTTTATCTAAATTCGTTAAGTAGTTTACGCGCGATTGCGTAACAAACATCTCTCACATTAATATTAGTATAGATAATCTACAACGAAACCCCGACTTAGGCGTGTACCAACACATACATCCTTAGACAACTTTTGATTCTATAGCATAGTACAGTAATGCTGTAGTAGCTATATTAATAGTATAGTTGTGCCATGCTGCAGCTATATTAATGGTCTAGTTGTAGTACGAATGGGTCGGCTCGACCGGGCAAGGACCACGCTCTCACAGAATACCAGCGTAAAATAGCTGCTTAACACTGCTGTGTTTCGTATGGTGAGTGTAGAGAACCGGAGACCATTTTTACTGGAAAAGAGGCATTCTATCTTAGTCCTCACGGCTGACAACGCATCTGCATTTTAATTTGCAAACGAAGATAGATGTAGATGTCTATGGGCCATAGCAACCACTTACCATCAGGTGTACTGTGTGCTCCTTTGTCACCCTTATTATATAAACAAAATGTACCTTAGAGTCCTTTTTCACTGACGACGACGTTTATCTATTTACAACAAATTTGTGCCGAAGTTTGTGGGACGATGATGGCAATAAGGTAGATGGTTACGTAGCAAACTGTCCATACTCTTAGGCCGATCCCTGGCGAATAAATCAAGTTGTTTATCTATCAAACGCCTCGCATCCGGTTTTGCGCTTGGAGCAGATCTGCAGTTGCGTTTCATGCCTTGTACGTTGGGTCAAATCAAACAATGTAATTTTGATCTATGTTTAAATTCTAATGTCTTTTGGACCGTAGTGTTTTCCTTTTTTTAACTGAAACGATGAAGAAAATATTAAAAATATAAATAAAAGATCGCAAACGTCACATTTGATGGGTCGGATGGTATATGTGTATGTATCATCTCTTTTTAAATTTAAACAACTAAGCACTCAAAACGTCGGGAATTAAATATAAAACTCGAAAAAAGTATACGCGTAAATATAAGAAATTAGTATTTCAAAAACATTGAATTAAAACTAATTCAGTATAATACTGAATTAGTTTTGAATTAGTCTTTAACTAGGTGATTATATTACTAAACGTGTATTGTAACTATAGTTTATAACATATTTGTGAGTAAATTAATATGAAAATCTTAGTGTTAGGTTAGGAATCAGTTATTGAGTTTTCCGTCAAAAAATTCTTAGTAGCATTCCGGAGTCAGGAAGTTGGCGGTGTGTCACCTCCGTGCCTCGGAAACCGTTGGTCCTGCACCTGATCTCTCTTCGGTCGTGATGGTTTACCGTCCCATCGGACTATGAGAGTGAAGGAATAAAAGGTGCTTGCGTATACACTTATAAACTTGTCCTGCACCGATGGCTGGATTCCGTTGAGGCTGGCCGCAGTGACCGAAATTCGGTCTGGAGGACATTATTAGGTAATGGTTAACATTTCTTATTTATTAAGGTGGAATCAATAACACTCCAAATACATATAAGATTTTTTATAGAGTATTTTAAGTAAAATAATGTTCTAATCATTTTTTCTCCTAACAAGCAATAGTTTTTTTTTTTAATAGATATTACCACCCCATTTGGATACTCTCCGGAATGTGGAGGCAGTTTACATATTGTACATAAATTGTGCAAAGACAAACAACCAGACCCGGAATAATCATTTGCCAAACGAATACTTGTTCCATTAGGAATTCGATCACACAGCCCCAAGCGCTGAAACCCAGGGCTAATCCACTGCGCCAGGGAGTCTTCAATTACATCCCAAATCGATGACTCAGCTTAGTTGACTGATGCAACTACGTATACGTTTAATTGTTTCAAATTTAAGTAAAACCTATTTAATGAACCTTATTAATTGCATTTAGTTATTTTTAGCCTAATAGGCACATAATTGTTCTAACACACTTAAATAAAACTTTAGTTGGAAGTCGGTTAGACCTTTAGAAAATCTCGTTCAACTAGTCGTGACTAAGTAAATAAAATGTTTTGTGTGTTTATTAGATGACTGCATATTCCTAGCAATGGTTCGTAATGGTCCATTGTGTGAGAAACAATAAGGAAAATATTATTGTAATAATAAAATGTACTGGCACTATGTTAGATTACTGTAATTATCTTTATGGAAATTTCATATTCCTAACTTGAAGGTGATTATTAATATAAAATAGATATTTTATACGTTATTATCTAATTTATCGATAATAATAGTCTCCGACTTCGTCTGTGTGGGATCTACCAACGTGGCGTTATTTACATTTAATTCAATTGTCAAATAAATGTCAAATAAAATTATTCCATCTTATAAAATTTTCCATTTAAAAATACTCCTCCCAGTTTTCCGAATAAATATAGCCCAGATGAATCATTACAATCGGTTCAGTCATTCCACAGATTAGCCCGGAAAGACAGACATAGAAACAAAACTTAAAAAAATTGTTTGTCGTATCTTAATTGCGCACAAAATAACCCCTCAGCTTCCATTTTATTTATATATTTTGATATGAAATATAAATATATAACATTTCTGTCTATTGTTTTACAAATCGACTTGTTTTATTCAAGTATATTGCTTAGAATCCGCAGCTTGTGTTCACCATCACTACTTGCAATAACAGTTATCCGAGTTTTATTCCAGGTGTCGGCAATACCTACTGAATTATTAACATTCAATTTTAAGTACCTACCTACAGATTTAACATGGTCCTTGGGAATGATTTCTTTGTAAGAAAAACTACTACTGTGAAGAAATTCAAGGATCAATGAAATCCGTTGATATACCCAAAAGCAACATATCAAGCACTTTCCATTTCATAATAGAGGTAACATATGCCTTGTGGTAGGAAGTTTATGAGCTAGTAATGTGTTACCTGCATAGTTTTACCCTTTACTTTTTACTAGTTATAGATAGTAAAGCTAGCTTGAAATTAAATCCGTATTTGCGCCAAGGTGCTAATTCACTAAAGTACTCGATTCAGATATTAATATGGTAGTGTGTACGAAAAAGTAATGAGGTTCAATAATAAGTTAATCGCCACTGACTCTGATAAATAGCGCCTAAGTGCAACGTTATTTCTTGAGCTAGGTTTGAACGTGTATACGCGATCTAACATACCTTCAAATGATATTCATTCCACTTCTTAAATGGCGAAGTGCTGGTGTTGCTAATGTGATCTAAATCTTTACACTACTGCATATGGATCGGAGATTGAGCAACATCTTTCTCGAACACACCTTAAACAGTTCACGATTTCTTTTAGAGCTTATATTAATAAGCTTACAAATACAAACCAAAGTTTGTAATATGGCTGTGCAAATTATAATAATTTTCTATGTTGATAAATCTTACTCTCTGAATGTAAATCTATCAATAGATTGTATATAATTATACGCAATAAGTGAAATCTAAATATCCATAAAACTTAAAAAAAACTCGTCAATGATCGCAAATAAAAATAATTTTATGCTTTATTTATGATATATTATAAAAAAAATACATCGTGGGATAGTTAGTTATTTATTTAATCGATAAACTTACAGTCGTTTTTGGCAAGTTCAACAACTAAGTCTCGTCGAAACTTAATATTTTCCTGCATGTTAATTATCATATAACTCATACAGTCACAGTTACAGTTCAGTTCAGACTTGTACTGCTATGTGCCAGCACACTTATTCTCCTTCTACTCATACACAACTTACTCCATTGCTTTCTGAGCGCCTTTTAGCTTATAGAGTAGCCGTACCGACAGTTTCCATGTTTCGATACAATAGGTGAGTTATAAAATGAGTCATAGTATGTAAAAAATATTAAGATTAGCAAATCTAGGATTAAAAATGGTTCATAAATTAACCAATTTGCTCCAGACATGGATACATAAGCCGCTGGAATAGACATTATTGCTATGTTTTTTTTTTTATTAAAGACAAACGAACTTACTCTCTGCCACATTTTGCAGCCCATGAACTACAGTCAACTTTAAATAAAGATGGCTATTCTATACGTTGTCACCTCTGAGCACTAAGACGGAATACCTCAGCCTATAGCCATATGTTTTACAAATCATAGTTTCATTACGTAAACTTACTAATTACATTATGTGAGCTACAGCGTTCAATAAATGCAAATATTCTTATATATTATATTTACATAATATGATGTAAACCTAACCTCCGCACCGTTCATCACTGACACACACTGAGTGACGTTTTATTTACACGCAGTAGGGCGCCCGTGCAATAATTAATATTACAATGGCGTAATGTGAACGTCTTAGACTAAGTAACTTCGAGTAAAGAGGTACAGCTAGTTTATAAATGAAGTGTCAATTAAACATTAATAATTTTAATGAAAATTATTTTAATAGTATTTACCAGCTTTACTACTTAAATTTACAGACTGACTTTTAATTAGTCATTCCAATCTCTACATAGTATAAAAAAAAAGTCGCTTCCAGCCGTCTATACACTTAGTCTTTTAAGATACGCAACGGATTTTTATTCAGTTTTGGTTGTGTGGTTGGTTTAAATTTAATTCTTTAAATTTAATTCAATTAATTAGGTAGGTGACTTGTTGACGAGATCCAGAAATCAACCGTGCGAATCCGAGGCAGATCACTAGTATCTTGTAATATTATATTTCCCATTAACGTCAATCTAAATGTTATAAAAGTAAGCTACCTAAACCATAACTTGATTGTAAAATATCGATGTAGTCCTATGGGATGCATTTCGGAAAGTGTGCGCAAGAATTATATTCCTCCTTCTCATTTCCACCAACGGACAACCAGCCGGTCGGCGGGTCTTCGCCCCTTTCTTGTTCATATTTCACGCATTCAAACTAAACGGTTTGCTTATTCTTTCGCAGTGCGTACAGCAAAGAAAAACGAAAAAATTGTATAAGATATTATATTGAAAATAGTGCTTTGAAAAAAGTCCCGCTGGGTTTCTTCTTGGTTCTTCCCAAGACAGAAGTTTCTTTTTTCAAACCAGTGTTAAAAGTAAAAAATGACTTTCAATAAAGTATTGTTTTTCTATAAATTCAATATAGTTTTTCTTTATTGAATAAAAATGAAAAAAAAGGACACAGAAAGGCGAATAGGCTTTTGTTACACTATGATAGGGTGTTTATCATCTAGGGCTTCATCCCCATTTACCACTACGTTGGATTGAAGTAATCCATTGGCTTATTATAAAATTACGATCTATAAAAGTCGCATTGCTGAATACCGACCTTTTCTAATTTCTGAGAGAGACCCTGCGTTATAGATCCATAAATTATTATGAACTACGGAATTAATGAGTGAGTTAGGAAAAGTTTGTCGAAAACTACAGAATCCGTGAAGTATGATAAAGGAGTATGAAAATTGTATTTTTAAATAATATTGCAGTAACAAACAAGCCGACATCCCAGTACACTGCAATGATAAGCCTAATTTAATTATTTCATTTTAGAAATTCTGTTTTGAAATGCAACTTTCTACTTATCCAAATTCTATTTATCAAAAGATCACAATGACGGCTCCGTGGCGCAGTGGCTTAGCAATGAGTTGCTGCGCTGGGGGTCGGGTTCGAATCCCGCACGAAAAAAGTATTTGTATAGCCTACAAATAATTGTTCCGGGTCTGGATGTTTGTCCTTGTGCAATTTGTGTTTGTAAACTGCCTACACGATACAGGAGAAAATCCTAGTGTGGGGGTAACGTTATTTTAAAAAAATAAATTAAAAGAAAAGAAATTAAAAAATAAAACCTTGAAATAGATTTTTTCATATTTCTAAGCAGCAATAACAAGAAACTGAGGAACGCAAGCGTCTCCACTGTAACCGGTAATGGCGGGCCGTGGGAAACAATGGCTCAATCATAATAATGCGCGCACCTGTCGACTCATCGCTCGCACTCGATTGGTTCTAATTTATCAATTTGATAGTTACTAGTATGCTGGAGTTTGTTAGCGGTTAAGTGGCCGCCAGTAACTATTAAACCCGATTAAAAATCAAGTCGAAAAAATTCCGATGCCGAATTCATATACATTTTGTCGTATCTCTGTTAAAGCAGTTTTAATTAATTTTCTCGAAACATTTCACGTCGCCGAAGCGCATTGGCTCAGAGGATGGATGCGGTGCTACGTTTGTTTGCCCACAATACAAGCGTTTGTATGTCTTCTATAAATATTTTTTATTGGGTCCTGGTGTTTCTCCATGTGCAATTTATATATCGAAAACGTATCCCCGACGTTCAATGGCGTAGGTTTTTTTTTTATAATTATCTTTCCAATTAGATCTTAGTTATCGGCTCAACGCTACCAGCCGTCTACGTGTATTTAGAATTCTAGAAAAGGCCTTTATAGATAAAGGAATATAGACAGCAATGGACCGAGAACGGTTGATAAAGAAAATAAAGATGTTTCATTTATCTGTATGATAGTTGGTGCATCTGCCAGTGGCCGTGTAACAAACATTCGATCCATTTTACCGATTGAGATCACATTCACACAATATTTTTTTGTTGAAACTATTGTTTCTATCTATGCTAGTTCGATAGGTGGCGCTAAAGTCAAGTTAATAATCTATTCTATCATTTCCATGTCCATTCATGAACCGAAATGAGTCATATTTACAATATATGTTAATTTAGTTCCAAAAAAGTTACAAAATCTTAACACGAAAAGTGGCTACATTGCCATGAGTCGAGTTATAATTACTTATTTTTTAATTTGCACTGTAAGATGTTCGGAGACAATTTGGAGTAGAACTCATAGCGCTATCTGCCGAAACGAATGTAATAATGTCTGCAGAACTAGTAAGTATACAATATATTTATATAAATACGTTTATTTTTATAAACTTTCATTTTTTGTATAGGATCGCGAGTGCTTCGAACTGAAACAGTCTCTAAATGATTTTTTCCTCTACCACCGTGCATATTAAGCTGCATTTGTCAATTTCATTGTCGGTGGGGATCGAACTCTGTTTACATGTCGTAAAATTATTAATATATAAATTAATTAAACATTTTAATTTTGAAGATAGAATCCGAAAAAAAAGTTTTATAGTTACATTAGTTATAAACATGATCAAAATTATGTACAGAATATAAACTGAACCAAACTACTTTTACAGCTAAGTTTCCCGCCTTAATCTAATGCTCGTTAAAATATTAAGCCCCTCGTCGACAGCACAATTCCTTTGTTTTTATAACTGCTATAGTTGTTAAAACCAAGACTTTATTTATGTTGTAAAGGGTGAAACTCGCAAGGTTTGATTATTTTTTAAATTTAAGATAAACGAATAAGGTAATGGAAGTTGGAACCAATTTTTATTAAAACATGATTCGGACTATAAAAAATATTTGCGCAAGTCATCTGAATACCAAAGATTTAACTTTTTTTAGTTATTGATCGAAGATTTGATTTACAGAACAGTTCGGATGTTTGAATAATAAAATAAAGTAATAAAAATTTACGGAATAAATGTAGGAATGCCTGACTAAAATTAACACTTCTTTGTTATATTTGTTGAGAGTAAAATGTAAATTATTAGAAAGGTTACCTACACGTTTACTACATGAATTTACATATCCATATTTTTTATCGAATAACGCTGACAAATAAGCACATATTTCACCTGGTTGTAAGTGGATGATATGGTCCATACATATCTATCATATACATACCATAGACATATTCGATTAAGAATCGAAATGCAAATGTGTTATCACCCCTGACGACTATACTCCAGTGCGCAGTGGCTTAGTTTACTTTGGCGACGACACTTACTAGTGTCGATAAGAATTTTAAGAGTCCACGATACGATTACACAGGATTATTTTGCAATAACCGGCCAAATCCGCAGAGAAGGTTCAGATTAATTAATATAGGCAAATAATTAAAAAAATAAATAAAAAGAATCTCAAACTTTCTGTCCAAAAATTTTTGTTTCTTTTTCGTTTTGTTTTTTGTTTAATTTCTGTTCAAAATTCGTGGTAATGTATTATTTTAACTGATTTTACTGCGCACACACATATTCGTAAGGGTCAATCGGCACATGAGTACATTTTTTTAATAGGATAAGGTGACATACGAGCACACAGTCCACCTGATGGTAAATGGTTGCTGTGGCCTATAGACATCTACATTTATCCTCGTTTGCGAATCAAAATGCAGATGCGTTGTCACCAGTGAGGATTAAGATGGAATGCCTCTTTTCCAGTAAAAAGGGTCTCCGGTTCTCTATACTCACCATTCGAAACAGAGCAGTGTTAAGCTGCTGTTTTACGCTGGTATTCTGTGAAAGCGTGGTCCTTCCCCGGTCAGAGCCGACCCATTCGTGCTACAACTATACTACTAATATAGCTGCAGTATGGCTCTACCACGTTTATTTACTCATGTACAATCGGTAGACAAAAACGTTATTGCCCATAAATCACATTCAATTTGAGATAATTTCAAATAAAAGTAGAAGCCTTATTTACTCGTATTTTCAAAAATTGCAATAACGGTAAATCATTATATTTGAACTAAAGTTTAAAATTTGGCTACTCTTTGAAAAATAACCCTGAACAGCTCTATCATTTAATCGTTTCGCGTCAACTTGTTGGCTAACATCAATGCACTCTGAGCAACGATTCCGTACCATTTATACTTGTAGCATGGTCACGTCATACCCCATAATTCGTAGTAGCTTCTTAAAGTTCTTTCATAGAAATCTTTACACTACGTGACATTCAATTAACTAGTGTCAATATAAATAATTAATATAAACCTAATTATATATTATTCTAATAGACTTGTGTAGTTTTTAGCTCACTTTTCACCTGATGGTAAGAGGCTAGTGCAACCAACTTCAAACAATGTCGAGAACATCTACAATATTGCCCCTGTAATAATTTACGTTGTGTAATTATATAAACTTTTGTACGTGGTAGAGCCATGCTACAGCTATATTAGTAGTATAGTTGTAGCACGAATCGGTCGGCTCGACTGGGGAAGTGCCACGCTCTCACAGAACACCAGCGTAAAATAGCAACTTGACACTGTTGTGTTTCGTATGATAAGTGTAGAGAACCGGAGACCCTTTTTATTCGAAAAGAGGCATTCTATCTTAGTCCTCACGGCTGACAACGTATCTGCATTTTGATTCGCAGACGAGGATAAATGTAGATATCTATGGGCCACAGCAACCTCTTACCATCAGGTGGACTGTGTGCTCGTTTATCACCCTATCCTATAAAAAAAACTGTCATACTCTTCAACCAGGAACACAGTAGTTGCTTTACTACTGTTCTGCAAATACAGGTAATAAGGCATAACCAAACCAGAACGAGGAAAATATTCCTTCCAACTAAAAGTAATAAATAATAATAATGTCTTCCAGACCAAATTTTGATCACTGCGGAAGGTCTCAACGTGAACGATAGGATTAAAGTGCCCGAGTGTACGCGCAAACACAGGAGAGCACTCTTTATTTCTTTACTCTCGTAGTCCGATGGGACGATAATCCGGCTCGATAGACCAATGGCTTTTCCGACGCACGGGGGTGAAATACCACCTCCTTTCTGACTTTAGGCTGCTACTGAGAGTTTCTTGACAGAAAACTTCAATGACTGATTTTGGCCTGACTCGGGATCCAAACCCGGGTACCTTATGATCAGCAATAGCGCTTACCATCCCTAAGCAGTCGAAACTGATAATGTGTGTAACACTGAATCATCTAGTTATTAAGTGTGGTACTTTCAGCGGTACATAGTTGAGAAGTATTTTTTTTATTATATATTAGATATATCTGAATCTTTAGGATTGTTATCCTGCCATTTGAAAGTAGCTAGAAAAAAAATTACTTTATATTTCCCAAGACCAATTTCAAAGTCACATATTTAATGTAAACTATTTTAGTTTCTTTTAGAATTTTAAATATATCTAAAGTGTTCTATATTACAAAGCGAAAAGGACTCATAAAACAAGTGTAATATAGTTATGAGGGTGTTATTACTCAATTCGAAAGACAAGCGATAAAAATGGATTGATATTGAGCCACGGTTACAAACGACAACCGTCAGATGACAATGCGTAGGCGCAAAAGGGGCCGCATCGGCCTTTTAACTCCATTTGCCGCAGAGGCGTAAAAACTATCAGTTGTAATGTGATATGTCGTCCAATGATTTATAAGTAACGAAATGTGACTGATGAGGTCTACAAAATTAAATGACGAACTGGTCAGTTACCGAATGGCTTACGGTAGATCGGTCCGAAGTTGTTTATTTTGTTAGCAATACTTTTTTGAATTGTAAGAGCCGTGGTAGCTCAGGGGCCAAGCGTTCGCTGTAAATTCACAGTACTCGAGCAACCCGCCTGCGCTAATTAAACCGTTAGTTGCAATTTTAAGTGCTGATTTACCACGATCTCGGCGGTGAAGGAAAACATCGAGAGGAAACTTAAATGTCTGAGAAATAAAAAAAATATTTCGTAGAAATGTGAATTCCGCCAACATGCATTGTGGCAGTGCGGCGAACACTTCTTTGACCTAAACACTCAGAAATGAGAGAGGCCTGTGCCCAGCAGTGGAACGTATGTAGGCTGTTATTTCACTTTACTTTTGATTTTTTTGTGATTTCTCGATTGAGATTTGCTTTTGAAATCGTTTAGTTACCTATTTGAGTAAATAAATACAAATGTAACAAATGCAAACGTTCTACGTTAGGTAGGGAGAGTGAGTCGTTTGCCGATCCGCATTTTCATGCTTACATGACAATTACGGAAGTGGCATCTTTAACCAGCTTATAGAGAAACAATATAAAGGAGAATAAAATGTAAAAAAGGAGAATCATAATACTCGTAATTTGTAAAGTCTAAGACATATTACGATTTATATACCTATATTATTAGTAGTGGTCTGATTTCAGAAGACATTGCTTGGAATTTCTTTTTTTTTAGATTTTTTTAAAGTTTAATTCAAGGTAACAAACAAAATGTTTCAATCTTCATCCAATATCAAAACCTTCTGGAATAATAGGTTTTTTTATTTTATATTGGACCATCACTGAACTAAAACCTATTTAATAAAAAAAGGATCATTATATCAGTTCAGCTGTTTCAAAGAAAACGGCCAAACACAATACACGTCGAACATACATTCTCGATTTTTAATCTCGGTTAATAACTACGACATATTTTGTATTTATATGAAATAGCAATGAGCCGTGTGGTGTTAGCGTAAAGGAATCCTCTTGGATTCCATTACGCTGACGGAGTCATCTCTGTGGATGTTGTAAGAGACGACTGTAGGAAATTCCATAAAGATCTCATGGGTACAAACGTGGCGAAGGTAAATCTTCCTAGACGAGGTGAAAGGCTTATACCCAGTAGTGGATTTTAACATCCTGATACATAATCAGAAGAAATAAAATAAAGCAATTACCGTTAAGAAAATCCGTCTCCCCAGTTCGTCCCGTGGGTGTTGCAGTAGATTTTTACGGGACAATAAAGAAACAAGTGTTTTTTTTTTATTTTTACTAAAAAATAATAATATACCACATTTTTTTATATTCCTACATTGTCATCTGATTGTGAGATATGTTAAAAATTTCAAGTATCTAGCTCATCTGGAAGTGCTCGAAATTTGAGTTGCAAGATTCCACCCAGAACGACAGACGGACAGACAGACAAACAAGAATGTTACTCGATAAAAACGTAGTAAAATATTATATATTGCAATGCAATAAATAAAAAAATGATATAAATTAATAAATAAATAAATGCAATATATAAGAGTAAAGTAAAATTAAAGTCTAACCTATAATCACAAGTATCTTATTTCTAAACATAGACCAACTGCTACATTGCGTCGCTCTAATGCTTGTTAGTATTTTCTTCACAGTTTTTCAAAATATTTTATTTCTAGGACATAGCGTACATGTCTTCTGATTTTTTCCTTTTGAAAACGTAGTAAGTCAGCTTACAAAATTGCAATTAACAACTTCAGTGGTATTTTGATTAATTATGAAAGCCATAAAGTCAGTTAAGAAACATTCAAAATTCACAATTCACATTAGAATTAACAGTGACAATCGATTATTTCATGGCTATGTCCGTATTTTCATAAGCATAATCACATGAACGAGTGTTATGTGTATGCTTTTTAAGTGTTATTGTTATAAATAAAACAAGTCCGCCCTTTGTAATATTTATGGTTAGAACCCTTTGTAATATAAAGTTTTTAAATAAATAAATAAAATTTCTTGTGTTTTTGTTTAACTTTTCTAAGCCATATACAAGTAAATTATATATATACATCATTATGAGATCCGTTTGTAAAGTCCTGTCGAGTGTATCTCGAGGAGATCTAAGTACAGTCTTTAGCAGCAAATGGCGCATTATTATTTCTTAGAAACGGAAACAAACAATAATGAAACTGATTGCAAACTGCCTCAACGAAGAGCACTTAAGGGATAAACAAGATGATGACCGATACTAAACAAATTCAACGTGGTAAAGCCACGTTGCAGCTATATTATGGTTGTAGCACGAACGGTTCTACTCGACCGGGGTAGGGCGTTTTGTATGGTGAGTGTAGAGAACCGGAGACACTTTTTAGTGGATACGAGACATTCCGTCTTAGTCCTCAGGAATGACAACGCATCTGCATAAATTCTCTAAATCGAGGATAAATTTAGATATTTATGGACCATCGTATCCACTTACCATCGGGTGGACTGTGTGCTCGTCACCCTTATTCTATAAAAAAAGGATCAAAAATTTAAATCCAAGCATTACTTTATAAACATACCTAATGGTTAGATAATTTTGGTGATGCACCTATATCTATATTGCTCAATAAAGAATCAAAATGAAATCAAATGGATGCCTCATATCCAGAAAAAGGGTTATCCATCATTATGAATGTTTTCTCCTTCAAGGGCTCGATATTTATAATGGACGTGTTGCCAGTGATGACTAATAGATCTGAAACGTGGTCCTTCCCTGCTAGTCGTATAAGAAGTTCAAGGTCGCTTAGCAAACTATGGAGAGCTATGCTCAAAATTTTTCTGCACAATAGACTTCGTAATGAGGATGTCTTAAGTAGAACCACAGTAATCGAAATAACGGAACAGATCAATAAGCTGAAATAGCAGTGGGTCGGCCATATAACTCGGAAAACTGACAACCGATAATGAAGAAAGGTTCTCAAATGGTAACCTCGTACGGCTAAATTACCAGTAAGTGTAGGGCGGCCTTCTACAAGATGAAGTGACGAAATGATAAGAGATGGATGCAGGTGGCTCAGGTCTGTGCTTAGTGGCAATGCTTACGAGAGGCCTCTTTTCAGCAGTGGATGGCTGTAATGATGATGATAACGATAATGATGTTTTATATTAGACTAGCTGTTCCCCGCGACTTCGGCCGCGTATAATTTAGGGTTTTAATTATATTTCGTGGAACCCTAATTCTTTTTCTAAAATATAAATAGCCTAAGTTACTCTTTATAGCATCAGCCATCTGCCAGTCGAAGTCCTGTCGAAATTGGTCCAGCCGTTTCGGGGATTAGCCAGAACAAACAGACAGACAGACAAAAATTTTAAAAATTGTTTGTTTGTTATAAGTACCGTATATACTTTCATATGCATTTAGTAAAGAGCTATTATTTTGACATTATAAACAGACACTTCAATTTTATTTATTTGTATAGACATATTTTTATTTGTTTGTCGCCAAAACCTTTGTATGGTGTTTAGGTTTAGGTTCCACCAAAATATATCCATCCATCCATACATCCATCACAGCCTATAAAAGTCCACTGTTGAACACAGGCCTCTCCCATAGATTGCCACATTGGGAGGATTTAACCGTGTAGAGGCGGTGTAAAAATATTCACTACCCCATTTCGTCCCATGGGTGTCGACAGAGGGAAATTAAAACAAAAGAGGGACGGCAGCATCTTTCTAATGATAACAAATAAATATAATAAAAAACTACGGCTGTCAACCCGCCTCCCAAGCGTGGCAACTATGGCAACAAATATATCGTTAAATATTTCAATAGTAGCATAATATACCTAAATGTTCCAGATTTACAGCTTATTCAAAGCTCTTAGCGACTGTCCTACATCACAAGTCGAACGAATACTTTAATGCGTGCACTGATGAACTAGGAAGCCTGGGTTGAAAGCAAATTGTCGGATCATTTACAATGATAACGGACGCTCGACAGCCACCTGTTCATAAACAAGGTAATTTCGAGAATTTGCTTTCCATCTTAAATTGTTTTCTAGTTGGTGGTCTTGTTACGGTATTGTGGTTTCATCGTTATTCTTGAAGGATATAATTTACTTACTTATAATCGTTGATTATCATTTACCTAAATTAAGTATTAATTATATCTATAACTGTCTCTTTCTATTGTCATTTAGTAAGGAGAGAAAGTAACTCTATTAACTTTTTAAATTGACGACAATTTTTATGAGTGCGACTGTAAATGTCTTAATAATATTTTTTCGTAATACCGGAATTATTGTGTTGCCTGAAGTTTTGACTGTCATAAAAAGATATTTGAACCTTGCCAATAACTTAATTCTTAAGTTCTTGTCAAGTATCATCTATTTTATAAAAAAAAATATAACATATATAATATTTATAATATATATATAATATGGAAAAACCATAAGAAAAAAAATTACCATACAGTCTTACTCGCCGTAGTGCCATGAACGCTAGCTGCGTTTCCTTGCTGAAAGGTAAAGTAAAGTATACTTTAAGTTATTGTTAAATATAAATTAACATTCTTGCTAGGCTATCCGTACGATGTGGTCACAAAAAAAAATTTGACCGTGTTATTGAAGCTGTATGCTATACAATAAGCTTGTTTTTTTTTATAGGATAGGTGACAAACGAGCACGCAATCTCCACCTGATGGTAAGCGGTTGCTGTGGCCCATAGACATCTACATCTATCCTCGTTTGTGAATCAAAATGCACATGCGTTGTCACCCATGAGGACTAAGATGGAATGCCTCTTTTCCAGTAAAAAGGGTCTCTGGTTCTCTACACTCCCCATACGAAACACAGCAGTGTTAAGCTGCTATTTTACGCTGATATTCTGTGAAAACGTGGTCCTTCCCCGGTCGAGCCGACCCATTCGTGCTACAACTATACTACTAATATAGCTGCAGCATGGCTCTACCACGTAAAAAAAAAGCTGTGAAAAGACGGGCACAGTATTTTACTAGTATTTCACTAGACTCCAAAAACTGATTATTTCTAACAGAATGATTATTAACGCATAGATCTTAATATGAACCTGGATAAGATTTATATAATGTTTAACCTATACCAATTGTTTTTTTAAAAACCACGCTCCGAAATGTTGATGAATATGTTACATCTAATTATCTGAGATAGAATGTACTACAAGTATCCATACGTCAAACTTTTTCATAGACATATACGAGTAGGTAGGCGTTCGTCGAAAATGACTAACCGAAGTTAACCACGATAGTAGAAGTTGATCACCTTAGATTCCTCCGTGACCATGGGCGATGCAAAGCACTCGAAACAAAATGATAAATATGAAAATAAAAATTAGTCACTTAAATGCTATCTGTAAAAAAAAAGATTTATTCAAAGTTTATTATATCAATATATTGCTTAACTCATTTAAATTTTCAAGATTTTGAATGGTTTACAGCACATACAGTCGCAGAGGCGTAATTCTATATTACAACACTTTCTAGAAAAAAAATAAAAAAAATAAACATAGATATAAAAACAAAAGCAAAAGATATATAGAAATATCTTTCAGACAATACATATTTATTTATTTTTTAATTTATTCACTACCTATATAGGAAAATTCCGGCTTCCACCAATTAATTTTATAATTTTTTATCTTATGAATTTATCATATTTTAGCAACAAAAAAAAGAAGCAGTCTTAACAGAAATTAATACAATATATTTTACGTGTAGTTCCTTGTAGAAAAGTATTATTTCAAAGTCGTCACTCGTCCGTAAAATAAAATATCCGGCTAAATCAAAAATCTGTCCAACAAAAATAAATATTCACTAGCTAACGTGTGTGGAAGTGGGTAAAATACGATTATCAATGTACTTATTTCCTCCATACATCACAGAGTCTTTCCCTATGCACAGTTACTATATCCTTTCGAGCCTGTAAATGAAGAAGCAGTTATAAACTCACATTCTATTTAGCCGTATAACGTTACACCTTGCGGTACACCACCACTAAGTTATGACCCTTAATAAAGTGTGTTTTATATGTGTAAAAGAGGTCAAGATACGCTAGTATAACAGATTACCACACAGTGAAGATCCATCATTAGCTTCAACATTGTTTTAGCTTAGAGTCCATATATAGTGAAAACTTATATAAATACTTGGATAAGTAAATGTATAAACCTTTATGGTTTTTCCCCGTTAGATTTATGTAATGTGTTGATGATTAGAATAACATTTTAGTTTATTGTTGGGCTGAATAGAATTGCATTTTAACTTAATTTTTATTGCGAAACTAACGCTATTAATTCTTTAGCATAATATTATGTTAGTTATATGTGGTAGAGCCACGCTACACCTATACTGGCTCGACCGGGTAAGGATCACGCTCTCATAGAATACCTACGTAAAATGGTAGCTTAATGCTGCTGTGTTTCGTATGGTGAGTGAACCGGAGACCATTTTTACTTTAATGGAAACGAGGCATTCCATCTTAGTCCTCAGGTGTGACAACGCATCTGCATTTTGATTTTTAATTGAGGATAAATGTAGATGTCAATGGGCCACAGCATCCACTTACCACCAAGTGGACTGTATGCTCGTTTGTCACCATTATTCAATAAAAAATGATAACATCTCAAATTTATGCGAATACTAGACATTGAACAAAATTACTCTTTTTCGATATTTATTTTACAGATAATTGGATGACAGGTGATTGGCGCCCTAAAGTCATAGCTAACAAGGGCTATAGCCCATTTTAGCATATTAGTCATAGCTAACTTCAGGTTTTAATTCCTAATTATAGTCCGTTCTACGTATAACAAGTCCCGCACTCTTCCTACTATTTTCAATCGATGATTCTCTTACTAGGTGGCAGGTCTCCTTTTCTGTATGTTGTTCGTCTGGATAGGTACCACACAATAACAATACAATGCTGTGTTTCGATTGTATGAGTATAGAGAATCAATATTATTACCAGCTGTGAGGCATTCCATCTGGTCCTCAGATCTGATACACAAATTCATAATGTTATATCATAATCTTTAGCTTTCTTTATTTATAGCTGGTTGCGGGTGTCCACAGCTTGCAGTAGCAAATTACTATTATGAAAAAAAAAAACTTTGTAATTCCTCAAATTTGATAATTTAAGATGATTAATAAATTTTATTCCTCCACATTAATTTCTGAAGCTGTAACAAAAGGTCTCACGGAACACATTTTAATATATTCTATTAAATTTAGAACGTCGGAGTCGTTGACGAAATGACTCAATCGACGCGTTTATTGTTGAAAACCGATGTTGTCTTTTCAAAACTGACCATATTTTATGTATTTAAAAACACTCCTTTACTTTAAATTGAATGGAATTCTAATAAAACGTCATTTCTGACTTTAAATATAACGCAATCAACATATTTTACATTATAATGTTTTTCTCTAGCGCCTTCCGTAGAGTGACTTGACTTCGAGTAGGAAACGAGTTATGTAGTAGGAGTAGTGTTATCGTATCAGTTCCGTAACAAATTGATTTGTAATTTACTACAAAAATGTACTTGTGTATATCTGTCTGTGCCCGACTAACTTTCAGTCATTGCAGACAGTTTAAACAAAAAAGTAACGAAGTATTTTCATACGATCAATTCATCATAATCAATATCGTTATTGTGATGTACAATTTTATAATAGTCATTTGGAAATAAAAATACGTAATATATGTTAAGATACAATATTTCATTATATACAATATATATATATATATATAGAGACCAACAAGCTCTCTTATCACCAGCAGCACCGACCAGCCGTGGATGAAGTTCCTTTAGGAACCTTACGGCATGTGAAATTCACGGAGCGATAGTCTCTCCAGCAAATGGCACATATATTAACAAAAGCTTTTATAAAAATTTACTTCGGAAATATCCGCATTATAAAATAAAATGATGTGTCTTACCTAGTATGAAGAGCACCTCCCGCCCTCCCTCAATTGCGTGCACTATCCCCGTCACCACTAATCCCAGCACCACTACTCCCAACACCACTATATATACTAGGTAAGACACATCATTATATTTTATAACGCGGATATTTGCGAAGTAAATTTTTCTAAAAGCTTTTATATAATGGATTTCCGCAAAGTAACGCCTGATTCTATTAATTACATATATTAACGCCAATCGCTTAACGCTAACTACTGCACAAAATATATATTACCTTAACCTGCATGCATATATGAATTTAATAGAATTTAACAATCTAATTTCCACCCTCTTCCAGACATAGTATTCTGAAATTTGACAATACAATATTTTCATGCAAGTATAAGTGATATTTAGTGCGACATTGTTTTCTTTCTTATTTTTGTTTTTTACTTTTTTAAACTAGAATATGAATGTATCTTGTTATATTCTTTAATTACGGAGAAACTCAGTTATTGTAGCTTCATCTACGGATAACTACAGGTGGGGACCTTGTGATCTAAGATACAGGTTTTACCTAGTTTAGGCACCAGTTTTTCACCTAACAATAGTATTGTTTCAGATGTAAGCACATATTCTTTGTTGCTCTTTTAATGTATATTGTTGGTGGAAATAAATAAATAAATAAAAAATAATGGTGACAAGCAAGCAAACAGTACACGATGGTAAGTGAACACTGGTCAATAGACATCTACATATACCCTCGATTAAGAATTAAAATGCTGATGCGTTGTACCCCTGAATACTAGGTAGGTTCTCGTCACTCATTATACAGGAGAAATGTCATTGAATACTCGGAAACGTGCCAACGAAAACCTATACCGTTGGCATTGCACTAAGTATAAAATCCTAATATATTTGGAACATTGTCAAAATTTGTCAAATGTGCTCAAATTAATCACAACACATAACTAAATATATTATACATTGATAATGATTGGATGGATGCAGGTGGGTCAGGACCGTGCTTTGTGGCATTCCTTGGGGGAGGCCTATGTTCAGCAGTGGACTTGCGAAGGGCTGTAATGATGATGAAGATTAATGTTTTTGATTCCATCTGTATATTTTTTTCTCTTCCTACTTTGTATCATTTGATAACTTTTCACTTGAAAAGTAATAGAGAAGTGACGAGCATCAATATATGTAACAAGATATGTACGAGATTAGTTAACCGATTTAGTTGTTTTATTTTCGAATAGAATATACTTTTGCTGTTATAGCATATAAATTTCAATCATATCCAATGACATTTGAAGTCAGTTTTTGTGTTATTTTTTTAAATAATCAGATTATTATGTACCGTGAGTGTCAGGAACCTCCGGATTCCGTCACTTTGACTTTTGACATCTACCATCCTCGTACAATAGATACCTCTTACGTAGTATTCACGCTTACTTACATTTTACTTGTCGGCAGCCCTGGAGACTAATAGTACGCCTCGCTTCGTAATGGGTCTCTGGTTCACTGGTTCTCCTTGCCTAACATACTAAACAAGGCGTCACAATTTTAGATTTGTATTGTGTGAAAAACTTTAGCGCGATCAATTTTTGTATGGTAATTTCTATATTTTAGAGAAAATATTTTCAAAAAGAGGCTGGCTGATTGCGCTGACTACTGAAGGGTAAATACATGATGATGAAAAACGTTTAAATATAGCTTTCGTTACAATTGCTAGACTTAAGTGCGTAAGTGTGTATGTTTATGTGATGTTCAAATAAAATATCGAGTTAAACAATTGGATAAGAAAAATTACAACCTGGACTTAGGTCAGAGATCAGTGAGAATACATGGAGAAAAAAATTGTCATCGGTTTTATCTCGCCAAGATAAAGATCAGACGACACTCAAGAAAGACGAATGCCTCTTTTTATCGATACATCGATGTATCGGTTTCTATGTGTATACATTCAAAGATCGATGTTAACGGCTTTATAATTGACAAGGGAACGTTGGAATAATTCGAATTGATTTTATATAAATATAACTTTTCTCTTGATGTTCTCAATGAATTTGAAATATTAATATACTCGTATGCAGTTCAGAACTACACTGTTGTCATTCCCTGCATCATGAATAATAATTAATTAATATCGATTTCTGACACACAGTATATGAAATATTATCTAGTTACAGGGAAGTCCACATGTTTTATTCTGAAATTAAGATTAAAACTTAAAACAAAAGGAATAAGATACCGCTTGTTGAAGCTGACATCGTTGACAACACTCGTCAATAAGAGTTGTTATCTGTCATTTAAAGTTGTTTATAACATTCGAGTAAAAGTATATAAGTTTTTCATATAAAATTTATACCTATACTTACAATTATACCTAATGCTACAATTATACCTATACAAAAAATTTGTTATTACAATCCTTTTTAATATTCAAATAGAATGATTCTTATTTGTTTTAATTTTATTCGTATATGATTTTTTATAGGATAAGGGTGACAAACGAACACACAGTCCACCTGATGGTTAGTGGATGCTGCGGCCCATAGACATCTACATCTATCCTCTATTATAAATCAAAATGCAGATGCGTTGTCACCCGTGAGGACTAAGATGGAATGCCTCATTTCCAGTAAAAAGGGTCTCCGATTCTCTACACTCACCATACGAAACACAGCAGCGTTAAGCTGCTATTTTACGCTGGTATTCTGTGAGAGCGTGGTCCTTCCCCGGTCGAGCCGACCCATGCGTGCTACAACTATACTACTAATATAGCTGCAGCATGGCTCTACTACGTATAAGTAAGATTTGACATATAAAGTTCATACAACATTACCGGTTACGCTTAAAAGGCCATCCGGTCCCTATTTCGATACGATAGTAGACTTGGAGAAAATTTGACATACGAAATTTGAATATGTTACGTCATAAATGGAATACAATATTTCATTTCATATCATCATTGCTCATCTCATCGGTTTAAACTTCTAAACTACATTTTATTCAAATTCTTGTGAAACTCGTTTACATCCACGTTTTCTGTTAAACTGGGGTAAGGGAAACATTAAGCGTGTAGATTAAAAAATGCTGCGAAAGGAAGTAATCAATCGACTGAACAATTTCATATATCGATTCTATGAGAACCGTGTTAATAATATGATGATTGTAAGCATTTATCAACAGTATCGGATCCATTGGAACCCGCTTTCTTAAGTTACACATTCGACTTATGTCTCACGCTCTAAATGTACTCAATAAACTTTAGTGGGACCGAATTACGATGTCAAATACATGTCGCCTTATGTTTTATACCCGTTAATCCCGACAAGCTTCCGTCTGTTATAAAAGAATTGATTGTAACTAACAACCACTCGAAGTTTTATATAAAAAGAAGGTTAATTTGTATTGTGTTTGTACGATTCACTGTCTGATCAGTAGAGTTTTATATGTCATAAAAACATACGTACATTTACTTACACGGATTTCTAATTTTTTCTTGTAAACAAAATCACAAGTTTATAAAAAATATCTAAACTATGATATAATATAATATAATAAATAAAAATATGTAAAATATTCAAGTGACAAAAAAACTATTATTAATTATAGAATCAAAATGTAGATGTATAGTCACCCCTGAGGACTAAGCTGGATATCTTATCAGTTATCAGTACAAAAGTTCTCCGGTTGTTTTTCTGTTGTTTTGCGCTGGTATTCCTTGAGAGCGTGCTTCTCCCCGAATCATAGTGCACTATTGTATGTGCAAGCACAAGTAAACTCTCTATTTCCTCACGCTGATAGTCCGGTGTGAAGGCAACCGGGACGAAATTAGCAGCAGTGGCGCTTCACTAGAACAAAGAGGCAGTCAAATATACATGACAATATGATATGTTAGCTTACTGCCAAAAAACAATATCACAAAATGTGGCGCCCATAGGCGGGGCTGTGGTATTGGTCAAGTAATTAGTTAATTTTATATTTACACCTTAAAAATTCCGAAGTAAATTCCAAGTAACACTCTGCGCCACCTAACGGAAAGGGCAGAACAACGCCTGCCGGACCAGCTTGTTAATTACATACTTACTCGACATAAACGTGATAGAGTCATGCTGCAGCTATATTAATTATATAGTTGTAGCACGAATGGGTTATCTTGACCGGGGTATTACCACGCTCTCACAGAATACCAGCGTACAACAGATGCTTAACGCTGCTGTGTTTCGTATGGTGAGTGTAGAGAACCGGAACGGAAACTGCAACAGGAAATGGGCAGCAGCATCTTCCTGATAACAACTACATAACTGCGATTGGATACCTGCCTGGCCGTGGTAACTGTGGAAAAACACCCCTATTAAGTCAGTCAATGGAGGAGGTTCAGCAGTGGGGTTTCACAGGCTGAAATAAAATTCAAATGGACTAGTCAAAAATATCTATGGTTCTCTTAGCTTACCACACAAACCACTACAACCTTATGACGCTATCTTACATTAATATTGTATGCGGGCATGACGCTACAATGTTGCACTACACGTTAAATATTTGTCACCTGACACTTTCTTGTAAAGGGTATATGGCATGATTGGATACAAAATATTGATGATGTGCGAGTTACCTATAATAAAATTGTATACAGAATTAACTATAAATAAATACATATATTTTTTACTCAATTTAATAGATTATGGCGGGTTTGGACAAGTCACTGCAGAAATATAATTTAAACTGCATACCTAATTATGTTTAGAATTGCAATAACAAAAACTATTGCAACGCAATTCACAAAAATAAATCGATTCAATCAATTAATTACAATGATACAACAGAAAATATAACACAAAAACGTAATTACTTGCCGATGTAAGTTTTGATATTTTTATTTTGTCCTTACCTTGAACACAAGAACTTTATCGGCAAACAATGACCAAAATTTTATTAGGTAGTAATCAAAATTAATGGATTGAAATCTCTTTGTTTGCAACTTACAACTTACTTCGTCTGGTTATTTGTTCTTACAAATTGTTCATTTTATAAGGATACTGACGGCGTGACGGCTCCTTGACGAAGTGAAAAAGAAAACGACTGTTTAATTTCCTTTTGTCACCTAAACGCTCTACGACGCCTACAGAATGATATGGGTTAGTGTATTCTCTTACGGTTCTAATAATGTGCACGACAATAATAATTTAAAAATATTAAAAGTGATAACCTTTATAATTATTATAACACTAGCTGATACCCGCGATTTCGTCCGCGTTGCTTGACATATTAACAAAGAAAATACGCATCACTGAACACGTAGTGCTTATAAAAATCGTGTTTCTTAACACTTTAATAACTATATTAAATGAAGATATCGCAATAATTTCTTATATTAAATAAGAGGCATGTATCTAAGAAATAAATACTTATACAATCTAATTGAAATATGTACATTAGTATTCCGTGATGCTCACACAACTGCAAACCTCTATCATTTTATTTATTAAGAAGATTATTTATGAATTACTTTATTTAAACACCTTGTTTTATAAATAATATAATATAATGCATCTGTCTTATAATACCTGTGCTCATCCTTGTCACCCACCTGATTGGAAGTGGTACTGTGGTCCATACACCTACTCACTGTCAATGAAAATTAAGACGTAGGCGCGTTATCTCTTCAGGACTAAGACGGTGTACGTTGCCAGTCTCGAATCCGGTTACTCACGATAGAAAATAGAGCAAGTTTTAGTTATATATTATTTTATTTATGTAATAATTTACGAGCGTAATACTTCGCAGATAAAGTCGAGTTCATCAACTTGTAGAAGTTATTATTTAGTTTTAATATGGTTTTATCAACTATAAAATGATGAACAAGAATGTTTTTAATGTCGCAGCCTTGTACTCGCAAGCGGAGTATGGAATGGCCCTCAACTAGATATACCAAAGACCTGGTAATATATGCAGGAAGACCTTGGATGCAGGTGACTCAGGACCGAGTCACCTGGGGGAGGCCTATATTCAGCAATGTAATAGTCTTAATAAATGCTTTTCATAAATCTACAATATTTTCTATTAACAATTGGTTAAATTACGAGTAAAAACGTTGTACGACCGACTTCAATATAAATAAAACGAGAATATCATCAGTGTGGTCGAAGTCAATTAAATACGAATTATTAAGGATAACTCAACAACGACTGCTCAGATCTTGATCAAATTTATATGAGACTACATGAGAAGCACCAACTTTCAAATAAAAAAAGGATCATCAACATTCACATAGAAAAAAGTTCTTTAATACACATATTAAAGAAATACAGTCGGGTGTAAACCTCCTCTTTTTTAAAGTCGGTTAAAAAGATTTACCGTTATCCTAGGCGTCGCATAAGATAGGTATATAAAAATATCTACTGATTAAATAAAAGGATTAAAATGTGTACCAAATTAGTACAATGGTACGAAGCGGCCAATTTTTGTTTCTTTAATTAACACACCTTAACTTTCAAAATAAGCCACACCTTTTAATTTATTTCAGCTTAAAACCGTTTGGCATACTTTCATATACCGCACGGGCCTGCCTGCACATTAATAAATGCTTTGTAGAGCCTTTCCTATCCAACTGTTCGTTCGTACCTTCACCATTCATTGTCAAATCGATCAACCGTTGAACAGTGAGCGTTCGGACAGACGGCAACTGGGATTAAACGGATTAGTATCAATCATAATCACAAATTGGTCGTTGCATCATTGCTACCAACATACGGAATTAAGACCTTGTTTTGTATAAAAAAACTAAGCCGACACTTTCTTTCGATTGTTAATTGGCGATCGTTCTTTGACTGTGCCGGATAATAGTACTGAGGTGTCGGACGTTAGCTATTGTGAAATATAAATAGCTTTAGGTTTGATTTCTTGTTTCGTATTCAATAATACATTAACGCTTTTAGGAAAGTTCAGACGATTACGAGTCAAAGTTCTGTTATATGTTTGCTGTATTATTTATTTTATTTATATAATACGTACGGTTTTTTTATTACCTATCAGACTAATCAATGCATAATATCATCATCATAATAGCCCTACATAAATTCACTGCTGAACACGGGTCTCCTCAAGCACGGTCCCGAGCCACCAGCAACCATTGATTTCCTGCCTCTCTAACTCGATCCAAGGTCGATACTCGATCTAATCGGATAGGTCCGCCCTACGCTTCGCTTAACGATACGAGGCTGCCACTCGAGAATCTTTATTTTCCACTGCTAGTCAGCTCTTCGAGTTATTTTTTTTACAGGATAGGGTAACAAACGAGCACATAGTCCACCTGATGGTAAGTGGTTGCTGTGTCGTTTGCGAATCAAAATGCAGATGCGTTGTCACCCGTGAGAACTAAGATGGAATGCCTCTTTTCCACTAAAAAGGGTCTCTGGTTCTCTACACTCACCATACGAAACACAACAGTGTTAAGCTGTTATTTTACGCTGGTATTCTGTGTGGGCATGGTCCTTCCCCGGTCGGGCCGACCCATTCGTGCTACAACTACTACTAATATATAGTGTTGCCCAAATGCAAGAACAAGACGAGACTTAGCAAGTCTTGGTCTTGGTCTTGCGCCAATACACCTAGTCTTGGTCTTGGTCTTGGTATTGCGCTCCCAGTCTTGGTCTTGGTCTTGGTCTTGCAGCAAGAGTCTCGCAAGTCTCGCAATGACCTATTAGCCTATTACTATTTATTAAACGTTACTTTAGATCTTAGAACAACTTAACAGATGTCGTGAAGCGACAATTAAAAAAAAAATATAACCTAACCTAAGTACAACAAAACAACAAAGGTAGAGCCAGAAAACAATATATTTAAATTTATAAAAGGTATTTACAATTTTATAAAAAAAATGATGTGAGGATGATGATGAATGAAGTGAGAGTACAATTAGATTATAAAAAAAATAAAGGTGAGAGAATAGGGGAATATAGTGTTGTAGTGGGGCCTAAAAGTCGAAGCGACACACGTTGCGTTTGTAGAAGTAGGTTTCTTAGCAGCGACGGCACGCAGCGCCTGAAGCCAGCACACGCCGTTTGCGCTTGTAGAAGTAGGTTTCTTAGCAGCGACGGCGCGCAGCGCCTGGAGCCAGTACACGCAGCGTCCGGAGCCGGCGCACGTAGCGCCTGGAGAAGGGGCGCGCAACGCTTAGAGCCAGCAGTTGCAGCGCCCAAAGGTAGCGCCGGCGGTAGGTGCACTCGGCGCCTGGAGTAAGTAGTAGTAGTGCCCGGAGTAGTGTGGCCCCCGCGCTTGTAGTAGACTCGAAGCGACTTCCGAGGTAGATGGAGGCTTGTAGGATTCCGGAGTGGCGCGGCCCGAGTTTGAAGAAGGCTTCGCCGAAGACTTCACGTGTAAATGGAGGCTTGCAGGATCCCGGGGCAGTGCGGCCCCGGGATAAGGCCTTTAGGAGATACTTCTAATTCGCGAACTGAAGCGAGACTGCCTTTCTTCACCGATTGTTCGGCTTTTATACCTTTCTAGAGAGAACGGAAAAATTATTTAAATTATACGCAAATTTTTTGTAAATGGTCAAGAGAAAAGAGGATTTATGTGGAATTATCGAAATAGGAATAACAGATCGGTAGCAAATTTGAATATAATTACCATAGAAACGATATAAATAAGAAAGACAAAACATGTCAAATTTTTGTTTTTGGTTTATAATAAGAAAACGGTAAGATTTAAATGGAAAATGAGATATTATTGATATAGGAAAAAAGGTAGCGCAGCTGCCCACACAAAGTCCAAGATTGTAGAGTTACGGAAAACTAGCTAAAAGATCGAAAAAAGGTGTCTACCTTTTAAATAATAAATTGGTGTCAATGGAGTCTTCCATTGACACCAATTTAAAAGTGCTGATAATGTGAAAATACGAAGTAGAAATGATTTGTTATTGTGTTCTTATGGTTTAAAATCGTTACAGGATCCTATGGAAATAAAGGTGATGTAAAATATCCAGTTTTGAGGTGAATGCAGAAAATCGAAACAGAATGGAAAAATGAATTTAAAATAATGTAAAATGATACGTAAGTAGTATAACACTACATTTTCCCCCCGACCCTGGAAAATTTTTGACTCAGCAAAAATTTTGATATATACATTCTAAAATAAACCATAAAAACACAGCTTTGCAGAAACAGACATCACCAGGCAAAATCAGATATACCATCTCTTACATACATCATCTGCCATTCAGGTAAGGGTGGAGTTCACATTCAATGACTACCACTCTAAAAGTGTGTTTTCGAAACGACATTAAGGCTTATTTAAGGAGTAGTCATCCGCTCCTGCGTGGAAAAAAAATAAATAAATTAGTCGAAGAAACACCACTCTTAAAAGTGTGTTTTCGAAAGGACATTCAGGCTTATTTAAGGAGTTGTCATCCGCTCCTGCGTGAAGATAAAGATAAAGAAATCAATCTTAAGCAAGCTTTAGTCGCTATGACTTAAGTAAAGATAAAGAACTGCCAGAGCGGTAGGGCTCAAAGCCAGAGATCAGCAACATCACTAGCGAGATGTGTCTGAAATAATAAGAAGTGAAGATTAACCTACCAAACAAACAAACAAATTAAAAGAAATAATAACAAGGTGAAAATGATGGTGATATTTATACATATATACAAATTAAATGTGATATTTATACATATATACAAATTAGCAGTTAATAAATGTTTAGATATTTATACATATATACAAATTAACAGTTAGTAAATGCTTAGAAAAGTTATGAATCGTCTCGCTTCAGCTTTGAAAAACAATTTTATATAAAGTGTAAAGTTCAAAGTTAAGTTTAATAAATAAAGATTTAATTGAAAAGTTATACCTCTTTAAGTTACCTAGAATAAAAATATTAGAGTGATGGATGTAAATAAGGTGTTAAATGTAGGTCTAAATATAATCTAGATAAGTTGAAAAACTAGATGAAGTTTTGTTCTAGAATAAAAATATTAAAGTGATGAATGTAAGTGTTGTGTGAAATGTAGGTCTAAATATAATCCAGATAAGTTGAAAAACTAGATGAAGTTTTGTTCTAGAATAAAAATATTAAAGTGATGAATGTAAGTGAAGTGTTAAATGTAGGTCTAAATATAAGCCAGATACGTTGAAACACTAGATGAAGTGTTGTTTTAGAATTTGGAAGGTTATCTACAATAAAGATATTAAAGTGATGAAGTGAGAGTACAATTAGATTATAAAAAAAATAAAGGTGAGAGAATAGGGGAATATAGTGTTGTAGTGGGGCCTAAAAGTCGAAGCGACACACGTTGCGTTTGTAGAAGTAGGTTTCTTAGCAGCGACGGCACGCAGCGCCTGAAGCCAGCACACGCCGTTTGCGCTTGTAGAAGTAGGTTTCTTAGCAGCGACGGCGCGCAGCGCCTGGAGCCAGTACACGCAGCGTCCGGAGCCGGCGCACGTAGCGCCTGGAGAAGGGGCGCGCAACGCTTAGAGCCAGCAGTTGCAGCGCCCAAAGGTAGCGCCGGCGGTAGGTGCACTCGGCGCCTGGAGTAAGTAGTAGTAGTGCCCGGAGTAGTGTGGCCCCCGCGCTTGTAGTAGACTCGAAGCGACTTCCGAGGTAGATGGAGGCTTGTAGGATTCCGGAGTGGCGCGGCCCGAGTTTGAAGAAGGCTTCGCCGAAGACTTCACGTGTAAATGGAGGCTTGCAGGATCCCGGGGCAGTGCGGCCCCGGGATAAGGCCTTTAGGAGATACTTCTAATTCGCGAACTGAAGCGAGACTGCCTTTCTTCACCGATTGTTCGGCTTTTATACCTTTCTAGAGAGAACGGAAAAATTATTTAAATTATACGCAAATTTTTTGTAAATGGTCAAGAGAAAAGAGGATTTATGTGGAATTATCGAAATAGGAATAACAGATCGGTAGCAAATTTGAATATAATTACCATAGAAACGATATAAATAAGAAAGACAAAACATGTCAAATTTTTGTTTTTGGTTTATAATAAGAAAACGGTAAGATTTAAATGGAAAATGAGATATTATTGATATAGGAAAAAAGGTAGCGCAGCTGCCCACACAAAGTCCAAGATTGTAGAGTTACGGAAAACTAGCTAAAAGATCGAAAAAAGGTAGACTCCATTGACACCAATTTAAAAGTGCTGATAATGTGAAAATACGAAGTAGAAATGATTTGTTATTGTGTTCTTATGGTTTAAAATCGTTACAGGATCCTATGGAAATAAAGGTGATGTAAAATATCCAGTTTTGAGGTGAATGCAGAAAATCGAAACACAATGGAAAAATGAATTTAAAATAATGTAAAATGATACGTAAGTAGTATAACACTACACAGAGTAGGTACAACCATATTAATAAATGTCTGAACATTTAATGAGAAATTCGAAAAATCAACTGACACCGGGTGGGGTTTGAACCCACGACCTAAGCGATCCGTACCGATGCTCTAACCAACTGAGCTATCTACCGTGTCCCACGGCCACGAGCGTCGGTTTCTTAATAAACGTTTACATTTAACGTTAAGCTTACATGTGCTAAAACATGGTTAAACATACATATAAAAACTAATTAATGGCAATAACTACACTGTATTTATATAATAACATTATCTCTCTAGAAAGAGATTGATGGACCCTCACCATATATGAAATGGAATAAAAGAGTTATACAATATACCATTTATTTAAATAAAAAATAAAATACGATGCAATTTAAATTACTTCACAGTATGTACACAACAGCTTTGACACTACTGTTACTTTATATTTATTCTTTTGACAAAGCTTTAATACAAAGTAACCATCTGGCTGACTCATCACTTAACCTATTTCTATGTTTTCTAATTACTAATGATGCTTTAGAAAATAATCTCACAGCAGGTACTGAAGTTGCAGGTATTAAAAGAAAATCACGGGATATCTTCGATAAAATCCGATATTTTGTCTCACGCGTCCGCCAACAGTCTAAAATGTCTTCTGAAATGACGGCTCTGGGTTTACCTAGGTACTCCTCCAACTCCTTAATAACTAAGGCTTAAAGACAAGATCCAGATCCATTTTTACACATTTCAAGTGTTTTAAAAGTGCTATGGTGTCAACCATATTTATCAAATGTGTGACGACATATTCGAGCACTTTGTGTCTTAAAAACACACACTTGCAAAAGTCGAGATTTGCAGTGAACTTACTGAACATGTTTATCTTTTAGGTAATAATAATAACAATAATAGTAAGTAATTATTGTAAATCCATATAGTTAATTTTATAATAATTACTTACTAGAATAAATTAATATGATACCTACCTATTATCTAATTACAAGATTTCTTGCGAGATCAGGATTATGTATTCGTGTCCATTCTTAGCACCCGGAAACTTATTTTATTCTTTGAAACATGTACTCTGTGGCGGCAATCAAACAGTGTCAAATGTAGTGCGTGTGGTGCAGCGGCGACGATTGTATGCGATATCAATAGTAGCCGCCGGCACGTGTATCTTGACCTTGTACTTTCGAATAGCTGCACAATTTCTTTGACAGGTCAGTATCCGACCTTTGATGACGCCGACAACAAGACGCCGCGCACCATCAAAGTGCCGATGGTCAAAACTAGGGATGCACTCTTTTTTCTTTTAATGGATATTTTCATTCGCTATGTATATTTATGGTATTGTTCGTAATGCGCATAAGTCCAATTTTTACAATTTTCTTTTTCATTATATTTTTTGTGTCTCATAGAGGAGTCCCTAAACGTATACCCGAACTCCTATACTCCCTGAAACGACACTTAGTCCTAACTGCAAGACGCAAGAGTCTCGCAAGCTAAGTCTTGTTCTTGCGCAAATCTTGCACGGTCAGTCTTGGTCTTGGTCTTGCTAAAAAGAGGCGGTCTTGTTCTTGGTCTTGGTCTTGCAAAAATGCAAGAACAAGACCAAGACTGCAAGACCAAGACCGATTTTGGGCAACACTACTAATATAGCTGCAACATGGCCCTACCACGTATATATGGCAGGACCATTACACTTCAGCTCACTAATCCAAATGGCTATGTCGGTTAATCTGTTTTTTTTTTTTATAGAAGAGGGGACAAACGAGCATGCGGCTCACCTGATGGTAAGTGATTACCGCCCCCCATGAACAACCGCAACACCAGGGGAATAGCAGATGCGTTGCCGGCCTTAAAGAAAGGTGTAAGCTCTTTTTCTGAAGGTCCCTAAGTCGTATCGGTCCGGAACAATCGCCGGTGGTAAACAATTCTACTGCAGTTATTCTCATTTCCAAGTCTTTCACGGTCATTCCTAGCTTGCAATAAAACAAACTTTTTTTTGCTGTGGCAACCCTGGTTATAAGTTGTAAAAGTAATTGGTCCCGATAAATTTTAATAATTTAAATATTGTAAATTCACCATATCCACCTCAATTTTATGTTATAGCTAATAATTACTGCCGCTTTGTATTTAATATTTAAGAAAGTTGGTACATAAATATTATAACAACAATTTGGTGTTGGAACAAAAAGTGACAGGTAACGAACATTGTTTTTAAAATTATTGTAATCCTTATTTCATATCATTCCTTTTATAAATTTAAAATTTATTCTATTACTCGGGTTATTACATTCTTTGCGGGTTTCTTTTCGAATTGTTTTAACGATAATTTGATTTGAGACTTATAAATAGAAAAAAAAAACAACTTTACATTAGCTTACTCTGCTCCTTCTGTTTTCGATCTTTGTTTTCTTTTATTATTTATAATAAATAGTAAAATGAATACTCGCAACGCCAAGACGCGCCAGATGGAGAACCAACTCCAGCTTGCGCTCCAAGAACTTAAGGCGTCCAGGGAGCAGTGTGAACTGTTGCTTAAGGAAAGGGATGATAATGAAAGGGAAATAGTTAGCATAATTGCCAAAAATACACAATTGAAATGTGATATGGTTAAGTTACATACAGAATACACAAGTGTTATAAAAGAAAGAGATCAGCTACAGGGAACGGTTAATGAGTTTGACCAATGCAGCAAGGAATATGAGGAAGCTCTCAGGTTAATTGCTGCATTGAAGTTACAGTTGAATGAGGCTAATGAGCAAATAACACAATTTAAAACATATATAGATAACTTTAAAGCCTCCCAGACTCAAAGCCTGTTCTCTGAGCTTGTGCAATGTGATACTTCAAGAATGTTACAGCAATCTGCAACAATAGACTTGACTGGTGACGACTCTTCCACTTCAGGAAACACAGTAAGGATTAATTGCAGTAAAACCAAATTGAAGAAGTATATAAAAGTTAATAAATACATAAGGAAAGTACAAAAATTAATAAGAAATAAGATTAATACCAAAAATTATGTTAATGTATGTAAAGAAAAGCAAGCATTGTTATATGAACTTAAGTTGTATTCAATTGAGGTGGATAACATAAAAAAATGTTATGAGACTGAAGTAGAGTGCCTTAAATCAGAAATATTATCACTTATGAACTCCCTTCAAACTGTGTCCAATAAATATAAATCAGCCCAAAATGAAATAAAAGAACACATATTGGCTATGGATAATCTGGTAAAGACTTGTAAATATAATGAGGAGCGGTTTGACTCCTTAGTTAAATATCAATGTGAGTGTCAGCGCTCAATGCCAGATTCTTCAAAGTCAGTGTGTGCTGATAATATTACACCACCACCAAAACTCTATGACAGTGCCATAGCAGAGGATATTAAAATAATAAATAACTCAAATACTACTAAAAATAATATAATTGTTTATAGCGATGACATGGGAAAAAATCTAGGCGTAACTTTAAATAACTCTTTAAAGGGACAAAAAGTTACAAATTGCTGCATGCCTGGAGCATCTTTTAGTGACATCCTAAATAAAATTATTGTTACTAAATTTTGCCCAAATAGTACAATAATAATTTTTGTTGGTAGAAGAGGCAGTGTCAACAACAAACAGTTATTAAAATATATTGAACAACTTAATAACTTAAATGTACACAAAATTGTCTTGTTCACACTGCCTTATATACAGGGATTGCCACAAGAAAACAATTTAAGACATAATTTAAATATACAAATGCATAATTTAATATGTAATAATAATTTAAATTTGACATATAATTCTAATGATAATAATCATAAATTTCATGTAATTGACATAAATAATTTAATAAAAAAGTTTTGGACAAAAGATAGGTATTACCTATCCAAATATAATTTAAGACTGATAGCAAATGTGCTATCTTATTATTTACTTTTTAACTCAGCCAAGTTTTTGGCTACCAAGACTGCTTTTATTGAGCATAATCATTTGACATTTAATTTGGAATCAGTTCCAACTAATTTAAATTAGTGAATGTGACAATAGAGGCAATCTCTAGCAATAATAAGAGTTTAATTGATTTTGAATACAGCCCACAAATAAGTAATAATAATTGTTTACACCTGGTGCATCAAAATATACAAGGCATGTTGGGCAAAGAATTGGAAGTTGGATTGTTTTTAAATAGTAACAATATACACATCCTTTGTATTACTGAACATTGGCTAAAAGATTATAATTTCATGTTTAATTTCAGAAATCACCAGGTGGTCAGTTCCTTCAATAGAGAAAAAAGTTTACGTGGTGGCTCCTTAATATTAGCAGATAAATCATTATTATATAAAGAACGTAAGGATATTGTGAGCCTCTCTGTTGAACGAACTGTAGAAATGGCTTGTGTCGAGCTCGAGCACCTCATTGTTGTAAGTGTTTACAGACCCCCATGTGCTACTTATGACCATTTTGAAAGGATTGTGGAAGAAGTTTTACTCAAACTTAGTAAACAGAACAAGTCTGTTGTAATGTGTGGAGACTTTAATATCAATCTCCTTGAAACTTCTTCCATTAGTATTAAGTTTCGCTCATTGTTTAAATCGTATAATCTTGTAAATTTATTCTTAGAACCAACACGTATTGCTGGGCCTAGTGCGACCTGT
The DNA here is from genome assembly GCA_963668995.1 of Parnassius mnemosyne. Taxonomy (NCBI): domain Eukaryota; kingdom Metazoa; phylum Arthropoda; class Insecta; order Lepidoptera; family Papilionidae; genus Parnassius; species Parnassius mnemosyne. The sequence continues at coordinate 18,210,993 of CAVLGL010000083.1, forward strand.
ATAGATAACATTTTTACAGATGTTAAGCCCTTGCATAAATCAATTATTCAAAATTTAAGTTCAGATCACTGTGGACAGTTAGTATCACTACCTTACATACACAAAAAACAGAAAAATAAGAAAGTTGTGTTTGTTCCAATAAATGAACATCGCTTGGAGAGGTTTAGAAGTAATATAATAAAAAGACTTCCATCACTTTCGTTTAAAAATAGTGCTAATTATTTGTATGCTACATTATTTGAAATCATACGTTGTGAATTTAGTAGAATATTTACTTCTAAAACTTTCTCTCTTAACAGTCGCAAATCATTTAATGAATGGGCGACAGTAGGAATTTATAAAAGTAGGCGAAGGTTATACGAGCTTTATGATGAAAGATCATATAATAGTAGTGTTATATTTAGAGATTATGTAAAAACATATTCTAAAATATTTAAAAAAGTGTGTTCCACTGCTAAGGCTTTACATTTAAGCAACAAAATTAAAACTGCATCCGACAAAATTAAAATGACCTGGAGAATAATAAATAGTGAAACGGGCAAGGTCAAACCGCGCAACTCGGATTTTCAATTAAATATTAACAATAATTTAACGCGATCTGATCAAGAAGTTGCTATGGCTTTTGAGAAACATTTTACTGATGTTCCTTTTTTGACAACAAAATCATTAAATTCTTCTCCTACTGTCGCCGAATCATTGCTCAAACAAAATGTAAAGGCTTGTTCAAATACTTTTAAATTCCATAGGGTACTGCCAAAAGATATCGTTAAATATTTTAAAGCTATTGATGTTAAGAAAACGGCAGACTTATGGGGGATTTCCGTTAAAGTTATTTTATCTATAATAGATACATTAGCACCTTATCTAGCCACTATATTTAATATAAGCGTCGAAGCTGGTGTGTTTCCTGATTTAATGAAACATAGTAAAGTCATACCTATATTTAAATCTGGTAGTACATTAGACCCCGCCAATTTTAGACCAATTTCTGTACTACCAACATTAAGTAAAATTTTTGAAAAAATTATTTTAGATCAGATGTTAAGTTTCTTCAATATTAATAAATTGCTACATAAAAATCAATTCGGTTTTACAAGGGGTCGCTCGACAACTGACGCTGGAGTTGAGCTTATTAAACATATTTTTTGTGCATGGGAGAATTCAGAGGATGCTTTGGGTATATTTTGTGACCTTTCCAAGGCCTTCGACTGTGTTCACCATGATATATTAATCAGGAAGCTACAGTACTATGGTGTCAAGAACACAGCGCTTAAACTTATTATTTCATATTTAAGTAATAGAAAACAGAAGGTTATTATCAATGGTAAAAGTTCTTCCGGGTCACCTGTACTAATGGGTGTTCCTCAGGGCTCGATTCTCGGCCCATTCCTGTTTCTGGTATATATTAATGACTTACCTCACCTTGTAGGGGATAGTCATGATATAGTATTATTTGCTGATGATACTTCCTTGATTTTTAAACTTAAACGTCAATCATTTAAATGTGACGAAGTGAATAATGCTATATCAAAATTAGTGCATTGGTTTAACGTTAATAATCTGCATTTGAACGGAAATAAAACTAATTGTGTTAAATTTACAACAACGAATGTTAAAAATCTTAATACCAATGTGTTTTTAAATGGGGAGGAATTGAGCCCTGTTGTATCCACTGTTTTTCTTGGCATCACTCTTGACGCAAAGCTACAGTGGGGCCCCCATATATCCAAATTAGCAAGCAGACTAAGTTCTGCAGCCTATGCTGTAAAAAAGATTAGAGGTCTCACTAGTGTCGAGACAGCTAGATTAGTTTATTTTAGTTATTTTCATAGCATAATGTCTTATGGGATTTTGCTATGGGGAAATGCGGCTGATTCAGAAACTATTTTTGTTTTACAGAAGAGGGCCATTAGAGCTATTTACAATCTAAAACCGAGAGAGTCCCTTAGAGATAAATTTAAAGAAATTAATATATTAACTTTGGCCTCTCAGTATATTTACGAAAATTTAATGTATGTTCACAAAAACAAAGATAGTTTTAGTAAAAGAAGTGATATACATTCTGTAAACACTAGGAACAAACACAAGCTAGTGATACCAGTTTCTCGACTCCACAGAGTCAGTAATTCATTCTTGGGGCAATGTATACGCTATTACAACAAGGTCCCGGAAAGTGTACAGGTTCTCTCTATTACCAAGTTTAAATGTTTCATCAAGCTGAAACTGTATAAAAAGGGTTATTATAGTATAAATGAATACATGGTTGATAATAACCCCTGGGAATGAGGTGATCGCTTCCAAGCAGTTTCTAAAATAAATTTTGTAAATAGTTCGTAATCATTTATATTGTAAAATTTATTTAAAAAAAAAATGTCCCGCTGGGTTTCTTGCTGGTTCTTCCCAGGACAGAGGGTTTTTTCGAACCAGTGGTAAAGTAAAAAATGACTTTCAATAAGAATTACACATGTAATGTATATTGAATAAAAATATTCTATTCTATTCTATTCATATTCTATGTATATATATATGTGTGTGTGTGTGTATTCCATGATATGAGTTGTGCTTGTGCTCGCAGCATATGTAGTGCAATAAATAATAAATATCATATCATTGAATTGTGCCAACCGCCTACGGTTACCGGCTGATTGAGAATTCCTCGAATTTAAGGTTTGGGCAGCTCATCGAGTGCAGGGCCAAAGCAGCAGCAAGGAAGTTAGGTGCGGCGAGTCTGTCGCTTACACTTTACACTTTTGAAGCGCTTACTCTATGAAGCGCAAGTCCGGCAATGGACGAAGTATTGCTGCTGAATGGACTGGTGTTGCGAAATACCACCTTTGGCTTTGGACTTCATCCAATCAAAATCTCAAAAGGCGTAATAAATAGCTTCTTGACAACCTTAAAACAATTTTACAGGATACATTTTGAAGAGAGTGCTCAGGAATTGCATGACTTAATTCCTCCTTTTTCGTTCCAGCATCGGACAACCAGTCGCTCAACTGGTCTCCACCATTTTATTATCGACATTATGTAATGACTTTGATATAATAACATTGCAGGAAACCTGGTTATTACCCGATGCTATTCCCTACTTAAACACTATACATACCTTATTTTCTAGTCATAGTCTATCAGCTGTGGACTTAACACACGGTATGGAGATCGTCGATTTTTAATAAGGTGGAAATTGTTGATTGTAACAATTCTATGTGCAGTTATTTTCTAAATGTGTGGTAATAAATATTTGTGTGTATCTGTGTATATGCATCAAAACAATTATGAAAATTTGACTGATTTTACGAATATTTTAAGTATTATACAATCAATTTATTTATTTATTATTTCCATTCGAATGAAATGTGGGTGTCTTCAGGGCAAGAGTGAATAGGCTCTTGGTATGCCAAGTCGCTATACCATCTTCAGCTGTATCACAACTTACTCTCAGTTTTTTATTTCTTTTTTTCTTTATAGAAAAAAGGTGACAAGTCAGCTTACATCTCACTTGATGGTAAGTGGATGTATCCTCGATTAAGAATAAAAGTGCAGATGCGTTGTCCTCCTGAGCACTAAGACGGGATAAAAGTCAAGCACTGGCTTATAATAGTTAAAATTTAATATATTGTAACCATACCATAACATCGTACAAATAATCCGACTAGGTAAGTCCAACTTCGACCGAGAGGTTAATCGACGGTTTCTACACGGCTGGGCAGCGTTTTGGAGTTTACGACAGATCTTATCGTCAGGCATAACTTAAAACCTCCTGATCCACCTATAGATCTGAGATGTGGTCGTTCACGGCTGGCCGTATGAGGAAGCTTAAAGTCGTTCAGCGAGCTATGGAGAGGGCTATGCTCGGCGTTTCTCTGCGTGATAAAATTTGAAATGAGGATATCCGCAGTAGAACCAGAGTGACCGACATAGCCCAACGGATTAGTAAGCTGAAGTGACAATGGGCCGGCCATATAGCTCGAAGAACCGAAGACCGATGGGGAAGACAGGGCGGAACATTTTGCGTGTATGACAAAGACCCTCTTGCAGTAGTAGTGAATAGGGACCGCTTAAAATTAATAAATGAAAATACATTGCGAGGAAACGTTAAGTCCGCTAACATGCATTCAGGAAGTAGGGCAGTATATTCTTCTCAACCCACAAAACATAACAGCAGAAAGTAAAAACACATTATATCATTTTTTGATTCAAATTTACGATCAAATATTTTATAAATATTTCAATGTTTTAAATTATTACAAACGCGAACAACTTTCGAATTCCACAAGTGTGTTCAAATAAAATTCTTTGTTCATAATATTAAATGAGAACAAAGCCAATCGATCTTAACGACCACCAACCCAGAGCATGTTTCTCTATTAAATTCATAGACAGTTTCTTAAATTTATTACGACCATTCGTATTGTTTCAATTAGAAATACCGAATTAAATGAACTTTAGTGACGCCCAAATTGCTATATCTTCGCGTCATAATTTAAAAAAGCTTTCCATTGTATAGATTGTTATTTATTATAAAATATCAATAAACACAAAATACTCCCTAAAGCGATCGATGTAGAGACTTGCGGCACGCCTATATTGTGTTACGGACACGATCATTTTAGATTTGATTCAATTTTTTTTCTGTATAGCTTAACTATACTTGAAATATCTAACACTTTGTTACGAAACACGTACATTTTCTTTTTTCAACCGACTTAAAAAATGAGGAGGTTCTCAATACTACTGTATGTTTTCTGGAGCTCCTCATGTTGTCTCAAAATTTGATCAAGATCTGACCAGTAGTTTTTGAGTTATCCTTAATATGCGTATTTAATTGACTTCGACTACATACAATTTTTTTAATCATACCACTTAGTTTTTCAACGTTACTCCAAATAGGAGTAATCCTACACTAGGAATTGCTCCTGTATCGTGGAGGCGTTTTACACCCACAAATTTCATATGGACAGGCATCCACACATGTTAGGCTGTAATGATGGTGATTATGATGAAGTATCTAGATCTGGCACAATTACTTGTAGGTCACACAAATGCTTGTTCCGTGCGGAATTAGATACGTAGCATGCAGCACCAAGCACTTAGCCACTGCGCTATCGGTCGTTACTTTGCGATCACCACTTTTTGTCTGACTACTAGACGGATATTGAAGTGCGAAGCGTCGTTTCATTCTTATGTATCTTCTGTGTCACTGGTTGACTTGTAATAATAATCCATGACTGCCTCATAGGTCTAGTAGTCGTGCGCGCGACTGCTTATCATGAGAGCCCTGGTTCAAATCCCGAGTCGGAGCAATAAGTCAGTTATTGGGTTTTTATGTCAATGAATTCTCAGTAGCAGCCTGAAAGCAGAATATGAGGGTGTTTCATACCCATGCTTGGGTCCTCCGTCTTATCTTTCTTCGGTAATCGAACTCTGAGAGTGAGGGAATACAGAGTTTGTCTGTTTTTGCTCACTCGAGCAATATAATTTTGATTTGAATATGGGTAGTCTCTATTCATAGTTAAAATTGGCTGTAATGACTGGTATTCGATCTGCAGGACATAATTAATAATATTCATGCGGCGCTCTCAAAATGTTTTACGGTGCGTTCTTGAAGAGGATTCTGACAAGTGTATTGGTTTATTTCATATGTTTACCCTACTTGGAAGAAAATTTCTCGAGTAGCAGTCTTATTCTGGAAAGCAGATTGTATGGAGGCCTCACCACATGGTAAAACATTTAGGAAGTAGATGGATGCAAGTAACCTAGAACCGCGTTTTTTGTTACTTGGTGAAGGCTTTTGTTCAGCAATCGAATTGTAATGAGCTGTAATAAAGAAGGAAGATTATTATTAAATTTACTTTAAATGAAACAAATTTTTACAGATTCTATCGCGTTTAATTTAACTTTTTAATTCCAGACGTTTCGGGTGCTGTAAAGAATAGTCGGGGGGGGGGGGGGACTGAGGCGTTTGACGTCCTAATGTCATAGTTAGCCCGGCTACAACTATGAATTAAAAACTTAAATTAAACCTAATAAAATTCGTAAACAATAGTTTAATTTAATGTGTAGTCTTGTCGTAAATATAAGAAATCATTATATATTTACTTTGTTATGATTTTCGGTTGTACCTATACATGTAGGATGCATGTTTGTCCGTTTCACTTTGGCCTGTAGAATAAGCGGCTAAATGGATTTAGAAGTACTATATTTTAGCATAAATGTAATATAATATAGCTTTAGGCGTATTCTGATGAACTTTCCATTTTATTAGTCGATAACAGCTTACTGCCGCCGGGTCTTTTTTTGAAAATAATTTACATCTTTTTTTTATTAATTATATTTAGAATGCTCTGCCTTTTATGTGATACCGGATACACGATATATTCAATTCTTTTTTAATTTTTGACAGCTTACATCCGCGCCAAAATAATTTTATACTGACATAATATAGTTTAAGTTAGCTGCGCAATCTCATATTAAATCCGACGACGTTAGACCGATGCATAATTTGACGGATATATACAATGTAAATATACTATACACACCAGGTAAACATGTAACAATTATTTTGTGCTCCAGTATACCTAGTCGGTTAATTAATGAAATTTCTAATCTTATTCTATAAATATATTATGGAATATAAACAAAATGATGTTCAGTAAGTAAAAATACTTATATACTTAATAGGGAACATTTTAAATCTTAATTTTATAGGACTAACCTAGCAGCAATGTCTAGATATAAACTTTCATGCTCGCTTGAGCTTCCTCATACTTTCAGCAGTAAAGGATCACGTTTCAGATCCATAGGTCATCACTGGCAACACGCACTGGTTGTACAATCTTGTTTTAAGGTTTTGAGGTATGTCTGACGAGAAGATGTGTCGTAATCTCCCGAACGCTACCCAACCGAGTTGAATCTGTCGGTTGACCTCTAGATTCAACAACACAAGATGGACTTACCTAGTCAGACTACTTGTCACAAGTAAACAATCTCCTCAACAACTTTGAGCTTAGTGCTCCCAACAACTACCAGCATAGCTGTGACACGGAGTCTACACGGGGAATCTTTGGTATAGTGATAAATCTTTACATATAAAAATTACGTGTCAAGTTGTTTGTCCGCGATGGACTCCTAAACTACTGTACTGATTTCAATGAAATTTGCACACTGTTTGGATTTTGGTCCAACTTGAGAAATAGGATAGTTTTCATTTCGCTAAATGACCCTCAAAAATTTTTATTGCGAATTTAAGCATTTTTATAGAACGCAGGGTCGTTGGAGAGGGCAGAACAACGTCCGCCTGGCGAGCTAATTAAATATAAATCTGGTTAGGTTGAAGTATATGCTTTATTTTATATACGTATTATGAAACTAGTAAAGTAAAATTACACTCTATAAATGTCATATAGCAAGAATACTGTGAAATGCAGTCCCAGTGCAAGTTGGCGAAGGCGTTAGTTCCCTTCACACGTTGTATTTATTGTACTGACATAGAATAATATAAAATACCAAAGAACTGTTGCAAAGTTTATAACCACTTCACTTTTATGGCCTTCTCATAATAATTGTCGTATTGTTTTCATCCGTGACTTTTACACTGGGTTCATCAACAGTAGAGTCTGCTGGGCGCTACAAATGTATATAGCGTAAAGACTAATGGTGTGGTGAACATATGGTTTGACAAGTGATGTAAATGTTTTCTACATAACGGTTTTAGTTATTACAGAGACGAGCAGGTCATAATAATAAGCTGCTAATCGATGATATTGTAACAGTAATTACACTGGAATTGTTCTTCGTTAGATCGCATAGGTGCGCGCGGCCATTTGCAAAATTACGGTCCAACAGCGTCAGCTATTAGAAAATACCTGTTTTGATACATTAGTGTGACGCCCATGGGAGCAATTTTATCGAAAGTATATAAATAACCGAGATTATACCGCGTTGATTTACTTTAATAACAGTGCTTGATTGACAGCGCTTGTATGTCGGGGCCATAAAATTAAAAACTCTTCCTTCAAACCTTACGCTCGTATAGTTTTTTGTAGTACGTGCTGTACGAAACTCGTTTATTCATATTAATTAGTGTTTAGCTGTTAATTAAATCGATTACTTTCACATAAAATAGTTATATTTTAATAGGAATGGCTTAATATGTTAAATGTTTTATACATTTAAAGAACATCCTAGTAATTTAATTACAATTATTGACCGCGATAATAAAACAACTATGATTTAATAAATTCTACACACAAGAGTTCATTTTGTAGTGGCGTTGTAAGAATATCCACTTATCGTACAGTGAGTGTCACAAAAAGCAACAGATGGAAACTGAAACAGGAGATTGGGATCTTTCTGATAACAACTATGAATAATAAAAAGCTGTGGTTGCCAATCCGCCGTTGAACTATGGTAAAATCCCCCCTAGGAGGCCAAATATGAGGCAGGCATACGTTCAGCAGTGGACTTTTATAAGCTGTATTGGATAGATGCACACTTGAAATTTGTTGTGAAATAAAACTACATTTTTACGGATTTTATCGCGTTTAATTAACTTATTTTTATATTCCCGACGTTTCGGTTGCTATCCAGCAACCGTGGTCACGGGGGACAGTAGTTGTTGTTGTTGTGGAAGTTAAAATTGTTTGTCATTTTGTCAGTAGAAAAAGAGACCAATTTACAAACCCTCAAAAAATGTCGCAATTTGTCTGAAAATTGCGCCCGTTAGGTTGATCTATTTTAGGAGACAAGCTTGTATTGGTCTTCCAAAGCAATTGACTGTCCATTGATAGACATTATCCTCTAATATAAATGATTATTATCAATACATTTTAATATTATAACGACATTTTATAGACTTCTTAATATAAAAATAAATTAATATATATTCATTTTTTTAACCTAATTAATTCAGATCTGCATGATATATCTCCTTAACAAATTGCCACGATGTCCATTTTTTGGACTACAAATTTGGAAGTACGAGGTGGCATTAGACTTGCCGTCATCTTCAAAGTGTCATAGGATGTATTTAACGGGAGTAACATGAAAATAACATTTATCTTGTAAAAAAGGCGGAGGTTCTCAATTTGACTGTATTATTTTATGTGTGTTACCTCTGAACTTTTTTATGTTAACCGATTTTGATGATTCTTTTTTTTTTATTATAAAACTGGTGCTTTTCGTGTGATCCCATATAAATTTAATCAAAATCTGACCAGTAGTTTTTGAGTTATCCTTAATAGTGCGTATTTAATTGACTTCTCATTGATGATGTTCTCATTTTATTTATATTGTAGTCGGTTGTACAACATTTTTAATTTTACCTCTTGTAGATTTACAACGGTTACACATGATTTCATCCATTCAGCATCCATCCATTGTGGCCAATAGACATTTGCCATCTAATTAAAATCAAAATTGAGATGTGCTGTCACCCTTAAGGGCTAAAATGGAATGTCTCCTCACTATTAAGTAGGGATTGCGATTCTCTGCTCTCAACATACGAAAGAGCGTGGTCATACCCCGGTCGAACCCATCCATTCTTACTGCAGTCATAATGCAGTTGCAGCGTGGCTCTAAACAAATCATTTTTATACATAATTGGAATATAAAGGAGCTAATAGTGCACCTGTAGGTAAATGGCACGCGGCATTCTTACATCACCACTACACAAGCGTGTAGTGGTGATGTAAGAATATCCACTACTCCATAATATTGTCCCGAGAGTGTCGTAAGAGCCGACAGAGGGAAAATAAAACAGGAGATGGGCAGCAGCATCTTCCTGATAACAACTCGAAATAATAAAAACTGCGGTTGAATGGATGTAGGTAAATGGTTAATGGTCACTTTCAATTAAATAAAGAAGGTCATGTGGCCAAACGTACGTGTTAACCCTGAGCACGAAGATGTAAAGCCCAAAGCCCTTAATTGAAGATGTTTTCTTCCTCGCACAACTTCCTTGTGGAATCGATTACCACCAGCGATTTTTCCGGACCGATACGCCTTAAGGACCTTCAAGAAAAGAGCCTACTCCTTTTTAAAACGCCGGCAACGTATCTGCAATTCCCCTGGTGTTGCAATTGTTCATGGGCGGCGGTAGTCACTTACCATCAGGTGAGCCGCATGCTCGTTTGCCCCCTCTCCTATAAAAAAATGGATATTTTATCTTTCATCGCAAAAGTGCAACAAGTGTCCTACTGTTTAGGAGAAACAGGCAATAAAGTTTTACTGAACTAAATGACTTCTAGGCTGAATAAAAGTTCTACCACCTAGTATAATAAATCGTTTTAATACATCGCTCATAGTAAGCGAAGTGGCGACTGACGGGGAAGAAAGGTTCTCGGGTGGCAGCTTCGTATCGGTAGGCGAAGTCTAGGGCGACCCATCACTAGATGGAGAAAAGAGTCGGTAAGACATGCTGGAAGTCGATGGGTGCAGGTGGCTCAGTAACGTGCTTTGTGGCATTCATTAGGAGTGGCCTATGTTCAGCAGTGGACTTGTGAATGGCTGCTATGATGATGATTATGATGATGTCTTTCTTCTTCTTTCTTCTTTCTTTGATGATGACATCGCTCATTACCATTTATATAATTTGTATAAATTTAATTTACAATTATACAACTAGAGTCTACAAAAGCAAAATTAAATCACCTAAATTCGTGGGATATGCTAACACCGCTTGCAGACGCTATAAAAATCAATTCATTTCAATTTCTCATGCTGCTAATGGACAAGCATAACATATTTTTAAAATATCTACTAAACCAAGACGTAAACCTTATCAAGTAAAGTAAAGCGCATAAATTAGAATAGCTATAACATAAGCCGCTGAAAAAATAACGTTGTCATTCACCTGTCGATGACAAACCGCGTTCGGACAGATTGGGCAATGTGACACCTTGTTGCATGTGTGTGTGATGTGTGTATGTGTGCGTAATGTAGATAGAAAGTCGTCAACACCGTGCGGTCTACAATGAGTGGAAACTAACGCATACCGCAGATTCAATTGAATCATTCTACCATAAAATGTAGCGTCAGCAAAATAATCTTACAGAAATTATTACAGTGCAGTTTTAATTTTTATTTACATTTATATGAAACATAGACGTAATTAAGAACGCATATTGTCAAAACTGCGGAATATAGGCCTCCCCATAGATAGTCCATAGGGGGTAAATTTACCCCCACAGTTGTCATTAGGAAGATGATGCTGCCCATCTTCTTTTTTTTTGGCCAAAAATTTCTGTTTGATCTTGCGCATAGAACTAATACTATGTACTAGTATTAGTTCAGTAATATGATTGTTTCAATTTGCATAATTAAAAATAACTATTAAAAATTATCCAATAATATATTTGTTTTCTTTGTTGTCAGTACCAGATGTTTCTTTAACTAATTACTCTGCGTGAGTGATTTTTAATTTAATTGTAATACCTGATTTTATTCAACCGAGCGTAAGAAGCCACTACGACGGACAGATGTCAATCTAAACCGCCATATTTTTTTACATATGGACTTGTTATCTTTTCACGGTTCGTATGAATGGCCGGCTAGGGCCACGGCGTTTTGCCTTTTTATTGTCTTGGATGACAAATTAGATGTAGCCACTATCACATATCGACAAGTGAATATTTTCGTTCGTTTTTTTTTTTTACATTCTGTTTATTTTCTTCCTTCTGGGACTGAAAATGATATTTATGGAAGTAGTTGATGATTATAACAACTAACTAACCACTAAGACTTTACTGCTAGTACTGTACTTCAAAAGTAATAAATAAAATAGAAAATACTAGATAATTTGTGGTTTTAATTTGGAGTATCAATATTATGTTAATGATTTTCGGATAGAGTCTACGAAACTTAATACAGCACGTTTTAATTTCAGCACTAGCTCGACCATTTTAGCTCAATCACAGCTGTTAAGGGGAAAAATGTGTTTAGTATTCTTATTCTTTAAGAATGCCTGAGTATATCAACCTCTATTATTGTGAGAAAGAGGAATATACAAACGTTTTCAAGATAAGTTTGTCTTCCTTATAGAATACCAAGAATTTAATTTAATTCATTTGCGCAGGATTTTTAAATCAACTCCACAAACTACACTTTCGCGGAGAATTGTTCACTTTATTCTACTACACTTGCCATATATTTTTTTTAAACATTGTATATTTTTGACCACTTGAAACACCGGAGTAGCTAGAAGCCCAACCGAAGAAAATTTGTTTTTATTTTCTTTTTATATATTTTAGCATCTTTCATACTTCATTAATAATAATAAAGCGGATAATATCATTTATTCGCTAAACATGGTACATTAAGGATGACTAATATTTGTACATAGTCCACATGTTTACCACATCTGACATGCGAAATTTATTTAACATAATATATTAAATCATTATTTTCATAAGTCAGGAAGTCAATAAATTTATGTACTTTATAAGAATAAAATAAAATAAATTAAAATTACAATTGTCATGTCAATCATTATTATTTTATAACCATTCAAATCAATTAAGTATATATAAAAAAAGTTAAAATGTCAAAGGAGTATTTAATCTAAAGAACATTAAATAAATAAATAAAGCATGGCTATATCAAGTTTAAGTAAGGATATTCTATTCATTAAAGAAGTATTTTAGATAATAAATACACTTTAATAATAACCAGCTTTTTCATTTACCGGTAGTTTATTAAATATCTTTATACTCATCGCATAACAACCATTTTGATAAAATACAGTTTTCGGTATTCGGTCTCTGATCTGATTTTTCAGTGCTACGCAAATATACATCGGACGCTTTCTTGTACATATGTAAATTCCTTTTTACATGGACACCTGCTTCAAATATATACATACATTCCTGGTAAAGTAAGGATGTTAAGCTCCTTAAATAGCTCCAGTTAAGACTCTTCACACTTTTTTTGAGCTAAATAAGCTCTTTTTGAATAAGAGCTATTACTCCATATTAGTACTTCGTACCTTATAATTGTAGCAACATACCCATGATATGCAATGAGTGCGGTTTCTCGTGACGATGTTCTTCTTAACCTGTTTAGGACGTATACAAATTTATTAATTTTTCTACAGACTTCGTCAATATGAGCCATCCAATCACAATTACTCTCAACTTTTAATCTTTACTCTCCTTTTCTTTTAGTTTTATACAATATGTCAAGATCGAGTTTGTTTCTACTATTACCATAGAATTGTACATAACAGGTTTTAGCAATATTAACCTTTAAATTATTGTCACGTAACCATGAAATAACATCATTTATTGCGCATTTTATGTCATTTTCATAATAATGTTTATTTCTATGTCCGTTCTTTATAATCAATGATTTGTCATCCGCAAATAAAATAGTGTAAATAAAGTAATTCATTTATATAAATTATAAACAAAAAGGCCCAAGGACACTTCCTTGAGGAACACCCGCGTTTTTAAGAACTATTCGCGATCTAAATTTTGTCGAAACATTATTTTTATTAGGGCTTACGAGTTCCACACACTGCTTTCTTGATAACAAATACGATTTGATCCAGTGTAATGTTAGTCCTCTTATTCCATACTTTTCTAATATACATAATAACGTATCATCGCAAAGTCAAATGCTTTTGACATATCAAAAAATACACTTGTTACATTTTCCTTATCATCTATTGCTCCTGTAATTCTTTTTAATAGATAAAAACATGCCATCATGGTTTATTTTGCTAAAAGCCATATCGTTTTTTTTTAAGCCTACTCTGCATAGCCTTTTAAAATATTTAGGAAAAAATGGACGAAATCGTTATTGGACTGTATTGGTTCATATCTTTTTTATCGCCTTATTTGAATAAGGACTTCACCAAAGATAGTTTTAATAGGTAAGTATGGGCTATATTTCATCCTTGTAATATTTGATGACTTTCATATTTTTACTATCATATCCTTCACTTTTAGAAGTATTTAAATTGCCTATTAATGTCTTTGTCTCCTCCAAAGTGATCGGACGTAAAACATGCTTTTGCACGAGCTTTTAATGTTATACAAGCGTGTTATTTCCGCTTGCTTATAAATTAACAATTAATTGTCTTTGTCTAGTTTTCATAAAACTGATTAAAAGCATTAGTAATTTTTTGTGGAGATCTTACTTACTCTACATTCAAATCTTTTATCAAACTAACGTACAATTTTTATGAGATACGGAAATATTGAAAACATATTAGTCATGTAATAACATCAAATTTGTTTATTACAATATTATAATTTCTTTGCTTATTTTATTTTATCATTTAGTACTTTTTTATCGAGAAATCGGTTGATATAAGCCTACCAGTTGTAAATTTTACAAGAGAGTAAACGCAGTACCCGCTACCAGAGGACGTAATAACCGACATCCGAGTTACGCGTTTGCGCAAACATCGTCGCCACTTCCCTCGCTTACGAAACAAGCGCTAGGCGAGATTTTTCTTCGCAAAACTCGTCGGCTTGCATTCTCACATGTAATGTGACTCATAATCGTTGGGATAAATCCTTTTCTTACGAAATGACGCATGTCGACAGAGTGACACTTAGTTTCTATTATTAAAACAGTTATAAGTAGTGGCGACTATTTTAATGAAAGAGAGCTTATCGTAATACGATATAGTTATGTAAAACGAGCCAGCCGAAGTATATATTTCGAAAATATGCCCATTTCAGTTCGTAGAGCAAGCGATTTGGTTAGTGCGTTGTTACGATCCTCGCTCTGAAAAGGCTGTTCCTCATTACTAAAACGAAGATACAGCACATAAAATTTTACTGCTTTTAAAATGCCAAAGTTACATAAATTTCCGTAAAGTAATTTTGCTGCATCTTTAGGATTATTTTTACGACGTAGGTACTCTATCTCTGTTAAACAAATTAAAGGTTTCATTTTATCTTCTCGATCGATACAGTTGCGAAAAACGGGGAAAAATATCTAGTTTAACGTTGAAATATTTTCATGACAATATCAAATGTTCACATCTCACAAAATTTAAAGTATTTATAAATATTTTATGCGTAGTCTTTGTCAAATACGCAGTTGATGTAATTTTCCTGATTTAAAAATAACAAATCGCACTACTTCAAAGGTTGCGCAAAGCTAGTCACCATCGTTTCTTCTAATCGCTTCGGATTTTTACTCCCTACAAAAACCTTCGCGCGTCTGATCATTGACCCCACGAAAATTAATCTATTGTTCGGAAATTAATAAAAGCTATAAATGAAATTTACGCGCTGACTTATAGCTACGAAATCAACGGTAACCTATACGAATCGATTATAAATACATTTTTCTTCCGGTTTCTTCTGCTACACGTTTATAGTCTGTGTACACGTGTTTCGGATGTCAATAAGTGATTCTATACAAGTCATCATGCTATTACACTGCATATATACAATGCAGATTCTAAAAATTGGCAATGTAAATTAATGTTACATACATATAACCTCATTCTAACTTTTTAAGGTGTTTGTTCTCTTCCGCTTGGATTAATACCAAAATGGGTTATAAATGAATAATAGATATTCAATCAAACTAATTTTTATGGATTTTATAGCGATTGTTTAAAGTTTAAACTACGATTTTGGACTTCTCGATGTTATAATTAACTTTTTTGATTCCCTTCATTTATTTATTATAATTTTATGTTCCAATCTAAACAAAAATAACTTTTGATATCCTATAGTTGTGCAGTAGTATGCTTGACTTTAGATTTAATTTTATTGATCACGACATACTAATCCGGTGATCACCCACCCATCTTCTCCGATGAAATTAAGATCTTATATTTTAATACACTCGCAAGAATTTCTCAATAAGTATCAGGGATTTTTGCGAGGACTTGCAGTCTACATTACCTAATTACTAATGATATATAAGCAGGGGTGATCCTGAAAGATCTCTGGATAGTAATTCTGTAATTGTAAATGAATTCAAAGAGCGACTGTCCACTCATTTTATAAAACTTGATCAACACTTAAGAAAATAACAACTGACCAATAGCTTATTTAAGTTATTTTCTCACGTCCACTCGCGCCACAATTGTAAGAGAGACTGTGATGCAGTGATGTATTCATATTTATGCGGGAAGGTTTAACGGCGATATCGAGGTTTAAGTATAGGCTGTAACAAATTCCAAATTAATAACATTCCTCTAGACAGCGCAGATGATCCATATACAGGTGGTGCTGAGTATAGTGATGTATAAAGTAATTGAATTATGACAGTAATATTTATTACTGAAATTACCTTAGATATAAACTTGAATAATTAAGGAATTCAAAGTGTTTACCTTCATAAATCACTTTTAAATCATTATTACTCTTTTCATATCACTCAGATTTATACGAAGAATAGTAACGGTATGCAACTTGACTAAAAACGTGATAAAACGGAAGTGTTAAAACCATTATTACGATTATTAACGTTTGATTTTAAGATGAGAATTATTTTTTTCATTATAAAACTTTCTAATACGTAACAAACACATCCTGTATATTCACGCATCTACACACCTGTTTTACCGGCCCATATAAATAACCTAATCGAGGTGAAATCCGTTTTGTCCACAACGAATAGAAAGCACACAGCATTGTAGATACGAGTGATTAATCGTCAATACATTTTGGTGGCTAATCTCATTCGATTTACGATTCACATTCAGCGATTTGAATCGTCTACCGACTCACGAAAATAAGGTTTGGTTTTGAATTAATTTTATGAAACAAATGTTTAAAATTCTCTCATCTCATCTGCACTAGGCCTTACCATTGTTGATGATAATCGCTGTACGAGACACAAAATTTTACCGGTATTTTATTAAGCCAAGGTCGTTTAATACATATAAAACAACCGCTTAGCATTTATTATAAATAACGGTGATAGATTTTCTAATATGATTTTGGGCTTAATTTATGTTCATTCGTTTTGTGGAAAAAATATTCTACATAATATACCTATTTGTAATTTCTAGATAGTATTCGTATTCAAATACCATAAATAATATCAACTAAGGTTGTATTAATAACTTCATAATAATGTATAAATACATTGTCACTAAATATTAATATTTCATTAGTTAAGAGTGTCGCATTCTTCGATCTAAAGATACTCGTTACAAAGTGACTGTACAGTCAGATACGACTGTGGAATGTGACAAAAAATAAACTTCAATATTAAAGCCGTTTCAATATTAAGATCATAACGATAGCATTTGTAACAATATATTTAAAAGATTTTTATTGCTTGACCTTGACCTTATATATAGAAAATTTTCAGTATATAAAAAGCAAGAACGTTAAATATTATTCATGAACCTTATAACAGGAGGAACCCATGTTTAAGTAGTGGACTTTTACAGACTCATGATGAAAAAGATTAAGAAGAAGAAAATGTGGGGTTAAAAAATATAAAGAAAATCTCTACTGTAATTACCCAAATAGTAGCGCTACTGAAAATTTCATTTTCACTAGTCTCCTTTATATATTTCTGCTGCTAAACAGTAGTTACGACTTTGTTTGTTTGAAGTGGTGGATGTTGTCTATGGGCTGCATTATCCAGTTAATATAGAAGCCAGCCAGTGTAATTAGGCTGAAAAACATTTATTCTTACCCTATGCAGTCATAACCTTATGGGTTATGATAAATATTTATTTAGCTGCACGAGTTACCATATGCAAAACTCATGTGAGTAGAACATATAGACAGTTACCAGTGACGCCGGTCAGTATGACGTGGTAGAGCCATGCTGCAGTTATATGATGGTTGTAGAACGAATGGTTCGGCGTGACCGAGGAAGGACCACGCTCTCACAGAATACCAGCGTAAAATAGCAGCATAATATTGCTGTCTATCGTATGGTGAGTGTAAGAACAGTAGACCCTTTTTACAAGAAAAATAGTTTTCGTGGTCTTAGATTCTTTGAAAAAATACTGATTCAAGTTAAAATCTGTATTTTGACAACAAATTATGTCTACAGCGAAATTGTTATACATTATTACTTGTGCCATTAAATTTAGACTAATTTACAAATAGACATCGTAATAAATACATGTATGTTCTATTTAGTTATATCACGTTAAGAGGACTCATCACTCACAACTATCCATTACTGCAACTTGCGAATGAATGGGAACAGATTATAATGGACATTAAATTTTGTCTAAGACAGTCATAAATACGTAGAGTGCGACGATATTTAAACAAAGCGCGGCATTGTTTCAAGACATGAGATAAATCTTCGACGCTAAGGAGGTCAGACTATCGAACATACGTCACACAAAGAGATTATGGCATCGCATCTTAGAATTTGATCTGTAAGAAAACACCAACGAGGACTAGGAGCTCCCTATTTCAGATGTCAGTATTTTTAATTACAAAAAATGTGCTAGTATTTGAAAAAAATTATATTTGTCACTACTTCATCATTTAATCATTGATTAATTCATTATACCTAGTCTATAAAAATTCCAAAGCTAAACATAGGTATCCTGCATAGATATCCTTATATTATTGCCACGCTTGGCAGGCGGGTTGGCAACCACAGTTTTTTATTGTTTTGAGTTGTCATTCTTTTGGGATGATATGGAGTCTAGTTATTCTATTTAACGATGAAGGTTTGACTTTAGTTATTGTTAGCCGTGCACATACACATTGTGTTAGTGTGCGTAGGCTGCCGGCGTTCGGGAGTAGCGCTCGCGAGGCCTACGCACACTAACACAATGTGTATGTGCACGGCTAACACAACCGAATTCGAAACTTCATCGTGATACAATTACTATAGTAGATTCTCTTACACTGCCTTCACACGGCAAGCTCACTTATTCAACAAGTAAGGAGCTATTTTGTATAAATAGTGTGATTTTATCTTACAATATCTATACAAATAAATAAAATTGAAGTGTCTGTTTGTAATGTCAAAATAATAGCTTCTTAATACATGCATATGAAAGTATATACGGTACTTATAACAAAACGCAATTTTTACAATTTTGATCTGTCTGTCTGTTTCTTCCGGCTAGTCTCCGAAATGGCTGGTAAATAATTGGGTAAAACATTTCTTAACATTTTACAGACAAGCCCTCTAAATTTGTTTCGTATTTAAATAGGCTCTCAAGGTGATTTAGCAATGCTCAAGACATCAATGGGCAAATTAATTTCGCTGTCTACTTGCCAAAAAGCATACAGTACATTCGTCAAAAGAGACAGCATCTGTGCGAGCGACAAAACAGTGTCTTAATCTTGTCGTTGAACCACTTATCATAAATCTCAATCAAGATAAATGACATTTAAGATTTTAATGGGCTATTCGATTTATTATATGCTGCACTGAACCCGCTTCGGAATGCTCGCGTTCACTGTACCTACTGGATACGTGGGTGCGCTTTTGTTCTACGTCGTCAGGTGTTTTTTAATTGTTTCTAATGCTTAAGATAGTGGAAATAACGGGAACAGATTTATCTGTTCATCTAACACCCACGAAATACATTCTAAGTGCGTATCATGGAAATCAGAAAGGCTTACTTGGTTGAATAAGAATATGTTATTTTTAGGTGTTTTAAAAATTGTTCCAAAAAATTTTCCCGCTGGGTTTCTTGCTGGTTCTTCCCAGGACAAAGGGCTTTTTCGAACCAGTGGTAAAGTAAAAAATGACTTTCAATAAGAATTACACATGTAATGTATATTGAATAAAAATTATAATATACTATTCTATTGTATTCTGTTTTAAAATATGTTGTGGTCTATGTATATTTTTTTTATAGGATAAGGGTGACAAACGAGCACACAGTCCACCTGATGGTAAGTGTTTGCTGCGGCCCATAGACATCTACATCTATCCTCGTTTGCGAATCAAAATGCAGATGCGTTGCCACCCGTGAGGACTAAGATGAATTGCCTCATTTCCAGTAAAAAGGGCCTCCGGCCACCTGCACTCACCAAGCGAAACACAGAGGTAAACCTCTACTTCACGCTGGTATTCTGTGAGGTCGTGGTACCACCCCGGTTCGAGCTGGCCCATCCGTGCGACAGCAAAAGCTACCGCGTGGCTCTACCACTGTTAATGTAAATTAATGTTGCTATATACTAAAAAAAATTGTCCTTATTTAATAATGCATTAAAGGTACTACTACTTACTGTAGTCTGTAAAACTATTGTAACATATAACTGGAAGATAATCAAGAAATCGCTTGAAAATATTAGACGTATGCTCATAAGAATTATACTATACATCAAGTTATTTGTTTAAGTATAGTGTTTAAGCAAACCTTTTGCCATTCATGTTCATTGGAATGAACGGTCATAAAAAAATAGTAAATTTAAATTTATCAAGTAATGACAATATTTAGTTTGACGGTAGTGTTTATAATATGTTACGTTTATAATAATCTACAGTAATATTTAGAGTGACTGAGCGTTTATCTGCTGTGATTTGCAAGTCCAATTCGCACACGAAAAAGTGGTAAAATTAAAAATGTTGTACAACAGACTGCATTATAAATAAAATGAGAACATCATCAATGTAGTCGAAGTCAATTAAATACGCATTATTAAGGATAACTCAAAAACTACTGGTAAAATCTTAATAAAATTTATATGGGACCACATGAAAAGTACCAGTTTTCTAATAAAATAATCAACATAATCGGTTCACATAGAAAAAAGTTCTGAGGAAACACAATAAAAAAATACAGTAGAATTAAGAACGTCCTCCTTTTTTTGAAATCCGATAAAAAATATTCGGTCTTGTTTCGGGTCTGAATATTTACCCATGTGCAAATTATGTATGTAAAACATATCCATAATATAAATATTGTAGTACTAAAAATAAGCAGTTTGCTTTATAAACAATGTATGTATGAAAGTTTTATTTTTCACGATGAACAAACTTATAATATGGGTTGAAGTCATTATTTACTTTTCTAATATTATAGTTATAAATATGTATTAATTCTTTAAAATTATATATGATGTTAGAGCGATGTGATGTGATGCTAGAGCCGTGATAACTCAGATGCTAAGCGCTTTCTGTAAACTTCACAGTACGCGAGCAACCCGGGTTCGATCCCGCCGGCACCAATGAAATCGTTAATTGCAATTTAAGCACTGATTTACCACGTGCTCGGCGGTGAAGGAAAATATTGTGAGGAACCTGCATGTCTAAGAAATAAGAAAAAAAATATTTTGAAAACATGTGAATTTCGCCAACACTCTTTGGGGCAGCGCGGCAGATATTTCCATGCTCTAAAACCCTCTCAGAAGTTAGAGGAGGCCTTTGCCCAGCAGTGGGACGTATATAGGCTGTGACTTTAACTTTTTAACTTTTAATTATTTGATGTTACTTAAACAAATCTAAATTTTTTTTTGTTTTTAAAATGGTTTTGTGTGGATGTGTGAAGAAAGTATAATGTGAAAACTAGTGAAGTGTCTTAGTAGGTATAAATTACTAGCATTAGGTAGAAAAAGGCGAAAGGTTAGCATTATAAACAAAGGTAATAGCCAAGTAACCTCGGGCGGTGCCGTATGAGATTTCTTAATGCCCACAATCTCTTTCTAATGATACTTAATTATATGACGTAATCGCATAAACGCTTTCTTATTATATAGGCAATTTAAATCGGTAGTGCAACAAGAATTTACACATGATTTTTTGTTAAACTAAAATGACAAACATATTTACAGCTGATCTGATGGTAAGTGGCTACTGTAGCCCACAGACACCTGCAGTGAACTTCAAGCAAAGGAAACAGATGCGTTGTTGTAATCACAGATATCATATTGTGAATTAATTATACTGGATCTCTATACTCTTCAGGTTGGAACACAGAAGTGCAGGTACTGCTGATTGGCAGTAGAAATATTATTATTATTCTTTTTTTTTAAAGTAGAAATAGGTAAGAGAGTGGTTACGTAAACAGAATTACCTAGTATATGGCCCACAGTATTCACTTGCAATAAAGTGAACTGTGTGCTCCTTTATCACCCTTATTCTATTATAAAAACAACATTCTGTAGTAAAGGCTGTTCCTCGTAAGCTCGTTAACAGACCCTTACTAGACAAACATTTGTTTTAGTAAATAATTAATACGCAATTATTTTCCGGGACGTAATAATGTTCAATAATTCGTCATCATTCGTCATCCATTCATCCATCTATTACAGCCCATTAAAGTCCACTGCTGGAGAAAGCACTCATCAGCAAGTGATTGCGTCATAAGGTGGGGGGGGGGGAGATTTTGTCATAGTTGCCACATTTCAAGTTGTTATGAGAAAGCTGCTACTGCCTAAATTCTATTTCATGTCCCTCTGTCGACTCTTACGAAGCCCACGTTATGATTTGGGGTAGTGGTTGCTCTTCCGCCGAGGCTTTGGGCAGAGCAATATCGCAACTAATGAGGTTAATCTGATGTGTAATTATTGCATTATTAAATTTTCAATAATTGTTATTTAATAATTTATGTTAAATAAATACCTAAGATTCTAATCTATTTATTTTATACGAACCAAATAATTCAATCTCCTTTATAGGTTCGAGACAATCGACTAACAAACTCATTACCGATTAATGAATTACTTATGTATATGTGATCAAAATATATAAAGGTCATATGAATAATATTATTCGGAGTATTATCCGTTGGCCGTATTTGTCCTCTATTATGGATGCAAATTATGCCATATCCACAAAATAGGCGACGCTATAGCATTCTCGAACGAGTAAATATGTTCTCGCCGGGCATACACTGGCAAGCTTTTGTCTGCCCACTCCCGCTTAACAAAGGCGTGATGTCATAGAAGCGTGTACCACGTACACGCAAATGCAATTTACTTAGATGTAGAAAGACTAAATGAGACCTGTTTTCGAATGGGCGTGGTGTAAACAAACGCAACTATCGCCTACGCATGATATAGCATTACTATTAAGATTAAGTAGTTACAAAACTTCTTGACAAATGCTAAGTAGTTGGTAATTGAAATGTTTTATCTTGCAACACTTATTTGAAAATATTTACAATTCTCTGATACCTAAGTAAGTCGTTTTACACAATAGTTTTTGTGATTTTAGTATGGTAATAAAAGTTTGATTTCAAGCTAATTTCTTCCAAAAATTAATTGAATTAAATCATTACCATCTTTACCATAACCCTTATTTTATAGGAAGGAATGCTTTGGCGGTTTGCTCATGTACTAGTAGGAAAAATGACTGTGGAAAGAGTCGAACAAATTGTCAATATATTGAAGAATTAAGTTAAGAATACATAATTAAGAGTACATACCCTTAACCACCGAGCATGTGTGTGTAGGTGGACGTGTAAAAGGCGATAGTGGTTGCGCCAAGATAGTACAAAACGGAAGTCCGCACTCCGCAGTCTTTGGCACCACTTCTGGGTAATAGACGTGAGAGTTTGCTAATGTATGTATGTATGTATTCTAAGAATATACGTAAGTAGCTTGCTTATATACACTCTAAGATGTGTTGTCTTACACTACAGATCAATTTTCGTAGTTTAGTATGATACTGAAATGTGATATGTACAAATTTCTGTAGAAGATGAATTGATTTATTAAATATTTATTAAATTATATTATTTTCTATAGAGTACACTAACGCTGACGTTTTTGCAAGATTTCCCGTCCTGAACTCACAAACTTAGTCAAGATCTTGATGGTTTCATATGGTTATGGTATAACAATTATATTTATTGTCAATGATTCATTATTCTAGATTATAGATACTAATGATTCTAGATCATAACACTTTATCAGTTTATATACGACTTCCACGTTGGTTTAGTTATCGTAAATATGATTGTTGATCATATGATCTCGGGTTCTAATCCTGAATCGGGACTAAAGTTGGTTATTGGATTATCCGTCAAGGAATTTTCAATATCAGCCCGATGACAGAAAGCTAGCGGTGTTTCAGCCTCGTGTCTCGAAAAGCACGTAGATCCGTCTATACCCGTGTAGACATGTGTTTGCGCACACAGTCACGGACTATAATCCTGTCATGCGCAAATGGCTAACCCTTTCAGACTAGCCACCGGGACCGAAATTCGATCTGGTATAAATTACATTACATTACCTACTAGACGTGAAATACCCAGACTGGATACAAGAAGTAACATTAAAGTTATGAGTCGTCCTATTCTGGGATCGCTTACTAACTTAATTTTCAACCGACTTCAAAAAAAGGAGGAGGTTCTCAATTTGACTGTATTTTTATGTGTGTCACCTCAGCAGTTTCTAGGTGAACCAATTTTGATGATTCTTTTTTTATTTGAAAGCTAGTCCTTCTCATGTGGTCCCATATAAGTGTGATCAAGATCAGACCAGTAGTTTTTGAGTTATCATTAATAATGCGTATTTAATTTACTTCCGACTACATTGACGATGTTCTCATTTTATTTATATTGAAGTCGGTTGTACAAAAGTTTTAATGTTTTAACACTTGTTTACTTCAAAATTACTCTCTTATTTTGTAATGTTATAACCCTGTTATATAACCACATATAATCGTATCTGCAGGTACCACTGTCACAGTAAACCTGTATGACAAAACGGCATCAAAGATAATTTTATAGAAATTATAATACCTGGCCTCTTCCAGTTGTCATTTTGCATATACCACACAAGTGTAAACCGTGAATGTGTCGTAAAACCGATGTTTAGCGCGGGCCTTACCATTTCGACCAGTTCACAATGTAGCCCAACGACGTTTATACAACTCCGAACCTGTACCAAACGCAAAGTGAAATATTTATTATCAGCCTCGATACAATAAAGCAGGCTAACTTATTTAAACAAGTACCTACAATTGAATTTGCAAGCGCTATACTCATAGATATACTTGGCAACTTAATCGGATACAAATGGAATTGAAATAATGTCTGCCGCACTCATAAAATATGTAGGTCAGTACGTATGTTCATTTGTAAGCGATATTGTAATAGAAAACTAGGTGTTTAGGTCTCATTTCATTGAGGAATACATCTAAGTTGGAGAGTCATCTTACTTGTTTTCATGCAGAACTTTTTGTTTTCAAAAGAACGAGAACGCGCCAGTAAGTGCACGTCGCCAAGCAGCTGCGGTGCTTACTGCTTACTGGTGCGGTCTGGTATGGAAGTTAAAAGTTACAGCCTACTACATCCCACTCCTGGGATGTAGTAGGCCTCTTCTCATTTCTGAGGTTATTAATGCTAGGACAACTTCGCCGCGCTGCCCCAATGCTTGTTTGTTGACTTTACATGACTTCGAATTTTTTTTTAATTTCTAAGACATGCAGGTTTCCTCACGATGTTTTCATGCACCGTAGAGCACATTATAATTTTTTAAAGAGTAAGAGTCAATATAATTACAGGTTGTAATGCATTCCTTTTATGATGATTGAAGAGAAGAGCGATTATGGATAAAAACCATGTTAATAATTTACCTTGCTTTTCAAACTGCATCTGATTGTTTTTTTTTTATTTATTACATGTCTCACTTTTTACTCTTTAAACTCTTTGTGTATACAATGTACTATTTTAACAATCTTTGATAATTTTAAAAAGTGGCGGTGTAAGTAATATCAACTACCCCAAATCATGCCGTGGGTGTCGTAAGAGGCGACAGGGGAAAACGAATCAGGAGATGGGCAGCAGTGTCTTCCTGAAAACGACTAAAAATAAATGGCAAATATCCCACCTGTGACGCAATCCATGGGGAGGTTCAGCAGTGGCCTTTAATAGGCTGTAATGGTAACGGATAAGATTTAATAATCTCTGATCGTTATTAGATTGACAATAAAATTAATATATTCAAACAAAAAAAGCGCTGTCCAAAAATAGTTGTCAAAAACAATGTCAATCCAATTTTTATAACAACAGTCTGTGAAACGTAATATAATAAAATTATATAAACAACTGTTTTATTGTTGATTAACAAAACTATCGATAAAATGCAATTAGGTGGCTTTATTGATTACTCTATAACTTTCAATTAAAAGGCGCCTTGATAGCTCAAAAATAACAAAACATTTATAAACAAAATTTGCGGAGTGCGCTCTATTACAAAAATTCGTTCATCAAGAGCCAATAACTTTTACTATCCATAGAAAATTGAAAAGTATACCTATGCAAATGGTTGAACTCATCTGTAACTCATAAAATGCTCAATCTAACAGTTTCAGAAACTTACAAATGAAACTCAGCTTCACGATAGATATTCATATCAATTATTATTAATAGTGTTGTTGCGTATTAGTTTGCAACGCTGACTTTTATTTTGAATTTTGATGTTTTCATTTAAGCTAATCGGAGTATTTTATTATTGTACCAAAATATTTACGTAAATGCCATAAACATTGTGGGTTTTTTAATCAATTTGACATATTAATGTAATTTTACACACACACACACACACACACACACACACACACACACACACACACACACGCACACACGCACACACATCACACACGCGCGCACACACACACACACACACACACACACACACACACACACATTATTTACAATAGAGATTTATATTTCGGGTATATGCGTTACTATTTATTAACATGCAAATACGTAGTAAAATTTATAATTTAGTAAAATTAAGAATTTTGTACAACCGACTTCAATATAAATAAAATTAAGAGATCAAAAGCAATGTAGTCAAAGTCAATTAAATACGTATTATCAAGGTAACTCAAAAACTAATGGAGAGATCTTGATCAAATGTTTATGGGATAACAGTAAAAGCACCAGCTTTCACGTAGAAAAAAAGTTCTGAGGATTCACTTATTCTTAATACAGTTTATGATTGGAGAACACACACTAAAAAGATGTATCTAAGGTTTAAATAAATAAATAAATATATAAAAGATATAAAATTTCTTCAAATGATGGTAAATACAATTTAATTTTTAATAATAATAAATAATATCGACGAAATAAATTCCCATCACTATATTACGTTATAATAGCACAAATACGCGTGCGCGGGCGCAGGCTCTCCGCGCGATGTAAAGCGCCTCGCGCAACAACCGCCAATTATAACCGAGGAGCGATTCGTAATTATTTTAATGCCCGATTTGATGCACGTGCCCATTGCACACGTCAAATTTATCTGATATTTAATTGTTGTTTATAATTTGCTCTAACTGTCTGAAGTTAAAAAAAAAATTTTAACTTGAGCTATCTAAATAATAAACTGTAATTTATGATTTTTGTTAAGGTATTATTGTAAAATACTTTTTTGTACCTTAGATGCCTGTCAGTCTGGATGAAATAGAGGTTTTAATCTGAAAGGTTCTAATCTTTTTCAAAACAGATAGACAATTTATATGAAACGTAATTATAAAACTGCGTTTACCCAAATACAAAACATTTCTTGGGATAAAAATCCCTAAATTTGCATGCATTTGTCCTATTTTTTACAAAACAGACTATTAATTATTAATAAAGATGCCGCTTATACTTCTAAATGTTATTATATTCTATTAGATACCACAATCTAGGCTTTTCCGACAACATCAAACGCGATGACTGACTGTATGTTCTTCTTAGGCTGGGTGTTTTTTTGGGTGGTCCTATATAACTTTACACCCCTAAGGTTGAAATAATCGGGGATCAAGTTATTAATGTAACTATTGAGAAAATATTCGAGCTATTATAATTCCTTACTGTATTTATAAGGGTCAAAAACAAAATCAAAATCAGAAGTCCGGGCTTTGCACGTTTTAGCACCGACTTTTGAAGCTATGTTGCAGAAATGAATTAAATATATTTTTTGTGTAGTTCTTTGAATGCGACTTATTATTGCTAAATTTTTTAATTTACAAGTGACATATAATATATTTCTATTATATAAAAACCAATCCACTTACAAATTTTAAGCAAGCCTCTGCTGATACAGCGAAATAAGTTTTTGTTAGATTTTCAAGATCATATATTATAAAAAACTGTCTTAGGACACTAGTGACTAAGATACTGATTATAAAAATGGATTAAGAAACTCGTTTAATGGGAAAAATATTATATTTTGATCAATTATAACTTACGTTGCGCTCCAACTTACGCTCCAAATACTTACGTTGTAACATTCACAAACAAACACCCACGCAAGTAAGTCAGCGTGCTATAACTAGTTTTAAACGAAAGCGAGAATTCTCATCTGGCTTGACACGGAGGTTACAGGCCGACCTTGTAAAATTATATATTATAATGTTATTTTATAATCCCTTGCCATTCTTTAATTTTGAACAGCTATATTTCATCTATTGAACTGTATCGACACTGTCTTAATGTAGAGGTTGACCATTACTGCATTGCTTAAAATGGCAATTATTTAGCTATCACAAATAAAATCGGTTTTATATTCAATATAAAACTGCACTCATTTTTAAAAGGAGTTTTATGGAGTAGTTAGATTGCCGCTCTGCACCAATGCGTTATGTGCGACTTCACATTATATCCTCATAATATTTTATTTCTCGTGCTGGTTTCTTTTACCTCCGAACACATGGTAAATTAGCACATATCATCATCATCATCATTACAGCCCTTCACAAGTCTACTGTTGAACACAGGCCTCCCCCAAAGAATGCCACAAAGCACGGTCCTGAGCCACCTGCATCCATCGACTTCCTGCATATCTTATCAGGTCGTCACTCCATCTAGTGGGGGGATGCCCTACACTTCGCCTGCCGGTACGAGGCTGCCACTTGAGAACCTTTCTTCCCCATCGGTTGTCGGTTCTTCGACCTATGGCCGGCCCATTGCCACTTCAGCTTACTAATCCGTAAACGGATTAGCACATATAATTACAGTTAATACTTTCATTAGTAACATTAATAATTCCGATCGGCTTGACTCACTGGCACTGCGAAGACCGATACAAGTTAGAGACCTTCAAGAAAAAAGCGTACTCCTGTTTAAAAGACCGGCAATGCATTTGCAATTCACCTGGTGATGCAGTTGTTCATGGGCGGCGGTAATCAATTACCATCAGGTGAGCCGTATGCTCGTTTGCCCCCTCTCCTATAAAAAAAAGTTATTCTATTTCACGATGAAAGTTTGACTTTGGCTGTTGTTAGCTGTGCACATACATATTGTGTTAGTGTGCGTAGGCCTCGGGAGCGCTCCCCAATAACTATAGCGAGGTAATTGACTTCGGGTTGCTGGTATACTACAGCTAGGTTCTAATCTTGAGCTACCACGGCCCTTAATGAACGATTGACCGTGGAAAGAAAAGAGGTGATCTCGCATCGGAAGCCGGTGTGGAAGTACGGAGCTTGTTGCATATATAAAGAGCGTTTTATGAGACAAATTTTAAACTTATATTTGTAATGAGATGAATTGAATTTTCTTTTAACAGAAATAGTGCCCCTCCATATTTTACGTCACCATTTGACATTTATGTTTTATTCTTATACTTTTGTCTGATTCCTGTAAACGATCCTTTTTGCGAAAGAAGTGGCATGTTTGGCATTATAAATTTAAGACGTTTATAAGTTGTTGAACCAGTGTTTCCTTTTACATGTATGGTCTTTTCTTAGCTTATTTCGTAGAATTAAAATATATAAACAAGATATGTAAGCCTAACATTTGACACTAGCTTTTCAAGATTTAAAGATTTATGTAAAATATTTTTTGACCTAAAAATGTTTTTTTTTTAAAATTAATGTTCAATTTCCGTACCGTACTTGACAATGGACCTAAGCGTACAGTTTCCAATGTCCAATGTGATTACTGTAGAAACGGAGAAATATTTTTCATTATACTTTATAAACTTGACCAGTCGTTCCCGTCTGTCCACTGCGTAGGAAGAATCTTTTATCTCAGGTAGTCTATCTAAGCTTTAAATAAATTAGACCGCACACTCGTTTATTGAGAACATTCTCAAATACTCGACAATCTACTACTTATTTGAAAGTTTAGTTTTGTGGCCATGCGTCAATGATCTATAAGTTATTACTTACTTCTTGTCCTTTTTGTGGAATATATAACCGACTTCCAAAAGGAGAAGGTACTCAATACAGTACGACTGCATTTTTGATGTGTGTTACTTCATAACTTTTTTCTAGGTGAACCGATTTTGATGATTATTTTTTTATTTGAATTTTGGTGCTCCTCATGTGGTTCCATATAAATTTTGGAGAAGTCGGTTGTACAAAATTTAAAATTTTATCACTTGTTTATCTGTATTATTTTTGGATATGTCTACCTCTTATAGTTCGCATATGTGCCATAGTTCGTGAACAACCACAATTTCTTTACTACACAGCTGTTATCAGAAATAATTTTTTTTATAGGAATAGGGTGACAAACAAGCACACAGTCCACCTGATGGTAAGCGGTTGCTGTGACCCATAGACATCTACATTTATCCTCGTTTGCGAATCAAAATGCAGATGTGTTGTCACCCGTGAGGACTAACTCGGAATGCCTCTTTTCCAGTAAAAAGGGTAAGATCCTGCTATCTATCTCCTGTTTTGGTTTCCCTCTGGCACCTCTTATGACTCTAGCAGGATGATATGGGGGATTCTCTTTGCTGGTACTACGCGAGGCGAGTGGCAACCTCGAAATGACAAACAACTGGGCTTAACAGCAGTACGTTGCTGTTCAGCACTGTCTGAGTTTTGCACAGCACTAGCTGAGCGGCGATATACTAGACGGAGTGACGACCTAATTAATAAACAGGAATACCATGTGGCAATCCACGTCGGACGCCTATCGCCCAGAAGTTGACTTGTTATGAGCTTAAAATCTACTGCTATGACCTATGTTTATAGACCTCCCATAGAATGTCTCCTAAGGAAAATATTAGCCATAGTTGTTTTGTACTTTTGTAGGCGAGTTAGCAACCGCTGTTTTTTTATTATTATTTTGAGTTATAATCAGCAATATGCTGCTGCCCATCACCAGTTTCAGTATCCCTCTGTCGACTCTAAAAAACTTACGAAGTGGTAGGGGATAAAGGATTCACGGGCAGCATTGATGTAATTTTTTTATTGTTTATGTCACATTGGCAACTGAAAATTGTTCATGGGTCGTCTTGCAAATATTTGCATGATCCCTGTCACGTAGGTAAAAAAGCCGATAATTTTAAAGGAGGTTGAATTTGCGTATGCATTATAAAAAGTACCGAGTTATATTATTCGCATAGGTATAAAATTTTTATATTCCATCAATACATTTTGATAAAACAATTAAATTAAACTAGCCAACATCTAAAATAAATAAGTCATCACAAAGATAGAGTCATTGCTAAGTAATGTTAGCATGTATATTGTACGTATTAGCATTATTTATTTGAATTTAATTAACGTAGTAACGAGATCAAATACAAAAAAAATGCATTAAAGTAGATGTTATTGACATTCTATTCGCGGTTCGAATATACTTTTCTAACGTATGTGTATATCGAGGTCATTATCCTTATTCTACATATTGTAAGTACGTTGATTATTCAAATGCGTAGTACTAAATTCTGCGTTTGTTTTGCGTAAATTTATTATTCATATATTTTTTTTAATTTATGCATACAATATGTCGTGCAAGGACTTTACTTACTTATTCCATGTACAATTCTACGTCAATGAAAAAACACTAATTGATTTAAAAGAAGTTCCATTCTTTTCAAGTTGAAGATTTGACCATCAAAATGTAAATTAAACGACCAAAATTTCATAGTGCGCAAACAACCCGAGTTTGATCCCTGCCAGTGCTACAGAAATTGTTTTTCGCACTGTTATTGAGTGATGTAGGAAAACATAGGGAAGAAACATTTTTAATTGAAAGATTAGGAATATTTCGGAAAAGTCCACCTGTTTTCTGTTCCAAACCCTTCGCAAAAATGAGAGAAATCTTCTATTTCGTTTTTTACGTGGTACAGCCATGCTGCAGCTATATTAGTAGTATAGTTGTAGCACGAATGGGTCGGCTCGACCGGGGAAGGACCACGCTCTCACAAAATACCAGCGTAAAATAGCAGCTTAACACTGCTGTGTTTCGTATGGTGAGTGTAGAGAACCGGACACCCTTTTTACTGGAAAAGGTGCATTCCATCTTAATCCTCACGAGTGACAACGCATCTGCATTTTGATTCTTTATTAAGGATAGATGTGGATGTCTATGGGTCACAGAAACCACTTACCATTAGGTGGACTGTGTGCTCGTTTGTCACCCTATCCTATAAAAAAAATCATGCTGTTGCAACTTTACAACACGCAGGTTCGGCCTCACATGGAATACTGTTCTCATCTCTGGGCCGTGTCTCAGTGCCAGCTCCTTCCACTTGACCGCATCCAGCGCAGAGCGGCTCGAATCGTCGACGACCGAGTTTTCTCTGATCGGCTCGATTCACAGGCGCTGCGAAGAGATATTGCGTCTCTTTGCATTTTCTATCGCATTTATCACGGGAAGTGCTCTGAGGAATTGTTTGGATTAATTCCAGCCGCCAAATTTCACCAATGCACATCGCGACAAAACTTACGTTACCATCCACATCATCTGGATGCTTGACGGTCCATTACAGTTTAATTTACAAGGAGTTTTCTTCCTCGTACGACTGATTTTCGGAATTGTTTACCATCGGTGATTTTTCCGGACCCATACGACTTAAGGAACTGCAAGAAACGAGCTAACTATCATAAATACTATCTTAGAATTGCGAGTAAATTATTTCAGAAGCTAGTATATCGAAATTATTGTATTATTTTTATTAAATAATAGCTTACTCGTAGTATAGTTAAAATTATTAGAAATAAAGTCGGTTTTTACTCGTTTTATTTTTATATAGAATAAGGGTGACAAAAGAGTACACAGTCCATCCGATGGTAAGTGGATGATGTGGCCCATAGACATCTACATGTATCCTCATTTACGAATCAAAACGTCACTCCTGAGGACCAGGATAGAATGCCTCGTATCCAGTAAAAAGGGTCTTCGTTTC
Organism: Parnassius mnemosyne; assembly: GCA_963668995.1. Lineage (NCBI taxonomy): Eukaryota > Metazoa > Arthropoda > Insecta > Lepidoptera > Papilionidae > Parnassius > Parnassius mnemosyne. The sequence goes on from CAVLGL010000083.1 coordinate 18,243,938, forward strand.
TCTACACTCACCATAGAAAAGACAACAGTATTAAGCTGTTATTTTACGCTGGTATTCTGTGAGAGCGTGATCCTTGCCCGGTCAAGCCTACCCATTCGTGCTACAACCGTAATATAGCTGCAATATGACTCTACCACGTAAATGACGTGCCAGGGTCATACTGCACGTTTTTTTTAAAGTTTTCTTAGTTTAATATTTTTGTGATCTGAGGTATACCACTAGTTCTTACTTCTTACTATAATTAATACTTGTTCCGTGCGGGATTCGAACCCGCGGCTCTTAGCGTTGCAAATAATTTCTAAATCATTGCGTCACGGAGCCGTTAATATACTCCCGTCATATACCCTTAAAGTATTATAATATTTTAGAAAAAAAAAGAACCATTTAAATATATATAACAACGGTAAACATACATAAAAAATAAACAAATGCGTTATATATAGAACCTCCTTGTTTTTTGAACTCGATTAAATATAAGAACCATTAATATTTTATGTATTTACTAAGGGGCCGCAGCGTGACGATAAAAATAATTATAATAGTAATACCACTTGGAAAGCCAGCAGGCCATACGCAGTGTAAGCGCATCGCGTACTTGTTCGATTCGGATTAGCGAATGAGTTTACCGGCTATTAGTGCGTGATTTATGATGTGAGTCGTGAAGCGAACGGGCCCCGATGGACCGGGGCGGCGCAGCGTGAGGCCTAGGTGTGGCCAAGTTAACTGTCGATATCGATATTTTGCGTGGGTTTAAAGGGCCACAGTAAGTGGCAGAGTATTTTCAAACCTTTTTGCACTCTAGTGAAATAGGTTATGGTTAGAATATACGTTTTATGCACAACTCATGTATAATCAACCACTTATAATAATTTACAAAATAGAAATACATTCTGCTTAATCTATACTGCCTATAAAAGTATTAACTCTTAAAAATAAATATAAATATTTGCTACAAAAATATTTTGTAGCTAATATTTATATTTATCTATATACCTACCGTATCTTATATATACTTTAATATACCATTGCTAAGTGCTTTATATCTAAAAATATGTTAAACGACATCGTACATGTATCGATATAATATATGACTGCTAAAGGTGCAGCACTATAACCGCCAGGTCGACCGGTACAGGTGCGTTAGTTTCTCACCGCGCCTCGTACGTCTGTGTGCGTAACATACATACGACGATTTGTCCATAGATTAACATCTCGGGATCGCCCCATAATAAAAACAAATTGTTTCGTATAGTAGTAACGGAAAGTGATGACATCTGGTTTTGATTTTGATTACTCTGCTTATTTTTTCCATCAAGTCCAACTTTCAATAATTTCATTTAATTAATAATCCATCAAAATTTCAGTAACTTATTAACATTATAAAACTATTCAATAACGTATTCACATTCAATGTCATATTTACACACAGAAAATAAATGTTGAATTTAGGTGAACTACTTGAGTTATTTTTAAATATTATAAATGCAATGGGTGCAATGAGAAATATATTGTCACTCTTTCTCCAAATGCTTACCTCACCCCCATATACAAGCGGTTCACCGAGATTATAATAATCATAATAAACAGAGGTAGCTCCGGAAATCGATGTATGGTTGATAATCCAATAAGTGCTGGAAACAAATTGCCGCTGATAGGTGAACTCAAGGGATTCATCCACCCTCTTTAGAGTCAACGTAGTCCAATTTAAGAAAGACATGCCAATTGGTGCATTCTCGAAGAGGACCATCACTAAATTACAAAGTCTTCTGATTTAAAAGGCAAATATTTGATAATGAAAACAATAGAATAAAACATCATCATAATATTAATACAAAATTCTCAAATCTTTACAATTTATCAATTAATTCCATTAAGCACAATCTAATCTTTTATCGCCGGAACAGTTGCATACTTATTTTTTATATTCTAACTCTATAAAATTTTAACTAATAATCGACTGTTTAATCGTATATCTCTATCACTTTACTAATGACCGAGCTGTCAAAGTTCTAGGAAGCAGTACCACTCTGAGTGATTCAATTTAAATGAATTATTGCCAATTGATTCACCGTCTACTTGTTTTAAATTAATATCTCTATTATCTATAAAGTCTTTAATGATTTCTTATATTTACGCGAATACTACACAAGGAATGGAAGTAATTTTAGTTTTTTTTTTACGGATTTTATCGCGTTTAAAAATACATACGACACAAACAACTAACGATGAACAAAGTTCGTTATGCCATATGCGTAGTTATCACATACGACATCAGGACATTAAAAAAAGTTAAAATTAATCATTATAAAGTCCCTAAAATTACTTTTATTCTATATAGTGTTTATCTAGTTACCATTAGTATTTAAAAAAAAAACATTAAGACATATCGACGTTACAGATCCATGTGTCATCACCAGTAGCGAAATGTAGGGTGGTTCTCCACTAGATGGAGTCAGTACCTAGTAAGAGATATAGGAAGTCGATGGTTGCAAGTGATTGCTTGCAAAGGGTTATAACAAAGATGATGATGAAGACATTACAGATACAAAAATAGAAATATATTGGATACGAATCTCGTAATTTCCTCGACGACTTTTAAGAAGTAGCTAAATCGATTAAATTTCAAATAAATTTGGTAGTTCCGTTTTAGATAGTAGTATTAAAAAGTTTTTTAACGTTACGTGTCACGATAAATATAATCTTCAGACCCGTCTCAAGATTTAATTAAATGTATATCGTTAACACAACAAAGCAGACAAAACAGCTGACCGGTCTGAACAGTGCGCATCTATAAGCGAATTGATGTTCATAGTCAAGGCTACTTCATTTTATTGCAAATTTATACTGCAAATAAATTATTGTACACATATTAATAATAAAATTAACGATAACGTACTAATATGAAAAACAACTGCTTTTAACTTTAAAAGTAGAACTATATAAGTTTTTTTTTAATAATGTATGGAGAGTAAAGTAAAGTAAAGTTACAGTCTATATACGTTCCACTGCATGGTATAGGTTTCCCTCATTTTTTGAGATAATTTTATGGCAAGGAAATGTCCGCCGTGCTGCTCCAACGTATGTTGGTGGACTTCACATGTCTTCCGATTTTTTTATTATTATGAGAAATACAGATTTCCTCGCGTTATTTTCATATACCTACCGCCAAAAATGTGTTAATCAGTACTTAAAATTACTCTAAACAATTTCATTATTGCCGGCGGAAATCGAACCCGGGCTGCTCGCTTACTGTGGAATTTATAGCTTATATAATAGCGCTTAGTCTCTGAGCTATTACGGTTTTAATGCTTAGTCGTTTGAAATCTAATAATTATAATGTAAAAAGTTTTTATTGGTTTTATTGGTTTTATTGGTATTATGGTTGCACTAATAAATCTTTGGAACAGTACAAAATTACATAGTACAAAATTGTTTGAGCCCCTAATAGAACTAATTATTATATAGATTTATAGATCTTCAATACAAAACTCATGTAAAACATGACATGACTATGGAGCTGACGTTGTAAAAAATTATGTAGAAAGTAGTATGACAACACATCATGTGACCGGCTCTCGGTCCGTTGATTAGATACCACTGCGCGAGAGTGCAAAGTTGCATAAATAGAATTGCTGGATGTGACAATAGATTATCACATATATAAATTTCAAATTTTTAGTTCCAAATATTACATCTAATCTACAAAGAAAATATCTCTAAGCTTTGCCGTATTTAGCTCCTGAACTATCACGACTACTAGCTACTTAATGTGATATTTATTAGACTACTTTTCAATTAAAAAAACAACATTGTCTAAAGAGTTTTGAGAATTGTGCATATAAAAATAAATTATACCTTTAAATTCTAGAAAACGTGTACATAATAAATTAACGGTTTAATCTTTTATAAAATAGCATAAGTAGGTGTATAAAGAGCAAGTTTGGATTATAATAATATTAGAATACATATAATGAATAGAGCCGTGATAGCTCAGATGGTTAGCACTCGCTGTAAGTTTCACTGTACGCGAGAAACCTGGGTCCGATCCCCGCCGGCACCAATGAAATTTTTAATTGCAATTTTAAGTGCTGATTTACCACGCGCTCAGCGGTGAAGAAAAACATCGTAAGGAAACCTGCATGTCTGGTAAATAAGAAACAAATATATATATATTTCGAAGACATGTGAAGTTCGCCAACATGCATTGGGGCAGCGCGGCGGACATTTCCTTGCCCTAAAACCAGCTCAGAAATGAGAGGAGGCCTGTGCCCAGCAGTGGGACGTGTATATAGGCTGTAACTAGAATACATTATCAGCAGTGTATCTTAATAATATTATTGTGCATATTATAATTATGGCTTGTATTGCTTATGCTGTAACAGGTGCAAAAAAAAAAGTAAATCGTGAGTTTATGGTGGCATTGTAAGAAATTCTATCGCACCAAATCCCGCGGCGATACCCTCGTAAAAGGCGTCTAAAAGAAAAGCTAGAAAGATCTTAAGGCATTTAATGGATGGCTGTACGAGTATAACAATCTCTTATATAAGAGTTAAAGTTAAAGTTACAGCCTTTATACGTCCTACTGCTGTGCACAGGTCTCCTCTAATTTACGAGAGCAAAAGAAAGCACAAGAAATGTCCGCCGCGCTACTGAAATGAGTTTCGGCAAACTTCACATGTCTTCGAAATATTTTTTTTTATTTCTCAGACATGTAAGTTTCCTCACAATGTTTTCCTTCACTGGCAAGCACGTGGTGAATCAGCACTTAAAATTGTAATTAACAATTTCATAGGTGTCGGCGGGAAGCGAAGTCGAGTTGCTCGCGTACTGTGAAATTTACAGCGAGCGCTTAGCCCCAAAGCTACCACGACTCGATTTCTTATATACCAGATGTAAAATATCTAGACCGGTGGGGAACACCATCATAGTCTCTCTTTCAATAGTGTCCATTTTCAGATGGGGATTGTTAATTTAATCAATGCATAATATAAATCTTTCTTGTTTCTCCGAAATTTATTTTTTCTTAGTTCCTCACAACTGTTAATCTCCAGGCATTATGGGTATGATTACGGACTTTTAATAAATATAATATCAATATTATGTGTGCTATAAAAATACAAAGAAGCCTTTATGAGTGAACCAATGACACTGCGCCCATAAAATAATATTGGTTTTATAGCGCTATTTTTCTTCGATTTAATTATTTAATCTTAAATATTTAAAACAATAAAATGTTAAAATAACGCCTCTGGTTTCAAAGAAAACTGCAAAAGGTATTTAAGCGAAGCCTTGCCATTAACATTAGTCCACTATAAATGCGAATGGATTTTTTTTCCGTCCGGCTTTCTTAACCAGTTATTCACGCAGAGACGAGTCATGGCCTCTTGTTTAGTCATATAAAGGTATTCTTAGGAAAGATGTGTGCACAGATAACATTAATCATACTTTCATTTGTCTGGACGGGAGAGCATCACACTTGTACTGGTTTCAACACTACTCAGCTGGGTAGAAATTAAATTATTGATAACCTTATCAGTACTAAATCACTAATTTTGAAGTCTATGACTTAAAAATCACGATCCTCGCATAATCGAAAATGAGTGTTTTACATATAACTATCAAAACAAGCTTATTATTACTACTTGACTAAAATAAATTAGACAAAAGTTATAAATTATATTAATCATTTCTTAAAGTTGGTAAAAATTACCTTGCGTAGGTACATCCAACTTTTTTACCAACCTTAATATAATGGATTTCCGCAAAGTAACGCCTGATTCTATTAATTATCTTAATCATTTATTTAAGAAGGGATCCATTATTCTTCACTTTAAAGTAGACAATTTCTTTGTGTATGGAGAATAGGCACACCTCAAATTGCGGCGTAACTTAATGAAATTTATTCCTTATAATATATAGATTACAATAGTAATATTAGTTTTACCGTATCTAAAGGGAATGCTGAGAAATTAACAATTAAAATATGGATATCACAAAAATCTATAAACAAACCTATAAAAAAGCGATTGTCTATTAGTTTTCACCCGTATGATAAGTTAAAAATAGTGTACCTACTGGTCAATAATTAATAGTATAAAACGAAGTTGTAGGTACATTTAGCATTTATAGGTACTTTAAGATTGATTGGAAATCCTTTTAGTAGTACGTTCTTCGTTACACGCATTTTTTTTTTCATATTACGTTAGCCAGAACACGAATATCAAAACAACTCTTTTTTTTCAGATTTCATGACTCCGGCTAGATTTTAATAAATCTTTAGGCCGTTTACTATATTAAATTGGTATCTTTTTTTATGTGTAATAAAAATAAGTTACGTTATAATGTCTAGTGGGCCCAAAAACGATAGTCCGCTTTCAATCTAATATGTCCGCTGTGTATCCTTCTTATCAACAAACAAGACAATATACGGATTAATGGCTAAAATATCCATAACCATCAGCTTAGGCCAGTTTACGGTAATGCATAGACCTCTTTCAATTAGGAAAAGGGTGACAAACGAGCACACAGACCATCTGATGGTGAGTGGTTGCTGTGACCCATAGACATCTACATCTATCCTCGATTACGAATCAAAATGCAGATGCGTTGTCACCCGTGAGGACTAAGATAGAATGCCTCGTTAAAGTTAAAGTAAAAAGGGTCGCGGGTTCTCTACACTCACCATACGAATCATAGCTGCGTTCAACTGCTATTTTACGTATTCTGGTATTCTGTGAGAGTGTGGTCCTTATCCGGACGAGCCGACCCATTCGTGCTAAAACTATACCACTAATCTAGCTGCAGCACGACTTTTCCACGAAGAAAGTAAATCAATTCAATAATTTTAGAGAATTAGGAAATAATCCATTATTCTTTACGTCAAGTTCCAATCTTACCTGTCCGCTGTATCCATCTTATTAACGATCAAAACTTTATAGACCGACTGATGTCGAAAATATGTCATCACCATCAACTTACGCCAGTTCACTTCTGGGTATATAAGTACCTTAACGCATACTATAACCGTTCTTTGTTTTTACGCATTCTTAAGCCAGGATTAATTAACAAAATAACTAATATTCCAACACAAAAATGCCATAAGCATAGGGCAAATATGAGACTGAATCTATTTTTATGGGATTTTTGTTCGACATTGTTGAATAACATTAACCGGAAAGCCAAGATTACCGAAATAATCTTCCGTGTTTGCAAACTGAATTGGTAATAGGCTGATCACATCTGTGCTTGTTGAGTGTATGCCGTGTTTAGGCATTTGATTGAGAAGAAGATAAACGAATATAGAAGGGGCTTTTAAGAGTTTAGACTGGGCGAACTCCTCGGTGTATTGCTGATTGTTAGAAGAAAATTATAATTTCCCATGGATGAACTTAGAAAGTAAGTCCTTATTTAAATGTAAATTTCATCCAAATTGTTAGAGCCATTTCCGAGTAATTGATTTTATGTATATAACGAATATACATATACATTACTTGTACTTCAATCATGTAAAAAACAACGTAACTTGCATTTAACGTAAACAACTTAACTTGCATTTGCACGTAACGCCATCTTCCTGTTAGTGAATAAATCGATATGTGGTTTGTGTAATGGATGTCAAAGATGTGGTACTTTAGTATTATATATACCCCATAAGCTAGTAAATGTGTGACTATATAACTGTCATTATCATCATTATTAAAAACCGTCACAAATAAACTGCTAATCTCATGAGTCACTTCCATAATTTTTCATCTACGAGTATGCATCCAGCGACAACCTGCATGTTTCATCAGATCGTCATTCCATCTAGTGGGGATTTGCCTGACATTGCTTGGTTGTCCACTTGAGAACCTTTTTCCTCATCAGTTGTCGGTTCTTCGGCATTGACGATTTATTGCCATTTCAGCCTGTAATACTGCAGCTATATTAATTGTATATTTGTAGCACGAATGGGTCGGCTCGACAGGGGCAGAATCTCTCACAGAATACGAGCGTAAAATAGCAGCTTTATGCTGCTGTGTTTCGTATGGTGAGTATAGAGAACTCCAGACCCTTTTTACTGGAAAACAGGCATACCATGTTAGTCCTCACGGGTGCCAACGCATGTGCAATTTGATTCGCAAATGAACATAGATGTAGATGTCTATAGGACACAGCAACCACTTACCATCATGTGAACTGTGTACTCGATTTTTACTCTTATCCTATAAAAAAAAGTTACTGTTTTTCTGTGAAAATATTTATTACGCATTTTGTCACGCAGAGAAATAGTGAGAAAACTAAAAGTAAATTAATAACAAGGAGGAATAAATTTTGTAGTGTACAGTAATATTTGCGAGACAAAACACAAAAACTTAAACAATGTTTTGGCGATATCAGCATGTTCATTACAAAGTCTAATGTATAATTTATAGTATTCTTTCATTTATGACGTCATAATGAAAAGGCGTTGGTCGTAAACATTATTTATACCAAATAGCTTTCTAACGCGTTGAAGAGTTACATAGATAGTGCTAATGTAGCTGACCACTACACTACATATTAAATTTTAACAACCAATAAATCCAATATATTAACCTCTTACATATTTTACTAACAGTAACAGCAGTACATTGTAAAGGTTGCGTTGGAGCAAGCAATCAAATTTAACTTAAGGCCTCTGCCTCTGTTTTGCAATTATTACATTATAAACTAAACTTAACTTAACTTGCTATGAAGCAATAGAATTATTTCTCATTAGCTAGTGTGCATTTTGCACATTGATGTAACTAAAATAACACTCAATAAACGATCCAATGTAGGGCGCAGATGACTCATGTCAATGGTATATCTATACTTATATAAACAGTTTATAAAAATGGTTTTTAAGTGCTAGAGCCGAGGTGACCCATAGCCTAAGCACTCGCTGTAAATTTCATAGTCGCGAGCAACCTGGGATCGAAAATTGTTAATTGCAATTCTAAGTGCTGATTTAGTACGTGCTTGGCGGTGAAAAGAAGACAACGTGAGGAAACCGCCATATTTGAGAAATAAGAAAAAAAAGTATTTCGAAGACATTTGAAGTTCGCCAACACGTATTGAGGCAGCGCAGCGGACATTTTTTTTGCCCTAAAACCCTCTCAGAAATGAGAGGAGGCCTGTGCCTAGCAGTGGAGCGTATATACGCTGTAACATTAACTTTAACATGGTAGAGCCACGCTGTAGCACGAATGGGTCGGCTCGGCCGGGGTTAGTGCTGCTGTGTTTCATATGGTGAGTAGGTGAGAGAACGAGAGACTTTTACTGGAAACAAGGCATTTCATCTTAGTCCTCAGTGTTGACAACGTATCTGTCTGTCTATAGATGTATAGAAACGCAAATATAGATATCTATAGACCACAGCACCCACTTACCATCGGGTGAACTCTCTGCTCGTTTGTCGCTCTAATTTTATAAAAAACAATGTTAGTTCATTTATTGCCACATTTTTATTATTATATTGGTGAATTCTAAATATTTTGTAGTATGTAGGGTATGTTACGTAAGAGAAGATCTATGTTCAGCATTGGATTTGTGAACAATAATGGAATTATTGACATATGAACGAATTGTAAAGAGTGCAAAAAGTCTCATATGTTTTACACCGTTAGAGCCTATTAAAGTCCACTTCTGATCATAGTCCTCCCCCAAAGATCATAGTAGGGGATTTTGCTACAGATGCCACGCTTCACAAGTAGGTTTGAAGCCGTAGTTTTTTTTTTATTTTTAGTTTTTATTAGGAAAATGCTGCTGCCCGTCTCCTGATTTGTTTCCCTCTGTCGCCTCATACGACACCCGCGTGTTGATATTACAGTGTCGTGACCGTGTAAGAATATCCACTACCCCATATCATATCTCTTACGTTCTTTGCAAATTCTAAGCAGCCTACCATTTTATTACATATAGGTGGACCGAGCAAGAAGGTGCAAACGAGCATTTAATTTCAGTTTTGTTAATAAAGTAAAACTTTATGTGCAATGCTTATTATATAACTTTATGACTTTTATTAACTGAAAAACTTATAATTTATTACCTGGAATACTTTTATAACATACTGAATAAAAATCCAAAATCAAAAATATGTACCATACATATGTCACTTCACAATCTTTGTAAGCTACTTAAAGGGTCTCGATTTAACTTATTAAACAAACAACTTTATGTAAGTAAAAAAAGTTTCATGTTTTATTTATGTGTATAATGGGTACCTATAAAATATTTTTTCAACACAGTGCAGAAATTGTAATAATTATTGGATCAACAACCCACTGCATGATAATTTTAAATATATAATGATTTGTTAAATGGTTTTTGAGACTTCCATTGGCCACAATCTTTGAAACAGATAACATATAAAACTTTACAAGAAAGAGGTCGAACAATTAATAAAAATTCAATTAACCAACATAGTATTATGTATATAATTTTTAAATTGCTTGACTTGTTTTATTTATTTATTTATTCTTTATTGTGTTACACCTTAATCTAAGGATTACAATGGGCGGACTTAATGCCATATGGTATTCTCTACCAGTCAACCCTGAGAGAATTAAACAAGTAAAAGTTGGTAGGTGTTAAAAAATGTTAAAATTACTAGACACAATATATTGTATATTAACATAAAATATATTCGCATACGTTCTAATATTACATATATAAAAATAATATAAATTATGAAAATATTAAATAATAATATATATAATAAATAATATAATAAAAAATATTGTATATATACTATACAAAATAACTAAAAATAAAAATAGAAATCGACGATCAAATGCAGTTTTCCTTAAGATAATGTTGTCGGACTTGTCTCTTAAACGCGTGCTTATTCGGTGTTTTACATAATTCCTAAATGAAAATAGCGTCCATAGGTTTAATTATACCACCAGCCGTTCCGCTGCAACAAAAAACGGACATTTCAAACAACGGACATGACACGCAAATTACAGACGCATTACATCCAATAGCTCAGTGCGCACTGACAATCTGTCATCGATATAAAACTTCTGACCTCGACTGGCACGATTGTTTCATGGTTATGATTGATGTGTATACTGAGCACTGGGCAGCTGTTAGTGTGACTTAAATGAGAAGAGACAAGCGGATATACTCGTAACATGGCCGTCTTTCTTTTTATTACGGTACTTGGTATAATTGCAGAGAAATAATAAAGTAAAAGTAAAATCATACTCTACGCTTAATGTTTCGATTGATTGATTGATTTTCTATTTAATATAGAATAAGGACGACAATGGGTGCACAGTCCACGTGATGGTTGCGGATTCTGTGGCCCGTAGTTATCTACTTCTTTGATGAAAATCAAAATGCAGATCCGTTTTCCTCGTTTCTACACAGAAAGACTCACAGAAGCATTGAGTTACTTTTGGTATTCTGTGAGAGCGTGGTCTTTCCCTGGTCGAGCCATCCCATTCGTGCTACAACCATAATATAGATGCTGTATGGCTCTGTTATGTATATCGTACGTGTATTGCCATAAAAGTATGCACATAAGATAGTAATAAAAGTATTTTACCTTTCGATTTACGCGAAAAAATTTCACAACAAAACATTAAAACTAAACTCAAAAGCTTTTTCCTATCTAAATTATAATTACCTACTATATCCACTTACTTAACCATAACGTACCTACCTGCCTAGTTCTTACTTTTACCTTGCTACTACTGACTTCAACTAAGTTGTTAACTTACCTTCTTAGTCTTTACATTCTTACTATACCTACTACCTACTCACATACCTAACTACTTACTTAGACTGTGTTTTGTATATAATATGCTGACTTAAACTTAATTATTTAGCATCAAGTCAAACCTCCGTGTTTGTTAGATGTTAATTAGACATATATCTGTATTTTTTATTTGATCTGATAAATAAATTTAAAAAAATATAATAACCATATAAGTCCACTGCTGGGCACAGATTTTTCCAAGAATGCGTTAGCATGCAGAAAGAATTGCCCATAATATGCAGCTCTGAGTTCATTGACCCCACTACTCAACGTGCTAGGTAGCTGTCATTGCATTCGTAATGATGTTAATGTTGTTAGGTACCTACCCGTGAAGTTTTACAGGATTCCGGTTTTTAAAAGTAATTATTAAATTTATAATATGAAATGATGATGAAAGATAAGCTTATATATATAATTCTAAGGCTTATAAGGCACATGTATAAAGGCTTTATGTTTGCTCCTTATTTAACCATTTTTATTAGATGCTTGCTTGATTTTAATAACAAAAGGTGTAAATTTAAAGTTGTTATCTCTCTTAGTTTCTATATATTAAGTTTTAAGTTTTTGCGTGATGTGATATTACTTGTACCATTTCGCAGTTTTCAAACATAAAAACAGTTTGCAACTTACACCACTGCTCTGAACTAACCGTGGAACTAGTGTGAAATCAAACATCGATCTGCTAACAAATTAAGCATCGTACACATACGCGAGACCAACACGGTACATAATGTTTCTGTTCAAGACGTATTTCTATCGTATGGTACGTCTACTGTGTGATCTTGTATCACCACTCCATAACTTCTCTTCATACTTCATTTGTTCGCGGATCTTAGATAATTTAAAAAAAAATTGTAATCATTTTAAAGTAATACTTCATCCATCCTATAAAAGTCCCCTGATAAACATAGGTCTCCCCCATATAATGCATCATAGGTGGGAATTTGGCATAGCTGCCACGCTTGGCAAGCGAGTTGGACAGAAGCTGCTGCCTATCACTTGTTTCAATTTCCATCTGTCGCCTCTTACGACACCCACGGGACGATATGGGGTAATAGATATTCTTATATCTACACTATACGGTATATATAAATTTTCTTGGTAAATATAAGACTTAAGTTAATACTTTAGTCAATTTATTTAAATTTTATATTCTTCCTTTAGATCCCCTAATGTTAAAGGAAGATCTAGTATTCTCGATATGACGATTAAGGAAATAATAGATTTATAAGAGAAGATGAGAGTAAAGGGTTAAATCCCGCACAGAATAAGTATTCGTATAGTTTACCTACAGCCTACAAATAATTATTCCGGGTTATTCCGGGTGTCTGACCATGGGTATTTTTTGTACGTAAAACATCTCTACTAATCCCACTTTAAGATTTCTTTTTTTATAAAAAGAGAAAATGTAGAAATTTTTAATGGCAAACTAAACAGAAGGAAACTCAAACGAGAAAATTACCTAGAGCCTACAATAATATATTTAAGAGTAATTTTTAAATGATCTATAATGATGGTGATGATGATGAATGTTTTTAGCAAAATCTTTATTATGGGAGTACTGGAGCACAAATAAGTAAAACTTTACAAAAAGTTTATTATGGAATGTCATTGTAAATAGTTCATCGAACTTTGTACGAAATCAAATGAGCATTAACGATCCTTATTATAACAACAAAAATAAAACTCAACAAAAACTAATCCTTGTGTTAAAACATACATAAAAAGCACTAGGTTTCCATCTTGTTGAGTTCGTAATGACAATATTATTATAACTTGATTAATCAATAGTGAAAAAAGTACACATTTGTTGCCAAATAGCATATTATTTTTAACAATTGCTCCGTCTTTTGCTTAATCGACAGCGTTAGGTTCTTAAAACGCACAAAGTAATCAATTACATTTCGAATTGTGTAGGGTTTACAAAAACATTAATGCCATGTTAATAGGTGAATAAAAGGTGTGTTATTATTGCTTTAATTAAAAATTTTATGTAGGGTGTTTTAAAATGTTTTTACTATCTTACTTACTTATCACCCTTTCAGCAGTTCACAACTGGACATGGATTTTACATCCACAGCCTTTTTTAAATAGCTGCTGAGCATAAATTCTCAGAAAATTGGAAGCTTTAGTATTATAGTTAAAATTAAAGTAAATATTTCAGCCTATATACATACGTGGTAGAGCCATGCTGCAGTTATATTAGTAGTATAGTTATAGCACGAATGGGTCGGCTCGACCGGGGAAGGACCACGCTCTCACAGAATACCGGCGTCAAATAGCAGCTTCATGCTGCTGTGTTTCGTATGGTGAGTGTAAAGAACCGGAGATCCTTTTTACTGGAAAAGAGGCATTCTATCTTAGTACTCACGGGTGACAGCGCATCTGCATTTTGATTCGCAAACGAGGATAAATGTAGATGTCTATGGGCCCCAGCAACCACTTACCATCAGGTGGATTGTGTGCTCGTTTGTCACCCTATCCTATAAAAAAAAATACGTCCCACTAATGGGCACAGACGCCCTCGCATTTCTGAGAGGGTTTTAGAGCAAGGAAATGTCCGCCGCGCTGCCCCAATGCGAGTTGGCGAACTTTACATGTCTTCGAAATATTTTTTTTATTTCTCGGATATGCATATTGCATAACATATTATACTTTATTGTACGTATATTCAGTATATCTAATAACAATAATATCACTTATCTAATATTATAATAATATATAAGGCATTTAATTTAATTTTAGTAGTTATTTTAATTTTTATAAAACAACTGAATTGAAACAAATTGGCATTTTTAATTCTCACGGCCTTCACCGAAGATTGGCACTCTATAGGGGAGATCTATGTTCAGCAGTGGACTTGTAATGATTTGAGTGCTGATTATGATGTTGAATATTTAATACATATACAAAGAGTGTAAGGGGAAATAACTTTTGCATAGAGTGCGAGAAACTCTGGGACTCTTAACTCATGAAGAAAAATTAATCTAGCATCACTGAACAAAGGTAACAAGCTAGTGATGCGAAGATTACCAGTGCAAAATGTCTTACTTGCGTGACGAGTTTGGGCAAATCTACCAAGTAATCATTTTAAATGGCGAACATTATTAGTAATTAAAATATATAATTTCTAAAATTATTGTAAAATATAAGCTTTTGCATACCCTACCTTTTATCATCTTGCCTATACAATCAACAAATCAGAATACAATCTGACAATTAGATTATCGACTGTATATTGCTTAGTCATCGCGATAGTCATTGTTGCTGGCGAGTGAAGAGAACCAAGTGGTTCTGTTTTCGGAAGCTTTTGTTACTGCTTTGTTATTTCTGTGTTAAAGACTGGAAGTTAACCAGCAGGTGTAATAAAGATTCATTTAAAGATTGTTTTATTTTCGCCTTTACAGTTGCATTTATAACGATGTTAAAATATATTTTTTAATATTAGAATGACAAACAGTCCACCTGACTGTAAGTGGTATACGGTATATTGCAGTCCATGACACTCGCAAATAACCTAAAATAGTGAAGTATTACAAGTAAACGCATTGTGACATCTAATGACAAATTAAAAAGATTTATTTAAAGACTGTTTCGCATTATATTATTTATAGAGTTGCATTTACTACGATTAAAAGAAAAGACTATAGAGTGAATAACGAGCCAAAGGTCCACCTGACTACTGCAGCCTATTGCGAGTGAGTCGAAAATGGATTAAGACACAACACAAAAAGATTTGAATTTTTACAATAGACTATTATAGTGCCATCTGATGTACAATAATATTATCAATTATTAAACGCAACTATGTGTTTAATATTTAAAATATTTTTGAGATAAGAATCTGGCACTTCCAGTTCTATAATACGTGCGACTAGCCTAAAGCGTTTTCAAACAAAATCTATTCAAAGTTATGCCTATCCTTAAGGCAAAATAACAGTCGTGAAGACACGAACGATAAGTGTACGTAATTTTAATGTAACCTACAATTAAATAACAATATCTCGCGGAACGCAGCCTTCAGCAAAGTCAATTTCGCATTCTAAATCTTACATAACGCTAATAGGTATAAAAGCACAAGTTCGCCCGAGAATCGAACCAGCGTCGCGACCTCTATGGGTCACGTAACATAATTGATTTACGCCGCGTCGGACTATGCATTAACATAAGATAATGCTTAACCTTTGACACTGGTTTTAAAATTTCACTTCACCAATTTAACTAGACACAGGCGCACTTAACTTTTATGGACGCGTTGTTATGAAATCTATTCTTATTGTCTGTAATGATTTTATTGTTTGACATATTTTGTTCAGTGTAAAATGAATACATACTTATTTTGTCTTGCGATATATTATTTTTTATTTTATTTACTTGAGGAAAATATTAAGTTTATTAAGTTAAGACTTATTAAAATACTTGATCGTTGGACAGAAAAACTGATATTCAAAAGTTTTATATGACAAATTCTTAAAACAAAGTTGTATAAGATTGGGAGTGAATAAAATAGAAAAAACAAAATTAGTGACTATGTATATGTTACTTGATGACAGGCACAAATTTTGAAATTTTCAAATAAAATATCTCCAAAATATTATGACGTTGTTTATTTAAATTTAAAATGACAGGCTCTTAAAAATATCGATTTCTCGATCGATTTTAGGATCCTAAGATACTTCTTTGTTTTGGATTTTACTCAGTAGATTGGATGTCGGTAAGTCAATAAAATTATTAAAAATTTTGCACAGAAGGATGTTTCCGGAATCATGAAACCGGACATAAACATCGCGATGTTTACGTCCGGTTTCATGATTAGTTACTACATTTAATGGAATTGCCTTAAATCTTTATTTTAACCTTTTTTACGTCGTAGAGCCAAGCTTCAGCTATATTATTATGGTTGGAGCATGAATGGGTTGGCTTGACCGGGGTAGTAAAAAGGGTGTCCGGTTCTCTACACTCACTATACGATACACAGCAGCATTAAGCTGCTATTTTATGCTGGTATTCTGTGAGAGCATGGTACCAACCCAGTCGAATCGACCCATCCGTTCTACAACCATAAGATAGCTGCAGCGTGGGTCTATCACGCATAAATATTATTACGCCGCCACCATACAGCTATAATAGAACATAATTTTATACATTTATAATTACATAATATGCTTCATGACCAGATGAAAGTACCATAATAATACATTTAACACCCTATTAAAAGATATCTTTATATTCAAAAGATAGTATGGTTTTTTGCCTAGAAGTCTTTCCAGGTTGATACCACCCCCATGACTTCATAATTATAGGGTGTGAGGCATTATATTTAAGCCTTACGATAACGCACGCACCTGTGCGATTTTTGTTCAACAGGTATACAAGAGTTGTAGTAAACTCTTAACACCAAACTACATATAAAAATATATTTTCCTACTTTTACAGTGTTAATAACATAGATTAAATAAATTATAAAACTATTAAGAAATAAAAACTGCGAAAGACCACCTATGCGCATTTGTAATTTTTATTTCTATGATTGTTCATAATTACTCAGTTCAAGCAATCACTGTAGCTTAGTGGTCTATTAACTGGACCATTAAAGCTTAGAATTCATTTAAAACTATTTTCCTCCTCTTACCATTTAGCACAATTCTT
This sequence comes from Parnassius mnemosyne, assembly GCA_963668995.1. Taxonomy (NCBI): domain Eukaryota; kingdom Metazoa; phylum Arthropoda; class Insecta; order Lepidoptera; family Papilionidae; genus Parnassius; species Parnassius mnemosyne. Next base: position 18,261,354 of record CAVLGL010000083.1, read on the forward strand.
AAAATTCCAATTGTTACTTGAGCAATCCGTTGAGTGACTATTGATGTTAAAGAAAACGTTTATATCGTTCTATGTATTACATACAATAAAGAAGCTTTTGCAATTATTTTTAATCCACTAAGATATATGAACGCCTTTCTAATGTTTAGTTAAGTAACTATAATCAATTTCAACGCAACTGCTGATCCCGATTTCGAATCCCCGTTCAGGCCAAAAAAATCAGTTATTAAGTTTTTCCGTCAAGAAATTCTCAGTAGCTGCCCGAAGTCAGGAAGTTGGCGGTGCCTCAGCCCCGTGCCTCTCAAAGCACGTAAAGCTATTGGTCCTGTGCCTGATCTCTCTCTGGTCGTGCCAATTAACCGTCTCATTAGACTATAAGAATGAGGTAATAGAGAGTGCACCTGTGGTTGCGCATACATTTAGGCACTATAATCTTGCCCTGCGGTACATCGATAGTCTACGATGAAGCCGGCCGCCGTGACTGAAATTCGGTCTGGAAAACTCTGTCTTGTATTATTGCCTTCTTCTTCTTCAACAGTGTGTAAAATTTTACTCCTAGTCATTCGCCTTTCTTTTCATATGGAGGATTAGCCATGAGCGCCGTACCTTTCACGGGTATTTGAGATTGTATTACCGAATGTATCGCAACCATTACACTGCTTCTCATTTCCGGTCTGAGTATATCACTTCTGCCGTAAAGGAGTTTTGTCTCGTATTATTATGCGAAAATTTTCTAACAATTTTCATACCATAGATATTGTAGGAGGCAAAATCCAAGGGACGAAATGGTATGATTGATGCACTAACGCTGTCATCACATTGTTTGTGTAAGCGTGTATGGTTAGCTAACTTCTCTTATACAAAACTTCTTAATGAACTACTTACCTCCTATAAAGGCCATATTATTTTGGAGTTTAAGTTGAATTAGTGCAGCTTTTAATTAATAACTTTAAAAACCGTAGTAGTTAAGGAGCTAAGCGCTCGCAGTAAAAGTACACAAGACACATTTAGCGACCAATCCGAATTCGATCCTGTCCAACACCAATGAAGTTGCTGATTATCATTATAAATTCTGATTTAATACGTGCTTGACGGCGAAGAAAAACGTCGTGATAAAACCTGCATGTCTAAGGAATACAACGTTTAGAGGATTTATAGCAGGAGGCCTTTGCCTAACAATGGAATGTAGGCAGGCTGTAACATTACTTCATACTTTTTAATAAAACTTAGTAATTTATCATGTGTCTATCATCATAACTACGATATTCCTGAACTCCTGACATCTCGCGTCACTTGCGTGACTTATATGGTCATCAATTCTTCTAAAATAGGACGCACTGCCACACCTTAATCAGTCTGCCCCCTGGAACTACCATTACCTTTTTAGCTTACCGATGTTTTGAGCGCTTAATTCTATAATTTAAGTTAAAAATTCTTGTACATGTGTAGCTAATTGGTTTCTCGGCAACAGCTCTAACAATTTGGATGAGATTTTGTATTGAGATATAGATAATGTTTTACTTTCTAAGTTTATCAATACAGATATCATCCCTGATTTATTTTTTTAACGCCAAAGCTCGGTCGCCCAGGAACTCGTTTTATAGATTAATAAAACTGGTGGTTTCGGTTGAGTGAACTACTGAGAAGTTTGGCATCCCTACGCTATCAGAAAAAATATTGTTATTATTTTTTTTATAAAATCCATAGTGTGTAAATATAATAGTTTTGGCACTTATCCTGGGATTTTTAACCACCGACGCAAAAAGAGAGGTGTTATAAATTTGGACGTTAGGCGTGTGTGTGTCTATGTGTCTGTCTATAGTACCGTAGCTCTTATCGGGTAAACTGATTTGGGGGCGGTTTTTTTTTAAATTTAAAAGCAGGTTTTCTAGCAGTGTTTGATGGACAAGTTTTATCAAATTCGGTTCAGCCGTTTCAGGTCATCAGCTGTTTTTGTTTCGAGGGTTTTTAAAATTTTCAATTTAAGTTTTTTTTTATAGGGTCGGGTGACAAACGAGCACACAGTCCACCTGATGGTAAGTGGTTACTGTGACCCATAGACATCTACATCTATCCTCAATAAAGACTCAAGATGCAGATGCGTTGTCACCCGTGAGGACTAAGATGGAATGCCTCTTTGCCAGTAAAAAGGGTCTCCGGTTCTCTACACTCACCATACGAAACACAGCAGCGTTAAGCTGCTATTTTACGCTGGTTTTCTGTGAAAGCGTGGTCCTTCCCTGGTCGAGCCGACCCATTCGTGCTACAACCATAATATAGCTGCAGCATGGCTCTACCACGTTATTATATATCTTGCAATCTTATCTGGAAGCTCGACAGAGTGCTAACAAATAGAACTCTCTGGATAATATTTGTCATCAGAGATTACGTAATAAAGTAAATTTTGTTCTTTAATAGTTGCAGAAAAATGTGTAACGTAATGTTTTATATATCGTAGATGTTTATACACACATTTTTTAAGGCTAAATAATTTATGCAATCAGTTGACGTGTAAAAATTATGCACAATACGTCATATGTAAAAGCAATAACAATGAACTTTAAATTTCTGACAACTGTGCAACATTAAGCATTAGGGGGGGGGGGGGGGGGCATAATGCTTAAGGTTAATGCGGCATCTAGTAATTGTTTTTTTTACTGAAGCAATGATTACCTGTTTGAAATCGGGACGGATCGGTAATGAAAATACGGTCTAAGTCTGTTCACTGCTTAACAAATTGAAAATTGAATACCCCCTTTATACGGTATGTTTTAATTAAAGATACTACCATCCAGAACAAACAGAATTATTTTGCCTTATTGTCTTCCTTCTTTGCTTTGTTCATAGCCAAATGAGTTAATAAGTTTACAGAAGACAAACCTGATGTTATCTAAAGGAAGCCGCTGGTATTTCAACACAATGGTATCATTTGCTGCCTTTAGCCAAACCTTATATAATAATACTTATATCGCAACACTTACAGTGTATCTTTTAAGTATTTGCCTAAGGTTATTGAATCCATTTTAACCCTATGCTGATTTCATATGCCTTCTTTTCTATCCAATGCAACTATTGAATCTACACGTCGAACTATACTAGTAATAAAACACATTTTAAAATCAACTTTATTGCTTGCTCTGCGGTGAAATCCTTTCAACAATCACTGTAATTTAAAATATCCGTAGTTCAAAAGGTTGATGTTGTGCTACGCTTTCTCCTACTAAAACATTATTTAGTTATTTTTCTTCTTGTTTGCTAAAAGGCAGTAAAACATAAATAAATACGAGATAATATATTAATATTACAAAAATTTAAACGATATTTTTTACATAATATAGTATTTTAGGAATAAGTAATTTAAATATTATAAATTTAAAAGGAGAAATTATCATTTTAAAAAGGATAAATTATCAATTAAAACGCTTCCGAAAATCAAAAATTATTTTGAAGTGTTACAAAAAAAATTAGGTTTATTTTATTTTCTTAAATGTTGTTCTTTTATTTTACTGCTTGACTGGTTTTGGGGACAATTGTTCGTAACACTGTCTTAAATTTTTAAATATTATTGCAAATCGTAATATTATTATTATTAAAACCAACTTGATATAAAAAATTATGCTTTCAATTGTTACAAAAAATAAAATTTGATGACAGCTAGGGCGTAGCTAAAAATCTTCATGAATGTTAACGGCAAAATTTCAGGGATCAAATTATAATGGACATCGTTTTTTTGTGAAGCACAATTATGGTTAGTGACCTTTATTTTTATAATGCTGTGTGTCCGATTATAATTGTTGTTTATTTTAGTACACGAGTGCGTTGAATACTAGTGACCACCCGTGGCTTTGGCCTAGCTTCTGACCCGTACTGGCGAGCCTTTATTTGATCGCTAAGTGTCTGTCAGTGCAAATACAGTAAATATTCTAAGATGGACGTTTAGTTGCAACTGATATAATTACTTGTGTTTATTGTTCTTAGTTATAAGATTCATTTTGGCATGTGAAAGATTCGAGTGGATTATTTCAAGAGGAAAACTAATATAAAGCGCACTCATATCATGCTGCCAAAGTTTATAACGATTTATAATTTACAACGCTCTATTATAGGCATTATCTTATTACCCGTGCTGTTAAAGAATGGTATTTAAAATGGCATCGCCTCTATTCACCTCTCACTCGCACATTTTCGCTATCTATACTCACAACCGCCGGTAAGGACAGCAAAAAAAAAATACGTTGCGATATGTTTTTCTCGTACGTTCTTTAGCTTCAGTCCAAGATGTAATTGAAATCAAATGCAAAAAAATAATTTATGAGCTACGACGCGTACTGAGAGTTTACTTTATAATTTTTCTTGATTTTGTTTGTTAATATTTTTAAAATCTTCGTTTGTCTGTCTGTATAATTTCATTAGAATAGAAATATTGATAAGTTAAAATAAATGGTCTTTAATGATTATCTTAAGTCTATAGATCCCAACCAACCGAAACCAGAGCAGCTCGCCGGTTATAACTGTTATTTTAAAATTAATATAAGTACTTGCGTATGCAATTATTTTCAAATATTTTCCATTTAATGGAAAAATTGCAATTAATCGAATAATATAACGTTATAACGATATACCATTATTAGCGGGTTTTCGCTATGCGTATGCGCTATGATTTTCAGTACTGCGCATGTTGACGGTACGGGCTCGATGAGCTGCCATTACTAACACCATTCTTTATCCGTATACACTGTATGTATTGTAGTAATTTAAAAAATAGAACACAATAAGAATAATTATTATTATTTGAAATCTGGCATTGGTCGATGTTAATGAATGATGTGTCGTGGAGGCAGTTTACAAACATAGATTGCACGAGGACAAACATTCAGACCCGCAACAATTATTTGTAGGCCATATAAAAATATTTGCTCCGTGCGGGATTCGAACCCGTGGCCCTCATCGCATCAACTCATTGCTAAGCCGTTGCGCCACGGAGCCGTCATTTGCAGTGAAGAATTTTTTTCAAATTATAATAGTGGTAAAATGGAATTGCTATCTAAAGTTATCATACTTATATAAGGTACATATTATTCAGATAACAAACAGGAAAAAAGAAAAGTAGGAACAATTTTAGTAGTTAATTATAATTATTTAGTTAATTATAATTATTTAAAATAATAAATAAATCAACTAGCGCAGATCGCCCCGGGTAGGCGTCGTCATAGGTGACAGTGAAAAATGTAACAGGATATTGTCAGCATCTTCTTGATAACAAATCTATATTTAAAAAAAAACTGTGGTTGCCAATCTGGCTGACAAACGGCGAGGCTGTGGCAAATGAAATTAAATCCCGAGGGAATGTTTTTGATTTTGATTTTTGAAGCAGTGGATTTTTCATTTGGTTTAATGATGAATTAATGAGTTTCATACATCTGCAAAGTACACATCCCTCCCCTCCCCTTAATCAAGATATTCGACACAATATGCATAATAAAAGTTCAGAAATCACATACAAACACCTCTAATCACACCAATATACATCAAACGAAATTAAGTTCGCACTCCGCACGTTCATTCGCGTGTGAACACCGGCCTACGCTAATATTTGCTTTGTCCACATAACAAACAACCTCTGGACGTTAAGCAAACATGAATACACGCTGTGTGTTCGAACAATCGTTACGGTGGTCGTGCCATTGTTGAGACCACCACAGTGTCATGTGCCATACGCGTTTGTCATTCCATCTTTTGTTTAAGCAACTTTCACAATTAACTGGAATACGTGAAAGGAATTTAACGGGTGAGGTGAAGATGATAGAGAACGGTTAATTCTGTTATTGCAATTAGATACTACATAGTTTTTACTAGTTATTAGATTTTTCGACTTGTCGAGAACAAAACACTTACGTTAGTTTTTGTGATTTCTTATCCATCTTTTTGTTAAATGAAAATAATTAGGCATATATTCAATGTAACTTAGAAACTGCTAAGCCTGTTGATACCTATAACGATTTTTTATTTAATAATTCAAATTAAAAAAAATTGTACAACTGACTTCAATATAAACTATTAAGGATAACTCCAAAACTACTGGTCAAACCTTAATCAAATTTATATGGGACCACATGAGAAGCACCTACTTACAAATAAAAATAGAATCATCAAAATCGGTTTACCAAGAAAAAAGTTATGAGGTAACACACATAAAAAAACATACAGTCGAATTGAATACCTTCTGCTTTTTGAAGTAGGTAGAAAATTAAATAATAGTGAAGTTAATTACTATTGCTCCTTCGTTGTCATGAATATTGGGTTGAACATATAATAATGAGCTTTAATGAACTATAACAAAGCTGTTACATACTTTGGAATAAAGTAACATGTTTCGTATAAACTAAGTAAAATTAAAAATTTTGTGCAGCCGACTTCAATATAAGTTATTAAGAATAACTCAAAAGCTATTGGTCTGACCTTGATCATTCACATCATATGGGACCACACGAGAAGTACCAGCTTTCAAATAAAAAAAGAATCATCGAAATCGGTTCACCCAGTAAAAAGTTATGAGGTAACACACATAAAAAAACATACAGTCGAATTGAGTACCATCTCCTTTTTGGAAGTCTGCAGAAAATACGACCTATATTTAAAAAATAATAAATGTTACATATTTTGTTGCTAATTCATCCACCCATCCATTACAGCACCCAAAAGTTCGCGGCTGAACAAAGGCCTACTGGTTAAATTGCCTCATGGGTGGGATTTTGCCATACTTGCCATGCTTAGCACGCACGTCGGCAACTGCAGTTTTTTTGGAGTTGTTATCGGGAAGATGCTGCTGCCCATCTTTTGTTTCATTTTCCCTCCGTCACCTCTTGCGACACTTATGGGGTGATAAGCGGCCACTACACAGTAATATATTTAAATTACATTGGTTACTTTTAACATTAATAATAACTATTTTTTATTACGTGGTAGAGCTATGATGCAGCTATATTAGTAGTATAGTTGTAGCAGGAATGGGTTGCCTTGACCGGGGAAGGACCACGCTCTCACAGAATAACAGTGTAAAAACTGTGTTTCGTATGGTGAGTGTAGAGAACCGGACACCCATTTTACTGGAAAAGAAGCTGATTCCATCACTAGCAGGACTAACCTCACGGGTGACGACGCATCTGAGTTTTGATTCTTTATTGAAGATAAATGTGTATGGGTCACAGCAACCACTTACCATCAGGTGGAATGTGTGCTCGTTTGTCACCCTATCCTATAAAATAAAATAATTTTTTTTTTTATTATTTTAAAATATATCAGACTTACACCGTATATTTTCATTTTATATCATTTTAAATACACGAAAAATCATAACGTTATATTAATTAATTGGTGTACTCGTATTTCGGATTTAAAATTGCGTAAAATATGCTTCTGCTTCAATAGAATTCTACGTAATAAAAATTCAGTCGCCAATATAGCGGTTAACTGTGACTGTTGATGAAAATGGATGAGGCGAAAGTTGCACAAGCGTCGGGTTCAAGACATGTAGCATACCTTCTTATCTTCCAACCTTATCTATACGATTTAAGTCTAAATTTACTGTAACCTATGAGTATAGGAAATAAATTATCAAAAGCATTTCTTGGAATTTTATTTTAAAATTTACACTAAGATATATATACCTAGTTGATTTTACAAATAATAAGAAATTTTTAGTTATTATTAGTAATCAACTATGTATGTATATAATATCAGCTTTTTACTAAATAAACGAATATTCAACCTATTCTTATACTAACCACACGAGCTTTAAAATGATTTCAAAAAACTTTGTTATTTGATTTGTCAATTGTTATTACTTTAGATTATAAACAAAGGAACACTTCCTTTAAGTAATATACGTTATAACAATCAAGCAACCTAACATTAAAGGGCTTATAGTACCTACTACTAGGTGCAATTTACCTTTTCTACAATTTACCAAGCAGCAGTGCTACGTGCCGGTCTGTAGGGAACATAGAGCCAGTAAATTATAGATATTCTATCTTAGTACTTAAAGGTCAAAATGGATCTATTGTCTTCTTTGCTTGACGTTGGTTGCTCTGTTGTCCCAGCCCATGGATGATACATTAGGCATATACCATCAGGTGGATGTCAAGTTCGTTTGTCACTTCAATTTTATAAAAAAGCAAACGTGAGAAATACAAACCAGATAAATATAATTCTCTGATAGTTCTGCGTGTGACGCTTGAAAGAGAATTTTTGTTTAATAATACTGAATTCTAACAAGCTTAGTGCACGGAACAAAGTTACCGCAATTCTTCAATCTTATCGCCATAATGTTAAATGGTAGGTGAAAATGAACGATGATTTTTATATATTTTAATACAAACGACACTATAAAATAAACTATGCAGATAACAACTTCTTTATCGAATCGAAAGATAAAACTGTAGCGATGGTTTGCATATCTATCGAAAGGTCACCAAGAGATATTTCAAAGCCAGATTTACCTAGTTATAATTCAAAATAATGATTAAATGTCTGCATTTTCCTTCTCCAAATAAAAATTGATTGCTACATAACCTCGCACAGACAAATTGTTTACCCGAACCAATGTTTGCTCATTTTGTTTCGTAATTGAGACCGATAGTTGATGGCACTCAGCACACAGTCAAGTACGACCCGCACTACATCGTCGACTGTGCTTAACACAGTTAACACAATGTGTCGATGACACGCTGTAAGCGGGTACTGTTTATAAAAAAAGCCAAGTGGTGAGTGGCAACTCTTGTTCTCACTTACATCATGATGAAGATGAACTAGATGGTCTGTTTAAATTTATTTAAATTACATGTTAAAAATTTATGACTTCTTATTATTAACGCGAGTACTACACGTGGAATAAAATTAATTTTACGTATTTTATCGATTTACAATTCACTTTTTCTTAAATACCAACGTTCCAGGTGCGTTATAGCTCACATACTATCGTCTCCCCCGTGTCAGGCGCTTGTCGTCCCCGATAAGTAGCCCGGGCTACATTCAATTTTTAACAATTAATTCATAAATTGCAGCCCGCCTTGAAGTCTTGCAGCGTTTGTTTGGGCTAACATTAAAGGTTTAATAATTACATCAATTAATAAAAATCCCCTACAAGGAAAACTTCGGGGGATGCCTTTGCTCAGTACACTTTTGATAGAATGTTATTACTGATTGCAAAAGGCAGTAGTAATGAAAAGCACCCGAAACGTCGGTAAAAAAATAAAAGAAATAAATTCCGTAAAAATACTTTTATTCAATGTACTCAATCAGTTTTATTTTTATTATTATAATTGAGTCATGCATAGACGAAGAATGATTTTAGTCGTTTTGACTGAGAATAAGGTATCTTATTGAACTTATACTCGTACCTAAGGGGGGATCTACCAAAATTGCCACAAAGTATTGTCCCGAGCCACCTGCATAAATCGACTACCTGCGCACTTAATCAGGTCGTCAGTATATCTACTGGAAGCTCGTCCAACACTGGGCTCTCACTTTGCATAGCCCTTTCTTTGAGTTTGAGCTTCTTCACATGGTCAACAGTCAAGGATCACGTATTAGTTCCTTACGTTATCACTGGCAACACTCAATAGTTACACACAAATACACTGGTAGTTACAAACCCTTTAATCCCAATAAAATAAATGATAAGTTATTATAACATCTCAATCAATCAATATTTCTAGGAAATGTATTATTAAATAATTTTTGTTGTTGAATGCAATGCAAAATTGATAAAAGAAGTCCAAGTTGACTGTTTGAACATCAACTCGTTTATATTAAAGGTAGATAGTCTTAAGTTGGAGTGTAATCCCTATGGATCCCGAACGATGGTCATTCTTCTAAGACACAGCGTTTGAAATGTAGAATCATCGCATGGACACTTAACATTAGGTACGATTTTAAATCGGTGCAAATACCACTTGTGAAAGCCATATACAGTGAGAATAATATTTAATGTAAAGTGAAAGTTGGTGTTATTTAGTTTATTTAGTTAGATATTATGTCGTTTAGCGTAGGAAGGAGTTTTCTGGTATGACTGCCCTGTTCAGCACTTTTGTACCAACTCTACTATTAACAGTGGTAGAGCCACGCGGCAGCTTTTGCTGTCGCACGGATGGGCCGGCTCGAACCGGGATGGTACCACGACCTCACAGAAAACCAGCGTGAAGTAGAGGTTTATCTTTGCGTTTCGCTTGGTGAGTGCAGGTGGCCGGAAACCCTTTTTACTGGAAATTAGGCATTCCATCTTAGTCCTCACGGGTGACAACGCATCTACATTTTGATTTGTAATAGATGATAGATGTAGATGTCTATGGGCCGCAGCAACCACTTACCATCAGGTGGACTGTGTGCTCGTTTGTCACCCTTATCCTATAAAAAAAACTTAGTTTCTTTTCCGGATTAACTGTGTATTGTATGAAATGCTAAAATTTGAATCCGTAGCTATATGCAACCTAGTCTATGCATCACTATACCCACACGACTTTTTACCCAGGCTATTCTATATTTCCAATGTTTTTATATTAGTAAATAGTTGTGTTTATCTGTGCAATTACAGGGTAAATAATTTATTATGGTTTACTTCTATCTTTAAAAACAGTATTTAAACATTTATTAATGTAGACCCTTCTAAGTGCCTTCGATTTAACTAATAACTCAGCCTAAAGTACAAAGCATGTACTAAACATGTATTGCCTCTATATAGAACCATATATGTGTCGTTATTTGGCAATATCGGCTTTCAAATATTTTCATAAGATAACAGTAAGTATTTTCATAAGGACAACATTTTCTTAATTAAAAAATCAGTTACAAAATTTAAAATAAAACTTAACCACTGGACTCTTAACTTAATTATCAATCTCCATAAAAATCATACTGGCACATCTTACTCTAAAGTCAAACCCTAACAATGACAAGAACAACTGTTATTTAACGTCATAAAAAACTTGTCACAATTTTTTCCTACCTGTTATATCTGAGACGAAGTAATTTTAGACGGGCAGCACGGGGCGGTAATTTATTACGTGTCAATACGACTTCTCGAAATTTTTAATAAACATTATTATGACAAGGAATTTGAACGTTGCTACATAGTGATAGGATCTCCTTTTGAATGGATGTCTTGAGTGAATTGGAGTCTATTGTCACAATAACGATGCGAATTTGTTATTTTCTTCTAAAGGTCAAGTGAACTTTGGGAACAACCTCCAGTTAGTTTTGATTGTGTTTCTTTTAAAAATATTTATTGATAGTTTTTGTCAATGGACATTTCAAAGGATTGCAGTCTGTAGCAACTTAAAATAATATTAATAATTTATTTTATAAATATGAAGTATTGAATCCGTTGTATAAAATTTTAACCTATCTAAGTAAACCAGTGTATTTCAATAATTGAAATCTGCGACTTTGGCCAATATTATTAAATCACATAAATTTTAGTGAAATTGTTTTACTTAATGGCAGAATACAGATATTCTGCATTAGTAATATTAAGTAAACGGAGGGAGGGCGGGTGGGGGGAGGCTCCATTGCGCATGAAGATTTGAGGTAGGTAGTAATTGACCCCGTGTAGGAAGGACCGCCTTGTGTTTCTATCAAAGGCAGCAGGAACATATAAGGGAAAATGTAAGCGACTGCAAGTGATACATAGACATTTAACTCTTTTTAGGTAATAATAATATAAACTCATACTCATGTATTTGTAAGTTTTAAAGAGGATTCGTGTACTACCTGATTTGTAAATGTGATATGAGTTATGAATCGAACGAAAGTATAAAGTATTAGGAGCTCGCCTTAAATTTCCACTGCCCAAATGTCCACCGCCATCAATGACGTTGTTAAAATCAATTTCAAATGGTGTTTTATTCCAAATGTCGTGAGAAAGCCTGCATGTCTCGAAAATTAAAAACTATTTTTGAAAAAGCATGAAGTCTGTTAAGATACATTGTGGTACAGTGGATACTTTTTGCTACAATACCCTCACTAAAAGGAGTAGAGGCCTGTGTCCAAATGTACATATAAATATGTTACATTTAAGTATTATAAAAAAGTCTTTGACATAGATGCAAATATAATAAACCTAAGTAATGTTATATTTTCTATAGAATAAGGATAAAAAATTAGCACACACAGTCCACCTGATGGTAAGTGAATACTATGGCCCATAGTTATATACATTTATCCTCGATTAAGAATCAAAATACAGATGCGTTTTCACCCCTGAGGACTAAGATGGAATGCCTCGTATCCAGTAAAAGGATTCTCTACACTCACGATATTATTATGAACTGGCATTCTGTTAGAGCGAGATCCTTCCCCGGTCGAGCCGATTCATTCGAGCTACAGCCTACTATAACTACAGCATGGCTCTAACAAGTATGAACACCAAGAAAAATAACAACATTATCAATAAATTATTTGAGGGAATCACTTAATTATACGTAATTTACTTTTTATTTTGTCTCGTATTATAAACGTTTAATATTTTATTGAGAATCGATTAATATCAAATGGATAACAGCGCGCTCTTCCAATAGAAATATCAACTGTCAGTCACATATGAGGAATTAACTTGCGTAGCGATGCAATAGAATTCACTCGATGGAAATTTGTTCAAGATTGCTTAAGTGATCGATTACAAGGGATGAAGAAATAATAATTTTAGTAAGTTGTTTTTTTTATTTAAAAAAAATTTCATAGATTGGTTGGTGGTCAGAGTAATGAGTTTGAGCAATATCCCTATGAAAAAGACGCGTTTTAAGACACGCGTCTTTTTCCGAACCGTCTACGTCTAGCAGTCAACAAAAAATCTCAAATCATCATTTTGATGATAATGACGTAAAAAATTATTTTTGACTAATCAGTGCCATTCGATAGGTAAAATGGTGACACTATAGTAATAATATTATCCGATTGTCCACAAACAGTCATGACTCACATCCAAGTTGTGTTTTCCGTATCTATTGTTCGCGAATCGTGTGTGGATGAGTGGATTCCCCATTGCGAATAGATTCGAAGAATAATAGGTTATATGAGACTATACAGTTATTATCAGGTAAAAAGTGGGCGGCTAAAATGGCGCCTTAAACACAAATCACAAAATATTATGTATGTCTTAACAATTTGATGTTTTAATGTAACTTATTTGCTTAAGGCTTGCTATACCTGTATACATGATTAGAAAATATAATTAGTTTGTGGTTGAAGTAAAATAGGACTTTAATTCGCACGCTCTTGCGTCCTCCTCCTAGAATTTTAAGCTTTTCAAATGTCAACATTAACGAAGCAATAATGTATTTTATATCATTAAGTGTTTTTTTTTATATCACTTATGTCAAAATATCTATGAGCCTTTCAATTTCCAAATTAATTTAATACTGTATTTCTGATGAAACTATTTTATCTATATATGTATTTCGAAAACGAAAGGTCGGGAATATAAAATAAGTTAATATACGCGATAAAATCCGTAAACCTAGTTTTATTTAAATGTGTAGTGTTCGCGTGAATATAAGAAGGTGAGAGGGTAGTAGTTACTCCTTTTTTGCCTAGTGGTACTTACACAATTAAAATTTTCCTTTACCTTAATCGTAGATGGCAAATTAAAGATAAATTTAACACAAAAATGAAAAATAAGAGGCAGATTCTGTTATTTTATTTTGTCTGGTCTATGGCGCTAAATCACTATGTCTAATGCAATCAACCTAAATGATTGCTAGAATTTATTGGAGCGGCATTTGAATCGATCCGTGTTCATATTTGAAATACACGCTGATTTTTAAACTTATAATGATCGGTATTCATCATTCTCGACTTGCACAATGCTTAGAAACAATTTTAAATTCAATTAAACGCGAGAGTTACGATACACGACCGCAACAAAAGATGTGAGCACAGTTTGGAGGGTTCTGCAAATTTTCGCGATATTTATTTAAAAATGTCTCTTCTTCATATACTAAAGAACTTTGTCGTAAGACGCGACAGAGGGAAACTATAACTGAAAATGATCCGCAGCATCTTCCTGATAACAATTCTAATATAATTCAAAAGTAATAAAAAAAACTGCGGTTGCCAACCCGCCTGCCAATCGTGACAACTATTGCATAACTATCCCCCCTATGAGGCAATCTATGGGAGAGTGCTAGATTCAGCAGTGGACTTTCATTGGCTGTAATTGATTGGGTTTCGCTTCAACAATTCAATTTCTTCTGTCCTGGACTTTATACATACATGAATTGCACATGAACAAATATCTAGACCCGAAACAATTATATACCCATATCCAAAACTAATGATTCATATGTTGGTTGAATATTAGCTTCGGCTGATATTCGAACTAATCTACATATATGACACACTTAGTGTGACACAGCAGTTAAGTACGCTAATAGCTAAACTATTCCGTAGTCAAAGTTAAGAAATAATTGAGAAAAATCACTTATCCCTAACTGTTAAAACAACTTATGACTGAAAAAAAAAACACATTTTACAATTTACATTTTACAATAATATAAATTATGATAGGTTTTTTGAACATAGCAAACAATGAAAAGAGATTTATTTTTCTTTTCTTTTTTTTTTCTTTTTTTTTGCTTGACAATATTAATAAAACAGCTACGTTAGAAATAATTTGGTATTCTTTTATTATAAAGCATAAAATAGGTTTTCTATAATAATACATGCATTTCTATCATAAAAGCTACCTTGTAATTAAATGTGATCTTTTATTATTTACAGGTATGAAGTTCGCAAGCAGCTCGTATAAACCTAAGTATTTAAGTTGTTGGATTATGGAACAACATTGAAGGTAAACTACATCTATTAATTTCATATTTATTTGTTAAATATATTATTAAAATAAATTATAATTATACTAAATGATTTTGGATTTGATCTTGTATTCACGTATTGCATAGAATAAATAAAATATTTCGTATTTACAACATTTTCATTTTACATATTGACATTTACGTTTTACAGCTTTAATAATAATAAAATATTTTAAATAAATCTTTCGAGAAAGTAATTGTCGATACCATTATTTTAAATTTATTTTGTGACATTTTATATGTTAGCACTTAGAAGTTAAGTAATTTATTTCAAAATGAAACTCGTCTTTTGACATTTATAGACATTATTAAGTGTTGTCAGTATTTTATGGTCTCGAGATATTGTTGGTATTACACCCCAATAAATAAAAACTGTAACAGTCTTGCATAACTTTCTATTTTCAAATATGGTAAAAAAATCATAATTATTGACAAACGTTGATCGACGATAAATTATTCCATTTCTGTTATCTAGAATGACATGTTAATAAAATAATACTATTATGTATAGTATAGAAAATTCACAGGTAAAATAGCAACGGTTGTTTATTTTAAAACAATTTACGACAGGAGCAGCATCGAGGTCGAAAAATGTGATTGTTATCACATATTGTAATATAACAAAATAAGAATTCATATGTTTTATCGATTTTGTTTTAAGAAAAATTACAAGGACTGCAATTTCATTTACATAAATCAAAGCAAATAACGGCCTAAATACGTCCGACTATTAGACTGCTATAACTGCTAGACTGGGTGTCGTAACAGGCGATAAAGGGAAATAATCAGCCCGGCTAGCATGGGAGAGGGACAAAAATTTTATCCCCCGATTATATCCACTGACAAGAGATAAAATTATCTTGCCGTGTCAAACGGGGAGAAGTATATCCCCCGTCCGTAGCATGGAGCCAAATGAAAGTTAAAAAATTATGCTTTTTTACTTAAACTAGGATAAAATTGTCCCTTTCAAATGTTAAAAAAAGCATACAAAAATCTATCTAAGTCTAAGTCTATCTCCCAATTTATCTACTGTGGATATTATATCCACCGGTGTGCCCATGCTCGAAGGGTGGATAAAACTAAGCGAGGGTATAAACATTTTCTCCTTTCCCCGGGGATAAAATTGTCCCCCACCCATGCTAGCCGGGCAGGACATGTACAGCAGCGTCTCCCTAATAACGACTTAAATAAAAATAAACTACGATTGCCAACTCGCCTGCCAAGCGTGGTAACTATGGCAAATATATCCCCTATGAGGCAATTCATCAGAGAGACCTATGTTCAGCAGCGGACTTTTGATAGGCTGTACGTAATAAATGATAATATTAGCTTACTTGAACTAGGCTTAGGATTCTGTTATAATTATAGTATTATAATTATGAGAGAACATGATGATGATGTCCACTTGGCCGAATGTGACTTATACGGCATTACAATCACTATGACAGCTAGAAAAATTATGAAATTAAAAAAATAGTCGTTTCACAAGAAATTCACAAAACACCGTCCTGTGCCATCTACATACATCGGCTTTCTGCCGCGTTGTCACACCATCTAGTCGAGCCTGCATCTCGAGAAACTTTCCACTACCCATCGGTTAGTCTCTGGTCCCCGCCCATTTATGCCTACAGTTTTTTTTTCTTTCGCGGGTTTTTATTATCCTATTGATTTTTAAGGAAATGGCGGAAAAGCATTTTCTTGGAACAATCCAGCAACTACCAAAAATAATGATTAATATTGATGGTGCTAAATTGTGAAGTCTTGGGTAGAAAACAATAATATGAATTTAATTTCGGGTGTGTTACTAATTATACTCGAATCTTTATCACTGAGCAGGATTTCGATTACATTGAAAGCGGTTAAGATGCTTGAGCGCGTGATTACAGTTGTGTTTGCGCATTGAAATCGATAGTATAATAATAGTCAGTGGTTACCGTAGCTTTAATCGGCAGCCGTATATAAATTATCGTATACGTAACGTCTGACGTCAGACATAAAATACCCAGCCCGGTAACGACTAGCAGCGGCAAAGGTGTGAGACGTCTGGTAATACGTTCGTCAATCGATCCGTCAAGATTAAGGAAAGACAACGATTAAGGAAAATTAAAACTAAAATTAATTTAATTCAGACTTTTGGTCTATAAAAGTGTTAGTACAAAATATGAACTTTCAACCTATGTTAGTAACTAGAAAGAAACTATACTACGACTACACTGTACCCTGTGCCTCATAACTGGAAAGTTTGGCTTATCACTAATAAATAATGATCTCCAAATTAGAGTTCCTAATCATCCCTATTAGGGGATGGGCTAATACATAGAAATTGATAGTAAAAATAGTTGTCCATATTGTTCCAAAACCCTTCTTTAATTAATAAAAAGTAAGTAAAATTTATAAATCGTCATTAGCATTTAAATTTACAGTTTATTAATATTCCAATATGCATTTATTCTTAACCGCTCAGTAAAAAGAAGTTGTGTGTATTGGCCGTTAGAGAAACTTTACTAATTACATCTGAGCAGAGGCTTAGAACTGAGTAGAGGCTTCTTCTCAATTCTGATAGAATTATAGAGTAATTCGTCTGCCAACATACACTATGGTCCAGGCAAATAAGGTCTGAAATCAAAATTTTGGCTCTCAACATTGCATTTTTGATATAATGTAGTTTTAATGATACAAACACAATGTGTAAAGGTGTTCGTATGTGCAACCCACGGCAACGGTTGAAAAAAAATTGTCAAAAGTGTTTTTTCGCGGTTACACGAAAACTATAAAAATTAGGCAAAAAAGTTCCAATAAAAGTGTGTAGAGCTTAAAATTTCACATAAAAGAGGTTTTATAATTTTTTTCCTTCGGTCATAATTAACTGAGTTAGGGAGGTTATAAGTCTAAGGGTTGAACGTAAATTTTAAAAATCGTAGGTAGTAGAAAAATAAGCGACTTTTTTAAATTGCTTAAAAAAATGTAATCTTTCATTTTAGAGATTCAGATATTTTTTTACTGTTAAAAAATATAATCCTAGGCTGCCATGGTGTGACACAGGTTAAAACAAAAGTGAGCTAAAGCATGTATTCTTGTACGGCTATAATAATATATAGCTAACGCCAGAAGAAGAAAGGTTCTCGAGTGGCAGCCTCGTACCGGTAATCGAAGTGTAGGGCGTCCCCCCACGAGATGGAGTGACGTCCTGGTAAGACATGCAGGAAGTCGATGGATGCAAGTGGCTCAGGACCGTGCTTTGTGGCATTCTTTGGGGCAGGCCTATGTTCAGCAGTGGCCTTGTGAAGGGCTGTAATGATGATGATGATGAACGCCAGAAAAAAAGTTGGGCACAAGATGTCCCTTTACTGAGAAAGTTTTAGGCAAAAAGTAAGAGTCCGCTGCACTGTCCCTATGCGTATTAGTACCGGACTTCAAATGTCGTGGAATATAAAGTCTATTATTTTATTCATTTTTTTCTTGCCTCTGAAATTTTCATTAATGAAGAAGAGCGCTGCGCAACAGCGTGTTATGGCTGTAAACACGAATAGATAGGCTCAACCCTAGAAAGACTTGCACAGAATATTTTTTTAATAGGATAAGGGTGAAAAGCTAGCACACAGTCCACCTGATGGTAAGTGGTTGCTGTGGCCTATAGATATCTACATCTATCCTCGTTTGCGAATAAAATGCAGATGCGGTGTAAGCCGTGAGGACTAAGATCGAATACCTCTTTTTCAGTAAAAAAGGTATCTGGTTCTCTACACTCACCAAACGTAACACAGCAGCATTAAGCTGCTATTTTACGCTGGTATTCTGTGATAGCGTGGTCCTTCCCCGGTCGAGCCGACCCATACTATTAATATAACTGTAGCATGGCTCTACTACGGATATCTGAATAAAATATATTTTGAGTGGTGAGTGATGATAACCGGAGACCCCTTTTTACTGTTAACACGGCATTCTATCTCAGTCCTCAGGGTACAATTCATCTGCAATTTGATTTTTAATTTAGGATAGGTCTAGGTGTCTTTATACTACAGCATCGACTTAACTCGTTACTGCTCGTTTGTCACCCATATTTTTCATAAAAAAAGACACGTAGATTACTTCACTAATGAGTAAGTGGTAATTCAGCAAATTAAAATCGAACTGAACTCTCAGAATTTAGTTTCCAATTAGGAAGTTTAACACGAGTCCTTAAAAACGATTCCCTATCCACGTCGTTACGTCTATGACGTAAATTATTTTTTGAACTGTATTTTGCACTGGCAACAATTTGTCTCTTCTTCCTTTATGAGCGTACAGCTCAATGTCTGTCTCTATTAAAATTTCATTATATAATATAGTTTTATTAGACCATAGTTATAGTAGATTTATTACAGAGCAACCAAAAAAATAATGTTCATAAATGCCAGCAGACCTTTTGTGTCAACATAATAACATAGCATTCATAATTTATTTCGGTGCTCAAGTTCAGCTGGGATATCATCATCGACAATGTTTGCTTTTTTTTTATAGGATAAGGGTGACAAACGAGCACACAGTCCACCTGATGGTAAGTGGTTGCTGCGGCCCATAGACATCTACATCTATCCTCGTTTGCGAATCAAAATGCAGATGCGTTGTCACCCATGAGGACTAAGATGGAATGCCTCATTTCCAGTAAAAAGGGCCTCCGGCCACCTGCACTCACCAAGCGAAACGCAGAGGTAAACCTCTACTTCACGCTGGTATTCTGTGAGGTCGTGGTACCACCCCGGTTCGAGCCGGCCCATCCGTGCGACAGCAAAAGCTGCCGCGTGGCTCTACCACTGTTCAAAACACTTCACTTTATTTTCGATCAGCATTTGCCACTTACGTACGATTTCTAATACTGCGTTGCGTTTATAACAAAAAACCGTTATCTAAGCGTAGTTACAGAATCTCGATTGTTTCGCGCTTTCGCAACTTGAAGCGTCCACTCTCGATCGGGTACAACCGATACTTGCGAATACCCATCTATAGCGTGTTTAGAAAGTCGATGGATTATTTAATTTAGAACGTGCGACCGTCCTTCGTGTATCGTTGATTTGTTCCACTTAGTTTAAATAATATCTATTATTTCAATTCAAGGTTGTTAGAGCTTTAAATGCAAATTGCAAAAATATTGTCATTTCAAATTTTATGACTAAATAATCTTTAAAATATAATCATTTCTTAATTGCTATATAATGGGTCCTTTTTTGAATAGTATCCAAATTTAATTAATATTATGAGGTGGTAAAGCTACGCTGCAGCTGTATTATGCCTGCAGCATGCCTACGAAAGCACAAGGCTACGCTTTCACAGCTATATAACGTATAGGTCGATGTGATACGCTAGAGGCTCCCAAATTAATGTTAAATAAAACTACGAAGTATTTTCTGGGTACATTTTTATTGTGTTCTTGTATAATATGTTTATTCTGGGTATAAATGATACAATTTTACACTAAAATCTCGTAATATATAACGCAATAATCAGACGTACAATTTAAAATCATTTCAATAAACGAATTTGTTGAAAATTCCGCTATTAAATATATCAACATGTATAAGACAATAATGAGTGGAAATAACTCTTACACTGCATTACCTGCTGCACTACTGCAGTCTCGGCCACTGCTAATATAATGTTAAAAGTAATAACTTAAGAAATACATATAGACATTAGACATTAAAGTAAATTAAATTATAGGAACTGATGTATATTAGTCGTTCATAATAACTTTAAATTTAATAAATTAAATTGAATAAATAACTTTTTACTGTAACTTTCACTGTTTAGAGCAAAAATACATAATGTTGCTTTGTTCCATATAGTGGTCTAGCCCAGGATTTGCAACACTTTCATTTTGTAAATTTTAATTGTAAATATCAATGTACTTTAACACACAATGCTGTCATCATCTTATGTCACTATTTTACGCTTTGTTTTTAAATACAGTTTTACTTTATCCTCTTATATATTATAAAGCAATTTAATGCTTTGCCATTTAAGTATGAAAGTGAAATAATCGAGCAATAATATATTTATATAATTTATCATATATAATAAAGTTTTAATGTCCTGATGGCACTTTTTAGATTATATATTTTCTATAATTTTAAAAGTATTATTTTATTATCATAGTATTATTATTTTACTTTTTACATTGTTATTACACACATTCTACATAATTTCGAAGTATTTAAAAGTTACAAACATAAATAAGTACAAAAATTCATATGATATATAAAACGTTACAAATAAAACCTTTATATGCCCCACAGTTTGCCACAGGTGCCACTCCTCTCATTTTCGGAAGGATTTTCGAGCTTCAAGATTCCATGTCCGACGGACTTAAAAAATATCGTGGTCCTGGAAAATATTGTTAAAAAACTTACCGATTAAAATTGCAATTAACACACTTAAAATTGCGGGATTGAATTTGCTACTATATATATGTACATAATTATTCATGTACAATATGTTATTATTAATGTCACGTAAGTAACGTTAAAACCGAGTCATTTATCATCTTTACTTACTTACTTATCTTCACGCACAATCCCTGACGGGGTAGCCAGAGAGAACAGATCGCCAAGTGTCACGATCCTTACAAACCTCTTTCGCTTCTTTCAGATTCATTATATTCTTCATGCACGCACGTCTAGGTATCCGAGTACTTTTGACCCTACCCTCTTCGAGCAATTTGCTCACATGGTCTTCGAAAGTTAGTCTCGGTCTACCTCGACACCTTTTAATATTAACTTTCGCGCTATATATTTTCTTCACCATTCGGTCTTCACTCATTCGCTCAACGTGCCCAAACCACCGAAGCACGCCCTTATCAATTTTTGTGATAAGGTCATCTTTCAAACCTGCCATATTGCGAATCTCTTCGTTTCGCTTTCGGTCAGCCATGGTAACGCCGCACATTTTACGAAGAGATCGCATCTCCACTGCATTCAACTTACTTTTATGCTTCTTCTGGCATACCCAGGTTTCGCTGCCATATAACAAAGTCGGTACCAACACTGCGTTATGTATTGCAAGGCGTGCACTCTTCGCTACGCCTTGCCTTTTGACTAATCATCTTTAGACTTTATAAATACTTACTTATATATTTGTGGGAGTTAGACTAAGAGAGGAGTAAAAGAAATATTTATTAAAAGATAGAGTAGAAAATAAGGGCAAATATAATTCAATAATAAAACGTTTTTAATTGAAAAAAAAAAATATTGATGACTTAATACAACATCGACCAATGTCTACAAAAATAATGAGCTAACAGATTTCTCTTAGAAAGCCGCCGCAGTGAAAACAACAATCATTTTTTTTTAATTTATTCACAAATATCGAGAACAATCGATCAGCCCGGCGCCTCTATAGCCAACACTATATGATCGATTACTTGTCACCCGACAATCGATTTGACGTGCATCGATAATTAATCGAGTACTCAATGTTTGATACGTGTACATAACCTATTGTGACTTATCTTTTAAATTTCAATCTTCAAATGACTGATTTATAAGAACATTTATCAATAATATGGTTTCAGAAAATACGGTACTTCTTTAAAGGGGTGGGAGGGGATCTTGCACTTATATTTAGTTTAATAAATTTATATATTTTTAATATAATAAATGACAACGTTTACTTTCGTATATCTTTAAAAGCTATCGTCTAGAGGCAACTGAGTTTTCAACGTTCTGGGAAAACTGGTGTCTTCTGAGACAGGTTTTGATCCCCACATTCCGTCTTCGATGTCGTTTTATACAGGAAAATATATGCAATAGAGACTTTAGTCTATACTTGGTATATTATGGTCTCTAAATTTGGGCCTGACCCCCAGAGAAGTGTTTTCTGTGTTCTATGGCCTGACCAATTATGATGATTTCATGTTTTTTTTAAATAGAAGTAAGAGTGACGTATGTGCACAGAATATAATTGATGGGAAATAAATACGATGGCCCATAGACACCTATTATTTCTGAAGACTAAGTAATTACGCCTCATTACTAATAAGACTTTGTTTTCCATACTCACGACAGACAGCGGTATTACGATTGTATTTTATGCTGATGTTGTTTGAAAGCGCCAGTTAGTATTCTGTGAGAGCGTGGTTCTTTTCCGGTCGAGCCCACTCCATTCAATTAGATGGCTAGTCCTTGTTGTGACTGGATGTTATGACCGAAATTCAGTCTAGGTTAGGGCCATTAGGTCGTAAAACTATATTATATACAGAGAGAGTCGATTACTGGAAGTGGGACTCCCCTTTAGTAGTATAATATACTACTTATGATATTCATTATTATAACCATCTATCCATATGCTATTAGATATTTCTGGTGGTCTATAGATATTGCGATCTTACTGTTAATTGCTACTAGAAGTAAACTGAAGACTCGTATAAATTAATATTATATTGGGTACAATATACGGACAGTTGTTTTCCTAGTATTGCTTAGTACTACAGTAATAAATACCGAAACCTATTGATCTCGATTTCTCGATGTGTATAGTAAATGTGTTTTAAATCAATTCCTACATTCACACCTATACCTAGCCTACATTTTACAATAACAATAAAACACTAAATCCCACAGCGAGCGCTCGACTGATGTTGCACGTAAATCAATTTTTCGCAACAAAAGCAATAATTCACTCTAAAAACTAATACAACCTTTTAATTATAACTTAAAAGCAACTCTAACGTAACCCATTAAAGTTGCAATCAAACTATAAGCGAAGAGCACTTAGAACATTTACATCAACAACAAATTTAACAATGCGTACTTGTGTTCACTTGCAAGTATTCAAAAGCTTGCGCCAGATTTGAGCTAAAATACTTGGACAGAGACTGTTGATGTCGCTTTAGGTTTTAATTTATTTAATACCATACAACAATCATTATTAAAAATAAATTTGCCTTTACTATAAAATCAATTTCCTAATGTTGCCATGTTTATAATTAATTAATGTCGTACATTAATTATACGTCATTTTTTAATTATTTGTGTAGAAATATCATTAAAAATAAATAGGCTCTCAAAATGTATTTGTGTATTAATTCTCTGTTTTTAAACGTGTATGTGCGTCAACAAACTTTGGAAAAACCATCACCAATCGAAAATTGGAGAATTGTCATAGAGTAGGTACGACAATTTTGGATTTCCAAAAACATTAAATTTTTATTTTATTTAATGCTTTCGCAATTAATTTGAGACAAAAGAGCAAATAATATTTAGTTTGTAAAATTATAAATAATGAATTTTATATATTTATTCCACGCAGGTACTTTCTAGAATCAAGAATTAAGACATTATCGGAAGCGAAGTGTAGGACGGACTTATACTGGATCTCGTAGCGACCTGGAAGAACATGCAGGAAGTCAAAATCTAAGTGGCTCAAAAGCGTGCTTTGTGGTATTTCTTGGGGAAGACCTATGTTCAGCTATGAAGAGCCGTACTGAATTAATGAGTGAATTTCTTTTAATAAAAAGGTCTGCGCCAATGGAAATTAACCTAAAATTTTAAGGATTGATTTACCGCATGCTCGGCAGTTAATGATAACAGCATAAGGAAAACTTTGGGCGAGAAATCAAGCATTCTCGAGGACAAGTTGTGAAGGTATAGTCTCCAGCACACATTGGGACTAAGCGACGGATCCTTTTCTACTTATTCAAAAAAATAAGAGTCCTGTGTTCGACAGTGGGGCGTACATATGTAGATGATTTTATTTTCTCTAATTGATTCGGTTTATATGATTGATTCTCTTTATATGAATATAATGAATGATACTTTAAGCCGTTAGTTGCCGTATCAGTTACGTTGTACGGAATAATGCATTTAAAACATGACTGACGGTAGCTAATTTAACATTTAACACACTTTATTTTATTCAGTTATAATCAATTATGTACATATAAGAAAATTGAAATGCATGTCTACAATATTGAAATAACTGGCTTCTATTAAGCTCATGGGGATATAATAATAAACACTCATTTAAATAAAATTGTCTGTCTGTCTGTGCGGGCTAATAATTGGAATGGCTGAAATTGATAAAATAAATTATTATTACTTTATAGAAGAGGGGGCGAACGAGCATGCGGCTCACCTGATGGTAAGTGACTACCGCCGCCCACGAACAACCGCAACACCAGGGGAATTGCAGATGCGTTGCCGGCCTTTTAGAAAGGTGTAAGCTCTTTTCTCGAAGGTTTAATGGTCTTTAATTATCTTAAATTGAAATAACGCTATATTCATAGATCCTATCCGGGCGAAGCCGGAGTGGATAAAATAACTGAAAATAATATTGCAACGTTCTATACTTACATACAATATTACATGTACATAGTGTTATGTCGGCCTTGACATAGAAAAAAACAACTATTATTATGTTTTATTCATTCATCATGTGGTCCACTATCATTAGAACAATATACCGTTCACTTTTCAATGGTTTTCTTTAGCCGCTGACCTTATATTAATGCTTTACGTTCGTAAGCATACGTTTTTGTAACTACTACTTAAGATCTTAAAACTCTTACAATAGTGTTTTATTTGCTCACATATTATTATATTGATTGATTTGATACGTATATACCATGTCACGAGTTCATATGTTTAGTTTTAATAATCAATTCTTCGCCTCGTTTTTTTTTTTTATTATCTTTAGTCGAAACTTGGGTATAAATCAACTGAGACATTGAAAAAGTGTCCTTCATAGATAAGAGCGCTATAAAACTAAGTAATATATTTAGTTTTGAACCAATGGTTTGAACTGTATCATTTATATCAATCACTATATTATACAACTCTGATAATACCATTAAATTGGTAAATTGCAACGCGATGTTATGCTGGCCAATTTAAGCCACTGCGTTCATTTTCAAATACTGAAGGGAAGCGATCAATGTTTTATTACTTAATACGTTTACGCGATACTGGCAAACTGCAGCGTATTATATCTTTATCACGAATGAGTCGGTGCGAACAGGAAAAAAACGACTATTACACAGAATACATAAATGCTATACTATGTTGTATTGAAGAAAGCTAGCCACCCATTATAATAGAAACAAGGCTTTTACGTCCTCAGGATTTCAACGCGTCTGCATTTAACTCTCAATAATATGTACTAGTGTGTAGATGGGACACAGCATTCTCTTACAATGAAATTAAGGCTCGTTTGTCACCCTTACCTCTATATAAAAACATACCACAAGTTTGATCACCCACCTCGTCCAAAATATTATTACAAAACGTTAGCCTAGCAGAGTAAGATAATAGTTCACCACATCCAGTTTAGCAAAACAATAATTTACCTAGAATTTGCACGAGAGTCCCGTAAATTGATCGATACTTTCACCACTGGTCACACAGTCGTCAAAATGTAGCAATAAAAATTTAAAGAAACTTAGCGATTCGATATTTTCTGTGTTATTAACAATTCGCCCACATCCAGGTTAGCAAAACAATAATTTACATTTGAGCCAAATTTTTAGGACATCTGGAATTCGCACTCAAGTCCAGTAAATCGATCGATACTTTCACCACTAGTCACACAGTCGGCATAATGTAGCAATAAATATTAAAAAAAACCTAGCGATTCGACATTTTCTGTGTTATTAACTATTCGCCCACATTCAGGTTATCAAAACAATTATTTACATTTGAGCCAAATTTTTAGTACATCTGGAATTCGCACTCAAGTCCAGTAAATCGATCGATTTTTCTGTGTTATTAACAATTCGCCCACATCTATTTTAGCAAACCAAACATTTACATTTTTGCCAAATTTTGACTCCAAATAGGATTCGTAGTCAGATCATGTAGATGAGTACACCGATTCTTTGACCACTCGTCGTTATGTCGAAATAAAAATTTAAAGAAACTTAGCGACTCGATGTTTTTTGTGTTCCTCTCTCCTCTGGTCTGATAAAAAGGTTGACAAAGGATATTGTATGGAGAGAAGCACTCTATTGTTGTTTGTTTTTAGCAAACTATGGCTTGACGCAATGACAAGTTGTTGACTTGAACAAGACTGCGAGATATAATGCTCTACTTATTCTCTAATGATTTATATGGACATTCATACTGAAATAATTACTTATATTTATATAATATAAAATAGTTGGTGTTTCTGTAAGTGATCGTGTAATTTCTGAACGACTTGAATGATTAAGATCATATTCACACAATACATCGAGTGTTTTTATTTCGAGACGAAAGGTCCAATAGTTGGAGCTGTTCTTACTAGTGGTGACTAGTGGTGAAAGTATCGATCAATTTACGGGACTCTAGTGCAAATTCTAGGTAAATTATTGTCTTGCTAAACTGGATGTGGTGAACTATTATCTTACTCTGTTAGGCTAACGTTTTGTAATAATATACTTACAATAAGTTTTATACTTACACTAAAAAAAGTCCGAAGTAAATCCGCATTCAAGGTCATCGCTAAGAGCAGAACAACGTCTGCCGGGACAGCTTGTATTGCAATATAAATCGTTAGTTTTCTGTCACGTATGTTTTCTTTTTTTATAAAAAATAAATCTATGTATAATAATTACAAATTAACAATATCAACAACTATTATAGTTATAAGTATTAAGGCCGTGACAATAGTTACAATAATGTATGTTTTTTTATTGACAGAATACAAAACCCCTCTCAGAAATAAGAGGAGGCCTGAGCTCGGGAGTAAGACGTAATATAGGATGTAACTTTACTTTTTAAGCAACTTATTTTTACTGATTACGATACATATCGTTTTTATTTTATGTTATATTAATTATTTTTATTTTTTAATTTAAGTGCGTGAAAAATGCACACATTCAGTTTAAAAATCAAACATATATTAAAAAGCAGTTAAAGTAGAGCATTCCCAAACGCACCGCATACACTGCGAACAATAGCAACTTTAGTGGGCAACGACTCGAGATTGCGTTTGAAATATTTACAAACTCATTCCGCGCCCGTATGTCTGACCATAACTACATTTTTCCAACTTTGATGACAAGTTTTACGGGAATTTAGATCGTGTGTTACAGACACTAAGAGCTATAGCGTCAGCAGATAAAAACGTTGAACACGCACAGAAAATTTTGAATGTTTACTACTGTATTAAAATGTATTTATGCATAGTAAGTGCGACCTCAGATAACACGGAGCAGTGACCCGCGGAATATTGATTTTACGTGTCGTTTTAGTATAGATAAAGAATAATTTGTCATGATATTTTTTCTTGGAAAACGTTAGTCTCCCACTTTGGTTTCTGTTAAACAACTGGTTTTCTTGTTTTTTCTTTATGTAATTTTGAAAATTGATTTGTTAATGTTGTGTAATAAGCGACTCGGTCCGTGTATCGTTAATCAAATGCATGTTATGTTTGTAAGCGGATCTATTGTGATTCACATCGGTCATTTGGATATCTATTGGTCACATTTATTTCTGTTTAATGATCTAATATATAAAATGGTTATTTGGTTGTATGTATTTTATGCGCTGCCATACCGTTCATCAGATAGCGCCATAACTTTGTCAACTTATTGCTTGCACTTGCGCGAAGGTTATAGGCATAGTACTATTAACTCAAAGTAGATGGCGCACGCATCGTACTGACAAAAATATTTGAAAGTCATATATCATTCAATTTCAATGAATGTATTATTCCTAATTTCTAATTAAACAATATAAAACCTTTCCAAATAAAACGATATTTCCACAATTATTTCTGCGGCAGCAATGCGACTGGTACCAGTTAGTAAATTTAAAAAAATGTGGATTTGATTTTAAAATTCTTTTCAATAACGTTTTTTTTTCAACTGTGTGTCAATAAAATTAGTACCTATATGATGCGGCTGACATATCCGTTCAGGACAAAATCCCCTGAATAAAGATAAAAAAAGATTTCGGAATTATAATTCGACTTTAGAAGTTGATAATATACATATTTTCAAAAAATAATTAACTTAAAGCAATTTTAATTTTCGAAATTTTATTTTGATTTACTCATATGACCAAACTACACTTATTCTGATGCCAATGCTGACACTAAGGCCCGCCACATACATACGGAATTCCGTTTCGGGATTCCGTTTCGATATTCCGATTCGAGATTCCGAACGCAGCAAGTTCATATAAAATCTGTGATCCGTCACTCACGTACGGTAGTTTTCCGTTCGAAATTTGCGGGCAAAACGGGATTCCGTATGTGTGTGCCCGACCCGTTCGGAAATCCGAAACGGAATCCCGAAACGGAATTCCGTATATATGTGGCCGGCCTTAAAGCTGTGCTGCCACTAAATTATAACTGACAAAGAAGGGGTTGGCTCAAACGATCGCACAGAATAACTAAATTAACAGCGTAATGCTGCCATGTACCGTATGATGAGTGACAAGAAACTTAGATCTTTTTAACTGGCACCAAAGCATTCTAACTTAGTCCGCAGGCGTAACAACTTATCATCATTTTGATTCCTAATCGAGGATTTGTAAGATACATATATAAACTAGCCACAGTATTTACTCACCATCAAATGCTCTGTATGCTTGTTGTCGCCTTTGTAGTCATCTATATCTATACTAATAAGTACTTTATATATCTATCATACACGTAACGTTAATATACCTAATAAAAAGAATATTGGTCACGCTCAAATCAGGAACATAACGTATTTTGAATCAATGGATATCATTTAGCACGGAAAATCGATTAGAAGATAGATAGTATAGTTGCAGCAGGAATGGGTTGGCTCGACCGGAGAAGGACCACGCTCTCACAGAATACCAGCGTAAAATAGCAGCTTAATGCTGCTGTGTTCCGGTGTTTGGTGAGTAGACAACCGGAGACCCTTTTTACTGGAAACGAGACATTCCATCTTAGTCCTCACGGCTGACAACGCATCTGCATTTTAATTCGCAAAAGAGGATAGATGTATGGCCACAGCAACCACTTACCATCAGGTGGACTGTCTGCTTGTTTTACACCCTTATCCTATAAAAAAAGAAGGTGTATCTAATTTTGCATAAGCGGAGCTGCGTTCATAAATGGTTAAATCAAGCGATTCTGAAAAGAAGATGAATTAGAATTACAAAATAGGCAAATGACCAAAAGCCGCAACGATTTATCAAGACTTACTTGCAGATTGTTGTCTGTCCACGGCCGAAGACTACTCATAAATGTGTTACAAGACTTTATAATGAAACAACACTTAGCGTTTTGATGCAGACAGTCTCTATAATTTATGTGCCAGCGATAAAGTAAGAACGAACTTCAATTATAATTTTATAGAAGTAGTTGACCGTAAACCGTTAAATTCTTAATTTTAATGGCTTAATAAAGTTAGCCATAAATTTAGTGTCTTGTTAACTATTTTGTTGTTTTTTTTTTAGCTGTAGCAGATTTTAAGGCCATTATATAATGAAATTTGTATTTTATTACGTAGATAGCGTATTTTATGAGGAAGCATGTGTGTTTTAAAATATTAATAAATTTTTAATTCAGAATTACCTTAAAATATAAAGGTAGATATAACGTTCCTTTCATATAGTGCTTAAACATACATACTATTTAATTGTTAACTGGCATAATAATGATCACAGAAATAGTTTCTGTATACTATCGAAAGCCATCTGTCAAGTACGTACCAGCATTCGACGTAAATACATATATACATAAACTCATACGAATGTCATTCAAAGGGGTAGGCAGATACTACTTATTTCCATTTACCACGATCGATCTACGCATACGTGCTCGTTGGTTACAAGTACTCTTAATTTGGATCATCTATAAAATAATATGTAACGGTTATTAATATTTTAACGTGTTAAAGCCATAAGCCAAACTGCAGCAGTATTATGGTTGTAGCACAAATATGTCGACTTGACCGCAAAAGGACTACAATCTGACAAAGAATACCACGCTGCTGTGTGTCGTATGGTGAGTGTAGAAATCCATAAACCCTTTTTACTAGTAACCTTAAATATAAATTTATTTATAAATACTTAAATTATTAATCCTTGGAAGTGACAACGAATTTGCATTTTGATTCACATTCGAACATCTAACAACACCTACCTCAGCTTTAGCCTACATTTTTATCAAAAACGTTATTTTAAATTGAATGTGCTGAGGGAAAAATTCTATTACTATAAAACAATACAAGTACCATCTAGTGAATGAAGAAGTAAATACATATAAAAATAAGAACAAACAAAAATAATTAAATAATAAATCCTTATTACATGTTGTGAAAAAATAAATTATTATATAGGTACACTAAAAATAAATTATTATATTTTTGCGTTGCGCTGGCTTGGTCTTCCACTGTAGGCCGTATGAGGAAGTTCAAGGTCGCTCAATGGGCTATGGAGAGGGCTATACTCGGAGTATTTCAGCGTGATAAACTTGAGGATTTCCGCAGTAGAACCAGAGTAACCGACATAGCCCAATGGAATAGTTACCTGAAGTGGCAATGGGCCGAAAACATAGCTCGTAGAACTGACTGCCGATGGGGAGAAAAGGTTATCGAGTGGCAGCCTCGTATCAGTAAGCGAAGTGTATGGCGGACCCCCGTTAGATATAGTGACAACTTGTCAATGGATACAGGCGAATCAAGACCGTGCTTGCATTCCTTGAAGGATTCCATGTTTAGAAGTGGACTCGTGAAAAGCTGTAATGAATTAGTGTAATATATCTTACTGCCTATTCTCCTTAAACTATATTCATATATTTAACATAGGGTGATTGGCATTGACTACTATACCCCAGAATATAACGAGGTGGTTATATATCCACAGCCAAACATCTTTCTGACGTTGCGTTAGTCGGCAATCATATGGATAGATGGGGTGATGTATTGTGATGTAATGTGATTTAATCCATTTTTAGTCCAATACAGAAACTACATAAAATCTTAACTTTATTTATCGAATATATAATATTTAGATACATTCGTGGGAAGGGCACAATTAAGTTGCCTATTGCATTTCAAACTTAATAATACACCTGCCGTGCAACACAAGACTAAAGCCCGAGTCCGAGTAGTATAAATGTGTTTGTAATCATGGGTGGTACATTTTTAATAACGTTAAATGAGTTTTGTATTTTATAATACCAATACTTATAGTACTCATATATACTCCCGTGGCCTCTACTTTACCGTTACAACTCAAAACGCCAACAAAACCCATTAATAACCCGTTTATTTCCATATCGAATTTCATATGGCGTCGGCCACTATACTTCATACCGGCTATAACCATTACTTAAGATTGTTTGTATGGTAAACACCGTTTGTACTCATACGTGTATATATGACAGAAAAATTATTTAATTAGCGACCCCCTATTGATGAAGTTGATTATTCTTTCAAGCTTCGACTCCCAACGATTTATCCCTAATATTCCATTAACTAGCTTATCTTGAACTATGGGAAATTTATTGCATTTCAAAAGCCTCTACGCGAGAAAGTACATGGGAAGGCATTGGAGGTCTCGCTTATCTGGCGTTTAATCAATAACATAGAACCTCATTCCGAATGTATTATAGAGTAATTTGTCGCGTTTCTCACGTGGCGTGTGGCGACGGCGGGTGGTGGGTTTAATGTTAATAATTTGACTGTAGCAGCTGTTCCGTTTAAATCTATTAATTTTCTAACATGATGGCAGATTGAACTTAAATTATTTTTTAAGTTCAATCTGCCATCAATATTGGACTACGGTTTAACAACATACCACCCGAAAATTCCTCATGTAAGTTCTAAAATATAGCCATTATTTTTTTTACATATTTACATATCGTGTACATAGTTACACAAAATACATATCGTGAGTCATGCAGGTTGCATGTCTGTACAAAAGCTACAGTCAATATAAGTCCTACTGCTGAGTACATACCTGCTCTCATTTCTGAAGGAGTTTTTTTTTATCTAATTTTGCAACGTAAAACAAAATGTTACGAAGCAGTTAGCATGCCGCTATGTTCTAGTGCAATTTGGTGAACTTAGCAATAAAACTTCCTCGCGATATTTCCTTCAAGTTGTAAATCAGCGCTAAAAATTACAATTAACAATTTTATTGGTGACGACGGGAGTTGCCCTCGGTTTTCTGGCACAATGTGAATTTATTGAGCGCTTAGCCCCTATGCTACCACGGCATATCTGAATAAATTAAAATATTTTGACTACAACCAAACCAACCAAACTAAAAAGAAATCCTATCACAGAACACTTATCACAACAATTGTCTTTCTGCAGGTTTAGAATAAAATAATAACAATACAAATGCTTTGACTCATCAGACACGCTAGAAAACAACAACTCGCCCTTCATTTAAGAAAATAATAGCATTCGAAAACAACCGGAAAATGCGAGATGCCATCGCCGGAAGGGCGTCCAGACGGGAAATAGATTTTTGAAACTTGTCATGTACTCGTAGGTACGGAAAAAGTGATTCTGTTTTGTTTTATACTGAAATGCGGCATCATAGAATCTATAGATACACTTTACAATCATTTAACATAACATAACATAAAAATTGACGCCTGTCACTAAGAGGGGTAGACAGAGACTACGGACTGCCACATAGCACTATCCTGACACACCTCTCTCGCCTTTACATCATAATACCTACGCATACATTCACGCAGTTCACTCGGTTGAGGGTACTCTTAATTTGGCATATTTTAAATATATCGTCAATTCTAAAAACTCCCGTTTCCATATACTCAGCTGGTCTGCAAGGGCGGCCTAAACTTACTTCAGAAATTACTTCGTCACTCTTTCTTATTCATTCTTTCTATAAGACCAAACCACCGAAGCATTGTGGCCACAATATCATTTTGGAAACCACACTTTTGTTTTAACACATAAACTTCTCAAAAACTAAGCAATATTCGCACCAAGAAATTATAAAATGTCAGCAGAACCGAGGAACGCTGTTATGATACACAAGAAGCTGAATGAAAGAAAGGTAAAAATTCGTTTCTTTTTAACATTTTAATTTCAGTCAACATTATCGTCATCATTATAGCCTATCAACACTGCTTAACACATGCCAATTTAAGAATATTTCGGTTTAACTGTAAACTTTTAGATTTAATATTTAAAGCTTGCACATCTACCAGTAAACTGCCTCCGGGTTGGTCTATCGATAAATTATTACCATATTAATCAATACATACAAATACCTGATATAAGTTATTAATCCTTGTAAATAAAGGTATTTGACAAATTTCATTTTGGGTTAATAATGACCGGTTATTATCATAACTATCCAATTAATAAACCAATTTTAACATAAAACGTTATAAATAATAATCCTTAAAATGCAACCTATTTTTCCCGCGATTAATCTATAAGAGGTTATAAAAGTTGTTAACAGCAACTCGAATGACAAGCTTGATAATATTAAAAATATTATCGACCATTTAAGCTTTTTATTTGAATGATCTAGCAAAAACGGGGAATTAGTATGAATTAAGTATTTCTTTGGGGCCTTTATTAATCCGTAACGAGTAAATAAAATGTAACTGGCTTCCTTTTAATGGATGCAATTGGATGCAATCTGGCTGTCATCGTCGCAGTAACAATTGCTTTGTTGATTGCCGCCGATCGCCTTCCTTAGTAAGCTCACGTATGTTTATGGTCACTTAATTTTATGACTTTTTGCTTTTAAGACCTAGGATTCCTTCCAGACTTTCCATAGATGTTATGCTGATCGGTTTATATCTTCCGGTTAAACAACTAGCAGCTATATACTTGGTAAGATTACTATAGCGACGTAAGTATAAGTGCAAACTGATTCAGTTTCAATGGTCATCAATGGTACAGGTCGCGCACCGACGCGACGGCGGGATTTATACAGTATATTCAGTTTGAAAAACAATACCTAATTTTATTTACACATACATTACCTTCAGCTAGAATTCGAACCTAAAACCGTACTATATTATTTACCAATTACGAAGTTAAACTTTAAAAATAATTAGGTCAACGTAAACATTCATTAATTCATCATTACAGTCTATTAAAAGTCTACTGTTAATAGGTCTCCCCATAGATTACCCCATATCTGCCATAGTTGCCACGTTTGGAGGGAGGGTTGGCAACCGATTTTCTTTTAATCATTATTTAGAAGATGCTGCTGCCCATCTCCTAATTTATTTCTCTCTGCCGTCTCGAATGACACACCCTGATGAAAATTTATGACACAACATGAATATTTGTTTGTTCGTTTTCAATGTGTTCCTACTATACCTTTTTTTATAGGATAGGGTGACAAACAAGCACACAGTCCACCTGATGTTAAGTGGTTGCTGTGACCCATAGATATCTACATTTATCCTCAATAAAGATTCAAAATGCAGATGCGTGGTCACCCGTGAAGACTAAGATGCAATGCCTCTTTTCCAGTAAAATGTGTCTCCGGTTCTCTACACTCACCATACGAAACACAACAGTGTCAAGCTGCCATTTTACGCTGGTATTCTGCGAGAGCGTGGTCCTTCCCCGGACGAGCCCACCCATTCGTGGTACAACTATAAAAATACCTATTTATCCGATAACAATAAAACTTGGGTGAATTGTTGTGTCTGATAATGTTTCTGACAAATATAGACATTGCAACGCATGAAGGGCACATATCGTTTCATGTGTAGTATATCTATAGTATAAAGTCTTCTTCAATAGTTTGAAGCCTTAATTTGGTTCATCGTATTTTTTGTTTTTATAAAAAAGATGATTAAATCAATTATAAGTGATCCAATCTTCATCAATATTAATTAATTAAATTGCAATATTAATGAAAACTCAATGTTATTTATTTTGAAAATGAATTCGCATTTTCGATATCTTTTAATGAATATAAAAAGTTACATTTTTCAGACTATTTATTAGTATTTCATAAATGTATTTGAAAAATGTGTATACATTAAAATGAAGCATTAGGCTACTTCAACTTGACTCAATATCTTATACCTGCGTTAAGACAAGGCAGTCAGAAATTTCTCAGGAACCGGTCCAAGATAAAGATTAAGATTAATTAATAATGGTTTATTTTGTAAGCCAGTGTTTCGAAGAGCAGGTGCAAACTGGCTTTTAACTGTAGAGTACAGTGACAGAACCGATGTGATTAGATATCTTCAAAAACCGATAAGAAAAAATAAATAGGTAACGGTTATTAGTAGAAACATTAATGGGTTATTCGATGTGGATAATTATATTAGCACAACTAATATTCCCGTGGCCACTATACTGCCTCGCTGATTTAGTTGTCGTTAGCGTGACTGCTGATCTTGAGATCCCGGATTCGAATCCAGGGTCAGCACAAAGATAGTTATTGAGTTTTTCTGTCAGTAAATTATTCCACACGTACGCACGGACTCATGAAGTTGGCGGTGTTCCTGCGCTTGATCTCTCTCCGATCGTGTCGGATTGCCGTCTCATCGGACTATGAGAGTGAGGGAATAGAGAATGCAACTGTGCTTGCGAATATACTTATGCACGTATAATCCTGCCTTGTGCTGGTAACTGTTCGCCGTTGAGACTATCCGCTGTGGCTAAAATCGGTCTGGTGGACGTTATTAAAATTCCCGATAAATAATTCATTTAGCATAATATTCTTGTGTAGGATTTGTTTAAGTCGGTAGCTGAAGGGAGAGTTCGAATCCACGACTATTAAATTTCGTATCCTTAATCATTAGCGACTGTTGCTTAAATAAATCCAATATCTATAGATCTATGCAAATAAATAAAATTGAAGTATTTGTTTGTAATGTCAAAATAACAGCTTTTTGCTAATTACATATAAAGGTATATACGGTACCTATAACAGAAACACAATTTTTAAAATTTTTGTCTGTCTGTCCGTCTTTCTCTCTGTCCGTCTGTCTGTCTGTCTGTCTGTCTGTTTGTTCCGGCTAATCTCCGAAACGGCTCGACTGATTTTGACGGGACTTTCACTGGTAGATAGCTCATGTTATAAGGAGTAACTTAGGCTACTTATATTTTTGAAAAATAATTAGGGTTCCGCGCAACAAAATTAAAACCCTAAATTATACGCGAGCGAAGTCGCGACGAACAGCTAGTTTGATAATAAAAGTTAATTGAGGTTTAGTGACAGCGTAAGACTTCTTTATTCCATATGGTCCTGTGAGTGTAGAAGAAATGTTACTATGGGAATATGCAGAACATTTTTTATTTTTTTTTATTACAACACTAGCTGTTCTCCGCGACTTCGCTCGCGTGTTAGGGTTTTTATGTTTTTGCGCAGAACTCTAATTCTTTTTCTAAAATATAAGTAGCCTAAGTTACTCCTTATGAAATCGGCTACCTGGCAGTGAAAGCTCCGTCAAAATCGGTCCAGCCGTTTCGGAAATCAGCCGGAACAAACAGACAGATACACAGACAAAAATTTTAAAAATTGTATTTTAGTAATAAGTACCGTATTTGCTTTCATATGGATTTAGTAAAAAACTGTAATTTTGACATTACAAACAGACACTTCAATTTTATTTATTTGTATAGATATCACCGTCTACTGCTAAACAGAGGCCTTCTCTATAGATGGGATCATAGGGAGGATATTTACCATTATTTCCACGTATGGTAGACGACCTCTAGATTGACAACCGAGAAAAGATTTTATTATCTCATTTATATGGGTATAACTATTTACTCGAACCAGTGACGTCGTCAGCGGCTGAGATAGCTACGGCTTACTCGCCGAAGCTTAAGTCCTGCAGTGAACTAATTGCAGGCTAATAAAAAAAAAAGTGAATGAAAGCAACACATTGTAATGTAACAAATTTCTTTATTTGTCAGCGTTGGTATCGTAATCTAAATTTTATTATACATACTGTTTTTGGGGCACGAGGTACTTAAAATTTTATTTCTTCAATTATGTACATGTCATTAACGTGACAAAGTTGGTCAAAGAATTTTGTTTAGCAAAAAATATGGATTACAATATAACTTTTAACGGCATGTGTTACTATTGTAAGTGCAACCCATTTGTCTGTCAGATGAACCATAATATATGAACATTTCAATTATGTAACTATTGTGTCTGATTCGCAGACAGGGAAATCAGTACATTTACACAAACTTCATGTGCATTTGAAAGGACTATAAATTTTAGACTCCTTGATATTCGGTAGTATTTCATAGTGGTGGTAGTCCATTAGGAAAGCCGTATGCTTATTTTCTCCGTCTTATATAACAAAACCGGGAAAGTGCGAATCGGACCCGCGCATGAAGGTTTCCGTACCATCACACACGTTTCTAGTAGGGTTGCCCCTTTTAATTTTTTTTTATTTTTATTATTTGTTGTTATAGCGGCAACAGAAATACACATTCTGTAAAAATTTTAACTATCTAGCGGAGTGTTAATAATAGCGTCCCGTTACTTAATATCTCATTATTAAGATGACATTATAACGCGTCGCGACATTCAGAGTACAAACAAAATCATTATAATCATCATAATTACATTCCCTCACAAGTCCACAGCAGTATGGTCGTGTAGACCAAGAAACGCCACAGAACACACACTACATTGTCATCTGATCTATGCAGC
This sequence comes from Parnassius mnemosyne, assembly GCA_963668995.1. Lineage (NCBI taxonomy): Eukaryota > Metazoa > Arthropoda > Insecta > Lepidoptera > Papilionidae > Parnassius > Parnassius mnemosyne. The sequence goes on from CAVLGL010000083.1 coordinate 18,299,791, forward strand.
GTTATGAATATGGGCAAATATTTTAATCCAGCAGTTAAATCAAAAGGCTACAAGGCGGAAAAGAAGTCCTAACACATAATAGTAGTTAATTTAACTTAGTAATAGATATGATGAATGCTTGTTCATTCAAATAAGAAAATATTAATTTGTGTCTAGTTGACAGAAAAAAAAATTATTTTTTCCGTGCATTATACTATAGAGTAAGGAGCCGATTTTTTCGTATGAGCGTCACATTCGGCACGAGTAAGTTAAAGAGCGCTGTGGTATCCACTTTGCAATGAGTAAGTTCCAATTATTTAGAAGATATCACCGTAGACGAAAATCAACCAAAATACATTACAATTAGAACTTAAATTGCGTAATGAAAAGTACTTCAAATCGTTTTAAAATCTTGGCGGATTAAATTATTTAACTAATAATTTAATCCGCCAAGATTTTAGAACGACGATGATCAATTGTGTGATATTTTTTTCATTGTCACATCGTCCTTATTGTTTTTTTTTTTATAGGATTGGATGACAAACGAGCACACAGTCCACCTGATGGTAAGTGGTTGCTGTGGCCCATAGACATCTACATTTATCCTCGTTTTCGAATCAAAATGCAGATGTGTTGTCACCCGTGAGGACTAAGATGGAATGCCTCTTTTCCAGTAAAAAGGGTCTCCGGTTCTCTACACTCACCATACGAAACACAGCAGTGTTAAGCTGCTATTTTAAGCTGGTATTCTGTGAGAGCGTGGTCCTTCCCCGGTCGAGCCGACCCATTCGTGCTACAACTATACTACTAATATAGCTGTAGCATGGCTCTACCACGTATTGTCTTATCTTCTTTTAATTATTTTGTGAGCTAGCTTGTGTATTATTTATCCCCATAACCAACCTATAGTTTGGCATCGGGTATGATGTAGATCAAACTCTAATTAAACGTTTATCAAAACATAAGAAGTTAATTTTAACAGAACAAGTGATAAAATTTCTGCATTAAATTTATTAACGCATAATAGTTTATTTCAATATATGTATTATGAGATTGTTATATTATTTCATGAATTCAGTATAAAGGGCGTTTAAACGAGTATATAAATTAAGTCTACTTTTATCAGTTATGCATGAATTGTTTCGTAATTAAATTCATCCCTCGCCACGCGCTCTTGGCTTGCGTCTCGTAGGTAATCGTTAAAATAAATCTTAGTACGATAATGCCGGACTAACGAGTGACGCTACAATGCTGCGACAATCGGCGGCGGGCCTTTTCATCTTGACACTTTGTCTTCTAAAGTGACGTCGGCGCATACTGGCCTTTGGCGGGCGTTTTGTTCGTTTAAAAATTTTCGTAATTATTAAGGGTTTGTTCTTGGTACAGATTCATTTTTTAATTTGTTTTTACTGTTTTATATTTCATACTTGCACTACTTACCATGGGCACTTTTCGCATATGAAGATGATACTCTAAAGTTAGTAGAAGGCATATTATTTAGGTATACGTATATTGTGTGCCTTATTTTGGTATGGAAGAGGTATATGGCAGATTCACTCTAAATTACCTCCGAACTTCTAACAGTGTAAGGATAAAATTTATTTATAGCTTTTTATTTTTATTTTTATTTTGTAATATTGTTTTTTACACCTAACCGACTTAATAGAACTGTGAATATGATTTTGATATTTTGGTCCATAAATAGAATTTGTCAATAACTTGACTACAGCTCAAACTATCCCGATCCTAGCATGCTAGTATTCAGTATATCTAGCATCCAGCTATAAACCATCGCCTTGGTAGAACAAATATGGCCTCAGTCAATTCCAAATAATTGCCAAGTATGATGAGTGCTCACACATTTTTAATTTACCTCTTTAATATTTGGAAAAATTACTAATTAAAATGTGTACTTGGCTTTTTACTTTTTCATATTTTTTTATATCATAAAATGACATTATTATATCCGGCCAGAACGATATTTTTAAAACTTTCCTTTTTTTAACAATGCATAAGTACCTTTATTGTGTAAGAGTATAACATTTAAAGTTCTCTGTGGCCAATTCTTACAAGAGCGATTATACGCGTTATTGGTTTATCGGATGCCCGGGTAATCTGCAAATTTCGCCAAAGAGGCGGCTCCTTTGTTCCATCGCGTGTTTTTTTTTTTTTGTAAATTATCCACCTTCAAGAATCGATTGCGGCTTGAAGGCATCACAATCAGAATTTACACGGTGAATCTCAAAGCATAGCATGTTAGAGTGATGGGAGCGAAATTTTAAATGCACTTCATTAATTTATCGCGAGCACTGTTTTATTCTGTATGCTTTGGAATTTCAAATTTATTTAGGATGAAGGCAACATTTAACAATAGTTATTTTATGTTGCTTAATTAGTGATTGTGTTATTACAGTTTAGTTGTTTCTCGTGACTACAAAATACCAAACAAGTTAGATTTTTACTTACCCAGGCCGGCTTTGGGGAGCAGTGTCAAAGGTGTGAAAATCATGGTAATGCAATTGCTTATTCGCCTGCTGTCCAGGGAGGCTTTGCTTTAATGGTCATGTATAGCAAGAGGAGCTACCGATTATTGAAATTTTGTGGTTGCATGTGTGAGAAGTCACATAGTAAATGTAGGAGCTGTTGAGTGAAGCTCTTGCTCAAGGAGCTAAGTTTAATGAAGCTACACTCTTAACTATGCACTCTTTTTTTTTCAGGTATGCAATGATCCTTGGGTTTACATGATACCGTCAAAACTTTTTTCTTTTGGAAGACTCGGTTAGTATTCTAAAAACTTGTTAAATATGCTAAATTTTGTTTAGGGCTGATTTTTACAACCTCACATAAAATGTATTCATGGAATTAAACACAACATACTTGAACATGTGAAAAAATATAATTTTATGAATCAACAAGCTTAATTTTAACAAAAACTGTTACTAAAAAACCTGACTGCGTTAAAAAGTTTACTGGAAGAAAGCCTTTTTGCAGTAAACTTTTTACTCTGAAATATATAAATATAATATAGATTTTGTCGCTCCCACAACTTAGACAAATCTTACAACACATCAAATATCTATCAAACCGTTTAGACCCCAGAACGTACCAAAGAAATAGAACCGTTTAGGCCCCAGAACGTGCCAAAGAAATAGAAATACATAATTACATATATACATACCTCGTAAAGACAGGCGAAGTGTAGGGCGTCCCCCCGCTAGATGGAGTGACGACCTGGTAAGATATGCAGGAAGTCGATGGATGCAGGTGGCATGGGACCGTGCTTTGTGGCGTTCCCTGGGGGAGGCCTATGTTCAGCAGTGGACTTGTGAAAGGCTGTAATGATGATGATGATGATGATGATTGATACTCTCAAATAACATTACCCACCTTCTGGAGTAGTCGGGTAAATAGTTCAATTATTTTACTTTTATATTCAGTCAGGTTAAAATTTATTAGATGGTTATTTATTATTTATTATGTTTATTGATATTACGATTAAAAGTCAACAATATCAAAGAACAACATTGTGTATAGACTGGGCAATTATTATTATTAAAACTAAAAAAGTCAAATATTGATGAATGTAGGTGCATCTGTAAAATCTACATAACATAAAATAATTGTTGGCCTAAATGGTTATTAAAAAAACTTTTAACGTATTATCCCTAGTAATTATATCATTAAACTCTCATAAAATATGTAACGGCTGAATTATTCAATAAAGTTCCTTAACATTACCCCATACCGCTATATTACTAAAACGATTTACAACCTTACGTTAAAATTATTTAAACAACAAAGTTATTTAACTGCATCCTATTTTGATTGCTTGTTAGACTATACTTTTATTGTACAATTTTATTTTTCTATTATGGCAACATTCACAATGCCCATCGAGCTTGATCTAAGGTAGTGTATGATTCACAATCTATGGGAGGTCGACAGATATTGGTTCTTGAAAACATGGAAGCCGTAACGTTGTCTTCTTTATGTCTTAATAAGATATTTACGATTGCTATTGGCCGCGTTAGATGCTAGCAATTATTAAAAATGTCTTGCGATAGCAGCGAAATTGTAACCGACGTCGAATCCACACTTAGTATACTTAAGTTTATAGGATAAGGGTGGCTAGCGAGTACACAGTTCACCTGATGGTAAGTGATTGCTGTGGCCCATAAACATCTATGTACACCTATCCTCGTTTGCGAATCAAAATTCAGATGCGTTGCCCTGTGGAATAAGATGGAAAGCCTCTTTACGAGTAATGATTAAAAATTAAAAAAATTCTACAACCGACTTCAATATAAATTATAAAGAATAACTCAAAAACTGTTGGTAAGACCTTGATCAAATTTATATAAGACCACATAAAAAGTACCAGCTTTCAAATGAAAAAAGAATCATCGAAACTGGTTCACCCAGAAAAAAGTTATGAGGTAACACATAATAAAAAACATACAGTCGAATCGAGTACCTCCTCCTTTTTGGAAGTCGGTAGAAGAGGGCCTCCCGTTCTCTACACTCACCATACGAAACACAGCAGCAATAGGCTGCTATTTTACGCTGGTAAACTCTGAGGAAAAGTGTTAAACTCTATTCTTTACTGTACATACTATAAGATGATAACTATTTCAACATTTAAATAATATCTACATTGGTTGGAATGATAAAAAAAGATATATTACAAAGTTGTGACAAAGACACGTTTAAGTTGGAAATGCCACGATGAAGTGAATTCAATTTATGTTTTTACAATGTAAGCTACTCTAACGCACTAAAAATGTATGATGGGGCTATAAGAATTACTGGGTTCAAAATGGCTACAAATTGGCTGATACAGCCTATAAAATTCCACTGCTGAACATAGACTTCCCGTATAGACTTCATAAGGGGATTGTGCCATAGTTGCGACATTTTTATTATTTCGAGATGTTATCAGGAAGATGCTGCTGCCCACCTCCTGTTTCAGTTTCCCTCTGTCGCCTCTTACGACACCCACGGGACGATATGGGGTAGTGGATACTCTTACACCGCCTCTTCCGTGTTCACGGTCTGATAGTTATTTTTTGTAATTAGTAAATGCTCTTATTTATTCTACTTCATCGGCTTGTAATGGTTCACTTTTAAACACGAAACATCCCATTGTAAAAAGGATATCTCATAAAGGCCACGTTTGCTAGGCGTATCGACATTGGTAGTGCCGGATGTGTAGCATGCCTTTCGCCGGTCAAAGTATTTTATATCTAGCAATTACGAGATGAGCTATCGCCACCTATAGAATTTTATGAGCTCCTTTTGGCCTTTCTGGGCTCCATATACCGCTATCGCATGGTATAAAACAATAAACTTTTAATTTTTAATTATTTTTAATTTCCGACTAAGGCCAGAAGGTAGCCGGGTAACTGTGATATCAGGACATCGATCAGCAAACCATCTCGCGACCAAGGGCGTGGTAATACTCGAAAAGTCGGCCAATAAAATAATTTTACATTTACTTAATTTAAGTTTTATATAATGTGTAACATTCACCTAAATATAAGAAATCGTTATGGTGCCTTTCCATGTTGGCCAAGCCTTGGCAAACATCTTCAAGCCCCAAGCGTCCACAAATCTCGTTTGGCATTTGGAAGTCATTTTCATGCTTGTGAATGCGTCAGTGTGCTACGTACACCCAAGCATGGCGGAAACCGAACTTGTGTCGGCTATTGCGTTTGGTTTAACATACTTTTATTTGAAATAATACAAGCAAAGTAATACAAAAACAAGGAAAGCTCGACGAATCCTGTTTTTTTTTTCATCAATATTTCTTTTTTGGCTTTTAATTCTTTTACTAGTGTTCCCGTTAACTCGGCAAGACGACTCTTTGGGGTTCCAGATAGATGATTCGCTCTGGTAATATTCCAGAAGCGATAAACTCTCTTCGTTCGACCATCCACTCATATGCGCTCGTCGCGAAATCCCAATGACTACTAAACGCGCACCAACGTGTGAATGCATCGCAAGCGCTTGCCTCAAGCGCCCTTTGATCTGTGTCCAAAAACCGACACTAGACTGGATCGGGGACAAGCGTCCACAAGCTGACGCAAGCCAAGCCAAAGGCCCTCTTTACACGCTTGTGCTTGTGGATGCTTGCCGAGACGTGGCAAGCGTGTAAACCCGGCATTAGAATTTACCTACTTATATCGATAGTTTGACGGATCCGTAGCACAATAGCTAAGCTTGTAACGGGGCACTGCAGCGCTAGAGGTTCGATTATCGCGCGGTACAAGTTTGTTTGTCCATGTGCAATTAACGTATGTACTCTATCTAAAACTTCTCAATTATACAAAAGAAATTCATTTTGTAGCATTTTTTAGTATTTTTTATTCTAGTGTAGAATTAATTATTCTTTTTTTTTAATTAGCAATAAAGAACTATAATGCAAACTTTTAATAATTTGAAACTGATATAAACTGACAAAACTTAGATATTAAACAAAATATAGAGCTATAAACAAACATATATATTTTTGCAAATGTAGGTACGTTAAAGAAAAATCTTTAAATTCACGAAAAATTTTAGCAATTGCAGCAAGAAACCCGAATCCAATTCAACTGAAGAAAAAGTACAAAATACAGCATCCGATATCGGGGCCGATCTTTAGCCATTTGCTAATTACTATACCGCCGAAGGCTTTGTGGCTTGCAAACGAAAAACTTTGATACAGCCTCATGTGTGAGGTAAAAAAAGAAGTATAACTTTTTCAATCACTTCGGGACACTAATGAAAACATCAAATACGAACTTCAAAAGGACGCTTTTATCCACGTCTGTAGATAATACAGATTTATGGTGTACAAGCAATACAAATCGTCTCCTTCATTGTCCTCAATTACTTAATAAACACAATAATTAAAAATCAAATTGGCCAAAGTATCACTAGAAATGGAATTGAAAGACAGAAGGATACCTTACGATGTTTTCATATCCCCGCCAAGCATGCCCATTAGTGCCAGCGAGCATTGAAAGCGGGTTGCTCACTTATTGTATGTAAAAGTTACGTCGAGCGCTTAGCCCATGAGTCACCACGGTATCATCAGCGCAATGGCAAAGCGATTGGTTCCAGCCCTGCAGGGCCACAGATTCGAATCCCACACGGAACAGTTGTTCCGTCAACAGACGTAGAACAATTGTTCTACGTCTCGACATTCGTTCATGTCCAACGTACGTATTCTTAACGATTAACGATGCTCCACGATATAGCAGAAAGTGCTATTACTAAAAGGGTAATGATATTTTAAAATAAAAACGAATAAAAGTAAAGTAGTTTCATATTTCTAAAGTAAATGGTCTTCGCCAGAAAGAGTCCTACCACCAGTAATGAAGAAGAAGTAGGCGAAAAATTAAAATATTCTATCATCACCTATCCGTCCGATAAGGGGGCGATTCTGATAAATATCTCAACTATGGGACAGATTTGTGTGAAGTAGAAAACTTTTTAATAACGCATAGATTTGTTAATAGTTTACGAAAATATTGTCAAAATATAAATACATACCTAATGTAACTTCTGTAATTTATTTAAAAATTAAATTTAAAAAAATTAAAGTTGTTAAAGAAAGGCCAGTTAACAACAATGGCATTTTCACAAATAATATTTTGTGTGAAGCTCAACCAATCACAAAATCTCACTGTATTTGAATAAATTATTAATTCATGGCGGGTATTAATGTAGCTTCTGCTTTTCTTTAATTTCTCCTAGGTCAATGACTTTTGGGCTAGACGAGATGTCGCCGTGCCGTGAGAAATACCAAAAATGTCGGACATCGATTCGAAATTAGCATAATCGTGTTTCAACTTCGAAAAATTTACGGGCCTTGTAATACCCGACTCCATTCTACATGCAATTACAAAAAAAAAATGATATTAGTCGTTTTTTAGCAAAACTTTACATGGTAAATACCTACCTACAATCCAAAATTTATTATATGATAGTATTATGATCAATATGTAATATTGTAAATATTGATATGTTTAAATAAATAACTAATTATTTACACACTTAAATATAAAACATAAAAAAATATAGTAGTTGAAAAGAATAAAACATTATTATTTTCAGCTATTATTTCAAATTGACAGATTTAAAAAAAAAACACTATTATTTGTTCAATAAACCTAATTTTTTATCATAGTTACAGCTCATCACATCATTACAACTCATAAAGTCCATTGCTGAGCGTATGCCTCTCCCAAGAAATACCACAAAGTACGATCCTGAGTCACCTTAATACATCCTTTGCCTACATCTCTTACACGAGTTAATACGTAATTTAAAAAAATCTTATCATTAACGCATAAATGTCCGCTGTAGGACATTAGCCTATGTCGTTGTAGGGAAGAATTGCTTTAATCCTCAAGCTTAACATGCGAATCGAAGTTAGCGGTACCAAATGTCCAGCGACCTTGACGCTGCTCTGCTCTCGTCGATGGCCTGGGTATTTTACAGCTGGCCTGGCGAGCCATACGATCTTTCTGGTATTACCCATTTTCCCTTTTCACGACAACATGGTATCAAATATGGGGATGTTGTGATGATGTGATGATCTGTTCTTTTACGCGGCCACCACGTTATTTGTAAAATATTATTATGACTTTCGATTTATGCACAAAGCAAAGAGTATATGATTACTAGGTACTTTTTAGTACAAAAATGTAGGAACAATTTATTTTAATTTCAATTAATTAAGTACTGGCATTATACACCAGTACCATTATATGCTAGTATATAAAAATAAATCCACTTACAACGGTGCTTGTACGGTGGAGCCGTGGTACCTCAGGGAGCCGTGGTAGCTCAATGACTAAGCGTTCGCTGTAAATTTCACAGTACGCGGGCAATCCGGGTTCGACCTCCGCCGGCACCAATTAAATGGTTAATAGACTATAACTTTACTTTTACTTATTATATACCAGCGGCAATAGATGTCTGTATTCAAAAATAAATTCGCTTACAACGGTGCTTTGAAATTTCAGACTCTGTCATTGTGGTTGAACATTTAAAACGTGTTTGCTACGATCTTTTGCTTCATTTTTAATCGTTTAACAAAACACTTTTAGAGATATTGTAAATATGTTATTTTATAATTTATATTGTAACACGACACACAAATTGTTTTGTTTTAATAGAATTGCTAATTTATTCATTTATGCGCATTTTTGATAACGCATTTTTGATCACGAAGTATTTTTTGTATTTCTTTTTCAAAACGGTAAAATGCATTTAATTATACAACATTTATATTCGCAAAAATAGATGACACAAATGTTATAGAAATATAGAAAAAACTCTAAATGTACCATCTATCTTTTTTTGCAGGTCTTGTACGGTTTTCATTTCTGGTTTGTTTTTTTTTACTATAAAAATAAATTTTAAATAAAAATTTATGCAGAACGGCATCCATACCCTGCTCAATAAAGTAGCTATCAGTATTTTGTACCCTTCTCGACTCATGCCTATTTGCTTTGACATAGAGTAAGAATGCATAAGAATGTTAGGGTATTAATAAAAACAAATAATAATTTTTAATCAAGATTCAGAGTATTAAAAATATTTTAATATTTTATAATTTATTGAAAGGTTCATAAATTATACAATAATTACGCTAGAAGTAAGATGTAATAAGAAGAAGATGTAATGAATGAAAGAAAATGAATTTTAACAGTGGTAGAGCCACGCGGCAGCTTTTGCTGTCGCACGGATGGGCCGGCTCGAACCGGGGTGGTACCACGACCTCACAGAATACCAGGTTTACCTCTGCGTTTCGCCTGGTAAGTGCAGGTGGCCGGAGGCCCTTTTTACTGTAAATGAGGCATTCCATCTTAGTCCTCACGGGTGGCAACGCATCTGCATTTTGATTCGCAAACAAGGATAGATGTAGATGTCTATGGACCGCAGCAACCACTTACCATCAGGTGGACTGTGTGCTCGTTTGTCACCCTTATCCTATAAAAAAAATGTAAAAAGTAGCTCAGGGGCTTAGCGCTGGCTGTAAATTTCACAGAACGAGAGAAACCCGGGTTCGATCCTCGCCGGTGCCAATGAAATTTAAGTGCTGAAATCAGCTCAATCAATCTTCAACGCTGAGCACGAGGTGAATACCTTGAAGCAAAACATCGTGAGGCAACCTACATATCTGAGGAATAAAAAAAATTCGAAGGCATGTGAAGTCCACCATCACACATTTAGCCAG